>OX155663.1:0-4800000 GCA_944567765.1 Carterocephalus palaemon
CCTAACCTAACCTAACCTAACCTAACCTAACCTAACCTAACCTAACCTAACCTAACCTAACCTAACCTAACCTAACCTAACCTAACCTAACCTAACCTAACCTAACCTAACCTAACCTAACCTAACCTAACCTAACCTAACCTAACCTAACCTAACCTAACCTAACCTAACCTAACCTAACCTAACCTAACCTAACCTAACCTAACCTAACCTAACCTAACCTAACCTAACCTAACCTAACCTAACCTAACCTAACCTAACCTAACCTAACCTAACCTAACCTAACCTAACCTAACCTAACCTAACCTAACCTAACCTAACCTAACCTAACCTAACCTAACCTAACCTAACCTAACCTAACCTAACCTAACCTAACCTAACCTAACCTAACCTAACCTAACCTAACCTAACCTAACCTAACCTAACCTAACCTAACCTAACCTAACCTAACCTAACCTAACCTAACCTAACCTAACCTAACCTAACCTAACCTAACCTAACCTAACCTAACCTAACCTAACCTAACCTAACCTAACCTAACCTAACCTAACCTAACCTAACCTAACCTAACCTAACCTAACCTAACCTAACCTAACCTAACCTAACCTAACCTAACCTAACCTAACCTAACCTAACCTAACCTAACCTAACCTAACCTAACCTAACCTAACCTAACCTAACCTAACCTAACCTAACCTAACCTAACCTAACCTAACCTAACCTAACCTAACCTAACCTAACCTAACCTAACCTAACCTAACCTAACCTAACCTAACCTAACCTAACCTAACCTAACCTAACCTAACCTAACCTAACCTAACCTAACCTAACCTAACCTAACCTAACCTAACCTAACCTAACCTAACCTAACCTAACCTAACCTAACCTAACCTAACCTAACCTAACCTAACCTAACCTAACCTAACCTAACCTAACCTAACCTAACCTAACCTAACCTAACCTAACCTAACCTAACCTAACCTAACCTAACCTAACCTAACCTAACCTAACCTAACCTAACCTAACCTAACCTAACCTAACCTAACCTAACCTAACCTAACCTAACCTAACCTAACCTAACCTAACCTAACCTAACCTAACCTAACCTAACCTAACCTAACCTAACCTAACCTAACCTAACCTAACCTAACCTAACCTAACCTAACCTAACCTAACCTAACCTAACCTAACCTAACCTAACCTAACCTAACCTAACCTAACCTAACCTAACCTAACCTAACCTAACCTAACCTAACCTAACCTAACCTAACCTAACCTAACCTAACCTAACCTAACCTAACCTAACCTAACCTAACCTAACCTAACCTAACCTAACCTAACCTAACCTAACCTAACCTAACCTAACCTAACCTAACCTAACCTAACCTAACCTAACCTAACCTAACCTAACCTAACCTAACCTAACCTAACCTAACCTAACCTAACCTAACCTAACCTAACCTAACCTAACCTAACCTAACCTAACCTAACCTAACCTAACCTAACCTAACCTAACCTAACCTAACCTAACCTAACCTAACCTAACCTAACCTAACCTAACCTAACCTAACCTAACCTAACCTAACCTAACCTAACCTAACCTAACCTAACCTAACCTAACCTAACCTAACCTAACCTAACCTAACCTAACCTAACCTAACCTAACCTAACCTAACCTAACCTAACCTAACCTAACCTAACCTAACCTAACCTAACCTAACCTAACCTAACCTAACCTAACCTAACCTAACCTAACCTAACCTAACCTAACCTAACCTAACCTAACCTAACCTAACCTAACCTAACCTAACCTAACCTAACCTAACCTAACCTAACCTAACCTAACCTAACCTAACCTAACCTAACCTAACCTAACCTAACCTAACCTAACCTAACCTAACCTAACCTAACCTAACCTAACCTAACCTAACCTAACCTAACCTAACCTAACCTAACCTAACCTAACCTAACCTAACCTAACCTAACCTAACCTAACCTAACCTAACCTAACCTAACCTAACCTAACCTAACCTAACCTAACCTAACCTAACCTAACCTAACCTAACCTAACCTAACCTAACCTAACCTAACCTAACCTAACCTAACCTAACCTAACCTAACCTAACCTAACCTAACCTAACCTAACCTAACCTAACCTAACCTAACCTAACCTAACCTAACCTAACCTAACCTAACCTAACCTAACCTAACCTAACCTAACCTAACCTAACCTAACCTAACCTAACCTAACCTAACCTAACCTAACCTAACCTAACCTAACCTAACCTAACCTAACCTAACCTAACCTAACCTAACCTAACCTAACCTAACCTAACCTAACCTAACCTAACCTAACCTAACCTAACCTAACCTAACCTAACCTAACCTAACCTAACCTAACCTAACCTAACCTAACCTAACCTAACCTAACCTAACCTAACCTAACCTAACCTAACCTAACCTAACCTAACCTAACCTAACCTAACCTAACCTAACCTAACCTAACCTAACCTAACCTAACCAGTCGCGCGCCTCCAGGCGTCAGAAACAGCCGCGTTCAGGGCCGCTCCGCGTTTCTTTTAGTTTTAAAAAAACATTTCAGTGGGTTTAAGTGAGTGTATTGTGGTGTGCTATATATCAGATTGTGCGTCTTGGTGAGCTCTATAAGTGTAATAAAGAAAAAGTGTGAAAAACGAAGGATTTCAGTGCAATTTCGGACAAAAACTGGTAAATCTTTTAAAATTTTTTGGTTTTTTAAAATTTGCTCCAAAAGTAAATCGATACCCCACCTTTTTTAATGTTGCATTTTGTAGAGTTTAACTGTGCGCTTCTTTTGGCATATCGCACATCAAAATCTACCCGCGCGTTTTTGAGTAATAAGGGAACAAAGAAAAACCACGTGGCGGCCATCTTTGTTCCTGGAGGTGCCCGACTCTCTTTAGATGTTGTATACGATAGGCTCCGATGTACTTGTACGTTTGTTAATATTATTTTTTCTTAAGTCTTATTATTTTTAGAGTTATATGCTAAATAATCGTTAATTAACTTTTACAAAAAATCTTATCAATTATTTTAAATACAGGGACTAATAAAAAAAATCATTTTCTTGTGGGAATACATTGATGAGGCCAAGCGCTAACTAGGTACAAAATTTCGTGAGCCAGGGTGCGCTCGTTGTTTATATATAGCGATTTTTCTAAAACCACGTGGCCACGTGGTCATGGAAGGAGGCTCGTCTTAGTAAAGATTTTCATCAGGATATATGGACAAAAACTTATCATCCCGAAAGCAGTTTAATCCTTACATGTAGGACATCCGGTTTTCGAAATAACTAGGATCAAATAGGAATTTCAATAAAATTCTAGTTCAAAACTACTTAAAAAATACTTAGAAAAAATTACGGTCCACACTACTTACTCCTGCACATAATAGATCATTAAACGCACTCCTATGCCGAATTTTGGACATCTGGCATAACTGGATCCAGAGAAATAAAGCAAAAACCATCTTTAACGACTGGTGGCTTAAAAGACCATTGTCCACAATTACATCATAGCTATGTCCTCAAAGCCGGGTTCCAGTTCAAGATCGGGAGCTGGGTTAGATCTAAAAGCGACTCAGCCATCAAAGAGCCGTGCAGACGCCTCCGTGAAGGCTGTGAAGCCTAAGCTCAAGGCCCCGGAAATTGTACTTGGAGAAGAGAAGAAGAGGAGGAATGCTGCCGCGCTGCCCACAGAAGAAACTCTTCCAGATGAACCAGTTAGATTGGCATCAATATTGACCTCAACGCCCAGGGAGTCACCGATATCGGAGTATGGTTTAAAGGACATGCCACTCAAGGCCGGAGATGGGACGCAGGAGGAGATGCAAACACGCGCAGCATCCGCACTACTCAGAGTTAAAGCCCAAATTCGGCAAGCGCGTGCAGCTGAGGAGCAATCAGTAGTCAGCGGCCCAGATTATCCAGAGGGCTTGGAAGAGAGGGAGAGCTTGATCGACCAGAGCTCATTAAGCTGTTCCACCAGAGGCACGGGAACACTGATCAGTGGGTTCCCTCAGCGCGCCAATATAATTCTACACGAGGCCAAAATAGAATTGGAGAAATCGGGCAACCTCAAGAGAGAAATCCGGGAGAATGTGGTAGGACATCTCCAAGAATTATACGAGATGATTTTGAGGTTGGCGGACTCACGAACGCGTTATATGTTGGAAGCGCATCGTGCCAAATCGAACTGTGCCAAAGCAGGAGAAAGGATTGCAGAAAAGCATGCAATAACGGTGGAATCCGCCTTAAAAAAACATCAAGCACTTAAGGAAAATCTGGAAGCGCTAAGCAGAGACACTGAGGCGGTTAGACAGATCCTCATAAGAGACGTCACGGAAGAAGTCTCAGAAATAAAACGGAGGCTGGAGGTCACATCACAAGAATCTGCCTGTGCTATGAAGGATTTAACCAAACAGATGAAGGACCTGAGGTCCCAAATGGAGACAGGATGGAACGAGCGTAACACCGAGAAACCGGCCTCACTTATCAGAACAGCAGAAAATATAAATAAAGTAGGCACAGCCGTAAAGCAACGAGACACAGTCTTAGGCTGTCCGGTTGTCCTAGAATCCATTGACCCCAGAGACACCAGTGATGATATCATAAGGGCTGTAAAGGGTAAAGTGGATCCAGTACACCTCGGCATTGGCATAAACAATATAAGAAAAGCGAAAGACCAAAAAGTTCTAGTCAATTGTGAGTCTAAGTCCGACAGAGATTTGTTCTGTGGGGCACTTAAGAAAGTTGACCAAAGTCTCACAGTTAAAATTCCGCAGACAAGGAATCCACAGCTCAGACTCATAGGAGTAACCAACGATCTCACTAATGCTAAAGTCGAAGAGGCCATCAAAATCCAAAACAAGAAACTACTGGAGGACATACAAGACAAAAACACTCAGATAAAAGTAATTAGAAGAGTTAGAGGAAGAACAGAACAAATCTCAAATATAATAATTGAGGTAAGCTATCAAGTCTGGGAGAAACTAAGGGACAACAAAATTAGGTTAGGCTATCAAATTGTTCCGGTGGTTGACCAATCGCCTTTGAGGCAATGCTATAGATGCCTTGGCTTTGGTCACCTAGCAAGGGACTGTAGGCAGACTGGTAGTCAATGCGGATACTGTGCTGGAACACATGATACTAGAGAATGCACAGGCAGGAACGGAGCTCCAAACTGCATTAACTGCACGAAAGAAGGAGCAAAAGACCCAAATCATCCTGCCTACAGTGCACAATGCCCAGTCTGGACTAGGTGGGACCGCATAGCGAGGTCAACAATCACTTACTGCTGATACAGGCCCCTCAGGCATCCAAACAGACAAACAGACTAGGATCAAATTCGTCCAAGCAAATTTGGGTAGGGGTCTCGCTGCAACTCAGGAATGCATAGTAGCTGCAGTAAATCTTGGTGCAGCAGTGACCCTACTCCAAGAACCTTATATAGGGAATACAGGTCAACTTAAGACCAACTATAGGATAGTGCAAGGTTCGGGCAACTTTGAATCTCCTAACAAATCGGCGATTGTCATCTTGGACAAAAACATTACTGTCATCGAAAATCCTCTCCTGGTTGATCGAAACATAGTTGGGGTTATACTGGATATAGACGGCATCCGAATCGGCTGCATTTCGATCTACTGGGAAAGTTATGCTGATCTTAGTATGTATTTAAATAGGCTAGAATATGTTATAAGCAGTATGAAGACTCAGCACATCCTGGTTGGCGGCGACTGCAATGCAGCCAGCCCCTGGTGGGGCTGTGAAGTCGAAGACATACGGGGTGCCGTTATAGCCGAATTTTTAGCTCAAAATAGTTTACATGTGCTAAACCAAGGCAGTAAAGCCACATTCTGGACCATAAGGAGAGGAGTTACATATCAGAGCATCGTGGATATCACAGTGGGCAGTGAATCCATGCTGAACATGATAAAGAACTGGCAAGTGAACGAAGACCTCGTCACCACATCCGACCACCGCTCAATCACTTTCGACGTGGGCCTAATCCAGAATGGAGACAACCCGCCTAAACCAAGAATTTCAACCAGAGTATATAAAACTGACAAAGCCAATTGGAGGCTCTTTAAAGAAACACTAGTTCTTTCACTAGAAGAGGCAGGACTTGATGAGGAAGGCATTAACGGAATAGATAATAAAGACCAGCTTAACAAGATAGTGGGTAGCTATTCCGACTGTGTCTCCAAGGCATGCAACCAATCGATTCCCAAAATCAGCCAAACTACGGCCCACAAAAGAATAAATTGGTGGTCGCAGGACTTGGAAGGCATGAAAAGGGAAGTTAAAATCCTAAGAGGCAAGATAAGGCAAGCGTGCGCTCGAAGGAGACCCTTAATTGTTGATGATTACAAAAGGGCATTGGAGTCATATAAAGAAGCAATTATTACAGCAAGAACAACCAGCTGGAAAAACTTCACTTCAAACCAGGAACGAGAATCCATGTGGGACAAATATTACCGAATCGTAAAGTACGCAGATCGCAACAATAGAGAGGTACTGCTCAGACAGGGAGAAACAGTCCTTGATCCTCAACAGTCAGCAGATTTATTAGCCACTACGTTTTACCCAGATGACAACACTTTAACAGAAACAGAGTATCATTGCAAAGTAAGAGAAGAGGTTCGTGCATGGGAAGATTTCGCTCATACTGCGCACAAGACAGCAGAGCCATTCGTAATGATAGAGATGCAAACAGTCCTTGAGCGAATTAACCCAAAAAAGGCACCTGGGTATGAAGGGTTCACAGCTGACATCTGTATGAAAGCTGTTGAAACCAAACCGGAAATTTTCTTAGCTATTTTAAATCGATGCCTCCACCTGTCGTGCTTCCCCCTCATATGGAAGATAGCCATAATCAGGGTTTTAAAGAAACCTGGAAAAGCGGACTATACAGCACCCAAGGCATACAGACCCATAGGACTTCTACCGGTCTTCGGAAAAATATTAGAGAAGATGATAGCCAACAGAATCCTATGGAGCTTGGGTGCCGACAACAAACTAAGCAAGAACCAATATGGCTTTATGCCGCTAGTAAGTACCGAGGACGCCCTCTTCAATGTGGTTAGCAGAATAAGACAACAAATTAACGATGGGAAAATTGTGGTCATGGTATGCCTGGACATCGAAGGCGCCTTTGATAATGCCTGGTGGCCAGGCATACTAAAACAACTAAAGGACCTCAACTGCGACCCATACATCTGGTTAATCCTTAGGGACTACTTAAGAGAGCGCGAAATTAAACTTCAATTTGCGGGAGAAACCATAAAAAGAGCCACGGAGAAAGGCTGCATCCAGGGGTCCACATGTGGACCTCTAATGTGGAATGTCCAATTGGACCCTCTTCTCAAGAGGACCAGCCACCTAAAGGCTCATGTCCAGGCTTTTGCGGACGATATAGTCTTGGTTGCTTCTGCAGATAACACCGAAGAAATAAACGGAATCGTTAATAACGCTCTTGAAGAAGTAACAAAATGGAGCATTGAATACAAAATGAAACTGTCCGAAAACAAAACCAAGGCTATATTATTCACCCGCAAGTTAAAATATGATGAACCGACACTATTATTGAACGGAGTTAGACTTGAAATGTCGCCGGAGCTAACGCTACTTGGGTTGACAATTGACAAAAATCTAACGTTCAGAGCACACCTTGAAAGAGTCCACAGCAAGGCAATAAAGATATTTAGGCTTGTCTCTGCAGCGGCAAAAGCCACTTGGGGGCTGAACAGTGAAATAGTAAGGACTATTATATATCAGTTGTAGAGCCTATAATATTGTATGCAAGCAGTGCCTGGTCTCCTGCTCTGGAGAGAAGCTACATAAAAAATAAACTAAATTCACTCACAAGATTATTTGCCATAAAAATAACAAAAGCACACAGGACCGTATCACATACCTCAGCCACACTGCTGGGAAGGATCCTGCCCCTCGATCTGAGAGCCAGGGAGGCGGCAGAACTGTACAAAATTAGAAAAGGACATCCAATGGAAATGCTACCAGACCGACCAATTGAGAGGAGAGTCAGCCCCTTCAGTCTGCCACACCCAGCTAGAAGAAAGGTACTGAATTTCAAAGAAATAGATAAACCGGAAGAGATGGAGACCCTCACTTTGGAAGGACCGACTATTTACACCGACGGTAGTAAGCTGGAAGGAAAAGTGGGAGGTGCGGCAACCTGGTGGGAAAACGGTGCGGAAAAAAGGTACAGCAGCTTCCGCTTAAACGGCTATAATACAGTATTCCAAGCTGAATTAGTAGCCATCCTCACTGCAGTGAATATGGTACGCAAGTACACTGATACGACGGCCACTATATTGAGCGACTCACGATCGAGTCTGATGGCCCTAAACGACTCCAATAACTTACACCCGTTAGTCCACGAAATTCAAGCAAAGATCAGAGAGCTGGAGGATATAGGGAAAAGGATAAACCTATTCTGGATTAGAGCCCATGTCGGAATAACTGGCAATGAAAGAGCAGACGAACTTGCAAAAAAGGCGGCACTTACCAAGAAAACTGCACCGGTTTATGACGGCATCCCGGTGTCCTTCGCCAGGTACCAGCTGCGTGAAAACACTGTGCAAGAATGGCAAAAGCGATACAACCAGGCTGAAACAGGTAAAACGACCAAAATCTTCTTTACAGATGTTCGTCAAGCCCACAAGATCATGATCAAAATCGAAATGACCAACATCCGGGCTCAATTTCTTACAGGACACGGTGGGTTTGGCGAATACTTGTATAGATTTAAATTAAAGGACAACCCTTACTGTGAGTGTGATGGTAGCACCACAGAAACCATGGAGCACGTCATTACAGAGTGCCCAAGATTTGGTACATTGCGACTCAATCTTGAGCATTTACTTGGTGCCGCCATAAACACAAGTAATCTAGCCAGTCTTCTCGCAGATGACAGCAGCCGTGGTGAAATCCTAAAATTTGCAGACCACATAATCAAAATAGTAAACAATAGGAACAACAGTTGCATTAAGCACCAATTAACACAGTAAAACCATGCATAAATGAGAAATAGACAATCAAATGGATAGTATGAAAATTTTTACTTACAAAAAAAAAAAAAAAATTTTACTCTTAACTTATAATTCAACATCATACTTATAAATAGCTTTTAATTTTACATTTAATCAAGTAGGACTATTAAGTTTTAAATATAATTTAAAATAAAATGTAATTTTAATGTAATGCTTAAAAATTATGTTAATGTCTGTAAACTTACAATGAATGGAATTTTATTTCAATTAATTTATAAATTATTATTTAACTTTATTATCAATTGAACTAGTAGTTTTTAATATCATATTTATTGTAATCGGAGTAATACGTATTATAACAAAAACATAATAGTAAAAAGTCATCTAACAGATTCAACTTATTTATAAATTTAAATAAATCGCAAAGGTGACAATTAATATAGTGCTGAAATCAAATGTTAAATATGTGCATGATTTGAATGTGTAAAAAAAAAAAAAAAAACCTAGTTTAAAATTAAATGTAATTTGAATGTTATGTTTAAATGTTATATTAATGTCTGTAAAATTACAATGTATGAAATTTTATTTAAATTAATTTATAAATTATTACTTAATTTTATTATCAATTGAATGCAATATTCTAGTAGTTTTAATATCATATTTATTGTAATCGGAGTAATACATATTATAACAAAAACATAATAGTAAAAATTAGCTTATCAGATTCAACTTATTTATATATTTAAATAAATTGCAATCAAGTGACAATTAATATAGTTCTTAAATCAATTGTTAAATAACATCTAATAAATATGTGCATGATTTGAATGTGAAAAAAAAAAAAAAAAATATATATATATTAAAAAAAAAAAAAATAATAAATAAATAAATAAAAAAAAAAAAAAAAAAACAAAAAATTAAAATAAAATAAAAAAAGTTATGATTTATGAATAGATTTATTTTGAAAGATATCAAATGTTACCCCATTATTAATAGGGGTAGTAGTACAGGAGGGAGGTTTTAGTCCGTAGGTCACTGAGACACCTTCTCAGTGGAGTCGGGCATGCCATTGCGCCCGGGCCCTTGGTATCCATGAGGATTTCCTCCCGCCCACGCAAAAAAAAAAAAAAACCTAACCTAACCTAACCCAACCCAACCCAACCCAACCCAACCCAACCCAACCCAACCCAACCCAACCCAACCCAACCCAACCCAACCCAACCCAACCCAACCCAACCCAACCCAACCCAACCCAACCCAACCCAACCCAACCCAACCCAACCCAACCCAACCCAACCCAACCCAACCCAACCCAACCCAACCCAACCTAACCGAGCCGTTGTTATATCAGTGATCTGTCTGATCTTTTTGACAGCGTAAGTAGCGTGAAACCAGGACCGTCGTGCTAGTTTCACGCTGCTTATATGCATTGTGTCCGTTTTTATTATCTGTTCTGTCTGTTATTGTTCTGTCTCAACGAAATGTTGGGTCGAGGTCATTTTATGCGCCTACAGGGCCTGGAGAGGATTCCTCGGGACCTGTATTCAAATTAATTAGGAATGATTAATAAAACAATTATGTTTGTAACAAAAAGGCTTTAATTAATGACTTGAGATTGAAATTTAATTTTTTTTTAAACTTGTGCTTAACCTAAAACATTTCTAGGCTAATTGCCCGCGGTAACTGCGGAGTGCTTTGGTCGTAACACGTGGTTTATGTACATTTGTATTTGTGTTTCTAAGTATACGTGCTCAGTCTGCACTCAGCACTCTGCACCGACACGCGCCGGGGCCTCTCAGTAGTCGGAGTAGTCGTCGGCGGGCGCTTGGCCGCTGCGCGCGGGCCTGGGGGCGGAGGCGCCGCGGCGCAGGGGCTGCGCCACGTCGGGGTCCTCGAGGCGCGGGTAGGAGGGCTTGGTGAGCACGCCGCACGCGTTGGAGCGCGCGTGCACGCGCACGTAGCCCCCCTCGCCCCACGCCGCCGACCACGAGTTCTTGAGGATGAAGTGCGGCTCGCCCTGCCGCTCGCCCCAGCCCACCGCCAGCACGGCGTGGTGCAGCCGCGACAGCGCCTTGCCGCTGGAAACGAAACATGTCACTTGTGCCGCTTCGACTTTATAAGACTTACAAAAAAAATTTAAATGTACGCAACAAGCGGTAAGAATTGTAATTCATCTGTATATTTCTGTGGGGGTGCGCGTGCGCATCCGTTAAGGTATCGCAAGCGAGCAGTCCAGTCCGTACCAGCGGTCGTCGTAGAGCACTCCCTTCTTGTGGAACACGAAGCTCTTGCAGTCGGCGTCTACGATCACGACGGTCGGCGCGTGTCTCCTGATCGCCACCTGAAATTCGGACGTAGGCAATTGTTTATTCATTTGATAGGCTAGCTTTAGTGTGCTCGTTCGCTGCGCAGGCGCAGGTCGGTGGCGTCACCTTGAGCGCGGGCACGCTGTTGGCGGTGACGTTCACGTGCGCGCTGATGCGCGTCTGCGACGGCACGCTCTCGTCCACGCACTGCCCAACCTGCCCAGGAACAGAATATATTAATAATAATTATGCATAATAATATTCTTTAAATAACGTTTTAATCGAAGTCAATGCTAACCCAATTTTACAGTTTTTTTTAAATATTCTATTTGACAGGCGGCCCAGCGCTTGGCCGCGGGTGGTGGCGGCGCGTACCTTTTCCTTGTAAGCGGGGTACTCATCGAGGGCCGGCAGCCCGCGCGCCTCCACGTAGTTGAAGGCGTGGCTGGGCCACGTGCCCTTGCAGCCCTTGCCGCCAAACCTATCGGAAAGATTGTTCGTTAAAAAAGTGATAGTACAAATCCATTGTTTGTAAAAAAAAAGATAATTAGTATTTGATGGGACAAGATATGTGAATTCAGTCTTCAACGTGCGACACGGTATACAGTAATTTATCTTTATCATTAATCGCTTCCGACATTGTACATACTAAGACGTGTCTACAACGTGAATACAAATAGAGAGAAGCGAGTGCGGTACTGACGGCTGCGCGCAGTCGACGAGGCACTGCTCGGAGAGCGGCACGAGCGAGCGCGTGCGCCGGAACAGCGCGCCCTCCACCGCGCCCGCCACCGCGAACGCCCAGCACGACGCGCACGCCGCGCCCTGGACTGCAACACGCAACACCGCCACGTTAAGGAAATCTCCACACCGATGTGCTGACAGTTTTTTACCTGAACTTAAGTCTTAACTTAATCACTGGATGCACTGGGCATATTCTGTGAATTATCCAAGGCATTTTATTGTGTACAGCATGAAACCTTAATCAGGAAACTCAATCACTATGGCATTAAAAATACCGCTAATTTCTCATCTCAGCGAAAGAACTCAGAAAGGCGAAGTAAACGGTACAAGATCGTCTGGGTCTTTAGTACAGATGGGGATCCCACAAGGATCGATTCTGGGTTCGTTCCTATTTTTAATATAATATTAACGATCTGCCTTATATGGTAGAGAATAATAACGAGAGTTTATTGTTGGCGGATGCCACCTCATTAATTTTCAAATTAAACAGGTAAGAAACTAACTATGACTCTCTGAAGAGGTGCATTGGCTTAGCGTAAATAACCTACTCTTGAATAGCAATAAAACCAATTGAACAAAATTTTCAGCACCTAATTTCAAGCCATAACTGGACAACAGCGCTTCCCGCGCGGGACGGGGGCCGCCCACCGCCGCGTATAGCGAAGCAGTGTGCATTTTGAAGTAACAAGCTTTGTAACTTCAATGAAGTTAAAATCAAGTCACGCTTGTAAATTGAATGAAATGAATGAGACCAAATGTGACACCTTTGTAGACAAGGTATCTTGTCTACAAAAGTTTACAGTAAAAGCAAAAACCGCACCGAAGTGAATATAAATAAACGCAAAGTGATGGGGCAATACTGACAGCGCACGGGCGAGACGCCGCCGCGCGGGCGC
Source organism: Carterocephalus palaemon (assembly GCA_944567765.1). NCBI lineage: Eukaryota > Metazoa > Arthropoda > Insecta > Lepidoptera > Hesperiidae > Carterocephalus > Carterocephalus palaemon. The sequence continues at coordinate 12,998 of OX155663.1, forward strand.
CAGTCGAAGCCGCTGGGCAGGCGGCGCTCCATGGCGCGCAGGTCGGCGCGCGCGTGCGGGAAGGCCTCGCCGGGCGCGCGCTCGCGCTCCGCCTCGGCGCCCTGCAGCGCGCGCAGCTCGGCGCCCAGGCGGTCGGCCAGCAGCCCGGCGCCCAGCTCGGAGGTGGCGCCCTGCCGGTTGCCGGCCGCCACGAAGCGCGTGCTCTGCATCACTACGTTCTTACGCACCGCCTCCTCCTTCTCGTCCGCGTAAGCCCGCTCGTACTTCTGTTTGTAACTGTGACAAGACAACCATGAATGTGGCTCTGCGTGACACAGCCCAGCTAAAACATACAACCGAGCGTGTAAACATTTTTGGGCCTTTAATAATGAAACTAGTGGACGCTCGTGGTGCAGTGGACGACAGCTAGTGGCTTCGATTGCGTGGAATTAGTCTTAACAAATATCTCGTATTCATTCAACCTATTGGGGTCCACTGCTGGACGCAGGCGTTCCTCAATCCGCACCAGCATCGCACATCCAGCGGTTCCCCGATGTCTTCTACAGGTCATCAGTCCACCTCGCCGGGGGGCGGCCAATGCTCCGCTTACCGCCCGTCCATTGCAAGTCTTGGAGTCGGTTAATTTGATCGTCTTCAGATTTCATCACTAAAATTCCGATCACCACATTATTAGCAAATCGAAGAAGGGTTCAATCTTCTGTATAACTGTATTCTATATTCAGGTCACCGACCCAGATCTCAGAAAAAATGTGAATCTACAAAAGAGATGAGGCAACCGTCGGGCACTCGGGGCAGTGACGGGGCAATGACGGGGCAGTGACGGGGCAGTGACGGGGCAGTGACGGGGCAGTGACGGGGCAGTGACGGGGCAGTGACGGGGCAGTGACGGGGCAATGACGGGGCAGTGACGGGGCAGTGACGGACCTGTCGTAGTTGTCGTCGTGGCGGGGGTCGCGGCGCGGCGCGGTGAACTCGCGCAGCGGGTCGAGGCGCGCGCCGTCCTCCGGCGCAGACGCGTTCAGGTACTCCACCTGGTCGCACAGCTTGTCTGCAACACCACCGCACCACCGCACGCCACACCACATCAAATTTACTCACTTCACAATTTGACAAACATCACTGGTTAAAATATAAATGTATACGTATTACACGTACAAACTTATGTCAGGATTTGAATCTCTGTGCCCCGAATTAGACTGGGTCATAAAGATACATGTTTCGGGTTCCTTGAATGTTTGAATACAAAGCCACCATATACCATATCAAATCAATCCATGCATCCATCAGTCCCCTACTCAGTGCCATTAGGTCAAACTTTTAACCCCAAGTAGCCTTTTTATTAAATTCATTTATATTACAGCATAACATGGGAATTATCAAATTCTGGAAATACGATAATGTGATCTGTACAAGCACTAACATCTTCCAGCACGTCAGTGTCAGTGTCTGCAAACAACTTAATGTTCCTGTTAGTACCCAGATCCACGTCGAAGAACTTGTCGTCGAGCGGCTGCGGCGTGTCGTACTCGTAGAAGTGCTCGTAGCCGTCGCTCCGCGCGCCCAGCACCGAGCTGTCCACCGACACCGAGTACCTGCAGCACCACACCCGACCGCCGTTACATTCAACCCTGCTTACAGATCGATTACATTCAAGTGTCCCTCTAATTACGAAACACGAAATACAAGCATCATAATAATATCGCAGATATTTGTAGGAAAAACTTAAAAGGCGACAACATACTGTACAAGTGTCTACATCATTATTATTATTATCTAAGTAGATAATAGATCTAGAAGGCTGTGATCCTGGGATTGAACCCCAGAAAGCACATATTTAATTTGGCAGAAAACTACTTGTAAAACAGTAACGGTTAAAGCCAGTGTGGTCTTCGTGCGTCATTCGCAACACAGTACACAGTAGTACAGTACGGTAGAGGGGTGTAAGGCGGGCGGCACACTGCCAGTTGCGGCGTCGAGCGTGCGGCGGCCTAAGCGGGGCTGACGGGGGCCGACGAGTACGCGCCTCAGGGGGAGCGCGGTGTCGGCGGCGGTGCGCGCGAGGCGCAGCTCGTGCGTGGCGGAGAGCGCCTCCCCGCGCGCGCCGCCCTGCTCGCCCGCGCGGCCCGCCAGCACGCGCCGCCACACCTCCACGCGCCCGCCGGGGCCGTCCTCGTACGCTGGAATGCCGACCAAACTCACTCCATTACCCGGTATTGTTAAATAGCTGGATTGTTAGTTATTGTTAGATAACCGGAGAAGAGTTGATAGAAGGCTACTAGCCAAACTTTATGACCGCCGATGATTTATGAGATTTATGATTTATTTCACAGAGCTCATTAAGTTGATCGCACAAGCGAGGTCTTCACTTGTAATTTGTGATTGAATGATTTGAAAACTGACCGGCGAAGGAGAACTGCTGCAGATCGGGCAGCGCCGGGTGCAGCCGGTCGGCGGGCGCGGCGGGCGCGGAGGCCACGGCGCAGCGGCGCGCCGCCCCTCCCGCCCCTCCCGCCGACCGCACGATGCGCACCTGCGCAGCGAAACAAACATTGGTTATCCTGATAAAAAGCTCCCGAAAAAAACCTCTTAATTATTTTTTGTAATCCGAAGCACAAGAAATCAACGGGAATCTGTTTAGTACTAATCAAATACGGCAGAGACAAAACGATGTCATGACTCCACGCCGGCCAGACGCCAGGCGCGCGTCTCTCGACAGCGCAGCTGTCCCCTATGTTGTGTCACAGCACGGCGGCCGGGGGACTGACCTCAGCGCGGCGCACGCGGCCGTCGGCCTGGTGCGTGCGGAAGGTGGAGGTGGCGCCGCCGTGGTAGTCCACGCGCGCGTTGCCGCTGTCCTGGTCGAACCTGTACAGAGACACTCTCTTTCAGGGCCATCGTGTACCTTAACACTCGAGAACAAGTGGACAGGAGACTCCTCCCATTCTGCTGACAGTCGACGACGACAGAAAATATCGTCGGTGTATTCGTTCCGTGGTCTCCTGTGGAATGAGCATCCGACTGCGCCTGGTTGGAGCTACGACATGGAATGCTTCAAGAAGACTGTGAAACGGACATAAGGCCGACGACGCACCGATGACGCCCCTGGCGTCGCACGTGTCCATAGGCGTCGTATCACAAATGCGTGATTGTCTATCTGAATTATAAAAAAAAATTCATTATAAACCGTCATAGCTCATTCCAGATCACGATGAAAAACGACGAAAAGAAACCGCATTGGATTGTTTGTGATACCCAGTTGACAAGGAGAGTGATGCTATCTCCGTGCACTCGCCACCGAAAAACGATCGTGTTGTGGAAGAGCGAGCTGGGGGAGAGCAAGCGACGAGAGAGTTACCAGACGGTGTAGGGCTCGGAGTAGTCGGCGCGGTGCACGGTGAGCTGCGCGCGCATCAGCGGCAGGTTGTCGAAGCGCGGCCGCGGCGGGTCCCGCTCGCGCCCGCGCGCCGCGCCCTTGGGGGGGTACGGCGCGGGCGGCGTGGGTACAGCGGGGGGCGTGGGGGGTGCGGGGGCGGCGGGGGGCGCGGGGGGCGCGGAGGGGTCCGGCAGGGCTTCGGCGGCGGGCAGCGGCGCGCGCTCGCTGGCGTCGAACTCGGACAGCAGCATGGGCGGCAGCTCGGGCGCGCTTGCCGTCTGCGCGCGGAACTCCTCCACCAGCTCTTGAGAGGTGACTGGAACGTAAAGACATTCCAGGATACATTTGGTCCATCCTCCGAGCGTCGAGTGCTGCTCCAGTTTTAGAACCGTGATGTGCACGTACAGATGGGCTGCAGCCGCGGCGGCTTCACGTTCTCCGACTGCTCGGGCACGTCCACCTCCTGGTGCGGCGGCGGCGGGCGCGCGGCGGGGCGAGCGGGCCGCGGGGGGCGCTCGTCGTCGAACTCGTCGTGAGCGGGCGCGGGGGCGGCGGCGGGCGGGCGGCGCGCGGGGGCCGCGGGGGGCGGGCGCCGGCCGTGGGGGAGCTCTTCGTAGTGGACGCTCCCGCTGCCCGCGTCGCAGCCTGGTGGACGTCAACAATTCATCAGGAGCGCTATACAAATTATTAGGGCTAAGTGACGAATGAACCGACACTAACCTGATACCTACTAAACAAAACAAATCTTAGTATACTGTTTTTTTTATACTATGACCGTTCACGTAATATATAATTGACACTACACTGTCGAGTGTGGTGACCTGGCGCAACGAGCATGTTACACAGTCGATCGATGTTTTTAGAACTGTATTCTAAACGTGTTACCGTGATTTAAACGAAACCACATCATTAAGCAGCGCAATAAAGCATTTAGACCTGTCCAAAGCCGAGTAGGACTTTTAAAAAAGCCATGATATAACTGTAAAATGTAATTCAATGATTTTATTTTTTCAAAATATTGTCATTTTTAATTCAATAGTAACTTTGTGTTTACGTTGTATGAAATAACGCAAAAATACTCGTATGATGCTGTGGATCCCTGCGAACGAGGGCATTTCCCGCCTGGGAGGCCTGGGAGGCCTGGGCGGCAGCGTCTCGCGAGCACCGCTGCACGACGCTGTCGCCCTCGACACCAGCGGCGCCGCGCCCTCAGCGCTTGCCCCGCGACGTTGCTCGTGCAGATGTGGACTGGACTTGTATCTAAACATGGCTGTAGATGTGCTCACCGCCGGTCGGGTAGGGCACGGGCACGGGCACCACCACCAGCGGCACGCCGGCGCCACCTGCAAGCCATACACAGATATTAATTAATAGTTAAATCCACACAGTAACGTTGATTTACATCCTCACATCCTCTAGCGAGCGGAAACAGTTTCTTGTATTCTGCACGTGTGCCAGAAAAGTGAGGCTGTGTCCACGATACAGTGTCGTGGACACAGCCTCCTGTACGTATATGCCGTAACGTGGAGCTATATTCATTCAATCTACGTCCCTCACGTCGGCCCACCTCTTATATCTCTATCCTAAGCGAGCTGATTTTTGGAAGTAAGTACTCGATTCTGCCTCCTTGTCGGAGGGTGTTCAGTTTTTCATTTGTAGAGCTCACATTTCAGCGTTTCGTCTGGACAACCCATAAGTAATAGAGTACATACTGCGGACACTGCGATATGAAAAATAGAAGAAGTACAGCCATTCGATAGTGAGAACCGGGCAGACGACTACTACGGCTAATTGAAGCGGTCTAGAGGTGGGGCCGCGCCGCTCTGGCTCGGCGGATGATCCGTGCGAGCCTGCAGGCACATCATCAGGAGCTCGGAGGAGACCACGATAGAGAGAGCCCCGTGTTGATCGGTGCAGGAGTAGAGCACAGTGCTGACCCAAGTCCACGCGGAGCTGCACGGGCTCGAGGCGGAAGGGCCAGGGGGCAGAGCGCGGGGCCGCGGGGGAGCGCGGGGCCGCGGGGGGGCGAGGGGCCGCGGGGGGGCGCGCCGGCGCCTCGAGCTCCTCCTCCGACGAATCTGTGACAATCACACATATCACTTAGCTACACAGGTGGTGGATAAGTACGAGTATAAACAGGGTTACTGGTAACACGTAGGAAATACGTGAAGCATAATGGGGGGATTTGGAACCAAATGACCACTTTGAACTAGTGAACTATTTTCGAGTACTCTGACATTTTGTGTTTTTTGAAGACATCACGACTTCAAAAATTCATTTAAAAAAAAACGAATGCTTTATTTTTTTTTAATTATTTTCATCTACTGCTTGTATTCTAGTACACAATTAATATTCCTACATTGACAATCATCTCCAATAGTTATTAGATCAGAGCTTCATAACTCTAACATTTTTATTGTGTAAGAAAAAAAATAGTAAAATAAAAAAGTAAAATAGTTGATTTATAAAAAACAATGAGGCACTTTGTATGAAGAACATAATAAAAACATGTTCAACTTTTCAGCTTTCCAACAAGATACAACAAGGTACCTACAAAAAGTTAAGAAAGAGTTACACAAACATCCGAAGTTGAGAATACGAACAAAACATTTTGAAGATAAATTCGACACCTGCAAGGAAGAACATCGTAACTCATTTTTAGTAACTTTACAGGAGAGCGCGTTAAAGTTTAAAAAAATTCTTAGTCAGTTCTGTTATGTCCTAACGCCATTCACACTAGAAAGTTGTAGTCAAAAAGGGATAATTTATATTACTGTATGATTAATATGCTATTACTACGTTCATTTTACTACCTTTTATGAGTTACAATGAGTTTGCACATTATAAACTTTATAAAATGACATTGTAACTCAGATTTACAATTCAAAATTGTACGCCTATGTTTGCTTCATAGAAAAAAAAAATTGTAAGTCTGACATACAATGCGCAACATGTATTTTAATTTGATTTGAAGTTACCATATAAGTAAAACAAGTGAAATAATTTAATTATTCATTATTAATTCCAAAGTGTTTGCTCGAGATCAATGCATTGGGCAAACGGCAAAGCCAGTTATCAAGGTTGAAGACAGATTCCGGTACCATAGTCTCGTCCAAACCTGAAGTTTTGATAGAAATTGAGAAGTATTACGGACAACTGTACACTTCCTCGCAAGCCCCAGCTCCAGCTGGCGCTCACGATAAGCGAGCTAGATTAACCCGGCACTATACCGAAGATATCCCGGACGTCAGCCTGTACGAGATTAGGGAGGCTCTCAAACAACTGAAAAACAACAAAGCACCGGGTGATGACGGAATCACAGCAGAGCTGCTAAGAGCTGGTGGGAAACCTGTCCTAGTGGCGCTCCAGAAGCTGTTCGATACTGTCATCAATAGCGGAACCACCCCAAGGCGTGGCGCGCGAGCGAGGTTGTGTTGTTCTTCAAGAAGGGCGACAAAACCCTTCTTAAGAACTACAGGCCCCTTGCGCTCCTGAGCCACGTCTACAAGTTGTTTTCGAGAGTCCTTACTAATCGCATTGCGCGCAGGCTTGACGACTTCCAGCCTCCCGAACAAGCCGGTTTCCGAAAAGGCTACAACACCATGGACCACATACAGACACTGCGGCAAGTTATACAGAAGACCGAGGAGTATAACCAGCCGTTGTGTGTCGCGTTTGTGGACTATGAGAAAGCCTTCGATTCTATCGAGACCTGGGCAGTGTTGGCGTCTCTGCAGCGGTGCCAGATTGACTATAGGTACATCGAGGTGTTGAAGTGGATATATGAAGCCGCCACAATGACAGTCCGATTACACGGCAGAAGCACGAACCCCATTCAATTGCAGAGAGGTGTTAGGCAAGGGGACGTTATCTCCCCGAAGCTTTTCACCGCTGCATTGGAAGGCGTGTTTAAGCTGATGGAGTGGAAAGGACTAGGCATCAACGTCAATGGCTAACGCCTCACACACCTTCGATTTGCCGATGATATAGTTATCTTGGCAGAATCGCTGGACGACCTCAACACTATGCTAGGGGACCTCAACAGTGCCTCACAATGGGTGGGTTTGAAGATGAACATGGACAAGACTAAGATCATGTCAAATGTGCATGTCAAACCTATACCAGTTGTTGTTGATGGCGCTGCACTCGAAGTTGTTGACGAGTATATTTACCTGGGACAAGTGGTCCAGATGGGTAAGTCCGACTTCGAGAAAGAGGTCACTCGAAGAATCCAACTTGGCTGGGCAGCGTTCGGGAAGCTACGACATATCTTTTCATCGAGATTACCTCAGTGCCTGAAGACGAAAGTTTTCGAACAGTGTGTGTTGCCAGTGATGACATATGGATCCGAGACGTGGTCCTTTACCGTCGGCGTCATTCGCAAGCTCAAAGTCGCTCAGTGTCGCTATGGAAAGAGCTATGCTCGGTATTTCGCTACGAGACCGGATTCGAAACGATGAAATCCGTAGACGAACGAGGGTTACCGACATAGCTCGTCGACTAAGCACGCTGAAATGGCAATGGGCAGGCCACGTCGGTCGTAGGACGGACAACCGATGGGTTAGAAAGGTCCTCGAGTGGAGACCAGGGCTCGGGAAACGGAGCACAGGCCGCCCTCCAACCAGATGGACTGATGACCTGAAAAAGTCAGCGGGAAATCGCTGGATTCAGAAGGCACAGGATCGGGAGGAGTGGCACCTATTAAGGGAGGCCTATGTCCAGCAGTGGACTCTGAAAGGCTGATGGATGGATGGATGGATGGTGCCCATATCATAGATCGTAAAATTATATGTAGCAAGTTTTCTTTTATAATAAAACAGAGATACTTCCGACTGTGGAGTATTCAAGATCTTTTGTAAGTCGAAACAAGCTGCTACAACAGAATCAGAGTGCTTGGCTCGGTGTTTATCGCTATCTTTTAAAATGTTACAATTTTGGAATCGAAAATATTAATCTTCGTTTGAGAATGAAAACATTGTAACTAAGATTGCAATGAAAGATTGTTTAACGTTCACGTTCACGTTCACAACATCTTGCGAAAGACAAGAGGGTATCTCGTATTGCAATTTTTTCTTAGTAATATTATCAATTACCGGCAAATTATCAATAAGTAACTAAATATACATTTTTATCATTTTCTGTAAACGTTGACTTACAATGCTTTAATACTGGCTAAAAACATAATTAGAAATAATTCAGATATGGGAGTGAGTGCAAAAAATAGAGCTTTTTTTTTAATTAAGAATATGATTGTAACTCAAATTCATCAAAAAGTGAGTTACGATGTTCTTCCTTGCAGGTGTCGAATTGTATGGAATTTTTTTATTTCATTCCAATTCACTTCCAGTATGAAACTTCTAAAAAACCTTAATACAATTGTGTACTAGAATGTAAGCAAGAAGATAAAAATAAACTTTTTTATTCATTTTTGAAGTTGTGTACACCATGCAGTCTTCAAAAAAATTATTGACATTAGCGTAGGGGTTATAAGGTGTGGTTTGGTGGTACATCACCTCCACTGCATACCCTTGACGAATTGCCGACGAGTTACCAGTAACCTTGTATATATGTATATTGGTTAGAGACTCGTTCTATGCATCATGGTTTATTAAATTTACAAAGGAAATTATCAAAACATTACAACAACAGTTAAAATTAAAACTGAATCTAAAACTATAATTATAATTAAAACAAATGTAATTATGGTCATTTATATATGAAATGTACCTCCATCCATCCATCCATCCATGAGCCTTTAGATGTCCACAGCTGGACATAGTCCTAACCGGTGCCCCGGCCACTGCTCCCGCTCCGGTGCCTTTTGAATCCAAGCCTTTTGAGACGTGGCCTTCTTTACAACCTTGGCAACCTTTCTTACCCACTCGTTATATTCGTAAGCCCTCCGAGCGCCGTGGCCCGCTGGCCTGCCCACTCGCCAACTCGACGATGTCGGTAGCCCTCGCTCGTGTACGGATTCCACTAATACGAATCCTATCTCGTTGCGAAATACCGAGCATAGATAGATCTTCCCATAGCGCGCTGAACGACTTTGAGCTTGCAAATGAGGTTGAGATAAAGGTCCGCGTCTCGGATATGTCATCACAGGTAACACCTGAATTAGGTATTCAAATGACTGCGTAAATACACTGGTCAACAACTATGACAGCGCCATCAACAACAGCCGGTATAGGTATGCCCGCCAACATGCACATTGGAAATGGTCTTAGTCTTGTCCATATTCATTTCAGTTGTGAACGTGTGAGGCATCGCTCGAGTCTCCCAGCACGGTGCGCCAAGATAACTATATCACCGTTAAAGCCTCGTCCTTGTCACTCCATCAGCTTGCACACATCTGCCAGTGCGGCGGTGGAGGTTCGTGCTTCCGTCGAGTACTCGCACTGTCGTCGTGGCGGCGTCGTGTGTCCTTTCACACCGCGATGTACCGACAGTCGATCTGGCTCCGCTGCAGAGACGCCAACACCGCCCGGTCTCGATAGAATTGAAGGCTTTCCAATAGTCCACAAACGCGACTCACGACAGCTAGTTATACTCCTCGTCTTCTGTGTACAGTCGTCCGCAGAAATTCTCAATTCCTCTCAACACCTCGGGTTCGGACGAGACTGCGGTACAGGTAGCCTCGTCGGCTGGCTTCGCCGAATGCATTATCTCGTGCCTCCATCGAGGCCGAAGACTGGACACATCTCGTCTTTCCCCGATGAGACCGACCGTACGTTTTGAGAGAACTCGAGACTTACCACTGGAGACCCCTCTCGGTCTCGAAAGCTCTAGACGCAGCCGCTCGGACGGCCGATACTGATCTCTCGTTGATTTCGTTTACAGAATGTACCAATCTAAAATACGTAATGGACTTACGAACGATTACCCTCCTAACAAAAATATGGAAAACCCCCGTTGTTTAATCGATAAATAAGTGCTCACATACCAGCTGACTAACGAAGACATATAATAACGGTTGCCTGCATAATTCGCGACTCGACGAGGCTAAGCTGGACACACGCAGCTCGATATAAAAATTGGATTAAAAATACAAGGTCGGCAATTAACCACTTCGGGCTGCTCCGAATCAACGAACATGTTTGTGTCACAAACTGCGAGCACATGTCAGTGTGTTTACTTGCGTCCGTCTAGTTATTATTTCGAATACTTACTTACTTAACGCGGCGACACGGAATTAAATTATTTAAAGACGCTCCATTGTGACTCACGCTCACATATCTTCAGGCATACTGACAATATTTCCGTCCATTCGTCCGCAAACAGATCTAACTCAGAGATAGCGTCCAGGAGAGCGTGGAGAGCGTGGAGAGCGTGCAGCAGAGCGGCGAGGACGCGGGCGCGGCGTCCCGAGCGGAATATTACCGAGTACTCGCAGGGGCCAGGCGCCGCTCGCCACTGCAATCACAACACAAGCTTGCTTTAGTTGCCGGCTCTCGGTCTCGAGGGCCTCGCGGCAGTCGCGGCGGTGTCGCAACCGCCTCTCGGCCGAGGGGCATCGCCCAGCTCTCGGCCGAGGGTCAGGGCCGCTCGAGTGGACCACACTTCAACCCGCGCCGCCTCGAAAGATCTACGAGGGCAATGTGCCAGTTTCCATTTTAAATCAGATTTGAATAAAATTGCGTATAAATAATATTTTCTGACAAATTAACAAAATCACATTCTTAATAGTTAAAAGATGTTTAATAACTTGCTTGATGCTTACTAAATCTCTATGTTTTCGATTCGGCGTTATTACCTCAATACCAACATTTTAATAATTTTGAATTTCATTAGGTACATCTAATCTAATCTAATGGTCGGCCCAGCCTCGAGTAGCGACGAGGAAAACTCGCCCGGCGAGGCAGGTGCAGACGTCGCCAATAACCATTACCAGGGGCCAAAGCATCGGCATTAAACGTTACTAATATATTCCACTAGCTGTCCGACTATCGCCGGCACTGTTGCGTTACATAACAACTGTTCTTAGGACGATTATTATTATTTATTTATTAAAATGCAATATTTAAAACATGCCCAGGCTAAGGTTCAGCCGCGAGAGCTCTGGCACATCAGTGTCGGCGCGCGGCGCGGACACTAGTGGACAGGCGCCGGGAGACAGCCGCAATATGACCGGCCACCCAAATTTCAATAACCGACTCAATTAAAAAATTAATAGGTACATAGTTATTCAAATGATAGGCGCAGGCAGTGCCGCCGATCCCGAGTGTCGAGTAGAGGTTGTTCACTTGCGGCAGGTCCTCCTGCGGCGAGGGAGGTCAGTCCCCGGGACTGCGCCGGCGCCGGCGCCGCGGTCCGCCATTTTAAATCACCTATCCTCGATCTCATTACTTGTTTTTCAATCAAATTTAATTTAAAATTCGACCACGCAAATCAGCAGTCGTCGTGTGCCGGCTCGCGCTGCCCGGAGTAGTTATCTCAAACATTAGCCAAGTGTCCCGCGCCATCAAGTTTCCTCTCATTTAAATAAGCCGACCTTCGCAGCCTCTCCGCCGCGGAATGCCGCCAAAACAAAACTGATTCAACCGTTGCGAGGATGCTGCGGCGATTTTATTATTTCAGATCTTTTTTTGATCTTGTACCTATGGTTTGTCGCGACATTTCAATAATACTACAAATCTTAAAAGAAGATGTCGTATGAAATGGTTACTAAGTACATTACTTGCCCGAGCCGTGACAAGTGAGCGGGGACATCTCCGTGGCTATCGAACTCGCCTCCCACTCTAGCGGTCCGGGTTCAAATCCGAGCGGCACGCACAAAAGACAGTCTTTCTAAGTTATGCGTGATTTAAAAAATTCAATGTCACCTGCTTTAACGGTGAAAGAAACATCGTGAGGTAACCTGCATGCCTGAGAGATTTCCATATTTTGTTTAAGGTGTGTAAAGTCTGTCAATGCGCACTCGGCCAGCGTGGCGAACCAAACAGGTTCCGAGAGGAGACCCACGCCCAGCGGTGGGACAGCGAAAGGCCGGTGGCATTGTTGCGGGTGCGCACTCGAGCTGCGTGTCTTCACTACTCGCACGTCGCCGGGCCGAGCGCGGCCTCGACGCGGGCACACGCGGCGGCGGCACACGTGACATTTCCTCAAGTTGTTATTCCTCGAAATTTGTATTTTAAGCTCCCCGCAATCAGTCTCACTGACTATAACCTTGACTAGGATTAAGAATGATACTAACCGCGGTCGAAAAAAAATCAACGCGACAAAGCGACCGATGATTCTCTGTTCGAAGGCTTCCTGCCGGTGGGTCTTGATGAATAAAGGATAACTACTAAGTATAATACGTTTCCGAGGTGAACCGTCGCGCGCCGGCGGCGAGCGGGGGCGAGCGGGGGCGGGCCAATGCCGATCATCATCAAAACGACATAATCTAGTAAATATTTAGCAACATTTAAAACACAAGGTACATGTGGATGCCGCGGGCCACGGGCCGAGGGCCGTTGCGCCACCGCGCCGCCTGCCCTCCTGCCCTCACCGCAACCTGCTCGATAAAACTACGTATTGACTGTATAATGCAAGAGGCTCCGGATCTTAACAGATTGAAGCGGACCGTCCTTATCAGCGCTGCAGCCTGGCAGGGCGGGTCCCGGGCGGCTCGCGCTGGACTGATGTAATAAGTGTTTTACTACAATATCATAGAAACTGAACCACGGAGCATGATACAACACCGCATGGTTGTTCAGTCAAGTTCGAATTGAGAATAAACATTAGTCACAGCAGTAATGTCTGTATGGCAGAAGTATTAATTCGATAAACTATATTATAAACACAAAGAAATAACGAGAAACAAGACCGCGGGCGCGGCGGCTTGCGGGGTCTTCCAGCCAGTCAGACATTTTGGTCCAGCTATCTTTTCCAACAAGATAAACACTACCGGCGCGGCGGCGGTCAAACTTGCTTGTCCAAACGGAAACATTATCATATTTCAGAAGAAATTTTAAAAATGTGATGAAAATTTTACTGAGCTATAAGAATAATTTGAAAAATGATGTACATTTATTATGTAATAGCTATTCAAACAGTTCGACCGTATCATGTAATTTTGTTCATCATCCCCGTCAGGCCCCGCCAGGCCCCGTCAGACCCCGCCAGTCCCCGCCAGGCCTCGTCAGGCCTCGCCAGTCCCCGCCAGGCCTCGTCAGGCCTCACCAGGCCTCGCCAGGTCCCGTCCCTTGCACGCATTTATTTGACTTGTTATCTGCTCAGTAATATTTACTTAATCTATTTTTGACCTATCTACGTCGCCGCGTACGCAACTATTCTATTAGGCGGTTGATTCGAAAATTTATAGATCAATTTTACAGCTCAACATCTAATTATTAAAATATTTAAAAACCTCCGACACCCGGGACTACGAGTGAGCGGCGAAAACTATTTTGTCAGCCACACGGGACCAGGAGCACATGATAAATGAATAACACTTTTTATCGTAGAAATGTATGAAACATGTGTGACACTCACGCGCACAGCAGAGGGCGAGTAGCAGGAGGGTCCCCAGGGGGCGCGGGGAGCCCCGGGGGGGCCGCGGGGGGCGCATGCTGTGCGGCGGGGGCTGCGGGAGTGCGCGGGAGTGCCGGGAGTGCGCGGGAGGCTGCGGCGGGCACGTGTGCGGAGCGGCGCGCGGCGCGGGCTAATATCGCAGGCGTCGCGCTGCACGCTCTCATCTACGGAGCGCTCCGCCACCCCGCCCGCCCCTCTCCCCCCCCCCCCGCCCCGCCCTGCCGCCGCGCGCCGCTTTCGAAGAACTTATCCATACATCATTTCGAATATTCCAACTAATTGCAAGTCATAACATGGAGGATGAAGAAGATGATAACTTAAAGTACCACAAAGTACCTTAAAGAACCCTTGTTTTTGGAACAGGGGGCTAAACTTGGTCGAACACGAACTAATAAAACTATGTAATACAATAATAATTATCCATTCGCGCGTGCCGGTGTATAATAATAAATAGCACGGACATCTCACAAGGGCCACCTGACCCCCAACTAGACAGAGCCACGGGTGTCAGAGACCGATATACGTACATAGGTAGTCTTTAATTACATACTTATATAGATATTAACATCCAGATACAGAAATACTCAAGTGTTTGTCACAAGAATGTTTATCATGAGAACCCACGATAGCCCCAACTCTCTCATATCTCTGAATTGCCTCGTCGGTGGCGGTGCCGGGAGCGGCGCCCGCCCCGGCTGCGGCGCCCGCCCCGGCTGCGGCGCCCGCCCCGGCTGCGGCGCCCGCCCCGGCCGCGGCGCCCGCCCCGGCCGCGGCGCCTGCGGGACCCTGCCCTACCCCTGCAGCCGTGCACCTAATAACTTGTTGCAATCTCTGTCAGAGTGCAAACACAACACACCTATTATGTCGAATGTCAAGGCTGCAGCGAGCCGTTGTGGTTCTTCTCGTGTAACGAGAATTAATGTCGGGCCCCTTGTAATAATGAGAGGGAATGCGACGTAGGGCTCGCGGTCCCGCGCCGCAACACAGTAACGCCGTGACGCCGCGGGCTTCGGCGCGTTGCGTAAGTCAATGCGAGGCAGTTAACTTTTATAACAAATAGCTCTATTCCGAACGATTGGTAGCGAGCGGGGCAGGGGGGAAGCGCGAGCGCTCGAGCGCCGCACGAAAGACTTCAACGCGCGGCGCAGCATCGGCGGGCGATGAGTTATGTAACATGTTTACGCCGGCGGTATTGCTCTCTCACGAACATATCACTCAGTTTTACTACTTTTATTAGTTGTTAATTCTAGCGAACAGAATGTAACGTCTCCATCGCGGCGGCCGCGGGAGGCGCTCCGGCTTGTTGAGAAGCTCATTTATATATTTTTTAATTTAAACATTATGATGTGTTCCTGAACTGAATGAGCCAATTGCCGTGCGTAGATGTGCCGCTGAGCCGCTGCGACGGTGAGACGCTATCCCGGCCTGTCTATTGTATCGTATTGGACTGTTTGTACATATGCTATACTAGTGGACGCCCGCAGCTTCGCTCGCGTAGAATTAGACCCATTAACGACGTCTACCCGTCTAAAGACTTCAAAAACGGCAAAGTTTCATACTAACTTTGCACCCCCGTTTTACCCCCTTAGGGGGTGAATTTTCAAAAATCCTTTCTTAGTGCTCCCCTACGTTATAAAAGGAACCCCTGTGCAAAATTTCAAGTTTCTAGCCCTTATAGTTTAGGCCCTGCGTTGATATGTCAGTCAGTCAGTCAGTCAGTCAGTCAGTCAGTCACCTTCTCCTTTTATATATATAGATTTCCCATGTCGGAGTGTCAACCAAATCATCTACTATTATTATGATTGGAGAGCGAAAGGTCAAGGCGGTGCGCGCTCATCTGCCGTTAGATTTATTATAATAATATTCGCAGAGCTGGTCGCACTATGTCGTGTCGCGCCGGCCTTGACCTTGCGCATCTCTACCGACTCTACCGCCTCTACCGGGTGCCCACATCCTGCTAGTATTACTAAAAAATAAAAATAAACAATTTATTACAAACTGCCATAAAAAAATTACAGAGATACAATAAATTAAAACACACAGTATAAGGAAACCTTAGAATGATATGAGGCTTCCATAGTAGTACTTTTAGTAAGCAACTAATTAGATCACTGCAGTAAATCAATCTACCCGCAATGGTTCTGTCGCGCCCCCCCCGCTCCCCCCGCGCGCCGCCCCTCCCCTCCCCCCGCGCCGCCGTCCTACTCCTCGGAGCCTCCGCTCGAATTACCGCCTTTTGATTATATTTAAGTTGAATTTCTTTTCTACATTAAAAACTAGTATGTCGAATACTACAATGAAACTATAATACTTTCTCATAACGTTGAAATAATAAGTAAATTGTAAAATTGCTTTTATGCATGGTAAAATGTAACAACTTGTTACATTGCAGTGTGTCCGCGCGCTTAGCTCCGCGCCGCGCCGCCGCCGAGTGGTCGTCGTTCAAAGAAATGGTTTCATTTAAGCAAAGAATGAGTTATCAATATTACTTACATTAAGTTATAACTGTTCTTCGAACCTAAGCTGATGACCGATACTAACCGTACGGTTTGACGGAGTGATGGCGGGTGATGGCGGGTGATGGCGGGTGATGGCGTGATGGTGGGTGATGGCGGGTGATGGTGGGTGATGGCGGGTGATGGCGGGTGATGGTGGGTCGGGTGGCATGAGTGACCAGCTTTGCATAACTCGCGAGCTTTCTAAAGCCGCGCTATTGGAGCCCGAGCGCGGAGTAATCACAGCGCGCGCGTAGTTTGCTCAAAAGGAATAACGAGGGGTCATTATAATCCATCAATTATCAGTCATTGTCGGAGGGAACTTTCTCCATCTACGGCCACGCTGTGTCGGAAGCTAGCCGCGCGCCGGCAGGACAGCAGGCAGCGCCACCTGCCGCCACCATGATAACTGACAGACTTTAAAAATAATAGTCCGAAAGTAATGGCGGTATATTTAAACTGATATTTTATGTACATATTTTTAGTCTCCCCATAATATTAACTTTACTACGTTGTATTAAGTTTCATTTCAGCTGCGGTGCCAGCCCCGTGGCTATCGAATTCGCCTCTCACTCGAGCGCTCCAGGTTCAAATCCAAGCGCCACGCACCAATTACTATTTTCGTACGTAGGTACTGAAAATTGAATGCTTTTGTTGACTTTTCTTAATGATTACACGCTAGACACGCAGACAAGCTACCAACCGTTGTGACCGAGCCCGCTGTACCCGCCGTACCCGCCGTACCCGCTGTACCCGCTACACCCGCTGTACCAGCTGTACCCGCTGTACCCCGCACGCACTTGACGGCGACGCGACTAACAAGATGCGGTCAGCGGTGTATAATCATGTTGCCCCACTCGCCTCTCGCCTCTCGCCTCTCGGTGTCGGACAAACATCAAGTCATGTATATTATATCACATTTTTTCCACTGACCCGATCGATCCTCACTTTTAAATTCAATTTATCTAATGTTTCTGAATGCATCAATAACCTTTAATAAATCACAATATTTTCTTCAATTTAAATGTATCGGTTTAAACTTAAAATGATAAACATTCGTATGTAAATCTTTTACGTCGGACGCCACCCGCGCGGCGGCGGCCCGGCTCGCGCGGGGGCGCCGCACGGATGTACATACTCGTATATATTATACTCGTAGGACAGGTCTGTTGTTTGCAGACGATTCAACACTATTCTGTCGGATCAAAGTTCGGACTGCCGCCTTCTGCAGAACGATATGAACGACGTTCCGAGGTGGCGTGAGGAGAAGAAACCAGCCCGTCGAGCAAGGTGCTCGGTATTGAGCTTCACTCTGTTCACTCTTAGAACACACCCAAGCCGATGTCGGTATGCATTTTTCTTGCGCCTTGCGGGATATCGACAGCCTCGCTCAGCTCGCTGCAACCAACACTTTGTGTAACTGTTGTGTGAGGAGTGTACTGGAGAGTGTACTCATGAGGCGAAAAAAGCTCATGCTGCGAAAGCTTCAAAAGCAATGCCCATGTGTCACACGTCTGCAAGCCAGGTCCTGGTAGGATCGCTGGGAGTACCGCCCGCGAGTGACGCCGACTCGCATCGCTGACGCTCCGGCAACAGCTCCGGCGCCATGTGTAATCCTTCAGCGCTTGGGATGGTTGGACCGACCGAAGGCGCCGCTAAACTATTTTAATATCGACGCCGCAGTCTGTTTGTGGCCCGCGACGAAGGCCTTCGCTGGCGAGCGAGTCACCTTTGGTCAGAGCTATAACAACGAAATAGGAAGCCTACAGAAGGACTCAAAGAAATTAGAATTTTGTCTGCTAATACAACCAAGGATAAAAGAACGACAAAACTCAATTTAGTGGGCTCATTTTAAGATATGGAGAGTTTCTAGGAAAAAAAAGGATACATATACTTACATTAACAAATTAGGTGGGGTGTCACATGTCTGTATAGTATTATTTGACAGGCAGCTTTTTCTTTGACAACGTACTGACTGAATTTTGAGTATAAAATCTAAGGAACATCCAACAACTACTTTTTTGTCAATAAAAATATATCGATAAATTTTGTTTATTTTATACAAAATACTTTTATCGATACATTTAAAGAGGTAAATAATATGAATACATAATACATAGCATGTGAATTTCGTTTCGAGTAAATCGCCGTGCACTCGTCACTATTTGCAACTGACATTTATTTTTTGCATTATTAAACCTGTCTGCACAATGCGAACATCTACTATTAAAAACCTATTTAGAAGTGCAAAAGTTTAAAGATACATATAATTATTTTCATTTGATTTTGCAATACGTGCTGTATCTCTGGTTATCTTTAATAATCCATAAAAATACAGCGTTAACTACGTCGTTTGTAAACCAATTTTGATGATTATTTATGTGTTCGGTAGGCCCCACTGCAGCGGTATTCACATTTAAGATTCCAGACCTGCAGACCAGACCCACTCCTGGCAGCACCGGCAATGCATCCAATAAAACGACGTGTTCCTCGCTGCGCTGTAGCAGTGCTTGTGTAGAGAGATTGATGATTCTTATTTAACTCGAAAGGTCACACCACACCACCACCGCAGGGTACGCGTCCCGGCACCCGAGTCTAGCTCTCGCCTCCAATACGCAGAAGTCGAAATAGAAAGGTACTAACGTATCGTCTCGGATTATCAGTCGTAGGCGCTGATCGGTTTGGCAATCGTACTAGGTCCCCCGCACTGATACCCACGCGCAGCTATTCCTCCCGGATTTCGTTTAGAGTTAAACATTCGTGCCCCGATAATATACCGTAGATAATATACTATTTCTGGGAACTTCAGACCTTCCTTAGCTGTGGATTCAGCACCGATGGTAAAATACATGACACGTGCTCAACAGTCGGGCTCTGTGCCCTGTGCCCTGTGCCCTGCGGCTTGTGGCTTGTGATGTGGCAAACGAATTTATTATTATTTCTTACTTTGGAGTTTCGCAGTCGGTTTTTGATACGTTAATCTTTGTTGCGATCTCTGTCCGCCTGGCGTGGCTCGTGCGGCCCGTGCGGCTCGTGCGGCCCGTGCGGCTCGCGGAAACCGCCGTCAGTATATCCCTGACATTATCATCTTAGCCTGCTTAACTTTTTCACTGTAGGGCAAACATGTTAATAAAAACAAAGATACATTGAATTTATTGTGATAAGTCAAGACCAGACTGACAAGGCGACACTTGAATAAAACACGTACGCACTTACCTGTTTTTATAATTACTTGTTATTGCTAATGCACACAGTCGCGACTGCAGCCGCGGGCGCGCTGGCCCTCAGCCATTCGAGGATACGTGGGCCGAGGGAATATTACGATTGAATCTTAAAATGTTCTCATCTCTCAATTTTTTATCACATCATTCCGATGCTTAGAATTGCATTCAAAATGACTTGATCTCTCAGTAGGCTCCACCGCTCACCGCTGTGGCCTGCGGTCGGGTCCGACGGCAGCTCTTAGTACCGCCTCGCTGGCGATGCTCTAGTGATACTTACACCTACCTACTTAACAGGCTGTACTGAAACTCAGTGTTGCCGTGTTATGTCGCAACTGGGCTGAGTGGGGGCAGACCCATTTGCAATTATTTTATTTCATTCTTTCTAATTGTGTATGGCAATAAAAACATTTTTATTATTATTATATATCTTTAAATTTTACGGGTCCAGATGTGAACCCGGTAATTTGGAAGGCTTGCGTGGGGACACAGGTCCGACACGTAGAGGCCCCTTCGAGGTATACCACCCTCGATCGACTGCACCATCAATTGGTACATCCGAAGGTGGGCCTTGCCATGCACAGGAACTATTGCAAAGGAATGGAAACTATATTGGGTCTAATATGGTGGATTTAGAGGGACTGATACATGGGCTATGGAGAATCCATACTAGTCCATACTAATATTATAAATGTGAACGTGTGTTTGTTTGTTTGTCCGGCTTTCACGTCGCAACGAAGCTATTATATGGTATGGTTTTTGTGTGTGGAGATAGTGAGGAGGGTGGAGAGTGACGTAGGCTACTTTTTACCGCGGTAAAACATCCCCATGGGAAGATATCTATGTTTTGTTATTTGCTAGATATT
This sequence comes from Carterocephalus palaemon, assembly GCA_944567765.1. NCBI lineage: Eukaryota > Metazoa > Arthropoda > Insecta > Lepidoptera > Hesperiidae > Carterocephalus > Carterocephalus palaemon. The sequence continues at coordinate 33,468 of OX155663.1, forward strand.
TAGTTCCGGATGTTGTTAATAGATGGCGTTAGTAAAATTCATTTGCAAGTTCTGAATTTCGCTAACAAATTATACGTCATGTATGATAAACAACTCATTGTTAATTCCCTTTGACCACGCGGGCGGAGCCGCGGGTAAAGGCTAGTGGAGAATATGCCACTTACTGTGTGGGTTACCCAAACATGCCGACCGATCATGTTCACGAGTGGCTCAGGGTGTAGAGAGGTGCACCGCGCTTTAAATGAGGTGGTTTTACCCACTCTACCAACTCGCGACTTACGCAAGTTTCACTTCCACCCTGCGAGCATATAGCTCTAACGCCCCTCTCTGGCCGGCCGGTTAAGGCAAGCCAGAGGCGAAACTCCTGCGGCCCCTCCTGGGGTCCACTCAGGCCAGCCAGTAAAGGCAAGCCGGTGATGGGGAGCCTGATCGAGTCTCCGGGGAACTCGGGTCCGTGGGGTCGCTACTCTCCAACTGCTCGCCACAAGCTGCCCTGTGGGCTTATTATTATTAAATACCAACTAGTACATATTTGGAAACTTATAAAGTACTTAGGCCTGCAGCACAAAAGTTGTTATCAGTATCGCTTACAAGAGGCGTGACTTCCGGTGACTGGAGACACGATAAAATAAAGCAAGAATAAGTGTATTCGTTAAAAAACATCGACTAAGATTTGTAATCTGAGAAGGTTGTAATTAAATATAGAACTGAAAACAAAGGAAGGCCTAAAATAGACCAAGCAAGTCGACGCCGGTCTCTTTATCTTTATTGCTTTTACTTAACCGCCGCCTGAGTCGCGACAGTCGTCGCAGACAAAACAAAACATACCTACATGCGGAAACACTTCTCGGGTGCCTTCTGGAGATTGAGTGGAATGCAACTTTCGAGAGGATCTATTTCTTGACTTTAGGTTCCAGAGACAAGGCTCGAGCCGCTGGGCGGCGCGCCGCGAGGGCTGCGGAGGCGCCTTCTGCTGGAAAAGTCAACTCACGGCCGCTACAGCACGGTCACGACAGCTGTCGGGGCAGCCGTCGTCGCTGCCGGGAAGTGGCATCGTAGCCCCGCGGTCATCGCACGGCCTCGCTCCGGGCGTGCGCCGGGCCGCCCCGCACGCCCCATCAGTTGAAGGAGAGGCTGTTCTTTTTTATTTATATTTTATTTGTGTTCAGCAGTGTACAAGTAGAAGTAGGGTGTAACATTATTAAGGGAGCTCATGCAGTCAACATCGTGACAAGAATATACATAGAAGGCAGCGTTAGAACACCAAGATTTTTAAACGGGTGCTTACATGACTCTCAGCCACTTAATATATTATAATATAGCTCTTATACATTTTTTCTGCCCGCAGCTCCACCTCCCCACTTAATTTAATAGTCAGTGGCTCGAAAGGCAGGGAGTATTTTCGGGAAGCTCACAGAGTAGAGGTAGCCGTAATAAAGCCCACGTCAGTCAAGCTTCTTCTTCGCACACTTAGAAAACAGCAAAATGCAAAATTAACAGCCAAGACCTGAGTTAACGCACACTTTTCTTCCAATACCTGGAGGCAGATCAAAACCACGTCCTGAGTAGACTAACCTCAGCAGATCGGGTCGGTCGGTCGGTTGCAAGTCTCCGGGGATCAAAGTATATAATAATACAACAGTCATTTTATTTAATTGATTAAATTTAATTATATTGTTTTGTATACAAACTTATTCAGTGGAACTTTCAGCTCAAGCTTATTTAATTAAAAACTTAATTCCTAAATACATATTTGTTCGCACCACCCACATGCGTCAACTCCCAATATAGCTTCCTTTGACTTGCAAGGTTGCATTATTATGCAAATAATATTAATATATTATTATAATTTAATGTTTCTCATTTTGAAAATTATATTATTAAGTAGTATGTTTAATACCAGGGATACCATACCAGCCGCCTTGTAATTACTAAAACAGAATAAGACTGCAAGAATAAGTACGTACGTAATTTCTTGTTGACTATATCAAACGATGGGTACAGTTCCAGGAATTACAATACAAATACATCCAAAGCGGCAGCGTCCAAGCACGACAGGCTCGTTTACATTTGTAAATTTATAATTTAATAAAATTTGCTATAAGTTTTTATGTGAAAACTTTAATACAAAATTGATTTATTTAAAATTGATAAAATAAGTTGAAAGCTGGATAAAATGAAAAAATATTTTACAAAAATACTTTCCGTAAATATCCTGTCTTTCATCTTATGGACTTGAACGAAAAAGACTGAAGCCGCGGCCCGCAAGCTCTCCGCCGCGAGCAGCTCAGAAGTCATCAAGAATATGTGCAGTGCAGCACTGGAGCACCTCCTCGCAGCGGGGCTGGCCGGGCAGGGGGCGCTACCGGCGCGCGCCGCGCTGCTGGCCGCGCCCGCGCACGTACGTCTTGTGCGCGTGCTTGGCGCCCAGCTCGGGCCGGTCGGGCCGGTCGGGCCGGTCCGGGCGGTCGGCGCGGTCGGGCCGGTCCGGGCGGTCGGGCGCGGCGGGCGCGGGGGCGTAGCGCTCGGGCTTGGCGGGCGCGGCGGGCGCGGCGGGCGCGGGCCGGCCGTTGCTGCGCTCGCCGCCCGCCGCCGCCGGCTGCGGCTCGCTCATGTTCACCTGCCGAATGCCACAGGGTATAGGTTAGTGCCTGGGAAGGATCTCCTCCTCCAAAGGAAATTTCCAAACGTATTGCTGATATAAGCCGAGCCACTGGAGTCAAAGATCGGGCAGTCACAGAAGTACTAGTAACTTGAAAATTATATTCCTCCTTTAGTTAATTTTAGAATTATTTGTCAAAACTACCCTACTTCTATAATTCTCATACTGTTAAATACTAAATGCATAGACATATTACTAATCTAAGATGACACTAATCATAAAAATCTAACACTGTCAGGAATAACACCATCAGTAAAACAGTTTATCAGTGTTTTCTGTCATGAGCATTTCCAGCACGGGCCACGGATCAGGGAGGGGCAATCTCATTTACACAAAACAAACACATTACACACACAACAGGCGGAACAGACATTTTTGTTACAAAGAAGAGACACAATTTTTAGTTGTGTTGAAAAAACCACACTTGGGTCTTATCTGTTAACATTGGTCAATCCCATCATTAAACAAGCCATATTATGAAGGAGCCATCTAGCATCTAGCCTACTCAAGCAGCCTAATGAGGCTCGGCCATCTGGCCACATCAATTTAGTGTGGCACACTGTTTGAGTGAAGCCAAAATAGTCATGATAGGATGTGATCACCAATTATAAATCAAGATTAAATTTTTTGTATCACTTGAAATTGCTGATCAAGGCTAAAAAGACAAGATGGATCACACACCTTCTAGGTCTTCTGATACTATGTGTCTGACCTGCAACTCATTATGTTCGCCAGCAACTGATTGGTTTTTCTTTGTGTATTTTGCCACACTTGTAATCATTTCTCAAGATACGGCTAGCGCAGTGAGCTGGTGAGCTTTGTGCCAGCGCGAGCGCACGCGACGAACGTACCTGCTCGTTGAAGAGCATGCAGAACTCGCCGACCTTCTGGATGTCGCCCGACTTGCCCGAGTAGAGCGTGAGCGCGGCGCGCCACAGCGACGCGTAGCCGCGCGTGAGCCGCACGATGTCGCCGGGCTGCAGCAGCGCGCCCGGCTCGTCCCACACCGACAGGTTCACGCTGGCCGACGCGTCCGCCACGCGCAGCGTGCGCACCTCGCGCGCCTCCTTCGTCAGCGTGGGCGCGCCCACCTCCAGCACGATGAACACCGCGTTGATGTTCTTCATGCCCGGCTTCAGCTCCTTGATCTGCACGTACTCTGGTGTGCTCATGGTGCTATTTACTGGTTCATACAGATTCTGCGCTGATGTGATAGGATTTAAAGGATAATGAGACTCTCTCTCTAAGCTAGGCAACACATAAAGGGGTTATGCAAAATAACTACGTAGAGTCTATTGGCTTGCAAGTTAAATACTATTTATTTTGCATTTGCATTGAACTAACTACAAACCATAACAAAATACTCTGGCTCAGTGCTACAAACAAACCAACAACCAACCATTGCTTTATTTTGTTTGACATTTCAGTTTATTTGACAATCAGCTGAATTCAACTTTTTTTTTTTTGGGATTTTATGACCTGGTATTTGCACCTGTAAGTCATATGAATTCAACTGAGATTAATGCATAGATTAAATAAAATAATGTTTAAGCTAAAACTACATGGTCCGACTTGTGCACACGGTTCTCTCAATCTATCACTTCACCCTACCGTGTGTGTACACAGTTTTAGAATAATCACTGAAAGTCATAGCAAACGTAATAGAAGTATTTAATTTTGTAAGTCAATATATTTAAGCAAATAATAAGTATTAAGGTACTTAGGCAATTTTAATATTTTATTTCTATAGAAAGATAGTGTACATAACATTATAATACAAGAAATAAAGATATATTGACTGTACCTAGCTCTATTATATGTAAGGTAACAAAAATGATGGGGACTGTGTTCGCTTCTACAATAAAACATCTGAAAATATTACAGTCAATCTGGGTAACTTTGGCCGTAGTTATAACTTTGGCCCAAAATTATATTTCCGATTATTATTATTTTTTACAGATTGCCATAATTGATAAAAAAATAATTTTACAAATAAAAGATAGAAGGTATCTTCGTAAACGTATTTCACCCGCCGAAATGTGTCATTTGTCAATGACAAAATTCAAAAGTTGCCTTTTTCGTGAGTGCATTATTGACGGTACTTTTCTCAGTGTTAAAAAGTAGCATTCAGCGCTGTTCTTATTAGGTTTTGAATGGTAAGTTGCAATGTATTGTGTTACCAACTTGTCTGCCTATCATTTAATAAATTTTTTGCAATATATAATACAGTATTTTTTCTAGAAACATCTAAAATATTTCAAAACTACTTTGGAGTTACTATATCAGGGTAACATTGGCCCGGGATAAGGTTACACTAATATTTTACTATCATACTAATATGTTGCCAGATTTTGGAAAATGTGTCGAATTTGATATAAATATGTATGTAGTACATTCGATATCGTGAAAAAATCTTTTTTTCCATATAGAAAAAGATATTATGCCTCAGGACGAATCTCTTTAATGACAAAGGCTACAGATTGTTGGATTTGGCTAACGAATCGACCAGAAATAGTGCTATTATCGATTAACAATAATCATAAGTCTTAGATGAATCGTAAATAACTCGAAAAGGCAGTTATTTTGAGATAAATGATGATTTTTGGCGATGGAATGGGATGATTAGAAAGGATGACTTTACAGCATTTTTTGATAATTAAGTAGTTACCTACTTTTCGGTTAAAATTTTATTTTTTAACAATTATTTAGATATTTTGAAGGGCCATAACAGCCTGATTTCCTATTTTTCCTATCAATACCAAATAATAAAAGATTTAATAAAAAGCTATGCTTCATAGGGCAACATTTTATTTCATACCTAAATTTTCCTTACAAACCTTAACTAAGGTACAAAAAATATTGACTTTGGATGTAGACTATATATTTTTCTGCTAGTATTTAGTGGCCAATGCTACCTAGTTCACTTATTTTGCGAGAAATCATAAAAAACATGCACCAAGCCAGGCCTGGGTCAATTTTACCCCAACTCTAATTGTAACTTTGACCCATCGGTTTTATTACTTTTTCATTTCTTTTTTCTAAGAAACTATCATTATATTGCTAGATTTATAGAATCAGTGGCTCTCAAAGCCATCAAAAAGTCTTCTTGGATGAGTCTTCCGCACTAATTTAAACATTTATTGCATTTTAAGCCTTAAATATAATCTGTGACTTGCCCTTGTTGACATTGACAACGACAGAACATGTTCATGCTTGAAAAGGCTTGAATTGAAATTTTTTTGGAGCGCCGGTTTCTGTTTAGACGTATATAGTTTGTGTAAAAATAAAATAATACAAATTATGAAATAACACTTACATTATTAGATAACTGTTATCACACCCTTGAGATAACTAATGAACTATTCCCTTAAACTCGAGTAGAGATAAGTATTGTTTGAGATATCGAAGTATCTGGCGTAGTTTGTTTGTTTGAAGAGCGTTCGCTTCGGGCCCTCCGGCCTGCAGCGCGATGTACCAGCAGATGGGCGGTGCGAGCAACAATCCCAACAAGGACGTGGAGGTGGCCTCCCCGCCGGACGACACGGTCTCTGCGCTAGAGTTCTCGCCTCCGTCCGTGCCGCAGACCTTCCTCGTGGCGGGCAGCTGGGACTGCCGGGTGAGCGACACACACACCTACACCTCTATGTACAGAGTAGCATTCAAGGACTGCAGAGAAATATCAATGTTTGTTTTTACGCGCGCTTTTGTAGTTTGCCAAATCATAAATGTCTGTTGATTTTAAATTTCCACTCAAAATTCAAAATTCAAATAATTTATTTCGCTATGAGGTGATTACACACGCTTAACGAAAGTCTAGGTAACTACAAACTACTTAATGCTATTCTAAACTGATTAATATAAAGCAAAGGATGAGCTATTTATCCTTGAATGAATAGCTAATCCTACACAGGTGCCTAACCTGCCTTATGGCTAATTTACAATAATTACACTCATATGGGTATTAAAGCAGCTTTGTACCACTCACTAGAATGAAGAACATAATTTCTTTATCTAGTAGAACGACTGAAGTATATTGAATTCTGTGATTATAAACACATAAGGTGGTAAACAAATTAGGGTTCAGGCCTAGTAGAAGTGGCACCGTTTAAATGAGGCTTATGTCCAGTATTGGACTTCGAAAGGTTAATAAATTGTTGAAACAAATAACATTTTGTTAAATATGTAGTAGTATATTTTTAACTCAAATTTAAGTCAAATGACTTAAATTGTGTATGTTGTCTCTTAACCTAATACAACTTGTGTCTATTCAGGTGAGATGCTGGGAGGTGGAGACGTCTGGCAAGACAGTGCCCAAGGCGGCACAGGGCATGGACGGGCCCATCCTCGACGTCGCCTGGCATGATGTGAGGCACCTGGCTCTTGATACTGGCTATGTTGTCCATTCCATATTAGTGCATTATGAATCATAAAAGTAGTAATATCAAATATTAAAATTTTAAGGAGTTTATATTATGGAACAAAATAATTTTTTATTTGAAGAATGTACACAGTCTTAAATGTGTTGATATCACCATTATACAGACAAATTATGAAGTTTCAACTGTTGACCGCAAGTAAATATAGTTATGTGCAAGTGCTTGTTGGCCCGCTGGCGCTACCTGTAGTGACCCTGCCTGTTATGCCCACTCAGGACAAACATTTGTGTGACAACATGTTTGTTCTGTGTCTGGGTGTTAATATTATTTTATTTTATTATATACATATTTAATAAACTTTATTAACACCTTACAAAAGTTAAATTTAGAATGGGCAAGCTTAACATTATCTATTTAATCTTTACACATTTATAACTATTCAAACACAGTAAATATGATTTTGTATATTTATATTTATTTATTATGGTCTCGCTCGCTCGCTGCGACCCATAGACGTCCCACTGCTGGGCACGGGTCTCCCCCACAGACGCAGCTGCGGGAGGTCTAGAGCATACTCCACCATGCTGCTCCAATGCGGATTGGTGGAGGGGTTAGTGGCCAACCCAGTGTCGAATGTTCTCAAGCCACCCGAAGGTCTTCGACAAGGCTTAACGACTGTTTCCAACATTGAAAACAACCGGGACCGACGGCTTTACGTGCCCTCCGAAGCACGGTAGCGTCCATGAAATTTTGCTACTAGCGGTCACTCATCCACAAACCGACCGCGCCCGTCGTTGCTTAACTCTTTCGATCACATTGAATCGACCTGAGCCATTGGGCTATGGACGCTACATTACGCTTATTATGGTCTAATTTAACATAAAAGTAATACCTAAGACAGAACTAGTGTATATTGATGTTTTCGAGAAGGGGATGATTTCGTGTCAACAAGTGTAGTGTATTTTTAAGTCTAGTTCCACGCGAGGGAGGCTGCCCTGCGAGGGCGCCCTCTAGCGGTGAAGTGAATATAACGTGTAACTGTTACTTGCAGGATGGCACAAAAGTGTTCATGGCCTCCACGGACAAGAGCGTGAAGTGCTGGGACCTCGCAGCCAACCAGGCCATACAGGTTGGGGATTACGATATCTATGTTGTCTTCAATAATGGAAATGATAAAAACAATACAATACTAGACATGTTCACATTAGGAATCTCCTCGTGCCAAGTAGCGGCCGGTGTGTTCGGACACATGGTATTTTGTTAATGTTCTCCGGGCTGATGACGTGCTGCTACTACACGGAGTGTCCCGCAGGTGGCGGCGCACGACGCGCCGGTGATGACCTGCCACTGGGTGAAGGCGCCCAACTACACCTGCCTCATGACCGCCTCCTGGGACAAGACTCTCAAGGTGAGCTCCACAACATGTGCACACTTCAAGCACTGCACTCGCACAACGATGTAACCTTGCACCTGCTGCATCAGGAGAACTGCTGGTCACTGTTCAGCAAGCACCACACGATATAAGCTACTATGTGTCCAAAGAATATTAAGACAAAGGTCATTAGGATTGTACCTAGTGGTCGTTAGGCATGTGACTGTCACTTTCATTTTAAGGTTCTAAGATAGCAAACTAGCTTGCGGATGGGTCGCCGCTCATATCAACCTTGAACAAGACTAATAGGGACCGGGATAGTTAGTCCGGTTAGCGGAGGGTTCAGATGATAATAATGGTAGTTCAGTGAATACATGGGCGGCCTCTTGCGCGCACGCGTACGTGTATGTGTGCGTGCGCGTGCGCGTGCGCGTGCGTGGCCGCCGCCGTGCCGCGCGTGGCCGCGCGCGGGAGCGCAGAGCTAACGCGCTCGCGTCGGTGTTTCAGTTCTGGGACACGCGCAGCGCGGTGCCCATCATGACCATGAACCTGTCGGAGCGCTGCTACTGCGCGGACGTGGTGAGTGACGACTTTTATTTATCCTTTGAACTTGGTTTCATCATAATAATTTACCTAGTATTCAGCTTTAGTTCTAAATCTGTTTTTACCACTTTTTAAATTGTCAATTAAGTTTTTTCATGAAAATTGATCCTTGTGCTTCTCGGTCGCCGCTTGGGACCGAGCCAGACCCTTCCGCCATATTCGAGAATAGGAAAGGGTAGTGGTAGAAGGAGCGGTCCTTAGACTATAGTGTCCCGAAGGGTGACAATCGGAACCCTGTTAAGTCAGGCAGTTGTCGGTGGCCGCTCTCAGAACTGATAATAAGTTATATCGCAAAAGGTCAGATGAGATATAGAAGCTACCTCCCGCTGCTACCTAGGACTACCCGATGGCGGTGGTGGGCACGGCGGACCGCGGCATCTGCCTGTACACGCTGGAGGGCAAGCCGGCGGAGTTCAAGCGCGTGGAGTCGCCGCTCAAGTACCAGCACCGCTGCGTGGCCGTGTTCCGCGACAAGAAGACCAAGCAGCCCGCGGGCTTCGCGCTCGGCTCGGTGGAGGGCCGCGTGGCCATCCAGTACGTCAACCCCGCCAACCCCAAGGACAACTTCACCTTCAAGTGCCACCGCTCCACCGGCACCACCGGCGGGTACCAGGTATGCTAGCCGAGTGCACCGATATCAGGCGTGCAGTTTAAATCATGATGAACAGGTGACATTTAATCTCAAGGAGCACATAGCATCAGCGGTCTCGTTTGAGAAAGGCCTATTCTAGATAGCTTCATGAATTTAACCTCGCTGCGACCCATAGACGTCCCACTGCTGGGCACGGGTCTCCCCCACAGACATTCCTGCGGGAGGTCTAGAGCATACTCCACCAAGCTGCTCCAATGCGGATTGGTGGAGGGGTTAGTGGCCAACCCAGTGTCGAATGTTCTCAAGCCAACCGAAGGTCTTCGACAAGGTTTTCAGCATTGAAAACAACCGGGACCGACGGCTTTACGTGCCCTCCGAAGCACGGTAGCGCCCATGAAATTTTTGCCACTAGCGGTCACCCATCCACAAACCGACCGCGCCCGTCTTTGCTTAACACTTTCGATCACATTGAATCGAGGCAAGCCATTGGGCTATGGACGCTACTTTATTAACCTATCTAGAAAAAAATATACATATTTTTTAAATCTGACTGGTACTTCCAGAGATTATCGTGTTTATACAAACAAAAAAAACTCTCCTGCTTTATAATATTAGTAAGTACAAATAAACACTTTAAAATTAATAAATCATATTATTATGCTGTTTTAAAGTGAAACTTTTTATACATTGTTCTGAAAATTTTGGTTTGTCTGTTGCATGTCGCATTACATCATATTATTATGTGCCAGTGCTCAACGCTATTTTAAAATTGAATCTAAAACTGGCACCGAACTGTCCGCTTGACATATCCCCTGACTGTGTGCGTGTGTGCGTGTGGCAGGACATCTACGCGGTGAACGACATCGCGTTCCACCCGGTGCACGGCACGCTGGCCACGGTGGGCGCGGACGGGTCCTTCTCCTTCTGGGACAAGGACGCGCGCACCAAGCTCAAGAGCTCCGAGCTGCTGGACCAGCCGCTCACCAAGTGCGCCTTCAACCACAACGGCCAGATCTTCGCCTACGCCGTCGGGTACGACTGGTCCAAGGTGATACATTCTTCCACTTAGCCTTAGCATATCGGGTGGGGCTGGCCGAGGCCATGGGAGACCTGATATCCCTTGCTTTTTTATTTATTTATTTATTTAATCAATCCAAATACATCACTAAGCTGATAGGCTAACCTAATTTGTTCGCTGCGACCCATACACGTCCCACTGCTGGGCACGGGTCTCCCCCATAGACACAGCTGCGAGAGGTCTAGAGCATACTCCACCACGCTGCTCCAATGCGGATTGGTGGAGTGTGTTGTGGAGTCCTAATTTGTTAGAGTTGCATTACATGAATTTCATGGCCCAGCAAGAAAGCCTCCTATGCATTGGTACCATAGCTTGCATCAAAATTTTTTTATAATATAGATGGACAAACACTTTCTGTTTGTGCGCAGGGCCACGAGCACTACAACCCAGCGAAAAAGAACTTCATATTCCTGCGGCCGAGCTACGAGGACCTCAAGCCGCGCTCCACCTAGCCGCCCTCACCAGCGATCCCTGATGGAGTACCAATGTGTATAATTATGTTAATGTGTTCTGTACAATAATAATAAATATTTTGGATATAGGTACATATATTTATTTAATTTCCCCGGTAAGGTACTAAGTAATTATCACAATAGACTGAGGTGGGTGGGTGACCTGCAGCTAGTGGTGTTCGCCGTGGTGGTCTCCGTGGTGGTCTCCGCCGCCGGCCAGCTTGCCGAGCGCCACGCTGACCACGGTGAGCGCCAGCCCCAGCGGCAGCCCGCGGAAGAACAGCTTGTTCGCGCGCTGCCAGCGCGTCCCGAACCCTGGGTGGTACCGCCACGCCTCATTTCTGAAAATACCAATCGTGACCTTTTTTCATTACTCCAATTTTTGGCCAATAAGTCTCATCTGAATAATCAGTCTCTCCTCATGTATAATAAATTGTGATTCCCACCAGTATATAAAAAGCTACAACACATTAGCAGGCACTGCATGATGTGGATCGTTCACAACACTGCAGTACTGCTCCAGTGGATTGGACGAGGGGTTAAGGGGCAACCTGATTGTCAGATGTTTTTACGACGACGAGGCATAATAACTCTTATCTTATGATCACAAATTGGTTCAACAAATTATATCCTAAGCTGGCTCAAACCAGATGAATACTTAACCTATCAGTTTATGTCTCGAGCCACACAACCACAAGCAACTGTGGGTTTGCAGTGTTTCTCAGGAGCAGAAGAACTCACCTGATCCAGGGGTCCTTCAGCCCCTTCTGTGCAAGTGCCTTCTCCAATTCTTCCAGCTGCGGGATGCCTTTGACTTGGAACTGGGTGTATTTGGGGATGGTGTATGGTGGCCCGTGCCCGTGCCCGCCCATGATTACTCACTGTAGACACAGCACATATTTGAGATCAGATCAGTGACAATGAGAACTAACAGAACTAATAATGGAGGCGTAGGAGCAACCTATCATGTCTCACTGCTATGAGTAGTACATTTTTTTAAAGCAACAATACTCTTTTATGACAATCAGTCTTGTTCAAGATCTGTCACAGTTGTCACGGGTGGCTTATTATATGGGTTGAGCTATGAGCTTATCTGCTATTTTATATCCTTAAAAACTTCAGCCTCTTATTACTGCAACTATTTGACCTGCACAACTGTGCCTGTATATTCATTTATTAAATCATTCTATATTCTGTAAGAGAATAAGTTAATTGTATTTTTTTAGTTGCGCTTGCAGCGACAACCCATCCTTTGCCGCCCATGACAACTTGACAACTGTGACTGACTATATACAAGGCACAAATAGGGACTGGGATGATTAGTCCAGTTAGCTGAAAGAAATAATTAGAACATTAGTTGGTCAGTTCGTTAGTGAGTATGAGGACTGGGGACTGTTAGTGTTAGTCCTGTTGGTTGGTGTCAGTAATAGTCGGTCTACGGTTTCATATAAAGCCTATTTGGTACCAAATACAATACATTATATTCAGATTCTACACTTCAAAACATTTACCTAACCTTGCCATGTTACATAATTTATACTTTTTTACGCTGAATGCATAGCAGGAGTAAACTGTAATCTGCAAGAATTTGAATACATAAAACATAATGCCAAAAATATTTATTTACCGCAAATTAAATCCTCAACCAAAGGTTTTTCTAATATTCTAAATTCTCAATCAATTTCAATCAAAGATTGTTGAATGTTGCTGGATTTGATTTTATAATGACATTGGCAGTGGCAGCTGTGGCAGTAACATACTGACTGACAGTGACGGCCATATGCACAGATTTATATGTATAGTACTGCCATATGAATCAAACCTATACCACAGAATACATAATACTTTATTCATAATGCGTGTTTCATTTAACCTCTGTTTGTTATGCAGACCAACATTAACATTGTGCAATACATGCTTTTAATATGCAATAATTGGCTTTTCCGGAGTCTTAATGTTATTTTGTAGTCGAAGTACTGTGCAATATTATAACATAATCTAAACAGTATTTCGGCTTGGCCATACCGTTGAATTATTTACTTATAGCGCCGCTACGGCTGTCCTGCGGACCCTGCGAATACACACGGGATAGGAGATAGGAGATAGGACGCCAGTCAGCCTAGCCGCTTATAGTATTTTAATTGTTAGTGCCACTGGCAACACTGGTTAGTTTGTAATTTCTTTTCCCCACAGCACAGAAATAATCTAAGAGCACAGAGTACATTTTTTTCCCCACAGTGTACGCGAAGTCGTGAAGTGATTTGTACGTATACGTAAACTGTTCGTAAATTATTATTATTAGGTACGGCGCATCCTTAATTTCTGTGCGCCGAGTTAAGTTCAATGCATTGTTGTATCGTAAATTATGATTTTTGAATAAGTGATAGTAAAAAAAGCTCTAATTTTGAAGATCGAAGCTAGCAAGTAGCTTTTCACAGAGCTTTTCGGGTCTAAAGAATTCGCATCAAAACAAAAATAGACGCTTCGAGAGGAGCGCGACAAGTGTCCTGTTTCGTTTTGAGTGAAGTGGGTGCGCGTGTTGGGCGGGCGGTGGTGCCGGCGGTTGATATTGCGCCCTCGAGCCGGCGATGGTGGTCGGCGAGCGCCCGAGGCGCGCGTGAGGCGAGCGGCATGGGTGGCATGGGCGGCGCGCTGCGGGCGCTGCTGCTGGCGGCGCTGCTGGCGGCCGCCGCGGCGCACTCCTCGCTGCTGCATCCCGGTGCGCCTCCGCTACCCACCCCTGACCCCCGGACCCCCTGCATGCCTCCGACACCCCGGTTCCCCGACTTCCCGATCGCTCATTGTTTAACTCTCGTGAAACGCGAATATCAATCAGACGAACATTCAATATACTCCATTGAATGGCCGTCCAGCAAACCGGTAACAATTTAATTATGATTAAGTTTATTGTTTACCGACCCCAGCGCGCGGCGCGGCGGCGCGGTGCCGGCACGAATTGATAAATTGAAGAGACACTTGGAAGAGGATTTAGGAGTTGCTTTATATTATTTATTTGAAATGTTTAATGGCTGGCTGAAGATGCAGCTTGTGTGAAAACATTACAAACAAATTTTTCGTCTTTAAAATATTAATTTACTCAGATAAAGAAGTATAGCTAGAAGTTTAATTATGCGATCAATTATTCAATCTTAATTCCCAAGCAAGCAAATGTTTACAAATTCACTATCATTTGGGTGTGGGAGGTCAAACTATACAACTATCACTCAGTTTATGCATTAACATAATTCATATCTTGTCCATTGTTTACATTTGTAAGTTATACACAGTGCTATCAATTACTAACTAGTTGCACTTTATAGTATCAGCAAAGGAACCCTTCTTTCGGTTAGTTATAAATGATGAAGCTCAAAGAGTGCAGTTTCCTGCAGGTTGGTCCTTGCAGATAGATTCTTCAAATTTGGTTCAGGATCTGGCCGAACATTCCAACGCCTCCTCTTAGGCACAGCTATGTGAGCCCAGAAACAGTTTATCTTGCCCGCAGCCCACCCTCCAGACATAATAACACTTAGTTTTGTTGTGTCTATAAGTTTGCTGCCTCTAGTTAGTGACAGTTACATGAAATTATAAGATAATTGAGCTAGACCGAGCTGTCGGTTTACAGACAAGTTACTTTTGTTACCAAAAATTGATTTAATTTTATTGATCCGATCAAATTGATCCTTGCATGTTTCCTTCTACTGTTTAACTTACACTTTTCTTATTTTTATGATTAATTCTAATGCAGTTTAACATAATTGTCCACTGTCTGCCTGCCTTCTAGCAGGTTTCACTGACTGCTCACTGAGCCTGGTAGTGCAGTGCAGTGTATGTGTAGTGCCTGTAACATGCTCGTGTAATAGCATGTAAAGCCACCTCTCACAGTTGTACTAGCTTGTGCCTTGTTTTTTTCCGTACAAAGAATAATGTAGTGGGATAAAAAGGACATGGCGATATCGGCGAAGGTCGGGCGAGGTTGTCGTCCGGCGGACCGGTTCCGCGCTCAGCTCGCCGCCGCGTGGCCCGCGCGCCCTCCGTACTAGGCCGGTCGGGACTCTGACTATCGCTTGAACACCGTCTGCCATTCCGTCTACCGCTCGGGCCGCTCTAGTCCACAAAAATTAATTAATTTGTACGACGTGCCCGCATCCCTGTTGCCTGTCTCGAGAGCTCCTTTGTCGATACCCTCTCCCCTCCGCGCGATAACTCATTTCCTTCGGCCTGTCATAGTCATAGGTAACATTCTGATAATCTATTTTGACTTGTCGGCCGACGAGTGTTCGCGTGGTCTGGGGGGCCACTGAGTCACTTTGTAATAATATGCCACCGCCCGCCACGGTACCTAGTACCATTTCTGCCGTGTAATAATTGTTTTTAAAGCAATTATGGTCCGGTTGGAAAGGTGTGATTTCCGGTTACACTTCTTTAGAGGCGACCATCTCAGTCCTCAATGTAGCAACACATCTGTGACTGACTTAGAACGAGACTCCTACTAACAAGTACTAACTGGACTATTACTAACACCAACTAACAGGACTCTATTACCAACATCACTAACAGTCCCTAGTCCTCATTCCTACTAACAAACTGACCAACTAATGTTCTAATTAACTCTCTCAACTAATTGGACTAACCATCCCAGTCCCTATTGGAGTCTTGTTCAAAGTCAGTCGCAGTTGTGGCGGCAGCGGATGGGTGGTGCTGCAAGCTCGTTTGCTATCTTTTATCCATAAAAAAAAAGCTAGTGCCATTGAAAGGGTTGTTATTGGCCACACACATAGACACACACACACACCTCCACACACGCAGCGCCGGTTGTGCAAGTTTGAGAACTCGGCCCGTAAAAACAAATCAACGTTAACTACTAACCAGCATGCTGTTGAGTTTCCCGCTGTGGCCTCATAGTTATAATTTATGTTCCAACTGGACTGTCTCTTGACGTGATAGTTGTTAAGGTTCCGTACCCAAGGGGTAAAACGGGACCCTATTACTAAGACTTCGTTGGACGTCCGTCCGCCTGTCCGTCTGTCACCAAGCTGTATCTCATGAACCGTAATAGTTACAGTAGAAATTTTTCACAGGTGATGTATTTCTGTTGCCGCTATAACAACAAATACTAAATAATAGAAAAAAAAAATTTAAGGGGGGCTCCCATACAACAGACATGGCTTTATTGCCGTTTGTATAGATAATGGTGCGGAACCCTTCGTCCGTGAGACCGACTCGCACTTGGCCGGTTTTTTAATAAATCAGTCGCGGGCGCCGCGACGCGGGGCCAAGGGTCACTGGCGGTGGCCAGTTACTGGTTACTGGCGACTGGCGCGTTCCTGCAGGCATTCGATGAGCAGCCAGGAATAAGACTTCATGACAAAATGTAAACAAGCAATACGCAATAGCTTACGGTCAGTTTTGTTTTATCTCTATGAGATTAGATTTGTCGTGCACTATATGTACTATGCCCATTGCATAAGATGTTTACAGCAGAGATGGCCGTTACAAAGTCATTAAAATACCAAGCGAAGGAGCTTTAGTAACGTAACTCCCTCACTACGAGCTACGAGTAACTGTAGGCGCTAGCCGAGCTGCCGAGCGCGTAACCTGATCCTCAGCGCGGCCTCGCCGAACAGGTTGGCATTCGCATGCTTCACACTGTCGGGACTGCCTCTGCCTCGGACACAAGACAAGAGGCTCCACTGCCCCAACCAAAAAGTAAAAAACGCGGGCGGCGGGCAGCGCGGCAGACTTCCTGCGGCATGCGCACGCGCACTGATCGCGCCAATAAAGGATTCATTGAACAACTTATGTTTCCGTCGGGTTCAATTGTATTGTATAGCGCACACTACGAAGGGCTGACAGACAAATTTAAGAGCAAAGAGAACCGTGTCATAACTAACTATTTACGTTCTGTTACGCTGTCCAGCGAGAGGCGATACACTTGACTACAGGTCAATTTAATTGCATTAAAACATATCAGTGGCTCGCTGCAGGGTGTTTGAAGGGTTCCATACATAAAATATGACCAACGAAACCCTATTAATATGCCCCTGTTTTTTTGTTGTTGTAGGCCTCTATCTCTTGAACGAAAAACGCAGGGAACACGTGTTTCACTAAGAGCTTGTTTACATTCGTTCGTGAACACCCTGTCGCAGCCGCTTAATTGCCCTAAAATAAACTGAATTAGTAAATGCAACGATAATGCAATGCACATGCCGTGATGTGTTATTTTCTCGGGGAGATACTTATTCTCACCATCAGACGGGGCTGGCCGGTAGAGAATGCCACCAGGCATTGAGTCCGCCGTTTGTAAAAGTTTAGTTGCTGCATTCAGAATTAAAAACTCGTAGCATTATTTATCAAAGAGGCAGCATAAGCAGTGTAACAGGCATGCGCGCCCAGCAGCGCCACCGCGTGTGGCCGCGCCGGCTATCGCGGTGCCGGCCGCCGGGTTATCGCGTCGCCCCTGCGGCCCTGCAGACACAATGGACGCGTTGTGCCGCGCCCGCCGCGCCCGCCGCGCCGCCGCCCTGCCCGCGGTGCGCGCAGACCAGACACCAGAGAAAGTTGTACTATCAATCGGGGTAAACAAACATACCTGCTGTCTCGGTCATAGAACAATCAAATACCTCTTGCTTAGAATAATTACATAACCTCTTGTAATGTTTAAAATATCATTGCTTAAACATCGATACCTTGCGAGCTTCTAGAACCATTAATAATTCTACATACAGGCTCGGCTCATTAAGGATATATCTTACGGCAGGGCATATCTAGATATCTACGTATGAAAGTAAACAGTGGTGGAAAATATTGCATGGGGCAGTTGTTTGTTTCTTCCCCCGCAGTCCCCGCAGCCCCGCAGCCCCCGCAGGCAGCCCGGGCCCCCGCAGCCCCCGCAGCCAGCCCGGGCCCCCGCCGCGCGCATTGTGCGCCAGCCCTCGCGCCCTCGTGCTCTGCTTTGATGTGTCGCCCCTGTAGCCTCTAGCCTGTACTCGTACGAGCGTCGCTTTTGTAATTAGTTATCGGATTGTTGACTCTAGCTTACTCGTTCAAAAATATTTGTATAGTTTACTTATCGATAGCGCGTAACGATCGAGCTGACGGCCGCGAAGAGAACTTCGTTCGTTTGAGAAAATAAAAAAGGACCGTATGCGTGGGATTGACAAAAATATCGCCTGCGTTATTCTTTTAATATAAGAAGAATATAAATGTATTTCGTCAAATTAAAACTGTTATTTAAGTAGCGTAGAACAATATGTCCATAAAATAAATAAATAAATAAATAACAGTATAATATGATCTGCCGAAATAGGGCCACACTCAGCTATGGTCGCAGCGAACCACGACCGCTGGTTTTCAGGGCGACCCAGCAGCGTATTGAGCAGTTAAGACAGTAATACTAACTAAAGATATATACTACAAAAACATACTTCAGAGCCGTACCCATTCCAAGTAGTGGGCGAAGTGGGTGTTCGTCGCCATCCCTCTCTTCTAGCGAGGCTGATTCTGTGAATAGATCCCCGAAAGCCTTGCTGCAAGGAGCGTGTGATTTGGTTATGAGCAGAACCTGGCCGTTTTACCGTTTTACCGGACCGCCCGGACAGATGTGTCTATATATCTTCATGTCCTTGGAAACGGGAGACCACTAAATGCAAAGACAAGACCGGGAGGAGTGACGCGATGACGTCGACTGAGGAATGGAGCCGACTGGTTGTAGCCTAACATAGAAAGAAAGAAAAGCTTTTATTTAGTTTTTTCTGACACATGTGTAGCGGTAAATGTTTGAACACCTTATATCTAATATTAAACAAAAAAAAACAATAAAAGTAAAAATAACAGTGGGTCGGGGTAAAACCTCGCACGCTATGTACACATGTGCCAGAGTGCCCGAAATTGGGTCTCAATCAGCATAATACCGCGGCATCGCGCTGCGGCGCTGATTTTCAGTGAACATGCTGAACATCCGTGTAGTGGTCACGATCGCGTCCGCACCGGCATCGCGGCAGCCGGGCAAGCCTAGCCCCTACTGCCTCTACACAACAGCGATGCGCGCGCGCATCATGTCACTCGCTGACACCACGGCCACCGCCTGCGGGAGCCGGCTGCCGGGACTGCCGGCCCGAGCGACCGAATATGTTTGTTGTGTTCGCAGCTCGCCACGTGTCTACCGCCGCCGCGCGGGGCCGAGGGCCTCATCGACGCTAATTCTAAGCCAACGCGCTCATACATTTTAATGCAACTCCAGCTTGTAGTTAATTAGCACTCGCTTAGAATGCACTGTTCGTCTGGGCGCCGACGCCTTGCGATAAATTAATGGGTGCCAGTTCAGGTTATGTGACGTGATTTATGTTATAAAGTTATAGCATGATCCGAGCGGCGTCGAGTGACCACAAGTGTGGGTAAGAATGAGGAAGTGATTGGAAGGCTATTGCATCTCCACGCATCAGCCTTTCGTCATCGGTTTCCCGCTGATTTCATCAGGTCACCGGGCCTCGCCTACTCATAATATTCTTACTGACATCAAGCTAGGATTAGTAATTAATGTTTTCGTGCTATTTTATGTTTATAGTTTCGCGTTATTGCGACTACCATCAATCTTCCATCATAGTGGTTCTGAATAAGTGAATGAACATGATGTATGTTGTCGTGCAGGCATCCCCGGCGAGGAGCTGTCGGGCGCGGGGGTGGGGGCGGCGAGGGCGGCGGCGGGGGCGTGCAGCGCGGAGCAGTGGGCGTGCGCGGACGGCGCGCGCTGCGTGCCCGCCGCGTGGCGCTGCGACGGCCGCCCGCACTGCGCGGACGGCTCCGACGAGCTGGGCTGCAGTCAGTATTATCTCTTCTACTGCAACTGACTCTATGATCCTTGGCCCTCGAGAGACCACATCAACTGCATAGTCACTATCTAAGATCGTTGCTTTTACCCTACAGCGAATGGAGGTTTTGTGAAGCAGGATAGAATATATGTACCTATCTCTATACTGTGGTGGTATCGTGTAGCACAGATAAGACTAAGAAATAACTGTGTGCGTGCAGCGTGGAACACGACGTGCGCGGCGGGGCAGTTCCGGTGCGCGCGCAGCGGGCTGTGCGTGGCGGCCAGCTGGCGCTGCGACGGCGACGCCGACTGCGGCCCGCACGACGCCTCCGACGAGGACCCCTACATGTGTACGTCTCTCGCTCCCCTCGTCCCACCGCTGCTCCAATGCGGATCGGTGGAGGGATTAGTGGCCAACCCAATGTCGCATGTTCTCAAGCTTCCGAAGGTCTTCGATAAGTCTTCGCGATAGTTTTACCATTGAAAACAACCGGAACCGACGAGCACGGTAGCGTCCATGAAATTTTGAATCGAGGCGAGCCTATGCTATTGGACGCTGCGATGCTCCGGTGCGCTCGAACCTTACTAGTTACTTCGTAAATCGAATTTCTAACAAGTGAAGGCAACGAGATGAGCCGGAGTAACTGACTCATCTCAACGCACTTTTTTCCCAAATAATTGTACTTGTAAAATGCAAAGGTATACACTCACTCTTTCCTGTTTAAACCTGTTTAAATCCTGCATTCGACGTCCACTAGACCAGAACAATGCACAGCAAAATATTTGCAAGCTCCGGTAAACACGCGGCTGCCCGGAGTGTGATAGGATGGATGGCACGCTCGGCAATGCTCGGCAATGCTGTGTGTGTCACCGTGGGTGTTGTTGCAGGCGAGAAGGACTTCAAGTGCCCGGGCAACTGGGCGCGCTGCGCCACGCCGACCGACGGCCAGTTCAGCTGCGCGCCCGCGCGCGCCTTCTGCGACGGCCGCCGCGACTGCCTCGACGGCAGCGACGAGTGGGACATCTGCGACAACTGTACGTCCCCCCCTACCCCCTACTTCAAGTGCCCGGGCACCTGGGCGCGCTGCGCCACGCCGACCGACGGCCAGTTCAGCTGCGCGCCCGCGCGCGCCTTCTGCGACGGCCGCCGCGACTGCCTCGACGGCAGCGACGAGTGGGACATCTGCGACAACTGTACGTCCCCCCCTACCCCCTACTTCAAGTGCCCGGGCACCTGGGCGCGCTGCGCCACGCCGACCGACGGCCAGTTCAGCTGCGCGCCCGCGCGCGCCTTCTGCGACGGCCGCCGCGACTGCCTCGACGGCAGCGACGAGTGGGACATCTGCGACAACTGTACGTCCCCCCCTACCCCCTACTTCAAGTGCCCGGGCAACTGGGCGCGCTGCGCCACGCCGACCGACGGCCAGTTCAGCTGCGCGCCCGCGCGCGCCTTCTGCGACGGCCGCCGCGACTGCCTCGACGGCAGCGACGAGTGGGACATCTGCGACAACTGTACGTCCCCCCCTACCCCCTACTTCAAGTGCCCGGGCAACTGGGCGCGCTGCGCCACGCCGACCGACGGCCAGTTCAGCTGCGCGCCCGCGCGCGCCTTCTGCGACGGCCGCCGCGACTGCCTCGACGGCAGCGACGAGTGGGACATCTGCGACAACTGTACGTCCCCCCCTACCCCCTACTTCAAGTGCCCGGGCAACTGGGCGCGCTGCGCCACGCCGACCGACGGCCAGTTCAGCTGCGCGCCCGCGCGCGCCTTCTGCGACGGCCGCCGCGACTGCCTCGACGGCAGCGACGAGTGGGACATCTGCGACAACTGTACGTCCCCCCCTACCCCCTACTTCAAGTGCCCGGGCAACTGGGCGCGCTGCGCCACGCCGACCGACGGCCACTTCAGCTGCGCGCCCGCGCGCGCCTTCTGCGACGGCCGCCGCGACTGCCTCGACGGCAGCGACGAGTGGGACATCTGCGACAACTGTACGTCCCCCCCTACCCCCTACTTCAAGTGCCCGGGCAACTGGGCGCGCTGCGCCACGCCGACCGACGGCCAGTTCAGCTGCGCGCCCGCGCGCGCCTTCTGCGACGGCCGCCGCGACTGCCTCGACGGCAGCGACGAGTGGGACATCTGCGACAACTGTACGTCCCCCCCTACCCCCTACTTCAAGTGCCCGGGCAACTGGGCGCGCTGCGCCACGCCGACCGACGGCCAGTTCAGCTGCGCGCCCGCGCGCGCCTTCTGCGACGGCCGCCGCGACTGCCTCGACGGCAGCGACGAGTGGGACATCTGCGACAACTGTACGTCCCCCCTACCCCCTACCTCCTACTTCAAGTGCCCGGGCATCGTATTAATATCTAAGAGTATTATTTATGTCATTTGCTAAGTGAATATAATTATTTCCGGTAAAGAGTACAGTGCTATTATCGACAAATAAAGTAGTTTTATGATTGGTATCATTAAGCAAGCACGTGTTCGAGTTGTCGAGATGAAGCCGCGCTACAGTATCGGTCGTGTCGTGTTGCAGTCACGGAGGCGGCGTGCGCGGCGCTGGGCTGCGCGTGCCGGCCCACGCACCAGGGGCTGGCCTGCTACTGCGCGCCCGGCTACGAGCACCGCGACGGCCGCTGCCAAGGTCAACACACACACACACACACATGCACACGCACGCACGTACACATGCACGCACGCACAGTCGTACGCATGCGTGTTCTCAAATTTAATAAAATAATTTGGTGCGCGCCATTTAGTATCTGTGTTTCATTATTTATTATTTATTCATTAGAACTTTTGTTAAACCTTATTCGTGGTAAACCTAATGCCACATGGTATTTTCTTCCAGCTAGCCCCGGTAATGTTCCCGGACTAACTTTTTAAACATAAACCTGTTAGAGGCTTTCCGGTTACTACTGATACTAAAAATGGCGCGTTTATCATCGTGTCGTTTATCGTCAAGTTATTTCGTGTTGGAGATAAATAATAAGTCGTATGCTACAGATAGCGACGAGTGCGAGTGGGAGGGCGCGTGCGCGCAGCGCTGCACCAACTCGGAGGGCTCGTACAGCTGCGCGTGCGCCGCCGGGTACACGCTGCGCGGCGACAAGCGCTCCTGCGAGCCCATCAACGGTACCTACCTCCATTTGTATTCATTAGTGTCAGCGCATCTGTTGATGCCAGACAGCTTTTCAATACCCGTGCCAAGCATCCCAAGGGAACATATTTTAGGGATAAAAAGTATCCTATTTGCTAATCTAGGGTATCATCTATCTATGTGCCAAGTTTTACCCAAATCTGTTTTTGACCCGTAGTTTTTGCGCCATTTAGTATCAGACATCCAAACATTCAAACATTTTGTATGTTTTTTTCTTTCATAATTATAATAATACAAGGATAACTCATTGTTTTGCTGACGGTCACGTGCTCCAACTAGTTGGCTCCAGCCGGCTCGGTCGAGTAGTACACCATGTCTGTTCGTGCAGAGCCGGCGGGGCTGGCGCTGTCGCTGGTGGTGGCGACGCAGGCCGGCGTGCTGCGCGAGTGGGCCGCGCCGGCGCCCGCGCGCGCGCTCAACCTGTCGCTGCCCGCGCTCAACGTGCAGGCCCTCGACTTCCACTACTCCAACACGTGCGTACGCCCCCGCCCCACCTCCCCCCGCCTCCTGAGCGAGCTGTAGTCTACTGACGCACCAGCAGCAGCGTTGAATAGACTCTATACACTATCTAGTACATACCTCGACCCGCTAGTCGTTGCATTCTAGGGACGGAAAAATATAGAATTCCCTTGTCAATCGAGATGTGACTCGTGCGCTCGTTAAGCGGGATCCATGGTATATGTCACGCGCCACAAGGACGTACCGTACGTAATTCTACTACAACGTTAAAATAAACATGTATTAACGAGTTGTGAACGTCGTCGGCAGGTCGATCTGCTACATCCACCACAACGTGTCGCGCGCGGCGCTGGAGTGCGTGCACGCGGACGACTTCTCGCGGCGCCGCGCGCTGCCCGCGCCCGACCTCTTCCCTGACCTCAACTGTGCGTATCCCTTCCATCATCGATAGCTTTCTGGTCGGAACTATGTCGTTCCGCATATTTCTCACCTTCAATCCAATCGAAACCATAAAAAAATGTTTTTGTCGTCGCAGCGGTGTCGCAGCTCGCCATCGACTGGATCTCGGGCAACTGGTACCTGTCGGACGAGGCGCGCGAGGTGCTGTACGCGTGCGCGCCGGCGCTGCGCCCCTGCCGCATGCTGCAGGACGCGGGGCTGGCCAAGCTGCGCGGCCTGGCGCTCGACCCGCTCGCCGGGTCAGTACCGCGCCCCGCGCCCCGCCAACCCCTCCCTCTACTTCCGACCGGTGGTCACAACGGTGCGGCGCTCGTGTTGCAGGTTCATGTTCTACTCGGTGTGGGGCGCGGCGCCGGCGGGCGTGTGGCGCGCCGAGCTGTGGGGCGGCGCGCGCGCGGCGCTGGCGGAGCGCCGGCTGGTGTACCCCGCGGCCGTGGCGCTCGACCCCGCCGCGCGGCTGCTCTACTGGGCCGACGCCTACCTCGAGACCGTGGAGCGCGCGCGCTACGACGGCTCCGGCCGGACCACCGTGCGCCGCGGCTACCTGGTACGCCCCCCGCCCCCTCTCCCCGCCCGCCGCCCCCGCGGATCATGCACTGCAGTCGGTAACCCGCCGCACTCTCCTCGCCAGACGCAGAAGCTGCACGGCATGTCGGTGCTGGCGGGCGCGCTGTTCCTGCCCGCGTGGGGCGAGCGCGCGGTGGCGCAGTGGACGCGCGAGCCCGCCGCGCGCCGCGCGCTGCCGCTGCCCGCGCGCCCCACCGCCGCGCTCGCCTACCACCGACAGCGGCAGCCGCTGGGTATGTGTGGACCACACGACGACACGGCAACTATAAAGCTGGCTATTAATTATACTCAAAATTGGGAAGTCACTTTTGCAACTCGGTACAAACTGAAGCATGAGTCAGTGATTCCAAAATGATCAACAAAATGCTGGAATAAAGATATGTACTTGTATTTTATGGCAATCGCAATCGTTCCAGTGGATCACCCGTGCGCGCACGAGCGCGGCGGCTGCGCGCACATCTGCGCGACGGCGTACCGCGAGGGCGCGCCGCACGCGCACTGCCTGTGCCGGCACGGGTTCCGCCTCGTCGGCCACGGGGACTGCGAGCGTCAGTACTCACTTACTTTCTCTACTCATACGTCCGAACAGTAAACGCAAAATATTTGGGTTAAGAATTTAAATGTCGGCTGATCCAACCGAAAAAATTCCACCGCAGTGCTTATTCGTTACAATCTTTTCTATCATTTTGTTTCTGCGTATTAACCTACGTTCCTGTATCCTTGCGTGCATGTGCAGGCGTGCAGCTGGAGAGCTGGGTGGTGGTGTGCCGCGGCTCGCCGGCCATGGTGCAGGCGGTGGCGGTGGCCGCCGCGGGCGCGCACGCCGACTGGGAGCCCGCCGCGCCCGCCGCCGACGCCGCGCGCCCCTCCGCCGCCGACGTCGACCTGCAGGACCAGTACCTCTACTACTCTGACGTGCACAGGTGCATATCGATGCCTCCTCCCACGCGCATCCATTGGCAAAACGTCTTCAAGTTCCTAGCTGATTTTTTCTCTAATAAATAAATATATATGTACAAGTCGTGTCATCGGTAAATAACGTACATGATGTGGTGTCGTTCAGATACGAGATAGTGCGGCAGAAGCTGGACGGGTCCGCGCGCGAGGTGTTCATCGCCGACGACGTGGACAACTGCGAGGGGCTGGCCGTCGACTGGATCGGTGAGTAAAGTATTCTAATACGTAGCGAGTAGCCGACGCAGTTTCAAAGTAAACGTTCGCTACGTAAGCCTGTATGGTGATGTATGTAGTTTTCAGTCGTAAGCGCTGATCGACTCGCCAGCCGTATTATGTCCCCTGCAATGCATACCTATGCGCTATTCCTTCCGAATGTTGTGATCTGGTTGTGTACATGTACATGGTGTCGCTCGCGTGCAGGCCGCAACCTGTACTGGACGGACGACGCGCTGGGCCAGGTGAGCGTGGCGCGGCTGGCGCGGCCGGCGCTGCGCCGCGTGCTGGTGCGCGAGCAGAACTACAACCCGCGCTCCATCGTGCTCGACCCCGCCAACGGGTACCGTATCCTTCTACAAGTTTGGTCCTTCGAGCCGGACTTTATCTACTCACCTATTAATTTCATAAATTTTGTTTTGTCCCTGTTATACTTTAATATGAATATCTCTCCAAGTGTGTATTGTGTGTGGCGTGCAGCGTGATGTACTGGTCGGTGTGGGCGGGCGCGGGCGGGCGCGCGCGGCTGGAGGCGGCGCGCATGGACGGCGGCGCGCGGCGCGAGCTGCTCTCGGCCGAGCTGCACTGGCCCGGCGGGCTGGCGCTCGACGCCGCGCAGGGCTGGCTCTACTGGTCAGTGGAGTGTGATGTACTGGTCGGTGTGGGCGGGCGCGGGCGGGCGCGCGCGGCTGGAGGCGGCGCGCATGGACGGCGGCGCGCGGCGCGAGCTGCTCTCGGCCGAGCTGCACTGGCCCGGCGGGCTGGCGCTCGACGCCGCGCAGGGCTGGCTCTACTGGTCAGTGGAGTGTGATGTACTGGTCGGTGTGGGCGGGCGCGGGCGGGCGCGCGCGGCTGGAGGCGGCGCGCATGGACGGCGGCGCGCGGCGCGAGCTGCTCTCGGCCGAGCTGCACTGGCCCGGCGGGCTGGCGCTCGACGCCGCGCAGGGCTGGCTCTACTGGTCAGTGGAGTGTGATGTACTGGTCGGTGTGGGCGGGCGCGGGCGGGCGCGCGCGGCTGGAGGCGGCGCGCATGGACGGCGGCGCGCGGCGCGAGCTGCTCTCGGCCGAGCTGCACTGGCCCGGCGGGCTGGCGCTCGACGCCGCGCAGGGCTGGCTCTACTGGTCAGTGGAGTGTGATGTACTGGTCGGTGTGGGCGGGCGCGGGCGGGCGCGCGCGGCTGGAGGCGGCGCGCATGGACGGCGGCGCGCGGCGCGAGCTGCTCTCGGCCGAGCTGCACTGGCCCGGCGGGCTGGCGCTCGACGCCGCGCAGGGCTGGCTCTACTGGTCAGTGGAGTGTGATGTACTGGTCGGTGTGGGCGGGCGCGGGCGGGCGCGCGCGGCTGGAGGCGGCGCGCATGGACGGCGGCGCGCGGCGCGAGCTGCTCTCGGCCGAGCTGCACTGGCCCGGCGGGCTGGCGCTCGACGCCGCGCAGGGCTGGCTCTACTGGTCAGTGGAGTGTGATGTACTGGTCGGTGTGGGCGGGCGCGGGCGGGCGCGCGCGGCTGGAGGCGGCGCGCATGGACGGCGGCGCGCGGCGCGAGCTGCTCTCGGCCGAGCTGCACTGGCCCGGCGGGCTGGCGCTCGACGCCGCGCAGGGCTGGCTCTACTGGTCAGTGGAGTGTGATGTACTGGTCGGTGTGGGCGGGCGCGGGCGGGCGCGCGCGGCTGGAGGCGGCGCGCATGGACGGCGGCGCGCGGCGCGAGCTGCTCTCGGCCGAGCTGCACTGGCCCGGCGGGCTGGCGCTCGACGCCGCGCAGGGCTGGCTCTACTGGTCAGTGGAGTGTGATGTACTGGTCGGTGTGGGCGGGCGCGGGCGGGCGCGCGCGGCTGGAGGCGGCGCGCATGGACGGCGGCGCGCGGCGCGAGCTGCTCTCGGCCGAGCTGCACTGGCCCGGCGGGCTGGCGCTCGACGCCGCGCAGGGCTGGCTCTACTGGTCAGTGGAGTGTGATGTACTGGTCGGTGTGGGCGGGCGCGGGCGGGCGCGCGCGGCTGGAGGCGGCGCGCATGGACGGCGGCGCGCGGCGCGAGCTGCTCTCGGCCGAGCTGCACTGGCCCGGCGGGCTGGCGCTCGACGCCGCGCAGGGCTGGCTCTACTGGTCAGTGGAGTGTGATGTACTGGTCGGTGTGGGCGGGCGCGGGCGGGCGCGCGCGGCTGGAGGCGGCGCGCATGGACGGCGGCGCGCGGCGCGAGCTGCTCTCGGCCGAGCTGCACTGGCCCGGCGGGCTGGCGCTCGACGCCGCGCAGGGCTGGCTCTACTGGTCAGTGGAGTGTGATGTACTGGTCGGTGTGGGCGGGCGCGGGCGGGCGCGCGCGGCTGGAGGCGGCGCGCATGGACGGCGGCGCGCGGCGCGAGCTGCTCTCGGCCGAGCTGCACTGGCCCGGCGGGCTGGCGCTCGACGCCGCGCAGGGCTGGCTCTACTGGTCAGTGGAGTGTGATGTACTGGTCGGTGTGGGCGGGCGCGGGCGGGCGCGCGCGGCTGGAGGCGGCGCGCATGGACGGCGGCGCGCGGCGCGAGCTGCTCTCGGCCGAGCTGCACTGGCCCGGCGGGCTGGCGCTCGACGCCGCGCAGGGCTGGCTCTACTGGTCAGTGGAGTGTGATGTACTGGTCGGTGTGGGCGGGCGCGGGCGGGCGCGCGCGGCTGGAGGCGGCGCGCATGGACGGCGGCGCGCGGCGCGAGCTGCTCTCGGCCGAGCTGCACTGGCCCGGCGGGCTGGCGCTCGACGCCGCGCAGGGCTGGCTCTACTGGTCAGTGGAGTGTGATGTACTGGTCGGTGTGGGCGGGCGCGGGCGGGCGCGCGCGGCTGGAGGCGGCGCGCATGGACGGCGGCGCGCGGCGCGAGCTGCTCTCGGCCGAGCTGCACTGGCCCGGCGGGCTGGCGCTCGACGCCGCGCAGGGCTGGCTCTACTGGTCAGTGGAGTGTGATGTACTGGTCGGTGTGGGCGGGCGCGGGCGGGCGCGCGCGGCTGGAGGCGGCGCGCATGGACGGCGGCGCGCGGCGCGAGCTGCTCTCGGCCGAGCTGCACTGGCCCGGCGGGCTGGCGCTCGACGCCGCGCAGGGCTGGCTCTACTGGTCAGTGGAGTGTGATGTACTGGTCGGTGTGGGCGGGCGCGGGCGGGCGCGCGCGGCTGGAGGCGGCGCGCATGGACGGCGGCGCGCGGCGCGAGCTGCTCTCGGCCGAGCTGCACTGGCCCGGCGGGCTGGCGCTCGACGCCGCGCAGGGCTGGCTCTACTGGTCAGTGGAGTGTGATGTACTGGTCGGTGTGGGCGGGCGCGGGCGGGCGCGCGCGGCTGGAGGCGGCGCGCATGGACGGCGGCGCGCGGCGCGAGCTGCTCTCGGCCGAGCTGCACTGGCCCGGCGGGCTGGCGCTCGACGCCGCGCAGGGCTGGCTCTACTGGTCAGTGGAGTGTGATGTACTGGTCGGTGTGGGCGGGCGCGGGCGGGCGCGCGCGGCTGGAGGCGGCGCGCATGGACGGCGGCGCGCGGCGCGAGCTGCTCTCGGCCGAGCTGCACTGGCCCGGCGGGCTGGCGCTCGACGCCGCGCAGGGCTGGCTCTACTGGTCAGTGGAGTGTGATGTACTGGTCGGTGTGGGCGGGCGCGGGCGGGCGCGCGCGGCTGGAGGCGGCGCGCATGGACGGCGGCGCGCGGCGCGAGCTGCTCTCGGCCGAGCTGCACTGGCCCGGCGGGCTGGCGCTCGACGCCGCGCAGGGCTGGCTCTACTGGTCAGTGGAGTGTGATGTACTGGTCGGTGTGGGCGGGCGCGGGCGGGCGCGCGCGGCTGGAGGCGGCGCGCATGGACGGCGGCGCGCGGCGCGAGCTGCTCTCGGCCGAGCTGCACTGGCCCGGCGGGCTGGCGCTCGACGCCGCGCAGGGCTGGCTCTACTGGTCAGGACATGGCTTTTATCATTATTTCATTGTGATTATTAAAGGTTGTAATTTTGATGGTTGTATTTTAATTTGTATCATCTGTAACATCCCTAACGCATTAGGGCCGTCCCTGTAATGTTAGATGTTATTTAGAATTAAATAGGTATTAAAAACTTATTTATTTCACAATATATATCCTATTTATGGTGAATAATTCGTGAGTGTCTCTATTCAAATTAGAAGCAACTGGCTCACGTGAAATTCGGAGAAAGTCGGAGTCGGAAAAGTTAGTGTAAGGCGCACTCGGCGCGAGTACTAAGTCGAAACTAGTCGGCCTTTCTCGGACTTAAATTGTAATCCCAGCCGCAGGCTAGCCTGCTCTAGCGTGCAGTATGTAATGTGATTGGTTGTCGGTCGGTGGGCAGGTGCGACACGTACCTGAACAAGATCGAGCGCGTGCGCGTGACGGGCGCGGGCGCGCTGGCGGCGGGCGCGGCGCGCGAGCTGCTGGCGCGCGACTCGCCCGCCGCGCCGCTCGCCAAGCCCTACGGCCTGGCGCTGCTCGACGGTCAGTGCCTCCTATCGGACCCTCCTTACCGAACCTAAAGTCGTTAACTACTTGTACATCGTCCGAACACCGCTAACACTTTTTTTTCGTTTAATCTATCAATCGGTGTATGTGTAAGCGGTCAGCGGTGTTCTCGCGGCGGAACTGTCTGAAGTGACGTGTGTGCTGTGTGTGCGGCGCAGGCGCGGTGCTGTGGAGCGAGCACGGGTCGGGGCTGCTGCGGCGGCTGGAGCGCGACGGCTCGTTCGCCACGCTGCGCGCCTTCCCGCCGCCGCTCTACGACATCCGCCTCGTCTCCACCGCCACGCGCATCGGTGAGTCCCCCCCCCCCACTGGCGGCTGTGGGCGCCTAGCAGTCGATATTAATTCTTGTCAAAATTAATGTGAAAGATTCTTGTCCGAAGGTTGTTGATCCGACGATGGTTGTATGGGATGCTAACTGTAAAAAAATCTTGTCTTCTTAATCCTATGTAGGTAGATCTCTACGTTTACATTCATCTTGGTTTTATTTAAATGCTTCATAATTGCTTAATATTTGAATCGTTTGAAGTAATAGCGTTTGCGTGTTGCAGGCGAGAACGCGTGCTCGCGCGACAACGGCGGCTGCGCGGAGCTGTGCCTGGCGGCGGGCGCGGAGGGCGCGGCGCGGACGTGCGCGTGCGCCGGCGACCGCGTGCTGGCCGCGGACGGCCGCGCCTGCACGGACGTCCGCCGGCCGCCGCCGCCGCGCTGCCAGGACGGACACTTCCACTGCGGCCGCGGGTGAGTGCTATCGTACTGTCGAGTGAGAATGAGGCGCGGTCGAGCGCGGTCCGCGGTGACACTACTCGCTGCCCTGATACTCAAAGATATTGTTTTTCGCTTGTAATTCAGATCGATCTTAATGTTGCGTGCGTACTAATAATAATCAGTGATACTCGCTTTGCTCGCAGTCGCTGCATCGATAAGAGCTACGTGTGCGACGGCGACGCCGACTGCCCCGACGGCTCCGACGAGGATTCCTCTCCGACCGGTCCTTGTGGTACCACATTTACTTAGCTTTTTACATTTTCGAACTTCCTTGAACGACGCTCGTCGACGATAGTAACCGTGTGCGCGCACGCAGCGAACGTGACGTGCGACGCGGAGCTGCAGATGCAGTGCGACAAGAACCGCTGCATCCCGAAGACGTGGGTGTGCGACGGGTTCAAGGACTGCGCGGACGGCGCGGACGAGACGGCGGGCGCGTGCGCGCGCACCGCGTGCGGCGCGGGGCAGTTCGCGTGCGCGCGCTCGCGCCGCTGCGTGCCCGCCGCGTGGCGCTGCGACGGCGCGCGCGACTGCGGCCCGAACGACGCCAGCGACGAGCTCGGCTGCCGTACGTACGCGACCGCTCTCTTCGACTTCCTTGTATTCTGAATGTAACATGTACCTCAGTGCTGATTGTCCGGTGTGCGCGGCAGGCAGCGTGGAGTGCAGCAGCGTGATGTTCAAGTGCGACAACGGCGCGTGCGTGCCGTGGGAGTACTACTGCGACGCGCACGCCGACTGCGCCGACGCCTCGGACGAGCGCGCCTGCCGCGCGCCCCCGCGCCCCGCGCCGCCGCGCCGCCGCCCGCCCGCGCGCCCCGACCGGTCAGTACCGAGTGACACTCGTTTTATCGTTTGTTAAATGTCAGAATTTGTATGTTTATTTATCGCCAGCGCCATCTGGTGATGCAAGGTGAATCAGTTACTACATCATTATCGCTAACTTATAACTGGTTCATCGACAGGGCACTAGATGGCGCTGCTCAAATTTGTAAATCGCGCTATCGATTGTTCTATGTAATTAGCATAAGTCGGGACGGGTTTGTTGAAATTAAATGAGGTACACTGGCGAAGGTGTTTTAATGCAGTCGAGTGGTGCGACATCCCAGTAGTTACCCCAGTTTTCTTCATGGTCCTTCGAGCCGGATTCTTCAGTAAAGAAGAAACCAGCAGGTTTGGAGCTTGCGGGCAGTGGATCGCTGCCGCAACCGCAAGCTGGAAGCCGGAGCAGTACGTGCTCTGCCCGACTTCCGACAGCATCCTCGTGGGAGGAGGCTGTCAGGTAACCCACAGCCGGGAGCAGCGTTGCAGCCGGGAGCCACGGACAGCCGGGAGCCAGCGGACCACGGGAGCAGCGGTGCAGCCAGGAGCCAGCGGACAGCCGGGAGCAGCGGTGCAGCCGGGAGCCAGCGGACAGCCGGGAGCCGGGAGCAGCGGTGCAGCCGGGAGCAGCGGTGCAGCCGGGAGCCAGCGGACAGCCGGGAGCCGGGAGCAGCGGTGCAGCCGGGAGCAGCGGTGCAGCCGGGAGCCAGCGGACAGCCGGGAGCCAGCGGACAGCCGGGAGCCAGTGGACAGCTGGGAACAGCAGTGCAGCCGGGAGCCGGCGGGCAGCCGGGAGCCAGCGGACAGCCGGGAGCCAGCGGTGCTGCCGGGAGTCAGCGGTGCTGCAGAGAGCCAGCGGGCAGCCGGGAGCAGCAGTGCAGCCGCGAGTGAGATCACTGAAGGTTGGTGACGTAAGCAGACGTCACTAGAGTGTGAGTAACTTTGAATTACGCGAGTTAAACTTTACGAAATATTTATATAACTTTTGAACTTGTAAAATTTGTGATAGTTAAAATCACTTTGGTCATATTATGTGCATAAGGACTTAGAATAGTTTTTCTAAACCTGTTGGTACGGGGAATCCATGCCCGATTTTGGAGCGAAACAAACGCGCTCAGACTTGTTTAAAGTAATGAAAGATCTGACTCACTATATACTTAAATCACTTTAATTAACACACATTCTACATTTGGATGGACACGACATAGTACACACGTATAACATACAAGAAATCAAGAGAAACCGGGAGATACAATTTTATACGCCGATACGTAGGCGATGCGAGCCCGACTGAGCTAGCCGGGCGCAGGGTGCGGGGCGCGGGCGGAAACCCGCGCAACGGTCGGCCGGTCGTTGGAGTTTTCGGCGCCAAAGAGGTCTGCGTATATTCCTTCGCAAAGCGCGCGCGAGTTTGTTTCCGCGCCTTACATCCTCCCCCGATAGTCCTACTTCGCGCCCTCGCCGTTGGACTAGCTATCTCTCTCTTTACCTACTCTTTGGAACGAAGACGCGGTCTACCCCGCCTACGCTTGCCCTTGAGCGGAGGTTCAACGTCACCTAAAAACAACTTTAGGTGGGAAACGTGATATCTACCTACTTCTTCCCCATTTTGCACGTTATCTAATAGGAAGGTCGTGGGACTTAGAATTTTCTTGATCCTATATGGGCCGTCGCGGCGTGGGATAAACTTAGCAGACTGTCCACGTCCTACATCATTCATGCCCTGTGTCTTTAAAAGGACTAAATCTCCAACCTTGAAAGCTGGTGGTGTGTCTCGTCTTTTATCTGCTTGCCGTTTCTGAGCAAGCTGTGCCTTTTCATGATTATCTCTAGCCTCGTCCAAAGATGATGCCATCCTCTTTAGGAATGGAGTGATATTTGGCACAAAGTTGTCAGCGTCCAAAATAGCCCGCATATCCGTCGCGGAATCTGAAGGTGCCCTCATCTCCCTTCCAAAAGTAAGAACAGCAGGAGTGAAACCCGTACTAGAAGTGACGGCGGAGTTCATAGCGAAGCGGACAGACGCAAGATGTAGGTCCCACTCACCATGATCTTGACCTACGAGGATAGCCAATTGGGACTTAAGGTCTCTGTTCTTCCGCTCGATTGGGTTCGCCTGTGGGTGATAGTATGGAGTAAGCGACTGGGCAATCCCCAACGCATGACATACCTGTTGCATCACTTCACTCACAAACTGAACCCCATTGTCACTGATCATTCGGCGTGGCACGCCGTATCTGAGAAAGACCTCATTCACTAAGGTCTGAGCGCATTCGACGCTAGTGGCCCGCTGTAATGGAAACATTTCCACCCAGCGTGAACAAACATCTTCTACAATCAATATCCATCGATTTTTCCGAGATGTCTCCACAAGAGGACCGAAGAGGTCAACCGAGAGAACTTCAAACCTTCTGGAGACCGCGGGAGTCTGCAACAGACCCGATGGCTTTCTATTATCGACCTTGTACCGTTGGCACGGAATACACTGCTTTACATAGTCAGCCACGAACGAACGCATACCAGGCCAATAAAAGCGAGCACGAACGCGGCTTAACGTGCGTTCTACGCCCAAATGACCGGCTGTAGGCGCATCATGTAAGTCCGCCATAACTTGGTTTCGTTCGTGTGAAGGTACTACTAAACAAGCCTCCTCATCTTCGTCAGACTCCAAACTGTACCTGTACAAAATTCCGTCAGAAATTATGAAACCTCTATCAGACCATGCCCTTCCTCGAAGGGGTTCGTCGGACTCGAGATCGTCAATAATCTTGCATATTTCGGGGTCCTTACGCTGGTTTACCCGAATTTCTACTCCGGATCTTTTAGGCATATCAACGACTGCAAGATGTACATCACAATCTAGATCTTGTGTACACGGCGGTCGTGACAGCGTATCAGCTACTACGTTAGATCGTCCGGGGGTGTATTCAATCGTGAGGTCGAATTCTTGAAGAATTAACGCCCACCGAGCCAGTCGTCCACTGGGAGATCTTTGACTCATCAGCCAACGCAACGGTTGATGATCCGTCCTTACGATGATCTTAGCTCCTTCAATGTAACCACGGAACTTACCTACCGCCCATACGACGGCAAGAGCTTCTCGCTCCGTCGTAGAGTAGTTCCGTTCTGCGCCGTTGAGGAGTCGACTGGCATATTCTATTGGTCTCTCTTCCGGTCCCTCCCCCTGCATTAGGACCGCACCTATACAGTATCCACTGCTATCCGTGCAGAGTACGAACGGCTTCGACTCATCTGATTGTCGCAAAATGGGAGCAGTTACTAGGAGATGCTTTATACGGTCGAAGGCCTCTTGCTGCTCAACACCCCAACTCCATGGGATGGCTTTCTTCAAAAGGTTCGTGAGAGGCCTCGCCACTTCGGCATAATTATTTATAAAACGTCGAAACCAACTCGCCGTTTGCAGAAAACATTTCAACTGTCGTACATTACATGGATTATCCATGCCCTCTATCGCCGCTGTCTTCTCGGGATCCATCTGTATACCTCCCGGGACGATCACGTGTCCTAAAAATTTCACACGATCACAAGCAAAATGGCTCTTCTCTCTATTTACTCGGAGTTTAAACATCGATAACCGATCGAAAACCGCTTCAAGGTCAGCTAAGTGTCTCTCGAAGGGTCCAGGGGACAATACCACCAGATCGTCTAAGTAAGCCAGGAGTTCTACGCCTTTCAGATTGGACCGGAAACGATCCATGAGCCTCTGGAACGTTGCGCCAGAATTACGCAACCCCATCGGCATGCGCCTGAACCTGTAGGTACCTAGTGGGCTTGTGAACGCTGTCTTGTCCTGGTCTTCAGGCGCCACATTAACCTGGTGATACCCTGAGCGCAGATCCAAAGTGGTCATATACTCACTAGTCTTGGCTGCGTGGAGAATGTCCTCGATGCGAGGGAGCGGGTATCGATCCGGCTCCGTCACCGCGTTGAGTTTTCGGTAATCTATACAAAGTCTCCAACTACCATCTTTCTTCGAGACGAGGACGACGTTGGAAGCCCATGGGGATTCACATTCTTCAATTACGTCGTCGCGAAGGAGTTTCTCAATTTCCTTCTGCAAAGCCATTTTCCTATGTTCGGACAGTCGATACGGAGGAGATGCAATAGGCTCTTGGCCTGAATTTATTCGTATATGATGAGTAGCAAACTCTGTTGCAGGCCCATTTAGTGCAAACTGCGCTGACCTACGACTAATAAACTCATTTAACGTACCTCTCTGCGCGTGACTCAGCTTAAGCCCTTCATCGTCCCGCAACGACAGGTTCTCGGACTCGGCCAGCAGCAATTCCGCAGCAGAGGGCTTATTTGTGCTATCCTTCTCGAAACTGTACAATATATCTGGTTGGTCTGCGAAAGTCCACTTACCCTGTGAAATATCCGCTACCATTCCCGCTCGGGACAGAAACTCCATACCTAGGAGGGTCCTCGTGTCATCTCCAGGCAGTACCAAGAAATCTGCTGACACAACACGTCCTCCTATGGTTACAGGTACGTTGGCTTCCAACAACTTCCGTTCGACTCGAGAGCCATCAGCCAACCGTATACGACATTCTATCTCTCGAAACTTGACACCAGAATCTACCAACACTTTGTGTAGCGAAGGACTAGCAATACAATGAGTGGCACCCGTGTCCATAATCGCAACACCGCAACGACCCATAACACTAATTTTTATCAAGGGCTGTACCTGCGAAGCGCTATTTGCTTTCGCAGCTCTACAAGCGTGTGCGATTGAAGCTTCTAGATTATCGCTTTTATCTACATAAGAACTAAAACCGGTGATGCCTGGTTTATGTTCGGTACCGAAACTATACTCGCAATTGGGTACCGGACTATAACTATCAATTTTGCCTACCGCGTCGGAAATGTTTCCGACTCCTGGCCTATATTCGGTATCGGAACTGTCGATTTTACCTACCGCGTCGAAAATGTTTCCGACACCTGGCCTATATTCGGTATCGGAACTGTCGATTTTACCTACCGCGTCGAAAATGTTTCCAACACCTGGCCTATATTCGGTATCGGAACTGTCGATTTTACCTACCGCGTCGAAAATGTTTCCGACACCTGGCCTATATTCGGTATCGGAACTATGGATTTTACCTATCGCGTCGAAAATGTTTCCGACTCCCGGCCTATATTCGGTATCGGAACCGTCGATTTTACCTACCGTGTCGAAAATGTTTCCGACTGCTGGCCCATATTCGGTATCGGAACTATAATCGTAACTGCGTACCGGACCGAATCTACCTACAGTATCGGATACGCAACTGACGTTCGGCCTAGGCTCAAT
The DNA here is from genome assembly GCA_944567765.1 of Carterocephalus palaemon. Lineage (NCBI taxonomy): Eukaryota > Metazoa > Arthropoda > Insecta > Lepidoptera > Hesperiidae > Carterocephalus > Carterocephalus palaemon. Next base: position 70,593 of record OX155663.1, read on the forward strand.
ATTTCGATTCGATTCTATCTGTTTCGAATTCTCAACAACCGCGATATTAAAATCAGGGGACTTGGTACCGAAATAAAAATTTCACACGATCACAAGCAAAATGGCTCTTCTCTCTATTTACTCGGAGTTTAAACATCGATAACCGATCGAAAACCGCTTCAAGGTCAGCTAAGTGTCTCTCGAAGGGTCCAGGGGACAATACCACCAGATCGTCTAAGTAAGCCAGGAGTTCTACGCCTTTCAGATTGGACCGGAAACGATCCATGAGCCTCTGGAACGTTGCGCCAGAATTACGCAACCCCATCGGCATGCGCCTGAACCTGTAGGTACCTAGTGGGCTTGTGAACGCTGTCTTGTCCTGGTCTTCAGGCGCCACATTAACCTGGTGATACCCTGAGCGCAGATCCAAAGTGGTCATATACTCACTAGTCTTGGCTGCGTGGAGAATGTCCTCGATGCGAGGGAGCGGGTATCGATCCGGCTCCGTCACCGCGTTGAGTTTTCGGTAATCTATACAAAGTCTCCAACTACCATCTTTCTTCGAGACGAGGACGACGTTGGAAGCCCATGGGGATTCACATTCTTCAATTACGTCGTCGCGAAGGAGTTTCTCAATTTCCTTCTGCAAAGCCATTTTCCTATGTTCGGACAGTCGATACGGAGGAGATGCAATAGGCTCTTGGCCTGAATTTATTCGTATATGATGAGTAGCAAACTCTGTTGCAGGCCCATTTAGTGCAAACTGCGCTGACCTACGACTAATAAACTCATTTAACGTACCTCTCTGCGCGTGACTCAGCTTAAGCCCTTCATCGTCCCGCAACGACAGGTTCTCGGACTCGGCCAGCAGCAATTCCGCAGCAGAGGGCTTATTTGTGCTATCCTTCTCGAAACTGTACAATATATCTGGTTGGTCTGCGAAAGTCCACTTACCCTGTGAAATATCCGCTACCATTCCCGCTCGGGACAGAAACTCCATACCTAGGAGGGTCCTCGTGTCATCTCCAGGCAGTACCAAGAAATCTGCTGACACAACACGTCCTCCTATGGTTACAGGTACGTTGGCTTCCAACAACTTCCGTTCGACTCGAGAGCCATCAGCCAACCGTATACGACATTCTATCTCTCGAAACTTGACACCAGAATCTACCAACACTTTGTGTAGCGAAGGACTAGCAATACAATGAGTGGCACCCGTGTCCATAATCGCAACACCGCAACGACCCATAACACTAATTTTTATCAAGGGCTGTACCTGCGAAGCGCTATTTGCTTTCGCAGCTCTACAAGCGTGTGCGATTGAAGCTTCTAGATTATCGCTTTTATCTACATAAGAACTAAAACCGGTGATGCCTGGTTTATGTTCGGTACCGAAACTATACTCGCAATTGGGTACCGGACTATAACTATCAATTTTGCCTACCGCGTCGGAAATGTTTCCGACTCCTGGCCTATATTCGGTATCGGAACTGTCGATTTTACCTACCGCGTCGAAAATGTTTCCGACACCTGGCCTATATTCGGTATCGGAACTGTCGATTTTACCTACCGCGTCGAAAATGTTTCCAACACCTGGCCTATATTCGGTATCGGAACTGTCGATTTTACCTACCGCGTCGAAAATGTTTCCGACACCTGGCCTATATTCGGTATCGGAACTATGGATTTTACCTATCGCGTCGAAAATGTTTCCGACTCCCGGCCTATATTCGGTATCGGAACCGTCGATTTTACCTACCGTGTCGAAAATGTTTCCGACTGCTGGCCCATATTCGGTATCGGAACTATAATCGTAACTGCGTACCGGACCGAATCTACCTACAGTATCGGATACGCAACTGACGTTCGGCCTAGGCTCAATATTTCGATTCGATTCTATCTGTTTCGAATTCTCAACAACCGCGATATTAAAATCAGGGGACTTGGTACTATTGCACACATCGCACTTTGACCGAATTGTACCTACTTTGCCACACCCGTAACATCTAACTTTACTGGGTTCGCTTGGACCTTTTTGTCCCCGCTTGGGGCAAGCACCGACGGAGTGCCCAAACTGCTTGCAATAATTGCAACGCACTTTATTATTATTAACTGAATTATTCGATTTCGTTACACTGACCTCTTTGTCTGCCTCCTCCGCCGACCGTGCCCTATCAAGTAGATCATCCAAATTCACTACACTCTCTCGGGCTACCCGTTTTCGGATACGGCGGTCCAGGAGTCCGTAAACGATGTCCACCTGCGCCTCCTGGGCCAACCGATACGGTAGCTGAGCTATGAGTGCTCTTTTCCCGCTAATAAATTTATCACTCGACTGAGAGCCTTGCTCTACGGCAAACACTTCCCGGAACACTTTGTACGCCGGCCGCGGGGCGCCGTACATGGCGCGCAGACGCGCCTTCGCGTCGGACCACGACGACACGGTGCCCCGGACTCCGCGCCACCACACGGCGGCTTCCCCGGCGAGCAGCATCGGAAGGCCGCGCAACGCGTGCTCGTCGGACACGTTCGCGCACTCCTTGTATACCTCTACCGAGTCCACGAATGCTTCCACAACTTCCGCGTCCCGCGCCGATCCGTCGAACCTCGCGGAACACCTCGTGAAGTTTCCCGCCGCGGTGTCGCCGGTCACCGTCTGCGGTGACATCGCCATCGCCGCGGTGTCGCCGGTCCCTCGCTGCGGTGACATCGCCGTCGCCGCTGCTTGGCTGGCCCCGGCCGTACCTGGTGAGAACGCCCCGGAGACCTGGTCTCCACGGGGCGCCGTCAGAAGCGCGTTGAAAAGGGCCCTGTTGGCCTCTGCTTGCGTTCGAGTGAACGCTTCGACCATGGCAGCAACCAGCCGCTCGGCGTCGAAGCCCGAGCCGTCCGCGGCCGTTGCTGCGGGGGCGGGGGCGCCTGAGCCGCTTGACTCGGTGCCCTGCTCCGCCACAGGATCGGAGTCGCCATCGCTGCCTTCGTTTATCGGCTCCTCGCTCCCGAACGTATGCGATCGGGTTATTGGTTTCGGCATGTTCGTTCGTGTTCAACCACTATTCGGCCCACAGTTGGGACGCCACTTTAAAGTAATGAAAGATCTGACTCACTATATACTTAAATCACTTTAATTAACACACATTCTACATTTGGATGGACACGACATAGTACACACGTATAACATACAAGAAATCAAGAGAAACCGGGAGATACAATTTTATACGCCGATACGTAGGCGATGCGAGCCCGACTGAGCTAGCCGGGCGCAGGGTGCGGGGCGCGGGCGGAAACCCGCGCAACGGTCGGCCGGTCGTTGGAGTTTTCGGCGCCAAAGAGGTCTGCGTATATTCCTTCGCAAAGCGCGCGCGAGTTTGTTTCCGCGCCTTACACTTGTAATTTATTTCGAAATTTCATATGTGGACTTGTAAATTTTCGGATATCTGATATATTCGTGTTTAAGAAAGATTTAGATCTACTAGATAAGGACTTAGAATAGTTTTTCTAAACCTGTTGGTACGGGGAATCCATGCCCGATTTTGGAGCGAAACAAACGCGCTCAGACTTGTAATTTATTTCGAAATTTCATATGTGGACTTGTAATTTTTCGGATATCTGATATATTCGTGTTTAAGAAAGATTTAGATCTACACATTGTCATATTTATATTTAGAGTAGTAAATTATACAAAGTGCTTAGGACTTAGTATTTCATTCAAATAGTTTGCATCTACAAGATATTTCGTTATTGAATAATGGATTCAATCATAAATCTGCAAAATGATTTAGCGGCACGAATTCAAAAGGCTAAAACTAACTTCAAAAAATCTCCCAAAGAGAGGATTACACTCGAGTACATCAACGGTAGATTAGAGTCGTTAGAAAAACTGTGGGAAAAATTCAATTTCGGTCATGATGAGTTAGTTAAAGGTTATTCTCCTGATGCTCTAAAGAAAACAACTTATGTGTCAGGTGAAGTTTACGATATAGCCGAAGACATCTACTCACAATATAAATGTGAACTGCAGCATTTACTTACTAAATTTTCAGTTCAAAACACTGTATCAGCAACGTGTTTGGAAACAACTGTCTTAGCGAAGTTGCCTAAAATAAATATACCGGCATTTTCCGGCAGTTACTGGGAATGGTGTACTTTTAAAGAGTTATTCAATTCCCTGATCATCAAGAACAATGGCCTCGACAACATTCAAAGAGTACATTACTTAAAAGGTTACCTTGTAGGCGAAGCGGAACAGATTATTAAACATATACCAATTAAAGAGGAAAATTTCGACAGATGCTGGGAATTGCTTTTAAAACGATATGACAACAAACGGTTTATTTCAAATCACGCGTTAAAACGTTTGTTAAGCCAAAGGAATTTGGCCAGTGAATCGGCGACAGGATTAAAATCAATTGTGGACACAACAGATGATTGTCTTGCAACATTGAGTAACTTAGGGGTTAAGATTGAGACATGGGACATTTTAATTATACACATTTTAACGTTAAAGTTAGACCCTGAAACCCGACGACAATGGGAATTTAATGTCGCTAGCTAAAGTGAAGATTTGCCTTCATATGATCAGTTTAAGAATTTTTTAATGAATCGATTTAGAGCATTAGAGTTTCTTAATACCAAACCAACTTCTGCAACTAGCCAGTCAGTCAAGGTTAAATCGTTACACATAAAACACGTACAGACTAATACTAATTGCCCATATTGCGAGAAGGATCATAAACTCTCTCATTGTAAACATTTCCAACAACAGTCTGTAGATGTTAGGCGCAAATTTGTATTCGATAAGAAATTGTGTTTTAATTGTATGGGTAGCAGTCATTCGGCTAAAACGTGTCACACTCATATCAAATGTCAAATTTGCAAGCGCAGACATCATTCACTCTTGCATCCTGATGGAAACGGGTTGGCGGTTAACAAAAATAATGACATTGAAGACAGAGTGTGTTCCACTTCTTCAGGAAATGCCGATGGAAATACCCACTCGACACCATTGGTCACGTGTGTTGCAACGGGCACAGTCCAACAACAGGTGTTGCTCGCTACAGCACTGGTTGAAGCTACATCCCACACTGGAGTAGCATATAAAATACGTGCACTTTTGGACCAAGGGTCGCAGTCATCCTTTGTCACCGAGTCTACGGTCCAGTACTTAGGCTTAACTAAAACCTCAATTAGAGGTAAAATAACGGGACTTGGTGGAGACAAACAAATAATCTCCAAGGCGATGGTGACTATCGAAATCCGATCCCGGATTGACCAGAGGGTAATGATCCCAGTTAAGGCATACGTTCTGAAAGGTATTACATCTTTTCTTCCAACAAGAAAGATCAAAAAATTAGTATGGCCCGAATTAGATAACCTCGTATTAGCCGATCCCCAGTACCACACTCCTAACCACATAGACATGTTATTGGGGGCAGAAGTATATGCTCAAATTCTTCAGGCTGGATTAATGAGAGGCCCTGTTGGTACACTTGTCGCTCAAGCAACTACTCTAGGGTGGATCTTATCAGGGCAAGCCCCAACTTCAACATCCGATTGTCTTCCGCATGTACAAGTCATGCATTGCTGTACGGAAGACAACGAGATGTTGAAGAAGTTTTGGGAAATTGAAGCTGATATCAAACAACCCAAGCATAAAACGCTAACAGAAAAAGAGAAGCGTTGCGAAGAGTACTTCGCCGAAACCACAACAAGGGATCAGAGCGGCAGGTACGTTGTGCGCCTTCCTTTCAATATTGGGACCCCTGAAGTAACAGCATCTAAAGCCATAGCTGAAAGAAGATTGAAGTCATTGGAAAACAGGTTAGAGAAAGACGTACAATTAAAAAGGGACTATAGAGAAGTGATAAACGAGTATCTGAGATTAGATCACATGGAGGCAGTACCTGAAGAAGAGAAAGAAAACACAAAGGCAACATATTTACCGCATCATGCGGTTGTCAGGAATGACAAGGAAACCACGAAGGTTAGAATAGTCTTCGATGCATCCTGCAAAGGAAGGAACAATTTGTCACTGAATGACCAGTTACTGGTAGGACCTTCATTGCAACCCGAGTTGAGACACATTATCATGCAATGGAGAACATCGACAATTTGTATGTCAGCTGATATCGTTAAAATGTATCGGCAGGTGAAAGTTAATCAGCAAGACATTGACTTTCAACGTATTTTGTGGCGAGATAATGTAGATCAGGAAATAAAAAGTTATAGACTTACCAGAGTCACGTTCGGCACTGCTTCTGCGCCGTACTTAGCAGTGAAAGCTCTCCAACAAGTAGTGCAGGACCACGGAGCAGATTATCCCGCAGCTGCTGAAAGAGTACTCAAAAACTTTTACGTTGATGATCTTCTGACAGGCGTTCAAACTGTAGAAGAAGGCAAAAGAGTACATAAGGAAATGAAAGAGCTGTTAGGCAAAGCAGGGTTTGAAATTCAAAAATGGAACAGCAATAGCGATGAATTAGTAGAAGCAATGAAAGGAACGGGAAAGGAAGAGGTCAAGGAAAACCTGAAAATAAAGGAGGATGAGTTAATAAAAATAATGGGACTTACCTGGAACCGGAGCGACGACACTTTCCGCTACGTAGTGAATCTCCCGAAGTTAGATCATCCTGTAACAAAAAGAAGAATAATTTCAGACATATCTAGGCTTTACGATCCACTGGGGTGGGTAGGACCTAGCATAATTCTAGCAAAAATAATGATTCAAAGGCTCTGGCTAGCAGGAATAGACTGGGACGAGGAAGTTCCAAATGAGATATTAACAGATTGGCTAACCTACCGCAAGGAACAAATCATGTTTAACGACATACGTGTACCGAGATGGATTGGCATGAAAACGAATGACAGCCTCTGCGAATTACATGGCTTCTGTGATGCGTCCAAGGCGGCATACGCGGCAGTGGTCTACATGCGTGTCCTTGACGACTCTGGAAAAGTAAATGTCTCTTTAGTCACAGCGAAGACAAAGGTAGCGCCAGTAAAGACCATTTCAATCCCTCGGTTAGAATTATGCGGAGCGGTGTTACTCTGTAGATTGCTCATCGAAGTCGCGCAAGTTTTTAATGTGAACAAGGGTGACATTCACGCGTGGACGGATTCCACGGTTGTTTTAGCATGGCTTAACAATCACCCCAGCAAATGGAACGTATTCGTGGCAAATCGTGTTTCCGAAATACTTACCAACTTAGAGCCAACCAATTGGTGTCATGTGAGCTCAAGGCAGAATCCTGCTGACTGCGCGTCTCGAGGGATGCGACCTTCAGATTTGGTCAACAATAACTTGTGGTTCAATGGTCCTGAATTTCTCTTGCGTGAACCTATTACGTACATTAAGTCAAAGGAAGTTCAAACCGATTTAGAAGCAGTAAAGGTGCATTTCGTTTGTTTCAATGAATCGATTTGGAATAAATATTCGTCTCTGACCACAACCATAAGAGTAATGGCATACTGCAGGCGATTCATTACCAATTCTATTAAGTTGAAGGGAAAACAATTAAGCATGTGTTATTTAACCGCAAAGGAACTAAATGAAGCGTTGATAATCTGGATAAAAGAGTGTCAAGCAAGCAATTTTGAGGAAGAAATTAAATTAGTAAAGGAAAATAAAAACTTACCTAAAACCAGCAAACTCAAAACGTTGAATCCATTTCTTGACGATGAAGGTGTGTTGAGAGTGGGAGGCAGGCTTTCTCACTCAGCGTTGAACCAAGACCGGAAACATCCTATCTTGATTCCCAAGGAATCTCATCTGACGGAACTCATCATAGCACATGCACATAAACAAACACTTCATGGAGGACCCCAACTTACATTGACGTACATCCGAAGCAAATACTGGATTGTAGGAGCAAAGCAGTTGGTTAAGGCACATTATCGCCAATGTGTCATTTGTGCTAAAAATGCAGCAGCAGCCAAAACGCCTTTGATGGGTGAATTACCAGCTGCCCGTGTGACACCATCTCGTCCATTCAGCCACAGCGGCGTGGATTATGCGGGGCCCATTCAAATACGCACAACTAAAGGCAGAGGTCATAAATCTTACAAAGGATACATCTGTTTATTCATTTGTATGGCGACCAGAGCTATACATTTAGAAGTCGTAAGCGACTTAACGTCTGAGGGATTCTTGCAAGCCTTTAAACGATTTGTGGCACGCAGGGGTCATTGTTCGCATCTATGGAGCGACAATGGCACCAATTTTATTGGGGCAGCTACAGAAATGCAAAAACATTCTGTTGATGAGCGCAAACGTATGAAAAGGGAAATAGCTGAAGCACTGGCGGTTGACAATTGTGAATGGCACTTTATACCGCCTCACTCGCCGAACTTTGGTGGTTTGTGGGAGTCCGGCATAAAATCGGTTAAATACCATTTGAAGAGAGTCATCGGTAATTCAACACTGACCTACGAAGAAATGGCCACAGTATTAACCCAAATTGAGGCTTGCCTGAATTCTCGTCCTATGTCAACGCTCAATGATGAATCGGACACTGGTATGGTATTAACACCAGGACATTTTTTAATAGGCGAACCACCAGTGACAGCACCAGACTTCAATTTTGAGGCAACAAATGTTAGCATTCTGCGGAGATGGCAACACACTCAACGTATGTTACAGTCATTTTGGCGACAGTGGTCGCAAGAATACCTCACAAAATTTTTGCATCGGTATAAGTGGACCGATCAACAAACACAGCCTTCCCTGGGCGACATAGTGGTACTTAAGGAGGACAATTTGCCTCCATGTCGATGGCTCTATGGTCGAATTACTGCTACTCATCCAGGCAATGACAATGTTATTAGAGTTGTAACCGTTAGAACAAAAAACGGTCTTTTGAAAAGGCCTGTATCAAAACTATGTGTTTTGCCTGTAAAACAATGAGGTTTTTTATTTTATTTTATTAGTACATAATTTTCATTCGTTGAATTTTTAGATTCATGTCTCAAAATATTATGTGATGTACTTAAGTTTTTGAATTATGGTCACTGGTTAAATTGTGGACCAACCTTCTCACGGTGGGCGGCTCATTGTCAAATTTAAAGGACAAAGATCCACTTTGCCCTTGGTGGGCGGTATGTTTATTTATCGCCAGCGCCATCTGGTGATGCAAGGTGAATCAGTTACTACATCATTATCGCTAACTTATAACTGGTTCATCGACAGGGCACTAGATGGCGCTGCTCAAATTTGTAAATCGCGCTATCGATTGTTCTATGTAATTAGCATAAGTCGGGACGGGTTTGTTGAAATTAAATGAGGTACACTGGCGAAGGTGTTTTAATGCAGTCGAGTGGTGCGACATCCCAGTAGTTACCCCAGTTTTCTTCATTGTATGTAGTCTACTTTTGAAATAAATGTGTTTTTCTTCTACTTAATGGCACCTGGAGAAATAAATTACGATTCTACTTTTCCTAGACATCACCACAACGAAACGGAGAAGAGCGGATTATGCGAGGACCACGAGTTCCAGTGTTCCAACCGGGAATGTATACGGATGGTGAGCCACTGCTGAAGTTCTTGGAAACATATTTATGTAACCACTACTGGTCCCGCACTGTTGCGTCTCTCTCTCTCCCGCGTGTCAGGAGTTCCGGTGCGACGTGCACGTGGACTGCCTGGACGGCTCGGACGAGGCGGACTGCAGCGCCGCGCCGCCGCCCTCCGCCGCGCCGCCCGCCGCCACCGCCACGCCCGCCGCCGCCGCCGCCGACGACTGCGCGCCGCCCGCGCTGCGCTGCGACAACGGCACCCGCTGCGTGCCGCTGCTGCAGCTCTGCGACGGGACCGCAGACTGCGCCGACGGCGCCGACGAAGCCGATCGATGCGGTAACTTTACATAGTATTTTTAGTAAAACATCTTTTTTTTATCATTCTGTATATTGTTGTAGATAAAATGTCATAATATTTAGGTTCAATTAATTATATATGTTTCACTTCCACCCTGCGAGCATACATACAGCTCTTACGTCCCACTCTGGACAAACTGCCCTGCGGGCTTATTACTATATATTTTTGATGTGCGTCTATTAATAACATGTGGTTGCGTGCGGCAGGCGAGCCGATGTGCGCGCTGGCGGCGTGCTCGCACGAGTGCCGCGCGGCGCCGGGCGGGCCCGTGTGCGCGTGCCCCGCGCCGCTGCACCTGCAGGCCGACGGGCTCACGTGCGCCGCCGCGCACCGCTGCCAGGACTGGGGCGTCTGCAGCCAGGTGCCGCCCTCCCCCGCCCTCCCCCGCCCTCACCCGGCCTTCCCCGCCCTCCCCCGCCCGCGTGCCGCTCGTTACAGGCGAGGTGTTGTTTCAGACGTGCCAGCCGCAGAAGAACCGCTACAAGTGCACCTGCTTCGAGGGATACCGCCTCGCCGACGACGGCTTCACGTGTAAGAGTACAGGTGAGTTCTTCTACTTTTTTCCGCACGCCTCGGACGTTCACACCTGGCCGTGCGCCGCGAACGCCGTCTGCGTGCGCGCGTTTTATATAAAAGTGACGGTTGTTTTAATTTTGTAATTTAATTTACCCTTTGACGAATTTTTAATAATGGATTTATCCGTCGCTTGTTTAATTAGAATTGTAAATTCGATAATATAGCTTTGTGAGTACCCGCTAGTGGTATGCTAGTTAACAGTAATGTGAGTGATGTGGGTGATGTGACGTGGGTGCGCGTGCGCAGCGAACGTGACGCCGCTGCTGGTGTTCAGCAACCGGCACGAGGTGCGCGGCGTGGAGCTGCCGTCGCTGGCGTCGCGCGCGCTCGTGTCCTCGCTCAAGAACACCATCGCGCTGGACTGGCTGGGCGCGGGCGGCGCGGGGGACCCCGTGCACCTCTACTGGACCGACGTGGTCGACGACAACATCTACCGCGGCGCGCTGCACGGCACCAGTCAGTATACGCTACACGCTACACGCTACACCATCCTACTTCGCTTGCCACCACTTTCCAATCGAATTGCAATTGGATTTATAGATTACGCCGAGTGTAACATAACTCGCGATAGCTTATGACGTCACTGGCCTACTCTCCTGTCGACGCCTGCACACGCTCCGTCCTCGCTCCTCTTATTGTCTGCTGCGCAGAGACAGGGATACCGCGACCAGCTGCTGGACTCATTTTACCACCACACAGTCCGCGATACGTTTATATCTGTTACATCTTGTTCGGTCTACTTAAGAGCGACTGTTAAGTTAGAGGAACTGGGTTCGAACCCTCGGTCGGCCAAAGTATGATTGAGTTTTAAAATTAGTACCTGTAATCTGTAACCCTGCCTACCCCTTTAGGGAAATACAGGCGCCATATTGTATTATGGTATAGCTGATATCGTAAATATGTGTGTGTGCAGCATTGAGCGCGATCGAGGTGGTAGTGCAGCAGGGGCTGTCGACGGCGGAGGGGCTGGCCGTGGACTGGGTGGGCCGCAACCTGTACTGGGTGGAGAGCAGCCTGCACCAGATAGAGGTGGGTTCGCTGCTGGCGCCACTACTAGCGGCTAGTGGGGTGTGAATAGAGTGGAGGGGATAACGTGTGCGCGTGCGCAGGTGGCGCGCCTGGACGGCCAGCACCGGCGCACGCTCATCGCCGGGGACATGGACAGCCCGCGCGCCATCGCCGTCGACCCGCGGTTCGGTGAGCGACTACTCACCTTAACCTTTTTCTTTAATGATTTTTATATTAAAAAAAAAACTATCGCAGATTAGCCAAACATGATGACGCGCAATATAACACGTTTTCGTGCGTCTCCAGGCTACATGTTCTGGAGCGACTGGGAGCACGCGGCGCCGCGCATCGAGCGCGCGTCGCTGGCGGGGCGGCGGCGCACGTGCGTGGTGCGCGTGGACGCGTTCACGGACGGCGCCTGGCCCAACGGCATCGCGCTCGACCACCTCGCCGAGCGCCTCTACTGGATCGACGCCAGGTATACCGCTCGCCCCTCCCCCTCGCGCCCCCCGCCCCTCCCCCTCGCTCCCCCCGCGCCCCGCTCGCTGACCGTGTCGTCGTCGCCGTGTTGCAGGTCGGACTCGATCCACACGACGCGCTACGACGGCTCGGCGTACCACGAGGTGCTGCGCGGGCACGCGGCGCTGTCGCACCCGTTCGCGCTGACCGTGTTCGAGGGCCACGTGTACTGGACGGACTGGCGCAGCAACAGCGTGGTGCGCGCCAACAAGTGGAACGGCAGCGACGTCGCCGTCGTGCAGCGCACGCTCACGCAGCCCTTCGACATCAAGGTCCACACACACCGCGACATTTCAATTATAAACACACGTACTCGCTTCCACCTCATTATCGTAAGAGTTGCATGCTTGCTTGCAGGCTTTCTTTGACATTTGATTTTCACATGTCATAAGTTTACTTCATAGTAGATAAATCAAGGACCAATTCCCCAACGAATCCCTGTGACTGATACCTAAGGCTTACCAAACTCCATGGCATCTCTGAAAATGATGTAATACACGGCGAAATGCACGAATTTCAGAGATTCCATAAGGCGCGAACGAAAATCGATAACGATGTTCCTTTACGACAGTTTGCATGACAAGCCTGCGAGTATTTTGATGGTCCCGAATGCGCCCGCAGGTGATCCACCCCAGCCGGCAGCCGGCGGCGCGCTCCAACCCCTGCGGCCTGCGCAACGGCAACTGCTCGCACCTCTGCCTCATCGACGCGCCCGACGCGCGCGTGTGCGCCTGCCCGCACATCATGCGCCTGGCCAAGGACAACATCACCTGTGAAGGTACGCTCCAACCCCTGCGGCCTCCGCAACGGCAACTGCTCGCACCTCTGCCTCATCGACGCGCCCGACGCGCGCGTGTGCGCCTGCCCGCACATCATGCGCCTGGCCAAGGACAACATCACCTGTGAAGGTACGCTCCAACCCCTGCGGCCTGCGCAACGGCAACTGCTCGCACCTCTGCCTCATCGACGCGCCCGACGCGCGCGTGTGCGCCTGCCCGCACATCATGCGCCTGGCCAAGGACAACATCACCTGTGAAGGTACGCTAAAGGGTAGATTGACCAAAATTTTTGGCTGACGAAAAAAAAAGTTTACCCGAAACCACAGATTACCCCCAATAGATACCGCATCATTGATCATTTGTTCCGATTCGAGGCGGTATGAAAGGGACGCGCGGTTCATGCAAATGAAAGATTGGTGATCGCGGGTTGCAGTGCACGAGAAGATCCTGCTGGTGAGCCGCGCGGGCGAGATCCGCGGGCTGGACCCGGACGAGCCGGCGGCGCACATCATGCCCACCGTGTCGGGCCCGCTGCTCACCATGCCCGCCGCCGTGGCCTTCCTCGCCGCCGACTACGCCATCTTCTGGCTCGACACCGAGGTGAGCCATCTCACTTGCGACCACCTACATTATCATGTTGTAATTTATGAAGTGTTACCGTATGTTCGCGTGCCCGCCGTGTAACAGACGAACGAGATAAAGCGGACGGACGTGCGCGGCGGCGCGGTGGTGGGCGTGGCGGACAGCGGCGCCGAGCGGCCGCGCGCGCTGGCGCTGGACTGGGCGGCGCGCGTGCTGTACTACAGCGCGGGCGGCGCGCTGGCCGCCGCCGCGCTGGCCGGGGACCGCACCGCCATCCTGTACGTGCCGTCCGACGGGAACATCACTGCGCTCGCCACGCATCCGCTCAAGTAATTTATTATTATTATTTTACTTTTTTTACACACTTTAAAAGAAAACTTTTTCAATGAGTACAAATGTAAGCAGTATTAAGCAACAAGCACACACTTACACTAGTTCTAGATCTGGGCGCCTTAAGAGACCAATATTTTTCGCTATTCATTATGAATTACTTCTTTTTGCAAAAATAGCTCTGTCTGTGAGATTTAGAAAATATACTCTTCTTGTATCTATTATTTATAAAATAATTTGAACTCACTAACGCTCGTGCAGTGAGTGCGGTGTATTGTGTAGTGGTAACAAGTGTAAGCAGCGGTGTGTGCGGTGTGTGCGGCAGGGGCCGGCTGTACTGGGCGGTGCGCGGCGCGCGCGGCGAGCGGCTGGAGAGCGCGCGCGGCGACGGCGGCGACGTGCGCGCGCTGCTGCCCGCCTCCGACCCGGCGCTGGGCGGCGTCACCAGTGAGTAGCCGGACTAGCCGGTTCAGTTCCTCGAGAGATGCGGAATGTAAGCAGCGGTGTGTGCGGTGTGTGCGGCAGGGGCCGGCTGTACTGGGCGGTGCGCGGCGCGCGCGGCGAGCGGCTGGAGAGCGCGCGCGGCGACGGCGGCGACGTGCGCGCGCTGCTGCCCGCCTCCGACCCGGCGCTGGGCGGCGTCACCAGTGAGTAGCCGGACTAGCCGGTTCAGTTCCTCGAGAGATGCGGAATGTAAGCAGCGGTGTGTGCGGTGTGTGCGGCAGGGGCCGGCTGTACTGGGCGGTGCGCGGCGCGCGCGGCGAGCGGCTGGAGAGCGCGCGCGGCGACGGCGGCGACGTGCGCGCGCTGCTGCCCGCCTCCGACCCGGCGCTGGGCGGCGTCACCAGTGAGTAGCCGGACTAGCCGGTTCAGTTCCTCGAGAGATGCGGAATGTAAGCAGCGGTGTGTGCGGTGTGTGCGGCAGGGGCCGGCTGTACTGGGCGGTGCGCGGCGCGCGCGGCGAGCGGCTGGAGAGCGCGCGCGGCGACGGCGGCGACGTGCGCGCGCTGCTGCCCGCCTCCGACCCGGCGCTGGGCGGCGTCACCAGTGAGTAGCCGGACTAGCCGGTTCAGTTCCTCGAGAGATGCGGAATGTAAGCAGCGGTGTGTGCGGTGTGTGCGGCAGGGGCCGGCTGTACTGGGCGGTGCGCGGCGCGCGCGGCGAGCGGCTGGAGAGCGCGCGCGGCGACGGCGGCGACGTGCGCGCGCTGCTGCCCGCCTCCGACCCGGCGCTGGGCGGCGTCACCAGTGAGTAGCTGTTCAGTTCCTCGAGCGATGCGGAATGTAAGCAGCGGTGTGTGCGGTGTGTGCGGCAGGGGCCGGCTGTACTGGGCGGTGCGCGGCGCGCGCGGCGAGCGGCTGGAGAGCGCGCGCGGCGACGGCGGCGACGTGCGCGCGCTGCTGCCCGCCTCCGACCCGGCGCTGGGCGGCGTCACCAGTGAGTAGCTGTTCAGTTCCTCGAGCGATGCGGAATGTAAGCAGCGGTGTGTGCGGTGTGTGCGGCAGGGGCCGGCTGTACTGGGCGGTGCGCGGCGCGCGCGGCGAGCGGCTGGAGAGCGCGCGCGGCGACGGCGGCGACGTGCGCGCGCTGCTGCCCGCCTCCGACCCGGCGCTGGGCGGCGTCACCAGTGAGTAGCTGTTCAGTTCCTCGAGCGATGCGGAATGTAAGCAGCGGTGTGTGCGGTGTGTGCGGCAGGGGCCGGCTGTACTGGGCGGTGCGCGGCGCGCGCGGCGAGCGGCTGGAGAGCGCGCGCGGCGACGGCGGCGACGTGCGCGCGCTGCTGCCCGCCTCCGACCCGGCGCTGGGCGGCGTCACCAGTGAGTAGCCGGACTAGCCGGTTCAGTTCCTCGAGAGATGCGGAATGTAAGCAGCGGTGTGTGCGGTGTGTGCGGCAGGGGCCGGCTGTACTGGGCGGTGCGCGGCGCGCGCGGCGAGCGGCTGGAGAGCGCGCGCGGCGACGGCGGCGACGTGCGCGCGCTGCTGCCCGCCTCCGACCCGGCGCTGGGCGGCGTCACCAGTGAGTAGCTGTTCAGTTCCTCGAGCGATGCGGAATGTAAGCAGCGGTGTGTGCGGTGTGTGCGGCAGGGGCCGGCTGTACTGGGCGGTGCGCGGCGCGCGCGGCGAGCGGCTGGAGAGCGCGCGCGGCGACGGCGGCGACGTGCGCGCGCTGCTGCCCGCCTCCGACCCGGCGCTGGGCGGCGTCACCAGTGAGTAGCCGGACTAGCCGGTTCAGTTCCTCGAGAGATGCGGAATGTAAGCAGCGGTGTGTGCGGTGTGTGCGGCAGGGGCCGGCTGTACTGGGCGGTGCGCGGCGCGCGCGGCGAGCGGCTGGAGAGCGCGCGCGGCGACGGCGGCGACGTGCGCGCGCTGCTGCCCGCCTCCGACCCGGCGCTGGGCGGCGTCACCAGTGAGTAGCCGGACTAGCCGGTTCAGTTCCTCGAGAGATGCGGAATGTAAGCAGCGGTGTGTGCGGTGTGTGCGGCAGGGGCCGGCTGTACTGGGCGGTGCGCGGCGCGCGCGGCGAGCGGCTGGAGAGCGCGCGCGGCGACGGCGGCGACGTGCGCGCGCTGCTGCCCGCCTCCGACCCGGCGCTGGGCGGCGTCACCAGTGAGTAGCTGTTCAGTTCCTCGAGCGATGCGGAATGTAAGCAGCGGTGTGTGCGGTGTGTGCGGCAGGGGCCGGCTGTACTGGGCGGTGCGCGGCGCGCGCGGCGAGCGGCTGGAGAGCGCGCGCGGCGACGGCGGCGACGTGCGCGCGCTGCTGCCCGCCTCCGACCCGGCGCTGGGCGGCGTCACCAGTGAGTAGCTGTTCAGTTCCTCGAGCGATGCGGAATGTAAGCAGCGGTGTGTGCGGTGTGTGCGGCAGGGGCCGGCTGTACTGGGCGGTGCGCGGCGCGCGCGGCGAGCGGCTGGAGAGCGCGCGCGGCGACGGCGGCGACGTGCGCGCGCTGCTGCCCGCCTCCGACCCGGCGCTGGGCGGCGTCACCAGTGAGTAGCTGTTCAGTTCCTCGAGCGATGCGGAATGTAAGCAGCGGTGTGTGCGGTGTGTGCGGCAGGGGCCGGCTGTACTGGGCGGTGCGCGGCGCGCGCGGCGAGCGGCTGGAGAGCGCGCGCGGCGACGGCGGCGACGTGCGCGCGCTGCTGCCCGCCTCCGACCCGGCGCTGGGCGGCGTCACCAGTGAGTAGCCGGACTAGCCGGTTCAGTTCCTCGAGAGATGCGGAATGGTACAGTCATATCTTGTTTGTTACTACTGAACTGATTCACAGGTTGCTCACTAGATGGCGCTACAAAATTGTATTCTGAAACACGCAGTTGAGACTTATTGTAGAATACGTAAATGTGAATGTTTGAGGCTGGTGTTATCTTCATGTAGTACGATAATTAGTGCAGCCGATCATTATTCGTTCTATGGCTATCGGTTACATACTAGAATTGATTAAACGCGAACGCTTGGCTCAACGCGATGGCGTAACACTTGGCGGTACGCGATGGCGCAACGGGATGATGACGTCACACTTTCGTATGTGTAGGCGTTCATCGATTTATAAGATGTTATCACGTCAAAGTAATGTCACTATTTATGTTTTATCTGGTTGAAAAGAACGAAAATTTTATGATAGTCGCAGCATCCACCTCAAGGAGCTAATGAGTGTAATTGTGTGTACTCGTGTGTGCAGGCCTTTGCGTGGACACGTCGACGGACGTGCTGTACTGGGTGGACGGCGCCACGCAGCAGGCGCACGCGCTCGACCTCGGCTCCGGCGCGCTCACCACGGTAGCTAGCTGGTGCACTGACTATACGGAACTGATGGGAGGCGCTCCGGGAGGATTGATAACTCCCGCGCGTTCCTTTCACCTTTCATCGCAGCATTGTGTTGTAAATTCCTCGTATGTTCCGTGCAGCTGCAGCTGGGCGCGGGCGCGCGCGTGGCGGCGCTGGACGCGGCGGGCGGGCGGCTGGTGTGGGCGGACGCGGGCGACGGCTCGCTGCGCGCCTGCCGCGCCGCCGCCTGCCGCCCGCGCCTGCTGCGGAACAACACAGGTGCAACACTCACCATTGCCATATCAGCTGGGCGCGTGGTGGCGCTGGACGTCGATAATATCTTAAATCAATAAATCAAATCAAACTAGTGTAAATAGTGTATACGTATGAGGCAAGTATGTCTGCTACGGGACCGACGATCGCTCACTGTATGTGCTGTGCTGTTGCCGACATCGGCGCGTTGATAAAGAACTCATGGCTCATACTTTATCTATTTTAGTTCATAATAGTGACTTCAAAACCTGACTTTTACGGAATTTCGTAATGTCGAATATAAAGTGATGTTTCCTCGGTGTCGGTGCAGAGGGCGTGCTGTCGGTGCGCGTGTACGAGGCGGCGGCGCAGGCGGGCGGCGGCGGCGCGTGCGCGCGGCGGCGCGACGCGTGCGCGCACCTGTGCCTGCCGCTGGGCGCCGCGCAGAGCGCGTGCCGCTGCGCGCAGGGCTACCGCGCGAGGGGCACGCACTGCGACCGTCAGTTCTTTTTAAACGGTTTTATTTAGCTTGCCCTGTTTATTTATTTGTTTATTTATTTGGTTCAAATGTAGTAATTGAAATTTGACGCACTTCCTGTAGACGGATTTATCTGAAATTTGGTATGCACTTTTAGTTCTGATGACAATATAATTTTACAATAAAACCTATTACCTTAAAAAAATATTAATTTTTTATACATAATAAATGTATATTGCTGAAAGTGAAAGACAATCAGGAAAAAAGTGATCTAATTGCAGCCATTGACGAGGTGCTGATATACTCTCTGAGCTGGGAGCTGCGCGGCGTCTTCCTGGAGGGCGAGGGGGGAGCGGGGGGAGCGCTGCCGCCCATCCCGCAGCTGTCCATGGCCGCCTCCATCGACTACCAAGTCGGTAAGAAAACTTCATTTGAATAGTAATTTATTTTGAATACAATTTATTTTTAATAATTGTAATAAGTTTAGTACTCACCAGATATCTGTTGCACGTGTACACTAGTCTGATTTGGGTTGTAGCGGGCGCCACTTTCTGGCATGTTCCGGCAACACGTAGATCAAATCTATCTGTTGGGAAGGTCTCCAGTGAATGAAAAAAAATCTCTCTAATTCTCTGTTTTATTCATTCTCTGGAGAGCTTACCCTAGCTTGTCGAATACTATAGCTTGTAGCAACTGTGCGAACAGAGGGCGAGTGGGTGTACTGGGCGGACCCGGAGGGCGGCGGGCTGTGGCGCGCGCGGCGCTCGGGCGGCGGGCGCGAGCTGGTGGCGCGCGGCGCGGGCGCGGGCGGGGGCGGGGGCGCGGGCGGGGGCGGGGAGGGGGGCGACGCGCCGGCCGCGCTGGCGCTGGACTGGCGCGCGGGCAACGTGTACTGGGCCGACCCGCGCCAGCGGCTGCTCGAGGTGGCGCGCGCCGACGGCCGCCACCGCTACGTGCTGCTCGACACCGACCCCATCGCCGTCACCTGTGAGTACCGCCCCGTCCGGCTCGAAGGACCAACTATACATTTTGTTTGCTTCATTCGTTAGTGTTCGTAACTGGCGTGTGCCTAAACGTTCCCTCGACCTGCAGCGCTGGCCGTGGACGCGCTGCGCGGCGTGCTGGTGATGGCGGGCGGCGGCTGCATCGCCAGCGCGCGGCTGGACGGCTCCGAGCGCGCGCTGCTCTACAACGGCACGGCCGTGGGGCACGTCGCCGTGCACAGCGAGGTAACCCTCCGCCGACATAGACATAGACAGCCCGACCGCCGATAGTGTTGAACTCTCCGGTGGAAACGAACATTTCAGAACTAAGAATTTTTATATAAAATATTGAATTGAATGGCAGGAATCGATGATCTACTGGGTGGACACGTGGGAGGCGTGCGTGTGGCGCATGCGCTACAGCGGGGCGCGGCGCGAGCGCGTGCTGCCCGCGGCGCCCGCGCGCCACCCCGCGGCCGTGGCCGTGCACCGCGGCACGCTCTACTGGCTCGACACGTGAGCGGGCGTCGATGCTATTCCTCTACACACTACACACTCTAACACTCTAACACTTCATAATCACAGCCAGTTAGAAATGATATGTGAACGTGTGCGTTTTAATGTTGGCAGGATGTACGGGCAGGGCAGCGTGCTGTCGGCGCCGCTCGCCAACCTGAGCGCGGTCACCGCGCTGGCGGAGAACACGGGCGACAGCCTCAAGGACATCATGGTAATTTTCACGAAAATATAAATATATAAAATATCTTATAGACAAACTAAAGTAGAAAACTGAAACTACGCACATTCTCGCGCCGTAGTCATTATGTCGACTTCGATTGCGTTCTTTCACTACAGATGTTATAGCTCAATTCTCGTTAATTTATCGAGTCGATAATATGCAAATACTTCGTAGATATGGTCGCGCGCGGCGCAGAGCGCGGGCGGCGGTGCGGGCGGCGGTGCGGGCGGCGAGTGCGGCGCGGACAACGGCGGCTGCGAGGCGCTGTGCCTGCGGGGCGCGGGCGGCGCGCGCTGCGCCTGCCCGCACGGCGACCTGGCGCCCGGCGGGAAGGCCTGCAAGCGTGCGTGTAGTGCATAGTACTCCTCCCGACCGACACATCGACCGACATCATCGATGTTTCATAACATTTTAATCGACTTTGTTTTTTTTCCAGCATACACGTCGTTCATCATGTACTCGCGAGTCACCAAGATCGATAGCATTCATCTCAACGACGAGAAGGACCTCAACTCGCCGTACCCCTCGATACAGAACAAGTGAGTCGCGATCGAAACCCACGTGTCGATAGAGGTAATTCATGGAACTTGTAGGTATAGTAACGGGGTGCGCGTGCGCAGGACGCTGATGCGCAACGCGATCGCGCTGGCGTACGAGTACGGCTCGTCGCTGCTGCTGTACTCCGACATCCAGCGCGGCGCCATCAACGCCGTGCACTTCAACGGCTCCGACCACCGCGTGCTGCTCGAGCGTGAGTGTTCATCGTGTCCCGTATTTAGCTGCTCGTATCATAAAATAGATTATATTATAATTGAAATAGACTCGCAGCTCCATCCGATGCCGCTCGTCGGTCCGATGTGTTAATGTGATGTTGTTCAGAGGTGGGTGCGGTGGAGGGCATGGTGTTCGCGGCGGACACGCGCACGCTGTACTGGACGTGCACGGCGGCGGCGGTGCGCGCGGCGCCGCTGGGCGCGCTGCTGGCCGCGCCGCCCGCCGCGCGCGCGCGCCTCGTGCGCACCGTGCTGCGCCTGCCCGCCGGCGAGCGCCCGCGCGGCCTCGACTACGACCCCTGCGAGCGGTACGTGCCCCTCCTGCCCCCGGCCCCTGCCCCGCCCCCCGGCCCCTCCCGCACGCCCCACTACTGGACCGTATGCTTGCGTCCGCAGGCGGCTGTACTGGACGAACTGGAACCAGACGCACCCGTCGATCCAGCGCGCGTTCGCGGGCGGGCGCGGGCTGCAGGCGCTGGTCACCACCGACATCCTCATGCCCAACGGGCTGGCGCTCGACCACGCGGCGCGCCTGCTGTACTGGGCCGACGCGCGCCTCGACAAGATCGAGAGCATGCACTACGACGGATCGCACAGGCGGGTTCGTAAATATGCCGAAATCGAGTCCCGAGCGCTTTCGCGATCTCGAGCCGGTGTTATATTGGAGACTATTGCGTCAGGTGGTGACGACGTCGTCGACGGAGCACCCGTTCGACGTGGCGGCGGGCGGCGGCTGGCTGGTGTGGACGGACTGGGTGGCGCGCGGCGTGTTCCGCGCGGCGCCGCCCGCGCCCGCCGCGCGCCCGCTGCGCCGCGACGTGCCGCGCGCCATGGCCGTCATCATCGTCGCGCCCGACCACCAGACCTGTGCGTCACCCTTCCCTCACCCTTCCGTCACCCTTCCCGCAGAACCTTTACTTTACACTACTGCTAAACAATCAGGGACGCTTTGCTAAGAAAAATATCTTCGATGGCAGATTCAAATAAAATGCCACAAAATGCTGATAAGCTTTGGAACCTTTGAAAGTCGACGTCTTTCGTACTTTCGTTTCGATAAAAATCCATCAACATCTTTCTATGGTTAATTTTGCGCAAACAATCATTTCATATGGAGATTTATTAATCTGTCGATCATCATATATAATTTGAGTGATATCTGAACCGGAGCGTGGTGGTGGGTGGCAGGCAACAAGGACCCGTGCCTGGTGCTGAACGGCGGGTGCGCGGAGCTGTGCTCGGTGGACGCGCGCGGGCACGCGGCGTGCTCGTGCGGCGCGGGGCGCGCGCTGGCGGCGGACGGGCGCGCGTGCGAGGCGCGCGGCGCGCGCTGCCCGCCCGGGCGCTTCGCGTGCCCCGAGGGGCCCTGCCTGCCGCCGGAGCTGCTGTGCGACGGCGTGCGCCACTGCAGCACCGACGCCGACTCCAGCGACGAGGATTTGTACTATTGCAGTGAGTGCGCTATATGTATATGTATACTGTCTTTCAAATTATTATTCTTCCAAATACCCGCACTTGCGGTGGAGTTTCAGATTTCTAAATAGAAAAATTAGAGAAATATTTAATGCGACTGGGATTCGAACACCCACTGAGGTGAGGTGGTGCGGAGAGTTTGGTGTTGGTTAATGATGACCTCTTTGTTTTCACACTCGCATTCGCTGCACGATTTCCCCTTTGTTATTTTTCGTGAGGAGTTCTTGAGCAGGCACAAGCTCGTACGTCATTACCAGAGACAGTCGTGTAGCATGTTGCATGCTTGTAGGAACGCCGCTGAGTTTGCGTTTATGCCGTCACGCGGCGCCTGCGCCCGGCAGGCCGCCGCGAGGTGTGCGGACGGATGGTCGGCTGCTTTGGAAGCGACTCGCTACTTCAATCACTTGTTTATTACTACTTTTATTTTATTACTTATGTCGCATACACAGGAATTAATGAGTACATCATAAATCCTTGTTGCAGCGTCCCGCGCGTGCCCGGCGGACACGCTGGCGTGCGGGCTGGGCGGGCGCTGCGTGCCGGCGGGCGGCGTGTGCGACGGCCGCGCCGACTGCGACGACGGCGCCGACGAGGCCGGCTGCGACTGCCCGCCGCAGCACTTCAAGTACGTCTGTTGCGGGCTGCAGCGGGTCACGCATGCGGCCAAGTGTGACCTGATACTACATCCAGGCTAGACTCCAAACGAAAGAACTCCAGTAACACGAAATTTCGTGATCAAATTTAAAGTTTAACTACCAGTTATAGTAGTCGTCAAAGTTTATGGCCTTACTGATCTACTCGCAGGTCCATACGCAGAATTGTCGGGCATCGCGTGGTATTGCGCCCGGAAGCTAAAGACGAGCTCAGGAATTAACGTATGACGGTGTGATCAGATGCAGCGACGGCATGTGCGTGGAGGTGTCGGCGCGGTGCGACGGCGAGGCGCAGTGCGCGGACGGGTCGGACGAGCGCTCGTGCGCGGGCGCGTCGTGCGCGCGGCTGGGCGCGGGCGCGCGCGCGTGCGCCGGCGGCGGCTGCTTCCTGCCCGCCTGGCGCTGCGACGGGTACCCCGACTGCGCCGACGGCACCGACGAGGCGGACTGCCCTTCGTTTAACGGTACCGGTCCATCTCGCACTACTAGGTGTACGGTTCACGTACAAGTGCAACTCGGCAGTTTCCGCCACTGCCAACCAGTTCACGTTATTCACGCGTCCGCGCATGTCGTGTTCTCACATCATAATCAGTCTATATCAGTTTATCATAATAATATCAGTCAATAAATCAATCATACAGCAGTAACATATTTCATTCAAACTCTCTTGGTGTACCGTACCGTACATCAAATTGGTCCTTCGAGCATTAACCTGCGGGACCTCGTGCGCGTGTCGGATAACCTCGTGGTGCGACCAGCCACGCGGCCCGTGTGGGCAATCAGTGCAAGAATCAGTCCAGTGCGTGGATAGCAGTGGTTACTTCACTGGCAGCAGTAACCTCTCGCTCTAGAAGCAGCAGCAGTTCAGAGAGCAGTAAGCAGTAAGCAGTATCAAGAAGTAAGCCCTTTCCATTTTTTACTGTCTATATCCAGTATGGAGGAGCTCTACAATTCTCAACTGGAAATTATTGAAGCCTTTAACGCCTTATTGCGTAACTTTAAAAAGGACAGCAAAGAGCGTAAGACTGCTGACTATTATCAGCGGCGCTTACAGCTCATAGAGCAGTATTGGTCCGAGTTCGAACATAATCACGACCGTATTCAATCAATAGGGAGCAGGAGTCATCAATATTTTGTGAAATCTGAGTATGAGCTCACACAAAAATTATACAACTCAACAAGGTCTTTGTTCAATCAACACCTATCAGCATTGAAGCAGGGTGAAGCAACGGCGACCGGCGAAACCCCGTTAGGTCCCGCTGATAGCGAGCAGTCCCCTTCCGAGAAGGTAACAGCCCCGGTACGTTCCCGGGGATCATTTAGCAAAATAGACGAGATGTTAAAAAAGCAGTGTGCCAACCTCAAGGCGTTCGATAGGACAGTGGCCAATTTAGAAATCGAACTTCTCACTGAAAAGTGGGAGTTTGACGATGCGCTTAGATCTATTCAAAATAGGTGGTCAATTATAGATTCCCTTCATTGGGACATCATAAGTGAGATGGATGGAGAAGATACACAATACGAAAATCAGTATGACAGGTATGAAGCTAAATTTAATAATTTAAGGAAAAATATCAACAGCAGGATGTGGTCGGAATGTAGCCGGGAGCGAGCCACCCCGCATGTAGATATTCCGACCTTCAGCGGCAGTTTCCATAGTTGGGTATCATTTAAAGAGTTATTTACTGAAACTATCCATAAAAATAGGTCCATGTCGAACTCACAAAAATTACAGTATTTAAAATCTAAATTGCATAACGAGCCCGAGAAACTTATTCAGCATCTGCACATAACATCAGACAACTATATAGTCGCTTGGGACATTTTAAACCAGCGCTATAACAACATAAAATTAATTTTTGATTCCCACATGAATATCTTGATGAATTTAACCAACATGCAATCACAGTCAGCAGCAAACATAAAAAGAATCCATGACACAACAAATGAATGCCTACATGCAGTAAAAAACCTTGGCGTGGATATATCGAATTGGGATCCGTTGATAGTATACCTAATCGCTCAAAAATTAGATGCCGATACGCATAAGGAATACATCGAGTCTCTCAAAAACCCACGCGATTTACCAGCTCTTCAAGACTTCTTAGAATTTTTAGAGTCAAAATTCACCGCCCTTGAATCTTCAAAAAGAAAATCAGACATCGGAAAAGGTACAGCTCCATCGCATCAACAGTATCAACAAAGGAATCGAGAATTACAACACTACGTCCCTAAAAAACAATCTCATTATTACAAACCTGCAAACAATTATCAGAACATACCTAATAAAACTTATAATTCCAATCATAAAACATTCAGGTCAACGATTCAAAAATGCATTGTTTGTGGCGAAAATCACGGCATATTCAATTGTAAGACCTTCCTAGAATTTCAACCTGAGGTAAAACGACAAACAATAATTCAATTATCATTGTGTAAAAATTGCCTACACAAGCACGAGGGCAAGGAATGCTACTCTACAAGAACATGTCGCGTTTGTAAGAATCAGCATAATACGTTATTACACGAGGCATACAGTATGACACCAATAAACGAAATTCCAAGTACTTCAAACAATGAAACAAACAGTTCAAAAAATAGCATGAGCGTTTTGCAAGAAGATACGCAAGAAGTATTATTGGCAACGGCCCTTATCAAGGTACAAGCAGCTGATGGCACCGATGTCACGTTACGCGCATTGATAGACCAAGGGTCTCAAACATCACTAGTCACCGAGAACGCCGCACAGTTGTTAGGGTTACGCAGGAAACCGTGCAAGGGTATCATCATAGGCGTAGGAGCACGGGAGAACAACTGTAAGGGCATAATGAACATATGCATAAAATCATTATACGACGATTTTTCCGTCGACGTGGATGTTTTTATTATGAACCGCGCAGTAAACAACTTACCAAATCAGTCCTTTAGCAAACCGAGTTGGAAATACATCGAGAACATTCAATTGGCAGACCCGCAATTTTATCGCAGCCGTTCCATCGATCTGTTATTAGGTGCTGATGTTTATCCATACATCATCATGAGGGGAATCATCAACTCCGAGCAATCGGGGCCGATTGCGCAGCAGACTCGCCTAGGATGGATCCTATGTGGAAACGTGAAATCATACCAATGCAACGTAGTGATGGTGGATGTCAATGACATACGTCATTTTTGGGCGATCGAAGACATCCATGACAGCAGCGAGATGTCCGAAGAAGATAGTCGATGTATAAAGTTATTTAAGTCAACAACAACACGTAACTCTGAGGGTCGGTATGTAGTACGCCTTCCACTGCATCCCGATGTAGACGAAAAGCTTGGTGAATCTAGGCCAAAGGCGTTGGCACAGTTTTACCAAATGGAAAGAAAATTCAATAAACATGGAGAGTTATCAGCTGATTACAAATCATTCATAAAGGAATATCTGAACTTGGGACACATGCGGTTATCACTAAGCCATAGGACACTTGGGTACTACATGCCGCACCATTGTGTTCATCGCGCTGACTCGCCAACAACATCGCTACGCGTAGTATTCAATTGTTCGCAACCCACTTCAAGTGGAGTAAGCTTGAATGACCTTATGTATAGGGGCCCTAATTTACAGCAGGACCTTATGCTACTCCTGACGAGGTGGCGACAGTATAAATACGCTATCACGGCCGACATTGAGAAAATGTTTAGGCAAGTACTGGTACATGAAGATGATCGCAAGTACCTAAAAAGCATATGGCGCGACGCTGACAATCAGCCCCTAAGGGAGTACGAGATGGTAACCGTCACGTATGGGTCCAAGGCCGCTGGCTTTTTGGCCATGGGAGCCCTTCAGCAGCTGGCCGTCGACGAAGGTCATCAGTTCCCGGAAGCGGCCCGAGCAGTGCAAGAGCAATTTTATATGGACGACCTCCTCACTGGGAGCTTCAGCGTACAATCGACCAAGCAATTACAGTTAGACCTGATGGCCCTTCTGAAGCTTGGAGGATTCAACCATCGCAAGTGGGCCTCAAACTACCCCGAATTATTAGAAAAGGATTCGAACACGAGTCATCCATCCATCCATCCCTCCCTGCCTAGATTGGAACTTTGTGGTGCGCACTTATTAGCTAAGCTGATGCAGAAAATGATAGGCGCCCTAAAGGAACATAATATTCAGATATACGGTTGGTGCGATTCAACTGCAGTCCTCGGATGGCTTAATGGCGAGCCCAACCGTTGGAAGCCATTTGTAGCGAACAGAGTGAGAAAAATAACTGAAGTCATGCCCTCAAACTGTTGGCGCTACGTTAATACGCAGGAGAACCCTGCGGATTGCGCCAGTCGTGGTATGAATGTAGAACAGTTGCAGCACTTTGGCATGTGGTGGAATGGGCCAGCATGGCTCAAATCCTTCGACACTCAAAATTATAATCATTCAAATATTCATACCACGGACTTAAAAATGAAAAAATATCAGTCACATGTGATACAAACAGATATAGATACAACAGATAGCAGTCTTTCATTATTAATTAGCAATTACAGCAGTCTGACGCGGCTAACTCGAATACTCGCGTGGGTAATGCGAGCTATACCGCGTAATCGAAGTAAACAATCGTACCTGAGTTGTGAAGAATTAGAGGCGGCACTGAATAAAATTATTAAGTATGTTCAACAGTGTGAATTTGCTGAAGACATCAATCATCTCCAAAAACACGGAGCAGTGAGTGCCAAGAGTCGACTATTAAGTTTAAATCCATTTTTAGACAACGTGGGTTTACTACGGGTCGGAGGCAGACTTACCGTTGGCAATATCGAATATAATATGAAACATCCTTCAATAATGCCTCACAAACACGTCTTGACTAACTTATTAATCGATCATGCACATGAGAAAACATTCCACGGCGGAGCCCGGCTTACACACTCATGGCTGAGACAGCAGTATGGCTTCCTCAAAAGGCCTATTATCAAATTATCAGTCTTACCAGTAGAGCAGCATAAGGAGGAACCCCATAAACCTGAAACGTCAGACGAGCCTAAAGCAGTAGAGAAACCAACCAAAACAATGAAAACTAAATCTAAAACAAGCTATTTTTCATCTATCTTTCTATTCTTCAACTTATTTTCTCTGGTATTTGGATCATACGACATATCTCATTTAAACACAACAAAGGGACTTTACTTCGACAAGGTTGCTAACATGCAGATCATACGAGACGAGTGGAAAGTAATCGTGTATTACAACATGGACCCGTATTGGGAAGGTCTAACAGCTCTAAATAAGTACTACGATGCGCTCTCTAAGTCGTGTGAATACTCAAAGGACGCTGTCCTCGTTCACTGTAACATCATACTAACGCAGCTGAGATTAGGTTTCTCCGAGCTACAATACTACGATCGCATGTTGCTCGATCAGCAGTTCACAGCGTACGACAGACGGCGTGCGAGACGAGGTCTATTCAACGGGGGCGGTTATCTCTTACACTCGCTATTCGGAGTATTGGACGACGATTTCGCGGAAAAATACAAGAGAGACATAGAACTTGTAAACACAAATCAGAAACATCTTGCTCTCTTGTGGAAAAATCAAACATCAGTCATCGAAGCGGAGTACAATCTTCTAAAGAGAATGGAAGAATTAATGAGTAAACAACACAAAACCATCAATAATAGAATAAACGCCTTGGAACAAGCCACGAATCTCATAACCTCGGAGCTTCAAAAATTGGACACTGTGAACGATTTTATATTGTCAGCCATTATTGCTAGTAATATGTTATCAAAATTAAGCAGCATTCAGGAAGCAATAATCGACATCATAACAAACGTTTACAACGGCAAGCTCAACGTCCATTTGTTAACACCAGGACAACTGCAGGAAGAGTTGAACATCATCGCTGGCCAACTGCCTAGGGACCTGTCGTTACCCGTTGCCAACATACAAACTGACCTGAGACACATATATCATCTCCTGCGAGTTAGAGCGAGGATGACCAAGTCCTACCTAATTTTCGAAGTGAAGATCCCACTCATCAGCAGAGAAACTTTTGAAATTTTCAACGCGATCCCAATTCCACAGCAAGTCGGCACAAACGCAATAAGTATAATACCAGTATCAGAATACCTCGCAATAAACCTGCAAAAGGATACTTACCTGCCATCACCAGATGTAAAGGAGTGTCTGCTCTCGGAGCCAAACACATACCTGTGCCCCAACCACGGGCCTATTTATCATCTCAGAACCGACCACAGTCTCTGCATAAAGCATCGCGGCCAAGAAAACTGCCTATCAGAAACGTCACCGTGCCGAGATATGTGGAAGAAGTTGGAGGCTCCAAATTCTTATCTATATTCCATTTGCAATCAAAGTTCCATACGAATTATATGTGGTGAGAATATTTCTGTGGAACGCATCAGTAGAGCTGGAATAATCAGTATGAGTTCCGACTGCATCATAAAGAGCGAAGATTTCACTCTACACCCCCACAAGGATTTATCAAACAAAATTCAAGCGCGACCGGAAGTTTACATCCACGAGCCGGCACCCATCAATCATGTCTTAAACATAGCAGTTAGAAAAGGGGACCCCGGGAACCAAACAGACGAATTGCAGTCTTATCTCAAGACCCTTGGAACCCAAATAGACCAATTAAAAACCGAGAAGGGTCGAATCGAAGAAATATCATACCACGATATCCATCATTACGCAGCCATCTACGTGGTCGTCGGAGTCCTCGTCACGATCGGAGCGGTTGGCGCGTGGCGCGCCTGGCGCCGAGGCCGGCGCGCGCGCCTCCACCCGCCGGCGTCTCCTAAGTCTCACCGTCGCGAAAGTGGCAACAGCAGTATTATTAGTGTGCAATACAAACCCGGGACACCCGGTAGTGCGCGTTTCATTAATAAGGCGTCGTCGCCTATCGTTCGCAAACCAATCAAGACCCCGAAAAATGTGACTGACTCTGAAATAGACTCATAAAAATCGTGATTCTTGTATAAATCATTGTAAACTAGAATTTAGTATCATTCATCATCTTATATCATTCAGTCATTGTATAAAAATCATTCAGTCATCATATCCAGGAAATTGTCTCATCATTGCTACAATCATACACTATTGTTAATCATCTTATCACAGCTTAAATCATCCCTTTCCCCAGTGGCGGGAGCATGTACGGTTCACGTACAAGTGCAACTCGGCAGTTTCCGCCACTGCCAACCAGTTCACGTTATTCACGCGTCCGCGCATGTCGTGTTCTCACATCATAATCAGTCTATATCAGTTTATCATAATAATATCAGTCAATAAATCAATCATACAGCAGTAACATATTTCATTCAAACTCTCTTGGTGTACCGTACCGTACACTAGGTATAGGTATACCAACAATATATGATAGAAGTGAAAACGGTAAGAATACTTTTAGGCAATACACTGCAATGTGTCAACAATCACAGGACACAATTCCACTATTTAAACCGAGCCGCATTGGAGCAGCGTGGTGGAGTATGCTCTAGACCTTCCTCACCTGTGACTGTGGGGGAGACCCTTGCCCAACAGTGGGCCGTCTATGGGTTGTAGCTAGCAAAGTCTGCGACCTATACATACTAACTCTCGTTGCTCTTAAAATAATTATAGTTTTTTTTGAGCATAATTCGTACGATCCGCCAGCTACGGAGGCTACCGAGATAGAAGAGACGGAGTCCCCGCTGGGCATCCTGGGCGCGGGGGACGGCGCGGGGTGCTCGGCGGAGCAGTTCGCGTGCGCGGGCGCGGGCGCGGGCGGCGCGCGCGAGTGCGTGCCGCTGGCGTGGCGCTGCGACGGCCGCGCGGACTGCGGCGACGGCTCCGACGAGGGCGACCACTGCGGTACACACACACATGCACCTATTTATTCTTGCCTTCACTTCAATTACTGATGTTTTTTTTTTTTCATTTTATTCTCAGACCTTTAATTTTCATGAACGCTCCCGGGGGCGACGGGATAAATAATTGTAAGTTTCTGGTCTCCTTTCTATCCCAGAAGGTAATAGTAGGTTTATGTGTG
The DNA here is from genome assembly GCA_944567765.1 of Carterocephalus palaemon. Taxonomy (NCBI): domain Eukaryota; kingdom Metazoa; phylum Arthropoda; class Insecta; order Lepidoptera; family Hesperiidae; genus Carterocephalus; species Carterocephalus palaemon. Next base: position 101,369 of record OX155663.1, read on the forward strand.
CAGGTCACAGGAACGGCACGTGCGGGGCGGAGCAGTGGGCGTGCGGCGACGGCGCGTGCGTGCCGGCGCGCGCGGTGTGCGACGGCGTGCGCGACTGCCCCGGCGCGCAGGACGAGGCGCGCTGCGCGTGCCCGCCCGCCACCTTCCGCTGCGCCGCGCCGCCGCCCGCCGCCTGCATCACCACCGTATGTGCCTTACGTGCCTTACGTCCATGCATCTATCCATCCGTTATCGTTTTTAGGTCCATCGTTTGTCACATGCCCTTCGCTTCGTTAGTCCAGCGGTGTTCCGCCGTCTTCTTCGAGACACCGCTCCAGTTAGTCCAAGGTCTGTCCGGTACCACTCGGCCTCGACTCCTCGGAACGACGTGGTCTACTTATTAGTTTTATCGAACAAGTCATGGTAGAGTTGACGCTTCTAATGAGATGTGTTTGCGCAGAACCTGTACTGCGATGGCGACGCGGACTGCGAGGACGGGTCGGACGAGCCGCCGGGGTGCTCGGCGCGCGCCACCGCCGCCACCGGCCCTGCCGCGGGCGCGGGCGGCGGACAGACGGCTGGCGCGGGCGCGACGCTGTGCGCGGGCGAGGCGGGCGCGCTGGCGTGCGCGGGCCGCTGCGTGCCGCCCGCGCTGCAGTGCGACGGCCGCGACCACTGCCTGGACGGCGGCGGCGGCGGCGCGGGCAGCGACGAGGACCCCGACGTGTGCTGTCAGTACACCTTATCTTACTCGATATACTTTCTTTAATGTCTGATACTAAATCAGATTTGCGTTTTGTCTATGTATTCGAGCACTATATGTATTTTGGGATTTCATACCTCTATTTCATGTTCCTCATTTTTGCGTGTTCAAATTATGCTGATGCGTTGTAATGAGTTAAACCTTCTCATACTAGATGGCGTGACATGTCTCTAAAATTGCTGTTATGTCAATAAAACCGTAAGCGCAACCCGTCAAATAACAAGTCAGTGAGAAGGTAGAAAAATAAAAAATGGGCGGTGACGCGCGACAGCTGCCGGTGGTGCGGGGGATTGATGAGTGAGATTGCTCGGATAGTAACGGGACATTGTCGTCATTAATTTGGAAATCGCGAATGTGGCAGTAAATCTCTATCTTAAAACGATATCACGTTGTACGTAGTGGTTGATGTAATAGTTTTCTTCGTCACGGGGTGAGTGGTACTTGTAAACAAAATAATAAAAGTCTGTCTGAAAGTATTCTTGCCTGGAATTTGCATTGGAGGCCAATGTGGATGATTATTCTGTATTATTACAGAGTACGGGAACGCCCCTTCCAATAGGCCAAGTGCAAGCGTTATTCCTCGCTGTATGAAAATTAGGCGTCACGCCTGAAGATCAGGATAACCTGATACTCGCGTTGTGCCGGACTTGCAAGTAGGAAACGACGCGACACGTGGATACGAGTGGATCCGAGTTCGGCCTTTATCACCTTTGTGAATGCCTCTAGCGGCCTTGGGCACACCTCACTTCATCACCGAAGGGAATCCCTTATTAATAAAGCGTCAGTGTAAATGTGTATGTGACATATAAGTGAATCACTTTCGTCGCCCTTCTATGTGCAAGCATTAAAGTATTTGTAAATGTAACAAATTACCCCTCTAGCTATTAAGTAGCCACAATTTATTTAGGCCACGGCTGTACCCTGGCATTCTGTAACTGTGTCCTAACTGTGTCCTCATTATTATCTTACTGTGTCCTAACTGTGTCCTAATTATTAAGTTTAGTGCATTCTTCATTTATTATACCTCGCAACTCTGGAGCCTGCTTTCATTTCACCCGAACCCCGCCCTAGGAATATACAGTTCTCACGCAGTAGCATTACAATGGCGCCCAACGTGGGGCTGTGAAATTTAAGCAAGCTAAATACTTGGTACATATAGTTTTATTGTATTACTTAAATGTAATTATTTTTTTTAATTTTCAATCATAATTTTTGTATCCCACCTTTTAGATACGAGTAGGTAAATACCTTATAAAAAAATTGTAACTTCTTTTAAAATCTAGGATAAGAGTAACTCTGGCATTTTATTATCACTTAAAAAAAAAAAAAAAAAAGTAGCTGTGTAAAATGACGGCATTTAAAATTGATGTAAATAGTTTATTAAAGGACGAACTCGAATTCGAATTAGCATGTCGCGGCATATTAGATATTTCTACAGTAGGTCAAATGAGGAAAATATTAAGAGAAATTTTCCATTCAGAAAGTTCTGGAGAATCATCAATTAAAATCACTGTACCCTCATCTTGTGTAGAAAATCCGATATCACACTTAGTTATTTGTGAGGGAAAACTTGTGGCAATTCGATCAGCTGTGGGTGAGTCATTAGGGAAAATTGATCAAAGCACACTTAAACGTTTGATGTCCCGGTTACTTCACCTAAATAACCGCGCAAAATTAATCACTCCAAGAGAATCGGAGGTAGAACGCCATCTGAAATTATGCAAGGAAATAGAGGATTTGTATAAATCGATAGTAGCTTCGGTGAAGGAAGAAGAAGAAGACAAAGAGACCCTCACTGAAAATGACAAAGATATTCTTCAAAGGTCCTTAGGAGAAGAAGGACTTAAGATTATTTCTAGCATCGAGGAAGGACAGGCAACCAACATCAGACATCCGGACATGCATACTTCAAGCTTCATTGGCCTAGAAGAACCCCCGCCACATAATTATCACCATGCTAACGTAATGAGAACATCTACTCTAGACACGGAATTCCACAATAGAAAATTGGTACCTATCAAGGATTGGGGTTTAAAATTCTCAGGAAAAGGAGAATTTAGTGTCAATGCCTTTTTGGAACGCGTGGAGGAGTTAAAAGAAGCCCGAAATGCTAATAACGATGACCTATGGAGATACGCAATTGACCTTTTCGAAGGAGATGCGCTGATTTGGTTTCGGGCTAATCGTGATAGTATAAAAGGATGGGATGAACTCGTGGACCTATTACTACAAACCTTTCAAAGACCTTACTATCAAGAGGAGCTATTGGATGAAATAAAACAAAGAACGCAAGGAAAACATGAAAGCGTTGTAATTTACATGTCTGTTATGCAAAACATGTTTAACAGACTACCCAATAAATTGGTGGAGTCTCAGAAATTAGCCATTTTACTTCGAAACATTCAACCATACTTCCAGTTAGCAGTTTGTAGGGACAGATTCACGTCGGTAGCTGAACTAACAAAAGTATTAAGGGTACTAGAGCACACTAAATTGAACTGCGAACAATTTCAAGAACCTACAAAGATAGTGAATGCTCTAGAACCAGACTTAGCATATCAACAGAGTAAAGCTAATGAAATAAATGCCATTTTCAAGCCAGATACATCCTCCCAAACTATAAAGAACTCATATAGCGGTAAATGTTGGAACTGTAGAGGAATCGGTCACACATTTAGAAATTGTTCACTGCCTAAACAACGATTGTTTTGCTATAGGTGTGGGAAATTTGGTCAGACAACAAGCAAATGTAGTTGCCTGAATTCGGGAAACGAATCAAAGGAAGTCACCAGGGCTGCCAAGTGACTTCCAAAGTTTCTAATAGTGATTGGCAGAATTGGTTACGAACAATCAATATATTTTTCAATACCGGAAAGATATGCAACATTACATCTAAAGATAATGATAACAGATACTACGGAAAAATTTATATTCTAGGAACATCTTTTCTGGGACTTCTAGACTCAGGTGCCACCATATCAGTCGTTTCTAAATCGGTATGCGCACGACTTCTTGCATTGGGATTCTCAACACAAGAAACACCCGAAATAAAATTATCCACAGCTGATGGCACGCCTCACACCGTGATGACTACCTTATACTTACCAGTGCATTTCTGCAATAAATATCATGTAACTCAATTTTATGTAATGGAAGATCTTAAGCATGATATATTATTGGGTATGAATTTTTTTAAGGCATTTGGGCTCCGCATTGGTGGAAACTTATTTTCGTCAGAGGACATTGTCACAGCTTCTAACATAGAAAAAGAAATGTTGGCTTTAGAAAAGCAATCGTCACTAATATCACGGGAAGAATTGTCCAATATACAAAAGACTACTCTCAATACTCTCATAGAAGATATAGAAAAATCTGTCGGTAAAGGATTGGGGCGAACGAGCCTAATTAAACATAGAATTGATACAGGGGATCACTTGCCAATAAAACAGAGACAGTATCCATTTTCGCCTTATGTAATGAAAGAGTTAGAGTCAGAGATTCAGGATATGCTCGAAAAAGATGTCATTGAGCCATCACATAGCTCGTGGCGGTCACCAGTACTCTTAGTTAAGAAAGCTTCTGGACAAAATAGACTGTGCTTAGATAGCAGACAATTAAATAAAATTACCAAGAAGGATTCCTATCCCCTGCCGAGAGTCACAACAATACTTGATAATTTAAGAAATGCAAGATATCTAAGCACAATTGATTTAAAGTCAGCATTCTGGCAAATACCTCTAGAGGAATCAAGCAAGGAGAAAACGGCATTTGGCTTACCTGGCAGCGGATTCTATCACTTTAAGGTCATGCCATTTGGGCTTCATAATGCAAGTCAAACGCAGCAAAGATTGATGGATAAATTATTCCACACAGAGCATAAAGGCATTTTTTCCTACTTAGATGACATTGTGATATGCAGCAACAATTTTGAAGATCACGTAAAATCACTACGCCATGTAAAAACTCAACTGGAAAATGCTAGCTTGACTATTAATTTGCAGAAATGTCACTTTGCTCGCCCCTCACTAAGATACTTGGGCTACGTAATTGACAAAGAAGGGCTGCGAACAGATCCAGAAAAAGTAAACGCTATCATAAATTATCCCAAACCAGTGACACACACTGACCTTAAACGATTCCTGGGACTGGCGAGCTGGTACAGACGTTTTGTAAAAAACTTTGCACTGGTAGCAGCACCTCTCCATGACCTAACAAAAGGAGGTAAAAAAAAGGCAAGAGCATCTCATGGAACGATGAAGCTAATAGAGCTTTTATTGATCTGAAAACTGCTCTAACAACGACGCCAGTTTTAAGTTGCCCAGATTTTTCTCTGCCATTCATAGTTCAGTGTGATGCCTCAAATAGAGGCACTGGAGCAGTTCTATCTCAAAAAATTAACGGAAGTGAGCATCCTGTAGCATACACGAGTCGGAAACTAACAGAGAGGGAAACAAAGTACTCTACCTCGGAAAGAGAGCTATTAAGTGTTATTCATGCACTTGAACAATTTCGCCCATATATAGAAGGAACACATTTCAAGGTGCTTACGGACCATAATGCCTTGCAATGGCTACACAAAACAAAAGATCCACATGGTCGCTTAGCCAGATGGGCCATGCGTTTGCAACAATTTGATTATGAGGTAATATACCGAAAAGGAAAGGAGAATATTGTGCCCGATGCACTCTCCCGGGCCCTATTGAATCCAGAAATAAATGCCTTGGAAATTAAACCAGAGGATAAAGACGACTGGTATCAAGCAAAGGAAAATATGGTTAATACCGGTAAAAGCAACAATGAATGGACTGTTAATAACGGTATATTGTGGAAGTACCTTAAACTAAAACAATTTCCTTGTGAAACCGATTCTTGGAAAATTGTAGTACCCGAAAAATTAAGAAGTAACATTTTAAAAGAGTGCCATGATGAGCCTGCGGCCGGTCACTTAGGTGCTAAAAAAACAATTAACCGCGTAAGGCAACATTATTTTTGGCCTACTCTAATAAAAGACGTTAAGGAATACGTTAGAGCTTGTGACACATGCGCCAAACATAAAGCCACTAACCTACCCCCCAGTGGTCTAATGGGTAAACATAGGGAGGTTTCAGCACCATTTGACATTGTGTCCATGGACCTCATGGGCCCATTCCCACGTTCTAAAACGGGGAATACCATGCTATTCGTGATATCCTGCTGGTTTAGCAAATTTGTGCTTTTATTCCCACTACGAAACGGCAAAGCAACCAATATTACGAAACTGGTAGAAGAACAAATATTCCTAGTATTTGGCGTACCTAGAGTCATTATTTGCGACAACGGGAAGCAATTCGTTTCTAACCAGTTCAAAGAATTAGTCTCGAGTTACAACGCGGAGCTATGGTACACCCCGTATTATCATGCGCAAGCCAATCCCACAGAACGCGTGAATAGAGTAATAGGCACAGCCATAGCCTCATATGTTGAAGACAACCATAAAGAATGGGACAAGTATATACCACAGATTGGTCATGCCATAAGAACAGCGGTACATGAGGTCACAGAAAAGACTCCGGCTTTCTTGTTCTTTGGAAGGGAAACCTCAGTTCACATGAAGATGCCGCTCACAGTTAAACAAGAGGACACAATACGAATAAACAAGACCTCACATTCAGATAAATTACAGGAACGCGACAAAATATACGAAGATGTAAGACAAAAATTAAGAAAAGCACACGAGACTAACTCAAAATACTACAACAGGAGGCGAATTATCACTAGCTATAACATTGGTGACATGGTCTGGAAAAAGACAAAATTTCAATCCAAATCCGATAAAAATTTTATGGCAAAACTGGCACCTAAGTACGAAAAAGCGATTATAGCAGAAAAATTATCCACCGATGTGTACATGCTTCGAAGTTTAAGTGGAAAAAACTTAGGGAAGTGGCACTCCTCGGACCTAAAACATTGCATATGATCTCCAGCAGCTTTACTTTCATTTATGTACTATTAGGAATCCGGGACGGATTCCAGTTGAGGTGGGGGTATAATGTAATGAGTTAAACCTTCTCATACTAGATGGCGTGACATGTCTCTAAAATTGCTGTTATGTCAATAAAACCGTAAGCGCAACCCGTCAAATAACAAGTCAGTGAGAAGGTAGAAAAATAAAAAATGGGCGGTGACGCGCGACAGCTGCCGGTGGTGCGGGGGATTGATGAGTGAGATTGCTCGGATAGTAACGGGACATTGTCGTCATTAATTTGGAAATCGCGAATGTGGCAGTAAATCTCTATCTTAAAACGATATCACGTTGTACGTAGTGGTTGATGTAATAGTTTTCTTCGTCACGGGGTGAGTGGTACTTGTAAACAAAATAATAAAAGTCTGTCTGAAAGTATTCTTGCCTGGAATTTGCATTGGAGGCCAATGTGGATGATTATTCTGTATTATTACAGAGTACGGGAACGCCCCTTCCAATAGGCCAAGTGCAAGCGTTATTCCTCGCTGTATGAAAATTAGGCGTCACGCCTGAAGATCAGGATAACCTGATACTCGCGTTGTGCCGGACTTGCAAGTAGGAAACGACGCGACACGTGGATACGAGTGGATCCGAGTTCGGCCTTTATCACCTTTGTGAATGCCTCTAGCGGCCTTGGGCACACCTCACTTCATCACCGAAGGGAATCCCTTATTAATAAAGCGTCAGTGTAAATGTGTATGTGACATATAAGTGAATCACTTTCGTCGCCCTTCTATGTGCAAGCATTAAAGTATTTGTAAATGTAACAAATTACCCCTCTAGCTATTAAGTAGCCACAATTTATTTAGGCCACGGCTGTACCCTGGCATTCTGTAACTGTGTCCTAACTGTGTCCTCATTATTATCTTACTGTGTCCTAACTGTGTCCTAATTATTAAGTTTAGTGCATTCTTCATTTATTATACCTCGCAACTCTGGAGCCTGCTTTCATTTCACCCGAACCCCGCCCTAGGAATATACAGTTCTCACGCAGTAGCATTACAGCGTAGTTCGTGCATATTCGTGTTTGTACATGCTCACAAACCAAATTTATCTGCACCGCACAAAAATAATATGTTTAATAAATGGCCTCTAATATTCGATGCAATCCGCAGCCTCGTACGCGAGCGCAAGCGGGCTGGAGCTGGAGGTGGGGGCGGCGGCGGCGGGGGCGGGGCGCTGCGCGCGCGGCGAGTGGCGCTGCGGGAACGGCGCGTGCGTGCCGCGCGGCGCGCTCTGCGACGGCGCCGACGACTGCGGCGACTACACCGACGAGTGGCACTGCAGTACGTAGCCCGCACACCACCCACCCGCCCCACTGGGGCACTCCGCGCCGGCGCCACCCGCGCACTATTGTAGCGCTTTGTATTTTGTTTCGTTTGGTGCGCAGACGTGGACGAGTGCTCGGTGCTGAACGGCGGGTGCGCGGGCTGGTGCCGCGACCTGCCCGTGGGGCGCGCGTGCGGCTGCCGCGCGGGCTGGCGGCGCGCCGGCCGCGCCTGCCTCGACGTCGACGAGTGCGCCGAGGACGAGCCCTGCGACCACGTCTGCAGGTATCACTCGAACGCATGCACACACACACATTACCATCACATGTTGTTCCTTTTAACTTGATTGAGATTGAAATAGAATAAAATAGAAAAAAAAATTGTATTTGCAAAATATGAACCATGCATACAGCACCTCCGTTCCTTCCGCATAAGATAGCATGCGCATATAGCAATGATAACACACACCAGCGCACGCACCGCCACCAACACTATTCCGCCCCAGTTGACTACGACGCTAAGTCCGCCCGTGGCCGGCAGGAACACGCCGGGCAGCTTCGTGTGCTCGTGCGCGCGCGGCTACCGGCTGATGGCGGACGGCGCCAGCTGCGCGCCCGTCTCCTGTGAGTGTTTTGATTTTACGTCGAGTCTCTTATTTTGTTCCTGTTGTACCTCTAGCAATGTGATTTGATGAAAACCCGGCTTAATTTGATTTGTGTTGCGCAGCCGTGAAGGCGTCCCTGATCTTCACGAACCGCTACTACATCCGGCGCGCGGCGCTGGCGGGCGAGGAGGAGGAGGGGGGAGGGGGAGGCGGAGGCGGGGAGCGGCCCGCCAGCCTGCTGGTGCACAACCTGACCAACGCGGTGGCGCTGGAGCTGGACTGGGCGCGCGGCTGCCTCTACTGGAGCGACGTCACGCGCCTCGGCTCCTCCATCAAGCGCGTGTGCCGCGCGCGCCTGCACGCGCCGCCCGAGCCGCCCGCGCCGCTCGCCGCGCCGCCGCACGCGCCCGCGCTCGCGCCGCGCCTGCCGGACATCAGCTCCGACGACTACCAGGTGCCGCACGGACGCCACACGCTACACTCGACCCGCTGTCGACGGTCGGTCCTTCGAGCCGGATGACTAACATAGTTTGTTCGGCAGCTGGTGGCGGGCGCGACGCTGCAGAACCCGGACGGGCTGGCGCTGGACTGGGTGGGCGGCAACCTGTACTGGTGCGACAAGGGCACGGACACGGTGGAGGTGGCGCGGCTGGACGGCTCGCACCGGCGCGTGCTGCTGCGCGGGCAGCTGGCCGAGCCGCGCGCGCTCGCGCTGCACCCCGCCGCCGGGTACGTGCCACGCACAACACTCTCACAGCACACACAGCTTGGTCTTAGGAGACCTTTAGGTTTTGAGTGAGAGAAAGTTGATCCTTCCCAAATTAATGCTTCTTTTTTGTTCCAAATTAATTCTAATCCAATGTAATTCTATGGTGGCGAATGTTCACATATTTGAGTTGCGAGGATAGTTTGCGGTAACACAATCAAACTCGATGATATCTGACTTGCAACTGTTTTATTTAATTCTTTAGTTTACTTAACCTAATACACACACATTCATACGTACACACCCCTACATTTAAATAAGCTAACTCCTTACACCTTACAGAGTGTTATCCTGTTTCCTGTTATCCCATGATATTATAATGGTGTGTTGCTGGCAGGTGGCTGTACTGGTCGGACTGGGGCGCGGCGGCGCACATCGGGCGCGCGGGCATGGACGGCGCGGGGCGGCGCGTGCTGGTGCGCGCGGGGCTGGGCTGGCCCAACGCGCTGGCCGTGCAGCCCGCCTCCAACGAGCTGTACTTCGCGGACGCGCGCGAGGACTACATCGCCGTCGCCGACCTGGACGGCAACCGCGTGCGGATACTCTTCTCTAGAGGTGACCACTGTGAACACTGTGACCACCGCTCTAACTAACAGCTGATGTAGTGTGTCTTTAGTAATGGGTAGGTAAGCGGCTTAACTCGTGTGCTGTCATGGTTACGATTACTTTCGATCATTTACTATGAGCATAATTTGTGACATGGCAAGCGCTTGCTATATGAATTATAGACCTTCACAAATTCTTTTTCATCATAGTGAAATAAAAGTGAAGTGTGATGTTGTGGGCAGAGCGCATGCCGTGGCTGCAGCTGCACCACGTGTTCTCGCTGGCCGTGTGGGAGGGCCGCGTGTACTGGAGCGACTGGGAGACGCGCGCCATCGAGTCCTGCCGCCGCCGCCCGCTGCGCAACTACACCGTACGTACGCCCGCCCGTCCGTCCGTCCGTCCGCCCGCTCGGACGCATGCGCGCGCACCGCGACGGGACAATACAGTTACGTGTGTGTTGCAGGCGCCGGCGGAGGCCCGTGCGGAGGCGGGCGGCGCGTGGCGCTGCCGTACGGAGGCGCGCGCCGTGCACAAGCCCATGGACCTGCGCGTGCTGCACCCCGCGCGCCAGCCGCCCATGCCCGGTACCCATCGCCCAATGTCTCCCGCACTAAATGACTTTTAATTTTACTAATAAAACCGATGGTATCCGTTGTGTACAGAGCTGAGCGCGCTGTGCTCGCGGCTGAACTGCTCGGGGCTGTGCCTGCTGACGGGCGAGGCGGCGGCGGGCGCGGGCGCGGGCGCGCGCTGCGCCTGCCCCGAGCACTTCGCGCTGCAGGCGGACGGCCGCTCGTGCGCGCCCAACTGCACGTCCGCGCAGTTCGTGTGCGCGCGCGCGCTCAAGTGCATCCCCTTCTGGTGGCGCTGCGACACGCAGGTGCGCACGCTGGCGAGCATGGCCAGCTTACAGTGTAGTTCGGTCAGGGAGAGGAGGTTTACTCTTAAATCTTCTTTTGGATTACATTGCTCGAGTCGATTCAATGTGATCGAAAGATTTAAGCAACGAGGGGCACGGTCGGTTTGTGGATGGGTGACCGCTAGTGGCAAAATTTCATGGACGGTACCGTGCTTCGGAGGGCACGTAAAGCCGTCGGTGCCGGTAGTTTTCAACGGTGGAAACAGTCGTTAAGCCTTGTCGAAGGCCTTCGGGTGGCTTGAGAAAATTCGACACTGGGTTGGCCACTAACCCCTCCACCAATCCGCATTGGAGCAGCGTGGTGGAGTATGCAGCAGCAGTGTATGTGGGGGAGATCCGTGCCCAACAGTGGGACGTCTATGGGTCGCAGCGAATCCAAAAGAAGATTTTAGCTGAAGAATTGAAGATTAAGGCCGTGTGCCCCCGCGTGCCCGCAGGACGACTGCGGCGACGGGTCGGACGAGCCGGCGTCGTGCCCCGCGTTCCGCTGCTCGCCGGGCCAGTTCCAGTGCGGCAACGGGCGCTGCGTGCACCCCGCGCACATCTGCGACGGCGCCTCGCAGTGCGGCGACGGCTCCGACGAGACCGACTGCGACCAGGCCAGTACCCTTATTGCGCCTCACTTGTCTGACGATAATTAGCGCATTCCATCATGTCCAAACAAACGAGTGTAAAGTGAAAATATGAAAACTGCATCAATAGATGTGATAATTTGATAAACAGTGTAGTTGTGCAATACAAGTGAAATAATAATTTGAATTCTAAAAAGAGCTAAAATTGATTATTTTGTGATTTAAATTTAATTTAATCGATTCATTTCTAACAGCTGTAGGTACATAAATAATCTTATTTATAAAGCACAAATCTTCATAAAAACAATTCACGAACCACTGTTCAAAGTGTATTTAAGAACACACTTAGGAACACAAACGTCCGTGTTTGCTGACTAGTCTGGTACGCTGCGCAGTTCACGTGCCTGTCGTCGCAGTGGAAGTGCGCGGGCAACGCGTCGCTGGGCGTGGCGGCGCGCTGCGTGCCCGCGGGCGCGCGCTGCGACGGCCGCGCCGACTGCCACGACGGCGCGGACGAGGCCGACTGCCCGCCGCGCACCTGCCCGCCGCACTACGTGAGCACCACTACACTACTACTCTACACACAACTCTACACTCGATACCACTGATTCAATAATTATATCTTATTTTAAGATATCCTTAATATTAGCTTATTGTTGTTGGTAAAGTAATGAAAATATGTAAGACATATTACATTTAAAAAATTTACACCTTTGGTTCAGATCCGCCTCGAAGGACCACGTGATAGAAATTAACTTAACTTAACCAACTCCTCAAAAATATTTTTGCTACTTGTATTTTCAATTTACAGATGTAATAAAAGGATGCTACTTATATTTTAGTCGGTATATTAATATATCGGTCGTTGTAAAGTGCGTTACGTGTGCGCAGTTCACGTGTGCGGACGGCGCGTGCGTGCCGCAGGTGTGGGTGTGCGACCAGGACTCCGACTGCGCGGACGGCTCCGACGAGTGGCCCGGCGCCAGGTCACCATCCACTTTGCTCACCTCACGGTTTTCTCTATTTTACGGACTTACTAACTGACTTATTAACGGACTTACTAACGGTCGACTACAACGATGTAATGTCTCTGAGCAATTCTACAATAAATGTCGTATATGTACACGTAATGTGTACTTATTTATTTACTTATTTTATGTGTACATTACACGCTATATCTTTATAAAAATATCTAAAATGTACACTTGCACGACTGTGGCTCGTACAGAATAGATTGTAGCTAAAACAAAACTGTCAACAAATCTCTCTGCAAAATGAGGCACTCCACCATAGTGCAGAAAATTTGGACCCATTTTTAGTCTTTTTAACCATAGTCAAAAATGAAAGACATCTAATCGTCCATATATTTTTTAATTGGTTTTAAAGTGTATGTGTGGTGTTACAGTAAGGACGGCAACGCGACGCGCACGGGCGGCGCGGCGTGCGCGGAGCGGGCGTGCGCGCGCGACGAGTTCCGCTGCGCGTCCGGCCGCTGCGTGCCGCGCGACTGGCTCTGCGACGGCGACGTCGACTGCCCCGACCGCGAGGACGAGGTGCGCGCGCACACACACACCCGCACACACAGACAAACACACACACACAGCCAAACACACAGACATTCACATACACTATTACGATAGTTACAGTCGAGTCAGGGAAGGGGAAATACGACATCGCAAAAGAGTCTCCTGCCTTTCGCATGTTGCCTGAACAGCGTTGATTAGTTTTCGTACGGAGGTCAAAGAACGTCCGCCATGTTGCGAGTACAATTTTATTTTATTTTACTTGGAAAGCATACAGTTACATATCAAATTAACATTTACAAATAGAAAGCTTTACACCGTTTAATTGCTCGAACAAGAGTATAACAGTGTAGCGGTGTGTCGCGCAGGCGAACTGCTCGGCGCGCGCGGCGTGCGAGCCGACGTACTTCCGCTGCCCCGACGGGCGCTGCATCCCGGGCCGCTGGCGCTGCGACTTCGAGGACGACTGCGGCGACGGCGCCGACGAGACCGCCTGCACGCCGCGCAACTGCTCCGAGACCGAGTTCCGGTACCGCCTGCCTGATCGATAGCACCCACGTCCCACTGCTGGGCACGGGCACGGCTCTCCCCACAGACGCGGCTGCGGGAGGTCTAGAGCATACTCCGCTGCGCTGCTCGAATGCGGATCGGTGGAGGGGTTGGTGGCCACCCGAAGGTCTTCGACAAGGCTTAAAGTATCCGCAAGGTAGCGCTTATGAAATTTTACCACTAGCGGTCACCCATCCACAAACCGACAGCGTCCGGTGTTACTTAACACTGTCGATCACAAAATTGACGCGAGCCATTAGGCTATGGACGCTAAGACTTCAAGTTCTTACAATTATTATTATATTAATTATTTAAAGTGTGAGGTAGTTTTGCGAAGTGAGCCGCGTGTTGTGTTGCGAGCAGGTGCGACAACGGCGAGTGCATCCGCGGCGCGCTGCGCTGCTCGGGCGCGGCGGAGTGCGCGCGCGCCGAGGACGAGGCGGGCTGCGCCGCCGCGTGCGCGCCCCGCAGCGCCGCCTGCCGCGCCTCGCGAGACTGCGTGCCCGAGTCAGTATATACATACATCCGCGGCGCGCGGCGCTGCTCGGGCGCGGCGGAGTGCGCGCGCGCCGAGGACGAGGCGGGCTGCGCCGCCGCGTGCGCGCCCCGCAGCGCCGCCTGCCGCGCCTCGCGAGACTGCGTGCCCGAGTCAGTATATACATACATCCGCGGCGCGCGGCGCTGCTCGGGCGCGGCGGAGTGCGCGCGCGCCGAGGACGAGGCGGGCTGCGCCGCCGCGTGCGCGCCCCGCAGCGCCGCCTGCCGCGCCTCGCGAGACTGCGTGCCCGAGTCAGTATATACATACATCCGCGGCGCGCGGCGCTGCTCGGGCGCGGCGGAGTGCGCGCGCGCCGAGGACGAGGCGGGCTGCGCCGCCGCGTGCGCGCCCCGCAGCGCCGCCTGCCGCGCCTCGCGAGACTGCGTGCCCGAGTCAGTATATACATACATCCGCGGCGCGCGGCGCTGCTCGGGCGCGGCGGAGTGCGCGCGCGCCGAGGACGAGGCGGGCTGCGCCGCCGCGTGCGCGCCCCGCAGCGCCGCCTGCCGCGCCTCGCGAGACTGCGTGCCCGAGTCAGTATATACATACATCCGCGGCGCGCGGCGCTGCTCGGGCGCGGCGGAGTGCGCGCGCGCCGAGGACGAGGCGGGCTGCGCCGCCGCGTGCGCGCCCCGCAGCGCCGCCTGCCGCGCCTCGCGAGACTGCGTGCCCGAGTCAGTATATACATACATCCGCGGCGCGCGGCGCTGCTCGGGCGCGGCGGAGTGCGCGCGCGCCGAGGACGAGGCGGGCTGCGCCGCCGCGTGCGCGCCCCGCAGCGCCGCCTGCCGCGCCTCGCGAGACTGCGTGCCCGAGTCAGTATATACATACATCCGCGGCGCGCGGCGCTGCTCGGGCGCGGCGGAGTGCGCGCGCGCCGAGGACGAGGCGGGCTGCGCCGCCGCGTGCGCGCCCCGCAGCGCCGCCTGCCGCGCCTCGCGAGACTGCGTGCCCGAGTCAGTATATACATACATCCGCGGCGCGCGGCGCTGCTCGGGCGCGGCGGAGTGCGCGCGCGCCGAGGACGAGGCGGGCTGCGCCGCCGCGTGCGCGCCCCGCAGCGCCGCCTGCCGCGCCTCGCGAGACTGCGTGCCCGAGTCAGTATATACATACATCCGCGGCGCGCGGCGCTGCTCGGGCGCGGCGGAGTGCGCGCGCGCCGAGGACGAGGCGGGCTGCGCCGCCGCGTGCGCGCCCCGCAGCGCCGCCTGCCGCGCCTCGCGAGACTGCGTGCCCGAGTCAGTATATACATACATCCGCGGCGCGCGGCGCTGCTCGGGCGCGGCGGAGTGCGCGCGCGCCGAGGACGAGGCGGGCTGCGCCGCCGCGTGCGCGCCCCGCAGCGCCGCCTGCCGCGCCTCGCGAGACTGCGTGCCCGAGTCAGTATATACATACATCCGCGGCGCGCGGCGCTGCTCGGGCGCGGCGGAGTGCGCGCGCGCCGAGGACGAGGCGGGCTGCGCCGCCGCGTGCGCGCCCCGCAGCGCCGCCTGCCGCGCCTCGCGAGACTGCGTGCCCGAGTCAGTATATACATACATCCGCGGCGCGCGGCGCTGCTCGGGCGCGGCGGAGTGCGCGCGCGCCGAGGACGAGGCGGGCTGCGCCGCCGCGTGCGCGCCCCGCAGCGCCGCCTGCCGCGCCTCGCGAGACTGCGTGCCCGAGTCAGTATATACATACATCCGCGGCGCGCGGCGCTGCTCGGGCGCGGCGGAGTGCGCGCGCGCCGAGGACGAGGCGGGCTGCGCCGCCGCGTGCGCGCCCCGCAGCGCCGCCTGCCGCGCCTCGCGAGACTGCGTGCCCGAGTCAGTATATACATACATCCGCGGCGCGCGGCGCTGCTCGGGCGCGGCGGAGTGCGCGCGCGCCGAGGACGAGGCGGGCTGCGCCGCCGCGTGCGCGCCCCGCAGCGCCGCCTGCCGCGCCTCGCGAGACTGCGTGCCCGAGTCAGTATATACATACATCCGCGGCGCGCGGCGCTGCTCGGGCGCGGCGGAGTGCGCGCGCGCCGAGGACGAGGCGGGCTGCGCCGCCGCGTGCGCGCCCCGCAGCGCCGCCTGCCGCGCCTCGCGAGACTGCGTGCCCGAGTCAGTATATACATACATCCGCGGCGCGCGGCGCTGCTCGGGCGCGGCGGAGTGCGCGCGCGCCGAGGACGAGGCGGGCTGCGCCGCCGCGTGCGCGCCCCGCAGCGCCGCCTGCCGCGCCTCGCGAGACTGCGTGCCCGAGTCAGTATATACATACATCCGCGGCGCGCGGCGCTGCTCGGGCGCGGCGGAGTGCGCGCGCGCCGAGGACGAGGCGGGCTGCGCCGCCGCGTGCGCGCCCCGCAGCGCCGCCTGCCGCGCCTCGCGAGACTGCGTGCCCGAGTCAGTATATACATACATCCGCGGCGCGCGGCGCTGCTCGGGCGCGGCGGAGTGCGCGCGCGCCGAGGACGAGGCGGGCTGCGCCGCCGCGTGCGCGCCCCGCAGCGCCGCCTGCCGCGCCTCGCGAGACTGCGTGCCCGAGTCAGTATATACATACATCCGCGGCGCGCGGCGCTGCTCGGGCGCGGCGGAATGCGCGCGCGCCGAGGACGAGGCGGGCTGCGCCGCCGCGTGCGCGCCCCGCAGCGCCGCCTGCCGCGCCTCGCGAGACTGCGTGCCCGAGTTAGTACATACAAAGCGCGTTGTCAAATCTCAAATCTTCATTTATCAAACAAAATTTGTACACAGCCGTACGTGTAATTCGGGTCTACTTTAGTTACAAGCTGTGTTGTAGAAATTCAACCCTTCCCCAGAATACGAACAAATGATTTTAAATATTATAGCTGTTCGTCATTCAATTACAGTAACTCTAAATTGAATGACGAACAGCTTCAATTTAAAAAAAACTAACAATATTAACAAGTACACAGTTAATAGTCGTGGCATAGGTTAGGGAGGTGGTTAAGAGCGTGTATTTGATTGCAGCGAGTGGTGGTGCGACGGCGAGGCGGACTGCGCGGACGGCTCGGACGAGGACGAGGCCCGCTGCGCCAACGCCACCGCGCCCGCCGCCGCGCCGCGCAAGATGGCGGGCGCGCCGGCGTGCGTCTACGGCATGGAGGTAGCTTGTGTCTTCATTCAGATGACAAGTAGTGTGTTTTTATTGTATGCTCCCAATTGTTTCATATTTTCACTGAATACATATTCATATTACAACAAAACATCTGAAAATTATGAAGTTAAAAGTTATTTGTTTTCAGCTTACTACATTAGCATGCAAATATTGTAGCATAAATAATAGCTATTTAATATCATGGTCGCGCGTTGAATGTGTATCGTCCGGCAGTGCGGCGACGCGTGCGTGCCGCTGGCGTGGGCGTGCGACGCGCGGCGCGACTGCCCGGGCGGCGCGGACGAGCGGCCCGCCGCGTGCGCGCGCCACGCCTGCCCGCCGCCCATGTTCCGGTAACGGCTCGCCTTGCCGACCACCACGTGTAGTCTATTAGTTCACCGCTGGCGTGGGCGTGCGACGCGCGGCGCGACTGCCCGGGCGGCGCGGACGAGCGGCCCGCCGCGTGCGCGCGCCACGCCTGCCCGCCGCCCATGTTCCGGTAACGGCTCGCCTTGCCGACCACCACGTGTAGTCTATTAGTTCACCGCTGGCGTGGGCGTGCGACGCGCGGCGCGACTGCCCGGGCGGCGCGGACGAGCGGCCCGCCGCGTGCGCGCGCCACGCCTGCCCGCCGCCCATGTTCCGGTAACGGCTCGCCTTGCCGACCACCACGTGTAGTCTATTAGTTCACCGCTGGCGTGGGCGTGCGACGCGCGGCGCGACTGCCCGGGCGGCGCGGACGAGCGGCCCGCCGCGTGCGCGCGCCACGCCTGCCCGCCGCCCATGTTCCGGTAACGGCTCGCCTTGCCGACCACCACGTGTAGTCTATTAGTTCACCGCTGGCGTGGGCGTGCGACGCGCGGCGCGACTGCCCGGGCGGCGCGGACGAGCGGGCCGCCGCGTGCGCGCGCCACGCCTGCCCGCCGCCCATGTTCCGGTAACGGCTCGCCTTGCCGACCACCACGTGTAGTCTATTAGTTCACCGCTGGCGTGGGCGTGCGACGCGCGGCGCGACTGCCCGGGCGGCGCGGACGAGCGGCCCGCCGCGTGCGCGCGCCACGCCTGCCCGCCGCCCATGTTCCGGTAACGGCTCGCCTTGCCGACCACCACGTGTAGTCTATTAGTTCACCGCTGGCGTGGGCGTGCGACGCGCGGCGCGACTGCCCGGGCGGCGCGGACGAGCGGCCCGCCGCGTGCGCGCGCCACGCCTGCCCGCCGCCCATGTTCCGGTAACGGCTCGCCTTGCCGACCACCACGTGTAGTCTATTAGTTCACCGCTGGCGTGGGCGTGCGACGCGCGGCGCGACTGCCCGGGCGGCGCGGACGAGCGGCCCGCCGCGTGCGCGCGCCACGCCTGCCCGCCGCCCATGTTCCGGTAACGGCTCGCCTTGCCGACCACCACGTGTAGTCTATTAGTTCACCGCTGGCGTGGGCGTGCGACGCGCGGCGCGACTGCCCGGGCGGCGCGGACGAGCGGCCCGCCGCGTGCGCGCGCCACGCCTGCCCGCCGCCCATGTTCCGGTAACGGCTCGCCTTGCCGACCACCACGTGTAGTCTATTAGTTCACCGCTGGCGTGGGCGTGCGACGCGCGGCGCGACTGCCCGGGCGGCGCGGACGAGCGGCCCGCCGCGTGCGCGCGCCACGCCTGCCCGCCGCCCATGTTCCGGTAACGGCTCGCCTTGCCGACCACCACGTGTAGTCTATTAGTTCACCGCTGGCGTGGGCGTGCGACGCGCGGCGCGACTGCCCGGGCGGCGCGGACGAGCGGCCCGCCGCGTGCGCGCGCCACGCCTGCCCGCCGCCCATGTTCCGGTAACGGCTCGCTTTGCCGATCACCACGTGTAGTCTATTAGTTCAAGTTTAACTTGGATTAGTTTCTAACCCGATGCTGATTGGTGGAGACCAGAGGTGTGCCCATCAGTGGGCTGTCAGAGACTCGCAGGGTGCGAGTCTCCTATGGAACTAGCTTAAAAAAACTGAGGTGTTACCATCGAGCTATGTCGTGGAATGTGAAACATTCCCCTGTGATGCCTCTAGGGTCGCTCGTGTCCACGTGCAGGCGTCGGGATCACTTCCTATCATCATGTGGCAGTGTCCGACTGTGTTGGAAAATATTGTACTATTGAAATGTTAATAATTTTTATAATTACTATAATTTTAGTTGTTCTTCAGTATCCAGTCAATGTGTTATGTAGGGTGCATATTTAACAAACATCTGCTTCAACTGACCGCCCGTTCGTGCAGGTGCGGGGCGCACGCGTGCGTGCCGGCGGGCGCGCTGTGCGACGGGCTGCGCGACTGCGCCGACGGCGCCGACGAGGACCCCGAGCTGTGTGAGTATAGCCCTCTACGCCGCGAGGCCTAGCTTCTACGATATTTTGAATAAGAAATCCTTTTTATGTTCAGTACATGAAACATATTTCAAGACATGCTCACAAGAGCTTGTCTTTTTCATGTGGGGAATTTTGGGCGTTCCTTTACGTCATGGTACAGTATAGCTTTACGAGCTACGTACATTACTATAAGGTAAAAGCAGTATCAGTTATTTCCTAACATTTTCCATTTCATATATTCTATTATGGTATTATTCCTTACTTAAGTGTATCAATAAAAAAAATCTGACAGTACTTAGATTTGTACCATTGTATTCGCTTCTTCTGGGTGATAAATGTGTTGCGCGCGCAGGCCGGCAGATGGCGGGCGCGGCGGACGAGCGGGCGTGCGCGGCGGACGAGCGGGCGTGCGCGGACGGCCGCTGCGTGCCCGGCGACGGCTCCTGCGACGCAGGTGCGCACCGCTCAATACTCTTAATATGCTTACTAAATTTTTCGATATAAAAGTATATTTAGCGATTAGATTAGATTAGCGATAGTACTGACTCATAATTACGCTAATTGATTAATAATTTAATTATGGTAAGCTTACTTACCATGTTTCCTACTGTGCATGCTGTGTTCAAATGGACACATTTATATATTTAAGTTAATTCTTATCTGGCGTGTCTCATTCAATTTATGAGAATAATAAAAAAAATTCCTTCCAAGAAATGTGTATAAATGTAATGCAACGAGCTGTGTGCGGCGCAGACGCGGGCGCGGCGGCGGCGGGCGCGTGCGGCTGGCGCGCGTGCCCGCAGCGCTGCCTGCCCAAGCACGGCCAGCTCCACACCTGCAAGTGAGTAGCGCGCACATGTTTAATTGAGCTAAGCTGCGTCTCCACAATTTTTTTTTGCCAACATGTATAGCTAATGCGTAAGTTAGCAATTTTCTTTAGCGGAGACCACGGGTGGAGACCCAGCTTCACAGAAACATTTGGGTGTTGATGGGTTCTGTAGGGCTGGGCCTCCGAGGAAAATTGTGTAGAAAAAAGTGTTGAGTTTACTACTAACTTTAAAAAGAAATACAACTTTTCTTGAACATGTTTCCACCCCAATACTCACCAAGTGGACGTGTTGCAGGTGCGTGGCGGGCTACCGCGCGCGGACCCTGCCCGACGGCAGCCTGAGCTGCGAGGCCACCGGTGAGTGCTGCGACCATTTCCAAATTTTCAATTATATATTTTTTATAACAGAAACGAAAGACTCGGTCGAGCTGTGATCTAGTAAATACTCAGTAGGCCTAAACTCATGAAGCTACAACACCGCCGTGTCCGCAGGCGAGAAGGCGCGCGCGCTGGGCGCCGCGGGCGGCGCGCTGCGGCTGTGGCTGCTGCACAAGCACGCGCCCGCCGCCCGCGCCGCCGACGCCGCCCTCACCGCCGCCGACATCGACAGGTACCTCGAGCCTTGCTCTCGCTTACCCGCTCACTGAACTTCTCTTAGTTTATTAATATTTTATTACGTGGCTAAGTATTAACATTTCAATAGTTCCTAAGTTTTTTCAAAAAACGGCAATTCGCATACCATAAAAATACAGAAAGAAGGCTCGAATTATGGCTGCTGCTTCGTCGTTTGCTGCGTGGCTTTCAGCCAGGCCGCGCGTGCATTGAATTGTGTGCACGATCCTTTGCTCCGCGCAAGCGACGGGAGCATCCGTGCGCCTGTGATTTTGAAAATTGATTTGAGTTGTGTGTGTCGTCAGGGAGGAACAGATCGTGTCGGTGACGGCGGAGGCGGTGGGCGGCGCGTGGTGGGCGTGGTGGGCGGCGGGCGGGCGCGTGCGGCGCGCGCGGCTCGCGCCCGCC
This sequence comes from Carterocephalus palaemon, assembly GCA_944567765.1. NCBI lineage: Eukaryota > Metazoa > Arthropoda > Insecta > Lepidoptera > Hesperiidae > Carterocephalus > Carterocephalus palaemon. Next base: position 122,658 of record OX155663.1, read on the forward strand.
GCCGCGCTGCCGCAGGACGCGCCCGCCGCCGCGCACGCCGAGACCATCGTTAGTATTCAGAACTTAGGAGATATAATGACACAGACAGATACACAGACATTATTGCTTCGAGGGTTAAAGAAGAGTCAATAGTGTTGTACTGATGGAACCGTGTCGGTGTGGTCAGGTGCGCGAGGAGGGCGTGGTGCGCGGCGTGGCGGTGGACCCGGTGGCGGAGCGGCTGTACTGGAGCAGCGTGGTCCACGGCGCCGGGCTGGTGTCGGTGGCCACGCTGGACGGCCGGCGGCGCGCCACGCTGTGGCGGCGGGAGGGCGCCGACCCCGACGACGTCGTCGTCTCCGTCGAGACCGGGTACACCATTTGTTACTAATTAACTTGTTTGCGCCTTAACTGTATAGACCTATATAGTAGACACATTTGTTTATATCTCTAGAGTCGGAATTAGTTTAGGACATTAGGATTTTCCAGTAGACCAGTCATGTGAGGACTTTTCATATTTTCTAAATAAATTAAGAGTGTTCCTTGAAGACCTTATATGTAAACGATGAAAATAAAATAAAATAAATTGTTCAAGTGGCACGCCTGTTAATCTGCCCATTAATATTTTGCCTGTTTGTCGTCATTGTTATAAAAAAAGATTACAAGGCAAACGGTGGACTCAATAATGTGTGGTGGGTAGGGAGGTGTTCTGGTCGGACCGCGGCGCGCTGGGCGGCGTGCGCGGCATGCGGCTGGACGGGCGCGGCGAGCGCGTGGCGGCGCGCGCGCGGCGCGGCGGCGCGCTGGCGCTGCACGCGCCCGCCGCGCGGCTCTACTACGTGGACCGCTACTACGGCACGCTGCACAGCGTGGCGCTGGCCGGCGGCGCGCCCGCGCTGCACGCCGCGCCGCTGCACCCCGCCGTGCCGCTGGACCGCTTCCGAGACCTGCTCGGTGACTATGTCCGACTCTTAGTAACATGCGCTGGATCCGGCTCGAAGGATCATGAGTGGCTTTACACTCGGATGATTTTAAGACAGCGTAATAGATGTTAAATACTAACTTAAAGATACATATTTAAGGTTTCGAGTAAGTTAGTATGGAAGAGAAGAATATATTATGTGGATGAGTAATGTAAGGGTTCCTTGTTATTGTGTGGTAGCGGAGAACGCCACGTTCCCGGTGCACCGCTGGGCGCGCTCGTGCCTGCGCATGGCGGTGTGGGAGGAGAGCGTGTGGTGCGCCACGCGCGGCGGGCTGGCGCGCGCGCTGCGCCGCCCCGCGCCCGCCGCGCCCGCGCCCGCGCCGCCCGCCGCGCCGCACCGCGCGCCGCTGCAGGCCATCGCGGTGCTGCACCCCGCGCTCACCCTTGCAGCTGCTGCCAGTACGTAATCTACATACAATAAATCTAATAGAATTTTGAATAGCCTCCGTCCGGACTGGAGTCCCACCGCTGGACCATATTGCACCGATGCCATCGGACGACGATGGTGTCCTTGATCCGCTGCCTGGCCCTGCCTGGCCCCGTCCACATCCCTCCCGCCGAACATCATCCTCCTTACTCATTGATACGTATGGCTGGTATTTCAATCAAATCCTCTTGGTCTTATTCGGCGACCGGGCTTTGACCGAGACATGAGAACAAGTGGTGGTCTGTCCCCAGTGAGCAACCCGTGCGTGCTGGCGGGCGGCGGCGCGGCGTGCCACGCGAGCGCGCTGTGCGTGCGCGCGGGCGGGCGCGCGCGCGCCTGCCTGTGCCCCGACGGGCTCAGCGCCACCACCGACGAACCCGATGTGAGTGCACCATTGTTTCTTTCACTAACTTTATATTATATCTGTACCTCGTGTGTAATTCCATGTCTTTTCAATCGTCGTATTATATTCATTTTTTCATATATAAATTTTTAAGTGGCCACACTTTTATCGGATAACTGTTTTTATATAGCAGCTCTACGGTTGAACTTCGGGCTGCGCCGCTCGTACAAAACTTTCTCGACCACAGCTTCCGAAATGTTCTGCGCAGCGAACTGCACGTTGTACAGAGATTTTTTGTATTATATTTTTACTATGAAGAAAAGTTTGATATGCAGGAGCGGCGCGAGTGCATCATAGTGTCGAGCGGTCTGCCGGGCGCGGGCAACGCGGCCGCGGAGGCGGAGGCGGAGGCGGGCGCGGGCGCGGACGCGTGCTCGCTGGCGTGCGGGCCGGGCTCGTGCGCGCGCGCGGCGGGCGGCGCGGCGGCGTGCGCGTGCCCGCCGCTGTTCGCGGGCGAGCGCTGCCAGCACTACCGCTGCGCGCACCACTGCAACCGCCGCGGCCGCTGCCAGCTCGCCGCCAACGTCACCGCTAACGCCACCGCCGCCGTCGGAGACCTACCCCCGCTCGAGGTCAGTCTGCAGACAACCTGCAAAAATAACACTGATTTTCTTTGGAAACCATTCGTCGTATTTCGCTATGGTTAGTGTGGAATCCCTTGTGCTCTGTCCTTGTGTAATGATGTACTGTGTACGTGATGCGTGTCCGTGTGCGCAGTGCGTGTGCTACGCGGGGTACGCGGGCGCGCGCTGCGAGGCGGAGGCGGGCGCGTGCGCGCGGCTGGCGTGCGAGCACGGCGCGTGCCGCGCGCTGCCCGCCGCCGCCGGCGCCGTCTGCGTGTGCGCGCCCGGCTACACCGGTCAGTGCGCTGATATTTCATTAAACACTCACAACCTTAGATATTTCTTTTGTCAGCCTTCAAACCCCTGCGGCTGCTTGTGAAGGTCAGACTTTGGCTAAATATCTGCATTATGTATTTTCTATATAATATCATCAATAAAAAAGTATTAATTAAACACTGAATCTGAATTCGTATGTTATTATTTATATATTTTTCAATAAACAAAAATGTCGTTCTATCAAACTATCAAACTATCAAACTAAATGTCGTTTCGCGGGCAGGCGCGCGCTGCGAGCGGTGCGCGGCGGGCGGGGCGGGCGCGCCGTGCCGCGCCGCCGCCGCGCTCTGCCGGGACTACTGCCTCAACCAGGTGCGCCCTCACTCCCACTCGCTCCCACTCGCTACCACGCACTCCTACGCACTCCCACTCACTGCCGCTTCCTACATATACTGGCTTTGGTGTAAGCAAAAAGAAAAATGAAACCAATGCGAGTCAGACTCGCGCACCAAGGGTGTTGCATGTCTGTTGTCCCCTCTTAAATTTTCATAAATTTTTTAGTATTTGTTATTTTTGCGGCAACAAAAATACATAATCTGTGAAAATTTCAACTTTCTTACTATCACGGTTCATGAGATACACCCTTGTGACAGATAGATAGCGGAGCCTTAGTAGGTAATAGAGTCCCGTTTTACCCTTTGGATACGGAACCATAATTATATATTTTTTTGTATTCAGTTGTCGGTGGTAAAATTTGGGAATTCTAGCGAAATAAAATTATGTGATGATTAGATTATCACTGACGAACAAGCTTCCGGCCTAAAACTGAAGCAGCATGAAAATATACTCTTGTCCTTGGCATAGTAGTGCTGGACTAATAGTAATGCATGTATTCAAGATTTTACATAATATGTGCAGAAAATTGTATTAATTGCGTTGCGCAGGGCGTGTGCTCGGTGGTCCCCGGCGGCGGCGTGCGCTGCGCGTGCGCGCCGCACTGGGCGGGCGAGCGCTGCCAGCGCCGCGCCTGCCACGACCTGGCCTGCGTGCCGCCCGCCCCGCCCCGCGGTCAGTACACCACACTACAGTACACTATACTACACTACAGTACACTACACTATACTACACTACACTACAATACAGTACAGTATGTACACGTACAATACGCTGCCAGTATTATTATCAAACCACCAAGATCCACACGAGCTCTTCCGCCATTTGTCCATATGATCGTTGGCAAATCCATATCGTGACAGTGATATCGTACCAGGAGCTCGGTATGTTTGTCCACAAATGTAACATTCCTCTGTGTCTTCAGGTAACGAGAGCGCGGGGGGCGAGGGGGGTGCGGGGGGCGAGAGGAGCGAGGGGGGAGAGGAGGGCGCGGTGCAGCACTCCAACGCCATCGGCGGCGGGGACCACGACTACCGGCCGCACGGTGAGTGTCGCCCGCTCTCACTCTATATATGTACTAGCTGACCCCGCAAACGTTGTTCTGCCATAATATGAAATGTCAAACTGATGCGACGCTTCACGTCAATGAACGACGGTTAAAAATAAAAATACTATAATCGTTTATAAAAAACATTTACCAGTGGAGCGAATTGTGAATCTAAACCATACTGGAATCCCCTTGAACACACACAAAACATTTCATCAACATCTATCCAGCCGTTTAGGAGGAGTTCGCTGTCATACACACGTACACAAGAAATATATATATTAAGATGTGTGTGTGGTAGACGCCGCACGTGAGACTTACACTATGTACACACACACATTACCAGCAGACACGTGCTGCGGACGCTGCACGGCAATTCGGAACACACACACAGCCGCAGCCGTATAGCTCATGTCAATCGTGCGTGATCGACGAGTTACGCAGCGTCGGCGCGGACGGTGAGGAAGGTCAAGGTAAGGCGCTTCCTCGGCCCGCGCGGCTCCTGCCTACATTTACAGGAACGTGGGGGCTTGGGGGGCGCATGTTGAAGCCGGCGGTCCCGGCTGGTTGCAGCAGACGTTTGTTAAACGTTGAGCCTCGCTTTGGGACCGACTCAGGAACCGGTGGTTGGCCTCTTTCCCCTCCGTCAACCCGCACTGGACCGGCATGGTGGAGTATGCTCTAGGACTGGCTGTGAGAGAGGCCCGTACCCAGCAGTGGGCCGCCTGCCGATAGTATCTATTAAGTGTTTTGTACTTCCAATTCAATATTGAGTGCAATAGGTTTGTTTAATTTGCTGTGAAGAGGGTTCGTACCTTTACTGAGGCTCCAATAGTTACGCCCTGCGTCCACCAAACCCACAAACTCGATCCTTGTTTCGTAATGGGGCATGATGGGTTGAGCATGGTTCCGAAGAAACTTTTAAAAGGCCTCATTCGTAAGTTTTCATAGGCTTTGTAATACAAAATGCTTAAAACAATAATTAATACTTAATAATATAATATTTTAATATAAAAAATACTAGCTGATGTTGCATATCGAGTTAATAATAACAAGTTAATCGCTTTTGCGAAGCCTTTTTAAAATACAGGAAAACCCTTCGGTTTTTCCTCCGGTCGCCTTCGGTGAGAGGTGTCGATCGCGTCGCGTCGCTCGATGAGGAAAAAACGCAACCTTATCCTCACCAGCCTCTACCACGGTAATAATATCATATGATACTATTACTATATGATACTACTAGTGGACGCCCGCAGCTTCGCTCGCGTAGAATTAGAACCATTAACGACGTCTGCCCGCGTTCGGGTTGCCCACTTGACAAAAACGGCAAAGTTTCATACTAACTTTGCACCCCCGTCTTACCTCCTTAGGGGATGAATTTTCAAAAATCCTTTCTTAGTGCTCCCCTACGTTATAAAAGGAACCCCTGTGCAAAATTTCAAGTTTCTAACCCTTATAGTTTAGGCCCTGCGTTGATATGTCAGTCAGTCAGTCAGCTTCTCCCTTTATATAGATTACCGTGATTCTACTAAACCATCGAAAGTTCCCTCGCTAGCAACACAGTCTAGCGCCGCTGCAGCGGACGGCGGCCGACTGCGTGTACACTGTTGCGTGTTGCTGACGGGTAATGTCATCATCCCAACTTAAGTTCATGGACATGTGGATTTCACGAGTGGCTCGATGCTACGTTTATACCATTTTATAGGTTTTTTTTTATGAACTTATGATAGACGGGCTTGCAGCTCCACCCATCTGCTGCCGCCCGTGACAACTGTGACTGATCTTAGAGGCTATAATTTTTCTGCGGCTGTGATTGTTTGAGTATATTCAATGTATTTAACAGCTTCTTAACTTTTTTAGCTGTTTGAAGTGTTTGTTATACTCGTATTTGACAGACGACACGTAATGAGCCGTCGAGTGCATCCCCATGCTACACAGTATACAGGGCCACAAACACTGGAGCGACGCGTCCTACCGCTCCCCGTGCGGCACACTGGGGCAGTGGAACACTGGGGCACTGGGGCAGTGACGACTTTCACTCTCATAGGCCAGCGGGGCGAGCTATCCTCGCTATCCGCACAGCATCATAAGCCGGCCGCCCCGCCGCCGCGTTATCAAATCAGTATGTAAATTACAAGCTGATCGCCGCCAGCGCTGGTTGCTCACACTCGTGGCATTCCAATTTTATTGCGACTTTGTTCTACAAACAAACAGTTTTTGTCTTTTTGTACATCTTCTGTTCAATTTTTTTTTTTGCTTTAAGGTGATTGTACACGAATGGCAAAAACATCTAAATTAGTCTTAAGTCAGGATAGCAAAATAAATATCCATTCTAGTTTACAACTAGGCTAACCTCCAGCCCGAGGTATATTACAAACTCCGGTAATGTTACCTAACACCGTACATTTAATTTAAATATACTTAACCAGTGTAGTACGTGCGTTGCACCGTACGAGTCGAGATGGGTTTGAACCCCGGCCCTTGCAGCTGAGAGCGAGGAACCTGTTCTCCGCTGATTGCGAAACGTTTGTGTCATTGAAACAGCATATAGGTATAAGTCGCAATGAATATGACGCTGTTTTGGTGAAGGCGAAAATAAATTATTATAAAGTGTTTGGGAACGCTTAAAGAGGTTGCATCATTTAATTCTATTAATATTAAAATTTTCCAATTTGTACCTATAAAATTTACAAAACAAAACCACGTGACCGCTTATTCTAGCAGCGCTAACGATCAAATAAAATATGATTTATATCGCCGTGAGCGCTGACCCGCCTGTTGTTAGCGGGGAAAATAAATATAAATTATACACTATTCCGCGCTCGGGGGAATAATAACTAACTAAAACTTAAACTCAGTAGAAAGTCACTAGGTGTGTCGTTAGACTTAAGGATGGCACGTTCGTACTATTGAAGTACTTACACCAAAGCATTTTTAATTTAATTACAATTTTAATAAAAATTTAACATTGTTTTTACCACCGAGCGGCCGGACCGACCGCGCCCGTCGTTGCTTAACTCTTTCGATCACGTAGAATCGGCGCGAGCCATTGGGCCATGGACGCAACATTTGAGCTGCTTTTGAGTAAAACATTTAGATTAGACCATCCTTAAATCCGAATTCCTTCACGCAGGAGCGCTCACAGCGCCGCGAAAGAGGAGGAAAGGTTTCGTTCGAGTAAAACATTTTAGAAAGTATATGTATTTGATTTGAAATTTCTAAACGACTACTTGTGTATTATACAAGTAGGTAGATATCCGTGTTTGCAGTAAATCATATCGGCAGGCTTAATTTGAACTTTATTAGAAAAAAGATCCGTGCCACATAACACTGGCATACTAATGATCTGGGAACGCTATAGTTGCTAGTATCGAAGGCGAGCGGCCAGCGAAGGTTGCCCCCTTCCCCAGAAGGTTGCTTCCTTCCCGCCCGTCGCAACACTAGCAACATTAGCCACGCCGCGCAAACACCGCACATCACTTGACACAAGTGTTATGTCATTAGATACACATTGTAGCGGCGTTTCCGGGAAGTTTTTAATGTTTGCGGTAGCAATCGCGACTGGCCAGTAGGTAAGCACAGGTTACTCAGGTCATTTATAATTCTGTTTTTTAATTCTCTATTCTCATTTTTTAATATAGTACTGGCTGGCATTTAAAGTTTTTTTACGTTTTCTTTGAAGGCTACACGTGTCCATTCCATAGACTATTCTTCCATATCTATAGTACCTATCTATATATATAAAAGGAGAAGGTGACTGACTGACTGACATCAACGCAGGGCCTAAACTATAAGGGTTAGAAACTTGAAATTTTACACAGGGGTTCCTTTTATAACGTAGGGGAGCACTAAGAAAGGATTTTTGAAAATTCACCCCCTAAGGGGGTAAAACGGAGGTGCAAAGTTATTATGAAACTTTGCCGTTTTTTAAGTTAGTGAATGTCTAATTCCACGCGAGCGAAGCTGCGGGCGTCCACTAGTACTAAATAATATATTTGTAAGTTCCATCTCTATACCGCATCGCGCCAACTGCGAAGTTTAGGAAAAGTCAAAGGTCAATGTTGTTGTGTCATCGAGCGGCGCGTGTTGACACGGTAGCCATGGCGACGCGGCTGCGGCTGCGGCGTGCGGCGTGCGGCTGCGGCCGGCGCGGCGCGCTCGTTACGTAAGGCACGCGATAGGTTTTGCAGTCCTCGCCACAGTCGGGAGCATGACGGGGCACGGTCGCGGACGCGTCGCGGGCCCGCGCCGGTGACGCTCGCGCTGCACGGCAGGCCCCGGCACTCGTTCTCAACAACTGTTCAAACGAACTCGTGCTACAGTTCACACTCGTGGTGCCCTCCCGTGCGGCCTGTGATCCTGTGATCCTAGGACGGGAATTGTTGGACATCCTTACATCATATTCTTCCCTATCGTCATAAGCCGGAGCGATGGGACGCCGCCGGCGAAGCGGCTATGGTGAGTGCTAGGAGTTTAAAGATTTGCGTTATCGTTTAAATTTAATTTTGATGAACCACCGGTGGTTTCCGGTTACATTTCTTTAGATGCAAACATCTTAGTCTTCAAGGTTAGCAACAAATCTTTTACTAACTCGGGATAAGACTTATAACCATTACTATCTGGACTAACACCAGCTAACAGGAATAACAAGACTAACAACGAACTGAGCAATTATAATTCAAATTAATTCTCTCAGCTAACTGGACCAACCATCCTAGCCCCCTACACAAGCGTACCCGCTTAAAATCTGTATCGCCACCGACAACCCAACTTGCAACTAGCTCAATGCATCGTCAGTATTTTTGGCACACGTAACATGCTCGAGACGAGATCGCTCGTAACTTACTAATTTGGTGCTCACGTAACTGCGGTGGTTAAGCGTATTTTTATTCTTTAAAAAAAAAAAACAATATTATAACATACTTTTTTTACAATCTGTATATCAAACTCTAGCTGTCACCAAGTTTTTTTAAATAGCATTTTAACTACTGCGGGAGCTGGTTATCAAATGTAAAGGATTTTTCGTCCCTGACAGGTGGTGTCAGGGATTTGCGCCTTCAAACAAACTCTTTAGCATTATAATATAAATATAACAACTATAGATTTAAGTCTGTAGTCACCTCGGCATTACATACGTACGCTCGTTTCCCACTGGGGTAGGCAGTGGCAATGGACTTCCACTATTCCGATTCAGGATACTTCAGACCTTCGTCCATCCGTACAAAAACATAACAAAATAATATGAGCAAAGCTTGGGTCCTGGGAGCTTGGCCCAGCGTCCTCATGCTAGGGAGGACTGTCGTTCGCCGAGAGAAAGGTTCTTAAACATGTCCTGGACTATCATGGTGTGTCCGTACATCATCCTCGGTACATGACCACGTGGTACGGCTACTATGTCTAAGTAGTAAGTATAGGACATTTGATGGGATCAATCAAAATGGTCAGCAGAATTCACTCTCAAAAGCCGCTTTTGTGTTTGACTTGCGGGACTCCCGGACTCCCGACCGAATTACCGCTCGGTCGCCGAATCAAACGTTATTCGCTGCATGACATACATAATTTATAATCTGGATTTAAATAATATTAAAAAAAAAAATTCCGCCAAGTCGGTGACCTTCACGATTGCAGCGGTCGCCGGTCGGCGCGAAGACGACCTTCTTGGTGTTCTCTTGTTTTAGTTTAAAATAGGAAATGTTGTCGAGTGTTTGTTTACGGCGGGGCGAGCGCTCGGCACGAGATCGCTGTTAGGATCGGTTCACACTGGACAGGGGTTTGCCCGCGGCAACACGGATATCGTGACGTAAGCGGCCAATCAATGCAGGTTTTCCCGCGCAGCACTAGTAATCGGCCAATCAGCGAGCCGCCGCCGTGCCGCGCGTTCCTGCAGCTCGCGGCCACGAAGTACCGCCTGTAGGCTGTATGCAGCTACAATCTCTGTAAAATCATAGTATTGGATCGAGTACTGTCTGAGTCAGCAGTGCTATAAGTAATCAACAAGACCTTCCATTATTTTAATTTGAATACTTACCTTTTTTCTCACATAATTTGCTTTGTAAAATAAGTGTATTTGATTGCCAAGGCCGAGCAGCAGTTGTTATAAAACAACTATAAAAGTGTTCCTATTCGTATCTCGTATCATATTTTATCATATTTGTAGTCTTGCAATTACCTACATGTATTATTATGTTAGTAATTAAATAATTGTAAGAACCTCACCTTCATTGATTACGATCGAAGTAGCACATTGTAAAATCAACTAATTGAACTAATCATACTTATGGCTTAAGGCTTTACTGCAATCTGCATTGATTGTCCAGCGGGCGCGGACAGGCGCTAACATAATGATTCCATCGACATAATTGGTAATGTTCGACATGTCCGAGGAATATAATATGGTAGCGTTACTCGGCGCCGGGGGCAGGCGAGGGCGGCGCGTGTGTCGTGGTGCCAAGCTTTGTAGATGTTATGTTATTGACATGTCCGCAACTGTTAAGGTAGTAGGCCCGGGTTCGATCGCCGGGTCGGGCAGAGTATCGTTGGGATTTTTCAACTGTTTCCAGTAATAGCTATGAGTATGGTGTATGCGGTGTATGGCATAACCTTAGATTATTTATTATGTCATAATCTAAGGGCATAACATACTAATAATATCACATAATTTGTGAACTGGGTGTACACCCAGCTCACTCTACATCTCTGGCTACTCCTGCGGGAAGTACAGGCGTGAAATTATGTTATGTTAGTCATATTTTGTTGTTCCTGGAAGCTGCAATAAATATGCAGAATCAGATAACAACTTTAGCCCATTGCCCACCTGTCGGGCGAATTCAAAAGATCAATACTTAACGGAGAAAAATAATATTTGTAATCGTAGTATACGTTGAAAAGAGAAAGTCAATTATGAATAGAAATGATATTAACGCAGTTTTGCTTAACATAACGATATACCGTACCCCATACATGCGCTGCGGTCGCACGGTAGTCGGTACATTTTCATTTCAATGGTAGATGCTCGGAATAAGTGATACCTACTCTTTTATTTCGATGTGAATTGGAGTACTGACAAATTCGAAGCGCAAAATCCGGATAATAACGAGCGGGGGCGACGTGGGGACGTGGGGAGACCGCGCAGACGAGTGCAGCCGGGTGTGACGTCACCGTGCCACCGCCGTGACACAGATACGGGCACTTACTCGGCCCTCGAGGGTATTGGATTAAAGTTAAACAGAGATTTGTCAACACCAACGCTAGCAGAACAATCTCAGTTAGGTTATATTTCCTCGTATTCCGAGCCGCCGCGGAGTGGTCCTCGGGAAGTAAACATGTTATTGATCAGTCCGCCCTCCCCAGATCGCGTCAAACCTGTTGAGCCGATCATCGAGATTTAACTAAAAACGAAATAAAATGCATCGAAAAGCGTAGTAAGTGTAGGCGTATAGGGTATAGGCACCAAAAGATGAACGATCAAACTAAAATTAAAAAATTAAATCTTATAAACCTCTTAACTAGGAGACCTGATAGACCTGTCAACGTGTGCCTTTCAAAATTTACATGGACAAGATCATGTCAATCCTATACCAGTTTTTGTAAATGGCGCTGCTCTCCAAGTTGCTTACGAATACACATGTATGTTATACCTGCGACGAGTGGCCCGGATAGGTAAGCTCTATTTCGAGAAGAGGTCATTTTCTGAATTCAACTCGGTTGGGCATAGGATTCAGAGAGCAGAGATCGGGTGGTGTCGATTGAGGGAGGCTTCTGGACAGCAGTTGGCCTTGAAAGGCTGATATATGTATACCTATCGAAATATAAATAAACAATCAAATATCTTTTAAAAGCTTGATAATGGCTTGATAAAGCCATATAACGGCTTTGATCAGTAATTCTCGACCTATCAGGAAGAGGGTCGAATAAAAATGTAAAACAAAGAACTATTGGGTACAAAACGTTCATAATTAGGGGTCAGTTCAAATCATTACAATCTTACAGTTTACAAATCTTCTTACAAATACCAACATTTAAAAAAGTAGTTGATCTGGGAAGTTCTTTATTTATTGTAAAAAAAAAAGGTTTTTGACAAAGGGCGGACCATAATGCCTAGCGGCATTCTCTACCAGCCAACCCAAAGTTGTTTTTTTTAATCAAAAATAGTAAAAAAACCAGCAAGCAAGTTGTAAAAAACCCTTAACACGCTTAACTGTTCAGTTATTGGTGCACCTACCCTATTTGATCACAAATTTGTCTTGCTTGACCTTCTCAGTAATTTTTTCCATCAAAATTAATGGCAAGTAGGCAGCTAGGTACATTTTATATTGTTTTTATGCTCATCGCAACATCGCGAGGCGCGTCCTCGCTTGCCATTTGGAATTTCATAAAAACATTCATTTTATCATAGGTCACTACTAGCTCGTTTTTATAGTCTGCGGTGTTACATGACGCAACGGCGGCGGCGGCCTCGCGGTTGTTGCACTTGGCAGAAAAAACGACAGGCTACTTCAAGGTGGACTGGACCACGGAGTACATTTAACATACTGAACTGGACGTGGCAGTAGACCTGTCCTAAAGACCACGGTACTATCTCACCACTTCTATTCCCACTAAGTTTTTTTCTTTGCGAGACCTCACCGTCGTCATCAGCACCGATCTAAGACACAACACAATACGCGTTGTATAATAAATTGTACACGCATGTAACCCTGGGATGTTTGTTGATAAGTACACTGTCTGCCGTTTGGGAGGGTGGTGTTATCGAGGCGGCCCATCGCGAGAGAAATCGCGGGAGAACAATAGTTTCGTCCTCGACTGCCGAGCGGAAATAAGATGTAATTACTTATCTGTACGTATCATAAAGTAATTATAGTAGTATTTTTTTTTCCATACATTATTTTGTAATTTTTTCCTCCAATAATGAGGTATATTAGGTACTAGGAAAACATCGCCCAAGGGCCCTCATAAGGGCTCATGTACATCCACTATATGACACACCACGTCCACGGGCGAGCCATTGGGCTATGGACACGCGCACACAGTCACAAACACACACACGTACAAGCAGAACACACACCTATTTTGAAGACCTAAGACTTGTCTTTGTATTCAAATTCTGTAAATCTTGGTCCCAACCAAGGTCCTGCCTAACTTACTTTCCGTGGTGACTTGGCGTCTTTCCCGTGTAATATTAGTAACCGGTTGTGTTCTCGCAGAGTGGTCCGGCGGGTGCGCCGGCGGCTGCCTGCACGGCGGGCGCTGCGCGGGCGGCGGCGCGGGCGGTGCGGGCGGTGCGGGCGGCGCGGGCGGTGCGGGCGTGTGCGCGTGCGCGGGCGCGTGGGGCGGGCCGCAGTGCGCGCACTACGTGGGCCACGACCACGCGTGCCTCGCGCTCGCGTGCGCGCCGCCCACCATATGCGCCTGGAGGCCTACAGGCAAGCAACCGTTCTACGACGACGTCGCACCGTAGCAAGCGCTAGGAGTTTAGAGAGGCACCTGACACACCGTCGGCACATCATTATTAGCAACTGTACTGGGTGCCGCAGACGCGGGGGATGGACGGCTTTTTGGATCAAACGGGATACCGTTGGATGCGAAGAGCACGGCATGTGAGAAGAGGCTCATGACTAGCGGCAGGCCTTAAACATTGGTGGCTTCTCCGTCACGCGCTCACCGACGCATCTCTTGTTGGCCTGCTTATTCCTTGGGTGTAATGTACAATATTTTGAAAATTATTAAATTATTTTGTATTTATGTGTGCAGATAACCCGATGGAGGCGGGCACGGCGTACTGCGCGTGCGCGGAGGGCCCGTGCGCGGGCGTGGGAGCGGGGACGGGGGCGGGGGCGGGCGGCGCGTGGGCGGGCGCGGCGCTGGGCGCGCTGGCGGCGCTGGCGGGCGTGCTGGCGCTGGCGTGGCTGGCGCGGCGGCGGCGCGGCGCGTTCGTGCACGCGCGGCTGGCGGACAACGTGGAGATCACCAACCCCATGTACCTGGCGGACGACGAGCCGGAGCGCGCGCCCGCCGGGAACCACTTCGCCAACCCGGTGTACGAGAGCATGTACGCGCCGCCGCCGGAGGAGCGCGCCACGCTGCTGGCCCCGCCCCCCGCCGCCGCGCCCCCCGCGCCCGCCACGCCCCCACCCGAGCGCGCCGCGCTGCTGTGAGGCCCCGCCCCCCGCGCCCCCCGCCGCGCGCGCCGCCTGCGCGTGCGCCTCGCGCGCCCGCACCGAGCGACGCCCGTGTGACGTCACGGGCCGCAGTGCCAAATTATGTGTGATAGTACTGGAATGTGGCATCTCCCGTAACCCCGAACACTTGTTCGTTTCGGACCTCCGTGTTGATTTCTCAGTGCATTTACTTTCTGTAGTACTTCAGGTGAACGTCTCTTGAAATCTCTAGATAGCAGACTGCTAGCTTTTGATTCTCAGTTACCCCGTTCATTTATATATAAATCATAGATTTATTATACTAGAGTTAGATGGGCAATAGAAACATCAAAGCGAGACCAAAAATTAAATGCACTAGTATGGGTGCAATGTGCATGTGTGCTGTAAGCGATTGTCGATATTGCGTCAATCTCTATAGGATTGAGGTTAAAAATACTAGAAATTCACGTATTTGATAATATTTTATATCAATTATAAAAATTTATTCAAAGTTCTCAAACATTGCAATTGGAGAATTAAATATTTCAATCGTACATGTAAGTAAGATTGAAAGTATAATTCTGTGGATTTAATTTCATAGATGAGTTAGATTCTGGTACTGCACACGTAGCCATAATTATTTACGTCAAATTCACACACGCCAAATGTACGCTTTAAACGTGAGATTTAGAAAAATAAGCAAAATTTGTTTCGTTCACAACTGACGTTGGGCCAATACAAGCCTATAGCGTGTACGCAAATGGTCTCGCCTATCTATCTCGCTCTAACATATGAGTATCTATGTTCTGTCTCATTCGCATTGCTAATCTATCCAGTATAATAAATCTATGATAAAAATAGTTACACATTACAATTTTAAACGCTAGCAATAATGATTTAGTTCTATAAAATAAGCAGAACTTCAATAATACTTAGATTTATACGTAGCTTATAATTTTACTATTCAACATGGCGGCATAGGTTTACGAAGGCAGCTTTATTTTAATATCAAATCTACTTTTATATCGAACAATTTCCATGAATTCTATTACTCATGTTACGAACCATATACAAGAGCAACTTCACTTTAGTCGGTATCGATTATCAATATCGATACCGCCTGCGGTCTATGAACCCGACTAAGGATCTCTCAATTATTTCTTCAGAGCAGTAGGTTAAGCCTAGGTGTAGGATTTCGAAATCTAATGGACTGGTATTTTAGCTATTATAAGTTCACTTCTTGTTTATATATCGTCGTATTTAAAAATCATGCACTTTTTAATACACTTACCTGATTAAAAATTCTATGAAATTATATTTAAATCTTTTTTACAAAGACTTGTCACGTTTATTAAATCGAGATTATTTTGTTATGTTTGTCGCCATTTTGTACTTCCTTTACCTAGTACCTAGTACAATGTTACGTAGCCCTAAGATACTTGTAAGGAACTGTGAAGTGCCATACGGTGTACATGTGTTGCGTCAGGCCGGCTCTCAGCTGCACATGAGGCAGTCTGTAAGGGAACCGCGAGGGCCCAGGTTCGAGCCCTGGCGGCGATGCCCTGTTCGGTAGCGTTGATGTTAGTTCTTTACTCAAAGATACTTCCTCGCTGACAAATCTCAGGAACAAAGCAGAATGATATTATCTCATAGCTTTAAGTTACTCGGGCAGCTCGCGACAGTTACTTATTAGCATATTTTAGTATTTACTTAGATTTAGTTACCGAATACTCGGAATACTGGGACAAATATCAATGTGAAACTTTTCGATGTAATTTAAATATAGATAGGAAGAGCTTAGTACAGCGGCCCGGCCACCAGATGGCGTGGAGATGCAAATGTCTGTTAATTGTAATAATAATAATGGCCGACCAAGTTATTGTTTACTCGTAAATGCATAAATGTTTGATGTCATCCATTGTCAGTAAGTCTCGGAGCAAGCATATACAATTGTAGCAGCGCAGCCGCGGCCGCTGTAGCAGGTGGGAGAGGGTTTTCAATCTCGATAAAACGATGCAATCAAATTATATTTGTTTTATTTCTATACTTAATACATATATTTCTATACTTAATACATATACATATATCATGCTTTATACATTTCCTAAACACAAGGTCAAGTGGATCCGAATTTACAAATCTTGTAGTATTTTATAAATCGTTTAATGAACTCACTTGTAGAAACACTGAAAACAGTGTTTAATATGTTAAAACATTTACATTGGAACCCACAGAAACTAATGAAGATAGTACGGTGGGCATAAACCCCGTGCCGCAATCTTGCAATATACTGCAAGATATCGTTAGTTCGGTCAGTACGCGTCGATACTTGTTACGTTACGTTATCGATAGATTTGATTACAACTAAAACGAGTGTCACCTCACTAATTACTATAGTGTGATGTCACGTAGTAGGCGGGACTTGGGCAAGGCAGACTAAAAAAGTGACACATCGTTAGTATCAAAATAATACGTGTCGCCGTTCTATTTTGATTAATTTCTGCGTTGTAACCAGAAAAATCATTAATTGGATCGAACTGTTTGAACATAAATGAACGCTGAATAAACCTACATACACAAGGCATACTCATATCTATAGTATAAAATCAGTAGATGGGCCATATTATCTTTGTATAAACAATGAAGAATAATGACTTTTCTTAGTTATGTGCGATTTAAAAAAAAATGTCACCTGCTTTAACTACGAAGGCAACATGTGAAGAAACTTGAATGCTTGTATTTCATTTTTTTCCATAATGTTCTCGAAGGCATGTGAACCAATCAATCCGCACTTGGCCAGCGTTGTGGACTATGTCCCCCCTCCCATTGCGAGAGGAGTCCCGTGCCCAACGGTGAACTACAACAAAGTATGGTTTGTGGTGGTGGTGTTGTGGCCCACGTGGCGACGCTTGCTGAAAGTTTATACAAATGGGTAGCTTACAACGACGGGAGTGGGCCACGCTGGCAGGGCATGCCCTCCTGCTTGAGGCGGGGGTCAGTAGAAGTCGTCTTCAGCGAGCCTGGCGGTCTTGGTAGACCCTTTAGTGTTCTGCACCTGGTCCTGCGCGAGGTACATCTCCGCGATCTGCTGGGCCGTGGTGGCCTGCTCCGGGGCCTTGTCCTCGCGCACGCGGATGAACCTGGACAAGGGAGGCAGTCATGGGACAAGTTGTGATACATCTGGAAAAAATTGTGCCGGCCAACGTACCAAAAAAGAGTTGGGTTAGTATTTGTGCGTCTGTATGTAAGGTAAGGTTTTCCACCAATTCGCATTGGAGCAGCGTGGTGGAGTATGCTCTAGACCTCCCGCAGCAGTGTCTGGCGGTCCCGTACCCAGCAGTGGACGTCTATGAGTCGCAGCGAATGCTGGGTAAAAGTCGAAACAAAAGTGTAGCTCTGAACGAAACTCGAAGGGGATAGATGCGCATAGAGTGCGAAGGACAGATACGGCTGGCGAACCGACGAAACCTTTGTTACTCTTTCGCGGCGCCGTGAGCGCTTCTGCGTGAGGGAATTCTGATGTAAGGATGGTACTTCTATCCGGGCAACTGCTCCAGGGGTGAACCCCGTCGGTGACCTCCCCGCTGTTGGGCGTGGGAGACGGTGTCGTCGCACACTGCTGGCGAACCAATCAGCGCTTACGATTGACAGCCCGCTCGGCCCGCGCCAGACGGTACATTAAATTTCGATTTCAGCGCATTCAAGCTAGACTTTCGTGCCGGTAGGTGTAGCCCGTAGCTCGCACCTGGGGAAGCGCAGCGAGACGCCCTTGTCCGGCGCCACCAGCCCCGCGGCGGCGCGGTGCGCGGCCGACAGCGACAGGTCCGCGCAGCGCACCTCCCACACGCACGCCGCCTCGAACCACACGTCCGGCGCGTGGCTGCTGTGGTAGGTGTAGCCCGCAGCTCGCACCTGGGGAAGCGCAGCGAGACGCCCTTGTCCGGCGCCACCAGCCCCGCGGCGGCGCGGTGCGCGGCCGACAGCGACAGGTCCGCGCAGCGCACCTCCCACACGCACGCCGCCTCGAACCACACGTCCGGCGCGTGGCTGCTGTGGTAGGTGTAGCCCGCAGCTCGCACCTGGGGAAGCGCAGCGAGACGCCCTTGTCCGGCGCCACCAGCCCCGCGGCGGCGCGGTGCGCGGCCGACAGCGACAGGTCCGCGCAGCGCACCTCCCACACGCACGCCGCCTCGAACCACACGTCCGGCGCGTGGCTGCTGTGGTAGGTGTAGCCCGCAGCTCGCACCTGGGGAAGCGCAGCGAGACGCCCTTGTCCGGCGCCACCAGCCCCGCGGCGGCGCGGTGCGCGGCCGACAGCGACAGGTCCGCGCAGCGCACCTCCCACACGCACGCCGCCTCGAACCACACGTCCGGCTCGTGGCTGCTGTCGTATCTGTACAGACAATAACCTTCCATTTTTTTTCCTTTTAAGCTATTGCATAGCTTCTATCGTGGGCCTTGAGCGTGGAGACCGAATCGAGAAACTCCGTAACGAAAATAACCAAACACCCCCCACTCCGACCGGCACAGCGGTGATATTGCCATCTATCGATGAATAGCAGAACTTTTAGTGACTTTTTGAAATATCACGCTTGTCTTTTAGTTCAGCAACTCGCCTCTAGGTGGCATTGGTTGTATCGGCGTTACTGCGCATGCGTAATCCCTCTTCGCCCCGCAATCTCAATCAAAAACAAAGGAAAAAAAAATACTGCATAAATAAAATCAATAAATAATTATATAATTGCATAAGTTGATAAAAAATCCGCAGCATTCTCCGAGTGCCACACGTCAAATTTTTTTAATAATTTTTTTTAGTCACTAGCTACTACATAGATGTATGGTCTGTCACCTGTAATAGCTCTTCGGTCCGTCGATGACGTGCCGCTGCAGCTCCTCGCCGAGCGTCCTCAGGTCCTCGTCGGAGAAGCCGGTGCCGAGCCTGCACAGCGACTGGTACTCGTCCGCGCCGGGCTCGCGGCACGCCAGCAGGTACCCGCCCAGCGCGCCCGCGCGCCGCCCGCGCCCGCGGTACCCGCCCACCACCACCGCGTCGATCGTGTCGCCCACGCCCTCCAGGTAGTCCTTCTTCAGCTGGACACGGGACAAAACATTGCTTTTTATACAGAATGTGTTACGTTACCACACCATACCCTCACGTGTGTGTCACAAATACAAATACAGTTTATACACCACAAGAAAAAAAAGAAAAAAAAAAACATTAATACTAAAACAATGGTGTACGGATCCGTACATTTAACACTACCAATTACGCTGTTTCATTATTAATACACGTAAACTCATGCATAACCTAATAAACAGTACTAAAATAAAGACCGCGCGAGACAGCAGCGTCAACTCAGCGCGAGTCGTTTCCGTCATAATTAACTTATAAATAAATCGGTACAACACTAACTTGTGTTTTCGTACAAATGGTAAGAAAGGTGTGTGTCACGTGTCTGAAAGTAAAGCCGACATGTAATTGAAAGGGCCTTACTGCCTGCTACTGGCTATGACAGCTGACACAATAACATAGTATAATATCGCGCCTGTAATTCTCGAAGGACTAGGCAGAAATGTGTATAGATCCACTTTTCAGCAGCTATGATTAGTAGTAGTGTACGCGCCCACCGCCCGGGCCGCCGGCCGGGCCGTCACGCCTAGCTGCGAGCGAGTGCGGACGTGCGCCGGACGCATAACCTACTTCACCTTGAGCCAGTTGTCGCCACTTTGAGCCAGTTGTCGTCACCTTGAGTCAGTTGTCGTCACCTTGAGCCAGCTATCGTCACCTTGAGCCAGTTGTCGTCAGCTTGAGCCAGTTGCCGTCACCTTGAGCCAGTTGTCGTCACCTTGAGCCAGTTGTGCGAGCGGCGCGCGATGTCGTAGCGCGCGTGCTCGCCGCGCAGCGTCTTCACCATGAGCCCCTCGCAGGAGGCGCGCACCGCCTCGTCCAGGAACTGCTGCACCTCCTCCATGCTGCTGCAGTCCCGGTGCCCCGCCAACTGCCGCACGTCACCTTGAGCCAGTTGTGCGAGCGGCGCGCGATGTCGTAGCGCGCGTGCTCGCCGCGCAGCGTCTTCACCATGAGCCCCTCGCAGGAGGCGCGCACCGCCTCGTCCAGGAACTGCTGCACCTCCTCCATGCTGCTGCAGTCCCGGTGCCCCGCCAACTGCCGCACGTCACCTTGAGCCAGTTGTGCGAGCGGCGCGCGATGTCGTAGCGCGCGTGCTCGCCGCGCAGCGTCTTCACCATGAGCCCCTCGCAGGAGGCGCGCACCGCCTCGTCCAGGAACTGCTGCACCTCCTCCATGCTGCTGCAGTCCCGGTGCCCCGCCAACTGCCGCACGTCACCTTGAGCCAGTTGTGCGAGCGGCGCGCGATGTCGTAGCGCGCGTGCTCGCCGCGCAGCGTCTTCACCATGAGCCCCTCGCAGGAGGCGCGCACCGCCTCGTCCAGGAACTGCTGCACCTCCTCCATGCTGCTGCAGTCCCGGTGCCCCGCCAACTGCCGCACGTCACCTTGAGCCAGTTGTGCGAGCGGCGCGCGATGTCGTAGCGCGCGTGCTCGCCGCGCAGCGTCTTCACCATGAGCCCCTCGCAGGAGGCGCGCACCGCCTCGTCCAGGAACTGCTGCACCTCCTC
This sequence comes from Carterocephalus palaemon, assembly GCA_944567765.1. Lineage (NCBI taxonomy): Eukaryota > Metazoa > Arthropoda > Insecta > Lepidoptera > Hesperiidae > Carterocephalus > Carterocephalus palaemon. The sequence goes on from OX155663.1 coordinate 143,502, forward strand.
CATGCTGCTGCAGTCCCGGTGCCCCGCCAACTGCCGCACGTCACCTTGAGCCAGTTGTGCGAGCGGCGCGCGATGTCGTAGCGCGCGTGCTCGCCGCGCAGCGTCTTCACCATGAGCCCCTCGCAGGAGGCGCGCACCGCCTCGTCCAGGAACTGCTGCACCTCCTCCATGCTGCTGCAGTCCCGGTGCCCCGCCAACTGCCGCACGTCACCTTGAGCCAGTTGTGCGAGCGGCGCGCGATGTCGTAGCGCGCGTGCTCGCCGCGCAGCGTCTTCACCATGAGCCCCTCGCAGGAGGCGCGCACCGCCTCGTCCAGGAACTGCTGCACCTCCTCCATGCTGCTGCAGTCCCGGTGCCCCGCCAACTGCCGCACGTCACCTTGAGCCAGTTGTGCGAGCGGCGCGCGATGTCGTAGCGCGCGTGCTCGCCGCGCAGCGTCTTCACCATGAGCCCCTCGCAGGAGGCGCGCACCGCCTCGTCCAGGAACTGCTGCACCTCCTCCATGCTGCTGCAGTCCCGGTGCCCCGCCAACTGCCGCACGTCACCTTGAGCCAGTTGTGCGAGCGGCGCGCGATGTCGTAGCGCGCGTGCTCGCCGCGCAGCGTCTTCACCATGAGCCCCTCGCAGGAGGCGCGCACCGCCTCGTCCAGGAACTGCTGCACCTCCTCCATGCTGCTGCAGTCCCGGTGCCCCGCCAACTGCCGCACGTCACCTTGAGCCAGTTGTGCGAGCGGCGCGCGATGTCGTAGCGCGCGTGCTCGCCGCGCAGCGTCTTCACCATGAGCCCCTCGCAGGAGGCGCGCACCGCCTCGTCCAGGAACTGCTGCACCTCCTCCATGCTGCTGCAGTCCCGGTGCCCCGCCAACTGCCGCACGTCACCTTGAGCCAGTTGTGCGAGCGGCGCGCGATGTCGTAGCGCGCGTGCTCGCCGCGCAGCGTCTTCACCATGAGCCCCTCGCAGGAGGCGCGCACCGCCTCGTCCAGGAACTGCTGCACCTCCTCCATGCTGCTGCAGTCCCGGTGCCCCGCCAACTGCCGCACGTCACCTTGAGCCAGTTGTGCGAGCGGCGCGCGATGTCGTAGCGCGCGTGCTCGCCGCGCAGCGTCTTCACCATGAGCCCCTCGCAGGAGGCGCGCACCGCCTCGTCCAGGAACTGCTGCACCTCCTCCATGCTGCTGCAGTCCCGGTGCCCCGCCAACTGCCGCACGTCACCTTGAGCCAGTTGTGCGAGCGGCGCGCGATGTCGTAGCGCGCGTGCTCGCCGCGCAGCGTCTTCACCATGAGCCCCTCGCAGGAGGCGCGCACCGCCTCGTCCAGGAACTGCTGCACCTCCTCCATGCTGCTGCAGTCCCGGTGCCCCGCCAACTGCCGCACGTCACCTTGAGCCAGTTGTGCGAGCGGCGCGCGATGTCGTAGCGCGCGTGCTCGCCGCGCAGCGTCTTCACCATGAGCCCCTCGCAGGAGGCGCGCACCGCCTCGTCCAGGAACTGCTGCACCTCCTCCATGCTGCTGCAGTCCCGGTGCCCCGCCAACTGCCGCACGTCACCTTGAGCCAGTTGTGCGAGCGGCGCGCGATGTCGTAGCGCGCGTGCTCGCCGCGCAGCGTCTTCACCATGAGCCCCTCGCAGGAGGCGCGCACCGCCTCGTCCAGGAACTGCTGCACCTCCTCCATGCTGCTGCAGTCCCGGTGCCCCGCCAACTGCCGCACGTCACCTTGAGCCAGTTGTGCGAGCGGCGCGCGATGTCGTAGCGCGCGTGCTCGCCGCGCAGCGTCTTCACCATGAGCCCCTCGCAGGAGGCGCGCACCGCCTCGTCCAGGAACTGCTGCACCTCCTCCATGCTGCTGCAGTCCCGGTGCCCCGCCAACTGCCGCACGTCACCTTGAGCCAGTTGTGCGAGCGGCGCGCGATGTCGTAGCGCGCGTGCTCGCCGCGCAGCGTCTTCACCATGAGCCCCTCGCAGGAGGCGCGCACCGCCTCGTCCAGGAACTGCTGCACCTCCTCCATGCTGCTGCAGTCCCGGTGCCCCGCCAACTGCCGCACGTCACCTTGAGCCAGTTGTGCGAGCGGCGCGCGATGTCGTAGCGCGCGTGCTCGCCGCGCAGCGTCTTCACCATGAGCCCCTCGCAGGAGGCGCGCACCGCCTCGTCCAGGAACTGCTGCACCTCCTCCATGCTGCTGCAGTCCCGGTGCCCCGCCAACTGCCGCACGTCACCTTGAGCCAGTTGTGCGAGCGGCGCGCGATGTCGTAGCGCGCGTGCTCGCCGCGCAGCGTCTTCACCATGAGCCCCTCGCAGGAGGCGCGCACCGCCTCGTCCAGGAACTGCTGCACCTCCTCCATGCTGCTGCAGTCCCGGTGCCCCGCCAACTGCCGCACGTCACCTTGAGCCAGTTGTGCGAGCGGCGCGCGATGTCGTAGCGCGCGTGCTCGCCGCGCAGCGTCTTCACCATGAGCCCCTCGCAGGAGGCGCGCACCGCCTCGTCCAGGAACTGCTGCACCTCCTCCATGCTGCTGCAGTCCCGGTGCCCCGCCAACTGCCGCACGTCACCTTGAGCCAGTTGTGCGAGCGGCGCGCGATGTCGTAGCGCGCGTGCTCGCCGCGCAGCGTCTTCACCATGAGCCCCTCGCAGGAGGCGCGCACCGCCTCGTCCAGGAACTGCTGCACCTCCTCCATGCTGCTGCAGTCCCGGTGCCCCGCCAACTGCCGCACGTCACCTTGAGCCAGTTGTGCGAGCGGCGCGCGATGTCGTAGCGCGCGTGCTCGCCGCGCAGCGTCTTCACCATGAGCCCCTCGCAGGAGGCGCGCACCGCCTCGTCCAGGAACTGCTGCACCTCCTCCATGCTGCTGCAGTCCCGGTGCCCCGCCAACTGCCGCACGTCACCTTGAGCCAGTTGTGCGAGCGGCGCGCGATGTCGTAGCGCGCGTGCTCGCCGCGCAGCGTCTTCACCATGAGCCCCTCGCAGGAGGCGCGCACCGCCTCGTCCAGGAACTGCTGCACCTCCTCCATGCTGCTGCAGTCCCGGTGCCCCGCCAACTGCCGCACGTCACCTTGAGCCAGTTGTGCGAGCGGCGCGCGATGTCGTAGCGCGCGTGCTCGCCGCGCAGCGTCTTCACCATGAGCCCCTCGCAGGAGGCGCGCACCGCCTCGTCCAGGAACTGCTGCACCTCCTCCATGCTGCTGCAGTCCCGGTGCCCCGCCAACTGCCGCACGTCACCTTGAGCCAGTTGTGCGAGCGGCGCGCGATGTCGTAGCGCGCGTGCTCGCCGCGCAGCGTCTTCACCATGAGCCCCTCGCAGGAGGCGCGCACCGCCTCGTCCAGGAACTGCTGCACCTCCTCCATGCTGCTGCAGTCCCGGTGCCCCGCCAACTGCCGCACGTCACCTTGAGCCAGTTGTGCGAGCGGCGCGCGATGTCGTAGCGCGCGTGCTCGCCGCGCAGCGTCTTCACCATGAGCCCCTCGCAGGAGGCGCGCACCGCCTCGTCCAGGAACTGCTGCACCTCCTCCATGCTGCTGCAGTCCCGGTGCCCCGCCAACTGCCGCACGTCACCTTGAGCCAGTTGTGCGAGCGGCGCGCGATGTCGTAGCGCGCGTGCTCGCCGCGCAGCGTCTTCACCATGAGCCCCTCGCAGGAGGCGCGCACCGCCTCGTCCAGGAACTGCTGCACCTCCTCCATGCTGCTGCAGTCCCGGTGCCCCGCCAACTGCCGCACGTCACCTTGAGCCAGTTGTGCGAGCGGCGCGCGATGTCGTAGCGCGCGTGCTCGCCGCGCAGCGTCTTCACCATGAGCCCCTCGCAGGAGGCGCGCACCGCCTCGTCCAGGAACTGCTGCACCTCCTCCATGCTGCTGCAGTCCCGGTGCCCCGCCAACTGCCGCACGTCACCTTGAGCCAGTTGTGCGAGCGGCGCGCGATGTCGTAGCGCGCGTGCTCGCCGCGCAGCGTCTTCACCATGAGCCCCTCGCAGGAGGCGCGCACCGCCTCGTCCAGGAACTGCTGCACCTCCTCCATGCTGCTGCAGTCCCGGTGCCCCGCCAACTGCCGCACGTCACCTTGAGCCAGTTGTGCGAGCGGCGCGCGATGTCGTAGCGCGCGTGCTCGCCGCGCAGCGTCTTCACCATGAGCCCCTCGCAGGAGGCGCGCACCGCCTCGTCCAGGAACTGCTGCACCTCCTCCATGCTGCTGCAGTCCCGGTGCCCCGCCAACTGCCGCACGTCACCTTGAGCCAGTTGTGCGAGCGGCGCGCGATGTCGTAGCGCGCGTGCTCGCCGCGCAGCGTCTTCACCATGAGCCCCTCGCAGGAGGCGCGCACCGCCTCGTCCAGGAACTGCTGCACCTCCTCCATGCTGCTGCAGTCCCGGTGCCCCGCCAACTGCCGCACGTCACCTTGAGCCAGTTGTGCGAGCGGCGCGCGATGTCGTAGCGCGCGTGCTCGCCGCGCAGCGTCTTCACCATGAGCCCCTCGCAGGAGGCGCGCACCGCCTCGTCCAGGAACTGCTGCACCTCCTCCATGCTGCTGCAGTCCCGGTGCCCCGCCAACTGCCGCACGTCACCTTGAGCCAGTTGTGCGAGCGGCGCGCGATGTCGTAGCGCGCGTGCTCGCCGCGCAGCGTCTTCACCATGAGCCCCTCGCAGGAGGCGCGCACCGCCTCGTCCAGGAACTGCTGCACCTCCTCCATGCTGCTGCAGTCCCGGTGCCCCGCCAACTGCCGCACGTCACCTTGAGCCAGTTGTGCGAGCGGCGCGCGATGTCGTAGCGCGCGTGCTCGCCGCGCAGCGTCTTCACCATGAGCCCCTCGCAGGAGGCGCGCACCGCCTCGTCCAGGAACTGCTGCACCTCCTCCATGCTGCTGCAGTCCCGGTGCCCCGCCAACTGCCGCACGTCACCTTGAGCCAGTTGTGCGAGCGGCGCGCGATGTCGTAGCGCGCGTGCTCGCCGCGCAGCGTCTTCACCATGAGCCCCTCGCAGGAGGCGCGCACCGCCTCGTCCAGGAACTGCTGCACCTCCTCCATGCTGCTGCAGTCCCGGTGCCCCGCCAACTGCCGCACGTCACCTTGAGCCAGTTGTGCGAGCGGCGCGCGATGTCGTAGCGCGCGTGCTCGCCGCGCAGCGTCTTCACCATGAGCCCCTCGCAGGAGGCGCGCACCGCCTCGTCCAGGAACTGCTGCACCTCCTCCATGCTGCTGCAGTCCCGGTGCCCCGCCAACTGCCGCACGTCACCTTGAGCCAGTTGTGCGAGCGGCGCGCGATGTCGTAGCGCGCGTGCTCGCCGCGCAGCGTCTTCACCATGAGCCCCTCGCAGGAGGCGCGCACCGCCTCGTCCAGGAACTGCTGCACCTCCTCCATGCTGCTGCAGTCCCGGTGCCCCGCCAACTGCCGCACGTCACCTTGAGCCAGTTGTGCGAGCGGCGCGCGATGTCGTAGCGCGCGTGCTCGCCGCGCAGCGTCTTCACCATGAGCCCCTCGCAGGAGGCGCGCACCGCCTCGTCCAGGAACTGCTGCACCTCCTCCATGCTGCTGCAGTCCCGGTGCCCCGCCAACTGCCGCACGTCACCTTGAGCCAGTTGTGCGAGCGGCGCGCGATGTCGTAGCGCGCGTGCTCGCCGCGCAGCGTCTTCACCATGAGCCCCTCGCAGGAGGCGCGCACCGCCTCGTCCAGGAACTGCTGCACCTCCTCCATGCTGCTGCAGTCCCGGTGCCCCGCCAACTGCCGCACGTCACCTTGAGCCAGTTGTGCGAGCGGCGCGCGATGTCGTAGCGCGCGTGCTCGCCGCGCAGCGTCTTCACCATGAGCCCCTCGCAGGAGGCGCGCACCGCCTCGTCCAGGAACTGCTGCACCTCCTCCATGCTGCTGCAGTCCCGGTGCCCCGCCAACTGCCGCACGTCACCTTGAGCCAGTTGTGCGAGCGGCGCGCGATGTCGTAGCGCGCGTGCTCGCCGCGCAGCGTCTTCACCATGAGCCCCTCGCAGGAGGCGCGCACCGCCTCGTCCAGGAACTGCTGCACCTCCTCCATGCTGCTGCAGTCCCGGTGCCCCGCCAACTGCCGCACGTCACCTTGAGCCAGTTGTGCGAGCGGCGCGCGATGTCGTAGCGCGCGTGCTCGCCGCGCAGCGTCTTCACCATGAGCCCCTCGCAGGAGGCGCGCACCGCCTCGTCCAGGAACTGCTGCACCTCCTCCATGCTGCTGCAGTCCCGGTGCCCCGCCAACTGCCGCACGTCACCTTGAGCCAGTTGTGCGAGCGGCGCGCGATGTCGTAGCGCGCGTGCTCGCCGCGCAGCGTCTTCACCATGAGCCCCTCGCAGGAGGCGCGCACCGCCTCGTCCAGGAACTGCTGCACCTCCTCCATGCTGCTGCAGTCCCGGTGCCCCGCCAACTGCCGCACGTCACCTTGAGCCAGTTGTGCGAGCGGCGCGCGATGTCGTAGCGCGCGTGCTCGCCGCGCAGCGTCTTCACCATGAGCCCCTCGCAGGAGGCGCGCACCGCCTCGTCCAGGAACTGCTGCACCTCCTCCATGCTGCTGCAGTCCCGGTGCCCCGCCAACTGCCGCACGTCACCTTGAGCCAGTTGTGCGAGCGGCGCGCGATGTCGTAGCGCGCGTGCTCGCCGCGCAGCGTCTTCACCATGAGCCCCTCGCAGGAGGCGCGCACCGCCTCGTCCAGGAACTGCTGCACCTCCTCCATGCTGCTGCAGTCCCGGTGCCCCGCCAACTGCCGCACGTCACCTTGAGCCAGTTGTGCGAGCGGCGCGCGATGTCGTAGCGCGCGTGCTCGCCGCGCAGCGTCTTCACCATGAGCCCCTCGCAGGAGGCGCGCACCGCCTCGTCCAGGAACTGCTGCACCTCCTCCATGCTGCTGCAGTCCCGGTGCCCCGCCAACTGCCGCACGTCACCTTGAGCCAGTTGTGCGAGCGGCGCGCGATGTCGTAGCGCGCGTGCTCGCCGCGCAGCGTCTTCACCATGAGCCCCTCGCAGGAGGCGCGCACCGCCTCGTCCAGGAACTGCTGCACCTCCTCCATGCTGCTGCAGTCCCGGTGCCCCGCCAACTGCCGCACGTCACCTTGAGCCAGTTGTGCGAGCGGCGCGCGATGTCGTAGCGCGCGTGCTCGCCGCGCAGCGTCTTCACCATGAGCCCCTCGCAGGAGGCGCGCACCGCCTCGTCCAGGAACTGCTGCACCTCCTCCATGCTGCTGCAGTCCCGGTGCCCCGCCAACTGCCGCACGTCACCTTGAGCCAGTTGTGCGAGCGGCGCGCGATGTCGTAGCGCGCGTGCTCGCCGCGCAGCGTCTTCACCATGAGCCCCTCGCAGGAGGCGCGCACCGCCTCGTCCAGGAACTGCTGCACCTCCTCCATGCTGCTGCAGTCCCGGTGCCCCGCCAACTGCCGCACGTCACCTTGAGCCAGTTGTGCGAGCGGCGCGCGATGTCGTAGCGCGCGTGCTCGCCGCGCAGCGTCTTCACCATGAGCCCCTCGCAGGAGGCGCGCACCGCCTCGTCCAGGAACTGCTGCACCTCCTCCATGCTGCTGCAGTCCCGGTGCCCCGCCAACTGCCGCACGTCACCTTGAGCCAGTTGTGCGAGCGGCGCGCGATGTCGTAGCGCGCGTGCTCGCCGCGCAGCGTCTTCACCATGAGCCCCTCGCAGGAGGCGCGCACCGCCTCGTCCAGGAACTGCTGCACCTCCTCCATGCTGCTGCAGTCCCGGTGCCCCGCCAACTGCCGCACGTCACCTTGAGCCAGTTGTGCGAGCGGCGCGCGATGTCGTAGCGCGCGTGCTCGCCGCGCAGCGTCTTCACCATGAGCCCCTCGCAGGAGGCGCGCACCGCCTCGTCCAGGAACTGCTGCACCTCCTCCATGCTGCTGCAGTCCCGGTGCCCCGCCAACTGCCGCACGTCACCTTGAGCCAGTTGTGCGAGCGGCGCGCGATGTCGTAGCGCGCGTGCTCGCCGCGCAGCGTCTTCACCATGAGCCCCTCGCAGGAGGCGCGCACCGCCTCGTCCAGGAACTGCTGCACCTCCTCCATGCTGCTGCAGTCCCGGTGCCCCGCCAACTGCCGCACGTCACCTTGAGCCAGTTGTGCGAGCGGCGCGCGATGTCGTAGCGCGCGTGCTCGCCGCGCAGCGTCTTCACCATGAGCCCCTCGCAGGAGGCGCGCACCGCCTCGTCCAGGAACTGCTGCACCTCCTCCATGCTGCTGCAGTCCCGGTGCCCCGCCAACTGCCGCACGTCACCTTGAGCCAGTTGTGCGAGCGGCGCGCGATGTCGTAGCGCGCGTGCTCGCCGCGCAGCGTCTTCACCATGAGCCCCTCGCAGGAGGCGCGCACCGCCTCGTCCAGGAACTGCTGCACCTCCTCCATGCTGCTGCAGTCCCGGTGCCCCGCCAACTGCCGCACGTCACCTTGAGCCAGTTGTGCGAGCGGCGCGCGATGTCGTAGCGCGCGTGCTCGCCGCGCAGCGTCTTCACCATGAGCCCCTCGCAGGAGGCGCGCACCGCCTCGTCCAGGAACTGCTGCACCTCCTCCATGCTGCTGCAGTCCCGGTGCCCCGCCAACTGCCGCACGTCACCTTGAGCCAGTTGTGCGAGCGGCGCGCGATGTCGTAGCGCGCGTGCTCGCCGCGCAGCGTCTTCACCATGAGCCCCTCGCAGGAGGCGCGCACCGCCTCGTCCAGGAACTGCTGCACCTCCTCCATGCTGCTGCAGTCCCGGTGCCCCGCCAACTGCCGCACGTCACCTTGAGCCAGTTGTGCGAGCGGCGCGCGATGTCGTAGCGCGCGTGCTCGCCGCGCAGCGTCTTCACCATGAGCCCCTCGCAGGAGGCGCGCACCGCCTCGTCCAGGAACTGCTGCACCTCCTCCATGCTGCTGCAGTCCCGGTGCCCCGCCAACTGCCGCACGTCACCTTGAGCCAGTTGTGCGAGCGGCGCGCGATGTCGTAGCGCGCGTGCTCGCCGCGCAGCGTCTTCACCATGAGCCCCTCGCAGGAGGCGCGCACCGCCTCGTCCAGGAACTGCTGCACCTCCTCCATGCTGCTGCAGTCCCGGTGCCCCGCCAACTGCCGCACGTCACCTTGAGCCAGTTGTGCGAGCGGCGCGCGATGTCGTAGCGCGCGTGCTCGCCGCGCAGCGTCTTCACCATGAGCCCCTCGCAGGAGGCGCGCACCGCCTCGTCCAGGAACTGCTGCACCTCCTCCATGCTGCTGCAGTCCCGGTGCACAGCGAACTGCCACGCGCCTGCCGATGAAAGTCAGCACGGCTCAGAACAAATTCACCTCGGCTATGTTAAGAATAAGAATTTATTGATTTTTCCACACAAATAAAAAAAAAAAAAAGTAAAGTGATAATAAAGCAAGAATGAAAAAAAATATAAAATTGTGCACGTTGACGTAAACTAGGCGGCGTTACCCTTGAGCTCGCGGAAGTGTTCGCGCAGCAGGCGGCGGCGCTCGGCCAGCGGCTCGCGCACGAGCGCGCGCCCGTTGAGGAACAGCAGGTCGAACACGAACACGCACACCTGCACCTTGATCTCCGCCGCCGACGCGTCCTTGCGCTTGCGCGTCGACAGCACCTGCACAGACCACGCTATGTCATCCTACATCCTCCAGCCGGCTCCACGGGCCGCACCGAAAATCAGCTTCGTGGTTCCTTTTTGTTCCATGACTGTTAGTTATATTAAGTACTGTTAGATGGTGTTAGTAATTAGTACCTAATTGTTAGTGAGACGTTTTTAGTCAGTCATAGATGCGTTGCTACCCTTGAAGACTAAGATAGTCGCCTCTAAAGGGTGCAACAGGAAACAACTGTCCAAAACGACTACAATTGTACCTCGGGCGAACTCTCTATGGAACTAAATGGATTCTCTACATTTAGTGACTTGATATGGACACGTTGCGCGGTTCCAGTAGTGTGGTGTGCTGTCGTTGGCCAGCAGTGGGCAGCAGTGGGCAGAGGTGGGCAGCGGTGGGCGGCGGTACCTGGAAGGGCAGGATCTGGTCAGCGGCGGGGTCGTAGGCCACGGCCTCGCAGTCCAGCACGCAGCTGGTGACCTTCTCCGTCAGCAGGTCTGGCAGGCGCGCCAGCACGTCCGGGTACTTGCTGCGAGAGAGAATGATTAATTCAATTTCCCGTGCCCAGCGCTGGTCATACACTGATTTATTGCTTCACTAACTGATACATGGTACAGGGTAAGCATTAGCTGCAACCCGTAGACGTCCCACTGCTGGGCATGCGTCTCAAAGGGGACCTCGCTGAAAACCAGCAGCCGTGGCTATCGTTGCACTATAGCGCCGGCTGATTTTTATTTTCCGCACTACTCCACCGACAAAATGAAGTTTTTTTCTTCTTCTTCCCTGTATAAAACGAGCGAGACGGAAGAAGGCTGGTCACTAGCCTGGTGTTGTTCTCCTGGTTCCGGCTGTAGACGGCGGCGCGCGCGTAGTCGGGCGCGTCGTGCCCGGGCACGTGGATCTGCGCGCGCTCGCCGTCGTACTTGTACTCGCACGTGAACTGCTCGTTCTCGAACCTGAGGGACGGACGACGTTGTGTTAGATAGAAGTACCACTTAGGTCATCGATACAAAAAAGAAATCAGAAATATCTTAAAAATTGTGGTCATGGTAGTTAAAAATATCATGAGGGGTGTCAACTTTCTAAGAATTTCCAATTTTATTACGTAATTTGAACAAAAATCTTTTTTTTCTTTAGTAGTAATTAGCAGGCCCATCCTCAGGTTCCCGCTTATCGTTGAATTTTGGAACACCTTGTATATGGGAAAGTCATTACGAAAAATTTGCATGGTTCCCGTGAACTGGACAAAATACTGAAATAATCTTTTCTATAACTAACTATCGATAAATTTTTAATCGATTGATGGCCGTCTCTGTAGTATGATCTCGGTATGATCTGCGGAACTGCGAGTAAAGCTAGATTTCGATTAGTTATGAGCGCTTTCTGTAGGGATATGAGCGCTTCAACATAGTTATTAACATACAGAATTATGGTCCTTCGAGCCGGATACGAACCATCGACATTTATTCAATCATCCATTTTGGGTGTGAAACCAACCTATCAGCTATATTTCATCAAAAATACGTCATAATATTTGTACGATTGTACGAGCGGAGACCGCCGTACAATCGTACAAATACGGACGCTAGGTGGCGCGACGATATGCGCAAGTCTGTAAGAAGCGAGTGGATGAGCAGTGGCGTAGACCGAGCTCTGTGGCGTGTAAAAAGAGATCTAAAGTGGGCTGAAGGGCAGGGAAGAGCGAGGGCACCTGTTGAAGACCTCGCCCACCCCCTTGGTGGGGTGGGCCAGCATGGGCTTGAGCGGCACGCCGGGCGCCAGGCGGCAGTGCGCGGGCAGCGCGCGCACGCCGTGCTCCAGCAGCACGGGCACGACCAGCTCGTAGTTGGGGCACTCGCAGTACGTCGTCTTCACTATGAGCGCGAACTCATCCACGAGCGCCTGGGACAACACATTAGTTCATTCACTCAAGGCTTTATATGATAAGGTTATGTGTAGGACACAAAATAATATATGGTGACAATAATTTATGAAACTAAGTATGATGAACTATGATGAACTAATCTAAATCAGATCAGATAGAAATAGTACTCTATTTGGTTCATGTAGTATAGAACTTGTTTATAAAATTATAAATATCTTGGACATTCTCACACACGGCCATCTGACCCCAAAGTAAGCGCGAGCCTGTGTCATGGGTGTCACATACATAGAAATTTTGAAATACATACATAAAAAGATAATATTAACATCCAGACACAGAACAAATACAAGTGTTCGTCACACGGATATTTGTCCTGAGTGGGATTCGAACCCACGACCCCTGGCGCAACAGACAGGGTCACTACCGATTGCGCCAATGGGACCGTCAATATGAGAGTGGTGATGGATGAGCAGACACAGACACAGACAGCGTGTCTAGACAAAAGATCGATCTTACGATCTTTTCGATCTTACGTTCCGTACTAGTTTTTCGCCTCGCCAGACGATTGTTTTTACTACAACTACCGCCAAACACAACTGCTGACCTCGGATGTCTTTTACGGCGATCTCTGAGCGTTAAACCTGGAGGGTACCTTGAAGCTGTCTGCGGCCATGTCCGCGGCCACGTCGAGCGCCCCCGCGCGCTCGCCCGCCGGCGGGGTGCGCGCGGCGGCCAGCGCCAGCGCCTGCAGCAGCGACTGCTCCGCCAGGCCCACGCGCAGCTTGCCTTCCAGCGACCTGGGACCGCAAGCGATGCGTTAGTAACTGTCGAACATCACGCAATTAGCCTGTCTATGGTTCTACACGCAAAAGTTGGCAGTGGGCAAATCCAGGATGACCACAACGTAAAACGAGAACGGTTGGAGCTGCGCGCGCGCAAACGTCACTTTCTAAATTATTCACTTGTAGTAGACGCATCATATCACTTCATTAAAATTCATCCAGTAATTCGCCTTATTTTCTTATTATTATTTATTTTATTATTATATCATCGGCATCACATCATCATCATCAACATAGTCTTTGTAAAACTATGGAGAGCCATGCGGTCCTAGGTGTGCTAACAGCACTTCAGACATAACAACGTGACTGCAACCGTATAAACACAGTTTATAGAGCACATATGACGATCTATAAACGACGTTACAGGTTTGTAGCAACATGTAATCAATAACAAGAAAAAGAGTATAGGAGATAGAACATCACCTTGGGACACACCAGTGTTAATTAGTTTCATACCTAAGGAACACCCACAATAGCCGTAATAAATCACTGAGATGCTATCCATTTGCACAATCCTTCGGAAATAAACAAAGGATGTTCTATCATGTTCATACTAACAAAACGCCAAATTAGGCCAACTGAGATCAAAAGCCTAACCGAAGTCCAGGCAGACTAACACTTCTGTTAATAACTCCAGCGTCACGTGTTGACGTAAACCACAACGTTGCTGTTAGTAAATGGATATAATAAGTAACAGCTCGCCGAGAACCATTCTTGACGTAAACCCTAATATCGAACAGCTTACTAGAGGCCAGGAAGCTATTTGACTTGAATGTGATGAACCCTAAACAAGAATAGCTTACCGTATCAAGTAGCGCGCCTCGGACTGCCGACACGCCACGTACAGCGACTGGATCTTGCTGATCTTCTTGTTCACCGACGCCTGGCCTGCGGACAGATGCACCGACTGAGACGAATGAATGCATGAGCGAAATCATTTATTTGATAGAATGAAAGCAAGTAATTACCACAATCTCCACCAGTCCGCATTGGAGCAGCTTGGTGGAGTATGCTCTAGCTAGAGTCTAGACCTCCCGCAGCTGCGTCTGTGGGGGAGACCCGTGCCCAGCAGTGGGACGTCTATGGGTCGCAGCTAATTACCACTATAATGCTAACACAAATTGGTAAGCATCAGTGCGTTCTTGGTAGATCCCGGAACCTCCCCACATGCACAGGATGGTTGCCGAGGGAGTTTTATGGGTAAAAATATCACACTAGCCTTTACCCCCCTCCCCCCCAGATTGGGTATCTTTTGAAGATTTCCCCACAAGAAGTTGGCACTGCATTCACTACTGTTAAACTAAAAAAACACAAGTGTGTTGTTTTAGACCTTATAAGGCCAAATATGTGTGTCATCCTACTTACCGGTCATCTGGGCGACCTCCTTGAGCGCCCGGAAGACCCTGCGCGCGGTGAGCGGCGGCGGCGCGAGCACGGTGCGCTGCGTGGCGCGCGCGTCCTCCGCCACGCGGCCCAGGTCGCCCGCCCGCTGCGCCGCCGCCTTCATCTGCGCCAGCGAGCGGCCCGTGCACTGCCCCACTCACCGTTGTTATCCTACTCACCGGTCATCTGGGCGACCTCCTTGAGCGCCCGGAAGACCCTGCGCGCGGTGAGCGGCGGCGGCGCGAGCACGGTGCGCTGCGTGGCGCGCGCGTCCTCCGCCACGCGGCCCAGGTCGCCCGCCCGCTGCGCCGCCGCCTTCATCTGCGCCAGCGAGCGGCCCGTGCACTGCCCCACTCACCGTTGTTATCCTACTCACCGGTCATCTGGGCGACCTCCTTGAGCGCCCGGAAGACCCTGCGCGCGGTGAGCGGCGGCGGCGCGAGCACGGTGCGCTGCGTGGCGCGCGCGTCCTCCGCCACGCGGCCCAGGTCGCCCGCCCGCTGCGCCGCCGCCTTCATCTGCGCCAGCGAGCGGCCCGTGCACTGCCCCACTCACCGTTGTTATCCTACTCACCGGTCATCTGGGCGACCTCCTTGAGCGCCCGGAAGACCCTGCGCGCGGTGAGCGGCGGCGGCGCGAGCACGGTGCGCTGCGTGGCGCGCGCGTCCTCCGCCACGCGGCCCAGGTCGCCCGCCCGCTGCGCCGCCGCCCTCATCTGCGCCAGCGAGCGGCCCGTGCACTGCCCCACTCACCGTTGTTATCCTACTCACCGGTCATCTGGGCGACCTCCTTGAGCGCCCGGAAGACCCTGCGCGCGGTGAGCGGCGGCGGCGCGAGCACGGTGCGCTGCGTGGCGCGCGCGTCCTCCGCCACGCGGCCCAGGTCGCCCGCCCGCTGCGCCGCCGCCCTCATCTGCGCCAGCGAGCGGCCCGTGCACTGCCCCACTCACCGTTGTTATCCTACTCACCGGTCATCTGGGCGACCTCCTTGAGCGCCCGGAAGACCCTGCGCGCGGTGAGCGGCGGCGGCGCGAGCACGGTGCGCTGCGTGGCGCGCGCGTCCTCCGCCACGCGGCCCAGGTCGCCCGCCCGCTGCGCCGCCGCCTTCATCTGCGCCAGCGAGCGGCCCGTGCACTGCCCCACTCACCGTTGTTATCCTACTCACCGGTCATCTGGGCGACCTCCTTGAGCGCCCGGAAGACCCTGCGCGCGGTGAGCGGCGGCGGCGCGAGCACGGTGCGCTGCGTGGCGCGCGCGTCCTCCGCCACGCGGCCCAGGTCGCCCGCCCGCTGCGCCGCCGCCTTCATCTGCGCCAGCGAGCGGCCCGTGCACTGCCCCACTCACCGTTGTTATCCTACTCACCGGTCATCTGGGCGACCTCCTTGAGCGCCCGGAAGACCCTGCGCGCGGTGAGCGGCGGCGGCGCGAGCACGGTGCGCTGCGTGGCGCGCGCGTCCTCCGCCACGCGGCCCAGGTCGCCCGCCCGCTGCGCCGCCGCCTTCATCTGCGCCAGCGAGCGGCCCGTGCACTGGCCCACCGCCTTCATCAGGTACGTCTCCGCTATGCCTGTGACCAGGTGCAGTACATCATTGGACCGGTGACCGCGGATATCCTCTTAGAAGGATAATGGCCAGACCATTATCCACCAATGTTTTCCAATATGCTAGGTACAATCAATTTATCCTTATTTCTTGTACTAAAGTTATGTACACTGCTTTTTTTGCCAAAAAATTTAATTTTTTCGTACATACATCCATACTAATATTATAAATGGGAAAGTGTGTTTGTTTGTTTGTCCGGCTTTCACGTCGCAACGAAGCTAATAAATGATATGATTTTTGTGTGTGGAGATAGTGAGGAGGGTGGAGAGTGACGTAGGCTACTTTTTACCTCGGTTAAACATCCCCATCCATGAGAAGATCGATGTTTTGTTATTTGCTAGATATTTAGTTCCGGATGTTGTTAATAGATGGCGTTAGTAAAATTCATTTGCAAGTTCTGAATCACGCTAACAAATTATACATGTAAATTAATTATGTCATAGGCAAATAAAAATAATTGAATTTTGAATTCGCGCTAGACAAATTGTTGTTTTGGTTTAAAATTTATATGGTAAAGGAATAAGACATACGCTTTGATTTTGGTTTTGGTTCGCTTCTTGAATTGGTTTTGTCGACTGTTGTTGTTTTGGCTTAAAATAATAATTATTTTTAAACCATACCATATATATAATAGCTTCGTTGCGACGTGAAAGCCGGACAAACAAACAAACACACTTTCACATTTTTAATATTAGTAAGTATAGTAAGTATGGATGTTCGCGTGTGACCAATGCCCAGAATCTTTTCTGCGTCCCAAGCCGTGTATGGCTGGAAACACATCAAAAGAAAAATTCACACCCATTTGGAAAACAAATCGCACTTATATGTGCTCTCCGCGTTAGCATTGCCTGTACACGTAAGCAGGATCGGTGGATCCTACATCAATCTTCACCAGCACACTTCTATTGAAGTTAGCTTATAGCTCTAGTATGTCAGTGTACGTGTACACTTTATCTGCGGTGAGCATTATCTCTGCTTCCTATAAGTATCTTTTAATCGTGGAACTGTCACTATCCATCCACCAAAAATGTGTCATGTATGATAAATAATTCATTGTTAATTTCCTTTGACCACGCGGGCGAAGCCGCGGGTAAAAGCTAGTATTTTCATAAATATATTGGCATGGTCAGTCTGTCTAGAATTGTAAGCTGGAGTTACTAGGCAGTTCAGGGCGAGCAATACTTTGAGAAGCGATGGCCTGTTTAAATGTTACAAAATCTATATTATAAAAATGAATCGCAAAATGTGTTGGTAAGCGCATAACTCAACAACGCCTGGACCAATTTGGCCAATTCTTTTTTTTAAATGTTCGTTGAAGTTCAAGGATGGTTTTTACGGCGAGAAAAATTTGAAAATTCATCCCCTAAGGGGGTAAAACAGGGGGTGCAAAGTTAGTATGAAGCTTTGCCGTTTTTGAAGTTAATGAATGTGTAACGCGAGCGAAGCTGCGGGCGTCCACTAGTTATTAAAAGAAAAAGTAGTTAAATTTACATGGAAGAGTGTATATGGAACAAAATAAGTTTAATGTAAAACCTATTTTGTTCCATATAGAGTTCGCCCGGGCAGTACCACCGCCCGCCACGGTACCTAGCTTGTAATAATTGTATTTAAAACAATTGTGGTCCTGTTGGAAAAGTGAGGTTTCCAGTTACACTTCTAGGCGACCATCTTAGCGGCGGTAACTACACATTTGTGACTTGGAACGAGACTCGTGACTAAAAAATTCTAACTGGACTATTACAAACACCAACTAACAGGGCTAACTATCACAACAGTCCCCAGTCCTCATACCCACTAACAAACTGACTAACTAATGGTCTAATTAACTCTCGCAGCTAACTTGACTAACCATCCCAGTCCCTATTAGAGTCTTGTTCGAAGTCAGTCACAGCCTAGTTGTCACGGGCGGCAGCAAATGGGTGGTGCTGCAAGCTCGTTTACTATCTTATATCCATAAAAAAAAGGAGTAGAGGAGACCAGCATCTAGGTCTCTCCTTGAATCCTGTCAGGATTTCGTTCAGCGCTAAATTTTCGCATCGCGAGGTAACTATAGTTGGTAGAAAAAACTTACCAAGCTCCAATCCATGGTACGCGGGCGCGAGCTGGTTCAGACACATGTAGACGCTCGGCAGCAGGTCCTCGGGCGTCAGCGCGATGACGGAGCGGAGGTAGTTGGCGAGGATGTCCACCATCTTGAGGCGGGCGGACGTGGCCTCGATGGCCTCCAGCGTCCTGGCCAGCGCCAGGTAGGGCACGGGCTCGCCCGCGCGCCAGCACGCGTCCTTCACCGGGTGGTACTTCGCCTTGGCTGGGTTGTATTCGGTTGCTGCAATGGGATGACAAATAGAGTCACAGTTATAGGAATATTTATGCGTCTTTCAATTGATCCATCCATCCATCCATCAGCCCTTTTGGGTCCACTGCTGGACGTAGGCCTCCCTCATTCGTCGCCACTCCTCCCGATCCTGCGCCCTCTGAATCCAACGGTTTTTCGCCGTCTTCCTTAGGTCGTCAGTCCACCTCGTCGGGGGCGGCCAATACTTCGTTTTCCAAAACACAGTCTCCAATCAAGGACTTTCCTTCAATTATTAGTCACTAATAGTCAATTTTTTTTTTTTTTATGGAAAAAAGATAGCAAACGAGCTTGCAGCACCACCCATCCGCTGCCGCCCATGACAACTGTGACTGACTTTGAACAAGACTCAATTAGGGACTGGGATGGTTAGTCCAATTAGTTGAGAGAGTTAATTAGAACATTAGTTGGTCAGTTCGTTAGTAGGTATGAGGACTGGGGACTGTTAGTGATAGTTAGTCCTGTTAGTTGGTGTTAGTAATAGTCCAGTTAGTACTTGTTAGTAGGAGTCTCGTTCTAAGTCAGTCACAGATGTGTTGCTACCCTTGAGGACTAAGATGGTCGCCTCTAAAGAAGTGTAACCGGAATCCACACCTTTCCAACCGGACCACAATTGCTTTAAAAACAATTATTACACGGCAGAAATGGTACTAGGTACCGTGGCGGGCGGTGGTACTGCCCCGGGCGAACTCTATATGGAACCAATTAGCTTTCATATAAAACCTATTTGGTTCCCTATAGGCTCTACCACCTACAAAACTTAACAATTATTTTACTGGGTTTCTGTCTGGTGTGTTCAGATTCATTTATTTTCATTATATACTACTGCAGGTTCACAAAGTTGATGCTACTGAGAAGAAGACGGCAAGAAACTCCGTAGTTACTCTTTACACTCATATGGCAATAGGCTCGCCACCTGGGGTTGACATAGTCCAAAAAATAACAGGTGAAAATGATTGTGCATCTCTGACTATCCTTTATGGAAAATACAGGCGTGATGTTATGTTACTATTCATTATGAAACTACTTTAGCTACTAACAAAGACTTATAGAATATTAAATACCTGGAACTGTTGACCCGGTATCCTCATCTTTATTCTCATTTGTAACACCATTTTCTTTGTCCAAAGCACCTCTTTTAGTTCTCAAAATTTCGAATGCATTCTTCTTTTTTGGAGGAGAATTCTCTTTCTTAGTCTTGTTGGCGGGCGATGGAGTCTTTGAATTAGAGTTATGTTCACTGTTTTCTTTTTTTTCTGGGCTCAAGTCTTCTTCTTTTGCAAGGGAGACATTCTTCTTACTATTTTTAGTCCCAGCTTTTTTCTTTCCCATGGGAGACTGCTTTTCTTCTTTTATTTCAGTACTAACAGAAGTTTTCCTAGTACTTTTCCTGACTTTCTTTTCTTCTAATTTAGGAGAACATACCTCTTCCTTTATCTTCTGATTACCCTTGGCTTTCTTTGACTTAGGTGAGTCATAGGTTTTGAGTTTCATTTTTTCTTTCTTAACCGAAGATTCACATTCAGAGCCACTTTTAGGGGAGTCACTGGTTTTATCCGGAGCCTCAGGTTCACTCTCTGAACTCTCAATGCGCTGCCTTTTTGTTCGCTTTTTCTGGAAACAACATACAACATAACAAAACAACAGGCTTTGACAATCCAGCCTTCATCTTTACCTAGTGTACAGAAGTGCACAGAATACATAACCATTTACAGGAAATTAATATTCATCTGTCCACTACAAGTATTTTACCTTTTCCAAACTGGCCGGTGATGAAGATATCTGATTATTTGTAGCTTGAGGTGACTTGCTTTCATCGCTGTTTGATCTCAGCCTTTTAGAAGATCTCTGTAACTATCAATAGAATGTGCATGAAGATATTGCAGAGTTATGTAATGTAGGGTAAAGACTTGTCTTTTACTGTTACATTTATAAACTAACTGCAACATAATTAGCAATAAGTTCAAGAGAGAGAGATTCATCAGATCAGATCATTATTTCACTGAGAGACTGATATAGGTGTATTGTGTGATAGTAAATATCAGAAGATTCACAGCGTTTCCACAGGGTTCACACACCTTGTCGCTCAACACTAACCCGACATCACACATAAAGCACAATCATAAGAAAATAAATGAAACGAAGCCAATTATTTACCTTGATGTCAGGTGTAGGTGATTGTTTACCATCAGACTCATCGGAGTGCGATTGATCCTAAAAATAAGTGACAAATATCAATTAGTGCAATCTCCACGTCATGTTGTGGTGTGCACTCAAAGTGCTAGTTAGAAAATAATGCCGATTAACTCATAACTCTATCATACCTTAACAATTCTTTCTTCAGTATCTCCAGATGATTTCTTAGGAGTTACTTTAAAAAACGACATGATACTTTTCTGTGCCATTGCTCTTGTATTAACATAGACGTACGACGGTGAAATATTTATTTTATCCTTACGGTTAGTTGGTAAACAAATGTTACAATGTACAGAAGACTGTTTAACAAATGTAACTATTCTGCAGGTTTTGAAAATCCCATTAAACTTCTTCATGTATAGGTACTGAAGATTTAATTCAAATTAAAAATGTTGGGATTTCCAGTTTAATTTGACAAATATAGATAAATTGAAATCATTTCACCACAAAACAGAAACATCACTTTATATTTTTTGACATTTTTGACATTTAAGTTTTCGGCGCGAAATATGTTGTTCGAATTCTCGTACAAACTTTGTCTTTCTTGGTAGTTCATAAAATAGAAAATCCAACTTATGTGTCAAACAATAAACGTTTTAATTTGAATTTGCGTTTATATTCTCAATTTTTGCATGACAATCTTTATGATTCTTCTTTCAATGTATTTTAAATTAAATTAAATATTTTAATTTTATAAAAGAATTTTAGAACATTAATATATTTGCTTTTTTTTCATCATAGCCACACTTAAGTCAAGATGCGTCAAGTCAGTTCAACACAAAGGTTCAACATATAAGGTTGTCACGTCACCCGTCAGTGGCGTCAGTCAATATCATAGACCAAACCATAGACAATATACAAACGCATATAGTTAGATCATAGACAAAACATATAGACTTCACGTTCACGTCAACCAACGTATCGCGTTCCTAATATGTTAAGAGGCGAGATAGTACTTATTATAAGTAATAGTTTGATTTTTTCTTTCAGTACCTACGGGTTCTATTTTCTATGCTACAATCTTAGAACATTGAACAATAATCTAAGGCTGCAATTTACCTCATGGTAAATTACAACAGTAGCTCTAAGATAAATTTTTTCACTGTTTTTAACAACTCAACTCTGATTCTGTACTTAGTCATTATATTTAGCCTCGATATACAGCGGGGCAATGCCACAGAGTACATTTTATATAACTGCCAGCGTTCTGGGTACAATGCCACAAGCTCTGTTCTTGGATGACATATTTATTTTGTGATTAATTCTTTTTATAAATTACTTTGTGTAGTTTTAGTATAATTAATAATTGTATTATTTAATATTGGTTTTGTACCTTCACGACCAATAAACCATGAAACAATCTCATGAGATATTGTTACCAAAAAAAATGTACTCTTGAGATTGTTACATTAACAATATGACATGACATGATTGCTGAAAATTATTACCAGTGTATGAAAGCCCTTTTAATTATCTATGACTGACCACACTGAGCAAAAACTCTAGAACTTGATTGTTAAGATTGTGGCGCCCTCTAGTTAATGTATTGTCAACTATCCGCGTGTCGTCCATGTTCCGAATGTGGTGTGACTTATTTTTGTTTTGTGTTAATTTTCCATGTAATAGTTTTAATATGAAATGCTTCAAAATGTGTTGTTCCATATAGTGGAAACTTGCTCCGGCTGAATGGATCCCGCCGTCGCGTGGTATCAGCCCGAGCAGGAAGGACCCGCGAAGCGCCTGTGGCTTCGGATCTGGGAAACCCAAAGTGAAATAGACAAAATGAACCTCAAAAATATAGAAAATGCTAATCCAAATGTGAATAAAGCGCAAGACTTTATACCAATAAACGATGTGAACGGTGAAACTAGGAATAATAATTACTTCAACCCCGCGCGGAGGAAAATGAACGATAATCGCGCATCAACGTTTAACCTGAACAAAAACCACGATGCTCTTATAGGTGAATACGGAGGGTGCCCTTGGCGGGTACCCAACTACAACTACAAGCCCGGGATTCTGGGGTGAGTGTGATTTTCATAAAGCATGGTTGACAGTGTGTTTGACGGGCGTGTTGGATGGCGAGGGTCGGCCTCGGCGGGCACGGCGCTGACAGCGCGGTCTCCGCTGTCACTAGTGTCACGCTCGGAGCCCGGCGCGCCACATGACCACCACAGATGCTATTCCTATATAACATTTTTCCACTCAACCTTTGAACCCTAAACACTACTCAATTATTTTCTTTTCAATTGAAATGAGTGGATCATAATGTTCAGTATAACTAATGGTATTTTCAATTTTGTTTTGTTGTTTTTTATATCCATGTAATTCTGGATACAAAATAAAATAAATACAAGTAATTTCATTAAAGTTTATTGTAGCATTAAAAGAGAAAGTAAGTAGGGCCAGTTTCGTAGGCTATATACATAGAAATTACAATATAACAACATAATAATAATAATTCATCATTTATTTCAAGACAGGGTCTATAATAATATACAATCTCAAATTATCATAGTAAAGTTTGGTGTTGTATGTTTGTCAACATGAGATTAGGAGTATTATCATCCACACATTCATATTTTGTTGATATATTGTGAAGTTTGCAATAAAATGAATGCGGCTATGATTTAAGCAGTTGCTGCATCATACAGGTTGTCTGAGGCTTCAAGCTGCTTTTTTTGGCTAGCTACTCTACCTACAAAGAAAGTTATAACTTGTACACAATTTAAATGTAGGTAGTCAGCAACCCCCAGGTTGCTGTAATATGGGATGCTGGTTTGAATTTCTGTTGGGGTATATATTTATTTCGGTTACCAGGCCATTATGTATAAGTAAATACACCCTATATTCCTTTATATAAATAATACAACACATAGAGGTCCCATTTCTGGACTGCGGGAGGTCATACTCCACCATATTGCTCCAAGGCGGATTGGTGGTTGGGTAAGTGGCCAGCCCAATGTCAAATGTTCTCAAGCTATCCGAAGGTCTACCTACAACAAGGCTTAAAGACAGACTCTTAATGTCTTCTCAGACGAGACAGACTCATAACATGTCCTCTGAAGCACAGTAGTGCCCTTGATGTTTTGCCACAAACAATAACTGCAATAATGCGCAATGGCAAATAAATGATTTAATTGATACTCATGGTCGGATTTTTACTGATTTTAATATTAATTTAATCTAATTTAATTTGATTTTCCAAAAGTTTTCAATTACTAAAATCTAACAGACAAAATTAAATTATAATAATATTTTGCAGTACTAGACTAAGTATACGGCTAGAAGAGTGACATAGGACACTTCATAACTTTTTAGCAAAGAAAATTGCATGGTTCCCGTGAAATGGACAAAACACTGAAATAATCGATTGATTTATTGATTGATGGCTGTCTCAGATTATGATCGGCCGGACTGTGGGTGAAGTTAGATTTTGTCAATTGGTAATGTTTGGTATAAGAGTAGCTTGCCGTTGAAAATGGCTGCAATCATTATATTTCAAATCATTCCTGGATGTAGGGGAGAGGTAATTCTGCATGGAAAAAAAATTGACGCGGGAGAGCTAGTGCGTCTAAAAAAACTGTACGACTGCGTCATTTAGTGTAGGTAAAGTAGACAACAATTCCATTATGAAGCGTAGCAAATCGCGTTCGGGACGCGTGCGCGCGGTGCCCTTGGGACCCCATCGCAGACGCAACGCGAGGCGGGGCCCAACGAGTGCGGCGGAGGGCATCTGTGCCCAGTTCATTAAATACTAACTGGGGATTGATTAGATATCCTGTGGTTCATCTTGATATAATTTTGGTTTGTTTCGTTAGATGCCAAAAAAGGCTGAATCCGGTAGACCGTCTAACAGATTACTTAACAGATAGGTACTAACTTTTATAAATATCTTGGACATTCTCACACACGGCCATCTGACCCCAAAGTAGGCGCGAGCCTGTGATATGGGTGTCAGAGACTGATATACATACATAGATATTTTTAAATACATACTTAAATAGATAATATTAACATCCAGACACAGAACAAATACAAGTGTTCGTCACACGAATATTTGTCCTGAGTGGGATTCGAACCCACGACCTTTAGCGCAACAGACAGGGTCACTACCGATTGCGCCAACGGGCCTGTCCGTAACTACGTAACCCTAACCCTCAGGACTTACGAAGCTTGCACAATTTTTTATAACGTTTGTCGTATACATACATACAATTCCAAATGATAGTGAACATGAAAACTACGTAACATATGATGGTGAAAAGTCAAAACTGGATTCAAAGGCTCCTGCAAAGTCAAGGGTCCAATCCGTCATCCATAAATATATCGGTTACATCCGATGATATTAACTATGGTCTTTTGCTTATCAACAATTTTTATGCAATTGTTCCCCACTTCGTCGTGCTATCATATCCGCCAGCAAAATGTGACGCTGACCTTGCTTCCTTGTTAGGCTTTCGCGAGACGTACATTGGACAGAATTTCGACATCGGTTCGTTGACCGGCTGATAAAAAAAGAATGATGTTGACACGCTTAGGAAGTCCGACGTTGCGCGCTCATCGCCACGAGAAGAATGTGCATGAATACTGCATGGATAGCCTTTGATCCATCCGCGGAGCTACGGAGCTAGGTTCTACGAACCCAGTAGGAAGAGGTGAAAACGAAATCGACAAATACGTTCAGTCTATGAACTTTTTTTTTTTGCTGGGAAATGCTTTTATGCATCCTGCCCGTGATCTGAGCAGGTATGTGGGACTCACTGGCAATGACTTGCCACAATACCTACTAAAACCCAGCGGTGCCTTCAGCGACGATGTGAGTGAGACGCCACGGGATCGCTAGGCATTACTACCGCGGCGTCTCTGCGTTAGCCGTAATGGCTCCTTCATCATTATGGTGATATCTTCTATGGCGGAGGAAGAAGGTGCGCGTAGCGCAGTCTTCTTCCTCCGGATCTCCTCCTACGTAGTGGGTCAGCGAGGGTACAGTTTTCTCTTGACCTCTCTGCTGAAGAACCCCTAGCCTGGGGCCGCCACGGTAGACCGACGAGAGGGGTTACGTCGCTAAGCAACGTCAGCTACCTCCGGGTGGCGTCGAAACACCACAATCGGGTTGGCCACTAGCCCCTCCGCCAATCCGCACTGGAGCAGCGTGGAGTATGCTCCTTTCAGTCAGAGTCAGAGTCAATGGGTTGCAGCCAAGATAAAAAATCAAGGGCCATTGCTATGCAACGGAATGCTCGCCAAGACCGCCAGCACAGCCGAAAGCTAGTCGAAGCGGGCGGCGGCCTCGCTCGGCTGCGCGCGCGCAGGCCGCCTATTTATTTTTACTTTTAGCAACGCGCGGGCGCCGACGAGTAGTAAACAAGCCCGGGAATGCGCGGTGTTGAGCTATTAACTGTTTGACAGTGAATGCTGCTATAGTAATTACTTCGTTCGGTATTACTCGGCGAGCCAAGCTCGGGACAGTCGCTGTTATCTCCTTTTACTCAAGCCTTATTGAACCACATGAAGTTAAAAAGCGGAACAAATGAAGAACTTGTTACAGTAATGGTATATTGCATGAGCTATCAGCTATTTGTATGAGGTAGTCAATTGGTAATGGTGGTAGTGGTCTTCGACAATCCACAACATCACCTGTTCCTCGTTCTGAGCATCGGTTGGCAGGAGTGGCCCGTGAACTACGATTGGCCGGTAACGGGTTGTGGAACTTGTAGATAAGAAGTGCTATTTTATGCAGATGGTTATCTGTAGTAAAATAATATCTCGGGTAACTTTACCCAGATAACTTTGGACTCAGAGATCGAGATGTGATCAGTATTCTGGTCACTAACAGTGTTACCGAGGAATATTTCCGCAGCGAAGTGCGAAGAGTTATCCGGGATTAAAAATGCCGAAACTGGTTTTAGATGTCGTTAAGTTCAGAATTTCCTTTTGTTTTATATTACAGTTACAGACTTTAATTCAGGAAACCAGGACATTTATTCTTTAGTAATTCATTTTCTAAAACCAATATCGACTTTCGTTGCCTAAAAATGGTGGTCTAGTTTTCTCGATAGGCCGGCCGTGAGACTCGAGTGGTGAGCTTTCCTTGCGGTGTAAGCGCGAGCCACGCCGCGAGGCCACGTGCAGACGATGTCGGGCAGCCGGCGGCCTTGCACACCGGTCGGCCTCTGCGCCGGGCCTTTCACCCGCGCGTGGAATTTGATTCATATTCACCGCCACGTGCGGGTGAAGGCGCGGCCGGTGGCGGTGCTCAATAACTGCTCAATAACTGGTCAATAACTGGTCGATAACTGGTCAACAGCAGGCGCCCATCAACTTACCCAGTTTTTTAACTTTGGGAAATGCTTGTCTGTTAGGGGTTTCATGGACAGTAGACAGGTGATGGTGGAACATGTTCGTTTGCTATCTTATATCAATGGAAAATTAAATAAGAAGCAGTTCCCTGCCCAGCAGTGAGCGTTATGAGTGGGATTAGTCTCTCAAAGTTAAGATTTCACTGTCCGTGTTCGCGTTGCCATTATTTATGAATACCTGGTGTATTTGATGTACAGTCCTCTAACCTGGATTTGCCCAGCTTTGTGGAATACGTTGGGGCTTCGTAACTGAGAGATCGAAATGTAAGATATAAAGTTAGATTTATATCCCACAACTATAACTTATTCTCGTATAATTTAGTAAGTAGGTAAATACCGTTCGCTTCTATAGCGAAATTAACACCCGTGATAAATTCTGCAAACCATAGCGTGTCGATAATGTGCTCGAAGCCATGTGTAAACACGCTAGTATTGGCCGGAGTTGTGAACTATAATCTAATATTTTCCTATATTGAAACGTAACGTGTGTTGTGGTAAAGTGAACTAGTGGACACCTAGGTCACCTGCCCAGGTCACCCAGGTCACCCAGGTCGCCTGGGTCACCTAGGTCGATACATGACCTTGTCTTTCTCTTCCGAGATTTTTTTACATAATGTATTCGTTGTACGTTGTTTTATAGTAA
This sequence comes from Carterocephalus palaemon, assembly GCA_944567765.1. NCBI lineage: Eukaryota > Metazoa > Arthropoda > Insecta > Lepidoptera > Hesperiidae > Carterocephalus > Carterocephalus palaemon. The sequence goes on from OX155663.1 coordinate 170,324, forward strand.
TGATGACGCTGTGTTATTTAAAAGTTAGATAGGAGCGGTCTTAATTAGTAAATCAATTAGATACATTTAATTAAATGATTTTGACTATCTTGGTTTCTTCATATTCACATTCCAAATACATTGCAAGCGTGACGAGATAATCATGAATAGTTTTTCAGTCAAAATAAATACATGAAAAATGCCTCAATGTACCTACAACGTGTAAATTAAAACTCCGCTTAACTCCCGATGTACGAGATGCAGAAAATCAGAGAAATATTGATGAAACGTCTGCTACGATGTACATCTGTCATCTGAGTTGTTATGGCAGCCGGTGTATTTTGGGAACGGACTGAATTCCACAGGCCAAGTAGACAACGTGCAGATACTGTTGTGAGAATAATCTATAATACATAATATGGTATTTAGGCTCTGAGGCTCACCACCTAATACCCCATCTGCTTGCCCCTTCCGGGAAAGAGAAGCGTCATTTATGCTACAAGGAATACTTAAAGATATCATTCTGGTCTTCATGTGCTTGGATGTCTTTGTCTGCTACAAGCGTGTCAGTTTGCCCTCGTCACGCCGTTATACGGAACCCCGGCAACGGATATTACAGCGCAGATATAATACTCAACTCAATCTCCTTGAGTAGGAGATTGAGTTGATCCGGGATCCAGTTGCGTCAAATGATTACACTGCCATCAGAGGATGATGTGAGCTCCGTGCGAACTCAACGTGACCAGAACCAGCTGCCTTAAAATGCGCAGGATGGCTGACGGGGGGGTTTTAGTGAGTAAAAATCTCACATACCGCAGCCTCTACCCCCTGAGGCTGGGTATCTTTTGAAGATTTCCCCCTCCGACATCAAAAAAAAAAAAGTATTGGAAACTGGCATGACAGATGATGATCTGTCTGTGCGAACCTCAACGTGACTTGCTGCAAGCCAGGCAGCTCGCAGACTGGCAGCGGTATAAATATGCACGCGGGATCTGAATGAGTGGAGAGCGTTATGCAACCTCTCGTCACGCTCGCCGCGCCGCTCCCCGCGCCACCGCGCCCGCCCCGCGCCCGCCCGTAGTCCCGTAGTAAACAAACGTTCGCGTGGTAATACAATACTTTTGCTACAGTAGTTTGCTCAAACAAATGCACACTGGGATACAGAAACTCGAACCTCTAATGTTTCTGGCCAATATCTTGTCCGCGAAAACAGTACATTCCTTAAATCCTATGCAATGATAAGATGCGATGACAAGAATCTCGAGTCGTGGGATATCTTTATTTTCTAACCTAATTAATTAACACAACCTAGTTTTATTATGCTCATGGAAAACCAAAAACAAAAGACCGTCACAGGTAACCAAGCTTTGTAAATGTAGTAGTTAGTTTTATAAACTTTTCTGAATTCCAATTGCAGTGTATTAAGTTAAGAATGTCGATATTGAGCCTTTGTTGAACTAATGAAACGAGGTACTAGCTTTTAGACGTCCGGAGTCGGGAGATAATTGGTGTCAATGCGAGCTCGCGTCCCCGCCTTACAAGAGTGACTCAGGCCATGGCACAGAGCTACGCGGTCGGTGGAACTGCACGCAGGTTCTATCCACAAGGGCTGGAGTCCGGAGAATGTTTCGAGAGATTCCAAGAGAATAAATAAATAAATATCTTGGACATTCTCACACACTGCCATCTGACCCCAAAGTAGGCGCGAGCCTGTGATATGGGTGTCAGAGACTGATATATACATAGATATTTTTAAATACATACTTAAATGGACAATATTAACATCCAGACACAGAACAAACAAGTGTTCGTCACACGAATATTTGTCCTGAGTGGTATTCGAACCCACGACCCCTGGCGCAACAGACAGGGTCACCACCGATTGCGCCGACTAGCCTGTCAATACAGAAATAACTTGAACGGCAAGTGCAGCGGAGGTATGTAGTATGTAAATGTGAGTATGCGGCCGCGGTTGCGTAACGAAGCGTTGCACCCGCCAACACTTCACTTGTACTTACCATCTGAATAATTACGAGTCGAGTTTGAGCTGGATTCGGGCACTGAGGGTTCTGTATAGCGTTTATAAATACAAAATATACCGGGATTGATATATAATAATTGTTTGTCGCTCGGCTCGGGACAACTCGACGTGTTCCCATAATCTTAAAAATACTTGTATTTATGTATGTATCGCAAACGTATACCTACTACATATACAGCCTAGTCTACCAATTCGATTTGGGTGAGGATTTCGTTTTAGATGTTGATTCAGACGTGAAACTCGTATCGGAACAAAAACTTAAGTAACTCCGTATGTAGGTGGACCTACATACGGTTCGCGATAATTATAATCGCATAAGCCTGCCCCCAGCCTGGCCTCGGGTTACTCATCATTCAAACCTTAATAGCCTCAATAGGACGGCTTAACACAAGCTGTGCGTGGTAGCCGGTAGGCAGCGCGCGAGCTCGTCGCGACCAGCCCATCGTGTCTGCTTGTATTCCTACCACGATACCACAGGTTAAAATAGAAATAGAAAATGTATATTTTACCAAATTACGTACAAAAAAATAAAAAATAAATGGACCTTAAAAACAAACGAATTAACCTAAATAAGTACGAATTGGAGCAGCGTGGTGGAGTATGCTCTAGACGTCCCGCAGCAGTGTCTTTGGGGGAGACCCGTGCCCAGCAGTGGGACATCTATGGGTCGCAGCGATCTCGGCCATCTGACCCCAAAGTAGGTGCGAGCACGGCCATCTGACCCCAAAGTAGGTTAGATATTTCTAAATACATACATAAATAGATAATATTAACATCCAGACACAGAATAAATACAAGCGTACGCCACACGAATATTTGTCCTGAGTGGGATTCGAACCCACGACCCCTGGCGTAACAGACAAGGTCACTACCGATTACGCCAACAGGTCTGTCAAACAAAAGTATCCCAAGGGCTTGCGCGTTCCAGATAGCTTATCCGTACCTCCATCTCGGAACACTCACTACAGGCCCCGAGACATCTCGTAAAGATACATTCCGTTACAGATGCCGGGTCAACGTCTTAGATTAGTGCCGGCCTATGTCTAGACTTTACGTATTACGTCCAGATACTATCTCCAAATAGATTTTTTCCTTCTGCTACCGAGTCGGAATTTATATTAAACTAACCAGATTTTTGTACAGCAAAATAAAACCTCGTATCAAGATTGTTAAGATTGATGTTATCCTTCATAACAAAAATTCTGTCATTTGTTGTACGTTTTGTTTTACTTTTGTTGATAAACTTACAAGTCATATTTTTCACAGTAGAATACCTACCTTCTGACCTGAATAAAGAGCATTTATCGATTACGCATTCCTCTCGCTCGCACATTCTAACAAGTACATATACTGTAATTTTTTTAAATAAGAATTGTAGGAATGTGCGAGTAATAAGAATGCATAACCGAGAAATCTGGTGCATTTGTCGTGTGCTTAGTTTTAATAGCACCAATGAATTTATTTATGTTTTTCTTATGTTACTGGCCTTTTACACTATGTACCAGGTATTTATTCTGGAAATGGCTCAAATACGCAAAGCACATCTCCCATTACAACTGAGTACTTAAGAGTTGCGTCAGGTTTACTGACACGCGTAAACTTGGCCCCAACTTGACCATGATCAAACTAACATGTAACGTTGTCTTTCAGGCTGCACGAGGAGATCGAGCACTTCTACCTGTACATGTCGCCGTCGGAGACGGAGCACCTGGTGCGCACCACCGTGGTGAACCGCATCCGCGGGGCCATCCTGGCGCTGTGGCCGCAGGCGCGCGTCGAGGTGTTCGGCTCCTTCCGCACCGGCCTGTACCTGCCCACCAGCGACATCGACCTGGTCGTCATCGGTGAGTCTGTCTCTAGCGCGGTGACCTGGCGCTGTGGCCGCAGGTGCGCGTCGAGGTGTTCGGCTCCTTCCGCACCGGCCTGTACCTGCCCACCAGCGACATCGACCTGGTCGTCATCGGTGAGTCTGTCTCTAGCGCGGTGACCTGGCGCTGTGGCCGCAGGTGCGCGTCGAGGTGTTCGGCTCCTTCCGCACCGGCCTGTACCTGCCCACCAGCGACATCGACCTGGTCGTCATCGGTGAGTCTGCCTCTAGCGTGCTGAACACCATTCGCAGCGCCATCCTGGCGCTGTGGCCGCAGGAGTGCCCTTTGGTGTTCCTTGTGCTCCTTGATCTTATTGGGAAAAATTCTAGGAGAGAGAAAAATTTCTAGGACACTCGAGCCTCAGCCAAGACTCCGTAAAATTGTAAAAGTTAAACTTCGTATCGAGTAAGCTCCCGTGTCTCTGAAACAGAAACTGACTGCAAAAACATAGTTTCAGTAAAATTTCCTTGACGTGGGTCGGGCAGACTTGTGGAACGTAACAAATTTCTCCGGCAGTTCGTTTTTTACGCTTTCATCGGCAGCTGCTTATGACTTTACCAAAAAATGAATTAACAAGTAATCGGCTCCGGGCTTTGTCTTTTCCCAAGCACGCGTCGTCGCGCGCTGCCCGGCTGCCCGCCGGCGTCGCTCTAGAGATCGTAATCTCGCTCGTCACTGTGAATGAGCCGCGTCATGTTTTTCTGGTTCTTTGACTGAGATCGATCCGTTACGAAGAAATGAAATAGGTACTTCAATCTTCTTTAGTGTGTTAAGCAAATTATGCACGGCCATATTAACCGAGAGAGGAATGCTTTCTGTGCATCGTAGTCCTATTTGAAGTTCAATGATACATTTCTGAAACATTTGGAAAACCAATGAAAATATTCAGTAATGTATAGTGAAGGCAGTGTATGGTGTGACTTGACATCTGTGTATCCGAAACATATCTCAAATAGATGCTGTGTTTGTCCTGCATATTTTAACTATTGGAAAAACCAAGAGAATGCAATCGGCTCAAGCCACTCATCACCGATGCCTGCGGTCAGCCGAGAAGCCGGCAATCTAACAGCCATGCAGACGTAATAATGTTGTATGTCGAAATAAATTTTTGTCTATGTCTATGTCTACGTAATGCTGTGTCATTTCGTTTGTTCCATGAGTGCACTTTGATGTTGATTCAGCAAGAAAGGCGTACCTTTTGATGTATTCGTCTCTGTTTCATAGCATCTCAAATCTTTTCCAGGAATTATTAATAATAGGAAAGGCCTCCATTTGTTTGTGTCACCGTCTTTTTGATCTTGACATTGTGCGTGTCCTTTGTAAGAAATTGGCGATATCGCAGCCATTAAAATTGAAAGGAATAAGTTTTTATATTAAACGGCTTATAGAATTTTATGGCTGTATCAGCTCGGCACACCCTACGCGACGCCCTATGTATGTTTGTGCCAAAATTTAAACCATTTGTTAGAAGGGTGTATAACTCGCCCAATATAGTTTCATTTTCTTCTAATATTGAGAGGGTTTTGTATGAGTAGGTACTTCTCATAGGTTTTATCGCGAATGGAAATGGTAGACGATCGACGGTAATTTAATGCATAGGACGAATCTAAGAATTCGACGTTATGAGCACGCCTGTTCAGAGTCCATCCATAACCCAGCGGGCGAACTGGCCCAAACTGGCGCAAATATTGGCGATCGGTTCGCTCGTCTGGTACATGCTATCGCTATCATCCTATTAATATCATAAGGCTATAGCTACCATCATTGGTACGCGCTCGGCGCGACATAATCTAATAAATGCGCGGATGAATTAATAACGCCCGGAGAAACAGACTGCGAGCCAGACTAGCCTAGCTTGTTCCACGTTCCTCGTTCGTCTGCCCTTAACCCATTTCTTGGGGTCGCTACCGTTTCATGTCGCAGAAACGTTTGGCAAACATATGTCGCGACTGTCCACTCTCTGAACTCAATGTTCGGCACTGTGCTTGTTGGTATCATTGTGGCAGGCAGTGACGTCATCATTCATTGAACCAACACGTCTCATAAAGAAAACAATTAGGCACTTGACCGGGTCAACGGACAGGCGAAGATGGTTTTTAGGTCCATAGCTGACACGATAGATTTCATTAGCGTTATGCTGCCACCCTTCAGACAGAATTGCAGCGTATACGTCGTCAATCGAACCGAAAGTTACGAAGCTGGCACCGAAATAGAGCGCAAGATAAGGCGGCGGCGTGGCAACGGCCACGGCCTTGGCGGATTGCGTACGCTCCTGACGTTCGACGCCATTGAAATTCTTGTGTTATCAAAGGCGAACGGCCGGGCTTTGCCTCCCCCCCACCCCACCCCACCCCGGTGAATGAGGTAACCATAGATACAGCACAACACTGGGCTACCTGTGAAGTCTCGCAAGGTGCTGTCATTTCCGCAATATTTTTACTTAGTCTGATCCATGTGTGAGTAAAATACGTCAGTCAAATGTGACACTCCACCTGCTAGTACCGAACGAGTGTTTGGTATTTCGGTACGGGTCCCTCCCTCGCTGAAATGTTCCATTTCAATATGCCGTTAATGCACACACAAGCAGTTCACAAAGCAATCTGATGATCCGATATCTGATGACCTGACCTCAGAATCTGACATTAGTACCGAGGCAGCTTAATCCTGGAATGTAACGCGTTTATTTATCCGTTGATGGGAGCATTACACGCGTCATCGCGATGCCGAACCAGACGGCATGACACCATCCGAACATGTGTCATCCGAATACTCGAATGTTTCATTCGACGGGTTTCCGGATGCTCTACGGGAACAATTGCTGGGAAATAATTCCTTGCTAGCATTTCTTAATTGCTTTCCCATTCTCTCCAATTGCTTATAAAGTAAAAATATCCAACAAAATTCATGCCAGTGATAGAGTTATATCAATCTGCCAATAGCAGCCCTAGTTGTTGCGTAACGGCGCATGACTCCGAGGATCATGGCCTTGCATACCAGGCTTATCTAGAACTAGAGATCTAGTTTACAGCCAAAATGTACAGGCGGGCAAACTGATCAGGCAATTACAGCGGCGGCCTTGCCACGCAGGGTTGGCAACAAACAAGTCACTATGATAAATTATAGGGTTGTTGGGCACAATAACTGTGTTTTTACAAGCATAGCATGGTTGTGGTACGATGTTTATGTTTATGGTCGGTGAGTCTTAATTTTCAACTCGTCGCATAAATACTGTAGTGTTACTGATAGCTGATAGCTAACGAACGTCAAAATTGTCAAAGTCAAATCAAAATAAATTATTTCGTTATGAGGTGGTTTGATCTATTTGGTCATCGGCTTTGAGAAGAATAATTTACTTATCCTATGTCCTAGTTTAGGCCGAGAGAACGGAGAGTACTCTCGGTACTCTTTAAAAATTCAAATTCCTGTGTACAGAAAATTGTGTACAGTATGACCATGACATGATCAGGACAGACACGAGACAGCGACTCTAATAGAATAGACGTTCCTATGAAGGAACGACTTTTCTCACTAAGCCCGTTTTGAGAAACGCTAATTAGAGGCCGTGCCTTAGTGTTACATTGCGCAAGGCATTTCGGTCACTACGACTCACAAACTGATGCCTATTTTATTTACACAGCACAGATTGCTTACAGCAGATCCACATTGAACGATGACACATTGTAACATCGCCGTTCACAGTCAGTACACACTGTATCGTGTTGTTGTACGTAATGAGATAAGTTTTACATCGAAGCCGCGTTACATCACTCGAGATAGGGCCGCGGCGAGAATAAATTAGCACGTGGCTGCACGTGGCCGCACGTGGCTGCACGCGGGCGCGGGTGAACATCCGCCGGTACAGCACACTTCTGATTGAGCGCTGGGGCGCCTCCAGCTGCTACCGGGATTGGATGTAGTTGCAGCCCACCAGCCCACAGGCAAGCGAGCTTGCCTCACGCTCACGAAAAAACAACAGTATTAGGAGTAGGTAATCAAAATGCAACCAGTTCTGTGGGCATCTTCATTAGGTTCCGAAGGTGATGCGCGGTGTAGTCGCACTGCAAAGTAATGATGAGTACTTCCTCCCAGAAATTTTTTTTTACATAGGTATTATATTTTTGTTGCATTCCTAGATGTCCGCTTGGGACAGTACACAGTACAGTGGCAATCATGTCCGGTACACGTACACACGAGTGCACGACTCGGTAGGAACCCTAAACAAACAGTTTAAATGATACGGCGGCTGTGAATGAGGAGCAATCATTATGTCGGCCACATTATGTGACTCACACGAATTTAATGGAATTGTGTCCTTGACAAGGATACCATTACCTGATCAAACCAACCAAATTGAACAAATTTCTACGTTATAGAAAGATTTTCGTTATAACGAACGACGTTATAAAGAGTTTACACTGTACTTTAATAATAACCCGTGGTGTAATTGCTAGCGAAAAGTATTGTACCTATTGTAATTTTATTCTGAATGCTTGTTCTCCCGCAGGTCAGTGGGAGAAGCTGCCGCTGTGGACGCTGGAGCGCGAGCTGGTGATGCGGGACATCGCGGAGAAGGAGACCGTCAAGGTGCTGGAGAAGGCCACCGTGCCCATCGTCAAGATGACCGACAAGTACTCCGACGTCAAGGTGAGCGCCGGGAGGAGGGGACGTCCACTGCTGGGCACGGGTCTCCGCAGACACGGCCGCGACCTTCTAGGGGGTCTAGACCTTAGACATTCCGCAGCTGGTGGAGTATGCTCCAGGTTCTGGGGCTACCACGCTGCTCCAATGCGGATTGGTCACCAACCAAAGGGGTTAGTCACAACCCAGCGTCGAATGTTCTCAAGCCACCCGAAGGCCTTCGACAAGGCTTAACTATTGTTTCCACCATTGAAAACGAGCGGAACCGCTGGCACAACGTGCCCTCCGAAGCACGGTAGCGCCCATGGCATGGTAGGCTGTCCTGTACCAGTGCCCCACCCTTACTAGTTATCCGGTATAAGGACCCCTAAAATGCTGTTGTCTGCTCTACGCCTGTACTAAATAAAAATTATTACATTTGATGGAAAAAGTCGAGCTAGTGGAAATGTAACTGGCATTTTTAAGTGGCAAAAAATACACTTTTAACGATACACTCGGTCGAAGTTTCGTTTTAACTGAAAATAGAATAGGTATATTTTTAATTGGATTGGATTTTCGTACGCCACTTAGTGGCAATTAATTTCATTCTAAAGCTGGATGATCAAAAATAGATGGGTATCTACAGGTAAGCAATCATAGGTCATCGTAACAGCGGTAACAGCCCAGTGACTAATCATAAAGAATTACTGGGCCTCTATAGAGGACAAATGCACATGTTGAAAAGCGTACATTCCGAACCGCGTGGTAAATACAAGCAAGCTAAGAGGTGGGCTGTGTGTTGCAGGTGGACATCTCGTTCAACATGAGCAGCGGGGTGAAGAGCGCAGAGCTTATCAAGCATTTCAAGGTGAGTCTCGGCAGATACTGATAAAACACAAAACAATCTCTAACATCGCGGGTGACTCAACTCGAGAGGTTAAGGAATTTAAACAATTTTTTTCACAGCTGAGTTGGTAAAGGAACTACGCCTGAGAAATTTCCATAATGTTTTCGTGTAGCGTGTGACGATGTCGGATAATATTAAATACTAGCTTATACCCGCGGCTCCGCCCGCGTGATCAAAGGAAATTAACAATGAGTTGTTTATCATACATAGATAAGAACTTGAAAATGAATTTTACTAACGCCATCTATTAACAACATCCGGAACTAAGTATCTAGCAAATAACTAAACATCGATATCTTCCCATGGCGATGTTTTACCGCAGTAAAAAGTAGCCTACGTCACTCTCCACCCTCCTCACTATCTCCACACACAAAAACCATACCATATAATAGTTTCGTTGCGACGTGAAAGCCGGACAAACAAACAAACACACTTTCACATTTATAATATTAATATGGATTTGTTGTACACTGGTATAGTAAAGTATGTAGTTCCAAGCCTACTTTTATAACACCTAATATGTACACATGCGTGAACAAATAAATTCATTCATTAATTTAATTCCGGTCATTAGATGTCAAGCGCAGTGGACTTCAGCCTGAGTGTTTATTTATTATCTTTTGATTATCCTGAGATGAAACCAGTGTTCCACATTGTACCTCATAGGCCCAATGTCTGCTTGTAATAATAAATGCAGACTCGTTAGCGGTCAATCTGAACATGCCCAACCTGTCACGGCTTCACACATATGAATTTGTTACAAGATCTGTCATGGTAGTGCGTCAGCGTATGGGTCAGGCTGCGTACTGCTGTCTTGTGAGGAACCTGCATGCGTGACGGTTCCTCATAATGTTCTCGAATGCATGTGAAGTCTGCCGATCCGCACTTGGCCAGCGTGGTGGACTTGGCCTAATCCGTCCCATTCTGAGAGGAGACCCGTGCCCAGCAGTGGGACAAAGGGTTGTGATGATGATCCATAAAGTACACCCATTTTTCTGTCGACAGGAAAAGTACCCGGTGCTGTCCCGCCTCGTGATGGTCCTCAAGCAGTTCCTGCTGCAGCGCGACCTGAACGAGGTGTTCACCGGCGGCATCTCGTCCTACTCCCTCATCCTGATGTGCATCAGCTTCCTGCAGCTGCACCCGCGGCCCGAGCGCCTGCGCCAGCCGCACAACCTGGGCGTGCTGCTTATCGAGTTCTTCGAGCTGTACGGACGCAAGTTCAACTACGTGAAGACGGCGATACGCGTCAAGAACGGCGGCTCGTACGTGTCGAAGGATGAGATGCAGAAGGTATGGCTGTTCAGGACACCTCGAAATCTAGGATCTTCTGTTCAGGACACCACAAAATCTAGGATCTTCTGTTCAGGACACCACCAAATCTAGGATCTTCTGTTCAGGACACCACAAAATCTAGGGTCTTCTGTTCGGGACACCACAAAATCTAGGATCTTCTGTTCAGGACACCACAAAATCTAGGATCTTCTGTTCAAGATACTTCAAAATTTAGGATCTCCCTTCCAATTGCATCTTTGAAGATCAGCTGCAGAAGAAATTCTTTCTTTAGCTCCAAAAACGCCCCTTTTATCACTCCGCCAATCAAAACTGCCTGTGCTTTTAAGATGAAGCACTGGGTGACGACACTTTCTACTGGGACCATTGGTAGGCTTTTAAAACTGTTGTTTTGGTAACCACACGAGGTCCAAAGGCCTCAGTTAATGCCTTTTATTAATTCAATTTGTTGAACAAAGTTAAAACATTGCCTCGAAGAGCACTGACCAGCTTCGAGTATTCCCGTCGCCGGCGTTCCCCAAAGAGTAAAAGAAACGGAATACTTAAGAAAAGCATGGATTGATTTATTCCAGTTAGTGTTTAACCACCTGAAGGTTAGGTTTTAACAATTTAGAACATTATATTTTTCATAGTTCAAGACAGAACATCAGAGTAATGAGCCTTGGAAGACTTCCACTGGTGGTGTCACGGAGAGCATGCCCAGGATAGGGCAGGTCGTAGGTTCAAATCCCACCTGGGGTTGCAATGTTTTCGAGGCGTGGCAATATTTGAATAATATAATTGTAATGTTGTTGTTGTTGTCGTCAGGAGATGAACGACGGTCACCGGCCGTCGCTGCTGTGCATCGAGGACCCGCTCACCGCCGGCAACGACATCGGCCGCTCCAGCTACGGCGCGCTGCAGGTCAAGCAGGTGCGTATTGTAATGTAATCTTGTCAGTTGACAAGCCGATCAAATCTGATCTATGATTAAACTTCTAGCAACCCAAATGTTACTTATCAAGAGATTTGACAGTCGATTAGTTAATTTTTCTGTTGATCAGCCTTTCAGAAACCGGGCGTTGGTTTTTTAAATAATTTTTTTTTTAATTTTTACATACATTGTTATGCTGTTGATGTTTATATATAAAGGTGTATGTTTGTCATCGCAGGCGTTCGACTACGGCTACATAATCCTGCAGCAGGCGGTGGGAGCGGGCTGCGCGGGCGTGGGGGGCGGCGGGGCGGTGGCGCGGCACAGCGCGCTCGGGCGCGTGGTGCGCGTGACGGACCACGTGCTGCAGTACCGGCGCTGGGTGCGCGACACCTTCCAGCCGTACTTCTTCCCGCTGCGCCGCGCCTCGCCCGCGCCCCCCCTCGCCCTCGCCCTCGACCGGCCCTCCCCGGACCCCTCCGACAGCGAGCCGGTACGTGCCCCCACACCCCCGCAGGGCGCGTGGTGCGCGTGACGGACCACGTGCTGCAGTACCGGCGCTGGGTGCGCGACACCTTCCAGCCGTACTTCTTCCCGCTGCGCCGCGCCTCGCCCGCGCCCCCCCTCGCCCTCGCCCTCGACCGGCCCTCCCCGGACCCCTCCGACAGCGAGCCGGTACGTGCCCCCACACCCCCGCAGGGCGCGTGGTGCGCGTGACGGACCACGTGCTGCAGTACCGGCGCTGGGTGCGCGACACCTTCCAGCCGTACTTCTTCCCGCTGCGCCGCGCCTCGCCCGCGCCCCCCCTCGCCCTCGCCCTCGACCGGCCCTCCCCGGACCCCTCCGACAGCGAGCCGGTACGTGCCCCCACACCCCCGCAGGGCGCGTGGTGCGCGTGACGGACCACGTGCTGCAGTACCGGCGCTGGGTGCGCGACACCTTCCAGCCGTACTTCTTCCCGCTGCGCCGCGCCTCGCCCGCGCCCCCCCTCGCCCTCGCCCTCGACCGGCCCTCCCCGGACCCCTCCGACAGCGAGCCGGTACGTGCCCCCACACCCCCGCAGGGCGCGTGGTGCGCGTGACGGACCACGTGCTGCAGTACCGGCGCTGGGTGCGCGACACCTTCCAGCCGTACTTCTTCCCGCTGCGCCGCGCCTCGCCCGCGCCCCCCCTCGCCCTCGCCCTCGACCGGCCCTCCCCGGACCCCTCCGACAGCGAGCCGGTACGTGCCCCCACACCCCCGCAGGGCGCGTGGTGCGCGTGACGGACCACGTGCTGCAGTACCGGCGCTGGGTGCGCGACACCTTCCAGCCGTACTTCTTCCCGCTGCGCCGCGCCTCGCCCGCGCCCCCCCTCGCCCTCGCCCTCGACCGGCCCTCCCCGGACCCCTCCGACAGCGAGCCGGTACGTGCCCCCACACCCCCGCAGGGCGCGTGGTGCGCGTGACGGACCACGTGCTGCAGTACCGGCGCTGGGTGCGCGACACCTTCCAGCCGTACTTCTTCCCGCTGCGCCGCGCCTCGCCCGCGCCCCCCCTCGCCCTCGCCCTCGACCGGCCCTCCCCGGACCCCTCCGACAGCGAGCCGGTACGTGCCCCCACACCCCCGCAGGGCGCGTGGTGCGCGTGACGGACCACGTGCTGCAGTACCGGCGCTGGGTGCGCGACACCTTCCAGCCGTACTTCTTCCCGCTGCGCCGCGCCTCGCCCGCGCCCCCCCTCGCCCTCGCCCTCGACCGGCCCTCCCCGGACCCCTCCGACAGCGAGCCGGTACGTGCCCCCACACCCCCGCAGGGCGCGTGGTGCGCGTGACGGACCACGTGCTGCAGTACCGGCGCTGGGTGCGCGACACCTTCCAGCCGTACTTCTTCCCGCTGCGCCGCGCCTCGCCCGCGCCCCCCCTCGCCCTCGCCCTCGACCGGCCCTCCCCGGACCCCTCCGACAGCGAGCCGGTACGTGCCCCCACACCCCCGCAGGGCGCGTGGTGCGCGTGACGGACCACGTGCTGCAGTACCGGCGCTGGGTGCGCGACACCTTCCAGCCGTACTTCTTCCCGCTGCGCCGCGCCTCGCCCGCGCCCCCCCTCGCCCTCGCCCTCGACCGGCCCTCCCCGGACCCCTCCGACAGCGAGCCGGTACGTGCCCCCACACCCCCGCAGGGCGCGTGGTGCGCGTGACGGACCACGTGCTGCAGTACCGGCGCTGGGTGCGCGACACCTTCCAGCCGTACTTCTTCCCGCTGCGCCGCGCCTCGCCCGCGCCCCCCCTCGCCCTCGCCCTCGACCGGCCCTCCCCGGACCCCTCCGACAGCGAGCCGGTACGTGCCCCCACACCCCCGCAGGGCGCGTGGTGCGCGTGACGGACCACGTGCTGCAGTACCGGCGCTGGGTGCGCGACACCTTCCAGCCGTACTTCTTCCCGCTGCGCCGCGCCTCGCCCGCGCCCCCCCTCGCCCTCGCCCTCGACCGGCCCTCCCCGGACCCCTCCGACAGCGAGCCGGTACGTGCCCCCACACCCCCGCAGGGCGCGTGGTGCGCGTGACGGACCACGTGCTGCAGTACCGGCGCTGGGTGCGCGACACCTTCCAGCCGTACTTCTTCCCGCTGCGCCGCGCCTCGCCCGCGCCCCCCCTCGCCCTCGCCCTCGACCGGCCCTCCCCGGACCCCTCCGACAGCGAGCCGGTACGTGCCCCCACACCCCCGCAGGGCGCGTGGTGCGCGTGACGGACCACGTGCTGCAGTACCGGCGCTGGGTGCGCGACACCTTCCAGCCGTACTTCTTCCCGCTGCGCCGCGCCTCGCCCGCGCCCCCCCTCGCCCTCGCCCTCGACCGGCCCTCCCCGGACCCCTCCGACAGCGAGCCGGTACGTGCCCCCACACCCCCGCAGGGCGCGTGGTGCGCGTGACGGACCACGTGCTGCAGTACCGGCGCTGGGTGCGCGACACCTTCCAGCCGTACTTCTTCCCGCTGCGCCGCGCCTCGCCCGCGCCCCCCCTCGCCCTCGCCCTCGACCGGCCCTCCCCGGACCCCTCCGACAGCGAGCCGGTACGTGCCCCCACACCCCCGCAGGGCGCGTGGTGCGCGTGACGGACCACGTGCTGCAGTACCGGCGCTGGGTGCGCGACACCTTCCAGCCGTACTTCTTCCCGCTGCGCCGCGCCTCGCCCGCGCCCCCCCTCGCCCTCGCCCTCGACCGGCCCTCCCCGGACCCCTCCGACAGCGAGCCGGTACGTGCCCCCACACCCCCGCAGGGCGCGTGGTGCGCGTGACGGACCACGTGCTGCAGTACCGGCGCTGGGTGCGCGACACCTTCCAGCCGTACTTCTTCCCGCTGCGCCGCGCCTCGCCCGCGCCCCCCCTCGCCCTCGCCCTCGACCGGCCCTCCCCGGACCCCTCCGACAGCGAGCCGGTACGTGCCCCCACACCCCCGCAGGGCGCGTGGTGCGCGTGACGGACCACGTGCTGCAGTACCGGCGCTGGGTGCGCGACACCTTCCAGCCGTACTTCTTCCCGCTGCGCCGCGCCTCGCCCGCGCCCCCCCTCGCCCTCGCCCTCGACCGGCCCTCCCCGGACCCCTCCGACAGCGAGCCGGTACGTGCCCCCACACCCCCGCAGGGCGCGTGGTGCGCGTGACGGACCACGTGCTGCAGTACCGGCGCTGGGTGCGCGACACCTTCCAGCCGTACTTCTTCCCGCTGCGCCGCGCCTCGCCCGCGCCCCCCCTCGCCCTCGCCCTCGACCGGCCCTCCCCGGACCCCTCCGACAGCGAGCCGGTACGTGCCCCCACACCCCCGCAGGGCGCGTGGTGCGCGTGACGGACCACGTGCTGCAGTACCGGCGCTGGGTGCGCGACACCTTCCAGCCGTACTTCTTCCCGCTGCGCCGCGCCTCGCCCGCGCCCCCCCTCGCCCTCGCCCTCGACCGGCCCTCCCCGGACCCCTCCGACAGCGAGCCGGTACGTGCCCCCACACCCCCGCAGGGCGCGTGGTGCGCGTGACGGACCACGTGCTGCAGTACCGGCGCTGGGTGCGCGACACCTTCCAGCCGTACTTCTTCCCGCTGCGCCGCGCCTCGCCCGCGCCCCCCCTCGCCCTCGCCCTCGACCGGCCCTCCCCGGACCCCTCCGACAGCGAGCCGGTACGTGCCCCCACACCCCCGCAGGGCGCGTGGTGCGCGTGACGGACCACGTGCTGCAGTACCGGCGCTGGGTGCGCGACACCTTCCAGCCGTACTTCTTCCCGCTGCGCCGCGCCTCGCCCGCGCCCCCCCTCGCCCTCGCCCTCGACCGGCCCTCCCCGGACCCCTCCGACAGCGAGCCGGTACGTGCCCCCACACCCCCGCAGGGCGCGTGGTGCGCGTGACGGACCACGTGCTGCAGTACCGGCGCTGGGTGCGCGACACCTTCCAGCCGTACTTCTTCCCGCTGCGCCGCGCCTCGCCCGCGCCCCCCCTCGCCCTCGCCCTCGACCGGCCCTCCCCGGACCCCTCCGACAGCGAGCCGGTACGTGCCCCCACACCCCCGCAGTACCCCCACAGTATCCCCACAGTATCCTACTGTACACCACAGGCGCAGGTGGTCACGGTGAAAACCAAGTGCATGATCACGCATCAACGCACGAATGATACGCGCGTCAACGAGTCGTAGATTAACCAATTACGTGGTCTCGTTCGATAAGTTTTTGGATTACCAATAGTTTTATCTGCCAATGAATTAAATATGAATCTATAGTATGATTGTAGTAAACATCGCATCAAACTGAAAAGCGGCAAGATTTTGTCTTACGTCAACACGTTTCGAACAAGTGGGAAGATCCTTAAAAGACATCCTACATGATGGAGTGATGGGAGTGACGGGTAATGTGGGATTTTGACTCACCGATACCCGCTCTGTGGCCCACCGCGGCGCATGCGCTACTGAGCGTGCCGTGCGACCACAAGCAGCGTCAACTTCCGCGATGGCACTTGATGGCCAGTTCGAGCTGTCATCAAACGTAATTACTCTGTAAAATTGTAAGCCAATCTAATAATGTATCCGTCCTTTAATTCCCCAGGAGTGGTCGGACAGCGGGTCGGGCGCGGGCGGCGGCGAGAGCGCGGGCGCGTGCGCGGCGGGCGGTGCGGGCGGGGCGGCGGGCGGTGCGGGCGGGGCGGGCGGGGCGGCGGGCGGTGCGGGCGGTGTGGCGCGCACGTCGCCGCCGCCGCTGTCGGCGCTGCAGTGCTCGTCGCCGACGCCGCGCCGCGTGTCCGCGCACCAGTCGCTCATCATCCACCACATCACCAGCAACTCGGACTTCAACAACATCCCCTCCGGTATGCGCGCTGTCCACAGCCACACAAGACGATAGCAGATAGCCCGCTGATTCATATAGCTCGGATTGGAATCCCAACGATAATTTTGAAGAATAAGAATATGTATATTTATTTGTTTTGAACAAATTAGTTACTTAACAAAAATAAAATAAAACAAAGCAAAATAGGACCACACTCAGCATTTGCCATTATTTCAATGAAATCATGACGCTGATTTTCAGTGTGGCCCTTTCCGAGTTAGTTCGGTCGATAATTTCATTTCGGTCATTCTAATAACGCCAACACACACGTACATAACATTTCCGCGGTAGGACTAAGTCCTAACCCCTCCAATTCTGAAATTAGACCTTTGCCCAACAGTGGGACAAAGAAAGAAAAGGTTTTGGTGTGGGGTGGTGGTGTGTACGTAAAGGTGATGAGCGACCATTTACATGGGACCTAAACATAACTAGTGGAACACTGCCTAATACAGGAAATACAGGAATTTCCAGGAAATACATGTGTTTTTACGTTTTAATTAATTCTGCTTATATTGCACCTTTGACAGGCGTGATGCAGCAGCGCTACGGCGGCGGCGGTGGCGGCGGCGGCGGCGGCGGCGGCGGCGGCAACGCGGGCAACAGCGGCGGCTACATGGCCACCAACAACAACAACAACAACAACAACAACGACAGCAAGAACCGCGCGCGCTCGTTCACGTCCAAGCAGCGGCGCTACGCCGGCTCGCCCGCGCGCGCCTGCCGCGGCGGCGGCGAGCGGCACAAGAAGCGGCGCCAGTACTCGCAGCCCGCGCAGCGATGATGCACCGGGCCCGCGCCGCTCGTACCGCTCGTTCCGCTCGTACCGCCCGCGCCGCCGCCCGCGCGACGCCCGCGGCGCGTCAAGGACCCCCTGAAGTGAACGGCGATAGTGACTCGATATAAGTTAAAAACAGTGATGAGTGATGGTGAAGTACCCAAAACAAACCGAATGTGTGTTCATGAAGAGCGGTGGTGTTTCAACCGGGCACCGCTTCGTGTGTTTGAGTGTCCCGCGCCATACGAACAGCCCCTGATAGCAGTGAAGGGTTAAGTCGTTAAAAGCTTGTAAGTGCTCGTAGATTTACTCCGGAGGATGTCAAAGAGGGTAACGTTCAGTTAGTCAGGAATTGTAAGGAGAAGAAGTGGGTTGGTGACTACTCAATGTTGAACAGCATGTGAATAAGCAAGGGGTTGATTATGGTAAAACTCAATAGATCAACTTTAAAAATGAACTATTCTGTTATTGCGGTGAACGGTAGTATCCCCCGGTATCACCAGGGAAATGGAAATGGTATTGTTGGATTAGTGAAGCCTAGTGTGTATATTTATGAAATACATATATCAAAAACATATTTTCAATAAAGCAGTTACGTTAGGCGATAATGTGTGGTGCGAATAATAATGTGTTGTGTATGGAGCGAGTAGGTCTAATATATCACATGTTAAGTAATGAAGAGGGTCTAACTGTGTTGGTATGCTGTCAGGTGTGTAAATAGACTAGGATAACGTAGCATAGTTTCTAAATTACATTGTAAAACCAAAAAATATATAAAGGCAGACTTAACGGGAGACTAACAAGCCTCCGTCGAGGCCGTACCAGTTCAGAGATCTCAATGGGAGTGGGAGATGGGCTCAGCAGTTTACTATACCTGCCTGCTTCACGCATTACAAACTGGGCACGACGCAATATCTGAATATTGCGGGAACTGATCCCCGTATACATAACGATACCTCAGTTCGGTAACTTCATTGCTACATTTGACAGCTTTTATGTAAAATTTTGACTATAAAAAGTAGGAATATAAATAAATATATAACACTTGTATGTATGTATGTTCTTGCATGTACAAAAATATATAGTAAATAAACATACATCAATTGGCCGTGGACCTTCCTGTGTCAATTAAAGATTACATTACTAGTGCATTCATGTTAACATTAATGAACAGCAATAATAATAGACTGATAATGAATTTTTCAATAGAAAAGATAGAAAATACTGACAGAATTGTTATTTTCGTATAGTTACTGTAGGTGGGTCCGTATTACTAGCTGTTGCGGCTTGAGACCGGGCGATGTGCAGCTATTCAGTACTTTATGGACTAACAGACAGTTGATCCCCATCTACATCGATTCATTTATCAACAGTCAAAGTCAAAGTCAAATAATTTATTTCGCTATGAGGTCATTAGACACGCTTAACGAAAGTCTAGGTAACTACAAACTACTTAAAGATACAAGTATAATGCTATTATTATTATAGTCATTTTGTGATTTAGGGTGGTTGTGTAAATTCATATTCATATGATGCATTTGACGTTAAAGCAGCAGAGAACCGCGTCGTTGTATTCGCGGTGTCCTTAAATTCAATACAATGTATGAGCTAATCTACACATGGCTGTATTACCGCAGCGATACACGTAACTGTGGACTATCAAAACATCACGCACTCACTGCGTCCCGTGTCAATACCGCGGGAGGTCCACGTGTGGGCACACGAGCGGTCGGTCAGTCACGCTAAAGTAATGAGAAACAACATTAATAATAATAAGGAAGTAAGGATCCAATCAGTACAGTACTCCACAGATAATATCTAAATAAATATCTTCATTCACACACGCGGCCATCTGACCCCAAAGTAGGCGCGAGCCTGTGATATGGGTGTCAGAGACTGATATACATAGATATTTTTAAATACATACTTAAATAGATTATATTAACATCCAGTCACACAACAAACACAAGTGTTCGTCACACGAATATTTGTCCTGAGTGGGATTCGAACCCACGGCCCCTGGCGCAACAGATTACGCTAACGGGCCAGTTAACAGATGAAATGCGTCAGATGAACTTACAGAAGCATCCTTTTATTAATGTTTATCATTCGTCAGTTCAGACTGCAATCTCAAGCCTTTACATGAACACGTGCTGTGCGCTTCATTGCCTTATATAAGTTATGTACTACTGGAAGTATATGTAATATTTATAAATAAGGTTGTGTTACTACATAGTCTACAACTAACGTAAGGCTCGTTCTACTTTCTTAGCGTAAAACGATTTGAGGGCCTAGACAAGTGACAAAACGCTAGTACAAAAGAAGTAATAGTATCGACTAATTAGTCGTTAGCGAATGTCAATCCCATACCTACATTTGTTAATCTATTTTACTAGCGTTTTTGCCACTTGTCTAGGCCCCGGACTGAAGTTGGGTTGCATTGAGAAGTACATTTTAGAATAAATTCACGAGATCGGGAGGTTTTTAAACATTTAATGTAATATTCGAGTTTACACATATTATATTTGGTCTCATGGTTGGTCCAGTGTATGTGTATTGGTACAAGCGGGGTAGCGAGCGACGCAGTGTTCTGTTTGCAATATAAAAGGTGTGAATAATCTTAAAGCATTCATTATAAGTACTCATATATTAGTAATATTATTAACTAGTATTAATCATGTTGGAATTCTAGTTAAGGTATACTGAATTTATCACAATATGCAATACCCATACGTTCTGCAATGGGATACGGTCAATTGTAATATGTTTTATTTTAACATGTTAATCACCAAATGCGCGAAAAGTTATTTTAAAAGCACTATCAGCTCGAACCCGGGCAATTGAGATATAAGATAGTTCGTAACATAAGAAAATACCTTGAAAACTTGACAATCATTTCAATGTCTAAAAAATGTTTTGTTCATATAATATTAAACATATATCGTAGGGCGTAAGCGCGTGAGCTGTGTACTCACTATATTACATATTTAGTCTCCTTTAATACGATACCTTTTATATTGGGATCATATTGGATGAATCTAAACTTATCTAGATATGTTAATATCAAGATCTCATTATTAGTTTATAATCCTAGCTGCATTTTAATTTTAAATTAACTCATATCTATAAATACAAGTGTGACATTGTTTTTGGGTAATAGTGTTGTAAGAGTGGCAATATTAGCATTAATTAATATTCCATTCCGAGCGGCGCGCGAAGCAATACATTGAGACGTGCGAGAAGAGCAGCCGGCAGCATATAGCTAGAGATCAGTTTCGTTGGCATTTTGAACCTGATCTATTATATTTGGAACAAGTTATTAAAAAACGCAATATTATGAAATAAGTTGGATAAACTTTATCGAGATGTTTCTGATGAACGAAGTAAATTGTGCCAGCAATGAGTCACCGCGTGTTTAACGTGCAGCGTGTTACAGAAAATGCAGATTGAACGATACACTACATCGCAGTGGAAGAAGAAAAACTAGAGTAGGTTTACATTCATTAAAGATAATAGCTTGTGAAACGGTCTCGTTACTGTCAGAGACTGGCGCACGACGCCGCGACCGCATCGCAATCATGAATCAGACGGACTAAAGCGATTTTAGCTAAGAGTTTTTACTCAATCTACTGTTTGAGCAAGAGTTTTAAACCTGTCAACGCACAGGAACCTCGCCAACAGCCAATAGTTCGTATGAATGCGATCCGCCAGTGCGTTGCTATAGTCTAAACAAAATGTACATTTACTCACTGGAGCATTTTTATATACGATACGGTACGTTCGGTCGTTCGTTATTTCATTAGAAATCCATGTAGATGCTCTTTCGTACTTGTGGTACAGTTTGTTCAATAATACAAAAAGTATGTCGAAGCACAAAGCGAAAGGCGGCCTTATCACTTGAAAGCAATTCCAATGCAATCGATTATGTTGTGGTTTATCATTTGTTGAAAGTTTGTAAAATAGGTTAAATTTAATTGTAAGCTTTTTTATGTAGCTAAGACTTCGTTTCAATATGGTTTACACCCAGTGCGGGGCTCGTCGGATTGCGCTCTGCACTTGTTGGAGCTGATTGGAACACGTATCCAACTGCCACAAATTTATTTTATGCGCGTGAGTGTAGATGAGACAGTTGACGCATGGTTGGGTATGGATGTCCCATGAGCCATGCAGTACTTTCGAAGTGGTCATACTATGGTAGTGTTTATGGTTGTGTCATAGGCTACCGGTTCCCGTGGATAAAGACAAAAAGCTGTCATGTTAAAACTAATTTCGTTCATTTGTTGGTTTGTTCTTCTGCTCCTCAAGCTAACAATATCCAAGGGATTTTTGCACGGATGTAGTATACGGCCAGAAGTGACACAGGATACTTTTTATCTCATGAAAACAAGGTAGTAATCGTTGCTTTTTCAATTTTGATTGATTTTCAATCGATGGATGGCTGTCTCGGATTACGATTGGCCGGAGTGCGGGTAGAGCTAAATATCGTATATATGTATCTTATATCTTAAATAAAATCTTTGGTTTGATAAAGGCTATAATTATTATATTTTAAAACATCCATGAGCAAATCTGCACGTGAAACGACGCGGGGATAGCTAGAGTTTGATAAATTATAGTGTAGGACACTATGCAGTAATTCAAGCAGTTTTCGCGAGAGGCAGTGAATATCGGTACGGAAATGTTTCCTTGGCTGTGCATTCTTCATAATCTGTCTCTCTTAAGGACCATTACCTATTGGTGCCTAGTGTCTGTTGGGGGTAAATCCATGGGTTCGATTCGTAAACGGCTTCGATGCACCTTTTAGTATTTTTGCAGGAAAAATGGACGTTGTACGTACAGCTGCTGCTTGTTCAGTTCAATAAATCTACAAGAATGAAATTAACTCGTGTAAATGATAGCTTCCGTGCAAGTACGACACCTCGCGCCCGAGCGGGCGAGGGCATGCCCTATTTCTCTAATGGAAGACGTTCAAAGACTTAATGAAAGTGCTTTTCACTATCGCTTTGTTGCCGCCTGAGCGCCGCTTCGTGTTGTGCTGGGGTGTACTGGGGTGTACAGGGGTATACTGGGGTGTACGGGAGTGTACAGGGGTGTACGGGGGCCTGCCGGTGAGGTGATAGATCGCCGTATTGCCGTTACAAGTTTGGAACGAAGTTCTTGCTTGCGGCAGAAGTTGACTGAAATCGTCACGTAAGAAAAAGCGTTATACGAGTGTGTGAATGCGGGCTAGTGTCGAGATTCGATCAAGCGAGGTTTGTGCGAGAAAACCAATATAAAAAAAATATCTAAAAATATATGTAACAACGCACTTAAATTTGCGAGTGTAAACTAACCTTTTTAAATTATATGCTTAATGTAATGTCCCAAATTCTCTTGTGATTAGTGTATAAGATACGGAGGAGCCTTGTCTGTTTGTGTGTTCAATTTGCTGCGGCACGGCCCATCGGGGTTTATATCAATGATAACTATTAATGTTAACTCTATCTTAGTATTGTTAAACAATTCTTGTTCAAGGCTGCAGTTTACAGACGTAAAGCAGTTTGTTCACTGCCATGTACTGGCAGCATGGCTCAAAATAATGAACTCTTTTAATATGCGAAATTTGAGGAGTTATCAAGAATTTGTTGTTATTGACAGCATTAAACTTTGTCGGTGTAATGAATATTTTCTCATATTCGACACAAAAGCTAGAGTAACCGGTTTTGGCGTCCATGTATAGTTTTTTGTCGATAATCCTGTGATTTCCCTTTTACTTTTGTTCATCTGACGCCATTATCCATGACTCGCGCGATTTTGGCGCGATAAGGCACAGCGGAGCGTCGCGGCGTCGGCGCCATCTTTTTAGTCATTAATCGACCACCGGGAAGTGGCCTATTATGTGCCACGTCGCGAGGGCTCCTATCCTTGCACCATGTCACATGGTCAGTTCTGCTGAACTGCTAAAAAAATTTATGACCAAACATACAGGTAAAAATCAGTTTCATAAAATCTGAGAAATGGCTACTTCATAACAGGTTCATTTTAGATACATAATTCTATGACTAGTTCATTCTTTTGAGTCACGTTGTCTGAATTAGACGCTAAGCAATTTAAAAAAATTGTATCTGTAGGTAACTTACTGTGTTTTACAAATATCGACTCGAGTGAAACATGATTAAGACTGTTGTATGGAGCGCTTTACTTGCAGTGGTTCGCTCTCGTGACGCCCTTATCATAGATAATATATCATAGATTGTTCTAGAGCTCGTCACCCGCGGCGGAGCGCTGCCGTTGCTCGCTACATGTATAAAAATATAAAAAAAAACGCTATAAAATATTTAATAAGGAGTGCTTAAGTTACTGCACGAAAATAGTTATAAGGCGGTTCGTTTGGTGGCAATGAAATTCTCGGACGTCCGCAGTTTGGAACTTTAAAATAATCTTAATTTGCGGGTAGATTGATAATCGCAAGTGTGCTTTGGTCAACGACGGCCAATGAAAGCTGGATGAGAGAGGAGAATACTAGGTAATGTGATAAGTTAAATATTCTTCGTAGTAGTTTTTTAGTAATGTAACGTCCGTTCAGCTGCAAATATAAAAAAAAATCCGCTAAGATGACAAGTGTCTATTTCAGACCCTTTTATCAATTTTGTTGAATATTTATTACTGTGTGATTGCATCGGTTCTTTTATGAGCGACTAGTGGACGCCCGCAGCTTCGCTCGCGTGGCATAAGACATAACAATAGTTTCTAATGGTGAAAGAATTTTTGAAATCGGTCCAGTAGTTTTTGTGTGAAAACATTATAAGCAAATGTTTCCTCTTTTCAATATTAGTATAGATAACCGAATGTTACAAGTGATGTGTTGCTAAACTATTGAATTGCATTTATAAGCTAAATTTTAAGTCCCCAATGAAGTTTCACTGCCACCGAATGCTACATTAGGTACATAATTTGTGTATTTGTTCGAGCCGTGGACGCGTGGTGCGACCTTGCGCCGGCGATGTGAGTGTACATACTACGCTGTAAGTGTACATACGGAGCCTGTACATACCGTGTAAATACATCCGAGATATTATATATTTAATATTAATATAAAGTTTGATTTAAAGAAGTTTTAAACAAAATAAATTTATAAAAAATACAAAAAAAATATAATAAATAAATACATACAGTTAGTATGAAGTGGAAATGTCTATTATTCGGCCGTTCTGCGGTCTCTCCCCCTACCCCATCTCGTCATAGATCCCCAACACCATCACCACACTTTCAAACTCCCACCGTTGGGCACGGCTCCTCTTGGAATGGGAGGAGGCCTACTACCTAGGCCAAGTGCGTATATATTTGAAGACATCGTCTTAGAGAACATTATGAATAAGTCAAGCAGGTTTCTCACAATGATTTCCTCCACCGTTACAGGAGGTAACATTTAGTTTCATATAAATTCAAATTCAAATGTTTTATTTGTCATTAAAAGAAATACGAGGAAAAAACAAAAAAAAATTGAACAAAATGACAACAGGAGCTGTCTCAGCTGTTGCTACTGCGGGGCTAGGAGACCCGTGTAGCGTTGGTTTTCAGACAGTCCCTATACCCTGAGGTGGAAGGCGGGTATTCGTATGTTACAGCAGTTAATAAGCTCGTATATCTCCGCATGATATCCACTGGGATAAGTCCAATGAATTGGTGACTGGTACATTTTAACCACATAAGGTCCCGAAACGCACAGCCTAGTAAATGTGTTGAGTAGGCAATGAAGTTTAGAGCTAAGCAACACCTACCAGATGTGATGGTCCAGAACGGTGCAGGGGTTAGTGGCCAACCCAGTGACGAATGTTCTCAAGTTACCGGAAGGTGTACTAAGATTGTTGAAATGTCACTAGCAGTCATCCATCCACATACTGACCGCGTCCGACGTTGCTTAACTCTGTCCATAACGTATATACGATCGTGAAGTCTGACTTGGATACTTACCTAACTGTTGAATTATTTCGCAAACTTTCCATTTTGCGGATGGCACACGCAGAGAACAGTGCAAAATTGTCCACGAACAAGAATAATTATGCATTAATTATAAATATCTGCTCTAGCCGGGATTCGAACCCGCTCTGCAGTCGGTAACAGCATCGCGCCAAGGAGTTATGAAAAAGGTTTGCCGTTCTGGAGTAAGTAGACCATTTTATCTGTTCAATACTGGCCGCTAATATAATAGATTCTACGTTTATCTACAAAAACGATTTTTACGATGTCAAAACTAATATTATAAAGGACAAAGTTTGTGAGTAAGTGTGTTTGTATGTTCATTACTTCTACGGGTTCAAACGGCTGGACAAATTTAGCGTGTTACGGATGCAAACGACTCTCCAAGGAGTCAACGATCAAGCATTTCTATTTTCACCTTAAGTGGTAATATTAATTTTTTTTTCGCATCGAAACTCGTTCTTCTATTTTTTTGTAACGAATGGAAAGTTGAAACTTTCTGTTTATTTACATTCTCAAAAACACCGACCGCGGCGAAGGCGGCTTATGTCAGAGGAACCGCCGAATCAATCAAATAATGGCGATAGCATTTGACAACATACAAGCATAGTATAAAGACTACGGAGCGACTCTATATACTTTGCTCTAGGCGTAGTTTTAACAACGTCTATTTTTTTTAATCAATTTTCCGACGCAAAGGATACCGAATGCTTTATTAATATGTATGTATGTACCGATGTACTTACGTATTAAGGTTCGTAAGCTTCTTTGCTTATTGCGTAGCAGGTACTTGTGATCATTCACCTTCTTTCATCCTCCTTTCATCCATGACTGTACCTATATAGAATCTGGAGAGTAAAATCCGTCAAAGTGAGCGTTTTATTCGAGTGTTATTCGGGATTTTGATGAGTATTCTTAATGAGAAAATTTCCAAGGCCGTCCACTGGCCCGGCGCCCCACTTGATCCACTCCGCACGGCCCCGGCATACCCCGGCTCGAGGGTAGGCGCATTCATTATTTAATTCAGTTAACGTTTAGCAAATCCACTCTTACGCCTCTAACAGAGAGAGGTTTTTACCCTGAGAGCTCTCAGCGATGAAATGCGACGCGGCCGTCTACCCGATGCTCCGCTGCTCGGCGCTGACTGCCCGCTAATTTCTATGGCGGGTTTATTATTTCTGATCATTTCTATCCGGCCAGAGTGAGGGAACGAAGCACTCTCAAAGCTTCGTTACAAAATGTGAGAGGATACCTTGAAAAACAATAAAGAACAGCCGTTGGGAATTGTACCCGGATTATCTGGAGCGAAAGGTCTTCAGCCAGTGGGCTTTCATCGCTGCCATACCTGGTGGAACGACAAAATGTAGTCTGTGGCTCTTTCCTTGCGAGACAGTTTCGACCGTCAGCTCTTGCCCCGAGCATGCAACAACTTCGTTCCATAACTGTGGTCACTTTAAAATTAATATAAAAAAAATGTAAATTCAGCCAGAAATCTCTTTAATATTATATTTTAATAGTATTAAAATAATCCCTGTATTGTCATGTTTGTTTGTAATTTTAGATGAAAACCTGCCTCGTTGGTCTAGTGGTCGTATTCGCGACTGCTAAGCTACAGGTCTTGGGTTCGATCCCCGGGTCGATTCCCCCTATTGGGTTTTTCTATCTTGAAATGCCCGGTAGCAGCTCGGAGTCAGGATTTGTGGCCGGGGTATGGCAACACGGGACCTAAACGAACTGTTGAAAAGTGGGAGTAACTGAAAACACGCCTCTGGCTACCACATCTGGGAAATATAGGCGTGATTTTATGTGTGGCAATAGGCTCACCACCTATTTATTACATGGACCTAAACATAACTGGTGAAAACTGAGTGTATTTACACCTCTGCGTATTCCTTGGGGAAATACAGGCGTTATAAAAATAGTGCTAATTATTGTTTTGGAAAAGGAATTTCATGTTTGGTAATAAGTTTTAATTGGAAATGGTACATTTTTATCCCATTTCGTAATTAAGTAATATTGTGGTGCTATGTGACTACTTCGTCTCGCTTACTGCTCTTAAATCCTGCTTACTCTCATGTGTCACAGATAAAACATGTAAACCAGATAAAAAATGTAATGACGTTCATTAATCGTATAGAGATACTTACCCTAAAACGAAAAATAAATGAGAAAAAAAGAATGTCGAGGTAAAATTGCTCATATGATGTGCTCGAGTGAGTTAGGCACAGATTCAATAAATTAGACGAAATTTGGTAATGGAACATCCATTTTCATCAATCGTTGCTATAATTCAATTGCGTCAGCGATGAAAATTTTCCAATTACATAATTACAAATTGATACAGAAATAACAACAACACTTTGTACACAAAACGTGTTCTCGTCAATGTTATATTATCTAAATCAGTTATTCAATGCCTTATTAATATTATGGTAGAGTTGATTTTTCTACAGCAGTCTTAAACGTGGTACCGTTAAATGTGGGTACTAGCACGCATGCGTGCGAGGTGTAAACACGCCGTAGCGGCAGTTGTGCGTCGCCTGCCGCACGGGTTGGACGTGTCTTTCGGTCGGAGCGATTTTCGTAAAAAATCGTAACCACGCGTGTGATATGTAACATCTTTGTTCTATTTTTTTGTAAATCAAACCACTAAATTGTTGGATTGTTTTTAACGGTAAGTGCAATGTCGAGACCAAACGCGTATTAAACATTATTTTCAATGTAATTTATATACCTTTATTAAGTTTTATTTTGTGCCGGGTAGGTAGTTTTTGTGAACATGTGATTCGAGCCTCGTATTTCCATATTCATGGTGCTGTGAGGCGTGCGACCGAGCGTCGCCGCACAGAATATAAAATTTTCCAGCTTTTTTTATTCACCGTAAGCTGAAGTTAACCCTTCAGAGGCTCGGGCCAGGAATATCGCCTGTAACTTACCACTAATAAGCAATATTTTGCTGCACACGTGCCTGGAAGCTATTTGAATGCGAAAAACTCTGGTACGTACTCGTGTCTTGAGTTTCATGCGATTAATATTGTTAACGAGGTATGTTTCTAGTTTAACATGCTTTTAGTTGTGACGGTAATTTGTATGATACCTACGGTCATTTGTTTGTAGGTACCTGTTCATTCGGTCGTAATATTTTTGAAGTGAAACTTCTTTTGGCGCATGAGCATGAGGGTAATTTTTTTACGGATGAAAGGGAAATGCGTTGATTATTGGGTCTTGAATAATGCAACTCTTATTAAGTATTCTAATTTCAAATTTGAATGGTGGGTCTCGATTCATGATATTTTTGCGAGACCTAATGCGGAGTACTCTAATTTTAAATTTGTATTTTTGGGTCTATAAAAATGCAATTTATAATTGGCATGAAAATATTTATGCGAGTTCTTAAGTTTTGTAATAAAACAACAAGACTTTCAAATGAATATTTATATTTATTCTTTTTTTGTGTGTATTTGAATATTTAGCCAAAGAAGTTTCACTTCTGACATGTGTACTTTGTACGCACGCACTTTTTTTTGAATTAAAGTTCGCAATCGCAATTCTTTTGTTATTTATTTAACGTACTGTATATCGTTTTACTTATACTAAAACATTACAAAATTAATTTGAACGTGATTAAAGATGTCATTCTAACCTCAAATTGTCCGTGATAATGAGATGAACGAGCTTGATAACTTGTGTGATGATCTAATGTGAGTTCTCAACGTGACTGCTGTTGATCCTGATTTTTTTAAGTCTAACTAGGCACGTTTGCGTAAATGTGAGACAAATTCACCAATATGTTAGGGCGTTTTGGATGAAATTTAAAAATTGTAAATAATTTAAACAATAATTTCTATTTGAACCGATCTGTACTTTCCGTCTGAACGATGATGTGATTGCACGACATAAAATTATTCTTCAAAATACTCGTATGTATATCCACCACCACCGATCCGCATTTGAGCAGCGTGGCGAAGTTTGTTCTAGAGCTCCCTGTGGGGGCCAGCAGCGGGATATGTATGGGCTGTAGCTAGCCAGTATGCATCGTTTTCTTGGCGCTCAACATGGGGCGCAACGACCGTTGCAAGCTTGTAGCGTTGTTTGAAAGTTATGTATTTATTCTAAAACCACCAAGTTATAAGTTACTAGTTAGTTGACGCCCACAGCTCGCGTGGAATTATACATAACAATAGTTTCGTTTACACCTAATAATATTATATAGCTTTGTCACTAAGTGGAGATGCAGCTTTCAAATGGTGAAATATTTTTTGAAATCGTTCCAGTAGTTTATGTATGAAAACATTACAAACAAATCTTTCCTTTTTAAATATTAGCATAAAGTAAGGACCAAGTAATCCGCATTGGAGCAGCGTGGTGGAGTATGCTCTAGACCTCCCGCAGCGCGTCTGTGGGGGAGACCCGTGCCCAGCAGTGGGACGTCAATGGGTCGCAGCGAAGGACCAAGTATAGATTTATAATGAATTTAGTAACGCAGGCTATGGCTTTAACAACGGAGCACAAGATGATCTTGATTTAAAAATTATTTTATATTGTCTGTTAAATACTAGGATACATTTTCGCATTTGTAAATTTAGCGTTCAAATAAGCCTCTATCTGGCTATCTTGAGAGTGTTGAATGATGTCATTAGGTTAGTTCAGGCGCTGCCACGTGCGCACGGACTACCTGCCGAAATTACCGGCTTGTGCCATCGGTATTGACAGCCCAGTGGCTATCGAACTCGCCTCTCACACGAGCGGTCCGGGTTCATACCCCAGCGGCACGTACCATTGACTTTTCTAAGTTATGTGCGATTTAAGAAATTAAATGTCACTTGCTGTAACGGTGAAGGACACATCGTGCAAACCTGCATCCAGTTCTCCATAGCGATCTCGAAGGCACGTGAAGTCTGCCAATCCGCACTTGGCCAGCGTGGTGGACTATGGTCTAATCCCTCCCATTCTGAGAGGAGACCCGTGCCCAACGGTGGAACAAAGAAACGGTTGTGGTTGTGTGGTGGCGATCGGTGGTGTCTAAGTAACAGTTGATAAAGACATCAATCTACATCGCCACGCCACAGCGGATCACACGTAGCTCTGAACAGCACCGGACCGATCCCCCCTTCTTCAGTTTTCGCAATAAGGCTGTATTCGAAATGGCGCGCGTTCTGGAATAGGTTATGTAGTTGTGATCAATATAAGTGGCTTTCCATCCGATAATTACAAATGTTATAATTCGTACTCATTCTTTCTCGCTCTCTTAAGCAAAATCTGCTTTGTAACTTGTTTTCTTTTTAAGTTTATACAGCGGTTTACCGTGCAACAGCGGTGACAGCCCGGGGCGAACTCGCATTTCACGCGAGGGTCTGCTTTCAATTATCAAAGGAAAACATCACGAGGCCTGCATGCCTGAGAATTCTCCATCCATAATGTTCTCGAAGGCATGTGAAGTCTGCCAATGCGCACTTGACCAGCTTATGGCCCAACCCCATTTTAAGAGGGACCTGTGCCCAACAGAGAGACGTACATATGAAGGGCTGTGGTTTTGTGTGTATGTGTATCCGCATCGATTCGTTGTTATTTCACCAAAAGCGGATCGAACCCGGGACGACCGCTTCAGCTGACGACGCGCGCGTTGCTATCGCGCCGCCATCTAAAGCCTCAGCCCGCTAAACACCTCGCTCCACTTTGTTTCGCCAACATTTTGCATAAATTTCGGGCGACGGAATACGAATTGGATCGGAAGTTTGCGAGGCGCGGGCGGCGCGGGTACACGTCGGGGCACCGCTCTCGGCCTTCAGTCGGCATCACAGACCATACTCCATACCTATGCGTTCACACTCGAGTTCACGCTTGCTCCGCTATGGTAGAACTAACACTATCGACAGGTAGTGCAATCTAAATGACGCAAAAAGTTATAATGCGTTGATTCTGTGACGCTATTCTTAGCGTCACAGAATCAAGACTTACGACTTACTTATACGCAGGAGTAGGGAAAGCAGGATATAAACGTTTGATTGTTTTATTTTATTTCAAATCCTCGCAGTTAGACCAAATTTAGATGTCACGGTGAAGGGCACATCGTGAGGAAGCCTGCATATCTGAGAGCTCTTCATAATGTTCTCGAAGGCATGTGAAGTCTGCCAATCCGCACTTGGCCAGCGTGGTGGATTGAGGCCCAATCCCTCCCATTGGCCATTGTGCCCAACAGTGGGACAAAGAAGCGGTTGTGGTCTCTTGCAACAAAGGGGCGCGTGTAGCTACTCTAGATTGAACTTTGTCAGATCATTTCTGTCAGACGAACCCTTTTTATTTGTTTTCTTTATGCGGGGATAGAATACGGCCCAGCAGCTCCACTGACCAGAAGCCGTACCAGACCGTCCTTAGCCAACTTATGCCAAGAATATGAGAAGGAATACACTAAACGTACAAGCTTTCTATGTCATTCATTAATGTAATTATTCCGCTGTTTTCCTTCACCGGACCCTTTCCCCACCACCATAGCGTCAGATTTTGAACTAAAACGTAAATCACGTTGCGACGTGAAATCTGCGGTTGTTTTGTGTACGGCTGAGGTTGAGCCGAGCCAAGCGGCCGTTAATCCTTTAATCCCATCCACTTCGAGCGGAGGTCCGTGCCGCGGGCTGTACCGCGCCGCTGGCTGGCGCTACAGTAAACACGCTATTGCGCACAATTTAATCCCAAAAACAAAAATGTTATGTCTAACCCCCGTATTCATGAACATTACTTGGCTGAGTAACTGAACAACACTATGCAAAGAACGCTAATTCTCTGTGCGCTCCTCATGTCGAGCCATCCAATTCATAAACAACACTCAAACATTACTTAGCTATGAGGTCTCATAGCGTTGAATTCAGCTCTGTGATTGGTCCATTTGATATGGCGAAGTTCACTCTAGTGTTTTGACAACTGTTAAAGCATGTCTATGTCAGAGCAAGCAGCAATAATCGTTTAAAGGTAAGCGTCCACTTGTCGGTATCGCACGCATCGGACGCATCGCATCAAACGGATAAAAGTTGCCTCTCGGTCGGAGCAACAACGGTGTCGGCATTGCCGATGTGCGATGCGTACGATGTGGACAGGTGGACGCACTTATATGAGTTTATAGACAAATAATACTACGATCCGTTGCGTGCGATGCGTCCGATGCGTACGATACCGACAAGTGGACGCTTACCTTTCATTTCCCTTAAATGATTTGTTTGTCAAACTCTTCCTCACAACTGTAATCCATTGTTTTTAATAGGTAGAATTTTGTAATAAGTAACTCCTTTTTCCTTTACAATTTTGTAAGCTTAAATAATAACCTCTAATTTATCCAACGTGCAACCACCCTTCTTTGATATTTCAATTTTGACGTAAATGACAAAACAATTCGACGCTATGCGTTCGTTAAAGTAGCTCAGAAGCTATCTTAGCTATGCGTCCCTTTTGACAGACGCACAGTAGCGGATTTCACCTAAGTATTGTTTATGAATTGGTTTGAATGACCCTATGCGCTCGCGAGTACTGTGAGACCTCATAGTATCGTTTGTGAATACGGGGGTAAATGTATATAATTTTGGCGAAACCCTGATGACTATTATACGAAACCCATAGTTTCCGCAGAACCCAGCTTGGGAATCCCCGCTCTAGACTATTTAACATTACCTTAAGACCAATAGGAGCATCGATGAAATATGTTGCAAAAACGAGAAAAGATATTCCTTTTGAGAGCTTCCGCTGCGTGCGCGTAAACTGATGACGTTGCGCAAAAAACTGCGAAAGCCATGCGTGACAGAATTGTTCCCCTTTCAAAATTTTAAAACAGTCCGCGATAGCATAAAATATGTGTATCTTTTAAGATTGACTCTACTCGACACTGCGAACCGGCGGGTGGAAAATTAGGCGTGGCCATTAAGTACATACAAATACCATAATGATATAACGAATAATAAATGAATCTTAATCTAAATCTAGTGAAAATAAGCAAATGTTCCAATGACTTTCCGTGTGTTCGATTATGGGCGTCGAAAGTGTAGCCAGCTAGGGAGTGATTTGTCGGTGTAAGTGTAGAGCCGCGCTTATTTGATTACGGTAAGCGTACCTGCGAACGAGAGCGATTTGACAGAATTAATTAATAACTGCTGAGCGCTGTAATGAGAGAAAACTTCAAATTGTAAACATCTTAAAAATCGAAGATGTTTCCATGGATATAAGCTAGCAAACGAGCGCGTAGCACCATCCATCCGCTTTCCCTAGGAGAGCGGGAGCAAGTAAGGGACTGGGATGGATCAAGTCTATTGCAAAACGTTTTTCCTTTATTGTTTTCTTTTCTGTTCTCTGGTGCAATAAATTACATTGTATTGTTCTGTAAAACAAACATTGCAAGTTGAAATAATAAGGTTATGAACGCGATGCAAAACCCCGTGGCGACGTGGACACGAGAACGTTCAGTGTAGTTGTAATGGCGCTGAATTTTTAATGCTGCGAAACATTTCCCTGTCGCACTGGTGTAATCTATTAGCGTGAATTATTAACGGCGGGACGTCCGAGGGGCACGCGAGGACTGCATGCGATTTGTGGGGCTCTCAATAGCACAGTCATGGTTGCAACCCAGGGCAGTACTGCAAGGTACTGCAGGGCACGGGCTTCAATTTAACTCGGGACCAGGATAGTGCTACGGCCCTGTCGTTGTTGACTCGAGACAAACAAACTTTTCGTATATGACTGGTTGACACAGTCCACAGCTTAAATTACACAGCAGTAAAGTTAGTTTCGGTTACACCTAGTAATATTATATAGCCTATGTGACTCAGTGAAGATGCAGCTTTGTAATGGTGAAAGAATTTTTGAAATCGGTCCAGTAGTTTAGTAGTTTTTGTGTGAAACCATTACAAACAAATGTTTCCTCTTTATAATATTAGTATAGAAAAGGTAGAAATTATAGCTAATGCACCCTCAGCACATGGCCGCCGCGCGCCGTGGCAAAACCAGCAGCCGCTGATTTTCAAGGTTTTAGAGACGATCTATAGTATTAAGCCGCTGGGGCCTCGACCGGCAGTCGGATTGATACCGCTGGGGACAAAAAATTTGAGCGCTTCCGTGCTTGATCAGAGGGACATCAAAACGTCGGTGCCAGGCGTCGGTGCCAGGCGTCGGTGCCAGGTATCGGTGCCAGGCTTGGGTGCCAACAGAGACAATTGAACCAGTTAAATGTGCGGCCACAAGACGATGAGTCGATTTGCCCAGCAAGCGCTCCACTGACCTGCATCAGCGGCGTGGTAGTCGCCATCCAACAGCCGAGCCTACCGAGGGCTCTAAACTTGCAAACGATGCAGATTAGCCCCCAGGGTGAGCGACCAACCTGAATGCCACGTTTCTAGGCCACCGAAGGCCTCCTTTAATATACGGCGGTCGTTAACCTTTGTTAAAGGCCGGGGCCTTCAATGCAGAATTTTCTGAACACGAAACATTTTGAAACGTCAGAATAGGTTCGTCAACAATGGACTTACGAGCGACTTTAGTTAATTACCCTCGGGCGCTTACAATTATTACTGATCCGACCGACAGCTTAACATGCTAACCACTGGTGCATGCTCGTGCACATGCGCGTGGCGCCAGTAGTTATACCTGTGATTGTTGAAGTTGTAGGAGGTGCATTCTATGTATTTTTAAACTTTTTAAAAGTCATAGTGGCACGTAGTGGTGGTGGAAGGTTGTTCCGGCCCTTCGAGGCGTTACATTTGAAGTACCACGAAATGCTGCCGTACAGATAGATTTTAGATATTATACCTATCATCGCTATATAAGATACCTACACGCGATGTTGGATATTATATAAGTACTGATAATTTAGGAAGCGTCGAGGTGACGTGTGCTGTGCCGCGGCTTGCGTGTAAAAAGTAAGCAGTAATATTATAATAATATGCGACAACATGCAGACGGCACTACCTACAGTGATATTTACATAGAAACAGCATCGATACGTGTCGCCAAGACCAGCAGGTTCTGCCTGCCGCGAGAGGAACTTGAAGGGACATTTGGGCCATAGTAAAGAGGCACAGAGGCGTCTGTGCTGAGATACACTATCTGGGGTTGCGGCGGCAGGAATCATTCATCCCGTGAACTCAGTACAGACGCTGTATGTGGCGATATGTGTGTTGATGAATGTTGAAATTTAAACGTATGAACAAAGTGTGTCTTTCGTAATCGATTCCGCCTCTGGTCTAGTGGTGGCAAGCGCGATTGCTAAGCTAGAGGTTCCTGGGTTTGATCCCCGGGTCGGGCAAAGAATTAACGGATTTCTTAGATTGGAAATTCTCAGTAGCAACTCAGTTTTTGGATTTGTGTCCGGTGTATGTCAATAGGTTTACCATCTACCAGTGGACGCCCGCAGCTTCGCTCGCGTGGAATTAGACATAACAATAGTTTTGTTTACACCTAGTAATATTATATAGCCTTTGTAACTCAGTGAAGATGCAGCTTTCTAATGGTGAAAGAATTTTTGAGATTGGTCCAGTAGTTTTTGTGTGAAAACATTACAAACAAATGTTTCCTCTTTATAATATTAGTATAGATAGTATAGATAACATAACTGATGAAAACTGTGTACACACACCTCTCTCTACCCCTTAGGGAAAATACAGGCGTGATTTTATTTATTTATATATTTACACAGACATAACTAGTGATTCAGATTCAGATTCATTTATTTTTCATTACATGGTATTTATTTTGTATACGCTTAATGAACGTCATAATATTTTTTGTGAGTGTGAGTAGTGATGTTTGGTTATTCCACCTAACCCGGAGTCGCCTCTCGATGTTCAGTTACGTTTAAAAGGTTTCTGAGTATATCGTGTATATCAGTAGGTCAAAGATACGTCGGAAGGTTCTCGAAGCGCCCGCATAGCATCACATCGTAACCCTAAATCAATACTTCGTAAAACTTCGGCCCGTATCCAAATCCTCATTTCTTATAATGGCGCTATAAGCGGGCGGGCGGGCGCTTAGTCACCGTTAGTCGGTTGGTCGCCGTTAGTCACCGGCGGGGAAGCCTTTGTCTGCAGTGTCGCTCTATTCACTACGCCGACGTTTGCAGTTTATTTAGCCGTTGTTTATGTATTGTCTGTGGCAACATTTTTACTATTATTATCTGAGGTTTTTACCTCTTTAGATGCTTCTGTTGATGTCCATGAATTTCATGTGGGAAGGTGCTCGGTGTGGGTGTGGTCGTGGTTCGGAGTTCTCTTCTCAGAATCATCGTTGGACAGTGAGCCAAGAATTTGGCCTCTTACTACGGATCCGGGTTCAAATCCCAGCGACAGCAATTAAATTTAATTTGAGTGCAGAACCACAGAGAGGGTCACATTATTATAGTACATCTACGAGTATCTGTCTGAATACAAACACGCACTGGATCCGTGAGACGGATCAAATATACTGTTTGTTTATCCCGAAATGTAAAGAGGTTCTCTAGAATACAGCATGAAAGCTTGTATATAATGTTTCTTAAACTTTGTCTGATATTTAATAAAAAATAAACATGTTTCTCCGGTTTTCTGTATTTATTGTACGATAAAGAAACAAAAATGAAGACAAATAATTATTGTTTAGACTTAACATAAAAACCTGTTGTCGTATTTTAAACATGTAGTAGTTCGCTAGTAATAGGTATCTATACCTATTTTAAGTTTACATTTTAGGCGTCCCGGAAAAAATGAGGGTCCCCTGGAATACGGAATGAAAGTTGCTTGAATATTTCTTAAATTTCAATAGAATTGCTTCTTAAAATACAATAGAGTATAATTATATTTTTATTTCTCTTTATAATAATTAATTGGTACAATTATGGTACGAAATCAAGCATATACTATAGGTACTCACATAATATATTATAATTATACTATACTAACATACTACTTAATACAAAATGAAATATGTACTGCCACTTATTTAAGTTTATTATACATATAGGATATGTAGGTGCTTTTCATCCCGGTGATTGCCCCAGGGATGAAGTTCAAAGGACAGAATTCGATCGGTAGTGTCCCAGAGTAAAGACTACTAGGCGCAAACGAAACTATTGTTATGTCTGATTCCACGCGAGCGAAGCTGCGGGCAGTCCACTAGTATATTTTTATTATTAGTAGGTATAGATATGAAAAATAGGTAGGTACGTAAATTACAGCGTCATCTACATAATATGAGTGTTTGAGGCCACTATTATAGAAAACAATAATTACTTACTACGATGATACCTTTGAGGATTATGGAGGTCTCCTCTTGATAATGAGAAAGTATTATAACAAAGACAGAGAGTCTTGTGTATGATTACTTTTATGTAAGTAAGTTTAAGGGTGAATTTCAATAAAGTTGTTTATTCCTATCATTTCGGTGGACTTTTTTACTAAACTTGTCTGAAATTATGATGTCACCGAAATGAAATAACAAGCCACAGAAATGAAAGAACCTGTTCACCGAAATAAAAGTTCACTGTATACAGAGAGGATCATATTAGAATATAATTTAGTATTTACTACTGAGCAATGCATTCGCACTTTGCCTAAACAGCTGCTATCCTAGAAAGCACATTTAAAATGTTGATATACTATGAAGTCTAAATAGTTTAAACTTTAAAAAATTACCAATAGTCTGTTCAATTTTAGGTATTCTTCTAGATTGTTGAAGTTATTTAGTGTGTGAGTGCACTGAGTGCGACGCTACATAGCTGATGCTACTTGTGTGTTGTCGTTATATATTGGGTATAGTAAAGAATAAATAAATAAATAAATTATATAGACAACAAATAAGGTACTAACATAAATGAACCTAATACAAGTAATTTAGACGTGTAGGGAATGGGTCGCTGTATCGAAGTCAAAAAATATGTATTGCCTCATCTACCTACCTCTTGTACCTGGAAGAAAATATGAGCATTTATAGTAGGTACCATATTGCACTACCGATTTCAACTATACCTACCGCAAAAATTTTGCTGTTGGGAAATCCACCCTTAATAGTAGGGGAGCCCAAGAGGGGATTTTGCGGGATACTCAAGCGCGTCAGTTTAATATACAGTGGGATACCTTGTACCCGGTTAAGTACCTCCACCAAATATGAGCCCCATATATAAATGGGGCCGTCAAAGATAAAGGATCAGAATAAGAAAAAAATAAAATTTGTCATCAGAAATTCTTGAGCGCGTCAGATTAAGGTA
Source organism: Carterocephalus palaemon (assembly GCA_944567765.1). Taxonomy (NCBI): domain Eukaryota; kingdom Metazoa; phylum Arthropoda; class Insecta; order Lepidoptera; family Hesperiidae; genus Carterocephalus; species Carterocephalus palaemon. Next base: position 209,211 of record OX155663.1, read on the forward strand.
GGGTGAGTTAATTACATGCTAAAAAGTGTATATTCCACTAATCTTACAATTTGAGAGTAACGTAAAGAAAGGGGAGGGCTACAACTTTGTAGCAACTTTGTAGCCCTCCCCTTTCTTTACGTTACTCTCAAATTGTAAGATTAGTGGAATATACACTTTTTAGCATGTAATTAACTCACCCTACCTTAATCTGACGCGCTCAAGAATTTCTGATGACAAATTTTATTTTTTTCTTATTCTGATCCTTTATCCTTGACGGTTCCATTTATATATGGGGCTCATATTTGGTGGAGGTACTTAACCGGGTACAAGGTATCCCACTGTATATTAAACTGACGCGCTTGAGTATCCCGCAAAATCCCCTCTTGGGCTCCCCTACTATAACTGTCTGTTCGTGTCGCCCGGAGGCGCCGCCGAGAGCTCTCAAAGGCAGTTGGAAGGCAGCCGTGAATTTGAACAAGGAATAATCGATTAAGTACATATATACATTGTCGTTCCTTTGACGTTGCCACGTTCTAAGCTTGCGACCGTGGCGGAGACGGGCTCTCCAGCTGCGCTGCGTGTGTGTGCATTGCTGGATTGACGTCTCGGTTTAGAACACTGTCGCTTGAGCAGCGGTGACGGCCAGGCTATCGCACTCGTCTGTCAATTAGGAAAATACAAACGTATTTTATAAAAAAGTTAATTAAAAAGAAACCTTTCGTTTATTATTTTTTTATTTTCATGCATTGTCATCGGAACCAAATATGTGTGCCAAATTTCAGCTCGATAGCTTCAGTGGAAGTGGGTGAAATTTGGAAGATTCCAGGACATGCATACATACGAGTTAAGTTAAATAAAAGCTTTTAAAAAACGTATTAACATAGAGGATGGACAGAAGGCCAATATCAGATTTAATTTTTTATCCTTTTCTACGTTTAAAAGTTTCCTTTTTTTATAATTGAAAATGCTCAAATGGAGGGTAGGGATCTAACTATTCTATTCTATTCTAGTTAGAAAACAATCCGATCGCGCCTAAGTATAAATACAACATGAATCAGCCATCTGGAATGCAGATTTCCTAACAAAGTTTTTCTTACCGTAGGTAAGCGCACACAACGTAGAAAAGACTTTGGTGCGCTTTGATCTGAACACGGACCGCTCGAGTGAGAGGTGAGTTCGATAGCCACTGGACTAATACCGCTGTAACTTCCTGCTGTTTGCTATTCTAATTAGAAAACAATCCGATCGCTCCTAAGTATAAATACAACCTGAAACAGCCAGTATAATCCGCTCCGCCCCCGCCCGCGGCTATCGGTGAGATCTTGGGTCGGGGGCTTTGCTTTACTCATTTGAGCCAGGCTCTAGGCCTGCCCGGGCGACTGGTACAGGTTTACAGCAGGGATGTTTATAGCTCCTAACCGTAACTCGGATATCCGAAATGTTATCTTTACGAAACTAATCTACGAGGGACTGAGTATAATCTTGACATGTTACATGTTACCTGCGAATGGTTTTTCGGGTTTCATTAGGCAGATTAAATAATTACTTTTTCTGTGATTGTACGAAATTATAACTAGAAATAAGGTCTGAATATTGTCTATTTTTAATTTCTTTGTACAATATTTTGTCATTTTGTTCTAATTTTTTTTTGTTGTATTTTCCTTGTATCTCTTTTAATGACAATAAAACATTTGAATTTGAATTTTATGAATAATTCAATTAAAAATACGCCCGCAGCTTCTCTCGCGTGAAATTACACATTAAAATAATTTCGTTTACACTTAGTAATATTATATAGCCTATGTCACTCAATGAAAATGCAGCTTTCTAATGGTGAAATAATTTTTGAAATCTTTCCAGTAGTTTTTGTTTGAAAACATTACAAACACATCTTTTCTCTTTATAATATTAGTATAGATAATAAGTAGATACTTACTTACCTATAAAAATCTAATATCCGTTACTGAAACTATCATTTGTATCTGAAATTATCTGAGAATTCGTAATAATGTCCCATCCATAATCGTATCTGAAGCTGATATCTCAACATTTTCGTATACGCATCCAGTTCCGAAACTTCATATCGATAACATCCCTGGTTTACAGGACGTCGACCGCCGCTTGAGATCTGAATGTCGTCCTATCTAGTCCTACTAGTCCTACTAGTCCTACTAGTATTATAAATGCGAGTGCCCGAGGACGAATGAACAGGTAAGTGTATTTGTTTACAGGCCTGCGACACAGAATAGTCTGGACAGAAGAGCGACTCGAGCGGCCTACTGCGACAGCATGACATGAACTGCGTGCATGCAGGTAAAACTTGTGTTGATATTCTTCTGAATAACATAGAACTATTTAATTTTATTGGTTTATCAAGGAGAATAGGCAACCTAATATTTCAAAAACAAATCTTTAATTCGACTGTTCGACGAGACGCCCAAGTATTTCCTCTGACAATTCTCGATACAGGTAGCTAATGTAGAAAGCAGGTATCTTTATGTATTTGTTCACAGGCCTGCATCACAGAAAACATAGTCCGGACAGAAGAGCTGCTGGATGAGTTAATGCGAGACTTCCTTGTAACCTTGTGGAGATCAAAGCTTGCTAGCAAGCAAAGAGGTAGCTAATGTAGAGAGCAGATATCTCTATCGAGAATTGTTAGAGGAAATGCTTGGGCGTCTCGTCGAACCGAACCTGCTCACGAAGATTCAGCTTGGCTGCTGGACTGTATTATGTCCTCGCTCCATGTGGATAAAAGTGATGGCTTGTCGACGTATCGGCGCTGACACCTCGTTTTAACGGCTAACGTGACGCGAGCGTGACGAAGTGACGACGGCGTGACGACGTGACGTGCTGGCGTGACATCAACGATTTGTACGAAATTACCGGTCGTTTTGTGTCGAGCGGGCGCAATCAGAGGGCTTCGGTCACGCCCCTTTAGCGGTTCGATAAGGATTTTTATTATTCAGTCAATCATAATCGCATAATTAATTTTGATTACTGTTACGATTATTTTTTTTCGGGAATGTAATAAATTTACCTAACTTTTGACATTTTTATACAAGGCGAAAATCACATTCAACCAACAAGAACTTTCGACACAAGGTTAAATAATAAAATACCCGGACCGCTCGAGTGAGAGGCGAGTTCGATAGCCACTGGGCTGTCGCCGCTGTTCATTGTATTGGAAGACCAAATGCCGACGATGGGATCATAATGTCGCTCGTAAACAGTAATCAGAGCGGCGGGTGAAAGGTTATCGCCGGAGCAGAGGCGGCCTATGACGACATGGCGACACTGAGGCAAGCCTGCCTATCGAAATACAAGAGATTCAGCGACATAATATAATATAGCGACATCCATACTAATATTATAAATGCGAAAGTAACTCTGTCTGTCTGTCTGTGTCGTTTTCACGCCAAAACTACTGAACCAATTTAAATGAAATTTGGTACACAGATAGTCTAGAGCCTGAGGAAGGACATAGGCTACTTTTTAATCTATTATTATCTCTAATTCCACGCGAGCGAAGCTGCGGGCGTCCACTAGTCTATATATATAAAAGGAGAACTGACTGACTGACTGACATATCAACGCAGGGCCTAAAAGGGTTAGAAACTTGAAATTTTGCACGGGGGGTTCCTTTTATAACGTAGGGGAGCACTAAGAAAGGATTTTTGAAAATTCACCCGCTATGGGGGTTAAACGGGGGTGTAAACTTAGTATGAAAAAACCCGTACCGTCGGCATAAAGTTCCTTCCGAAGGAAGCGAAGAAAGACATGACTGTATTCATATGAAAATATATTATTATTATAAGAATACTCAGTATAAAAGTAAACATTACATTATTTATTTTATTCTTCCCCCGGTCCGGAAGTTAGGTAGACTGCGAAGAACCGACACAAAACTCGGCAACCATAATAACCACAACATTCACTTCTCAAAACTCTTATTCTAGCACCTTCTGTTCTCCCGTCATTCTTATTATTTCAGTTTACATTCGAGTCGCATCTAGAGCGCTACTCCGCCATCTTTAAAATTACGTCAAAAACACAACTCGCAAACTAAAATATTTAATAACATTGACGAAAAATAAGATTAAGGTATATGAAATTCTACAATTACAGATTCGAATTAACATGTTTAATGGTTGACTAAACAATAACTGATATAATCTTTGAGTATTTATAAAATGTTAAGAGAAATACGACTTAAGTTATATATCAATGACTTAAGTACTCTGTGTTACGACATTTTGAACACCCACTATTAAGTATTCTGTGACCAAACAGAGGTCATTCACACTTCTAATATTATCCAAAACGATAACTTTTACATATTTAAATTAACAATGTAATTTTGATTGAGCAGTGAGCTTTTTTTAATATTTAATAGGCCCAGGACGGGATTCAAACCCGAAACCCGCTGTTCTGCTGAATAGCCGTCAAAGTTACACTCACGGTCGTCAAACTATCTAGGGCGACGATAAGTATATCATAGAGCCAATGTAAAACACCGCGTTCCATAACTTAACAGCTTAAACAAGAGTACAAACAAACATTGGTGTTAAAATGTGTTTATAACGACGTTAGCTCAAAACGCCCCCGCGTTAGCGCCGGCACAGCACAGCGCTGCATGCAACGCCGGCTTATCGAGTACGCGCGCCCGCATACTAATGGCTTGAGAACAGCTTGCGGGGTTATTACGGCCGCGTTAATACACGACCAATTTTCAATTACGAACCACCAATTTTAGTCGATGGATTTAATCACGCGTTTATTTAGGACCTATTATGTCATTTCCGTAAAAATTATAAGTCGTACCCTTAGATTACTCGTACCATATAAACTACAAAATTATTGAATAAGTACTAGTGGCGCAGAGTCGAAGCGACGCGACGCTCCCGCTAAGAATGAGACGACACATTTCACAGATTAAAAATATCTATTGTTTACGAGACAGCTGGCTGTGGAGTAAGCTCCAAAGAGTTTCATTGTAACGGTGGGTAATCCAATGCCGCTAAAAGGCTGCCATTATATGTCCTGCCAGGCTGGCTTGCGCCGGTGGAGCGTGGGAAACAGACGTACATACCAACCATTCATAAAACATACCTGGTTGTCAGTCAACAGTCAAGTCTGAATATGCCTTGGTCAGTTGGTTTGCGTTATATTTAGCTATGACAGTAATGAGTCTTAGAGGGACATTAAAACGGGAAATCTTATCCAGACAAAACTCGTAAGCAGAAAGGAAAACAACAAATTTTCGTTAAATAATAATCATGTTAGATTACTACTAAGATTTTTATGAAGAATATAAGAGGATAAATAAGATTTTTAAGCGACTTCAAAATAAGAGGATTGTTCTCAATTCGATAGGATGTTTTTACTGTACCTACGTGTGTTACGCGATAACACCGACAATTATGAAATGATTGTGATGATCGGATTGAAATTAATTTTAACTACCTATTTAAAACTCGTCTCGAAGGACTGATAACCGGTGGGGAAGAATAGTTCTCGAATGGAGACCACGACTCGGAAAAAGAAGTACAGGCCGCCCTTCGACAAGGTGGACGGACGACCTGAAGAAGACGGCGGGAAACTGCTGGTTCCAGCTGACACAGGACCGGTCGGAGTGGTGTCGTTTAGGAGAGGCAGTGGACAATAGCAAGCTTAAAAGCAACAAGACAAGCTAATCACGTAAATCAAAGTCAACTATTGTACAAGTACATTGCCTCGGTACCTGCACCTGGATTTTTTGCGTATGTTAATTATCCTTAATGATGAGTTTCGTACTTTTGAAGATTTATTTTAATGAATGCCTAACCGTACGGTCTAGACTTGAGCGAGATAATACGTGTTTTTGTTCAGGTCGTAGGTTGATTAAATTTTTACTACAGATAGCTACTTGAGTCCGAGATCGCGGGCAGTCGACGGCCGGTAGCTGGCGCGAACGCGTGGATCTGTCTTGGTCACTACACAGAATGTATACGATTACATCGATCGCGTGCTTGCTTGTCGCTGCAACTGCGGCTAGATACATCCCGGAGTCGAGTTCCGCGGGGAATAACCAATCCTTCAACATTTTTAATCTGGATGGTGCTGATATACGTGGAATAAGCCATCAAGGTCAAACGCCAAGTAATGGAGTACGTTCTAGAATAGATAGTGAATTTAGTAAACAAAACAGTGATGCAAGAAAGGTTTTGGAAAACAATAAAGATGGACTTCAGACAAATAAAGAGACTCAAAAAAAGAGAGACGAGGATGTCGACAGCGTAAAAACAAATGATGGCGGAAATCTATTACGTAATACGAAGATTAACGACGACCCGATCGGAGCTCCCAGTGGCACGCCCACAACGATTCCTGCTAGTTTTGATAACAGAGAAAATTTCGCTGCTGGATGTCTTATGGACGAGGTTTGGGTCAAGAACGTGTGTATACCGAATGAAAAAAGGCGCAAATGAAGCTGGGAAAGATCTAAATAAGTGTTTGTGTATCTTCAGCTCTGTGTGGACCGATGTTCGACACTGCATGCTTTCTGTGGTCAAGGTCTGTGATGCGCGTAGTGTACATAGTGAATATTACTGTAGTTAAGGAGTAGTAATACAGAAAGTGTACAGTGAATTAAGTTGACCATACCTAATTGTTGTCTAAAAGATTGTAGGATTCCAGAACTGATAGTTTTAATTGTATATGCCTACACTTACAATGTTAATTGCGATGTAATTAATGAATATTAATATAAGTAAAAAAATATCTAATAATACATGAAAATTAGTGCGATGGTTTAATATATGTGATATATTTTATAATAAATAAAAATAATTTGTGACTGACCACCACTAACTGATTGACCACTTTTTGTGTTTTACACTTTTTGTCTTTTACACACTTATACATCGGAATGACTTATACAATTATCCCTGTTGCACATAGCAAAGTGGTACTTATTGACTTCGTTCGTAGTATCTGAAGTAATCAGGGCCCTAACAGGCATTTACAAAATTGTTAAGTGAATCGTGGGAGCTTGGGAAAAGAATTATGTTGCTTGCCGCAAGAATTTATGTAAGTTCATGAACTTAGCAAATGCTTTATGACATTTTGTGATGCGTTCCTTTCGACGCATCTTATATTCTAATAGATCTTATAATCTTATAATTAATTGACATTCACGCAGCCAGACGTAACAAAACATAAATTGTATATGACAGTCTCGTACTGGATTACCACTGCTGCTATTCTACGTTGGAAGTAAGGCTCCACCTTACAAATTGTAATCATCAAAATTAGATTTGGTACATCGTGCAACTGCTTTATATTATACCTATTGCTAATCTCTTCGGTCAAAGCCCTCGTTTATGATAGAACTTCACGTACCTATAGGTATGTTCGTTTAATCATTAATAGTTAATGTTATCTTTTATTTATTTCGCTTTATTGAACCATAATACAAAAGGTACAGGTTTAGTTATTAATAAATCGTTGAACCTCAAATTGTTTATTAAGTATTCCAAACTTATAGACTTGATTTCGAGAGGGAATTCTGAGCGAGACATGCCGAACGAGCTCAATCCCGCGGGAGCTAGTTAAAAGTCACTTGGCGAACACTCACTGACACTTTGTGAAGCAGTTTATGTCAGTCTGATAGTATGATTGCATTAGAGATCGGTAGTACCAAAACAATAAGTGGAGAAATAAATATAGAAGAAAATAGAAACATTTAATATGCCTGCGATACTGATAAAAGCTAACTCGTAATATATTATGAGGAAAACACACACACTAATTTAAAATAATACTGTAAATTAAAAAAAAAAAAATTATAACTTTTATTTTCATTTTCGTGCATTGTCATCGGAACCAAATATGTGTGCCAAAAATTTCAGCTCGATAGCTTCAGTGGAAGTGGGTGAAATATTGATTGTAAGATTCCAGGACATAGATACATACTGTGAGTGAAGTTAAATAAAAGCTTTTAAATAAAAACTAAACATAGATACCTGTAGGTACCTACTTAACGCTTTATTTATTTATATATTCATGTACACGACAACCAACAAAAATACCAGAATTAATAGTAATTTAGTAAGTACAATTAATTACTTTAATTATTTTAAGGCTTGCAAATCTGTGTTGCCTTCAAATCTATGTTACATAAGCCTATCATATCTACAAATTATCTACTCTCTAGTAATGATATTTGTACGACGAAACAGCCCTTTAGCCAACCTATCTCCATGGTATAATGTTACGAGGTAACATTATACCATGGAGATATGGGTAACGTTCCTCTCATTACAGTCATATCATTCCTTTATGCTATCACACCAAATATTGACTAATAAAGTATTATTTACACACACAAACACACATCTGAGACAGTCCAAATTCGGTCGCTAATTGATACATTAGGAATTCGCCACGAATGACCCCTAAAACTAGAAATTCTTTGCAAACAACATATCGGTCGCTTCCCATGCGAATGACGCGCGCCACACTTCGTGTCAAGAGATAACTTAATTAGAACCTTTTCGCCTTGTGATAAAGTTAGTTATTCCCTTCTGAAGGTCTGTGATCAAATTATGCGGAGGACGACTGCGAAATGCGTCAGCGGGCAGCGTGGTGCGGGCTGGCGGCCAAGGCTTTCGCGACAGAGCACGCGAGGGCAGAGGAGACAAGCGTGCGTCACTTCGATACCTTATACTGCTTGACACATCGACTGTTTACACGCATATTATGTTTCTAGTCGATTATCCTCACTATTCAATACTTCTTCGTAGTAGATACGTTGTTCATTCTTGAAAGGTTGTACCTACTATTGCACAATATAGCTGTGTATATTGTATAGCTGTGTTAGGTTTGGTACGTCATCATTGCGAAAAAATGGTCTGCAAACATTTATTGCGTCATGATCATCATCATCATCAGCCTTTATTGGTGCTCTGCTGGACATAGGCCTCTCCTGAACGACGCCACTCCGACCGGTCCTGTGCCTTCTGAATCCAGCGGTTTCCCGCTGCCTTCTTCTTATTGCTTAGTCCCTTGTAAAATCGGGAGCATTGACAAACCGACTGAATGCATGCATCCCTTGCTCTTTGGCTGTAACTTGCCAAATACCTAATCAAGATAACTATAATTTATTATTATAATCAGCTATCGGCAAACTCTTCGAGCTTCTAGCCACCGTGTAACAATGCACGCCAAGGTCAGTCTTTGTCGATGCAGTGAGTAATAATGACATAATCTTTAGTAATTTAAAAATAAATTCATGTGAAAAAGCCGGAAGGCATGACATATTTATGCACAAAAAACACGTGCAATAGACGGGTTTCCCGGACGGACACGTGAGTCACTGCCAAATGTATTGGCTCGTCTGCAGATCACCTTCTCACGACCAGAATAACGGAAAATGATCATACGCGTTGACTAGACTGTAAACAGTTCGATGCTGCCTCCCGGCGCCAGCGCACGCCTTAGTTGTTGGTGACAAAACATGTTATTAGTGACATAAGTTACAATGTATTATATAAAGATAATTATCGTGTGTTTATTGCAACTGGCACTGGCTTGGAATATTCCCGGCGATAGATCATTCTTTCGGATTAACACAAATCCACGACGTCAACTGTACTTCAGAAATCCTGAGAGCGAATTTAACCAAGGGCATATCCAGGATCGTCATCATGGAAATGCAGATTTTAGTGACATGTATTCGGAAGGAAATCACCGGGACCTACCTTACGGACGCTTCGTAAATCAAAACAATGATAATTCGCATCGACCTGATAGTGTTCAACATAGCAATTTCGAAGCACAGAATAATGACAGGAATGGATTCACTAATGATGGATATCAAAGGCAAAGTGAAAGCAGAACAGATCGCGATGGAGATAACTATGAAAATTCTTCAGTAAATAATTCTGCACGTAAAAGTTATAGTCGCAACAATCATGATAATAGAGAAAGATCTAGATCAAACAGTCAACAAGATGGGCTCAAAACCAACTTAGATTCGTCTGAACATCATACAGAAGAAGCTCTCTCGCATCGGCCCCGTGACGGTGAGGTTCGAACTAACGTACAATCAAGTGGTTCTCATCATTTGCAGCCAACCAATCCATCCATCGAACTGACGACCGTGCCAGTCATTGTTTTGATGTCTGCTACGCAGAAAACTAATCCATCTTTTGATAGTCGTCACTCTGATACTAATAGTGCAGTAACAGGGGTTAGGGACGATAACCTATCCAACGACAGATATAACCGCAGACCCGGCCCTTCAGCTAAGACGACGACTGATAATGAACTGAAACACACTAAGACTGAGAGAGCTAAAGACGATGAAGAAGAATGGGTGTGGGGAGATATTACTACGACAAAAGCGCCTGCAACGAGGTTATTGCCAGAGGGTGATTTGGATGACAGGACTTCGTTCAATGGCGACGGGTGTCCTAAAGGTGAATCCAAAGTGATGGGTGTGTGTGTGGAGACACATTAGACATATTTGGTTAAATATAAATGTGCATGAATCGATACGCGTGGATTTAATAGTGAAGGCAAAGCTTGTTGTCACCTGAGTCACAGACCAAGGTCTGTGCTATTGCGGAACTTAAGCCGAACTTGTCGCGTCGGTCGCTACACCGGAGCGCGTCGCACATGGGCTCTTCCACCCGGCATTGAACAACATTCGACATTTAAACGTCCCAATGCGGTTGCGTAATAAATTAATATTGATTATATTTAGTGTGTAATGTATAATCAATATTTATTAGTCAAATTATTGATGAGGCAAGTAGCAGTTATACTCTCTAGATATATTTGAAGGAACATTGAAATGATTATGTAGTTTATTAAGTAGATTGTATGTAACCGACGCTGATTGCAAGGTTAAGAATTAATGTCTGAATGACTGATATAAGATTTTAATTAGAATGTATTTATTTATTCAGTTTCGCTGCACACTCGTACCATAGTATAGAGTCGCTCCGCTCTACCCATAGATGACTAAATAGTTACTTTGTAACTCCTCTCAGAATGGATGGATTTAGGCCTTAGTCCATTACGCTGGCCAAGTGCGGATTGGCAGACTCCGCATGCCTTCGAGAACACTATGAAGAACTCTCAGGCATGGTTTCCTCACGATGTGTCCGTCATCGTTACAGCAAGTGTAATTTAATTTTTTAAAATAAGTGCAATATTCTTATGCAAGCTGTAACTACCTGTAAGTGAAATTATATGTATTTATAAACTTAAGGCTAAATCATAGTTATATCATATACACATATAATTTTGTTGGTGGTTCATATAATAAATAAATAAATAAATAAATCGTACATAACTTAGAAATGTCATTGGTGTGCCGCTGGGGTTTGAACCCGGACGGCTCGAGTGACATCGAGATAGATAGGTGACTGCACTACACTAAGGACCTAATCAAGATTCTGCAGCCGATTATGGAATTAAAAATAATGTTGATATAAACAAATAGAAACAATCATGTACTCCTTCCATATGTTAATCTAACAACCTTCAATGATATTTGATAGGATATCCTTATCGTGGGTGTGATATTTGGTATGATATTTATCAGATCTCTCTTCTTAGTGACATCTCTATCTTAGAGATACTTCTTCTGAAAGTTAAAAAATTAAAATTCTAGGATTCTAGATACCCAGTTTCACATGCTTCTGCCACAAATCCATGTCAAATAACGGTTTTTGCAAGTAAGTAGGTATTCAGTTTAAAAATAATTTAAATATTAGAAATGTAGATCAACCTAGATCGATATATTTAGTATGGTATGTTATTAGGTACCTAGCTACTCATTCATCGACAAATATATTTTTATCTGTGATCGAGGCAATAAATTATTATTATTATTATAATAAATGTTCCAAAATTTGATTTAGTTTTATTATTCTAAGTATCCTTATGTCTCGCTTTAGGATATTTTCCAACACCAAAAACATGGTCTAGCTTCCTGCTATGTATAAGATCATCATTGTCGTGAACTTTCCTTTTCATTTCTCCGCTGTTTTTGAAACGGATTCATGATTAACTATCAGCGCAATTTCCCGCGCAAAATACACTCGAACGATTTATCAATGGCCGCCATTTTGTTAATCAGCCAGTTTGTTTAGCTTCAACCATCGAGTTATACCAAAATCACATTGGATTTTACTTCCAATCTGAATTTATTTGAGAAAAATTAATTTGACTCACTTAACCCTCAATAAATTAATTCAACTTGAAATGGCAATCAAAATGTTGTCGTTCGAATTTCGTAGCCAATACATACATAGATATTTTTACATAGGTAGTTAAATAGATAATATTGACATCCAAACACAGAACAAACACAAGTGTTCGTCACACGAAAATTTGTCCTGAGTGGGATTCGAGCCCACGACCCCTGGCGCAACAGGTAGGGTCACTACCGATTGCGCCAACCCAATATTAATAAAAAAGAAAGGGTTTACCTCACTGAAAGGCCAGACACATACGTGACGGTTGCTGGGTGAAGTTCCTGGTTGCTGTGGTTACTGTCCTGTCAGTCTCCTATCGATATATTTCATTCTTTCCACCCTTTTTCCACCCCACAAATTGTCTTAGGGCAGCCACCACAACCCTTTCCTTGTCGCACTTTTGGCACGGGTCTCCTCTCAGAATGGGAAGGATCAGGCCTTTGTCCACAACGCTGGCCAAGTTCGGATTGGCACACTTCACATGCCTTCGAGAACATTATCAATAACTCTCAGGCATGCTATGTCCTTCACCGTTACAGCAAGTGATATTTAATTTCTTAAAACGCACATAGCTTTGAAAAGTCATTGGTGCCGCTTGGGTTTGAAGTTTTGAACCCGGACCGCTCGAGTGAGAGGCGAGTTCGATGGCCACTGGGAGCCGCTATCGGCTGTCTACGCTTAGGGCATACGCGGCAGGTAATCAGGTAATAAAAGGAACTTGCTCCGGAGCTACGCACTCCAAACCGGATCGCTTTTCTTGGAGCAAACCAGCTTACGTCGCAACCCGTATGTGATCCTTGGGAATATTAGACAAACTCCTACAAGACTATAATATCTACTGAAATTCCGTGGTGTTGGCATGAACATACTCAATTGAAGTAATCCTGGTCATAGGCCTCTCCTAAACGACACCACTCCGACCGGTCCTGTGCCTTCTGAAACCAGCGGTTTCCCGCCGTCTTCTTCAAGTCGTCTGTCCACCTTGTCGACCTGTGCTGTACTTGAAGTAATGCTTAACTTAAACTAACTAAATAAACTAACTGGTCACGGAAACTAGAACCATTTCTACCTTGTAATATTTGTTTTAAAGCAATTGTGGTCCGGTTGGAAAGGTTTTCGGTTACACTTCTTACAAGATACGCTTAAGTGACACACTTGGAACGAGACTAAGTAACACTTAGGTACTAACTGGAATTACTAACAGGAAGCGGACTTTTAGTAACAGGACTCACCGTCACCATCCCTCCCCAGCCCTCGTGTCTACCAACTAATGTTGATATACACCAGCATCTAATTCCAGTCATCCCATCAAGGCCAATAATGACCCAAATCCAGACGCATTCGTATGAGAACGTGGCGTATGGAAACATCTTACTGCATCGGCTTGGCAACTCGCTGCGACCCATAGACGTCCCACTGCTGGGCACGGGTCTCCCCCACAGACGCAGCTGCGGGAGGTCTAGAGCATACTCCACCACGCTGCTCCAATGCGGATTGGTGGAGGGGTTAGTGGCCAACCCAGTGTCGAATGTTCTCAAGCCACCCGAAGGTCTTCGACAAGGCTTAACGGCTGTTTTCAACATTAAAAACAACCGGGACCGACGGCTTTACGTGCCCTCCGAAGCACGGTAGCGTCCATGAAATTTTGCCACTAGCGGTCACCCATCCACAAACCGACTGCGCCCGTCGTTGCATCGAATCTTTCGATCACATTGAATCGACCGGAGCCATTGGGCTATAGACACTAGGCAACTAAATCTATCGAAGTGTTGAAGAAGCTGGCTCTCAGCCAGCGCAGGCTTCAGAGTTGGGGAATCCCCCGCGGGCGGCCTGATGTCCAAGTTTCGCGTCAGCTTAGTTTTTACTGGTAAGCTAATCACGGCAGCTACTACACGGCAGAAATACAAGGTACCGTGGCGGGCGATGGTACTGCTGCGGGTGAACTCTAAATAGAACCTGTTAAAAGTTTAAAAAAAACTAGAAAAACACGCTTTTATAAATGCACGTAAAAACCAAAAATAGGTTTGTTATAGCCTTGAAACCTAATCGTGTTCAAAGTCCATTACGTGGCCTTTCTCACAAGTGCAAACACGACTATGATACGATATTCCATCATGGAATGGAATGTAGTGCCTATCTTCCGGCTTCATCATCAGACCTTGAAACTTAATCGTGGTCAAAGTTCATTACAAGACTTTTCTAAGAAATCCAAAAACAGCTATGATACGATGTTCCATCATGAAGTTCCAGTTCATACCTTCCGGCTCCATCATCAGATCAGTTCGACAGTACCATATTATTGTATGGTCATCAGAACTACATACAGCTGCCAATTTTCATTACGCTACGATCCTTGGAAGATGGTTAAATTAGTTACCTTAGATTCCATTACATAGTTACATACAGGTCGACCTAATGAAAGCGTGTTAATAACTATCAAACTTCACTTTGAGAAGTTCTACTTCGGCGCTACAGGAGGACTTCGGGATTTCTTGTAGAACGTGGTGGTGCCCCCCAGCGTTGCACCTAAGACGGGCTCTTCCCGGTTTACACAACGCTGTGCAGCCACAAACAGCGTCGTCTTTTCCGGGGTCACAAGATGGACGGTTCGAGCTTCCCCTCTCACCGGCCGCGACCCCAGAAGCCCCCTTGTAGTCGCCTTACGACAGGCAGGGGCTACCGTAGCACTGTTCTGGTCCAGAGCTACAGTGTACCTACCACTTAAATAACCCTACATGGTTGTTCCAGATGCGGGGCGCCGGGGCGTGACCACGGACGGGCTGCTTAGCGCTCTGGCCCGCCTGCGCCGCCCGCCGCCCCCGCTCCCGCACCCGCACCCCGCACTCCCCGCACTCCCCGCACGCCCTGTGAGTATACGACACCATGACACCATGACACCACATCACACTCCTTCTATACCATATGGCATATCCATAATGTACAAAAATCACATTATTATCATTGTTCCTTTAAGATACATATTTCGAGAAACAGTTTCATTATTATAATAATAGGTCGTAACATATTGTTTTTTATGTGTTCTAGGTGCAGTGACGCAGCTACAGGTAAATAAACACACAAACGACTGTCACGACTTTGTTCTTTAACGATAATTCTAGTGACCAAGTCATATCCTCCATTGTATCTGATTAAGGTCCTGTTTGTAAACTGTCAAGGTCGCTTAATGGATTCACAGACGTGACGAATTGGCAAGCCTTACCACGTATCTGACTGTTTGGTTCAAAGAGGATTTATCCTAAATAAATTAACGTAAGGGTTTCCCACTGTTGGGTAATGATTTCTTTCAAGGAGGTCTAGGAGTCCACCCTGCTCCGATGCGGATGCCGACCCGAATGAATACAACCAGGGACGATGGTAGGGTCCATAGCCCAGCGGCTCGCGTCGATTCAATGTGATAGAAAGAGTTAAGCAACGACGGGTGCGGTCGGATTGTGGATGGGTGGATTTGCTAGTGGCAAAATTTCATGGACGCTACCGTGCTTCGGAGGGCACGTAAAGCCGTCGGTCCCGGTTGTTTTCAATGGTGCAAACAGTCGTTAAGCCTTGTCGAAGACCTTCGGGTGGCTTGAGAACATTTGACACTGGGTTGGCCACTAACCCCTCCACCAATCCGCATTGGAGCAGCGTGGCGGAGTTTGCTCTAGACCTCCCGCAGCTGCGTCTGTGGGGGTGACCCGTGCCCAGCAGTGGGACGTCTATGGGTCGCAGCGAGGGACGATGGCTCGACGTGCCCTACGAAGCACCTATAAAATTTGCCCACGTTAAGAGCTTATCTCGGTCGTTCACGTACCATCGACTCGAGTGGCTAGAATGCGACAAATGAATCTTAAACTTCCAGTTACAGAGCAGTCATGTTTATCGTTTGTCACAGTTGTCACCGGTAGCTAAGCAGGGTAAGGCTGCATGCTCTTTTGATATCCCCTTACAACTTTGCAATAAAATTGCAAATGTATCATCTATATGTATAAAAGGAGAAGGTGACTGACTGACAAACTGACATATCAACGCAGGGCCTAAACTATAAAGGTTAGAAACTTGAAATTTTGCACAGGGGTTCCTTTTATAACGTAGGGGAGCACTAAGAAAGGATTTTTGAAAATTCAAAACGGGTAAAACGGGGGTGCAAAGTTACAATAATACAATACAATATCATTTATTGCACCAGAAAAAGAATACAGGAGAACACAGTAAAGAAAAGAAGTTTTGCAAAAGGCTGTCTTATTGCTTTGAGCAATTTCTTCCAGACAGCCTGGCAAACAAGAGAGGATACAAGTATAAAATAAAACGGTAGGGTGCACAAACAAAGACAGGTAAACAAATAACAATAATTACAAACATCAACATAATACTATAGGAACAAAAATTTGACATATAAAATATAGAGCAATATATATAGAACATGACATATATAACAACAACAGGAACCACTGAATACAAAGACTAAAATTACTACTAGAATTACTACACAATTATACTAGCAAAGTTATACCTACATTATTTCAATGAAATTTTGTATTTAGGTTATGTTACGTCTAATTCCACGCGAGCGAAGCTGCGGGCGTCCACTAGTGTATCATATATTAAAATTCGCTTTAATACTTTTACCAAGTTTCAATTTGATCAGTCACGTTTTTAATCTGAACTCCGAGGAAAGGATGTGCTGTAATACATTCTTCAAAGTCTGTCGCTTTCCCGAACTGCTTCAGTATACTTCACTTCTACTATTTATTTGCATGAATGGCAAATAATAAATATCTTGCTTTTATCTTCGAGAATTCTTTTCAGCGCTTTTCAGCTGTTGCTCCGATACAAATGTATCGCTTTGACGCTGAAAACGAAAAGGTATGCTTTGATCGAGCTTTTAGTTAGTATAAGATTAAATTTATTCTTATATTATAATTATATAGAGTAATTTTTTCAGCGAGCCATTGGGCTATGGACGCTACAATTTGATTTATGATCATCGATAATTTGTTATTTAATTTCATTACTTATAAATTAACTACTAGAGTATTTAATTTAAAATGTAATACATATTATTATTATTATATTAAAATTATTTAATTTAATTTAATTTTTATTTGATTAGATCATCTGTATCTTTTCTAGCGCATTAAGGACATCCCTGTAATGTTAGATGCAAGTTAGAATTAATAATTATTAGTTAAATTAATAAATAAATAAAAAATAAATACGTCACTCGGCCAATGAACACTTGTAGTCCACAACAGCACCGGCTCACTCACAGCTAACTCATTTCAATTTAAAATGGTACAGATTTTTTAATATTATATTTATTTCATGGTCAACATTATTTTTAGGGGTCACTATTACTCAAAACAATTATATTTTACAGTAACAACTCAATAGTTAACAATGTCCGTGCTCTTTATTACATTGTCAATCACGATGTTATTTAGACTCTAAAAACCACAATACAATACAATATAATTTATTGCACCAGAAAAAAACGGAAAAAAAAACAATAAAGGAAAAGAAATTTTGCAAAAGGCTGTCTTTATTGCTTTGAGCAATTTCTTTCACTTACAGTGTTTGCTAATTCTGGGGGCAAGTTAGTATGCAACTTAGATTTGACCCACACAAATATACTTACACGGCGAGTTAAAAACCGGTCAAGTACGAGTAGAACTCGCCACGTAGGGTTCCGTACCACCGAGCAATATTAACTCTACATAAATACTAGTGGACGCCCGCAGCTTCGCTCGCATGGAATTAGACATTCACTAACCTTTTTAACCCCTTAGGGGGTGAATTTTCAAAAATCCTTTCTTAGTGCTCCCCTACGTTATAAAAGGAACCCCTGTGCAAAATTTCAAGTTTCTTACCCTTATAGTTTTGGCCCTGCGTTGATATGTCGGTCAGTCAGTCAGTCAGTCAGCTTCTCCTTTTAAATAGTTGGCACAACAACGCTTGATTCGTCTGGATCTGTATATTTAGGCTAGTAACATCTGCCCTCAGCATCTGTCATCTGCCACGTGACTGTACCTAAATACTATTTTTTAAGGTTACTTAGATCCGAGACAGACAGAGAGCGGAGGCATATAATAAGTTGAATTATTAATTTTAAAAAAAAAAGAAGATTTTTATAACTTTTTATTTTTATTTTCGTGCATTGTCATCGAATCCAAATACGTGTGCCAAATTTCAGCTCGATAGCTTCAGTGGAAGTGGGTGAAATATTGATTGCAAGATTCCAGGACATACATACGAGTGAAGTTAAATAAAAGCTTTTAAAAACGGTTCCGTATGTCACCCTTTGGGTACGGAACCCTAATAAATCTTGTAACAATACTAAGCTGAGTATATTCACAGAGGAATGATCTATTCATGTGCCGTGGTATAACGTTAAGCCCGGTGTCTGCCTACAATTTTTTTGCGGGACAACAGAGGTTTTGTTATTGTGTTTTTCCGCCAAAAGGTGGAAGATTTGGATACGACAGAAAAACTCGAAGGTCGTGGGAGTACCGAGAGTAAACAATTGCGGGCCACGTACTGCGCTGCGGTGAGATAAGCGATCATAAACGATCGTCAGGTGCGGAGGGAAATCGGCCAAGTGCGTGTCGGACCGTGAGACCGTGGGTCGAACTCGTCGAGAGTACCGTAGCAAAAATATTTTATTACATTTTGAGGACTCCGTGGCACGCCGAGAGCCGTGCCGAGTCACGGTTCCCCGAGAGCCGTGCCGAGTCACGGTTCCCGGGTTCGATTCTCGACCGTTGCAGACATAAGATGACACTAACGCCTGCATTTCGCCGAAGGGCTAGGCAGTGTATACCAACATCCATCCAATCATGCCAATAACCCAATCGCAGGCCAATCGGAATGTTTGCTCAATCAAGAATACGTTCTGATTGATTGGCTCGCCTCGTGCACACCGATGGTCTAATTGGCAGCTGACCTCTCGAGGTGGCTCTCTCTTCAAGGAGCTGAGAGTAGATGTAAATGGCATATATACCTACCTACTAAATAAGTCGCGAGCCTATTTTTAAAAGCTTTCATTTAACTTCACTTGTATGTATGTATGTATGTCCTGGAATCTTGCAATCAATATTTCACCCACTTCCACTGAAGCTATCCTGAAATTTGGCACACGTATTTGGTTCCGTAGACAATGCACGAAAAAAAAAAACCTTTTTAAAAAAAAATTTAATAATTCAATTAGGTACACATTAAGGACACAAAACCAAACTCCTAGCTCCGGAGATACCTATTCCGGGAATTGAAAACCCATTTCACGTCTTACTAATATAGGTATCGAACCCAGGACCTCTAACTACAACCACGACCCGGGTACAAATATGTGTCTGCGAATTAAATAATATGTGCAGCAGCCGGGACGTGAACACGGGACCTCGGCTTGGCGGTGGTCGCTCACCACGGCCTCGTGATTATTTTAATGATGTAATTTTAATGATGTAATAGAGAGACACACTAAGCCGAAAATTACACACCAGAGACAAAAGTTACACATAATACTTAAAGTATAAATAGAATAGAATAGAATATAAAATAGCTTTTATTTTCACCAGAGACCAGCAATAATAAATAAAATAAAATAAAACTTAAATCTAAAATAAAAAAACATGATAATAAAAATACGAAGAGAAAAAAAATAGATAACAATAGTTGTTGTGTCGCCATCAGTCTATTTGCGGACGAAACCAGTCCGATCTGTACCTAGTGGTACAGCTCCCGGCACGGAAGTTTACCCGATAGCCCAATGGATCGTGTCGATTCGATGTGATCGATAGAATTAAGCAACGACGGGCGCGGTCGGTTTGTGGATAGGTGACCACTGGTGGCAAAATTACATGGACGCTACCGTGCTTCGGAGGGCACGTTAAGCCGTCGGTTCCGGATGTTTTCAATAGTGAAAACAATCGTTAAGCCTTGTCTAAGACCTTCGGGTGGCTTAAACATTTACGGCACGGGGTTGGCCACTGACCTATCCACCAATCTGCATTGGAGCAGCGTGGTGGAGTATACTCTAGTACTCCCACAGAATTCTCTGTGCAGACCCGTGCCCAGCAGTGGTCCCACTTATCATAAGCTAGGTTAGCAACCAGCGATAAAGACTAACAACTTAAAAAATATGTCAAGATTTGAACCCTGTACTTCTCGACTGTAGAGAATTCAACTCTGTTCCCATCGCATCGTTAGTACGGATTATACAAAATAATATTTTCCACATTCAGATGTAACCCTAACAGCTCGTTTGAAACATGTTTCGCGCCCATCAGAGCATGTTTAACCTCAGTAGTGTAGCCCGCGCGCGAGGGTTACTCTTAGGGTTGCCAGAACACTTCCTTTCGCATGTAGCTTGGAATTGTGTATACTAATATTATAAAGAGGAAACATCTTCCCGACCGACCGCAGCTTCGCTCGCGTAGAATTAGACCCATTAACGACGTCTGCCCGCGTTCGGGTTGCCCACTTGACTTCAAAAACGGCAGTTTCATACTAAATTTGCACCCCCGATTTACCCCCTTAGGGGGTGAATTTTCAAAAATCCTTTCTTAGTGCTCCCCTACGTTATAAAAGGAACCCCTGTGCAAAATTTCAAGTTTCTAACCCTTATAGTTTAGGCCCTGCGTTGATATGTCAGTCAGTCAGTCAGCTTCTCCTGACAACCCTATATCAGTGCTAGCTAGTGCCGGTAGTGGCAACCCTAGTAGAGAAGCAAGCCATGCGGACTGGACCGCGCCGGCTCACACGGCCTGTATTAGTTAACCGACTGACTCCATAACACTCGAATGATTCACTAACTCTAGGTTAGCTGCGGGTTTAACGTTGAGTTTAACGTCCACTTATATTGATTGAGTTATGTAAGAGGAGCTAAGCTTGGTTAAACTGCGTTGTCTGTCTGCCTCGATAGTCTAGTGGTTGCAATGTAACGGCTAAACTAGAGGTCTCGTGTTCAATCCACGGGCGGGCAAATTATTATTGGATTTTTCTACATTTAGCTGCATACGCCAGTTTACTGCAATGTTAAAGCCGCGTATCCACGGGCAACGTATCCACTACACACGTGACGCTCAACATGTACAGCAACGCTGCACAACAGCGCGCGACGCTGCCAGCTGGTGCGCAACATGACGTAGTAGTAGATGCGTAGATAGACCAGACAGACAACGTTGTTCAACAAAAGTTCCGCGTTGTCTCTTGGGCAACATTCGTTTGTTGTGCAACAATTCGCGCGCCAAATGTTGCCTAATATACGCGGCTTTAAATACATGTCCCCACCAGCGAAGCTTATCAAATTTTATTAGGCATTTATGTTTAATAACACCAAATAATAATGATGCAAAATGGAGCTGCCTACGATATGTTTGTTGAGTATGTTGGCGACATTTAGAGAAGGAGTATGTGTTCACGTGGCGGTATGTAGTACTTGTATAACTTAAACTCTAACCCAACTGGAGACTGGGATGATACAACATCCTCTATTTTTATTTATTTCAATAGCCTTTCTACTAGGTGTATTACAACGGGCGGGCAGTTGACGATGTGACCAACTCCACGTTCAAACCTCACATGGACATATTTATTCCTGTAATCGTCTCAAAACACGGCCGACTTCCCCCGTGCTGCGAGTACCGATGAGTAAAGATGAGCAGAAAGATAACTCTAGACCTCCCGCAGAAGTGTCTGTGGGGGAGACCCGTGCCCAGCAGTGGGACGTCTATGGGTCGTAGCGAGCGAGAAAGATAACAACTAAGTGAACACTTAGTTCTTATCAGTGCAAGTTTTAAGTTATTGTGTTGGTGTTTATTTGTTGGTGTAACTTATTAAATAAATATATCTGGTCAAGAGCATGTTGCTCTTGACCAGATTTGTCTGTAGCGAGTACCCGAGCCCAGCAGTGGGACATTGGGGTTGCAGCTAATGCCTCATGCCTAAGGGCATTCTCACCCAGTCGACTCAAGGATGTGGTGAATGTTTATACACATCATACCATTCATCAACCTTTTGAGGCCCACTGCTGGACATAGGCCTCCCCTAAACGACACCATTCCGACCGATCCCGTGCCTTCTGAATCCAGCGGTTTCCCGCCGTCTTCTTCAGGTCGTCTGTCCACCTTGTCGAATATTAATATTATATTATTATATTCAAATAGATTATATTAATTCTCAAGGTTTCACAGAATCCGCTATTAAACTAACTTCCCCAAGCTTATCCCCAGAGATACCCAACTCTGATCCTAATCAGCCTAATCAGTTTTCAAATTTAAATCTAATACCTAAGGTTCTCGATATTGAATTAACGAGTGTTCAGACATAAAGTTTGAGTATTTCCAATCTAAGTTTCCATTGGCACAGGCAGGGCCGGGTTTAGAGGTGTGGAGGCCTCGGGCAACAAAGGAGTGGAGGCCCCCTGGCCCCAAATTATTCTCCAAATGAGATGAACAACTTTTTTCAGTCGAGTTTTTCAATCAATAATTTATTGTGAAACCGAGTAGATTATTTTAGTATCTAACAAACATATAAAAATATAGATAAATGATTTCTGTTAATATTTAAGAACAATATAATCATGTTTGTACAAAGGTAAAGGTAAAGGTTATAGCGAAAAAAAAAAAATAACAAAAGAAAAGTTGTTTACTATTGTTTACTAGTCTGAATTAGAATATTTTTTTCCGAAGTCTCTATTGTGGTGGCCCCTCTTTTTGGAGGCCCGGGGCTGTAGCCCCGGTTCGCTGCGACCCATAGACGTTCCACTGTTGGGCACGGGTCTCCTCTCAGAATGGGAGGGATTAGGCCTTAGTCCACCACGCTGGCCAAGTGCGGATTGGCAGACTTCACATGCCTTCGAGAACATTATGAAGAACTCTCAGGCATGCAGGTTTCCTCACGATGTGTCCTTCACCGTTATAGCAAGTGACATTTAATTTCCTAAATCGCACATAACTTAGAAAAGTCATTGGTGCGTGCCGCTTGGGTTTGAACCCGGACCGCTCGAGCGAGAGGCGAGTTCGATAGCCACTGGGCTGTCAGCCCCGGTTGTCCTCCCCTAAATCCGGCCCTGCATAGCTAGCAAAAAGTTTGAATCCCGTTTAGTTTCCCCGCGTGGCAGCCCTGAGAGTGAGTCCCTCTAAAGCCCCGTAATCCTTATTGCGCTTCCCATTGATTCCCGACAGCCTCCGCCTCTCGAGCCCAGATGACGGGCCTTAGATCTTATTGACATCGATAAATAAGATATACACACCGAAGAGGATTTCTGTAAGGGACAGGCCGCGTGGTGTTAAGAAACTTCAAGTATTTTCTGAATTCCAATATTCGCAATTTGTTTTGGAGAAAGAGAAAGAGGAATGGTCGGTGGCGCGACGACCTGCGCAGGCGGGAGATTCGCTGCGACCCATAGACTTCCCACTGCTGGGCACGGGTCTCCCTACAGACACTGCTGCGGGAGGTCTAGAGCAAACTCCACGCTGCTCAATTCGGATTGGTGGAGGCGTTAGTGGCCAACCCAGTGTCGAATGTACTCAAGCCACCCGAAGGTCTTCGACAAGGCTTAACGACTGTTTCCACCATTGAAAACAACCGGGACCGACGGCTTTACGTGCCCTCTGAAGCACGGTAGCATCCATGAAATTGCCACTAGCGGTCACCCATCCACAAACCGACCGCGCCCGTCGTTGCTTACCTCTTTCGATCACATTGAATCGACGAGAGCCGTTAGGCTATGGACGCTATCACAACGACAGCGACACGCGACGGCGGAAGTCCGTAGTGTTAACTAAAACTATACGCCGAACGGCGTCCAGTTCACATTGTCTCTATATTGTAGAGATAATCGTTTCCCGCGAATCTATGACTGTGAGGCCTTCACACAAGTTAGCGCTTCACAATTTTGCTTGAACAAGTTAGAATTCCGAAGCCATCTTCAGTGCCCTTTGCGATGAAATAAATTATTTTTAAACTCATTAAACAAACATCAAATTAAATTTCAGGGCAATTTGGCAAGTTATAATTAGGACGGAAATAATTCAGTGGTGATACATCAGCTTGTCGTAGAGATCCAGGTTCAGTCCTAGACAAGTTCTAGTGTATTGCAATTGAATGTTACTGAAGACAATATTATTATGTTAGTACAGTGGAGCGTCGATTATCCGAACGTCGATCAACCGAACGACCGCTTATCCGAACTCGGTCGGTCGAACGCGGGCGCGGGTCGGGCGGGCGTAGTGCATGCCTAGTTGATTGTCTAGGTACAATCAACGCTTAAAAAAATCATGTCTTACATACAAGATTAACAAGATTGCACTTTTTTTTGTTTAATTCCTATTTGTCATTAAAGATATAAATGTAAATATGGTTTTAATTTACCTTTACATAAATATGTATGGCTGAATCAATATACATATAGGTAGTTCGATTATCCGAAAATATCGGTTTTCCGAACACCCATGTCCCCCAATTAGTTCGGATAATCGACGCTCTACTGTATCATGCATCCATATTGTCTCTATAAAGTTTTCAAAAGTGGAGTGTTAGGATCTTTACCGCTCTGGCAAAACTCCCATTTCAGAAAGATATTCGAATATATTATATTCTAAATATACCTATCATTGTATTCCAACACTGTTAACACACACTTAAAGATACTCAACAAAATTTAATGCGCCTTTAAAATGAATACAACAATGGAGTGTTGAGACAACATTGCTGATAATATACACGCAGGCGCGCTTCCAATGTAATATTATGTATAACGTTGAGATCTTGAGATGAGTTATTGTGTAAACATTTTAGGAGGGAATGGCGTAACAGTAATTTTTACTTCAGTTACTACATGTAACATGAAAGAAAATATAGATCTCCTGTATCTCTCTCTCGATACAGAACAGTAGCAAATTATACAATAACTATTGGACGCCCGCAGCTTCGCTCTCGTGAAATTAGACATAACAATAGTTTTGTTTACACCTAGTAATATATATAGTCGCTCAGTAAAGATGCAGCTTTCTAATGCTGAAAGAATTTTTGAAATCGGTCGAGTAGTTTTTGTGTGAAAATATAACAAAAAAATGTTTCCTCTTTATAATATTAGTATAGATAATGTTAGATTGTTAGCATCAGATCGGGATCTATATAAAAGGAGAAGCTGACTGACTGACTGACTGACTGACTGACTGACTGACTGACTGACTGACTGGCTGACTGACTGACATATCAACGCAAGGCCTAAACTATAAGGGTTAGAAACTTGAAATTTTGCAGAGGGATTCCTTTTATAACGTAGGGGAGCACTAAGAAAGGATTTTTGAAAATTCGCCCCCTAAGGGGGTGAAACGGGGGTGCAAAGTTAGTATGAAACTTTGCCGTTTTTGAAGTCAAGTGGGTCACCCGAACGCGGGCAGACGTCGTTAATGGGTCTAATTCTACGCGAGCGAATCTGCGGGCTTAGACTAGTTATAAATAAATAAATAAATAAGTTATTTACAAGTTTTACTGGTCGTATCTACATGTACTACATGCACAGAGGGAACATATACTCGTAGGAAAAGTATTTAAACTGTGACGACCTTTACAAACACTTAATTATTGATCACTTACACATTTGTCATAATAAATTCAATTAATCCACTCATATCTTACTACTTCACGGGAAATTCAGCCTTATTTTTGATATAATAAGGCTACCTATCCCATAGACACATATCATACGTATCAACACTACCTACCTACCTACTCACGTTCTACTTATGCGGGATGCAAAACGCGTGGACATGGAAAACCACAGGTTTTTTGCCTGCAGCTTTTTAGGGTTCCGTATCCAAAGGGTAAAACGGGACCCTATTACTGAGGCTCCGCTGACCGTCTGTCCGTCTGTCACCAGGCTGTATCTCATGAACCGTGATAGACAGTTGAAATTTTCACAGATGATGTATTTCTGTTGCCGTTATGATAATAATAATAATAAATTTTATTTCAGACCGTGGTCCATATTGTTAGTGTTTACATGTTTTGACTTAAATTTATGTTAATTATTCGTCACAATAATAAAAGCCAATATAAAGTTGATTTAAAAGAAATTAAAATAAATACAATAAATTAATAAAATTACATTAGATTACAATAAACATAAAAATAACAACAAATACTAAATACAGAAACAATAAAAATTTAAGGGGGGACAACAGACATGATTTTGCCGTCTTTAAAGACAACGATACGGAATCCTTCGAGCGCGAGTCCGACTCGCACTTGTCCGGTTTTTTGTTCACATTCTATTCTGGTAAGCCTAAGCCTATAAGTTGTAAACCACGTATACAGGGTGTAATCGTTAAGTGTGCACAGGCGATTATTCCGTAAGTATTACAGATATCAAAAATCTTTAAAATGATTTCGAAAGTACTTAACATAATGAGTAAAATGACAATAATAACTTATTAAAAATAAAACGAGAAATATCCAAAAATTTTACATTAAACACTCCCATACATTTAGTATGAGATAGTAGAAAGGTTTTACTTTCCTTATTTTAAGTGGACTACCCTTTTACCCTTACCATTTTACCCTTATAATTTTATAATAATGTATGATATGATATTGATGAATTTCACGTGTATCTACACGTGTAGATTAATTATTTTACCACTTCAAATTAATAATAAACCTTGTTTCAATATCGTATTGATTTGAACTGACTGAAAAGCAACATAAAAAAAACAAAAAGAAACATACTCTTTGGTGTTCATTCTAAATTCAAATTCTGGTGGTATTCTTGGAGATCGAATCATTGGGCCATATTTTTACAATGGAATCTTAACTGGACAGAGATATTTCACCTTTGTACAAAACGATATGCTAAGTCTTAAGAGTTCTAAGGAACCAATTCCAGACGATGAAAGAAGGTCGATAATTTTTCAACAGAATGAAGCACCTGCACATAATACAAATGTTGTAATGAATTTCTTACGAAATAATTTGAATGGCTTAATAGCCAATAATAGTGCAACCCCTTAGCCTGCCAGATCCCCGGACACCGGATCTCACGCCTTGTGATTTCTTCTTATTGGGGATTTGTCAAATACCACGTGTACGCTGAGAGAGTTCACAGCCTAGAAGAGTTACAGAATCGTGTACGTCGTGCAATTGCTTTAATTACTGCGCAAATTTTAAAGAAAGTTCATTTAAAAACTGTAAATAGATCTCGTCATTGTATTGCACAACGAGGACGTAACTTCGATCATCTGCTTTGAATACAAAATGTTGTACTTACTAAGAAATAAAATGTATGGGAGTGTTTAATGTAAAATTTTTGGATATTTGTCGTTTTATTTTTAAAAAGTTATTATTGTCATTTTACTCATTAGGTAATGTGCTTTCGGTATCAGTTTAAAGTTTTTTGATATCTTTAATAGTTACGGAATAATCGCCTGTGCACACTTAACGATTACACCCTGTATACAAGCTTACTGAACTAGTGAACTTTCCACGCGAACGAGTCTTGTTCCAGTTTAGAATATTAACGGGCTGTGGTGCCTCGCGTTAATCAATTTACTAAACAATGATCGACTTTAACAATAGCGCCCTGTTATATAGGTATTTACTTTATGCACTGTAGACTGGCAGGTGGTAGCTGTTCACGGCGTAGAATGGGCTTTGTTCGTGCCGGTAGCTCCAGAGGACGATCCAGGTTATTACAGAGGCGGTTCAGTAATAATTCATTTACCGTAAGTACTTCAGGTTCAGAGGCTGCGGAACGAATAAGAGAAAGCAGCGCCCTCGCCGACGCATCACGCAGGAGGAGAACCGGAGGAAGGAGACGGCGCTATGCGCATCTTCTCACTCCATTATAAAAATCCAAGTGGAAGTAGCGTCGAGGCGTCACGGTAGCAATGCTCATGCGATCCCGTGGCGTCTCACATTGACGCTGAAGGTGCCGCTGGGTTTTAGTGGGTATTCCGGCCAAGCCGGCGAGTCCCATATACCTGCTTCGTAGGATGCAGGATGCGTAAATGCATTTGCAAAAAAAAGTACTACTTCAAGTTCAGTTTTTTAGCGTATCAGGAACCATCTCAGATATAGAAAAACAAGCTGCACACCATCTGCATTTCATCCATAAACTACAAGCAATAACAACAGGTCTTGGTACCGTATTAGTGAATCTCACTGAACAGGCACTGCGCAGGGTACCGATCCCGGATGTCCTGAATTATTTTTGCGGTACATATGCAGTAATTTCAGAACTCAGAACTCAGTTCTACACGGCTCAGCTTGATATAGACACCACGTTAAATCCGGGGTGACTGTGATTACAAGCCGAGGAGGTAGGGGAGGAGAGGGTCTCGCGTCATTAGTCATGTCACCCCGCGGTCCCTTCCGTCTGATAATGGTCTTTTGTTACAACTCTACCCTGACAATTCAGCCAAGTATTTGTTCCAAGTGATCCGATACAAGATCACAGTTGAATACTCAGTTCGAAGAAGCGAACTGAATAACTGATGTGTTTGTCTGGGGTAACTGAATTTTCAAAATGTTGAATCCCAAAAACGTGGCCTGTTTTTGGGATTCAACATTTTGAAAATTTACCTTTGTGGTCCAAGAGGGTCAGGAGGACTGATAAGATGGGTAAGAAGTGGAACGAAGTTTGTTGAACAGAAGTATTTTTAAGAAGTAATTTTAAAGAGAGACGTTCAATCTAGTTTGTCAGAAGGCCCGTGAGTTGCAGCGTAGCGTTTTATTATAGGCTCCGCATGGGCGCAATGCTGGTACTAAACACACTACAGAATGTCTTTATATACTTACAACGTTCACAGTTTTTATGTCATTAGACAATACAAACATGTTTTCTTTAGAGGTTACTCTTGAAAGAGAGTGAACTATAATAATTGGCCATTTGAAAAAAAAAATTGATTTATCTCGTAGGGCTCAGCCAGCGTTTAAAATGTAAGCGCAAAAAATGTGTTTATTTACGACATCACATTAGAAACCTCTAAAATTATCAGTGTTTCTCTACTATATTATGCATGTTATTTACATGTAAATCTTCCCCTTGAATCACTCTATCTATTAAAAATACCCGCATCAAAATCCATTGCGTTTAAAGATCTAAGCATACTTATGGACAGACAGACAGCGGGAAGCGACTGTGTTTTATTATGTAGTTTAGGGGCTATATTTCATCTATGTATATGTTACGGGAAACTTCAAGGGTGTAAGAACTAATGAATGGTGCGCTCACCTCCGTCACGGCCAGACTAACGCGGGACTAACGCGGGACTAACGACGTCTAGGATGGACCCTTTCAAAACTATTATAATAGATCATCCGGAATCCGCGCCTCGCCTAGCTACATATCGGCTACCATATCTCAGCATACAATACACGCATGGTTACCATGGTTACCATTTCTCAGAATTGGGTCTCATCATGTTCTCAAGATTCTAGCTTTCGTCAGTAGGTACTGCGGCCGGATATTAGAAATCGAAGGCTGTTTTATATTTTTGAGCTGTGTTATGAAAAAATACAATTATCATACTTCTACTCGATAAACCTCATAACTTCTTGAAAAATATCTCGTCGTATTTTCTACTCAATGCAGCTGTGAGTTAGGAACAAATCTGAATCGCATTTAATCATTGAAAATTGCTCTAAGGGTCAAAATAAAAGTAGTGCTTATGAATTGCTTTTAGCTGCGAATGAAATCTAATGGAAGCACTTGTTCAATTGTGTCTTCGCCTTTGATATCAGTTATTGGTCTCAGTCGGAGCAGTAACTGCATTAGTTTTAAGTTCTTCAGTTTCAGATTTTCTGCAGCAAAAATTTGGAACGATTTACCACTTCCAATGAGAATAAAAATGAGTTGTGAGGACTAAATATCGATTGGCATTGTTAAAACGACAATCTGCTGCAGAAAATATGTACAATGCCTACTGGATACTGCTTCATTTTAAAACGTTCTTCTGATCACACACACACACACACTGGGTGACATTTTTAAATATATATTGAGGATGCGGTAGAAAAAGTGTAAGAAGGTAGCCGGGGACCACTCTACTTCCCACCCAACACCTCAGGGATAGGGGGTGGCTGAAAAACAGCGCTGCATGGAAACTATCCTATGTCAGCTAAAGCTGAGCTCCTCCCCCTATTGCCCATATACTGTATTGTAGGTACTTGGTTACGACACTTATCCTTAGACAAGGACACTGCTTTTTGGTATTTTAAAGAAATCTTAATTTTCTTTTAATAATTCTCATATGAATCTGTTACTATTGGCAGTGGTACATCGTAATTCAAGGCCTTTTTCATTTTCTTTACAAATGAAGTATGAAAATGTTAATATTTCTTCTATTTTTTTTAGCCAAAATCGTCGTTAAGTTTACGAAAACAAATATTGCAATTTTAAATTATTAGGCGTATTATTCTAATATAGCATTTACACACGTTATAGTGTTTTTTGTACTAAAGTGTAACCAGTAGCGGCCATAGCCAAATGGTTCGTGTCGATTCAATGTGGTTGAAAGAGTTAAGCAACGACGGGCGCAGTCGGTTTGTGGATGGGTGACCGCTAGTGGCAAAATTTCATGGACTTGATACCTTGGTTCCTTTGGTACCAAGTGGTACTGCCCCGGTCGCTGAGGGTAATATATTTTACAGTACCTAAAGCCTTATTTTGAACAAGCCTCAACAATTCTTCGGAGTCGATTGTTTCAACAATCGGATCCTCACCGATACCACAGAATAATACAGACAGAGACATACAGAGATAATAATACAAGTACCGATACACAGTATAATAGATTCATAAATGTATTTCCCAACTCCTGGCAAGTTTCCATTACCTAAATAAATCGAAGTACATCGACGGTACTACACCATTCGATCCCGTTTACCCTTTGTTCGAGCGCGCAACGAATTGTCAATGAAGTTGGTTATCGTTTTAGATAAGGTATTGGTAAGAGTCGCAAGGATCGGTCGGTAATATAATCAGTTTAGGATGAAATAAGGTTTAATGTGAGATAGAATTAGATTAGATTATTGATATATTTCGTTCTGTAACCTGAGATTGATAAAGAGAAGAGCGTTCATTGCAGGACAGACGATGTATTTGAGTAAATATGGTTTAGGCTATTTGTAATAATATTCGTATTTGCTTTATATATTGTAATGATTGATGTCTTTTATATTTTAAACGTTTGTTCCAGGCGGATGGGCGTCATCAGGCTCCCAAAATCCAATCGTCTCGACCCTCCCCTGAACTCGCCGCAGGTTAGTACTCTACTTACAGTTCACCAGAGCAGTGAGCACCACTGTCCGTCCACCACCACTGCTTGACTCACCTTACGGCATGTATGAGTTAGCCTTGCGACTGGTGCGAGCCAATTATAACTCGTCCGAATTAACTGTGGACCTGGCGCTGTGACTTTACTCTGTTGGTATTGTTAGCAAAAAAAAGTTGGGTAATTTCGTATAAATATTTTATTTACCTATTCGAAAAGCAACTACAACAACATTAAATTCAAAAACTTAATATCAACAACAGCGATTCAAAACGATGACACGCTACGGTAACAAAGATGCTATCGCTACTGAACGCTCATGGCGAGCCCGTGGCGCCGCGCGGGGAAGCGGGAGGGGGTCGCATTCCAGCGAGGTGCACAGTTAATTCGTACGGGTTATAGTGAGGCATCAATGACCTTGCAAATAGGTGTCACACGCTGTCTTTGAAGTGACATCGTGAGGAAACTGCATGTCTGGAAGTTCTCCATTTTCTCGAATGAGTATAAAATCTGATCAGAGGCAACCATCCACCGTAAAAACATAAATTTCAATCGTTTATCATGGCGAAAATAAAACTTAAGTATGTATAAAAGAGATGGAATGTAAAATATGGAGTTACAGCTTGGTTATGGGTTATCTTTTATGTTAAGAAAACGCCCAACTCTGGTAGTTTTTAAAAAAATAATATAGACGGACAAACAGATATACGGGCCTGATGGTAAGTGGTCACTTTGTGATTTATGCACACGTGCGACACCAGGGGTATCACAGGTGCGTTGCCTTTTAAAGTCGTGCAGCGCGGTCAGGCTCGAGCCGGACAGGGGTCCGCGGCGAAGTGCCGAATGTGTTCGAGCCACCCGAAGGTTTTCGACAGGCTTAGCGAAAACAACCGCGCCCGTCGTTGCTTAACTCCGTCGACCACATGCGATCGACGCAAGCAAGGATATGAACGATACAAATAAGCCAAAAAGCAAATAAGTCTGTAATGTATCAAGTTTCCGTGCAGATTCCTGTGGATATCCGTTGCCAACTGTAATAGATCAGCATAATCTGGCCGCGCGGGGTCTGGAAGGCCATAAAGTGTTATTCGAGGCGACACGTCACTGCTGCAGCTGGCAGGCCGCCAGCGGGTTAGAGGGATTGCAATATAGCGGTATAAATATTTTGCGGGTGGAAAACTTGACGTCATAACCCCCTGTCTGTCTTTTTTTTATTTTTTATTTTATGGATACTGGATAGCAAACGAGCTTGCAGCACCACCCATCCGCTGCCGCCCATGACAACTGTGACTGACTTTGAACAAGACTCAATTAGGGACTGGGATGGTTAGTCCAATTAGTTGAGAAAGTTAATTAGAACATTAGTTGGTCAGTTCGTTAGTAGGTATGGGGACTGGGGACTGTTAGTGATAGTTAGTCCTGTTAGTTGGTGTTAGTAATAGTCCAGTTAGTACTTGTTAGTAGGAGTCTCGTTCTAAGCCAGTCACAGATGTGTTGGTACCCTTGAGGACTAAGATGGTCGCCTCTAAAGAAGTGTAACCGGAATCCACACCTTTCTAACCGGACCACAATTGCTTTAAAAACAATTATTACACGGCAGAAATGGTACTAGGTACCGTGGCGGGCGGTGGTACTGCCCCGGGCGAACTCTATATGGAACCAATTAGCTTTCATATAAAACCTATTTGGTTCCCTATAGGCTCTACCACCTGTCATTCGAGATATGTAATAACAAGCTTTTCCGCTCACGATCACGGTTACCAACCAAATTATTCTTCGAATTATGACTAGCCAACAAGCCGAATGGTCGAAATTTGACCAATTTTATGATTGAATGCTATTATGGTATCTCGAATCAAAGGCTATCTCATAGTCCACATACGCTATGCATAACGGCTGGTTATACTCCTCCGTCTTCTCTACCACAGAACAGATATTATCTGTTCTGTGTTCTCTACAACCTGCCGCAGCGTATGTATGTGGTCTATGGTACTGTAACCTCTACGGAAACCGGCTTGTTCGGGAGGCTGGCTGTTAGTGAGGACTCTCGAGAGCAGCTTCTAGACGAGGCTCAGAAGTGCAATGGGCCTGTAATTCTTCAGGAGGGTTTTGTCGCCCTTCTTAAAGAACAGTATCACCACGCTTCTGTTCCACGCCTCCGGGCTCCACTAATGATGACAGAATCGAACAACTTTTGTAGCGCTACTAGGACGGGCTTACCGCCAGCTCTTAGCAGCTCTGTTGTGATTCCGTCATCACCCGGTGCCTTGTTGTTCTTGAGTTGTTTGAGTGCCCCACTAATCTCGTACAGGCTGACGTCCGGGATATCACCCCCTACTATAGAGTTAGTCAAGTAATATTGATGTTGACGTGTCGATTATGATGATGTCGGCAGGCGCAGACGGCAGCATGACGGTGGCGCGCGGCGAGGAGTCCCCCGAGCGGCTGGGCGGGGCGCTGCGCCGGCTGCACTACCGCGCCACGCGCCGCGCGCACTCCGCCGCGGCCAGGCACCACGCGGGCACGCCCAAGGTCAGTGCCGGGGGGTCCAGTTGAGCCAGGGTCCAGATGAACCAGGGTCCAGTTGAACCAGGGTCCAGTTGAACCAGGGTCCAGTTGAACCAGGTTCCAGTTGAACCAGGGTCCAGTTGAACCAGGGTCCAGTTGAACAAGGGTCCAGATGAACCATGGTCCAGTTGAACCAGGGTCCAGTTGAACCAAGGTCCAGGCGCAGAGGGCAGCGTGACGAGCGGCGGCGAGGGGTCACTGGATCAGATAGGAGGACTTACCTTAATCCTTATTTGTAAGGTTAAGATAACTTACACCAACGAGTGCTGGTTTAACACTTCTTCGGGAGCATGCCTTCGAGCGGCCAGGCTCAGCGATTGTGCGTTTTGCTGAGCTAGCATTGACGCGCTTTACTTAATTTAATAGAATTTAAACAGTACGCGACCAGCAGCCGCTCTAGGCGTCGCGTACCTATTCTAAAACCATTTATCATATCCTATCGTCGACGCAGTATTACCATCTCATCTCCTCACCCCATACCATACCATTTACCATAGAAATAGAGTATAGAAACAATATATAATCCTCCTACAAACATGGCCAGCGACAGGTAGCCTCGATGAAATACTAGTGATAATAGCAGCAATAATAAAAAGGCAGTCTGAATTGGGATATTAATAATACGTCGCGTGGACAGCCGCGCGATCAGATATTAATGGTTCTTCGAGCCGGACTCGCTCGTTTATCTCCCGCCGCCGAGCTGCGGCGAAACACGAACCATATGGGAAATGCCGCGATGAAATACATTTTTATGGGAAAATTGTTTCAGATCTTATTCGGTGTAACTTCTTTTATTACTTTCAATTTCAGTTCTTTCTAAGTCAGGCATTTTCTATTTAATCACAGTGTAAAACAAAACGCGGTGCAAAATATCAATAATTAACAATTCGAACCGAGTTTTAGGATACTAGTGCTACCCATAGACTTCCCACTGCTGGGCACGGGTCTCCCCCACACACACTACTGCGAGAGGTCTAGAGCATACTCCACCACGCTGCTCTAATGCGGATTGGTAGAGGGGTTAGTGGCCAACCCAGTGTCGAATGTTCTCTTAAAATAATAAGAAAGAATATTAAAAGTATATTTGATTCCTGTTACCTGTAAGCCAGATGAATGGCAGCAGTCTATTTTTCCTTGATTAAATTCCTTCCTTCCCCTTCAGTCTATCTGATTTACACCCACTCGGGCAAAGGCGCTGCTCCCTTCATTTGTAGGGTAAGCGGTTGAGTAATGGAGAGCTCCTCTGTCGTGGAATCGGTAATAGACAAATGGAAAAGACGATTTATTGCGTTCTATTTGGACTGAGTTGGTGCATGTATTCAGAATCTTTACGGTGATGCTTAGCTACGAGTAATAGCTGCTAAGCGGTTGGGTTAGCTACATGTTTGTTTGCTATCGTTATTTCGTCCGTAACTTGGTGAAATTACATCGGTAGGTACAGCGGACCTGTATACTCCAGTGCTGGTCGGTGCAGATATCATTAACCTCGCCAAACAATCGAAGGGTGAGTTTGGTAATATTGGTACCTTGCCTGGCGGCGGTACTGCCTCGAGCGAACTCGATTAGAAATGTATAGTGCAATAATAATCGTTCATTTAATTATGTATCTGTACAAAAAGCATGTTGGGTCTATGGTCCCCGCTCCTCTTTTCTATGGTTTCGGCTCTAAATTAACCTAAGTACGGTCCAGCTATTATATAAAAATAAAGTTCGTAATAAAATAACTTGGCAAGGAAATAAAAGAGTTTGAATATTATCAAGAACCCATCATATAACAAGACCCCATACAGATAAATAAATAAATAATTATTAAGCTTAATGTATTTGCTAATACCGCACCCTAATATATATAAAGGTACCATTTATCGTCTGCATTTATATCTATGAAACACGTCGCCTTAAATGAAAAGTTTTTTTGTTAAAAGACCAAGATGACCTCCTCTTTTGAACACGAGTGAAATGTGAAGATAGTTGTACTTAAAAGCCTTTGATGGCTACACGTGCCGTAAATTGCTCCAAAATGTCCACAGTCCATGCAAGTTTATAAATAGCCTCCATTGAGTCCTGCCTAAAGCAGACCGTACATCATCCGGGCGATCGGCCATCTATCAAATGCTTATTTATGTTTCATTAATAATTGCTCCCACATGAAATCATATCTGCATTGGCACCGGGCCATTTGTGCGGCGCGGCGAAAGCACTTTAACGAATCAATATTTTCTCGTATACATAATCGCAAAGCCTTCCAAATTATCGGGTCCACATCTGGACCCGTGAAATTTAAAAAGATACATAATAATAAATAAATATCATGGACTTCCAAACATGGCAGAGCCTGTACTATGGGTGTCAGAGGCTGATATACATACACAGATATTGTTAAATACATGCTTAAATAGATAATATCAACATCCAGACAGAACAAACGCAAGTGTTCGTCACAAGAATTGTCCTGAGTTTGAAGCCACGACCCCTGGCGTAAAAGGCAGGATCCTACCGACTGCGCCAATGACCCGTCAAAACGACACCGACCTACCGCGGGGATGGGAGAGTGTAATCGTTTGTTTGTAATAAAAGCTTTTTTCATTACGTACTTGTAAATAACTTAAAAAGTAATTAAGTACGTTCCACTGGTATTCAAAGCCAGCCCCTCTGGAGCGGGAGTAACGCTCAACATCCAAATACAACATCCAAATACAATTTAAGTCGAAGTTTAGTTTTCAAACCCGTTTAAATTACTATGTAAGTGCTTTTGAATTAAATAAGTAAATCAGCGTCTAGTTTTCGCGTACCCAAATCGAGTGGGTCCCAAATAATTTAAATTCGGGTCTTAAACGAGGTGAACCAGATCCGTGTCGGGGCATCCCCGGCGGCGCCCGTGACGCCGAATCTACGAATATTAATCACCATTCATATTCTAATTCAATTGCGTTTGTTTGTCGCGACGAGTTGGAGCAAGCGCTGCTGCTTCGGCTCAATACACATTGGAATTGATTGCGGTGGAAATTATAATGGTTTACATTTGGAAATATTATGTAGGTACTAGTGGACGCCCGCAGCTTCGCTCGCGTGGAATTAGACATTAGTTAGTTATTAACATTAGTTTCGTTTACACCTAGTAATATTACAGTGAAGATGCAGCTTTCTAATGATGAAAGAATTTTTGAAATCAGTCCAGTAGTTTTTGTGTGAAAACATTACAAACAAATGTTTGTAATGTTTACGTCCGTAGCCCAGCCGGGCAGCCGTGCGCGGTCTGTTTGTGGAAGGCAAAATTGTACGGCTTCGAGGGTACGATTAGCCGTTGTTTTCTATGGTAAAAAAACATCGTTAAGGCTTGTCGAAGACCTTCAACACTGGATTGGCCACTGACCCCTCGACCAATCCGCATTGCATGCGGTACAAATTAAGTTTTTTTCTTTCTTTCTTTCACTGGAGCAGCGTGGTGGAGTATACAGTCTATAGTAGCTGTAATTTTAACAAGCAGGCTTGGAAGTCCTGAGGGAGTATTTTGAGTCCAAAATATTGTTCGCTACCTAAACTGAGGTTTCCGGTTACTCTAATCTAGAGGCGACCAAATTAGTCTTCAAAGGGTAGCAACACATCTTTGACCGACCTGGAAAGAATTTATTACTAACTTAAGTCCTATTAGTTGTTACTAATAGGACTAGTTGGTACCACTAACAGGCCCACCTCAATCCACCCACCTTACTAACGTTCTGACCAACAATTCTTAATAACTCAACTCTGCTCTGGACTAGCCCAGTCCCTATAGACATATAGATATATTAGTTGTCAAGGGCAGCGGATGGGTAGTGCTGCAAGCTCTTTTGCTATCTTAAATCCACAAAAAATGCTTATCACACAATCTAAAATAAATCCTGAAGTGAAATCCATAACTTTCAGAAAGTACAAGCGCTGAGCAAAAGTGTAGATAATATTTAAATTAGTTTAATATTGGTGTGGGATCTTCGGGCGCGCGCCAAATGAGGGTCCTGTAATCCCGGTAATATATCTCGACAGTTGATGATTCCTGGATATGCGTAAATTGGTTGGGCGGTGGCGCTCGTGACGCGGCGTGAGACTGATTCTCTGCTGGGCCATTTGACAGACGCTAAGACTGATAAAAGGCGGCGCGGATCAAGTGGATGAGCAGAGCCCAAAAATAAGAGGACCATGTCCGGCACAGACAAATGTGGGCTCAAGAGATGATGGGAGAGAAATAACATAAACCAACAAAGGTTCAGTTGCGCCATAAAAACCAAGTAATGCGATGAAAGTTAATGTTAAATGTGCATTAAAAGTGACACGCTCAATCTGATTTTTGTGCCCCTTTTGCTTAGTTTCACCCGTGGAGAACAGTGGTTCTGATAATGTACATCAAGAGGTAATATGTTCTAACAAATTCTAACGTGAACGAAATGTGCGAACACTGAGTGTTAATTAGGTATGGTTCATTGTATCAGCCGGTACTTTGCGGAATTCCATTGTTATAAAATTTAATCTACTTGCAAAAACCAAACAAGGCGCATTATGGTGTATACCCTCATGCATCTCCCTCACACCCTAATAAGAATACATGCACATACGACAGTGAAAATAATATATACAGACCACAGAAATTTCTGTGATACCAACATACCACCACCACCACCAACACGTGCCCCCAAACGGAGCATCCTCAAGGCAAGTTCGACGATCTTCCACGATCGGTGCCAGTTATGCCAACCTAACGGCAAGAGTCTGTTCGGAGGAACTTCATAACTTAATTCCACCAACCTCATTCAACTATCGCACTACACGCCGAGGTCTGAAGTTTCATCCACACCGAATCGACTCATGGCCTACTACCACCGTACGTTACGCGCGGCCTTTTCTACGGCGAACTGGTCTTCTGTGGAACGAGCTTCCGACTGAGGTTTTCCGTTCGAGCTACGACATGGAGCGTTTCAAAAAGAGTTTAAAACGCTTCCTTCAAGGCAGGCAACGCACCTGATACCCCTGGTGTCGCACGTGTCTGTATCTGTACGACGGTGACCACTTACCATCAGGCCCGTATGTCTGTTTGTCCGTTTATCTATATATATAAAAGGAGAAGGTGACTGACTGACTGACTGACTGACTGACTGACATATCAACGCAGGGCCTAAATTATAAGGGCTAGAAACTTGAAATTTTGCACAGGGGTTCCTTTTATAACGTAGGGGAGCACTAAGAAAGGATTTTTGAAAATTCACCCCCTAAGGGGGTAAAACGGGGGTGCAAAGTTAGTATGAAACTTTGCCGTTTTTGAAGTCAAGTGGGCAACCCAAACGCGGGCAGACGTCGTATGGGTCTAACTCTACGCGAGCGAAGCTGCGGGCGTCCACTAGTACTACATAAAAAGAAAAAAAGAGAAATTATGTTAGATTAAAGTGATCCATCAACCGATTCTCGCCATCGAGCCCCGCGCCAGCCGCCATCTAATATTACCCTCATCTTATCGGGCCCCAAAGATCCACATATCTTATTAATCTCGTGCCAACTCAAATTTCGAGTAAGTCGCGGAAGTTAAAGCGTTTTCGGGGAATTATCTCTTGCCTGGCTAGCGTCGAGGTATTTTTGCATGGCCCTTATTGGACTCTCAGAGATTTTGAAGTTGATGCGTAAGTTGCTATTCGTAAATGTAAATGTTAACGCCAGTCAATACATTCAAGAAAACTGTGCTTATAAATTGCGTTAACTCGAGTTTTGTTTACATACATTTTGATAAATGTATTTAATAATAAAAATAATAATAAATATATAAATATAAATAAATATAAAGATAAAAATAAACCACGATGATTAGGACGAATATTATTATATGTGCGTTTTATACAAATTTTATATTGTTTCTTTTTAAATTTTTCTTAAATCTACTTTTTTTACTGTGATTTAATTTATGTGTTATATTGTATGTAACTATGGGTTTTTACCTGAAAATAAAGACTATTATTATTATTACACGGTAATTTTTTTTGAGTATTGTGGATGTTCGTAGCGTTCATAGCCCAATGGCTCGCGTCGATTCAATCTGATCGAAAGAGTCACGAATACGAATGTTTATCCTGAGTGGGATTCGAACCCACGACCCCTGAGGTAGCAGGTAGAGTCACTCCCGATAGCGTCAACGTAACGGACCCGTCAGTCATTATCATGTCAGTCATCCCATGGTGCGTCATTCGTGAAGCATTCTCAACGCCAATTCTAGTGAAGAGCAGCGTGGTGGAGTATAACCCAGGCCTTCTCAGTAGTGAGAAGGGATCCCAGCAGTGGGCCGCTTATGGGTTGCACAGCTATATAATTATATTAGGTTCCCGCAGCGTGCCGGGAAGGAAACGAGATGTCGCACCGGAAATGACGTCACTTCATTAGCCATCGTCACATCCGCCGGAAGGGAGTGCCGAGACGCTGAGATAGTCTATGGTGGCCATGTGATTTATAGACATAGACAGAAATATTGTAAGACTACAACAATATAAACGTATAAGTATTTTACATTCCAGCAATTACAACAGTAATTTTCAAACAGATCATAATTTCTGTTCATGAATGATAGTGGACGACCGCAGCTTCGCTCGTGTGGAATTAGACATAACAATACATAGTATCGTTTACACCTAGTAATATTATATAGCCTATGTCACTCAGTGAAGATGCAGCTATCTAATGGTGAAAGAATTTTTGAAATCGGTCCAGTAGTTTTAGTGTGAAAACATTACAAACAAATGTTTCCTCTTTATAATATTAGTATATTCGTAGATAGATTCACCACCAATACGCATTGGAGCAGCGTGGTTGAGTATGCTCTGAATCTCCAGCAGATATATCTGTGGGGGAGGCCCTTACCCAGAATGGGACGTCTATGGTTCGGAGCGATAGATAGATTACTGAATTTTCACTACTGAAGATGTACATCGTAATTGACCGAAACTAGTCGGCCTATTCCCCACTTGAATCACACGTGTTTAAGTCGGTAATTTCAACCAAGAATTCATTACCTACGCTGTTTGTTTACGATTAACTCGCACCGATGGTTTTCAGTTCAAACCTCTGAGATTTGAGGGTTCTAAATTTTGTAACACATGACACATAGGGTGACAGTCCAGTGGCTATCGAACTCGCCCCTCAATCGAGCGATCCGGGTTCAAACCCCAGCGGCACGCACCAATGACTTTTCTGAGTCATGTGCGATTTATTCAGAGCGCATCAGTCGACCGTCACTTTTGAAGAATAGGTTTTTACCAAAAATATTGCCGTCGCGCTGACCCCCAACCTTACCCCTTAGCGTGCGATAGAGAGAAGTGCAGTCTCGAACTGATTTTACCTACGTAAAATTAAGAAAATCGTCCTTTCGTAATCCCCTGTTTCCTCCTCGAAATCTAGACCGATTTCAATATTCCTTTCAGTTACAATGTAGAACAGGGTCTAAGCTATGCCCGTACGTTTTGCTTTTTTGGGATATGTTAGTAATTACCAGTTTGCTTGATGTTTGAAAATGTATGTAAAAAAAGTCGATATTTTTGATTTTAAAAGTTTTTTTTTCTCTTCTATTAAGCAAATTATGAAAAAAAACAAAACGTACAGGCATGGCAGAGGTACGTATAAATCGTATGGTATTTTTTTTTATTCTGTAACTTCTTTATCCTAGGAGGAAACAGGACGTTTGTATGGAAAAAGTGTCGAAGTGACGGTCGACTGATGCGCTCTTAATTAAATGTCACTTGCTGTAACGGTGAAGGACACATCTGAGGAAACCTGCATGTCTGAGAGTTCAAATGTTCTCGAAGGCATGTGAAGTCTGCCAATCCGCACTTGGCCAGCGTGGTGGACTGAGGCCTAATCCCTCCCGTTCTGAGAGGAGACCCGTGCCCAACAGTGGGACAAAAAAAGGGTTGTGAGGAGGAGGAGGAGGAAATTTTGTAAAATTTGTAGTGTAAAATAATATAATGATAATGTTTCGGTTGGTATAGCTTGGTTGGTATAGGAGTGGACTAATTATCTTCGATCCTTAATGAGTACCTAAAGCCAGCGGGAAACCACTTGATTCGGAGGGCACATGATCGATAGAAGCGTTAAGAGGGACGACTTTGTCCAGCAGTGGACTCTAAAAGCCTGATGGATGGATTTTTCGTCTGTTTATACAGTGGCCGTGGCTGGCGATTGGCGCTGCACGCTCGTTTGCTATCTATCTATATATATAAAAGGAGAAGGTGACTGACTGACTGACTGACTGACTGACTGACTGACTGACTGACTGACTGACTGACTGACTGACATATCAACGCAGGGCCTAAACTATAAGGGCTAGAAACTTGAAATTTTGCACAGGAGTTCCTTTTATAACGTAGGGGAGCACTAAGAAAGGATTTTTGAAAATTCACCC
Organism: Carterocephalus palaemon; assembly: GCA_944567765.1. Lineage (NCBI taxonomy): Eukaryota > Metazoa > Arthropoda > Insecta > Lepidoptera > Hesperiidae > Carterocephalus > Carterocephalus palaemon. The sequence goes on from OX155663.1 coordinate 251,693, forward strand.
CCTAAGGGGGTAAAACGGGAGTGCAAAGTTACTATGAAACTTTGCCGTTTTTGAAGTCGTTAGACGGGTAGACGTCGTTAATGGGTCTAATTCCACGCGAGCGAAGCTGCGGGCGTCCACTAGTCTATTATGCGAAAAAAAAACGAGATAGCTTGCATAACTATTGCCCTCTTATCATGTTTTCGACAAACACTTGTATTCATTGATTATGCCACCGCAGTGGCCGATCCGTTTACGTAAAAAGCTCAAGTAATTTGCACCGAAATTCTCAGAAAGACCCGCCGCGTAGCAATAAGACCCGTCGTGTGGCAATAAGACCCGTCGCGTAGCAATAAGACCCGCCACCCGGCGACGTGGCTTGACGCTTCGACTTGAAAGATAAACAGCGGAGACAAATTGGTGCATTTAAATAAACTCAACATGCATTGTCAAATTGTCTTCGAAATTAGAGTCGAAGTAGGTCTACGGTGTGTATACATACAGGCTGATACTATTATACATTCCAATGTTAAGGCGTGGTATCGTATGGTCCATAGCCCAATGGCTCGCGTCGATTCAATATGATCGAAAGAGTTAAGTCTTGTTGCATTTTACAAATGCCTTTTTTAAAAAGTGATGAGATGATAACATAAAGTTTTGATTTTTAATAGAGTGCTGAAACGCGGGGTGTCGGAATAATAGTATGACTTTGTTAGAACTTCTCAGTCCATCAAGCTCGAACTTAAAAGTATACGCTTGTTAATTAGGCACATACTTTCCTGCAGTGCCCGTGCCAACTCATCCCCAAACAGGCATAGCGGCCTTTTCGTACAAAAAATTCCATCCTAATTTTAGCTTACGAATTTCAAGAATGTTTAAACTCAAATTATTCAGGTACCTAGCACACAAGCCAGGGCTGGATTTAGAGGTGTGGAGGCCCCTGGCCCAAATTATTTTCCAAATGAGATGTACAACTTTTTTCAGTCGAGTTTTTCAATCAATAATTTATTGTGAAACCGAGTAGATTATTTTAGTATTTAACAAACATAGGTATATGATTAGAAAGGTAAAGGTGAAGGTAAAACAGCGAAAAAAAAAACAAAAGTAAAGTTGTTTACTAGTGTTTACTCGTACTATTCGCAATATGTAACTTTTTTTTTTCAAAAGTCTATTGTGGGCCCTTCTTTTGTGGAGGCCCAGGGCTGTAGCTCCGGTTGCCCTAGTCCCCTAAGTCCGGCCCTGACACCAGCGGTTGAATTCATTTCATTGTCATCTATCTATTGCCGCGTGTTTGTCTGCGGTGAAAGCCTAGTAGTCTTCGGCATGTCACGAAGGCTCGGGTTCGAATCTAAACGCACCGATGAATTTTCTAAGCTAAGTAATTAGTATAAATATTTATCTGCGAAATAAATATTTGTCCTTGTCGGGATTCGAACCCGCGGTTCGGCAGTCAGGGTTGCCACCGCACCACGGAGCCATCAAAAGTAACATGGAGTAGGTATATCGTAGTATATCTAAGTAGTAAATAAATATACAGGTGATACATTTCGATAGCAGTGGTTTAGTCGACTAGTTTCCATATCTACACTTTATAGTAGATAAATCGAATAGATTAGACTAGTGGACGCCCGCAGCTTCGCTCGCGTGGAATTACATACAATAGTTTCGTTTACACCTAGTATATATGTATGTCACTCAGTGAAGATGCAGCTTTCTAATGGTGAAAGAATTTATGAAATCTTTCCAGTAGTTTTTGTGTGAAAACATTACAAACACATCTTTCCTCTTTATAATATTAGTATAGATAGATCGAAAATAGGCCAAAACAACTTACTTAAGATTATTATATAATCTTTCTGTGTTGTCTGTAGATATTAAAACACCCGTTATTGTTCTGTGAGCCTCTTATAACGCCGCTGTTGTGAAGTTATTGCAATAAATTGCAGCGTCGCATGTCGGCAGCGGGTGGTATTTCATCCCCTCTTCAAACTGGGAATTATTCCCATTCCTGCAATAAACTCCTTTGCAGAGTATTTGTGGACTACTAGTGGACGCCCGCAGCTTCGCTCGCGTGGAATTAGACATTCACTAACTTCAAAAACGGCAAAGTTTCATACTAACTTTGCACCCCCGTTTTACCCCCTTAGGGGGTGAATTTTCAAAAATTCTTTCTTAGTGCTCCCCTGTGCAAAATTTCAAGTTTCTAGCCCTTATAGTTTAGGCCCTGCGTTGATATGTCAGTCAGTCAGTCAGTCAGTCACCTTCTCCTTTTACGCAGCTTCGTTCGCGTGGAGTTAGACATATCAATAGTTTCGTTTACACCTGGTAATATTATATAGCCTATGTCACTCAGTGAAGATGCAGCTTTCTAATGGTGAAATAATTTTTGAAATCGGACCAGTTTTGTGTGAAAACATTACAAACAAATGTTTCCTCTTTATAATCTTGTGTACGTGTGTATGACAGTGAACTCCTCCTAAACGGCTGGATAGATGTTGATGAAATTTTTTGTGTGTGTTCAAGGGGATTCGAGAATGGTTTAGATTCACAATTTGTTCCACTGGAAAATGTTTTTTAAACACTATTTTAGTATTTTTATTTTTAACCGTCGTTCATTGACGTGAAGCGTCGCGTCACTTTGACATTTCATATGGCAGAACAACGTTTGCGGGGTCAGCTAGTATTACATATTGAAACGCCCATAGCCCAACGGCGCGTTGACGTGACGTCGGGCGTCGGTTTGTGTATGGGTAAATAATAAACATACTTTAGAACTTCAGCTGAAGAGATCAAAGGAAATCTTAGTTACTTAGCAAGCCAGTATGCGTAACACCGTAAGGTTAATTCAGAACCTAATGAGGATTTAACGTTCAGTTTCCCGGAACACTGCAGGGTGTCCGCGACCAGCAGGCTGCGGGGCTTCCCGGGGAGCAACCGGAAATTGTGACCGGATATTGAATTTTCCGATAGCGAATATCAGCTGATTACCATAGCGCTTCAGCGACTTGCATAGCGCTCGATGCTAATTAGTATTATTTGCGGATTTTTAGTATTATTGTATTGCGCCATAAGCTTTTTTATGGCTATAAGAATGCAAACGAACATGTAGCACTGGTCAAGTGACAGTTGGACTTGCACCGTAAGCTTGTTTGGCTATAAGGGAGCAAACGAGCTTGAGCACCACCCATCCGCTGCCGTCCATGATAACTAACTGACTTTGAACAAGTCTCAAATAGACACCGGGATGGTTAGTCCAGTTCGATGCAACCCATAAACGCCCCACTACTGGGCTCGGGTCTCCCCCACAGACAGTTGCGGGAGGTCTAGAGCATACTCCACCACGCTGCTCCAACGCGGATTGGTGGAGTGGAGGTGGGTGATTAGTCCAGTTAGTTGAGAATTAATTAGAACATTAGTTAGTCAGTTCGTTAGCGGGTATGAGGACTAGGGACTGCTTGTCATAGGCACCTGTGTAGGATTAGCTATTCATTCAATGATCAATAGCTAATCCTTTGCCTTATATTGATCAGTTTAGAATAGCATTATACTTGTATCTCATTTCTTTAAGTAGTTTTTAGTTACCTAGATTTTCGTTAAGCGTGTCTAATCACCTCATAGCGAAATAAATTATTTGGACTTTGACTTACGCCCGGTTTCTGAAAGGCTGATCAACAGAAATTAATGGGCTGTCAAATATCTTGTTAAGTAACATTTGGGTTGATAAAAGCTTATTCATAGATTTGATTTGATCCGATTGTCAGTTGACAGGACAGTCAAATCATGCGCCAGAATCCTATGTCAACCGCAATTTTGAGTTTCTGAAACGCTTGTTACGCGATAAAAGTTTACTTTTATCGCGTAACAATATCAAATCAAATTAATCAGTAATTAAGAAATAAAGTAAATAAAGATTAGTAAATTTTTCTCTGATCAACGTTTCAGAAACCGAAATTGATTTGACAGCGCTGTTAAGTTAATAGAGCTGTTAGTTGATTTGAATTTTGATCAGCCTTTCAGAAACCGGGCAATAGATTAGTAAATTTTTCTCTGATCAACGTTTCAGAAACCGAAATTGATTTGACAGCGCTGTTAAGTTAACAGAGCTGTTAGTTGATTTGAATTTTGATCAGCCTTTCAGAAACCGGGCGTTAGTCCCGTTAATTAGTGGTAGCAATAGTCCTGTTGGCCGTCAGGTGGCTGTTATGGGTTGAGACGGCCAGCTGGGCCGTTCCGATCTGAATGGTGGTGAGGATGAGGACGAGGTCGCGGGCGGGTGACCCAGTTCCCGGGATCGATGCGGGGTCGACGGCCGGCGCGCCGCCCGATAGCGATACGATGGCGAAGATGACTCGAATCGCTGCCTTTGCTGGTATTCAAAATTCAAAATTCAAAATTCAAATAATTTATTTCGCTATGAGGTGATTACACACGCTTAACGAAAGTCTAGGTAACTACAAACTACTTAATGCTATTCTAAACTGATTAATATAAAGCAAAGGATGAGCTATTTATCCTTGAATGAATAGCTAATCCTACACAGGTGCCTAACCTGCCTTATGGCTAATTTACAATAATTACCTACCACTAAGCTAAGCTCTAAGTCACGATCGACTATCTACCTGGTCATCGGCTTAAGGAAGAACTTACAATATTCTTATCCTATGCCCTAGTGTAGGCCGAGAGAGAAAAAAGCCGGAGGAAAAAACTCTCGGTACTCTTTTAAAATTCAAATTAATTTTTACAGAAAAATGTACAGTATGACCATGATATGATTAGGACAGACACGAGACAGCCAATCGTGTATGCCAAGAATCACCCCATATGCCACCTGCTTACAATATTTAGTATAATTAATACAAAAGCATAGTGATAGCCTGTCAGAGTTTAATTCAGTCCCATGCCTTCTTATCATCCAAATACTCCTGAATATTATAATAAGCTTTTTGACATAATGTTTGTTTGATGGTTTTTTTAAACCTGTGTAAAGGCAGAGACTGAACCGCAGCCGGGACTTTATTGAATATTAGAATAGACATTCCTATGAAGGAACGACTTTTCTTACTAAGCCGGCATTTAGGAAACGCTAGTTTGTGGCCGTTCCTTAGTGTTACATTGCGTAAGGCATTTAGGTCACTACGACTTACAAACTGATGCCTATTTTTACGAATATACATAAGATTCTCATAGATGTACTGCGATGCAAGGGTTAGGATGTTTATTTCCTTAAATTTTTCTCTAAGGGAGTCTCTACTTTTCATTTTGTATATATAACGGATAGCCCTTTTCTGCAAAATAAAAATAATATTAGCATCCGCTGCATTACCCCAGAGTAAAATGCCATAGGACATTATACTGTGAAAGTAACTGAAATAGACCAATCTAGCGGTATCGACATCCGCTAAACAGCGTATCCTTTTAACCGCGTAAGCTGCAGAACTTAGTCTATCCGCCAGTCGACAGATATGGGGTCCCCACTGCAACTTCGAATCAATGGTGATTCCAAGGAAAACAGTCGAGCTAACTAAGTTCAGTTTATCACCATTTAGTTCTGGTTGCTTATCTACTTGTTTCACATTAGGTGCTGAAAATTTTATGCAATTGGTTTTATTACTATTCAAGTGTAGGTTATTAACGCTAAACCAATGCACCACTTCAGAGAGAGCATTGTTCACATCGTCATAGTTAGTTTGTTGCCTATTTAATTTGAAAATTAATGATGTGTCATCCGCAAACAATACAATCTCGTTATTATTCTCTACCATATATGGTAGATCGTTAATATATATTAAAAACAGGAATGGACCCAGAATCGATCCTTGTGGGACCCCCATCTGTACTAAAGACCCAGACGATCTTGTACCGTTTACTTCGACTTTCTGAGTTCTTTCGCTGAGATAAGAAATCAGAAGTTTCAGTGCGGTATTTTTAATGCCATAGTGATTGAGTTTCCTGATTAAGGTTTCATGCTGTACACAATCAAATGCCTTGGATAAATCACAGAATATGCCCAGTGCATCTAGTGAATCCTCCCAAGCATTGATAATATCAGTAAATAGTTCAACTCCCGCATCAGTTGTTGAACGGCCTTTTGTAAAGCCAAACTGTTTGTTATGCAGGAGTTTATTACTTGTAAAGTAGCTAAGAAGTTGCTGAAGAATTACTTTCTCAAATATCTTACTACAAGCCGGTAAAATTGAAATCGGCCTGTAGTTGGTTGGATCTGTACTATTTCCGGACTTGAACAAAGGTATCACTTTGCTTTGCTTCATTAGGTCAGGAAACTCTCCACTTATAATACAGTTGTTAAATATTAAAGCTAGGTGGGGTGCTATTACATCTATAATTGTACTTATAAGTTTAACCGATATACCCCATAGATCTGTGGTGTTCTTAATTTCTAATGATTTAAATATTTTTATAATTTCATTGGCGTCTGTGGGTCGGAAAGAGAAATTACCTTTGCATGCATTTACATTTTTCTTAAGCAACGATTCAGCGACGTCGGGAGAAGACCCCAGCGATTTCGTGGTTAAAACTGGAACGTCAGCAAAGTACTTTTCAAATGCTGATGCTATCTGTTTATCGGTTCTAATATAAGAATTGGCAATGAAAAGCTCACTGACACCATCGCGTTTTCTGACTCTTCCAGTTTCCGCATTAATAATATTCCAAGTCATTTTAATTTTATTACAGCTATTTCTAATCTTGTTTCTTATGTGCATTGACTTAGCCGTGGAACAAACTACCTTAAATATTTTAGAGTAATTTCTTACATAGTCGCTAAAGGCTTTACTTGTATTATATGACTTCTCGTGTAAAAGGTCATATAACTTTTGCCTACTTCTAAAGATTCCCGTAGTCGCCCATTCATTGAACGATTTACAATTCTTCGGAGAGATTTTTTTGGCAGTAAATACAGATTTATAGGCGTTATTTATATGAAAACATAATAAACTATATTGCTCATTTACAGTTTCATTAGATGGTATTGTAATCCGGTCTTTCATTATGTTCCTAAACCTCTCCATTCGTTTTTCAGTCACAGGAACGACCACACTGCTCTTACTAACCTGTTTATCCTTATTATACTTAAAAGAAACCAACTGACCACAGTGATCAGAACTGAGTTTATGGATAATACCCGAGTAGACAGGTGTCCCATCTGTGAAAATGTTATCAATACATGTTGCTGTGGTATCTGTTATTCGAGTTGGTTCTAAGAACTGGTTAATAAGATTATTACATTTAAATAAAGATAGAAACTTAACACTTAAAGATGTATTGTCCAATAAATTTATATTAAAATCTCCACACACTATTATGTCCTTGTCTTTTTTTCCTGATACTTTTAATAATAATTGTTCCAAAACTAATTCAAATTCTTCATAACATGCACTAGGTGGTCTATAGATACTAACTATAATACAATGCGTTAGCTCTACACAGGCTATCTCTATAGTTCGTTCAACGGAAAGGCTCACAATATCTTTACGGACCTTAAATGTCAGGTCTTTTTTTAAAATGTGTAAAGAGCCACCGTGTATCGCTGTCTTCCTACTGAACGAACTCGCAACTTGGTGCTTATCAAAATTGAAAACAATTTGGCAATCTTTCAGCCAATGCTCTGTAATGCAAATTACATCAATATTATAATTTCCTAAAAAAAGTTCTAACTCGTGTTCCTTGCCTAGTAAGCCTTGCATGTTTTGATGCACCAAGTTTAGACAATTTTTATCTTTTAATACTAAGCTCGACAGGTGGTTGTTATTACTATTACTACATAAATGATCGCGAGAGACCGATGCCTCTGTTGTCGTAGTTTTTAATTTAAATTGCTTTGGGTACCGCCCAAACTTGTCATAGAATGTGTAGTAGTACTACATGTATTACTACATAATGTCAGTATATTATGCTGCTCAATAGAAGCAGTGGTCAAATTACATAAATTATTTTTTATGTCAAATTGTAAATTATAAGATAGCAACTTTGCTAACTGTGTAAAAAATATATTTGATAGATACAATCTATCCTGTCTGGTCAAAAAAAAGTCATTTTTAAAGATACTATTAACATCAATTAAATTAAATGAAATGTCCGTATTTTTATGAAATGTCACATTATTATTTCCTATATTATTATATAGTAGTAAGTTTAATTTATGTCTTATGCTATTTTCATGGAAGTCGCCCTTAATATAAGGAAATGTAAACATGATAATTTGTTTTACATTAAGGGCTTGTAATTTTTCTAAATAATATGCCAGCTGGCGTTGCTTAACATTGCCCCTACTACCAAAGAGCAATATTAAGACTGTGGTGGGGTCATATGTACAGTTTAGTACCTTATCCATTATTTCTCTTACAGTAGCGCCTGGCATACAATAGTTGCAGATTGGGTATCCTGTCAGATGATATAATTTTGTACCCATATTTTTACCTAATTCGTCACTATACATTAATACATTGTGTTTGGGTATAGACTTAGGGACTACGGAGCTGACATCAGTTTTCTGTTTTATTACACATGAAGGCTTTGTATGAACTATGTTAGAGCGTTGACATTCTTGATGTTGTACAAGAGATTCGAAGCGCTCCTCATTATATTTGGAAAGCTGAAGGAGTTCATCCAAGGCCGATTCATAATCACTTATTTCCGTTCGGGCAGAATTGTATTTTTCTGTCAACTCGCTAAGCGAACAACTTAAGTTACTAATTTTTAAATTTAATGTACTGATTTCAGCTTCATACGTTTGCCTAATTGTTTCAAACTCTAAATTCGACTTTTGACATTCCTGCACGACTTTCTTATATTTTTTACATAAATACCCATGATTTTTAATCACATTGTCCTTTTTAATTAATTTCTTAGTTTTCTTAATGAAGTTATGCAATTTAACATATTTTTTGAGTTAATTTCTGCTACCGAGGGTGACGCTCGCCGGCGTTACACATGCTGTTGAGTCGTCGGCGGTTAAGTCAATGGTAACAGGTTGGCCTGACGCTGAAGAGGTGCCGCGTGCATTTATTAATTCATTATACAAACTTTGTGTACCTTGTGATGTGGTCTTTGATGCCTCTTGTTCGAATTGTTCGATGCGCTCCAGGGCATTCGCGAGTTGTGAACGGAGCAGGGCTATTGTTTTTAAATTACTATCATATTCGGTACAGCACTGGTCAAAGTCCCTCGATTGCCGTTTGAGACGGTCCCGTTCTTCTCGAATCTCCTGGAGCTGCGCATGTAGCTCAACCATATCATTTTTAATAGAACTGTTTTTCTTAATAATTTCTATAATTTCTAATTCACTATCCTCTCTCTCTTTCACCAATTGCTGGCACTGCTTCCTGTACACGCTAAGCTCTTGGAGCGCGACCTGGAGTTGGCTTTCCAGCTGGCGAGCCGTAGTGCTGCGTGTGTTCATTTTCAATAATTTTTAAGTGGTGTAAATCAACACAAAACAATGAGGAAACTCAAGAAGCAGAGAGACAATGTGGCGAGATTAGAAATAATGGATAAGGGTCAAAATCGCTAAGAAAAAAATATATTTGTATTGTATATTTGTATTGTATATCTATATATATAAAAGGAGAAGGTGACTGACTGACTGACTGACTGACATATCAACGCAGGGCCTAAACTATAAGGGCTAGAAACTTGAAATTTTGCACAGGGGTTCCTTTTATAACGTAGGGGAGCACTAAGAAAGGATTTTCGAAATTTCACCCCCTAGGAGGTAAAATGGGGGTGCAAAGTTAGTATGAAACTTTGCCGTTTTTGATGTTATTCGAATGAAATTCAGTACCTACCTATGAAGGTTTTTTATTGAGTTTCGAAAATCATCTCTTAAGGGGGGATAATAGGGGGGTGCAAAGTTAGTAGGTATAAAAGTTTTTCGTATATACCTACATTATTTCAATGAAATTTTGTATTTAGGTTATGTTACGTCTAATAACGCGAGCGAAGCTGCGGGCGTGCACTAGTCGTTTTATAGCGAAAGTAGCCCGAACGAGAACCCTTGTCATCATCATCATCACAACACTTTGTCCCACTGTTGGGCACGTGTCCTTATTTTAATGAATATCTATACCAATATTACAAAGAGGAATGATTTGTTTGTAATGTTTTCACACAAAAACTACTGGACCGATTCCGATCGCGCAGACATCGGGAGTAGTTTGTGCATTTTAAAAATAAATTCGTTAAATTAATCTTTAATTTTAATAAGTATCCCTTCAACATTCGATCGGCCGTGAAACTAAGGAAATAGCTGAACGGCAAAACCAGCCCGCAAATTGTAAAATTCCACTCAAAAACAAGATCAAGTACAAAATGAACCTAAAACTTGATACTTGTGTTGCGAGCCTTATCCGAGCCTTATCGTGGCCTCGCTAGTCGCTACAGAACCTTCCTTCAGTGTCAGAATTTCGATAAACGCTGATTTAAAATTTCTTCAATTCCGTCATACGTCGGATGCGTGGTCTGCGTGCTTAGCTAATGGAGGCAGGAGGAGGCAGGCATAAACATTTTTAGATTAAATTAAAGATTAATTAATTACATCACAGGAGACCGAAGAGCTGGCAGCTACCTCGGACAAAGAATTAGCCTAGCTATTCAAAGGGGGAACGCTGCCAGTATCTTCGGAACCTTGCCTAAGGGGACTCCTTTTAATAATATGTATTAGTTATTATTTTATATTTTTTAAGGTTTTTTAGTTTTAGGTTAATTTTAAATTTAATTTAATGTTATTGTGTATTCAAATGTAAAACAATCGTAATGCTTTGTCGAAGTCCATCGGCTTGAGAATATTCGAGTCTGGGTTGTTATTAACCCCTCCACCAATCTGCAATGGAACAGAGTGGTGGAGTATGGTATGTCGCTCGGTTTACTATATTATCTTCAGGGCTTTCTTGAAATTCTTAAGCTAAGAAGCAAAGTAAGAGGCCGCTACGAAGATAACCATAAGATCACGCCTTTATTTCACAACGGGATAGGCAGTGCGCGTGCGGGTGGCCTAATTCTCCATTCCATTCTGTGCGCGGCTGATCCCCGAGCTACTGGGATCTGATAACCCAGTCTGTGGGACTAATTCCTGGAGCTGCCATTCCCCGAGGAGGCGGGGCCTGATCCCTGTGGCCTCCAGCCTCCCCTACAGCCACCCCAAGCCTCGCTCGACTGGTCTGATAACTCTGACGCCTATTGCAGTTGAATAACTACTAAGCGGTGACAGTCCAGTGGCTATCGAACTCGCCTCTCACTCGAGCGGTCCGGGTTCAAACCCCAGCGGCACGCACCAATGACTTTTCTATGTTATGTGCGATTTAAGAAATTAAATGTCACTGCATAGCTGCGAGGGCACAGAGCAATGCCCTCTAGTGCGTTGCAAGCATCCTGAAATAGCTCAAGGGCATTAGGACCAGAAGTAAGTCTAAACTGGTTCAGTTAGCATCTCGTTTGAACAGGTTCGAACTGGATACTTGCTGGTCAAAATATAAACAACTAGTGGACGCCCGCTGCTTCGCTCGCGTAGAATTAGACCCATTGTCTGCAAGCGTTCGGGTTGCCCACTTGACTTCAAAAACGGCAAAGATTCATACTAACTTTGCACCCCTGTTTTACTCTCTTAGGGGGTGAATTTTTAAAAATCCTTTCTTAGTGCTCCCCTTAGGATTTATTAATGGTTATACTCTTTAAACGCACTCCCCTACGTTATAAAATGAACCCCTGTGCAAAATGTCAAGTTTCTAATCCTTATAGTTTAGGCCCTGCGTTGATATGTCAGTCAGTCAGTCAGTCAGCTTCTCCTTTTATATGTTGGCGCAATCGGTAGTGAACCTGTCTGTTGCGCCAGGGGTCGTGGGTTCGAATCCCACTCAGGACAAATATTTGTGTGAAGAACACTTGTATTTGTTCTGTGTCTGGATGTTAATATTATCTATTTAAGTATGTATTTAAAAACTCGCGCCTACTTCGGGGTCAGATGGCCGTGTGTGTATTTATAAAAATAAAATAAAAGGTGATTATCGCCAACTCCCACATACATACCGGAATTCTTCTGAGAAGCTGCATAAATGGTCTTCTTCAGAACTGGAGACGCATTGGCAACTTCTTTGGTGTTGTCCATGTGCTTGCGACGGTCGCTTACCACCGCCCTGTTCGTCAGGCTAGTTAAAACAATTAATTTGTCATTTCATTAGGTATCATTAGTGAGATGCGAAGTAATGATAAAATTTTGATACTAATTGATTTATTGATGCGATAGCTTAGACATGGGGCGAGAGAGTGTGGGGGGTGGTTCGCCACCCGAAGGTCTTCGACAAGGCTTAACGTCTGTTTCCACCATTGAAAAATTAAAATTGAAATTGACCGACGTCTTAATGTGCCCACCGAAGCACATGAAATTTAGCCACTAGCGGTCACCCATCCCGCAACAACAACAGCAACACCGGGCGCGGTCAGTTTGGGTGACCGCTAGAGGCAAAATTTCTCGTAGCTGTGTGTAGGCTGGAGAGACCCGTGCCGCCAGTGGGACGTTGGGTTGTAGCTAAATTCAGTCGTAAACGGATACCAAATTACTTTTTAACGGGCGAAACTCGAGCGGCCTCCGCTGAAGGCCACGCGATAGCTCCCCGAGGCCTAGGCCTCAGGGCCACCACTTTTGGAGTTCCTCCTTCCGCCTCTCACCGATATTATTAAAACTCACCAAATTTCATACATTGTCACGTCGATTGCGTCACGTCGAATATCCTTCCGAAAATAATAAAATATATATATATTTCGGAATCATTTCGTGCGAGATACATTTACGCTGAGATTTTATTTGATCAAATTGAACGTGTAAATGGATTTAAGAAGTAAGAAGCCGGGTGGATTTGGATGCGTAGCAAACGAACATGTACAATACATAGCCGCCGTAACTTACTTTGGACTAAACAGGACGCATCGGAGTTATTCCTGTTAGTAAATGATGTCAGTGGGAATATTACCTGACTAGTGGACGCCCCCAGCTTCGCTCGCGTGGAATTAGACATAACAATAGCTTCGTTTACACCTAGTTATTTTAAAGAGTCTATGTCTATGGTGAAGATGTAGTTCTAACGGTGAAAGAATTTTTGAAATCGGTCCAGTAGTTTTTGTGTGAAAACATTACAAACAAATCTTTCCTCTTTATAATATTAGTATAGAAATATAGATAACACGCTTGCCAACCAATAATTGGTTCATTAGTTACTGAAATAACGTAGTAACGTTTCTACATAACATTTGCGCCCGGCTACAGGTTCATCTGTTAAATAAGATCTAAATGTAACTGGTGAAAACTGGTAAATAAAGACGTGATTATAACCTCCTCAATCTATCTTTATTATTATATATAAATTAATAGTTTAAAAAATCTAAAAAAACACGCTTTTATAAAAAATCAAACTAAAAAAGAAGTCATGAGACCTTGAAACCTAATCGTGGTCAAAGTTAATTACAAGACTTTACCACAAGTGCAAACACGACTATGATACGATATTCCATCATGAAGTTCCAGTTAATATCTTCCGGCTCCATCATCAGATCAGTTCGAAAGTACCACAGTTACAGTTACAGTACAGCTGCCAATTTTCATTACGCTACGATCCTTGAAAGATGGTTAAATTAGCTCTCTTAGATTCCACTTTAAAGTAGCTAATATCTTCCGGCTCCATCATCAGATCAGCTCGACAGTACCATATTATTGAATGTGTCTCAGAAGTACATACAGCTGCCAATTTTCATTACGCTACGATCCTTGGAAGATGGTTAAATTAGCTCTCTAAGATTCCCTTACATTGTGAGTTGCATACAAGTGGACCTAATAAAAGCATGTTAATAAAAGGAGAAGGTGACTGACTGACTGACATATCAACGCAGGGCCTAAACTATAAGGGTTAGAAACTTGAAAATTTGCACAGGGGTTCCTTTTATAACGTAGGGGAGCACTAAGAAAGGATTTTTGAAAATTCACCCCCTAAGGGGGTAAGACGGCGGTGCAAAGTTAGTATGAAACTTTGCCGTTTTTGAAGTCAAGTGGGCAACCCGAACGCGGGCAGACGTCGTTAATGGGTCTAATTCTACGCGAGCGAAGCTGCGGGCGTCCACTAGTTACAACATACATTAATGTGAAGTTGAAAAACACCCGTAAAAAATTTCCTCCGAAGATGCGATGAGTTGGCGAATGCTGGTCGTGACCGCCCATCGGATTGTCTAACGAGATAGTGGGAAGTCCAGAACGTACTATTTACGTCAATAAAAGATAGCAAAAGAGCATGCAGCATCACCACCCGCCGCTCGTGACTAAGTTGGAATTTGAAAACGACAGCTGGAGTTAGTTCAGTTGTAAAGGATGTTAGTGGAGACATTTTGGTTAGTTCGTTAGTCGGTGCGAGGACTATTGGAGCAGGGTCTGGCATACGGAATAATTAAAGAAAATAAAGAAAGAAAGAATTTATTTGCGAAAAAAAAAAATTATAGCAAATGGGTCTGCAGTCACTCTGCAATCAATTATGTTGGTAATTGTGATTTTATGTACTGTTTTAATAAGCAAGAATTATACGGAACCATTGTTAGCGTGTGGCACAACATAACAAGATTAGAAAAAGTGTATCTAAGTAGTACATAATAAAACGGCTAATCGAAGGCATTGGCCTTAACAATGTCGCTAATATTCATCCTTATCATCGCTGCTGCAGTTCACTCGCCGCTGTATAAAGGAACATCGGAGGGACGACGTAATCAGACCGAGTGACGCACTCCGCCCGGCTTATTCGATCTTTTATATACCTTATAACAAGTTTTACGGTCAGTTGATAACATGGCTTCCAAAGCAAGCGTCACCTTCAACGTCCTGCTCGTGTCGATCGCTATTATCCTCGGCAACGTGTTGAGACTCCGCGTGTTCTCAATAGACAAGGAGACGAAACGCTCCTTGGGGTATCCCGAGGAGTCGTACTACAATTTCACGGAACAAGCCAGACATTACGGCTACGAGTCCGAGGAACACACGGTGGTTACCGACGATGGATACATCCTGAAGATGTTCAGGATCGTCAAGGGAAGGAATTGTAAGGGAGACCTTAGGCCACCCGTGATACTCATGCACGGTCTTCTGCAGAGCTCCGACGCGTGGCTCGACGCCGGTCCGGACGCGGGCCTGGCCTTCCTCCTGTCGGACGCCTGCTACGACCTGTGGGTCGGCAACCAGCGGGGGAACAACTACGGGAGACGTCACATCCGCTTGAATCCCGACAAGGATGCCGCATTCTGGAAGTTCTCTGTAGACGAAATCGGACTCTACGATATACCGGCGACGATCGACTATGTCTTGAAGCGCACGGGCGTGAAGAAGCTGAGTTACATCGGGTATTCGCAAGGTGCGGGGACGTTTTTCATAATGTGCTCGGAGAGACCGGGGTACTGTGCTAAAGCTAACGTGATGATAGGGCTGGCTCCAGCCGCGCGACAGACGCATACTAAATCGTTGCCGTACAGAGCGTTTGCTAGAAGTGTCGAGTCACTTGAGCCTGTGCTGGCGTTGGCTGGAATGCACGAGCTACTCCCTAAGGGGGCTCCGAGTCAAGAGTTCTTGGCGTTCTTCTGTCAGCTGGGTAAAGTGCCAGAAGCGATCTGTGGAACTGGAGAAGCGTTTCTGGACTCCTACCACCCGGGGTCCATAACAAACAAGACGATAAGCATTATGTTCGGCCATTTTCCCGCGGGAACCTCCGTTCGTAACATGGCTAGATACGGGCAATCGATGGTGTCTGACAGGTTCCAGAAGTATGACCACGGGAAGAAGAGGAATCTGCAATTATATGGGATGTATCAGCCTCCGAAATACAACTTGAGTGCTGTGACGATTCCTGTGATGGTGTTGTATGGGCGGAACGACCGGTTGGTCGATCCGAAGGACATCGCTTGGCTGGTGTCGAGGCTGCCCAACGTTGTTGAGGCCGTGGAAGTGAAGGATCCGCTGTGGAACCATTTGGACGTAACGTACAGTCAGTTTACAAGCGAATTGATCTTTCCGAAAGTGATGGAGTATTTGTTGATGTACAATCAAACGTGAATCTCTAGTAAGGCAAGTGGGCGCCTCGAGAAGGTTATTACCGCTCCTGCGTGTGTGAGAGGCCTAAAGTCGGTGGTTGTGTTTGAGTAAAATGTGCGTTTTTAAAATATTATTATTGTGGACGTAAGGAAAAAATAGTTCTAAAACTTGAAATTGAACTAAAATGTAGATTTAGTTTAAATTGTTTTTTAAATTATTGCATTGTCAATAGGTCCTTGATAAGTGTGCAAAGTTTCATATAAATCCGACCCTTTGAAGTGAGTGAAAATTTCGTTCAAAGATTCCGTTACATATCTGCCTACATACATACAAAGCTAATAAAAGCGCAAACGCTAGTAAACTTGCTCGTCAATTTGAAAGCAAAATTTCAACGTACGTTTTGAAGTATTCGTCTGTATCTCGACACCGGCTTACATATGAGTACGATTTTGTAATTAACTCTTCGCATCATAATTACAACGAATACGTATTTCTCATATTATTCTAGTAGATACCAATGTTTTGCCTAGCTTATGTACGTTACTTACTATGTGGTAAAGTAAATATTTATCATATCTCTACATAATGTTGTCAAGGTTATGGCTAATTGTATATTGAAATGTGTCCTTTTTTGCCATGCTCAACTATAAGTAGACACGACTAAGAATTAATTTTAGATGTGATGAGATAACTAGATTGAATTGAAATTTAAATTACTTATTTTCAAAAAAATATTTAAATATTCTAAATGGAGATTTACAATCGTATGTTCTGGTATTCCCAGCAAATATGTCAGTCCGGTGGTAAACACCGATCACATTAGTACCTATATGTAGTATACCTAATATAAGTACCTAACCTTAACACAAGTCTCAGATTATCAGAATGGGATGGTTAGTCTAGTTAGTCAGTTCGTTAGTGCCACCTTCAAGCTCTCGCGTTCTTGTAGATAACTATATAGCTACGTCAGAGCTTTCCAAAGGTATCACTCACAAATTTAACTAAATTGTATCACAAACAGTGAAAAATAATCATTAAAATTGGTTTATCAACGACGAAGTTATCTCTGTTACAAAAAAAATACTTAATAATATAGGTATACTCTAACTAGGAACTTCCTCCTTTTTATGAAGTTGGTTAAAAAACTATAGGTTGTGTAAGCTCTCGTAAGAGTGGACTTCGCCAATTGTGGACTTGGCCAGCGTGGTGGACGCAGGCCTAATCCCTCCCATTCTGAGAGGAGACCCATGCCCAACAGTGGGACAAAGAAAGGGTTGTGAATACAAATGACACGCAAATACGATAACAAATAAAACAGAATCATTTTTCTCACTCCCACGTACTTATTATGCCCTAAGATAGAAATCCTGTTCTATACACAATATTAACACAATTATTAACAATCACGAGATGTTACTCGTGATTGCTTAATATTGAGGTTCTAGTAGATAGTAGGCCGAATTACAATTTCTTTGATTTTAATATTCCCTGAGGCCATGGGTTCATATCATAATATCCATCAGGCTAATGTCGACAGCGAGTAGATATCATAGAAATGAGACAGCAGAAAACAGTGTACACAATAGATAGTACAATACGCTAATATACATCAATAAATCGTATCAAATACCTACAAATTAAATATAAAATAATTATACGGTTAAAATTTTTTTTTTTAAAAAGCTTTTTAAAACTTTTTTTTTATTTTCATGCATTGTCACCGGAACCAAATATGTGTGCCAAATTTCAGCTCGATAGCTTCAGTGGAAGTAGGTGAAATATTGATTGCAAGATTCCAGGACATACGAGTGAAGTTAAATAAAAGTTTTTAAATATCTACACTTCGGGTACACACTTTAGTGCAGAGTGCTGGTCGAAGAGGAAACAGATATGTTATCAACCAAACATCACTATCCAATTGAAATTTGAACCCGGGACCGCCACTCACAATGAAATGACGCTGGCAAGGTTTATACGAAAAGGTGTAAAATTGTATTCTGACGCCCGTCGCCTTGTTTTCGTACAAGTTTCCTGTTTGTCGACTTTTTATTACATTTTTCTGTTCGTTACCCCGTATTTTAACTGATTTATGTCATTAAATGTTTGTTTTATAAAAATTTTATGACTTAAATAATGTTCGTTTCACATGAAATGTAATTTTATTCCGAACATTAAAAAAAGGGTGTTTGTTCAAGTTTCAAGGAAACATAAAAAATTTGTAGGGCAGTGAAAACCCAGTGCCCGGGTTCGAATACCTACAGAAGTGCCAGGTACTCATACGCGTAACAATATGCTGTAACCGTGAAGGAAAAGCCTTCAATAAAACGGGAAAAATAAAAGGAAAGAGAGTTTATCATAATGTTATCAAATACTTAACTGACCGACTATCTTGCCTACCAGCGGGACAAGTTTCCTCGTGTTTTCCTTCACAGTTACGACATCGCCCTTACAGGCATCGTCGTCTTATGGTCCTGCCCTACAGCGTGACAGTTTTCCATGAGTTTTCCTTTACAATAGCTAACGTTTAATTACTTAAATTAATTAATTACCTTTAATTTTATTCGATAACATCAATTAAATAGTTAGGTATCTCCTTATTTTTTTACATTGGATGGTAGACATAGGTACATGTAACTTTTTTTTTGTAACATTTTACCACAGTGAATGTCCTGTATTTACCAGCTTACTCACGTGTGATTTAAGTCAGAAATAGGCCGACTAGTTTCGATCTATTACGATGATCATCTTCATGAGTGAAGTAATAATTTTTTTTTTATAGATACAAGATAGCAAACGAGTTTGCAGCACCTTGCATCCGCTGCCGCCCATGACAACTGTGACTGACTTTGAACAAGACTCAAATAGGGACTGGGATGGTTAGTCCAACATTAGTTGGTCAGTTCATTAGTACGTAAGAGGACTGGGGACTGTTAGTGATAGTTAGTCTTGTTAGTTGGTGTTAGTAATAGTCCAGTTAGTACTTGTTAGTAGGAGTCTCGTTCTAAGTCAGTCACAGATGTGTTGCTACCCTTGAGGACTGAGATGGTCGCTTCCGGACCATAATTGCTTTAAAAACAATTATTACACGGCAGAAATGGTACTAAGTACCGTGGCGGGCGGTGGTTGATATTCACAAAATAATTCTGGTTTCTTATATTTTCATGTCAGTATTCCGATTATCTAAGCTTAAGCTTTGGTGCATGCCGATTGGACTTGAACCCGGATCGCTCGAGTGAGGCGAGTTCGCGAGCCACTCGACTGTCGCTCGACACTATCGATCGGTTGATGGTCAAGCCATGTGTACAAAAACGTAGTATCCCAATAATTAGACAGGCCCGTTGGCGCAATCGGTAGTGACCCTGTCTGTTGCGCCAGGGGTCGTTGGTTCGAATCCCACTCAGGACAAATATTCGTGTGACGAACACTTGTATTTGTTCTGTGTCTGGATACTAATATTATCTATTTAAGTATGTATTTAAAAATATCTATGTATGTATATCAGTCTCTGACACCCATAACACAGGCTCGCGCCTACTTTGTGCTCAGATTGCCTTGTGTGAGAATGTCCAAGATATTTATTTATTACTAGTGGACGCCCGCAGCTTCGCTCGTGTAGAATTAGACCCAAACGACGTTTGGCCGCGTTCGGGTTGCCCACTTGACTTCATAAGCGGCAGTTTCATACTAACTTTGCACCCCCGTTTTACCCTCTTAGGGGATGAATTTTCAAAAATCCTTTCTTAGTGCTCCCGTACGTTATAAAAGGAACCCCTGTGCAAAATTTCAAGCTTCCAACTCTTATAGTTTAGGCCCTGCGTTGATATGTCAGTCAGTCAGGTTCTCCTTTTATATAAATAGATTATTATTAATTTATGGTAATGTAAAATAAGGTAAACAAAACATAGGAAAGATTATCGTGATCACAATAATTATCGCCTCGTGTTGTTTCCGTCCTTGCTATCAAGCGCCCCCTAGGTCGTCTAGGACTAATTAATAACAACTAGAGCTCTCCGCTGGTTAACTTCTACGCAGAACAGATATTTTCGTGATATCATCGACAATACATGTTATACCGTGCTTCGGAGGCCACGTAAAGCCGTCGGTCCCGGTTGTTTCCAGTGGAAACAGTCGTTAAGCCTTGTCGAAGACCTTCGGGTGGCTTGAGAACATTCGACACTGGGTTGGCCACTAACCCCACTAATCCGCATTGGAGCAGCGTAGTGGAGTATGCTCTAGACCTCCCGTATGTGTCTGTGGCCCGTGCCCAGCAGTGGGACGTCTTTGGGTCGCAGCGACATGTTATAAAAATTGCCACGCCTGTCTCACGCGATTAACTCAAAAACGACTGAACGGATTTTCATGCTGTTTTCACCGGTAAACATGATTCATGAGGAAGTTTAAGGTGTATAATTTGTTAAGGTTTTGTGTAAATCGAATGAAATATGACCATAATTTTTCAAAATCACGTAAAAAGCCAAGCTGCCTGGGAGCTGTAAATAAAATAAAATAAAAATAAAAAAGCCTTTTATTTCTCTGCCTGTGAGCTACAGCAGTGTTTAATTGATGGATGGATTGTTACTACCGAGTATGCATAGGTGGACCATAATAACCGAGTGACATAATCTATTTATAACGCGGACTAAATCAATGGCGACAGCCAGTATAGAATAATATTACTTTTCGGGTAACTATTAGTTATGACGTGTGTATGTGTCATGTGTTGCCGGCCTAACCATCTCGACTGCGGGGAGCCTGTCATAGGATAGGCTGCCCACACGCGCTGAGGAAACCCAGAGGCGGGTTATGTGGGGTTTAGTAGAAAACCCCACATAACCCGCCGTCGCTATTCGTACTCGTAAGACAAAAAGACAAAAGAGTCGCGTATGAAAATTGTCATTTACACTTATTATTAGCGAGTAAGACAAAAAATGTCTTGAAAAAGTAAACGCGTCACTTGAGGATACTTACGTTATTAAGTGGGCGTCATTTACGTAATTAATTTATAAAAATACTAGTGGACGCCCGCAGCTTCGCTCGCGTGGAATTAGACTTAATAATAGATTCTTCTTAACGAGTTAACTTTAGCTCCACAAATTTGTAATTAATCCGTAATTGTGTTATCCCCTATGTTTATTTTACACCTTAAGGGTAACATTTTTACAAACTTTGAATGCCATATTTATTTATATCTAATCAACAGCTTAAAATATAAATTTTATGCTTCTAGTTCTGAAAATGACAAAACTTTCATACAAACTTTCATACCCCTTTTCAACCCTTTACTTCACTTTTTTTTCAATTAAAAAGTAGCCTATATCCTTTCTCAGGCTCTAGACTATTTGTATACCAAATTTCATTTAAATCGGTTCAGTAGTTTTGGCGTGAAAGCGAGACAGAGACAGACAGAGTTACTTTCGCATTTATAATATTAGTAAGTACTAGTAAGTATAAGTAAGTAAGTATAAGTATTGATCCTGATTTGTTTATCACTGGAATACCACACTAATCAATACCCTGTCACTGCGGAAAGGACAGGCATAAACCAACAAACAGACTGATCTATTTATACCATTATCTTTGCACATAGCTAAGTACCTACTTAGAAGGAAGTCGTAAATTATATCATCAACATTTCAATATGAAGGAAAGGGCACCGCTCCAGATATTCATGGTCATGATGCCTTACTCGATCACGATCACCATCAATAGATAGATAGATAGATACTAGTGGACGCGCCCGCAGCTTCGCTCGCGTAGAATTAGCCCCATTAACGACGTCTGCCCGCGTTCGGGTTGCCCACTTCACTTCAAGAACGGCAAAGTTTCAATACTACCTTTGCACCCCCGTTTTGCCCCCTCAGGGGGTGAATTTTCAAAAATCCTTTCTTATGGCTCCCTTACCTTATAAAAGGAACCCCTGTGCAAAATGTCAAGTTTCTAACCCTTATAGTTTAGGCCCTGCGTTGATATGCCAGTCAGTCAGTCAGTCAGTCAGCTTCTCCTTTTATATATATATAGATTATATAACTCCAGCGTGTATCCCCAGCACCAACCCAACTACCCAACCACCAACATTGGGATTGGCATAAATGATCGACAATACGAAGTTTATTACAAACAGCAAACCACTTGTAACATAACATTCTGAAAATATCTATAATCCATAAAGTTTCCAAGTTAAGTCCACCTACTTAACACACTTAATAAAATAACCAGCGGCTTGTATAATTAAGTTTTTACATGTTTACGTACTACTAAGTACTTTGGCAATTATGCGACATTGACTTTGAACGTTAGGCGATGCGATGGCGGCGGCAATGTCAGGGTCGCCAGGTAAGGCCGCCTGCTGATAGCTTCTATAATATCAGTATCGCAGCCCTACGGCTCGTCGGACGTACCTGTGTGATGGTAGCGTCCATAGCCCAGTGGCTTGCGTCGATTCAATGTGATCGAAAGTGTTAAGCAACGACGGGCGCGTGTCGGTTTGTGGATGGGTGACCGCTAGTGGCAAACATTTCATGGATGCTACGTGCTTCGGAGGGCACGTAAAGCCGTCGGTCCCGGTTGTTTTCAATGCTGGAAACAGTCGTTAAGCCTTGTCGAAGACCTTCCGGTGGCTTGAGAAAATTCGACACTGGGTTGGCAACCCCTCCACCAATCCGCATTGGAGCAGCGTCGTGGAGTATGCTCTAGACCTCCCGCAGAAGTGTCTGTGGGGGAGACTCGTGCCCAGCTGTGGGACGTTTATGGGTCGCAGCGAGCGAGCGAATTATTTGCAAGCTTTTTGACACAGAAAAGGTAGCAAAAAAAGGAAAATCTATCATTAAGATGTGCATTTTTTAAGCATTTTTGGAAACCATCGAGCATCCAAACGACTCATTTATAAATAGTGGATAATTGAATGGCTCGCCCTTGGCACCGTTAACAAAGTTTAAAAGCCTGATTCACTAACACCAATAAAGGGTTAATTAGTCTAAATTTAAATTAATGTGCGTCCATTGGCAGTCCACTGCAGGTAGGTACTCTCGTCTACTCGGCCACGTGTCAGTGTGAAGCTAAATGGAAACAGCAATGTCACAAATAAATGATTTATTATTATTATTATTAACTACAGGACCAAAGCGGTGACAGCCCAGTGGCTATCGAACTCGCCTCTCACTCGAGCGGTCCGGGTTCAAATCCCAGCGGCACGCACCAATTACTTTTCAAAGTTATGTGCGATTTAAGAAATTAAATATTTAATGTCACTTGCTATAACGGTGAAGGACACATCGTAAGGAAACCTGCATGCCTGAGAGTTCATCATAATGTTCTCGAAGGTATGCGAAGTCTGCCAATCCGCACTTGGAAAGCGTAGTGGACTAAGGCCTAATCCCTCCCATTCTGCGAGGAGACCCGAGCCCAACAGTGGGACAAAGAAAAGGTTGTGATGATGACAGGGGGGGGGAGATATATTGGTTGCAACTGCTTACAACAGTTGTTTGTAAATAATATTTTATTTTAACACCTTAGTTATTAATTATTAATTAATACTTTGTGTTTGAATTTGGATAATATATTCATAGATAAAAAAAAATCAGACGAAAAATTATCACTGTTTAAAAAAATTGATAAGCCGTATTATTCTATGAAACTATTACTAATGATTATACTTTGCCCCGTATCGTCCATATCCTAATGGCTCGCGTCGATTCAATGTGATCGAAAGAGTTAAACAACGACGGGCGCGGTCGGTTTGTGGATGGGTGACCGCTAGTGGCAAAATTTCATGGGCGCTACCGTGCTTCGGAGGGCACGTAAAGCCGTCGGTCCCGGTTTTTTTTTCAATGCTGGAAACAGTCGTTAAACCTTGTCGAAGACCTTCGGGTGGCTTGAGAACATTTGACACTGGGTCGGCCACTAACCCCTCCACCAATCCGCATTGGAGCATTGTGGTGGAGTATGCTCTAGACCTCAGCAGTGTTCGTGGGGGAGACCCGTACCCAGCAGTGGGACGTCTATGGGTCGCAGCGATACTTTGCCCCGACTATTTAAGAATTAAACCGATTTTAATTTAATCTTATTAGCTAGTTAAACGTAATAACGAACCGGCAGGGCGTTGACCGCGGCCGCGACCTGCCCCAACCAGTCCTGTAGGCACCTCTGTACTTGTATTGTTATCTATGTTATCTGCAATCTGCATATTTTGATATAAATCTTAAATAAATATGTTGGACATCACACACGGCCATCTGACCCCAAAGTAGGCGCGAGCCTGTGATATGGGTGTCAGAGACTGATATACATACATATATATATTTTTAATAGATAATATTAACATCCAGACACAGAACAAACACAAGTGTTCGTCACACGAATATTTATCCTGAGTGGGATTCGAACCCACGACCCCTGTCGCAACAGACAGGGTCACTACCGATTGCGCCATCGGGCCCGTCAAATATATATATATGGATATAAAATGCAAACGAGCTTGCACCACACGCTGCTGCCCATGACTACTGTGACTGACTTTGAACAAGACTCAATTATGGACTGGGATGGTTAGACCAGTTAGCTGAGATAGTCTATTCAGGTATTCTATACAATACCGCACCATAGAAGCAATAGAAGATGGCTAACTCGGTCTATAACGAGCGATCGAGACAGCGCTATGAGCACTTGGTGCTTTCGTAACAATATTTAAAAAAAATTGCTAAAAAAACTGTGAAAACCGTAACTTAACCCTTACGCAGAAAATTCGTTGTGAAACAAAGAAAAGTTGCCCCACAGAGTTACCAGGCGCTTGAATGTATTGTCCACTTAACCCTCGTTATGAACTACAGAAAGGACGATATACTTACTCGTAGTTCACTGTGAGTGATGGCTTTTAAACAGCGGAAGCCAGTGATTGCCCCGGGACACGATAGCGATACCACGAGTGCGGACCAGTGACTCATTGACTGCATGCAATCTCCCTCGCTCGACAGCGGGGAAGTCACCGACGGATTAACCCCTTCAGCAATTGCCCGGATAGAGGGGATCTCCCCTAATTCCGAATTCCTTCAACGTACGATCGCCAACAGCGCCGCGGAAGAGGAGGAAAGGTCTGTCTGTCTGTCTGTCTGCATGCAAATGTGTACAAAATAGTACAACTATAACAACGACAAACATTGAATAAGGTGATAAGCGATTCAGGGTTATAGAGGGGATTCGTTCATTAATACATGTCCGACTAACCATCCATCCATCAGCGCTTTGGGGTCCACTGCTGGAATGACGACCTGAAGAAGACAGCGGGAAACCGTTGGATTCAGAGGGCGCAGGATCGGGAGGAGTGGTGTCGATTGAGGGAGGCCTATGTCCAACTAATTAACTAACTATTTAACTAATTGAAACCTTAGGTATGAAACAATCACTTAAAATTCCGGGTGTCCTTTCGCTATTCACGGCTATATGGAGTATGACTTCTTGAAATCAAGTGCCTGTTATAAGTATGCTTGAATATTGTTGAGTTTTCTGTGTATCATTTTTTTATCATTATGTTAAACATTACAACCCATTTATATCCCACTGTTTGCATCCCCCCCCCCTGTCTCCCTCTAAACTGTGCAGTGGCCTTGAATAGTTACTTACAGTAGAGATATAAGAGAACATGAAATGTTACTCTATATAGTCACCTTTACCTTTTGGTTTTACGTTGTTCAAGCGTTTCATTTAATAACAACATTTTCTTACATACTTTCGTTGCATACATCTAAGATAAAAACACGCCGCAGATCACAAACTAGGTTATCAAGTAATGCGATTACAAAAAAGGGGTTCTGATAGAAAAGTACACAACTAATTAACTCTATATAGTCAAAACAAAGAGCAAAACATAGAATGAAGGAATACAATCATCGGTATAGTTGCAAGTAGGAATCTATCTCCTGAATCTTGAGTTCCTGAGCTGAGAGGTAACAACTTAACCATAATTTATTCAGTCACTATATCCAAGATTAACTACATATAACCAAAATCATAACACTCCGCTGTCAGAATACTTGAGTAAGTACTCCTGGATTTTTGGATAAATTACCCTCTTTATATCTCGACTGTAGACCATGTCAAAATGCGTCCAAATCGGTTCGGAGATCAACACCATTTCCAATACATTCGGCAGCCTCCTCGCTAATATCTCAGTATCCCGGATACTGATCA
The DNA here is from genome assembly GCA_944567765.1 of Carterocephalus palaemon. Lineage (NCBI taxonomy): Eukaryota > Metazoa > Arthropoda > Insecta > Lepidoptera > Hesperiidae > Carterocephalus > Carterocephalus palaemon. The sequence goes on from OX155663.1 coordinate 277,920, forward strand.
TTTTATCGTCTTTTCCTTGGATTATCAATACGGGTACACTCACTGAATTCAGGTCGTATTCGGGAGCTATCGTAGTATTATATCGCTCCTTATTCAACTGTTCCCCGTAATCGAATTTCTGGAACTTTCCACTGTTAATCACTTGGCCATAACGCGCCAGATTTTGGAGAGACGTTCCCACAGGAAAGTGACTGCATATTACTTTGCGGGTGTATTCAGATAACGATTCTGGATGGAATCTGTCGAGGAAGAAGCCAGTACTGCAAGGCACTTCGAACCACCCAGTAAATTGGCACATGTATTCCAAGAGCTCCGGTAGAAATTCACCTTTGTTCAGCACCGCGTGGATCCCGAACGAACTGAGCACAGTTCTGAAACGTTCGGCTACCTTGCAAGCGAATCTTATCGGCAACGACTCGGTGTGTTGAATCACAACGGCCGGTGCCATGGCGATCATCAAAGCGGTTTTCTCGCAATAATCCGGTCTTTCCGAGCACATGGCGAAAAATACGCCAGCTCCTTGCGACACGCCAATATTGTTCACCTTGGCCGCTGAAGTATGTTTTAAGATATAATCGAATGTCGCGGGTAGGTCGTACATGGCCAATTCGTCGACGGAGAACTTCCAGAAGTCAGCGTCTTCAGGGTCGAGGGTCCGATGCCGCCTCCCGTAGTTGTTCCCGCGCTGGTTTCCGAGCCACACGTCGAAGCAGTCGTCGGCTAGCAGGTACGCGAGCCCGGCGGTCGGTCCGGCGTCCAGAAATACGTCAGAGTTTTGTAGAACCCCGTGCATCAGTAGAACCGGTGTTGGTTTCTTCGCGCCCACGCATTTCGGAGCCTCCGTTACCCGGAACACGGTGAGCACATATCCGTCTTCGGTGACCACCGTGTGCTCCTCCGAATGGTAGTGATGTGCTGCCGTGGTTTCCGTGAAATTGAGGAGGGACTCCTTTAAATATCCCAAGGATAATTTCTTCTCCTTGCTCAAAGGCAATAGTCTGAGCAAAACACCTATCTTCACTACGCAAATGAGCAAAAATATGTTGAATATTTGGCCAGCTCTCATGGCTCTGAATGGCTACCGAGCTACTGCACGGATCCTTCTTAATATGATCACATCAAACATTTTAGTACTTTAATTGGCTATACTAAGATTAATAATTTTTTGGTTTGTAAGATTAATTTGTTTGTTTGTTTTTTTTAAAGGCAAACTATCGCTGTTAAGGCAAGGTTACGAAGATTATTATGAAGTGACATTCGTAAGGTTAGCTCCCTCGAAACGCTGCTTTCTTCGTTTAACTGAAAGCTTAACAGACATCGGAATTTAGCTGATATAATTTTACCCTATTCTGTTTTGTAATAGGTAAATCAAATCGATTTGAAATGAATACATGAATTGATTTCTTACTTTTTATTTTCTTTGAGCAGCTACCACAACTAGTGACCGTTACCATACCGAGGTTTGACTAAGGGGTGAATGTCGTCACAGATAGGACCAACGTTCAAACTGCACATTAAGTCCACCTTTTGTAAGAAGTCTGTCACTTTACATTTAATGTTAAATGTAAACTTACAAATAGCAAAAACCGAGTACAAATATTTCTCCCCCGGTCGGGATTCGAACCCCGGAGTCGGTTAGGCAGACAGGGTGTCGCCACTGCGCTACGGAGTCGTCCTAATGATAATAAAGCATTTTTTTTCCGGTTAGAGATGTGTGATCTTCGGTTACTGTGTACCTACCAGTGTGTAGTTTTTTTTAGAAGAGACATCCAATGTATCTTCGTCACAGATGTGAACATGATCATGAACATGCATGTTTTTAAAAAAAAAATTTTTTAAATATCATGGACATTCTCACCCACGGCCATCTGACCCCAAATTAGGCGCGGGCCTGTACTATGGGTGTCAGAGACTGATATACATAACTATATATTTTTAAATACATACTTAAATAGATAATTAACATCCAGACACAGAACAAACAAAAGTGATCGTCATACGTACGTTTGATCTGAGTGGGATTCGAACCCACGACCCCTAGCGTAACAGGCGTAGGCAGGCGTGTTCGTTTTTAATATAATTATACCGTTAAAATTTTTATTTTTATTTTCATGCATTGTCATGGGAACCAAATATGTGTGCCAAATTTCAGCTCGATAGCTTCAGTGGAAGTGGGTGAAATATTGATTGCAAGATTCTAGGACATACTTACATACTTACATACATTAATAATGGATACATACGAGTGAAGTTAAATAAAATCTTTTAAAAATAGCTAAGTAAGACGTTGGTAGCCTTAAGTGTTAAGCATAATTAATTAATTATTGAAATTTATGTTAAGAGATGGCTATTACTTCAGACACTTACTTTTTGCTCATCAATCTTTATTTAAATTTAATTTTAAAATGCGTTTATAAATAACTAGCTGTTCCCGCGAACTTCGTACTCAGTAATTGCTGTAACTTCAGCGTGAACAGTCAGCGTGAATAATTTTTTTCGAAAATAGCGTTCGACGTGGTACTGCGTGACGTCGTAACCTTCCTTAATTCTATTTAAATTATTTTTCACTAGTGGACGCCCGCAGCTTCGCTCGCATGGAATTAGACATTCACTAACTTCATAACCGGCAAAGTTTCATACTAACTTCGCACCCCCATTTACCCCCTTAGGGGGTGAATTTTCAAAAATACTTTCTTAGTGCTCCCCTTCGTTATATAAGGAACCCCTGTGCAAAATTTCAAGTTTCTAACCTTTATAGTTTAGGCCCTGCGTTGATATGTCAGTCAGTCAGTCAGTCAGTCAGTCAGTCAGTCAGTCAGTCAGTCAGTCAGTCAGTCAGTCAGTCAGTCAGTCAGTGGCATTCAATGTTTGTGAAAATTTTACCCTTAAGGGTGCAAAATAAACATAGGGGATAACACATTTACGGACTCCACACCTTTCCAACCGGACCATACATAATTGCTTTAAAAACAATGATTACACGGCAGTAATGGTACTAGGTACCATGGTGGGCGGTGGTACTGCCCCGGGCGAACTCTATATGGAACCTATTAGGTTTCATATAAAACTTATTTGGTTCCCTATAGGCTCTACCACCTATACTTATATTCATTCAAGGATCAATAGCTCATCCTTTGCTTTATATTAATCAGTTTAGAATAGCATTACTATACTTGTATCTCTTTTCTTTAAGTAGTTTGTATTTACCTAGACTTTCGTTAAGCGTGTCCAATCACCTCATAGCGAAATAAATTATTTGAATTTGAATTTGAATATAACGTCGTCATAAGTTGTCCGAATTACCAGTGTAGACTCGTCCTTGCAATGGAGTCACCTCTGATGCACTCACTTTACTCGATGGCTTGGTGGCATGGGATCAGTCTGTTGACATATTTTGTCCACCCATGGCCGAACTTCTTTCGGCAGGCGCTTACGTTGAACGTTATTAAGTATTCCCGGAATTCCCGACACGTTTCCCGCCCCGAGTCTTATTGGACCAGGTTATTGTCGCATCTTGATAGTGCTACGTGGGGAACACGTCACCACATACTATATTATGGCACAGATAAGAATTCAGACAAACGTTTTGGTAACACGTGTCCACATTTACTTATTTTCTTACTAGTGGACGCCCGCAGCTTTGCTTGCGTGGCATTAGACATAATAATAGATTCTTCTTAACGCGTTAACTTTAGCTCCACAAATATGTAATGAATCCGTAAATGTGTTATCCCGTTTGTTTGTTTTGTTGATCGCCGCAATTTGAAGCTTCAATTTCAGCCAAAAACAAAATGGCGGTAACCCGAATGCCTAATTGTGCGAATAACTAATTGTGCGGATGACTAATTGTGCGACTAACGAGTAAAACAAACAACCAATGTCTAATATAATTTATATTATTAGCAATTATTATTAATTGCTTTAATTACGCGGATGCGTCGGGAGTCGCGATGAACCAATTTTGAGTGTAATTTAGGGAATCAAATAGATTTTATATGAAAATTATTTTTTCCATAAAGACTTCGCCCGGGTTAGTACCGCCCTCCTCCACCAATCCGCATCGGAGCAGCGTGGTGGAGTATACTCTAGACCTCCCTCAGCTATGTCTGTGGGGGAGACCCGTGCCCAGCAGTGGGACGTCTATGGGTCGCAGCGAAGCGAAGCGAGTACCGCCCACCACAGTAATAATTGCTTTTAAGCTATTGTGGTCCGGGTGAAAACTTATTCATTAATAAACTGAATAAAGTGTGTCCCGAACACTTCTTTATTCAGTTTATTCACAATTATATAATATATAAATATTACAGGGACATTCCTATTGCATTTATATAATTATTCACAATCACATATCTACTAGCCGTTCTGCGAAATACAGCAGACGAAGGCGAGGCTCTAGAGACGACCATCTTAGTCTTTAAGGGTAGTAACACATCTGTGACTGGCTCGGAACGTGACTCTTACTAACAATTACTAACTGTAGTATTACTAACACCAAGTGGGAAACCTTAAAGATACCCGGACATCGTGAGAGCGACGCCGGGATATGTGGAATTTCCACCCACTAAAACCTTGTAAAATCCCCTTCCTCAGCGCTTGTGGAGGGCTCCGGGACCTCTGATAGAACGCACCGGTGCCCAGCGCTGTGCCCATGACAGGCTCGTCTCGGACGGAACGTCCAAAGACGTCGACACCCATCTACAACGTGGTGCACTCACACAACGTCGTCTTTCCCGGGGTCACATGATGGACGGTTCGAGCTCCCCCTCTCGCCGCCCGCAACCCCAGAAGTCCCCTTTTAGTCGCCGTTTACGACAGGCAGGGGCTACCGTAGCACTATTCTGGTCCCGAGCTACAGACAGCAGACCTATCTCTCCTTACCAAATTTTGTATGTAGTTGTACTTGTGCTGTATCAAAAACATAAACTACGTTTTAAAAAGTGCGTAATAAAGTTATCGCACCATTATTTAAATGTTGGGCTCTTTAAGTAACGTTGGAGTCGTTAATTTTTTACATTTCCAGCGAGGCTGAGTTGATTTACGCCTATAGCTGTAAACTAGGTTATAATTACTGGGCAGCTCATGTTTTACGCTTTTAATAAAAGTATTTGGTTTTAAATTTGACCAAATCGCCTGCGACGCGGTCTATTAGTATTTTAAATGAAGTACTCGAGAGGTTAGACTTATTTTCATGATAATTGAGAGAGTACAAAAATGCGACGTTACATTTATTATGCTACGAGTGAAAGTATTAAATAAATAAATATCTTGGGCATTCTCACACGCGGCCATCTGACCCTAAAGTAGGCGCGAGCCTGTGATATGGGTGTCAGAGACTGATATAAATACATATATATTATTTAAATACATACTTAAATAGATAATATTAACATCCAGACACAGAACAAACACAAGTGTTCGTCACACGAATATTTGTCCTGAGTGGGATTCTAACGACCCCTGGCGTAACAGGCAGGGTCAGTACCGATTGCGCCAACGGGCCTGTCTAAATAATCCCAGGCCATACAACGAAACCAGAGCTCATCAACGACATTCGCGTCATCGACGCATCGGGAAGCAATCGCCCTAACAAACAGGCCCCGCTCCATAACCACGGGTGGGCGAAGGGTGGGCAAGGGGTGGGCAACGCACCACCGCACAAGTCTATTACTCGCAGCGGCCAGTACATTCCGCTAATACAATAGCGAGGCGTCCTCCGCAATAACTTCGTTATAACTTCGTTATAACAAGCAATCTTAGCCACATCTCCTGCTGGCTCGCTTAATGGAATCGGGGGCAAGCGAGGGTAGCAGCGATGTATGGTAGAGCCTGTATACAGTCCGGGAGGTCTATCTATAAATATATATATATAAAAGGAGAAGCTGACTGACTGACTGGCTGACATATCAACGTAGGGCCTAAACTATAAGGGCTAGAAACTGAAAGGATTTTTGAAAATTCATCCCCTAAGGGGGTGAAAAGTTAGTATGAAACTTTGCCGTTTTTGAAGTCAAGTGGGCAACCCGAACGCGGGCAGACGCCGTTAATGGGTCTAATTCTACGCGAGCGAAGCTGCGGGCGTCCACTAGTAGGTATATATAGGTCTTTTATGGGGAACTGTGTTCGCTTCTACAATAAAATACCCGGAAATATGACTTGTATCTCAGAGATTAAAAAATCTTGCATTAAACAAAATCTCCATAGTAAACTACTTGAACGATAGAAACGCTTGATGCGATGTATCTCTATCGTGGTTCAGTTTATGGACCGGAGTAGGTAAGACTCACCTGCTTGGCCGGAATACCCACTAAAACCCAGCGGCACCTTCAACACGAGACGCCACGGGAAAACTGCCGGGTGTAAACCGACGTAAACAAGCGTTTTCACGGCATTAGTTCCGCGTCGCGCCTCACCATGGAAACAAATTACTCGCGTAATGAGAGTCACCAAAATAATAGCGCTTGTACCGAAGCTAAATCGGTGTCGCTAATTATGCGTACGTTCTAAAACCGGGGCTCGCTCTTGATAATAGCACGTGTGATAAATAGTTTTATTTCTATAAACATATATAAAATGAGTAGCTGACTGACTGACTGACTGACTGACATATCAACGCAGGGCCTAAACTATAAGGGCTAGAAACTTGAAATTTTGCACAGGGGTTCCTTTTATAACGTAGGGGACTAAGAAAGGATTTTTGAAAATTCATCCCCAAAGGGGTTAAAACGGGGGTGCAAAGTTAGTATGAAACTTTGCCGTTTTTGAAGTTAAGTGGGCAACCCGAACACGGGCAGACGTCGTTAATGGGTCTAATTCTAAGCGAGCGAAGCTGCGGGCGTCCACTAGTTATTTTATGGATACAAGATAGCAAACGATCTTGCAGCACCACCCATCCGCTGCCGCCCATGACAACTTTGACTGACTTTGAACAAGACTCAATTAGGGACTGGGATGGTTATTCCAATTAGTTGAGAGAGTTAATTAGAACATTAGTTGGTTAGTTCGTTAGTAGTTAGTTCGTTGTGAAGTCTAATCCGCAATTAAGAAGTGTGGGACCTTAAGCCCTCATTTCAAGAGACCCGTGCCCATCAGTGGGATAAAGAAACGATTGTATAAATATAATTTAACACGCTTTCCCGTGCGTACAACGACGAAATTAGTTCACCGCGTCCCAGCGTTTTGAAGTTAGTGAAATGTATTTTGAATTTGAAAGCGCCGCGGCTGAATGGAGGTGACCCAAACAGCCCGGAGTAACCGCTTTTCAAACCCGTTTTAGGTTTCATTCAAAATGGCGGACAAAGGGACGCAGCGGTTTTATATACGTTGAATTTTTTCTGCTAGAAAGATTTTTTGTGGAAACTAAACTAGTTGCAAAGTTGCTTCCATAGGCCAATGGCTCGCGTCGATTCAATGTTATCGACAGAGTTAAGCAACGACGGGCACGGTCGGTTTGTAGATGGGCGACTGCTAGTGGCAACATTTATGGATGCTACCGTGCTTCCGAGGGCTCGTTGAGCCGTCGGTCCCGGTTATTTTCAATGTGGAAACAGTCGTTAAGCCTTGTCGAAGACCTTCGGGTGGCTTGAGAGCATTCGACACTAGGTTGGCCACTAACCCCTCCACCAATCCGCATTGGAGCAGCATGGTGGTGTGTGCTCTAAACATGCTCTAGCTAGAGCATACTCTGTCTGTGGGGTAGATCCGTGCCCAGCAGTGGGTCTATGGGTAGCAGCTGAAACTGAAACTATAGTTAGTGAGTTAGAGTTATATTACTCTATAATATTTATAGGTTACCGTATCGCAATCGCTAGTGACCTTGTCTGTTGCGCCAGAGGTCGTGGGTTCGAATCCCACTCAGGACAAATATTCGTGTGACGAACACTTGTATTTGTTCTGTGTCTGGATGTTAATATTATCTATTTAAGTATGTATTTAAAATATCTATGTATGTATATCAGTCTCTGACCCATATCGCAAGCTCGAGCCTACTTTGGGGTCAGGTGGCCGTGTGTGAGAAAAAAATTTTTGTTGTTATTATCGTCAACTCAACTCTTGGGGAGTAAAGCCCCCCGTAACCCCCCAGCCTCTAGCCTGGTCCGAGTGACCCGCTGCAGCCACTCAGTCGCCCTGGTCCAGGCTGCATCCCCAACTTTTTTAATAACTTTAAGCTTAAAGTTCTGCAGCCGGATGATTTAAATGCTTTGCAAAGTTTAATATTCTGGCAAGAATGGAACTATAAGATTTTCAATGTGATAGTGACAGAGTTAAGCAACGACGGGCGCGGTCGGTTTGTGGACAGCTAGTGCAAAAAATTTCATGTTCGCTACAGTGCTTCGGAGGGCACGTTTAGCTGTCGATTCCGGTTGCTTTCAATTGTCGAAGACCTTCGGGTGGCTTGAAACCATTCGACACTAGGTTGGCATCTAACCCCTAACCAACCGCGTTGGGGCAGCGTGCGTGTGCAGACCCGTGCCCAACAGTGGGAAGCCCATGGGTAGTAGCTAAATATAAAACGGCTATACCAACATCGCATTTCTTGCAGACGATTACGCAAATTACAAATTAAGTTACTCAGTTTCGTCTTTACGGCGCGTTTAAATAATTCATAAGCGCTCTCCTCCAAGTTTCCCCGTATTTTCGACCGGGATTTCGGGAATCAAATCAGGGACTTTGTGTGGGTGTACCTTTGTTGTATTATGTAGGTACGTTAAATGGTTCTGTTTCTCTATTTTTGCCATAAATACATGTCGCGGCGCCTATGTTTAGCGCTGAACGAAATGGTACGAACGAGGTACTTTAACAATTAGCGCTTACGACCTACAACCCTTAATTTCGACTCCTGCGCATTCAATGTCAGTGCTAGACTTTGACGCCGGGATCTATACCATCGATCCGCATTGGAGCAGCGTGGTGGAGTATGCTCTAGACCTCCCGCAACTCTGTCCGCAGCAGTAGGGCGAGTAGCTTAGTAGTCACTACTTACCAACGTACCAACTTAAAGAATTATAGCCCGAGAACACCGTTTTTGATGTGAAACATCTTTAGGCGGAGGGCAAACCAGATTTTTGGTGTGGCGAGCGTGGCGAATATTGAATATATATACTATACAGTTCCGACATATGACGGTCGGAAATTATTATATTAATAAAAAAATTTTTTTCTTATATGTTTTAGTTCCTGTCATAATCTATACTTTTGTGCATATTACTTGTACAAAATAATTTCGATGTTTCACATCTGCCGTGACGGCTCACAATTTTTTTTCATGTATGTTTTTATGACAATTTCATCATCATCAGCCTTTACTGGTCCACTGCGGGACATAGGCCTCTCCTAAACGACACCACTCCGACCGGTCCTGTGCCTTCTGATTCCAGCGGTTTCCCGCTGCCTTCTTGTATGTTCTGTGTTCTGTGTGTTCAAGTGAAAGTCGCAGGGGCAGTCTCCCGCTGCCTTCTTGTGTGTATGTTATGTGGTCTGTGTGTTCAGTCTCAAAGTCGCAGGGGCAGTCTCCCGCTGCCTTTTTGTATGTATGTTTACCAGTCTCAACGTCGCAGGGGCGCGCCTGGCGCGGTTTGAAAGCGATCAACGTTTAAAACGGAAATTGCGTTTCATTTTCGTATCCAAAATACAGCTCCCCGTTTAACGCTCCCGCCAGCTTATCTCAGTATAAATAACAATAAAGTTACATCTCCATTATGGAAGCGGCCGTCTCTTTTATCGCGCACATTTTTGTCGCAGTTAAACTCAGGCCGGACTCATTTTAATTTTGACAACGCGCGTCACTTGGTATTAAAAAAATCCGTAGAAATTGCATTTTTTATTTTCATTTGAAGTGAAGTTTGAAGAGAATAATAATTTGCCATGTAGAATGAACAAGTGGACGCACACAGCTTCACACGCGTGTAATCTATCTATATACACACCGGCATATTTAGCGGAACATCGACTTTCGAACGCGGACCAATGGAGTAAGGTATTGTTTAGTGATGAGTGCAGAATTATCTTAAATCAATTTGACGGCAGGCAAAGAATATACAGATGCAAAGGAGAACGATACATTCAGACAAATTTTGAAACTACAGTTGTATACGGTGGTGGATCAATAATGGTTTGGGCGGGCATTTGTTTGGGAGCTCGCACAGACTTGGTAGTGATTGACAGAGGGAGTCTGACTGCAGACCGCTATATCAGAGAAGTTTTAGAAGAAAATGTCGTACCGTTTGCCCCATATATCGGTGACGATTTTTTTTAATGCAGGATAATGCTCGGCCGCATACCGCTCGGTTAACTCAAGCTTATCTTAATGATATGAATATCACTGTTATGGAGTTGCCGGCGAGATCACCGGATATGAACCCAATAGAGCACGTTTGGGACTTGCTGAAAAGAAAAGTTAAGTCCAGAATTCCAGCTCCTGCCAACGTGGGTGAACTGCTAATCGCCGTAGTTGAGGAATTGCGGAGACTATCCCAGGAGACCATCGATAACATCATTCTCAGTATGCCTAGACGGGTAGAAACTTTAATAAGAGCATGTGGAGGAAATACGCGATATTAATCACCATTTTTCTAATTTAATTAATTGTTATTTTAATATTAATTTTCACTTTTCCCGGTTACATGAAAAGTTCAAAAATGTACCATTTTTCACAAATAGCCTTTACTCGCAAAATCTGTTCTTAATGTGATCTCAATTTAAGTAAAACAAATGAAACTTTAAATAACAAAAGAAGTGTAGTAAGTAGATTTTAAAATAAAACCATATTTTTTTAATTATGGAGCTTTTTTTTGTGTTCCGCTAAATATGCCGGTGTGTATATAAAAGGAGAAGGTGACTGACTGACTGACTGACTGACATATCAACGCAGGGCCTAAACTATAAGGTTTAGAAACTTGAAATTTTGCACAGGGGTTCCTTTTATAACGTAGGGGAGCACTAAGAAAGGATTTTTGAAAATTCATTCCCTAATTCACCCCCATTTTACCCAAATGGGGGTGCAAAGTTAGTATGAAAAGTTAGTGAATGTCTAATTCCACGCGAGCTAACCTGCGGGCGTCCACTAGTATTAAATAAGTATTTCGGTAGTTTATGGTCCATCGCGCCTATGTAGACAGAAGGACAGTAAAGAAAAAAATATTTTTGGCATCTTTATCGATTACTGATAGTTATTTTAAGATTTAAGTATTCAAGGTACAGACGCGAACTAGTTAGTTTTATTATACATATAGATTTTTTTGAAGTTAGTGAATGTCTAATTCCACGCGAGCTAACCTGCGGGCGTCCACTAGTATTAAATAAGTATGTATTTCGGTAGTTTATGGTCCATCGCGCCTATGTAGACAGAAGGACAGTAAAGAAAAAAATATTTTTGGCATCTTAATCGATTACTGATAGTTATTTTAAGATTTAAGTATTCAAGGTACAGACGCGAACTAGTTAGTTTTATTATACATATAGATTTACCATTATAAATTGCCGGGTTCAATTTATAATGGTAACACCACCTCTCGTTACACTCAATTCCGACTGGGTGGGATCATCGCGGAATAGAACTAATGTATTCAAATTGGAAACTATTGTAGTCGGTGCGGAGAGCGTAATAAGCTGACGATTCAATATTATTATCAAAGCCACTTGTTTGGTTGCGCAAATTAGCTTCTAACAGTCTCTGCTAACACATACCTTGCTAAGGGCGGATTCGACCAAACATAGATTTACACTCGCGTAACTATACCCGGGATAATTTTATTCAATGATTTTATACTCCGAGTAACTGAAAGTCGTTTTTCGACGCAATTTGAAGTTTAACTATACTTGGAATAACTAAACGGGTAAAGCAGAATTAATGATTAATGATAAAACACTGTAATAATCGTTCGATTTTTAATCAATACTTAACGTATAACATCTTTAATCGATTAATGTATAAAATATTTAATCGGATTCTGATCGGTGGAACTGCAGTTAAAGCTGGATTTTAGTTGGTGGTAATCTTTGGTGTATATATATAAAAATTAAAAAGGCTATATATTAAATTAAAAGCTTTTAATTAACATCACTCGTATTTATGTAGGTATGTCCTGGAATCTTGCAATCAATATTTCACCCACTTCCACTGAAGCTATCGAGCTGAAATTCGGCAGACATATTTGGTTCCGATGACAAAGCACGAAAATAAAATAAAAAATTATAAAAAGCTTTAAAAATAAATTAACAGTATAATTTTAGTAGGACCTAATACCATTAAAGTGATTCAACGCGGGAAAAGCTAGTAGGTATACAAAGTAAAGTAAAGTGTTCTTCTTCTACTTAGTGGAACGTTAATTTGACGCGCCCAGTTCGCAGTTATTTTCAGACGCTCGTAAAATATTCACAAATGGATACATTTTGTTCAATGTTAAGTCGCGCAGTCATCGTCATTAATATCTCGCAGCTGGCAAGGTGGGTGACCTCTTGGAGGGAGCAATACAGGTTGTATTACAGTGGTGGTAGGCTGCCATTCATTTTAAATCATAATACTTAGGGCCGATTTCACCAACGTCGTATAAATCTTATTCCCGGAATAAGTTGTTAATTACTCGCAAGTAAGCCCATTTTACGTTTCACCAACATTTAACCTAGGGATAATATCTCTATACTAGAGTAAAATCATACATCGCCGATTTCGGCCGGGTAAGCTGCTATTGCGATTAGTAGTGTCTCTACAGCATTGAGCGTCCACGGGATCACTGTCATCTCAACTGTCAAAGTAACGTATTATCCGAATAAATAAAATAATACACAGCGCTATTGTGCAAGTATAAGTCAAACTGTCTATTTTACTTGGGTGCATTACGCATTCATTCAATTCATTCGTTCAACGTCACAGAGTAACTATGCGATAGTAAGATATCTATAGAATAACGTGGTGAAACGAAATTGAAGTTAACCATAGAATAAATCGACAGAGTAAAGTTGTACTGGGATAGCTACTCTAGTCCTATCCCAGTTCAGTGTTTTTGAAATCGGGCCTCCAAGTTTGGCGGCTGCCATAGACCGCATAGGAACGCATTTGTAATGTAGTCACATCATACTATTGAGACGAAAGTTTGTGTGTGTGCTTGTATGTTTGTTACGTATTCACGCTCAAACGGCTGGACCGATTTTGATAAAATTTGGAATGGAGGTAGCTGACACCCTGGATTCGAAAATTTGTATCCTGCTTTTACGCCAAAACTATTGAACCGATTTAAATGAAATTTGGTACACACATAGTCTAGGGCCTGAGGAGGTTTTTTAATTGGAAAAAAGTCTTGTAAAGGGTTGAAAAGGGGGATGAAAGGTTGAATAAAAGTTAGATTTTAGGCTGTTGATTAGATATAAATAAATATGGCATTCAAAGTTTATAAAAATGTTACTTTAGCTTCGCTCGCATGGACTTAGACATAACAATAGTTTCGTTTACACCCAGTAATATTATATAGCCTATGTCACTCAGTGAAGATACAGCTTTCTAATTTGAATCAGTTAGTTTTTGTGTGAAAACACTACAAACAAATGTTTCCTCTTTATAATATTAGTATAGACTCGCTCGGAGTTTACAGTAGGGGTGGCAGGAATGCTGCATTCCCGTTGCTATATTATATCCAAAAAAAAAAAAGGTTTTCTGTGAAATAAGCTGAGTTAGCGAGCGACACGCGCGCGATACTCCGAAGTTCACTGGAGCGAGTTTACGTAGTTCCCGGAGCTGTATACGAATAACTGTTATACAAATTTGTATAGGGGATGTTTATTTTACACCTTTAAGGGTAACGTTTTTACAAACTTTGAATGCCATATTTATTTATATCTAATCAACAGCCTTGAATACAAATTTTATGTTTCTTGTTCTGAAAATGATAATACTTTCATATAACCTTACATCCTCCTTTTCAACCCTTTACAACCCTTTTTTTCCAATTAAAAAGCCTATGTCCATCCTCAGGCTCTAGACTATGTGTGTACCAAATTTTATTTAAATCGGTTGACGAGACAGATATACAGACAGAGTTACTTTCGCATTTATACTTAATATTAGTATGGAAGTATGTATTCCAGTTAGTAATTAGTCAGTGGTGGAACCTGAAACATCTGTTGCAGGTGGAACATTTTTTATTTTTTCACGCGGCACCCCTAACAACCGATACCGCAAAATACTTAACAGTTTATATCAAGAGTACGTTTTTATTCGCATCGTTTAGTGGTCTTTTAGTGCTGTTCAGAAGTAAGTCGCGGTTTCAACCCGCGAAGCCTTCAGCGAGGCTGGCGCGCAGTTTATCGCCAGTTTTAACGCCCTCGTAAAGGCTATCGCGGACTGTGAGTAGGGAGCGTGTCGTGGATGGATGGATGGATTTTTATAAATCATTTCTCATTTTAATTTCACTTGCTACTATATCAATATAACACCCATATTACATACATCCAGATCTTATAATAAAGATATTTATACATACCTATGAGGTTACCTAACCTCATCCAAACACTCACTGTCCACATACACACATACACACTCACACACATACACCTTCTTACACGTACACTGAAGGACACAACAAACGCACTCACACAATACATGATGTATGATGATGATGATGATGAATGGAACCGTTTTTCTAGTATGTAAGTAAAATCATTTTTAGTACCTAACTGTGTATTCCATTTTTGGCTCTAGTATATCGTATTATCTATATATATAAAAGGAGAAGCTGACTGACTGACTGACATATCAACGCTAGGCCAAATCTACAAGGGTTAGAAACTTGAAATTTTGCACAGCGGTTCCTTTTATAACGTAGGGGAGCATTATGAAAGGATTTATGAAAATTCATCCCCTAAGGGGGTAAAACGGGGGTGCAAAATTAGTATGAAACTTTACCTTTTTTGAAGTTATTCGAATGAAATTCAGTATGAAGGTTTGTCATTGAAAGTTTCGAAAACCATCCCTTAAGAGGGTAAAAGGGGGGTGCAAAGTTAACTATTGTTATGTCTAATTCGACGCGAGCGAAGCTGCGGGCATCCACTAGTAATTTATCAAATAAACGTTTTCTATTTCTATTTCTATTTGTATTTCTATTGTTATTGTAGTCTGTGATAGTAGTGTAAATCCTTGCAATGTGAAACAGCTTACAAACCCACGCTGAGCCACGTACATTGTGTCTAAACCCTGACTGTAATGCTATAAAGCGCTAGCGGTTTAAGGACATTTAATTTATAACCCAAAATAACCGAGATAGGGGTCTGTCTGACAGAAACTATAAAAATTTAGTGTCAACTGTAGGTCCCTACGTCCCTAACTGCGGTCGGGATAAGCGTGCGAATGGGTTTATGTACCCAATACAATCAGTTTGAGGGAAACGTTCCCTTGAAGGGTTAAGTTTTAATAAAGAGTACAATTTAAAGTTTACAATGTAAGCATTGTAAACTTTAAATTGTAAATATTTGTAAACCCTAAGAAATCGTTTCTGAAATCCAATATGATATCAAAATTTTAATATTCTTTTCCTGAAACATGTTGAACCATCAACATTATATGCATGTATGTAAATATTTGTAAACCCTAAGAAATCGTTTCTGAAAACCAATATAATGCTCTCAAAATTTTAATATTCTTTTACTGAAACATATTGAACCATAAACATTTAATGCTTGTATGCTTGCTTGTATGCAACAGAATCTTTAATCGTGATTTTCGCCCACTTCAAAACATCGGATTTATTTGAAACTAGCTTTTTTATTTTCGTGCATTGTCATCGGAACATTTGACATTTGACATTAGAATACCCGGGCACCGTAACAATTTGTCCGGTTTTTTCCGGTGCTTCACCAACTTCCATATCGACACCTGCAAGGAAGAACATCGTAACTCATTTTTAGTAACTTTTCAGGAGAGCGCGTTAAAGTTTAAAAAAATTCTTAGTCAGTTCTGTTATGTCCTAACGCCATTCACACTAGAAAGTTGTAGTCAAAAAGGGATAATTTATATTACTGTATGATTAATATGCTATTACTACGTTAATTTTACTACCTTTTATGAGTTACAATGAGTTTGCACGGTATAAACTTTATATAATGACATTGTAACTCAGAAATACAATTCAAAATTGTACGCCTATGTTTGCTTCATAGAAAAAAAAAATTGTAAGTCTGACATACAATGCGCAACATGTATTTTAATTTGATTTGAAGTTACCATAAAAGTAAAACAAGTGAAATAATTTAATTATTCATTATTAATTCCAAAGTGTTTGCTCGAGATCAATGCATTGGGCACAGCCAGTTAACAAGGAAGACAGATTCCGGTACCATAGTCTCGTCCAAACCTGAAGTTTTGATAGAAATTGAGAAGTATTACGGACAACTGTACACTTCCTTGCAAGCCCCAGCTCCAGCTGGCGCTCACGATAAGCGAGCTAGATTAACCCGGCACTATACCGAAGATATCCCGGACGTCAGCCTGTACGAGATTAGGGAGGCTCTCAAACAACTGAAAAACAACAAAGCACCGGGTGATGGGAATCAGAGCAGAGCTGCTAAGAGCTGGCGGGAAACCTGTCCTAGTGGCGCTCCAGAAGCTGTTCGATTCTGTCATCAATAGCGGAACCACCCCGGAGGCGTGGCGCGCGAGCGAGGTTGTGTTGTTCTTCAAGAAGGGCGACAAAACCCTTCTTTAGAACTACAGGCCCATTGCGCTCCTGAGCCACGTCTACAAGTTTTTTTCGAGAGTCCTTACTAATCGCATTGCGCGCAGGCTTGACGACTTTCAGCCTCCCGAACAAGCCGGTTTCCGAAAAGGCTACAGCACCATGGACCACATACAGACACTGCGGCAGGTTATACAGAAGACCGAGGAGTATAACCAGCCGTTGTGTGTCGCGTTTGTGGACTATGAGAAAGCCTTCGATTCTATCGAGACCTGGGCGGTGTTGGCGTATCTGCAGCGGTGCCAGATTGACTATAGGTACCTCGATGTACCTATAGTCAATCTGGTACCGACTTGAAGTGGATATATGAAGCCACCACAATGACAGTCCGAGTACACGACAGAAGCACGAACCCCACTCAATTGCAGAGAGGTGTAAGGCAAGGGGACGTTATCTCCCCGAAGCTTTTCACCGCTGCATTGGAAGGCGTGTTTAAGCTGATGGAGTGGAAAGGACATCAACGTCAATGGCTAACGCCTCACACACCTTCGATTTGCCGATGATATAGTTATCTTGGCAGAATCGCTGGACGACCTCAACTCTATGCTAGGGGACCTCAACAGTGCCTCACAATGGGTGGGTTTGAAGATGAACATAGACAAGACTAAGATCATGTCCAATGTGCATGTCAAACCTATACCAGTTGTTGTTGATGGCGCTGCACTCGAAGTTGTTGACGAGTATATTTACCTGGGACAAGTGGTCCAGATGGGTAAGTCCAACTTCGAGAAAGAGGTCACTCGAAGAATCCAGCTCGGCTGGGCAGCGTTCGGGAAGCTACGACATATCTTTTCATCGAGATTACCTCAGTGCCTGAAGACGAAAGTTTTCGAACAGTGTGTGTTGCCAGTGATGACATATGGATCCGAGACGTGGTCCTTTACCGTCGGCCTCATTCACAAGCCCCAAGTCGCTCAGCGTGCTATGGAAAGAGCTATGCTCGGTATTTCGCTACGAGACCGGATTCGAAATGATTAAATCCGTAGACGAACGAGGGCTACCGACATAGCTCGTCGAGTAAGCACGCTGAAATGGCAATGGGCAGGCCACGTCGCTCGTAGGACGGACAACCGATAGGTTAGAAAGGTCCTCGAGTGGAATCCACGGCTCGGGAAACGGAGCACAGGCCGCCCTCAAACCAGATGGACTGATGACCTGAAAAAGTCAGCGGGAAATCGCTGGACTCAGAAGGCACAGGATCGGGAGGAGTGGCACCGATTAAGGGAGGCCTATGTCCAGCAGTGGACTCTGAAAGGCTGATGGATGGATGGATGGATGGTGCCCATATCATAGATCGTAAAATTATATGTAGCAAGTTTTCTTTTATAATAAAACAGAGATACTTCCGACTGTGGAGTATTCAAGATCTTTTGTAAGTCGAAACAAGCTGCTATAACAGAATCAGAGTGCTTGGCTCGGTGTTTATCGCTATCTTTTAAAATGTTACAATTTTTTTATCGAAAATATTAATCTTCGTTTGAGAATGAAAACATTGTAACTAAGATTGCAATGAAAGAAATGCAAGAAATTGTGTAACGTGAACAACATCTTGCGAAAGACAAGAGGGTATCTCGTATTGCAATTTTTTCTTAGTAATATTATCAATTACTGGCAAATTATCAATAAGTAACTAAATATACATTTTTGTCATTTTCTGTAAACGTTGACTTACAATGCTTTATTACTGGCTAAAAACATAATTAGAAATAATTCAGATATGGGAGTGAGTGCAAAAAAAAGAGCTTTTTTTTTATATAAAGAATATGATTGTAACTCAAATTCATCAAAAAGTGAGTTACGATGTTCTTCCTTGCAGGTGTCGATATAACCGGTTTGAATCGGTTTCTGACAGCTCAGGAAGTTCCGAACAGGCCGTATTGTGAGGCTCGACATTTGAATTTGAACTGTATTGCCAAGGGTTACGGTGGGTTTCGGTAAGAACAGGGAAAAGTTTCGTTGGGAAGTTTAGATTAACATTTCGACGTTCCTGTGTTTGATGGGCCGTTTAAGGTAACGATACCTTGGCGATGCCATCCCAATATTACATTGCTGTGCAGTGTAATGTGTAATGGACTTCATCATCATCAGCCTTTACTGGTCCACTGCTGGACATAGGCCTCTCCTAAACCACGTCACTCCGACCGGTCCTGTGCCTTCTGAATCCAGCAGTTTCCCGCTGCGTTCTTCAGTTTTTAATGGATTTATTCTGATGATATTATCGCTGCGACCCATAGACGTCCCACTGCTGGGCACGTATATCCCCCACAGACACTGCTGTGGGAGGCATACTCCACCACGCTGCTCTAATGCGGATTGGTGGAGGGGTTAGTGGCCAACCCAGTGTCGAATGTTCTCAAGCCACCCGAATGTCTTCGACAAGGCTTAGCGACTGTTTCCAGCATTGAAAACAACCGGGACCGACGGCTTTACGTGCCCTCCGAAGCACGGTAGCGTCCATGAAATTTTGCCACTAGCGGTCACCCATCCACAAGCCGATCGCGCCCGTCGTTGCTTACCTCTTTCGACCACATTGAATCGACGCGAGCCATTGGGCTATGGACGCTACTGATGATTATATTAATGAATGCCTAATTTAGATAGGCATTCGAATGAAATCTTTGAGTCAACAGGTCGACATATCGAGTCTATGATAGGCGGCAGTGTATTCTATGGTATTTGCCATAAACTTTAATAAGTATTTGTAAACTGTGAATAAATTGATGATGACAACTGTGACAGGTTCTGAACAAGATACAAAAGCGAGAGGCCGATTTATCTATGTCCACTGTCTCTGTCACCGTTGTTACGAGCATGCCGCCCATGACAACTGTGACAGGTTCTGGTCAAGATTCAAAAGAGCCTCACAGTATTTTGCCTAAAATGGTCAATAAAAATCTAACTAGTCCCTTGGGGACTAAGATGGTCGCCTTTGTATAAGACGTGTAATCAGAAACCACCTGTCCATTGTTACGGTACCTACGGTACGGTAGCAACGTGGTAGGAAGGTGAGAAACCAACCTCCTTTTCTTTTTATAGAGTTCGCCCGGGGCAGTACCACCGCCCGCCACGGTACCTAGTACCATTTCTGCCGTGTAATAATTGTTTTTATAGCAATTATGGTCCGGTTGGAAAGGTGTGGTTTCCGGTTACACTTCTTTAGAAGCGACCATCTTAGTCCTCAAGGGTAGCAACACATCTGTGGCTGACTTGACGAGACTCCTACTAACAAGTACCTATTAACTGGATTATTACTAACATCAACTAATAGGATTAACTATCACTAACAGCCCCCAGTCCTCCCAACTAATTGTTCTAATTAACTCTCTCAGCTAACTCGACTAACAATACTAATCCATATTGCCGACGCAAGAATTTTTCAACCTGAAAGTAATTTAAAACGCGAATTAATTTGGTTTCTTTACAAGCCCCACAAAAGCTAAAACTTCGATCAGAATTTAATCAATAACTAAACATGTTTACGGTGAGATCTTGCGGGCGTCCGACTGTCGGCGATGAGATGAAGCGAGGTTTTAATGTAAATGTCGAGAAAGGGTCCAGGGTTCAATCCGGCGAGATGTTTATTTCTCAGGTAAAGGTTATCAGCCATACTGAGTGCAAGGCTTGTCTTTTTTTTAAATTAAATTAAGATGTATATTTTATGAATATACAGTAGCAAACGAGCTTGCAGCATCACCCATCTACCGCCGCTCACAACCTGACTGACTTTTAAACAAGACTCAAATAGGGACTAGGATTGTTAGTAGAGTTAGCTGAGAGAGTTAATTAGAACATTAGTTGGGAGGACTGGGGGCTGTTATGTTAGTGATCGTTAGTCCTGTTAGTTGGTGTTAGTAAAAATCCAGTTTGTAATTGGTTGTAAGAGTCTCGTTCCAAGTCAGTCACAAATGTGTTACTGAGGACTAAGATGGTCGCCTCTAAACAAAAGTTAGTGAAGGTATTGGTACCGTACGACACTGAGATTTAAACCTGGATCCTCTCGAACCACCGTGCTTTCACCAGTACATGCAGCGAGTTTAGACTTTTTTTTGTTACTTTATATCAGCTGTACTTTTTTTTTTTTTACTTGTGTGGCCAAAATAAATAAATTCTTATTCTTATACATAATTATAATGTGATAATGTTTAATTCCGAAAGGATTGGCTTGTAAAACAAACGTAAAGTGTTGCTTTTTCTGTAATATAAAGAAACGAAATTTAAAGTTTATTACTTTTTATTAGCCAATTCTCCTCTCTTATTTATTATAATACAATATTTATTTTAATAAATCATATTTTTCATTTTTTAACGCCTTCTGTCTTTAGTGACACAACTTGACAATCCATATCCATACTTCCATACTCCATACTAATATTATAAATGTGAAAGTGTGTTTGTTTGTTTGTTTGTTTGTCCGGCTTTCACGTCGCAACGAAGCTATTATATGGTATGACTTTTGTGTGTGGAGATAGTGAGCAGGGTGGAGAGTGACGTAGGCTACTTTTTACCGCGGTAAAACATCTTCATGGGAAGATATCGATGTTTTGTTATTTGCTAGATATTTAGTTCCGGATGTTGATAATAGATGGCGTTAGTAAAATTCTTTTGCAAGTTCTTATCTTAGTATCTTTTAATCGTGGAACTGTCATTATTCATCCACCACAAATGTGTCATGTATGATAAACAACTCATTGTTAATTCCCTGTGACCACGCGGGCGGAGCCGCGGGTAAAAGCTAGTAAAATAATAATTTAAATTAAAGAAGTATTACTTTCTTTAAATACATACTCGCTTATCGCAATCTCGCTAGTGATGTGCCACTGTACTCACCGAACTCGTTACGAAGTGTTGCTCAAGGCTTCCAAGGGCTTCGATTAACATTGAAAGAGATGTAATTTATTTTTTCCGGTACATTCCGGTAAGATCGGTAACACGTTTTGAAAGAAATACGATCAAGGGATTAATTTATTTGCTTTGAAGGTGACACCTAAGTAGATATTATTACGTATTATTGGGGAGGAAAACAAAGATTAATTTATTTTTGGTTTAAATTTTTTTTTTCTGTGCCGGAATATCGTGTCTCGCAATGAAAAGTACTAAATATTCAAACCTTTTAGTGCCTGTAAAAGTTCCCGCTTATATTTTCCTATTGGGTAATTAAAAATATCAATGCCTTGTAAATGCTCATTATAAAACTTTGCAGAGCGACGTATAAAGTTGTTGCCAGTGTAATTTTTTTTTATAATTCTGGATGTAAACTCTTAAATTTTGAACAATAATAAATAACTCCTGAAAGTAAATGTAGAAAAGAAATAAATATATAAAGCGGCCTATAAAGCGGATGAAGGTAAAAAGCTGCTCTCGCGTGAACTGTGCTTTACGGTAAGGGCGATTCCACACCTTTTCACAGTAAGGATGGCTTATATATTTAGAAAGAAAGAAAGAAAGAAGAAAGAAAAATATTTATTTTCATCAGCAATTAAGTAGGTAGGTACACTAAAATACACAGATACAAGTACATAATAGATTTAAAAGGATAAAAATTTGGACGCCAATTTAACTTGGTAGCTGTCCCTTTCTTTCCACTACGGGTTTCATGAGGTGCGAGTGTGATAGAAACATGTTGAGTAATATAAAAAGTGCTTAAATTTAGTACACATATTTGGTTCCGATGACAATGCACGAAAATAAGTAAAAATAAAAAATAAAGTTATAAAAAGCTTTTTTTTTTAATCTTTTTTAATAATTAAATTTACTTTTCGTAAGTCTACGTGATATTCATCATCATATCACTATCTCACCATCACCCTGGGTTGACTGGCAGAAAATGCCAATAGGCATTAAGTCCGCCTATTGTAACATCTTTTTTGGTGTAACAATAAAGCATTAAATAAATAAATAAAAAATAAATATTCAATAATCGGGGCCCTAGCGCAATACTTATGTCTTAGCAAATAAATAAAACAACAATAATGTTACCTACAACTGACCGAATAATGTTCATTAATTGCACAAAGTGTTTTAATTAAACTTTCGTCACTCCTAAGGAATCCTACGTTTTAATTAATTATTCTTTTCTATTTATATTCGATTGGATACTCCTTAGAGAATAGGTACGTCCACTCCTACAAGCATTAAGATTATATAGCTCGCGCAAGGTTAGTGTGCCCACACCTTTACGAAACTCAATCAATTTAAGTGCAATTTATTCGTCGAATGGTACATTATGTGGGAACAAAAATTGAATTTCATGTACATTATTATGTCATACAAGATGGAGCGGATAATAGAGTACTTAAGAGTTATTAAATTTATGAAAGCGAGAATTTCGCGAGAATTTCAAAATTGAAGGAAATAGCACATATTACTTGTAAAAATAACATATTTTGAAATCGAAAGAGAAAGTCTTGCCTATTCAAATTGGCTGAATAAGGTTCGGGTTGGAGTCGATTTTGTGAAAAGCTTTGAAAAATATTAATGTTTTATTTTTCCACAATGTTATTTCGACAATATCTATAGCGAAGATATTTTAGGATAAAGGGTATGTTGTGTCGATAACGTCTGCTAGTGTGTTTTCATCTTAACCCTATGACTGTTTACAATGTTTTCAAGTGAAGGCCCTGAAACAATAAACATTCAAGGATCCCTAGGGAAGGATCCAGGATGAAAAGTATTTTATATATTTACTGGTGAATCAAGTTTCATTTTAATCCGTTCAATTGTTTTGCGCGATTACCCCACGTTTATTTTAACTACTTAAGGGTGGGATTCAATAAAATCCTTTTATCTATCTTAAAATTCCCGGTAGCAGCTTCAATTAGATTTGTGCCCGGTGTATGGCCATAGACTCACCACCTATTACATGGAATCTAAACATAACTGGTGGAAAGTGGGTGTACTACACACAGCTCTGCCTAGCCTACCCCTTCGGGGAAATATAGGCGTGATGTTTATATTTAAATTTTCATGTATGTAGGTAGCTTGAGAAACAATGAAGTTTCATAAAAATTTTAACCCCCTTTTTAAACCCTTTAAGTGTGGAAATTTCCTTTGCCGATCGCTATACCTACTAACAATCGATGGGTTAAAAAAACTATATTTAACGGCAGATTCCCTCGCCAGCAGGTAGTGGTGATGGGCAGCAGCACCACCTCCGACAAGACCATCAACACCAGCACGGACTCCGCCGCCACCGCGCTCACCTCCGTCACCGGCACCGACGACTCCATGGACGCCGACTGCGACCCCCCGGAGCCCCGCCAGCCCAACCTCATCGACGCAGACCCCCCCGACAACCCCCCAAGCACCGCGCCGCCGCACTACCATAGACCCCAGAACAGCTACGAGTTCGAATCCCCGGCCTACACCAACCCCCAGTCGGCCACAGATGTGATGGACTCCCCCAGGCCTGGCCCCGCGCGGTTCATCTTCGACGTCCCCCTGCCCGACCCAAAAACCGAAGAACGCAAGAAACCAGAACTCAAAAGCCAAGTTAGCCAAAGCGTAGCCACGACTTCCATGCAGATACCTTACGACCCCAAAACCGAGATTCCGAAAAGCCCGAAGCTGAGCCAGACCAAATACGAAACTCATTTCAATTTCGAACCGGAGCAGGTGAAGCGGAGAGGGAGCGAGCCGAGGCTGAAGAACAAGCAGAAGATAGAGAAGCAGGAGTATTACAAGGATGAGGTGGCGAAGCTCAGGAGGCAGCTGGAGGGGACCGAGGTGTTCACGACGGCGACGGCGCGGCGGCGGTCCTCCGCCCACCAGCATTCTGTGCCGCCGCCGTCTTCTAGAAGACAATCTACAGGTAGGTACAATCACGTTTCGCTACTATCATACTCCGCGCCCGTTGGCGTATCGGTAGTGACCCTGCCCAGGTCGTGGGTTCGAATCCCGCTCAGGACAAATATCGTGTGACGAACACAATGTTTTTCTGTGTTTGGATGTCAATATTATCTATTTATGTATGTATTTAAAAATATCTATGTTTGTATATTAGTATCTGGCACTTACAGGTTCGCGCCTTATTTGGGGTCAGATGGCCGTGTGTGAATGTCCATGGTATTTATTTATTTAAAAAAAATCATATTGCTAATACGAATTCCTAAACTGCGTATTTCAAAGGCTAACAACTTGGCGGGCCATCACTGTCATTAGCACTACTTTGATTGGTAAATACGGAAATTACTCTAAGCTTTTAAGTTCCGAAATACTTTGGTATCATGATACTCGTAAGCCGTCTTGGGTGATATTTTCAATTTAAGGCTTTAAAAAGCATTAGAATTGTTCAAGGCAGCAGCCGCTCCAAGCGTATTCAAATGAAGTCATGGCGAGTAATCTACATTTTATTATAGTTACCTCGAATGACGATAAATTATTTAAATTTATTTACACTTAGATTACATCTCAGCTTCAATACGTCTACGTACCTTCAGTATGTACGAGCGGATAAATGATTGGAATGGACGACACTCTGGAGTCCGTTCCAATTCCTTCAGACCTTCATGTCTATGTCAGCCTTTTTGAAAAACTTTGTTATTAGTGTTGTGTGTTTGCAATAAAGTTTAAATGAATAATTTTTAAATGATTTAAGTTTTATTAAGTTTTGTAGCGTCCATAGCCCAATGTCTCGCTTCGATTCAATGTGATCGAAAGAGTTAAGCAACGACGGGCGCGGTCGGTTTGTGGATGGGTGACCGCTAGTGGCAAAATTTCATGGACACTACCGTGCTTCGGAGGGCACGTTAAGCCGTCGGTCCCGGTTGTTTTCAATGGTGGAAACAGTCGTTAAGCCTTGTCGAAGACCTTCGGGTGGCTTGAGAACATTCGACACTGGGTTGGCCACTAACCCCTCCACCAATCCGCATTCCACCACCAGCAGCGTGGTGGAGTATGCTCTAGACCTCCCGCAGAAGTGTCTGTGGGGGAGACCCGTGCCCAGCAGTAGGACGTATATGGGTCGCAGCGAATAAAGTTTAAAATTGAAAGCGTTTATTTCGCAAGATCAGACAATTATTAGGTATTTTACTTCTGAGAGACGACGGGAAACCGCTGGTTTCAGAAGGCACAGAACCGGTCGGAGTGGCGTCGTTTAGGAGAGGCCTATGTCCAGCAGTGGACCTCAAAAGGCTGATGGATGGATGTATGGATTTCTTCTGCGCAAGATCAGACAATTTCGTTCCGCCTGTCTCCTACTAACAAGTACTAACTGGACTATTACTAACACCAACTAACAGGACAAACTATCACTAACAGTCCCCAGTCCTCATACCTACTAACGAACTGACCAACTAATGTTCTAATTAACTTTCTGAACTAATTGGACTAATTGAGTTTTGTTCAAAGTCAGTCACAGTTGTCATGGGCGGCAGCGGATGGGTGGTGTTGCAAGCTCGTTTGCTATCTTGTATCCATAAAAAAAATCGTCTTCTGCGCAAGATCAGACAATTTCGTGGCTGTACCAGACGCCTTGTTCCAGCGGCCCAGGTGCACGTGACCGCCAACCCCCTGGACGCGGCGTCGTCCATGCCGGCGGGGCGCACCACCATCGTGGTGCAGCAGCCCTCGCTGTCGCTGGACTACGGCGGCTGCTGCACGATGCTGGTGCGCGACGGCGAGGACGGCAGGCGGAAGAGCCGCGTCTGCAGCGACCACATCCAGCAGCTGCTCGACGTCACCAGCCAGTTCACGTCCGAGGACTTTCACGAGTTTGATAAACGGTAAACAACACTTTCATAAAGGGGGGTGGGTTAGCCATAGTCACCGCGCTTGGCCATTGCGAGTTGGTGACCGCAGTAAGTGTGAGTACACTATTGAGAGACGCTGCTGCCCGTCTCTTGTACGTTGTCGTCAATCGCTGGACTCAGAAGGCACAGGATCGGGAGGAGTGGCACCGATTAAGGGAGGCCTATGTCCAGCAGTGGACTCTGAAAGGCTGATGGATGGAAGCAAAACTAATTGTATTAGGCGTTACTTTGCGGAACTCCATTGTA
Organism: Carterocephalus palaemon; assembly: GCA_944567765.1. Classification (NCBI taxonomy): domain Eukaryota; kingdom Metazoa; phylum Arthropoda; class Insecta; order Lepidoptera; family Hesperiidae; genus Carterocephalus; species Carterocephalus palaemon. The sequence continues at coordinate 304,630 of OX155663.1, forward strand.
ACAAACCAAAGATTAATCTACTTTGCAACAATCCTCGAACAAAAATGTATGTGTATACCTTCATGCACGTAGCATTTCCCTCCCTCCAACGCAGGAAACACACAAAAAGGTGTGTGTATTGGTGTATGTTTTCGCTATATACGGAATACGGAACCAAAAACTCTTAACAATACTAAAGTAGCATTAGTATTGTTCAACTAAAAAAAGGTTGGACTTCCCCCAAAAACCTCATTATCTCCCCCATTTACGGAAAGCCTTCCTCCAGTGCGGGGAAAAATGAAAATAAATCGTGACGGCGCCCACAGGACGCTATCAGATTAACCGGGACTTGATAGCGAGCAGTAATTCGCGATGAATTAGGTCAGTTTCATTGCTTTGTGTACGCTCGCCTTTTTTTGATATTTTGTAGTATTTCTCTAATCTTTTGGATTGTTTCAAAAGGTTAGAGAAATACTACAAAATATTCTATTCAGATTCACATGGGATATTCGTAACGCGACTGCTAGAGGTCCTGGGTTCGATTCTAACTTTTTTACTATAATTTTAAATTCCCAGTACCAGCTCGGAATCTGGATTGGTGTCCGGGTTATAGTGATAGGCTTACCACCTATTACATGGGACCTGAACATTACATGTGAAATGTGGGTGTACTGAACAGGTGTGGTACTGCACGGGTGTGGTACTGCACAGGTGTGGTATTGCACAGGTGTGGTACTGCACATGTGTGGTATTGCACATGTGCGGTATTGCACAGGTGTGGTACTGCACAGGTGTGGTACTGCACAGGTGTGGTACTGCACAGGTGTGGTATATCACAGGTGTGGTACTGCACAGGTGTGGTACTACACAGGTGTGGTATTGCACAGGTGTGGTACTGCACAGGTGTGCCTACCCCTATGGGGTAGGGTTATGTTATGTTACTAAGTCCTTTAGAATTTGAATCTTGTTCGAAGCTTGTCAAGTGTTGTCGGCGGCAGTGGTAGGTGCTGCATGCCCTTTTACTATTTCAAATCCCTGAAAACAGTAAACATGTCTAAGTAAGGTGATCAAAGTACTGTAACTATGTTCGCAGAATAGCCGGCGCTAACAAAGAGCTTCGTGACACAGAGTAAAGCTCTCCCATATTTTAATTAACAGCTTTTCGCGAAAGCTCGGTTCAATTGGCGCGTCGCTACAATTGCTACTACGTGTAGTTACAATATGGCAAGCTTGTTAGTTCCTATAACGATGTTGAAATCTTTCAAAGATCGACAACCCTGCATACCACCCATGGTATCAGTACCATTTAAGCTATACGGTTGGTTTCCACCACAACCATTTCTATGTCCCACTGCTGGGCACGGATCTCCTGTCAGAATGGGAGGATAGAGGAGACCAAATTCCGCCTACTTATGGCGTGCTAAACAGTTACAGTCCATACTAATATTATGAGTATAAATGCGAATGTAACTCTCGTCTGTCTGTCTCGCTTACACGCCAAAACTACTGAACCGATTTAATTTTTATATTGTCGCTCTTTATGATTCCCGTGGAAAATTTTCTTGTTCTTTTACAATGCAACCTAGTATGAACTCGATTTTTTAAAAGGTTTTACGTTGTAAATTTTCTAATGAAACTTGTGTTATGGAACCAAACTCGTGAAACGCGCCTGACATTTGCAAATACGCGGGAAACAAAATGGCGGGGAACCGTTAATTAAAATTTTCCCGCGTTTCTTTGTTTCGCCGCCACATTGTTCACACCGGGGCTGTTCGCGTGTTCTACAATGCAGGATAATAATTATCTCTACACGTGACTCTTTTATTTTTTTTATTTTTTATGGATACAGGATAGCAAACGAGCTTGCAGCACCACCCATCCGCTACCACCCATGACAACTGTGACTGACTTTGAACAAGACTCAATTAGGGACTGGGATGGTTAGTCCAATTAGTTGAGAAAGTTAATTAGAACATTAGTTGGTCAGTTCGTTAGTAGGTATGAGGACTAGGGACTGTTAGTGATAGTTAGTCCTGTTAGTTGGTGTTAGTAATAGTCCAGTTAGTACTTGTTAGTAGGAGTCTCGTTCTAAGTCAGTCACAGATGTGTTGCTACCCTTGAGGACTAAGATGGTCGCCTCTAAAGAAGTGTAACCGGAATCCACACCTTTCCAACCGGACCACAATTGCTTTAAAAACAATTATTACACGGCAGAAATGGTACTAGGTACCGTGGCGGGCGGTGGTACTGCCCCGGGCGAACTCTATATGGAACCAATTAGCTTTCAGATAAAACCTATTTGGTTCCCTATAGGCTCTACCACCTCTAATTCGTGTCAAATTGTTTTTCTTTTTCATTCAAATTTTTAACAGGCTGTGGAGGTAAGGTGCTACGTGCACGAGAGTATGCATACGACTACATACAATTATATAGGTAATCGTAATTCGAGATCAAATTACTTATTAAAAAAGTCTTCAAATAAATTCAGATCCGAAATGATACATTGAAATATGCAATGCCAGTCCGTACGTGCGTAATTAAAAAAATAATGTCATTATGTATGTTCTGACTGGTTGAAAACAATAAAAAATAAATTAAATTTCCCGCCACCGAAGCAATCACATTGATCGCGTCCTTCAACGCAACGCACATGTGACGCCGTCGACGTATTTATTATTTTTAATATTATATTTAAGTTTAAGTATTTATTGTTGTAATAAGTATTAGAATGTATGTTTGTCTATATATCCCAGTTATTCTTTTCAGTTTAGTTTTCACCTGCCACCAGCAACTTTTCTATATCCACCCAGGGTTGACTGTAAAAAAGCGTTCCCGCAGCTCCGCCGGAAGACGGCGAGGAGGAACACCGCTGGTTTTTAGCCGGTAAGAGTCCGGCATAACCCGACAGCGCCCCCCCGCGCCTGTCGGGTATCCATGAGGATTTTCCAGCGATAAAAAAAAAAAAAAAGGGTTGACTGTAAAAATGCCATTAGGCATTATATTGACCCTATGTTAGTCTATAAGGTGACATAAAAATTAAATAAACAAAAAAAATTACGCCCCTGATGTAGCACGTGTCCATAGGCGACTGTGACCACTAACCCTCAGGTGGAACGAATGTTTGTCTGTCTGTGTTACTAAAAAAAGTTGTTGTAAACAGTGGTACCAATAAGTAATCAAATGTTCAGAATGTAACTTATATAATAGAATAGCGTGGTGGAGTATGCTCTAGACCTCCCGCAGCCTGCGGGGGAGACCCGTGCCCAGCAGTGGGACGTGTGTTTTGCAGCAGTAGCAGCAGTTCAGAATGTTCCCATTTCATGAGTTAACGCTAAAACAAAATGTCGAAAAATTTCTAGAACAAACGATACAGCAGCGTAGCAGCTCGATAAGATCGTAAAACAAACTTCTGCCACAGGTGCTGAAGTTGATAGAGCGACTCCCAACACGCACCCGCCCGCTCGCTTACAACTGAATGTGAAATTTATTAGCTCATTTATTAAGGATTAATAATAGTTTTAGGTGTTATTACATTTCTTATTGTCTGCGAAACAAACTTACTACCGACTCTACCGCTGTATATCGTCGGTACAAAAGTCAACTAGCCAAAGTGTCATTTTAGCAGTAAAATAAGTAAGTAAACGTTTAAAAAAAGTTTTTTCCTCCGGCTTTTTTCTCTCTCGCCCTACACTAGGGCATAGGATAAGAATATTGTAAATTCTTCTTAAAGCCGATGACCAGATAGATAGTCTATCGTTAAGCGTGTGTAATCACCTCATAGCGAAATAAATTATTTAAAATTGAAATTGAAAATTGGAAACTAATATCTAATTTTAATTTTTATGAATAACTCTTTCAAATTTCAATTTTTATGAATAACCAATACAACGCAGAGTCCATTAGATCTCATTTTTTTACCATTTAACATTGAGACCATTTAACACTGAGATTGATTACTGACATCACATTCAATCTAGCATGAAGAGGCAGCCCTGAATCCCACAAGTCATTCAATTACTTAGCAACTCCTCTAACAATACATAGGTAAACGCTGAACATGTCGGCTAATGGTGCTCCGGGCGTGCATCCATCTCCCGTTCATTAGGCACGGCTGACAGGTACACCGGCTGCCATGGACCCCGTTAGGGTTGCCAATAAACCGGTACAATCGGTAAATCCAATACTTTACCGGAATACTGTAAAATACCTGTGACGATATCTGGAGCATAGGCAACGGCATAGGCAAGGACCCCTTGATGGCAAGTGTGACCACTGGGTGGGTGGATCTGTATGACTGTTTTTCTATTTGTATTGTACCTAAACATAAAATAACAGGTCCCCTTATCCCTTATACCCCAGATCCCTTTTAACACTCAAAGTCCAATTCTGGACATAGGCGTTTCCAAGTCCGCGCCACTAGACCATGACCCGTTTAGTTAGAATTCATAAAAAGGATATGTTGGTGGTGTGAACTATTAATCTAAGCATTTTAAGTAACAATTTAAGAACTTTATTATTATTATAATCACAGTATCGTTTTGTAGACGTCTTATTTTATAAACAATACACCAATTAATTAAAGGTTGCTAGATCACATACATTTCAAAAAATTCCTGAATGTTTACCTACCTGATATAATCTGTTCGTTTGTGGCAGCCCTAGATTCCCAGCTTGTTTATTGAAACGAATTCGCCGTTGAACACAGCCGACGCTAATAGATCCTACTAATATATTAATATGAAAGTTTGTTTGTTTACCTCACATAGCAGCGCGTCTGAATGCCGAACTGACGGTCACGGGTTCGATTCTCGGCCTTGCAGATATAAGCCAACACGCTGCTAGTTCAATAGTTTTAGCTTCTGATCAATTGGTTGTTGACCAACCCGATGGTCGGAAGTATTCAGGCCGAAGGTAACCGACAAGGCTTAACTACTGTCTAACGACCTACAATTTACACATTATAGAAATTTAATCTATGCTAATATTATAAAGAGGAAACATTTGTTTGTTATGTTTTCACACAAAAACTACTGGACCGATTTCAAAAATTTTTTTACCATTAGATACCTGCATCTTCACTGAGTGACATAGGCTATATAATATTACTAGGTGTAAATGAAACTATTATTATGTCTAATTCCACTAGTACTATCTAAGGAACGATACTAATTGAAATGGACGTCCTCACCTGCAAGTCCTCCACGACCTTATGGAAGTGGAGCCGAGGCCTCGTAGATACGTCACTGGGGGCGGGACGCAGGACATGGTTGTCCTGTGGGTGCTGTGCCACTGACAACAGCATGAGTATTTGTCATCACGAACATAAACATAAAGACCACCGCACACGGTATCAATTGGAAATGATGACAACAAAAGGCCCTGCGGACAGTAAATTAATGTCTCTCACTCGTCGCCGTTATCAATAATATTGGCGTGTCAAACACACGCGTAATTATCCGACGGGCACAATGTGAAATACTGTTTGTTTACTGAAAAATAAATGGTAATGAGGCAAATAAATTGACGATCGTTAAACACTACACTAATTTTACATTTCATATAGGGCCATTTGACGGGCCCGTTGGCGCAATCGGTAGTGTTGCGCCAACTCTGTTTGTTGCGCCAGGAGTCGTGGGTTCGAATACCACTCAGGACAAATATTCGTGTGACGAACTCTTTTGTTTGTTCTGTGTCTGGATGTTAATATTATGTATTTAAGTATTTATTTAAAAAATATCTATGTATGTATATCAGTCTCTGACACCCATAACACAGGCTCGTGCCTACTTTGGGGTCAGGTGGCCGTGTGTGAGAATGTCCAAGAAATTTATTATTTATTATTATGACAACTCTTAGGCATGCAGGTTTCCTCACCGTTACAGTAAGTGATAATACATTTCTTAAATCGCACGGTTGGGCCGCCGCTTGGATTTGCACCCGGACCGCTCGAGTGAGAGGCGATTTCGATAGCCACTGGGCTGTCACCGCACAGCTCCTACTGACAGCTAAGCAAGATCTGTTCATTAGTGAACACAAGGCAATCTCCTGTAATGTTCGCTTTGATGTGTAATATTTAAATGACGCCCTATTATCAAACGCAACGCGATAATAACAGAAAATAAATGTCACATTGGTATCATCAGATCCAACGTAACAAATGTACGAAAACAACCCTCTGGTAACAATACAATGTTTGCGTGCGAATAAAAACCTTCTCCGCGGCATCATTCTATTGTAATCTGCCTCTGCGTCTGTTTCGCTAAGCCGCATTTGTCAGGTATCTAAGATAAGGCTTCGTCCAATGCAACGCTTTATAGCTGATTACTATTGCGATTGCGGGCGGTGAATGAGACATAAAATAACTTTTTAGACGTGATAGCGTCTTATAAATCGATGAACGCCGGCTGCACGCACGAATAAGCGTGACTTACGCTCACGTTCCGCGTGCAAGAGAGAACGCGAAACAAGCGATAGAGAGGCACGATCGGCCTAAGCGTTCGGCTTGTGACGCATCCATCTCTCTTCAGATAGCGGCAGCACACAACCTACACGTCAACTGTTTATAAATTGAAGAGATGTTTTCTTATGACGTTATCACGTAAAATTATCGTCCGTAAACCGACTTTACAGACAACCGTTATTTTAATACCAATAGGAATCCAGCATTATATAAGCAATTTTAATTATAAAAAAAGAAGAAGAAGTACATCCATCACAGTTTTCTGTATCGAATGAATTTTAGTTACTCAATAGCCTTTGCTAGTGAAACTTGACTAGTAATTAGTTTGTAACGCAGTTAGTACTTTTACAGTACATTAGGTAAACAAGTAAACATCTATTGAAAGACTGTACAGAACCCTAATATGCTTTCCCCAAAAATAAACACCATTTACGGAATGCTCGAGAGCTGAGAACATTTATTCAAAAAAAATACAATTAACTTATGTAATGCATGAATGTCTCTCAATAGCGTGATTCAGAAACCCGTACAGCGCCATCTAGGTTTGCACTGTGGAATCACACTATTGAGTACTTTATCGCGTTACAATACAGAACTGGACATTCCGCCCACCATGGACTTCATAGAATGTCCATAATACATAAATTCCACTTAACACAATCTAAATTGGCCGCCCACCGTGGACGACTAAGAAGACAAAATCAAACAAAGATGTAACAACTCAGATAGCTACAATAATTACATGAAAAAGAACAATGGACTGTATATTTTAAATTTACACAAAACAAGTTGCAATGTTGCATTGCAATGCAACTTCATATTGTTATACAAAATATTATTTTAACAAACAATACACAAATATTGAAGTCTAGGATTTTTCGTTAGACAATACAATAAGTTTAGACACAGGTCGTTTTATAATAGAGTTTTTACAACGCAATGAAACAACACGTGTTAAATTATCTGAACCAGAATGTTTCTCGGTAACAATACCATACAGCCATCTAGCTGGTGGGAGATCATTCTCCTTAACTAATACTATGTCGCCAACATTTGGTTCTGGTGTTTGATGAGACCATTTATACCGGTGATAAAACTGCGTCAGATATTCATGTGACCATCTACGCCAAAATTCTTGCACTAATCGTTGAGAAAGGTGCCATCTCTTTAAATTACTAATATTTGAATTTTCATAATTACTATCAGGAAGTAGCACCAAGGGCTCTCCAACCAAAAAATGTCCCGGTGTTAATGGAAACGGATCGTCAGGGTTAGTACTGATTTGAGAAAGGGGCCGAGAATTAAGGCAAGCCTCAATTTGTGCGAGGACTGTGGTCATCTCCTCAAAGGTCAAGGTGTGATTACCAATCACACGCTTAAGGTGATGTTTTGTGGACTTCACTCCCGCTTCCCATAACCCTCCAAAGTTTGGAGAATAAGGAGGTATGAAGTGCCAGTTGGTACCATTACTTGCCAACCAGTCGGCTATCTCTTTAGCTATGCTGGACCTTTCTTTGGTGAATAAATACTTTAACTCCCTGTCAGCTCCAACAAAGGTGGTGCCGTTATCGCTCCAGAGGTCGGTGCAATGTCCTCGTCTGGCCGTAAAGCGCTTGAAGGCTGCCAGGAAAGCTTGGGATGTCAAATCACTGACAATCTCCAAGTGAATGGCTCGTGTAGCCATACAGACGAAGACGCAAATGTAGCCCTTTGTCGAGCGATAACCACGACCCTTGGTGGGTCTGACGGCAATAGGACCGGCGTAATCCACACCGCTCCTAGAGAAAGGTCGGCAAGCAGTCGCTCTCGCCTCTGGCAACTGACCCATCAGTTGTTGGTTGGTTTGAGCTGATTGACGTATACAAATAACACATTTTCTTACAACTTGCCTAACCAGACCTTTTGCGTTGATGACCCAATATTTAGTTCTTAAATAATTGAGCATCAACTGAGGGCCCCCATGCAGTGTGCGAGCGTGGGCATAAGCTATCAAAAGGTCCGTGAAATGTGATTGGTGAGGAATTATAATCGGGTTCTTCATAGCATCAGAAATATTAGCGTGACGCAGACGACCGCCTACTCTAAGAATTCCATACTCATCGAGATAAGGATTCAAAGAAGTAAGTTTACTTTTATTTTTTACCTTTCCTAGCTTCTTCAATGAATCTATATCTTCCTCAAAAGACTGATTTTGGCAAAGTTTTATACAGTTAAGTAATGCTTCATTTATTTCCAATGAATTTAAGAAATCAGTTTTATATTTATCTTTAGACTTAAATCGCAGAAATCTTCTACAATACGCAACAACTCTAATCAGTTTAGTCAACGATGAAAATTTTGCAAGAATATCGTCGGAGTCACAGGTAAGTACATTACTACTAATTTTTATTTTTCTTTCTTCTAAATTTGTTTCTTTTATTTTCCCTTTGCTGTAATTTATTTCTCTTTCTTTCAGCCATTTAGGACCTGACTTCCAGAGCTTCAAATCACCTAGTTCCGATGGCAGAATACCTCGAGAGGCGCAATCAGCAGGATTGTCACTGGACTTGACATGTGACCATTGGTGAGAATCTGTGAGTGTGAGTATCTCCGACACCCTATTGGCCACAAATGTTTTCCACCTACTTGGATGACTACTAAGCCACGACAAAACCACGGAGGAATCGGTCCAAGCATGGACGTTTACCTTGGCGACTTGTAAAGTGTCAGCGATCTCACAGAGTAATCTTACAAGTAAAACCGCTCCACACAGCTCAAGCCGTGGGATACTTACCTGCTTTACGGGACACACCTTTGTTTTGGAAGACAGTAAGTTTACTTGAACAACTCCGTTCCTATCAAGGACTCTCGCGTAAACAACAGCTGCAAATGCATCGTCAGACGCATCGCAAAATCCTTGCAGCTCGAGAGTTGTCTCCTTGTGACATCCTAACCAACGAGGAATACGAAAATCAGTGAGTTCGCCAAGACGGTTACGAAAGTTCTTCCACTCATGAAAAAGGTGAGAAGGGAGTTCACTATCCCATGAAATTCCGGTTAACCAAATTTTTCTAATTAATATTTTAGCTGTAATAATGACAGGCGCAATCCATCCTAGCGGATCGTATAACTTGGCTATATCCGAAATGACTTTACGCTTGGTCACGGGCGCTTCCAACGGAGGAAGTTTAACTGTATATTCAAACTCATCTGTACCTCTGATCCATGTTAAACCTAAAATTTTCAATACTTCATCTGTTTTTATTTCTAAACTATGCTTTATTTCTTCTTGTCCGTCTTGAATTTCCTTTAAAAGCTTATTACTATTACTGGACCACTTCTGAAGTTGAAAACCCCCGCGATCAAGCATTTTGTTCATATTGTTATAGATTTCTATGCCTTCCGCAATGGACTCGCATCCCGTCATGAGATCGTCCATATAAAAATCTTGGAGCACGCGCTCTGACACTAAAGGAAACTCACTTCCTTCATCATATGCTAATTGTTGCAAAGCCTTCACTGCCAAGTAAGGCGCTGATGATGTACCAAAGGTCAACCGAAGTAAACGGAGATGTTTTATGTTGGTATCCGGACCTTCACGCCATAGAAGGCGTTGATATTCAGCGTCCTCGGGATATACTTTAACCTGTCTATACATTTTAATAATGTCTGCAACTAGTGAAATTGGATGACGACGCCATCGCATCACTATGTGTCGCAGGTCAGGTTGAAGGGTAGGCCCTACTAGTAGGTCGTCATTTAATGAAACGCCATTATAACCAGCGCATGAAGCGTCAAACACGACCCTTAACTTGGTCGTTGTCTTGTCGTTCCTCAGAACGGCATGGTGCGGCAGGTAGATAACTCCAGGATTTGTTATTTCGACATTGGGAATATATTCCATGTGACCCAACTGAATATATTCCTCAATTACATTCGAATATTCAGCTCTCAGGTTTGGGTTGTGACTAAATTTTCTCTCTAATGCGTTAAGACGTTTGCGAGCTATATTTTCCGAACCACCATACACACACTGGGGATCCTCCGACTTAAGAGGTAATTTGACTATATACCGTCCAGAAGGGTCCCTAGTTGTAGTATCCGAAAATATCTTCTCGCACTTCTCCTCCTCGTCGGTTAAATATTTCCGACGCTGTGAGGAGTCAGATTCCATTTCCCAAAACCTTTTAAGCAATTGATTATCATCGTCATGATTAATCTGAACATGTAAACTAACAATAGCATTGTGACACTTCTCAGTTACAGAGTGATTTGGTCCGTGTATGCTACCAGATAGAATCCACCCGAGTGTTGTTTGCTGCGCAACGGGTGCCCCCGGGGGACCCTTGATTAAACCTTCCAACAAAATCTGGCCATACACGGCAGTCCCTAAAATCATGTCGATTTTATTTGGCACTCCAAACGACGGATCTGCCAACTCGGTAGCTGCGAGTGTCAACGGAACGTGAACAACTTTCCTTTCAGGAAGTAGCGACGTAAGTTTGTTTAAAACATACGCCGTGGTAGAAACCTCAATAGAATGATTTAGACGCGAGTGAAATTTAATTGTAACCATTGCTTTAGAGGGTAAAGTACCACTCTTCTCGTCGCCTAACCTTGATATATCAGCCTTTATCGGAACCTTCCTCAAACCTAGCAACTGGACGGCTGACTCCGTAATAAACGAAGCCTGAGAACCCTGGTCAAGTAAGGCTCTTAAGACTATAGTTGCCCCAGATCTAGATTCGACCTTAATTAAGGCCGTGGCCAATAATGATTGGCTTTCGATATCCGAAAAGCATGATATGACTTTAGCGGTCTCACTCTGTGCATTAGACGACGTCGACGATGCGACGACGTTGTCGGCCTGTTTGTCACTATCAACCGATTTATGAATATATTTGGGGTGCAAAAGACTATGATGTTTCTTATTACATATATGGCATTTCGTAGACTGGCGACATGAATATACGGCGTGCTTTTCACCTAAACAATTAAAACAAAGCTTATTTGACTTAACAAAGTTACGGCGCGTATCGACATCTTCATTTGCAAAAGATTTACAATTACATAACTTGTGAAATTGTGAGCAAAATACACATGATTGAGTGGCAACGTGAAGCGTTTTAACATTTTTTGTAACGGATCTTACTGTCTTGGTGTCTAGAAATTCAAGGGATCTAAATCGATGTTCTAAAAATTTACGAAAATCATCTAAGTTAGGCAGTACATCAGAAAGTTCGCTAACTTTGACTTCCCACAATTTTCTAGACTCCGTATCTAATTTTAAAGTTACAATGTAAATAACCATAACCTCCCAATTACCAGTATCGACCCCTAAGTTCTTGAGAGCGTGCAAACATTCATTTGTGTTATCTAAAAGATCCTTCAAACCTGCTGACGATTCAGTCTTTAAAGATGAATGACCAAATAAGCGTTTTAATACACAATTACAGAGGTGTCTTTTGTTATTAAATCGTTTTTCGATTAAACTCCAACACTGCTCATAATTAGCCGACGTTATAGGCACCTGTCGTATCAATTGCTCCGCTTCACCGGTCAAATACCCCTTTAAGTAATGCAATTTCTGCACATCGTCCAACGATTCATTCGTATGGACGAGGGACACAAATAAATCCCTGAATGTGGGCCATTCATTGTATATGCCTGAGAAAGTGGGTATTGTTATTTTGGGCAATTTAATAGACGGACTATTTGAAGCTGTTTTAGTGTCGACCTCTGCTTGTACCTTTGGAGATACTAAATTACACAAGCGTGATTTTAACTCAGCTTTATAATCAGTGTATTTTTCTTCCGCTTTGTTATAATCGCCATCCAAAATGTAAGATGATTTTTGCAGTACTTCCTCTACCGAACTACTGATAATGCATTCGTGATTCTGCGTAAATTTGTCCCACAGTTGATCTAGAGTTTCTGACCTTGTCTCTAAATACGAAACTGTTATACGTTCCTTAGGAGATTTTTTGAAATTGTTAAATGCATTTGTAATCCGTAGAAGTAAATCTTTTTGAACTTTAAATTTCGCTTCCATATTGCCACCAGTATTCAACTAATTCCAATGTAGGTATGTGCTCAAGTTGAAGTAAGAATTTTTCTAAGTGTTTTGATCTTCAGTAAAATTTTACAAGTCCAAGATTTTTTCTAAGTGTTTTTAACTTCGGTAAAATTTTACTAGTCCAAGATTTTTTCTAAGTGTTTTTAACTGAATTTTCTGAGTTAAATTGGGCATGGATTCCCCGTATTACAGTTTTTTCGTGAATATTCTAAGTCTTTTAACACTTAACACTGAGCTAAACACTACACTTCACAATTTTCTAACACAACTTTTTACTCACAGTTTAATGTTTATCCACTTCCGGCACGATAGGACCATGTACAGAACCCTAATATGCTTTCCCCAAAAATAAACACCATTTACGGAATGCTCGAGAGCTGAGAACATTTATTCAAAAAAAATACAATTAACTTATGTAATGCATGAATGTCTCTCAATAGCGTGATTCAGAAACCCGTACAGCGCCATCTAGGTTTGCACTGTGGAATCACACTATTGAGTACTTTATCGCGTTACAATACAGAACTGGACAAAGACCTAATTTAAAAGGGATTACAAATGACTGAGAAATCTTGTTATGGATATTATAATAATCGAAAAATAATAGCCTGTGTACTGTTCTCGGTCCGTGGAACAGTGTCAAATCTTAATTTCCATGTAGTAACAATTTTTCTAAATCGATTTGGCAAAAGCATAACAAAATTAAATTGTGTGGTTTTATGAAACCACGGTAAAAGTGAAACTTTTTTTCACATTATAGACATTTAACTAAAAATGTTTGAAATAATATTCCATTAAGGGTATAAAAATCACTTTATCAATCTTAATTTTATACTTGGAAAATTGGAATGATAATGGGAAATAAAATAACAAGCGTCACTACACTATTAGTCGTTCGAAATACTATATAACTACTATTATAAATTTCCACAAATTCTTTTAAGTACGCTTATTCGAACGGTCGAACGGTTGGTCAAAACAACCTTCTACGCCGAGAGTGCCGGTTCGCTACCCAGTGTCTCAACAATATAAAATTGTAGATTCAATTTTAAAATGTAATGCGACAGACATACCAAAATTTTCAGAACGAATAACAGTAATAAAAGTTTCACTTTAAAAAGTCGAACTGACTGTAAAACGCTAGTCGCTCGTGCGTCCGCTGCTACCCGCCCGGCGCCCCAGACGTCACGTCAAGGGATTACTGCCGCCGTGTAATGACACATTAATTGCCCCGTTTCCAGCTTTCCCGCCTTTTCCAATGACAAGTTGTTTTGAGTTATTGATGGCGCTCTGCTCGCACGGATATAATAGTGGCTACTCACGCTCGTGTCTACTCAGGCTAAATTCATGCTAACTCGTCGACAAGGGTCACATTATTTATTATTTATTCAAACACCATACAAATTATATTTATTTCGTCCGTTTTTCATATTCAATTCTTTTCACTATTTTATTTTTCATTATTTTATTAATTTATTTTGACAAGCCCGTTGGCGCAATCGGTAGTGACCCTGTCTGTTGAGCCAGGGGTCGTGGGACTCGTGGGTTCGAATCCCACTCAGGACAAATATTCGTGTGGCGAACACTTGTATTTGTTCTGTGTCTGGATGTTAATATTATCTATTTAAGTATGTATTTAAAATATCTATGTATGTATATCAGTCTCTCACACCCATATTACAGGCTCGCGCCTACTTTGGGGTCAGATGGCCGTGTGTGAGAATGTCCAAGATATTTATTTATTATATTTATTATTATTACTAGAGGACGTCCGCATCCTTGCTTGCTGTAGAATAGTACAAAGTAATACAATACAATGCATTGGTAGATTTATTATCTGTTAGGAATATCATAGTTTGTAGTCTGTGGTACATTATTGATCGAAGTCTGTGAGTGAATTATGTCAAGTAGTTGTAAGACTGTCAGATTGTAAGAAAAAACGTTGTGCGAATTGCTTAGAATAAAACTTCTTCTATTCTCAAGATTAATCTTTTATTTCATTAATCCAGAACACTTGCGTAGATTAGATATATAGACAAAATAGTTTCGTTTACACCTAGTAATATTATATAGCCTATGTCACTCAGTGAAGATGCAGCTTTCTAATGGTGAAAGAATTTTTGAAATCGCTCCAGTAGATTTTGTGTGAAAACATTACAAACACACGTTTCCTCTTTATAACATTACCATAGATAAGCAAGATTTCCACCGGCGTCCTTCACTTATAAACCAGGGTGTAATTAGGTATGCCAAGGGTTTAAAAACATTCCTTTATTAACAACGTATTCGTGCTATGTTTATTTTAACTCGCGTCCCGCGCCTGGCTAATCCGGCCGGTTAATTTGATGCTAATTATCAGCAGCGTCCTTGCATACGTAATGGTAACAAGGTGGTAGAACCTTCGCTTAGTTCGACAGCCTTCGCTGCGACCCATAGACGTTCCACTGCTGGGCACAGGTCTCCCTCACGGTCGGTTTGTGGATGGGTGACCGCTAGTGGCAAAATTTCATGGACGCTACCGTGCTTCGGAGGGCACGTAAAGCCGTCGGTTGTTTTCAATGCTGGAAACAGTCGTTAAGCCTTGTCGAAGACCTTCGGGTGGCTTGAGAACATTCGACACTGGGTTGGCCACTAACCCCTCCACCAATCCGCATTGGAGCAGCGTGGTGGAGTATGCTCTAGACCTCCCGCAGCTGTCTCTCAGACCCGTGCCCAGCAGTGGGACGTCTATGGGTCGCAGAAATTCAAAAAGTCAAATCAGCTCCCCACTTTATTGGTACAGAAGTCAAATCAGCTTCTCTATTGCTTTCACACAAGCTACCTAAGAAAGATATACAGGGTTATTGGTAATTCGACGTATTCCCGTTAGGAGGTGATAGGGGTGACTATTTGTGAAAATTTTAACCCCCATATGCATTATGCAAAAGTGAACCATTTTCGAGTTATCAAGCTTTTCAGCTTTTTTCAAAATAGGTCAGAAATGCAACATCAAAAATTTATAAAAAAAAAAGTATTAATTAAAACCTATTTTTTTCTTCGGATTTATAAAAACGATTAAACAATGGTTATTTATCAACATTAAAACTACAATAATTGGTCCAACTTTAAAAATGCGAGACGATTAACGATATTACTTCAATATTTTTTGAGATTTTTGTCCACTAAAATGCCTTAAAAACAAAAAAAACTTATATCAAACTTGGCTTGCAGATTATTTTAAAAACATAACCGTTTTCTTAGCTTTCCAACAAGGCATAACAACTATGAACTTATTTAAAAAAAACTGAGAAAAACCGATCACAAAGCAAGCAGGCGGAAATTTGTATTCGAACTTAACTTATGGTCTTTCTTTAAAATTTCAAAAAAAGTAATTAAAAACAATGCCCACTGTAAATAAAACAAAAAATATAAATATAAAATTAAATTTAGAACCAGTAAAAGTTTAGTAATAAGAACAATTAATAATAAGTAACAATTACGACATTTTGTAATTTAGCCTAATTAAAGTTCTTGCTCGAAGGGACTTCCCCTATTGCGTACGCAAAGTCTCATTACTTTTCTGAGGTGTAAGGTAACTACTAAGCTAAGAAAACGGTTATGTTTTTAAAATAATCTGCAAGCCAAGTTTGATATAAGTTTTTTTTGTTTTTAAGGCATTTTAGTGGACAAAAATCTCAAAAAATATTGAAGTAATATTGTTAATCGTCTCGCATTTTTAAAGTTGGACTGATAATTGTAGTTTTAATGTTGATAAATAACCATTGTTTAATCGTTTTTATAAATCAGAAGAAAAAAATAGGTTTTAATCAATACTTTTTTTTTAATAAATTTTTGATGTTGCATTTCTGACTTATTTTGAAAAAAGCTGAAAAGCTTGATAACTCGAAAATGGTTCACTATTGCATAATGCATATGGGGGTTAAAATTATCACAAATAGTCACCCCTATCACCTCCTAGCGGGAATACGTCGAATTACCAATAACCCTGTATACGAGTCCTTCTATGTTTACGTTTTGCGCTTCGCCGCAGCCGACTAATCCGGGTGCCGGATAATATCTTGTTAATTACCGGAGCAGGCTTCATGAATACGTAATGGATACGAGTGAGGGATAAATAAAACACGACCATAATTAACGAGGACGATTTAACTGGACATGTTCGGAACTCTGCGTTCTTGGAAAATTTGCTGCGTCGATGGAAAATATAAAAGGAGAAGGTGACTGACTGACTGACTGACATATCAACGCAGGGCCTAAACTATAAGGGTTAGAAACTTGAAATTGTGCACAGGGGTTCCTTTTATAACGTAGGGGAGCACTAAGAAAGGGTTTTTGAAAAGAAGGAGGGGTAAAACGGGGGTGCTAATTTAGTATGAAACTTTGCCGTTTTTGAAATCAAGTGGGCAACCGGAACGCGGGCAGACGTCGTTGATGGGTCTAATTCTACGTGAGCGAAGCTGCGGGCGTCCATTAGTATTATACAAGATGGTACAAGTTGGAATATTATACAAGAATTTTACTAATATACTTACCAAAATATAGGGGCAGGCCACGGACTGATAATCGTTGGATAAGAAAAGTCCTCGAGAAGAGACCGCGTCTCGACGAAGTTTTGGCCGCCCCCCGACAAGGTGGACTGACGACCTGAAGAGAGCGGGAAACCGTTGGATTCAGAGGGCGCAGGATCGGGAGCGGCGACGATTGAGGGAGGCCTATGGCCAGCAGTGGCGAAACCCGAAAAAAGGCTGATAGAGGGATGGACTTACCAACATGAGAATACCTACCAACTTCTTCTAGAGGTGGAACAAAACAATATTAAAAATAAACACAGGTACAAGAATTTGTAGAGAACCAAAACATTGTTCCAAAATTCCAGTCTGGCTTTCGGAGAGGTCATGGAACAGAAACTGCCCTTCTCAACGTTACAGATGACCTTACTGAAGCCTCAGATATGGGTATGAGCAGCATAATGGTGCTCCTTGACTACTCCCGTGCCTTTGACTGTTTGGAAACAGAGCTCCTTTTAGCCAAGTTGAAGAACTACGGATTCTCAAGAAACACGTGTGAATGGTTCAAATCCTTTCTAACGAACAGGCAACAAAGAGTAGTTACTGAAGCCGAAAATAGTGAGCTAAAAGTTTCAACTCTGAAAAAACTAGAAAAAGGCGTGCCGCAGGGTTCATTACTTAGTCCTGTTCTATTTACAATTTTTACTGCTGATCTACATACACATATTAAATACTGTAAATACCATTTATACGCGGATGACACACAATTATACTACTCTTTTGATAGTAAGGATACACGAGAAGCCCTAGAAAAAATAAACGAAGATCTTAGCACTATCTGCACATGGTCAAAAGATAATTCGCTGTTTCTTAATCCGAAAAAATCACAAATGTTAGTATTAGGTACCAAAACGCAAATCAATAAAGTGTTGCATAGTAAAATTTAATTAAAAATTGAAGATGTCGTACTCGAGCGGGTTAACTCAGCTCGCAATCTAGGTTTAATTCTGGATGGCGAACAAAGGTATGAAGAACACGTTAATAATAAAATAAGAAATGCGTTTTTTAAACTTAAAATACTGTACAGAATTAGGAACTATATTAGTGAGCAATTACGTGTGCTTCTGTGTGAGTCACTAGTACTCTCTCAGTTTAACTACTGTAGCTCTATCTATGGCCCAAGGCTTATGGTCAGTACAGAGAGAGCAATACAAAGAGCACAAAACGCTTGCATTCGTTTCTGCTTTAAGAATATAAGTAGGAGAGAACATATTACGCCTTATTTGAATACACAAAGCATGTTAAACATGAGTGCGAGAAGAGAACTTCATTTCGCCTGTGTCGTTCAAAGAGTTATATGGAATAAAAAGCCCGAATATCTATTTGAGAAACTGGTGTGGATCAAGGATATATCGCTAAGAAACCTTCGTGAGAACGATCTTCTGAAGTGCCCCACTCATAAAACATCACGGTACCAGGGTAGTTTCAGATTTTTGGCAGCAAAAATTTGGAACGATTTACCACCTCCAATGAGAATAAAAATGAGTTCTGAATCTTTTAAGACTAAATATCGATTGGCATTGTTAAAACGACAATCTGCTGCAGAAAATCTGAACCATGCCTACTGGAAACTGATTGACCTTAAAACGTTTTTCTGATCACACACAAACACACACACACACACACACACACACACACACACACACACACACACACACACACTCACACACACACACACACACACTGGGTGACCAAACTTTTACTTTTATTTTTATTTTTAAATATGTTTGTTTGTTTTTACAATTTTTTTTGGTTAAAATTTTTCAAATAGTGTAAAGGTAGCAACACTACTACTTCCCACCCAACATCTCAGGGGGTGGCTGAAAAACAGCGCTGCATATGGAACCATTCCTATGTCAGCTAAAGCTGAGCTTCACCCCCTATTGCCCATTTAATGTGTTTAGTTTTTTCTTTATAATTTAAGCTTGTAATTTTATTTTTTTTGTGTGGCAATAAATTATTTTTTGATTGATTGATTGATTGATTGAATATTATAATAATAAACGCCATACGCCCGCGATAGGACTTAGCCTGTCTTTGTAATTAAACATGAGCCGAGCACAAATATTTATCTGCCAAATAAATATCTGCCCCGGCCGGAATTCGAACCCGGGAGGGTCCAGGGTCGGGCATAGTATTATTGCCGTTTCATAGATTTTTCTAACATGAAATTCCCACTAATAGCTCCGAGATGGTGCCGGTGTATGGCAAAAGACTCACGACCATTAAATTGGGCTTAAACATACAACAACATGGTGAAGAGTAGGTGAAGTAAGCCCAGCGGCTCAACGAAACCCAACTAAACCAACTGCAGCTATCAAGGCGTCTTGCGAGCAAGATAGTGTTGAAGGCCATCGGTTGGCTCCGACACTAGAGCGAGGTCAACTGGAACGATTGATATCAACCGGCCTTGGAGTGTGACGGGTTAATTAGGCCAACTAATGGGGTTTACACCGTGCTTTTATTGCGGCGTTTTAGTTGCGCCGTAGCTCCTGAAATGTATTCGTTAGCAGCCACAAACAGCGTCGTCTTTCCCGGGGTCACATGATGGACGGTTCGAGCTCCCACTCTCACCGCCCGTAACCCCAGAAGTCCCCTTTTAGTCGTCTTTTACGTTAGGCAGAGGCTACCGTAGCACTATTCTGGTCCCGAGCTACAATGCACGAGCCCATCCTGACCATACCAAGTGTTCCAGGTACGGCAGCCCGCACCACTCGCGCTCGCAGTCCGTCAAGGCGCAGCGCTCGCGCGCGGGCGAGCGGCAGCTGCTGGGCCTGCCGCAGCAGCGGGCGCGCGTGGCCTCCATGCCCAACACTGGGGTCGAGGAGGAGTACTACAGGCTGCGGCACTTCAGCATTACTGGTGACTTTTTGAAGTTATACTTCATTTGGCGCGTTAGGAAAAAATGATGAGAGTAAATTTTTACGATGCGCGCGCACACCGAAACGAAAAACCGACACCATGAAGTTAGCTATAGTCAACATTGTCAAAAAATGGTTTGACAGTGTACACTTTCAATTGTCAAAGTCTGCGGGCTCATTCCGGTGATTTTTTGTGATATTTAAATAAACTTTATTTAACTAGATAATGCGTTATAATAAAACTTTCAATGTATTAAATACCTTTTAGGTATCGCCTAGTTTCCACCTCGAAAATTATTTATTTTCAGTTGTTCTTCTTGTGACAACGTCAATGTCATGGTGATTGAAATAAGACATCGACAGTGCAGGTTGTTCTTGCAAAGGTTATACAAAGAAGTATAACTTCTAACGCGTTTACATAAATACACACAATTTTTTTTTTAATTACAATATTCAAATTGCAGAACAGTTTGTCTAACCTGTGATTATGTGTTGTGCCCACTGCTGCACACCCACAGTGATGAAAGCCCCGTGGCGCGACTCGCCTCTCACTCGAGCGGTTCAGGTTTAAACGCAAGTGGCACGCATCAGTGACCATGTTTTTCTATGTAATGTGCGATTTCGGAAAAAAAATATCCATTTATATAAAAGGAGAAGCTGACTGACTGACTGACTGACATATCAACGCAGGGCCTAAACTATAAGGGTTAGAAACTTGAAATTTTGCACAGGGGTTCCTTTTATAACGTAGGGGAGCACTAAGAAAGGATTTTTGAAAATTCACCCCCTAAGGGGGTAAAACGGGGGTGCAAAGTTAGTATGAAACTTTGCCGTTTTTGTAGTCAAGTGGGCAACCCGAACGCGGGCAAACGTCGTTAATGGGTATAATTCTACGCGAGCGAAGCTACGGGCGTCCACTAGTGTATAAATAAAGATCAAGAAGTGACATTTCACACGCAACTTTTCCATTTTCACATTAAATCACGGCGGCCATATTAAGGTGAAAATCATAGACTAATTAAATTACGTAGGCTTTTTTGGATGAAAATTACACCCTTGAAACATTCAAGCGCTGCGTTTTTAAAGAGTTTGATTAGACGACTACATTGTTGCAGCGCTGCAACGGACATAATACTATAAATCATGAAATGGATGACAACCTTTGCTCCTTCTATAACCAAGATATCTCAATGTTATTCCACAACTTAATAGAAATTCCTTTGTGATCAAATGATTATCTCTCCAAGCGTCGTTTCAACAGAAAAACGTGGTCTATGATAGCCTGGATCTTTGATCTGAAATTCAATTTCCTTCTTGTTTCTGAGAAATTTATTGGATTTGAAAACACAGTCGCCATTATGAATCTGTGTCGGCGTGGGCGCTCTACTGTTTTAATTAGAACTTTTAATTATGTCAGGTTTTCCGTTTACACTTCTTTACGGGCTGCCATCTTAGGCTCTGCGCAAACGGGCCACCGACCACAGCCACCGGTGGCCAGCGACAGCCACTTAACATAAACTTTTGGTGGCCGCCACCGGCTACACGTGTGCGGCGCGTCTATACAAAATATGAAAAAGTTTATGGTAGACGCAGAGCCTAAGTCCTCAAGGGTACCTACACATCTTTGACTGACTTGGAACGAGACACTTAGTACTCTTACTAACTGGACTATTATTAACACCAACTACCAGGACTAACTATCACTAACAGTCCATACCTACTAACAAACTCATCAACTAATGTTTTAATTTACCTTCTTCTGACTTTGAACAAGACTCAAACGGGTTGGACAGAAGTTGAGTCTCTCAGCTAACTGGACTAACCATCCCAGTCTACCTATTAGAGTCTTGTTCAAAGTCAGTCACTATAGTCAAATTAGGTGCGAGCCTGTACTATGGGTGTCACAGACTGATACATAGATATTATTAAATACATACATAAATAGACAATATTATCATCTAGACACAGAACAAACACAAGTGTTCGTCACACGAATATTTGTCCTGAGTGGGATTCGAACCCAAGACCCCTGGCGCAACAGACAGGGTTTCTACCGATTGCGCCAACGGGCCCGTCAAAATTTCAGTTTAATTAAAAAAAACGTTTAATTGGTAGGCAAAGGCGTCGTGAACCGGGGAGATTCACTGCGGTCCCGGCGGTCCCGCTCCAACACCTCCGTGGCCTCCAGCGCGTCCAGCACCGAGGCCATTACCAGGGCCTCCGCGCCCTGCTCCTTGGCCTCTTCCAGGTGATTGTTATAGAATAGTCTAAAGAACGCAGCCAACTGGCAAAGATAGCTAAAAGTAGAAGCGAAATGGCAATGATAGTCGCTGAAGTCCGTTAGGACATGGCAACTGGCAACAAACACATTTCAAATGCTTCGATTTTCTTTTCCATTGAACAAATATATAAAATGCATTGATAAAATTCATTTATTCGTTAGTTCGTTCATTCATTCATTCATCCATTCATTCATTCATTCAGAGCTAAACTTTCGTGCCGCGAGGACTACCATCGCTAATGTAATGTAAATGCAGCTATGTGCTACTAGGTTTAAAATTGGTCCCGTACCTTTTTACCAACCGTTCTTTTTTTTTTAAATGTATTTATTCTTTAGGTAAATCAAAATTGGTACAATATTCATTCCTGCCAAACTGCAGAACAGTTTGTCGATTCTCAAGTACCAAAATTAAATATCTGTTTAAATATAAAGTCTGTCACCAGGGACTCTTCGGCCGGGCTGAGCAACTACCGGGTGCTGGTGCTGGGCGGCCCAGGCGTGGGCAAGTCCAGCCTCGTGGGCCAGTTCATGACTTCTGAATACCTGCACGCGTACGACACCAGTATCGGTGAGTTACGTACATGTAACTGACGTGGTTGGGAGACTGTGATTCAGTCTCCCAAAGCCCCCTAACATAATAAACTAACACTTCGTTCGTTGCGACCCATTGATGTCCCACTGCTGGGCACGGGTCTCCCCCACAGACGCAGCTGCAGGAGGTCTAGAGCATACTCCATCACGCTGCTCCAATGCGGATTGGTGGAGGGGTAAGTGGCCAACCCAGTGTCGAATGTTCTCAAGCCACCCGAAGGTCTTCGACAAGGCTTAACGACTGTTTCCACCATTGAAAACAACCTGGACCGACGGCTTTACGTGCCCTCCGAAGCACGGTAGCGTCCATGTTGTCACCCATCCACAAACCGACCGCGCCCTTCGTTGCTTAACTCTTTCGATCACATTGAATCGACGCGAGCCGTTGGGCTATGGACGCTACGCTATCACTTTATTATTATTATAAATAAAATAACGATATTAAAGTATAAAAAAATAAACTACTATATACACGTGAATAAGCCGATTTTCTTCTACTACGGTATGGTACTATAAGACACTCAGGAATCGTTCAGTAATAAACATGTGTTTGTGACAGACGACGAGTCAGGCGAGCGGTCTGTGTGCGTCCTGCTGGCGGGGGAGGAGTCGGAGATCACCTTCCTGGACTCCCCGCCGGACCACGTGGTCGTAAGTATCTGTGGCTACAGTTTTATTTACTTATTTATTAATCCTCTATTGCATTATCTACAATGAGCGGACTTAATGCCAAAAGGCATTTTCTACCAGTCAACTCTTGGTGACAAAGAAAACGAACAACACATAATAATAGGTAATAAAATTATACACAAAATGCACACATCCATACATACATACATATATCTATATATATAAAAGGAGAAGGTGACTGACTGACTGACTGACTGACTGACATATCAACGCAGGGCCTAAACTATGAGGGTCAGAAACTTGAAATTTTGCACAGGGGTTCCTTTTATAACGTAGGGGAGCACTAAGAAAGGATTTTTAAAAATTCACCCCCTAAAGGGGTAAAACGGGGGTGCAAAGTTAGTATGAAACTTTGCCGTTTTTGAAGTCTAGTGGGCAACCCGAAAGCGGGCAGACGTCGTTAATGGGTCTAATTGTACGCGAGCGAAGCTGCGGGCGTCCACTAGTACATATTAATTTGTCAGAGATATTAAACTATAACAGTTTATTCCGGTATTTGAATATGAACCTTCAGATAAATCTCAAAAACGGTGCTGATCTAATGTGATGCTAACCCTGGACAAGCACAGGAGTTGTCCAATACTGTTTTTACTTTAAATTATGAACGATCCCCCAGGTTCATAGTTCCAACCAACACAACCAAGTTACTGCTGAATTGATTCAAAATTATTTGTTACACTTCTCACGAAGAAATCGATCAAATATGTACCTAATCGATAGGAAACTGTAGCATTTCGCAATTCATAAAATGTTAATTGCTCCTTCGCTAGGAGCCCATCGGAGAGAGATTTAATTATGTTGTCGAGGGGATGTCGGTCCGTTTATAACAGTATTACAATAGCTCTCGTTTAGGACAAAGGACTTTGTTTTGCTGGATTCAGTGAATCCCGTCCAGTCAATTACGAATCACTCGAACTGACTTGTCGAGTTACTCAACTCTTGGAATCGTTAGGTATTCCTCGCGGCGCGAAAGCTTAGCTTAGCGCTAAACGAAAGGGAGAGCTACGCATGAGGTATCAGCGCAGGGGACATAACACAGCTGGCGAACCAATCAGCCCTTACGACTGACCCGCTGGCCTCGCGCCACACGTTATCTGTATAATCTGTTGGTGTATAATCTGTGTACTTGGTACCGTGTCTGGCGTTGGTACTGCCCCGGGTGAACTCAATACAAAACCTATAATAGGTTCCATAAATGTCTCCTCTGCCATCTAACCAGTCTTCCATATAGAAAGAAGAGAGAAAAAAAGAATGAAAATTTATTTATTTCGTTTATGTAAACTGCATTCAAATTATAAAAATTGTAAATTTTGAAAAGAGTAACTACCAAGTTTCTTGCCGTGTTCTTCTCGGTAGCATCAACTTTGTGAACTGGCGGTAGATAAAAAATGTTATGACGTTCATTAAGCGTATACAAAAATACCATATAATGAAAAAAATAAATGAATCTGAATGAATCTGAATCATTACAAAAATAAATGAAAAACAGAAAAAAAAGAAAAAGAAAAAATGCAGTCAAATCTATACGAAAAGGGGCCGCACTCAGCACTGGCCGCAGTATACTACGACCGCTGGTTTTCCACGTGTTTCGTGTAGTCCTGCTGGTTCTGGTTCATATAAATGAGTTCTCGTTCCCCCGCCAGACCGAAGGCCACGCACACGGCTACTGCGTGGTGTACTCGACGGCGGAGCGCGCCAGCTTCGCGGAGGCCGAGCGGCGGCTGCAGGCGCTGTGGGCGGCGGGGCACACCGCGCGCCGCGCCGTCATCCTCGTCGGCAACAAGGCGGACCTGGCGCGCTCCCGGGCCGTGCCCACCGACGGTAAGCCAAACACCGCCCGTGCACACCGACGGTAAGCCAAACACCGCCCGTGCACACCGACGGTAAGCCCGCACACCGCTCGTGTACGCAGACGGTAAGCCCACACACCGCCCGTGCACACCGACGGTAAGTCACACACCGCCCGTGCACACCGACGGTAAGCCCGCACACCGCCCGTGCTCACCGACGGTAAGCCACACACCGATGGTAAGCCACACACCGCCCGTGCATACAGACGGTAAGCCAACACACCGCCCGTGCACACTGACGGTAAGCCCGCACACCGCCCGTGCACACCGACGGTAAGCCAGCACACCGCCCGTGCACACCGACGGTAAGCCCACACACCGCCCGTACACACCACCACAACCCTTTCTATGTCCCACTGCTTGGCACGGGTCTCCTCTTAGAATGGGCCCTCCCATTAGTTTTTCGATCACATTGAATCGTCGCGAGCCGCTGGGCTATGGAGGCTTGTAGATTTCTTCACGATGTTTCCCTCGCATTAACAACAGAACTTGCACTGTTCAAGCGGGATGACAACGGCCATACCAATGGTCACGGTCGATGATAAACAGTAACAGTAGACTAATAAATAAGCAAATAATGACTTGTCTTACATACAAAATTCAAGTAGATAGCAGTGCTGATTCTGTTGTTCCTTTGTGTTAATTTCAAGGATTTCAATTCGGAACAACGCTTTTAGTAAGTAATATGTGTAGAGTTGTATCTGGCACCGAGACCACATATTAAACTTTGCACAATGCGAGCGTCCAATTAGGGATACCAGATGAAAGCCGTTCTGCGACGCGGCGCTCGCACTGCCTAAGTGGAAACCACGGGCTCGACTTCAAAAGGATCTGTGAAATAAAATGGATAAGTACTTGTTACCTTATCAGAGGTATTCTTTTTTATTTCTATTTATAATATTTCTAGTAATAATTTTAATTAATTAAAAGCTTTTATTTAACTTCACTCGTATGTATGTATGTATGGCCTGGAATCTTGTAATTAATATTTCACCCATTTCCACTGAAGCTATCAAGCTGAAATTTGACACACATATTTGGTTCCGATGACAATGCACGAAAATAAAAAAAAGATATAAAAAGCTTTTTTTTAAATTTTAACGGTATAATTTTAATTTCTTTACCAACTACTTGATACAGTAGAGTAGCGAGGTAATAAGAGCTTAAGGGATCGTTTGTATGTACTTATTTTGTAATTATTCATCCATCCGTTAGCCTCTCGGAGTATTTTCCTAAATAACGGTCTCCCTGCCCCACTCCTCACGATCCTGTGCCCTCTGAGTCCACCGGTTTCCTGCTGTCTGCTTCAGATCGTCAGCCCATCTAGTCGGAGGGCGGCCAGTACTCGCTTTTCTGAATCGTGGTCTGCAAAGGGTTCCATTCATATAGTACTCGTATTAATTAAATCAAAACATTGTTCGAATACACATTCTTTTATAAATATAAATCTAACGTTGAACAGAACCTACAGCATTCTACAAAATGATTGCTCATCCAATACAACCTTATAGGCATTTCGTATCTGATGAACGCTTCAATTTAGGCAACCGCCATTAATTTTGCCCTCATTCATGCTGACCATAACCATATTTCAGGCTGTAAAAAGTTTTGGTATCTTTACGACCGACCCAGGTAGGCTATCGTTGTTCTTTCAAGGAAACATTTTGTGGTTTATTTGATGGAATAACTGAATGGTGTACTTACTTTTTACATTATGAATCAAATATTATAGTTTTTGAGCTGAAAAGAAGCATAATTTATGTTAACGAAAAATAACAATGGGCCTAAATCAGAACCTTGTGAAACCCTCGAGGCTTAATAAAATTGGGATTGTTTATTTTCGCAATAAAAGCCAAGTAATCAGACTTAAAAGACCCAGTTAACCAACTCACATAAGTCTTATAATTACCGAACCCAATCTAACCTGCTTAGTAACGACATCATCAGTTCATCAAAGCAATACAGAACACAATGCTTGTGTGGTTTCAATTACGAAAAGCATTCTGTATATTATTATAAAATCAACGAGACGTAATGAGGTTGGTGCAGCGCTCATTATGCCAGCCCGACTGTGTGATCGAATTACTTCATTATGCACCAGGAATATTATTTTGTAACAATGTAAGGCGACGATAGCTGTATTTTTTATAATTTATCTTTATTGAACCACATACAAAAGTACATGGTATAAATGGCGAGCTTAATGCATAAAACATTCTCTACCAGCCAACCATTGGGCTAACCAGATAGTCACAAACACAAAAAAAAGCAAACATAAAAATGTTACTTTAATAACGTAACTGTATGACGTCAGAGTGTACCTCATGGACACGTAAGTTCGAATCCCAGAGTTTACGCTTTGCATCTTTTGCAAATATAATACTGTCTGTCAGTTTAGGATCTGATATTTTTGCACGGATGTATGTATTTATACGTTTTTTTTTCAAATGTACTTCAAGTGTACTTCAATGAAAATGTCACTTATACGTAGTGCTTCCTTAAAAGTGATATTTTCACTGAAGTACACAATACCATTAATGTAATTATTTCGTAAAATAATTTGTGAAATGTCGTTAGGACGCCTAACTCAAATAAATAAATAAATAAATTGTAAACTAATAAGCCTTGTACCATTTAAGTTGCTTGAGAACATCATTCATGAGCAGCGTGGCGGAGGCCCAACAGTGGGATGCCTATGAGTTTTAGATTAGCTTAGACATGTTTCCTAACCTCAATTCGAGTTCCCGCGAAGATCAACCGATTGCTATTCTCCCGGAAACGTTTTTAATCTAAATGTAAATCACATCCGACTACCGGAAGTGACGCGCATCGGAATGCGCGCCATTGTCGCGCCAACAGCAGAACTACCCGCATTTAAATATTTTAATGCTAGGCCAAACTAGAAGTAAACATAGGCGATAGAAATGGAATAGGAATAGCCTTTATACCTAAGCTTCGTGTCTTTTGTTTGTCTCTAAGATAGCAAACGAGCTAGCAGCTCCACCAGAGCCCGTAACAACTGTGACAGACTAGTTTGCTATCTAAGCAGCCATAAAATACTAATCTCCATATTCACAACAAAAAGAAATATGTTTATGTTTATAATATGTACTTAAACGTTTACCTACATATAACTAGTGGACGCCCGCAGCTTCGCTCGCGTAGAATTAGACCCATTAACGACGTCTACCCGTCTAACGACTTCAAAAACGGCAAAGTTTCATACTAAATTTGCACCCCCGTTTTACCGTGTACCGTGAATTTTCAAAAATCCTTTCTTAGTGCTCCCCTACGTTATAAAAGGAACCCCTGTGCAAAATTTCAAGTTTCTAGCCCTTATAGTTTAGGCCCTGCGTTGATATGTCAGTCAGTCAGTCAGTCAGTCAGTCAGTCAGTCACCTTCTCCTTTTATATATATAGATAAGAGTATGTTTTAATTGTGTTTACTCTTTTTTATTTCTCCCTAGAATATTGCCGCCTACCAATCACTATACACACACCAACAGGCATTAAGTCCGCCCATTGTAACATTTTTTTTTGGGGTAACATAATGTATTCAAATAAAAAATAAAATAAAATATTTAAAAACTTCGATCAATAATGTATGATCGAAGTTTAAAAATAAGCTTACAGTCATTTGACTTCTATATTTTAACTCAATTCAGAATTTGACAAAAAGTGTCAATACTTTATAACTATAATAGGCTTATTAATTTGTTATGAATAAGGGGGTAAATAGCTATTTCTTGCTGAAACTAAATAAAACTTGGAACTTGGAAATTCATCGCAACACTTTTATCGTTTAAGGATAATTATCTTAATTACGATACCTAGAAAGGCACTCAAGGAATAAGCCACAGGATAAGATCAAAGTCGGGCAAAGGGGATTTGAGAGCGGTCGCCGCGGCGGGGTATGACCGGGGTACGAGCGGGGTATGGCCGGGGTACGACCGGGGTATGACTCACCTTTTCGCGGATGAGTGGAAAATGATTATGTCAGTGTGCTTGCAATATTGTGAAATGAATGTGTAATGATGAATGAATGGAACTTATGGACTTTAGGGTGTAAAATGATGAAATCTCAATGATTAATTTCACTGTACTTTTTTTTGATGTGAAACATCTATAGCCGCACGTAAAACCGATTTCTGGCGTGGCGACGCATGCCGTGGCGACGCGTCGCCACGCTTTAAGATGGTATATATATACAGTCGTTATGCCATCTCTCTCGCTACACTGAGCTCTCTCGCTACCTATAGTGTGCACTACTCCGTAGTGTATATTTTGTTTCTTTTTTTTTTTTTTACTGGAATCTGTACTTTAGTGCATATTTTTTGTATACCTATTTGAATTATTTTTGTGAACTTTTTTTTTTGTTATGTATTGCGTATGACATTTGATTTGACTGTTATTTTTTATAATGTAATTTCTAACCCTTGACAATTTTATTAATAAGTGTAATTGGTTGATTCGTTCTAATTAATTATATTGAATAAATAAATAAATAAATAAATGACCGGGGTACGAGCCGGGTTTCTTCCACCCCCGTCCATTAGAGGTAAACTTTGTTACTTAGCCAAGTGTCGCAGGCTTTGCTGGAGAGATAAATGACATACGTCGGTACAAAAGTCAACTAGCCAAATTGTTTTTTGGCAGTAAACTAATCTCACATAGATTAGTTTACTTTTGTAGAATTTTTATTTTTTTCAGTTAAGCAGAAAAACGATTTGTAATAACATTTATATTTGAAATGCCACAGATACAATAACCATTGCTAGTTTATTTCAAAAGATAAAGCAGTTATATTCAATTATTAGCACAACCGGCCGCAGTCGCTGACGCCGGAACAAAGCCTCTTAAGGCACCAACGAGCCAATTAAGGTTCCTTTTCCGAAGATTATAGCCTTTCCTTGCAGAGCCGGACTTACTGCCAGTTTATTGAACGTCCATTTATTTTTTATCTTCCATCCATTCATTGCGTTGATGCCGAGAAGAACACGCCTGGAAACTCGGTAGTTACTCTTTTCAAAATTTTAAAAGAGGCACATTGCACATTGCGTTTAGGATTAATATAGTATTTAGCATTAATATAGCATTGTAATGAGTAATATAGTATTTAGCATTTATATAGTATAGTAATAAGTAAGATATTATTTAGCATAGCATTACTATGTAGCATTGATATTGGTAAGGCAGTAAAATAAGTATTTAGCGTTTCGTATCCGACGGGTGGAAAACGGAATCCTATATGCCTCCACTGTCTATTTGTCACAGGCTTCAATGGAAATAGGTACCTAAACACCTGAAATGTTCACAGAATTTGCCTTATTGTGGCCGCTATTATTTATACTAATATTATAAAGAGGAAAGATGTGTTTGTAATGTTTTCAGACAAAAACTACTGGACCGATTTCAAAAATTCTTTCACCATTAGAAAGCTGCATCTTCAGAGTGACATAGGATATACAATATTATTAGGTGTACCTAAACGAAACTATTGTTATGTCTAATTCCACGCGAGCGAAGCTGCGGGCGTCCACTAGTAACAAATAGTAATAAAAAGTAAGTTCCCTAAGGGCGTCCTCATCCAAGTACAGATAGACTCGCCCAAGGACCTAACATAACTGATGATACGAGTAAAGTAATACAACCGTATTACACATTTCTATCTGCCCCTTCGGGAAAATACAAGCGTAATTTACATTAATGTTTAGTTCATTTTGATTTTAAGTTAAGCAGACCGTACTCTCAACTTGTCGGCAACGGGTTGCTACTAAAACATTAATTTCCATTAAAAAAGCTTGAAAGTCAAATTCGCGAAGCACCGGCGCGTCTAATGAATATATACATATTTGATGAAACTCTTGACCATTCGCATTTCAATTAAGCTGTGAAATAGAGTACCGTTGCAAGTGCGAGTCGTAGCGACGACTATGAGCGATGATACTAGAATACGAGTCGTAGCGACGACTATGAGCGATGATACTAGAATACGAGTCGTAGCGACGACTATGAGCTATTATACTAGAATACGAGTCGTAGCGACGACTATGAGCGATGATACTCGAATACGAGTCGTACCGACGACTATGCGCAATGATACTAGAATACGAGTCGTAGCGACGACTATGCGCAATGATACTAGAATACGAGTCGTAGCGACGACTATGCGCAATGATACTAGAATACGAGTCGTAGCGACGACTATGAGCGATGATACTAGAACTAGGTATTTACTTCACAGATAAATATTTGTCATTATGCCCTTGATTACTGTGACAGAAAGAAAGATAACGAAAAAGCCATAGAAAACTTACCAATAGATATCAGTCGTAAAACAATTTATGAAGTGACATAGGGTCGAAAGCTTCGACTCGAAAGTATGAAGAGAGACATTGTTCACGTAAGCGATTTCTTCTAATATAATGTCATTTTATAGCCCTTTCAGAATTTACGCTTTATTGCCATAGAATAAACCCTTTAGGAAATATACTTGTGAGGGACGAATTGCGATTATTGAGAAAGGGAATCCTGTTATGAAATATTTGAGAAGGAGATGTTACGTAATAAAAATAAGTTCGTTGGATTTTATACAATACTAGCTTTTCGTTCACGTTAAATCGTTTTCCGTACATTACATAATTTTATACTACTTACTAGGGTACCTAGTTCAAATGTTTTACCAGCTGGGTACCTAGTCCAAATGTTTTACCAGCTGGGTACCTAGTTCAAATCTTTTACAAGCTGGGTACCTAGTTCAAATGTTTTACCAGCTGGGTACCTAGTTCAAATGTTTTTCCAGCTGGGTACCTAGTTTAAATGTTTTACCAGCTGGGTACCTAGTTTAAATGTTTTACCAGCTGGGTACCTAGTTCAAATGTTTTTCTAGCTGGGTACCTAGTTTAAATGTTTTACCAGCTGGGTACCTAGTTCAAATGTCTTACCAGCTGGGAACCTACTTCAAATAAATGTTTTACCAGCTGGGTACCTAGTTTAAATGTCTTACCATCTGGTTACCTAGTCAAAATATGTCACTAGCTATAGTTTAACATCTTTGTTACCAGATTAAAATGTGACTAATTTATTACTATTAACAATTAATTAAAAGTAGGTCAAATTGTATGAATACTAAGTGAAGATCTAATAATTTTCCTCCTTTAATTTGAGGCAGCCTCTAACCATTCCCGTAATGTTCCCGGCGTGCCGGTGCATCCTCGCTTTCATCAATCAGATCCAGACTTCAGAACTCAGCGCTGAAATCACTCAAATAAACAACGTTTGCGAAGTTAAGCACGTATACAAAAAGTGAACGTTAAACTCTCATAAATCAGTCCCATTCATACTGAGGACATTCGCTCTGGTACGAACGATATTTTTTTGCGTTTTTCCCTCGCTTCATGCCGCACTGCAGCCCATATTCCAGATTAGGCTTTTCACAGTAATTACAACTACCTCACGGGACTCTAGCGCATGTGACAAATCATTTTTCAACTAAACTCACGCTGATGTTTCCCCGTAAGATTTCCTAAATTTATGGTCTGACTAGTGGACGCCCGCAGCTTCGCTCGTGTAGAATTAGACCCATTAACGACGTCTGCCCGCGTTCAGGTTGCCCACTTGACTTCAAAAACAGTAAAGTTTCATACTAACTTTGCACCCCCGTTTTACCCCCTTAGGGGATGATTTTCAAAAATCCTTTCTAAGTGCTCCCCCTACGTTATAAAAAGAACCACTGTGCAACATTTCATGTTTCTAAGCCTTATAGTTTAGGCCCTGCGTTGATATGTCAGTCAGTCAGTCAGCCAGTCAGCTTCTCCTTTTATATATATAGACTAGCTGACCCCGCATACGTTGTTCTGCCATATGAAATGTCAAAGTGAAGCGACACTTCATGTAAGTAATGTAATAAATAATTTATACAAAAATACTAAAATAATGTTTTGAACACACACAAAAAATTTCATCAACATCTATCCAACCGTTTAGGAGGAGTTCACTGTCATACACACGTACACAAGAAATATATATATTAAGATTTCGAGCGTGATAGTATAGGTTATTTATGTGTGTTTGTAGACAATTCTCAAAGAAGTTATTACTGTTTATTTAATAAACAGTAATAGCTTCAATCAAACCCAAAGAAATTAAATGGATTTGCTTTTGGTTACTAAATTAATAATTTAAATGTTTTTACTTTACAGCCGATCATAGGATCAATAGGATAGTTGATAGTTGAATAGTATAGAATAGAATACTTGAATAGGATTATTGATACTAGGTTATTGATACTATACTATCAAGCGCATGTACAAGTAATTCCTCCAGTTGCGATTCGAAAAGTTGTCGTTCCGTTGCAGAGGGCAAAGCGGTGGCGACGTCGTACGAGTGCAAGTTCATCGAGACCTCGGTGGGGATCAACCACAACGTGGACGAGCTGCTGGTGGGGCTGCTCACGCAGATCCGGCTCAAGCAGCAGCACGCGGAGAAAGTCAAGTGAGTGTGTTATCGCTGGGAGTGTGTGTGAGTGCTGGGAGATTTGTGTGTGAGTTGTACTGGGAGATGTTCCGCAAAAATTTGCCGGTGATCTACCAGAATCTGCTTACCTAGATTAACCTCAGGTAATCGATCGCAGAGAAAGTCAAGTGAGTGTGTGAGAGCGCCAGGAGATTAGTAGTTAGTTAGTAGTAAGTACTAGGAGATGTTTCTCAAGAATTCGCTGGTGATCCACCAGAATCTGGTCACCTGGATCTACCAAAATCTGCTCACTTAGATCTATCAGAATCTGGTCACCTAGATCTACCATAATTTACAGGGAAATGTTTCTCAAAACATCGCTGGTGATGGTGAGTGTGTGAGAGCGTTAGGAGATTTGTGTGTGAATAATTCAAGGTTTTTATCGAGACTTCGGTGAATTGGATCAGATTTGCAGTCGCTGGATGAAGCGAGCAAGTTCATCGTGAGTATAATACTGAGAGGGATATGCAAGATCATCGAAACATCACGCATATCCATCTCGCACGGGGAGAACGTCTTAGGAGTGTGTGTACTGTGAGATATGGGCAAGTTTAACGAGTCTGTTCATCAAATCTGCTTCTGGCAGCAGCACAGGTTGATAGTCAAGTGATGGATGTGATTACTGAGAGGAGAGTGTGTCCTCCTCCCCCGGGCCCGGATAGAGCAGACTGTCTCTGAACTGAGTACCTACTGAGAGAGCTTGTTCATCGTGTAAGTGTACATCTACAGTATACTGGTTATACTATTACAGAAGGCGCAGCAGTTCCCGCAAGAATCGAAGTCGCGCTCGCTCGCCGCTAGAGGGCGACGCCTCCGCGCCCGCCACCGCGTCCGCCTCCAGCACCCCGCGCAAGCGCACCCGACTCTCAGCAAGCGTTAAGGTACCTACTACTACCACATTATTGGCAAGCTCCAGAGCAAACTCGATCACGATGCTCTAATTGGTGGAGGGGTCGCCAACCCAGTGTCGAATGATCTCAAGCCAACTGAAGGTCGATAACGTTTAAAATTTGGTTTCAATTGAAAACAACCGGGTAGAGAGGACAGCCTAGAGACCCGCAGCCTCTCCGAACGGTCTAACGTGGCACCAACGGGCGGCAGTGAATATCAGCGTTACTGGATTTAACCGATTCAGTAGCACATGCTGAGTGTCAGACCCTTTTTGGTGTAACACTGCAACATTGTAGATTTAAAATATAACGATGGGTGTTATAAGTTTGATGTGTGTGTGTTTCTATCTGCGGCATCGTAGCTCCCGAACGGATGAACCGATTTTGATTTTGTTTTTTTTTTAAATTGAAAGGTGAATGAGTCGGGAGTGTTCTTAGATATGTTTGATGAAAATCGGTCCAATATGGCCGCTGTCACAAAATGGCGGAATATATATTTTTTAAGAACTCCCTCAATTAAGGATATCAAATGAAAGGTCTTGAATAGTAAAATAATTTGGCAGGGTTTTTTAAATTATTAATTTTAATTCATAGTTATTCCTCTATGCTTCCAACGAAGATGACTTATTTCTTTCTTCTTCCTTCTTTCTCGCAGGTGCGCGGCCTGCTGGGCAGAGTGTGGGCGCGCGACTCCAAGTCCAAGTCTTGCGAGAACCTCCACGTCCTCTAGCACTCGGTCGCCGAGCCCGTCGCTTGCTTCCCCTTCTTCGACTGCGCCGTTAGCTACGCAAACTGAGCCGCGGTACAGCTGCCTGAGTTTGGGTACAGCTGCATAAGTTTGGGTACAGCTGAATACGTTTGGGTACTACCTGAATTTGGGTAAAAATGCCTGAATTTGGGTACAACTGCCTGAGTTTGGGTACAGCTGAATACGTTTGGGTACAGCCTGGATTGTGGTACAACTGTCTGGTTTTGGGTACTGCCTGAATTTGGGTACAACTGCCTGAGTTTGGGTACAGCTGCATACGTTTGGGTACAGCCTGGATTGTGGTACACTACATAGTTTTGGGTACTGCCTGAATTTGGGTACAACTGCCTAAGTTTGGGTACAGCTGCATAAGTTTGGGTACAGCCTGGATTCTGATACAACTACCGGGTTATGCGTACAGCGTGAATTTGGGTACAATTACCTGAGTTTGTACCGAAGCGCCTTAGTTTGAGCAAT
Organism: Carterocephalus palaemon; assembly: GCA_944567765.1. NCBI lineage: Eukaryota > Metazoa > Arthropoda > Insecta > Lepidoptera > Hesperiidae > Carterocephalus > Carterocephalus palaemon. The sequence goes on from OX155663.1 coordinate 340,594, forward strand.
ACTATCTGAAGCTAACTTTCCATTTATCAATCGGAGTTTTTTTCAAGACACGTGCCTTGATTTGCATATCCACGAGAAATGCTTGTGTTTCAATAAATAATAAGATTTAGCAATCGCGATCGCGTCAAAGTAATTTACACAGTTTTTTTAATTTATTTTGATGATTAAGCATTATCAACTGAAACTACATTTACTTATATTTTTTTAAATGGAAATTATTTAACGATTGCGTATTTACAATTAAATTAATGGGAAGGCGACGGGGAAAATTAACGGGCCGGCGACTTAAATAATAATAAGTAAATTTTATTGAGTTAAGATTATTAAATGCAACCTAATAATGAATTAAAATGGCCTTATTAATAAAAGCCTTCAATCCACATTTATCTGAGAGGCATTGATATATTTAAAAACAATATGTATAATTTTATTAAATTAAATGACAATTATAATCATAATATAAACGCTGATTAAATCCAGAATTTTGCCAAATTTTTGGTGTATCACATTGTGTGTCCAAAATGTTATATTACATATTAAATCTTCTTAAGTTCTCTACTGAAAATCTTTGAAATCACTCTTCAATCACTCTGAATAATTTGTTAGTAATGAAATGATTTAATAAAATTTGTAACATTTTTACACTGAATTTTTTCAACTCATTAAATAGATTATACGTTGTGGTTATTAGTTATTAAATGTATTAATTACCATAACTTGTTATGATCATACTTATTAAGAAGTATATCTGACTTCTATTGATGAATTTTGTAGTGTGTTAATTAAATAGTTTTTTTCTAATTATTTTTTTGTATTTATAAAAACAGTGTCTGGAATTCTATCTGAAAAGAGCGACTTAGAATATACAAGCTACATTTACCTCTTAAGTGTATAATTAATTTTAATATTTAAAAATATATCTATAGCATTGGAATAAAAAATATTACGAGTAGATGTGCATGATATCGTTAGAGACAATTTTAGATATCAATTGCGAGAGTTGTCGAGCTGATTTATATTTACAAGGCGGAATATATTGCGTGTGTTTACATAGAATTAATGGATTTAAAAGTATTAGTAGTGGTAATTATTATAAGTATCAAAATTTATTGTGATCCCATTGTGACTCCTTAGTGTAAATGTTCATATTCCATACCAATTACATGTTATTATAGCTTAAAGTTATTAATTAAAAATTATAAAGGAGATGTTTCAAATCCGGCCCAGTATATGTACAGTACCTCGAAAAATCGAGAAAAATCCGTGAAATTTGGGAAAAATACAGATAAATTGCTTAAATGCATACTTTTCTTGTAATAATTTTATACTTATCAATTATTTTTATCGAGTTTCAACATGGCGTCCCGCCAATTTAGGTTACTCTGTGGTAAAAAAAAGTCAGTAAACCATAGATCGACCATTGATCATAGATCGTGAACCGTCTAGTGTCACTTCAATTCACAAACTAATAAGGGATACTACGTACTTCAATTGCTTTCGTTGCCGATCGTGGTTTGATGTTCCGTTCGTTTGAATTTCTTGAGTTATTTTCAACAACTTGGCTTTCGTTTTTTGGATTTTTGTTTACATAAGTAAAAACATATCAGCTGTGTATTTGATAGTTGAATCAAAACATCGCTAATTACATTGGTAATTAGCTAACTTAGCTTACTTAGTTAATATTCCGACGATTGAATATTCTGTACTTATATAAAAACTTAAATAATATAAAAATCTTTAGAGGGAAAAATAAAATAGGTATGTACTCGTTCTCAGTGTTACATACAATCCATTTGAATCATAGACAATTATGACAAATAAACGTCATGCAAATGTCAAACTTCAATCAAATCTGTCAACACGATAGCTTACCGCCATGACGGATTAATGTTTTGTGTTGCAATTTCAAGTGTACATTTTTGTGCTTTACATCCAAACTAAGCCAATATAAAGTAATTGGATAGTTGAAAACTGTTTTAATTGTGTTTCTCCATTTTTTAGTATGGTGTACATAGACGTGGCCGGAGCTCCATACATCCCTGAAACATCTCCTTTTAATGTTGTCTTTGGTATTATATGTGTTGTGTAGATATCCTTAATTAATCGATGGCAAAGTATTCTTTTAAATCCATATTGAATCAAAATCAATAATTAGCAGTAACTCAGTATGACCTTTGTTTTTTATACATGTAATAATATAATTTGTATTTTGCAAAATATACACCCTTTTACTATTAATGTTAACAAAAAAAAAAACATTTTTGGAACATTGCAAGTTCATAACTGTATCATAATAACCTTACATTATGCTGACGACAGTTATTTGAATAATGTAAATAGTTGAACTACTGCGTCATTTTATGTTAGAAAATGTGTACAATCAATTGTACCAATCAAACTTTATTTAATAGTTCCTAAACGGTGAGTATGTACGACAGTTAATGCTAGATTTTCTTTGAACTTGATCAGTATTCAATATTATTTGTAATTACAATTCATAATACCAGTTAATTATTTATAAATTGTTTGTTTCCTTTTAATTTGATATTAAAAGTCAAACATATTGGGTCCACAGCTTCTAATGTTGAGCTAAACGAATTAGGAATAGACACTCGGTAAAATAAATATCGGAGGGTATACAAGTATTTATAGTTAGGCCAAATAGAGACTTAGAGAGACGTAGGTCAGTTTTAGGGAGATTGCTGAGAGGGCCGTGGGGAAGCATGGATACCAAGTCTAGTAAGATGTTGAGAGTTTGTCCTGAGTGCAGTGCAGGGTTACCGTGGTTACCGTAGGTTGACGTGGCTATATTACAGGAAAACTTATTTATTTATCTTTACTGAACCAAAATCCACAGGTTACAATTGGCAAACATCTATAGAGTATACATAATTTAAGCAAATATTTGCTCATATAATATATGAGAAATATTGTACATTGTGTTTACATAAACATGAATAACTAATAACTCTCTGAAATCTACTGAGGACAAACTTCAATGATCTGAATATGAAGCTTGTTACCAATTACTTGAAAACATACAGGCTTGCTATGTAAATGCTTGATACAGTAAATAGGGAATCGACCCCATCCAAATTAAATTGCCAACTGTAGACAAGGAACACTGATTCCTCATTATAATTTGTAGTATTTATAATTTTATAGTTATTCAAAAACCTGGGTTGAATTTATTTAAATTTAGAGTTATTAGACACCCTAGTTAAGGGGTGTTTCAACTGGATCCTTCAATTTGAGTGCCTGTATAAATAGTAAACGATGTAATTTTTTAGTCCCTCCGTAATATCCATTTGCCTTATTTTATTAATTAGTGTTATAATTTTTATATACATTATATATATAGAATGCAGTCTCGTTCAAAGCATAAATACGAACGACCTTTTGAATGAGATAAAGAATAGTATAAATCATTTTAAACTTTTCGTATTCATGCTTTGAATGGTCGTTTAAAAAGTACTAGGCGCTAGATTAATTAATAACACTTATATAAACAATGTTTACAAGTAATTATGCTATTTGAAATGTAAAGTAGATGTGTTTTGAATTTTTTGTATTTCGATGTCAATAGAAAAGTGATCTTCTGAAATGTTTCGTTGATTGTAATTATTTTTCAACCAATTATTAGTTTGATAAATATCTTTACTATATAACTTTTACAAATTAAAATTTGTAGTGAATATCGGAGTTATTTTAAGTGGTAATTTGGACATGTTATAAGTAAATTTTCAAAACAAAAAATCGTTTAGTATCACTTGGTTCCGCGTAAGGAATGGCACAGACAGTAAGGAATGACAGATTGTCTATATGGTGAAAAACATTTAAAAAATTAGTAGCAAATAAATACAATCAACGAAACAGGTTATAAGATACCTAAATTAGTGTTTATTGCATATTATATTAATTATAGAACAATTTATATTACAAATAGGAAGTTTGGCCTTCCCACAGAGCGTCTATATAACAATCAACGTTGTATAAAAAATACTATTGTGAGGCTCTGTAGCAATGGGTCGGTTATAACGATTAGGGGATAGTAAATTATTTTTACTATTAATAAGGCAGTTAATAAAGAGTGCCAGGTAAAATGATTACAAGCTACTTTACAAACCGACGCAAGCCGACCCAACTTGTGCTAGGCTAAAAAATTAGATAATTTGTCAAAATCTAAATTCAACCTATCAAAGATGTGGATAGAAACCTGCTTGACAGAGTATCATTATGCTGCATAAACATAAGTGAAAAAGGTTCACCCTGATTAGAAGCAGCCAATAAGATAGTAGCTGGAACTCTGATCAAATTGGTCAAACCTGACACGCTAAACTAATTTAGCCTAGAACTATAGCCGACCCATAAATCGGGTTGAATCGGTAACATAAGGACACCAAGAGACAAAAACATATATACATAACATTTATGTATGATATTTAAGTGTAATTTTGTATTGCAAATAGAACGCTTAAACCCAGGGTCCAAACGAAACACCAATCTTATTTCACCCTTGGACATGCCTGGACCATTTGAACCTAGCCCGGTCCGGCAGTAGAGCTTAGTGGACAGGTCGGTTAGCGACCGACTGCAGAGGTGTTTAAAGCCAATAGAGTTAGGTTTGATCGTCCATTTTAGTATTCCTGTACCGTTTTGATACTAATAGGGTACTTTTATGTTCCTTAAGAACCGGCGAAGATAACACTGAAGCGCGTTTCAATACAGATATATCTCTATCAATTACATCAATATGAATGAAAATCGTTTCAAACATTTTTACTTCAATTACAACAACTAAAATAATATGATTATGAATTTATCTTCCATTAATTTAAAAGATACTTATCTTCTAAATTAATTTCTATTCTTCATTTCTAATTCTATTTCTATTTAGTTCTAAATTAATTTCTTCCAAATTAATTTTACTTAAAATAAATACTTTTTTATCCCGATACCTTTTCATTGTATTCACTTACAGAACTATTAACTTGAGTCTGTAACAAATGCTTGTAAATCAGATATGATTTTATTTAACAAAACATTGTGTACTGTTGTTTGTATAGAAATGGTATGATGGACATCATTTGGCGTTTCCAACAATTCACACTTACAATTTTTCGATAAGATAAGAATCAGGGATTTGACAATAAGAGAGTATCATGAGTAGATAACATCATCACATTAGGATCAACATCTGGGAGAGTTGATATCACTGGCATATCCTTATTATTACTATATCATTGTAACGAAAGTGATTTTGTTAAGCTTGTACCGTCAACGCAGATTGTCCACGATGAAATGTGTGAGAAGATAGCCCCGTGGCGGAGTGGCGAATTGATCACAAATCAAGGAGTAATAAAGTTTAATGAATGTTTTGTTCTTGGATTGCAGCTAAATGTATACAGATCATGAATTCAGGACGAGTACAATTTATAAGAAAGACTGACAGAACTGCGAAATAAGTTGTAAAAGTATTGAGGGAAAAGATATCACAAAAGATTTATCGATTCTTAGAATTGTCTTTTTATGTCTAGTTTAATTTAATTTCTAAAACGACAGTCTTAAGGTCTCCATATATTTTCCCTATCTTCTTATTTTCCACATTTATAAAGCTTCAAACCTCTTATTCATAACTATCATAGACTACAGACTACAGACTAGCTATTAAAAATTCTCGAAGTTCTAATCATTGTCTAATAAATTTATACATTATATAACTGTCTTTGTGTATGTCTATAAAAATGGATTTCCACAAAGTAATGCCTGAATCCGTTCGTTCTGTGAGCCTGAAACCATATAATAATTATATGTATTATACAGCAATAGACCTCAGTCGATGGAATGATACAATGTTTGCAGTTGTGTCTGTATTTTATTAATCCCATCGACTGCATTAAGCCAATGGCCACCAAAAGCGATGATTTCATATCCGCATTTTTATTTCCTAATGTTCTGTCGGTCCTTAACTTCATGTAAATTACTAATTTAATAGACAGAAATCTCGTATCACTCGCAAGGTCTACTGCTGCGTCCTCTGCTTCCTCTGCATCCTCTGCTTCCTCTGCGTCCTCTGCTCCCTCTACGTCCTCTGCGTCCTCTACGTCCTCTGCGTCCTCTGCTTCCTCCGCTTCCTCTGCTTCCTCTGCGTCCTCTGCATCCTCTGCATCCTCTGCATCCTCTGTATCCTCTGCTTCCTCTGCGTCCTCTGCTTCCTCTGCATCCTCTGCATCCTCTGCTTCCTCTGCGTCCTCTGCATCCTCTGCTTCCTCTGCTTCCTCCGCTTCCTCTGCTTCTTCCGCTGAATGCGTATCTGCCTCTAACCTATACGAAATATCGTTATCGAAATTAGCATGTCCCAAGTCTGAACCTAATATAAGTTCATGTATACAAAATGTTTCAGAATTAATATATCGAGTACTTTCTACATAACCAGCTTATTTAAAATTAGTATTACAGAAACTAATATTATTTTTCTTTCATCATTAGTAATTGCACATAATAGTTGATAATTGCAGTGAATCTTAATAAGTTCTACCTACTAAATGTTTTGAAACATTTTGTATAATAATCCCATTGGACCACGTTAAGCAATATATCTATTTATATTTGATAGGCCAATAGGATCGTCATAGTGTAGGCGTAGCTTACGTAGGATTTTATAATATTGTAATAATACTAGTATTCATCAATAACAGTCATGTTAATATCGGTGTGTCCATGTAATATATTTAACGTTCATATTACTCCATAGCAATTACTTAAATATTTTATTATAACTCATTTCTAAATGTTTTTAACAAGTACCTAAGCATTTAATTTATTACCTTTTTTGTATTATTAGATAGTAATGAAAAGACAGTATCAGTATAACTTACATTTTATTTATAATATAAAAACGGATTCTTGTGTATAAAAAGGAAATCTTTTGAGCAAGGTTTTGACGCGGAAAATTTTATACACATTGTATTGAACAGAATCATATGAATATTTACTTCTCCTTACAGTGATCTGGTATTGACTAACGCTGAAAAGAAAATAATAATATAAATAATTTGCATTCGCATTTATCAAAGAAAAACATGTAACCCAGAAAATATTTTTGTCAATTCATAAAAACTGTACAAGAGTTCAAGTGTATCTTAACATGGAAAAATTATTTACATGAAATTTCTTGGCTTGCCATTATAGTCCACTGCGTATTGTATCATATTATTAAATATTACTAATAATAATATTTATGTAATAAAATGTACTAGCCAATGTCGTCGGAATATCAATTTGAAAAAACAAACTGATTATCTACATATCTTTTTTGTAATGCATATTTAAAAGTTCAGAAAAGTTTTGCGCACAACTGTAATAATATCACAAAATGCCCTTTATGCGACTTTTTTATTGTTCTTAATTTGTACTAGATATCCTGTTTTATCAGTATTGTTTAAACTAATTCATTACAATTTACGTGTATTAAATGTGACGTTTTGAAATATATTCTGAAGTTTCTTATATAAAAATATATTACTTACATCCAATCTTGGTGTTTACTTTCACAATCCCCATAAAATAGCTCTTTTTAAGTATTTAATAGGTGGTGTGGACTTCTTAAGGCTGATCGATGGATGGAAGTGATTACTAGAAGGTATGACTGAAGTTTATAATAATAAAACTTTACGTATCTTCGTTATAAAGCAAGATAGGTAGGTAGGTATAAAAAAATATACTTACACATTATATCTAAAATTTAATAAAAATAATATTAAACTAAAAATACGCTAAATTAATCACATACATTGTATTGAACTGTACAAAAGTAGACTGCTATCATCTCATTGATATAAATTCAAATATAAATATATAACATAATAATAATAATAAAAATAAACATAATAATATGTATAAGGTTATCAATATTACCTACTTTTATTGATTCTCAACTTTTAATATAAGTATATGTTAAAATACTTTTGTAGTCGTCCTAAGGGTAGAGTTACTATTATGTAACTGATTTTGAACACGTGGGGGAATTGATTTTAAGTTTTAAAATATTTACGCATGTTAAATCCCTTCATTAGTACAATATTTTTTCTAAATATTTACACCACCGCAGAGCCAGTGTGTGGAAATCACAGTTTTTATGAACCTTGTTAGTAATTTTTATTTTTAACATAGTAATAAATTCCATCAAAATATGTTTCCTAATAATAATCCTGAGAGCGATGCATTCAGAATGTTTCATTGTCGAACCACTGCCACATCTTGGGCTTGGTGTAGTCCAGTTCATATTCTTCACATTTCTGCCCGGTTATCCTAAACAAAAAAAAACATTTAGTACTCATATTGCCATTGACATTTTTTTTGGAACCGCCGGAATTAAGTCTGCTACTAATATTTTACTGCAACCTGGCGAGTCTCACTCAGCACACACTGCGACCTGGCGCGTCTCACACAGCACACATTGCAACCTGGTGCATTACACTCAGCGCACACTGCAACCTGTTTAATCTCACACAGCACACACTGCGACCTGGTCCGTCTCAATCAGCGCAGACTGCGACCTAGCATGTCACACACAGCACCCATTGCAACCTGTTTAATCTCACACAGCACACACTGCGACCTGGCGCGTCTCACTCAGCACACACTCAGCGTGCCAGCTGCTGTAATAAGAGAGCTAGAGAGAGAGACAGTGAGAGTGTAACCTTGTGCGTCGCACGCAGCGCACGATCGGGTGCGCGCGGCGGAAGCACTGGGGGCCCAGCACGTTGAAGTAGGTCAGCCCGATCTGCGTGGACACCAGGGAGTTGGTCTTGAGGAGGCACTCGCGGAACTTTTGGTCGCAGCTGCAGTGGGAACTGGAATTACAAATATATTTCTATGTAAAACACACTCTTTCACGTTTACGGCGGACCGAAAACGAACAATTATTGAAAACAGTTGAAAACCATGTTTCTAGTATAAAAATTTATCTGAGAAATAAATATCTGCCGCAGACAAAATTCACGGTTCGGCAGTCAAGGTCGTCGGCATAACCGTCCCTCGGATCCATAGAATTTTCTAAATTTAAATTAGGTTAAATTTTTAAATAACATTGAAAATTTATCTTTCAGCTCATATCAATTTATTATTATAATTAGACATTAGATTTGACGCTAGATAACCCGTGAAAGTTACAAATTCAACTCAAATAATGATTCAAATAATTTTCTAAACTTTCACTTCACACTTATTAAATAAGCGATATAATTATAAAATAATTTACCGCAACTTATTAACCGTGTAATTATATACTTTTTATGTCGTAACGATTTCCCGTGATCTACCGGAGTGGTCGGTAAAATTTCAGTGCTAAAAATACTTAGAGATCATTTTTTATTGCCTCTCTGCTCTTGCTCTCTCTGTCATTCAGGAGTTTTTGCTTACAATGAGCATCTTATTCCAAGACTGTATAAAGTAGGCTTTAATATCACACCTACATTTTTCCGTTGGGATAGGCAGATATTTTAGACAACAAATACTTACCACCAGTTTAGGTCGCATGTAGGTAATGTTAGTTGGTGTGTCTATTGCCATACAAAAACAACTACAATCTAGACCTAGACGGTCTCCTACATAGACATTTGGCATACTCCACCACGCTGCTCCAATGCGGATTGAAGGAGGGGTTAGTGGCCAACCCAGTGTCGAATGTTCGAAACCAGCCGAATATCTTCGACAAATTATAACGATTGCTTCGACTTAACGATGCCCTCCGAAACACGGTAGTGCCCATGTAATTTTACCACTAGCAGTCACCCATCGACAAAACGACCGCGCCCGTCGTTGCTTAACTCTATCGATCACAGAATCGACGAGCCATTGAGCTGTGAACTATTCCAGCCTCCAAGCTACTAACGATAATTTCAAGTTGGAACTCCAATACTTGGCCCAATCCGGGAATCGAACCAACAAGCTGAGCTGTCGCAGACTGCACCGAGGAGAAGCAAGCTTTGAAGCAAAGTAATTTATCATTGACAAGAGTAAAGCCGCCGGCTTACATAAGTCTGCGTAACAGTTATACAACGCGGTTAAATGTGCCGGTAACCGGCCGTTACTACTTTGCCTTTTACGTTCGGGCTTTTTGTAATGAATTCACTTGAACTGTCTCACTGGGTCATGGAATCATGCGTGGTGAATGCCTTACAATAATATCGTCATTTATTTCGCAGATATTTTATTTTCCAAATATTTATTTGGCAGATAAATATTGTACTCGGGCTATGGATGTTAAATTGTGGTGTTTTCTGGTCTCTCAGGCCTGCAGGTGTGTCACGATGTGACCATCACCGTTACAGCAAGTGACATTTAATTTCTTAAATCGCACATAACTTAGAAAAGTCATTGGTGAGTGCCGCTTGGGTTTGAACCCGGACCGCTCGAGTGAGGCGAGTTCGATAGCCACTGGACTGTCACCGCTTTTAAAATGTATACGGCGAATCATATCTTTCTAGAGCTATAGACTGTATTCATCCATCCATTAGCCTTACAAGGTCCACTGCTGGGCATAGGCCTCCCGCAATCGACGCCACTCCTCCCGATTCTGTGTCCTCTGGATCCTGCGGTTTTCCAGTCCCAAATTTTTCATGCCATATCATACCTTCTCTTTATAATTATTGTTGACATTGAAATCGTTCTAACTATTACGTCACAAAGAAACATTAAGAAATCCTATTAAGATCAAGATGATAAGTCCCAAACGCACTATTGCCTCGTTAACACAGATGTGGATATTTTGTAACTTCGTGCGAATATCTTCTCGGAAGATCTTTTTGGAACACAGCAGAGAATGAGAAACGAGCATGCGTGTACCAAAGACTACCAGACTGCTATAACCTATACGTTGCAAATATTTAACCTATCATTAGCAGACGGCGACGGGGTACTGATTTTTATTCAAACAAGCGTGTAGTATCCAAGAGTCCCGTAGTAGCCGTTAAACACCACCACAACCCTTTCTTTGTCCCACTAATGGGCATCGGTCTCCTCTCGGAATAGGAAGGGTTAGGCCAAAAGGCCAAATTTGGATTGGCAGACTTCACATGACATCGAAAACATTATGGAAAACTCAGACTTGCTTCCGCTTGATGTTTTCCTTCACCAATACAGCAGGTGACAATTTATTAAAACCCATTTTTAATTTCATAACAGTCATTGGTGCGTGTCACTCGGATTTAAACCATTAAAATTAAACACAGTTATCAGTAAAAGTTGTTACAAAAACTGTCCAGAAGTTCCACGGCAGTAGTAATAGCAGGGGAATAACTCACCGTGTGAACAATCCAGTGTTGGTCAAGCCATACTTGGTGTCTCCAGAAGAGATGTACAACTTGCAGGCGTCGTGCTGGCGGCAGCAGGTGTCGGTGAAGAAGAAGAGGCCCAGGTCGCTGGAGCGCGCCTGCGCGGAGTGCCCGCCTCCGCACCAGACGGTGCCTGGAAGTAGGTGAGGACGTTACTCCTGGTTTGTTAATTGTGGTTCAAAAATTGCACAGTAGCTTCACATGTACCACAGTAGAACACCGGACTACTCTCATAACTAAGTAGGCCTGGAACCACCACGTTACTGAAGTGTGGATTGGTGGAGGTGGTTAGTGTGAGACCCAGATTGCGAGATGTTTTTAGGCCACATGAAGGCCTCTGGCTCATATGGCTTAGAGACTATCTTACTCTACGTGCACGGATGCACTCGAGTAATTGTGTTTCTACACTCCTACATATGGGCAAGATCACCTAAGATCTACGGTAAGGACAAGACAAAGTTTTTAGAATGCCCAAAGGCATTTGACATAGATAATGGATATCTTAAGCCGATACGTTCGATTTAACCAGATTACCTACTATATCTCCGCCTTATTCGGTCAGTGACGATTTCAAGGCCAAAAGTCAATTGAATAAGGAAATTTCTACGGTAAATCTTACCAGGATAAATAGTCTGTACTCTGTCCTTAAACGCATCGGCCATGGAGTAGGCAGCGCTGGCCACGCTGGTCACTCCCGAGGCCAGGCTGTTGAGGAAGCCGCGGTCGCTGTCCAGGGAGCCGTAGTCCCTGACCCCAGCCATCAGCTGGCTGAGGGGCTTGCTGATGCCGGTGGAGATTGTCTTGATGATGCCGCGCGTGAACTGGCCTGATATTCATAGTGCAGGTTGAAATAGAGATGCCATAGTGAAGTAGAGATGATGAGCTTACATAGCTGTACTGTTACTAACGGCGTGAACACATAACAATGAAACAGATATGATACCCATATTAACATCAAAACTAACAAGTAACATTTTGCCCAAAGAAAACTCAAGGTAATGAGAAAATGAGAAAATACTATGGAGTTTAAATAATTAATACGGGAATACTCGTTTCAAGTTACGAAAAAGCGCACTAAAAAAAGATGGAATAAACAGAATAAATGTAATTTTAACCTAGGATAATTTCGATAAAATGGTGATTTCATACCAAGCCCGCCATTTTCTTCCCTGCTCCTCAATCTCTCCGCCTCCAGAGCCTCATTTTGTTTCTGCATACGCTTAAACAAATCCACCAGTCCCTTTGGCACCACTCTTTCAGCCACAGTCTCCACCACACTCTCTACGACACTACCAGCAAACCCAAATATCACTGACAAAGCATCTGTTTTTGGAGCGGTCGTAGGCACAAGGTCTTTAGAATCGTAGTAGTCTTCGGAAATTTCAGAAGATTCTTTATCATCCAAGTCAGTGTAAATAGAAAGGTTTTCGTTTTCTGTTGTTTCAGAATCGCCTCTTTTAGCGAGTTCGACAACTTTGCTCGAATTTCCTGTTGTGTCATTTTTATCACTAACTGATATAATATAATCTATTACATCTGTAGTTGAAAGAAAGTAACTGTCTGTAATACTTTCGATCGTAGAATTTTCCGCGCTTCCATTTAATTTAATATCAGCTTCAGTTGTAGTTGTCTTTATTGCACTATATATTTTGGTTGTGTCATTCTTAATTTCTATATTTTGTAAGTATCTTACTGTGGTTTGTTCTTGATCAGTAGTAGTTTCCACATTTACTGAACTGACGTCTATTTCTGTCGTTGTTTCAGTTACCAAAACTGATGTTTTGTCTGACAAATTAATACCTTGAGTTGTAGTTAGATCTTTTAAAGTAGTTTCAACTGTTTCAGTCGTAACTGTTGTGTCTTCGGACATTTGTGTCGATGTTGGCAAAGTAACGGTTTGATTAATGACAATGTTTGGTATACTTTTTTCTGTAGTGGATAGTGGTATGACTGTCAAATCAGGTTCTGCTGTACTCTCTGCTAAACTCACCAACATATTTTCAGTTGTACTTAATAATTCTACTGGTATAATACTTTGCTCTGTCGTTTTTTCAGGAACCGTTGTAGTTTTAACTTCAGTAATTATTTTAGGGGGCTTATCAACAAATTTAGAGTTATTATGTAATACTTTCCCATTGCTATTTGCTTTGATTTTATCAGCGAAACTTCTCGTTTCATCTTTGGCAATGCTATACCTATAAGACTTTTGGTTAAAATCATTCGATTTCCAGGGTGGCGTACCTAACTTTTTATCGTATTGTACTGAATATTCATCATCAAAGTCTATAATGTCGTTATCAAAATCATCGAAGATTTTGTCTGGAAATGTTTGTGGAATATCTAGTGCTCTAGGTAGAGCTGATGTCGGTGAGCTTAAGAGTAGTATGGCGCTGAATACCAGGTACTTCATTTTTCTTCTTCTCACTCTGTGGTACATTTTTCTTTACCCATCTGAAACAAAATTGAATTAAGTTAAGATTATGCTTTGGATGTATTACCGAGTATTTTTAAAACTGGCGGAAAGCTCGCCGTGTACTCCCCTCAGACTTTGGTTATGACGTACATCAATACATATATACTATTCTCAATCTAATATTTATGGATTACAGAACCAAGATGAATATAATATTTGAGTAGTTAATGTTACGAGTATATCTGACCTTGCGTCTACTGATACTTATTGCCAAAAATGAATTCTCCGCTCTGCTTGACGCCTGACCTTGTAATTAAATACAGGAAATGTCTTATTACAATTAAATAATATTGTAATTGAAAATGCATTTATTGGCAATCTTGAAACAGATCTTTTCAATGTTAAATGGCCTCTGCTTCATCCGAATTCTCGCAGTGAATTTTAAATCGTAGTTAACGGATAAATCCTTCATACCCCTTTGCTTCTCCATTCCCGTTATGTAAAAAAGGTAGTTGTTCTAAACAGAGTTTACCTAATACAATATCAAAAGCCATAGGTAAGTCTTAACACACTCTTACTAAATATGAGGTGTTAGAAAGAAAGAAAGAAATCATTTATTTAAAACATTACTAGTAGTTATTAGTAAAGTGTATGGTTTGCCTAGTGGTCGTGCGCGACTGCTGAGCTGGATGTCCCGGGTTCGATCCCCGGTCGGGCAAAGAATTGTTGGATCATTCTAACGTGAAATGCCCAGTAATAGCTCGGAGTCTCACCGGCGACTCACCTCACTCAGGTGGTTACATGGAACCTTAATTTATGTGTATACAATAGTATGGTGTAAATAATAATAATAATAATAGTGGGAAATATAGGCATGATGTTATATTATATTATGTTTACTAGCTCTTCCTCATTTCACTGAAGAGGACGGTTTATTAAGCAGATTGATAGCCGCAGATTGCTTTCCTATTAACTTTCACTGGCATCGTGCTCGTGACTAGGCACTTGTACTTTAACTCTAAAGTACATTAATCGCTGGGATGACACTCGAATGTTCTCAAGCCACCCGAACGTCTCCGAAAAGGCCTAACGACTGTTTCCACCATTGAAAACAACCGGGACCGACGGCCTAACGTGCCCTTCCAAGCACGGTGCCTAGTGTCTTAAAACCAACAATAATTTAAATGATTATCATAATAAAATTTAATTAATAAATTAAAGTTATTCATGATTCCCATCATGATTAAGTGCAAAGTTAGTTCCGGCAAGCTGTCCCAAGTTATAATTAATTAAGTAATATGCAAATGAGTTTCCGTAATAGAGACAAGATCTGAGCGCACGACAGTTCGTCCCAGCCATAACAGAGGCTTTGTTGGTATCAAAACGTACCTAGTTATGGAGACACCTCCGCCATCCGCTTTAGACTAAACATGCAAGCTCCGCGGTTTGTGCCCGCCGGATGAGCGACATGTACTAATTTTAAGTTCAGTAATAAATTGCCTCCAAATCGGTAATGACCTACTCGTAGTTTTAATTTTGACTCCTTAAATTCAAGTAATTTATATAAAAATACTCCACACACGCTCCGAAACCAAAAGTGGCGCAGCCGGCGCGGATTTTCCTCTTGAAATCCGTAGTTTTCGCGTTTTTCCGCCGTCAAAATCCGTCCCGGAAAATTATACGTAAATTCTACGAAGACAGAGTAAATCCGTCGAACCAAATAAATATTCTTTTGTGACATCTGAGTGTGGAGAAGCCGAGTATGGGAGTAGCGGTCGGTTGGTGAGTAAAACTTTTCGCCAATCCTTTGTTCCTGATCCTCCTGTATTTTTCATAATTTTATACGAATTACTTGATTGTTAGTTTTGAGATAGAAACTCGCTCATTCTAACATTGTTTAGTCTGATACCTCCGTA
Source organism: Carterocephalus palaemon (assembly GCA_944567765.1). NCBI lineage: Eukaryota > Metazoa > Arthropoda > Insecta > Lepidoptera > Hesperiidae > Carterocephalus > Carterocephalus palaemon. Next base: position 356,259 of record OX155663.1, read on the forward strand.
TGAAATTATATGGTCTTATCTCTATTTTAATTCATAGAATATATCACAGAGTAATTTTACGTTAGAGAGTTCACATTTTAGTATTAAATTTTATACTTAAATAATTTGTAGAACGAAATAAAATATCTTATTGATCTAAAAATCGATCATAAAATTATACATGTAATGTGGTAATTGTGAAGTTAAAATACTTATAATTTTTATAAGAATAATTTTATAACTTTTACAAATTTTATTCATAGTTTTTAGTGTTCCCTAATTACTGCTTTACTTTTACTGTGTGTGTTTTATAGTGTTATATGTATCTTTAAGGAAAATTGTTTTATGTTAAGTGCTAGTTGCTTCCTCTGAACATTTATTACTCTTTCATCATGACAACTACGACCGTAGAGACCACGACAGTCAATCTAATACCAAAAGAAATAACAGATTTAATTCCTATGTTTAACGGTAATAAAAGACATTTAAGTTTATACGTGAGACAATGTGAATATGTGGTCGAGCGGTATAAAGGAAGTGTAGAACAAAATCTTTACGTCTTTAATGTTTTGACTAGTAGATTACAAGAGGATGCAGCTGCGCTCTTATCGGAGAGAGAAGATGTTGTTACATGGTCCGCATTAAAGAATTTGCTAATTCAGCATTTTGGAGACCCACGTAGTGAAGCTTGTATTAATATTGAATTAGAATCATTAAAAATTAATTCAGGTGAAAGCTTTTTAGATTTTTGCAATAGAATCCAAGGTGTTCGATCGCTGTTAATGTCGAAAGTGAATTTAATTGAAAATACTGAATTAAAACGCGCGAAGTCGATTATTTATGATAATACGGCTCTAAATGTATTTTTGTACAACCTTCCTGAAAATATGGTGCGCATCGTTAGGCTTAAGTCACCCACGACTTTGGAATCTGCGTTAAGTATCGTACTCGAAGAAGTCAATTTCCTAAATCAGTACAATACGCGCAATCGTATTCATGATAATGTTCAAAGGTCTGGTTCGAATTCAAACCCATTAACACAGTCTTCGGAGTACAAGGCCTCTTTACCCACTAATACTAAATTTAATTTTAATAATCCCCAAAATAAACAAATTAAGATGCCTCAACTTCCGTTTCAACCAATAAAGCCAATATTCGGCTATCGGCCTCAGTTAGGTTATAGGCCACCCCAACAATTTGGTTATAGGCCACCTCAACAATTTGGCTATAGGCCACATCAACAATTTGGCTATAGGACACCCCAACAAGGTTTTAGATTGAATGAGTTGACCATGAGCAATTACGAAGATTATCCATATTATGACGAACATTACTATTTTGACAATGAATTCTCAAATGATCTTGACTATTGGTATGATGTTAACTACACTGAGCACCACCCTAATGTATCTTATAACGAATCGGGATTAATAAATGAAAATCAGGAAGTGGATTTTCGGGAAATAGCCCCACCACCACTCACACAAGAAATCTTAGAACTAAACTGTGATCGCAATTTGAAACTTCCATACATTTATTTGGAAGAAATAGACGCAAAAATGATGATTGACACAGGTAGCATGAGATCATTTATTAGTCCTCGAAAGGCTTATGAGTATTTTAGTGAATTTATTAGGAAAGAACAATTTCAAGTAATAAGCACCCATGCTTCTAGTAGACACGACGAAGTTATGGAAATTCCTCTCTTACCTAGTTTTGTAAGTGACAATTGGCATAAATTCTATTTGTACGATGTTGATTCACGTTACGACGGACTTATTGGTAATGATCTTTTACAACAATTACACGCTGTTATTGATTTAAAAGAAAAACTATTAAAAACTAGCACTACATGTATTCCAATAATTAATAATAACCTAAATTATGTCATAGATTTACCGTCACGATCTGAGCGAAGAGTTAAGATACCCATCGATCAATATTCAGGCGATGCTATTCTTGAATTTCAAGATTTTGAAAATGGCTTGCGTATGCCTAGTGCTATTGTAAATTGTGTAAATGGATATGCCTATACAATGATTCAAAATATTTCAAACCATCCAAAACAACTCATCATTAAAAATCCCTTTCAGGTGACTAGACACGACATGAATGCTCAATACAATATAAATTTTGTTTCGAATGATAATGAGACTAATAAATTACTAGAAGACAATTTAAATAAACTCAGACTGGACCATACCAATGACGAAGAACGCGAAAAACTTTACAGACTTTGCAAAGAATACAAAGACATTTTTTACTGTGACCAAATACCTTTAACTTTTACTAATACGGTCAAACATCACATACGGACTAAGCACGAAGACCCTATATATGTAAAGCCTTACAGACAAGCTCCATTTGTACAAAATGAAATTAACAGACAAGTTGACAAATTATTGAAGGACAATGTAATACAAGAATCATATTCACCTTGGAATGCCCCCGTTCATTTAGTACCAAAAAAAATGGATGCATCTGGTGAGGCCAAATACAGGATGGTAATTGACTACCGACGACTAAACGACATTACCCTTGATGACAAATACCCCCTGCCAAATATAAACGATCTTTTTGACAAGTTAGGAAAAAGCGCATACTTCACTACACTCGACTTGGCAAGCGGGTATCACCAGATTGAAATAGACGAGAGAGACAGACAAAAGACAGCTTTCTCTACGCAACGCGGACATTTTGAATACCTTAGAATGCCATTCGGGTTAAAGACGGCGCCAGCCACGTTCCAACGGACCATGGATAATGTGCTGCGTGGGTTACAAGGATTACACTGCATGGTATATTTAGATGACATTATAATTTATGGGAATAGCCTTGATGAGATGATACAAAATATACGATTAGTTTTTGACAGAATTAGGGCGACTAACATGAAAATTCAACTTGACAAATCGGAGTTCTTACGGAAAGAAGTACTTTACCTTGGACATACAATTACGAAAGATGGACTGAGACCTAATAACGACAAAATTACTGCTGTATTAAATTATCCACTACCTAAAACGACGACTGAGATTAAGAGTTTCCTTGGACTTGTAGGTTACTACCGACGTTTCATCAAAGATTTCGCTAAAATCACCCAACCTCTAACATCCTGCCTAAAAAAACGTAACAAGATTATACTAGACCAGAAATACATTGACGCATTTAACAAATGTAAGGAACTCTTAACGCATGCCCCCCTTTTACAATACCCTGATTATGACAAACCTTTTGTACTAACGACCGATGCGTCAAATGTAGCTTTAGGAGCTGTTTTGTCACAAGGACAAATTGGGAGTGACAAACCCGTAGCATACGCAAGTCGTACCCTTAGCGATACCGAATCTCGTTATAGTACAATTGAACGCGAATTGCTCGCTATTGTCTGGGCAGTCAAACATTTCCGGCCATATTTGTATGGGCAAAAATTTTATATATACACTGACCATCGTCCTTTAGTGTGGCTTCAATCTCTCAAGGACCCCAGTAGTAAACTTACCCGGTGGAGACTACGTTTGCAAGACTTTGACTTCGAATTAATTTACAAATCTGGAAAGCAAAATACTAATGTCGACGCTCTGTCGAGGATAAAAATTAACGCTTTAGATTCAGACAGTGAAAACCCATCCTTAGCAGTTAACGTTGATGAAAATGAAAGAAATCTTAGGAAGCACCGAAATACTTTAATTACAGACACAGAAAAGAACCACAGCGATACATCAACGGCAACAATATCAGACTTAAGTCGAACAGCGACAGCTAGCTCTATAGAATTTAATGATGAAAACATTAATGAATATCCTGTACAGTCTGAATCTAGTAAGGTAGATACGATTCATTCAGCTGTTGACGAAGAGTCAACTGGTATACCAATTTTACACGAGGCTATAGACACAAAGCCAAATCAAATTTTAGTTTTTTCGTGGTTGAAGAATACAACACAAGTAAAACAGATCTCGCGTGACAAACAAAAGGTGTTAGAAGTTTTCTTACCAACAGATAATCCAGAATTAGTTAAAGAGTTCTTAAAACAATATATAAAGCCAAAAATTAAATATTTTATTTATTTCCAAGATCAGGAACATCGTAGATTATTTAGTAATGTAATAATCCAAATTTTTATGAAAGGTATGATTAGCCTATATGAATGCACACAACGAGTAATTTATGTAGAAGATGAAGAAGAACAGAGAAATCTAATAAATAAACATCATGAAGGAAAGACATGCCATCGTGGCATCAAAGAGACTTTAGTTAGGCTTCGTAGGAATTATTATTGGGATAGAATGCAGGAAACAGTCACTGCAGTCATTAACAGTTGCGAAGCATGCCGAAAAATGAAATATGACAGGAGACCCATAAAACCTGTTTTACAATTGACACAAACCCAGAATGCCCCATTTCAAGAATTATTCATAGATCTTTTTAACATTGAAGGTAAAACTTATCTAACTCTTATTGACGCATTTAGCAAGCTAGGACAGGCTATTGAAATTCAAGGTAAATCATCTCCCGAAGTTATCCGTGCTTTGATGAAATATTTTTCATACTACGGTATTCCTAAAAAGATTAGTGCTGACTCTGGTACCGAATTCAACAATGAATTAATGAAAGAATTCTTGAGTTTACATAAAATCGAAATTCACATGGGCACACCCAACAACCCTAATTCAATGGGTTTAATAGAACGCTTTCATTCAACAATCATAGAAATATATAGATTAGCCAAATATGAAAGACGATGTACCGATGCGGCATCTGTCATGACATACTCTATTATGGCATATAACCATTCAATTCATTCTGTTACCGAACTTACCCCGTTTGAAGTTGTTTTCGGTCATACCGATACAAGTAGCCCGTATTGCATAGAATTAGAAAAACAATATTTTCAGCAAATGGTTAAGGACCATGCAAAGCGAATTAAGGTTTTGTATAAGCATTTGGCAGACAAAATGGTAGCTATGAAGGATAAGAATAGGGAAAGGAGAGGTGGTGAAAATGATATTGAGTTTCATGAAGGACAAATAATTTTCGCCAAGGATGTTAACAAGCGTAAAAGTAAAGATAAACCAAGATATGTAGAAGCAATAATTACGGGTCAAGCTGAAAGAAACGTTTTACCCATACAAGTAGGTGAAAGACATACAAAAATACCTATTAAAAACGTAAAACGCCCTCCGCAGGTGGTGCAGCGTCCTGCTGGTAGCGATACCATCGCTGGCTCTGCATCTACAAACACTTGAAGATAACCCAGGTGTATTTCCAGCAAGGGAAGGTCAAGCATATGTGCAAACCGATCACTGGACTATAGTCAAGGTCATAAACTTAGAACAAATTCATAATGATTTAAACTATGTATCCACAAACTACCAACAAATGTGTATAGTAATCGATTGGAACGCATCATATTCTCAAGAGTTTATAAGTACTAAACGGCATACAGAGTTTATACGCGACATGACTGTGGAAAAATACCGACAATTAATCCCACAGAAACGCTCAAAAAGAGGGCTTATAGATCCATTGGGTTCTGTTATAAAAATGGTAACTGGTAATTTAGACCACAATGATGCAGTTAAATATGACGAACTTATTTCTAAGCTGACTCATAATCAAATTATTACAACAAAAAAATTAACCCTAGTCTCCAAAATGTTTGATAGTATTATAAATACAACTGACACAATAAATCAGAATATTGTAAATTTTCATAATCGCCTTACTAAGATTGAATTATTACTGAAGGATTTATCTGTTAACCAAAACAATTGGATTTTCTCAACTTATCTTTCAGAATTATTTACTGTATTTATAAGTAGCTTTCGTACTATATTTATTAGACTAAGTGAAATCGAAACAGCATTAGCTTTAAGTAAGGTGTCTGTATTACATCAATCAATTGTGAACTCTACGGAATTATTATATCATTTAGAATTAATTTCTCAATCTGAAAACTTAGTGTATCCACCAATAGAAACAAATTTGTTAAAAATAGAGGAGACCATATGTGTAAAATCATTTATTAAGAATAATCAAATAACATTTATAATGGTAATACCACTTACTGATAATTATACATACAACTATTTTAAAATTTATTCATTACCAATTTTTAATGAAGCTAAAAATAAAACCTTTGCTATAATCCCTAAATATCCTTACCTATTGGCGAGAGGAATGAAATACTTACCGATTTCAAAACCATGTCGTCCACTTTCTGCTGGCGATCAGTTCCTATGCACTGCAGATAACCAAGCCTTATATTATGAACCGACTTGCGTAGAGAAGCTTATGAAGTTTGACGATGACCATACCCCCTGCGTGCAGCAACAGGTCCAAATTGAGAACATCAGGGTCCAGCAAGTTAACGCAGATAGCTGGCTCCTCTATAGCAGATTGAAGACTACGTTAACTAAGCATTGCGGTTATGATATCACTAAACAACTTATATTCGGCACTTACCTGCTGACTATTGACGAGCCTTGTGACCTGGAAATCAATGGAATTCGCCTTCACCACCGTACCTTCGTGGAATTTGACGTTGTTAAAAAAATACCCATCATCACCTTACCCCAGTTACGCGCGAATGCAACCTTACCCAGTGCAAGTGTACTCAACATTAAGGGAATTAATTTAGACGAAGTGAAATATATGGCCTTTTCGTTAAAACATAGTGCCGCGATTGAAAGTGTTTTGAGTGAAAAGAAAGACTATAACTTCAGTGAAAATTTAGGATACGTAACCTTTGGCTTAGTAATTTTAAGTATTCTCGTGTATTTAATCTATGTAATCTGGCTAAAATCGCCAAAATGTCTTTTCGTTAAGGAAAATTGTCGGAATTCTCCCGATAATTTTCCTCCTAGGGTCGGAGGAGTTATGGAGACACCTCCGCCATCCGCTTTAGACTAAACATGCAAGCTCCGCGGTTTGTGCCCGCCGGATGAGCGACATGTACTAATTTTAAGTTCAGTAATAAATTGCCTCCAAATCGGTAATGACCTACTCGTAGTTTTAATTTTGACTCCTTAAATTCAAGTAATTTATATAAAAATACTCCACACACGCTCCGAAACCAAAAGTACCTACATCACATCATCATTCAAAAATCTTGTCTGGCAAACTCTGTTATAATTTGTAGTTATTTTGAGATGAATTGTTCATGTTTATAAGACAAAATTTAGTATGCATGTATCTTAAAAAAATTTTAATCTTGGTCTTCCTTCACCAAAATAGTAAAAAACATTATTTTTGTCAATTTTTTACTGTAGAACTAAATATATATAGCAGTTAGGATTTTATTATTATTATCTTTTTTAATTTTATTTTGGATAACTGTTTTTTTTTTAAATGTTAGACGTTTTCAGAGTAAGTTTTATTTTTTATGCTAAATTTGATGCACACCTAACGTTTTTCCTAGAAAGTTGTTTACACCTGTAACTGAGGTAACACTTAGTTCGTGTCAGTGCATGTTATAAGTTATTGTGTTGGTGTTTATCTTGTTGGTGTAACTTATTAAATAAATAAATAAAAAATCACACACGCCTGGATTTCCCCAAAGGGATAGGCAATGGTGTATAGACCCACTTGTCCATAATTAGGTATGGGGTGTGTGTGTAAGACCCGTGGCCAGCAGTGGGACGTCTATGGGTCGCAGCTAGCAGCAAGTAAATCTCGATATAATTTATTGGACATGAGTGGAGATTGCAAGAACCCGCTTGCAATAACATCTGAACCGGTTAAATACTCCTTGCAGTCTTGCAAAGTCGTACCTAACTCTTATGTAACGTCAGTTTCCTTATTATATAAGTACGCGTTCAGAATCAGAACCAGCAGATAATATACAGAAATACATGGTAAATAAAGGTTGACTGGCAGAAAAAGTCAATAGCCATGGTGGAGAGCTCTAGATCTCCTGAAGGAGATGTCGCTGTGCTGTGGCTATACAAAACTACACTCTATTTGCGATATGTCAAGAAAGCAAATAGAGTGTAGTTTTGTAGTTTTTTAACAAGTAGACGACCCCGGCGCGATGTGACTGTGACTGCCAAACGCGGTCCCAGGCTCGAATTCCGGCAGGGCTCGGTCCTGTGTCCGGGCTATGGACGTTACGAAGAAAAGGAATACAAATTCATTTATTGCCACAAAATACAAACAAAGGACATATACAAATACTAATAAAACTTAATTAAGTTTTTGGGCAAAAGGAGGTGTCTCACTCAGCATTACCTTAATAGGGCTTATGACCCATACAGTGCTGTTTTGCGGACACACGCTTCTCCCTAAGATGGTAGGCGGGAGTAGGCGTAATAAGGTCTCCCCGATATTCTCCCGATAGTCTCCCTGTGTGTGCCCACGTGTGTGTGGTATGTGTGTGTGTGTGTGTGTACGTGTGTTAGTGTGTGAATGTGTGCGTACATACGTGCGTGTTTAATAACGTAATAAAACAAATTACATGGCAACAATGTTTCATTTATGCTCCGTGTATTGGCCAACTGGCTGCCACTTGGTTTATAATAGCAAAGAATATGCAGGTAAACCTAGGTGGGAGGTAGGTACTACTGGGAATCTTAAAATAGATAAAGTAATACTTTGTCCCATCGAACCCAAGACTTCAAACCCCGCAGTAAAGCTTGAGACTAATAGCACAGAATACTTAATAGAACAATTTAATAGCAACGAGCAGGTAATGTTGATTGATTACGCTTGTCTTTTACCGTCGAGTGTTGACTATAAAACAGCTCACAAAAAATTCGCAATAAATAAAATAAATAATTTTAATCTAACGCGTATAAATAATCGAGACGAAATGTCAAGGGAGGCGCGAAGTGACGCAATCGCACGACAATGGCCCAGCCGGCCCACGGTCGTCCAGTGTTTGTGTGCAGGCATTCAAATCTAATCGGTGACGCCGAGGTCTGTAGCGTCCATAGCCCAATGGCTCGCGTCGATTCAATGTGATCGAAAGAGTTAAGCGACGACGGGCGCGGTCGGTTTGCGGATGGGTGACCGCTAGTGGCAAAATTTCATGGACGTTCATGGACGTTACCGTGGTACGGAGGGCACGTAAAGCCGTCGGTCTCGGTTGTTTTCAATGGTAGAAACAGTCGTTAAGCCTTGTTTGACCTTCGGGTGGCTTGAGAACATTCGACACTGGGTTGGCCACTAACCCCTCCACCAATCCGCATTGGAGCAGCGTGGTGGAGTATGCTCTAGACCTCCCTCAGTATTGTCTGTAGGGGAGACCCGTGCCCAGCAGTGGGACGTCTATGGGTCGACGGTCTATGCCGATCCGCACTTGGCTAGCGTGGACTAAGGCCACCCTATACCCTATAATACCCTATACCCTCCCATTCTGTGGAAGACAGTGCGTAACAGTGGGAAAAAGAATGGGTTGTGATGATGATGATGAATTTCATAACAAGTTAATTGTTGGCTATCGAAAAGTAAAAATTAAACTTAAACACTGCGAATCATGTACACATTCTATCACCGGGCGATATTACGGACCGCTCGTTGCATAATTCGCGCGAGTGATTTTAAATTACGATTAAAAATATTTAAAAAAAAAGCTTTTTATTTATATATTTAATTATTTTTTTCATGAATTGTCATCGGAACCAAATATACAGTGTGCTAAATTTCAAATCGATAGCTTCAGTGGAAGTGGTTGAAATATTGGTTGCAAGACATAGGTACATTCATACTACATACGAGTGAAGTTTAATAAAAGCTTTTAAAATATAGAACGCATGAAATTCGTACACGATTTTCGTACGCGAGTGAGATCCAAAAATACGGCTCATCTCGTCACCAACTTGTTGTGAGTGCCATTGTTTTTATATTCGTTGGATAGGTTGAATAAAGTACAAAGTTGAGATGCAATCAAGTCAGAACCTTTGGAGTAAAAATTAAATGTCAAATTCTTATCCAAAGCCGGTTTTGCTAGGTAATAAACTGGCTAGGACAGTGTGAATTGCTCCATAATTGTAGGTCTGTGGTCTCGTCTAGCCCTACGGCTAAACTGGAGCATGGGAAACCGCTAGTTTACACGATCTAAGTAGAACGAGGAGCAAAGATTATGTGTAAGTACAGAAGTGTTTACATTGTATTAGTTTTAAACATTCATTGAATTGGTTTAAAAAAAAAAGAAGAGAAAACTGAAATAAATATTTGAACAATTTATTTTATATAAGGTAGGTACCTACCTTATATAAAACCTAGGTACCTACTTATTTCATTAAAGAAATGTAACTTACATGTATTTTAATTTATGTTATTAGGTACCTTCTTTATATAACATGACGTGTAAATGTAAGACAACATGTGAAACATACGAAACCTATTTAATTAAGCAATTATGTATTATATTAATTTTAATTCAGAATTGCAGGATGTTCTTAAAAGTCTTCAAATTTAATTTAATTTAATTTTTAATGTGAGTTTATGGTCTATATGAAGATTATGACAAACAGTGTAAACTCTAAAGCGACGTTTCTACGTTTTAGGGAGTTTTTCGTAAATAGAAGTTCGCAATTTTGGTAAGGTTTGTTTGTATTATGAATTAAATAATTTGTGAGTTTATTTTACGTACGTACGTATACGTATCTATCTACGTTGTTAGATGTACGTATGTTTAGTTGCGTATATTAGGTTTTTGAAGCAATAAATATACATAATATAAATAAAATGAACAAGCATCTTTAAATATCTTATAAGTATGTACTCGTATAAAAGACCAGTGACAGTAAGTATTCAGATTAGCAGATAACCACCTGCGGTCTGACTTAACTAAACTTATCTTTATCTATCTTTAACTAGACCGCTCTGTGGGATACTTGATCTTTGACTAAAAACGGACGAAGTGAGCGGATTGCGTTAAGCTTTTGACACGATCGCTACTGAATGCATGTTTTATAAATGCTTTGTAGATTGCTGTTCTACTACACTATGAATAAGGTCTTTATTTGAGCAGGTATTTACTAACAGGACTAGGTATCTTACATTAAAATGGGTACTAGTATGGGTATAGTATATAGTATGGGTAGTAGTGGCGCAATTACTCTTAGACAAAACTCCTGTTAAGTGAAGTTCTCGTTCAGGGGTTACTCTACGGTTTGTAGTTTGTATCATATTATTAGCTGCAATATCTAATCGATTTCCACAACCTGTAAGCCTAACCTGGGACTTTCACTAATTACTTGTTTCTGGTCAATCATTAACATTAACACTCTGAAATATAACTGATAATAATAAAAACAGAAACTGTGTATTTTCTGTTTTTAGGGTCGGCGGACATGCACTCTGAACGTGAAACCACAAAATGCCAAAATCGCTGCGACCCATAGACGTCCCACTGCTGGGCACGGGTCTCCCCCACAGACGCAGCTGCGGGAGGTCTAGAGCATACTCTACCACGCTGCTCCAATGCGGATTGGTGGAGGGGTTAGTGGCCAACCCAGTGTCGAATGTTCTCAAGCCACCCGAAGGTCTTCGACAAGGCTTAACGACTGTTTCCACCATTGAAAACAATCGGGACCGACTATACGTGCCCTCCGAAGCACGGTAGCGTCCATGAAATTTTGCCACTAGCGGTCACCCATCCACAAACCGACCGCGTCCGTCGTTGCTTAACTCTTTCGATCACATATCGCAGGGTTGATTCTTGACATTCCATCCATTCATCCATCAGACTTTTGAGGTCCACTGCTGGACATAGGCCTCTCCTAAACGACACCACTCCGACCGGTCCTGTGCCTTCTGAAACCAGCATTGTACAGTGTACAGTGCAATTTCTACTAGACGCTCCATCTGATTTATTCCGTATTCTAAGGCTATATTTGAGGACTAGTGGACGCCCGCAGCTTCGCTCGCGTAGAATTAGACCCATTAACGACGTCTGCCCGCGTTCGGGTTGCCCAATTGACTTCAAAAATGGCAATTCATACTAACTTTGCACCCCCGTTTTAGGGGGTGAATTTTCAAAAGTCCTCTCTTAGTGCTCCCCTACGTTATAAAAGGAACCCCTGTGCAAAATTTCAAGTTTCTAACCCTTATAGTTTAGGCCCTGCGTTGATATGTCAGAGAGTCAGTCAGTCAGTCAGTCAGTCAGTCAGTCAGTCAGTCAGTCAGTCAGTCAGTCAGCTTCTCCTTTTATATATATAGATTCTAAAGCTATATTTGAGGATTGGTGGGTTAGTTCACTAATTCCTTCAGACAATATTTCACATAGCGCCCCCTGATTACCGCAACGATCTTGTTTGCGTGTCGGTTTGAGTAATATAATTAACAACAACAAAAACTGTAGTTAAGCCATGGAAACCATAATTCTAATCGGCCGTCACACTCCATTGGACAATGGTGTAAACACACGGGCGTATATTGTTGCGTGTCCGACCGTTGCGTTAGAGCGTTGAAATGTTCATTCAAATTACGAAGAAATGGTTATTCCATCAGTTACTTACATGTGCACAAAGTAAAATAAGGACGATATACCCAATGGCTATCTACTGATTAAATGTTGTAAACGTCGTGATGATAGATTTTTATTTTTATTTATTTATTTTGCACTAAAAAGGTACATACATTTTTAACATATAAATTTCTGCCAAACTGTAGGCCAGTTTGTCGGCAGTTTTTTGACGCGACGATGCGCGACCGAATATCCGTACGTATGCTCCCAGTATTTAACAGCAACCTTCCGATCGACTTTTACTTTGCCTCCATTGAACAACAATCTGTTCGAACAATCGAGAAAACGTACGCTTGTAAACGTGGGCAATTGATAAATTGCCTTAGAAAACCGGTCGCGTGACGAAATTGTTGGACGTGAGTGCTCATAATTCGGTATGATTTTATGTGGTATCGATTTGTGCCTAGAAATGAATAATTTACAGGAGAACCACTGGTGTCCATCAACCAGAGATGCTGGAGGTGAGCCGTGTGATGGCTCTCATAGATATTCTAGTCTTTTCTATTTAAGTTACGCCTTATGGATTATAATATATACTAATATTATAAATACGAAAGTAACTCTGTCTGTCTATCTCGCTTTCACGCTAAAACTACTGAACCGATTTAAATGAAATTTGGTACAAAGATCTAGTCTAGATCAGTCTAGAGCCTTAGAAAGGACATAAGCAACTTTTTTTTTAAATGGAAAAAGTGTTGTAAAGGGTTCAAAAGGGGGATGAAAGGTTATATGAAAGTATTGTCATTTTTAAAAGCTTTTATTTAATTTCACTCGTATGTATCTATGTATGTATCTCGTATGTATCTATGTAAGTATGTATGAATGAAATCTTGCAATCAACTTTCGAAATTAGGCTTGGGGACGATATTTGGCGACTGTACGTTATTGTCCCGAGCTTCCCGGTCAGAAATATTGAATTGGTTCAGGAATATTATGGGCCCTTTCCACGTTCCATAAGATCTAGAGAGATATTGTTCGGATATCCGAGTCTCGGTTACGGTTACGGTTACGCATGAACAATGTCGGTTATGTAGGCCGTGCAACCCGTGGCGACCTCTGTTGCGCAACGCGGTAACTCTCTTGCGCTTGTTACAACTCCACTTTGTACACTAAGTAGATAGCAGTATTAGTTTCTACGGTAGAACCTATAAGCGGTGACAGCCCAGTAGCTTTCGAACTCGCCTCTCACTCGAGCGGTCCGGGTTCAAACCCAAGCTGCAAGCACCGATGACTTTTCGAAGTTATATCCGATTTAAGAAATTAAATGTCACTTGCTGTAACGGTGAAGGACACATCGTGAAGAAACCTGCATGCCTGAGAGTTCATCATAATTTTGTCGAAGGCATGTGAACGTGAAGCGTGGTTGACTAAGGCCTAATCCCTCCCATTCTGAGAGGAAACCCGTGCCCAACAGTGGGACAAAGAAAGGGCTGTGATGATGATGATGCTGCCTATGCCGTGGTGGTACTGAGAGATCCGCGATTTTAGTGTAGCCCTTTTTTGTTTCTAACACCATAAATAATCGAGCTCAACATGTTGGCATGCAGATTAACGAACGATACGTCCTAATGTTTTGTTTACATCACAGTCGAGGCGCGGTTGCGTGTCTGCCTTGACCAAGAAGTCTGAACGTAATAATTTTTGTTTTTAAACAGTATTAAAATCACTGCATAAATTACCTCATAATATTATACCTAATATCAACGCCCCGGGCCAATGTCTATGGTAATTACATAAGATTCAACTTAGAATTGAATCGTGTTTAGCTACATTTATTCTGACTATAGCGTAGCGTAGCGACCATAGCCCAATGGCTTGCGTCGATTCAATGTGATCGAAAGAGTTAAGCAACGACCGGCGCGGTCGGTTTGTGGATGGGTGACCGCTAGTGACAAAATTTCATGGACGCTACCGTGCTTCGGAGAGCACGTTAAGCCGTCGGTCCCGGTTGTTTTCAATGCTGAAAACAGTCGTTAAGCCTTGTCAAAGACCTTCGGGTGGCTTGAGAACATTCTACACTGGGTTGGCCACTAACCCCTCCATCAATCCGCATTGGAGCAGCGTAGTGGAGTATGCTGTAGACCTCCCGCAGCAGTGTCTGTGGGGGATACCCGTGCCCAGCAGTGAGACGTCTATGGGTCGCAGCGATTCTGACATACAGTCAATGTTCTAATTCTTTAGTTGATACTATAGTTTATGTAAAGAAGTATACGCATAGGGTGAAGAAACATGTCCTTTATGGTACCTAGAACTAATGAGTCGAGCAGTAAATCACGGAATATAATCAAGCCTTTATTATATCATAATTTAGTTTCGAAACCACAAGCTCAAAGCTCAAGATTCGCTCATAATAATGTCACGGACATGTACACTTTGTGGTTTCGTCATGATCAATTTTGCGTTGGAGGTCTGAACAACACAAACATCATTAAGAAGGTACCTATACATGCATATATACATGCAGAAAGCCTCCGTCCGTCTGTCCGTCTGTCACCAGGCTGTGTCTCATGAACCGTGATAGTTAAACAATTTTCACAAATGATGTATTTCTGCTGCCGCTATAAAAACTAATAATTAAAAACAGAAAAATAAAAAAATTAAGTGGGCTCCCATACAACCATCATACAACAGACATGATTTTTTTGCCGTTTTTATTGATAACTAGCTGACCCCGCAAACGTTGTTCTTCCATATGAAATGTCAAAGTAATGCGACACTTCATGTAAATGATAATTTATACAAAACTACTAAAATAATGCCTAAAAAACATTTTCCAGTGGACCAAATTGTGAATCTAAACAATTCTCGAATCCCCTTGAAACACACACAAAATTTTTTATCAACATCTATCCAGCCGTTTAGGAATAGTTCACTGTCATACACACTACACAAGAAATATATATGTATATTAAGATGGTACGGAAACCTTCGTGCGCGAGTCCGACTCGCACTTGGCCGGTTTTTATTTCATCTTTCGTAGCAAAGACCCCTTTTAATACTTAACAGTATTTTGCAGAATGAAATATAGATAGATAGTACTATACGTTTTCGTATGATCTTGCGTTAGCGTTTGACAGTACAATCTCATTTTTATTTAGTTGTTGAGGGTTGACACCTCAGATCAATTACCTTTGTAAGTTTACAGTGTACTGTTTAGTGTTTATCATCTATATATTATCACTTCTAGCCACTGGTCTATGTCAATCTGCGCACATCATACCAACATAATGATGTCACGGTCATCGCGACACGTCATTTTGAAATATTGACGAAACACAAACAATACAAATGTTAAGGTCTGGTCTGGTGCGTAGAGCATAACACACACATACATACAGTCGCTGCGACCCATAGACGTCCCACAGCTGGGCACGGGTCTCCCCCACAGACGCAGCTGCGGGAGGTCTAGAGCATACTCCACCACGCTGCTCCAATGCGGATTGGTGGAGGGGTTAGTGGCAGTGTCGAATGTTCTCAAGCCACCCGAAGGTCTTCGACAAGGCTTAACGATTGTTTCCACCATTGAAAAAGCAACCGGGACCGACGGTTTTACGTGCCCTCCGAAGCACGGTAGCGTCCATGAAATTTTGCTACTAGCGGTCTCCCATCCACAAACCGACCGCGCCCGTCGTTGCTTGACTATTTCGATCACATTTAATCGAAGCGCGCAATTGGGCTATGGACGCTATATGCTTATTAAGACTAATGCTTGGTAAGACATTAATAATATTTAATGTATCGTAATAGCAATTTAGATCAATCATTTTAGCAATAGCGCCAATGTATTAATCAATATTGAGATGTAAAGATAAAGCTGTATCTTTTTTAAATGGATACAAGACTGTTAGTGTATTATTATGTTTAATTACAAATTAAACCATGTATTACAAAGTTTTATTTTAATCTATATATATAAAAGGAGAAGCTGACTGACTGACTGACTGACTGACATATCAACGCAGGGCCTAAACTCTAAGGGTTAGAATCTTGAAATTTTGCACAGGGGTTCCTTTTATAACGCAGGGGAGCACTAAGAAAGGATTTTTGAAAATTCACCCCCTAAGGGGGTAAAACGAGGGTGCAAAGTTAGTATGAAACTTTGCCGTTTTTAAAGTCAAGTGGGCAACCCGAACGCGGGCAGACGTCGTTAATACTACTAATACTACGCGAGCGAAGCTGCGGGGCGTCCACTAGTTTTTCATATTTGGAAAAGACACAAATAACATTACCACAATATAACAAAGATTACCAGAAAATCAAAGAAACAATAGTATTTTATTTCATTTTTACAGTATTTCTTACTAACATTTACTAACTGAACTATTACTAACACCAACTAACAGGACTAACTATCACTAACAGTTCCCAGTCCTCATACCCACTAACGAACTGACCAACTAATGTTGTAATTAACTCTCAGCTAACTGGACTAACCATCCCAGTCTCTATTTGAGTCTTGTTCAAAGTCAGTCACAATTATCATGGGCGGCAGCGGATGGGTGGTGCTGCAAGCTCGTTTGCTATCTTATATTCATAAATAAAAATAAAACACTGTGTCGGTTTTTTCTATTAGTTTCCACTGTTTTCGGACATTGAAATGTAAGCAACATTAAGAACTCGAGTCAAGGATGTCACCCCGCCACCCGCAGCCCTACAGCGGGGATATGAGTGTGTGTGATGGACGGACGGACGGACGGACGGACGGTTCTGTATCGATTACTTATCATCCCCTGATAGTTTTTTTTTTCAAGATTTATTCAACACCATACATTTATTAGCGTCTAATGTGAAATTGTATGCATGAGCCTAATTTTAGCGAGCAATTTTCACGAGATGTTTGCAGCGCTTTTTCCAACATTATACTTTTTTGGTTTTATATCTCGGCTTGCAGATCTTTATTTTTAGGAAGGTACTGATAAAATGTTAAGACGTGATCCTTTACCGTCGGCCTATTCTACAAGCTCAGAGTTACTCAACGAGCTATGGAGCGAGCAAGCACAGTATTTCGCTAGGTGACCGAATCAAGAATGATGAAATCCGTAAACGAACAAAGCACACCGACATAGTTCGCAGGGTTAGCATTTTGAAGTAGCAAAGGGCAGGCCACGTCGTTCGAAGGACTGATGAAGTGGTAAGAAATGTCCTCGAATGGAGACCACGACTCGGAAAAAGGAGCACAGGCCGCCCTTCGACAAGGTGGACAGACGACCTGAAGAACACGGCGGGAAACCCCTGGTTTCAGAAGACACAGGACCGGTCGGAGTGGTGTCGTTTAGGAGAGGCCTATGTCCAGCAGTGGACCCTAAAAGGCTGATGGATGGATGGATGACTGATAATGTAAAAACTAAAGATTCAACTTAGAAAAACCGCTAAATAAACATAAAATGTTTTAGATACTTGAGATGATGTTAAAATATCAAGATTACAATTTGCAAGCTGTTTCATAAACGAAGTAGGTTACGGTGATACTGTTTTTATCGAGTTTAACAAATTCAAGATTTCTATTTTGAATTGTATCGAGCGCTTGCCAGTTAAGGCTCGGTATATAATAATGTTAAGGCTAGAAACTAAGGTTAAATTTGAAATCTAGGACTGTTGAGTCAGCGTTAGAGATGGCGATTTATTAATATTAGTCTAGTTTTGTCATAGTTATAATGTGCTGTGTAGCGTCCATAGCCTAATGGCTCGCCGATTCAATGTGATCGACAGAGTTAAACAACGACGAGCGCGGTCGGTTTGTGGATTGTGACCGCTAGTGGCAAAATTTCATGGGCGCTACCGTGCTTCGGAGGGCACGTTAAGCCGTCGGTCGGATTATTCACATCCTCCTAGCCTCCAACCCTGATATGGATTCGTATGCGGTATTCATGCCGG
Organism: Carterocephalus palaemon; assembly: GCA_944567765.1. NCBI lineage: Eukaryota > Metazoa > Arthropoda > Insecta > Lepidoptera > Hesperiidae > Carterocephalus > Carterocephalus palaemon. Next base: position 374,587 of record OX155663.1, read on the forward strand.
GTTCATGCAGAAAAGGGTAAATCCAGAGTGCAACAATTCTGGATCAAAAATCGGCCGAGTCGTTTAAAAGAGTATGTAGCAAATATATTTCAAATTCTTGTTCATCCTACGGGAACACTACATTTATTCGGGATACAATAGCCTATTATGTTAATCCAGAGTGTCCGTTTGAACGTGAAGAAGTAACAAACATAACGCACACACTTTCAGACTTTTGCCTTTATAATATTTTATAGTTTATACTCAATACAACAATACGTAAGTAGTTACGTCGGTATTACGTTTAAAGAGGCATTACACTACAGTATCTTCATATTCTATTCTAAAAAAAATAACACTGACCTACCTGAAGAAAATATTATGCAGCCATTGCGTACATAAATACACTAACGTTCACAGTTATATTATCTCAAACACAAACAAACACTTAACAAAGTATTTTTATTACCTATGTTTTAAATTATTTTGATTTGAAATGAAAAACACTTCAATTCGATTTTAAATTAACTTCTAAAAATTACTTTATCGTACTTTTTACGAACTAAAAGTAAATAAACACAAGTTTAAAAACAGAACACAATTTAGCGAAACACGTTCAGAAACAGCGCAGCGGCACGGGCCTTTGGCGCCAAAATGGTGAAATGTCAAACTTGAGCGGGAAGGTAAGGTCGACGCTGGTTGATGGCGGGGGTTTGTAAAGGTGTACTAAGACAGAATTATTTATTTATTAATACAGAATTATTACTATTTTGATGCATTGATTTTCAATTCAATTTCGTGAGGTTAAGAAACGAACCTTGCAAACGAGCTTGCGGGACCACACTGCTGTTGCTCATGACAACTATGACAGACCTTGAACAAATTAAAAGACTAACAGGACTAACTGTCACAATCATTCCTAATAATTTGTAAAGAATAGTTCTTTACTAGTACAACTAATGTTCATAATTAACTTGTCTTTTTCGGAGACTTTCACAGTTGTCATGGGCGTCAGCAGATAGGTAGTGTAGTCGCTCAAAGATGCATTTCTACTCTTGACAATAAGATGTCTAGAAAAGTTTTAACGTAAAAAACATTTTTTTTTAATTTATTTGTGGGCTTAATCACGAATGATTACTTATGTCACCCTAATAAAATCTGTCCACACCATACAAGCAAAATCACAATACAACAATGAAAACAAATACATATTAATTCACATATTATGGTTTTCGAATGCTTCGGCCACAACTCGCGGTAACAAAAATTACCACAATTTGTGGAGGAAGCAGTGGAAAACAAAAAAATCATTGGAGTTGATCCGAGAATGAAATTAAATAAAGCTTAATTAACAATTTTACGTTATTAGAATGAGGGCTAGACAAAATTATGTTAAGATCACTAATATTATTTATTTTTTATTTCGTATTTACAATGGTGAATGCTCGGAGGAACTTCATAACTTCATTCCACCAACCTCATTCAACTATCGCACTACACGCCGAGGTCTGAAGTTTCATCCACACCGAATCGACTCATGGCCTACTACCACCGTGCGTTTCTCGCGGTCTTTTTTACGGCGAACTGGTCTTCTGTGGAATGAGCTTCCGACTGAGGTTTTCCCTCCGAGCTACGACATGGAGCGCTTCAATAAGAGTGTGAAACGCTTCCTTCAAGGCAGGCAACGCACCTGTGATACTCCTGGTGTCGCACGTGTCCAAAGACGACGGTGACCACTTACCATCAGGTGGCCCGTATGTCCCGTTTATATTTGTCCGTCCTATACTATGAAAAAATTTTTTTTAGAATAGTAGTACGATACACCTACAAAATCGCATCAAAATCGGTCCAGTGTGAATGCAGCCTAATATCTTCATCAAGCAACATGTAACTCACCGCGTGTAGGTCGATGCTGTAACTGGAGCATTTGTTTCGGCGCCTGAAGCATGTGCAGAAAGAATCCGGAAGCAAACGGACCTGCACGACCTCTATTCGATTATGTAGTCTTATGTAGAGCTTTTATTGTGACCAAATATTTACCTCGTTATTTTCATTACCAAGATTTTGTTGGGAATTATTAATCTATGTGTATAAAAGGAGAAGCTGACTGACTGACTGACTGACTGACATATCAACGCAGGGCCTAAACTATAAGGGATAGAAACTTGAAATTTTGCACAGGGGTTCCTTTTATAACGTAGGGGAGCAATATGAAAGGATTTTTGAAAATTCACCCCCTAAGGGGGTAAAACGGGTATGCAAAGTTAGTATGAAACTTTGCCGTTTTTGAAGTCAAGTGGGCAACCCGAACGCGGGCATACGTCGTTAATGGGTCTAATTCTACGCGAGCGAAGCTGCGAGCGTCCACTAGTAAATTAATAAATGTCTTATACATTCCCACACACGGCCATCTGACCCCAAACTAGGCGCCTGTACTAGGGTGTCAGAGACTGATATACATACATAGATATTTTTAAATACATACTTATATAGATAATACTAGTGGACGCCCGCAGCTTCGCTCGCGTAGAATTAGACATAACAATAGTTTAGTTTACACCAAGGAATATTATATAGCCTATGTCAATCAGTGAAGATGTAGCTTTCTAATGATAAAAGAATTTTTGAAATCGGTCCAGTAGTTTTTGTGTGAAAACATTACAAGCATCATTCCTCTTTATAATATTAGAATAGATTAACATCCCGATACAGAACAAACACAAGTGTTCGTCACACGAATGTTTGTCCTGAGCGGGATTCAACCCACAGAACAGTTAAAAGAGGTCACAGAACAGATAAAACCCTGTTCTGTGATTCAACCCACAGAACAGTTAAATTCAACCCACAGAGCAGTTAAATTCAACCCGACGACACCTGGCGTAACAGCGATTGCGCCAACGGGAGAGTCAAATTATTTCAATTATTTCATTGCTGAATCAGTGCGCATTGCTCGAAACTCGAAAGGTAGAGCTTAGAAAGGAGATAGTAAGATAAGGCTGCAAGCGAGTTTTACTCGAATTAATTTTGCAATTTAGTAATTGTTACTAGATCTATTCTAACCTTCAAAGATCACTGATTTTAGCTACCATACCTTTACAATTGTAACCCAATTTGTCTTACAGAATGGCTCCGACAAGATTAAACCCTGTTATCTAAGAATACTTTTCCGACCACTACATGCTCTCCGAAAAATTGAAGGGCTAAATTTTCCTGCTACCAATCTAAGTATATCAAAGATCGATAGAGTTTAAATTTGACACAACGCACAACGATCAACGCTTCACGAACAAAAGGGATCTCTGATTACGATACATCAGACGAATTTTATCGAAGTTACTGGTCAGTATAGCGGTGACAGCTCAGTGGCTATCGAACTCGCCTCTTACTCGAGCGGTCCGGGTTCAAACCCCAGCGGCACGCACCAAAGACTTTTCTAACTTATGTGCGACTAGTGGACGCCCGCAGCTTCGCTCGCGTAGAATTAGACCCATTAACGACGTCTGCCCGCGTTCGGGTTGCCCACTTGACTTCAAAAACGGCAAAGTTTCATACTAATTTGCACCCCCGTTTTACCCCCTTAGGGGTTGAATTTTCAAAAATCCTCTCTTAGTGCTCTCCTACGTTATAAAAGGAACCCCTGTGCAAAATTTCAAGTTTCTAACCCTTATAGTTTAGGCCCTGCGTTGATATGTCAGTGAGTCAGTCAGTCAGTCAGTCAGTCAGTCACCTTCTCCTTTTATATATATAGATTTAAGAAATTAAATGTCACTTGCTATAACAGTGAAAGACACATCGTGAGGAAACCTGCATGCCTGAGAGTTCTTCATAACGTTCTCGAAGGCATGTGAAGTCTGCCAATCCCCATTTGGCCAGCGTGGTGGACTAAGGCCTAATCCCTCCCATTCTGACAGGAGACCCGTGCCCAACAGTGCGACAAAAAAAAAGGGTTGTGATGATGATGATGACTGGTCAAAAACAAAGTTTCCAGTACCGTCTCTAGATGTAATTACGAAAGAGTGCAATGATATTTGTTACACAACCTTTCTTGCGGTCCCATTACGTAAATGAAAACTGGTTTTATTACCTTATTGTTTTTTATCAGTTTCTGAGTGACAATATACACTTTTATTACTTACATCTTCGCTACTTATTTTGTCTGACCAGTTGGCGCAATCGGTAGCGACCCTGCCTGTTGCGTCAGGGGTCATGGGTTCGCATCCCGTTCAGGACAAACATTCGTGTGATGAACACTTGTTTGTTCTTTGCCTGAACGTTAAGTACACACCAGCATAGTTCGCAGAGCTAGTAAGTTGAAATGACAATGGGCAGGCCACGTCGTTCGAAGGACTGACAACCGGTGGGGGAGAAAAGTCCTCGAATGGAGACCACGACTCGGAAAAAGGAGCACAGGCCGCCCTTCGACAAAGTGGACAGACGACCTAAAGAAGACGGCGGGAAACCGCTGGATTCAGAAGGCACAGGACCGGTCGGAGTGGTGTTGTTTAGGAGAGGCCTATGTCCAGCAGTGGACCTCAAAAGGCTACTGGTTGGATGGATGGAAGTGAACAACAATTTTTGAATTTAAAACTTTTACCATTCCACGACCAAGGACTCTGCTTAATAGCGACGAAGATCTAATTTGCCACAAGTGTTATTATCTGCGGACATTCGCGTTTATAATCTGTGAGGCAACGGCGACGGCGGAAGGCGCGCCGGCGCGGAACCGGTTGCGACATCTATGCCCGCGTGCCGGTATTAATTACTATTAAAGTTCGAAATTTAAAATAAATGCATTGTTTGTTTTGTGTTTTTAATGTTTTCATAGTTTCCCCATTCAGGGGATTCTGATGAATATCGTTCTCATTCATCATTCATTCTCATGTTTTCGGCGTCGAGAAGAGTAAGATCGTTAAATTCAAATTGTATTAATTTTTGTGTTATACTCTTAAATCAAACAAAGTTTTCAGTCTTAATATACTTTATGAACAATAAAACTAAAGGAACAATGCATATATCGTATCGTATCTCTATTTGTGTCACTATTGCTATTTCTGACACATCTTATAGTAAAATCCATCTTGGACTCTCTCTTTCTTACGCAAACATTTACAAGATGATTTAGATGATGATGAGAATATCAATTTTGCGCAACCACTATTCTTAACCTATCTACCTATCTTGAACGTAGCCTAATTGAAAACTGAGTAATCCATCGATACATACAATAATAATAATTAACTTGTAAAACAATTTCCACACAGACAATACATTCCAACAATACACCTTAAAATAATTAAGTATCAAATCTCCAAACTTACATTAAAAAAAGACGGGTTGCACTCCGGGAGTGCCGGCATAAGTGAAAACTTGATTATTAACGTTGAGCATGTTTGATATTTTGGAATGGTTAGGGAATAATTTTGCACCAATTGCTTTATCAGTATAAAAGTACTATCATTTATGTGGTAGAATACAATATTCATTTATTGCGCTATCGTACACAAACATGACAATTTATATTACATTAAAAATTTAACACTTTAAAACTATTGCAATTATTTTACATTAAAAAGTTTATCTCTCCGAAAAATCAACTTTCATCCATAATTTCAACGACTTTTTCCTGCCTAAACGAAACAGTAGGCCCAGGCATAGGTAGGTACATTTTCGCCGCGCCGTAGAGAGGGGATAGCTGTCTACTCTCCATCCGTCTTACGCTTTTTCGATCAGGTCACGTGTCCTGACGCGAGTTTAAGATTTTATACCCATTACAGAAAAAGTGCTCAACGCCGCTAAAGAAGTTTTCACTTCAAAAAAAGTATAGATTACACTAACATTATTACAGATCTATTATTGTATAAAATTACATAACAATCTACATTATCGATCGCTTGTTTCGATTGAGAGTTGTATTATTGAAAAGAACGATGAATATAAAATTTTAATTTCACATTTAGACATGGGTAAATTAGTTAACAAAATGCTTTACGAACCACCAAGATTCCTTCCAACGAATGTTCGGGACTTGCTAACTGTACATAGCATATTACTAATTTATTTTGTCCTTTTATTATCAAATCCGTGCTAAACTCGATACAATTTCAATTTATTTCAGTCAAATTCAATTCAATATCTAATATTGAATATAACGCAAGTAAAATACATTTCAGCATTATTTTAAGAATGAAAATATGTATTATATTGGCGGATAACAGGTGAAATGCGAATCAGAACTGGAATTGTTTCAACGTCCTTTTGCAATTCTAACTATTCTAATCAATAACAACAATAGAGTATTTGAAACTGCAACCTTCATACCGTTGATTTAAGTAGGAAATACAGTGCTATTTCATACCAGACTTTGTGATTAGCTCTACGAACTAGATCAGGGCTTACTACCTTTCAAGTGAAGGTAACTTGGGTGTGGTGGTAGGACTTGATGTTAGAATTCTTGGATTACTTGAAGGCCCTTAAATAATGATATCTTTAACCTAAGATTGCACTCAGAAACATCCAATAAATATACAATAAATATAAATATATATATTTTTTTACCACGTTACGAGACTTTCAACCCGTGTTCGTTAAAGACACTTTGTTAATACACAATAAGATCGTGTCGAAATTTCTTTGCCCTCTACAATAAACCTCATAACGAAGCTACATTATTTTTAAAGAGGTATGGATTCAGCTCATAAACCACTGCGAGCTCAAAATATTGTACCGTATGTAAACTAATTTTTCATAGTTTTTATTGGTAAAATCTATTGTATCTAGGCTAAGCAGGCAGTCACAATTCTCATTAAATTACCGTGATTAATTTGTTTACATGTAAAACATTGCTGTTAATAGGGCTGGCTCAAAAGCTTTCATCTTCCTTCGAATCAGCTTCGTTGTCATCTTCCTTTTCCGCAGCATAATCCAGGGAGTTCAAAAATTCCCTTTGCTTCTTCGACATAACTTCTTCTGAGCTAGATTTATTTTTCTCCTTTTGACGAAAACGGGGACTTGTATCGCTCGAGGTTTCTGTATTTTTACTAAAAGTTTTTTGCGTACGAGTAGCGGTTTCAGTTTTAGGCGTAGTTGGTTTTATATCTACTTGATTTTGTGGATTTTGTTCTCGAAAATTTTCTTCAATCCAATCTATATTTGCTTTCGTGTCCACCACGAAGTCATTGATTTTATTCGTAGGATGATGACTAGGTACGTTCGTGTATTCAATATTATTGTATAGAGTGACAGGATCCTCAGAGGAGGTTTCTAAATGTATGGTCTTAGAAGAAGTACTTTCTTCTGAAAAATTATGGTTTGTATCATTAATCGAAATATCCTTTATGTCATTATTATTTTTGCGATAGTTCAAAGCTTCTTCTGTGTTGTAATATGGTTTATTAGTAGATGAAACAAAATGATATGGTAAAGAAGTATCTTCACGTGTCTGCTCCGAGTTTGAATCATTGACAGATTTAAAATTTCGATAAAACTCCTCAATTTTATCTTCGTCGTCCACAACGTCATCATGATCTGTTGATTTGGACACATTTTGGTCTTTTCGAGTCGTGTTGTTGTTTTCTCTTTGTAAATTATTCAAATCGGAATCATTTAATAAACTTTCATGACTAGTCGGTTTTGATGTATTTTCGAGAACTTTTTTTGTTATGAGTTTATGATCTGGCGCACTTTTAATGGCTTCTATAAGTAGATCAAGGCCGTCCGATGCTATGAAAATAATTATATAATATTTGATTAAAAAATTAAAACTACACAATTTTGTATAAAAGTACCTAACACTATTTACCTGGTGGATGATACCTGGGTGCATGTCTCTTTAGTAAATACTCCATCAATATCAATAAGTATTCCATACTGTCACTATCTTCTAATATAGATCTTTTTTTACGGTTTAAAGTGTTCAACTTTTCTGCTAAATCTTTTAGTTTTTTTATATTCCTAAGTATATTTTTCGAATTATTCTCAATAATATCAGGTTTATTCAAAATCTTGTATTTATCTTTCTTGGCTGTATATTCAATATTTCCTTCATCACTGGTGCCAGTCTCTGAATTGCTTAGAATTTTTACTATTTGATTCATAAACTTAGTTTGAAGGTGATGGTAGTTAAGAAATAATTTCTTTAATTTTTCAAGTTTTTGATTCGTTACAATATCTTTTTCTGTGCCTAAATTATGTTTTTTATGACTACTGTCATTGTTAATATTGTTACTGAGTAATTTAGCATTATAATTTTGCTTTTTACTGTGGTACATTATAAGGCGAATGACTTCATCTAAAATTTTTGCAAATTTTCCCATTGATCTGACAAAGACATTAAAATTATCTTTAATATAATAAATTTGGGTCTTCTGAACCTCTGACAAATTTCTGGCACTATTATCATTATTGTACTTTTCGGTGACGATTGCAGTAAGTTTGTTAATATTCTCATTTGGACGATATGAGTTATTGATATTTTGTGTTTTGACATCATTTAAATCCAACATGTGCAGTAATCCTTTAATTATTCCAACTGATTTCAATATGGTTTCACCTTCAGTTTTCAACTGATAAACTAAATGTCTAAGTCTATTTTTATTCCTTTGGTCAAGGATACAGTGTTGTGGTTTCAGTTTTTGACATAATTTACATTTTATATCATTTGTTTTTTGAGTCTGATTATATCCTCCATATAAATCTTCATGATCGAGGGATTTCGTTTTTTCTTGTTTGCTGAATATTTTCTTTCAAGACGCTTGATTTTATTTAAAATCGTGAACCTTTTAGGCTTTATATTTTGTGCTTTTTCTATATTTAATTTTGTCATATCATCAGTATCGTGAAGTTTCTTTATAAGGGTTTTATTTTTAAAATTATGAGTTTTTTTCTCGGGTGATTCAGTATTCTTGTAAAAATTGTCTTTTGTTGATATATAACCTTTTATTTCGCTGTCAGTGACTATAAGGTTTTGTGTTAGTTCCGTTTGATTAAAAACAGGCTTAGGATATAATGTTGAAAAGTCATTGTCAGTAGACAAAACAACATTTTTAACTGTTGAATTCGTCGCTTTATTTATATCACTATTACCAGAAGTAAAATTATTTTTGTTAATTGACACTATAGATTGTGACTGCGTGTTGTTAAAATCATTTAAATCATAATATGTAGTTGTTATGTTTCTTTCGCCGTCAATTTTTTTTCTGTATTTTATAATAAAGTCAGCATCGTTTTCAAAAATATAATTTGTTTCATTGCCAAGTTCTAATTCCAATCCATTAATTCCAAATTTATTAAAATCCAATGTTTGATTTTGCGTACTGTTTTCTAAATTGTTAGAGTAAATTATGTCTGACACATTTTTTCCACCATTTTTTACAGTGCCATTTGACGTAGATTCTGAAAAAATATTCATCATTATAACATGAACCTTACGTTATTTACCAACCTTGAAAAATAAACCAACCACCAACCTCAAAGAATACATAAATAAACTTGCTACTTTAAAAGAGGGTTGTTTTGGTTTTTCATTTTCCCAGCACTTACACAGGCCGCTGGGACCAGGTGATAAGATACATTTACACTTAACTTCTTTTTTTACTCACCAGTGCCTAAAAGTGACGTAGAATTTTCTATTTGTCTCTTATTTCTATTGCGATTAATAGCATATTGAGGTATCGGTGTAAATTTTCTGGTAGTTCTTTTCTTCAGATTTGCTGTTGGTGTTGATTTTGATAAGAATTTAGTTATTTTCCTCTCCTTGTTTTCATCCAGATACTGTTGCTTTGACATTGAACGCTTTTTGACTACTTTGTTCCCTTGTTGTGTGTTATTTGTTTTCCGCTCAAAACTCTTAATCATTTTTTGCATTGTACTCATGAATTGCTTAACAACCTTTTGAGCCACTTCTACCGTGCTGTTTTCCTTCTTTTTGTCTTTATTTGATTGTATGTTAAGAGGTTTATTTGAAGTAACATTTTTTTTTATCAGAAGAGGTTTTTTACTTTTATTATTTATGCTAGGCGCGGCCTTTTTTCCTTGAACCTTGGTATTAGGCTTTTTAACCGACGCATATTTCTTGACTTGTGCACTTTTGACTTGGTTGTTCTTATGATTGGTAGACGCTGATGTCTTGGGAGTATTCCTCCTCGCGTTTGGCTTAATAGGTGGTTTCCTGGTAGGTTTCTTCGCAGGTTTTCCTGTATTTTTGGTTGTTTGTGTGGGAGCACGTTTCGATGTTTTCGATTGTCTCTTAGAAATTCGATTCCTGAGAGGTCCTCCTCTAGGCCGTTGCTTTTTCATTTGTTTCTTGCCATTTTCTGGAAGCAAATGGTTTTAATACGACTTTATTGAAAAAAAAATTAAAATAATCCTTACTAATATGAGAAAGTGTGTATGTGTGTTTGTTGCCTTTTTGGTTTGTCCGTCTCCTCCGACTCGGGACGATGGATCGACTTGATTTTAGCACAGATGTAGTGTACGGCTAGAGAAGTGACATAGGACACTTTTTAATCAGTAAATTGCACGATTTCCGTGAAATGGACATTACACTGAAATAATCTGAGAGGTAATTCTTCACGTAAAACGATTTGAAGCAGACGGAACAGCGGGGAAAGCTTGTGGGGTATATTTCACTTACTATCCGGGCAAAAGCTAAGTATGTGGCAATCCCAGCGGCCATTTGCATCGCAGTCACAGACAGTGCACCCGATACACCAGTCAGCTGGAAAACAAACGAAATTGCATATTGCATAATAAATTAATATACCAATTAAAGTCATTAAATTTCTTCAACCAATGGCAATAAGAATAATTAATCTTTTTTTGTTTAGTTTTAGGTTATATAAGTTGTAATTAATTATGTCTTTTGTCTATACTAATATTATAAAGAGGGTAGATGTGTTTGTAATGTTTTCACACAAAAACTACTGGACCGATTTCAAAAATTCTTTCGCCATTAGAAAGCTGCATCTTCACTGAGTGACATAGGCTATATAATATTACTAGGTGTAAACAAAACTATTGTTATTGTTATGTCTAATTCCACGCTAGCGAAGCTGCGGGCGTCCATTAGTTATCACTAATTCTGTTTGGTAAAATTACTAGTTTAATAATTATTTTGTGATGTAAATGAATTAAAGTATCGATATAACTATAAATAATAATGAAATAGAAACAAAGCAATAAGTCCATATACTTAAATTGACTGTACCTATTTAATGTTTAATGACATTTTGTCCTGTCAATATCACCAAGTAACCTACCTGGCGGACAGCCGTCGCTGAAACTAGACTCGAATGGCTTGCATTGCTCCGGGGACTGCTTGTTGAAGACTGCAATAAAGATATGAAACATAACGTCACGCCTGACGCCGCGAGGGTGCAGGCAGAGGTGTGGTTAGCTCCCATGGTAGGTATGGGTGAGTGAGAATATGCCATACACCGGGTTCAATTTGAACCTCCGAGTTACTACTGGGAATTTCAAGTTAGGTCGAAAGCAACTATTGTTGATTATTGCTATGCTGAATTAGGTGCCCGGTGTATGCCAATTGTAGGCGCACTCGATGGGTATTACATGGGACGTATAGCTTAAATGGCGACAAGTGGACATGAAATTATGTGAAATAAAGTGAAGTGATGTGAAATGGTAGCGTCCACGTAAAGCCTTCGGTTCCGGTTGTTTTAAATGCTGGAAACAGTTGTTAAACGTTGTCGACCTTCGAGTGGCTTGAGAACATTCGACACTGGGTTGGCCACTAACTCCTCCACCAATCCGCATTGGAGCAGCGTGGTGGAGTACGCTCTAGACCTCCCGCAGCAGTGTCTGTGGGAGACCCGTGCCCAGCAGTGGGACGTCTATGGGTCGCAGCGATGTCCAGCAGTGAATTGAATTGAATTGAATAAAGTTTATTCGTTACACAAGTTACAGTTTCTAAAGATAAACTTTACTAATCATTAAAACATAAAATAACTTATTAACTAAGTGCACTTTAAAAGGCTAATGGATGGATGGATGACTCTATCCCATTGCGTAACCGGTTGCTAGGCAAATTATAATGTTGGCGTTACAAAAAGAAATCGTAGAGTACACAACGCTTAGACGTATAGCTGGAAAAGGATTTCCTCTAACACTTAACTGTACAACACTGGCTGAATTGACAACATTTCATTTTTTAACATCCTCATATTATTACTTTATTCAAAAGCAAATGAAAAACTAAGGTACACGTGTCTTTTTACTTTTTTTTAAAACTGACGTTTTCACAGAAATTTTCTGGTTTAAAAATCATCACATTCTAAAAACTCTTACGCTGGATTCAATAACCTATCTACGGATAGATTTGGCTATCGGAGATAGAAATTTGACATAAGTCCCATATAAAATGTGTCAAATTTCTATCTCCGGTAGCCAAATCTATCTGTAGATATGTTATTGAAATCCAGCGTTAGGCGCCAAATGACATATATACGACTGAACTCGCTTTCTCACCATAACTCTTTGGTTGTCACTTGCTTGTCAAACTTGTCAAACTCTAATCTGTTCGTAGAATGACATTTGTGTCATTTGACTGAAAACTTCCGCCGCTTGAGCAGCGTGGCGCAGTATGCTCGGAAGTTGTAAGGCGTACTTACACTCTCTAGTCGCATCTCGAACGAACACTTCGCCCAGGCTTAAGGGGCTTCGCTTCGCCCTCGTGTCTCTGAAACAACAAAAAATATCAAGAAGACGAAGATATTTATATTTCACAAAACACTAAACAAATCGATATTTTACAATTAACTTAAAACTACTTAGGCTATGTATGTACAGTGTCATGCGTGAAACAAAAGGGTTATGCTCAGCATATACTACCCTGTGTCACAAGGCTGCTGATTTTCAGCGCAACCCTTTTTTCAAACAGGTCCATATGTGGTGACACAACTAATTAAAAAAATAATAATGAATATATAAATAGTTAAAATGATACAAACATAATCATACTCATCAGTTCATCAGTCTGTTGTTGCTGTTGTCCGCTGTCCGTCTGTCCATCTGGTGACAGACGGACAGACAGACACCGGAGCCTTTGTAATAGGGTCCAGTTTTACCCTTTGGGTACGGAACCCTTAATATCGTTGGACATTTTAAAATTCTTAATTTTCGGTTGTGACATATAGGATTTAAACTGTAAATTCGCAGATGACCTTACCGTTTCCCAATGTTATGACGGTAATGCTTCAAATCGCAGCGTTGGTTCTGCCGCCGCCAGCAGAGCGCGCTGTCGTCGTCCTGGCAGAAGCAGAGGAAGCAGTGGCCAGCCCCCAGTGAGTTGGGCGCGGCGTCTCGCTGGAAGAAATAGCCGGCGGTGGGGCAGGACGCGATGTGTCTCGTCACTGGGTGGGTGTCGTTTGGAGTATCTGATGGTGATATAATTAATCAATCAGGATGGTACCATATAGAATTCGCCCGGTACCACATAACACCACCATGGTACCTGGAACCATTTCTTGCTGCGACCCAGACGTCTCACTGCTGAGCACGGGTCCCACAGACACAGTTGCGAGAGGTCTAGAGCATACTCCACCACGCTGCTCCAATGCGGATTGGTGGAGGGGTTAATGGCCAACCCAGTGTTGAATGTTCTCAAGCCATCCGAAGGTATTCGTCAAGGCTTAACGAATTCCACCAAAACTCTACTAGGGTCTACTAGATTATCACGGAAGAAAAACTACACATGCCTTCAAGAAAATTATAGCGAACTCTCAGGCATGCATGTTTCTTTCACCGTTACAGCAGGTGACATTTAATTTCTTAAATCGCACATAACTTACAAAAGTCATTGGTGAGTGCCGCTGGGGTTGGAACCCAGACCGCTCGAGTGAGTAGCGAGTTCCATAGCCACTGGGCTATCACCGCTATCACGTCCCCGAAGGCCGACCGCTCTTAGAGAATTGTTGGACCTTCTTCCCCCGACCATCAGGGGAAATAGCGACTAACGGCTGCAGTTCGACACACCGTCTCTCACGCCCAACAGCGGGGATGTCACCGATAGGGTTCCTGGAGCAATTGCCCGGATAGAGGGACCATCTTTATACCCGAATTCCCTCACGCAGGAGCGCGAGTGCGATAAGGAATGAAGCAGTGGTCCTTCTTCATTCCTGACTGTTCTGACTGTTAAACTCATAAACTCCATTATAGCTGCAAAGCTTAGTAGGTAAACTCAGATTTCTTCAGGCTCTACCACCTACTTTTCTTTTTGATAAACAAACATTCAGATTAGATCACAACAGCTACGAGTACACTACAACAGCAGATTGGTAACACAAACATTGTGCAAATACCTTAGATCATTGTTTACAATCATGTTTTTGGTGTGTGGCATATTATGGCGCGCTTACACATTTACACTTGTCAAAACAAAAAAATAAATAGATAGATAGAACAAGACTAATTAAACTTGACGTAAAAGAAAGCACAAGAACTGCTTTAGAGTTAGGCCATAGTCCACCACGCTGGCCAAGAGCGGCCAGGCAGACTTCACATGCCTTCGAGAACATATATGAGGAGATCCGTGCCCAACAGTGGAACAAAGAACGGGTTGTGGTGGTAGACTCACCTCTGGCGGCCGCGTGCCGCAGGCCAAGAAGCAGGAGCCAGGCCAGCATGCTGCCAACTGCCAACTGCCAGAGTGCCAGATTATGTGCATGCGCATAATATTTGACGAAACGCGAGCGCGCGGCTGTTTGTAAACATGGCCGAACATTTTCACGTTTCGCATACAGGCACGGACTTGGACAATAATAAAACCTATACCCTCCCCTTCTCATTTATATTTCTTTGCCTTCTACCCAAAGGTTGTCTGGAAGAAATCGCTTCTGGAGCGATAGGACCTTTTGGTCACCACTTTTATCATATTATATTATAAATAATCATTGTTACCTTCATGTACCTTTCTTACCATTGTTCTAGTATTAAGTAATGTATTTTTGTTTGTTTTTTCATTCTTTTCTTGTGGTGTACAATAAATTGTATTTGTATTGTATAGCATTGTATCAAAATGAAAGTCCCCAAATATTGTTTCCGGTGTTTACACAGTTTTTATCAATTGAAATATTGCTTGGTAACGTTTAAATCCATAACCCACTTTTTCTACGCAGTGATAGAACCAACCGTTATTTATCGCGAGCGAGCTGACTTTTCAATGAGACCTCGAATGAATTAGTTCTATATTCAATCAGGTATGTAATTCGATAAATAAGAATACATTTAGTTGCACTAGCCAGTTCGAATAAGGTTCCATATAAATCAAAAGAGCGTAAGTGTTTTTATTAAGTTTAAATAGCATTCTTTTATTTTAGGGTAGGTTCACGGGGATCCCCTGGGGGATCGGGTTAGGGGGGTCGACATCATAAAGTAGGTAGTAACTTTGTACCGTTGGATTCAGAGCTTGCCCCGCTAGACCAAAGTCCCCCGATATTGAATCCTGCCGAGTCCGGCCCCTGCGCGCGCGCAGCACTAACACCGCATTCCGCCGCCATGCTACGCGCGCTCGGCCTGCTCTCGCTCGCTGGTATGTTATGTTTTCCTTGTTCGCTATGCAAACCACTCTACACATCCTTTTTACGTATAAAGTTAGTTTAACACTATACCTAGTTTGGCATTACTTCCATACAAACAAACGTAGAACTGTTTCCTCCTAGAATGTGCCAAATTTCCTCAACTCAGAAACCCTTTCCTACCACCAACCAGCGGCACATTATGAAAAATTGCCACGTATTACGATTCCAATTCTTTTGTTATTTAAATAATTGTTTATTATTCCATTTATTTTATTATTATTCCACTATTCCGCTATACGCATGTAAGTGCCACTAACCGTTGTAGAGTCACAGCAACAGCAGCCTCAGGGTTAAGGAGTCCGTTTGGGGGCGAAACACGTGTTGGTGGTTTTGTGTGTGCTGGTGTACCTATGTTTATTTCCATTGTTGTGTCATGCTTTCTTATGTAGGAGAAACGTAAGTTAGGAGTCATGAAATTATACACCATCATATGCCTTGCTCGAGGTTTATAACAATGGAATTTCGCAAAGTAATGCCTCATACAATTAACTAAAGAAAGAATAATTTCACATCATATATGATCTTAGAGAATCTGCACTTATGCTGCTTTGTCATCAACTTTTGCTTTAACCAATTTATACCATCAAAACATCTACTCATACCATTAGTTCTTCTGATACACGATCCATTACAGCGGCGCTATCCCAAGACTTCACCTACACGAAGCCATGGGACCCCTTCCGTCGCTCCAGCACCGAATGTGAGATGTGTCACGAGGGCAACTGTCTGGTGCGGAACGACGCCAGGTGCGAATACTATGCCGAAGCCAGCAAGGGTTTTGATGAAGATGATGATAACGTGACGCTGAGCGGACAGGAGGAGGCTAAGGCGGAGAGAGTTGATAGTATGCTGTTTGAACTTGTCGATTCAGGTATGTGACGTCAGGAATACGATATTACTCTTCTTCTAATCATAATGAATGTTGGCTGCTACTTCTTACATGGCATTCTTGCCATCAGGCATTTAGTCCGTCCATTGCAGGACGCGTTGAAAAAAAAAATCTAATGTCGGCTTCCAAGAAGCTGCAAACCATTAATGCCCTGTCTAAAAAGCCTTCAGAGTACTCCACCACGCTACTCCATTGCAGATTGGCGTAGGTTTAATGGCCAGTTAGGTGTAAGATGTTTTCTGTCAACGCGATGGCCTCCGACATGGTTTAACGACTGTTATCTTGCTATGATAATACCGACAGCTAAAAACGCATTTCATGCACGAAAGGGCTGAAGACATTGGCAGTAGTCATCCAATATACTTCTACTTCGTCTTCTATCCTATTTACATGAATGTTTAAGTTAATGTTATGGTGTTGGTCAAAATGTTCTTGTTTTTACAGCATCTTTAGCCGGCCAGAGCTGCGTTCCTTTCGCATCGCAGTACACGGACTGTACAAAAGGTAATAAAGACTGGCTCACAAGAAATAAATGCAATACAGTTTGCTGTATTGCATGCTGTTTAGTAAAAAAAATATTTAGTTGTGTTAGAATCAATGGATTGATGACCCGAAGAAGAAAGCAAACCGCTGGATTCAGAGGGTGTAGGATCGGAAGGAGTGATGGCAATTGAGGGAGGCCTTTGCCCAGCAGTGGACCTAGAAGGCTGATGGATGATAGGATCTCCAACGACGGCGGGTGATGACGAGGTAATTATTGTGGCTACACGGGCCTTGTAGATGCAGTACTTATTTTTGCATAAGAGCCTTGATCTTGGAGATCTCCAAGGGTGCTGAAGAAAAGAAAAAACAAGCATAATTCGCAAATTTCTTGAGAGTGCTTTTTCCTGAATTAGGTTTTTTTTCACACAACAAAAACACATTCAAAAACACCGTTGATCCACGATACTTCGCCTTAATTATTATTCTTGTTTTTATTTTAGAAAACATCTGTACTGGCTGCACATTCTGGATATGTAACGAGGAGGGTCGCTGGTTGCGAGGGAGCAAACAGGCATGCAGGCCTGTACCCAAGATGGACGTAGACCAACGGATGCTTGGCATTGTGTTGGAGAGTTTGAAGAGAAGTAAGTGCATTACATTACAACTAAATTTGTTACCATAAGAACTAATTGGATTAATCTGGTATTACAGCTTTAATGAAACGTGACATGTAGATCATGTTAATAATAACTATAGCCGACAGCATTTTTCATGATGTTTACGTTGAAACAATACCGAACAAACAATATATTTAATTAGATTATCAATTACTCTAATATCAGTCAACCTATTTAGATTTACCAATTGTTCGAACAGTTATCTTAATATTTTGTATTTCACAGAAGAAAAGTCTCAAAACAGAGAGAAACGATCGCTTGATTATTTAAACACAGTTCCAATCGCCAAAGATAAACTTACTTACAGAGATATATCTGAGTGGATGTATGATTTAGAGCCTAATAATAATGGACAACCCCTTGACATCGAACATATTTTAGAGTACTTTAATATAAACAAAACTAGTATAGATGGGGTTGAAGAGAACTCTACTACTTCACTGTCAATCAATACAAACGGTAAGACCATTAAAATTACACGTGGATGATGATTGAATTACACAATGCGTGAAAATTGAATTAATTTTAAAAATGTGTATCATTTTAGGATTTCCCTTAAGCACATCTTCATCAACAAACAGAAATGAAAATTACATAGATTTGTTAGAATTTAATGACATTCTTTTGGGTTTGGCAACTGAAGAATATAATACCAATAATCCTTTGGAAATAACTCCACCTACATTTACCAAACAAAATCATAGTCAATCCAACCTCAGTGATATTGATAACATTGATTACGATCCTATCCGTTTAATAAAACGGGACACTTTGGATTCACAAAAAAATAAAAGCCTTGCAACGCTTCAGATTAATGCAACAACGAACAATTTCACATTTGAGCAAATACTGAGAGATGCCCTACAAGGTATTACTAAAATCACAAATGAGAAACAAATTGAACTTGAAGAATTATTTAGTATTCGGGATAATTTATCTAAAATTGCAAAAACTCATAATGTTACATTTAACTTCAATACTACTATTACACGTGACAATTATAATAAACATCACATTGCCATTTATAAACTTGACACATATACAAAATGCGTAGCTGTATTAAAACGTGATATATACGATGCCATAGGGAATGATGTCCAAACAGCTATTTCATCTCATTCAAGTGACCTTCCAAAAGACTTGATTATATTTTTCGATTCGATGAAGAAATACATTCTTCGTGAACATGATAATTTCATTTCAAAGAAGAATGTGAACGACCATGAAGACTGCAAACTTAAAACTATTCAAGATCGAAACTTAAAGAATTTTAACCCTATAAGTCATTTGAGTAATATTTTAGCAGAAATGAATAAGTCTACGAGTCCTATGCAAACACTACGGGATTGTGGAAGAAAAATATTAAAAAGAGTTATAAAACAATTGTACTCAGAAGACATTGCTGTCATTGATCATATTGTTCACGAAACATATAATGATATCGATAGTTATTTAGAAAATGTAGGAACTAAGTGGAAAAAAATGCTTCAGGACATTGTGGAAAGTGGAGTATCTGAAAAATTATTTAGAATTAAATTACTGCATATTACACTAGAAGCAGATATTGGAAAAATGCAGGATATAGTAACTTTGTTAGAATTTGCTCGTAATAGACGCATGTCCGTTGTTAACGGTGCTATCGTAGATAAATCTTTATCAAGAATAAAAAACAATTTAGCACTTATACACGACAACGTAAATAAAATAATAAGCCATGAAAAAAGTAAAAATTTGAGAGAGGCGCAAAATCAATTACCAAAAAAGCAGTCAATTATACAGAAACTGAAAAAAATATTTCGAAACTCGAAAAACGATATCAGAAACATGTTAAAGAAAAACTTTTCAAAATCGGAAATTATGAAAAAGATTACGAGAAAGAGAAT
Source organism: Carterocephalus palaemon (assembly GCA_944567765.1). Lineage (NCBI taxonomy): Eukaryota > Metazoa > Arthropoda > Insecta > Lepidoptera > Hesperiidae > Carterocephalus > Carterocephalus palaemon. The sequence goes on from OX155663.1 coordinate 394,088, forward strand.
GAATGAATTAGAGAAACAAAGAATGCTAGATTATCAAGAATCGATGAAAAGGTGGCAAGATACAAATACAGATTCCGAAAGGAGAAAGAGATCCGTTTGGTGGTTTGGGACCACATTCGCAGATCGGATTAAAAGTATAATTCCAGGTTATTTAAAAAGAAAGGTACATCCAGCAATACAGCAGAAGAAAGCGGAGAAAACGCAATCCACGCGAGCAGACGGTAAGCATGTATCAGTATCATGGATCTACTAACAACTTAAAAGTACCCAAGGGGCAGATAGGTTGATTAGGCTGAGCAAAAACTTACAAAACCTAACTATTATGAATAATAATGCATATAATGAGAACTGTTGATTCGCTACAATACTGATTTCAGAAGCTGAGTGTAGATTATTTATAGTTAATGAAAATAAAAGTTAAAAAATCGGATAATAAACAGAGTAGATGGTTATTCTTAATTGTCTTAGCCCTTTCTAAAGACAATATAACATAGCAGCCGAAGGGAAAGGATGTAGTAGACCTAAGTATCACCAGTAATGTTTATGTACTATATGAGCCTGGTGAGGGGGCCTATTTTCATACACTGGGTTCAAATCTCAACTATGAGCTACTACTGATAATTTCAAGTCAGAAAATACTTATTATGCTTTGCCCGGTCTCGAACCCAGGAACTGTAACTTAGCAGTGGTTTTTGCGACTACTAGATCAACAAGGCTATAGATACTTTTCTTTCATACCGACTGCATATCATTTCTGGATGTTCGTGCATCTGCATATAATTTTCTTTGTAATTTCAGATGGTAAAAAGGAGAAAACTAAAAAGCCTTTAACTGCGAAAACAAGCAATATCTCACGTAAATCGATTTAATCATAACATCTCCACTTCTGTTTGATTTGAGAACTGTTTCCAACGCTGTCTTTTGAAACTAGAAACTTATAACACTTAAGTACAAACAAATGCCTTAACTTTAAGAAGAAATTGAATTTCATGAATCAATACAAATAAACGTATAACATACAGAAAAAAATCAAGCTTTTTTATAAATATATGATAGCAAAATAACATGCAACAACACCACTGTCATCCATGACATCCGTGACAGACGAGGACGAGACTCATTAGAGTCTCATTCCAAGTCTCTCACAGATGTGTTGCTGCCGTTGTGACTAAGATGGTCGCCTCTAAATAAATTTAGTTTTCCTATTACTTTTAATTATACGTAGGTACTGTTTATTTAACTTTCGGGTGGATTTTCCCTGAAATTCGTATGATGTAAGACTGTCAATTCAATGAAGACGAATTATTCCAAATCACGTCAAAACACCACCACAGAACACAAAACGATTGGATGAATTCTTGATAGCGAATTTGTCATTATTATTAAAGTGTAGCGCGATAATGTGTTTGTATATGTACGTTGTGTTGGGTTACATTTATGTTTTGCGACTACAAAATAATATTATTAATTAAAATTTAGATAATTTTGTCTCAATATCTCAAAAGCCACCAAAAAAGTACCAAGAGTATTGCCCAGTGCCCCGTAATGTCTCGGGAAATTATAAAAAAATGTAGAAAAGTAGAAGGAAGTTATTTATAAATAATTTTAAAATAAGTACATAAGTAATATTTTAACTATATTAATAAATCATAGAAGGCAATGAAATAGCTAATATGCCTTTCAGTATAAATCAAAATAATAATTAAACTGAAACAAGTTTGATATTTCATAAATAAATATTTATTACGTGATTGATACAAAAGTATAAAATTATCAAACGTTATCCTATTTATTCTTTCAGCCCCTTTAGATTCCACATCTGTTTCCGAAAGTAGTCTTGAGATAACATTTTGATCCTCTTAGGATCGTCGATCCTTACCAATGGATCTTTGAATGCTAATAGTTTCGGCCCAATAGATTCCTCTTTGTTATTAAACACAGGAAATTGAGTATCTGAAACACAAATTGAGTAACGGAGTTATAGATTTCTCCAATTCCTGTTTGATGTAGTTGTGGTATCGCAAAATATGGCTCGCGTTGATCGTACGTGATCGACCAAGTTAAGCAACGTCGGGCGCGGTCGGTATGAGGATGGCTAGGGGCAATTTTCTGCCGTTAAGGCCCCGGTTATTTTCAATTATAAAAATAATATCTTATATTATATTGGAGACTTTCGGTGGCTTGAGAACATTCGACACTGGATTGGCCACTAAACCCTCCACCAATTCGCATTGGAACAGCATTGTGGAGTATATACTCTAGACTATACTATACTCTCCTTCAGTTGTGACTTTGGTAGAGATTGGTGGGACGCGTTGTTTGCAGCTTAGATTTACTAATTAAATATATACGTATAGTATAGTACGTATAGTGCTAGTTAAATATTATACGTATGTACCTGTAAACATGCTCCGTCTTCTTGTTGGGAGAAGCTGGGTGTTAGCTTCAAATGCTTTATACAGTTCCTTTGCCAGGCCCACGTTACCAGCTTCTAAGTTGAGAATTATTCTTTTGGCAATATTATAACTCAAATCCGCATTGACATCAGTTCCAGATTGCTCTTTAGATTTAATGTAAAGCAATATACGGTTCATTATTAATTGATTCATTATGTGATCCCTGTTCAATTTGAACTCATTGTTTTCATCGGAGTTATCCCATTTGGGCATCACCAGCGATTGCTTAGATTCGGAGACCACGCTGAGCTGAGGCTTCACATTGAGTAAGGCTAGTGAATCTCTTTTGAATTTTTCAACAAGTTCAACTACTCTCCTATTCAAATTTATATTCATGGCTGCATTATTAACAAACTCCAAAAAATCATTTTGCTTTTCTAAAGGCAAATTTGTAATCGTTCCGAGCGATTGTTTAATATTACCGAGCACGTCTGTATATTGTTTCACATCTGCTAGAAGGGTTTTTAACAAAATCAACCTTTCTGATGGCGCAACCCCTGACTGGATTATTTTATTTTTATATGTATTACTAGATAACTCTGCTTTGTCCATCATTTCTCTGAGCTCCTTATAAGATTTTGGAAGTTCATCCAAACTTCTACGCGATGTTGGTTTATTAAGTTTATCAAGATTTTTTATCGCTCGCTCCCACACAATTGCAGACTTAGGTCGTGCTGTAACCATTGAATTTACTCTTCTGCTCGGTGACATAAACTTCGTATCGAATTTAAGGGCATCTATGAAAGATTTTATTTTATTTAAAGGACTAGTAACCACTTCAATTTTAGAGTTATCTTTAGAAGGATCAACATTCAACATGTTGTAAATGCAAGGAAGTGCGTCTGCTATGTTAATATTGGTTTTTGTTTTTATTCCATGCTCCTTCTGTAGCTCAATCAAGTCTTGTAAAATGGTTTTAATATCATTTTTAAGTTTTTCCTTGGCAGATTCAAGGTTATCAGGTTTATTTATTGCATTATTTCTTAAAATTTTTGCAGTGGTTATACTTGGTACTGTAGTTGAAGTTGTAGAAGGTGTACTACTATGTACTTTATGCGAATCAGGCTGATCATTGAGTAGCTTCATTAGGTCAGAGAAGGACTTAATTTTGAAAAATTCAGATAAGTTATATAAAATACTTCCTTCAACATTTGAAAGCGGCGTAATGACAGGCGCTTTTAAATGTGAAAAAAAGCAATTGGAATGATTTTCTACGTTGCTCAAGTAATCCATAAGCATTTTATCCTTGTTGGTTACTGTAGTATTAGCAAGGTCTATGTCAAATAACTTTTCAATATTTTTCTTTGCAATATCATCTTTTCTTAGCAACTTATACATTTTAATTTTATTCATTATTCTTTTACTACTTTTATTCGGAAGTAATAAGTCTGTAATTTTTGATAAAACTTTACCGAAAAGGTTTAATGATACGTTGTCACTATCAATTGATTTTGGATTATTAGATTCTGGCAGGCTTTTCAAACCTTTCAAACTTTTTTGCAAATTCTCATATTTCTTTATTAAATTAAGAACGTCATTTACTTTATCTATAGGGTTGACCTTGCCTTTGTTAACTCTTAGTGCAGGAACATTGCTAGCGTTGCTTATCACTTGGTTAGTATTGTTTTGTTTGGGTTTTGATGTTTCAGAACAATTATTATTCTTTTGCACAGTCTCTTCTGCTTCCTCTATGTTTGCACATATTGAAAAGTTTTTATTACCCTGATTTTCATCAATGACACGTGACAATTTTTCTAAAGCATTTTTTAAAAAACTTTCTTGCCTTAAACTTAGTGGTTCTTTAAACAAATCCAACAAACTATTTATTTTTTCGTGTTTAATTTCTTCTGTTTCAAAAAACCCTTCATTTGTATCTTTCTCCATCTCCCATAGTTTATTTAATAAATTTCCAGCTATGAACGTCATTGCCGTTAACGTGTCGTTTTCGGGCGTAAAAGTTATATTTGAAACGGGTACAACATTTTTGTCTCCTATAGTCTCAGTACCTCGTGTCAATTCTTTTACTACCAACTTTGATAAATCTTTATTTTTGTCATTGTTAGAATAATTCCCAAGTAATTTATGTATTTCTTCATGACTCAAACCATTAATTTTATCTTCAACTGGATGTTTGGAGTCTACTTTATTTTCAGCAATATGATGCTCTAACTCATGTGGCTGGCTGTATTCAATATGCAACGCACTTGCGTCGGAATTGTTATTGTGATCTATAGTATTTGTTCGTCTTGATACTTTTCGTCTGTCTCCAGCATTAACCTTTTGTGCTTCTAAAGTACCGGTAAAATTGAAATTTTTAAGTGTATCTGCAAAATAAAGTTTACCTTTTTGACTGAATTTCGAAGAAATTTTGAAAATTCTTATCAATATGAAGGTCATAAATATACCTTTATTAATTTCATCAACCGTTTCATAAAACTTCACTGTGGAATTGTGGTCATCATCAGCTGATCGTTTCTGTCTGCCCAATAGTAATTTCAGCTCTTCGTCTAAATCAAACTTTTTTTCTGGAACTAAATCGAGATACATTAACTTACATCCTTTACTTAAATTAATTAAAAAACAACACTTACATAGAAAGCTGGAACTTATAGGTTAAAAATAAGGGTAGGTATTAATAAGTGGACGGAAATGTGGTAGCGTGCTATAATTTATGAAACGGTGCTTTTGTGCGTTGTAGAAGACAGACGAATAATGTATCCTGGAAAAATGGAAATTCAGTCAGTAAAACATTAAGATTTCAAGACAAGACATTTTCTGAATTAGACCTTTTATTCATACCTAGAAGGAGATCATCTTCGGGGTTCGGCGGGGCAGGCACGAGGGAACCAGGGTCTCTTCTCGGTCCCTTACCAGCATAGCCTAAAAAGCATTTAAATGTCATATCATAAATCTCATTTATAATATTTATTGCTTTAGCAGGTAAGTAATAAATCGCTACGGTAGTAATGCGCTAGCGATCAATATTATAAAGAGGAAAGATTTGTTTGTAATGTTTTCACACAAAACTGCTGGACCAATTTCAAAAATTCTTTCACCATTAGAAAGCTGCATCTTCACTGAGTGACATAGGCTATATAATATTACTAGGTGTAACTGAAACTATTGTTATGTCTAATAATAAATAAAGATGGTCAAGTTAACAGTGTCTAGCTCTCTAATATTTGCCTGGTGGTGTACAATATTCATTTAATCTATTTTAATAAATCTGTACTAATCTGTAGAAATCTGTTTAATAAATCTTAAAAATTCTATCAACTCCCAGGCTGGGATCTTATTCGCTTAAGATTTGACCATTATGACGAATAAAGATATTTTAAATCCGTCTCAACTACATAAATGCAACTCGCACCTATAAATAAAGTTTCGCCGCGGTAGTAATGCCTGGCGATCCCGTGGCGTCTCTCTCGCTGAAGGCACCGCTGGGTTTTAGTGGGTATTGTGGCAAGTCATTGCCAGTGGTCCCACATACCTGCCCTGGTCACGGGCAGGATGCGTAAAAGCATTTCCCAGAGAAAAAAAAAGACAAGACAAGAGCGAGACAGCGAGTTCCGTGTCGCTCCGTCACACGCCCAGACACATTTTTCAAATTTGGAAGAGCCCATCTCCCTCTACTGAAATAAAATTGACACGAACCTTTCATGAGATTATCCAGGGCGTTATCCAAAATCAGGTCATCGAGCATCTCGTCGTGCTTGTTATCCGGGCACTCGAGGACACGTTCGCAGCGCCACTGCCCCTCCCCGCCGCAAGTGCAGCGAGTGCAGCCAGAGCAAATGTTCGCTGGAAGGCACATCAAGATTGCATCATAAATCACAATCTTACAACTTATAATATGTAACAGTCGAATAGCAGTTTAATATGAACTCGTGCGTGCTCGTTTGCTCTCTTTACATTAAACTACAGGCGACGTACTTTTGAATCTCATTCGTATACAAAAATCGCCAATTACCACCATAGAAAGATACCACTCGATATATTATAATGCCTACAATAAACTTAATACGAAATTCGCATACGAGAATACGTGGGTTCGAATCTCGCTCAGGACAAATATTCGTGTAACGAACACTTGTGTTTGTTCTGTGTCTGGATGTTAATATTATCTATTTAAATATGTATTTAATAATATATTGTAGTACAGGCTCGCGCCTCTTTTGGGGTCAGATGGCCGTGTGTGAGATTGTCCAAGATATTTATAAATTTATTTTTATAATGAAATTAATCAGGCTCACAAGTAATCGGATTAGCGCCTGTATAAACGTAATAGCAATTTTAATTTGCAACGAGTTGAATGAAAATAACAGCATCGTTAAACAAAACTAATAAAGTCGCTTTTGTACACAACCGAACTAAATCATCATCATCACAACTCACAACCCTTTCTTTGTCCCACTGTGGGGGCACGGGTCTCCTATCAGAATGGGAGGGATTAGGCTTTAGTCCACCACGCTGGCCAAGTGCGGATTGGCAGATTTCACATGCCGTCGAGAATATTATGATGATGTCTCAGACATGCAGGTTTCCTCACGATGTGTGCTATAACGGTGAAGGCACCGTTAAAGCAAGTAACATTTAATTTCTTAAATCGCACATAGATAACATAGATAGTGAGTGCCGCTTGGGTTTGAACCCGGACCGCTCGAGTGAGAGGCGAGTTCGATAGCCACTGGGCGGTCACCGCTACATAGGTAAATATATATAAACATTTTTTTTTTAAATATATGCAAAATCAAAATCAGTGATTAGTTCTTACCTTCCGTGCAATCAGAATATTGCGAAACGAAAGGTACACATTTCGACTCGTCCAATCCATTTCCAACTGAAAATTACAACAATAATTATACCAAACAATTTGATAATCAAAGAAATAAAATCAAAATAATAAATTTAATAACAGAATTTTCCAATATTTACCTTGAGTTATTCTTTTCTACATATCTACTCAAAAACAACGATATAAGAAGTAACCTAACATCATATACGTATATTCTCATAGGTAAACCACAAGGATTACCTACATTATCTACACCGAATTACCTAATCTCTTTGTCTAAAGCTCAGTTATAATTATGATAGAACTTCAGGTAAGTTCGTTTAATCATTAACTATGAGCGAGTAATCTTTGCTATTATTAATATTCCTTTATTAATGAGATTTTGTTTTAAGTGTGTAATTTTAATCTCCCCAATCAACTTCAATTTTATTTCAACCGGAAGGTGCTTATAAGCAAGAATCAGGTCGGATTCTTGCATATAAGCACTGATTCATATCTCATATATCGTACTTAAAACTCTACTTAAAATAATCCTTTAAAAAGCTAATGTAAGAAAAAATAAAGCAATCAAAAAGTGCTAAATCAGTGCAACAGACCAAACGAAATACGTGCTGTTTTTAACATTATAAAAGTGATTATGTAGTAGTAATAGTGATTAGATAGTATTTTGTGCAATTATAGGTGCTTATGTATGTGCGCAGATCAAGAAAAGTTAAGACCACACTTGAAACACAAATATTATACACAAATATTTTAATCAAATCGTATAAAAGTAACAAAAGTATTTAAAAAAACAACACTCATAAAACACTAATCACGATAACACCAAACAGATTCACACAATTGAACACAATAATAATAATATGACGTTAATTTCACGTAATCGTAACACTGTGTAAATATAATGAATTTCTTCGAACTGATTCCTTAACAACTTTTATGTATCTGTTGCATTATCGTATTCAAAATTAATAGTAATTTCATTTCCATAAATTAATTGGTGTGATTCTTCACTTTTTTTTTTCGTTTTCTTCTTGTCCAACTTCACTTTTGAAAATATTGTGTTACTCAAACTATTTAATTTTATCATTATTGTTAACTGTCCCACAGTACAGTTCGTCAAAAGTTTTAATTTCAACTATTTTCAGCATATAATTCATCTCACTCTCTCTTTCAATAAGTATTATTTTCAGTTACTGTAATCATTATTACTACTAACTTCTTCTGCTATTTCGATCTAGTCGTTATTAACTATGAAGTCCACATAGTCTCCGCCAGGGCTTCCGGATAAAATGTTCTCCTTGGGCACCTTCCGCCTCATCATCCGGATCTTGTTCCGGACCTGCGCGTGAAGGTTCCGGCGGTGGCCGTCCGGATGCTCGCAACACAGCGTATCGCCTCCTGCAAACCAATCCGGAAAATACCGTTCATATACATTCGTATCATTTTCAAAGTTCATCAAAATCATTGGTGTCAGTTGTGATCAAGTTGGATTAACATGAGGCGATACGCTTTTAATTTGCTTTTATAAAGGATATTAATATTCATGGCTTAATCGCTTCTTAGGTATACTTTATAATATTCAACGTTACTGTATAGTTTCACATTAAAAAGGAACGAGCATTCTGAAACAGTCTGAATTATTGTTTAATTTAATTTTTAATCACTTTTAAACAAACGTAAAATTGTACCACATAAACGCACTTGTAAAGTCAACAACACAATTATAACACTTTAAAATGTAAGACTTAAATAGTAATAATTTTGATAGAACACGTGAAAAAATGCAGATTGCAACCCAAAGCCATGAGAAAACCGATACCGCACTCAACCGTACCATGTTCCATGAAATCAAATATCCCTTCATCCATCTTCCTCCTAATTCTGTACGACAGAGTCCTGAAGTAAGCTGGTCTATCTTGTTTGAAGAGCGTTCTATAATCATCTCTCATAGCGTTAGGACGTCGGATGATTCTGTAGTACTCGCAGAAGAGAGGATTTCTGGCGATGCAACCGGCGCTTTGTCCGCCGGTAGAACAGATGCAGTAGAAACATACATCTTTGTTGGAATAATCTAGAAGCGAGTCGATATCGCTAGCGACGTCGATGTCGGTGTCGTTCGCGGTGATGCTGTTGCTGTAGTAGGACCTGCCACGTCTACAAGCCGCCTTGGGATTGTATGGGATCTCGTCGTCGTGCCAGATGTAATCTGTAGTTTATGGAAGAAATAAATCTCAAGGGATAGATTTAATACGACTAGAAAGACTTTAACGACCTAAAGAGAAATTTCAATCAATTTTGATTCTAATACCTAAACAACTATCTAAAGTATGCTAGAAAGATTATCCTAAAGAATATGTTATTCAAGTCTACAAATTCCTACCAATTCTGAAAACCTAACCTACTTGATATTTCTCTTAGCTTGTGTGGTTGAGATTTAAAAACAGCACTTTTCCATTTGGTCTCTTGCTTACAGGTTACCACCGACCTCGTCTGATCCTGTAGGCCAAGATCCTCGAATGGTCGTAAGGAATGTTCGATTCCCACTCCTTCTTGATCCGGCTCATTCTTATGCATTCGTTCACATTCCTCGCTGGTCTTCTGCTGCAGTATTCATCTTTACCCTCTTCGGAGCACACACATATCTGACATGGTTCGTCGGCGCTAGACGCCGCGTTCATGTGCGTCCTTAAGGCTTCATGCGATTCAGAATCTGATTCGGGTATTTCGATTGGTTTCTCAACCACTCGGATGGTAGTCCGTCCCGGTATGCATTTGAGTCCTAATTCCTTTAGATCTTTCTCCGTAATGTTGCGGTCATACAGCTCTAGAAATCGTCAAGATTTTACCATCTATTCTGAAAGTTAATTGATGTATTGTGTCGAACGCGATCTTGTTTGTTGATTGATACATGATTGATTGTTCAATTTACAAGTGTTTGTTATTAATTTAATGATTTTTTTCTACATTTGAACAAGACTGAGTGTTCTTTTCACCATTTTATCAGTCTCGATTTTCTCTGAAAACCTTATTGTCATACGGATCAAATTTCAAATTGTTTGAAGATGCCTATACAATACTTTGCTTACGATTTTTTGTCAGTGCTTTTGTACACTGCTGAAATCTATGCCCAAAACAGGAAGCATCATTTTGATCACCACATTTCACTGGAACTTGCAACCTATGAGTGGCCTAACTCAGTGGCATTTTCTCACAACTGAGAGGCCTGGAATCCAATGCACCCTGATACCTCAGTGCGATATTATCAATTAGCGTCGAATGTTCTTAGACTTTTCTTACTTTCCCAACCAGGCTTATCGATTTTTGTAGAAAAATACGATATGGCTTATCTTTTTAGTTACTCATAGGCCTTGGAAAACTGTGGTTTCCAGGTGAACTTTACTTTATCTTAAAAGTAGTAAATCTAGTAAAACGGTGATACTTTCATCACCGTTTTATTTTTCCAATGCTGATCACGGACTGTCTTTCTATACTGTGTCACGTGTGGGGCGTGACACAGTATAGAAAGACTGTGTGGGATAGGGTCCATTGCACCTTATTAAGTTGAATAATATTAATTTTGTTAAATGTTTGATTTTTCGGTGTGCTATAAAGTGTTTAGTAAATAAATAATTAATTAATTTAATAAGGCATTACCACGGAGGTCCATATTGGTAGACTTCAATATTCGAGAACTCTATGAAGAACGTTCAGGCATGCAAGTCTCTAAACGTAATCTCACCGTTTCAGCAAGCGACATTCAATTGCTTAAAATGCGCATTGATTAGAAAAGTCGTCGAATTTGAACCCTGATCCCCTCGAACAGGCCGAATACTCAACCCTGGGCTATCACCGCTTCTATATCACGCTGGATAAATGAAGAATGGTAAATGATGTGGCGTCCATAGCCCAATGGCTCGCGTCGATTCAATGTGATCGAAAGAGTTAAGCAGCGAAGGGCGCGGTCGGTTTGTGGATGGGTGACCGCTAGTGGCAAAATTTCATGGACGCTACCGTGCTTCGGAGGGCACATAAAGCCGTCGGTCCAGGTTGTTTTCAATGGTGGAAACAGTCGTTAAGCCTTGTCGAAGACCTTCGGGTGGCTTGAGAACATTCGACACTGGATTAGCCACTAACCCCTCCACCAATCCGCATTGGAGCAGCGTGGTGGAGTATGCTCTAGACCTCCCGCAGCTGCGTCTGTGGGGGAGACCCGTGCCCAGCAGTGGGACGTATATGGGTCGCTACGAAATGATGTAATGATCTTACCAGCTTCCACGTGTCGCTCGAAGACCAGGAGGGCTACCAGTACAGCGAGGATGACGTTCATGGCTGGAGCTGGCCACTGACTACCCGACAGATAGCAGGGCAGCGGAGCTACTGAGTTTTATACCATTTGCCGGTCGACTGCACTCCGTGATGCCTTTGTGTTGGGGGTCGGACTTGGTCGGGCTGAATTATTTATTTATTTATTTATTAGGCAATCCAACAGCGATAAAAGTAGGTACAATCGTTTATACAATATAATATACATAATATAATATAATATACTAAAGACAAAAATGGATTACACAGTTACTAAATGATTTTACTTACATACTAGAAAAACGGTTCCTTTCATCATCATCATCATACATCATGTGTGAGTGTCATGTCATATTTAATTGCTAGTGGACGCCCGCAGCTTCGCTCGCGTGGAATTAGACATAATAATAGATTCTTCTTAACGCGTTAAGTTTAGCTCCACAATGAATCCGTAAATGTGTTATCCCCTATGTTTGTTTTACATTTTTTACAAACTTTGAATGCCATATTATCTAATCACAACCTAAAATATAAATTATATGCTTCTAGTTCTGAAAATGACAATACTTTCATACAACCTTTCATCCTTTCTTCCTTTTCAATCCTTTACAACACTTTTTTCCAATTAAAAAGTTTCTCAGGCTCTAGCCTATCTGTGTACCAAATTTCATTTAAATCGGCTAAAAAAAATTCTGTGTCTGACGGAAGCCCGTGTCCAACAGTGGGACGTCGATGGATTTAGCAATTTAACGTACTAAGTACCTACATTTAAAATCAGTCATATAAACAGGCTTTGCAGTCCGGCCCTGTGCCGATGAATGAGCCGGAGTACAATAAGTGAGTTTGCAATAAGAGAAGCGATCGTAAAACCTTATCAGCCACCTGCGCTGCCTGTCATCTGCCCGAAGCAATGTACCTAAAGAACCCGAAGCTCGATGCCGCCCGCAGCATACGTGGTAGAGCCTATCTCTGTACCTATATAAAAAAAAAGTGCGTGCGTACAAAGTACACATGTCAGAAGTGAAACTTCTTTGGCGAAATATTCTCTCCACAGACACAGATGAGGGGTTAAGGGAGGAGGAGGAGGGGACGTTAAGTTTCTAAGCAGTAACTTACTTATCTAAAATTTAATTTCTATTCCTTCCGCTCTTTAATAAATACTATTATCATAGAGTAAGGACCAAGAGCTATTATGTATTAACTGTTCCTATTATATCCTTCAATACACATATCTTTCAAACAAAGATCACCGACATAGTTCACAGAGTTAGTACGTTGAAGTGGCAATGGGCTGGCCACGTCGTTCGCAGGGCTGATAACCAGTATGGAAGAAAAGTCCTTGGGAGTGGCGTTTAGGAGAAGCCTATCTCCAGCAGTGGACCACTAGAGGCTGATGATGATGATATATATCTTTATTTAATGTGTTTGTGTTGTGAATGATAATAAAATATATCCTGTCTAAGACTTTCCTGTTTTTTTTAAATGATCTCCCTAAGTATATTATACCCCCAAACTATCGAGACTCAATAAGCATATCGAGTACATCGCTTAAAAGGCCAACAAATCTTTAGGGTTTATCGGCAAAGCTCGCAATACAGGAGTATTAAACCGATTCAGTACTGGAGTACCTACTGCTCACAAATATGGAACCCTCAACATAATCTTTATATTGATAGACTAGAATCCACAAAGCGCAGGTTTTTGAGACACCTTCAATATAAGTGCAATCATCATCATCATCAGCCTTTACTGGTCCACTGCTGGACATAGGCCTCTCCTAAACTCCACTCCAACCGGTCCTGTGCCTTCTGAATCCAGCGGTTTCCCGCCGTTTTCTTCACGTCGTCGTCCGTCCACCATGTTGAAGGGCGGCCTGTGCTCCTTTTTCCAAGTCGAGGTCTCCATTCGAGGATTTTTCTTCCCATAAGTTCGTCGAATTTTATAATGTCGAAGATAGCTCAGAGCCAAGCTGACTCTCCAGATCTTCTTGGTCAGTTAAATATCGTACCGTCAATGGACTGTAGATGATCCATTAGATATCTACATATATCTAGGCCTTTGGCCGCACAACCAATTATTGAAATAACTCTTAGATGTTCTAGTTGAGGGCTTAGTAAAAAAACACTTTTTTAATTATATACAATTTATTTCACCTAAAAATAATTGGTCAAATATGTACAAACTAGTGTTCAGCAATAAAATAATGACTTATTATGTACTTTACATAATACAATCTGAGCACTTCATTTTACGAAGGTAACAAATGTTGGAGCTCCTGATAATACAAGCACGATTCACTTTTGTCGACTTATAGCGTTTCAGTAACAAAGCGTCTCATTGCTCTGAGAGTCTGAGAGTAACATCCCTTAGTCCTGTTCTATCTCATGCAATATGGCATCACGGGAGTGAGGACAATGATTCACTTTATTTTTGGCGTGTCCAAAGATGAACGTCATATTGGATATATTCGATGAAATTACCCGGCCAAATTCGGTAGCAGGTTTTGCCTCTTATGCTTATAAAGAGCAGAAAACCAGAAACCATACCTACTTATGGATAACTGAAATATCAACCAGCTTCGCTATCGGTTTGATTTCTTATTGCACGTAAACTTTTTCATTCTCACAAAATCGAAACATATTCTTCTCCCTTACAAAATGTAACAGCAAATTTATTATAATGTACATACAAAATGTAACATATTTCTGATGTTCAATCCAAACATTAATCTGCTGAGGAAACATCCAGGGGAATCAAATATGGAGCTGTGAAGCCACTATCAGGAACGTACGTACACACACACTTAGCTCTAGCTAGACACTACTTAGACCTCACTACGAGTAGTTTCCCTCTAAAACAAGAAAAAGTTGCTCGAAAAGTACATGGCATAAAAGCTGCACAATCCCTCCTCCCTCTGCTCCTCGTAGCTTTGGCCCAGAGCCGCCAGGCCAGGCCAGACGCCCTCCATCTCCGCTGGCCCCAGGCTGTGCGCAGACGCCAGCCGCCAGTACATGCAGGGCAGGGGGAGCCAGGGCTTGTACGGACTCAGCCTCGGGTCGTGGGTGAGACGCAAGCCGAGTCTCCGGCTCGCCACCAAGTAGGTAAGGTACACGTCTTCCAAGTTGACCAGCGGCTCCTGGTATGACGCGTCTAAGATGGCTGCGATGTGTTTGCCTGGAAGGTTTCATCAACGTTAAGTGTCTACGAAAATCAAGTTCCTGCGAGTGATCATTTAATGGTGGTCATGGTGAAAGACTTAATCTATACTAATATTATAAAGAGGAAAGATGTGTTTGTAATATTTTCACACAAAAAATACTGGACCGATTTCAAAAATCCTTTCACCAACCTGCATTTTCACAGATTAAATTAACACGACACGTCGTTGAGCGTTCCGTTTGACGGATGTTGCCAGTGTCCATTTATGTTCATGAGAGGTAGGGAGAAGGAATATAAGGATTTAGTACGTCACAAGTGCATATTATAATAAAATATCCTTCAGTTGCTACACGGTAGAAATGGTACTAGGTACCGTGGCGAGCGGTGGTACTGCCCGGGCGAACTCTATATGGAAGAAAATTGGTTTCTTACAAAATCTATTTGGTTCTCTATAGGCTCTACCACCTATAGAAGCTACAATCAGTAGATCAGAAGTAACGTACCATTGATAAGATACCCCGTGCCAGAGAGGTACTGGGGGATGAGGTCCCGGTGGTGCAACCAGCGCGGCAGGAACCACTTGTTGGCCTCGTCCCGGTGAAGGTACGTGCCCTCCTTCCGGTACCCTGGACGTGAGGAGTCAGATATATGAAGTGTTCGAAAAGCTAGATACAATTATCGATCGATATTAACGCTCGACCCTCTACGTATACAGTACATATATGTTTAGGATGCTGTTGCGCCTTCCCTCTGCAGCTCTGATCCTGATCAGCTTTGACCCTGATCTCAGACCCCAGGTCAGGGTCCTGCAGGGTGCTGCAGGGTTCGTCCCTAATCGTATACTACCCAAAATGACCACTTTCCACGTCACGCGTTGATACGAAAATAAGCAAAAGGTGCAGGTGCGCCCCTTTCTGATATACTCGTAACATCTACCATTTAATACAATCGATGCTTAAATGTATTAAAAATAAATTACATAAAATAACGCCTTTAATTCCCTGAAGGGGCAGGCAGGGATGTGTAGTAAGCTAGTAAGTACACCCACTTTTCACCGGTTATGTTTTTGTCTTAAGTAATAGGGGGTGAGCCTATTGCCATGCACCGGACACAAATCTAGACCCTACGAGCTACTGCTGAGTATTTTGAAATTAGTGAAACCCAATAATACCTTGCCCAAACCGGGGATCGAACCCAGGACGATAAAATAAATAAAAATAAAACTTGTTTACCAACAAGAGAAGAATCCTTATTCTCCTCGAGCACCTTCTGCATCACCCAAGGGTTGACCAGCACGTCGTCGTCCGTCTTGAGCAGGAACCGCGCGCCGGGACACCGCGCCAGGGTCCACTTCAGCATGAGAGCCGTCTTCAGCGTCAGATTCTGGTAGTGATCGTGGAACTCGTACACTATCAGGTCCCTGTACATCTTCGCTTCGACGTAATTGTCTACCTGGTGAGGAAAATTGCTTATCATTTCTTCTAAGCATCGATATATCAAGTACCTATAAAAAATCTTATTTTATAGGCCTGACTGAGATGGAGTACTCCACAACCACGGGTTGGTTGAAGAGCTGGTTGAAGAATGCCACCGATATAGTTTAACGACTGTAATCTTAAGATAACAACCGCAAGTTGTCAACCAGAACCAACCTATAACACATAATACATCTATATATATAAAAGGAGAAGGTGACTGACTGACTGACTGACTGACATATCAACGCAGGGCCTAAACTATAAGTGCTAGAAACTTGAAATTTTGCACAGGGGTTCCTTTTATAACGCAGGGGAGCACTAAGAAAAGATTTTTGAAAATTCACCCCCTAAGGGGGTAAAATGGGGGTGCAAAGTTAGTATGAAACTTGCCGTTTTTGAAGTGGGTAACCCGAACGCGGGCAGACGTCGTTAATCGGTCTAATTATACGCGAGCGAAGCTGCGGGCGTCCACTATCTATATATATAAAAGGAGAAGGTGACTGACTGACTGACTGACTGACTGACTGACTGACTGACTGACTGACATATCAACGCAGGGCCTAAACTATAAGGGCTAGAAACTTGAAATTTTGCACAGGGGTTCCTTTTATAACGTAGGGGAGCACTAAGAAAGGATTTTTTAAAATTCACCCCCTAAGGGGGTAAAACGGGGGTGCAAAGTTTGTATGAAACTTTGCCGTTTTTGAAGTCGTTAGACGGGTAGACGTCGTTAATGGGTCTAATTCTACGCGAGCGAAGCTGCGGGCGTCCACTAGTTACAATATATTACACGGTTAGGTAGCGTCTATAAACCAATGGCTCGCGTCGATTCAATGTGATCGAGCCTAGGGAGCAACGTTTGACGCGGTCGGTTTGTGGATGGGTGAACGCTAGTGGCAAAATTTCATGGGCGCTCCCGTGCTTCGGAGGGCACGTAAAGTCGTCGGTCCCGGTTGTTTTCACTGGTGGAAACAGTTGGTACTCTAGACCCGCAACTGTCTCTTTGAACCTCTCTCTGAATACCCGTGCTCAGCAGTGGGACGTGTATGTCGCAGCTATACAAGGTTAGGTTAGGTTTAGAGTTTACAGGAGGGCTCCGGGATCTCTTGTAGAACGCGCCTGTGCCCTCCAGCGCTGCGCTCAAGACAGGCTCTTCCCGGTTTACACAACGCTGTGCAGCCACAAGCAGCGTCGTCTTTCCCGGATGTGACATGATGGACGGTTCGAGCTCCCACTCTCACCGCCCGCAACCCCAGAAGTCCCCTTTTAGCCGCCTCTTACGACAGGCAGGGGACCGTAGCACTATTCTGGTCTCGAGCTACAGGGACCAAGTACCCAATGAAAAGCCAGCACACCATAAGATGATCAGCTGTAGATCCATTGACCCCCAGGATGAAGTAGGTGGGCAGCCGGCTACCCCAGGTGCCCCGGACGGCCTGGCGGTGCTCGAAGCGCAGCGGCGAGCTGGTCACCAGCGCCAGGAGTGGAAGGTCCGGCTGCGAGTCGCATGCCGTGCTGGACGGCTCGATCAGGACCTGGCTGGAATGGAGGGGGATTTGGGTTAGAGCCTGGCCGAAATTATGAAACGGGAGTTTATTCCAGAGCATTTATTTTATGAATGAACTAGTGAACGTTTGTAATGAATCCGTAAATGTGTTACATATCCCCAATGTTTATTTTACACCCTTAAGGGTAACATGTTTACAAACTTTGAATGCCATATTTATTTACCTATATCTGATCAACAGCCTAATATATAAATTGTATGCTTCTAGTTCTGAAAATGACAAAACTTTCATACAACATTTCATCCCCATTTTCAACCATTTTCAACCCTTTTTTTCAATGAAAAAGTAGCCTATGTCCTTTCTCAGGCTCTAGAGGTCTAGAGGTTCTAAGGTGTACTTTTTTTCAATTAAAAAGTAGCCTATGTCCTTTCTCAGGCTCTAGACCTGTGTACCAAATTTCATTTAAATCGCACAAGAACAAAATTAGAAATAAACGGAAGTAGTAGAGGAGAAACCATATTCAAAGAAAATAAAAAGTCCGAAATAATAACTGACCTATTGCCTCGTTGGTCTCGTAGTCGCATGTAAATGCATTTCAAGTATTATTCACCTCCTTACATAGCATCCAGGTAGTGCCCCAGGCTCCGGTTCCTCCTGAGGTGCTCCAACTCCTGGCGCAGGTCAGGCGGCTCCAGCGCCCGGCCGGCCGCGTCTGCCAGCAGCCAGCCGCCCACCAGCGCCGCCGCCGTCATGATGAAGAGGCTCTTCACTAGGGTGCCCTTCTTGCGGCTCACTGGAAATGGGTTATTGGGTTTTGAGATAGTTGGAACTGGACCATTATCACAATGCATATGTGACTGTACAAAATCTGTCACGGTTGTCATTGGCGACAGTGGATGGGTGGTGATGTAACTCATTTGCTATCGTTCAATAAAAAATAAAATAAAATAATATTAACATCCAGACACAGAACAAATACAAGTGTTCGTCACACGAATATTGGTCCTGAGCGGGATTCGAACTCACGACCCCTTGCGCAACAGACAGGGTCACTACCGATTGCGCCAACATCATAATATAATCTAACATCCATAAACAAGTCCTCGTGGTAAAGAGGTTGTTATCGCGCGACTCGAGACATCATCCCTATTCGGTGACGCAGTAAAGTTCTGTATGACCATACAGCAAGAGTCGATTCGAAAAGAAAATTTGAAATCAAAAAGAAAATAAGAAAAAGGGGGGTAATTTTAAGCGTGGATCCCGGTCATCGTTACTCTTTGATCAGCGTTGCCACATAGTTGTGAGAATGACATAATATATTTGTATGAAAGGGGGGAAGGAAGGCACGCCGGAAGGGGACAATAAAATAGCTTACCTAGCTATACTACTGCTAAGTGGCACGGGTCTCCTCTCAGAATGGGAGGGATTAGGCCTTAGTCCACCACGCTGGCCAAGTGCGGATTGAGGAATGGGTTAGACTATCTAGAATCAGGCTCAACTTCTCAGCTTGCCCTAAATATTGATATTTGTTAAGCAAGTCGGAAGGGCAGCGCTCCAAAAAATCCTTAAAATGCGTGCGCCGTCTTATTTCTTCGTCATAGGTTATTACAATGTTCTACAAAAATATAGATCTTTACTCAATCTAAATAAAAGTCACCGCCAGCATTTACCTATCTCTTATACATAAATCACAATAAGGTATTTATTGAAGGAAAATTATCCAAATTCCGACAGTGATTTACGAGCGGTTTTATTACGCATTTCATTTTGTTATTATATTTAATCCACGCAAGCAAAGCTGCGGGCGTCCACTAGCACAGTATATACAAATGCCAGAGGACATACCAAACAAATATAATTGGTAGATTTGTACTAAAATAATGACAATAACCAACCGATGTCGTCTTTGTCACTATTGTCATTAAATGGAGCAACATTTTGTATGGACATGGCTTATCTACAAAGACATAAAAGTCACTACTGCTATGGCTTTCTGATATCGATGACAAGACACACATCACGCCCAGCACTATTAACCATATCCAAGGTTAAGCAGCGTGCAGCGCGCTAGTAAATTGATTAGAAAATGCACTGGGAATTATTAATATTATTAATATTATTAATTATTTCTGCGTATTCTGTTTCTGTTCTGTTTCTCTGCTTTATTGGTACTCCGCTAAGACGGTAGTAGTATTACGTAGGAATATGAATAAAGAGCGATGACAAACAAACGCTGTCAGGCCAGTGTTGGCCCAGGCTTCAGCCCACTGTTGGCCCAGGCTTCAGCCCACTGTTGGCCCAGTCTATCAGGACTCGATTTTAAAACATTAATTATGACTTTACTCTCTCCGCGTCATTTTGGTTAAATAATAGTTTTTGTATTCTATAGATTAGGTATATAAAAGCGAGATGAATAATATATAACTGTATCTACTCACCCAAATATTTTAACAACAACACTTTTCGTCTCTTCATAATTTATGATCTTCACAAGGTTTCATAACACTTGACAGTTAGTTGTATACTTGTTTATTTTTTTGATTTACATTTACATGGTTGTTGTGTGGGTAAGGTTTTAAATTGAAGTCACTGGCTGAAAAGAAACATTTTTATTATTACGATTACATAGTAAATACGAAGGAGATTTTTGAAATAGCTGTGGTAAATGGTATTTCGCTATCACTGTCTTACTACTTACAAAACCCAACTCTTCAATAAACGCTAACATTATACTAAAAAAATATTACTAATTCCATTCAAACAAATCTTAAACTACTAAAAAGGGTAATTCCACTGGATTATATTGGCTTTCCTGTCCATGTTGGCACTCGCATTATTCGGTTACGCATTATTACGGCAGCGTCGTCTGTTTTTTTAATACTTACTTAATTAGAGTGTTAAGTTTTTCGATGTTTAGATTGTTAAGTTTTCGATGTATAGATTGTTAAGTTTTCGATGTTTAGATTGTTAAGTTTTCGATGTTTAGATTGTTAAGTTTTCGATGTTTAGATTGTTAAGTTTTTCGATGTTTAGAGTGATAAGTTTTTTATGTTTAGAGTGATAAGTTTTTTGATGTTGGTTAAAAAGGACCACTAGTACCTTTGAATTGACATGTCACTGACACTCATGAAAAAAAAAACGTATAAAATTCAACAAAAACAGAAAACTCCAAAACGTGGAAAAGAAGGAAACGAGTGGGAAGAAAAGCGAAAAGGCTGACTAAAATATGAAGAGACAATCTTCATTATCTTCTGAATCGCAAGAGGAAAATGCAGTTGGCTGTATCAGATTAAGAAGAGGCAAAAAACGGTAGAAAATCTTAACCTTAATAATACAACAACAAATGTTGATTGGATTCTGTGTAAAGAAATGGTTGCATGAAGATTGCAAAATGTACGTCAATGTCAATGTATGTAATATGCGTGGGCGTTTCCGTACCCGACAACAGAACAAGAGCCTTTGAGAGATTTCAATTTAGTTTTTTAGTCTTATTGTCATATCATGTTATATTATTATATTTGTTTTTTTGTGGGGTATTTTACCTCCATGAAAAACGCCCCATTAAAGTGATTCTTAAAATGCAAGTATCTGGTAATTTCTTTAAGGCCAAGGCTACACGGGCGGTTCTCCCACCGCGGAAAACCGCTTCTGAACCGCACTGGACACAATTTAATATGAAGTTGTATGCTGCATACTACACTGCGCGGTTTCCCGTCGCGGCTCACAGGCTAGAGAAATACGACCGCCGCATGCAGCGTCAAACCGCCGCTGATAACCGACGCTTTTAAACTACACGGACGGTTTCCCGCTATCCCGCCGGCATTCTGCGCGGGACCTTGGAATAAATGAACGTCGTTTCAATACAAGCGTGTTGTTGAACAAATTCAAAATGTGGGGCATTATTCACGGATTCACATGACAATAAAAATAATTCAAATTTGGAAATGGGGTCTATTTTAAAACTGAGAAATGTGTTGTTTCCTGACGAACAATACTTTGTTGAATTTTTACTCATACCTACATACCAACTCTACGTGAGCCTATGCCTGGTTTAGAATCGCGACCGATTAAAATGCCTATTATAACACATTTTTACCACCCACTGCTTCTCTTCTACTACGGGTATGACAACGATAAAGCACGGATTGCACACAACTTACACACAAACACTAAACACTGGGAATTACCAACGCCTGAAAGCTAACACTTCACTGTTCATAGTATTGACACAGAATAATAGTACAAGTAGTATTGACAAGAAAATCACTTGCTAAATAAGTTGCATGGATAACTCTGTGGCCCCGCCGCCTGAGATATCAGCCGAAGTGGTCAAGCAGGGCTCAATATCGACAAACCTTATCTTATCCGGCGATAATGTGTACAATGGATAGTAAGCGATAACTTATGTTTATTTTTCAAACACCGACCGTACGAGTATATGGAATTCGCAGGCACGACCGTGGTTCGATAAGGCTTTAAACTTCTAAGTTTCAACTCAGTTGTCGAGTCGCAATTAAAACGCGCACACAAGCAGGAATGTTTTAGAACAATAACATCACACGTGCATATCCACCAAGGGGTAGGCAAATCCTATTGCCGTAGACCGGGCACAAATCCAACTACTGCGAATTTCAAGCTCAAATTTTACCCCTAAATACTTTGCCGGCCCGGGAATCGAACACAGACTAAGACTAAGACATTGCTTTTCCATTTTGTTACTAGATGGCAGCACTTTCTCATAATTTAATTATGGATAAAATATAATATAAAAATGTGTTTGTGTGATCCGAGCCAAAGTAGTTTAATAATGAATTTAATTATGTTATCTAAGACATATAATAAATAAGTAGAGTCATGTTTAAGTTTCTACTGAATTGAAATTAAAATATATGCCGCTGTGCAAACGCAGAATAATACAAGATGACTCGAAAAACATATATAGGACGACAACGGATAATGAATTGCAGTGTTGATACCACATACAACTTACACTTTGTACATATTCGCGTTACGTTAAGCCACAATTCACTAGTATTTTTACTTTAGCATCTCTCATATTCGCCATATTAGCTCATCGGATGACTGCAGAAATATTTTTTACCGCAATTTCGATCTATAAGCTCCTTGAATTTGAACCCAGACTTGACGTGGAAGTATTCTTAGCCACTAAGCCACAGCACAGTGGTAGAATAAGGATGCTTAAGTAACCTTTCTTGCTGTTTAAGCGTGCATTTTTAAATAGCGTCAGGCAGTCCCCTGGGTGTACTTGACTGTCTACCAACAAACTTGTTTGCGGCCAAAATGCTCAATTTTTTATACATGTAGGTAGAGAATAGTAAATGGGCATATAAAGCATAATTGTGACTATGATCTCAACCTGTATAAGGGTTAAATAGGATGGTGATAGTGAGTTAGTGTTAAAATGTGCGGTGCATACAATATTGCTATCTTATATTATTTTCCACTTTGTAAAACAACAAAAAGTAATTGCCCTAACCCCACTTTAAATTATATATAATTTAAAAACAACGCCATCTATCGATCACTGTGGAACTTAGCTCCACTGCTTATAAGATACTTAACCCTTAACCTTCGCTTGCGCATTAGTTAATCTCTAGTATAGAGTACTAAATCTATGGTCAAATGTAATTCGTAGTAGGTATATCGTATTTTCGATGGGTGACGTAATGATGCGTCATCAATCAGATACTGCCTGGATCTCCTGCAAAATGGGTATGTAAGGTTTGCAAACAAAAGCAGAAGAACACTTTTAGCTCACACCAGGGCCGGATTTCGGGGAGGGCAACCGGGGCTACAGCCCCGGGGCCCCCACAAAAGAGGGGCAAAAGAGGGGCCCCACAATAAGACTTCGGAAAAAAAAAGTTTCAAATTCCGACTAGTACACACTTATAGGTAAACAACTTTTCTTTTGATATTTTTTTTTAAATAAAATAACGTGAGCGGGACAACTTCAGCTAGGACTGATAATACCTTCACAAAATTTACGGGCCGCATTTGCAAATTGACGCAATCGGTTGTGACCCTGCTTGTTGCGCCAGGGGTCGTGGGTTCGAATCCCACTCAGGACAAATATTCGTGTGACGAACGCAACAGTCCTACAAATAAATACCAATATTTTAATCAAAACATTATTCTTACCCTATATACCTGTACCCCC
Organism: Carterocephalus palaemon; assembly: GCA_944567765.1. Lineage (NCBI taxonomy): Eukaryota > Metazoa > Arthropoda > Insecta > Lepidoptera > Hesperiidae > Carterocephalus > Carterocephalus palaemon. Next base: position 417,967 of record OX155663.1, read on the forward strand.
TACCTCGCGTCACTTTCCAAATATTATAATCTATCACTCTCTTACACAGTATAACTTTCAAACTCTTTTTTTTTCAAACTCTTAACTTAATAGTTTTTTCTAACGTGTACCTAGTATGAATATGAATAAATTAAAAGTATTCTTTGGTCTATTAAATCCGGGTTCTCTAAGAACAGGACATGACGAGATAGTAGCCGCGGTGCTTGACCATATGGTGGATACACCAACGATTAACGAGACCTGGTTGAGGCGGGGAGAGGGAGAGGAGGAAGAAGGGGATAGGTGCCGCCCGCGTGGCCCACGGCCGCCGGAGATCTACATTAGAAGAGGTCTACGGTGTCGCCTCGCCCACCGGGTCACGAGCAATTAGTGTACATGTCAATGGTACGTCATTGCTAATTGGTACTGCGTACAGGACACCCTGGTCCTTACAAATCTTTATGGATGCACTAACGGACTCCTTAACAACATTTACTTGGCACATAAATACAATTTTGTTAGGTTTTATTGTTGATTTTAATGTCGATCTAGGAAATAAAAATTATGTAAATTCAAAAATCATTATGGAATTCCTTAAATGCAACAATTTATAACCCTTTGTATTAAAAATATTCAGATGTCCCAATGACTAGTCAACTGTCACGCTACCCAGACTTAAACGAAATCCTCCCTACTACGCAATCTGGTTTCAGGCATAGAAGGAGCACCTCCACAGCCCTTGTTAATGTAGTTGACGATCTGCTTACAGCACAAGATGCTGGTAAAGGAACTATCCTGGTCTTCCTAGACTACACGTGTGCTTTCGATTGTATTAACATTCCTTTGCTTTTGGCTAAGCTGTCGTATTATGGGTTCATCACAGAGACGATACGTTGGTTCAATTGCTACTTCAAAAGTAGATCTCAATGTGTAGTCTTGGAGCGGGAAAGCTCTGGTACAAGGTCTTTTCAACTTCTAAGCCATTAAGTAGGGGAGTGGCACAAGGCTCTATATTGGGTCCTTTACTATTTATATTATACGAATGTAGTGCAGACGTCAAGAGGGTCATTAAACACTCCAAGCATCATATCTAAGCTGATGACACCGCCGTTGATAAAACTAATATTTGGACAAAACAACTATGTACATTATTTTAAATCCTTTATTTAAGTAAAAAATATTAAACAAATAAAATTGCAAAAAAAAAAACACAGCAGCAAAGAAAGAGACACGAAGCATCGAAGAAAAAATATAAAACTAATAAATTCTTTGGTTTTATGCTACAGCGCCATAATGAAACAATGATCTTCCATAAATTAAAAAAAAAACTTGCCAAAATCTTTAAACATTTTTTAGCATATTATATTTTAATAACTCGGTAATTTTATAGCTATTGTTGGCTATGTACGAAATTTATTTATCAACAAACATAATGTTAACTGTTATTAATTCACAAAGTATGATTTTTATTAAAAGTTACTTGATTGGACAAGCATAATACGACAGACTAACTGGCGCGAACCACGACGACAAAGTTCTTTGTAAATCTAGCTATCATCGGACGGTTGCTTGACCCAGAACCCCCAGGGGGCGTAGCCGTCGTGCTTGGTGGGCCCCCGGTACACCTTGATCTGCACCCTGGATACGTCATCTGGAAACAAATTAATGAAAATATAATTACAATAAATAAAATAAATAAAATCTTATTAACATTAACACGCCAAAATTGGGTAACCATTAACGCGTTCCTCGATACTACTAGAATATATAATACCTACTAGAATAGTTAGTTTATCTAAGAAATTAAGAATGACTGTTAAAAAATTAGTAAGCTGTATATTATTAGTTACCTGTATATTATTAGTTAACTTTATATTAATAGTTAGCTGGATATTATTCACTGCGACCCACAGACGTCCCACTGCTGGGCACGGGTCTCCCCCACAGACACTGCTGCAGAAGGTCTAGAGTCTAGACCTTCTGCAGCAGTGTCTGTGGGGGAGTGTCTAGACTCTAGCTAGAGCATACCCTCCAAAGCATGGTAGCGCATGATGAAAATTTCCCGCTAGCTGTCACCCATCCACAAACCAACCGCCGTTGTCGCCAAACCCGTCGTTGCTTAGGTCGAAAGAGTTAAGCAACGACGGGCGCGGTCGGTTTGTGAAAACAATATTTAAGCCTTGTCGAAGACCTTCGGGTGGCTTGAGAACATTCGATACTGGGTTGGCCACTAACCCCGACACCAATCCGCATTGGAGCAGCGTGGTGGAGTATGCACTAGAGCTCCCGTAGCTTTGTCTGTGGGGGAGACCCGTGCCCAGCACTGCAGTGGGTTGTAGCTTCTATATTATTTGCATTAATTTATGTACCTTCAACTTTGTTTTGAATCTGTGTTACGTACGAACAATTTGACTGGACTTATTCTACATGGACCCGCAGCTTCGCTCGCGTGGAATTAGACATAACAGTTGCGTTTACACCTAGTAATATTATACATATAGCCTATGTCACTCAGTGACGATGCAGCTTTCTAATAGTGAAAGAATTTTTTAAATCGGTCCAGTAGTTTTTGTGTGAAAACATTACAAACAAATCTTTCCACTTTATAATATTAGTATAGATGTAGGTAATTTTTCAATCAAGGAAAATAAATTATTTAATAGTATTTTCGTCTCGTCTAGGCACCTAATTTCACTCTGCCTGCCGCCGATATGTTGGTCCAGCCAGTGTTACGTGCTGTAGCCGGAAGTGAAAATAAATAAGTTTTTATTACTTGAAACTGGCATAAAATTAAAACTAAAAAGGTTATTTTACTTTTCTTAAAGTGTATAGTGGGTTGCAGCCAGTTACTCTTGGAAATAAAATACCTTTCCTATCAGCTCCATGGTCGTCTTCGTCGTAATCCTGGGGCCGGCCGGCCACGGCCAGGACGCACAGCAGCAAGGCCAGGCACCAAGCGGTACTCTGCAAGAGGCCACGTTCAGATGTCAAACATGCTATAAGACACCTTAGACCAACAAATAACACACGTCCATCTGACCCCAAAGTAGGCGCGAGCCTGTGATATGGGTGTCAGAGACTGATATACATACATACATAATACTTAAATAGATAATATTAACATCCAGACAGAACAAACACAAGTGTTCGTCACATGAATATTTGTCCTGGGATTCGAACCCACGACCCCTGGCGTCACAGACAGGATCACTACCGATTGTGCCAAAGGGCCTGTCATACTTTAAGAGTATATACTACTTTCTAACTTGAAATACTCGGTAGCAGCTCCGAGTCTGGATATTTGCCCGGTATATGGCATTAGGCTCACCACGTACCTATTACATGGGTATTACCATTACTGGTGAAAAGTGGGTGTACCTACCACCACCTCTGCCTACCACTTCAGCATAAATAAAGGCATGATGTTATGTTTGTGAATGGATATACCAACCAAACTGCTGTAAACTGAACAAGATTATAATAAAATGTAATTGATGTTTCCAACGCCTTTTGTGTGAAGGCAGCAATATTACTGAATAAAACAACAGCTTGGGTTCATCATTTATTTAACATAAATAGATGTATTTTAAATTTAAAAAAAAAATGTGTAAAAATTTCTGACAGGGTTCATCATTTATTTAACATTAATGTTTTTTAAATTTTAAAAAAATACAGTAAACATTTCTACTTACTATTTTACATTAGAGTAAAACAATATTAATATTATTAAGGAATAGGAGTGCCATACACATGTCATACAGTATAATACTTTTGTACGTAACTTAATAACTTTGCTGATTTAGAAGATGATGACGCTTACGTGGGGACACAGGTCCAACACATAGAGGCTCCTTTGAGACATGGACCATCAATTGGTACACCCGAAGGAGGGTCCCGCAAAATGCTCTGGAACTATTTAAAACAAAAGGGAAATTAATTACATATATTGGGTCTATTATGGTGAGGGACTGGTATGGCCGATGAAACTATCTCACCTGCCATTCTGCTTAGTGGCAGGTAGGAGGTATCAGTTATTATTATAGGCGGCTCGACCCAGCGACTTCGCCGAAGGGTAGAGCCTCTCCCTTCCTCGCTGTCTTCCGTGATTCTTCCTCTGATCGCGCCCTTTTGGTAGGCTGGCATGCACTTTTTTTCCTCAGCCATTCCTGTACCTCAGGTTGGTCGGTAAGCTCGGAGAACGGTTTGAGGCATAAAGCCTTAGCTTCGTCAGCACTCTTGCCTTGCTCTATCCACCAGAGCTTGCGCCTATATGCAGAACCAGATATACGGCGACGGGAAGACTTCCTCGTACTTTCCTCCGGTGACACCGGTAGCTCCGTGACTGGTTCTTCCTCTGAGCGCACCCTTTTTTTGCTCAGCCATTCCTGTACCTCAGGGTGGTCGGTAAGCTCGGAGAACGGTTTGAGGCATAAAGCCTTAGCTTCCTGAGCACTCTTGCCTTGCTCTTTCCACCAGAGCTTGCGCCTTAACGCAGAACCAGATATACAGCGACGGGAAGACTTCCTCGTGCTTTCTCGAACTCCGTTATCCTCATCAATGACCTCCAGCTTTGGTTCTAGAGTACTGACGCCTGCCTCGGCCGATAATGCGTTATCCTCATCAATGAGCTCCAGCTTTGGTTCTAGAGTACTGACGCCTGCCTCGGCCGATAATGCGTTATCCTCATCAATGACCTCCAGCTTTGGTTCTAGAGTACTGACGCCTGCCTCGGCCGATAATGCGTCAATGACCTCCAGCTTTGGTACTAGAGTACTGACGCCTGCCTCGGCCGATAATGCGTTATCCTCATCAATGACCTCCAGCTTTGGTACTAGAGTACTGACGCCTGCCTCGGCCGATAATGCGTTATCCTCATCAATGACCTCCAGCTTTGGTACTAGAGTACTGACGCCTGCCTCGGCCGATAATGCGTTATCCTCATCAATGACCTCCAGCTTTGGTACTAGAGTACTGACGCCTGCCTCGGCCGATAATGCGTTATCCTCATCAATGACCTCCAGCTTTGGTACTAGAGTACTGACGCCTGCCTCGGCCGATAATGCGTTATCCTCATCAATGACCTCCAGCTTTGGTTTTAATACTAATAATAGTTGAGATTCCATGTGATTCCCACGAGTAGCTGGGGAAATAAGAGGACTCCCCCCACAGAGCCCCGCGTGCGGGGGGTAGGCTACATACACCTCGAGGTCGCCCGGTATCGAGGGCCCACCGTTAGTGACCAGATACTCCCTGGCCCCATCCGAAGATGGCCTCATCAGCACGGTTGGTCACACCTTGGATTTCAGTTGTGTAAGTGTGAAGTGTGGTTTGAATTCTTATAAAATGTTATTTTAATTCACGATAGAAAAATTCTTGTTAAACATTCAATAACTCTCATGACCACTATTTGTTACTGAAGACAGAAAAGTAGAAACGGACATCTACAAAATTGCCATTTTACAGGAGAACAGATCCTGTAAAATGGCAATTTTGTAGATGTCCGTTTCTACTTTTCTGTCATCAATATAATTTTTAACATGTCAAAAACATGAACACTTTCAGTGCCGAAAGAAATTGACTAAGAACTATATTATAATGTTGGTTATACTAGATGACTTACAATGATTTACAGTTCTTTCTAAAAATGTAATAAATGCCACGTTTAGTTGGCCAACTTAAGTCATATGCTACACTGCAAATGCTAGCTAGTCTATTCAAAAATTATCTATTTATCTATCTAGAACTATCTACAATGGACAATCCTATTCAGGCATGACTAAAAAAGGTGTTTGATGATAATTTATTTTAAAAAAAACAGTTCTGATTACTTTAACACTTCATTGCCAACACTGATTCAGATACAATGGAACTTTTTGTTATAATGAACTTAGCCAACACTGCGTGCACAACTGTTAAACAATATAAAACTCATTACTATTTACAACTAGCCCTCTTTGCTACTTTTAGAGGCTCTGTCAGACTCATTGCCACTGTCCGTCGACACTATTTGTTCAGGTTTTTTCTTTTCATCTTCCTCATCATCTTCACTCAACGATGAACAGTCAGACAACTCAGCATCTATCCACAACTTTGCCTTCTTCTTACCCTTGGCTTTCTCATCAACAGCTTTACGCTTCACAGCTGACTCTTTGGACGTTCCTGCTGCCTCCCAACCAGCGTCCACAGCTGCACTCACTCGCTCCGGTAACCCTTGACGCTCTCTCTCGTAGTCTGGCGCCAAGTTAACATCGATCTTAGGCTCCGCTATTAACCTTTCCAGTTTCTTCTGTTTTCTCTCAGCGGCTTCCTTCTCGCGCTCCTCTTGACCTTCCAGCCACTTCCGAAGCCTTTTCTCTTCGTTGATGTCCCGTAAGCGTCTACCAGAAAGGTCACGGCACGCCTCACGGTTGGTAGTCTTCTCAATCTGTGCTCCGATTGCTCGCAACATGGATCCGAACCCACCTTTCCCGCCAACCAGCTTTGTGAACGCCCGCACCACATTATCACTGTTGCTCAAGTCTAATTCATCGGTTACCGATCTCCCGTTGACCGTGACAAATATATCTGAACTAGGAACACCATATTCTTGTGAAATGTGTCGTTTCAAATCCGAAACGCAGAAGCTTCCGACGTTGCATAAGATGTTATTCTCGAAATATACTTGGCAAGGCATTGTTTACTGTGTGTTTGTCCCCAATTTTCAAACAAGCAAATACAATTAATTTATTTTGTTTGTATTGTATTGTAATTATTTTTTCCACGTAGAAAATTCAACCGAATCGCCATTAAATATGACGCGTCATTTGTCAAATGTCAAATCAAATCAATATTGAATTGATCTACTTTGGGTATCTCTATTTAATTTTTTGTGATACTTGGACTGGACAACCATAGACAAATTCTGACAAATAGAAGGAACGTTTTTTATCGTGGCAAACAAAAATACAAATTGAATTAAAGGTAAATTATGTTAATACATTAAAACAGAAACTATGGGTTATATTAAAATACTTTAATTAATATTTTGTTTGGCGGTGCATTAAGATTAATTAATCTAATCTTTTAAACTAATAATATAAAATTAATAATAAACTTAACTTACTTTGAAACTCATTTCGGATATATCACTGACAAAAACTTCAATAGAACTAAGCTTAGTCACAAATTGTCCAGCCTTTAATAGATATCCAGATGCTTTTTTGGATGAATAATGTCACAGACCGAATCAATTTCATGGTCCAGTTGTTGAGATTCGATCTTGGTGATCGAAAGTGAAAGTACAGATTTCTTTCCTTGCTTTTCACATTAAAAAGTAGTTGTTATAAAACCATGACAAAATGATTCATTTGGTCTTTTATAAAGTAAATAGAAAGTGTAGCACTTAATGGTTTTTTTAATGGGCCATTCAGGGGAAATCTGAAACCGTAACAGATGCAGAGAATCTTTCAGAAACAAACCCTCTTTTGACGTGATAACGTCTTTTAAATTGATGAACGCATATAAACAAAAAAAATGTGACGTCACCTCCCATATCGCCAAACGTACCGTCGTCCGCCATCGCATTCTGCCAAGCGTGCATTCAAGCAATAGAGCGAATAATCGGTTGTTCTTGAAAATGACACAAATGACTTAGAAATATTCACATCTAACTGCGTGTTTCAGAATACAATTTTGCAGCGCCATCTAGGCAATAAGTTCAGTAACAATCGAGGAACTGATTCACCCGGCAGTGCATAGATGACGCTAGGGGATATTTTTGAGTGGCCTACTTGCAGTGGGATTCCAACAAGACACAGTAACTGTCTTTAATTTATTGTTTAAAGCATTTGGTACCATAATAATTAGCTTTATTTTATTTATCTGAAGTTTTTTTCATAAGACGTTATCACGTAAAATTATCGTCCGTAAACTGACCTAACAGACCACCACTATTTTTTTTATTTTTAAACTATTATAATATGTGGCATTGCAAGGATCTATTACTTCCATGAGGCATCATTATTTACTGCACAAGCGTGAGTTGTTATTAATACTTATAATCATTACAATCTATAACAATAACGCTAAACTAATAACCCCTGATTCAAGCCTAGCCGAGACGTGTTGGCCGAGACTAGTTATCACTTTATAGTTTCATAAATAACGACCTAGTTTAGTGTGACTCTGCATTAACTTAAAGACAGTTATAAAATTTTGGAAACAAGTAAAATGATTAAATAAATTGAAGAAAATAGCTTCTTTCTGTTACTAAAAATGTAGAATTAATATTGGTTTTATGTTTTAATCAATTAATAAAACAAACTTATTTTTTTATATAGGGCAAACATTTCGTTCTAGATTGACGGTTCGAGAATAGGCTCGACGCCATCATTACGCCGCTGTCAAACGGATGGAATATCCAATAAAATTTGAGCTTTTTAAAATTAACAGGAATCACTCACAGGAAGTTGCCTCCATCTAACAAAGTGTTATCTGATTTCGAGTTCTGGTGTTTATTATGGCTCAAAATATCAATCCACATTACGCGTCCTCGTCTAATCCCGCCAAACAGAACGAAGACACTATAAAATTGAAGGATAATCATGCCGTGAGCAAACGGTAAGTTACGTTGGAATAACTGAGTTTTACGCTTTCTACATTCTGTTAGATGGATTCCAATGGTTGTTTTTCGCTTGCAGACTGCAGAAAGAACTAATGGAGTTGATGCGCTGCGCTGACAAGGGTATTTCTGCGTTCCCGGAGAGCGAGAATTTGTTCAAATGGATCGGAACAATCAACGGGCCCCAAGACACAGTTTACGCGGGACATAAGTACAAGTTGTCGCTAGAATTTCCAAATTCTTACCCATACGCGCCTCCCGTAGTAAAATTTATTACGCCCTGTTTCCATCCTAACGTTGATACATGTGGGTTAATATGTTTGGATATATTAAAAGACAAGTGGACGGCCCTATATGACGTACGCACGGTATTATTGTCTATACAAAGCCTACTGGCAGAGCCCAACACGCTGAGTCCTCTCAACCAGCAAGCGTCATATCTATGGCCAAATCAACCCGCCTATAAGAAATATTTAGATGAATTTTACAATAAACATAAAGACTCATAGTTTAATACTGTTGGTTGTACCTTGTCTTATTGATTTGTCTGCATTTGTTTAAGAGTGGCGTGTTTGAAACGAGATGTAGATCATGAGACACAATTCCTGCCGACTTATTTCTGGCACAATCAATATCCTTAATTTTGGCTACTAAAATTTTGTTTATTATCTGTGGTATAAATGTATGTATGTATTTCTTTCAATAATGTTTAGTTACCTGCCTAGGAGTAAAAAAATATTTTGAATTGACCAGTTTTTATCAGTTGTGGTTCATTTATAACAACAAATCAATCTTTCTGGAGGTTCAAGTAGGTCACAAATATACATAAGACAAATAAAAAAGGTCCTTTTGGCAGCCAGGATTATGGTTTCAAATATAATTCGTGCACAATTACATGAGACCTGAGTTTGATGACATCACAGCAGTGTACAAAAATGTTTACAATTCACATTGTGAGGTGAAGGAAGCCTACATACACATACATATCTTCGTTGCTTGCTGTACAAACATGGGCAAACACGAGGGGGTGCAACTAGGAGAGGGAAGGGTGTCACATGTTAAACATTTTCTGTATTACAAGCCATGCCATTGTATAACTACTTAAAACTATGAATAATTTATTAGAAAAAGAATAAAGTACTGTATTTTACATAATAGATGACTTAAATTTTTGCTATCCTTTTATCTCTATACTTTTTTCATTTAAACATTTCACTACAAAATCTAAAGCCAGGATGATATTGAGAATCTCCTATGAAACAAAATGTACCTTCTTATGTATCTGTTTATTAACTTTGTATTTCTAACTATAATATAATTATGTTTAGAGTTATTGTGATGGATGTGGTTATATTATGTAAGTTATAATTTATTTAACAGTCTCGTATCTGCATCTGGTTTAAAAGACTCTACAAGATATCACTGACAATTATAATTCTTTAGTGCAATTCAAAATTTTGTTTAAATTTGTATACCATCCTAATAAATCAATGAAACCTTTTGTGATGAAATGTTCAGAACAGAACATATGCCTCCCACATAGTTTCAATGATAAGAATTAAAATTTTAATTGAACAGAATCATTAAGCTTCTAATATTTTCAGGCCAAACTAACCAATTAGTTGAAGAAAAAAATTGAATAACTATGATAATAAAATTTCTTGTTAGATTTGAAAATGGCTGCCTATACTAGCTTGACATATATACTTACTAACATTGTATGTGTGTGAAGGTCTTGCCATTGAAAGTTAAGACACTGAAGTTGTGGATGTCAGACTTCTGGCATGAGCACTTCAAGAAGAGTGCAAGAGCTGGCAACCTACACGTGATGCTCCTGATGTTGCATGTGTTCATAGGTGACGGTGACCATTTACCATCAGAAGGCTCTATGCCTGTGTCCATCATGTTATAAAAAATGTTGACTAGTAATGACACTACTTGATACTTCTTCATCTTCGTCCGGCAGTGGATAAATTAAGGAAGGTGATGGATCCATGGATTTAACTTGTTTGGGTTGACTGATGGTCAACGTAACATGTTCTCTAAAACTAGTGTTCTAGAATGTCAGTGGATGACACGGGTAGATTGGAAGGGTGGTAAAACTAAAAATGATTTGTCTGTAAAACATGAAATAATTAATTCTTTAATCAATTTCCCTTAATTAACATTCATAACAATATTACAACAATCCATATAATCTAGACCTTGATTGAATATGTGCACTTCAGTTTAAAATGAGGGTATTACAAAATTGTGTCTCGAATAACCAACATTTTTATCAACGTTGAACTTATGACTTATTCATAATTATATTTTTACTTCACAATACAGAAGTATTTTTACTGTGGAGAGACTAGTATATAACCTATTAGCTCCTAGCATTTTCATTTATTAATAATATTAGTATTGAGTTTCAAAAGATACAAATGTGGCTGAATTTGAACAAGGACTAATACGGCTGGACTAAGATGGTTAGTACTGGACTAACAGAGATTTAATAAGAACATTAGTTGAGTCACTTTCTTAGAGGGCATGAGGTCTGCGGCAGGTACTGTTGGTGATACAAGTCCTGTTGATGTAAGTAAGTACTTAATGGTCCAGTTGCTAATTGTTGTCTCGTTCTAAATCCGTCACAGATGCGTTGCTACCATAGAGGACTAAGATGGTTGCCTCTAAAGAAGTGTAACCGGAAACGACATCTTGCCTTCAGGACCATAATAGCTTTACAATTATTACACAGTAGAAATGGTACTAAGTACCGTGGCGGGCGGTGGTACCGTCCCGTGCGAACTCTATTATGGAGCCATAATAATATAGATGTCTATGGACATTATTCAGTAACTTTCTTTTTTTGATTTGATTCTTTGTTTGATTTTTTTGATTGATTTCTTCCTATGGGGATGTTTTACCGCGGTAAAAAGTAGCCTACGTCACTCCACCCTCCTCACTATCTCCACACACAAAAGCCATACCATATAATAGCTTCGTTGCGACGTGAAAGCCGGACAAACAAACAAACACACTTTCACATTTATAATATTAGTATGGATATGGATTAGTAACTGGTAGTTTTGAATTTTGATTTCATTTTGGTCAAAATATATTTTTAAAATACAATTACTTTTTAAAATATGTACATACAAAATTAATCATATTTTCACATAATAATAAATTGGCACACATTCTTAAGCTTGATGCACACACAATATTGCTCAAATCATATGTAAACTGTACAATCGATAAATCACAAAGTACTGATAATTAATAAGCTTATTAAATGAGATTAGCTTTGAAATACACTTTTGAATAATATAAAAAAGCTTGCATGCATTACGACATTTAAGTAAATACAATTTATTACATAGTCAGAATCAGTATTATGTATTTATATAATTATTGTAGGTTGGTATATGTATGTATGTACTTGAAAAAAATTACATACATACATGTAGGTATGTCTAGTTTGCACTTCAGTCAATACATTAACTCAATATATTTCTGTTTGATAAATTAAGTAGCACTCTCATTTAAATCTAGTCACAAATTCCAGTATTAGTATCCCCGGCCACATCTACTAAAAGTGTCCATGATAGAAACATGTCTGATGCATAATGAAGGACACATTATAATTGGCTTTGGGAAAAGTTTTACTACAGTTAAAGTAACCATATAATGCTAACAGAAATTCTGTTTATAATGTGCCAGTCAACAATGATATTTGATAATAATATCGTAGAAACTAATCACAATCACAATACTTACATACAACACTTATTAATTATTAAAATTATAATAAATAATGGAAATGATTTCACATGAAACTCTTATATACAGTCAGGTCCCAAACCTACAAAAATATTCGAATAAATTATACTTTGTTTCTAATGTAAGTAAAAATAATTAAATAATATATTAACATATTTCATGTAAAGTTAGGCTATATAATTTTGTTTGTATAACTTAAGGAATTGCATGAAAATGATGCTAAGTAAATCCGGATATTTTGGGAGCTTAACGGAAGCTTAAAACAATTGATGTTGCAAAGGACATGTGAAAGAATACATTCAAAATCACAAAACGCAAGCCCACACACACCACAATGTACAGCACGATACGAAACATTCACGCATTCTCACAACGCCTCTAAAGCTTAAAAAAAAAGTGAAATCCCACTTCTCATCAGAAGTGGGATCACGACTTCCGAAAACACCTACAGTCAACTACGTAATATAAGGCAACCGTCGACAGCCAGACCGCGAGCTAACTCTTCACTATAATCAACACTATAACGGACACGATCAAAGTAGTTCCTAGCACTAGAATGCAGTGCATTTTCCTATTGCTTCTCTGATACCGTTCAGCCTTCTGCAGCTGCTTATACCCCTCCTGCACTTGCACCTGACTCTGTTCTATATTATAGTCAATTCTATCCAGAACCGTACCCTGTTCGTGTACCATATGGGCCAAGTCCTTGAAGATATCGTTCAAGTCAACTATTGATTTAACGATTTTGTTCACCTCCGCTTCTCTTTCCGCCACCATTTTGGTGTTCTCCTCTTGCATAAGCATGAGCTGTTTCTGACTCATCGCTTGTTTTTGAAATGCGTCGTCCAAGTTGCCGTCTTCTTGGTATGTCTGCGCTGATGTGCTAGGTAAGGAGAACAGCAGGTCGGTTTGGTTGTTTGTCAGGCCTGGTAGCAACTCGTTGTCGTCTAAGCTCAGTTCCTCGAAGTTAGGTAGGTCGAAGTATGCATTCGACCGTTCCTCCCGTGACGTCAGGGTTTTGAGATAGTTCGATTGGGCCGTCCGGAATGTGAGGCTAAGCTCTTGGAGAGTCGTCACTAAGGCTAACACTACATTGCTGGCTAACTGTTGTTCGGTTTTATTACCTGGAATTAAATTTGTTGTTTAAAATAAATAAAATAAACATTTATGAGCGGCCAGGAGCGCAGGACTTTCAGTTTGCCCTATTTAATCTAAATTTAGGCTCGCGTCGATTCAATGCGATCGAAAAAGTTAAGCAACGACGGGCGCGGTCGGTTTGTTGATGGGTGACCGCTAGTGGCAAAATTACAGGACGCTACCGTGCTTCGGAGGGCACTTTAAGCCGTCAGTCCCGGTTGTTTTCAATGGTGGAAACAGTCGTTAAGCCTTGTCGAAGACCTTCGGGTGGCTTCAGAACATTCGACACTGGGTTGGCCACTAACCCCTCCAACAATCCGCAATGGAGCAGCGTGGTGGAGTATGCTCTAGACCTCCCGCAGCTGTCTGTGGGGGAGACCTATGCCCAGCAGTGGGACATCTATGGGTCGCAGCGAGTTTCGTTTACACCTAGTAATATTATATATCCTATGTCATTCAGTAAAGATGCAGCTTTCTAATGGTGAAATAATATTTGAAATCGGTCCATTAGTTTTAGTGTAAAACATTGTTTGTAATGTTTTACTCTTTCCTCATTTATAATATTAGTATAGATGATTTGTGAGTGACTTCTCAAGATGGTCCACGTAATTGACCGAAACTAGTCGGTGTATATCCAATACGGTAACTTAAACTATGAATGAGCCTATTGTAAATTGTGTGTGGCAATAAAATCATTTTTATTCTATTAATTAATTAATTGTATCAGGCGTTACTTTGCGGAACTCCATTTTGCTTTGCGATTAACCGTCGTGGAGTCTACTAACCCTGAGGATGCTTCGATTTGTGGCGAAACACGTGTTGGTTTGTGTGTTGGTGTGTGAAACACGTGTTGGTTTGTGTTGGTGTATGTATTCATTGATTGCGTGTGGGAGGGAGGGAGGTGCTGCGTGCATGAAGGTAAACATACACCATCATACAATTTTGTTCGCGGATTATTGCAAAGTAGATTAATCTTTGGTTTGTATTCTATTATTATTTCTGAAGTGATGTTAGAGTGTGACGGTTGATGTGTGACGGAAGCCTCACCGTGCCTGATCTGCATCTTGATGGCGGTGACGTGCGCGTGCGCGTGCGCGAACAGCCGGCCCGCCTCCGCCGCCAGCCGGCCGATGTGCCGCTGCTCCGAGCTGTCGTCCAGCGCCGGCCGCCGGATGTGCTTCTCGTGGTGCGCCTGCAGCTCGGACAGCTTCGTTCTTAGCCTGGAACGAGCTCGAGCTATATATATCAAGCTGTATATATCGTGCAAGTTTAATAGTCCTACCTGGAGGACCTGGAATAAATAATAAATAAATAAAAATGGTCAAATGTCAAAATGGGTCGCACTGAAAACCAGCGGTCGTAGTCTACTACGGCTACGGCCAACGCTGAGTGCGGCCCCTTTTCATCAAGTAGCCAATTAAATTTTATTATTTTTTATCGATTATTAATTGTGTTGTGTTAATTTGTATTGTCTACTTCTGAAATAAATGTGTTCTTCTTATTCTTCTAAATATCTTGGACATTCTCACACACAGCCATTTGACCCCAAAGTAGCGCGAGCCTGTACTATGGGTGTCAGAGGCTTATATACATACATACATACATATTTTTAAATACGTACACTTATATAGATAATATTAACATCCAGACACAGAACAAATACAAGTGTTCGTCAAACGAATATTTGTCCTGAGTGGGATTCGAACCCACGACCCCTGGCGCAACAGACAGGGTCACTACCGATTGCGCCAACTGGCCCGTCAATGGTGTACACATAGTATTATATAGCCTATGTCACTCAGTGAAGATGCAGCTTTCTAATGTAGAAAGAATTTTTGAAATCGGTCCAGTAGTTTTTGTGTGAAAACATTACAAACAAATCTTCCCTCTTTATAATATTAGTATAGAAAAGTGGCGTCGTTTAGGAAAGGTCTGACCACCTGAAAAGAAAGTCTGAAGATGATGATGATGATCCATAAAAATATGTGTTGATGATACAAACCTAGTGATGACATAGTGGGCTTCCTCCAGAGTGTCGGTCCAGGGGGGCGGTGCTTGGGAGTCTGACCGCAGCTCCATGCCTGACTCCAGGTCGTTGGACCCGGAGCGCATCAGCATCACCCTTTCATAATCATTGCTCTGAAAAAGGTTTTTTATAATTTAATGCACATATTATAATTAAAATTCATTTAGGTTTAATAATTATCTGTATGTAGGTAACAAATAATAAAAAATAAAAAAAATACACTGGCAACAACTTTATACGTCGCACTGCAAAGTTTTATAATGAGCATTTACAAGGCATTGATATTTTTAATTGCCCAAAATAGGAAAATATAAGCGGGAGTTTAAACAGGCACTAAAAGGTTTGAATTAATAATAGTACCTAGTTCCTTCCATTTTTATATTTCTTTTTTTTATACATAGTGATTATCATGTTTCAAACAATGCTAAAACACAATTAACAGATCAAGCAACAACTATTGTCTTTTTTTTTTACTTTACTTGAAATGCTCAGTAGCTGCTCGGAGTCTGGAATTGTGCCTGGTGTATGGCAATAAGCTCACAACCTGAACATAACTGCTGAAAAGTGAGTGTACTACAACATACCTCTGCCCCAAAGGGGTAGCCTTTGGGAAAATACAGGTATGATGGTGATGGTATTTATTTATTTATTTATCAGGTACAGATAACTATTTACAAGTGGCAAAAGAATCATTGTTTTCCACCTTTTACAGTACAAAATCAGAACTAGTAATATACTAATTGAACTGAGAATTTCAAGTTACAAAAATCCACATAAACATAGTCCGAATCCGAACCGAGACCTCTAACTTAGCAGTCGCTCTTGTAATAGACCAACAAGGAACTCTCATCTCATATGCATTTTAGCAAATAAATAAATAAATATTTTAATGTGTTTATTTAAATTATTAAAAATCATGTGCTTGTTAATGTTAAAAGGTACATGTAACGTTGATAACCAATCTTTCTTTTATTTGTGTACGATAACAAAACATGAAAACATACAGCCAAAAATACAGCATTATGATTTGGTTCGAACGTAAATCAATAACAATAAAGACTCAACCGCGCACCTGCTCGGTAAATATTTGCCGACTGTGTATCGCATTGTTTCTCATCAACACAAACACCTCCGTCAGACTACGCGACACCATCTTCAATTATATTTAATTAGAACTGTAAATAAACTGTTTAAATTGCATTTATTAACAGAAATGAATACGGATCACGAAACGAAACATGAATTCTTGACATTGACTTGACTTTTGACAGTTTGACGTTTTGTTTGTTGAGTGTATGACAAGCAGCTGATAATAGCAAAATCAGTCCAAAAACATGTTTAAGTTTTTTTTTATACTTTATTTAACAATTGATAAGTAGAAGAGGAGAAAAAGGAGATCATTTTATAGCTATATTAAAATTAAAATATAGTCATGGAATTAATATTATTAATAATACTTACATATACCCAAAGATATGTACTTACATAATAAATAAAAATAATTACATATACCCAAAGATGTTGTCTGTATGTACTCATACCTCGATTATCAAGTATAAAGCTCTCGGCTGCATGGATTTAACATTAATTCCCTGCTCGCCTGTTTCTCTGTTTTAGTAGGCAAAAAAAGAGTATGTACCTATAAATCCTATAATACAGCTCCAACCAATCCAGTGGAAACTTGTATAATATTAAAGTACTCTGTGGTGACTGTGGTGGAAACACTATTTTTGAATGTCACAATGTCACATGTCATTCATGAATTTTATTTCTTGTCAACAAAAAAAAACAAAACAAGCCGTGTGTGTGTAGTAGCTAAGTTAAAATTTTGTTTTCTTTTGTGTTGAAACGCAGAAGTCTGACAAAGACAAAAGAGATAGCGTAGATATTCATAATAAATACGCTTATAATAGCAATTTTGTCTCAACGTTTGTGATAAACCCGTCAATGAGTATGCCAACTTACGACACCGGCCCCGAACAGTTCCAGCAGTTTCCGGCCAACAGAATAATAGTTATTCATCCTGGATCCCTTTACGTGCGAATAGGCAAAGCATCGGACCTGTTGCCAGTGAAACAGATGCACTGTATCGCGCGTAAACGACGGCCCGGCGGGAAAATATATCGCGACCCGTTCATACCACCTAGCGTGCCCAAAACCAAGGAGCTAATTGAGGAATTGGAGGAATGCCGCCTCCAGATATCTCACACGCTCCAGTCGTGCATGCAGTCGAACGGGGCTCGGCGGTACGCCACGCCACCACAGCAAATAGCTGCCTTCAACCGTCGGTCTCTGCCGGAAACCGAGAGTGAAGGTGAGCCGTGGCCGCAGGTGCACTGCGATGTCGTTGTGGGAGACCTTGTCCTGGACATTGACCCCGAATTGCCCTACAACATACACTTCCCATACAAACGGGGTGATTTCAACATCCACTCTGAAGTCGGAGGGTCAATATCCTCTGTTCTCAATGATCTGTACACAATTTGGAGCTCCATTATAGAGTATAAACTGGGCATACCGCTAATAGAACTTATAAAGTATAGGTGCGTGTTGCTTATACCTGATATTTACTCGCGAAGCCACTTGAAGTGCCTCATGTCATTATTGTTAAAAGACTTAGGCTTTGGGCATTGTTTTCTTGTACAAGAAAGTGTTGGGGCTACATTTGGTGCAGGAATTGGCTCAGCGTGTGTCGTGGATGTAGGAGACCAGAAGACTGCAATATGTTGCGTTGAAGACGGAATATCTCATAAGTCGACTAGGTTAAGAATGGACTATGGCGCTGGTGATGTGTGTCAAGCCCTGTCCTGGATGTTTCATAAAAGTGCTTTTCCATACAAGGACTGGAATGAAAATGTGCCCAGAGATGTCGTCCTCATGAGGACCTTGTACGAGGATTTCTGTCATGTCAACTTAGATGTGTGTGGACCTCAGGAAAAGAGCTTCTACGTGGACCACCCAGGGGATGTAATTAACAAATACACTCTACAAGTAGGTGATGAATGCATAATATCACCTCTATCATTATTTTACACAGATTTGTTGAAAATAACAGGTTCAAAGACTACCAAAATTCAGAACCGTCAACCCAGTGACCCAGAGGATCCATTTGATGCGGAATTTTTAAGGGAAACAGGAAGAAAGAGAGAAACTGCAGATCCAAGTTCAGCAGCTAACGAGAGTCAGCAGTTTGAAGCTGTTAATGAATCCCAGCCAACAACGAACCAGGATGATGATATCGTTGTCGATGCATTGGAAGGTGGACAGGGGGATATAGTTTCGTTTGCTCCGGGGCAGGTCCTGAGCTTAGACGCAGCCATACTTCAAAGCATTGACCAATGTCAGAGCGAGGAGTTGAAGAGAAAAATGTACAGCAGCATATTAATAGTTGGAGGAGGGGTGAAAATTCATGGGTTATACTTATGGCTGCAGAACCGTCTCGCTCTACAGATTCCGTACAACTATAAGACGGAGCAGTTGGAAATTGTGACGTCACCGAAAGACCTGGATCCAGCTAGCACAGTTTGGAAGGGTGCAGCGGTTATGTCTTGTCTGGAATCTGCCATGGAGTTGTGGATAAACCAGAGCGAATGGAACAAGTTTGGCCTTAAGATCTTACGGGAAAGGGCGCCGTTTATATGGTGACATGACAATTATTAATAAATTATGCAGTTGAAGGATATTATATGTTACTTGTTATTATTACTAAGCTTGTGAATCTTTTATACTTTGGACATATAAGAAGGTAATAAAAATGATGAAATAGTTACCTTGTGGATAACAATAATAATCAATTTCAAGAGAAGATATTTATTAAAAATACTGATTATAAATTATAAAAGATTGACTATTTGGTAGGAGTTTTAAATATAAAATGTTAAAACTTACAATGCAGTCTTTTATGTACTTACAGATAAGACCTCTAATTGTATGGCTTTATTAAGAGTATTTACTTAAAATTAAGTGACAAATAGGCATATTACATTACACAAATTTTTAAATAAATGCATATTGAACCTAATTTAAACTAGCTAGTAGAACCTAGATACATAATGACTTCACAGACTACACAATCTGTATTTAATAACTATAGGATTAATTCTAATCTGTAACCACAGAATGTACTATGGTTGTCGGACATTGTGGTCATTTGAGATTCAGCTTAAAAGTTACATTAAATATTATGCTACCTCATAAAAATATCTCCAAATACAAAACTTAAAAAAAATATTTTACAAAATTACAATATAAAATAAACCATGGCAGTATATAACACTAGAATAACAGGTTTTTTTTCTTACAAATAAATGGAATGTAAAATTCAAAGCAAAATTTAATAATAAAAATCCTTTTTTTAATTTTGTAAAAATAGTGTCCCAAATTCATTTGTAAAATTGTAACTGTTTTTTCCAAGACAGCAAGCCATGTTTTTCATTATTATTACATTATAGAAACATTTGCAAGATACATACATCCATGTATACCATAGATGGCAAAATATTTTTTACAAAACGTATATTAAAACTGATATCAGTATATAAATTTTATAAAATTTACCTGAGTATAAGCCAACTCTACTAATGCACATAATATCTGCAAGGCCTGCCTTGTTAAAATAAGATTTTAAATATCGTTCTTATTTTATTTAGTACCAGCGTACTATAAAGATCAACAATAATTATAATGTAGAAATAACTACAATCAGCTATTTTTAATTACTGAACGGTTCGTGAGTGTCTATATTCAAAGTTGAAGTTACCGGCTTGTACAGTTTCGCCGTGTCCGCCGCTAGCGCGTTCACTCCTGAAGATGATCATCGTAATAGATCGAAACTAGTCGGCCTATTTCCGACTTCAATCACACGTGAGTAAGCCGGTAACTTCAACTATGAGCTATTTTTAAATACATGACTACTTTTTAAATAAATTGAAAGCTACATCATAATACTTGACAGGATTGTAGAACGTCTAGATATTAGTACGTGTAGAATTTATAGATATTTTATCTATAAATCTGCAGAATTACAATGAATGTGGAATCCAAATCGGCTCGGTGTACATTGTTTAAGGTTGTGCTTCTGCTGTTTAAGATGTCGTCAAATTACTTCAATTAAACCGATTCGATCGCATATGCGGACACGGAACCATGAATTTCTCATGGTTCTGTCCATTCCATACACATTATATTGTAAAAGATTTGTGCAATTTTTAAATAAAACAACTATACTTCCTTTGATATACAAAGTGGGTTATTAAAAACTGGACTGTTTTTGTTTAACCATACACTACCATTGATTTATGTAGTGAAAAATAGTTTGATATGTGTTACCCGCATAGTATTCAAAGCTTCTAAGTGGCACATTTCATTGACATTCTTGCAAAAGATGCAAGAATTGATACTACTTTTTTTTTACATTTCATCAATGTACATGTAATTAACTTTAAAATTCCAACTACCCACAAACTACCGCCTTGTAGCTCATCACTTAGGACCCCCAGAGGTTAAACACATTGAATCAAACTATTAATAACATAATAAATCATATGAATCACATCTGTTATTCCCCAAAGGGGTAGGCATAAAAGTGTGTAGTACACCATATTCAACAGAAATATGTCCCATGTAATAGGAGGTGAGGTTGCTATACGCCAGGCACAAATTTAACCCCAATGCTATTGAAAATTTCAAGTTACAAAAACCCAATTGCCCGACCTGAGGATCGAACCCAAGATCTCTCAGCATTCTCTCGAGTTAACTGGACCTACGAGGCATCATAATAGTCCCCTTATTATTAGGTTGTCTCAACATTAATATCGCTCACTTTAAACGACATTGATTGATCACTGGCTAGCTTACCAACCTTCGGATGAAAGAAGGAATAATACACCACCATTAAAACCAGCCCGATCACATATGGGACTATACTCAGAACTAAAACAGGATAGAAGTACATCGATGACCTCATATCCTCGTTCACATACAGACACCAGACGACACAGCAAGCTATGTTTTGGAGGAAACATATGGTATAATAAACCGTGTACCTGTATCTGGTCCGGCCTTCGATGGGGAGGATGTAAGTGAATAGGTAGACCCCTCCGAGGGCCAGGGAGAAGCCGAGCTCGGCCAGCTTGTGGTGCGAGCAGAAGGGGGAGCGGTCGATGATGTGCAGCCAGGTGGTCATGAAGAGGATGTGGACCGCGCAGCCCAGGACCACCCAGAAGGGGTACAGGTATGCTATGATGGCTATTGAGATGACTCGGCTCACTGGAAAGATACAGGAGGGAGCATGGGTAACAATCAAAATGTTTAACGTATGACTTGTAAATAGATAAATAGTGAATACAAATGTTAGGAGCAGATTTAGTGTGCTACACAAAAAACGATTAGAAGTTCTTTTTTTTTTTAAATTATAAATTTTTTTTTTTTTTAACTTTTTTTACTGTGTACATTTGAGACAAAATAAAAATTTTCTTTCTTTCTAAATAACCTAGCTGCATCCATGCTACACACTGTCAATAATGTGTATCGACGAAATAATGCTGCAATAATGCAAACAACACAAGAATAATATAAAACTGATTATAGTAAAATTCAGATAGATAAAAAACAAAGATTCAGAGCGCACATAATCTATCTATCTATATCTATTGTTTTTTTACTCATCAGATAACGAACTTCATGCTGTGTTACTGACCACAACCCTTTCTTTGTCCCAGTGTTGGGCACGGGTCTCCTCTCAGAATGGGAGGAGTTAGATCTTAAGAAAAGTCATTGGTGCGTTCCTTGTGAAGACCTTCAGGTGGCTTGAGAATATTCGACACTGGGTTGGCCACTAACCCCTCCACCAATCCGCATTGGAGCAGCGTGTTGGAGTATGCTCTAGACCTCCGCATGTCTGTGGGGGAGACCCATGCCCAGCAGTGGAACGTTTATGGGTCGCAGCGAAGCCTGCTGATGGATATGATTTTTTTTTATGGATACAAGATAGCAAACGAGCTTGCAGCACCACCCATCCGCTGACGCCCATGACAACTGTGACTGACTTTGAACAAGACTCAATTATGGACTGGGATGGTTAGTCCAATTAGTTGAGACAGTTAATTAGAACATTAGTTGGTCAGTTCGTTAGTAGGTATGAGGACTGGGGACTGTTAGTGATAGTTAGTCCTGTTTGTTGGTGTTAGTAATAGTCTCATTCTAAATCAGTCACAGATGTGTTGCTACCCTTGAGGACTAAGATGGTCGCCTCTAAAGAAGTGTAACCGGAAACCACATCTTTCCAACCGGACCATAATTGCTTTAAAAACAATTACTACACGGCAGAAATGGTATTAGGTACCGTGGCGGGCGGTGTTACTGCCCCGGGCGAACTCTAAATGGAACCAATTAGGTTTCATATAAAACCTATTTGGTTCCCTATAGGCTCTACAACCTACGATGTAAGATGAATGGATGGACTCACGTGTGACGAGGAAGTGCCACAGCGTCTGCAGGACCGTCCCCGGCCAGGTCATGTTGCTCTTGTCCTGCTGAGCGAAGCGGATGGCGCGCTGGTACGCCGCTAAGCACCAGCCCATGCCCACCACTGACGAGCAGATCGATAGCGTCTGGTGGACTGGAGGAAAGAGAATAGGTATAGAGTAGATATTTAGTTTGGATAAGTTCATGGTTAGGTGTTAGGCATTCCAGACTTATCGGCTTGTACGGAACCTCTGTCCATGTACTGTAAAGTTCTGGGCCAACGTCCATCGTCCATTATTTCTGGAGTGCTATAGTAACCGCTTTACCCGTAGTTCACCGTAGCTACTTGCGGGCAGTCAGATTACCAACTTAATGTTGCAGTGAGATGGTCTGTTTGATTGTTGTGGAAGGTACGTAAAATTGTAATTTTTGAGAATTGATACTGGTTTTAAAAGAACAACTTTAAGGCAAGTATACTTTCTAGAAAAGGTTTTCAATCGCTTGATGCTCGATGAAGCACTCGAAGACCCTCATTCGTTCGATGACTTTTGTAAGTGATGCAGGTGAAGAATCAACATTTACACCTTGTGAGGAAGGATGGCTTTTACCTTTACTGCTCACTTTGTAAGTCATATTCAGGTGAAGAATCTTCACCTACACCTTGTGAGGAAGGGTAGTTTTTACACTGTCTTGCTCATTGTGCGGAGGCACGCGGTCAGTAGAGCCCAGAACCACCGGTGAGAACACACGTGCCTGCGAATGCCTGTGCCTCGAAATCTGGTTCGTGCACTTTAAGTATGCCACTTACTAGCGAAGTTCTCGTAGGCGCGGAACAGCAGGCTGGTCTGCAGCACCTGCTGCGGCGCTGCTTCGAGGAAGCACTCGAAGATCCTCAGCAGCGCCGCGTCCGCGTCCTCCTTCAGCATCAGCCCGTAGTAGGCGCGCTGGGACACAGGGTCGCCGCGCCGCTGCGCCCGCCGAGACTTTACCGCGTAGCTGGATGATACAATTATAGCTACGACCCATAGATGTCCGACTGGGGTACGGGTCTCCCACACAGACACAGCCGCGGGAGGTTGAAAGTTTAATAATAAATATCATGGACATTCTCACACACGGCCATCTGACCCAAAATTAGGCGCGAGCCTGTAATATGGGTGTCAGACTGATATAATACATACTTAAATAGATATTAACGATTAACATCCAGACACAGAACAAACACAAGTGTTCGTCACACGAATGTTTGTCCTAAGTGGGATTCGAACCCACGACCACTGGCGTAACAGGCAGGGTCACTACCGATTGCGCCAACGGGTCCGTCAAAACTTTTCTGCGCATACTCTTCCACGCTGCTCCAATGCGGTTCGGTGGAGGGGTTAGTGGCCAACCCAGTGTCGAATGTTCTCAAGCCACCCGAAGGTCTTCGACATGGCTTAACGACTGTTTCCACCATTGAAAACAACCGGGACCGACGGCTTTACGTGCCCTCCGAAGCACGGTAGCGTCGATGAAATTTTGCCAATAGCGGTCACCTATCCACAAACCGACCGCGCCCGTCGTTGCTTAACTTTTTAGATAACATTGAATCGAAGCGAGCCATTGGGCTATGGACACTACTATCTATAGCTTACTACAAGTGAAGTTTGTAATATATTTAAGTGGAATATATTATTTTAAAAAAGTCATTGCTTCAATAAAACTAGTAGGAATTTTTCAACCTTACATAAGTGCATCCGTGAACCGCAGGATGGGCGCCATCTGCAGCACCAGAATGAAGACCCGGACCCAGCGGCGTTTGTTGAACTCGTTGGAGACAGAGTCCTGCTGTTTGTCTTGGGAGTACCTGCGAGGTCATTAATATATAGCATAACATCATGCCTGTGTCATCTGGAAGGGTTCGGCAGAGTTAATATTATATAATAATTGAATAATAAATAATCTTTGACTGGTAGAAAATGCAGTACGGTCTCTTGGAGTTTGAATGTGTAAGGTGTAAGTAATGGCAGGCAACACTTGTCACAAGAGGTGGTTTTTGGAATATCTGAATATTTAAATAACGTCATAACAGATTATTGTCTTCGTTTATGACGTACTTCTCCTCTAGACATGAACAGTAAAAGATCCTAATGTTATGTAAACATAAAATATTGTAAATGTGTAATTGTGTAGTGTTTCTAATATATATTATCATGAAGTAAGTGTTTTAAATAGCCCCTCTCCTGCAGAGTCCAGTCCCCTCAAATAGAACCGTCCAACACGGCCGCCCATTTTATATCTCTTTAGAGGTGTCAATAAAGTTGAAAAAAATAATAATAATAATAATTAGTGAAAAGGGGATGAACTACACATAGACTTAGGAATAATAAAGGCGTGATTGCATGTTTTGATTTGGTACAAGTCTGAGAGAGATATGAAGCTAAGTTAGATACAACACAGCCTTCACTTGGCAATCAAACAATGGTTTTCTCGTCATATTTATGAACTAGTTACATGAGTTGGACGCCGTAGGATGTTTTTAAAAACAAATGTATTCTAATATAATTTATTACTTCACTTTTACAATAAAATACTTTTAAAAAAAATCAAACATGAATTAATTAATTATAATTATTAATAACTTATACGTGTGTTCACGGTCCGCGATGGAAGTGAACTCCCCGATCCGCAGGGGGTCTCGGTCCACGAAGCCACCCGTGGCTGCTTCGTCAGCATTCCCTGAACGTTGCCAAAATCTTGTGGTGTTGCGGGCCACCCACGGATGCGACGTCAGCGTTCAGCATAAAGGTGTTGCTCAACTTTAAGTAGCGTTGTGGTGTAAATTATGTAGGGTTGGCAATAAGTGTATATTAGGTGTAGGGTTGTCACGTAACACCCCCCAACCAAGATAAGCAATTATTTGCCAACGTCTAGTGCAAATATTGCGGATTTTCTATTCTTCATAGATTGATCGCTGCTTGAAGTTGGTTGAGCTGAAAGTTCTATGTCTTGACTTCCATCTCTTTTTGCAATTGCTCTACGCCGCTGGAGTATATAGTATGCAAGAATAAGAATCAAACAGGGTATAAGTAACACTATAAATGGTATTGTTACATAGTAGTTATTATATGCAGTATCTTCATTCAGCCTTTCGGGAACTTGCATTGTAACCTGACTCTGAATTTCGTGTAACTTATTCAGGTCTATTGAAGTTATGTTGAAATAAAGTTTGCGGTTCCTCAAAGATGACAAAGCTTGCAATTCTGACCGTGGAAAGGTAAGTATTTCGAAATGCTGTCCGCGAATTTTGTCGTTCACGTTGGTGATAGTGAAATCCGGTGTTCTTATGCTGCACATTCTAGGTAATGTTGCGAGAAAACTTCCTTCTATTGTTTGATAGCGTTCGTGTCCACATGTGATCAATATTTTAGTGGGTCGTTGAAATGAGATTAAGTAGTGCTGATTATCCAGCTCCATCAGAGCTTCCCTTGACAGAGAGATAGGCGTGGGGTTACACGTTTCATCTATCTCCTGTGAATGGATCAGAGTGAAGATGCAGTCCCTATATGCTCTTCTTTGATAGCTTACTTGCTGCTTACAAATATAGACAGTGTCTACCTTCGGGCATTCAGCCTCCATGTATGCAAATTCCTTGGTGTTGGTTGCCATGTAGGGGGATGGGGGTATAATAACGTCATGGTTTTTATTAGGAACTGGGCATAGATGGTATAAATCGTAGGATTGTAAGGTGGAAATAGGGAATTTAAAAACGATTATAATTTTATTATCTACGAAGTAACTACCTAGACTAATTAAATCGTAATAATATCTAATGTCTCTAAAGTTAATTATCTGATCGGAATTATAAAGGTTTTTTAATTTGCTTATCATTTCATTAATATCTTTCATACTCAATACAGAATGATGCACACTACTTGTGCGGCTAAAAGCTACAATATTCTCTAGCCTATCTATTTCTAAAAGTAAATCTTGAATATTTTCAGTAATTACAGCTAACATTTGCGATAAATGTGCGTAACGTAATATTTGTTCACTATGATTATTAGCAGTGTTAACATAATATGTAAAAACTTGTTGTAACTTACGTTGATTTAAAGTTAAATTATTAAGTATTTCATTTTGATGAAAAGTCATCTGCTTGTACAAGCTAACGTGTTTGCTTAAACTGTTTGATAAATCCACGTTATTTTTCTGTAAAACGTGAAAAATCTGTTCGTATCTCAAGGCGTCATTATAATCAAGATTACCCGTTATGCTCTTAATTACTGAACCCAAAGGATTAATTAAGCCACGTTTAGTTCTTTTCGGTCGAAATGTATCTAGTTGAGAAATTATATTTTCAATTTTTCCAGATAAATGCAGAATTTGGAATTTAAATAACGCAAAATCTCTATTAGTTATGTTGTTAAGTAAGTCGTTAAGTTGAGTCTTTGTTAAGTCAACCTGTTTTTGAATTAAGTCGAGATTTATGTCTTGTAAAAAGGTGTGGTGATGAGAAATTATCTTTGCAGGTCCTAGTTTAAATGGAAGAATGCCAGGTCCGTCATTCAAACTGTCAAGTCGTATGTCTTGTGCTCGGGCCAGGTTCGTCAAGGTTATTAGGCATCTGTAACAAGTTACTCGTATTACTTTTAAGTTTTCTTTTCAACCTATTTTTCGCTATTGGTCCGCGTTTCTTCGATGTGTATATGTGTACAGGTAAGTTAGAAATAACTTTGTCGTGTGTGTATCGGGGTGCAAGTTTTTGTCTACTGGCCTGAGGATTTCTAATGAACACTTCTTGATTTTCCTCATAATCTAAATGTGGTTCCCTATCGCTGTTTCTCTGTAACATTAGTGAATTTCGATTAGTCCATGAAGATTCCTGAATAATTTTATATACGGTTTCCATTTTTGACCGATGATCTTGGAGGTATTGCTGCATTAAACGTTCGGATAGATTTAGGTCAGTAGGGTCCCGTGGATCAAAATGTCCTGATATTAAATCAAAAGGTCTGCATTTCGTTAAACTATGGACTGAACTATTATAAGCTATTAAGGCGTATGGCATTAAATTGTGTGCAGGTTCATTTTTGTGTTGTAATTTTAATAATCTAAGGTGTTCTAAAATAGTGTTGTGGAAGCGTTCAATCATACCATTTTCATTGGGTGCATGAGCAGCTGTGGTGTGATGAAATATATTATGTAGTTGTAGAAATTCTTTGAATACCTGGTTATTAAATTCTGTGCCTCTGTCAGAAGTCAAATTAATTGGGAATCCATGATGGGTGCATAAAGTTAGAAAAGCTTTAACTATATTAGGGGCGGTGATATCTGGCATTCGATATGCTTGAGCGTACTTAGAGAATGAGTCTATGATTGTGAGATATTTTTCTTGATCAATAGTTAATACATCTGCGTGGACGGTTTCGAATGGTTTGCTAGGAGGTGGTACAATTTGAAACTCTGGACGTAATGGATTGCGGTCATATTTTGCACATCCACATATGGAACAGCTATTAATATATTTTGTTACAGATTCTTTTAATTTAGGCCAAAAGTAACGATGGTAAAGAGATAAATAGGTTTCATTAATTCCACGATGATTGGTTTTACCTTCGTGGTATTTTCGGATGATATCTTGCTGTTCTAAATAATCACTGACATTTTCTATTTCGTGCTTAACCATGTTTAACTTCATAGATGAATTTTTAAAGTGGTGCTGTAAAACAGGAATAACACTTAACATTTTTTCAGGAGGTTTTACGAGAATACCAGTTAGAATTTTTGGGTTAACAAATTTTTTTACTGATTCTACTAGGTCTTGCTCAAAATCTTTGATTGAAATATCTATGATAATTTTTTGATATGTTTCGAAGGGTGTAACTATCTTAGGTTTGTGATTAGACATTCGATCACATAAGTTAAAAATTATTTGCTTACGGAATTTATTTAGAGGGTGATCTACAATAGGGATTCCAAGGACAGGGTCTTCCTCACTAGTATGTATAGTGTCACCAGTTTCGCTAGGTGGTCGATCAAGTAGAAAGTCATTGTCAGAAGTGGGGTTTTTGTGTGTAACTAAGAGGGGTGGAGAATTTGAATGAGCAGTTATCGTAGAAGATGGGCTGCGTAAGGGTCGAAGAGAAGGGGCTGTGTCCGTCGAAGATTGACTTATGATGGGTCTGTCATCTGGTGCTGTAACAGTTGATTCAGACGATGATGAAATATTAACTACGATGGAATTTAGATCTTCATTATAGATTTCAATTCGAGAAAGGGCGTCTGCGTTAGTGTTATTTTTCCCTTTTTTATAAATTACTGTGAAGTTGTATTCAGCTAATTTTAATTTCCATCTTGTAAGTCTTGAATTTGATTCTTTTACATTCATAAGCCACTGTAAGGGTTTATGGTCTGTCACGATTTTGAAATTTCGCCCATATAGATATGCTCTAAAATATTTCGTTGCCCATACTATGGCTAAAAGTTCTTTTTCAGTAGTCGAATAATTAATCTCGCTTTCATTAAGTGTCCTGGATGCATAAGCTACGGGTCTGTCGTTACCTATCGGTCCTTGTGATAGTATGGCTCCTAGAGCAAAGTTCGATGCGTCAGTAGTCAATATAAAGTCCTTAGTAAAGTCTGGGTACTGCAGTATTGGGTCGTTTAACAAAAGGGTCTTGCAATGCTCGAAACAGTCTATATACTCATTAGAAAGGGTAATTTTTGCTCCTTTTTTTAAACAAGAAGTTAATGGTTTCGTTATTCGTGCAAAATCTGGTATAAACCGTCGATAGTATCCAAGTAGTCCTAAAAATCCTTTGATCTGCTTGCTAGTTTTTGGTAGAGGAAACTTCAAAATAGCATTGATTTTGTCGGGGTTGGGTTTAACTCCGTCAGGCGTTATTATATGTCCTAGGTAAGGGGTTTCATGTTTTAGAAATTCGGATTTGTCCATCTGAATTTTGAAATTTGATTCTCGTAGGCGGTCAAAGATCTTACGCAAGTTTACCATATGTTCTTGTAGTGACGTGGAAAATACCAATATGTCATCAAGATAAACTACACAGATTACGTTTTGTAGACCTTGTAGAACGCTGTCCATTACTCTTTGGAACGTAGAAGGGCTGTTTTTCAACCCACTAGCTAGATCAAGGGTGGTAAAGTATTGACATTTACCTAATTTGTCTAAAATATCTGCAATATTAGGGATCGTATACTTGTCATTAATAGATTTTTCATTTAATTTTCGCAAGTCTGCAACTAATCTCCGTTTAGTTTTCTCTGATGCGTCGTTTTTTTTTGGTGCAATCCATATAGGAGCACTCCAAGCTGATGTGGAAGGTCTAATGATGCCTTGTCCAAACATTTTTTTAATTTGAGGGCGTACCTCATGTCTATGCACGTAAGGATATCTATAAGTTTTACAATGAACAGGAATTTCATCGGTAGTTTTAATACGGTGTTTTATCTGATTTGCAAATGTTAAAGGCTCATCTTCAATGTAGAAAACATCGGCATATTTTTCACATAAGGTATACAATTTTGCACTTTCTTCTTTATTTAGGTGGGACGTACGTAATCGCGATAAAACTTTCTCAGTTCGTTCACGCTTTTTATTGTGAATATTTAATTCTATTTTTGGCCATCTGGGTCCAAAATTTCGTGAAAATTCTGGTCGTTAAAATTAATTTCTTTAAAATTATTTATAGGATAGTTATTGCGGGTTGGTGGCAAGGTACGTGCGCGGGGGTGACTTATTCCACTCATAGGTTGAGCATTGAGTTGACGCTGGTACGCGGGTTGGTTTGGTATTTTAAACCCTGTGCTCATATTAGAACGTGGAAGTGCCCTAAACATTTCCTGTGTTCTTGATAATTGATTAGGCCCATAATTATTAAAAGATTTCCGATTCATTTCGATATTTGAAGTCGTTGCAGGTGAATCGCGCACAAATTTATTTTGAAAATTATGCTGTGGTTTTCTTGAATAATAATTTTTATTTTGTTGATAAATTATATTTAATTCATCCTCTGCAAATTCGAGGGCCTTTTCTAGTGTTTCGGGTCGCATACATCGAATTCGCGAGCCTAGTGGTTCATGTAAGCCTTTGAGGAAAGTTTGTAGAGCAAGTTTTTTATACAAAACTCTTTTAGCTTCAACTGTAGTCGCGATATTGTCGTGCAATTCGACATAGGTCATAATTATTCCTAGTAAATTCTGAATACGTTCATAAAATATGTGCGGTGTGTCACTGCCTTGAGATAACGCAGATAAATCACTATATAAGGACGATTCATCCCTATGATCAGAAAAACTGTTTATAAGAGCAGTGCGTATTCCGTTCCAGTCCGACGGGATGCCATTTGTAGCTAAAGTTCTAGCCGCAGGTCCCGTGATTTTATTTAAAATGCCATTAATCACTGCGTAATTATTTAATTCATTTCCCGGTGCTGGATCGATATACGCTAATACTAATTGGTCACATATATTTAAAAATCTAATTAATACATTTGAATTCCCATCAAAATTAGGAACTAGTCGTAAAGCACTATATATTTTGTCGATTTTGTCTGTAGCAGTAATAGGGCTTGCGTTCGATACGCATCCACTATTCGGTACAGAATTCTCCGTCATATTTAACGTTAAATAATTAATTTCTTCTAAATCAAATAAATCTAAGTTACGATTCTGGTCTCTTATTAATCTGCGATTAATGTCGCGAGAACTGGGTATACAACCCTTATTAGACCGTTTCGAAAAAATCTTGGAAATTATTAATTAATATCACTGCACATAAAAAAAAATGGAAGGAAAATAAAAGGAATGCAACCAATAGGATTATTGCATAACTTAGAATCTATTACTCACAGAAGGAGTTTCAACTCGTAGCGGGACATCGATTTTTGGATGAACTGCATAGAGCTGGATTCTTCGTCAGGCGTCCTGAATTCCGTAGGTTCTTCGCGAATAGTCAGCGCGCGCGATGCGACTATCGCAGTCTATCTAGGAATTACTACGACGTGACTACTTTCGCGTTTCCGACTGCGCCAGTTACATGAGTTGGACGCCGTAGGATGTTTTTAAAAACAAATGTATTCTAATATAATTTATTACTTCACTTTTACAATAAAATACTTTTAAAAAAAATCAAACATGAATTAATTAATTATAATTATTAATAACTTATACGTGTGTTCACGGTCCGCGATGGAAGTGAACTCCCCGATCCGCAGGGGGTCTCGGTCCACGAAGCCACCCGTGGCTGCTTCGTCAGCATTCCCTGAACGTTGCCAAAATCTTGTGGTGTTGCGGGCCACCCACGGATGCGACGTCAGCGTTCAGCATAAAGGTGTTGCTCAACTTTAAGTAGCGTTGTGGTGTAAATTATGTAGGGTTGGCAATAAGTGTATATTAGGTGTAGGGTTGTCACGTAACAAACTTATCTTAGCGCGTATTATATTATCACGTCCGACCTACTAGTAAAAACAGTGAATCATGATGTTTACTTACATTCTCACGGAGACGGCGGTGTTCACGAATGCAGGTAGAAGTATGAAGACCATTGTCCACCCGAACTCCATGGTCTTCTTCGCCAGGAAATACCTCACTGCCACATTGATATCCAGCCCCAAATCCACGAAATGCCCCACAATCGCAACGCCGTACATAATAATGTCCATGTTTTTAATCGTAATGTTACTAGGCATTCGGTCTGGCTCGTCGTAAGAGTAGCCATTTTGCAGCATTTCTCGAACTTTCTCCGGCATTTTGCAGTTTTTAAGATTTGTTTTATTTAATTTGTCGTGATATAAACAAACAGCAATTGCACGGCACGCTCGTTTCTTCGTATTTGATAAATGTCAAACAACAAGTCAATCATTTCTGATTTGACATTCTTGTGTTTTAAATTTATTGACCATGATAACATATAGCATTATGTTTGCTGTTGGCTATATTGGCTTAACAGCGTCACTATAGTATTTTTAAATAGGATTTTTTGGTATTGTTAATTTAAAAAAGGCATTTTGCATAAGCTTTTCTTGATTTATGTCCCTATTCATTATCGCCATTTTCCATAAATCAGAAAGTTGTTGAATTTAAAACAAAGACTACCTACTTACCATTTCACTCTTGGTGCAACTCTTTATGCTAGGTTGTATGCGTAGTTATGGGATAGGGAAAGTTATGAAATCTGGCTGGTATAATGCAAACACAGGAAAAACATGATAATAAATTCTTAAATAGTTCATTCATGTAAGTGTTACATATTTGCCCCAATAAGTCAGTTGTATAACGTTCGAACAATATCCTGCGAGGTAAGATTAGCGGCGAATAATGTTAGAAATATCGATTCTTGAAACGACTGTCCCGGTAATCTGGACCTAGAAATAATAATGAAAATTAGATAAAATAGTATTCTTCAAGAAATACGAATATATAGGAAAATGGCTGTTGAAGGAAAGTCTGTGCATAAGTGAACTTAACGAGGTGGTTTCTGAGTTAGGTTTAAGCCTGGGAAAAGTATGTAACACTGCGCGATATTATTCGCTGTAACAGTAAAGGACACATCTGAGGAAAACTCCATGCCTGAGAATTCTTCATAATGTTCTATAAGGCACGTGTAGTGTGCCAATCTGCACTTAGCCAGCGTGATGGACTAAGGACTAATTCTGAAAGGAGATCCGAACCCAACAGTAGGACAAAGAAAGGGTTGTGTACTGTAAATTATCCGGAATCCGAAACTTACCTCTCCTTCAAAATGTTAACAAGTGGGCCCCATTTCTTCGGAAACTGAGTATCATTCTCATTTTGATGCCTCCATTTGTCGTTGACCAAGTCTGTTGCGGAGGCGTTGAGTACCTTCAGGAACCCGCATGTGCCAGTGTATACGTTGGCCAAAAGTTGCTTATAGAAGTCTGGAACGAAGTCTTGGAGGCAGCGGTGCACTTCGAACAATGTGCTGTTTATGTCTACAGCGTGCTGTCGAGTCTTGATCTGGACTATTTTCGTGAGGCTCTCTTGCATGGTTTCGTTGAACCTGAACATTATTAAGGGTTAAAGAAGACTTCTTTTCCGAGTCGATTCAATAAGAAAACCGAATCGTCCAAATATATCAGAAAAGGTAATGGTGCAAGAGTTTGTCATATTGGATTAAGAATTGGTTACCTGCCTGCATCCCCTACACGGAGGTCGTCAAAGAATATAACATACCCTTTAATAACCCACTGTTAGACAAGGGTCGCCTCTTGCAATGGGAGGAGTAAGGCTGAATAAAAGGAGCAGGAATGTCATCTTTAGATGCTTAATTCTTTGTTTATTTGCAACAAAAAAACCTTACACTGCAAGGGAAACTCCAAAGAACGTAATGTTTTCGTAAATTTAATAGAATGCGAGAATGCAACAGTGTATGGGATGCAAGACTGGAATTGCGCTATGCTGAAGGGTATTTATCCCGGCGCTATCCCGAAGTCCGCAAACTAAGGATCGTTACCGAATAGATTAATTTCAGTGAGGGGAAATTCCAAATCTTATAACAAAAATGACAAAGTTGGGAGATAGAAAGAAGACCTAACCTCATCAGATTTTTGTGATGCAAAATAAGCCTTCAAAAATCCACTGCTGATAGATCTCTAAATCTCTCTGAATCAACAGATTCCTCGCTATATCTGTAAGGCCTATAATCTAAGTCCAGCAATCCTGCTATCGCCTTCGAGGTACGCTATTGCAGGGCAGAAAATTGATTTTTGCAGCCACATGACCAGAGACCTGCCGGGGTCACGTGGTCGCTGGCTGGCCTGTGTTTTAGCTAGCTCATGGTACGATATAGCAGGACAGCTGAACTATCGACTATAATTGGCCTATTTTATGAGTTCATGGTAAGGCAGCTGAACTTACAACACAGCCTGATGCAAGATGCAGTGCGCCACAGCCACCTCATCCGGCAGCTCGTTGAGGCACTTGTCTACTGAGTCGAACCGCCTGATATCCTGAAAGTTGCTGACCACGGTGTGGAACTGCTCGCGGACTTGCGCCATCTTCTCCACCGGACCGGTCAGGCAGTGATCGGTGATGTCAATTATCTGGAAGAAGAATGTATCTCTGTCTTCGGAGGGTGTTATGTCTGCATGTGCGTAAGTTAAAAAATAATGTCACTACGAAAACAACAACAAATTGTTTTTATTTAAATTTCCCGCCTCAGAGCAAAGCGTCCAACTTAAGCGAACCAGTTCTCCCGAGCAAGACTGTCTAGCAGTGGACTTCCAAAGGTTAAATGACACTTACATCGTCCAGCGTGATGACGTAGTTAGTAAAATCGTGGAAGTATTTAAGTCTGTAGTACTTCAAAATGGCCGCTCTGAGGTCACGCGCCGCCTGTTCATTCAGCGTTCCCGCCAACTCCAGGAACGTGTCGATGGCGGCCAGCGCTCGCCTCTTGAGCGCCCCGTAGCTGCCCGCGCCCTGGCTGAACAGCCGCCAGGACACCTCGTAAGCTTCGGACGCTAGGTGGTACTTTGGGTCGATTTTGATGGGAGTCGACGTGTTTGTGCTTACGGCGCACTGGAAACAATGTCGAAGGGTTTCCAATTTCCATGTCACGGGTACGACACAAATTAAATGTCACGTGGTGTAGCGGTAAAGGATAATTTCGTGAGGAAACCTGTCCGCCTGAGAGTTCTCGAATGTCCACAACACTAGCAAACGTAGCGTGGACTATTTGTAACCCTCCCATTACGATCGAAGGTCCGTACAGTCTATACTAATATTATAAAGAGGAAAGATTTGTTTGTAATGTTTTCACACAAAAACTACTGGACCGATTTCAAAAATTCTTTCTTTCCATTAGAAAGCTGCATCTACACTGAGTGACATAGGCTATATAATATTACTAGGTGTAAACGAAACTATTTTCCACCCGAGCGAAACTGCGGGCGTCTATAGTCCGCGAATTCCTTAAAACGCCGCCGCCGAATGCATAGCATCTGAGCTATAACTGGACATATTACTTTTTAGTTTTTATGAATAAGTAAATAAGTATTTATGTTTACCTGTTGTAATAAATTAAGACCGAACAGAAGAACAATGTAGTCCCACAACCTGGCTGTATAATTCATAACTCATGTTCACTTTATAGGCAGATAATTACAAACTTTTACAAACGAAGCTGTTTCGTAACTTTTCTTTTTTAAAACTCATTAATAGAAAGTGCTAGAAATCCACAAAACATTATTTTACACAATGAATATTTGTTAGTAAATTTTAATTTTACAGTATGTAAGTAATTCAATCATTTTAAATTTAATAACCTTGTCGTAAATCCATAAAACAGTACTGATTATCAAAGCATGTGGGACAGATAAAATTAATTGATTTCTGTGCAAAGTACAGGCTCGGTCCGCTTAACTTCAATCGAGAAACTTACATGAGGGTACACAATTGAGCAGAGAACTAAATGATATATTTGGATACACTGTTAAGCAAGGTCTGGGGTTCAATCAACGGATCGAGCAGAGTATTAGGTTTTCTAACTTGAAATTCCCAGCAGTAACACAAGAGTCACTTTGTCCAGCAGTGGACCTTAAAGGCTGATGGATGGATGGATGATGTATGGCAATATTAATAGCCCCTATTACATGGGAATTACCCAGTCCATCCTACCCTTCATGAGAAATACAGGCATGGTTTTATATAATTTTATGAGAAAAATAACAAAGAATTGTGTAAAACTTTTAATTTGTGAATAACTTGAAATTTGTATAACTATAACTTAATTATTATAATAATATATTCATTATTAAAGTATTGAAATACAATTTTTCAAAAGACTGAGCCTGATGTCTAATTTAATCAATTCACAATTGTTCCAATAACTGAGATCATACTATTATTATGAATAAAACGCGTTGCAAAAAGATTTCAGTGATGACAAGCTTGGATAACAGCAACGGGATGGTATCATCGATATAAAGTGTAAAAAATATTCTTAGTTTCACGTCAATGTACACTGATTTACCACCACCGTAGATATAGCATTCCATTTAAAAACGGTGCTTGAAATCTGTCGCCTTATTGACATATACAATTGAACGTAGTCATATACACAAATACGCACGAGCAAATCGGCCGAAACTTTCTTTTTTCGAATGAACTTTTTCTGTATGGTCATACAGACCTTTACCGCGTCACCGAATAGAACCGGAACCGAACCGGCGCACTTAAAAAGCATTCATGCGCTATCTATGGTCGCTAGTAAATCAATGTCAAAGTGACATTCATAAAGACTGTAAGTAATGTCAACTGAGTACTATGAAGGTAACTTAAGAATAGTCTTATAATCTTAATTCGCTGCGACCCATAGACGTCCCACTGCTGGGCACGGGTCTCCCCCACAGACACAGCT
Organism: Carterocephalus palaemon; assembly: GCA_944567765.1. Lineage (NCBI taxonomy): Eukaryota > Metazoa > Arthropoda > Insecta > Lepidoptera > Hesperiidae > Carterocephalus > Carterocephalus palaemon. The sequence goes on from OX155663.1 coordinate 455,317, forward strand.
GCTGGGAGGTCTAGAGCATACTCCACCACGCTGCTCCAATGCGGATTGGTGGAGGAATCTTAATTACTCGATACATAAATTGATAGTATTGTATAATAAAGGTACAGCTTAAAATATTATTTTAACATCTGAAGCCACCCGCCGTGACGGTTATGGCGTAACATTGAGCTTCAGTATTGAATCTGGAAAAGAAGAAAACACTAATTAGTAGGTATTCATACTACATACTAGCTGATGTCAGCGACTTTTCCGCGTGGATTAAAATAGCAAGTAGCACGATTCTAAAAGTTTTTAATTATAGGGTTTAGGTTTTTAGTTTCAAAATAAATTATTATTATTATTAATTTCCTCCATTCCATATTTAAAAACTGGGCTATTCAATAAAAACAAAATTAATAGAGATTAGTCTGTTCAAATTAACAAACTCTTAAATAAACAAGGAGCCCTGCATGTATCTGAGCCGCGCGACATGATATACCGAATTAGAAATTTCTTTGTTATTTTAATTGCCTGTGTGTCATTATTTGCTCAATTCTTCCAAAAGGACACAAATTTCAAAAAGAACTGTAATTTTTCACTAGTCTGATTATGAACAATTTCATAGAACTGAATTTCGACAACTCGTACTATCGTTCCACGCTCAATAGCGGGGAAGTCACCGACGGGGTTTACCCCTGGAGCAATTGCCCGGATAGAGGGTATCTTCCCTGACTCCGAATTCCCTCACTCACTGTCTGTCCGATCCAAGTAATCAACAAGTAGTCAAAGTTCAGGTTAAAAGCCGCCTCTATAATGTCTATGCCGAACGTGTCTGACATATTAATGTCACGTCAACAGCGGCGGCGCGAAATCGTATTTGAACATCAGACACATGAACATTACTTTGAAAAAAATAGATTCAGTACTATGAAGCACTGAATCTATTTTTTCATCCGTGATCGTTGATTTTTTTCCCGACAAGGGGAAGTAGTACATACATATAGAGAGAATCATCCCAGCCGGGGGCTACATACATATAGACAGAAGCATCCCAGCCGTGGGCTCAGTCCTTGTGCAGCAGCTTGTTGAAGGCCCCGTACGAGGTCTCCAGGTCGAACACCAGCTGGCGCGCCTGCGCCTCCGACAGCTCGTCCGAGGCGGACATCTCCGACAGCTTGTCGATCCACTCCTGCACCTGATCACACGACAACATCAAATACAGGACATTTTTGTAGCAATTCATTTATTTATGTACACACCAACAGCAGTACATACATTTGTTGACAGACAGTTTTATACATAGACAAAAGGCAGATGTATGCCAATTACAGGCGTGAAAAACATTTATATAAGTACGACGTAAAACTATAATTAAAACATATATTCTTAGATTTTTCTAAGAATATAATCTAAATAATATAATTGCAAGTTGTAGGGACCCGGATAAATAAAACAAGCCTTTGATCACTCAATAGGTGGAGTAGGTAATGCATCCGGCGCACGTCCTAACTTGCTCACAGCTACCGCGAGACTGTCCGGTGCTGCATACGCTACATCGTCCATAGCCCAGTGGCTCGCGTCGATTCTATGTGATCGACAGAGTTAAGCAACGACGGCCGCGGTCGGTTTGTGGATGGGTGACCGCTAGTGGAAAAATTTCATTGGTGTCCCGCAGGTCACTCATGTCCATGGCCCGGAACTACACCCGGCGGGTATACCTTCAGCTTCCCCTCAAAGTCCTCCGGCAGCATGGTGAGCCGGTCCATGGTGTCCCGCAGGTCGCGCAGCTCCGGCTGGATCATGTCCATGGCCCGGAACTCCAAGCGCAGCTTGTCCATCAGGGTTATGAACAGCTGGAATAGAGCAGTATAGATATTATAGACTAGTGGACGCCCACAGCTTCGCTCGCGTAGAATTAGACCCATTAACGATGTCTGTCCGCATTCGGTTGCGCACTTGACTTCAAAAACGGCAAAGTTTCTACAAACTTTGCTCCCCCGTTTTACCCCCTTAGGGGATGAATTTTCAAAAATCCTTTCTTAGTGCTCCCCTATGTTATAAAAGGAACCCCTGTACAAAATTTCAAGTTTCTAACCCTTACACTGGGTTGGCCACTAACCACTACACCAATCCGCATTGGAGCAGCATGGTGGAGTATGCTCTAGACCTCCCGCAGCTGCGTCTGTGGGGGAGACCCGTGCCCAGCAGTGGGACGTCTATGGGTCGCAGGAAAGGCCACTCAAAGGCCTCAAACATGGATTAATAACTGTTATCTTACGTGATCAAACAGGGCTGACGGCTTAAATGCCCTACAAAGTACGGAATTAGAGAAAGCTATGACTGTAATAGGATGGATACTTACAGAAACAATCTCAGCAATGTATTTGTTGGTGTTCCCCTTGTCGTCCTTGATCAGGTTCGGCTTGTTCTCTCTGATCCTCTCGAGTGCTGCGGGGCAGTCCAGCTGAAGAAGCATATTATCATTTACGTTTCAATTTTACATGCTTGTTTAGACAAATTTCTTTCCAATATTTCCACTCTGTTATATACCAGTCTATACTAATATTAATAAAGAGGAAAGATTTGTTTGTAACATTTTCACACAAAAACTACTGGACCGATTCCAAAAAATATTAGAAAGCTGCATCTTCACTGAGTGACATAGGCTATATAATATTACAAGGTGTAAACGAAACTATTGTTATGTCTAATTCTACGCGAGCGAAGCTGGGCGGGCGTCTACTAGTATAATATATTGAGGGAGGCCTATGTCCAGCAGTGGACTCAAAAAGGCTGATGGATGGATGGATGAATATATCAGTGAGGTTCTTGGGAACACCATTAAGGTAAGGGAAAGTTTGCAGGGCAAAGTTTGAACAAACTGTGACATAGCAAAGTGGGATCCCAGATTGATAGCATCTCACCCTGAACTTGCTGACGAAGGCATCGATGTTGGGAAACTCGTCCCCCTGCACCTGCTTGAAGGCCACTCGGTACTGCACCAGCAGACGGCTGCACGCCGCCGTGTACTCCTGGGCACGGACGCAGTCCCGCATGTACGCCTTCTCCAAGTGCTGGAGTGTGCTCACTACGGCGTATAGCTCTGCCATATTGTCGTGCCTGGAAGGAATCATTCTTATATTAAAGGGGTCTGCACGAAATTCCGTCTCTCTCTTCTCTCTTCTCTTGCTTAGGCTACTAAGGCTACTTAGATCCATAAACAAGGTTGTATGGAATTTGAAAGAAATTATATAATAAATTATTATATTATACATTATGTAAATATAATCATTTATTACTAATAGCACATAGCACTTTGTAAATAATATGCATAAAACAATAATTCTCATATGAAACTTTAATAAACACTTCCCAGGTAAAAGCCTTTTTAATTTTCACTATATTTATTTATTTATTTATTTAACACTTTATTGCACACATAGAAACAATAAACAATACAGAAATAATATTATTAATCTTAGTAGGTCTAAGGTACAATGGGCGGCCTTATCGCTAAGCAGCGATCTCTTCCAGGCAACCACATTGCAAGGATTATGACATTAATAATTATAATATGTTTAAAGGTAGGGTGCACAATTACGTAAGGAAAAGAATGAACAATATTACACTTATATAACTACATACATAAAAATACATCAACATAACTATAACTACATATGATAGCGAAATACCGTAATGGAAAGAACAATAGGAAATAGGGAACAACAGAGTTAGGTTAAGGATGCAAGGTAGTGAAGTTTAAGTTGGTGTTTAAAGGAGTTCAAAGAAGTAGCTTGACGGATGCATACAGGAAGAGAATTCCAGAGTTTGGCAGCAGTGATAGAGAAGGATTCTGCATAGAAAGAAGAAGAATGTAGTGGGATATTTAGTGTGAGATTTTGTAATGAACGTAGTGGACGATCATGAGATTGATGGAGAAAATTGAATTGGTTCTTTAGGTAAGGGGGAGAAATAGGACTAAATAGCACGCAGTAAAGAAGAGATAAAATATATACTATACATAACTAATGAGATATGTGAAACTAATTAGATTTTTCACTTTCTTAACCCAAATTGACTTTAATTGACCAAATTGAATTTTTTTAATATAATGAATTAACACAATTATCCAGTATCTTCGGAACCTTGCCTAAAGGGACTCCTTTTAATGATATATTTTAGTAATTTTTTTTTTTTTTTTTTGTTTTTGTTTTTGTTTTAGGTTATACTTTTAAGGTTTTTTTTTTAGTTTTAAATTCATTAATTTGTAAATTTACTTTTAAGATATAGATTTAACTTATATGTAATTTTAAATAAATTCATTAACACAATATGTCATATGTCCTAGTATTTCTTTGAAGTATAGGATGTTTTAGTTATACATTATGTATTACAACAGGAAACATTAATAATTTGGAAAAACAAATTATATAAATTATGTTCTTTAGTAAATTATTTCGGAAATTGATGACTCCAATGTGTGGTGGTGAATGATCCTGACTGTAGGGGATGTGAGTATGTGTGCGTTTATTTATTCACTTTTAAAAATTTCCCATTTCCACACTTTCCACCAATGTTTTTTTTTCCCTTTCTTTGTGTATTATACATCAATTTTGAATGAAAGCCATAGCAGCAACGACTTGTTTGGTAGATTGTAGGTAGAACTTGTATAAAAAAATGACACTGTTGAATCTGTTGCTGCAACAGATAGACGTTAATCGTTTTTGACCATACCTACTACCTTAGATTAGTTATATGTCAATCTAAGCCTACTACATTATTGAAAATTGTTGCGTACGACAATCTGTTGCTTCAACTAATTGTTGAATTTGGTTAGTGTTCTGCCTGAGTCATAATAAATTTACACACTACTAGTTTCGTAATATTTGACTCACTTTTCGCGTTCCCTAGCATTTCTGTAAAGCTTCACTTCTTCATACAATTCTTGCCTCGTATCTGAAACATAACGTAGGTACTTAATGTTAATTACACAAATCCAACTAAGCTAAAATTTGCTGTAACAGCAGTTTTATCAGTCCCATTACCTTGCATATTATTTTGCAGTCCTAATTTCCAAGAAATAGTACAAAGTTAAACCTTTTTTTATTATTAAGACGTATGGTTCAAATTATATGATAAATTACCCTTTTTCTAATAAATATCGATAAAAATAAGTCCCTGAAAATCACAACACCATTTCCATTCCAATTCTACTTTTTTTATTCCAAATTCCAATCCAACCAATCCGTCAATGTTGACAATGTTGACATAACGATGACAATGGCATGATATCAATCAATGTAATATTGTGTACATTGACATTGACACTACAGGGAACTGAATACCCAAAGACAAGTTACCTTTTGTTGCATATACATATTGTCTATGTCTTTCAGAATATTAATGTTTTCAGCTATTACATATATACTTTTACTACCTTTATATGCTGTATAAATATGAGGAAAAATATGTAAATCTATTAAGCATTTCATATTCTGAGTAAATTCAGAACGGTTTTATTACAATGTTGTATCTTGAGCTGATAACCTACCTTAAAAAAAAAAACGAATGTCTTGTTTGGGATGACGTAATCATCCAATATGGCGTATGACGCGAGCGAGCACTCCCTGCCGCCCGCGACCCCCTAATCGTAGTTTCTTTGGTCAGGCAAGGCAACGCAACTGCCACTCGTCCGTTTCGAACGATTTCTCCTTGCGATGAATAAAAATAATACTCGCGGCGTGTAGTCCCTTACGCGAATTGTATTGTTAAATAACATAAACTGAAACCCTGGACGTGGTAGAGTTGTATGTGCGATAGTGGTTTGAAAAGGTGGATTCGTGGTGATAGTGTACCAGTTCTCCCTTTTGATTTTGCATTATTGTGAACTACAACGTCTACAACTCATGTTTACGTGCTGAAAGAGCATCGTTGTGAAAATTTCAAGTTATACAGGGGTTAAATTCGCCGTTTAATGGGACTCTGTTGATCTACAGGTAAGTCGTTGTGTTCTTGCTGGCCAAAGAGTCGAAACTGGTTTTATACCTGCGAACCGTAATTACCATATTATTCAGCGGGATAGCGCCGCGCTGTTATTGCTTGGATTATTTTTATTCACGCAACGTAGCCAGGATGTAATAGTACTACGTGAAATGTTTACGTTTTGTGTTTTTTTCTTATTGGAACGCGGCGCTAACCGTAACCGCTGGGGCGAGGTTGGTAGGGCGCGGCGGCGGTTGTCCCACTTTTAGTACACAGAAGTACTGGTGCGGTCATCACTTATGTACTGAGCATGACCATGTTTGCTTTTATTGCATACTTTGTGCCAACTGCCGCTAACTTTAGTCAAGTTTAAGTTTAATCTTTTGATAAGTTTTACAAGTTCATCAAAATCGGGAAAATAATAAGAATATGTATATGTACCGTTTAAATGTATTTAATATGCATTTTACACAAAACAGCTTTAGCTATATAAGCAGCAATAAATTTTAAAAGTAGTTTTAACTATAGGCACAGAATAATAGTACAAGTCTAAGGTTTAAATTTTATTTTGAAACAAATGTTTTGTACTGTTGTCTTTATGTGATGTTGTCCATCGGTTCATCAGTTCAAGCTGTGTTCAAGTAATAAAAAAATAGTTTTTATTTGTCTCAATATACCTAATATAATTATATTTTATGTAGTAACTAGACAATAGTGAAGGCTTATATAAAATACCTGTACATATAGATAAGACTCGAGACTGAACAAGACTCAATTAGGTACTGGGATGGTTAGTCCAGGAGAGATTTAATTAGAACATTAGTTGGTCATTTTGTTAGTGGGTATGAGGACTGGGGACTGTTAGTGATAGTTAGTCCTGTTAATTGGTGTTAGTAATAGTCCAGGTAGTAGTAAGTCTCTTTCTATGTCAGTCACAGATGTGTTGCTACCTTGAGAACTAAGATGGTTGCGTTTAAAAAGAAATTAAGACAACATGTAGTGACTATGTTAAGAAATTAGAGAAGTGCATTGTAAACATTTTATGTTAAAGGCATTAACTAGAGGCAAACACTTACTTACTATTACATTTTTTTGTTTCTCATTGTAAATGGAACTTATTTTTCGTATGAGAATAAATTCTTTAAACCTAAAGAAGTTTAACCAAGAACCATACCTTTCCAACTGTACTACAATTGCTATAAAAACAATTATTAGGTCAGTAGAAATGTAATATTTGTAATTACTAGCAATACCTACATACAACAATAGTAACTGTAGCGTCTGTAGCCTCATCTAAGTAAATTTAGGTTGTTAAAACCTGTCTCAATAATATCAGCAACCCATTAGATTCCCACTGGAAGACATGGGTGAACTCCACCTCTGCTCCAGTGTAAATTGGCAAAGGGGTCAGTGGCCAATTGGAGTGTCTGACATTATTAGGCTGCCTGAAATATGGCATATGATGGACAGAACATTGCTTAACAACAATTACCTTATGTTAACAACCGAGGCATGTAACGTGTCCTCCAAAGCACGAATGCGCTTGAGAAATTTTCCCACAGTAATCTCCCATGGCTGTCCAAAACCAGGCTTAACAGAACACATATTTGATGTTTCAAGCTGACCATATTCAATTTATATCCCATCTCATCCAATTCCAGAACAACCTGAACTAATTCATGTAGAAAACTTACTAGATAAAATTGTTGCTAGGTTAACTTTAATGATGTAGGTATATAAGGTAGGAAAGTGTGATTGTATCACCCTCCGTCAAGTCATCTATGCAGTCACAATAAGCTAGGAATTCTGAATTGAAAACATAACAATGGCTACTAGTTAATTGAATGTCTTATAGGATGTGACACAAGGCCACTTAAGCCACAGCATGCAAATTTGGCTCATTATTAACTGCTTGCCATTACTGGTTTGTTATGGGAGCATTGCTCCCAGTTATGGCATTGTACACTACTGGGCATCTTCCTGTCTCTATTAAGTTTACTTAACATCATTTCTTGGATCTGTAGTGGACTTTGTCGTTATCTATCTATGTCTATGCAGACTGTAGAAAAATCCTATATAACTACATATTTCTCATCAAAACTTCAATGGTTTTATTGTGCTCTAGACCTCCTGCAGCCGTGTCTGTGGGGAGACCCGTGCCCAGCAGTGGGACATCTATGGGTCGCAGCGACTGTGTTCCGACCACCGACAGTACAAAGCAGAGTATTTCGTAACTGAATGGCTCGCGTCGATTCTATGTGATCAACAGATTTAAGTAACGACCAGGGCGGTTAGTTGACGGATGGACGACTGTAGCAAAATTCCATGGGCGCTACCGTGCTTCAGAGAGCACGTTAGTTTTTGGTCCTGGTAGTTTTGAATGGTATAAAACAATTGTTAAGTCTCATCAAAGACCTGGCTTGAGAATTAGACATTGGGTTGGCGACTAACCGCACCACCAATATGCATTGGAGCAGCGTGGTGGAGTATGTGCTAGACCTGCCGCAGCTGAGTGGGTGAGACCTTTGCTCAACAGTCTGATGTCTATGGGTTGTAGCTACGCTACTGTGCTCGGTTTAAATCCCCAATGAGTTGGAGTTTATTATAGCGTTCTTATCATTATTACAATTATAATATTGTTCCATTTACTTATGACCTCATGTTTAACAAGCTATTAACAATATTAGATCACTGAAGCCTGCCATTCCCTGACCTCAACCTTTCGGCCTGTGAATGAGCTCACATTGACATCATCCAGGCAGTTTAAATAAAACACTTACATGGACTGGCATTCAAGTCTAGCGTTGACCTTGAATGCGCAGGAGTCGAAATTAAGATATCGTCGGTCGTAAACGCTGATTGGTACGCCAGCCATATTATGTCCCCCGCGCATCTATCCCCTACGGATTTCGAAATGAATGCAGATGGTCTCATTATTGGTTTTAAGCTTGGGCCAGTGTTGGGATTAAGATATGAGGGTTACCTTATCATCATTGTCCACCTTTGATTGGATTAAAACAAATAAAAACATTTTTTTGGCGAAATATTTTTGTATTGCGTTTGTATTTGTAATTTTATGTAGATAGCAAACGAGTATGGAGCACCACTCATACTTTGCCGCCCATGACAATTGTGACAGCTTTACAAAAAGAGTTATTGGAACTGGGACGTCAACACCTGCTAACGAACTGCTTAAAATACAATACAATACAATATAATTTATTGCACCAGAAAAAGAACAGAGGAGAACACAGTAAAGAAAAGAAGTTTTGAGCAATTTCTTCCAGACAGCCTGGTACTGCTTATTCAAGTTATAGGGTGTTGATAGTCATTTGTAATGTAATTGAACCTCGGATCGAGAGATAGAGCCCAAAACAGTCACTCACAAAACGTTCAGCCTTAACCTTCCCTCTCTGCGGCGAGCTAGCGATGACATCACCAGGCAACGCGCATTGAGCAGTTGGAACCTGCTGGCGAGCGACAATGATCCCGATGACGTCATCGCATGTTGCAGAGAATTGCGAATTGATTCTAATGGTTGTAGGGTTCCGCAATGGTTTCGCGACCTAACCGAATTTGCTTTTCAATGGACACACGATTACATACAAAATGATAAGTATGTTGAATCTTTAAAACTTTTTTATTCATTAAATAATCATAATAAGGAACCTCAGATGAATAAAAAGTAAGGAACCTCCAATTTTGCATGTGTTTCATTTTATTTTGACGAAATTAAAATAACAACATCGTTAAAAAAAAACACGCTTTTGTAGATAACCTAATTAAAATGTAGATTTTTTAAATATTTTTTTTTATTTGTCATCGTTCTTGATAAATATGCAGTTTCAAATTAATCAGACGTTTTGAAAGGGAAGAAAATCACGTTTAAAGATTCCGTTACATACATACATTAGTTATACATACATACATATAAGTGGGCCGCTAGGCTGTGGTCTATGGAACATACAGAACCCGATTTTGCCATCACGATTATTATTACTTGACTAATTAAAAGCTTTTTCATTAAAACACCAGCTGCAAATGACCTCATTGAAGCTAATAATGTACCAATAATGATAATGTCTGAAGCGTGTTGTAATGGACGGCTGACGGCCTCGTTGGTGTAGTGGTCGCGAGCGGACTGTTAAGCTAGAGGTCTTGGGTTCAATCCCTGGGTCGCGCAAGAATTATTGGGTTTTTCAAGATATCTCGCTAGTTCGGTCAGTGCGCGTTGATACTTGTAACGGTACGTTACGCTATCGATAGATTTGATTACAACTAAAACGAATGTGTCACCTCACTAATTAGTACTATAGTGTGACGTCACATAATAGGCGAAACTTGGGCAGGGCCGACGAAAAAGAGACACGCATCGTTTGTGTCAAAATAATACGTGGTCGCCGTTCCATCTTGATTATTCTTGATCAATTTATGTGGCTACTGTAGTGTGTGGGTCCAGGGCAGCGGCCGGAGCCACGCGCTAGCTGTGAGCAAGTTCGGACGTGCGCGGGATGCATTACTACTCCATCTATTGAGTGATCAAAGGCGTGTTTTATTTACTCAACGGTCAATATAGCTACCACAGTGTTATCATCAGTATCAGTAGATAGTTTGAGCTTCCATCCTGGGATGCGCAAGCTACAAAGGCGATATAAGCGGGCGCAAACATAATTTCGGTATGCGTTTCGAGTTGAGCACTAGACGGGAGTGAATGCGGGATTCGAGTGGCCGTCTGCGGGAGCGAGGGGCTGAGCCGGCGACTGTTTGTGCTGAATTTAAATACGACGCTCATTATCTTGTTGGACTTGCTTGTTGTTTATCTGTACAGTTTATAGCTTAGAAAAGAGGAAATTTGTTATTTAATATTGCATCGAAGACTGATAAATTTACTACCTACTAGGCCTATAGCCGTCCTCCGGAATAGTGAAGAACCACCTTGTATGTATAGGTGATATGAACGAACAAATTGGCTGACATATGAAGTATCTGGGGTTGGTGTTGGACAGTCGCTGGAGCTTTGACGAGCATTTCAGCCGTCTCATCCCCCGGATTCTGATTTTTTTGCTAATTGTATAAAATTTCGTCAAGTTCTGAACTGGAAGTATCTACTGGTACCGTGCAGTCTAATGAGCATGGGCTTTAGAAATTTATTGCCCTCGTTAGAATCTAAATATATTTTCCGTCTTAAAACTTACTACCTAGCAACCAAGAAGATAATTTATCTAATAATAAATCGATAAAATTTATAGATAAACAAACTTAATTAATTATACAGACGTTAGGTATATTAGCGCGATTGTAAACATCCAACGTTTCGAGATGAAAGTCTGCGTTTGATTTACAACTGTTTTCATACAAATGCTTCTAAGACCGGGTATTTTGAAATCTAAACGTTGAAGATTTAAATGGTCCGATGGTCAAGTGTATACTGTGTACTGATCTGCGGATGAAAGAAGGTTAAAAATGTGATGGAATAACTAGATAGCTATTTTATTACTGAACGATTCGTGAGTGTCTATATTCATAGTTGCAAGTTACCAATTGAACCCAGGTATCATAAAATACTCCCATACTCCCCAAACGTGATGCCGTTCCCATCGCGATGTCTCAATGACATGTCATTCCACTCCGATCCGTCCTCGTTCTGCTGAAAGCTTCCGCCGAACACCAGTCGTTTGCGAAAGAAATTCTAATGTTCTCCACTCTGACGTTCAGTAAACTAACCGACTTACGCCGACATCCGTTTGAGCGGGTTCTTAGTTATTAGCACCAACATCGCGGTATTTATAGGCGATCAGAATTAGAGGGGAATGCGCTGATGGGCTGGTGGCCGGTGTTTGTTTTATTAATGGCCATGTTTATGCTCCCATAAAGTTCTGCCAAAAAGCCGGCGTTTCGCCGCTGGCATGCCAACGATCTTGCTGAGAAGCGCTCGGCAGATTGGGAAATTATCGCTGCAGACTTGGGAAATGTAAGTGCAGCCCGCCTGCTGTTGGTAGGTATGACTTAAATCTATAAAAACTGGCATAAAATTAGTTTTAATCTACTTTGCAATAACCCACGAGCAAGGCATATGATGGTATTTATTTCATGTATGTAGCACCTCCCTCCCTCCATGAGAATGCATGCAAATATACACCAAAACTCGAACCACCACAAACACGTGTTCCTCCTCAGGGCAAGTTCACTCCTACTACTACGTGGAATGCATGAAACTATACTCGGTCATACGCCTAGCTCCCGGCTTGTTGCAAAAATTAAAACTAACTTTATAATAATTAATTTCCTCATAGTAACCCGTGATTCAACTAACCATAATACAGTGGCCTCATGAAATCGCGTATAGCCATGACGTACACATCGACGACATCTTACGTGTTGAAAAAAGTGATCATCCATCAAGAATCCCGTCATCCCTAAACGTAAGCCCTCAACGAGTCATCAATTATCAATTGAAATATAGCTGAACTGCTAAAGTTGTTCCTGGTTTCTACTATTTATATGTCTTCATTGCTCCACTTAAAGTTTGGCTGTTTTAAGAGCTACTAAGCCCTCGTAGCATAAACATTTGCCGCGTATATTAGATGCAACTGCCAAATGCTAAACTGACGTGGCGTACTTACCTATATTACCATGCAATAGCGACAAGAATTACTTCGATATAATAGATAAAATATTTAAATGTATGCAAATAAAATTTAAATATGATACACGTCGTAAGAGGATTGTTGCGGCTGTGAAATGAAATTAATATCGTTACTCACGTTTAGTTTTGGTTGATTTATGACAAAATATGTTACTTAAATTTACTGTTTGTGGTCAACTTATTCCAAAAAAATAATCTCTCTCCCCCGTTGGGGCTGGATGGCACACTTACGCCTCTGGCGTCGGTGCTTGATTCCTCCTTGCTCTTGCTTCTAAGTGCGTGCCATTTGTAGCAGAAAGCTACAAGATTCCTATAGTTACCCGCTGCGCTCATCAAGTCACGGTAGTAAGCCGGGCCTTCCTCCACTCGTTGTATCCCCTCCATCATCTCCTTGCGTGTATCATCATTTATAAGACAGTCCCAAAGCGTATGTTATGTAGCGTATGTTATGTATGTTATGAGCAGTACAAAGTCATGCAAATGAGAGTGTGCATACTTCTCAGATGATAAATCAGTGCGAAAAATTACAGCGAACCGCACGCTCGCCACAAGTTGAATCATCTTCAAGTGAATTCGGTTTTCTGGAGCATCCGTTCCAATTAAAAATCCATTTGTTCGTTCAGTTTTCTCTTATCTTTGAACAACAGTGAAAGGAGACGTTTCGTGTTCGGTTCGTAGCATGGCTGTGGTTCTGGTTATCTGTTTCCGCTGCAACTGTGTAGCTATCTAGTTGGAGCTATTTGTGGTATTCCGGTTCTGTAGTCTATTATTTTGGTTGAGCATTGAAGCGAACGAGGTCTGTCCGCAATGGGACAACATGAGATGATAATACTGGTTCCATTGACTATTATTTTGTTTAAGGTATTGCATGAGCGTGATGTGATAATTAGGACAACATGGGTTCATAATAACAATATGAAAATAGATTATCTCACAGTTTTACTAAAAGAGTTTCAACAAAGTAAATATAGGTGATCTAGGTGCCTGTATTTATTTATTTCTTTAGTAGTATGTATTGAGTAGTTTTTATGATTTCAATGATGTCAGTTTCAAAAACAAGGGATATACCCCTCTCAATAATAACTAGTTATTAGCTTTTGAACTGCGTTTATAGTAAGACCTTTGATAAGCAATGCTTGGTTGCTAATCTCGCATTTATCAACATCGCCGGTGCGATAAGATAACAATGTTTTTATGTAATAAATATAGTGAAACTATCAATAGAAAATTTCTATATTTGATTTGCATATTTTGCATTGTATGACTAGGCTGGGATATACACTATCGTGCGTGGTTTCAACTTACTAATTTATGACCTGAGAGTTAAGTTAATGATTGATGCACGTTTATTAGCAAGATTTCGCGAAATTCAATAAAGGGTAATTGTGGCGCTCGCCTACTGTTTCGAAAATACCTAACATTCTTCAATTTGTAGCGAGACATGTCATGACATAAATTACCACTTTCCAGATGAATTTCCTCGCTCCAAGGTGGTAGAGCCTATAGGGAATCAAATAGGTTTTACATGAAAGCTAATTGGTTCCATATAGAGTTCGCCCGGGGCAGTACCACCGCCCGCCACGGTACCTAGTACCATTTCTGCCGTGTAATAATTGTTTTTAAAGCAATTGTGGTCCGGTTGGAAAGGTGTGGATTCCGGTTACACTTCTTTAGAGGCGACCATCTTAGTCCTCAAGGGTAGCAACACATCTGTGACTGACTTAGAACGAGACTCCTACTAACAAGTACTAATAGTCCAGTCTATTTCTAACACCAACTAACAGGACTAACTATCACTAACAGTCCCTAGTCCTCATACCTACTAACGAACTGACCAACTAATGTTCTAATTAACTTTCTCAACTAATTGGACTAACCATCCCAGTCCCTAATTGAGTCTTGTTCAAAGTCAGTCACAGTTGTCATGGGTGGCAGCGGATGGGTGGTGTTGCAAGCTCGTTTGCTATCCTGAATCCATAAAAAAAAAAAATATCTTACAATATTAGCGTGTAAATATGAACGGGGAAGTGCGTGAAATAGCTCCACGGAATACTGCAACATCATATATACTCGTAATAATCCAGGCATCACAAGCACGGTGTTGTTGAGCACAAACCACTCGAATCGTACGTGATTTCCTCGCAAACCTACAACCCCATATCTGGCTCGTGTTTATCAATAAACGCCTTATCTCAATCCGTTACGCTCTGAAGCGCCAGATTACGACGGTGTGGAATCTTAACAATGTCTAGTGTGGATAGAGTATCACAAGAATCTGCGTTATCTTTTGGGGTCATGGACGTTTCATTGTTCCAACTAGTCTAACTAATTTAAGGGGTGATGGCCTAATATGGTTGATTACAGCCATATTACAGCTCAACTTAATCTTGACTGGTAAGAATATCGAAAACATTGACGCTTAGGAGAGTAAGTACAGATTTTGCAGTGCTTTGTTTTATAGATCAGAATTCGCCTACAGAAAGTTGACACTAGCGATACAGCCTGATGCTGGCCTTGCCTTACAGGAAGGTCTTTAGTACGCTCAAAGAACTTCATGTCATGTGGGACATATCTGAACATGTCCCACATTTCACAATTGACACTGTTTCGTCGACAACACAACTTACTAACTTAAGTAACTATAAAGTACATGTAGTAACTACAATTTGATTGCATTTTTGATCGCTTGAAAAGACTTGCGTACTATTTGCCTCCTGTTAATCCGAAAAATGAAAATTTCAAATAGTTTTGCGCTAATGATAAAAATCCAATTTCTCTGATTGAAGATAAATTATAAATTAATGATATCAATGTTTACCATTGAATATAAGCCATAACATTAAACCATAGCGTGACTTTCTACAGTTAGTTTTCAATCTATGAATGGTTTCTAGAGTTTCAGTCTACCTTTAAATTTACTTCTAAAACTATTAAACCTGAAGGCTAATTCAACATTAAACCATAGCGTGACTTTCTACAGTTAGTTTTCAATCTATGAATGACTTCTAGAATTTCAGTCTACCTTTCAATGTACTTCTAATTTAAACTATTAAACCTCAAGGGAAACTAAAGTGCTTTGAACGTTTTTCTTCGTTTTTAATGTTCAATATTACAGGGCCTGCCTGTCTGCCATTAATACCCGCTGATTTGGGTTGTAACATAAGATTTAACAGCCCAGGCTTTTAAACGGTTTTATTTAGCTTGCCCTGTTTGTTTGCCCTTTTTGTTTATTTAACGTATAAAAAGTGTACGTCGAGTCAGTCACACCCAAAATGTTCACCATAATCCGAATTATGCGACTAAAACGGACGCACTGATAATCAGCGATACGGCATTACTGCAGTAGCAGGAGCAGCAGCAGTAGTAAGGAGAGCGTTGCGTGTTTCACATGTTCTACTGCAGTAACTATATATTTTAATCTTATTGCGTAATTGTACTTGCTTATCTGCTGCGATTTTATATATTTTTTCCATTATATTATTTCTATTGTATAAAAATAGATTCGAGTACTTAGCAATAAAATATTTTAGTAAATATTTAGTAATTAATTTAGTAGCAAAAAATACTTTTTCTGTGAATACCAGGATAGGTTTAATGTTGGAGTGGTAGTCACGAAAATATTTTTTAATGGAAGCGGAAAGCTGAGTTCGCTGACTTTTGAAGTACCACTCGATTTTTTAAAATGGAATACCTACTTGTATACTTACTAACAAAAAAAAAATATCTTCATACTTTTGTGACCGATAAATGTGATAAATTTCAAAAAAATGTTTGTGTTAAATTTCAAATAAACCTATGTGCATTTTTTTGTATCATCCTCTCGCGGCTTAAGGCCCGGTAGCATATTGAACTTAATTAAAGTGTTTTAACTGTACTTATGTTTCGTTTATCCTCCACTATTTTGCCACAAACATTTATAAATTAAGATGCAGAGTAAAAAATTGAAATGGTCAAATTGCTTCGACACGCTCCGTTGCTTATCGACGTAAACAGGCGTTTATTGAAACCTCATGTCATCCGTGGTCGCAGTAATCAGTTTGGGCGAATCCGGAGTCTTAACGTGGTCTATCAAGGGATCGTTGCCACCGCTGATGGTTGATGGCATCGTACGCGGGAGCGGCGACCGGCGTTTGATTGTGTGAATTTATATTGTGTAACTTTATCTTCTACTAGTAGACGCCCGCAGATTCACTCGCCTGGAATTAAACACAATAGTTTCTTTTACACCTACTAATATTATATAGCCTATGTCACTCAGTGAAGATGCAGCTTTCTAATGGTGAAACAATTTTTCAAAATCGGTCCAGTAGTTTTTGTGTGAAAACATTACAAACAAATGTTTCCTCTTTATAATATTAGTATAGATAATCGTTACACTGCATAGTGAGATTTTTTGAAAAACGTCAATTAAAAAGTTATTTATTATTTTGCTCTGATTACGAACCTTTTTAAAGTATTTTTATGGATATAAGATAGCAAACGAGTATGCAGCACCACTTATCCGCTGCTGCCCACGACTTCAGTAACAGAAAAATAACCACGCCAAACTAAGAGAGAGACGAGAGAAGAGAGAGAGAAATATCTTTCAAAGAAATATTTCCACTTGGAAATAAATTTGAACTCTAAATTTAAACTCTGAAAACTCTGCCGGGTTCCTGCAGGGTTGAATAGTTGGACCTATACATAACTCTAAGCTTATTGTACCATAAGTGGAAGTAGCGAGTCCCAATTAGTCTTTCAATCTTTATTCTGTGCCCAATTAGTGCCAATTATAGCGGCGCGTGGGTGTAAGAGTTCAATGGTTTAAAGTTGTTGCTGAATTCAATGGGACAAGTGTTGTTGTTTGACCGTAAATGCAGTTTCTTCTGAATACAATTCCTTAGTTGGACGGCTGTTTGGCAATTTAGGAGATGGTTTAATTATTGTTTACTTTGAATGAATAATTTAAGCGACGTTGGAGCTTTATACGCGAAACACTGTTATATTATCATCATACTAGAGATAAAAGAATAACTATACAATAGTCAATGGTTTGGAGCTGGGAGTTGGCTCAGTTTCTCAGTGAAATTGAAACGAGTTACGAAAACTTAATGGTCTTAATTATATAATCTTAGCATTACCACATGACCCAATTTGACTCAGCCGCGCACGTCGTATACTGTAGTCGATTCCGTAAATAAGTATAATAAACTTTACTACAGTTCATCGGAAGCAATTGAATAACCGAGTTCAATTAAACGAGGCCTATTGTTATGACAAGTGAAAACAATTATTATGAAATCGTTCGGCCTTGCGGGGTGCGCCGCGCCGGAGTCAAATGGTCATTGCCTGTGCACTTGAACTGAGCAATGTGCTTCAATATATCGTATGTAACCTACTCATTCTGGATGAGTGGTGCCACATTTTGAAGAGCTAAGGAACTTGACCGATCAGTAGATCATTATTGTTATTAATACACATATTGTGCTCAATACGCTGGGTCGCCCTGAAAACCAGCGGTCGTGGTTCGCTACGACCAAAGCTGAGTGCGGCCCTATTTCGGCATCCTATAGTTATTATTTATTTATTATTTTATAGTCATATTGTTGTACAATACTTGTTTTAATTTGTTGAAATTATTTTCTATTCTATTCTTTATTCTTATTAGTATTTGACGGTTAAGCCAATAAGCCACTGCGACCTAAAAAGATCTACTGTAGCTAGCCCCCAAAAAACCAAACCCAACCCAAGGGCCGCTTGTATAAATCCAAGGATGCCTTTGGGGTCGAGTTCCTTGACTATATAAGGTGACGGACACTGCTAGTGGCGTCGTTAGGCATCGCCATGATTTTGCATATCATGAGGGCGTCATGGAGCCCCCTCATGGTACGTGATTGCCAGTTTGTCTCACCCCCTTCGGCGATCAGTAGATCATATCATCATCATCATCATCATCAGCATTTAGTGGTCCACTGCTGGACATAGGCCTCTCCTAAACGACGCCACTCCGACCGGTCCTGTGCCTTCTGAATCCAGCGGTTTCCCGCAGATTATTATGTGGTATCCTAAATTTTAGCTTTCGGGCGCACGTCGACAAATCAGAAATCTAAGACCTAACTTGAACGTTCTGGAATATGACACAAACAAGTTGACAAATGACCCAAAAAATAATCGCAGAATTTGTACGTTTGTTTTGAAAGAATTTCACAGAGTGCATTTGGAGGGGCGCCAGAAAACAATAATATAAGTGCATCCTGTTGCGAGTCGCGATAATGTGATTCAGAGAGATTATACGATACGCATAAAAATGTATGAGGTTGAGAATTCTGTAAAACATTTGATCAAGTATCTTTCTTGGAAGAAGGCTGGTTTTTAAGTTGATTTAATTGAATGGCCACGCTATGTTTACTGGAAAATTTAATGAAGGCTACAACTTTAAACTCTAGCCCGTCTGCACATTGAATAAATCTTGCGAAAAACTATCAGGGGATGATAAGTACAGATTCCGAAAACCTTTTTTTTTTCTACTTTATCGTGTATGTGGTGTGTCCCTATGAGCGCGATGGAATCAAAAACCGACCAAGTGCGAGTCGGACTCTACTAATGTTATGCTTAATTACACAGTTGTTAGCAAAGCAACCGCCACAAGAGCATTGCACACCCAGGCCAGATATCGAACGTGTTCATTGCTATTCATAATCTGTCGTCTGCTACAGACGACGTCGACCCGGCTTCCCCGGCCGGCGGCTCGTTCCATTCATGCATCACACGGCACTCGACACGACACGACACTGTAGGCGAAAATAGATTTGCATCGCGGCATCTTGTTCCGATTGTTCGCCCGGGGAAGGACGAGTATATGTCATTTCATCAGTGTTTTTGTATTGAAAACAAGGTTGATCTGCAACCGAATCAAGGTAGCCTATCCAAATTTCAAACAAGAATGTGCGGCCATTTCATATCTGGTCGTCCAAAAATCGTGCAACCTGTTATTCCAGTAGGTATGTCGATCAGTGATGCATTAGCCTTATCTAAACAGTTAGACTAATGGCTAAAGATAATTTCACTAGAGATAATTGAGCAGGAGAAACGAGCCATCAGAGCTTTCGGCGACAATTTCGAACCAAGATAGCCGTTTGGAGGCAAGCAAAAAGTGCAATCGTCCTTTTCTGCCCGCCAAAACATTGCGCGACCGGTTTCCGAACGATCAGCAGATACGACCGTTGTACTGAGAGCGGGGCTTGTTTGCGTAGTCTTGAGTGCCGGGTTTGATTCCGACCTGTGCGACGTAGTCACAAAACTGTCTGTAATCGATGTATAGAAACCGAAATTGGTGTTCCAAACCAAACCTAATTGGTTCCATATAGAGTTCGCCCGGGGCAGTACTATCGCCCGCCACGGTACCTAGTACCATTTCTGCCGTGTAATCATTTTTTTAAAGTCCGTTATGGTCCGGTTGGAAAGGTGTGGTTTCCGGTTACACTACTTTAGAGGCGACCATCTTAGTCCTCAAGGGTAGAAACACATCTGTGACTGACTTGGAACGAGAGTCTTACTAAAAATTACTAACTGGACTATTACTTACACCAAGTAACAGGACTAACTGTCACTAACAGTCCCCAGTCCTCATACCTACTAATGAACTGACCAACTAATGTTCTAATTAACTCTCAGCTAACTGGACTAGTTACCATCCGAGTTCCTATTTGAGTCTTGTTCAAAGTCAGTCTCAGTTGTCATAGGCGGCAGCGGATGGGTGGTGCTGCAAGCTCGTTTGCTATCTTGTATCCATAATAAAAAATCGGCTATACCATTAACTAACAACGCGTTGCAGTAGAGTGTTTTTACTAGCGAAAGCTTGTACCGTCAGGCTCGACTGCTCTCAAAAGGCTTCTGATCTCAAGTTGCAACATATACCTTCGACAAGGTTAAGCACAAAAGGCAATCGTTGCTTGTGTTTTAACTTTAAGGAGATGTAAACAGACAATTTATTATAAGATGATCTATTTTGTACAGTAGGTACATATTATAATTATTTTTTTTAAAACTAATTTCTCAGACATATCCTAGAAATTAGTTTAAATAATGCAGAATAATACTTATTCCTTTACCCTCAAGGATTATAACAAGTAATTACATAAAACGTACATCTGTATAAGTCTAGATTAAGACGTCACTAGGCCCCATGTATTTTTATAAAGGAAGCCCCAAATATAAGCGACCCCTCACGCGACGAGTCGAATATGTGATTAGAAGGACCAGGAAGCACGCTATTTATAAGCGTCTCTGGTGTTCCTGCTTTCCACATTGTTCTGCCTTGTAATATAACTACGGGGCCATCAGGAACTCTATCTTTAAATCGCTCGACGCCTGACGAGCGAATAAATACGAGTCAATAAAATAAGGAAATTCCTTATTTTGGAGTCATTAGAATTTCAAAAGCGGTTTTCATGTTGATCTTGCTCTCCTACGAATAGTTTCTACGAACTATAAAACCTAGGCCGGTAACAGCAATGAGGACGGTTCCCGTATCCATGTTTGTACGCCGCCACACCTGCTCCCTGCACCGTTAAGCCTAGCCACATTCAGACCCGTCGGACCATGTATAGCCACCAGCTAGGAGGAAACGTCTGATCGACAGACAGACCGACGGTAATCGATTTAATTAATGGACAACGGAATGTGTTATTGATCGGAGCTTCTTCTGCTGGATTAAAACTACTATTGGGTTTATAAAATTAAAATCTAGCCTTTTTTCCTTTGTTCTTCCTTTATTCTTGTCTCCAGTGGTGATAATTCACTATTTAAGTAATTTTTTTGAGGTGTACCACCAGCGTGGTGGACTATGGCCTTATTCCTCCCATTCTGAGAGGAGACCCGTGCCCAACCGTGGGACAAAAAAGGTTGTGATGATGATGATTAGATGAAGTACATACATGAGTCGCAAAAAGGATCTTAGGCCTCTCTTTGAAAAGTTGGACCTTCAGAGGGCACATGACCGTCTGGTTTGTCTTGGGAGGGGTCTAGGTCGATCTTTTGCTGACTAAGTTAGCTAAAGCTGCCCTTTACAGAAGTAACATTAATGTATTGCATTAATTTGCTGTAATTGGATTGTGTTCGAATTATAACCAATTATTGTTTGTGGATTATTGTTTGTGGAGGGACACTCCGCGATTGCATCGGCTAATTAGCATGAACGAATAAAAACATTAGAGAACGTTCTGGCTGTTGATGAAACCGCGTAATTCCTGCGGTTTAGGTAATATACCATTTATACCACACATACAATCGGCGCTTTGGACTCATAAAACACTATTCATAATCACTGTTCTGGGTTCAAATATTACGTATAGAATTGTAAAAAGTAGGTTAAGTATGATTGTAGCACTTAAGGAAGTAGCATCTACTGGAGAGATTATTGGTACCTGCTAAGTTTTTACGCATTAGTTGATGAATTATCTGGTGCTACCCTGGTCCAGAAGCGACGATGACCATTTACCATTAGGTCCGTCTGCTTGTTCGATAGGTAACAATCTATAAAAAGAGGATTCTTTAAAAAGCGGTACCATAGTTTTAAATGACGGTTAAAATGGTGAATTGTGTGTGATTAGGTGCTCGGTTTTAGTTTGTAGCGTCCGTAGCACAATGGTCGAATGAATTAGGCAACGACGGGCGCGGTCGGTTTTGCGGATGGGTGACCGCTAGTGGCAAACATTTCATGGACCCTACCGTGCTTCGGAGGGCACGTTAAGCCGTCGGTGGTTTTCAATGTTGGAAACAGTCGTTAAGTCGAAGACCTAAGGGGCTTGAGAACATTCGACACTGGGTTGGCCACTAACCCCTCCACAAATCCGCATTGGAGGAGTAGGCTCAAATCTCCAGCAGCTTTGTCTGTAGGAGACCCGTGCCCAGCATTAGGACGTCAATGGGTTGCAGATTTCAGACACTAAGAAGAGACATCTTGAATTATGCGTAAAGATTTTTCCAGTATTCTTCCAACGAGCAATTGTTTGTCTTTCCATCGATCCGGCTCGATAGCGAGTCAACAAAAACACGACACGTGTAAGGAAAGTTCACGAGCTTGGGTATCGAGCCACACGTTAATAACACGTACTTTCACAGGTTTTTTCCACTCCGAGCTTTCACAAAACATATAGCGGACAAAGGCATGTATGTACAGCACGGAGTCGATATGCATTCAATAGTTTTGGCGGTGTTGTCAATCGTTTGGTGTGGCGTGTCGGAGGCGAGACGTGATTCGTGTTATGAATGCATGTACGAGTTGCTTACGACTTGCATTCCATGCTGACGGTGTGTCGATTCTCGGCTCGTTAGCATACCTTGGAGCATTTTCAAGGTATATATTTCCATTGATTGTAACTAGCTGTCCAATAAAGTTGAGCAGCCTAGAAAGCGGTCATGGCTTGCAAGAGTCGTGGCTAACATGAGTGAAATTACTTTCTTCTCTACCCAAAGGTTGTCTGGAAGAAGCTACAGTAGCGATAAGACTGTCATCTTCTGTGTTTTTTACATTGTTATTTATTATTTTTGTGGTGTACAATAAAGTGTATTTGTATTGTATTGTATTTTGCCAAGCCAAAGGGGGCAAACGTAGGGTTGTACGTTGAGTCTAAGATAAGATCTGAGTCTGAATATAAATAAACGTGTTATCTCATTTCATTTACTTGTCAAGCTCACCCTGACGCGTGGACCGCGTGTACATACCGCTTACTTGTGATGAATGACTAGTAAACTGCTACTATAATTGAATTCATTGAATATTCTCTCGTCGATATGTATCGGGTTAATGGCATAGATGATAATAATATGTAAACTTAATGGGAACATTAAACTTTACGCGTACAATCAAGCGATACGACATTCCTTTGGCATTTGCACTAACCTTCATAGTGAAACTAATATTTTGTTTAATAGCTCAACCCATCGGCTTAACTGTATTTATTGGTGGTAGAGCCTATATGGAAAAAATATTTGTATGTGTTGTTATCAGCCACATGCCTTTTTTTTTGTTTAACGAGTGGGAAACTTTTAAAAGGTACCCGGACGTCGTGGGAGCGACGCCGGGTTATGTGGGACTTTCACCCACTAAAACCCACTCGGTGGCCTACTCCGGCGCTACAGGAGGGCTCCGGGATCTCTTGTAGAACGCGCCGGTGCCCTCCAGCGCTGCGCTTAAGACGGGCTCTTCCCGGTTTACACAACGCTGTGCAGCCACAAACAGCGTCGTCTTTCCCGGGGTCATATGATGGACGGTTCGAGCTCCCCCTCTCACCGCCCGCAACCCCAGAAGTCCCCTTTTAGACGCCTTTTACGACAGCAGGGGCTACCGTAGCACTGGCCTAGGCCTACCGCAGGTGTGTGTAGCGTTTTGTCGTACAGCTGTGGCAGACTCACACGAAAGTTGCGATCTATTGGTCAGCGGGCGCTCTCGATAACTGTTACGTTATCATAAAATTTAAATAGCAAACATCTCATTTAAATATAAATGACTCGGTGATGTCACCGATTTATCACTGCGGCGCTGTTATGCCGAAACCCCGCCCCCCGCGCCCCCGCAGCCGATAACCTCACCGTTATGCCGTCATCCGACAGTGTCGGCTCGGCTCCAGTCATCCAGCATTACCTCATGCGTGACTCCGTCGAACAAGTGTCACTTCATTTAATTTCCGCTAGCCGTGAGACGGCCGGAGTGTTTTGCAAGCAGTGCTTCCGTCGTGCAACTTTGTTGAACACTTTCAGCTGAATTGCTTCTTATCTAGCTAGTTAAATAAATATCTTGGACATTCTCACACACGGCCATCTGACCCCAAAGTATGCGCGAGCCTGTGATATGGGTGTCAGAGACTGATATACATACATAGATATTTTTAAATAAATAGTTAAGTAGATAATATTAACATCCAGACACAGAACAAATACAAGTGTTCGTCACACGAATATATTAAGCCAACGGGCCCGTCAAAAAAAATTGAAGCAATAGACGTCCCATGACGTACTGCAATGGGCACGTGTCTCCCCCACACAGACAGAGCTGCGGGGTTGGTGGCCAACCCAGTGTCGAATGTTCTCAAGCCACCCGATGATCTTCGACAAGGCTTAACTAACGATTGTTTTCACCATTGAAAACAACCGGGACAACAACTTCCAACCTTCTGACTTAAAGCAAAATCTTAGTACCTAGGTACATCTCCCTTTTAACCACAGTTTATATTGAGAAGGAGTGCAGCATGCTAACATCCTTCCTAATATATAATTGGGAGTGTTTGTTGGTTTGTTGAAACTCAACGGGATGATGGGTCGAAGTGATTTTTTACATAGATTAGAAATTACAAAGTTCGCGTGAAAAAGTTTTGCACGGCAAACGATTCAACGCAGGCGAAGCCAGGTGAAGCTAGTATAAAAGTATTTTTGATGAGATCTGTATTCACAGTTATGTCTGTTCGTGGCTAATGTCTGTCCCGTGAGCTATGCTATAATCGATCGAAGCATTTTGAAGCCGGTTCGTCGGCATTCGACAAACTCAGTTCGTCGACAATCTCAGTTCGTCGAACCGCAATCGCGCCGTGATCTTCAGTCATCGGCAATTATTGGGAATGCTGGCCACCCGGCCAAGAACTGCTTTGAAGCGCACTTGGTCGTACGGCTTGAGACGATGGAACGAGCGATAGTGTTGACGGTTAGATGGGGACGGCGTACGGCGTGTTCTCAGCCAGTCCGCACTGGGGCAGCGTGGTGGAGTTATCTTCAGGTCCTGTTGCGAGCGATAATGAGTCTGCAAACCTGTCATATTAGTACCGTAGTCATCATAATAAAATGTATACTAAACCATATATATTAAGAAATATTTAATCAAGCAAGTTACATACTTATGGGATCTTATTAAAACTAAACTAATTTAACGATTGAATTTAATTAATGACGTGCCTAATTAATTTTAATAATAAATAAAGCGTTCAATATTTAAGTTACAACGATAATTAAATAAAATTATCGTCATAATGAATGTTTCTCCTCTAATCTAAGTAAGATTCAGGAAACAAGTGTGCTCTATGTACAGGATGGTGTCGCGAGTGTTCTGTCATGTACCTTCATTAATCTGTGCCCGTAATACTCTGTCTAACCGATTTTCCTCATTGTCCATTGTCAAGGTCTTTTGTGCATATTAGTGTTGCGTGACAATGGTCGATGGCTGCAGACACTGTTGCGGCTCGTAAAATTACCACTTGCCTCGATGGGATGTGGTTCCGTACATATCAAAGCGTGTATAGTGTTTCGTATGAAACGGTAGATTTAACGCTTTTAGTGGCGTACATAACTGTAATTGTAATTTACTATCGCTGTGTCTGATTTTCTAAGCTCATCTCCCAGTGAATTACTGTAGTTAGTGTACTATTTATATTATACTAGTGGACGCCCGCAGCTTCGCTCGCGTGGAATTAGACATTCACTAACTACAAAAACGGCAAAGTTTCATACTAACTTTGCACACCCGTTTTACCCCCTTAGGGGGTGAATTTTCAAAAATCCTTTCTTATTGCGCCCCTACGTTATAAAAGGAACCCCTGTGCAAAATGTCAAGTTTCTAACCCTTACCGTACGCGTACACCAAATCGGACGTCATCGTACGACGTCGGTAGTATCAGTGTATGCACTCTCTTTCATTTACTTATGTTTGATTTGATCGGCCGAGTTCGGCCGTTGACGTACGAGCATACTTCGGCCGATGACGGATTTGGTGTATCTCTACCATTATAGTTTAGGCCCTGCGTTGATATGTCAGTCAGTCAGTCAGTCAGTCAGCTTCTCCTTTTATAATAGATTTATTATTATCTTCAACACCGTGCGAGCTTGTGTTGAACACGTCCATACTAATATTATAAATAGGAAAGATTTGTTTGTAATGTTTTCACACAAAAACTACTGGACCGATTTCAAAAATTCTTTCACCATTACAAAGCTGCATCTTCACTGAGTGACATAGGTATGGACGCCCGCAGCTTCGCTCGCGTAGAATTAGACCCATTAACGACGTCTACCCGTCTGACGACTTCAAAAACGACAAAGTTTCATACTCACTTTGCACCCCCGTTTTACCCCCTTAGGGGGTGAATTTTCAAAAATCCTTTCTTAGTGCTCCCCTACGTTATAAAAGGAACCCCTGTGCAAAATTTCAAGTTTCTAGCCCTTATAGTTTAGGCCCTGCGTTGATATGTCAGTCAGTCAGTCAGTCAGTCAGTCACCTTCTCCTTTTATATATATAGATTTATTATTATCTTCAACACCGTGCGAGCTTGTGTTGAACACGTCCATACTAATATTATAAATAGGAAAGATTTGTTTGTAATGTTTTCACACAAAAACTACTGGACCGATTTCAAAAATTCTTTCACCATTACAAAGCTGCATCTTCACTGAGTGACATAGGCTATATAATATTCCTAGGTGTATATTACTCTGGGGTATGGCATTTTACTCTGGGGTAATGCAGCTGATGCTAATATTATTTTGATTTTGCAGAAGAGGGCTATCCGTTATATATACAAAATGAAAAGTAGAGACTCCCTTAGAGAAAAATTTAAGGAAATAAACATCCTAACCCTTGCATCGCAGTACATCTATGAGAATATTATGTATATTCGTAAAAAAAGGCATCAGTTTGTAAGTCGTAGTGACCTAAATGCCTTACGCAATGTAACACTAAGGAACGGCCACAAATTAGCGTTTCCTAAATGCCGGCTTAGTAAGAAAAGTCGTTCCTTCATAGGAATGTCTATTCTAATATTCAATAAAGTCCCGGCTGCGGTTCAGTCTCTGCCTTTACAAAGGTTTAAAAAAACCATCAAACAAACATTATGTCGAAAAGCTTATTATAATATTCAGGAGTATTTGGATGATATAAAGGCATGGGACTGAATTAAACTCTGACAGGCTATCACTATGCTTCTGTATTAATTATACTAAAAATTGTAAGCAGGTGGCATATGGGGTGATTCTTGGCATACACGATTGGCTGTCTCGTGTCTGACTTAATCATGTCATGGTCATACTGTGCATTTTTCTGTAAAAATTAATTTGAATTTTAAAAGAGTACCGAGAGTTTTTTCCTCCGGCTTTTTTCTCTCTCGGCCTACACTAGGGCATAGGATAAGAATATTGTAAATTCTTCCTAAAGCCGATGACCATATAGATAGTCTATCGTGACTTAGAGCTTAGCTTAGTGGTAGGTAATTATTGTAAATTTATCTTAAGGCAAGTTAGACACCTGTGTAGGATTAGCTATTCATTCAATAATCAATAGCTAATCCTTTGCCTTATATAGATCAGTTAGTAGTTTAAGTAGTTTTTAGTTAGGTACCTAGACTTTCGTTAAGCGTGTCTAATCACCTCATAGCGAAATAAATTATTTGACTTTGACTTTGACTTTGACTTTGTAAACTAAACTATTGTTATGTCTAATTCCACGCGAGCGAAGTTGCGGGCGTCCACTAGCTATCAATAAAAACGAATGTATGCTCTAGCTAGACTCACGGAATTCCAATTCGGGATTACCTACACGTATCAGGAAAACGCTAACAGAAAACGTGCATATACGGCTGGGCTAATCTTCCACCATCATTTGGAATATTGGCTTTACGGTGGCAAGTTTCATAACCTTGAGTGCCCTTTAAATGTATGTTCCGTGCCGTCAAGAGTACCCTATAATGTAAGGGAGATACATGTCGCAGGCAGGCCTATAAAGAAGTCGGACACGGGTCCCCGACGCCTGTGTTTTTCTATGTTCGTGTCTATGTTTTATCGCCCTGTCTAGACTGAATCTGTTGGCACGGCAAGCTAAGCCCATCTACCCGTATAATATGCTCAAATATGTTACAGCAGTTTCAACTGTTTCGTTCAACTGTTTCGTTGTCGATTTAAAGAATGAAAGAAGAAAGAATTTATTTTCTAAAAAAATAAAATATGTACATAATAGCAAATGGGTCTACACTCAGCCCAGTTGCGACATAACACCGCAACACTGATTTTCAGTACAGCCTGTTTAGTAGGTGAAAGTAGCTTGAACTCGCTAACAGTGCCTGTTATTAATTAATATAAAAGAACTAAGATTACAAACAAAAAAAAGTTGAAAAAATAAATTAATTAAACTTAAACACAAATTCTTTCATCTTGCACGCATTTTGGTCCACGAATTTTTTCATCTTGCACGCATTTAGGTCAACGAATTCTTTCATCTTGCACGCATTTAGGTCCACGAATTCTTTCATCTTACACGCAGCTAAAAAGTATAATCTCAATGTCGACGCACAGTAAAAAGGTATATCTAAATGACGACATTATCTCTGTCGTCACCAACATAACTTAAACATCGGGATTCCCTGAAGGAACAGGCAGTTTTGTAGTACACCCACATTTCACCAGTTAAGTCCCATGTATGCATGCGTGGGGGAGTATGCTCTGGACCTCCCGCAGTGTCTGTGGGGGATATCCGTGCCCAGCTGTGGGACGTCTATAGGTCGCACCGAATACCTAGATTTGTAGGATGGGGGTGTGGGCAACAATGTCCACAAGCCACTGCGACCTAAAAAGATCTATTGTAGCTAGAATACCTAGATGGTGATCTTATTGCTTCACCGTTAACAAATCCCAAACTCCGAGCTGGGAATATCAAGTTATAAAAAATTTTTTTCTTTGACCATAAAATCCTAATATTATTTGCACTGGGACTGGGGAGATGTAAAGTGGTCTCACTCGACTCGTATCCGAGATGTTGCAAGCGTGCGGGAGAACCGGTCTTAACGGCCTCACGCGCCGTGATGTCAGCGATGTCACCGAAGGACTCGATGGCGCGTCCCGAGGCGAGGCCTTTGATTATGGCTTTAAATATCACGTCCAGCTGAATGAGCCTACCTTGGAACTTGTCGAGTGAACGGATCTTGTCCATCCCAAGATTAAGGAAAGCGGAATAGGGTAGCAGTGCTGCTGTTTTACGAATCGAGACCGAAAAGACTACAGACCGATTATAATTTAACACAACTACAATAAGAAACCTTACACGTTCCACTGCTGGACACAGACAGCTGCGGGAGGTCTACAGCCTACAGCATACTCCACCACGCTGCTCCAAAGCGGATTGGTGGAGGGGTTAGTGGCCAACCCAGTGTCGAAGTAGTTTGTAATTACCTAGACTTTCGTTAAGCGTGTCTAATCACCTCATTTCATGGCGAAATAAATGGTTTGACTTTGACTTGACTTTGACTCTTAAGCCACCCGAAGTTCTTCGACAAGGCTTAACGACTGATTCCACCATTGAAAACAACCGGAACCGACGGCTTTACGTGTCCTCCACCGGTCACCCATCCAATTACGAGTATCTGACGATACTTGATTATGCTATGACTAGCATAATCAAGTTTTTGTACTCCAGTGTTCCTACTGCTACGTGCGAGCGGCGTAGGCTGTGTTAATTAATTGTAACGGTATGCATGACAGCCTCCGGGGAGTGTACGCGATAACATCGTACATGTGTGTATGAAATACATATTACCGGACGAACATTATGTGCGGAAATCTGGAATCTTTTGTGTCATGCGATTTTTGTAATACATTTTCAATTGTGTAGTGTTTTGATGGAAATATGACGGTTTTTTATGTTTGTCCGTCGTGGGTCAAGGTTAGATTTATAGCTGAGCTGATTTTCATTTCGCAGCACATCTACACTGATATTATAAAGAGGAAACATTTGTTTGTAATGTTTTCACACAAAAGCTACTGGACCGATTTCAAAAATTCTTTCGAAGCGAAGTATCATTTGACAGGTGTCAGTCAAATGAAAGCCCGGTTAAACTGTCACCAGTATCACTTGTCTTATTTTAATTTTTTTAACTGAAAGGCTGGGTTGCATCGTAATACTAGTTAAAGTTAAAATTTAGTTTTGAAAACAACCGGGATCGACAGCTTAACCCTCCGTAGCGCTATACAAACCGACCGCACTTATCGTTGCTTAACTCTGTCGGCCAGCCAGTGGCTCGCGATCGCGATTCAATGTGACCTGTGTGTGGTTGCTTCCTTCGTGGCTTGCCTTCCACCAAATAGTCTCTCTCGAATCATATTATAGTGCAGACCGCGGCTTGTGCTGTTTCTGATTTGGTCAAACTTACAGTGTCAGATCGCTGAGGGACTATATAAGCTCTCCAATACGAAATACACTTCAAATTTAAAATACGATGTCGTGGAATTTAAAAAAATGATTGTCTAAAACTGTTAACGTACGTATGTAACGATCTCGAATTGTATGAGAATAAATTCCACGCGTTCGACACGCGTCGTTAGTTCGCCACGAACAGTGTGCATTTAACACACTGTCATTCTAGAGCGACGTAATTCATCAACTCGCTTTCGTCATCAATATTTTTCAAAGCTATGGCAATAGGGTTAGAAGTCGATGGAATTAGGTCTCGAGACCATTGTGGCCTGACAACGACATGGAATACGGAGTATTTTCTGACCTTCGAGCAGGTGGGGCTGAAGAAGACAGCGGGAAACAGAAAGAGAGCACAAGATCGGGAGGCACTCCTCTCGATCTTGTGCCCGAGTGGCCTCGATTGATTGCCTATGTCCAGCTGTGGACTTTAAATGCTGGTGGATGCTTTATTCCTATAAAGTTAACGTTACTGGTAGATGACGCATAGACGACCCTACTTCTGGTAGTACTATCAACTTGACTAGAAATTTTCTTGAACTATTCAAAATTGGATTTGATAAACTTGACGCAGGATGCTGTAGATGAGCTGAAGTTGTTTATTTAGATTTACGGCTCGACCGTAACGGGCTAATGAGGCGTTTGTTCCGCATCCTACTGGCAGATTGACTTGCCGTCGCGGGCAATTTGGGTGCGTGGGACGCTATTTGGAGGGAGACTCTACTCGACTGGAAGTTTTAAAGGATTTTAGTGTCGCGTTCGCAAGGCGCGAGAATCTACCATAGCTATCATTTGATCAGAAACCATAACTGGCCCATTATTGAATACCCGATCTCACTCAGAATGGGAAGGCTCTGATCAGTGGCCAGGAGACTGGTCAAGTGATATTTAGTAGGTTTCGCACGCATGTTTTACAATGTTTCTTTTACCCATACTGTAGATAAAATAGCAAATATATTTTATAACGTTTTTCTGAATTCAATCATCTCGTCTCGTTTTCATATAGTTCATTCTCGTATCTGGCGTTCATCCATCCATCTATCCCATCAGCCTTAGTCCACTGTTGGTCATAGCCTCCCTTAAACAGTGCCACTCCCGATCCTGTGCCTTCCGAATCCCGCGGTTACCTGCTTCTTCTTCAGATCATCAGCACATTTAGCTGGAGTACGACATGTGGCGTTACTTTGCGGAAATCCATTGATGTTATATCTCATCTTCAGTGAGAGGTCTAATTCAGGTATGGTCTTTTTACTCTGTGCTCCGTGCCCAGAGCTAGTGAAGTGATCATATTGCGTTTATACATTGTACGTGCAGTGTAGGTACACATCAGTACACCAACCGTGGCCGTGGTTACCATCCGGTCAGCTCTGAACAAGCCGACATTATTTTGAGGAAAACTTCCGTTAGCATTATGTTTTACCTTGAACATTATTGGGAACGTGGCCACCAGTTATAAATAATATATGCAGCTCTTGTTATCCTTAACTGTCTGGTGTTATGATGATTAACTTGTAATCATTGTCTATGAGGGATTCTCCCAGTGTCTAGCACTGTACTCTCGCAGTTAATTTCTCTGGAACAATCAGACAGCTACTATTTTTTCTACCATCTGCTTCTACATGAACCTGTAACTTGTAATCATTGTCTATGAGGGATTCTCCCAGTGTCTAGCTCTGTACTCTCGCAGTTAATTTCTCTGGAATAATCAGACAACTACTATTTTTTCTACCGTCTGCTTCTACTGGATAGATCTACCATCTTGGAATATTGTTAGGCAGGTTATTCGCAATGAAAGGTGGAATGTACAGACTGAGACTATTTATTGTTATAATAATTAATTACAAACGGAATACGGAATAATGAGGCGCGTACACAGGTCAAGCGGAGAGCCAAGAGAGAGACGGCACGGGCACAGACTACAGAGTCAATCAGCTGCACAGACTATGTAAAGAATGTAGAATGGGTATGCAATTCTATAATCCAACAAATATTATAATAGATAACGTTACAAATGGGCTTTGTTACGGCAAAAGTTACAATATAGCTTTAAATGTCACCGTTTGACGAACAATACGGAGCATTTGCATATTGTCTCCCCTTCTAAGTCTGACCTACTAAGAATCATTTATCAGTTACATGAGCATGATAAAAATCCGTAATCAAATTTAACAAAAGTTGCGTCTTTGGTGGTCGAATTGTTACCAAGTTTGAATGAAAAATATTTCGGAACTCCCTATCAGTTAGTAGGAATATTCGTCAGCAATATTTTCTTTTACCGCATGAGGTTGTTCCGGCGTAAAGATTGAATTATTACGAAAAAGTTTCCAGACTTTTCAACAAGTTTCATTGTTAGTTCTGTTATGAAAGGATTTCTGTTGGCTTCTTATCGAAATTGGTTGGGCGGCAATAGTTTTTATCCACTGCCACCAAAACCCTTTCTTGTCCCACTGTCGGGCATGGGTCTCCGGGCTAGGCTTTAGTCCACCACACCACGCTGGCCAAGTTCAGATTGGCAGACTTCACATGCATTCAAGAACGTTATCTCTCGGTATAGGTAGGTTTCCTCACAATTTTTCCTTCCGTTGCAGCAGATGACATTTAATTTAAATTTAATTAAAAATGACAGGCCCGTTGGCGCATTCGGTAGTGACCCTGTCTGTTACGCCAGGGGTCGTGGGTTCGAATTCAACTCAGGACAAATATTCGTGTGACGAACACTTGTATTTGTTCTGTGTCTGGATTTTATATTATCTATTTAAGTATGTATTTAAAATATCTATGTATGTATGTCAGTCTCTGACACCCATATTACAGGCTCGCCTACTTTGGGATCAGATGACCGTGTGTGAGAATGTCCAAGATATTTATTATTTATTATTATTATAATTTCATAAATTAATCGCACATAACCTACTAAAGTCATCGGCGCGCGCCGCTTGTATTCGGATAAGCCCGCGGGCTTATATTTTAGAAATGATCGTTCTTTCATTAGCCCTTAGCCTCAGCGGGGCAATAGAGCGAAGGCGAAGTGAACCGTTTATTTTTGTATTCGCGTTCCATTACCGCGTGACGTCACCCCGCACGCGCCCGCGCCCGCGCCCGATGACACAATACCAGTTTTTGTATGGCGAGGCTAAGGGCGAGCGCGCACGGGCGTGAGGACGCCGCGATACAAAGGCGGTAGAACATGTATAGAGCTTGCAAAGTCGGTGTTAAAATGTTGAACTGTAGAATGTCAAAGGTGTGTAAGTTTGCGATGTTAAATATATCTGATCGGGTTACGCATTTCGGATTTGCCATGCAGAATGGAAAGGAACTGCGACCGGGGTTATTGCTTATAAGTATTCTCTTGAAATTATGATAGGAGTACCTAGACATAATAATATGCTTCCTTCCTTTCATTCCTTCCTTCAATCGCTGCCACTTCTGCCGATCCTGTGCCCTCTGACTGAATATAGCAGCTTCGACCAGGAAGGCGGCCTTTGTCCATCCAGTAGTGGCCTTTAATAGGCTGATAGATGATGATCTATAAGTTGGTTAGTAGTACATATTCGATTATAGGCGAACTGTGGGAGATAGTGCTGTTAGTAAGTGTGGAAAAAAATATTGCATGTATAATTAATTGTATCAGGCGTTACTTTGCGGAACTCCATTATTATAAAGCAAAGATTAATCTACTTTGCAATAATCCGCAATCAGTGGGTGTGTATGTATTCATTGATTGCGTGTGGGAGTGAGGGTTGGTGCTGCGTTCTTGAAAGTATACATACACCATCATACAATTTTGTTCGCGGATTATTGCAAAGTAGATTATGTAATCTTTGGTTTGTATTGCATGTATGATGCAAATGATATACATAATATTGAAGCAAAACGCTGTTGAGTGGCGTGACCCGCGCGACTCGCGATCCTAATGTGTAACCACCCTAACGGATGATACGATTTTTGTGCCGCTTTGTTACAATGTTTTTATACAGTTTTTATACTAACTTATTTGGCTGTACACTTCCACTTACTGTCGTGTCTGTTGAATTCCTGCTTGCATTGAAACTGGAAGCTATTAGGTATTTATTATTGTCATTGTCACACAAAGATGCTTTAGTCAGTCTATTGATTGGAAATCTGAGCCATGCTGGGTCAGGTGTTAAGATAAATCATCAATTAACAAGTAATTTGATTTGATTCGATTTGATCATATCATACTATAACACCACGGCTGTATTTTCCCAAAGGGGTTGGCGCAGTTGTGAAATGAAATGAAAATATTTATTTAAGCGGTCAACGGCGATCCATAAGTGTTAGTATACAAAAGACTTATAAACTATGTTAGTACATGAAAATTCACAACACGATAATCTAGAAAAAAATAAATAGAAAAAAAAAATTTTGTGTATTACATCCTTTTTTTTTTGTTGTAGCAACGTCTGATCTGATAGGTGATGAGTCTTGGTTTGTCATACACCACAGGACGCACAATTCCAGACTCCGAGGTAGAGGTAGTTGCAAGGTTAGTATGAAACCTTGCCGTTTTTGAAGTCAAGTGGGCAACCCGTGCGCGGGCAGACGTCGTTAATGGGTCTAATTCTACGCGAGCGAAGCTGCGGGCGTCCACTAGTTCAATATGACAGCACACCACAGCCTAATAAGTATAAGTGGCTGACAAAGAACGCTAGTAGCCCACAGATTATCCGGACCGGAAATTCAACTCTCCATCTTGTCATCCAAATACAGTCCCAGCTTGTTGGAGCTTCAATTAAAGAGAGATTTATTTGCTTCCGTCTGTTATTCTGTCTGCAGTCTGAGAGCACTCGTCTCTCTGACTACCGAAAG
Source organism: Carterocephalus palaemon (assembly GCA_944567765.1). Lineage (NCBI taxonomy): Eukaryota > Metazoa > Arthropoda > Insecta > Lepidoptera > Hesperiidae > Carterocephalus > Carterocephalus palaemon. The sequence goes on from OX155663.1 coordinate 490,950, forward strand.
GGTTTTAATGACGACGCGAAGTTACTTTTCACTATATTTTAACATTTTAACATTAACAGCCTGAAATTATGAGAAGGAGGTAGAAAAAAATATGTAATGTTTGTGTATGTTTTTGAGGAACACAAAATATGTCAAAGTCAAAAGTCAAAGTCAAGTCCGGCAGTTTATTTCATATCGACTCTGTGTCTGTGTGTATTTCATATATGACATCAAAATATTATGTGAATAAACGAATCAATCTGAATAGGAGTAGCGTGGTGCCTTTTCTCGAAGTCGGTTAAAAACTAGCGGTGACAGCCCAGTGGCTATCGAACTCGCCTCACTCGAGCGGTCCGGGTTCAAACCCAAGCGGCACGCACCAATGACTTTTCTAAGCTGTAACGGTAAAGGTCACATCGTGAGGAAACCTGCACGCCTGAGAGTTGTTCATTATGTTCTCGAATGCATGTGAAGTATGCCAATCCGCACTTGGCCAGCGTGGTGGACTACGGCGTAATCCCTCCCATTCTGAGAGGAGACCCGTGCCCAACAGTGGGACAAAGAACGGATTGTGGTGATGGTTAAAAACTAAGGTATGTAAGTACCGATAACTGAAGCTCAACTACCGTTTTCCTCCAGCGCCGTTTAAATGCATTTAAACTGTTTATGGCGTCGCGCTGCGGCTCGTCAACACATGTTCGGGTCATGAAACGGTTCATTACGGTCGCCGGTTCAACCTCTTCAGCCTCATTCTGGTTTACGTTGTTGGTATATTTTTGTGTTTTAGGTTTTTAAGATATTGCATAGCTTCGATCGCGGGCCTAGAGCGTGGAGACGGAATCCAGAAATTCCGTAACGAAAATAAAACCTAACACCTTCAAAAGTGTTCGATGACAATTCACGAATTCAAAGAAACATATTTGAGGTTTTGGCTGTAAACACCGCGTTTGGCCAATGTGAGTCTACAATTTACACAGAGAAACGCTACTGCTCATCTCGTGGAATTTGATATGAATTCGTTGTCGCTAGTTAGAGTAACCCAAGGTGGACTTCGTCCCTGTAGCTCGGGACCAGAACAGTGCTACGGTAGCCCCTGCCTATCGTAAGGCGTCTAAAAGGGGACTTCTGGGGTTGCGGGCGGTGAGAGGGGGATCTCGAACCGTCTATCATGTGACCCCGGGAAAGACAACGCTGTTTGTGGCTGCACAGCGTTGTGTAAACCGGGAAGAGCCTGTCTTGGGCGCAGCGCCGGAGGGCACCGGCGCGTTCTACAAGACCCGGAGCCCTCCTGTAGCGCCGGAGTAGGCCACCGAGCGGGTTTTAGTGGGTGAAAGTCCCACAAAACCCGGCGTCGCTCCCACGACGTTCGGGTACCTTTTCAAGGTTTCCTCGTTATACAAAAAAAAAAGGTGGACTGATTAAGTTGGCGGGATGTAGTGTGTTTCTGCGACTGCAACCCGTTCGCGTCCACTGTAGGGCACGGGTACACTGTAGGGCTGTAGGCACTCACAACTGAAAAGGCTTACGTACAGCATGCTTCTCCGGTGCGGTCCGTCACCGCACCGGAGAAGCATGCATGTTAGTTTCAAACTCAGTTGACGGATGTGTTCAGGCCACCCCAAGGGTACCGACATAGCTTAATGACTGTTAATCTCTGAATGTGCATGTTATCACATTAAGCTATACAAAACTACTACTAATTCTTTTTAGGATAAAGACAGCAAACAATCATGCAGCACCACCCATACGCTGTCGCCAATGACAGCAGTGATCGACTTTAAACAAGAATTTTATAGGATATTGTTTAGTCCAGTTAGAGTTAATAAGACCATTGGATGGTCAGTTGGTGGGCATGAGGACTAGGGCAGGGGCTTTTAGTTGGTTTTAGTAATACTTAGTAATGTCCAGTTAGTAATTGAAATAGTTAGAAAGATTCCGTAAGGCCACGTCTTGTGATAACGACAGTTTAACGAACTCGCCACGCGACCGATAAAGGGCCGGCGAGTAAGCGATAAACAACGATAGCGATACTCGTATGCCGACAGAGACTACGCCAAGAAAATGACGATTGAGGCGTCGGAGACAAATCAAAATTAAAGGAACTTAAACATCGCACTGAATTTATATATTTCTTTATTTTCAGTCAATATGTTGTTTACAGTTAAAATTTACCAAACACAAGTGTGAGTTTATCTACATATGTATATACATTACTACTGTCCACGTTATACAGCTGCCAGCGGTCAGTGCTTCTATGTAACGAGTTGCAATGGGTTATTTGAAGTTTTGAGAGTTATTTGTAAAGCCAAACCAAAAAAAATAAATAGAAATGTTAATAAAGTACAGTATTCGTTATCAATGTTATCTTAATCATAACCTCTCGAGAAATATCAAGTCTCAATTAGTTGCAGTCGATTTGAAATTAATATTCCCGCCTGCAACTAAACATTTAGCAATATATGCATGCAGAAGCAAGGAAAGTGTATATTAAAATGCATACATACATAAACATTTAGATTTGAATATCGCTAAGAGTAATAACAAGATTCAACATTCCATTAATCTATAGATTTGTCATTCGCCATTTCTCTTTGCGCTCGTAATCTACGGTGTCCCAATGAGGCAATAACATTAGCGAGTGACGTCAGTCTGCCTGCAGCAGTAGCAAGTGTCGCCTTAATTGTTTTATTATCCGGCTCGAAGGACCATTTTATTGGCTCGCGGCGCCAGGGGAAATCTTATTCGCCGAACTGAATTTTTTTCATTTCGATTTTTGGCTGGTGGAAAATTGCACGGAGAGCTAAGTATCAGTTCAGTGTTCTCATTTTTGTAAGTACTATGTAACTTGTACGAAGACATAAAATATATCGGTGTATAGGAGTGCCGCATGGTTCGATTTATTAATAAATAATCATCATCACAAGTCACAACCTTATATTTAGGGTTTTTATTTTAAATCTGCATACTTGCCACGAATGTGAGGGTTGGTGGATGCACATGCTGAATGATCGTTGTTTTCAAAAGCCTGACATGTCGCTGTTTATATGGGTCAAATGAAAAGTCGCATTTGCTGAAACATACCTTGATTGTCTTGATTCTACGCTCACGTGCGTGTCTTTACGCATTTTATCTACGTTTAACGTTTTGTGCAATCATAAATTAAAATTAAAACAACCATGCTGGCAATGTCTGCCAACACCCAATAGATTAAATTCTATTTTCCACATGTTTTCAATCAAATAGAAGCATTGACCGCGACAAGGTGGACAGACGACCTGAAGAAGACGGCGGGAAACCGCTGGTTTCCCGCCCTGGAAGGCACAGGACCGGTCGGAGTGGCGTCATTTGGGAGAGGCCTATGTCCAGCAGTGGACCTCAAAAGGCTGATGGATGGATGGATGGATGGATTTCAATCAAAACCAACTTTAGAAGAGCATCTACTTCATTCTACACACTGGCCTTAAATGCTATACCGCGAATGTATATCTATGCCAAAGTAAATAACGAGGGAGCTGGCCTCCCTCGAGTAAATCAGAGTTTGACCGGAAATTTAAGCCGGTGTTCCCCGAATACAAATTGCATTACGAGCCGATAGTGAGAAATTCTCCGTCTACCCTACAGTGTTTTCCCTCTGTAATAGCACGCCTGGTTGTTCCATACGAAAAATGCAATTTGCATGGCGCATTTCACTTTCAGATTACATATTTTTCTGCTTTGAACGATTTATTATTGGTGTAGTTTTTCTTCGATAGTGATGAAAATGAAGATTATTTTATTCAAAACATTATTATTTTGTTTTACAGGTACGTTGCCTTCCTATAAAGAGTTCTCGTAAGTTACAACAAACATTGCAAGTTAAATGAAAGGTGAAGTTACCGACTTAAATTACACGTGAGTAAGCCGGTAACTTCAACTATGAATATGTATAGACATTCACGAATCGTTCAGTAATAAATGAAAGCTATTATGAAATATTACACCATGTATATACCACCAAAATATGGTATGTGTATATATATACCACATACCATATTTTGGTGGGACCGTTCGCGCTATCGCTAGTGATCCTGCCTGTTGTGCCAGGAGTCGTGGGTTTATATCCATCTCAGGACAAACATTTTTTTTTAAAAGCTTTTATAACTTTTTTTATTTCCGTGCATTGTCATCGGATCGGAACCAAATATGTGTGCCGAATTTCAGCTCGTCAGCTTCAGTGGAAGTGGATGAATAAATATTGATTGCAAGATTCCAGGACATACATACATACGAGTGAAGTTAAATAAAAGCTTTTAAAAGTAAAATGAATGTGTGAAAACTCATTAAAATTTCAAAGATTTTGTTCGCTGATGTCGCGACGCTGTTATCGGTCGTGCTATGGGAAGTGACGGTACTCGGTTTGTTGTTAACTTGGCTCATGTACGTCGTGCTTGGGAATGGTTTCAATGGTATGTTATGAGAAACAGTGGGACACTTAGTGGTACCTGTTGGTTGGTCTTTTGGGTGTTTATCATTGAACTCCTCCTAAACGGTTGGATAGATGTTGATGAAATTGTTTGTGTGTGTTCAAGGTGATTCGAAACTGGTTTAGATTCCCAATTTGGTCCACTGGAAAATGTTAAAAATGTTGGAAAATGTTTTTAACGATCTTAGTAATTTTATTAAAAGCTTTTATTTAACTTCACTCGTATGTATGTCCTGGAATCTTGCAATCAATATTTCACCCACTTCCACTGAAGCTATCGAGCTGAAATTTGGCACACATATTTGGTTCCGATGACAATGCATGAAAATAAAAAAAAGTTTTATAAAGCTTTTTTAAAAAAAAAATGTTTTTAACGGTATAATTGTATGAACAATATCCAAATATTTTAACCGTCGTTTATTGACGTGAAGTCATTTACACGAAGTGTCGCGTCATTTTGACATTTCATATGGCAGAACAGCAGAACAACGTTTGCTAGTCTATACTAATATTATAAAGAGGAAAGATTTGATTGTTTGTTTGTTTGTTTGCATCGAATAGGCTTCAAAACTACTGAACCGATTTGAAAAATTCTTTCACTGTTGGAAAGCTACACTATCCCCGGGTGACATAGGCTAAATTTTATTTTGGAAAAAAATAGGTTTCCGTAAGATATTTGGGTTTTTCGGACACAAGGTGTAAAAAATCAACCAGAAAAGTTACTTATTTTGCGTACGCTGCCTAAACTATACAAGATAGAACCATAAAATGTTCTAATTAATTGTAGATCTTATAAATATCTATAAAAAAGTCCGCGACACACTATACCTATCTATGTCGAGTGAGGCACAACAACCATTTTTTATCTTGAATTTTTTTTGGACTACATTTAAAGTTTATGTAGATAATATTTGGTCTTTGAATTATTAAAATTGGACGTTTGGTTTTGAAGTGTCTGTCTGTCTGTCTGTCTGTTTCGCTTTCACGCCAAAACTACTGAACCGATTTAAATGAAATTTGGTACTACATAGTCTAGTCTAGAGCCTGACAAAGGACATAGACACTTTTTAATTGGAAAATAGTGTTGTAATGGGTTGAAAAGGGACATGAAAGGTTGTATGAAAGTATTGTCATTTTCAGAACTAGAAGCATAAAACTCAAATTTTAGGCTGTTGATAAGGTATAATCCTTACTAATCCTATCCTACTAATATTATAAAGGGGAAAGTTTGTAAGTATGTATGTATGTATGGATGGATGTGTGTTACTTTTTCACGTAAAAAGTACTGAATGGATTTTAATGAAACTTTACAATAATATAGCTTATACATCAGAATAACACACAGGCTAAAATTTATAAAGATATTGTGTGAATTGTCCAAAATATGACGATAAGTGTCAAGTAGGTAAGTAGGAAAAAATCTACCATCTGCGAGCTATTCTGGCGTGCGCTGCCAAAACTACTGGACCGATTTCAAAAATTCTTTCACCATTAGAAAGCTGCATCTTCACTGAGTGACATAGGCTACATAATATTACTAGGCGTAAACGAAACTATTGTTATAGTCTATATATGTAAAATAAAGTCGTGTAAAATTTTTATTTTTTTAGTAACCTGACGCAAATAGGGTTTATGTGTGTGTATTATAATTTTGATTTTTATATAAAATACCCGTGCGAAGCCGGGGCGGACCACTAGTGTATTATAAATTAATTCAGTGGCACACAAAAGCAGGTTAAAGTTGAAGTGAATGAGCGAATGTGAATGAGAGTGCCATAAAGGAAAGGGGAGGGTACTTGAGAAATAAGCTCGAGATTAACTTCAACAAGCGCCCGTAAGCGATACGCCTTTGATGACGACGCGTCGAAGTTTTATTCATAAAAATCCTTTTCACAGAATGTCCCCGAGAGTTTTGCTGAATTGGTTAGCTGTTATTAAAAAGAGATCACAGCTGTACCGTCTACTATCGCTGTAATCGGATCCAGTTTCTCTTACTGAACGATTCGTGAGTGTCTATATTCATAGTTGAAGTTACCGACTTACTCACGTGTGATTTAAGTCGAAAATAGTCCGACTAGTTTCGATCTAATACGATGATCATCGTCAGGTTCTGTTTCTCTCACCACCACAGAGGTTATTCTCGACACGATCGAATCTCCCCTGTTTATCTTTTGAAGTTTGATCGATAACAAAGTTTCGGCGCCCGTGCGTGCCTGGTTGACTGGTCGGTTGAGCCTGCCGTACCATTAAGCTCGCATCGCTTCGAGTTCCGTATTGCTTGGCGTCGCGTAGACGACCGTTTTCATGAAAGTTTGTATTTGTAGTAGTATGATGATTTAATATTCCTGGATAGCAAATGTTTTAAATGTTACAATTAAGCGGTATAAACAAAGAGTGTGTGATCAATTTACAAACATCACACTTGTATTTCATCAAGGCTAGGCAGAGGTGTGACTTGTTACCGGTTGTGTTACACTATCATGAGCCTATTGCCATACACCGGGCACAAATCCAGACTCTTGCCATACACCGGGCACAAATCCAGACTCCATGCTAATGTAATTTTTAGTTAGAATAATCCAGTAGATTACACTTTAGTAGACCCGGGCATTGAACCCAGGGGATCTCTTGTACTGACTAGGCAATCGCAATAGAAGAAAGATAAATCCTAGAAGGTAAACCTGTACTGATCCACAGATTAAAATATTGTTAAGTGTTAGGGTTCGAAGGATTTGGAGAGAAAGACCTGCTGACTCAATGAAGACTTTATTCACTAGCACTAACACAAAGCACTAGGTCAAACACTAAACACTAGGTCCAACACAATGCACTAGGTCCAAACACAAAGCACTAACGATGTCCTAGGTCGTAAGCCAAGTCGTAGGTTTCACTTGTTTCACTCCGGTATCACTAGTTTTCACTTCGAAGTCGCCTCGAAAGCTCGAACTGAACTGAACTCGCGGCTCTCCCCGCGACTATTTATACGTGCCGTCGCGAGTACCAGACGATTCTGGAAAGATACCGCGTGTTCCCGAACACGCGAGAATATAGGCCCACTAACGCCATCTAGTATCGAGTCGGGATATCACGTTGTCTGTGCGTTCACTGAGTGATTCCACCAGCGGCGCTAGATGGCGCTAGCTTCCCTGTGCCTTCGTAACATCACTCCCCTCTTAGCGATGCTCGTCCCGAGCATCGTTGTTACTGCCATGGTAACGCGCCAGACGGTCTATGTGTACCACTTTGAATGCTCCTCTTGGTTGCTTTTGAATCCTATAAGTCACATCATTCAGTCGGGTAACCACTTTGTATGGACCGTCCCACTTGGTCTGCAACTTTGGAGATTTTCCTTTCCGGCGAGTTGGGTTATGCAGCCACACCAGTGACCCTTCCTCGAAGCCGCTCGTGTTCGATTTCCGGTCGTATCTGGTTTTCATGCCCTCACTTGACTGTAACCCATTTCCCCGTACCAAGGCGTGTATATAGCGCATTTTTTTCCTTAAATTGCAAACATAGTCTTGTACGGTCTCTGGTCCCTCCGGTGACCCTCCTGTCAATAGATCTACTGGTATTCGTAGTTCTCTACCGTAATTGACATACGCCGGGGTAGCTTTTATGCTCTCATGCTCGGCGGTTCGGTACGACAGAAGGAAGAGTGGTATATACTTGTCCCAATCCTTTTGTTTGTCGTCTACCACTTTCGCCAAATGCCTCTCCAGAGTCTGGTTAAACCTCTCAACCATTCCATCAGACTGTGGATGGTACGCGGTGGTCCTCGTCTTATGCATGCCCAAAATTTTGCACACTTCCTGGAATACTTGCGATTCGAAGTTCCTGCCCTGATCAGAATGGATTTCTAGAGGCACACCAAAGCGACATATCACTTCTTCGACTAACTTAGAAGCGACAGTTGTAGCTTCTTGGTTTGGTATGGCGAACACTTCGGGCCATTTGGTGAAGTAGTCCATGACGACCATAAAATACTTGTTACCCGATTCCGTTACAGGAAATGGCCCAGCTACGTCAACTGCTATTCGTTCCCACGGTGCACCGACGTTATACAACCGCAGGTTCCCACGGCTCCTGGTCTGTGGTCCTTTTACAGCAGCGCAGGTAGTACATTTGCGGCACCAATCCTGTACATCATCTCGACAATGCAACCAGTAGAATCGTTCTCGCACTTTTGTTAACGTCCTCTTGACACCTAGATGACCTCCTGAAACGCCATCATGTATTTCACGGAGCACATCTGGTACTCTCGTTCTTGGGACAATGATCTGAAGATGAAACTCTCTGCCGTTAGTCTTCTCCCATTTCCGGTAGAGTATTCCGTTTTGCAGTATCAGACTGTCCCATTGCGCCCAGTACGCCTTAGTGACAGCGCCAGTGGGTGCAACCTCGCTCCAGATTGGTTTTACGTCACCCCGTTTCTTCCATGTGATGATGTGCCGAAGGTCGTCATCTCTTTCTTGAGCCTCCCTCATAGCATCATTCTCCCAGAGACCCAAAGGACTTGTTCTCGTTAATTTTAATGTTATTTCGTTAGATTCCTGCTTAACACAATGTTTGCAGTCTTCCGAACACGGCCTTCGTGAGAGTGCATCGGCATTCCCATGTGTTTTTCCGCTGCGGTGTTCCGTCTCGAAGTCATACTCCTGGAGCTGTTCAATCCATCGAGCTACTTGACCTTCTGGGTTCTTGAATTGCAGTAGCCACTTCAAGGCTGCATGATCAGTTCGCAGTAGAAACGGTCTGCCGATGAGATATTTGTTGAAATGTTGTAGCGTCTTTACAACAGCCAAGAGTTCTCTTCTTGTCACACAGTAGTTTCTCTCTGGTCTGGATAAAGATTTGCTGAAATATGCAATAACAACTTCTCTTTCACCCTGTTTTTGAGATAACACCCCTCCAATGGCCGTGTTGCTTGCATCCGTGTCGACTATAAACCGACCTTCAGGTTGTGGATACCCCAGGATTGGTGTTTCACACAGATGTTTCTTCAGTTTCTGAAAAGAATCTTCACAAGTCTCATCCCAACTAAATTGTCGTTTATCTTCTGTCAGCCGATGTAATGGCTTGGCTATCTCTGAGAATCCCTGAACAAAACGCCTGTAGTATGAGCATAGGCCGAGGAATGCCCGCACTTCGGTTTTGTCCTTAGGGGTAGGCCATTTTTGAACTGCTTCCAGTTTCTCCGGGTCTGTCTGGATTCCATCACTGGAGATAACATGGCCGAGATAATTGACCTTACTCCTGAATAAACGACACTTTTTCGGGTTCAACTTTAATTTGGCTCCCTCTATTTTTGCGAAAACTCGCTCCAAGTTTCGCAAATGGTCCTCGAAGTCACGGCCGACAATTATGACGTCATCTAAGTAGACTAAGCAAGCCTCTCCAACTAAGCCTGCCAGTACACACTCCATGAGTCGCTCAAATGTGGCAGGTGCGTTGCACAATCCGAAGGGCATGACGTTAAATTGCCATAAACCTTTTCCGGTCGAGAAAGCTGTCTTCTCCTTGTCTTTTGGATGAATTTCCACCTGCCAGTATCCAGATTTCAGGTCTAGGATCGAGAACCATTTCATGCCACTCAAGGTATCCAAAGTGTCGTCGATTCGAGGTAACGGGTAACTGTCCTTCTTGGTGACATCATTGAGACGTCTATAGTCCACACAAAATCTCGTGCTACCATCTTTCTTCTTCACTAATACAACAGGTGAGCACCACGGACTTGCAGACGGTTCAATAATCTTATTCTTTCTCATGTCCTCCAAAAGGCCTTCAACTTCTTTTTCCTTCGCAATTGGTATCCGTCTTGCTCGTTGACGAATTGGTCTCTCGCTTCCGGTATCTATCCTGTGCTGAACCATCGACGTTCTTCCAAGGTCCCCTTCTTGACTGGAGAAGATATTCGCGTAGCGTTGTAAAAACTTCTTTGCTTTCATGCTCTGCGAATAAGTCAGGTTACTCTTGCAGTCATCGAGTAGCTCAGTCACTAGTCCATAATTGTTGCTGTTTGCTGAGTCTGCGCCTGTCATCGAATTACACTTTTTCATCCAGACAACTTCCTCGCACTTTCCAATGACGTCACCTTCGTTAAAGCAGATCTCGCGATCACTAAGGTTCAAAACCTTGACCACAGCGTTACTGCTTCCACTAACAAGGGTTCTCGCCGTCATCAGTTTTTGCGCTGATGTCTTGGTAGGTGTGTCTTCGATCAACACGCATCTGTTTGACTTTTTCTTTCCAGCAGGCGGCAGTTTCACCAGCACCCGAGCTTCCGCTCGTCCAGGTATAGTGATTTTCTTTACACATGCGACCTTCCCGCGGGTGCCTCCAAGAATGAAGATTTCTTCTTCACCGCACTTGAAAACTCCCTCAGCGACATTAATTCTGCAGTTGTGTTACTTCATGAAATCCAAACCCAAGATGCAATCATCCATAATCTCAGCCACGATCACGTTATGAGAGTATGAGGACTCCCCTACATACATCGTGACTGACATTTCTCCGAGGACGGGTATTGGCTGACCGGAGGCAGTAAGAAGCCGACAGTTAATTCTCCTCTTGTGTCCCCTTGCGGCTTTTACCAGATTTGGGTTCACTATTGTTCTAGAGGCTCCTGTGTCTAGAGTCATTTTGCAATCCGTCCCGTTAATAGTCCCCTGAATCACAAGACTATTCCCGCTGCATGCCTGGGAGATAACAGTTATCGGGGCTTCCTCCGCGTCAGCCAGCACTCGCCCCTTAGTACTGGCTTTTATTCGTTTCCCTGATCCTGGGCAGGGGACGAAGCCCCTTGCTTCTTCAGCTCCTCTATTTGTTCCTCGATCCTTTTCTTCCATGCCATCTGGGTCTCCTTCTGCGGGCAGTTGAGCTGAAGATGGCCCCTCTCGCCACACTTGTAGCACATGGCTCCAAAAGCTCTCTTCGTAGGAGCCTTAACCTCCTTGACTTCCTCAGAGACCTCGCGGATCTTATGGGTCTGCCGTATATCATGGCGAACCGCCTCGACCTCCAAGGCATGCGCCAATGCTTCCTTTAGCGAGGTATGGTGACGAAGCCTCACTGCAGCTCTGACCTCCAGGTCTTTGATTCCGTCGACAAATGCTTGAACAATATTCGTGTCCACCATCTTGGTGTCGGCTCCTGGGTGTGCCTTCCTGACTAGTTTTTCAATTTCCAACGCCCATTGCTGTAGTCCTTCTCCTGAGCGTTGGACTCTGTCACGCAGTTGGGCACGGAACACGTGCTCCAGGTGTCGCTCCCCGTATCTGGATTCCAGTGCCTCCATCAGGTCTTGGAACCCATTTCCTGTATGTGCTTCCAGGACCGACAAAGCTTGTCCTCTGAGCGCAACAGTGAGAGCGGTCAGGCATTGTTCTTCCGTCCATCCGTTGGCAGCAGCAACAGTCTGGAATTGCTGACGATAAGCGTTCCAAGAAGTAGTGCCGTCGTATGGTGGCACTTTCACTCTTGGTCCTTGCGCCACTACGGTAGTTCCACTAGACATCGCAACTCCCGTGGTTTCAAGGCGCACTACTTTCTTCTGTAATTCAGTGAGGCCGGTTCTCATATTTTCCACATCCAATCCCAACCCGGTAACTCGTTGCTCCACTACGTCAAAATCCTTTCGAAGCTTAATCACCGTGTCACTAACATCATTTATAGCCCCAAGCACTTTTTCTTGGAGGTCTTTTTGTTGCTCTTGTAAAGCGCCGAGCTTGCGCTCTTGTGACTCCTGCAAAGCACCGAGCTTGCGTTCTTGTGACTCTTGCAAAGCACCGAGCTTGTGTTCTTGTGACTCTTGCAAAGCACCGAGCTTGTGTTCTTGTGCCTCTTGCAAAGCACCGAGCTTGCGTTCTTGTGACTCTTGTAAAGCACCGAGCTTGCGATCTTGTGATTCCTTCATTTCCCGAATTAATACAAACAAACTCCCTAATTGAAGAGGGGCTGTAGAAGCTTCGGTGTCACTGGTGGGCGTGGCCTGTTCAGTGGGCGGGGCCTGGTAGGCGGGGCCACTGGGCGGGGCTTGACCCACAGTGAGCGGAGCTTGGTCCCCAGTTGTGGCCTCCGCAGCTCGTTGTGCCCTTGTCCTGACGCCCTCCTGTAAGTCCTCTCTCGGAGTCAATGGCATCTCCAAATCTCACTTCCGACACCAGTTGTTAAGTGTTAGGGTTCGAAGGATTTGGAGAGAAAGACCTGCTGACTCAATGAAGACTTTATTCACTAGCACTAACACAAAGCACTAGGTCAAACACTAAACACTAGGTCCAACACAATGCACTAGGTCCAAACACAAAGCACTAACGATGTCCTAGGTCGTAAGCCAAGTCGTAGGTTTCACTTGTTTCACTCCGGTATCACTAGTTTTCACTTCGAAGTCGCCTCGAAAGCTCGAACTGAACTGAACTCGCGGCTCTCCCCGCGACTATTTATACGTGCCGTCGCGAGTACCAGACGATTCTGGAAAGATACCGCGTGTTCCCGAACACGCGAGAATATAGGCCCACTAACGCCATCTAGTATCGAGTCGGGATATCACGTTGTCTGTGCGTTCACTGAGTGATTCCACCAGCGGCGCTAGATGGCGCTAGCTTCCCTGTGCCTTCGTAACAATATCATAAACATTTTTTTACTTAGTAATGTTCGTAAAATTCTATAATCTATATGCACAGAAGATAATCTATATGTAAAGAAGGAGCTAACCGGATTACTCGCTTGGGATAAACTTTGGATGTGCCACTCCTGAGAATGGTCATCGTTATTGGCGGACATAGTGGGCTTTTTTCTGAATTTTACTCTACGTGAGTAAGCCGGTTAATAATCGGACAAACACTATATAGAAAACGTTAGTCTGCGCTGCGCCTCAGCCAACAATCGGGAACAAGTTTGGCGTTATTAGGGTTTCGGGGTATTTTATCGCGGGGTGCGCCTGAAGAGCTCCGCAGTACGACTACCTACTGCATCGTTCCTTTGTAAGCAATTTGCTTTTGTCTTCATTTTTCGGGAACACTGGAGGGTCGTCTCGTTCCGATCCATCTTTCTATGGCTGTTGTTGATATTCCCTGCTCTAAATTCACTGGAACAAGGACGCTAGCCTATATAAATTCTGAATGTATGATCATTCTGTCTTGTCTATCTCTGTTTTCTTTTTTATGTGTATAAGATAGAGCACCACCCATCCGACTGTAGGGTTTGTATATCCTAATATATATATTTCTTGTGTACGTGTGTATGACAGTGAACTCCTCCTAAACGGCAGGATAGATGTTGATGAGATTTTTTGTGTGTGTTCAAGGGGATTCGAGAATGATTTAGATTCACAATTTGGTCCACTGGAAAATGTTTTTTAAACACGATTCTAGTATTTTTGCGAGTATGAACAATAACTTTCGTTCACATGAATTGTCGCGTCACTTTGACGTTTCATATGGCAGAATAACGTTTGCGGAGTTAGCTAGTATCTATATACATATATATAAAAGAAGAAATTGACTGACTGACTGACTGACTGACATATCAACGCAGGGCCTAAACTATAAGGGGTAGAAACTTGAAATTTTGCACAGGGGTTCCTTTTATAACGTAGGGGAGCACTAAGAAAGGATTTTTGAAAATTCCATCACCTACGGGGGTAAAACGGGGGTGCAAAGTTAGTATGAAACTGCCGTTTTTAAAGTTAGTGAATGTCTAATACCACGCGAGCGAAGCTGCGAGCGTCCACTAGTTATTATTTATTTAAGTGTATAACGCCTACATTTTGTAAAGATTCAAGAGCAGCAGATATGATTACGTTTCTTGCTCCAGATAGGCTTCTTCAAGTCTGTCAGTCACTTTATGTTATGTAAATGTGAACGACCTATTTGCTTCGGCGAATTGACGTGTTTGTTGAAAACCCGTTCCCGGCGGAGGAAATCGATAGGGCGAGGGTCAGATTTAGTTAATTATAGATATTGGGGTGAACGGCACTGGTGAAATTGTTTTAAAATATTTTGAATCGAATGAGACCCCGTATCTGTGTTACTTGGTGTTGTGTACTTCCGCGTTATTGAAAAAAAACGTGGTTCGTGTTATAATGGTGATCTACTGACTGAAAGAATGATGTGAAAAATCATGAATTTTAACCCCCGACGCAAAAAGAGAGGTGTTAAAGTTTAACGGGTCTGTCTGTGTATCTGTCTGTGGTGTCGTAGCTCCCAAACGGATGAACCAGACGTCCCAGTTGGGCACGGATCTCTAGAGTATAGTCCACTACCACTGTCCAGAGGGGGTTAGTCAACCTAGTACAGTTAATGAAAATTAATTTGAATATAGAAATAAATATTGAACATGGATCAGAAAGATGGATTTAGTTTGACCCAGTTAGCAGCGAGCGGTACTCCGATTCGGGGCAAGGCAGTTCGACCTAATTCATTATATCAATCAATCAGGAACTGATTATGACTATTGAACGGAAGCAGAAAAAGTATTTCTACCGTTCAAAAATACTTAGCTAAGCTGCAACCCATAGACGTCGCACTGCTGGGCGCGGATCATTTTGCGGGAGGCCTAGAGCATACTCCACCACGCTGCTCCAATGCGGATTGGTGGAGGGGTTTAGTGTTTGTCTGTCAACCCTGTGTCGAACGTTACCAAACCACCCGAAGGTCTTCGACAAGGCTTAACGACTGTTTTCACCATTGAAAACAAACGGGACCGACGGCTTAACGTCTGTCGAAACTAGTCGGCCTATTTTCGACTTAAATCTCACGTGAGTAAGCCGGTAACTTCAACTATGAATATGAGTGTCTACTCACGAATCGTTCATTAATAAAAGAGTATAGTCATAATACAGTCAGACCGGAAAGTAAGTGGTTACGGGAGAATGGGTGTGTACACGTCGCTTCCCCTAAGCTCCCTAGCTCCCTAAAACGGGAAGTATTAAAATCTCCAACCGTAACCGGCTCCTTTAATTTACGCGGGTAGTTGCAAGTTAAATACTCCGCTAGACGGTGCAGTCGAGTGGCGACGCGAGGACTTTTCGTTTGCACCTGGAGTTCTATTTTTGAATTCCTCGCGTGACTTAATTGAAATAAGAAATCTTTATTCACACACATGAACACAGATATACAGAATTGAAAGATAAAGATAAACAAAAAAAAAACATTGCTCGAATGCCACTTTTTTTTTCGTTGAAAAAAAATAATTCTATACTGTTTAATCCATTTACGGACTCGTTGGCGCAATCGGTAGTGACCCTGCCTGTTGCGCCAGGGGTCGTGGGTTCGACTCCCACTCAGGACAAACATTCGTGTGACGAACACTTGTGTTTGTTCTGTGTCTGGATGTTATTATTATCTATTTAAGTATGTATTTTTAAAAATATTATGTACCTATGTATATCAGTCTGACACCCATAGTAGAGGCTCGCGCCTAGTTTGGGGTCAGATGACCGTGTGTGAGAATGTCCTAGATATTTATTATTTTATTTATTTATATTGGTCCGCCTGCCTAGTGTTTAATACTAGTCCTTGCATTGGTTACTAAAACATACGGAATTATCCCGAGCGATCGAGAAACTACCCGTTATTTTTCGCTCGTCTTACGGCGAGCGATTCAAAAATAGAGCTTCTATGCCTTGTTGAGGCCCGACCGCCGCCATTGTTTTAGACGCTGTTGTTCTTTTAATGCCCGTCTCGAAAGCCTTCGAGTGCCGCTTTTGCCACTTCAGATTTAATCACTGGGATTGATGATGATTTTATAGTTTATAACACTTGTAGCGTCCGTATATTGAGGCGACATTGTACTTCTAATGGCAACACATGTGAGGCCGACTTGGAACGACACTTAGACGACACTTTGGACCCTTTGGACGACGACTTACTAAACAATTACTAACTGGACTAGTTACTAACAACAACTAAAAGTTTCACCAGTGCTGCTACGAGTAGGAGCGAATGATAGAATTCAATTGATATACCTATGTCTGTATTTTTATCGATTAAATATTTAACATTAATTATTTGAAGAATAAGAAAATCACACCCTTAGGTGGTGGAAGAATAAGAATGGGGACCTCTAGAATAGGTGAACGAAGTTTGTGTGGGAGATCAAGAATGTTCATGGAAGATCAAAAATAAAAGAAATCTACTCTAATCACGATACATGTTTAATACGAACCTTTTTGCTACTGAATCTTAGAGAAGCTTCTAGGAAAGTTGTCATAAATTGTGGCGGAGTGACGCGGGGGCCGCGGGGGCCGCGGGAGCCGGCGCCAGACGTTCGCGTTAATATTTAAGCACTGCGGGAAGCTTACTACCAAGTCCCCCCGGCATCCCCTTTTGCTCATGTTTTCCTGCAGCCTTCAATAGGATCCGATGCGCTTGAAGAACTACAACTAGTGGTGTTTCGCAATAGCATTGTACCCGTCCATATGTTATCACCACCACCTCCACATGGGATGGATTAGGCCACACTCCATCGACCAGACTTGTGAATTGAATTGATTGATCCGAGTATCCAATGCAATATTCAGAAGTATCCGTACGATACGGATACGTACGTACGTACGATAGAGACGTACGTTACGTGATAAAGTGGCAGTGAACCCGCCGTAATTGATTCCCGGCGCCCTGGCTCGCTTCCAGCACGCTACTATAGGCGCGCCGCTCGAACGGAACTCGATTGCGAGTCGCACCGAATTTCGGATCGAAAACATATCAAGTAATGTTACTAATCATCAGGCAAAGGATTATGACACCCAATAATGTAATTAATTTAACAAAGCGCAAAGTAACGCCTGTAAGCGTTATTTTGCGGAACTCCAATATTACAAACCAAAAATTAATCGACTTTGCAACAATCGATTTGATTGTTGCAAAGTAGATTAATTGTTGGTTTGTACCAAATAATGAATATGCGTCGACGTTTAATTTTCCTTACCTCAACCGTGATTTACTCTTGTCGTTGGTGTAAACATTTTCTTATATCTCCGATACAGTCAAGGTTTGAACTTTATATGTATATGTCCACTGTCTCATGCAATTATTGACCAAAACGGTTAGTTATAATTATTTTTAAATTACTGTAATTTTGTTCACAATAGAATTGCGAAATTATTATTATAATAATACTAGTGGACGCCCGCAGCTTCGCTCGCGTAGAATTAGACCCATTAACGACGTCTACCCGTCTAAAGACTTCAAAAACGGCAAAGTTTCATACTAACTTTGCACCCCCGTTTTACCCCCTTAGGGGGTGAATTTTCAGAAATCCTTTCTTAGTGCTCCCCTACATTATAAAAGGAACCCCTGTGCAAAATTTCAAGTTTCTAGCCCTTATAGTTTAGGCCCTGCGTTGATATGTCAGTCAGTCAGTCAGTCAGTCAGTCAGTCAGTCAGTCAGTCAGTCAGTCAGTCAGTCAGTCAGTCACCTTCTCCTTTTATATATATAGATGTAAGTCATAATAGAACAATGGCCAGCGTGGTAGACTAAGGCCTAATCCCTCCTGTTCTGAGAGGAGACCCGTGCCCAACAGTGGGACAAAGAAAGGGTTGTGATGATGATGATGAATAGAACATATTAGAAAACATATTAGAACATATTAGAAAATATGTATAACTTTAGAATGTAAAATTTTACGATCCTACGCGGAAAAGCATTGAACTTCTTTACATTTTAAAATAAATAGTTCTTGTTTAATAAAGTATGTACTTCGTGTTCCAGACAGCAATGCCTACTCGAACGGAACTCGTGACATTATGTTTTCATAGTCGCTACGAATTCGTAGTACTAATCTTGATACGAGTACATTAGTCACTGAGGTGCTAAAAGGATCGTACCGTGCAAACTTGTACCCATGAAGGCAGCCTGATCAGGTTAATATTATGAAGAAAGGACATTGGCAGCAACTCATTTAGGCCCACTCAAAATATTCTTTTTTTTTTTTCGTGAAATATTTTTCTTATGATATAAATATCCCATTCTTTGTAGGGCAGGCCACGTCGCTCGACGGACTAATAACCGTTGGGTAAGAAAAGTCCTCGAGTGGAGACCGCGTCTCGGAAAACGTAGTATTGGCCGCCCCCCGACGAAGAAGACAGCGGGAAACCGTTGGATTCAGAGGGCGCAGGATCGGGAGGAGTGGTGACGATTGAGGGAGGCCTATGTCCAGCAGTGGACCCAAAAAGGCTGATGGATGGATGGATGGATTCTTTGTAGCTGTTTCCCTAATATAATAAACGAAGTTGGTAAAAAATCATTTTTTTCCCACATAATATGTTTCTGTCTACAGCCATAAAAATTAGGCCTAGCTGTGCCAGACTTTTGTGATTCCTTTTTTTCGTTTTCCTTGCATAATCAAATGTACGTGTAATTCAATGGTCACACTTTAAATTAGGGCTTAAATCAGGGGTTCCCAAACTTATTTTGTCTACTGCCCACTTTGAGAATTAATTATTTTTTAGCGCCCCTATTTTTTCACCTACTTAAAAACCACTATAACTTCAAATTAAATTAGTTAATTATTGTGAGCCATATTAGCGGAGATTAATTCTAAACGAGACTTTTACTATAACTTGAAACCTGAGCGCAAGTAGGATGCCCTTATTTTTTTTCTGGGTCTCTTACCGCCCCTTTAGGCCTGCATCGCCCACAAGGGGGCGTTATCGCCCACTTTGGGAAAGGCTGGCTTAAATTGAAAATTGTCGCTTTCGGTTAATAACACAATATCTCAGGGAATAATGTTTATTGCACGCATAGTATGCATTGTATGTAAATGATGGTTTAGTTTTCTCACCATTGTCGCGGTGAGTTCTGTATCTCACCGAGGTGCAATGTCCTTAGCACTCGACGTTGAAGATTCGTTTTCACTGCAGCATAAGAGTTTTAAAACCTGTTTTATTTGAATGCGTAATATACTGGTTCTAAACATCCATACTAATATTATAAATGCGAAAGTAACTCTGTCTGTCTGTCTCGCTTTCATGCCAAAACTACAGGTACACAGATAGTCTAAAGCCTGAGAAAGGACATAGGCTTCGTGTATATTATTCTTTAATTCGCTGCGACCCATAGACGTCCCACTGCTGGGCACGGGTCTCTCCCACAGACACTTCTGCGGGAGGTCTAGAGCATACTCCACCACGCTGCTCCAATGCGGATTGGTGGAGGGGTTAGTGGCCAACCCAGTGTCGAATGTTCTCAAGCCACCCGAAGGTCTTCGACAAGGCTTAACGACTGTTTCAGCATTGAAAACAACCGGGACCGACGGCTTTACGTGCCCTCCGAAGCACGGTAGCGCTCATGAACTTTTTGCCACTAGCGGGCCCGTCGTTGCTTAACACTTTCGATCACATTGAATCGAAGCGAGCCATTGGGCTATGGACGCTACTATTCTTTAATTATTATGTCTAAATACCACGCGAGCGAAGCTGCGGGCGTCCACTAGTACTAGTGTATTATATTGGAACCCCATCCCAAATGCAGCAGCGTTCGGCGGTAGGCTACCACGTCTGTGATACGATAGCAGAACCGTGCCTTATCTGCAGCGCGTGGCGCTTCGTGACGAGGCGCGCCCTCTGCCGTCAGCGTTGGTGATAAGGTTGGCCTGATTAGGGCTTTGCGGGGATGTATTGGGCTTTCGAGGGGGCTTGGCTATCTCCTCCATGTGAAGACATATGCACAGTTCAAAGATGATCAAATTAATCACAAACAGATAACTAAGGCAAGTAATTCGATCGATTCGACTCGAAAATATGGTCACACTTCCGCCCTAGGAGAGGAGTGAAGAGTTTAGCGTTCACACTAACAGATACAAAGTAAATATGTAGTTGTGACGTTGATAACAATGTGTAACCTGTATTTATGTATTTACTAGTGGACGCCCGCAGCTTCGCTCGCATGGAATTAGACATAACACTAGTTTCGTTTACACCTAATAATATTATATAGCCTATGTCACTCAGTGAAAAAGCAGCTTTCTAATGGTGAAAGAATTTTTGAAATCGGTCCAATAGTTTTTGTGTGAAAACATTACAAACAAATGTTTCCTCTTTTTAATAATAGTATAGATAGATAGATATCTGCCCTAACGCAATTATCCTGGACCAAAGCGAGACGTAGAGCAGGTGCGTTTATTAGGTTATCTAAGGTACTCTGGTTCTGACCCGCCTGCGACCGAAAATTGGAATAAACTAGGAACATAGAAGTGTGTGTACTAAATGTTTGATAAAAACGCTAGAAAAGATACTAGGTCGGCGACCTTAGCAGTGACGTCATCGGCGAAGAACCGCGGCCTCAAACAGGGTTGTTCTTCCAACATGGATGCCCAGTAGCTAGATATGTCATGATTAAATACATGTTCGCTGCTGGTGGAGGAGATACGTGTTCGCTGCGACCCATAGACGTCCCACTGCTGGGCATGGGTCTCCCCACGCTACCGTGTTTCGGAGGGCACGTAAAGCCGGCGGTCCCGGTTGTTTTGAATGGTGGCAACAGTCGTTAAGATACGTGTTATGGAGGGGGAAATACATGTAGGTAATGAATAGATATAATCCTTTCCTCTCAGAATGGGATGGATTATGGCCGAGTTCGGATTGGCAGACTAAAGCAAAGAGCATATCTAAAGTATAATAAATCATTGTGATGTGTCTGATTTGACCCGTTTGACAACACATAACATAACATAAACACAAAAATTCCGTTCACTCAATTGTACGTCTGATCTACACATACGTGCCAAAGCGTGCCTGAGTGCCTGAGCGCCATCCAGTCTCTGTATGTCTGTCTGTCTCCGCAAAGCGTGGCTGAGTACGCAGCGCCATCCAGTGTCTCTACATCCGCGGCACTGCCGTGCCAGGCATCTGACCTTATAGTTCAAAGATCCCGTATCGATTAACACTCGCGAGTAATAGCTTAAGGCTTGTTTCCCGATGCAATTATTGCGCCCTTGTGAGCGCATTGACAGTGCGCTCACAAGGGCGAGTATTTCGGTGCTAGTTAAATAAGGAAGACGTCCCACTGCTGGGCATGGGTCTCCTCCATAGACGCAGCTGCGGGGGGTCTAGAGCATACTCTACCATGCTGCTCCAATGCGGATTGGTGGAGGGGCTAGTGGCCAACCCAGTGTCGAATGTTCTCAAGCCACCCGAAGGTCTTCGACAAGGCTTAACGACTGTTTCCAGCATTGAATACAACCGGGACCGACGGCTTTACGTGCACTCCGAAACACGATAGCGTCCATGAAGTTTTTGCCACTAGCGGTCACCCATCCACAAACCGACCGCGCTGTCGTTGCTTAACTCTTTCGATCACATTGAATCGAAACTAGCCATTGGGCTATGGACGCTTTTCCTTAATCAAACATAGTCGTAACTCCCGGAACAAACAGGGGTGGGTCAGGTAAAACAGCACTCGAGTAATATTTAACAAACAAATTAAATCTACATTCGTTTAACGGGGTTGCGTGTGGTTGTGGGTGGTTGCGGGTGGTTGCGTGTGGTTGCGGGTGGTTGCGGGCGCGGCTCGTACTCAAACGGTTCAAGGCGTGGTGTTGTGGGTGTGTTGTGTACGTACTGAGTACTGGCCGTCTGGGTTCCGTATTGTCACATCCGATAGAGCTACAGTACCACAGATTTGTGATGTATCGAATTGATTATTATATAAGTAGTTAGACTAATGTTTACATTTGAAATTGTCAGTGCAATTACACTCATGTAACGGTCAGCTGCTTTGTGTTCCCTAATTACTCCCTCAGGACTCATAAACGGTGCTTATTAAGGACATATCAAGAGACAAAGTATAGTATTTTATGGAAAGAGCAAAATAAAGTTTATATTTTATATAGGTGTATATGTATATACATATATCATATACGTGTATATAACATAACTATACGTGTTAATTATTAATTTCTATACTATTTTTGAATTAATTTAAATGTAAATCTCATTATTCCATATAATTGAAATATAGTATTTATGCTTGCTATATATTTATTTAAAAGTATGTAGTACGTCGACCCGAAATATAGCATTACACTAGTTGGCAACCCTAGCCTCACCACCTATATACCACATAGGACCTTAAAATAACTAATCAAGTGGCTGTACCCCACACTTTTGCCTACCTCTACGGGGAAATTCCGGCGTGATGTTTTATATTGCAACTGTGCGAGCGACCTTCACAGTTGCAAATTAATTAGAAGCAATTCGCAATAGCGATGTATTTAGCTGAATGACTGGGCGGGGATCTCGAGGCCATCTTGATGGGCTCGGTCTCGTTATGATGTGGCCTGCTTGAAAACCAGCGGCCCTGGACATACATTACAGCTTATGAATATTATGAACGGCTGAATTAACAACTGTTAATCTATACTAATATTATAAAGAGGAAACATTTGTTTTGTAATGTTTTCACACAAAGACTACTGGCGCGATTTAAAAAATTCTTTCACCAAGTCAAAGTCAAATAATTTATTTCGCCATGAGGTGATTAGACACGCGTAACGAAAGTCTAGGTAACTACAAACTACTTGAAGAAAAGAGATATATGTAATGCTATTCTAAACTGATCAATATAAGGCAAAGGATTAGCTATTGAGGGGGTGATCTGTGGCTATTGATCATTGATTTATTAGCTAATCCTACACGGGTGCCAATGTCGATTTGGTTCTAAGCGATATTTAAAAAAAAGTCTTTACGAGCGGCACAGTATCGTGCCGTCACGCGATATCGGCTCACGGAGGAACGGCAACGATGCCGAATTGCTTTTGACACGAGATGTCCCCCCCGCATTCCGCCCGAATACTTCCCCGCTGCTTATTACCTGTTTGTTTTATTATTGTCACGGTGTGTCACGTGATGTTAAACGTGGAGAATTTGTGGAATTTTAACTAACCTAGGTGCAGGAAAAACAGTAGGATTCCAGCTTTCGTCACGATCCATCCATCAGCCTTTCTGGGTCCACTGCTGGACATAGGCCTCCCTCAATCGTCGCCTCCTCTCGATCCTGCGCCCTCTGAATCCAACGGTTTCCCGCTGTCTTCTTCAGGTCGTCAGTCCACCTCGTCAAAAGCGCCCAATACTTAGTTTTCCGAAGCGCGGTCTCCACTCGACGACTTTTATTATCTTGGTCACGTTAAATCCCTAATAACAAATCTTTGATTAATTCCTCTACTGAAGCCTGTTGCTATACCTACTAATATTATAAAGAGGAAACATTTGTTTATTCCACGATTAATTGTGTATGTTGTTTTGGAACATACACAATTAATGGTTGTCGAATAATCAACGACTGGCGGAGATGGGGTAATGTATTCGCTTTCCGATCACTTGCGATTGTCGGCAGTTTGTACACGTCCAACTAATCGGTTCAACATCCTCATGAAAAACGTATTTAATTCACAGCCGATTTGCTGGCGGAAGCTTACTTCCGAACTTATTTTTACTTAATCAAGACGTTTTGTAAGAATTTTGATTAGTATAAACTAGTGGACGCCCGCAGCTTCGCTCGCGTGGAATTAGACATAACAATAGTTTCGTTTACACCTAGTAATATTATATAGGCTACTAGTGGACGCCCGCAGCTTCGCTCGCGTAGAATTAGACCCATTAACGACGTCTACCCGTCTAACGACTTCAAAAACGGCAAAGTTTCATACTTACTTTGCACCCCGTTTTACCCCCTTAGGGGGTGAATTTTCAAAAATCCTTTCTTAGTGCTCCCCTACGTTATAAAAGGAACCTCTGTGCAAAATTTCAAGTTCCTAGCTCTTATAGTTTAGGCCCTGCGTTGATATGTCAGTCAGTCAGTCAGTCAGTCAGTCAGTCACCTTCTCCTTTTATATATATAGATGTACGCCTTGGCCATGTCATCGTCAATGGCAACGTTATGTGTCAAAAGTAATACGAAGTGGCGATGGCTGAAATGACATTATTGTAAAGCATGTCAGTTAGAATTTTTCAAATATAAAATTACATTAAATAATTTGCAATAAAATAATATTTTGGCTAAAATTAAGATGTAAGCTATCCTATCTTTCAAGTTGGATCAAACTGCACACGGTGTGCAAATTTAATTTAAAATCGGTTAAGTAGTTTAGGCGTCCATTAACGTCCAACAACGTGACACGTATATTATATATATTAAGATGTCACTCAGTGAAGATGCAGCTTTCTAATGGTGAAAGAATTTATGAAATTGGTTCAGTAGTTTTTGTGTGAAAACATTATTTCGAGGCTTCTTTAGGAGCATATTTTTAGCACTGAATCCTATGGAAGTTGCTAGTTGCATGAGTGCTTATATATCTCATGGGTTCTATAGGTATATATTACATTATATACCAACTGAGGTTTTCCCTCCGAGCTACGACATGGAGCGTTTCAAAAGTGTGAAACGCTTCCTTCAAGGCAGGCAACGCACCTGTGATACCCCTAGAGTCGCACGAGGCACGACCACTTACCATCAGGCCCGTATGTCTGTTTGTCCGTCTATATTATAAAAAAAAAGATATAGCGACCAGCTCCAAGACTCGCTCTTGAATAAAATCGGGACGGTACTCTGCCTCGCTCCAGTGCAGAACTATATGTAGTTGTATTCTACCATTTCTACCAAAATCAAGTGGTAGCGTGTTACCAGGCGCAGCGCAGACATCCGAAACCACTTGACGCCGCTAGCCATCGTATGGTACATACTGCGCAGCTAAATATAGCCGCACTGTATGGACTAGGATCGCGTTTAATACAATCAATTGATCATAGTAGCCATGACCGCGCACAGGCCAGCCGGCGTGACGTCATGCAGCCTCATAGATCGTGGCCAACGTGAGGCCTGCGGTCCCATAGAATGAAGTCATGGCCATGGCTATCTCATGGCCGGTCCCATCGAATGAAGCAAATATGAGCGACAGTATTGCAGCTGTACTCAGCTTCTACAGCTAAATATCTATTGCTAAGTGGACGCCCGCAGCTTCGCTCACGTGGAATTAGACATTCACTAACTTCAAAAACGGTAGTTTCATACTAACTTTGCATCCCCGTTTTACCCCCTTAGGAGGTGAATTTTCAAAAATCCTTTCTTAGTACTCCGCTACGTTATAAAAGGAACCCCTGTGCAAAATTTCAAGTTTCTAACCCTTATAGTTTAGGCCCTGCGTTGATATGTCAGTCAGTCACCTTCTCCTTTTATAATATAGAGATGTAATTTGTCAAAATAAACTTATTTTTATTCTTCGGAGGGCACGTAAAGCTGTCGGTCCCGGTAGTTTGCAATACTGGAAACAGTCGTTAAAAATGTCGAAGACCTGCGGGTGGCTTGAGAACATTCGACAATGAGTTGGCCACTAACCCCTCCACCAATCCGCATTGGAGCAGCGTGGTGGATTATGCTCTAGACCTCCCGCAGCTGCGTCTGTGGGAAGACCCGTGCCCAACAGTGGGACGTCGACGGGTCGCATCGCAGCGACAAAAAAATCGTAAAAAATTCCTTGACACTATAGTCCGGTCAATTTAGACAATTGAAATAAAGAAAATTCCGACAGAGCCAAATCTTCGTAGAGACCTTAGGTTTACCACAAGGAATAAAGTGTCAAAAGTCCCCATCAATCCCATGTGTGCGTCGAGACTTATTCGGGTCCCAAGGTCAAAATTTTAGGTTTTTTGGATTTTTCTCGAAAACGGTAAGTTTTATCGAAAAGTACCTTCGTGCAAAGTTGTAGATCTTAAAATTCTCTATAAAAATGGTCCTTATAATTTTTTCTCTAAGACCCACTATTTCCCAGATATAGCGCTTGTAAGAATCATGTTCTACATAGAGTACGCACACATATGCCACGTATATACATATTTAGCTACTCAAGCAAGCAAAAATGCCTACTCGTGTCTCTTTTATGTATACATTATACTATTCTAAGAAAATTTACTCTAAAATGACCGCCGGTCCCTTACCGAATCCCCTCTACTTGAATAACAGATATTTAAGATTTGTAAAAAATACACGAAACAAAAAGCATGTACAGCTATCTTGTCTTCCTCCAACATCGGCATCTGCTACTCAACATTTGTTTCGAGTATACTATCAAGTTCAGACATGGCAAGGCAATGAACTGAAACCTGAAGACTGGGGTTGGAAATTGAAAAATAATACTTTGGAACCGATTCGAATTTACTGCCCCCTGCTCTCCTTTCCTGTATTTAATTGAACATTTGAGCAAGAGACACCTTGGCAATTGGTACACGCTGGAGAACACTGCAACCCTACTTTTTTACAGCCACATTTGGCACTACAACCTTTCTTGCAATTGCAAAAAATAGTGTTAAGAAGTTTTTCTGAAGCAGGGGGCAGTAAAGTTCGAATTGGTTCCAAAGTATTATTTATCAATTTCCAACCCCAGTCTTCAGGGTTCAGTTCATTGCCTTGCCATGTCTGAACTTGATAGTATACTCGAAACAAAATAGATGATGATGTAGTAGATGCCGATGTTGGAGGAAGACAAGATAGCTGTACTTGCTTTTTGTTTCGTGTATTTTTTACAAATGTTAAATATCTGTTATTCAAGTAGAGGGGATTCGGTAAGGGACCGGCGGTCATTTTAGAGTAAATTTTCTTAGAATAGTATAATGTATACATAAAAGAGACACGAGTAGGCATTTTTGCTTGCTTGAGTAGCTAAATATGTATATACGTGGCATATGTGTGCGTACTCTATGTAGAACATGATTCTTACAAGCGCAATATCTGGGAAATAGTGGGTCTAAGAGAAAAAATTATAAGGACCATTTTTATAGAGAATTTTAAGATCTACAACTTTGCACGAAGGTACTTTTCGATAAAACTTACCGTTTTCGAGAAAAATCCAAAAAACCTAAAATTTTTGACCTTGGGACCTGAATAAGTCCCGACGCACACATGGGATTGATGGGGACTTTAGACACTTTATTCCTTGTGGTAAACCTAAGCGGTCGTATTAATAAACATAGACTAGAGCAAGAGTAACTTTAAACCTTGTCGTAAATAAGATTTAATGAAATTCATTATTAATAAACATGGAGTAACGAAGAAGTAAGCTACTCCAAGTCTATTCTCAGAATCAAAGATAGTCCATGTCGCTACATAGTTTAGCGATGGTTTAGCGAGCGATTAGGCGTGCATTGACAACATTGACGTTGACTTGACGCGTTCTAAACGTCATTGATATTTATTTAGAAACTTTGATACATCCGTAGGTTCTGGTTCTGTTCGTTTTTAGTTGTTAAAGATGGATAGAGATTATTTTATTGATGATTTGATGGTGATAGACGAGATACGTGAGATGGAAAACCAAGTTCCACATTTACTGCGAGACGTGTGAGTTGTATAAAACTCGTCAAAATCTATTGGAACTTCATGGTGCATGAAACTGAGCTTAAATCTAAATACCGATTTTCAAGATAATACTGAGAGGGAAGAGATGGACAACCGGGTACATAAAAACAAGGAACTCAGTTGAAAGATGTTTTGTAGTGTGGAAGTCCTGATTTAAATGTTTACTTCGAGACTTCACAACAAAATTAGAAAATACCAAATTGTACATTGTTGCATTAACAGCACTGCACAATATAGCCATGTACAAGTATGATATGCTTGAGGGTGTAGAGGAGGAGAGCATTGTTCCTGTGATGCAGGCCATAAATAACTGTGTCAGAGGTAATGCAGCACGGGCAGCATTTATCGAAGAGAATTATTAAAATAAATAGACTAGAATGTGAAGGAATAAATATGCATATTTTATTGAATAATTTGTTATTGGTTTTATTTCTTCTACCTTTAATGAAAAATTGAAACCACATGCATGTGACATTAGACCTATTATTTACTTTTTGCAAGGAATTTCGTGATTAATAATCAATTTAACAAAAACTGTTTCGGTGAATACTTATTAGGTACTTATTCTAAATTTCTTTTTTTCATAAAATTTCTCTTCTCTTTCCAAAATTGCTGCTTTTAGATTTTCTCTAAGAATTTCCATTTTTATTAATCACTTTTTCGCCATTTCTCTTAGATTTTCCATTTTTAGTGCACGCTTCTCTTCCGCAATTTCCAAAATTCTCATATTATGTTGTTCATCTTTCAACATTTACCTAATTAAAGTAAATCAATTTTAAATTTTACAAGTAACAAACTGCGAGGAGCGAGGTTACGGTTAGAGTATGTAAAATGTACTCTGTGGTTAAAAGCGCTTTAAATTGACTGAGCTGCACTGTCACTGCACGTCCAGTTTGATGTTGTCAATCCCAAAATATGAGCTATCACTGTCATTTTAATGCATGAAGTCGTTCACTGACTCACTCTTTTTACTTTTAAATTTTAAAGGTTGCCATATTTTACTCGTTAAACCCGGACTAAGAAATGTATTGTTAGTCCGAGGCTATTCCATGTTTATTAATAGCATTGCAATTACGAAGTTATTACTAGGTTAATCAAGAATTAACTAGTCCAAGTGTAACTTCGGATTACGCTTGGAGTAAGCGATTTTTATTAATAAGGGTGAAGGTCTCTACGAAGATTTGGCTCTGTCGGAATTTTCTTTATTTGATCACTATTTTTATGTCTAAATTGACCGGACTACTTATTCTGGCGTTGAGCTTACGGGTTAATCCGTGCACCAACTTGCCATGGGCCAACTCCCAACAACATTGACAGTAGCAACATTTGTCAGCCAAGCCCAGCGCGATGGCAGGCCGGTTGGGTGGAGGGTGACCTCGAGCAAGTACACGGCACGGGCACGCTGGGCCATTGTCGGCGGCACAATGGCGCATCGATCCGGCCACAATAGAGGCGCTCGTTGTAGCTGTATTGCCAACATACGTGGTATAGACATAAAGAATACACGCCTGTGTTTCTTCAAAGGGATAGGCAGATGTGCGTAGCGTGCGGCCTACTACCAAGTCACCTACCAACAACAATGGACAAAATTCCATATTAGAGGTACTTTTCCATATTAGGAGTACTTTTCCATAATAGAGGTACTTTTCCATATTAGAGGTACTTTTCCATATTAGGGGTACTTTTCCATATTAGGGGTACTTTTCCATATTAGGGGTACTTTTCCATATTAGGGGTACTTTCCATATTAGAGGTACTTTTCCATATTAGGGGTACTTTTCCATATTAGAGGTACTTTTCCATATAAGGGGTACTTTTCCATATTAGGTTACTCTCCTCTACTGTCCCGAGCCACATACATAATCATAGACATGCTACACTCATAGTATAACTCGTCCGAATTAACTGTGGACCTCGCTGGTGCACAGTTAATTCGGACGGATAATACTTAAGTAATATAATTAATTTATTCATTCATTTGTCATGTATTATCCGTCCGAATTAACTGTGCACCAGCGAGGTCCACAGTTAATTCGTACGAGTTATACCTTACTGTATGATGTAAGGTCATACAGCGAGCCTCGGCAGATATTCTGAAGTACCGACGCGGTAAAAACACCGCAGTAATAAAGACGTACGAGATAACGCGTATCAGAAATAGGCATTGCTCAATCCGCCGCCAGAACGTTAGGAATGTTTCGTCAATTGGGCGAATTAGGAACGTGGCCGTTGGTTGAGGTCGCGGCACTGCTTCCATTGTCCTGGATGATTCCTCCTTGTGATGAAGGAATAGTAGCTGACTTGTCCATGTTTCTTTGGTAGATTTGATTTGAATTAGTAAAATAAAGATTATCTTTGTGCTACTACTGCGTAGAACTATCTATCCACGTATAAAACAATTATAACAATAAATAATTTCGCTTGCGGAATATTTTCGATCAAATTAACCGATCTAACGTCTAATTTGCCACACTTAGCTCGAGTGAGTCATCTCGGCGGGACTGAGGAACAATCGGCCATTAGCGGTGCTCCGACAACTAGCCGCTAGAAGCGTACACAATTTTATTGCTCTCGATTCGCTGATTGGCCGGTAATTGGTATTAGTCTCGTGTTGTTAATGCTTTCTTATAAATTACTAGTCGACTCGGCAAACGTTGTTTTGCCATAAAATAATTTTTTGTGAATATTTTGGGAGGACTTAATGTAAATGTGTGGACTATTACTACCACTACCACTACCATTACCACTACCACTACCACTACAACTAACCACTACAACAACTTTGCTTTTAAAAAGTTTTATCCGTACGGTTTATATCCGTATATTATATCCGTAAGTTATATTCTCAGTTTTATATAAGCAGGTAACAATGTATACGCATCATGTTTGCCACGCTAGTTCTGTACAATAATTTCAAGGGTGTAGTAGAGAATAGTAGCCTAGTAGGAATTTCAAAGCCTATTTTAGCGCCTCTGCTTAGGAGGTACATAACTGTTAAAGTGGAAAAGTTATGGAAAAGTTAAAGGGGAATGTTAAGCCATTGCTGTGGTTGCTATTCTAATTATTATTCAGCTTTGGCTAAAGGCATCAGTTTGGCCACTAAACACTCAACCCACCTGCACCAGAACAGCGTGGTGCAACGTGAGAAACGTGAATGAATATAAATTTATTTCGACAAATTAACACAAGTATTGTAACAATATGCCTATAAAATAAGTAAGTAACTATAGGATCCGCCGCACCCAGCTATGGTCGCAGCGAACCACGATCGCTGGTTTTCAGGGCGACCCAGCGTATTGAGCAGTATAACTGAGAACGTGTGGCCTTCTGGGGTGGGTGGGTTCATTTTATTATTGGGTTGCAGTTGGCAGTCGATCATGAAGCCATCGTGTAACTAAAGGGCCACTCAGCATTAATCAGCTATACCATAATGCGAAGCGAGCGAAGATGGCTTGTTTAATTGTGTTAATGCACCTGACGGGCGGTGCCGCGCTGGTGGCACGAGAGTACGTCTCCACGGATCCACGCGGCGCGGTGACGGAACAAATTGTCGAACGGACACGTCAACCGTGACGTGTTATGACGGAATTCATAATTCAAGCGTACTCGTAACTATAATGCTAAATGAAATATGTTTATACTTACACTTCCTTTTTATCTTGTTCTTCCATTATATTATAGGAAAAATTATAGAGATTTTTGTATGTGTTCATGGAGAGATACACTGCTTACGATAATTAATGGTCAATCATTGGATAAATTAAGGTACCCTTTCAGTCCATTTTAGAATATTTTTGACATTCCTAATTTCAATTTTATGTGTTGAAAATACAGTGTCAATAGATAAAAAATTTCCATGGTACAAAGTAAACTCATTCTATTTTGATATTTTTACTCTACCAATGAAATCAAATTCAGATTGGTTTTACCTTGAATTACCATAAAATAAATCATGTCAAGGTTTTAATTTTGAACTCGCACTTTTCAACGCACACGTTTAATTTTATCGTGTGGTAGCATTGGAGTCAGACCCTCTCATCAGTGTCCGTTCCCACGCCCCGCCGGTGTTCCGGGTGTGTGTGTGTGTTCATGTGGGCTTCCCGCTTGTGTGTGTGTGTTCATGTGCGCTTCCCGCTTGTGTGTGCGTCTCGCATTCAGCGCACGTTCTATGAATGAACAGCGTATTTGCTCGATTCCACTTCATTGGCCGACGGAGTTGTGTTAGGGTGTGATAAGGTTTGTTTTGTTAAGCTTTTGAATTAATTATCTTGTATCTGGAGTTTACCACTGTTTGAACTTAGTTACGCGTACGGTTAATTAAACCGTAAGATCTACTCTCAGTATCAGTATCAGATCTATTTCCTAATAAATAAATAAATAAATAAATAAATAAGTATGGAAAGGAATTGGGCTGAAGTAAGCCACGCTGGCATGACGCATTCTAAAACACAAAAACTTTTAGCGACGTTTATTTTGAATACGGAAAATCAATTTATAATACAAATGATGTGACAGTCTCGTGTGCAGCTTATTGTAGTAATTATACGACATACCATGGTCTTTGTTGACGGTTATCAAGTCCTCAATGCTGGCATACCTCAAGGACCTGTCATCTCTCCCAAATCGTTTCTTTTGCTTATCAATCCCAAGCTGTAAAAACAGTAAGTAAAGTTATTTTACCGGTAAGCGTAATAAGTAACACAATTCACATGATTCATAAGCTATAATCTAACGATGACTCAACTTTAATGCCAATAAATTCGGCCTAATAGGTTTATTTTTCATCCAGTGTTCATTCGCACGAATATTGTTCCATTTCGATTGTTTATTGCCTCTGGAATGGCTCTCGTTCCAATGACAAGTCACGCCAACAATAACCCATAAAACATCTAGGATTCACTGGTACGTCCAAGTTTTAATACCTGTACAAAGTTTGTTTGTTCCAATTTAGATGTTTGTTGTCTTTTGAACAACCGAATTGCGAAAACTTGTGATCAATGCTCTCAGTTGCTGAAACTTTGCTTATCATCAACGTTGTTTTGGCCATCAGATCAAATAGTCTTTTGGCTGGCGATTATTATTTTTTGATATCATTATTATCATTAAACAGTCATTGTAGTTGGACTCGTCTACAAATTATCAATGAAATATAGGATGCACTCTAGTTTTTATGTCATCGAAGTTACCAAACGAGGGATTTAAAGTGTCTAACCGATCGATCTCCTTTTTCCAGGTGTTGAGGGAACCGCGGCATCATGCCGGAGGGCGTGGCGAAGGACGCCAAAGATGGCAAAGATGGCAAAGATGGCAAAGACGGCAAAGATGGCAAGTCTAAGGAGTCCCCGCGTCGGCGTCCCGCTGGCAACATGGCGCGCGCGCGCGTCGAACTGCTCGACGGTTCGCACATGGATGTCGACGTTGATGTAAGTAGTTATTCTTGTTACTGCATTCTATGGTATGGTATGGTAGTGGGCTCCGGTTTCCGCAACTAGCGCTTCGTGTGTTACTGCATTCATCCGTCGGTCTGTTGATCATTCACCACGCTGTCCACTGCTGGTTGGCAGGAGGCGCAGAGTGAGGAGTTCTGTTATAGGTAAATGTTGAATGCCACAAAACTGTCTACTATTGATCAGGAATCCCCGCTTTTACTTTCACCCCTTTACTTTCTTTACTTTCACGTGCTTTCACCCCTTATATCTTCCTCTAAACTAAACTATATATTCTTGCTAACTCAAACAGATTCTTCTTGGTGACGATCAACAGTCAGACCAGGATATTTAGCCCAATGGCACAGAATAATACCAATGAGTAGCGTCCATAGCCCAATGGCTCGCGTCGATTCAATGTGATCGAAAGAGTTAAGCGACGACGGGCGCGGTTGGTTTGTGGATAGGTGACCGCTAGTGGCAACATTTCTTGGACACTACCGTGCTTCGGAGGGCACGTAAAGCCGTCGGTCCCGGTTGTTTTCAATGCTGGAAACAGTCGTTAAGCCTTGTCGAAGACCTTCGGGTGGCTTGAGAACATTCGACACAGGGTTGGCCACCAATCCGCATTGGAGCAGCGCGGTGGAGTATGCTCTAGACCTCCCGCAGAAGTGCCTGTGGGGGAGACCCGTGCCCAGCGGTGGCACGTCAATTTTGACCACGTTCAAATGCGTTTCCAGAGGAAGGTACGAGGCCACGAGCTGCTGGGCAAGGTGTGCGACAGTCTCAACCTGGTGGAGAAGGACTACTTCGGCCTGCTGTACGAGGACCGCGGCGACCCGCGCGTGTGGATCGACCTGGACAAGCGCGTCTCCAAGATGCTCAAACGTGAGTAGTTATTTTCCAGCAAATAAATTGTATACAGCAAGTTGTGTTTCAAAGATGCTCAAACGTGCAAAATGTGAATTAGCTTTATTTGTTTATTATTTTCACATTAAATCACGCGTAATTATCAAATATATGGCGGCCATATTTAGGTAAAATTCATGCACTATTTATATTTCGCAGACGTTTTTGGCCACTACAAAATTACACCCTTGAAACTTTATATAAAGTTTCAAACTTTATTGTGTAAAGTCTTCGATTAGAGGACTGCATTTTCACAGCGCTGCAGCGGCTAGGTTAATTTAAAGCAGCATAAAATGGCTTTTTTTTTGCTTAGGACAGCTTCTCCATTGTAGTTAACTCAAAGACAAAGTAAAGAGGAATGATTTGTTTGTAATGTTTTCACACAAAAACTACTGGACCGATTTCAAATATTCTTTCACCATTAGAAAGCTGCATCTTCACCGAGTGACATTTTGATTCGCAGACGAGCGGTGGGAGGTGCGGTTCGCGGTGAAGTTCTACCCCCCGGAGCCGGCGCAGCTGCAGGAGGAGCTCACCCGCTACCAGCTGGTGCTGGCCGTGCGCAAGGACCTGCTCGAGGGTGAGACGTTTTACTGCACCATAGCTACACTTACTGCCAGGTGGACTGACGACCTGAAGAAGACAGCGGGTAACCGTTGGATTCAGAGGGCGGAGGATCGGGAGGCGTGGTGACGATTGAGGGAGGCCTATGTCCAACAGTGGACCCAGGAAGGCTGATGGATGGATGATGATGGATTAATTTTCGCATCAATATGTGAAGAGAAAAATATGGTATGGACATGTGATGCGACGAGACAACAGACATGTAAAACAGGCATTCCAGAGACCAGATGAGGCCGAAGATGACCCCCGTGTACCTGGTGGACCAGGATGGCCAAACTTTTGAAAGAAAAAGCCCTACCCGACCCGACGACCCACGACAGAATGTCGTGTTATTGTTATGTCTAATTCCACGCGAGCGAAGCTGCGGGAGGGCCACTAGTTCGAAATAAACAGCCAACAAATTTTTTGAAGTGAAACTTCTTTAGGCGGATGAGGGTAAAATTTTTACGGATGAAGCGGATGTCCGTGATCCGTGTCGCAGCATGCAACGTTCGTGACGAAGAAGAGGATGGACGATTAAAACCGATTGAGAAAGGGCGAGCGTGAGAGAGCTATAGTGTGAAAGATTGAGAGAGAGAGAGTAAGGGCGATCGAGAAAAGATACACGCTATTGGTTTGTGTATTCGTTTATAGACCAGTGCAGAAGCCTTTAAAAGTAATAAAAAGTGAAAAAAAATAATAGTAGAATATAACCTATTAGAAAAGGAGGAGAGTATTATAAACATTAAAGGAAAAATAAATTCCGGGCGATCTGATGTAGGGAACGGGAAGGGGGGGGGGGGGTGTTTAAGGGGAAAAAACGGTTTATGTCGATTTCCGGCAAAACTAAAAGTCCTATGGAAAAAAGTCAAATGGCAAAGTTGTTGATAGTAAAAAGATCTAAAACTTTTGTATTTACACTTTTTTCACATAACCTCAAAATGTATGTGAAAAGTTTAAAAAACCAAGTTTTTGGTTTTTTATTTTTATCTTTTACAAATAATTTTTCTTTTTCACGAAATTTGGTGAAAACATTCCTTTTTATGTCCCAAATACGCTGTAATTTATTTGATTAGAAATATTTATTCTTTCAACCTTATTTTGAATTAATATCGAAAAAGAACCCTAATTTTCAATCGAAAATTCACCCGTCAAAATATCAGCTTTTTTCAAAAAGTTGGTATGCTTTCTGTTCGTTGAAACCTCTACTTTCCGATGGTGAAAAAAAAAATATATCTTACTATAGTAAATCTTCTCAGAAAATGCAATCTTTAATTACTTCTTTTCCTTCCTTTGCTTTTTTTTGTCTTACACATATACATTTTTTACATCATTATTCACATTTTATAGATTTTTAATATATTTATATATTTTTAATATATTTATATATTTTAAATATATTAAAAATCTATAAAAAGCGAATAATGATGTAAAAAATGTATATGTGTAAGACAAAAAAAAGCAAAGGAAGGAAAATAAGTAATTAAAGATTGCATTTTCTGAGATGATTTACTATAGTAAGATATTTTTTTTTCACCATCGGAAAGTAGAGGTTTCAACGAACAGAAAGCATACCAACTTTTTGAAAAAAGCTGATATTTTGACGGGTGAATTTTCGATTGAAAATTAGGGTTCTTTTTCGATATTAATGCAAAATAAGGTTGAAAAAATAAATATTTCTAATCAAATAAATTACAGCGTGTTTGGGACATAAAATGGAAAGTTTTCACCAAATTTCGTGAAAAAGAAAATTTATTTGTAAAAGATAAAAATAAAAAACCAAGAACTTGGTTTTTTGAACTTTTCACATACATTTTGAGGTTATGTGAAAAAAGTGTAAATACAAAAGTTTTAGATCTTTTTACTATCTACAACTTTGCCATTTGACTTTTTTCCATAGGACTTTTAGTTTTGCCGGAAATCGACATAAACCGTTTTTTCCCCTTAAACACCCCCCCCTTCCCGTTCCCTACCTCAAATCGCCCGGAATTTATTTTTCCTTTAATGTTTATAATACTCTCCTCCTTTTCTAATAGGTTATATTCTACTATTATTTTTTTTGTTTTAAAAGCTATCGAGACTGGTCTATTAGTAGTTAAATGTTAGAATGAAAATTAAATTGAAATTAAAACTTATAAAGACTAACATATCTTAAGTTTTGTAATAAAAAAATAAGACTTTCAAATTAATATTTATATTTATTCTTTTTTTGTGTATTTGAATATTTAACCAAAGAAGTTTCACACTTTTTTTTTATTATGCCTCATTCAGGTCGTCTCCTAACCAAGTATCTAAACATGTTTCTACTGTCGTCCTCTAGGTCGCCTCCCGTGCTCGACGGTGACGCACGCCCTGCTCGCCAGCTACCTGCTGCAGTCCGAGCTCGGCGACCACGAGGACAGCGAGGCGGGCGCGGGGCTGTGCAAGCAGCTGCGGCTCGTGCCGCCCGCCGCGTGCACGCCCGAGCTGGAGGAGAAGGTCGTCGAGTTGCACAAGACTCACAGGTCGGTGGTTATGGTGGCCTGGTACTTTGTTGGAGACGCACAGGTCGGTTATGGTGGCCTGGTACTTTGTTGGAGATGCGCAGGTCGGTTATGGTGGCCTGGTACTTTGTTGGAGACGTGCAGGTCGGTTATGGTGGCCTGGTACTTTGTTGGAGATGCGCAGGTCGGTTATGGTGGCCTGGTACTTTGTTGGAGATGCGCAGGTCGGTTATGGTGGCCTGGTACTTTGTTGAAGATGCGCAGGTCGGTTATCGTGGCCTGGTACTTTGTTGAAGATGCGCAGGTCGGTTATGGTGGCCTGGTACTTTGGAGATGGAGACGTACAGGTCGGTTATGGTGGCCTGGTACTTTGTTGAAGACGCACAGGTCCGTTATGGTGGCCTGGTCTATGATATTTTAAGAAAGATACGTCACTTTCATACTGCACGCACAAAATAATCGTTCCGCGACATATACATGTATACATATTTAATAACACTGTATATCACATCTACAAGTGCGACAGGAAATACACAAAGCGTAAGAGTGAAAGAAACAGCTATCGCATGCTCACAATGACAGGTCACAGCTCGACTGTCTGAATTGGTTACAATTGACACCAATTCACGGCAAGCGTTTGGTGCGTTGTTAGCGTATCTACCTCTTGTAATTTATTATAATATGATTGATTGTAACGTATTCGATATACTGCAGGGGCCAGACGCCGGCGGAGGCGGAGCTGAACTACCTGGAGAACGCCAAGAAGCTGGCCATGTACGGCGTGGACCTGCACCCCGCGCGCGACTCGGAGAACGTCGAGATCACGCTCGGCGTGTGCTCCTCCGGCCTGCTGGTGCACCGCGAGAAGTCAGTAGTCTATCTTCTTCGCTGCGACCCATAAATTTAACTAGATAGATTGGCAATGCGAAAGAGAAAGAACATAGATACTAGATATGTGAGAGCGAGATAGATAGGCGAGACCATTTGCGTACACGCTATAGGCCTGTAGTGACCTAACGTCAGTTGTGAACGATACAAATTTTGCTTATTTTTCTAACTCTCACGTTTAAAAGTGAAAACGAAATTTTTAACAAATGGATGGCTAATAATATGACATTTCAATATATAAATGCTTTGAATGCATAGGAATTGAATATAAAATATTATCAAATACGTGAATTTCTAGTATTTCTCACCTCAATCCTATAGAGATTGACGTAATATTGACAACCGCTTACAGCACACTTGCACATTACACGCATACTCGTGTGATTAAGTTTTGGTCTCGCTTTGATGTTTCTATTGCCAATCTTTCTCTAGTATTAAATCTATGGCTGCGACCCATAGACGTCCCACGAGCACTGGGACTGGGCACGGGTCTCCCTCACGGACGCAGCTGCGCGAGGTCTAGAGCATACTCCACCACGCTGCTCCAATGCGGATTGGTGGAGGGGTTACTAGCCAACCCGGTGTAGAAAGTCTTGTGAAGAGCTTACTATAGAAATGATCCTATGAAGTAAGGTCTTTAAATATATTTACCTACGCATATAAAAAAAAATATGTTAAGATTAGAATAATATAATTATTAATTGTAATATAAACTACGAGTAATTATTAAAATTTAAGGAACCCGAAAGATAACATCGGGTGGTTGAAATATGACAAAATAAAAAATATATTAAAAAAAACCCGGTGTAGAATGTTCTCAAGCCACCCGAAGGTCTTCGACGTTAAGACTGTTTCCACCATTGTAAAACAACCGGGACCGATGGCTTTACGTGCACTCCGAAGCACGATAGCGTCCATGAAATTTTGCCAGTAGCGGTCACCCATCCACAAACCGATCGCGCCCGTCGTTGCTTAACTCTTTCGATCACATTGAATCGACACGAGCCATTGGGCTATGGACGCTACAGCCTTTTACGACAGGCAGGGGCTACCGTAGCACTATTCTGGTCCCGAGCTACTTTACACTAAATTGACTAAATAACTTTTTGAACACACTGAGAAAAAGCAGGATTGGGTCCTTAAAATAATTAAATTTGCGAGCCGAGTAAAGAACGCGTGTGCCCGTGACGGATGAATTTATTGAGAGAGAGATGACAAGTTGTACAGATACAGAATAATAGTAAAAGTACAGATAACAAAAAACGTCAATGTAGGTAATAAAAGTTAATGTTTCCAACACACACAGACTGCGCATAAATCGTTTCGCGTGGCCCAAGATATTGAAGATCAGCTACAAGCGTCACAACTTCTACGTGAAGCTGCGGCCCGGCGAGTTCGAGCAGTTCGAGTCCACCGTCGGCTTCAAGCTGGCCAACCACCGCGCAGCGAAGAAGCTGTGGAAGACGTGCGTCGAGCACCACACGTTCTTCAGGTATACTTCACGTTGTTACATCTTTACATTTCTGCGAGCCTGGTACCTTGTTGCCTTCTTCAGGTATACTTCACGTTGTTACATCTTTACGTTGCTGTGATCCTGGTACCTTGTTGCCTTCTTCAGGTATACTTCACGTTATTTGCCTTCTTCAGGTATATTTCACGTTATTAGATCTTTACATTTATGTGATCCTGGTACATTGTAAACTTTTTCAGGTATATTGCTTCTATACTTCACGTTGTTTGATCTTTAGATTTCTGTGATCCTGGTAACTTGAAACCTTCTTGCTCGACATTTATATAACAAACTGTAAACAGTGCTCGACGTTTTAATAACAGCGTATCCCTAGTTTATCTACTAGTGTCTATAATAAATAAACGATTCTGTTCCCCGCCAGGCTGATGTCCCCGGAGCCGGCGCAGCGCAGCACGCTGTTCCCGCGGCTCGGGTCGCGCTTCCGCTACAGCGGGCGCACGCACTACGAGTCGCGCGCCGCGCCGCCGCAGCGCGCGCCGCCGCCCGTCGCCCGCGCGCTCTCGCACCGCCGCCTCTCCTCGCGCAGCGCCGACGGTACGTACCGCCCGCCAGCACGCTGTTCCCGCGGCTCGGGTCGCGCTTCCGCTACAGCGGGCGCACGCACTACGAGTCGCGCGCCGCGCCGCCGCAGCGCGCGCCGCCGCCCGTCGCCCGCGCGCTCTCGCACCGCCGCCTCTCCTCGCGCAGCGCCGACGGTACGTACCGCCCGCCAGCACGCTGTTCCCGCGGCTCGGGTCGCGCTTCCGCTACAGCGGGCGCACGCACTACGAGTCGCGCGCCGCGCCGCCGCAGCGCGCGCCGCCGCCCGTCGCCCGCGCGCTCTCGCACCGCCGCCTCTCCTCGCGCAGCGCCGACGGTACGTACCGCCCGCCAGCACGCTGTTCCCGCGGCTCGGGTCGCGCTTCCGCTACAGCGGGCGCACGCACTACGAGTCGCGCGCCGCGCCGCCGCAGCGCGCGCCGCCGCCCGTCGCCCGCGCGCTCTCGCACCGCCGCCTCTCCTCGCGCAGCGCCGACGGTACGTACCGCCCGCCAGCACGCTGTTCCCGCGGCTCGGGTCGCGCTTCCGCTACAGCGGGCGCACGCACTACGAGTCGCGCGCCGCGCCGCCGCAGCGCGCGCCGCCGCCCGTCGCCCGCGCGCTCTCGCACCGCCGCCTCTCCTCGCGCAGCGCCGACGGTACGTACCGCCCGCCAGCACGCTGTTCCCGCGGCTCGGGTCGCGCTTCCGCTACAGCGGGCGCACGCACTACGAGTCGCGCGCCGCGCCGCCGCAGCGCGCGCCGCCGCCCGTCGCCCGCGCGCTCTCGCACCGCCGCCTCTCCTCGCGCAGCGCCGACGGTACGTACCGCCCGCCAGCACGCTGTTCCCGCGGCTCGGGTCGCGCTTCCGCTACAGCGGGCGCACGCACTACGAGTCGCGCGCCGCGCCGCCGCAGCGCGCGCCGCCGCCCGTCGCCCGCGCGCTCTCGCACCGCCGCCTCTCCTCGCGCAGCGCCGACGGTACGTACCGCCCGCCAGCACGCTGTTCCCGCGGCTCGGGTCGCGCTTCCGCTACAGCGGGCGCACGCACTACGAGTCGCGCGCCGCGCCGCCGCAGCGCGCGCCGCCGCCCGTCGCCCGCGCGCTCTCGCACCGCCGCCTCTCCTCGCGCAGCGCCGACGGTACGTACCGCCCGCCAGCACGCTGTTCCCGCGGCTCGGGTCGCGCTTCCGCTACAGCGGGCGCACGCACTACGAGTCGCGCGCCGCGCCGCCGCAGCGCGCGCCGCCGCCCGTCGCCCGCGCGCTCTCGCACCGCCGCCTCTCCTCGCGCAGCGCCGACGGTACGTACCGCCCGCCAGCACGCTGTTCCCGCGGCTCGGGTCGCGCTTCCGCTACAGCGGGCGCACGCACTACGAGTCGCGCGCCGCGCCGCCGCAGCGCGCGCCGCCGCCCGTCGCCCGCGCGCTCTCGCACCGCCGCCTCTCCTCGCGCAGCGCCGACGGTACGTACCGCCCGCCAGCACGCTGTTCCCGCGGCTCGGGTCGCGCTTCCGCTACAGCGGGCGCACGCACTACGAGTCGCGCGCCGCGCCGCCGCAGCGCGCGCCGCCGCCCGTCGCCCGCGCGCTCTCGCACCGCCGCCTCTCCTCGCGCAGCGCCGACGGTACGCTAACCCATCGTATCAACATCACATCGATTTTGCGATTAAGGGTCGACTCACATTGGCATAGAGTCGAAGCGACTATTCTACTATTTCTTAAAATAAAGTCAATGCCAAAAGGGATGGTTAAAGATGCCAATAGTCTATAGAGACTGTTTACTATGCGCGATGCAGTCTGGTGTGATAACACCGCCCAACATAGCAATTAGTCACCGGTTAGACAGAATACTAGCACGCAGCGACCTCGGCGGGCGCGCGCGTGACTCAGCCGCGGCCGATGACAGACTGCAGCGCGGACGGCGTTATGCG
Organism: Carterocephalus palaemon; assembly: GCA_944567765.1. Lineage (NCBI taxonomy): Eukaryota > Metazoa > Arthropoda > Insecta > Lepidoptera > Hesperiidae > Carterocephalus > Carterocephalus palaemon. Next base: position 533,024 of record OX155663.1, read on the forward strand.
ATATGTTGCCAGTTAATGCTGAAAACTAATGATTTAAATATGCACTTTACTATATAGTATATATATATACACCTTCTATATGGTACTTGGTGGTATGCTAAACGTAGACATTATTATTCTTGAGCGTGCTCCAATCTAAGCCGAAATAAAAGTTAGTGGTTATCAGATTCATTCATTTTGTATATTTTGTGTATTTGTATACGCTCATAAAGAATCATCACATTTATCTACCAACGCGACGGCGACGTTACGCAAAATTAATTCTACAAAAAAGAACACGAGAAGAAACTAATTAGTTTAAAAAAAAAAGTGTCCGTGAGTTAATATTAAATCACGTGTTTTAAATGATCCTGGGGCCTAGACAAGTGGCAAAACGCTAGTAGAATAGAAGTAGAATAGATTAACAAATGCATGGGATTGACATTCGCTTACGACTAATAAGGCGATAGCAAATGTCAATCCCATACATTTGTTAATCTATTCTACTAGCGTTTTTGCCACTTGTCTAGGCCCCAGGATCATTTAAAACACGTGATTTAATATTAACTCACGGACACTTTTTTTTTTAAACTAATTAGTTTCTTCTCGTGTTCTTTTTTGTAGAATTAATCTTGCGTACCGTCGCCGTCGCGTCGGTAGATAAATGTGATGATTCTTTATGAGCGTATACAAATATGTACACAAAATGTACAAATTGAATGAATCTGATAATCACTAACTTAAATAATTAATTTCGGCTTAGATTAGAGCACGCTCAACGAATGGCAAAAATAATGCGTTTCTTATATCTACGTTTCTTATAAGCTAAATCATAAATAAGCGTAACAAATTTTAATTCAGTTTTATCACTAGCTCATTCTAACATTACCATTAAGTATCATATAGAAGCCTAGGTGTATAAAGTACATAATTTAAATCATTAGTTTTCAGTATCGAAAAGGTATTAAACAATGCATTGTTTTACAATTTAAAACAATGCCTTTACGTTTAATTTAGGACGTTACGGAAGCACGGAAGTGTCCAAGAAATTTTACCACTAGCGGTCACCCCGAGGACTGCGCTCGATGTTAATTAACAGCAACGTAGCGAGCACTGTTCAATCGAGAAAATAATATTAAATATATAATTGCGGAAACGACCGACGTTGAATTGCGTTGAATTTGAACGTTTGAAATATCGTTTTAGAGTAATTTTTTAGTTTTACTGTCTTGCTTCTACATACCGTCATCCCTGTCTCATCTACAAGTAATAGGGTTGGCAGTGCACCCAGCGAATAGATTATGTTATCCGATGATAACATAATTTGTCGTGTGACGTCATCGGCTGTTCGGGTCGTGACGAGGTATGAGAAGCAGAAATAATCTCAAATCTAATTGTTTGTTTCGAAGAAGTGTCGTGGAAATTTCGCTGTAGTATTTATTGGCATTTATTTTTGTAATATTTATCATTATCCATCGTCTTTGTACCTATACCTAGCACTTTTACGTTGTTCTATTTAAATTTTATAATCATTGATGCTTAAATTTTTCTGAACCACTCGGTTCAGAAATCCTTATCTAAAGGTCAAGGGGCTCATGAAAATAAACTACTTTCATTCTACATAATGATTTTCTTGGCCTGTATGATGGAGGCTATATTATTATAACTTATAACGAAGATTTCCTTTGCTGTTACATCAGGTGACTAAACCTCTTGCTCCCATTGTTTTATTTTGAGGCGTCCATCTTAGTCCACAAGGGTCCGAATTCGAACGAGAATAATGAAGGTCTTGTTCAAGTCTGTCACAGTTGTCACGGATGGGGATGATAGGTCGTGATTCCTACTCGTTTGCCATACTATATCTAAAATAATATTTGCTACTTTATTTTAAACAAAAATAAACACTGTAGACTGCATGTAAATTCGCGTAGCAAAGTACCAGGAGCGCATAGCTCGCGAGAGGCTAAGTAGCCGATATGTATTAATAGGCAGGCCGCTACGTCATCGCGCCATTCATAAGGCCGCCGACACGCCGTTCGCGTCAGTCGCAGTCGGGCGCCGAAAGTCGAACCAGTTGACCGATAAGGCACAGCGCGTTTGTTATGATTGTAACATTAGTTATTGCCGAAAATATTTTTTGCATTGACGGCATTTCGGTGAAAGCGATCCTTAAATGGTGTTAGTGATAATATCGTGGAAAGCGAGCGTCTAGTGAATTTTTTGAGTGATATTTTTTTGTAGACAAACGACCTTTAAAAACAGACGTTTTAAAAGGCGACCCTTTTAAATTTTCGTGGATATTTAATTACAAATATTTGTAATTGTGTATTGATGAAGTTTTGTTGAAAGCGATCCTTAAGTGGTGTTAGTGATGATAATAATATTGTAGAAAGCGAGCGTTTAGTGAATTTTTTTGAGTGATATTTTTGTAGATACGACCCTTAAAGTTTTCGTGGATATTTAATTACAAAAGTAATATTTAATATTCTATAATTAATATTTGAGGACAAAGTTTAATAGATGATTGATTGTGTTGTGAGATTTGTTTAAATTGTTAAATTTAGTTGTTTTTTTTACTAAGTGACTTAGTTTTAAATTCAAGCGATATGGTGTTCAACGACTGTTGGAGTGCTCGGTCTGATTGTGAGTATGTTTTCATGGTTTGGTTACTGAAAGAGATTGTCTGTAATTTATTATTATTTAATTATTAGTTAGCTTTCAAAATACTGCTTGGTAAGCAGTCTGTTTTATGTCTGGAGGGACCAAAGTATACCACCACAATGATAATTTCAGTGTCCTACTGTTGGGTCTCGGAATGGGAGGTCATCAGTCTACCACGCTACGGAGTTAGGGGAACTCTCAGGCATGCAGGTTTCCTCGCGATGTTATCCTCTACTATCACAGCATTTGCCACAGCGATGACAGCCCAGTGGCTATCGAACTCGGTTCTCACTCGAGTTGTCCGGGTACAAACCCCATCGGCACGCACTGTATAAGTTATGTGCGATTTAAAAAATTAAATGTCACTTGCTATAACGGTGAAGGACACATCGAGAGGAAACCTGCATGCCTGAGACTTCATTATAATGTTCTCGAAGGCGCGTGAAGTCTGCCAATCCGCACTTGGCCAGCGTGGTGGACTAAGGCCTAACTCCTCCCATTCTGAGAGGAGACCCATGCCCAACAGTGGGACAAAGAAAGGGTTGTGATGAAACATAACTAGTGGAAACACCTACATACCGCTTCCAGAAAATAACGGCGTGATATTGTCGTGTTACTGCGTCAAGCGCATTGTCTGCTTACCTCATTCTGAATCATTTGTGTCGCTTCTTAATAAAAAAACATCTTATGATATCAGCGACACACTATTTGTTGGTTCACATATCATTGCCAAGGTCAGATTTCAATCGGTTCACATTCGGTGTGAGTTAATTTACAACAATTATTCTGTAAACATTTATTTTCATACATCGTTGAAACAGAACAAATGACAATTAATTTTTTGTCTCGATGTTTACTTCGAAATTTGTCGGCGTGGAATTTAAAACATAGACATCTCAGACAAGCCGGAGTTAGAACAAAGGTTATTTTGACGTGATAACTTCTTATAAATCGACTAGTGGACGCCCGCAGCTTCGCTCGCGTGGAATTAAACAATAGTTTAGCTTACACCTAGTAATATTATATAGCCTATGTCACTCAGTGAACATAGCATAGCAGCTTTCTAATGGTGAAGGAATTTATGAAATCGGTTCAGTAGATTTTGTGTGAAAAAATTACAAACAAATGTTTCCTCTTAGCTAATAATAATATTAGTATAGATGACGGCCGGGTGCACGCTCGAAAAAGCGTGACTCATGCTCACGTTCCGCCTAAGCCGATTGTGCAAGCGAGAGCGTGGAACAAGCGATAGAGAGGCACGATCGGCCTAAGCGTTCGGCTTGTGACGCATCCATCTCTCTTCCACTCCGTCGGCCGATGCGTCCGAGTAGAATAGAGACAGCGGCAGCACACAACCTACACGTGAACTGTTTTAACAACTGTTTATAAAGTGAAGTGAAAATATGTTCTTGTGACGTTATCACGTTAAATTATCGTCCGTAAACTGACTTTAGCGAATTTTATTTTTTAAATCTAGGTGAACCTTTAATCTAAGCGTAAATTATTGTCTTTAAGACGTGATACATATATTGTTGAATCATATTGAGTTATTAAATATCAATTTAAAGTCAATTAACGATTATTGTTTTTAGTCCATGTCAGTTAGGTACTCATGCCACAGAGGAAACCGAGAGGTAAACCTTGCCCATGATAATATTTATTACTTATTATCGAAGTCGGCTTCCTATTGTAGTGTATGCGCCGGCATCAGTCACGCGCTAGCGGTGAGCCAGTATGGACGTGGGCCGGACGCATTATCTACTTCACCTATTGAGTGATCAAAGGCGTGTTTTATTTACTATAATGGACACCCAAACACTACACCTATGTCATTAAAAGGAGACTAACAGAGTATTGAATTGAGTTTTGAATCCTTTAGTAACGCGGACCAGCGTTATAGCGCGGGACAGCGGTGACAGCCCAGTGGCTATCCACTGGGCTGTGACTTGTTCTTACTTCACTTCACTTGTTCTTACTTGTTGTAACTTGTACCTTTAAATAAGACTAGGTACTGTAAATAAGACAATTCTGTAAGAGCAAATAAATAAAATATTTATCTTATCTTATCTTACTTCATCGCTGCGACCCATAGACGTCCCACTGCTGGGCACGGCTCCCCCACAGACACTTCTGCGGGAGGTCTAGAGCATACTCCACCATGCTGCTCCAATGCGGATTGGCGGAGGGGTTAGTGGCCAACCCAGTGTCGAATGTTCTCAAGCCACCCGAAGGTCTTCGACAAGGCTTAACGACTGTTTCCAGCGTTGAAAACAACCGGGACCGACGGCTTTAAGTGCCCTCCGAAGCACGGTAGCGCCCATGAAATTTTTGCCACTAGCGGTCACCCATCCACAAACCGACCGCGCCCGTCGTTGCTTAACACTTTCGATCACATTGAATCGAAGCGAGCCATTGGGCTATGGACGCTACATAGACTTACGCACGCGTATCTATACCCGGGATAATTTTAAAGTAGCGAGCTGAAAGCTGTCTATCATGTGTTAATTTTGCTTTGACATGACAGCTTCTTCTGACGTATGGTATGATAGAACATAAATGTCGCTTATGCGATCATTATGGCGCCTTATTCTAAGGATAAAATTTATTCTCGTTTGGTCGAATCCGCCCTAAATAAGACTAGGTACTGTAAATAAGACAATTCTGTAAGAGAAAATAAATAAAATATTTATCTTATCTTACTTCATACCGGTATGTAATTGTACGTCGATCGGTTGCAGCGCTCGCGTCGGGCGACAAGAGCGAGGCGATGCCGCCGGACGCGGCCAAGCGGCACACCATGCCGCCGCAGCCCGCGCCGCGCCCCGCCGTCAAGGACAAGGTACCGCCAACACCAACACCACCAACAACATCACCAACAAAAACACCACCAACACCACCAACAACAACACCAACAACACCACTACCAACAACAACAACACCACTCCACCAACACCACCAACAACAACACCACTCCACCAACATCACCAACAACACCAACATCACCAACAACACCAACAACAACACCACTACCCCCACCAACACCACCACCTGAAGATCCTGGTCAGGATAATGGGACTAACTATTTATTTAAATTAATACCTACATATTCATCGGTCCTTGATACTCGTAAGTGTGCAAAGTTGAATGGGGTGAAAATTACGTTCAAAGATTCCGTATACATACATACATACATTACATACATACATAAATACATACATACATACATACATACATACATACATACATGTGGGGATCGAAGAAATAAAACTGGAAACCTTCTTAATTCTTTTATTTTGAAAATTTTGCCACCGTTCCAGACTTATATTTTATCACACGCAAAACGTCGTCTCTCATACAGATACAGAATCATACCAACTGTCAATCACCGTTCAGTCAACTCGTTCGGATACTCGTGCTTGCACTACACTTACATTCATCATCGTTCGGATTCTTTCTTACAACATTCCCACACTTCGGCCATACCTGAACATTATTCCAGACCTCTGGATACCCCTCACATCCTCTCACCTTCCAAAACAAAATTATACAACACTAAGTTTCTCATCCATACTCTTACAAACATCCCTTACAGTAACTAAAGTAAACACATCTTAAAAAGAAAGAAAGCTTACACCTTATCATCATAGTATATCAACATCATAAGAAACTATAAAGATAATTATGTTACTAAGTTACCAGTACAATAATTTTGACTATTAACAAAACCAACAAATTAGAACTTAGTTATTGTACTACTTAACATCACAACATCATAATAACTCAGGAAAAACAATTAAGTTAGCATTGTAGTTACTCAAGTGACCAATACAATAATTTTGACTCTTAACCAGTTAAAACTTTGCCATAACATTTTCTACAAATTAAAAGACATAGAACAAACTCATCAGAAGTCATCATGGATATACCTACAATGAAACAAACATTATAAACTATTAAAATAGAATAGCACATTTTATAGTTAGTATTTAGCCAAAAATAACACACATATTGGGCAATGGGGCACACACAAAAACACAAAAATACTTACTAAGCTTCATGTTCAGGCCACACCTTCATGTGATCTGCAGAGGTTGATGTCCTGTTGGGCCCCTCTGACAATGGATCCAGCTTTTCAACATCATATCTGTCATGTCTCTTTGCCTTAGTGACTTTGTAAGGGCCCAAATACTTTGGCTTCAGCTTCATACCCACTCCAAACTGAGTCCTCTTGATAGCAACAGTATCTCCCTCTTTGTAGATAGTACTATTTTTCCTATTCTTATTAAAACTTATCTTATTTTCTTCTTGTATTTTCGAAATAGCTTCTTTAGCTCTTATCCTTGCGTTTTCCCTCTCCTGCACAAAATTTTCATTCTCCTCGTCCTGTAACAACTGAAGAATATGATTATCCTCTTTCAATCTCATCTTAGTGCCCAACATCAACTGAAATGGACTGGTATTAACACTCCTGTGGTAAGTATTATTGAGTACTCTTTGCACCCGGCTCACATGCCTGTACCATAGTGATGGGGTTTCTATGCAAAGCTTGGTAAGTACTGAAATAAGTGTCCTATGTACTCTCTCGACTTGTCCATTTCCACGTGGCACTCCTGTAGTTATTGTTACATGTTGGATGCCCTCATTCTCAGAATACTCCTTGAAGTCATTGCTAGTAAAAGCTGTTCCACGGTCTGTTATCAAGCGAACTGGATTTCCAAAAGTTTGCTGGTGGACTCTGAGCTTATCAATGGTTTCCTGGCTCGTAGTGCCTTTTGTAGGAAAAAGCCACACGAACTTGGTAAAAGCGTCGACAAATGTGAGAATATGATTATATTGTTTTTTCGTTTCTGTCATGGGTCCAATATGATCCAGGTGTATTGTATGAAGAGGTGTATCACCTTTGTTGATAGGATACAGAAATCCTTCCTGTTTCCCTTGCTTCCTGTTGGCTAACAGACATGGAATGCATGAGGAGATGTACTCATCGACCTTTTTGTCAATTCTATCAATTAGATAGTCTTTGTCTATCAAATCAATCGTCTTTCGTCTTGAGAAATGACCATTATCATGTGCTTGCTTGATTATCTCCATTTCCATTCTGCTTGGTATTACCAATTTCTGTTCAGGACCTCTGTACAATAATCCTTGAACTAGATAATAATCCTTATATGTTTGTTTATTCTGAAGAATTTGCATGATAGCACTCAAACCTTCATCGTTTATCTGAGCACGTCTTATATCATCATGAAGGCTTGTTGTTAGCATCGATACATATGGATTTCTACTTAGAGCATCAGCGTGTCTCATCTTAAATCCTTTTCTATGTTCAATCTCAAAGTCATAGTCTTGTAGAAGCAATATCCAGCGTGCAACTCTTGTAGACATAGCTAAGTCTTTTTTGTTCAATGTCATCTGGAAAGCTTTGCAATCAGTAACAATCTTAAAGTGTTTTCCATAAAGATAGTGCCTGAACTTCTTCACAGCATTGACTATTGCTAAAGCCTCTAGCTCATAGCTTGTGTACTTACTCTCAGCTTCTGAGGTTCTTCTACTCATATAGTGCACAGGGTGAAAATCTCCTTCTTCATTTTTTTGCATCAAAACTGCTGAATATGCAACACTAGAAGCATCTGTATGAAGTTCTGTTTCTGCTCTTTGATTGTAAATACTTAACACTGGTTTGGTTGCTAGCTTTATTTTTAATTCATTAAAAACAATTCTATGTTTTGTCTCAAATTTGAATTTACTATTCTTTCTAAGCAAGTCCGTGAGAGGTTGGGCTATGAGGGCATAGTTTTGTATGAACTTTCTGAAATATGAACACAGCCCTAGAAAGCTATGCAGCTGCTTCTGATTCCTGGGCTCAGGAAATTTCATAACCGCATCGGTCTTTCCTGGCGATGGCATGACTACACCAGCTTCTATCACATGGCCCAAGTATTCCACTCTCCTCGTCATAAGTTGGGACTTTTTCCAGTTGATCTGCAAGCCATATTCTGATGCCACCTTCAGAACCATTCTGAGACGTTCAACGGCTTCTCTTTCATTTTCAGCTGGAATTAGAATATCATCAATAAAAATAATTACTACACCTCTTGTGATTAATTCCCTGAAAATAGTGTTTATGAACCTTGTGAACACCTTGGGACAAGGTGACAAGCCGAATGGGGCTTTCAAAAATTCGTACTGTGAAGTCATAGTCACAAAAGCTGTATATTTAATTGAATCTTCATGTACTCTTAAATGAAAGAAACCATTCTTTAAATCTAAGGCACTGAACACCCTTGCTGTAGACAACTTGTCAATATGATCCTCAATTATGGGTAATGGGTATTCATCTTTTACCATGTTGCTGTTAATCTTTCTATAATCAACACATATGCGCAGACTCCCATCTTTCTTCTTTACTAAAACCAAAGGACTAGAGAATTCAGAATAACTTACTCGTATGATACCTTCTCTAAGCCATTCCTCAATTTGTGATTCCACAGCTTCTTGTTCCTTGGGTGATATGCGCCTTGGCCTTTGGGCTATAGGTACATCATTCTTCATTGTGATCCTTAGTTCAATAGGTGCCTCCTTTATTTGATGCGGCCGGTAGCTCTCCACCAGTTGTATTACCTCTTCTTTTAAAGATGCATCGCTCACTGGACCTATGCAATCAATAGAACATGGAAAACAGTCAATATTACACAACCATTCAGGATTCAACCATACACAACCTTCTTTCATTACCATAGTCACCATTCTCAGAAAATCATTGCCCAATATGATGTTATATGGCATGCAACAATTAGACACTACATAAAAATTAATTGCATCATAATGCACATCATCAATTGTCATAGAGGTTGTATACATACCAAGTGACTTCGTCTTTGCTTGCCCTAAGCCTGTCATTATTACACTTGTGTTTACTAATTTAGGAGAACCTAACTCTTTTAAACATTGATTTGATATTAAATTAACATCACTACCAGAATCTACTAAACCAAGAAAAGATTTATTATTAATTGTTACTGTTTTCACCGGTTTGTTAGTAATTTTAGAGTGTTGACCCTGATCACTGATGACACTGTTCACGTTGATGTGGCTTGAATCAGCTGACTTGACACTGGCATCTGTGCTGTCAGTCAATTGGTCTGCTACATTCTGGGGTACGTCACGCCTCCATGTTGGCTGCTTATCCTCAGAAGTGCTGCCCTCTCGCGACTCGACATCGTTGCAGAAGACTTGCCTCGAAGAGTGGGCGACCGCTGCACCCATATCCTTGCCACCGTCATGATGCTTTTGTCGTTTGCAATCCGTGGAACGATGACCAAAGTCATTGCAATTGAAGCATTTCAATCCTTTCTCCTTATGTGGGCAATCACTTGACCGATGGTCTCTCTCACCGCAGTTGTAACAGCGCAGTTTGGTATTAAACCATCTCTTCTTTCCAGATGATGCTGGTTCTCTACTCTCCTTTTCTGAAGATGCTGGTGCTCTGTTCACTCTTTCAGATCTGATTCTCTCTTTTATAGTTTCATAGATTTTTAGCTTCTCTTTAAGCTCAGCGTACGAGGTTGCTCCATACAGTAACATTTTGTTTACTGGCGAGTCTACTATACCATCAATTATGTATTTTATAGCCACATAATCCGGCATCTTACCTCGCTTTCCCATCTCCTTCATCGTTAATAGGTAGTCCATGCAGCTCTCACCGCTGTTCTTCTTTCGAGCTGCCATCATTTCATGGGCCGTCTTGCTGTCCATGGAATCCGGGAACTCCTTCGAGATGGCGGCCTTCAGGTCCTCCCAGCACTTAAACGGACGCTCTGACCTCAACCATAGCGCAGCAGTACCAGTCAGCGCACGCCTCGCGTGTATCAGGGTTTGCAACGGATTCCACTGCAGGATCTCAGCATTGTCGTCGACGTCCTGCACCCAACGGCTCACCGTCATGGTGCTATCTTGTCCGCTGAATGTAGGCACCACGTCGTCAGCACCATACACACCGCATAACCTCGTCGTCGTCGTGTGGGTTGACGGCGGCGACTCCAAAAATTCGTGACTGTCGTTTTGGCGGCTGATTCGTCGACCTTTTCCCATCTTGATTGTTCAGCTATCTGCGATTCGTCGTGGCGTCTTGATCTGCCGCGTGTCGTCGTCTCGTCAAGGCGTGGCACGTCGTCGAAGTACTTACGTCGTCGTAAAATTTTCGAAATACTTCGCAGAATTCGTCGTTTTTCAGTAAATTTCTTCGAATCCCGGACGAGCCCCCAATAATTTGTGGGGATCGAAGAAATAAAACTGGAAACCTTCTTAATTCTTTTATTTTGAAAATTTTGCCACCGTTCCAGACTTATATTTTATCACACGCAAAACGTCGTCTCTCATACAGATACAGAATCATACCAACTGTCAATCACCGTTCAGTCAACTCGTTCGGATACTCGTGCTTGCACTACACTTACATTCATCATCGTTCGGATTCTTTCTTACAACATTCCCACATACACACATACAAAGCGTGTTGAAATGATGCTGATTTCTCATGTATTGCCTTACTCATAACATCTCGATTATTTTGTACTCGTTGTTTGTATTACTATTAATAATGTGAAGAGTACGGTATAATGGTGTTTTCTAAGCACACTGCCAGTTCATGTCTGCAACACATACATGCAGGGGACACGATTCCCCATACACTTGTACTGGCGACGTGATCTGTCTCATGTTGATATTGTTGAAACACCTCATTTGCATGAATTTTGATATATGTGACGAGAACAGTTTGGTCTGTGATTTCTTTCATTTTTATTTTTATAACTAAAAATGAATTTATTTCATAATTTATCTAAACGGCACAAATATAAATTAACAACACTTCAAGAGAAAACAGCTCTTTAAAAAAAACATTTTTGGAATGGCTACACTTCTATTTAATAAACTACCCGACACAATTTTAAATATGGAAGAACATAATTTTAAAATTAAACTCAAAGATTTTCTAATAAATAAAGTTTTGATTACACTTTGATTACACCATAGCTGAATATCTGGCTGAGAGTCCGAATGGCTAAAATTATGCATGAATTTAAGATATATAATACTAAGATGATAAAATATAATACATACTGACTAACATGTACCTATGTATATACTCGTAGATTTTACGCCCAGGCAGAGACTGTCTTTTGTCTACAATCAATAAATTATCTGAATCTGAATAACTTTTATTTTAATAACTAATTTTTTTATTATTTTATTTATGTTTTATTTATTTATGTGCAGTTTTTTTATTTATTTAATGTCTTCATGGTTTAAAAAAAATTTGAAACTGAGCTACTAATACCCAACTTACACTAAACCTAAGGAAACCTATTAATCAATTACTAGATACACATTTAAGCTTACATACATACTGGCCACTGTTCTCGTTACCAAGACTATAATATATGTATATAGACAATAATTATTCTCATAACATCATGTTAGAGGTGATTTGGTTCCATTTGTCCCAAACATTTGTATTACATACAAATTAGTTGTTTGCACGCAAACGACCGCATTACTAATCATAACTGATCATTACTAATCATAACTGATCATTACTAATCATTTGACTCATCGTCGAAATGTTGGGGCGGAACGTCGTAAACAAAATAAGTTATTATTACATAAATCCCTGGTACTGTTATGCTTAAAAATACAATATACTTTATGGTTAACATGTAATGATTTATCTAAAAAGAAATTAAATAGATTTGTATGTGTTTAGGAAGGATCAAAAGCCTACTAAAGTTATATGGTAAAATGAAAAGTAATTTTGTAAAGGTATAACTTACCACCCGCCCATATGCAGTGTCAACAAAACATAGTTAAAACGAGAATATCTCGGCAGGATATTGCCACCAGGGCAGCATATGTTAGCGACAAGTGTTTACAACGATGAGCACGAATAGATAAGTTGTTAGAAATTGTATGTAACTGCCAAACCAAATAAATAAGTTAGAAATTGTATGCAACTGGCAAACCAAAGTACCAGGGCAACATATGCTAGCGACAAGTGTTTAATGATGACCAAGAAGAAAATAAGTTTGAAATTGTATTCAACTGCCAAACCAAAGTACCAGGGCAGCATATCTGACAAGTGTTTACAACGCACGAATAAGTAAGTTAGAAATTGTATGCAACTGCCAAACCAAAGTACCAGGGCAACATATGCTAGCGACAAGTGTTTAATGATGACCAAGAAGAAAATAAGTTTGAAATTGTATTCAACTGCCAAACCATAGTACCAGGGCAGCATATCTGATAAGTGTTTACATACAACGCACGAATAAATAAGTTTGAAATTGTATTCAACTGCCAAACCAAAGTACCAGGGCAGCATATCTGACAAGTGTATACAACGCACGAATAAATAAGTTAGAAATTGTATGGAACCGCCAAACCAAAGTACCAGGGTAGCATATGTTTCCAACATCCCGCCCCCCACTAACCGTTGCGCGCACGCTGCCGGACAGCTGCGGCGGCGCTCGGGCGGCGCCAGCGCCTCCTCCGCCAGCTCGCTCGAGGGGGAGTACCTCGCCGACCGCCCGGACAAGGTGCACCGCGACCGCCCTGTTCTCATGCCACCCTAGTACCTACATCATCGTTGTCGGCAGACGTTGCATCCATACTTCTATATATATAAAAGGAGAAGGTGACTGACTGACTGACTGACTGACTGACTGACTGACTGACTGACTGGCTGACTGACTGACTGACATATCAACGCAGGGCCTAAACTATAAGGGCTAGAAACTTGAAATTTGGCACAGGGGTTCCTTTTATAACGTAGGGGAGCACTAAGAAAGGATTTTTGAAAATTCACCCCCTAAGGGGGTAAAACGGGGGTGCAAAGTATGAAACTTTGCCGTTTTTGAAGTCGTTAGACGGGTAGACGTCGTTAATGGGTCTAATTCTACGCGAGCGAAGCTGCGGGCGTCCACTAGTAATATTATAAATGTGAAAGTGTGTTTGTTTGTTTGTTTGTCCGGCTTTCACGTCGCAACGAAGCTATTATATGGTATGGTTTTTGTGTGTGGAGATAGTGAGGAGGGTGGAGAGTGACGTAGGCTACTTTTTACCGCGGTAAAACATCCCCATGGGAACATATCGATGTTTTGTTATTTGCTAGATATTTAGTTCCGGATGTTGTTAATAGATGGCGTTAGTAAAATTCATTTTCAAGTTCTTATCTATGTATGATAAACAGCTCATTGTTAATTCTCTTTGACCACGCGGGCGGAGCCGCGGGTAAAAGCTAGTAATAATATATGTCTTTACCTATCGCTCGCTGCGACCCATAGACGTCCCACTGCTGGGCACTGGTCTCCCCCACAGACACAGCTGCGGGAGGTCTAGAGCATACTCCACCACGCTGCTCCAATGCGGATTGGTGGAGGGGTTAGTGGCCAACCCAGTGTCAAATGTTCTCAAGCCACCCGACAAGAGGCTTGACGACTGTTTCCACCATTGAAAACAACCGGGACCGACGGCTTTACGTGCCTCCGTGGGAAGACTGCATCGCAAACAATAGGAAAAGTTAATTAGTACTGGGAAACACTGGGTAACACTGGGTTACTGGGGTTTGATAGGAGCTAGCGTCTCTTCAACCGTCTGCTGATATCCGATATCGTAGCGTTCGGTATAGATATAATTTCCCACTCATATGCACTATGTTTAGGAGAGGCCCATGTCCAGCATTACCACTAAAGGCTGATAATGATGATGATGCACCATTTGGTTGGACTTGGTGTTTACCGTCTGCCGAAAACGATTCTGTGTTGTGTATGTGATATTATTATAGTTCTTATACCGGATGTACCATAACAAATGACAGACCATCTTAGTAATATTAACAATTTGTATTTGACCGTTGATTCTGATCTAATCTTAAAACTAGCAATATAGTGGTCTTATTCTTATGGTACAACCAGTTTTGAGCTGTTTGCTGAGCTTTACACCGATTTATCAATAACATAGCGTGAGTAGTTTGATAATTAACATGTAAGCTTGATGCACAAACAATTAGTTTAAATAATAGTTTAATATTTGTAATATCATAATGTAGTTTTAGCAACATATACGTTTTCATTGCTGGCACGTCAGACTCAACCATTGCTTCGATTTCCGTTTGTATATATAGTCTGCTTCAGTAATATCGTGAATATATCGTATAAAAGGTTTATAAAAGGCCGACTGTAAAATATTTTTTTATATCGCTTAAATAAATTTGAGATACGCCATCGGTTTCACTAAATTCAAATTCAAATAATTTATTTCGCTATGAGGTGATTACACACGCTTAACGAAAGTCTAGGTAACTACAAACTACTTAAAGAGAAGAGATATAATGCTATTCTAAACTGATTAATATAAAGCAAAGGATGAGCTATTGATCCTTGAATGAATAACTGCTAATACTAAACACGTGTTTATATTAGTTTTGTTCTCGAGGCTTGGCTATCAGGGTCTGATTCGTCGATATTATAAATTGTAAGGGATAGATGTGTGAAGTGCTCTGTGGCAGACTAAATATGATTACATTTTTGAAACTTCGTGTCGTGTTCATGTTTTAATGTCATTGTATGTGTATTTTCGAACACTGCATTCATTGAATTTAACATATCTACTTCTTTTACATATTAGCAATGCCCGCGACTTTAGCCGCTTAATAAGTAGCCTATAGCACTCGGTGATACTGTAGCTTTCAATTAGTGAAGAAATTTTAAGTATCGATCCAACGCATTTTGAATTATTTATTATTTACTTACAAACACTGCATATGAATCACTAATTATTTTACTTCAATCAACAACACCAATAGATAACGGGCTCCGTATAAAATCAAAACTAAATGCTGTCCGCGTATACAGCTATATTTGTTTACTAACGAACTGAGACAAAAGTTTTAAAACACTTAGTAATAAAGTCACAAATCTTCAAAATATTATCTTACACTTAGCTCACTTTTCAAGTGAGCAGTTATAATATATTGAGATTTTCTGACCTAAATCTATTGGTATTGATGATCGAAGTAATTAGTGATACATAATTATGCAGTATTAGTAAAACAACACCAAAGACAAAAATATTCTGAAATAACGGAGTATACATATAGAGTATAATATATTAGTATATAAAAATATAATTGTATATTTGTGATGTTTCCAGAAACCGCCGCCAGGGGCAGTGAAGGTGATGCCGACGGCGCCCATAGACAAGAAGGAGGAGAGGAAACTCGAGCAGAGGAAATCGGCTGAGGTCAACGGTCAGTGAACATTACTAGAAATAGAAATAGAAAAACTTTATTTCACATTTACAGCAGAGTACAAACACACAATAATAAGGCATACAATTATATAAGTACATATAAGGTTACTGCAGTAGCAATGTGAAAAACGTAACGCACTCAGCTTTGCTACGGCATTATGCCGCAACGCTGGTTTTCAGTGCGTCCGTTTTTTTTTGTTTTTTTTTTTATTGTCGCATAGTTCGGTTTATATCGATACATAAAGGCATTAAGGTTAAGGCATTGTGGTGTAGGCAGTGATATTTTTAAAATAATTGAAAAAATAAAAAATAAAAATCTTACTAAACCGCTATGGTATCATCGCCGGCGCATAAGTCGAACAGTGACCTTGAATGCGCTTTAGTAACTTTGGCACGTACTGGGCCGTTGGTGCAATCGGTAATGTCCATGTCTTATGCGCCAAGGGTCGTGGGTTCGAATCCCGCTCAGGACAAACATTCTTGTGACGAACACTTGTGTTTGTTCTGTCTCTGGATCTTAATATCTATATAAGTGTGTATTTAAAAATATCTATGTATGTATATCAGTTTAAAACCCATAGTACAGAGTCTGCCTAGTTTTAGGTCAGGTTGGTTGGCCGTGTGTGAGGATGTCCGTTATATTTGTTTATTTAGTTGTTGATGTTAGTCATAGTCCAGTTAGTAATTGTTGCAGTCTCGTTCGAAGTCAGTCAAAGATGTGTTGCTACCATTAAGGACTATGATGGTCGCCTGTAAAGAATTGTAACCGGACTACAAGTGCTTTGAAAACAATTATTACACGTTAGAAATGTTATTGGCTACCGTGGCGGGCAAATAAACAGACAGAAAAAAAACAGACATTTTTAATACAGTAGTGTGATTGTATACGTTTCAGGCACTGATACTACAAGCGACCCCGGCATAACGAACAATGTCGACACTACCCCCAAGAAATCCAAGGTAAGTCGCTTTTCTAACATTTCTGACATGTTTTTTGTCAATTTTTTTCATATTAATGTCAGAAAAGAATGCTCGAATGGTAGCCAATACAATGAGTGTCAAATAGAGATGTGTTTCATACACAATTTGTAAATAAACACTTTAGTTATTAGAGCAACGCATGTGTGCATTTTGCATTGTTTTTAAGTTCGCATATTTTCAAATTCCAGTTGCAAAAGTCAAAATGCGTTGCGTTGCAAATTATTACAATTTATTATTTTACAATTATTTATTTTATTTTATTTTTCCCTCCCCAACCTCATCCACACAGTCAGGAGGTTTCGGGCTGTTCGGCGGTAAGAAAGACAAATCGCCCAAAGAGGAAAAATCGCCTAAAGAAAAGTCGCCCAAATCAAAGGATAAATCGCCAAAGGACAAGGAAAAGTCTCCTAAAGACAAAGACAAAAAGATTAAGAACCCTAAAGCCAAAATCGCTGTGCTCGAAACGTCAAACGATAGCTCCAACCTTGACAGCTCTGTCGATAAGAGCCCCGTCAAGGAAGCGGAGAAACCCGGCTTCACCAAACCCTACGAATACACAGATACCGAAAGGAGTCCTACGCATAAGAAACCATTCATAAAAGGCGCTTTCAGCTATGAAAAAGAGCCTATGTCCGATGAAAGGCAAAGAAATTCAGAAGATGCTCAAAGTCCGTCCACAAGAAAGCCGGCGCTCGCATTTAATTACGCTCCAGGAGAAGACAAAAATGTTGCCGAGAGCGCAGAGAAAAGGAAAACACCTGAAGATCCAAATAAAATCAAAACTCCAGGGATTGATTATGTGCAATCAGCAGCATTAAAAGAACAAGCTAAAGCGCCAAAATCGAATGTCATTGATCCTACATTAGCCCTACTAGACTCTGAAAGGGCTCATTATGAAGCTCCCGTCACCGTTGCGCCTGTTCCCATTACTAAAACTGAAAATGAGGTACAGGTTGTCATAATTACTGGCCGATTTAACCCCAAGTCGAAGAAACTCGACGATGCTAACGGCACAGTTCTCGTTACTAAAGGAATCTTAAATAAGTCAAACGGAAAGATTCAAACAGAAAAAGAAGAGATAAATACAAAATCTGGTCAAGTAAGTTACAATGATCCAAATACGGGTAAAAAAGAAGTCAAGAACGGTCACGTCGATTCAAAAACTGGTCACATACTTTTCACAACTGGTGTTATTGATCCTAAGACTGGAAAAATTGACTCAACATTGGCTCAACAATACTGCTTTGTCGAGAGAGCGGACGATAAAGTTGGATCTAAGCCTGGCAGAGAAGTAGATCTAGTAGTTATAACTGGTAAATACGACGGAAAACATAAAAAACTGGATGCCTCCCATGGACACGTTGATGTTTCTAAAGCTATCGTTGCACCGGATGGAACAGTCAGTTCCAACTACGGACTTATCGATACTAAATCTGGCAAAATCAATTACATTGATCCAAAAACTGGTAAGCAGGATCCTAAACAAGCATACATAGATCAAAAGACTGGAAACCTTTTGGTCACTACAGGGGTGACTGATCCTAAATCTGGAAAAGTGGATTCGTCTCTTGGCCAACAGTTCAGTATTGTTGAAAAAGATGCCACTAAAGCAAACAGAGAAGTAAGACTTGTAGTTGTCACAAGTAAGTACGATCTCAAGAATAAGAAATTTGATCCGTCATTTGTTCACGTAGATTCAATTAAAGGAGTTCTCAGTGGAACTGATGGCAAGATATATAGTGAATATGGTGTGATTGATCCACGAACGGGTGATATTCAAGTCACAGACCCAAAGACCGGCAAACAAGAAATCAAGCACGCACAAGTAGATCCAAAAACTGGAAACATCCATTTATTGTCTGGTGTAATTGACCCCAGAACTGGTCAGCTAGATACTACTCTAGGCCAGCAATATAGTATTGTCGATAAACCTACAGCCACGTTCGCCTCGCTTCCTGGGAAAGATACTCAAGTTGTCGCCATAACGGGCAAGTACGATTCTAAGAACAAGAAACTTGACAATCCAAATGGATTCATCGAGACATCACCAGCTATCGTGAGCGAAAAAGATGGAAAAATTCATACCAATTTTGGCATTTTAGATCCTAATAGCAGGAAAATCTACTTTACCGACCCGAAGACCGGTAAACGTGACACAAAACAAGCTACAATGGACCTTAAAAATGGTAGCTTCCTGATCACTTCTGGCGTTATTGACCCTAAAACTGGAAAAGTTGATTCATCTTTAGCGCAACATATATCATTGGCCGACAAAGATGCTCTAAACAGCATGCCGTTAAGGCAAGTTAATTTGGTCATTGTTACTTCAAAATACGATCTTAAGAATAAGAAATTAGATCTCACCAATGCTCACGTAAATACGATACCTGGAAAAATTGACGATGATGATAAAGTTCATACTGAATTTGGTGTCGTCGACCCGAGCAGTGGTCATATTACTGTGACAGATCCTATAACTGGCAAACAAGAAGTGAAGAAAGCCAATGTCGATCCAAAAACAGGAAATATGCTTCTCACATCAGGCGTTATTGATCCAGTCACTGGTCAAATTGATCCAACGTTAGGACAACAAATATCTGTCGTTAATAAACCAAAAGACACATTCAGGACCGTCCCCGGTAGAGAAGTCAAAGTCATCATTATTACAAGTAAATATGACCCGAAATATAAGAGGCTAGACAACCCTAACGGTTATGTAGAAACTTCACAAGGCATTCTCGCTACTGATGGAAGAATTCATTGTAACTTTGGTATAATTGATCCTAAAACCGGAAAGTTTGAACAGGTTGATCCTGTGTCAGGAGCTGAAGAGACTAAATATGCTATTGCCGACCCTAAAACAGGATATCTGATTTTAAATACCGGTGTTGTTGATCCGAAGACTGGTAAGACAGATACATCGTTAGCGCAGCAAATTAGTATCATCGATAAGGCCGTTAAACCGGTTGAACGCGAAGTTCATCTTGTAATTATTACTACTAAATACGATCCTAGGACAAAGAAAATTGATCCTAGTCAAGGAACTATTGACACTGTCAGTGGAACAGTGGCGTCTGATGGTAAGATTCACACGGAAATGGGTACGATAGACCCAGCCACTGGAGAAATTACAGTCACGGATCCAAAGACTGGCAAACATGAAGTTAAGAAAGCCCAAGTCGATCCCGCAACGGGACATATGCTTATAACAACACAAGTGGTAGACCCTAAAACAGGAAAGGTGGATCCAACTTTTGCACAACAGTACAGCATTGTCAATAAACCCGTGGTACCACATTCTAAGCCAGCGAGTAGAGGCGAAGTTCGCTTAGTAATAATTACAAGTAAATATGACCCGAAAACGAAAACGTTCGACGCAGGTGCTGGAGCCGTTGATGCTTCTAAAGGTTTTGTTAGCGCTGAAGATGGAAAGATACACACTGACTTTGGCATTATCGATCCTAAGTCTGGTCAAATACTATACAAAGACCCAGTAACTGGCAAACAAGAGCTCAAACAAGCTGAAATTGACCCCAAGACAGGAAACATCGTAGTTACTTCATCTGTAGTAGACCCTAAGACCGGCAAAGTAGACCCCACATTTGCTCAACAGTTGACTATTATTGATAAACAGAATGTACTGTCTAAAGTAGTGCCAATTACTCAGAGAGCTAGCGTCTCACCCGCAAGACAGACCCCATCACCCATAAAGACCCCAACTCCCACACCAATTCAGACGCCAATTCAATCGCCTGTACGCACTTCATCACCCATCGTAATCAGCCAGGCTCAAAAAGCGTCTCCAGTTTCAACCCCGACTTCAAGAACATCTCTGACTAAGCCTACTACAGCACCACCAGAACCGCCCAGAAAGAAGATAGTCAAGATCATGGTAATATTTACTAGAGTCGACCCTAAGACCAGAAAACCTGATTTCCACACGGCTGAAGTTGAGCATCTTACCGGTGTGCTCGATCCAAATGGCATGATCGAGACCAAGTATGGTGTAATAGACTCTCACAAGGGCAACATTGTCATTACTGATTCTGCAGGACAAAAACAGACGAAGGATGGATCAATC
Source organism: Carterocephalus palaemon (assembly GCA_944567765.1). Taxonomy (NCBI): domain Eukaryota; kingdom Metazoa; phylum Arthropoda; class Insecta; order Lepidoptera; family Hesperiidae; genus Carterocephalus; species Carterocephalus palaemon. Next base: position 554,031 of record OX155663.1, read on the forward strand.
CTAGCGGAAACGGGACAGATATTCATTAACTCTGGATCAATAGACCCGAAAACTGGTAAAGTTGATCCCAATTTGGGTATGATTCTAAGCATCGCTAAACAGGATGATCCTGTTGTGGAAATAACTACTATCACAGGCCCTATTGATCCTAGAACAGGCAAGGTTAATATCGAAGAGGGTCACATAGAACACACCAAAGGTAAAGTGGACGCCGAAACTGGTCACATCTCAACTAAATATGGTGTCATTGATCCCACAAATGGAGTAATTTTTGTGACGGACACATCAGGAGCACAGGACACAAAACCCGTTAGTATCGACGAAAACAATGGCCAAATTACTGTGGTGGGTGTAGCAGATCCGAAATCAGGCAAAATGAATCCTAAGCTAGGAACAATCCTGGTAGTGGGAAGCCATATCGACCCAGTTGTCGAAGTAACAACATTTGTTGGAAAGTTGGATACGAAAAAAGGCGTCATCGAACCAAAACATTCTGCAATCGAAAGCAGCACAGGACAGCTTAATCCAGACAACAACAAAATTGACACCAAATATGGACAAATTGATTTAGTTAAAGGAACTGTTACCTACAACGATCCTAAGACAGGCAAGTTTGAAAGCAAAGAACTTAAAGTGGATCCGGTCACTGGACAGTTCTTACTACGCACTGGACAGGTCAATCCGAAATCCGGCAAACCTGACAAGGATATTGGCAGGTTAATTTGCTTAAGAATCATTCAAACTAAAGTTGATCCCGTTTCTGGTAAGCAAATTGTTTCCAACGATCCACGTAATGTCAAAGTTGACCCTAAAACTAACCAGATTTGGATCGCTGGACCCAAGGACCCTCTCACCGGGGAAACTCTGTACACTGCTGGTCAAATCGACCCCAATACAGGATACATAGTCACAATTTACGGACGACTTGATCCGAAGACTGGTACTATTTCTAAAACGAGCGATATAGATAAGGCGCTCATTAAAGTGGATCCAGTTAATGGGCAGATATATACAGCGACGGGTGACGTGGACGAAGACAATCAGCCACTTTACTCAGCTTCACAGGTCGACCCGGGAACTGGGGAAATTTACACTAAAGTTGGCAAAATCGATTCACGCACTGGCAAGCTTATCATTGTAAAAATATACATCATCACCCAGAAAGATGACAAGGGACGCGTGAAGGAAGTAGACCCGAAAGAATGTACGATCGACGAAGTTACTGGTAGAATAATAACTACGAAGACGGTTTACGTTTATCAGATAATCGATCCTATTACCGGTGAAACGATAGACGTTGATCCAGACGACCCGAGACTCAAAGGCGCGCGAACAACAGTGACCCAGACTATGACGTTATCCGGAAAAATTGACCCCGTCACTGGCAGGATAAAGACGGAATATGGCGACATCGATCCCGACACGGGCGACATTGACCCCAGCACGGCCGTCAGAGATCCAGTCACGGGCCAATTGATCCTGCACTATTCACAGATCGATCCGTCACACTTCGAAGACAAGAGCGGGAACTACACCATCGAAAAGGAAACTCAGGACCTTCCAGCGAACATTGACATACAAACGGTGAACACGCACAAGTTCTCGACGTTCGGAAAGGACGAGAGCCCGGCTCGAGGCGACGAACCGAAAACGTTCACCGAATACACGACAAGCGAGCACATAAGGCATCAGGGCTACGTGTCTTCCAACACCCCACTATCCTCAAAGATCCCGATTTCGCAGAGGTCAAAGAAAACCCCGACTCCCCCGGTGGTAGTCAAGACGACTACCAAGCAGCTTCTGACGAAGAACGACGAGGGCGTCACGCATAACGTCGAGCAGGAGGTGGAAAACCTCGGGACCGGCGAGGTCACGTTTTCCACTCACACGAATAAGGTTCGTTTCACACTTTACGTTTCATTCCAGTAACTGGCAAACGAGACGCCACCCAGAAAATAGACTTCTTGAGTTGTTTCATTTTCGTTTTTTAATTCCTAATTTTGTTTTCCATTTAAGTTGATTAATGTGTGTTCTACTTTTCTTTTGAGCTTCAAAAGCTTCCGTAACTTTTGTGTTAGCTAGAATTATCATGTACATAGTAAAGCATGCTAGCCTAACCCTTAACCGTAGGCGGAAAGCTTAGAGCCGATGGAAGCGAAGAGTCCGTACGTGACGGCGCGGGCGGTGACCACGCGGACTGCGACGACCCACCACGACTTGGACACGAAAGCGAAGACTCAGCAGATGGAGGAAAAGACCGTGGCTCACACGCTGACTTCCTCCGCAACGAGACAGGAGCAGAGAGTGCTCACGCAGGAAGTCAAGACGACAGTCACCACCGGCGATCAGGTAATTGACTCAATTGACTCCAAGGTCTCCAATTGACCAGTTCATTCGCGGAGCATTTTTGAATCATCCAATCAGACAGCACTAGCGTCGAATCATTGGCATGTTAACATTTTGGTTGGCACAAGCCGTTTCAGTTAACGTTTGTTTGGTTTCAATTATTTTACTGGCTTTTGTTATGGCAGCTTTTTCACTGGCAGATTTGCATTCAATTGCATTGCAGCAAGCGTTTGCGCTTAGCCGGTAACTCTGGCTTTAGGAAATGTCGAAGCGCTGGACACGTTCTTAATGCAATCTTACCAAATAAGGATTTTGTTAATTAGCAGCAGAGTTCAGGGCTAATTTATTGGACATGTATAATTCTAAAATAGTCGAGAATCAAAATACACATTCATTTTCTAAGAACTTTGTTAATGATTGCCAGAATTCAGGGCTAATTTATTGAACATGTATAATTCTAAAATAGTCGAGAATCAAAATACAAAATACACATTCATTTTCTGTGTTTTGTATGTTTCATATATTATTATGTGGCCCGACCGCTTGTTCGAATCTATAAAAAATATACAACAAGCATAATATCAGTTTTGATGGCTCCATTTCCTCTAAAAAAAGAGGGAATTCATAAATTAATTTAAATAAGAAACATAAAAACAATTCCCGCATATCTAAGTAACTATATTTTTTTCGATAGAACGCTTATTCAATTCTGCGTATCAGTGGTCAGTGGTCAGTGGTCAGTGAAAGAGTTGTCAGTTGCATGTATGATTTGTTTTCTAATCCGAATCGTTTTTCTCTCCTTTCCATTACCAACGACACGCGACGTGCCGACCCCTTACGGCATGATGTGTGCACTAAAACACCATCATAAAATGGGATTCTCCATGATACCTTGCGTCCCTAATTACCCTTGTGTGTTGCGATATCATTTTATTGCTTATCATTTGCTTGTTATTAAATTTTTCCTCATTTTTTTAAAATAAACTAAACCTTAACCTTGCCCCTGTGGACATAATTCTGTTTTTACTGTTGATTTTCAATTGTTTTTACTCTGACGCCGTCATCTGATAATATCTAAAAAATGTTATATCTAAAAAATCTAATATCTAAAAATTTAATGTCTAAAAAATATTAAACTCCCGTTCATATATTTCTAAAACACCTTTATGACGCGGTCCATAATTTCTTTCACATGTATGTGGTTTACTTTCAATTTGTTCTTATTCTCCATGGGACTAATTTATAATTCGCGTGAATCACTATTACTTATTAAATATGCCTGGACTTATATGAATTATAACATTTCCATTGGCGCCTCCGCCTGTCTTAACTAAATAACACCATCTTCATCGATTGCTTTCAACGTACTGTTTTACATATAAATTCTCCATTCTCATACGACGTCCATTATACTATTCGGAACCACATCGTCCTTGCATTTTCATCCATCAAACAATACATACTATCCATTGATTCGCTCCTCATTTCATTCACTGTCCACGGCAACATTTCCTCGTGTCGCATCCATTGCCTCGTCCCTCGCATAAACAACCCCCGGGTATCCCACTGGGCACGCAATGGACAGCTGGCGCGGCGCGGCTCGGAGAGTTCCCTCAGCAGCGGCGACTCGGGGACACCGATAGACTTCGAGGAGGGCGCCGGGGAGGGGCACTACGTCGTCACTGTGAGTATACGTTAGGTGTTGTGGGGAAATGTGGGCTTATACGTTATGTATTGTGTGGAAATGTGGGCTTATACGTTAGGTGTTTTGGGAAAATGTGGGCTTATACGTTAGGTGTTGAGGCAAAATGTGGGCTTATATGTTAGGTATTGTGGCAAAACGTTAGGTATTGTGGGAAAATACGGGCTTATACGTTAGGTGTTGTGGGGAAATGTGGGCTTATACGTTAGGTGTTGTGGGAAAATGTGGGCTTATACGCTAGGTATTGTGGGAAAATGTGGGCTTATACGTTAGGTGTTGAGGCAAAATGTGGGCTTATATGTTAGGTATTGTGGCAAAATGTGGGCTTATACGTTAGGTATTGTGGGAAAATACGGGCTTATATGTTAGGTATTGTGGGCTTATACGTTAGGTATTTAGGCAAAATGTGGGCTTTTACGTTAGGTATTGTGGAAAAATGTGGGTTTATACGTTAGGTTTTATGGGAAAATGTGGGCTTATTTGTGGGATTTCATCTGCACTTTTATTAATTTATTCATATTACATTGTTTGGCAAACATAACAGAATTCATCCAATTCTTTTAAAAGGCAACTTTAAAAAGTCAACGAGAAAAGAAGTTTTAAAATTGCAGATTTTGTGACGTAGATGTTTGTTTGTCTATGGTTTATGTGATGTAATTGTAACTTTCTTTTAAAAGCACCGACACGCCTATAAATTTAATTAGAAAGAAAATCAATTTCGTGTTGATGAATGTTAAAGAAAAAACAAATTGGGGTTCGTTAAAATTCAGTATTAATAGTATTTGATTTTGAAGTGAGTTTCGTTTTGTGTTTGTCCTGGCGAGTTCTTATAAAAAACCGTGTGATTTATTCACAATTTTTGATGAATTCCATAGTAATTTGGAAGGTGTTGGGTGTACATAGGAAGTGATTCTGTATTAAGGATAATTTGTTGTCGTAATATAATAAAATGTGGTATTCCCATGCGTAGATACAGGTGTAAGAAAGCTGATACAGGTCTGTATATGGCCGTCTTGTGCCATGAAGATTATTTTCCTTTCGAAATCTGGATGCCTTGTGATGTGTTGTGATGTGGCATGTCTACCATATTAGATATATAATCTGTTTATGCATCTACCGACGCATCTGAAGATGCATTTCTTGCATGTTAGTGTAGACCAATTTTTTTTAGCATTTTTATAGGTTTGTTTTTTTATGATTCAATTTTGAGCCACATGGGTATATAACTTTTTTTTACTGCTGCAACTTAATTTTTTGTGTAAATATTCAGTTTTAACACGCTATTAATTATTTAAAACTGTAAGTTACATGGAAAGCATACAGAACTATAATAATAAATATCTTGGACATTCTCACACACGGCCATCTGACCCCAAAGTAGGCGCGAGCCTGTGATATGGTTGTCAGAGACTGATATACATACATAGATATTTTTAAATACATACTTAAATAGATATTAACATCCAGACACAACCAGACACAAGTGTTCGTCACAAAATATTTGTCCTGAGTGGGATTCGAACCCACGACCCCTGGCGCAACAGACAGGGTCCCTATCGATTGCGCCAACGGGTTGTCTATACTAATATGTATTATAAAGAGGAAACATTTGTTTGTAATGTTTTCACAAAAACTACTGGACCAATTTCAAAAATTCTTTCACCATACAATACCTGCATCTTCACCGAGTGTCATAGGCTATAATAATATTAATAGGTGTACACGTAACTATTACGCGAGCGAAGCTGCGGGCGTCCACTAGTCCATACTAATATTATAAATGTGAAAGTGTGTTTGTTTGTTTGTCCGGCTTTCACGTCGCAACGAAGCTATTATATGGTATGGTTTTTGTGTGTGGAGATAGTGAGGAGGGTGGAGAGTGACGTAGGCTACTTTTTACCGCGGTAAAACATCCCCATGGAAAGATATCGATGTTTTGTTATTTGCTAGATATTTAGTTCCGGATGTTGTTAATAGATGGCGTTAGTAAAATTCATTTGCAAGTTCTGAATTTCGCTAACAAATTATACACTATACAAATGTGACATGATAAACAACTCATTGTTAATTCCCTTTGACCACGCGGGCGGAGCCGCGGGTAAAAGCTAGTATGTTAATAAAGCAAGTGTTGCAGGAGCCGGGCGCGTACACCACGACCACCACGTCCACTGTGGTGGGCAACGCACCCTTCGGCGCGATGGTGCACGGCACCACTACCAGGGTGAGTCCACTGTAGGATCGCTGCGACCCATACACGTCCCACTGCTGGGCACGGGTCACAGACATAGCTGCGGGAGGTCTAGAGCATACACCACGCTGCTCCAATGCGGATTGGTGGAATACATATACAATACATAGGAATTGGGCAAGAAATAGAATACTCATACACGTCCCACTGCTGGGCACGGGTCTCCCCCACAGACATAGCTGCGGGAGGTCTAGAGCATACACCACGCTGCTCCAATGCGGATTGGTGGAATACATATACAATACATAGGAATTGGGCAAGAAATAGAATACTCATACACGTCCCACAGCTGGGCACGGGTCTCCCCCACAGACAGCTGCGGGAGGTCTAGAGCATACACCACGCTGCTCCAATGCGGATTGGTGGAATACATATACAATACATAGGAATTGGGCAAGAAATAGAATACTCATACACGTCCCACTGCTGGGCACGGGTCTCCCCCACAGACAGCTGCGGGAGGTCTAGAGCATACACCACGCTGCTCCAATGCGGATTGGTGGAGGAATTAATACATTATACAATACATAGGAATTGGGCAAGAAATAGAATAGTTATCTTTACAGTTCCTTAGTAGGTGGTAGAGCCTATAGGGAACCAAACAGGTTTTATATGTAAGCTAATTGGTTCCATATAAAGTTCGCCCGGGGCAGTACCACCGCCCGCCACGGTACCTAGTACCATTTCTGCCGTGTAATAATTGTTTTTAAAGCAATTATGGTCCGGTTGGAAAGGTGTGGTTTCCGGTTACACTTCGTTAGAGGCGACCATCTTAGTCCTCAAGGGTAGCAACACATCTGTGACTGACTTAGAACGAGACTCCTACTAACAATTACTTTCATGCCGGTACAGGAAGGAATATGCTATAGCAGTGGTTCCCAAACTTATTTTGTCTACTGCCCACTTTGAGAATAAATTATTTTTTAGCGCCCCCATTTTTTCACCTACTTCAAAACCACTATAACTTTAAATTAATTAATTATTATGAACTATATTAGTGGAGATTAAACATTAGTTCTAAACGAGACTTTTACTATAACTCGCAAGAGTTTACTTGTAATCTGAGCGCAGTAGGATGCCCTGGGTCTCTTACCGCCCCCTATTAGGCCTGCAGCGACCACAAGGGAGGGTTATCGCCCAGTTTGGGAAAGGCTGTGCTATAGGGTCTAATTTATGTTTTTTTTTTATCCTTAGTTCGATCAATAAAGCTTAGTTATAATAAATTTAAAAGTTCATTTACTGTCCGAACTTCTCTGATACGCTGGGTCGCCCTGAAAACCAGCGGTCGTGGTTCGCTGCGACCATAGCTGAGTGCGGCCCCATTTCGGCAGATCCTATAGTTTTAGCTTATTTTGTTTTACATGCATATTGTTACTATTATTTTTGTTAACTTCGCTGCGACCCATAGACGTCCCACTGCTGGGCACGGGTCTCCCCCACAGACACTTCTGCGGGAGGTTTAGAGCATACTTCCACCACGCTGCTCCAATGCGGATTGGTGGAGGGGTTAGTGGCCAACCCAGTGCCACCCGAAGGTCTTCGACAAGGCTTAACGACTGTTTTTAGCATTGAAAACAACCGGGACCGACGGCTTTACGTGCCCTCCGAAGCACGGTAGCGCCCATGAAATTTTGCCACTAGCGGTCACCCATCCACAAACCGACCGCGCCCGTCGTTGCTTAACACTTTCGATCACATTGAATCGACTCGAGCCATTGGGACGCTACAACAACAAAACTCTTACAAACAATTAATTTCATGCCGGTAAAGGAAGGAATGTGCTATAGGGTCTAATTTATGTTGCAGTCGTCAGTTACATAACGTCCCGTACTGTCCACAGACAAGCACTGGTCCCCAGCCCGCGGACGCGCCGCCGGAGCCGCCGGAGGGCGCCGCGGACGCGGGGGCGGAGGGCGAGGTGGTCTCCTCGCAGACCATCAGCTCGAAGACGCGCACCGTCGAGACCATCACCGTGAGTAGATGAACAGTCTTCATCGGATTCAGATGGTTTTGTTAGTAAAACTTCTTTACGCACGCTCGACGAGCTCGGGAGTAAGCTGGTGAATGCGTGACGCGTTACGGAAAGTGTGATCGGGCGAGGCGAACGGAAGTTTGGAGGGAGATATAAGTTAGTGAAGATAGAAAGAGTTACGTTTCGTTTATTATAGATCATCAGTCAACATCGGATTCAGATAGTTTTAAAAGCTTTTATTTAACTTCACTCGTATATGCAATCAATATTTCACCCACTTCCACTGAAACTATCGAGCTAAAATTTGGCACACATATTTGGTTCCGATAACAATGCATGAAAATAAATAAAAGTTTTAAAAAGCTTTTTTAAAAAAAAATTTTTTTTAACGGTATAATTATTTAAAGTAAAACTTCTTTACGTACGCTCGACGAGCTCGGGAGTAAGCTGGTGAATGCGTGACGCGTTACGGAAAGTGTGATCGGGCGAGGGGAACGGAAGTTTAGAGGGAGATATAAGTGAAGATAGAAAGAGTGACGTTTCGTTTATTATAGATCATCAGTCAACATCGGATTCAGATAGTTTTAAAAGCTTTTATTTAACTTCACTCGTATATGCAATCAATATTTCACCCACTTCCACTGAAGCTATCGAGCTAAAATTTGGCACACATATTTGGTTCCGATAACAATGCATGAAAATAAATAAATGTTTTAAAAAGCTTTTTTAAAAAAAAAATTTTTAACGGTATAATTATTTAAAGTAAAACTTCTTTACGTACGCTTGACGAGCTTGGGAGTAAGCTGGTGAATGCGTGACGCGTTACGGAAAGTGTGATCGGGCGAGGCGAACTGAAGTTTAGAGGGAGATATAAGTTAGTGAAGATAGAAAGAGAGAGAGGTACGTTTCGTATATTAGGTACTGTAGGGGCAAGAGAGAGAGGTGCGAGCACACATTTTCTTTCTCTCTTCCTCTCATAGCCATTGCATGAAATATATATCATCTCCTCAGAATTTCGTTCACAGCTACACTTTTGTGCCGATAGCTGTACTCAGGTCATAATGATATAGCTAACATAATATGAGTTGGATAACGATTTAAAAAGAAATCTTTATTAATAACGCCCTAGAACCATAATATATAGATAGCGTTTACTTAGCTTTTAAAACTTTCTCATGCACAAGTGAGCTAAACCAAGTGACCAATGTGACCAATTTGACAGGCCCGTTGGCGCAATCTGTAGTGACCCTGTCTGTTGCGCCAGGGATCGTGGGCTCGAATCCCACTCAGGACAAATATTCGTGTGACGAACACTTGTATTTAATTTTGTTCTGTGTCTGGATGTTAATATTATCTATTTAAGTATGTATTTAAAAATATCTATGTATGTACTCGTATATCAGTCTCTGACACCCATATCACAGGCTCGCGCCTACTTTGGGGTCAGATGGCCGCGTGTGAGAATGTCCAAGATATTTAATTATTTAGATAGATAGATTAACTCTTTATTGTACACCAAGACATACAGGAACAATTACATGGAATAAGGATTAAACATTACGTACAATAGGTGGCCTTATCGCTAACTAGCGATTTCTTCCAGGCAACCTTGGGCTGAGGAGTTAGAGAAAGAGTCTAAATATGGTAGGGTGCACAAAAATAAATTAGGAAATATATAGAAAGAAATGAATACAGGAAAGCGAGAAAAAAACATATAGATAACGAATAACACAAATTATATTTAAAAAACAGATGAGAGAGGAAGAAGGGGAAGAATAGTAAAATTATATTTGTAGGTAATAGGATTTTAGTTGACTTTTGAAGGAATTCAAAGAAGGGGCATTGCGAATGGATAGGGGAAGGGAGTTCCAAAGACGCACAGCAGTTACAGAAAAGGATTTAGAAAAGAAGATGGATGAGTGAGTAGGGGTACTAAGTGCAAGAGTTGCTGAGGAGCGCAGGGAGCGATCGTGGGTTTTATTATTTAATGTTTTATTTATTTAATGTTGTTATGTCCACTTCGGCAGTACAAGACGGAGCGCAACGGCGTGGTGGAGACCCGCGTGGAGCAGAAGATCACCATCCAGTCGGACGGCGACCCCATCGACCACGACCGCGCGCTCGCCGAGGCCATCCAGGTAACTCATCCATCCATACATCCATCCATCCATCCATCTGTAGTGTTTGTAATGACCGTTGGGTCAATAAAACACGCCTTTGATCACTCAATAAATAGGTGGAGTAGTTAATGCGTCCGGCGCACGTCCGAACTTGCTCACAGCTAGCGCGAGACTCGGGCGCATACACTACACAATCCAACGGCATTTTGAAGACCACTGCTGGCTCTCCCCCCAACAGACAGCTGACAGCTGCGGCAGGTCTAGAGCAATACTAGAGCACCACGCTGCTCCAATGCGGATTGGTGGAGGGGTTAGTGGCCAACCCAGTGTCGAATGTTCTCAAGCTCGAAGGTCTTCGAAAATGCTTGGCAGGACCGATGGCTTAACGTGCCCTCCGAAGCACGGTAGCGTCCATGAAATTTTGCCACTAACGGTCACCCATCCACAAACCGACCGCGCCCGTCGTTGCTTCCTCTCATTATCTTCTTCTGAATCGCAACATGGTGCGTTCCGCGTGGATTTGAACCCGAATCCTCTCGAGTGAGAAGCTAAATTTCTTAGCAAACTGTGCTATCAACGCAACAATTCATTAATTAATAATACATGGTAATAATAATACATTATGGTAATACATTTATTACATAATGTCTAATAAATAATTATTTCCATCGCAGGAAGCCACCGCGATGAACCCCGACATGACAGTGGAAAAGATCGAGATCCAACAGCAGAGTACGCAGCCCTGAACACACAAACAAACACACACACACACACACAAACACACACACCACACATTACACACGAGACACACACACTCGTGTCGATAGGGTTGCAAGTTATCGGTTCCGTTTAATGTTGCCATCGCTCGATTATGTTGTTATGTTACTCAACTTTTGCTCAAACTTTGATATGACAATGTGCTATGTTTATTCTGTGTTTAATATTTGAGAGTATTTAGCTTGTATTAAAAATCTCTGCTTGTTTTTAAAGAAACTGATGATGATGATGATGATTCCTCAAGTAAGTGGTAGTAGTATAGCTATTGCAGTCGATTTAAAAAAAAAATTAATAATCGTTGTGTGTGTGTCCGAATAAATCTCAATAAAAATCGATTTACACGCTTTTTTTGATACAAAAAGGCGGTTTAATATGTTTGTATGAAAATGTAATTGTATGTATATGGAGGTACATACGCAATAGCTGTAAGCGAGACCACTGCGAATATTATTTATGTGTAAGTTATTTAAATGTGGACAATTATTATTAAATCGTCGATGACCGATGATAATATTTAATCGATTACGTATTGATGTTGTGACGTCGAAACGCACCTTAATATTATTTTGTTGAAGGAAATAAATGCAATTATTGTATTGCTGTGTAAAAATAAAGTAAGGTTTGCAGCATTTTCATTTTTTTTTAAAACTAAGCTTAGGCTAAGGCATTCACTGTAACGGGCTTGTGTGAGATGAATGTTGCCATAGTAAAAAAATCGAAGTGTTCGTGTCTTTAAAGGGTATTTTGAATTTTTCATATTTAAAAATCTGATTAGTAGCTTTAAAGCATGTCACACGATAAAAACCACCGTTTTTAGATTAAAAAAAAAATTTAAAGTATTTTTCTCTATCTCTAACTCTCTTTAAACGAAATCACGACAATGTAGAATACGGGACTAAGAAAAGAACTTTATTTAATCGTGCTCGACTCAAATCGTCTGATAAAATCACAATATATTGACGTAAGACTAATTGGCGCCTGAATGTATATGACAGTTCGGTTTTGGCGGGAATTAATGCGAGGCTGGTTTGAAAGTGTCATTTTATTTTGTTAAAGCAAGGGATATTATACGTACATGTAACTACGAATAACTTTCACTTAAAGTACATTATAAAGTTAAATTTACTCGTGTTATGAAAGTAATGGTAAAATATCACTTTTAAAAAAACCTCGCGGTGACACTTGGTCGAGTGCTACAGATTAAAAAAAATTTTTAAAATTAAGATATTTATGAGGTGTTGCTGTAACGACATTTTCTTATATAATTCACCATTTAGGTGCTACTACTTAGGTAATAGTGTTACGTTTGTCCGTATTGTGTGTTAGCGCCATTTTTTATATATAATTGTATTCGTTGGAATGGCAAAGGCTTTCATTTTTAAGCGGTTTAGAAACGCTTACGCCAATGGGGTAGTCAGACACGTAAATACAATTAAAAAGTTAATCCTTTGTAACATTTTCAAGTAAGTACAGACTGCAATGTGCCACACAGATTAAAAATGATATTTTTTTGTACAATTTTTTTTTTTTAAATTGATTACCCCATAACTAAATGTTAACGGCTTACACGGTCGGTTATAAGGCCAGACGCGCATTTTATTGTTATATCATTAAATTCACGAGCACAAGAGAAGCTGATAGGATTTTTATACTCTCAACCAGCATGGGTACAATGCGCTGTTATATTACAGCTGATGTATAATCTATGCTCACCAAGCATAGATTATACATCAGACATTAATAATCATTATTGCTGTATGCACTGCTGGCTCTCCCTATTCGGTGACGCCGTAAAGCTCTTTATGACCATACAGCAAAAGTCTATTCGAAAAAAAAAATCACGGCTGGCTCAAAGTTTTATTTAAAAACGTTACAAGATCTTTATATCACATTTCCAATGACAATATAGCTAAGTAAACAAAATTATATAATCGATTCGTTATTTTCTTGACTTGTTTTTGTTATTATAAGTACATACAATGAAAACTTGTTTTTATAATGCTTTCAATGCAAGTGACATTGACGTGAAACTATGTAAGTTTCTGCCTAAGAAACTTATTAGTTTATATTGCTAGTAGTTTAAGTTTCATATTTCTGCTCTGTATAAAAGTCCTATCGGCGTCAATCAACCAGTGCCACATCACCCGTATTGTATAAATAGGCGTAACTAGCATAGGCCGGACATTCCATCGCCGTAGACGACTAGTTGCCGACCAGTAGCGCGCACAAGAGAATACACGCGCGCAAACATGTCTCAGTCCTCTGAGAGGCACATACATACGTACAGAAAGTGAGAATGATCCTTTATTCCTGATAAAAAACTTATGTCCTTTCTCAGGCTCTAGACTATCTGTGTTTCATTTAAATTGGTTCAGTAGTTTTGGCGTGAAAGCGAGACAGACAGACAGAGTTACTTTCGCATTTATAATATTAGTATGGAATGTGGTAGATGTCATCAAAACATTCAAATAATAATATGCAACAAATTACAGATGAAAGTTCTATTTGAATGGATTTCAGCTGTTGGCATTACTGGCCTTAGCGTCACCGTAAAGGCTGAATATACAAAATATCATGAACAAAAAATAATGTTGTTCTGTAATTCTGAATGTTGATACATTCAGAAAATGGCGGCCATTATTTTTATTATTCATTGATATTAACGAATTTGTGACAATTGATTCCTTATAACGATCCTTATTGATATATACTTTGGGCTTGAAATTTTACAGAGTACCTACAGCTTAATGTCAAGCCCTAAGATATTTCCCACTACCGGTGTTCAGACAATGTTTTATATTCAAAATATGAGATATCAAAATATAATTTTAGTATGCAGAATATGTTTAGATAAAACCGTAATTCAGTCGAAATAATTGAGTTGAAACTTGTTTGTGTGTATTTCCTCTGTGCGTAGCGCTGTACAGACAAACGGTTTGCTAATTCTGTGGGTATGTATCAATTGAAATGTTTAAACATTCATAAATTCAGCTAAAATTTGAAGATTATTCTAAAATATGTATTCTGTCTTCTTCCTGGCAGAGCTGATAAGACCATTCATGACTCACGTTATAATTACGTTATACATATTTATTTATTAAAATCATATTATTATATCGAATACTTGAACAATATAAATATAGTTATATAGAAAATATGTTTACATTCATATATGACCAAGATAATGTAATAAAAAGTATTCACTTCAATTTCTCTGTACTTACAATATTATATTTAAAAACCTGTAGAAGTCATAACCATATTACTGTTGTTAATAATTTATTTACATTATCGCAATATGTAGCTTATTTATGAGTCACAGTATTTTATTGAACAATTTAATGTCATGTTTATAAAACGTATTTATCACAAATATAATTCAGCTCTCTTAGAAGTCGATACCCACAGTCGATTCGTAAATGGACATTTCAACTGATATTGTACAATTTTTTATAATTATTATTATTGTTATAATGATAATATAATTTCTTACACCCTAGTTATAAAGAGTAATTCATTTTGTACTAGAATAAGTTAATGCGGTACGTTGCGTATATCTGATCGAATCAGGAACGCGGCGTTTCATAATGAATAATTTTATTAATATTATTGAATTTTTTATCAATTGGACATTTTATTATAAATAATTTTATTGTGTTGTGCTCTTGGGCGTGTCGCAAATATTTTATGGAGGACATCAAATTAATTTCTTCAATTTACTATGAAAACATTAAATAATTTTATTACTGAACGATTCGTGAGTTATATTCATAGTTGAAGACCACGTGTGATTTAAGTCGGAAATAGGCCGACTAGTTTCGATCGATTACGATGACCATCTTCAGGAGTGAAGTAATACTTCAACTATGAACATTAAATAAGTTTAAAACTTACTTATGAAAGCATTAAGTAAGTTTTTCTTCCTTTTTAATTTATTTGCGGCGTTGTCAAGAAAAAGTTTGTAATGTACGCTTGAGGTTAGAAATAGAGAACCACTTATAAACAGTTATAACGCTTATAACCACTTATAAACAGTTTTAATAACCCTAGGCTGGTGATGACGTACAGTGAGACTACTAGTGATGTACGACAAGCCCACTGGAATCCACGGAGACTAGTGATGGGACTCAACATCTAGTTGGTTCAATATTTATTGCGTCAAGCGGACAATCATCTGTTTATATTTATTAAAGATGTTTATTTTTGTAAGATTCCCAATTCCGCATTATTTTATATTCGAAGAGAGGAAATAACAAGTAATGAGAAGTAAAATAAAGATGCTTTGTTTTAAAACGGCCATTTTTATTTTGTACACATTATAACATCACAATGCTTCTACGAGGCATCAATTAAACTACACTGAATTAATATTAGTATAATATAAAAGATAATTATTATTATAACCCTGGTTACTTACGTATAGCTAATAACATTATTAATAGTAAATGCGAATCGTAGAAACACTCGATATTATCTGGGAGTTTTACTTCATGTTTCTTATTTCTCACTCCTTAAACATCACATGTTTATATATTATTATTATTATATATATTAAAACATTATGGTATGGCAACACTCGAAAACTTACAGCACAAAATGTCTTTAAGACTTGCTCTAGGACTTACACTGAATAAAAATAACAATTACAATATTAATGTATGCATTGGGCATGTAGTGAATAAATACCCTTTCTCTTTACACCTAGTAATATTATATAGCCTATGTCACTCAGTGAAGATGCAGCTTTCTAATGGTGAAAGGATTTTTGAAATCGGTCCAGTAGTTTGTGTGAACATTACAAACAAATGTTTCCTCTTTATAATATTAGTATAGTTTATACTATAGATCTAACGTGCGATGTTTAATGATTAAAAAAATGGTTGACTGGCAGAAAATGCTCTTAGCATTAAGTCTGCCTTTTGTACCATATTCAGGTATAATAAAGCATCACTACATAGTATAAAACAAAGTCGCTTTCTCTGTCCCTATGTATGCTTAAATCTTTAAAACTACGCAACGGATTTTGATGCGGTTTTTTTAATAGATAGAGTGATTGAAGAGGAAGGTTTATCTATATATAAAAGGATTGACTGACTGACTTACTGACTGACTGACATATCAACGCACCGCCTAAACTATAAGGGTTAGAAACTTGAAATTTTGCACAGGGGTTCCTTTTACAACGCAGGGGAGCACTATGAAATGATTTTTGAAAATTCACCCCCTGAGGGGGTAAAGTATGAAACTGCCGTTTTTGAAATCAAGTGGGCAACCAGAACGCGGGCAGACGTCGATATTTGGGTCTAATTCTAGCTCTAAGCTGCGGGCGTCCACTAGTTTATAAATAAACCGGCAGCAAAGTGATACAATTGTTTCTTTCATAGGTAGTAGTTTCATTGGTAGAATTTTCTTCCTTCTAGCCGAGTATAGGCAGGTCTCGTATCAAGGGCACGCGGCCGATGACCTCCTCGTGCACGTTGCGTACAAGCCCCAGGTTGTTGCAGTACTTGGCGCCCGCCTCGCCCTTGCCGAAGGGCGCGTGGCCCTCCGTCTGCAGGTAGAAGGTGCCGCGGGTGTCCGGCGACGACCCGTAGCCCATGTAGCTGGAATATGGTTCAACATTATCACAATACATCAGAGGATAATCTATATATATAAAAGGAGAAGGTGACTGACTGACTGACTGACATATCAACGAAGGGCCTAAACTATAAGGGCTAGAAACTTGAAATTTTGCACAGGGGTTCCTTTTATAACGTAGGGGAGCACTAAGAAATGATTTTTGAAAATTCACCCCCTGAGGGGGTAAAATGGGGGTGCAAAGTTAGTATGAAACTTTGACGTTTTTGAAGTTAGTGAATGTCTAATTCCACGCGAGCGAAGCCGCGGGCGTCCACTAGTTATATTATGTTACTATAGTGGTATGTGCGGTCAACCATTCAAGCAATTCGACATTACTAACATATATAAAATGTACTCTGTGATTACTAATTCATTTTTAAAATTTTAGATTTGAACATAATCAAGGTATCTCTTTTTTATAGGTATCTCTATAATCATAGACTCAAAACTAGTAATAAATAATAGAAGAAGACGAAGAACACGTTTATTTCAAAAGTAGGCAATACAAATTAATTATGCAGACAAGACTAAAGCCATTTGCTTAGTCCAATTTTCATCCTTATTAACTTATAAATCTACTAAATTCTTGTATCTATGTATTTGACCGTACGTAATTGTCGATGAAAATAAGTTGAATTATTAAAAAAGATTTTTTTTAAAAAGCTTTATAACCTTTTTTTTCGTGCATTGTAATCGGAACCAAATATGTGTGCTTAATTTCAGCTCGATAGCTTCAGTGGAAGTGGGTGAAATATTGATTACAAGATTCCAGGACATACATACGAGTGAAGTTAAATAAAAGCTTTTAATAAAATAATTTTCTTTTTTACTATTATGTATTCTGTGCCCATAAGACGTAACGCCGAGCTCACCTGATCTCATCGGTGCACTGGTCCCGCTTGAAGGTGGTCCAGCTGTCGCAGCGCGCGGCGGGGAAGCTGCGCGGCGCCAGCACGGACTCGGCGTACAGCCGCCAGGCGCGCGAGTGCGAGCACGTCTGCAGCAGGCACTCCGGCTGCTGCGCGCCGCTGTTGGGGAAGTAGTCCGCGTGCCCTGCGGACCGGCGATCCGTTACTATTGGGCTCGCTAGGAACCAAAGACGTCTCTGGGCACGGGTATCCCCCACAGACACTGCTGCGGGAGGTCTAGAGCATACTCCAACGCTGCTCCAATGCGGATTGGTGCAGGTACGAAGTTTGATGATACGTCAATCCACGTTTGGGCATATCATTGATGTAGGGCGTAGGGTATCCATGATTAAAAGTTAAAAAGGGTAGGGGTTAGGGCGGGGATTTTATTGGAAATAATTTCGATAGTCGTAACTCGATAATGAAAGATATTTTTTACCTAATATTACAGACAGATATAAGAAGACTGTCAGAGATGTCGACGGAAGCCCGCTGTGGGGGATTCCTATTTTCTGTGTAAATTTAAATTTTAAGCCTAACCTGAACATAACCTAATTTAATACGTCGGTCTGTCACAAATGTCGACGGAACCATTTTTTGCGTCAATAAACATAGCAAACCTGAACCTAACCCAACATAATCGGGGGTTGATTTTGTTATGTTTTAATGGTTTTAACGTTTAGCTGTTCATATTGTCAAACGCTGATTATTCATTGATCTGGCCAGACCATATAATGATGTGGCTATTTTCCATATCATGCATACAACTATTTAATGAAATGGTCGAACATATCATGAAATGGTCAATTCTAACATAAAATAATTCAAAGGGAGGGTAAGCCCATAGTCACGTCGGCCATGTGTTTTTGACGTGTTTTTGACTTTTACAACTGATGTAGAACTGTTTATATTGCCATAATCCTTCACGAGCGGTTCGGCTCGCTTTGGGCGCTTTATTTTGGTCATAGATGGCGCGGAGTTATATTTATAGGATTATAGACCTTGGTACATAGATGGCGCGGAGTTCTATTTATAGGATTATAGCCCTTGGGACATAGATGGCGCTGATTTCTATGTATAGGCCCATAGGATGGATATAAGCAAGCACTCACCCACGACCTCGTTCAAGCCGTAGACTCCCATGTCGGTGTGGATGACCTCGACGAACGCCGCGTCAGTGTAGTACACCCGGAGTCTGGGGTCGACGCCGGTGTAGCACGGGCCGGCGGGGTCCAGCGCCGTGATGCGGCCGACCTTCAAGCGACCAAGTATCTAATATTAACACGTGAAGCAAAAACTTTCGACCCCTTTTTATGTTACGTGGGCCGAGGTGTACGAATTTGGGACAATAGGCATGATGACAGTATTGAAAAATAAACAATAAATGGTTTTAGAGGAACAAGTATGCTGAATAATTCCTAGAAAATGGTCAAGGTTTAATAAAAACATTTAGATTAATCAGATTTTTATTAAAATAAAAGTATAAAATCCAGCAATCGGCCATGTTAACTGAAACGCCAATCAGAGCGGTTGACGTCACGCCTCAATAATATTCACCTGTCGCTTGGGCTTCTGTTAAAAATACAACGGCATCTTCTGTTTTATTATCTAGGCGTGACGTCAAAGCGGACGCCATGACACCTACGAGCGTTTTCGCGCTAAATTTAAAGTAGATAGGAAATACTGCAAAAATTTGCGTTAAAACTCAATTTATTGCTGAATTAATGTTTATTTTTTCGAAATATTGGATGTGTACCTACCTACATACTGTTTACAGAAGGCAATTTCAAAATCTGTCATCGTGCCTATTATATGGGAGTACCTAGTGCTTCTTTTATAATACTAGTGGACGCCCGCAGCTTCGCATGGAATTAGACATACCTAACAATAGTTTCGTTTACACCTACTTAGTAATATAGCCTATGTCAATCAGTGAAGATGCAGCTTTCTAATGGTGAACGAATATTTGAAATCGGTCCAGTAGTTTTTGTGTGAAAACATTACAAACAAATGTTTCCTCTTTATAATATTAGTATAGAAAGGATAAAAGTATACGGTACCTTCTTCCCGGTGAGCTTGAAGAACTGCTTGCCCGCGAACCCGCAGATGTGCGCGCCCAGGCTGTGGCCCACCAGGTGCATGGCCTCCGGCTCCAGCCCGTCTGCAACCGACGGTGGTGACGTGGTGAGTGGTGACGTGGTGAGAGCCACGGAGGGGAAAGAGGACGGAGAGGTCGCTCGTATGTGTCTTGCTTAAGGCTAGGTATTTAGACGCAGTCCCTGTAGCTCGGGACCAGAAAAGTGCTACGGTAGCCCCTGCCTGTCGTAAACGGCGACTAGAAGGGGACTTCTGGGGTTGCGGGAAGTGAGAGGGAGCTCGAACCGTCCATCACGTGACCCCGGGAAAGACGCTGTTTGTGGCTGCGCAGCGTTGTGTAAACCGGGAAGAGCCCGTCTTGGGCGCAGCGCTGGAGGGCACCGGCGCGTTCTACGAGAGATCCCGGAGCCCTCCTGTAGCGCCGCAGTAGGCCACCGAGCGGGTTTTAGTGGGTAAAAGTCCCACATAACCCGGCGTCGCTTCCACGACGTTCGGGTACCTTTTCAAGGTTTCCCACTCGTTAAAAAAAAAACGAGCGAATCTGCGAGCGTCAACTAGTTTAAAATAAATACAGGCGGAACTAGTTCCCTTATGAAATACCTACGAGCAAGTACTCAAGCCAGCCAGTAATTGAATAAAACACGCAAGACGATCACATTTTCTGAATCGTGGGACAATCCTAATGACGCCATCATTGTTGTATATTGTCGCAATCATAGCATCAGTGTGAGTAATGTTAAGTTAATCTGTGATTCGAAGAGCAGGTTAATAAATTACAGATAAGATTTATGGTAATTCTTGTGGATGTGGTTAGTCGGAGCTAGTTGTGCGTTGCATGGTAATTAAGTTACATTTGTAAACAATAATCTAAATTCAATTCCTTTTAAGCTATGATCTTAACGTTAAGTTTAAGTAATATCTTAAGTCTTGTGGACTGAATTCTTTATTCAGAACATCCACATTTCACGTGCGTTTTAATTTAAAAAAAAATTTGGACATTCTAACACACCATCTGACCCCAAAGTATGCGCGAGCCTGTTATATGGGTATCAGAGACTGATATACATACATAGATATTTTAAAATACATATTTAAATAGATAATATTAACATCCAGACACAGAACAAATACAAGTGTTCGTCACACGAATATTTGTCCTGAGTGATTCGAACACGGCCCCTGGCGTAACAGGCAGGGTCACCGATTGCGCCAACGGGCCCGTCAATTTATTTCTTGCTTACTGTGGTACATGGAGACCATCACTTCCGCCAACTTCTGGCCCATGTAGGCCACGTAGGTGCTGGAGCGCAGGTAGAGCCAGCGGATGAGGGGGCTGCCGTCCAGCGCCAGGATCGCCATCCGGTCGGCCTCGTCTGCAAACACCACTCACTTAGTACCCTATAGTACCCTACTCGCTGGCAGTACACCGATCACACTCAATGGAGAAGACGAGCCTTTTTTTATTTTATTTATTTATTTATTCAACTTTATTGACACCTATAAAGAGATATACAATGGGTGGACTTAATGCCTTATGGCATTTTCTACCAGTCAAACCCTGGTTGAGTAGGGAAAGTTGCGGTAGGTGGGAAAAGAAAAATAAAACTTATTAAAATTAAGATGAAAACATTATTACAAATATTTAAATTGCACGTTCATACTGCACGTACAAAATAATCGTTCCGCGACACATACATACATATTTAATAACATTGTTTCACTACACACACGCTATAAGTGCGACAGGAAATACGCAAAGCGTAAGAGTGAAAGAAACAGCTATCCCACGCTCACAATGACAGGTCACAGCTCGACTGTCTGAATTGGTTACAATTGACACCAATACACGGCACGCGTTTGATGCGTTGGTGGCGTATCTACCTTTAGTAATGTATATTATCATTGTA
Organism: Carterocephalus palaemon; assembly: GCA_944567765.1. NCBI lineage: Eukaryota > Metazoa > Arthropoda > Insecta > Lepidoptera > Hesperiidae > Carterocephalus > Carterocephalus palaemon. The sequence goes on from OX155663.1 coordinate 575,730, forward strand.
AGTACCTAAGCTGAGGAAGGCGTCACTGATGTTGCTGAAGCTGGTCTTGGTGGGGTCGTCGGTGAACCCGTGGGCGTAGATCACCAGCTTGTGCGGGGTGGTGCCCTCGCGCGCATGCAGCAGCTCGCGCGCAGCCGTCGTTATGTTGTACGTCCGGTTAAAGTCTCTGCCAAGGGATACGAGTATATTCAACTTTTCTTTTTGAAGTTATACTTCTTTTGGCGCGTTAGGGAAAAATGATGAGAGTAAATTTTTACGATGCGCGCGCACACCGTTACAAAAAACCGACACCATGAAGTTAGCTATAGTCAACATTGTCAAAAAATGGTTTGACAGTGTACACTTTCAATTGTCAAAGTCTGCTAGTCATGTGCTGTCAATGTAATAGTTAATGCGTTATAATAAAACTTTTAATGTAAAATACCTTTTTGCTATTGTTAGTGTCGTTTTTTCTACAAAAGTAGAATAAGGCGAAAGATACAATTTTTGAAAAGATTTTTATCTTGTTACGCCAAAGAAGTATAACTTGTAACGCGTGTACATAAGTACACACACACACTTTTTTTTCTCTTTATTTGGGTTAACAAACAGAAACACAGTACATTATATGTGATAAAATAATTCTACCCGTATTTTTACATCGCGAACCAGCACCGATAACCACATATACACACACACGTCCACGAAATTTTGCCACTAGCGGTCACACATCCACAAACCGACTGCGGCCTTCGTTGCTTAACTCTTTCGATCACATTGAACCGACGCGAGCCATTGGGCCATGGACGCGACTAATTTATTTAGGGTAGGCTAATTAATTTAGGTGTTTCAGTGGGAGGAAATCCCACATAACCCGGCGTCGCTCCCACCTGGGAAACCTTTGCAAGGTTTCCCACTCATCCCACAAAAGGCCTGAGTTACCAACGTGTCTGACGGTTGAGCTCACCTCGTCTTGTAGACCAGGGTCAGCTGGTCGACGTCAGGTTCCCGCTCCCCTTTCAGCTGCTCGTAGTCCAGCCCGAACAGCTTCTTCACGGTCGGACCTGCAACATTGGACGGGAGTAATGACCGATATTCATTGTGACCCAGCACCCATCAGTCTTTCGTTTTTCTTTTTTTTGTAATAGATTTAAGTATTTATTAACTTTGTTTAGCTTCAACACACGAACTACGTGACACTGATGGATGCACTGAAAACCAGCGTCGCGGCTCTAGTACAGCCTAGTGCGTTCGTTTTTAAAAGCTTTTATTTAACTTCACTCGTATGCATGTATGTATGTATGTCCTGGAATCTTGCAATCAATATTTCACCCACTTCCACTGAAGCTATCGAGCTGAAATTTGGCACACATATTTGGTTCAGATATTGGCAGACTTGGCAGACTTCACATGCCTTCGAGAACATTAGAAGAACTCTCAGGCATGCAGGTTTCCTTGTGTCCTTCACCGTTACAGCAAGTGACATTAAACTTAAATCGCACGTAACTTAAAAGTCATTGGTGCGTGCCGCTTGGGTTTGAACCCGGACCGCTCGAATGAGTGGCGAGCTTGATAGCCAATGGGCTGTCACGGCTGTTTTTTAATAGTATAGACGGACAAACAGACATACGGGCCTGATGGTAAGTGGTCACCGTCGTATGGACACGTGCGACACCAGCGGTATCACAGGTGCGTTGCCTGCCTTGAAGGAAACGTTTATATTTTTGTTTATATTCTTGCTTCCTTCGCCGGGTGGCCTGTGGCTGTATCCGACCGGAGGGCCTGCGCCTCCCATGCCAATATATTTATGAAAATATTATGTATGTACGAAAAAATGTTAATTTCTTTGACAAAAAAAGCAGTGTACATAACTTTAGTACAAGAAATAAGGATAAATTGATTGTACCTAGCTCTAGACTAAGTAAAGTATCAAAATCTTTTATGGGGAACTGTGTTCGCTTCTACAATAAAATACCCGGAAATATTACTTGTCTCTCAGAGAATAAATTTAAATCTTACATTAAACAAAACCTCCTTAATAAAGCTTTCTATAAAATTAATGATTACTTAAACGATAGAAATGATGGTGCGATGTATCTCCAGCTCCACTTGTTCAATATTAATGTAATGTGATCAAATTATAAAAATTGTGAATTTTGAAAAGAGTAACTACCGAGTTTCTTGCCGTGTTCTTCTCGGTAGCATCAACTTTGTGAACCGGCGGTAGATAAAAAATGTTATGACATTCATTAAGCGTATAAAAAATACCATATAATGAAAAAAATAAATGAATCTGAATCTGAATCTAGGGTGTCCTCTCTACCCGGGCAGTTCTCACGTGCCAGCGAACCCGCGTTATATTCTGAGTATACCTGAGCGACAAACTCACACGTGCTGGAGCCGACATCCACGAGCGCCGAGTCTATGGGGTGTTTGATGGCGAGCAGCTCCTTGGAGATGCCGTTGCCCACCGCCTGCCACGCCTCCTGTGACGTCACCAGCGCCGCGAAAGACGCCAGCACGGATACGATGGCCTGCATGTCCACTGATTTCTGCGGGAGAAGTCTGGCGTTAGGACATAGCGTAGCGACCCCACTTTGACTGGTCCTGTGCCTTTTCAATCCATCGGATTTATCTACTGCGACCATAGATGTCACACTGCTGGGCACGGGTCTCCCCTACAGAGATATCTGCGGGAGGTCTTGATTAATGCAGTTACTTGGACTTGAACATAGGAATTAGTCCGTTAATCAAGTTTGATAAATTGGAAAGGACTTTTTAGTCATCTATAAGTAATTTATCAAATGAAATGGTACTATACCACTGTCTTTGATTTTTGAATTTCATCGAAAAAACTACAACAATTTTACACGCTAATTTCGTAACGAGTTACGAGATCAGATTTATAATAATATTATGCTTCTCTCTTACTGTCACTCTTGTCAGGGATATGATATCCAACGATAATTCAGTTATATCTATCTGGTGGGCCGATCCCGGCGGCACTGCAATGCCGGGCCGACCCGTGCCGGGAGTGGAGCGAGCCCCGAACATCCCGGCGAGTCACAAAAATCAGTTTAATATACTGGTCCCGACGTGCGGGAACTTTCAGATATTAAGCTGAAAAGAACAGAGAATTAGTCAAGTAAACAGTTAACCCCAGGTTAACCCCATAAAAATTTGCTAGATTAAGTGACTATATAACATACATCCGAATTGAGACCCTTATTTTTCGGAAGTGGATTAAAAATTAATGGTTCATTTTATTCACGGGGTAACTGTAGTGTGTAATGTAAGATCTCTAACGTATTAAATGAATATGTTTGACGGGGAATACTTACAACCATTTCTTGCACTTGGTCCCAACCGGTTGAAAACTGAAAAACATTTTCATGTTGAATGATTTTTTGTTTATGCATACTGAAAAATCTACGCGAACACGTGTAAGTCTCTACTTATATCACAGCCGATAGTACAGAGTTCTTTTAAGCTGTCATAGAAGCTTAGAGTAGATAAACATAAGCAAGTGCTTAGACACACAATCATAGTAGGCTTAACTTATAAATAAAACCGTTTAAAAATATTATGTTGATTCATTTTAACCCAACTGCGTCGTGCTCTCAAGTATGTGCTCAGTTCAAAACATCCTTTCTTAGATCACGCATAAAAAACAACCTTGTGATAAAAACAAACATAAAATTTGAACTTTTCGTTTCGGTGTCCACTCTCGGTGCAAAAAACAACTCAAAACGTGTGTAAGTTTAAAAAAAATACTCATACATAGAGTAAGTTTGTCTCCGTCGTAAAGATATCGAAAAGAACCGTACGACTATTATTAAAATTTTGTAGCAAGAAAGTAATGTACTTAAATCAAATTATTTTTAATTATAAAACAAAGATTTGTTCTCAGTTTCTCGTCGTAGGTCGACAGTTACAAACTTAACCATGAGAGCATTTTTAGTTTCGTTTTCGACTCACTCCATCGAACATGGCTCTGGAAGAGAGCTCATATCCATCGTTCATTATTTCCTGGTTATCCATGCTGAAAAAAATTGCTCAACATTATGTTCTGCAGAGTAATACCACAGACTACATTTGTCCTTCCTCTATGGTCTATCTATGGTAATACCTATGCAGATATACGCAAAGCGGATCTATTACTTCCATGCCTATGCATGATCTCTGCATGACCTATGCATAACCTCTCACTTGAAAGTTGATTTTACTCTCGAAGACAAAGTACAAAGTAAGACAAAGTTGATGACAAAATTAGATAAGTGATAATTTTCTGCTTAAAGGAAATTAAATTAATATTTAAATAGGCATCAGTGACAGTTTAGGCATTATTTTATTTAAATACTTATTATAATAAAACAATGGATGGGAAACATTGAGAAAAAGTCAAAGATTTCATGAATTACATACTAACAATTTTAGATTCAATAACAATAGGACAGGTAGGTAGGTACCTACGAAAGATGCAACTAGCATCCTCACAATATGCGGTCAGTCTTTGAGAGATGCATAGATACGCATAAAGAGAACTTGGATCAATAGTAGTTTTAGTAGAATTTCAATCATTCGACGATCATTCAATATGTCGTGTTTATCATTCGAGCTGATTATGCTATAGAGGTCTTCTGAATAAGGAAGCGGTTTCATAGGTTTTTTATCTAATGACAATGTCGTAAACCATGGTTGTATTTTCTAAACTAGTTGACCTACAAATGTATTATCTTATCATCCATATTAGCGGAGTCTAGTGGGATAGCTATCATAGATGCTAGTTGTCATAGCTTTCGGGATGTTTTTGGACACTAATTGTTTGATATCATCCATAACTCTAGTTAGATAGTCGCGTGTGGATTAAATTTTGTAATGAGTTACCTAATTGTATGCAAAAAATTGTATCTTAAAACAGGACGATTGACAATAACATAGCACATTCGCGTCGCATTAATTCGACCACTCGGTAAATATACTCCTGTGTGAATTTGAAAAATAAAATTGACGATTTTCGCATAGGTACAAGTGAGGTTCAATAATAGGGCCTCTCAATAGGTACTGAGTTCTATTTATAGTACGACAAAAAAGCAAACTTTATTTGACGGGCCCGTTGGCGCAATCGGTAGTGACTCTACCTGTTGCGCCAGGAGTTGTGGGTTCGAATCCCACTCAGGACAAATATTCATGTCTTCTTGTATTCACAGATAACACAATGCGCGTTTTACGAAAAACGATGATCACCGATCGTGTTTTGAGTTATTTTGTATACGGTAACTTTAAAAGGACTCTTCCTCGAATAAAAAGGGCTACTTGAAAATTACCTTAATTTCTTCCTGTACAATCCTTTCCGATGCGGAATGCCAAAACCGGCAAACAATACGCCTTGAAGCACTAAACTTGTTTTACCAGTAGGTATGTGATGTTGTTACAGTGAAATCTGGATCACTTAAGACTTCAAGGTTGATTGTTGACACTTTACACTTTTTTCTAAAGCTGGGAAACTACAAAACTATAATTGATTCGAATTACTGACGTTATGTGCGTAGTTGTATAATTACTTAAAAGTTTATCGTTGAGACAGTTATTTGTTTGTAATTCATATGCGTTGCTGATTTTTTTGTTATGTTTTCACAAAATAGGTGTCTCCAAGTGCCCTCTAAGAATGAATACTACAGTTTTATTCTGCAACTGTACCAATTGGGAGCCTTGTGACAGTTTTCGTGTGTGATAAACCTGCCGTTCGTTACCGGATTTGAATGATGTTCGATAATGTTAATTGGTTGTACTGACATTAGTAGGTACTTAATTTAATTAACCCTTTTGTACGTATTTTGGAGTGTAAACTAAAGATAAATTTGAGTGGTGAAAATTGTAAATGGAAGACTGGTAAAAATGGTAAATGGAAGAAAAGTTAATTTGGTAAATGGAAGAATGGTATAAATTGTAAATGGAAGAATGTCAAAAATAGTAAATGGAAGAATAGTAACAATTGTAAATGGAAGAATGGTAAAAATGGTAAATGGAAGAATAGTAAATTTGGTAATGGAAGAATGGTATAAATGGTAAATGGAAGAATAGTTAAAATGGTAAATGGAAGAATGGTGAAAACAATGTTATGAATATAAGCAGTTTAATCGAACGCTTGTGGAAGGTGTATAAGGTTGTTGCAAAGGAAACCTTCGTTAGTTTATTTTGATTGATTAAACACGCTTGGCAATAGATTAAAAATAATTACCATTTAAATTAATTAAAATAAATATAGTATAAGATAAAACGAACTTCTTGAAGGCAGGTTCGTTCATTATTACGTGAATCGATACGCGATTCACGTAATATTGATCACGATTCGATTACGATTAACGTAATAATGATTGACGATTACGCTTTTACAACAAAAACTAAAAAATACAAATTTTAGGGGGGCTCCCATACAACTGACTTGTTTTTTATGGTACGTATAGTATGGTATAATGGTACGGAACCTTTCGTGCGTGAGTTCGACTCGCACTTGGCCGGTTTTATTATCTTAATCTTTACTTAGTGGGCAGCTTCCACCCTCAACAGATGAAACGGAAGAAAATAGTCACAGCAGGAAAACGACAACAGCATCTAGGCAGTTCACCATGGGGGATAAATTTGAAATTTTAATTTTAATTTTAATTTAATTTTAGATAGATAGATAATAGATTAATTTTTATTTAGATAGAGTTGTACAGTTTTTATTTTAGATAGATATATTTTTAGTATTTTATTATTTATGGCGTTTGTATACCTTGATATACACAATTTAGTTTATAAGTATTTTGTTTATATTATTATTATTTTCTAATGTATGATAAGTTTTACTTTGCCACTAAATAACCAGTTTTATGTGTCAATCTTGTTTATGTAAATACAAACTAGAATTAAGGAAATGTGATCAATTTTTTTTTTTATGAAGTAAGTATTAATATTATTTATCTGTATATATAGAAAAACAAAACTTACGTTGTATAGCTAACGTGTGGTGTGCGCGGCAGCCGTGCGCCCTCAATGTCTCCGCACGACCGGCGCACGCGCATAAATGCTTCAGAGGACCCCCGCGGATCATCTTGAGACAACATATCCGATTATCTACACCGATCGTTCCTTTCTCATGCAAATCTATGTACACAACCTGCTGACATTAGCTTAATAAACAATTCATACCTACACGTCACAGCCCAGTGGCTATCCAACTCGCCTCTCTCGAGCGGTCCGGGTTCAAACCCCAGCGGCGCGCGCCAATGACTTTTGTGGACTAAGGCCTTATCCCTCCCATTGTGAGAGGAGACCCGTGCCCAACAGTGGGACAAAAAAAGGGTTGTGATGATACCTATCATGAGTGACCGGTCGGCGTGGTGTCATTTAGGAGAGACCTATGTCCAACTGTGGACCTCGAAAGGCTGATGGATGGATGGATGGATGATTTCACCCATGGGGTAGACAGAAGTGTGTGGTTTCACCAGTTATGTTCAAGTTCCATAGGTAGGCCTTTTAGATCCGATTAGACCGACCGCGCCCGACGTTGCTTATCCATCACGTAAGATGGACTATGAGTGCCAATATTTAAATATTAACAGTCCAATGTAACGAAAAAAAAAAAAAACAAATTATTCCATATTCGCCACGCTCGCCACGCTCGCCACGTCAAAAATTTGGTTTGCCCTCCGCCTAAAGATGTTTCACATCAAAAAATATGCCTTTACTTAGCTTAAAGTACTTTTGATTAGATAAACAAAAAATGAATTAATTAACTCAAAAACATAATCGCATACATCAATGTCGACTAACAAGAACCAATTAATGTTAATCAAAGGCGAATATCATTATTTTTTGCCGCCAAAAGTTTCCATACTTGTCAGAATTATTTTTTAAATAAGGCCAGATCCAGATGTCAGGTTTTCATTGAACAACGTCGATAGTAGTTTGTCAATGAATGATGTCATGGCGTGGCGGTGGTAGAATCTGTACAGGGTTTGTCCTCTGAAGAAAACTTACTTTCTTACGTGATTTTGACGTAGGTAATAACGCCTTCGATAAAACGATGAATGCCTACATATACGAAAAAAATTGAAAGAAGAAAGTAAGAATGAAAGAAAAAAATGATATAACCAAATTACAATAGGTACATTGTAAATTAAAAATTTGCAACCCGAAAAAAAATGTTTAACAGAATACTACCTTGGACTGGACCTTGTGTGGGATTCTACCTACAAATCAGGTTATTCAGCTGACTTTTACTGTTTCAAATCCTTGACCATCAATTAAAAGTAGATATATGGATATGTAGATATGTATAGGATACTTACTCGTAGGTATGTCTCAAACTGGTTGTCAACGCGCGACCTTAACACGATCTTCCGTAGTTCCGTAGTTTATTTGTCACCTTAATCCCTGTAAAAATCTACAAATTAGTTGCACTTCCTTCAGTAGAACAACTCGTATTTCCTAAACCTTCAGATGTATCTCGTATGACAGCCCCCACAGACCAAGCTACGGGAGGTCTAGATCATACTCCACTACGGTGCTCCAATGTGAATTGGTGGAGGGGTTAGTGGCATTTTCCTTTTTTTTAGGGCAAGGATATGATGGCAGTTTCCCAGTCAGATGGCATACATTCCTGCAAAAGAATCAGATCTGCTGTAGTATTGGTGAAACAGGCTCTACTATTGCTTTTAAAGTGTCATTAGACATCTGATCTTCATTTTCTTCATTGACTTCAAGGATTCTATGGAATTTATTATTTCACTTTAAAAGAAATGTGGCACCGAGTCTGCATTCTCATTGATAAAGGCTATACTTAGTATATTTTAAAACATTCCTGGATGGTGGAGGTTATCTACACCTCTTATCATTATCTTCTGCACGTAAAATGATTCGACGCGGGTGGAACCGCAGGGAAAACTAGCTTTTTATATAACTTTATTTTAACAGAAGGCTAACATAGCTAAGACCTCATCATCATCATCATCACAACCCTTTCTTTGTCCCACTGTTGGGCACGGGTCTCCTCTCAGAATAGGAGGGATTAAGCCTTAGTCCACCACGCTGGTCAAGTGCGGATTGCCAGACTTCACATGCATGTAAGTTTCCTCACGATGTGATCTGAATCTGAATCTGCTTCACCGTTATAGCAAGAGACATTTAATTTCTTAAATCGCACATAACTTAGAAAAGTCATTGGTGCGTGCCGCTTGGGTTTGAACCCGGACCGCTCGAGTAGGAGGCCACTAGCACTATCTGCTAGGCTTGCCTCGTCAAGTAATCAACTTGCTAGACAACAAAAGGTAGCTTTATTAATGCAGTTGTTGTATGCCATCAAAATTTGCATCAACTCAAACATCAGTGTTTCAACACATTGTCATCTCCCAGACAGCACTTGGTTAAACAACCTTGTTTTTAGTGGAAAATTTACTACCGGAAATGGAAATTCTACATGGAAATTTTAAATATTAAAATTTTAGTAACTTTAAGACCTAACGGATTGCCACTACTTTGCGCTTGCAGCTTACTGCTCTCAACTATGGAAACTTACTGCTCTCGAATATAACTTGAATTAAAATAGACTTGAGCGCTTGCAAAACTTGTGTATTCGCTTTGACGAGTTATAACATGTCAAATGTGTATTCGATTAGTGTTAGGAATTTATAAGTTTGATCACGATTCCCATTATTAATTAAAAGCTTTTATTTAACTTCACTCGTATGTATTCATGTAGGTATGTATGTCCTGGAATCTTGCAATCAATATTTCACCCACTTCCACTGAAGCTATCGAGCTGAAATTTGGCACACATATTAGGTTCCGATGACAATGCATGAAAATAAAATAAAAAGTTATAAAAGCTTTTAAAAAAAAAAATTTTTATTATTTTATTGTGTTCGCTTCTACAATAAAATACCCGGAAATATTACTTAGGTATCTCTCAGAGATTAAATTTAAATCTTAAATTAAACAATACCTCCTTATAAGCTTTCTACAAAATTAATGACTACTTGAACGATAGAAATGTAAAATAGAGTAGAAATGCGATGTATCTCCAGCTCCACTTGTTTAAAAATAATGTACTTACCTTAATAAAATTATAAAAATTGTAAATTTAGAAAAGAGTACTATCGAGTTTCTTGCCGTGTTCTTCTCGGTAGCATCAACTTTGTGAACTGGCGGTAGATAAAAAAAATGTATGACTTTCATTAAGCGTATACAAAATACCATCTAATGAAAAATAAATGAATCTGAATCCGAATCACAGGGATACTTTTTTTTAAAAGCTTTTATTTAATTTCAATCGTATGTATGTATGTATGTATGTCCTGGATTCTTGCAATCAATATTTCACCCACTTCCACTGAAGCTATCGAGCTAAAATTTGGCAAACATATTTGGTTCCGATGACAATTAATGAAAAAAAAAGCAAAAAGTAAAATTTAAAAAAAATAATTTTTAATCTTAGTAATTTGCTTTTTAACATCGTACATTCTCATCTTCCTCGTCCTACCTGCGGGATTTTCGTTTACAAACCCACCTTACGCCGCCTTCAGAACCCATCGCTTATCTTCTATCATCATAAGTTCATCCCACAAGACCAGTATGTATTCTAATTCCATCTCTTATCTGTGCATGCAGTAAGATTGTGGAATTCGCTTACCACTTCATATAAGCGACTCATCTATTTCTACGTTCAAAAAGCGAGTCAAGTAGCACTATTTTTCCTTGGTAGTATTATATTTTTGGCTGTTTATTGTATATCATGTAGTTTCTACGTGTATATGAATATTTAATATTTAAATCTTTATTTATATACCCATATTTGATTAGGTGTATATGTAGTATGATATTATTTTAACATTTGTGTAATATTGTATTTATTATATTATTGGATAAAATATGTATGATATATGCCCACTGGAAACTTCTAAAACTCAAAACATTTTTCGAATCGAAACACTAGCTACACCAACACTTATAAACGCATACACACACACACACACAGAGAGAGAGAGACACATACACATATGCAAGGGAGATATCGAATTGTTATTACATTTATTTTTATATTTGGTAATGTACCTACAATATTTTCATAACAATTTTTTTTGGGGATTTTTAATATGTGAATTAGTAAGTTTAAAGGGGAACCAGGGAGCACCCTTTAGTCCCGCCCAACAACACAGGGACAGGGGTTGGTTGAAAACCAGCGCTGCGTAGGACCTATGTCAGCTGAAGCTGAGCCCAGCTGGGCCAACTCCTGTTGCCCACTCAGCATGTTTTTTCCTACCTGTGATTTTGTATTGTACCTAATTGTGTGTGACAATAAAAACATTTGTATTATTTATTATTATAATTATTTTTAATATTTTTGTATTGCATTATGCTGTCTAAATTATATTGAAGTGTATATTGTATACACTTTTGTCTACCGTCGTTAGCAAATTTCCTGTTTCGGATCTACTGGAAGAAATTTCATAAGAAATAAGTAGCCTGTGTACCTCTTCCTTTTCCAGGAACAATATAAAATCATTATGATTTTATATTATTTTTATTTCACGTATTAATATGTAAAATATTGTATGTAGGTCCACTGCTGTTTGGCAATTTATGTACATTTTAAAGTTGTTTTAGGTGTTGTGTAAATTTATTTAATTATTCACAATATCAGATGTATTTTGTCTTGACAAGACGTCAAACAATAAATGAATGTAGGTGCATAATTTATTTTATTTGCATATATTTATTATTGTGTAGCAGTAAGGAACCAAATAGCGTCCATAGCCCAATGGCTCGGTTCGATTCAATGTGATCGAAAGAGTTAAGCAACGACGGGCCCGGTCGGTATGTGGATGGGTGACCGCTAGTGGCAAAAAAATTTCATGGACGCTACCGTGCTTCGGAGGGCACGTAAAGCCGTCGGTTTCGGTTGTTTTCAATGTTGGAAACAGTCGTTAAGCCTTGTCGAAGACCTTCGGGTGGCTATAGAACATTCGACACTGGGTTGGCCACTAACCCCTCCACCAATCCGCATTGGAGCAGCGTGGTGGAGTATGCTCTAGACATCCCGCAGCTGCGTCTGTGGGGGAGACCCGTGCCCAGCAGTGGGACGTCTATGGGTCGCAGCGAAGGAACCAAATAGATGTTTCAATGGGCGGACTTATGCGTAATCAAGTGGGCAACCCGAATGCGGGCAGACGTCGTTAATGTATAATAATGTACCTAAATCTAATTCTACGCGAGCGAAGCTGCGGGCATCCACTAGTTAATAATAAATTAGTTCATTGGACTTACTAACAAAGCAAAAAAATACATTGGCATGTTTTCCGGTTTCCCAGCAAGGCGCTATGTTAATAGTCACATTACATACTTGTACTAAATAATACGCCTTAATTCCTCGTAACTGTTGCATCGTGACCTCACCGTTCCGGCACGGTAATACGATACTATTACCGTGATTCCGGTATCCTTGATCTTGAAGACACACGTGCACGCGTTGAGACGAATTTTTTCTTGCCGTAACCACGAAGTAAGCAAAGGAGAGGAGTTGTTACTGTCCCTTGTCGCTTAAACTGTGTCCTCTGACGTCATGCCTTGGCCTACGCCTGGTGATTATGGTGAATAATGAAAATATAACGATTGCTACCAATATTCACCGACGACACAAGTGAATTTTAAAAATCAGGTGGAATCATTTATTGCTCTCATCAACTCCGTGAACAGGCGTCACTAGTCATGGGAAAGTATTTTCGTTGGTTTGTTGGTTTGTCCTTCCGTGCTGCAAACAGGTTGTTTCGGCGTGGCCACATTTAGCGAAAGCATAAGCTCTATTTAGGCCACTTCAAGAGACCATGAGAGTTCTACGTGAACGTGAGATTTTGTATGACATGACCATGGAGGAGGATAGGAGAGGAGACGACGAATTGGCATTTTGAAACAATGATCCGCCATCACTTCGAAGCTCACTTCGATTTCGAATTTGAACTACAATTTCACCTGTCAAATAAAAAGTATTTATTTTTCATTAGTTGGAAAAGCTTTTATGGATTGTTCAAAGTCTGTCAAAGTTGTTAAGGGCGGCGGCGGATAGGTGGTGCTGCATATTCGTTTGCTACATTCAATCCTATACAAACCTATGACGACTATCATGACGCGAATATGTACAAAATTTGTACAAAATACAGACAAAACAATGAGGGTGACAAATGATCTCAACCTGTCAGATGGACATAATAATTTTATTCCCGCAAAAACAAGTCAAAGAAACCGCCAGCTATTCAAACATGCCGCAGAGTTGTTGGCACGCCAATGACTTCGTGTTAGGTATGCCATGCGCAGTTCTAACGTCATCTCTGCCTCTGTGTCTGAATATTTAGATAGCTGCGAATTCACGCGGTTAGCTCGTCAACTTACTACTTATTGGCAAATTTTTGCGTCCGTAAGTCCGATTATCTACGCGTATTTATGACAAGAAAATATGTTACGCTCGTCGAGTTCGTAAGTTTGATTTCGATGGCGCATAGCTAACAAAGCAATGTCCCACTGTTGGGCACGTTCTCCCTTCGGAATGGGATATGTTGTATAATGACAGCGTGGGATTTAGGTACCCGGCGCCGAGACGGTATTCGACGTGTTGGAACTCCAATCATTCTTTTATGGTCCATTACGAGTATGTATTATGATTTTCGTTGTAACTTGAAGTTTCATCGGTTGAACGGTAAAGGACACATCTGATACCTGCATGCCTGACAGTTATTCATAATGTTCTCGAAGGCATGTTAAGTCTGCCAATCTGCACTTGTCCAGCGTGGTGGACTAAGGTAAGTGGCCAAACCAGTGTAGAATGTTTTCAAGACACCCGAAGGTCTTCGACAAGGCTTACCGATTGATTTCATCATTGAGATCAACCAGGATCGACGTCCTAACGTGCCCTCCGAAGCACGGTAGGGTCCATGACATTTTTCCAATAGCGGTCACCCATCCACAAACCGACCGCGCCCGTTCGTTGCATAACTCTGTCGATCACATTGAAGCGACGCTACAAGGTATACCCACATATATTATTTGGGATTTAAGAATAATGTGTAGAGTTGTGAATAAGACAATTTATATGAAAATAATCGTATAATTTCTGGCTAAACTAAGAGTCTATTAACACCATTAGCCGAATATCTGTCGCAGGCATATTGTATAATTCCGCCGTTTACATACGGCGTCGGCAGTTTATAAACGGCCGCTGTTATGTAAAATGCCGAAGGCAAATTGAAAACTCGTTCAATGTGCGGGCTAACCTAATTTAATACGTCGGTCTGTCATAAACGTCGACGGAACCCCGCTTCGCGGGGTCCCTTTTTTGCGTAAATAAACATAGACAAAACCCTAACCTAACCTAACAAATTTTGAGTTGATTGTGTCGTTTTTTCTTGGCAGGGGGCTTTGCCCCTCGAGCCCCCCTTTTTTAGTCACATGCAGTACGAGTTTAAGATGGATGGACATGAAATGTTCAGGTTAGGCATAAAATTTAAATTTACAAAGAAAATAAGAACCCCGCACATTGAACGAGTTTTCAATTTGCCTTCGGCATTTTACATAACAGCGGCCGTTTATAAACTGCCGACGCCGTATGTAAACGGCGGAATTATACAATATGCCTGCGACATATCTACTACAGTAATACTTCACTTATTCTTCTACATACATTAATAATGGCACTTGGCAATAAGGTATGTATTATGTTTACTGAGGTTCGCATCATGAGGTTGGATAAACTCTAATAATATAAAAATATTGGCGACAAAAACAAGTCACTTGTCGCATCTTAAGCAGAATAATAAGGAAAAATACGAACAAAAATAACAAAACATCACGCCTCTATTTCCACGAAGAGTTTGACAGAGAGAGATAGACACTATCTATACTTCTATACATCTATACTACTATTTTAAAGAGGAAAGATGTGTTTGTAATGTTTTCGCACAAAAACTTCTGGACCGATTTCAAAAATTCTTTCACCATTACAAAGCTGCATCTTCACTGAGTGACATAGGCTATATAATATTGCTAGGTGTAAACGAAACTATTGTTATGTCTTATTCCACGCGAGCAAAGCTGAGTATATGTACTATACTACATCCACTTATCACCAGTTATGTTTAGGTATTTAAGTAATGAAAATGTAATTATTGTGGTTGTATTTTAATTGTTTCATGGGATTAAAAGGCTGTTTTATTTATTTACTAATGGACGCCCGCAGCTTCGCTCGCGTGGAATTTTATTTATTTATTTATAAGCCTTTATTGCTGTACTACTTAATTAAAATTAATATTTAATAATATTAATTTAAATTAATTAATTATTTTTTTACGAATATCCTTTTTGTACAGCTTGTCCTAGGACAAAGGCCTCCACCAATGACCTCTACTTGTCTCTATCCCTAGCGCTACGCGGCGACGTTAGCTAAAACTACGTACTCGTACATACAATTTTGTGCGCGTTATTCAAGTAAAATTTCTTTATACACGCTTGACTTGGGGAGTAAGCTGGTGAATGCGTGACGAGAGCGTTACGAAAAGTGTGATCGGGCGAGGCGAATCTGCAGGGCTCTATCCTATCTCTTAATATTTATTTTTAACATCAACGATATTGATATGGTGGAACTAAACTAAAAGTAACTTTGTAGACGGGCCAATCATTTTAAAATACGTTAATAACATTGATTAAATCTTAAATACTTAAAGGCTGGCCTTCTTCCAAACAAAACCAACACTGAAAACATGTCAAGTAAAGCCCAGGGCAATTTTTATTCTCTCATTCATGCTGATTACCAAATTGCTGACTGTATCTCCCAGGGGCAATGATATTATTACAATAATTATATATTCTCTTTATCAACAATATTGTTACTGGAGCTCAAGTGTAAAGATACCGGAGTGAAGATGGACAGATCTATCAGTATCCAAAGGTTAATGCTATGCAATTATTAATCCTCGTCGATCATATATCTGGCATCCCCCAAGGGTCATATCTATCTCCCATACTATTTATTTTCTACATCAACGATATCGATGTTGGAGCTAATCTAAAGGCAGGATACCGTCCTGGCCCTAACGCTTGCAGGTGGCGTGTGGTCAGGCGCAAGGCGCGGGGAGTGATACCTTATCTGGTATCCCACAAGGGTTAATTTTATCTCCCATATTTTCTTCATCAATAATATCGATGTTGGAGCTAATCTAAAGGCAGGATATCGTCCTGGCCCTAACTCTTGAAGGTGGCGTATGGTCAGGCGCAAGGCGCGGGAAGTGATACCTTATCTGGTATCCCACAAGGGTTAATTTTATCTCCCATACTATTTATTTTCTACGTCAATGATATCGATGTTGGAGCTAATCTAAAGGCAGGATATCGTCCTGGCCCTAATACTTGAAGGTGGCGTGTGGTCAGGCGCAGGGCGCGGGAAGTGATACCTTATCTGGTATCCCACAAGGGTTAATTTTATCTCCCATACTATTTATTTTCTACGTCAATGATATCGATGTTGGAGCTAATCTAAAGGCAGGATATCGTCCTGGCCCTAACGCTTGAAGATGGCGTGTGGTCAGGCGCAGGGCGCGGGAAGTGATACCTTATCTGGTATCCCACAAGGGTTAATTTTATCTCCCATACTATTTATTTTCTACATCAATGATATCGATGTTGGAGCTAATCTAAAGGCAGGATATCGTCCTGGCCCTAACGCTTGAAGGTGGCGTATGGTCAGGCGCAAGGCGCGGGAAGTGCGTCATCACGCAGCTGTCGCAGCGTGCGCCGGCACGACATCCGCCGCGAGCCCAGGCGGGGGAAGCCCAGCACGCGATCCACTTTCACCGGGGCTTCGCGCCTGAATATACAAATACAAACATTCTATATTGTACAGCATTCATATGTGTTATAATTATCAATTAACTAGTATGTTAATAATTGGCAGTCTTATCGCTACAACGCGATCTCTTCCAGATAATCTACGCGGGTGAGGAGCTAAATAAATGTTGCGACTGACTTAACCAAGTTTAGATTATTCGTTAGGCTATGATAATTCGCTGCGACCCATAGACGTGCCATTCTGGACATGGGTCTCCCCCACAGACACTGCTGCGGGAGGTTGTTTTAAATGCTGGAAACAGTTACCTAAGCCTTGTCGAAGACCTTTGGGTGGCTTGAGAACAATCGTCAGGGTTGGCCACTATGATAATTAATGGCTACCTGAAGAACATGTGGTGCTCCACGCTGGTCCGCCACAGCCTCTCGCTGGCCCTGGTGGACGGCAGCTTGAAGCCGAGGTGCGTCTCGAACTCGTCGAACTCGCTGGCGCGCAGGCGCAGGGTGTAGCTGCGCTTGTTGTAGCTGATCTTCGTGATCTTCGCCCATGGGAAGCGGTTCATCACTACCCTGTGTTCAAATTCTGTTTTTTTAGTTTGTGTCTTTGTTTGTAATCGGTGAATTATCTTCAAAATAAAAGCTAGAAAGCTAGAAAGTCTAACTAGCTAAACAGATAAAAAAACAATAACAAAATCGAACTGAAACTGCGTAATTAATTACCTGTAACTTTAAAACGGGGTCGTTGAGGTAAATTTTTTTGCATGTTTTTCATGATTAATTATTATTTTATCTACAAGTTCTTCAGAGAAACTGTGGATCTATCTCTTATCGTTGTAATGGTATTAATGATTAAATAGCCTACAAAATTATTATTTTTTTCGTAATTTTATTTATAATTTCTTGTCTTATATTCGCACATTTCGTTTAATCAAGTTTAAAAAAAAACACATTGTATATTTTATTACTGAACGATTCGTGAGTGTCTATACCTATTCATAGTTGAAGTTACCGACTTACTCACGTGTGATTTAACGCGCTCACTCCTGAAGATGATCATCGTAATAGATCGAAACTAGTCGGCCTATTTCCGACTTAAATCACACGTGAATAAGCCGGTAACTTCAACTATGACCACATTGTATAGTTACGTTGTGGTATTAGTTAGTAGCGTCCATAGCCCAATGGCTCGACTCGATTCAATGTGATCGAAAGAGTTAAGCAACGACGGGCGCGGTCGGTTTGTGGATGGGTGACCGCTAGTGGCAAAATTTCATGGATGCTACCGTGCTTCGGAGGGCACGTAAAGCCGTCGGTCCCGGTTGTTTTCAATTCTGGAAACAGTCGTCAAGCCTTGTCGAAGACCTTCGGGTGGCTTGAGAACATTCGACACTGGGTTGGCCACTAACCCCTCCACCAATCCGTATTGGAGCAGCGTGGTGGAGTATGCTCTAGACCTCCCGCAGCAGTGTCTGTGGGGGAAACCCGTGCCCAGCAGTGGAACGTCTATGGTCGGAGCGAATTATGTTAGTAATATCTTACCCGTCTCGCAGCACGGTGACCCCGGAGGCACATACAGCGAGCGCTATGTCCACGTCATCGGAGTCCTTCACGCTGTGAACCTCGGTCCCGTACAGCGCGAGTCGCTTCGCGTTCTCCAGGTAGTTCAGCTCTGCTTGAGCTGGGGTTTGGCCTCTGGAACATTGTAAGGAAACGTATTCAAACACAGATACATGAAGTTACTAGTGGACGCCCGCAGCTTCGCTGGCGTGGAATTAGACATAATTATAGATTCTTCTTAACGCGTTAACTTTAGCTCCACAAATTTGTATTGTACAAACACGTAAATGTGTTATCCCCTATGTTTATTTTACACCCATAAGGGTTACATTTTTACAAGCTTTGAATGCCATATTAATTTATGTCTATTCAACAACCTGAAATATAAATTTTAAGCTTCTAATTCTGAAAACTACAATACTTTCATACTACCTTTTATCCCCCTTTTCAACCCTTTACAACACTTTTTTCCAATTAAAAAGTAGCCTATGTCCTTTCTCAGGCTCTAGACTATCTGTGTAAATTTAATTTAAATCGGTTCAATAGTTTTGGCGTGAAAGCGAGACAAACAGACAGTTACTTTCGCATTTATAATATTGCTATGGATATGGATGAGCTCATTTTTTTGCACAAAATCCTATGGAAGTCTCATTGCTTTTAAACCATTGAGTTATCTACAATAGATAAGCTATCCTAATCAAAAGTTGTCGTCCATCTCATGCATAAAGTAATGTGTAAGTAGTAAGTATTACAATAACGAGCCATAAGGAGCAATATACGGCCTACAAAAGCGTCATTCCCTGCGAGAGTTTATAAATATTTTAAGTATACCATGTCAATACATTCATGACAAATATTATTAATGAATCTGAATCTCAATCTGTATCCGCTGCAGCTCTGACAGAGTGTAGTCGTCTAATCAAACACTTTAAAAATAGCGCAGTTCCTCGTTTATCTTCTAAATAGCCGTAGAAAGATCTGATAACTGTTCTTGAGTGTAGATTTGGAGGTCATCTGCATACAAGGGGTCGGAAGAAGTGATGATATTGAAAGTAGAAAATAGCAAAGAGGAGTGGAGACAATACGCCACCCTGCGATACGCCAGCAAGTGTAGTAACCCAATATAAGGTCCTTAACTCTGTCGACTACATAGAATCGCGCATTGGGCTATGTAAGGTTTATTTAGCTTATCTGTAGCGCTATTTTTTTACTATGTATTTGTTTACTTTTTATATAAATTTATTAAGTGTCCAACGTCTTACTTTAAATTTCTTTGATTATTTATTTTTTATTTTGTTTGGATGTAGATGTAAAGCCTGTGTAATAGTATGTGAATAAAGTTTTTCTTTCTTCTTTCTTTCTTTCTATAGAGAACTGATGAAATTGATAGTATTGTTACGTGTTAGGGTTCGAAGGATTTGGAGAGAAAGACCTGCTGACTCAATGAAGACTTTATTCACTAGCACTAACACAAAGCACTAGGTCAAACACTAAACACTAGGTCCAACACAATGCACTAGGTCCAAACACAAAGCACTAACGATGTCCTAGGTCGTAAGCCAAGTCGTAGGTTTCACTTGTTTCACTCCGGTATCACTAGTTTTCACTTCGAAGTCGCCTCGAAAGCTCGAACTGAACTGCACTCGCGGCCTTCCCCGCGACTATTTATACGTGCCGTCGCGAGTACTAGAAGATTCCGGAAAGATACCGCGTGTTCCCGATCACGCGAGAATGTAGATCCACTAACGCCATCTAGTATCGAGTCGGGATATCACGTTGTCTGTGCGTTCACTGAGTGGTTCCACCAGCGGCGCTAGATGGCGCTAGCTTCCCTGTGCCTTCGTAACACCACTCCCCTCTTAGCGATGCTCGTCCCGAGCATCGTTGTTACTGCCATGGTAACGCGCCAGACGGTCTATGTGTACCACTTTGAATGCTCCTCTTGGTTGCTTTTGAATCCTATAAGTCACATCATTCAGTCGGGTAACCACTTTGTATGGACCGTCCCACTTGGTCTGCAACTTTGGAGATATTTATTGAAGTGTTGTAGCGTCTTTACAACAGCCAAGAGTTCTCTTCTTGTCACACAGTAGTTTCTCTCTGGCCTGGATAAAGATTTGCTGAAATATGCAATAACAACTTCTCTTTCACCCTGTTTCTGAGATAACACCCCTCCAATGGCCGTGTTGCTTGCATCCGTGTCGACTATAAACCGACCTTCAGGTTGTGGATACCCCAGGATTGGTGTTTCACACAGATGTTTCTTCAGTTTCCGAAAAGAATCTTCACAAGTCTCATCCCAACTAAATTGTCGTTTTTCTTCTGTCAGCCGATGTAATGGCTTAGCTATCTCTGAGAATCCCTGAACAAAACGCCTGTAGTATGAGCATAGGCCGAGGAATGCCCGCACTTCGGTTTTGTCCTTAGGGGTAGGCCATTTTTGAACTGCTTCCAGTTTCTCCGGGTCCGTCTGGATTCCATCACTGGAGATAACATGGCCGAGATAATTGACCTTACTCCTGAATAAACGACACTTTTTCGGGTTCAACTTTAATTTGGCTCCCTCTATTTTGGCGAAAACTCGCTCCAAGTTTCGCAAATGGTCCTCGAAGTCACGGCCGACAATGATGACGTCATCTAAGTAGACTAAGCAAGCCTCTCCAACTAAGCCTGCCAGTACACACTCCATGAGTCGCTCAAAAGTGGCAGGTGCGTTGCACAATCCGAAGGGCATGACGTTAAATTGCCATAAACCTTTTCCGGTCGAGAAAGCTGTCTTCTCCTTGTCTTTTGGATGAATTTCCACCTGCCAGTATCCAGATTTCAGGTCTAGGGTCGAGAACCATTTCATGCCACTCAAGGTATCCAAAGTGTCGTCGATTCGAGGTAACGGGTAACTATCCTTCTTAGTGACATCATTGAGACGCCTATAGTCCACACAAAATCTCGTGCTACCATCTTTCTTCTTCACTAATACAACAGGTGAGCACCACGGACTTGCAGACGGTTCAATGATCTTATTCTTTCTCATGTCCTCCAAAAGGCCTTCAACTTCTTTTTCCTTTGCAATTGGTATCCGTCTTGCTCGTTGACGAATTGGCCTCTCACTTCCGGTATCTATCCTGTGCTGAACCATCGACGTTCTTCCAAGGTCCCCTTCTTGACTGGAGAAGATATTCGCGTAGCGCTGTAAAAACTTCTTAGCTTTCATGCTCTGCGAATAAGTCAGATTACTCTTGCAGTCATCGAGTAGCTCAGTCACTAATCCGTAGTTGTTGCTGTTTGTTGAGTCTGCGCCTGTCATCGAATTACACTTTTTCATCCAGACAACTTCCTCGCACTTTCCAATGACGTCACCTTCGTTCAAGCAGATCTCGCGATCACCAAGATTCAGAACCCTGACCACAGCATTACTGCTTCCACTAACAAGGGTTCTCGCCGTCATTAGATTTTGCGCCGATGTCTTGGTAGGTGTATCTTCGATCAACACGCACCTGTTTGCCTTTCTCTTTCCAGCTGGCGGCAGTTTCACCAGCACCCGAGCTTCCGCTCGTCCAGGTATAATGACTTTCTTCACACATGCGACTTTCCCGCAGGCGCCTCCAAGAATGAAGATTTCTTCTTCACCACACTTGAAAACTCCGTCAGCGACATTAATTCTGCAGTTGTGTTTCTTCATGAAATCCAAACCCAAGATGCAATCATCCATAATCTCAGCCACGATAACGTTATGAGAGTATGAGGACTCCCCTACATACATCGTGACTGACATTTCTCCCAGGACGGGTATTGGCTGACCGGAGGCAGTAAGAAGCCGACAGTTAATTCTCCTCTTGTGTCCCCTTGCGGCTTTTACCAGATTTGGGTTCACTATTGTTCTAGAGGCTCCTGTGTCTAGAGTCATTTTGCAATCCGTCCCGTTAATAGTCCCCTGAATCACAAGACTATTCCCGCTGCATGCCTGGGAGATAACAGTTATCGGGGCTTCCTCCGCGTCAGCCAGCACTCGCCCCTTAGTCCTGGCTTTTATTCGTTTCCCTGATCCTGGGTAGGGGACGAAGCCCCTTGCTTCTTCAGCTCCTCTATTTGTTCCTCGATCCTTTTCTTCCATGCCATCTGGGTCTCCTTCTGCGGGCAGTTGAGCTGAAGATGGCCCCTCTCGCCACACTTGTAGCACATGGCTCCAAAAGCTTTCTTTGTAGGAGCCTTAACCTCCTTGACTTCCTCAGAGACCTCGCGGATCTTATGGGTCTGCCGTATATCATGGCGAACCGCCTCGACCTCCAAGGCATGCGCCAATGCTTCCTTTAGTGAAGTATGGTGACGAAGCCTCACTGCAGCTCTGACCTCCAGGTCTTTTATTCCGTCGACAAATGCTTGAACAATATTCGTGTCCACCATCTTGGTGTCGGCTCCTGGGTGTGCCTTCCTGACTAGTTTTTCAATTTCCAACGCCCATTGTTGTAGTCCTTCTCCTGAGCGTTGGACTCTGTCACGCAGTTGGGCACGGAACACGTGCTCCAGGTGTCGCTCCCCGTATCTGGATTCAAGTGCCTCCATCAGGTCTTTGAACCCATTTCCTGTATGTGCTTCCAGGACCGACAAAGCTTGCCCTCTGAGCGCAACAGTGAGAGCGGTCAGGCATTGTTCTTCCGTCCATCCGTTGGCAGTAGCGACAGTCTGGAATTGCTGACGATAAGCGTTCCAAGAAGTAGTGCCGTCGTATGGTGGCACTTTCACTCTTGGTCCTTGCGCCACTACGGTAGTTCCACTAGACATCGCAACTCCCGTGGTTTCAAGGCGCACTACTTTCTTCTGTAATTCAGTGAGGCCGGTTTTCACATTTTCCACATCCAATCCCAACCCGGTAACTCGTTCCTCCACTACGTCGACATCTTTCCGAAGCTTAATCACCGTGCCACTAACATCATTTATAGCCCCAAGCACTTTTTCTTGGAGGTCTCTTTGTTGCTCTTGTAAAGCGCCGAACTTGTGTTCTTGTGCTTCCTTCATTTCCCGAATCAATACGAACAAACTTCCTAATTGAAGAGACACTTGAGGGGCTGTAGAAGCTTCGGTGCCACTGGTGGGCGTGGCCTGTCTGGTAGGCGTGGCAAGGTGGGCGGGGCTAGTGGGCGGGGCTTGGCCCACAGTGGGCGGAGCTTGGTCCCCAGTTGTGGCCTCCGCAGCTCGTTGTGCCCTTGTCCTGACGCCCTCCTGTAAGTCCTCTCTCGGAGTCAATGGCATCTCCAAATCTCACTTCCGACACCAGTTGTTACGTGTTAGGGTTCGAAGGATTTGGAGAGAAAGACCTGCTGACTCAATGAAGACTTTATTCACTAGCACTAACACAAAGCACTAGGTCAAACACTAAACACTAGGTCCAACACAATGCACTAGGTCCAAACACAAAGCACTAACGATGTCCTAGGTCGTAAGCCAAGTCGTAGGTTTCACTTGTTTCACTCCGGTATCACTAGTTTTCACTTCGAAGTCGCCTCGAAAGCTCGAACTGAACTGCACTCGCGGCCTTCCCCGCGACTATTTATACGTGACGTCGCGAGTACTAGAAGATTCCGGAAAGATACCGCGTGTTCCCGATCACGCGAGAATGTAGATCCACTAACGCCATCTAGTATCGAGTCGGGATATCACGTTGTCTGTGCGTTCACTGAGTGGTTCCACCAGCGGCGCTAGATGGCGCTAGCTTCCCTGTGCCTTCGTAACAGTATTAAGGAAAATAACAAAGAGGAGTGGAGACAATACGCCACCCTGCGGTACGCCAGCAGGAATCAACGCGAGCCATTGTGCTATGGAATGTTTATTTAGCTTTATTGTTCTTTATTGTTGTTTTTAATGAAAATAAATAAATAAATAATACATGTGAAAAGCGTATGTAACTAAATTGAGTCGACTCCAAAGTGCAAAGGTGCAAAGTGCAATCAGTAAATAAATATTCTGTCTTGAATGTTTAATTAGTTACGGCGGTGACAGACCATTGGCTATCGAACTCGCTTCTCACTCGAGGTCCGGGTTCAAATATAAACGGCACCAACCATTTTCTGAATTATGTGCGATTTAAGAAATTAAATGTCATGTGCTTTAACGGTAAAAGGAAACGTTAATAAATCGGGTGGAGTGGTGTCGATTGAGGGAGGCCTATGCCCAGCAGTGGACCTTGATAGGTTGATGGATGGATAGCTTATCCTATACCTGTGTTTCGGGGCTTGTTTTGACACCTGTGGGCGGTGACAGCCCAGCAGCTATCGAACTCGCCTCTCACTCGAGCGGTCCGGGTTCAAACCCCAGTGGCACGCACCAATGACTTTTCTAAGTTATGTGCGTTTTAAGAAATTAAATGTCACTTGCTATAACGGTGAAGGACACATCGTGAGGAAACCTGCATGCCTGAGAGTTCATCATAACGTTCTCGAAGGTATGTGAAGTCTGCCAATCCGCAATTGGCCAGCGTGGTGGACTAAGGCCTAATCCCTCCCATTCTGAGAGGAGACCCGTGCCCAACAGTGGGACGTCTATGGGTCGCAGCGAGCGATACCTGTGTTTCCGGTACAGCTCGTCGATCTTGTCCTCCAGGTCCGGCGTGAGCGCGGCCAGTGGGGCAGCGTGGTGCGCCGCGAGCACGGAGGGCGGCGCGCGCGCCTCGCGGTCCCCCAGTTCCGCCTGCAGCACGTATGACGCCAGGAGCGCGTATGTGATGGTCGAGCAGGTCAGGCGACCTGGAATAGCCACAGGATTTTTTTTGAAATGAAATCCATACTTATAATACTTATACTTATATACTTATATACTTATATAATTATATACTTATATACTTATATACTTATATACTTATATACTTATATACTTATATACTTATATACTTATATACTTATATACTTATATACTTATATACTTATATACTTATATACTTATATACTTATTACTTATAATATTATAAATGGGAAAGTGTGTTTGTTTGTTTGTCCGGCTTTCACGTCGCAACGAAGCTATTATATGGTATGGTTTTTGTGTGTGGAGATAGTGAGGAGGGTGGAGAGTGACGTAGGCTACTTTTTACCGCGGTAAAACATCCCCATTGGAAGATATCGATGTTTGTTATTTGCTAGATATTTAGTTCCGGACGTTGTTAATAGATGGCATTGTTAATTCCCTTTTCCCACGCGGGCGGAGCCGCGGGTAAAAGCTAGTAAAAAATGAATAACATTAACAAAAAAATTAAAAAAAAAAAGCTTTTTATAACTTTTTTTTTATTTTCGTGCATTGTCATCGGAACCAAATATGTGTGCCAAATTTCAGCTCGATAGCTTCAGTGGAAGTGGGTGAAATATTGATTGCAAGATTCCAGGACATAAGTATTTTTTTTTAAATGAAAAAAATTAAATGAATAACTGAACTGAACTGAATAACTTGTCACACCTAAAGACAGTGGCATGTCTCAGTCGGCCTAAATAACATTAACAAAATTTAAAAAAAAAAAAAGCTTTTTATAACTTTTATTTTATTTTCGTGCATTGTCATCGGAACCAAATATGTGTGCCAAATTTCAGCTCGATAGCTTCAGTGGTAGTGGGTGAAATATTGATTGCAAGATTCCAGGACATATATACATGGATACATAGATACATACGAGTGAAGTTAAATAAAAGCTTTGTCCCTACTCCGCGGCCGAATGTAATGCGACATGCAACCCATACCAAAAATTTTCAGACGATGTAATAAAAGTTTAAACACAAAAGCAAACAAACAAATCATGGCGTTAGTCTAGCTAGACGAAAAACGTAACACACTCAGCATGTGCCGCACCGGTTAAGCTGCAGCGCTGATTTTCAGTGTGCTCGTTTTGTCGCATAGTTCGGACGATGATGACAAATGTTAACTAAATACATACAATCAGGAACATATTCATATAAGGCTACTTTTTTTTAATACTTACTTGTCCTTTCTCGTCTGTCTTCTGCTGTAACGATGAAAGAAAACATAGCGAAAACCCTGCATGCCTGAGAGTTCTCCATAATGTTCTCGAAGGCATATTAAGTGGACTAAGGCCTAACCCTGCCCATTCCGAGAGAACACCCAAGCCCAACCGTGGGACAAAGGGGTGCGGTGGTGGACGATGACTCACCCTCCATGAGGTCCCTGCGCACCGCCAGGCCTAGTTGGTACCGCGTGACGTCATCGCGCAGCTCCGAAGGCTCCGGGGGGTAGAACTTCACCGAGAACCGCACGTCCCACGGCTCGTCTAGAACATAGACAAACTATGTGTTTAATAGACAAGTTTTGTAAGTCACATTTTCTCTGAACAAAATTCAGTCATGGAAGAAAACAAAAGACTAATGGTACGGTTAACGCTGGGAATACACGTCCGATTTTTCTCTCCGATAGTCTAATACAAACTTATTTTGTCTACTGCCCACATTGAGAATAAATTATTTTTTAGCGTCCCCATTTTTATAAACCACTATAACCACTAAAACCACTATAACTTAATTAATTAATTATTGTGAGGTATATTAGCGGAGATTAAACATTAATTCTAAACGAGACTTTTACTATAACTCGCAAAAGTTAACTTGAAACCTGAGCGCAGTAGGACGCCCCCATTTTTTTTCTGGGTCTTACCTACCCTACCTACCTTACCCTTTAGGCCTGCAGCGCCCACAAAGGGGCGTTATCGCCCACTTTGGGAGAGACTGGTCTAGTAGATCGATTTAGTAGATCGATAGTCGATAAGTTACGAGTAACCTATAATATAACTAACGCCTGCCAGATACAATTAACTAAATTGTTGTTCTAAACTTACTTCTGAAAGTTTTGGACAGCCGCCTGTTCAGGTCGACCCAGACGCGGGGGTCGCCGCGCTGCGCATGCAGCAGGCCGAAGTAGTCCCTCTCGATGATGTCCAGCGCGCCGCACACCTGGTCCAGAAGATCAGCGCCGGTGGCCTTGCGCTGGAGACAGATCAGCTCATGAGGAAATTTTTTTTTAAATTATTTTAGCTTCAGGAAATATCTTATTAGTTGCCTACTTAATTAATAAAGTGAAGAACTCCGTGGAAGATTTCCTTTATGACAAGGTGACATCAATGACAACAACGGTAATAATAAAAAAAAGGTCACTAAGGGGTCGATTTAAGAAGACAGAGCACTATATTATAACTAAAATAAATATGGTAGTATGTGTAAGAATTCATTTTATTAATATTACAAAGAAGAAAGATTTGTTTGTAATGTTTTCACACAAAAACTGCTGGACCGATTTCAAAAATTCTTTCACCTTTTGAAAGGTGCATCTTCACTGAGTGACATAAGCTATATAATATTACTATGCATCATGCTGCACAAATAAAGTTTTTCTTTCTTTCTATCTTTCTTTCTTTCTTTCTTTCTTCTTTCTTCCTATCTTTCTTTCTTTCTCTCTCTCTCTCTTTCTTTCGTCTTACTTGTCATGTCTCACCTCGACGTCGACGGTGATGTGCTGTCCGTCCAGCAGCTCGACCCTCACGCGGCTGTCCCTGGCGCGCGGCATGCCCTCCTCGGAGGCCAGGCGGCGGAGACTCTCGCGCATCCTACCTGGGGACAAGGGTGCTGATAGACACTCAGAAAACTTCGCAATTAAGGTATAAAGAATATACAATGTGTTTTTTGAAACTTGATCTAACGAAATGTGCGGATATAAGAAAAGAAGTTATCGATAAGAATACGAAAAAAAATTAATTTAGTAGTTTAATTTTTTAGGTATTTAACGAAAACCTCATGTTTTTGTTCTTACTTTGTTTTTTTGTTTGGAAACGGTGACGACATTTCAAGTTTCAGTTTGATATTGTCATTGTTTTATTACCTGTTTAGCTAGTCAGACTTTCTAGCTTTCAAATCAGACTATTTTGATAATTCACCGTTTCGTTTAATCAAGTTTCAAAAAAACAAATTGTATTTCTAAACGTCGTAAGTAAACTATCGCTCCGTCGCTCATAGAAATCTCGCTGCGACCCATAGAGGTCCCACTGCTGGGCACGGGTGTCCCCCACAGACACAGCTGCGGGAGGTCTAGAGCATACTCCACCACGGTGCTCCAATGGAGGGGTTAGTGGCCAACCCAGTGTCGAATGCTCTCAAGCCACCCGAAGGTCTTCGACAAGGCTTACCGACTGTTTCCATCATTGAAAACAACCGGGACCGACGGCTTTACGTGCCCTCCGTAGCACGGTAGCGTCCATGAAATTTTGCCCCTAGAGGTCCATCTACAAACCGACCGCGCCCGTTGCTTAACTCTGTCGATCACATTGAATCGACGCGAGCCACTGGGCTATGGACGCTACATACGTAGAATTCTATAGACCAACTATTTTTAGACCAACTCAGATTGCCAATAGCCTCAACCTCAAACATCCACCTAATAGAAGAGGCCAATCAATTCATTCATTCAATCAGCAGTTTCTGTTTCCTTGAAGTTTGTCTATTGCTTCCAGTTATTAGTGTATCCGAAATCTCTGAACCTCATTAAGGAATGAAGTGAAGTGATATACTAAATGTTATGTTATGCTATGCTTTGAGACTTATGAATGAAGTGTAAAAGCCTTTCTCGTTAAATGTTAATATCAATTATTGAGACAAGATTTGTCATGATTTTTCTTAAAGTACCTTCTGCTTTACATCTTATAATAAGATGGAGAAGCAATGGAACATCGGGATTATTGAACTCGATATAACGTCGTAATTATCGATACGCTTCGTCGGTTATCGACGACACGCTTCGATAAGCTTAGTCGACTTTCCCATGTCTGTGCTATGGTTGTTTGCGCAATTTTTTTCATGGTTGTAAGATTGTAAATGAGCTTGCAGCAGTTGCAGCACCCATCCGCTGCCGCCCATGACAACTGTCACTGACTTTGAACAAGAGTCAAACTGGGATGGTTAGTCCAGTTAGCTGAGAGAGTTAATAAGAACATTAGTTGGTCAGTTCGTTAGTGAGAACAGTAAATGGGGACTGTTAATGATAGAGTATCTATGTAAGTAAGCATTATCTATGTAAGTAAAGATTATCTACGTAAGTAAAGATTATCTATAAGATTATCTATCTATCTTCTAGTTATTAAATCTATGGTCTATCTAGAAGTAAACACTATCCATGTAAGTAGGATGAAATCTGTACGAAAAAAGATAACTAATATAGCTCGCTTTGAATATTAAGTGGCAATGGGCAGGCCACGTCGCTGGCGTGATAACGTATCGGTAAAACACTAAAAGACCACGACTAGACCCTCGAAAAATTCAGTGATCTCCAAAAGGCATGAGAAAAAATGTAAATTTCCTCATATTATTATCCTTCGTCATATCAGCAAGTGACATACAATTACTTACTTATAAAAATAGCAAAAAGGTTAGTCGACATCACAGGAGACCGAAGAGCTGGCAGCTACCTAGGACAGAGAATTAGTATAGCTATTCAAAGGGGGAACGCTGCCAGTATCTTCGGAACCTTGCCTAAAGGGACTCCTTTTATTGATATATTTTAGTAATATTTTTTTTTTGTTTTTGTTTTAGGTTATACTTTTAAGGTTTTTTTTTTATTAATTTAGTTTTAAATTCATTAATTTGTAAATTTACTTTTAAGATATAGATTTAACTTATATGTAATAATAAACGTATTCGAATAAAACTTATAAGAATCTGAACGGAATATGTAAAATTCAAACCTGTGTGCGTGTTTTGAACCCAGTTCTTCTCGTTCGCGAGGCCGATTGTCGGCCACTGTACAACATCGCTCAGCGACTAGCAATTTCGTAAACATCTGAAGATAGACAGCTCAAACAAACAAACGGGCCATTACTATGATATTATTGTTTTCCAGTAATACGTAGTAATACTAATAAAACGTTTATGCTGGATCTGCACTCTCGCCGGTGTGATGTCCACTTTATAGGTCAAACAGGAATATATTTCTCCGGCTACCAGTGTTGATGCGCAAAAAAAAGCAAAGTGAGTACAGCGATTCTGCAATTGTCTCTAAGTGAATGTTGTACTACACTGTAGGTACTGATGTTACTGATACTACGAATACTCTGAATACAACGGTTTCCCGCTGTCTTCTTCAGTTAACACACCATGTACCTAACGTACAATTTACAAATTATAAATAAAGATTTTTTTTTGGCTTTGTCGGTATGTTTTTAAATAAATAAATTTCAGTTGGTCACGCATAAGAAAAAATATGCATTTAACTATTAATTACTAAATTAAACTGTTTATTTATTTATTAACAATCAACGTTTTACTTACAGCTAAGTTAAAACGTAAATGTGAAATAAATTAATATCCATAATATTACCCATGTAATTATAGTTAAATAACAAGTTAATTAGCAACACACACAGCGATTCTGCAATAAGTCTCTAAGTGTATGTTGTACTACATTGTCCTTATCTGTAATTGTCATATTATTTACTAAGTTGTATGTTTTGCTGTTGGTGTGTCGAATAAAAAAATGAATCTTATTTTTTTTGTGCGGGAGTATGAACAAAGGCGACGATCCGAGCCGATCTCCGCATCCCACCGCTCACTATCGCCTGCCGAGAATGAAGAGCTAGCATTATACGAGCAATACTTGCAATAATAAATCGTCTATAATCTGTATAATTTTAACACACCCTGCACCTGTTATAGAGCTTCGTACTTCGGTAGACACTAGCATAATTTTTAGTACCTACCTACAAGTTTGCTTATTATTTCAGGATCAAATACACTACGATCAAAGTCACGAAAAAATAGTTTAAAAAACAATTTTAACGAGCGGAAAAGCAATTCGAGAAGCTCAAGATTTATGGGTGTATGATCTTACAGATAAATGGAGATTGAAAGGGAATGTTTTATTCGTTTTATGAAAAAGTTAAAAAACCTAGTTTTTCAATGGTATGTGGTGAATTTTTTTGAACAAGTTTACCAAAATTCGGACACACCTTACCTAAAAATCCTACACTTAAAATGTTGCCCATGAAACAGGTAAAATTAGAATAAGAATAAGAAATCTCTATTCACACACACATGGACACAGATATACCTACAGAATTAAAACATAAATAAAATAAAATAAAAAAACAAAAAAGAACAATAGTAGATTGAAAATAAGCATATTATTAGGATTTGAACCGCTATCAAAACAATACAGTTTTATTTTTATAAAAATAAATAATACATACAATACAGATTCTACCGTATTCATTTAAAAATTGAAGATATAGTGCCCTGGCCCCTGATAGTGCTAGCCATAAACAAAATAGCAGACGATGCTTCGGTTTATGGTGAAAATACATAAATCAAAGAAACCATAATGTATCAATTCGATGAGTTTTACGCACGGATAGACGTTGAAATAGATACGGGGTTTATGGCCATTTATATTAGGGTTTTATTGATTTCTAGCGCCAAGAACGTGGAGAATTTGCACTAGAGCTGAGCAGAGCTAAGGTACATTATCTACGGTACAGTATCGAATTTTCAAATTCAACACCATTGAAATAATATGTTCTAGAAGCGACAAGAAAATAAGCTTTGTGGCACTAGACTTACAGCAAAGTTACTTACTCTAACTAACAGTCTTACGGCCGAAATTAATATCAATCAAGATCAATCAATCAGATATCAAATCAATCTCAGATAGGCAAATCAATCCAAAGATTGATTGATAGTTATTTGACACATTTTATATGGAGCATATGTCAAATAACTATCTCAGATAGGCAAATCAACCCAAAAATAGGTTATTAATTTCGGCCGTTAGTTTGTGCCATGCACCGGTTCGGTTTCCATTTTTATTGAATGAATGGATTAATAGGTATTAATTGTTTTAATATAATTGTAAAGAATTTATACCTACATAATTATACCAAGGAGTGTACTGAAGTA
The DNA here is from genome assembly GCA_944567765.1 of Carterocephalus palaemon. Taxonomy (NCBI): domain Eukaryota; kingdom Metazoa; phylum Arthropoda; class Insecta; order Lepidoptera; family Hesperiidae; genus Carterocephalus; species Carterocephalus palaemon. The sequence continues at coordinate 608,054 of OX155663.1, forward strand.
CCGCAAAAACCACTCAAAATCATCAAATAAAAATAATGAAGGACATTTATTATTTTATTACCTTTTTGTTTAGCGCGAAGCCTAAGACGCGGTTAAAACGTGAGCTGTTATTAGCCGCATAATATAAGCTCGCACTGGCGGTTTTTTACCGGGCTGATTTTGTATTAAAATTATGCGGCTTAAAACCGCCCGTTATGCGTAAAACCACCCGTTATGCGGCTTAAAACTGTCCGCGGTTAACCGTAATGCGGCCTCGCGCTTATGCGGTTTAAAACCGCCCGTTATGCGGCTTAAAACCGCCCGTTATGCCGCTTAAAACCGCCCGCGGTTAATCGTAGTGCGGCCTCACGCTTTTGCGGCTTAAAACCACCCGTTATGCGGCTTAAAACTGTACGCGGTTAACCGTAGTGCGGCCTCACGCTTATGCGGCTTAAAACAGCCTGTTATGCGGCTTAAAATCGCCCGCGGTTAACCGCAGTGCGGCATAGCGCTTATTCGGTGTTTTAGCGAACACACTGTCGTACCTCCTAATTTCTTTGCTTGACCAACAGACCCTTATTCCAGAGCTCATAATTTTTTATGAAGTTGAACACGCGATCATAAAAAGTGTATAAAAATATTAAAAATGTATAGGAATGGTTTCAAGTGGAAAATGGGGTTTGATTTCGAAATGATTGCGTTTTTTTTTTCGGATGGGTCCTGTCTGCTCGATCCCACTTGAAGAACAATTTCATTTCTTTTGTAAATTTGTTTTGTGAATTTCGTTATATCCATAAATATTATAAATGCGAAAGTAACTCGTGTCTGTCTCGCTTTCACGCCAAAGCTACTGAGCCCATTTAATTGAAATTTGGTACACAGATAGTCTAGAGCCTGAGAAAGGACATAGGCTACTTTTTATTTGGAAAAAATTGTTGTAAAGGGGTAAAAAGGGGGATGAAAGGTTGTATGAAAGTATTGTTGTATGAAAGTAAGTTGTATGAAAGGACATAGGCTACATTTTAATTCGAAAAAAGTGTTGTAAAGGGTTGAAAAGGGGGGATGGAAGTTGTATGAAAGTATTGTCATTTTCAGAACAAGAAACATAAAATTTATATTTTTCTTAGTTGTATTATTAGCTGTGTATTATGTTTTATAGCTGTTGATTAGATATAAATAAATATGGCATTCAATGTTTGTAAAAATGTTACCCTAGGGGGTAAAATAAACATAGTGGATAACACATTTACGGATTCATTACAAATTTGTGGAGCTATTATTATGCGTAATTCCACGCGAGCGAAGCTGCGGGGTGTCCACTAGTTTATATTTACGTTTAAAATTAACTAAACTAAAACTATATACCTATAAACTCAATGCTTATTTCTTTAAAACTATCTCAAACTTCATAATGAACCAACAAATTAAAACTAATAAGACTTAATGTACGCGTTAGCATGGCTAAAAGATAATGAAAATAATAATTAAACTACGACGGGCTATTATTTTTCAAATTAAAATTTAGTTCTTACCAAATTGTCTAATAATACCTATATATAATGGAGACTTTATTTATGAATACGGCAATGAGTTTTACTAATTAAGTAAGCATTATTTTTAATTGTAAATTTTTATGGACGTTTAGCGCTAAGCACCAACCAACTTCTTTTGTTAAAATATCGTCCTTGCGACCTCAAACTGCGTCGTTTGCTAGCGGTCCCAAGCGTGACAGCTATGAGGTTTAGGGTTCAATCCTCGGGGGAAGTATGGGGGTAAGCATTACGCCTGATTGGTAGGTGGAGGTGTAATGGGAGTGAGTCTAGTGAGATTGTCTAAGACTTTGGTGGCTTGAGAACATTCGGTATTTGGTTGGCCGCTAACTCTACCAATCCGCATTGGAGCAGCGTGGTGGAGTATGCTCTCACTAGATTAGACCTTCAGCCGTGGCTTGAATAGACCCGTGTGTGCTCAAAAGGGACAAAGCAGCTAGCAGAACAAATTATAAGATACTAGTGGACGCCCGCAGCTTCGCTCGCGTGGAATTAGACATAACAATAGTTTCGTTTGCACCTAGTAATATTATATAGCCTATGTGACTCAGTGAAGATGCAGCTTTCTAATGGTGAAATAATTTTTGAAATCGGTCCAGTAGTTTTTGTGTGAAAACATTACAAACAAATGTTTCCTCTTTATAATACGCCGCAGCTTTATAGACGCCCGCAGCTTCGCTCGCGTGGAATTAGTAATAACAATATATGTTTATTTTACACCCATAAGGGTAACATTTTTACAAACTTTGAATGCCATAGGTATTTATTTATATCTAATGTATGCTTCTTTTTCTGAAAATGACAAAGCTTTCATCCCCCTTTTCAACCCTTCACAACACTTTTTTTCCAATTAAAAAGTAGCCTATGTCCTTTCTTAGGCTCTAGACTTCTAGACTATCTGTGTATTAAATTTCATTTAAATCGGTTCAGTAGTTTTGGCGTGAAAGCGAGTCAGACAGATAGACAGACAGAGTTACTTTCAAATTTATAATATTAGTATGGATTAGTATAGAAGTATAGAAGTAGTATCGTCCATAGCCCAATGGCTCGAGTCGATTCAATGTGATCGAAAAAGTTAAGCAACGATGGGCGCGGTCGGTTTGTGGATGGGTGACCACTGGTGGCAAAACCATGGACGCTACCGTACTTCTGAGGGCACGTAAAGCCGTCGGTCCCGGTTGTTTTCAATGTTGGAAACAGTCGTTAAGCCTTGTCGAAGACCTTCGGGTGGCTTGAGAACATTCGACACTGGGTTGGCCGCTAACCCCTCCACCAATCCGCATTGGAGCAGCGTGGTGGAGTATGCTCTAGACCTTCCGCAGATTCGTTTGTGGGGGAGACCCGTGCCCAGCAGTGGGACGTCTATGGGTCGCAACGAGTATAGAAGTATAGATGGTCACCCTACCTCGAGAGTCATTATTAGGCTAATGACACACTCAGTATTTGCAGAGGTCGCGCTTGTCAACCCAATTCTATGAGTGTCTTGGAACTGCGGTGGCTACTGTGGTTTTAATAGCATAACCTCAGATGAATAAAAAAAGGTAGATAAAGCGCGGCCTTAGTTACAGGTGAAGCCAAAAAACTCGGCTCCTTAAAGTAAACACACGCGATCACGCACACAGATGCATTAAAACTACGCTCATTTTCGTCAGTACCTCCCGGAGCGCCGTACAATAACTTTGCCTACAAAATGCCATCCTGTGTAGTTAAATGGTGCAAAAACAACACTAAACGCAACAATAAGTGTCAAGGAATATCGTTTGACACGTAAGTACAAGCAAAACTATATTTTTTAATGTTATCACTACTTCATTTGAGGTTGTTCGGGTCAATGTCGGGAGGTGACGTAACGGGAGAGTGTTGCCAAGTTCCCTTAATTCGAATTGCCTAAACTTGGGTAAGTCGTGGAGAAATTATGTAGATTGCACGTAATTATTGTTTTTGTATGTTATATCTAATTGAAGTCAAGATATACATTTGCGCGTTCTTATGTACCTAAATATTTTTTTTACTAACAAATATTATGGTTTTAGATTTTCAAAGGATATTATTGTAAGAGATGAATGGGTAGGTAGCTGCTATAAAAATGAGCCGAGATGAACCAAGATGTTTTCGATATATACGCAACTTGCGAAGTAATATTAAGAAAAATATCTATAGAGAATATAAATTTGGTGAGGGAAAGTCAGCATACCTATATAGTCACGCAAATTTTAGGTTTTACAGGTAACAATAGAACTTTTAATAACTTAGAAAATGACCACGATTATGCTGGCCATGGGTATAAAGTAAATTTAATACGATTAGTTATTGAAAAATATTTGAACATACGACTGCATCATATTTCTAAAATGAATACAATAAAGATGACGAGTTCTAAGCGCCAAAAATTTACAAAACTTATACAGCCTTTCGCCAGCCAGAATCCTTTATTCTAGGTTAAACCTAAAATTAAATTAAATTAAATTTTTATGTTATGATGAGGTAATATTTACCCCACTTAAGTAATTATCAGGGACTTTTAAAAAAAAGTGGCAACACTTCGCTAACTCACACATCGTTATAAAAATGGTTACAGTTCCTTATTAGAAGTGCGGCATCTACCTTTTTTTATTCATCTGAGAGCATAACATTAGGTACGTCTGTATATTCCCGAAGAGATAAGGGAGTTTTGAAGTCGGTTTTTTGATATTTTAATCTATGATGTGCGATTTAAGACATAAAATGTCACTTGATGTAGTGGTGAAGGAAAAATTGCGAGTAAACCTTGAGAGTTCTCCATAATTTTCTCGAAGGCATGTGAAGTCTGCCAATGCGCATTTAGTCAGCGTGGTGGACTAACGCCTAACGGAATGTGTGGGCTCTTCCGAGAGGAGACCCGTGCCCAACAGTGGGACAAAAAAGTGGCGGTGGAAAGTTTTGTTCCATATTTTAAATGAGCCTGGTGGAAATAATATTAATATAACCAAACCGCAATCCGCATTGGAGCAGCGTGGTGGAGTATGCTCTAGACCTGACGCAGCTATGTCTGTGGGGGAGACCCGTGCCCAGCAGTGGGACGTCTATGGGTCGCAGCGAACCAAACCACAGACTATTAACTTGACCAACCCACCACCCGAGTATATAAAACCGAAACTAATTCGTGACGTCATCTCCGCAATTTAGCTGATGGCAAGCTTTAGATTTACTAACAGATACGATCACGCGATCCTTACTAATATATTACTCCTACTAATATATTGAGTATTTTATTAAAGTGGCCTACTTGTAGGTACATAATACAGTGCTTCTAAAACTAAGTACACTTGTACAATAAAATCATCAAAGTTCAACTACCCTTTATTAATTCGTTGTTTATGAACACAAAACTAAAGTTAGTTTCGTGATACGAAAAGGCTATGAAATTCGGCAATCGCTTCTCAAATCAACATAATTTTTTCTAGGTTAAATTAAATTTTTTTTAGTTAATTTTTTTTAATTTTTATAATTGAGCTAAGATTGAGCTTTTATTTAACTTCACTCGTATGCATGTTTGTATTGTATGTCCTGGAATCTCGCAATCAATATTTCACCCACATCCACTGAAGCTATAGCTGAAATTTGCCAAACATTTGGTTCCGAAGACAATGCATGAAAAAAAAAATTAAAAAAAAAAAGACAAATAAAAAGCTTTTTTTAAAAATAAAAATTGTAATAAATTTTTGTCTATGTCTATGTCTAATTATAATATTCATTATTGTTTTTTCGTTAGCAGTCCGTCTGCGTGGTCTACAGATCTGTAGACCACGCTGCTATCAGTTAGGCATACTCTTTTAAAACATGCCCTATCCTATATTACTATAGTTACTAACATAATTATATGCCCTATCCTATATTGCTTTAAGTAGGTAACTAAGTTAGTGCTTGCTTAAAGCTGTTAGTGCATGGTTAGCACGTGTCTGATAAAAGTGATAAGTAAAAGCGTAGTCAAGTTGCGCAAGAAAGTCGGGCGCAAGATTATACTGTGGAGTCAGTGGAACCACAGAGCATAGTGGACGCGCTGAGCGGTCGGTGACCCCGTCGCAACACTGAATAATAATTAACCCGACCTTATGAACCTGACTCACATCACAAAATACATAGCATGATCAGGACAGACACGAGACAGCCAATCGTGTATGCCAAGAATGACTCCATATGCCACCTGCTAACAATCTATAGGTACTAATATTATAAAGAGGAAACATTTTGTTTGTAATGTTTTGGAAAAACTACTGGACCGATTTCAAAAATTCTTTCACCATTAGAAAGCTGCATGTACACTGAGTGTACTATACATACTTACTACATAGGCTATAATATAAATTAAAATTGTTATGATTAATTCCACGCGAGCGAATCTGCGGGCATCTCCCTTTTCGTCATTAATTCTCTATCAATCTGCATTGGAGCAGCGTGGTGGTATGCTCTAGCTCTCCCACAGCTGAGAGAGAGAGAGCGCCTGATGAGAGATTTCTGACCCTGCTGGAGACGGGGCGAAGGTAGCAGGGGCTACCATCGCCCCGGACCGTCCCTTCAGTTGCAGATCTGTTTTGGTAGGGAGCCCAGGCCGATATCTATCAGCATGTCAGTAAGATCCGCCGCAGTCTGCCACGCTCGGCTAAGTTCAGGGCTTAGCCCTGGGATGATGAGGGCTTTGCGCAAGGGAGGCACCGGTGCGTTCCGTAGGAGATCCCGGAGCATCCTTACATGTGCTAGAAGGCTGCCGAGGGGGTTTTAGTGAGTAGAAATCTCACATACCCCGGCCTCTTCCCCCAGAGTGGTCGGGGATCTTTCGAAGGTTTCCCCCTCGAGAAAAAAAAAGCTCTCCCACAGCTGTGGCTGCGGGGGAGACCAGTTCCCAATAGTAGGACGTCTAGGGATTGTAGTTAAACATTATTTTACTATTTCGAGAAACCATCGAAAACCTGGATCGAAAATAATTTTCACTTGCTTCTTACGTGATTAATTTTATAAGTATATATAATTATATTTGAGATTACTTAACGATTTGTTCAAGTTAAGGTTATTGACCTGATTCTTAGTTAAGTTTAATCTAAGACATAAATGAAGTACCTATTACTCATATAATTTAGGTACCTATCTAAGAAGGTTTTTTTATTCGAACTTGGAATTCTGTCTTTTTTCTTTTTAATCCTGTGAGTGTATTACTACACTATGAATTCATTGCAATTTCCTGTCGGGAATAGGTATTTTGTGCAAGAAGTTAAGGTGCTTGGGTTCTCAGAAGGACAGTTGACAATCGCGCGATACTCCTGTTTGTTACTCAGAACAGAAGTCAACGCTCAGAATATTAAGTATAAGCACTATTATTCTGTGGTATAAGGTACTATTATTCTGTGGTATAAAAAGTAAGTACTGACAGACTTTTTAAATAGTTACTGCCCTACAGACTATGTTGTTTAAAAACCTGACTTATTGTATAGAAAAGAAAAAAACAATTAATTCACCTCAATTTGAGAATTCCGAACACCCAACCAAATTTCAATTATGCATGTGGCACTCAACTTTTTTTAAAGTCTGTATTAACAAGTTTTTAACTGAAAAACAACGACTTTTGTTTAAAAAAAAGTAAATACGCGTTCCCGCACTACATTAGATTCCTGACGATGAGCTTTCGCGCCAGTCGGCGGCAAACTGGTTTAGTAGCCAACCAGTCAACTCACACAGAGCCGGTAACCGGCGCTAACTTGATTGCATTCATGAAATTCGACGTCAGAAAGGGACGATGAATTAATCCCTGCATATCAGTGCATTCTTTATTCAATCTTTTGTTAAGTAGTGATAGGTTTATGGTACGAAGATATACAGAATAAACACTTTTAGTATTTTCCACGCTTTAATCAGTCAAATTAAATTATCACAGTGAACAAATCTATTATGGCTAGCAATGTATCTATCTATTAAACTGACTATTTTATACAATCTCTAGCGCGTCTGGACTTCTTGACTGTTACACGACAACTGCTTATAAATGACGGAGTCGTCGGTCTAGCCGCCTTGTATCGGTCGGGTCCAAAAGGGACCGCCTTTATACCTATGTCTATTGTCATGCCGGCCGGCGGCTAGTGTCAAAGGGAAAGCCGACGCTTTCCCATGGGAGTCTATTCCGCTATCGTGTGTCGGCGGCTCAAACGGAGCGCGGCATTACCAAGCGGCCTTTGGCAATGCCGCGCACCGACGCACCGACAGCTTTATAGCTGCGTACACCTTTGTGCGTTACATTACCTATTATTTATTAATATTATTATAGTAATATATCTGTAACAATATAATATCTAACATTCGGCCATTCTGACTACACTAAGTTTGCCCTCAAACTTACAAGCTTACGTACTAGTTTTAATATTTATAGGTCGTCAAGACAATTTTTAATTATGAATTTAACATACATACATTTTTTTTTCTTTTTCTTAATTCAATTCAATTATTACAGTATCATATTATAAGGGCTGGTAATGATGATCAATACATGATTTTTAATACAAATAGTTATATAATTATAATCATGTTCTTATCTGCACCTGACCCCTCGCCGGCAAGTCCAGAGCTTATCTAGCAACAGGACTGCACGACCGTGTCAGACTTCCAGATTTATACAACTTATAATCATGTTCTTATCTGCACCTGACCCCTCGCCGGCAAGTCCAGAGCTTATCTAGCAACAGGACTGCACGACCGTGTCAGACTTCCAGATTTATACAACTTATATTCTTATCTGCACCTGACCCCTCGCCGGCAAGTCCAGAGCTTATCTAGCAACAGGACTGCACGACCGTGTCAGACTTCCAGATTTATACAACTTATATTCTTATCTGCACCTGACCCCTCGCCGGCAAGTCCAGAGCTTATCTAGCAACAGGACTGCACGACCGTGTCAGACTTCCAGATTTATACAACTTATAATCATGTTCTTATCTGCACCTGACCCCTCGCCGGCAAGTCCAGAGCTTATCTAGCAACAGGACTGCACGACCGTGTCAGACTTCCAGATTTCTACAACTTATAATCATGTTCTTATCTGCACCTGACCCCTCACCGGCAAGTCCAGAGCTTATCTAGCAACAGGACTGCACGACCGTGTCAGACTTCCAGATTTCTACAACTTATAATCATGTTCTTATCTGCACCTGACCCCTCGTCGGCAAGTCCAGAGCATATCTAGCAACAGGACTGCACGACCGTGTCAGACTTCCAGATTTATACAACTTATAATCATATTCTTATTTAATAATTCTAAAATCGTATTCAAGATGATTAAATTAATGATAAACAATTTACAATATTAGTGAACATATTTTATCAAATTACTAATCCTTTGTCAAACCTGTCTCATCATCATTATTATCGGAAGAGTCACTCTGTTCACTAGTAAAAGTGATCCACGGCTGTATACGATCGGCAGACCAAATGTTTGAATATTTCCCTCTAGTAATTTTTGAGCCAGGTATACTGGAAACCTCGTATCTATCATTTCCTAAAACACCGGTTATTTTAAAAGGACCTGTAAACTTTGGTAAAAGTTTCCGACTTTTACCTTCATTGGATGGTAAACTTTTTAATATTTTTACAAGATCTCCTATTTGGTATACTTTGGCTTCTTTTCTTTTTCTATTAAATCTCTGCTTTTGTTGTTCTTGATCTTTATCTATATGTACGTTAATTTCCTGTCTTATCGTGTCAACGGACTTGTCATTTTGTCGAGTTTCATTTAACGTGTCACCTAACCTGCCTTCTCCTTTACTCAGTGAACGTTTACAGAATAATGCTTCCGCAGGCGTCTTACCAATTCCCTTGTTGAGGGTGTTGTTGATTCCCCACTGTATTTTACTTATGTTCTGATCCCATTTATTTTCATTCATATTATCCGAATAAGCTCTAAGACTGTCTAAAATGGTTCGGTTATATCTCTCAACCTGACCATTGGCACGAGGTGCGGAGACAGCATTGAGAATATGTTGAATCTCAAATTCTCCACAAAAACGTTTGAATTCCTGAGAGGTAAAACAGGTTCCACGGTCAGATATCAATCGGGATGGGTTTCCGAAAGTGGAACAAACATCTTTCAAAATTTTAATCGCTAGGCTAGATTTTGTGGTACGAACCGGTTTAATTAGACAAAACTTGGTGTATCCATCTACAATTAATAAAATATACTGGTTCCCCTGACAACTTTTTACAAAAGGTCCTAAATGGTCTACATGGATGGTATGAAACGGTATATCAATTTTGGGTATATTATGTAGATATCCTTCTTTTGGACCAGCTGGCTCTTTACCGAAAGCACAGTGCAGACACGATTTGACATATTTGGTAATGAATTTTTTCATCTTCGAAAACCAAAAATCCTTTTTGATTTTATTAAGAGTCTTATCTACCGAAAAGTGGCCAATGTCGTCATGATTTCGTTGGCAAATTTGCCACCTAGCACACTTAGGGACTACCAATTTAAGATTATCTTTAACCCTACGATACAAACGGTTATTTTTCACTATGAAATTTTGTTTTATATCGACCATTTCTTTATAGCGAGGGTCCTCGAGGACAGATCGAATGTGAATAATTTTGGGATCCGTCAGTTGTAAACTAAGTAACCAGTCATCCTGAGAAATATGGAGTATACGTGTAAGATGCTCACTTTTATCGTGATCATTCACGCAAGGCAGCGGATTTCTACTAAGCGCATCCACGTGCTGCATCGCCTGTCCTGGTCTGTACTCAATAGAGCAGTCGTATTCCTGCAGTGCTATCCACCAGCGAGCTACGCGTGGTATTATATCCTTTTTCGCGAAAGTGGACCGTAATGCATTGCAGTCGGTGACGATGGTAAACGACTTTCCTAATAGATAGACCCTGAATCGACTTAATGAAGCAACCACAGCTAGAGTTTCCAGTTCATATGCATGCATTTTTTCTTCATCTATGGTAGTTTTCCTACTGAAATATGCGACTGGTTTTAAACATGAGTTAGGAAATTCTTTTTGAAACAATATACTGCCCAATCCAATTTTTGAAGCATCACAATGTAATTCGGTAAGAAAGACCGGGTTGTAAATTGATAAAATAGGACGCTTAGTTAATTTTTCTTTTAATGAGAAAAATGCATCTCGCTGTGGTTGTTCCCATTCCCAAGGAATGTTTTGTTTTGTTAGGTCAGTCAACGGCCTAGCTATAATAGCAAAGTGTTCAATAAACTTTCTAAAGTAGCTCGCCAGTCCTATAAACTGGCGAACCTCGTGGACATTTTTTGGCTCGGGGAAGGAAACGACAGCTTCGATTTTTGTTGTACCTGGTCTGACCCCATTAACAGAAATTTCGTAGCCCAGATAATGAATTATTGTATCAAAAAAACGACACTTTTTAACGTTTAGCGTGAGGCCAGCTTCCTTTAACAATATAAAAGTTTGTTCAAGTTTACCTAAGCACTCGTTAAAATCTTTCCCTGAGATAAGAAGGTCGTCCATATATGCTATGGCACATTTTTCGCGGGACTTTCCAAGCATCCTATTAACAGTCCTTTGGAAGACAGCTGGGCAGTTAGCCAACCCAAATGGAGCTCGTCTAAACTGATAGAGATTATCAGGAGTGACGAAGGCCGTTAAATGTCTGCAATCATCTTTGACGGGTATTTGGTAGTAGCCGCTAGACATGTCGAGACTTATAAAATACGAATTTCCACTGAGGAGATCTATCTGATCGTCGATCCGCGGTAATGGATACAGGTCCCTAACAGTTTTTCGATTAAGTGCCCTATAATCTACGCATAATCGATAACCACCTGTTTTTTTTTTTACTAAAAGAATCGGACTAGCGTATGCGGAATTTGATTCTTCAATTATTTGATTTTCCTCTAGTTCTTTGACAATCCCACGAACAATTTCTTTCTCCGAATTACTAAGACGGTACGGCCGGTAAGCTACAGGGGTATCATCCGTTAATTTAATGTCCAACTCTGAAATGTTAGTACAACCCAATTCCGACAGGTTTTGTGCGAAACACTCACGATATTTATTAATTAGGTTGTACGCTCTTTCTTTCTGATCATTGGTCAAATCTGGGTTAATAAGTATATCATTTGGTTGTAGTGGCTCCAAAATGCGGGTGACACGACACTGCAATTGTCCTTCAGAAATGTTATACGGGATAATTTCGTGAGCAATAAGGACGGCGCGTGCTACAATCGAATCTTTCAAAAAGTAAAGCGGTGGTACGTTTTGTTTTTTACATGTTATGTTTAGTATAAATAAATTGCACTCCCCTTGACGAACTCTATATACACCCTCTTGAATACAATACTCCTGGTCGTTAATATTTCTGTAAATACTTGTAACATATACATCGGTATCCGTTAAATCTGTACTGTAGCACTTCAATAAGCCCACGTTGTTTATTTCTGAATCACATAGAACTAATAATTTAATCTTTCTGTCAGTTGGACAGTCTTCAACATTGGGAAGTTCGAGTGTGAAATTCCGTGATGAAACATTAAATGACGTGTCGGTTTTCGTAATCAAAACATTGGGTAATTCGGTAAAATTTTGTCCGACTAATAAGGGGACATGTAAATGTTCTAATACATAAGCCGTTATACTGGCTTCAACTGAATCAATACGCAGGGAGAAAAATGTTTTTCCCACTATCGGAATAGCCACATCAGCAACGCCCCTTATAGAGGGTAGACAATCCAATGACAAGTCTAAACCTAATTTCTGTACAGTTTCTTTAGTAATAAGTGAGCAGTCGCTACCTAAATCAACAAAACATTCAATCAAATTACAATTGTTGACTACTGCCGTTTTATAATATTTAAGGTTATTTGAGTTTTTACTATCTACCAACATTACACGTTTGTCATTAGGTTTTACATTATTTTTTAAGTAACAATTATTTGTATTATGCCCAAAGCGGTTACAACCCTCACATTTAATAATAGGTTTAGGACACTGTTGAACCCTGTGACCTCTATCTTTACAATTAAAACAGGTAATGTTAGGGGTGATAGGTCGATTGCTTAGAGAATTAACAGGTCGGGAGTTAATTACTTGACGAGGTCTATTTAGGCTAGAATTTTTAAAGATATCTTTTTGCTCCTTACACACATCTTTCAAAAATTTGAACAAATCTTCAGGTTCGGTAAACCGTCCTGAAGATGCCCCAGCACGAATTGTTCGATCATCTATCCCGTGTATGATACAATCTACGGCCCTTTTACCGGAAATTTTACACGAGTTTAACAACATAATTTTCTCATAATAGTACTCATCTAAGTTTTCGCCAACTCTAAGGCGCCGTTCAAGCATTTCAGATAAAAGAACACCGTAATTTGTCTCTGATGGGAAAGCTTTGTTTAGAAGAATCTGCCACTCTTGCCAGTTGCGTAATACAGACGTTTGACCTTGATACCATCTTTTTGCGTTACCCACAAGCTTAGGTAACGCGTAGTGCATAATATGGGCTTCGTCCCATCGATATATTTTCGCGCATTCGTTAACCTTTGAGAGCCATGAATCAATTCGATGATTTTTAACCGAAGGGTCGAATTCAGGTATCATATTATTTACAGTCGTATTAATTGATGATGAACTAGGTTTAACAAAAGACTGCAATAATTGAGCGAAGTCATTAAAGTTTAACGTTATATTTGGTGTCGTATTTGCGTTGCACTGACCTGATGTACCACCTTGTGGTACCTGCGATTGATGTCTTGCGACAAACCCCTCGGTGGCAGACGCGGCGACAGCGGGTTCAGCCTCTTGCGTGACAGCAGCGGGCGCCGCACCTGCAGGCGGCAGGCAGTGCTGCACCAACACGGCCGCAGCGTCGTCAGCGCGAGTCCCGCTCGACACGCCGACGCTCGCTGTCTCTGACGGGTGTCGACGTATATCTCGTCCGGTCGCAGAAGTTCTTGAACGTACTTTTTTGCTTCTATCGCCGTCAGTACAAGGTTTAACTCGTTCGGTCGCCGGAACAACTTTGTATAATTCCGGCGTACTAGGAGACCTCCTGCTCGTGCTACGGTGTGAACGAGATCGGTATCGAGTAGAACGATCTCGGCTTTTCTTTCTTGACATTGTATCAGAACTGTGTGATGATGATGATTCTTCACTTGTTTCACGGTGACGTCGTTTTCGTTTCCCAGAGTCGTGTGAGCGTTTCGATCTTTTGCGACGGCCCATTTTGTTGAATTGCTATGGGTAGACCACTTCTGATGATAGGTTTATGGTACGAAGATATACAGAATAAACACTTTTAGTATTTTCCACGCTTTAATCAGTCAAATTAAATTATCACAGTGAACAAATCTATTATGGCTAGCAATGTATCTATCTATTAAACTGACTATTTTATACAATCTCTAGCGCGTCTGGACTTCTTGACTGTTACACGACAACTGCTTATAAATGACGGAGTCGTCGGTCTAGCCGCCTTGTATCGGTCGGGTCCAAAAGGGACCGCCTTTATACCTATGTCTATTGTCATGCCGGCCGGCGGCTAGTGTCAAAGGGAAAGCCGACGCTTTCCCATGGGAGTCTATTCCGCTATCGTGTGTCGGCGGCTCAAACGGAGCGCGGCATTACCAAGCGGCCTTTGGCAATGCCGCGCACCGACGCACCGACAGCTTTATAGCTGCGTACACCTTTGTGCGTTACATTACCTATTATTTATTAATATTATTATAGTAATATATCTGTAACAATATAATATCTAACACATGTGAAGTCTGCCAATGCGCATTTAGTCAGCGTGGTGGACTAACGCCTAACGGAATGTGTGGGCTCTTCCGAGAGGAGACCCGTGCCCAACAGTGGGACAAAAAAGTGGCGGTGGAAAGTTTTGTTCCATATTTTAAATGAGCCTGGTGGAAATAATATTAATATAACCAAACCGCAATCCGCATTGGAGCAGCGTGGTGGAGTATGCTCTAGACCTGACGCAGCTATGTCTGTGGGGGAGACCCGTGCCCAGCAGTGGGACGTCTATGGGTCGCAGCGAACCAAACCACAGACTATTAACTTGACCAACCCACCACCCGAGTATATAAAACCGAAACTAATTCGTGACGTCATCTCCGCAATTTAGCTGATGGCAAGCTTTAGATTTACTAACAGATACGATCACGCGATCCTTACTAATATATTACTCCTACTAATATATTGAGTATTTTATTAAAGTGGCCTACTTGTAGGTACATAATACAGTGCTTCTAAAACTAAGTACACTTGTACAATAAAATCATCAAAGTTCAACTACCCTTTATTAATTCGTTGTTTATGAACACAAAACTAAAGTTAGTTTCGTGATACGAAAAGGCTATGAAATTCGGCAATCGCTTCTCAAATCAACATAATTTTTTCTAGGTTAAATTAAATTTTTTTTAGTTAATTTTTTTTAATTTTTATAATTGAGCTAAGATTGAGCTTTTATTTAACTTCACTCGTATGCATGTTTGTATTGTATGTCCTGGAATCTCGCAATCAATATTTCACCCACATCCACTGAAGCTATAGCTGAAATTTGCCAAACATTTGGTTCCGAAGACAATGCATGAAAAAAAAAATTAAAAAAAAAAAGACAAATAAAAAGCTTTTTTTAAAAATAAAAATTGTAATAAATTTTTGTCTATGTCTATGTCTAATTATAATATTCATTATTGTTTTTTCGTTAGCAGTCCGTCTGCGTGGTCTACAGATCTGTAGACCACGCTGCTATCAGTTAGGCATACTCTTTTAAAACATGCCCTATCCTATATTACTATAGTTACTAACATAATTATATGCCCTATCCTATATTGCTTTAAGTAGGTAACTAAGTTAGTGCTTGCTTAAAGCTGTTAGTGCATGGTTAGCACGTGTCTGATAAAAGTGATAAGTAAAAGCGTAGTCAAGTTGCGCAAGAAAGTCGGGCGCAAGATTATACTGTGGAGTCAGTGGAACCACAGAGCATAGTGGACGCGCTGAGCGGTCGGTGACCCCGTCGCAACACTGAATAATAATTAACCCGACCTTATGAACCTGACTCACATCACAAAATACATAGCATGATCAGGACAGACACGAGACAGCCAATCGTGTATGCCAAGAATGACTCCATATGCCACCTGCTAACAATCTATAGGTACTAATATTATAAAGAGGAAACATTTTGTTTGTAATGTTTTGGAAAAACTACTGGACCGATTTCAAAAATTCTTTCACCATTAGAAAGCTGCATGTACACTGAGTGTACTATACATACTTACTACATAGGCTATAATATAAATTAAAATTGTTATGATTAATTCCACGCGAGCGAATCTGCGGGCATCTCCCTTTTCGTCATTAATTCTCTATCAATCTGCATTGGAGCAGCGTGGTGGTATGCTCTAGCTCTCCCACAGCTGAGAGAGAGAGAGCGCCTGATGAGAGATTTCTGACCCTGCTGGAGACGGGGCGAAGGTAGCAGGGGCTACCATCGCCCCGGACCGTCCCTTCAGTTGCAGATCTGTTTTGGTAGGGAGCCCAGGCCGATATCTATCAGCATGTCAGTAAGATCCGCCGCAGTCTGCCACGCTCGGCTAAGTTCAGGGCTTAGCCCTGGGATGATGAGGGCTTTGCGCAAGGGAGGCACCGGTGCGTTCCGTAGGAGATCCCGGAGCATCCTTACATGTGCTAGAAGGCTGCCGAGGGGGTTTTAGTGAGTAGAAATCTCACATACCCCGGCCTCTTCCCCCAGAGTGGTCGGGGATCTTTCGAAGGTTTCCCCCTCGAGAAAAAAAAAGCTCTCCCACAGCTGTGGCTGCGGGGGAGACCAGTTCCCAATAGTAGGACGTCTAGGGATTGTAGTTAAACATTATTTTACTATTTCGAGAAACCATCGAAAACCTGGATCGAAAATAATTTTCACTTGCTTCTTACGTGATTAATTTTATAAGTATATATAATTATATTTGAGATTACTTAACGATTTGTTCAAGTTAAGGTTATTGACCTGATTCTTAGTTAAGTTTAATCTAAGACATAAATGAAGTACCTATTACTCATATAATTTAGGTACCTATCTAAGAAGGTTTTTTTATTCGAACTTGGAATTCTGTCTTTTTTCTTTTTAATCCTGTGAGTGTATTACTACACTATGAATTCATTGCAATTTCCTGTCGGGAATAGGTATTTTGTGCAAGAAGTTAAGGTGCTTGGGTTCTCAGAAGGACAGTTGACAATCGCGCGATACTCCTGTTTGTTACTCAGAACAGAAGTCAACGCTCAGAATATTAAGTATAAGCACTATTATTCTGTGGTATAAGGTACTATTATTCTGTGGTATAAAAAGTAAGTACTGACAGACTTTTTAAATAGTTACTGCCCTACAGACTATGTTGTTTAAAAACCTGACTTATTGTATAGAAAAGAAAAAAACAATTAATTCACCTCAATTTGAGAATTCCGAACACCCAACCAAATTTCAATTATGCATGTGGCACTCAACTTTTTTTAAAGTCTGTATTAACAAGTTTTTAACTGAAAAACAACGACTTTTGTTTAAAAAAAAGTAAATACGCGTTCCCGCACTACATTAGATTCCTGACGATGAGCTTTCGCGCCAGTCGGCGGCAAACTGGTTTAGTAGCCAACCAGTCAACTCACACAGAGCCGGTAACCGGCGCTAACTTGATTGCATTCATGAAATTCGACGTCAGAAAGGGACGATGAATTAATCCCTGCATATCAGTGCATTCTTTATTCAATCTTTTGTTAAGTAGTGATAGGTTTATGGTACGAAGATATACAGAATAAACACTTTTAGTATTTTCCACGCTTTAATCAGTCAAATTAAATTATCACAGTGAACAAATCTATTATGGCTAGCAATGTATCTATCTATTAAACTGACTATTTTATACAATCTCTAGCGCGTCTGGACTTCTTGACTGTTACACGACAACTGCTTATAAATGACGGAGTCGTCGGTCTAGCCGCCTTGTATCGGTCGGGTCCAAAAGGGACCGCCTTTATACCTATGTCTATTGTCATGCCGGCCGGCGGCTAGTGTCAAAGGGAAAGCCGACGCTTTCCCATGGGAGTCTATTCCGCTATCGTGTGTCGGCGGCTCAAACGGAGCGCGGCATTACCAAGCGGCCTTTGGCAATGCCGCGCACCGACGCACCGACAGCTTTATAGCTGCGTACACCTTTGTGCGTTACATTACCTATTATTTATTAATATTATTATAGTAATATATCTGTAACAATATAATATCTAACATTCGGCCATTCTGACTACACTAAGTTTGCCCTCAAACTTACAAGCTTACGTACTAGTTTTAATATTTATAGGTCGTCAAGACAATTTTTAATTATGAATTTAACATACATACATTTTTTTTTCTTTTTCTTAATTCAATTCAATTATTACAGTATCATATTATAAGGGCTGGTAATGATGATCAATACATGATTTTTAATACAAATAGTTATATAATTATAATCATGTTCTTATCTGCACCTGACCCCTCGCCGGCAAGTCCAGAGCTTATCTAGCAACAGGACTGCACGACCGTGTCAGACTTCCAGATTTATACAACTTATAATCATGTTCTTATCTGCACCTGACCCCTCGCCGGCAAGTCCAGAGCTTATCTAGCAACAGGACTGCACGACCGTGTCAGACTTCCAGATTTATACAACTTATATTCTTATCTGCACCTGACCCCTCGCCGGCAAGTCCAGAGCTTATCTAGCAACAGGACTGCACGACCGTGTCAGACTTCCAGATTTATACAACTTATATTCTTATCTGCACCTGACCCCTCGCCGGCAAGTCCAGAGCTTATCTAGCAACAGGACTGCACGACCGTGTCAGACTTCCAGATTTATACAACTTATAATCATGTTCTTATCTGCACCTGACCCCTCGCCGGCAAGTCCAGAGCTTATCTAGCAACAGGACTGCACGACCGTGTCAGACTTCCAGATTTCTACAACTTATAATCATGTTCTTATCTGCACCTGACCCCTCACCGGCAAGTCCAGAGCTTATCTAGCAACAGGACTGCACGAACGTGTCAGACTTCCAGATTTCTACAACTTATAATCATGTTCTTATCTGCACCTGACCCCTCGTCGGCAAGTCCAGAGCATATCTAGCAACAGGACTGCACGACCGTGTCAGACTTCCAGATTTATACAACTTATAATCATATTCTTATTTAATAATTCTAAAATCGTATTCAAGATGATTAAATTAATGATAAACAATTTACAATATTAGTGAACATATTTTATCAAATTACTAATCCTTTGTCAAACCTGTCTCATCATCATTATTATCGGAAGAGTCACTCTGTTCACTAGTAAAAGTGATCCACGGCTGTATACGATCGGCAGACCAAATGTTTGAATATTTCCCTCTAGTAATTTTTGAGCCAGGTATACTGGAAACCTCGTATCTATCATTTCCTAAAACACCGGTTATTTTAAAAGGACCTGTAAACTTTGGTAAAAGTTTCCGACTTTTACCTTCATTGGATGGTAAACTTTTTAATATTTTTACAAGATCTCCTATTTGGTATACTTTGGCTTCTTTTCTTTTTCTATTAAATCTCTGCTTTTGTTGTTCTTGATCTTTATCTATATGTACGTTAATTTCCTGTCTTATCGTGTCAACGGACTTGTCATTTTGTCGAGTTTCATTTAACGTGTCACCTAACCTGCCTTCTCCTTTACTCAGTGAACGTTTACAGAATAATGCTTCCGCAGGCGTCTTACCAATTCCCTTGTTGAGGGTGTTGTTGATTCCCCACTGTATTTTACTTATGTTCTGATCCCATTTATTTTCATTCATATTATCCGAATAAGCTCTAAGACTGTCTAAAATGGTTCGGTTATATCTCTCAACCTGACCATTGGCACGAGGTGCGGAGACAGCATTGAGAATATGTTGAATCTCAAATTCTCCACAAAAACGTTTGAATTCCTGAGAGGTAAAACAGGTTCCACGGTCAGATATCAATCGGGATGGGTTTCCGAAAGTGGAACAAACATCTTTCAAAATTTTAATCGCTAGGCTAGATTTTGTGGTACGAACCGGTTTAATTAGACAAAACTTGGTGTATCCATCTACAATTAATAAAATATACTGGTTCCCCTGACAACTTTTTACAAAAGGTCCTAAATGGTCTACATGGATGGTATGAAACGGTATATCAATTTTGGGTATATTATGTAGATATCCTTCTTTTGGACCAGCTGGCTCTTTACCGAAAGCACAGTGCAGACACGATTTGACATATTTGGTAATGAATTTTTTCATCTTCGAAAACCAAAAATCCTTTTTGATTTTATTAAGAGTCTTATCTACCGAAAAGTGGCCAATGTCGTCATGATTTCGTTGGCAAATTTGCCACCTAGCACACTTAGGGACTACCAATTTAAGATTATCTGTAACCCTACGATACAAACGGTTATTTTTCACTATGAAATTTTGTTTTATATCGACCATTTCTTTATAGCGAGGGTCCTCGAGGACAGATCGAATGTGAATAATTTTGGGATCCGTCAGTTGTAAACTAAGTAACCAGTCATCCTGAGAAATATGGAGTATACGTGTAAGATGCTCACTTTTATCGTGATCATTCACGCAAGGCAGCGGATTTCTACTAAGCGCATCCACGTGCTGCATCGCCTGTCCTGGTCTGTACTCAATAGAGCAGTCGTATTCCTGCAGTGCTATCCACCAGCGAGCTACGCGTGGTATTATATCCTTTTTCGCGAAAGTGGACCGTAATGCATTGCAGTCGGTGACGATGGTAAACGACTTTCCTAATAGATAGACCCTGAATCGACTTAATGAAGCAACCACAGCTAGAGTTTCCAGTTCATATGCATGCATTTTTTCTTCATCTATGGTAGTTTTCCTACTGAAATATGCGACTGGTTTTAAACATGAGTTAGGAAATTCTTTTTGAAACAATATACTGCCCAATCCAATTTTTGAAGCATCACAATGTAATTCGGTAAGAAAGACCGGGTTGTAAATTGATAAAATAGGACGCTTAGTTAATTTTTCTTTTAATGAGAAAAATGCATCTCGCTGTGGTTGTTCCCATTCCCAAGGAATGTTTTGTTTTGTTAGGTCAGTCAACGGCCTAGCTATAATAGCAAAGTGTTCAATAAACTTTCTAAAGTAGCTCGCCAGTCCTATAAACTGGCGAACCTCGTGGACATTTTTTGGCTCGGGGAAGGAAACGACAGCTTCGATTTTTGTTGTACCTGGTCTGACCCCATTAACAGAAATTTCGTAGCCCAGATAATGAATTATTGTATCAAAAAAACGACACTTTTTAACGTTTAGCGTGAGGCCAGCTTCCTTTAACAATATAAAAGTTTGTTCAAGTTTACCTAAGCACTCGTTAAAATCTTTCCCTGAGATAAGAAGGTCGTCCATATATGCTATGGCACATTTTTCGCGGGACTTTCCAAGCATCCTATTAACAGTCCTTTGGAAGACAGCTGGGCAGTTAGCCAACCCAAATGGAGCTCGTCTAAACTGATAGAGATTATCAGGAGTGACGAAGGCCGTTAAATGTCTGCAATCATCTTTGACGGGTATTTGGTAGTAGCCGCTAGACATGTCGAGACTTATAAAATACGAATTTCCACTGAGGAGATCTATCTGATCGTCGATCCGCGGTAATGGATACAGGTCCCTAACAGTTTTTCGATTAAGTGCCCTATAATCTACGCATAATCGATAACCACCTGTTTTTTTTTTTACTAAAAGAATCGGACTAGCGTATGCGGAATTTGATTCTTCAATTATTTGATTTTCCTCTAGTTCTTTGACAATCCCACGAACAATTTCTTTCTCCGAATTACTAAGACGGTACGGCCGGTAAGCTACAGGGGTATCATCCGTTAATTTAATGTCCAACTCTGAAATGTTAGTACAACCCAATTCCGACAGGTTTTGTGCGAAACACTCACGATATTTATTAATTAGGTTGTACGCTCTTTCTTTCTGATCATTGGTCAAATCTGGGTTAATAAGTATATCATTTGGTTGTAGTGGCTCCAAAATGCGGGTGACACGACACTGCAATTGTCCTTCAGAAATGTTATACGGGATAATTTCGTGAGCAATAAGGACGGCGCGTGCTACAATCGAATCTTTCAAAAAGTAAAGCGGTGGTACGTTTTGTTTTTTACATGTTATGTTTAGTATAAATAAATTGCACTCCCCTTGACGAACTCTATATACACCCTCTTGAATACAATACTCCTGGTCGTTAATATTTCTGTAAATACTTGTAACATATACATCGGTATCCGTTAAATCTGTACTGTAGCACTTCAATAAGCCCACGTTGTTTATTTCTGAATCACATAGAACTAATAATTTAATCTTTCTGTCAGTTGGACAGTCTTCAACATTGGGAAGTTCGAGTGTGAAATTCCGTGATGAAACATTAAATGACGTGTCGGTTTTCGTAATCAAAACATTGGGTAATTCGGTAAAATTTTGTCCGACTAATAAGGGGACATGTAAATGTTCTAATACATAAGCCGTTATACTGGCTTCAACTGAATCAATACGCAGGGAGAAAAATGTTTTTCCCACTATCGGAATAGCCACATCAGCAACGCCCCTTATAGAGGGTAGACAATCCAATGACAAGTCTAAACCTAATTTCTGTACAGTTTCTTTAGTAATAAGTGAGCAGTCGCTACCTAAATCAACAAAACATTCAATCAAATTACAATTGTTGACTACTGCCGTTTTATAATATTTAAGGTTATTTGAGTTTTTACTATCTACCAACATTACACGTTTGTCATTAGGTTTTACATTATTTTTTAAGTAACAATTATTTGTATTATGCCCAAAGCGGTTACAACCCTCACATTTAATAATAGGTTTAGGACACTGTTGAACCCTGTGACCTCTATCTTTACAATTAAAACAGGTAATGTTAGGGGTGATAGGTCGATTGCTTAGAGAATTAACAGGTCGGGAGTTAATTACTTGACGAGGTCTATTTAGGCTAGAATTTTTAAAGATATCTTTTTGCTCCTTACACACATCTTTCAAAAATTTGAACAAATCTTCAGGTTCGGTAAACCGTCCTGAAGATGCCCCAGCACGAATTGTTCGATCATCTATCCCGTGTATGATACAATCTACGGCCCTTTTACCGGAAATTTTACACGAGTTTAACAACATAATTTTCTCATAATAGTACTCATCTAAGTTTTCGCCAACTCTAAGGCGCCGTTCAAGCATTTCAGATAAAAGAACACCGTAATTTGTCTCTGATGGGAAAGCTTTGTTTAGAAGAATCTGCCACTCTTGCCAGTTGCGTAATACAGACGTTTGACCTTGATACCATCTTTTTGCGTTACCCACAAGCTTAGGTAACGCGTAGTGCATAATATGGGCTTCGTCCCATCGATATATTTTCGCGCATTCGTTAACCTTTGAGAGCCATGAATCAATTCGATGATTTTTAACCGAAGGGTCGAATTCAGGTATCATATTATTTACAGTCGTATTAATTGATGATGAACTAGGTTTAACAAAAGACTGCAATAATTGAGCGAAGTCATTAAAGTTTAACGTTATATTTGGTGTCGTATTTGCGTTGCACTGACCTGATGTACCACCTTGTGGTACCTGCGATTGATGTCTTGCGACAAACCCCTCGGTGGCAGACGCGGCGACAGCGGGTTCAGCCTCTTGCGTGACAGCAGCGGGCGCCGCACCTGCAGGCGGCAGGCAGTGCTGCACCAACACGGCCGCAGCGTCGTCAGCGCGAGTCCCGCTCGACACGCCGACGCTCGCTGTCTCTGACGGGTGTCGACGTATATCTCGTCCGGTCGCAGAAGTTCTTGAACGTACTTTTTTGCTTCTATCGCCGTCAGTACAAGGTTTAACTCGTTCGGTCGCCGGAACAACTTTGTATAATTCCGGCGTACTAGGAGACCTCCTGCTCGTGCTACGGTGTGAACGAGATCGGTATCGAGTAGAACGATCTCGGCTTTTCTTTCTTGACATTGTATCAGAACTGTGTGATGATGATGATTCTTCACTTGTTTCACGGTGACGTCGTTTTCGTTTCCCAGAGTCGTGTGAGCGTTTCGATCTTTTGCGACGGCCCATTTTGTTGAATTGCTATGGGTAGACCACTTCTGATGATAGGTTTATGGTACGAAGATATACAGAATAAACACTTTTAGTATTTTCCACGCTTTAATCAGTCAAATTAAATTATCACAGTGAACAAATCTATTATGGCTAGCAATGTATCTATCTATTAAACTGACTATTTTATACAATCTCTAGCGCGTCTGGACTTCTTGACTGTTACACGACAACTGCTTATAAATGACGGAGTCGTCGGTCTAGCCGCCTTGTATCGGTCGGGTCCAAAAGGGACCGCCTTTATACCTATGTCTATTGTCATGCCGGCCGGCGGCTAGTGTCAAAGGGAAAGCCGACGCTTTCCCATGGGAGTCTATTCCGCTATCGTGTGTCGGCGGCTCAAACGGAGCGCGGCATTACCAAGCGGCCTTTGGCAATGCCGCGCACCGACGCACCGACAGCTTTATAGCTGCGTACACCTTTGTGCGTTACATTACCTATTATTTATTAATATTATTATAGTAATATATCTGTAACAATATAATATCTAACAGTAGTTACGAAAAGGTTTCGATTAGAATGCAAATGTTAGACAGAGACAGTAGACACTTAATAGTAGGTAATCTGCCGTTAAAGCTTTTGAAAGGACTGAATTGTTTCGTAATGATTCATTGATGGAACTTGAAATAGCGAGTCGAAGCACCTGTCTGCCTCTACTCGCAATGACACTATTAAAGTGATTTAGGAAAAAATGCAAATTACCATTGACTGGTGAGTTAAACAGTGTTAACTGTTTTAATTTCCGCTTTCTAAAAATATCCTTTTTGTAGGTATAGATTTATGGTAATTCAACGCAACAGTGTAGAATAGATTATAGTTTTATTGGAACAGAGTTAACATACAGCATGTTTAACAATTATTTGTCATAAAACACTTTTTTTAAATAAGTATGTACCTAGAAACAAACTCAAATTAACGACTTACTTATCTACTCGTAAAAAATAGGTATCTCTTTTAATGTCACCTCAAATGTAACATGGCTAAGATAAAAAAAAAGCTAACACGAATTTTCTAGTGATACTTAACCAATATACATAAGCATGGAATATTTTACAAATTGTAAAGTCAAAGTCAAAGTCAAAGTCAAATAATTTATTTCGCTATGAGGTGATTAGACACGCTTAACGAAAGTCTAGGTACCTAACTAAAAACTACTTAAACTACTAACTAACTGATCTATATAAGGCAAAGGATTAGCTATTGATTATTGAATGAATAGCTAATCCTACACAGGTGTCTAACTTGCCTTAAGATAAATTTACAATAATTACCTACCACTAAGCTAAGCTCTAAGTCACGATAGACTATCTATATGGTCATCGGCTTTAGGAAGAATTTACAATATTCTTATCCTATGCCCTAGTGTAGGCCGAGAGAGAAAAAAGCCGGAGGAAAAAACTCTCGGTACTCTTTTAAAATTCAAATTAATTTTTACAGAAAAATGCACAGTATGACCATGACATGATTAAGTCAGACACGAGACAGCCAATCGTGTATGCCAAGAATCACCCCATATGCCACCTGCTTACAATTTTTAGTATAATTAATACAGAAGCATAGTGATAGCCTGTCAGAGTTTAATTCAGTCCCATGCCTTTATATCATCCAAATACTCCTGAATATTATAATAAGCTTTTCGACATAATGTTTGTTTGATGGTTTTTTTAAACCTTTGTAAAGGCAGAGACTGAACCGCAGCCGGGACTTTATTGAATATTAGAATAGACATTCCTATGAAGGAACGACTTTTCTTACTAAGCCGGCATTTAGGAAACGCTAATTTGTGGCCGTTCCTTAGTGTTACATTGCGTAAGGCATTTAGGTCACTACGACTTACAAACTGATGCCTATTTTTACGAATATACATAATATTCTCATAGATGTACTGCGATGCAAGGGTTAGGATGTTTATTTCCTTAAATTTTTCTCTAAGGGAGTCTCTACTTTTCATTTTGTATATATAACGGATAGCCCTCTTCTGCAAAATAAAAATAATATTAGTATCAGCTGCATTACCCCAGAGTAAAATGCCATAGGACATTACACTGTGAAAGTAACTAAAATATACCAATCTAGCGGTATCGACATCCGCCAAACAGCGTATCCTTTTAACCGCGTAAGCTGCAGAACTTAGTCTATCCGCCAGTCGACAGATATGGGGTCCCCACTGCAACTTCGCATCAATGGTGATTCCAAGGAAAACAGTCGAGCTAACTAAGTTCAGTTTTTCACCATTTAGTTCCGGTTGCTTATCTACTTGTTTCACATTAGGTGCTGAAAATTTTATGCAATTGGTTTTATTGCTATTTAAGAGTAGGTTATTTACGCTAAACCAATGCACTACTTCAGAGAGAGCATTGTTTACATCGTCATAGTTAGTTTGTTGCCTGTTTAATTTGAAAATTAATGAGGTGTCATCTGCAAACAATACAATCTCGTTATTATTCTCTACCATATAAGGTAGATCGTTAATATATATTAAAAACAGGAACGGACCCAGAATCGATCCTTGTGGGACCCCCATCTGTACTAAAGACCCAGACGATCTTGTACCGCTTACTTCGACTTTCTGAGTTCTTTCGCTGAGATAAGAAATCAGAAGATTCAGTGCGGTATTTTTAATGCCATAGTGATTGAGTTTCCTGATTAAGGTTTCATGCTGTACACAATCAAATGCCTTGGACAAATCACAGAATATGCCCAGAGCATCCAATGAATTCTCCCAAGCATTGATAATATCAGTAAATAATTCAACTCCCGCATCAGTTGTTGAACGGCCTTTTGTGAAGCCAAACTGTTTGTTATGTAGGACTTTATTACTTGTAAAGTAGCTAAGAAGTTGCTGGAGAATTATTTTCTCAAATATCTTACTACAAGCCGGTAAAATGGAAATCGGCCTATAGTTAGTTGGATCTGTGCTATTTCCGGACTTGAATAAAGGTATTACTTTGCTTTGCTTCATTAGGTCAGGAAACTCTCCACTTTTAATACAGTTGTTAAATATTAAAGCTAGGTGGGGTGCTATTACATCTATAATTGTACTTATAAGTTTAACCGATATACCCCAAAGATCTGTGGTGTTCTTAATTTCTAATGATTTAAACATTTTGATAATCTCATTGGCGTCTGTGGGTCGGAAAGAAAAATTACCCTTGCATGCATTTACATTTTTCTTGAGCAACGATTCGGCGACGTCGGGAGAAGACCTCAGTGATTTAGTGGTTAAAACTGGAACGTCAGCAAAGTACTTTTCAAATGCTGATGCTATCTGTTTATCGGTTTTAGTATAAGAATTGTCAATGAAAAGCTCACTGACACCATCGCGTTTTCTGACTCTTCCAGTTTCCGCATTAATAATATTCCAAGTCATTTTAATTTTATTACAGCTATTTCTAATCTTGTTTCTTATGT
The DNA here is from genome assembly GCA_944567765.1 of Carterocephalus palaemon. Classification (NCBI taxonomy): domain Eukaryota; kingdom Metazoa; phylum Arthropoda; class Insecta; order Lepidoptera; family Hesperiidae; genus Carterocephalus; species Carterocephalus palaemon. The sequence continues at coordinate 635,205 of OX155663.1, forward strand.
GAATCGACTTGGCCGTGGAACATACTACCTTAAATATTTTAGAGTAATTTCTTACATAGTCGCTAAAAGCTTTACTTGTATTATATGACTTCTCATGTAAAAGGTCATATAACTTTTGCCTACTTCTAAAGATTCCCGTAGTCGCCCAATCATTGAACGATTTACAATTCTTTGGAGAGATTTTTTTTGCAGTAAATACAGATTTATAGGCGTTATTTATATGAAAACATAATAAGCTATATTGCTCATTTACAGTTTCATTCAATGGTATTGTAATCCGGTCCGTAATCATGTTTCTAAACCTCTCCATTCGTTTTTTAGTCACAGGAACGACCACACTGCTCTTACTAACCTGTTTATCCTTATTATACTTAAAAGAAACCAACTGACCACTGTGATCAGAACTGAGTTTATGGATAATACCCGAGTAGACAGGTGTTCCATCTGTGAAAATGTTATCAATACATGTTGCTGTGGTATCTGTTATTCGAGTTGGTTCTAAGAACTGGTTAATAAGATTATTACATTTGAATAAAGATAGAAATTTAACACTTAAAGATGTATTGTCCAATAAATTAATATTAAAATCTCCACACACTATTATGTCCTTGTCTTTTTTTCCTGATACTTTTAATAATAATTGTTCCAAAACTAATTCAAATTCTTCATAACATGCACTAGGTGGTCTATAGATACTTACTATAATACAATGCGTTAACTCTACACAGGCTATCTCTATAGTTCGTTCAATGGAAAGGCTCACAATATCTTTACGGACCTTAAATGTCAGGTCCTTTTTTAAAATGATTAAAGAGCCACCGTGTATCGCTGTCTTCCTACTGAACGAACTCGCAACTTGGTGCTTGGCAAAATTGAAAACAATTTGGCAATCTTTCAGCCAATGCTCTGTAATGCAAATTACATCAATATTATAATTTCCTAAAAAAAGTTCTAACTCGTGTTCTTTGCCTAGTAAGCCTTGCATGTTTTGATGCACCAAGTTTAAACAATTTTTATCTTTTAATACTAAGCTTGACAGGTGGTTGTTACTACATAAATGATCGCGAGAGACCGATGCCTCTGTTGTCGTATTTTTTAATTTAAATTGCTTTGGGTAGCGCCCAAACTTGTCATAAGATTTGTAGTAGTACTACATGTATTACTACATAATGTCAGTATATTATGCTGCTCAATAGAAGCAGTGGTCAAATTACATAAATAATTTTTTATGTCAAATTGTAAATAATAAGATAGCAATTTTGCTAACTGTGTAAAAAATATATTTGATAGATGCAATCTATCATGTCTAGTCAAAAAAAAGTCATTTTTAAATATACTATTAATATCAATTAAATTAAATAAAATGTCAGTATTATTAAGACATGTCACATTATTATTTCCTATATTATTATAAAGCAGTAGATTTAATTTATTTCTTATTCTATTCTCATGGTAGTCACCCTTAATATATGGTAGTGTGAACATGATAATTTGCTTTACCTTAAGGGCTTGTAATTTTTTATTATTTAATTAAATATTCCATGTTTATGTATATTGGTTAAGTATCACTAGAAAATTCGTGTAAAAAAAAAGCTAACACGAATTTTCTAGTGATACTTAACCAATATACATAAACATAGAAAATTCTAATTTTCTAGTGATACTTAACCAATATACATAAACATGGAATATTTTACAATTTGTAAAATATTGGTTAAGTATCACTAGAAAATTCGTGTTAGCTTTTTTTTTACACGAATTTTCTAGTGATACTTAACCAATATACATAAACATGGAATATTTTAGAGATTTATTTTAGATTTTTTATTTTTAGTTTATCTTAGACACTCGTCGTTCGTCGTTCGTCGTTCGTTATCGTAAATATGTTCGCAAATGTAAAACGTAGCTTATTGAAGACAACAAAAAATTTTAGTACCTATGATTCATTCGTCAACACGAAGTCTAGCCTTTTTATTCTGGCTTTAAGTAGATGTTTACTTTTTCGAACATGCACTTCATGCAGTAATATGTAATACAATACAATACATACAACGTCTAACTATGTATGTACCGGACTTGCAATCATATGGTCTAGGGTTGCTGCGTCAAAAAATAGAGTTCTTTGTACCTTAACAGAAAACCTCGACTGTCCGATTTTGAGACATTTGGTGGCCAAATTTATATTGTTCTTTTAAATATACACTGACAGACTGTTGATCTAACATGTTTATATATATTTAAATGTTTAAATTGAGTGTATACTTAAACATCTGTGATGCACTTAGTACATCTCTAGCTCTGTGCGATAAACGTTAAATGTCAAAACCACCATGCGTTTGACTTTGACATTTGAACGATAACCTAAAATAAATAAAAATCAATCAAACATTGTTTTTCAGTTTCAGGCACTGTCGGCACAGAGGTAATATTCTGTTCGTACGTATGATTTGAGTTTAAAACCTCGTTTTGTGTTACAACTCGTACGATAAAATAAACCATGAGTGAAGATCCACAGGAAAGCAATGGAATTAAAAAGCGAAACAGGAAAAAGCGTAAGAATTTTCTGGCAAACGCGAAGAAATATGTTAAGAAGGGTCAGATGGGCCGAGGCACGAAGGTCCCTGAAGAGCTATACCAGTACTTCGTGGGTATTCTGGATGCCATAAAGCTGGGAATCAAGGATCCCGATGAACGACGTAAGTGCCATAGACCTCTTTATTACCACAGATAAATCCTGCGAATTAACTGTGGCGGAGTACAACCCACTCTCTCCCCCATAGACACAGTTGTTGTAGGTCTAGACTAGAGCATGAAGGTCTAGTCTAGAGCATACTCCAGTATAATGAAGGGGTTAGTGTCCAACACAGTGTCGAATGATCTCAAGCCGACTACCGATTAGGCTTAGCTATTGTTTTGCCATTGATAAGCACAACCGGGATGATGGCTTAACGTACCTTCTGAAGCAATTTCATGGGCGCTACCCATGAAATTGCCATGCCATGAAATGCCACTTCTAGTGTTCACCCATCCATAATCCGACCGCGCCCGTCACTGCTTAACTCTTTTGTTCACATAGAATCAATGTGAGACATTGGGCTATGGATTATGGTGGAGTATGCTATTCATACTCCATTTTACTTAGGATATTTTATAAAAAAATGGTGTGCAATCTTAGCTTTGCACATCTTTTTTTATAATACAAACAGCCTAATAGGCCTGATGGTGATGTTAAGTTTTCACAGTCGCCTACGTGCAACACCAGGTGCATCACAGGTGCTTTGCCAGCCTTATTCTAATGTTTAGCATTAAAAAAAAGTAATCATAAATAGAAATTAGTTTTGGAATAATAGTGGCAATATAGACTTCAGATCATAAGTCTATACCAAAAAATTTCATGGTCACATTTCCTTTCTAATGAATTGTAACAAATTTTGCACGTGGTGTTATAATTTTTTCATATGAACATTTCAGTTGCCCTAGTCAACAATGTCCTGGAACGAACCAAAGGTGAGGAACTGAATGTGGTTGGAAACCAGCTGGGAAGCAGGCTCATAGAGCTGCTTCTGCCTTACTCTTCTCCAGAAGACCTGGAGCGCTTCATTGAAGTCCTGTCACCAGAGCTACGACGTCTGTGCTCCGATAACTTCACCAGCCACATCATCGAGACATTATTACGAGTCTCCTGCGAACGAGCCATAGCACACTTACAGGAAGATACTGACGACACAGAAGAGCCCAAGAATAAGAAGAAAAGGACATCAAACAAATATTCAGAGCAACACATAGCTAATTGTCACGAATTCACATTGAAAATATGTAAATATGCTTTGAATAATCTCGAAGATTTTGTCTGGGATTCATACGCTAACCACATACTGCGGAGTGCGATGAAATGTCTCAGTGGGATCACACTTCTGCCTGGAGAGAAGCCCAAACTGAATCTTTTAAAGGAAACAGTACAAGATAACAAAGGAATACCACCGCATTTGACGTCATTAAATTACAAGAATGTTCCGGATGACTTTAAGGAGATTATCAAAGAGTTTGCTAACCGGTTGTCAATGTGGCCCCAATTCAAAGACCTGCCGTACCAAAATGTTACTTCAGCGTTGTTGCAAGTGCTATTATATGCAGTGAAAAATGTGGATAAGAAATTGACAAACAACTTAATTACCAAGTTATTGAATGAAAGCTTTGCACCGGAAGATTGGGTGGCTTCTGGGCAAGATAGCAAAGAGGATGATAAGAAAAATGTAGATTTGACAGCTGGTGATGATGAGAATGGAGGTGATGCTGATGATGGCAGAGCAAACCTGCCACCTGTCTTTGAGTCTGAGTCGGCAGTGAGGTGAGTAAAATTTTTGTGACTGTCTCAAAGTTTTTGTAATTTTTACCTATAAGGGTTCACTGCTTGACAAAGGCCTCTCCCAAAGAACGGTACTCTAAGTGATTCAGTCTCCTCTAAAAGGCAGAATATTCATGTAAGCCAAAGAGACTGGCTTGCGCTGAAAAATTATTCCATTTAAAAACAAGAATAATCCAAATATGTATATAGGTTAGATTAGGTGTATGTCTTTTTTTGTTTATGAAAATTTGAACATGTCTTGTTCTCTAAGGACGTCACTCGCGATCCTGTTACCTCTGAATCCAACGTACTCTCGAGAAATACCGAGCATAGCTCTCTTTATACATATATAGTGTAGTGATCTCACTGAGTGAGATACAGTTTTTAATGATAATGATATTGCCCATAATTGGCCATGGGACTACTAACTCAGCGGGACCACTAGTTCAGAATAAATAATAATAAAAATAAATTAAAAAAAGTTGATTAATTGTTGTTTTTGATTTCACACTAGGAATAGCCTCTCTTATTTATATATACCTCTACTTTTACTTAATTTATGCAAGATTAATAAATGCCGGTAAGCATATCCCGCAGAAGTGTCTGTGGGGGAGACCCGTGCCCAGCAGTGGGACGTCTATGGGTCGCAGCGAAGCATAACCTGCAACAAGGCTGTGGTAACACAAAATTTGGGGTGTTCATTTCATTTATAAGACGTCATTACGTAAAAAAAAGTAATAGTGATACCTACATCAAAATCCTCGTAATATTCCAGGCTGCTGGAGGCTGCCCTGTTCGTGGCCAAGAAGAAGAAGTATACCCAGCTGTACGCGCGCTGCTTCATCAACCGGCTGGGCCAGCTGGCGCGCCTGCCGATGCTCAACTTCACCGTGCAGCGGCTGCTGGACAACTGCCGGCTGAAGGAGGAGGTGGGTCCTTCATACACACACATACACACAGTTTGCACTCATATACACTTGTCGGCAAACAAAGTTCAAACCGCAGTGTCCCAAAGTCCGCCCAAGAGAGGGATAACGGGACGTTGTGAGCCTAATAACAGGCCCGCAACTCCATTTTTAACGTCCATAGCCCAATGGCTCTCGTCTATTCAATGTGATCGAGAGAGTTAAGCGACGACGGGCGCGGTCGCTTTGTGGATGGGTGACCGCTAGTGGCAAAATTTCATGGACGCTACCGTGCTTCGGAGGGCACGTAAAGCCGTCGGTCCCGGTTGTTTTCAATGTTGGAAACAGTCGTTAAGCCTTGTTGAAGACCTTCGGGTGGCTTGAGAACATTCGACATTGGGTTGGCCACTAACTCCTCCAATTCGCATTGGAGCAGCGTGGTGGAGTATGCTCCAGACCTCCCACAGCAATATCCGTGAGGGAGACCCGTGCCCAGTCTACGAGTATGGGTCGCAGCGAGATGTATTTCTTATATTCATTATATTTGAGAGGGTCTGTATATCATTGGCTTGAGACGTACTTACATAACCGAAGTCAATATGTGGAAATTAAAAACATAGATAAAAAGTTACTAGAAATAAATTATAAATCAGATATCAAATTAAACAAAACAGGGGTGCCCCAGGGTAGCATATTAGGACCACTGCTATTCCTATTATATATAAATGACCTTCCGACGGTCACAAATTATTATTGCACCTTATATGCCGATGATATATCCGTAATAGTCCCTGACGAAACAAATAACAAAATACAATTCCAAAAAAATATAAATGACACAGTAGGTAACATAATAAACTGGCTAAATAATAATAAACTAAGCGTTAATTTAATAAAAACAAAATACCTTAGATTTCATAATAGACACCTAACACAGACTAGCTTTAAAATTGCTCATAAAGACCAAACATTATCTGAAGCAGATTCTATTGTGTTTTTAGGGATAGCACTGGATCACAAATGTACGTGGAGGGCACACATACAAATGGTTTGCGGAAAAATTAATAAGTTTGCTTATGCTTTATGGCGATTGTGTCAAATATCAAACGTGAAGACTGCAATTACCGCATACCACGGATATGTGGCCTCTATATTAAAATACGGTATTGTATTATGGGGTAACTCAGTAGAAGTAAATCAGGTGTTTATTGCACAAAAGCAGTGTATCCGTGCTATTTGTAATGTGTCTAGCACAGTAAGTTGCAAACCACTCTTTAAAAAATTGAAACTACTTTCATTGCCCTGTATATATATACAAGAAATGTGCTATTTTGTATATCAACACCAGAAATTATTTAAAACTAAAGAAGAAACATTTCCAAATTATAAAGGAAGATTTCCAAAAAAGTTACTTTTACCCTTAACAAAAACAGACAAGGTTAGTAAAAATTGTTACTCAATGGCAGTTAAAATCTATAACAAGTTGCCTACAGAATTTAAAGAAAAACCACTAACACCGTTTAAAAGAGCCATACACTCATGGCTAGTAGAAAAGTGTTACTATTCTGTCAACGAATTCCTAAATGACTAAAGACACTTATTATGACATGAATAGTGGTTTATATTTTATTATTATTTTTATTTTTTTATTAATGTGTTACTATTTTCAAATTTGACAATGTGGAAACTGAATATAAACTTTTAATGTAACTATATAAAAATGTAATTGTTTTCCTTTTTAATGCATATTTTCAATTTATTTTATTTTATAATTTTAACAAGTTTGTGTTAAATTAATTAATGTGTCCGATATAAGTAGAATTATAAATTAAACATTTTGTAAACTAGGTACCAATATTTGCATGCTACACACTAGCTAAATGTGAGGAACCATTCACCTACATAACAAACAAATTGTACCACATTTAAAGCAAATAAATGAATTATGAATTATGAATTATGAATATTTTAATGTGTATGCTTATTCATCCCCGTTGACCATGACAGACCCGTTGGGGCAATCGGTAGTGACCCTGTCTGTTGCGCCAGGGGTCGTGGGTTCGAATCCCACTCTGGACAAATATTCGTGTGACGAACACTTGTATTTGTTCTGTGTCTGGATGTTAATTTATCTATATAAGTATGTATTTAAAAATATCTATGTATGTATATCAGTCACTGACACCCATAACACAGGCTCGCGCCTACTTTGAGGTCACATGGCCGTGTGTGAGAATGTCCAAGATATTTATTTATTTATTTTATTATCCATCCATCCATTTCCAGTTCGAGCCGATGTTCGATGAGCTGTCGGGCCAGTTCGGGGCGCTGCTGCGGTGCGGCAACAGCGGCGTGCTGGTCGCGCTGGCGAAGGGCTGCGTGCGGCTGCGCGCCAGGCAGGCGCAGTACGTGCAGGTACGCACACGTTCGCAGTCGATCGCAGTCGTACGCACACGTTCGCAGTCGTCCGCACACGTTCGCAGTCGTCCGCACACGTCCGCAGTCATTCACTGTCGTGCGCACACGTTCGCAGTCGTCCGCACACGTTTGCAGTCGTCCGCACACGTCCGCAGTCGTCCGCACTCGTTCGCAGTCATACGCAGTCGTTCGCTGTCGTACGCGCACGTACGCACACGTTCGCATCTAGGGTGAGGCCAAACAGAGGTAATTTTGTTAGTTGTGTGTCGCGTATTTTGAGTCGGGAAAAATTTGAATACATACAAATCTGTCCGCAGTCGTTCGCAGTCGTCCGCACACGTACGCATACGATTAATTAGTCGTTAGCGAATGTCAATCTCATACATTTGTTAATCTATTCTACTAGCGTTTTTGCCACTTGTCTAGGTACACTGAACTGATATGCTTAGTAATAAAATCTCTTGTCTGTGTAGCGTCTAGAGGAGGCCTTGGAGTGTACCGCGGCGGACCAGCAGAGGTACTTCCCGGTGCTGTGTCTCCGGCTGCAGCCGCTGCGCGCCGTGGACGTGGCCACGCTCGGCCGGGAGTACTTCATCCACGTGCACGGCTCCGTGATGCTGCAGAGCATCCTCGAGTTCCAGGTATGCTTTAGTAGTCCCTGGGCAGTACTAATTAATAATACTTAAACTAGGCAGTTGTTGGCGTAAAGGGGTCATCACGACATAGCCGTGAAACGGTCGTTGATTTTTTTTATAATGCTACTAGTGGACGCCCGCAGCTTCGCTCGCGTTACACATTCACTAACTTCAAAAACGGCAAAGCTTCATACTAACTTTGCACCCCCGTTTTATCCCCTTAGGGGATGAATTTTCAAATTTTTCCGTAAAAACCATCCTTGAACTTCAACGAACATTCAAAAAAAGAATTGGCCAAATTGGTCCAGGTGTTGTTGAGTTATGCGCTTACCAACACATTTTGCGATTCATTTTTATAATATAGATTCTAAATCTATACTAATATTACAAAGAGGAAAGATTTGTTTGTAATGTTTTCACACAAAAACTACTGGACCGATTTCAAAATATCTTTCAAGATTAGAAAGTTGCATCTTCACTGCACTCAGTGAAGATGCAACTTTCTAATCTTGAAAGATATTTTGAAATCGGTCCAGTACTAATTAATAACCTATGTCACTACATAGGCTATATAATATAACTAGGTGTAAACGAAGCTATTGTTATGTCTAATTCCACGCGAGCGAAGCTGCGGGCGTCCACTAGTGTTATTTAAGAAAGAGATTGACGAAATAAGATCATGGCGAAATCCATACAATGACTTGAACAAAATAAAAACGATTTGCTTAATTGTGTCTGTGAATCAGTCGCGAGTGTTCGTAGCTATGTTTAACAAAAATCAATCCAAGATGGCCGCCGCCACAAAATGGCGGAATATATATTTTTTAACAATCCCCTCAATATGGATATCAAATGAAAGGTCTTAAATAGTAGAATATAGTGGCGGGGGTTGTTTTTAATTTTAAAAGCTTTTATTTAACTTCACTCGTATGTATGTATGTATGTCCTGGAATCTTGCAATCAATATTTCACCCACTTCCACTGAAGCTATCGAGCTGAAATTTGGCACACATATTTGGTTCCGATGACAATGCATGAAAATAAAAAAAAAATTTAAAAAGCTTTTTAAAAAAAAAAAATTTTTAACGGTATAATTATTTAATTTTAAATCAATAGTTTGTTTACAGTACTCCCAAATTAATAATGCACATGCAAATCTTCGCTAATTGTCGTATTCCCGGAAACACCCGAATCATTGAATCGGAGAAAGCCCTAAACAATGCACTTGCATTTTGCACCTTGTTCGAAAGAAACAGGAGTTAATGTCATATGTCAAATCATGTGAAACAATTGAAAACAATTCGGGCGGTCGGCGGCTGTCGCCGGTCAGTCAAAGGTCCGTCAGTCGTCTTTATATATTGGTGGTGATTGCACGTGTTCTCTCTATGTGGAATTATATAGAGCTGCTATTACACACCCTTCTTGGTTTTGTTTTCAAAGGTTATTTATGCATTATGCATGAAGAAAATGCACTTAACCACTCTATATACATATCGTCTTCCGACGCTCGGGGAATACGACCGTTGCCGAACAGTGACGAAGATTTCTATGCGCATTATTAATTTGGGAGTACTGTACTGTATTATATATACTTGTGGAAATTTTCTTCAGCGTCCGGCGAAGGCAGTGTCCGGCCTGCTGGCGATGTCTGCCGAGGAGCTGGTGGTGGTGCTGCGCGACGCCAAGGGCTGCCACGTGGCCGACGCGCTCTGCCGCAGCCCAAGCGTGGGCGGCAAGGCGCGCGACAAGCTGCTGGGCTCGCTGGCGGTGAGTCAATAACACGACCGTTATCTATACTTATATTATATCAGCGTCTGGCGAAGGCAGTGTCTGGTCTCCTGGCGATGTCTGCCGAGGAGCTGGCGGTGGTGCTGCGCGACGCCAAGGGCTGCCACGTGGCCGACGCGCTCTGCCGCAGCCCACGCGTGGGCGGCAAGGCGCGCGACAAGCTGCTGGGCTCGCTGGCGGTCAGTCAATAACACGACCGTTATCTATACTAATATTATATCGGCGTCCGGCGAAGGCAGTGTCTGGTCTCCTGGCGATGTCTGCCGAGGAGCTGGCGGTGGTGCTGCGCGACGCCAAGGGCTGCCACGTGGCCGACGCGCTCTGCCGCAGCCCACGCGTGGGCGGCAAGGCGCGCGACAAGCTGCTGGGCTCGCTGGCGGTCAGTCAATAACACGACCGTTATCTATACTAATATTATATCGGCGTCCGGCGAAGGCAGTGTCTGGTCTCCTGGCGATGTCTGCCGAGGAGCTGGCGGTGGTGCTGCGCGACGCCAAGGGCTGCCACGTGGCCGACGCGCTCTGCCGCAGCCCAAGCGTGGGCGGCAAGGCGCGCGACAAGCTGCTGGGCTCGCTGGCGGTGAGGCAATAACCCGACCGTTATCTATACTTATACTTATATAATAAATGATATATTATTATTATTATTATACTAATATTATTAAGCTTAGATAGTGTTTTTTTTTTTAGTTTTTATAAGTTTTTTTTATTTTCGTGCATTGTCTTCGGAACCGGAATTGATTGATTCCAGGACAAGACATACATACATACATACATACTTACATACATACATGCACGCACGCACGCACGCACGCACGCACGCACGCACGCACGCACACACACACACACACACACACACACACACACACACACACATACATACTCAAACGTATTACGTAAGTAAAACTTCTTTAGGCGCGACTAGGGAGTAACTCAGGTTTTTGATTGATTGACGAGTACTTTTTACTTTTGGAACGAGGTTCCTTATTGGACGGATGTTCTGTTTATTTTCTTTTTAAACTATTAATTTATTTTAATCAAACGAAACTTTGAGAGACGACTTTTAATTTATTTTAATCAAACGAGACTTGACGAGAAACAAAAATTTCGGACGCCACCGTTTGGACCAACCTGTATATTAAGATAAAGATTTCCTTCCCCAGGGGTACTACCAAAAACTGGTGCTCTCCCAATACGGATCGCGTGCTTTCGAGGCAATATTCTCCGCCGCATCGCACGAACAAAAGGTTCGCATCATGACGGAGCTGGCTGACAAGAGCAGCCTGCTGAACAGCACGCAGTATGGCAGGCTGGTTGCCACCAAGCTGGACGTGGCAACGTTCAAGACGGCGCAGAGGCAATGGGAGCAGACCAGGATGAAATTGGATAAGGAAGAGTTGGTTGAGGGTAGAGATAAATAAAATGTATTGTCCAATTTCGTTTTTTTTTTCTTTTTTTCCGTCCACCAATCCGCATTGGAGCAGCGTGGTGGTATATGCTCTAGATCTCCCGCAGCAGTGTCTGTGGGGGAGACCCGTGCCCAGTAGTGGGACGTTTTGCCAGTTTCACCACCGCAACAACCTTTCAATGTCCCACTGTTGGGCGTAGTCTCCTCGCAGCTAGGGTTTGGCCATACCACCATGCTGGTCGAGAGCGGATTGGGCGACTTCACATGCCTTCACCAAACAACTTCGCTGCGACCCATAAACGTCCCACTGCTGGGCACGGGTCGTTTATGGGTCGCAGCAGCAGTGTGCTCTAACTCCACCACGCTGCTCCAATGCGGATTAGTGTAAAGTTTAGTGACCCAGTGTCGAACGTTCTTAAGCCACCCGAAGGTCTTCGACAAGGCTTAACGACTGTTCCAATCATTGAAAACAACCGGGACCGACGGCTTTACGTGCCCTCCGAAGCACGGCAGCGTCCATGAAATTTTGCTACTAGCGGTCACCCATCCACAGTAGCGTCCACAGCCCAATGGCTCGCGTCGATTCAATGTGATCGAAAGAGTAAAGCAACGAAGGGCGCGGTCGGTTTGTGGAAACAAAACTAAATAGTCAACAAAGATTGACCAAGTAAGTAATGACTCTTCAAATTTTATTGGCTTCAATTGCCAATCTAAGTTAACTTTTATTTCACAGAATAGTAAGTATATCTACCTATTGAGCTGTATAATCCCCGCCATAGACTTGTTTGGTCGATAGTCAAGTCGGCTGCTTTCTGAGATCTTTTCAGGGGGATTGTCTTTTTTGACGTGATAACGTCTTAAAAATTGATGAACATCGACAGCGCATATGAAAAAGTTGTATTTTTTTTGTACATTCCAGCATAAAAAGAGAAAAATATACTGATTCACAGGAAAATATTAAAAAGAATATTAAATGAGCGGTTCTCTGCAGAGAAATTATTTTCAATAAATTAATTTTACACACGGCAACATTGGCGGTTCCATGGCTCCGAAATAGGGAACTGTCAAAATAAATATATAGATTTCGATTTAGAATTAAAGATTGTCTGTTGTCTGTGATTAGTATCTGTACTGTAGAATACTTTGAATTTTAGACTACAGACGTCAATTCTCCTTTTTTGTATTGTCTAAAATAATGATTATGACGTGTATGCGCTGGTTCGGTGATAAGACCGGCGTGGAATTGGCTCTGGATTTATGGGAAAATCAAAGGAACTCACCGAGATCTGGACGCGTAGACCGCCTGGCGTAGTCGCACTGTATTTTTTCGTACCTTGCTTTATAATGAGTAGGGGATAATGGGGGTTTCTGGATCACAGAAGATCCAGAAACCACCCATTATCCACTCACGCCTACCATGAGTGAATAATGTGGTGAATACTGAGCTTTGAGTATTCTTACTATTCAATAATGTGATTGCGTGATTGCGCTAATTGTTTAATTTGTTTAAAATACTTTATCATTCGTATGAGACGATTAGATTTTTTTATGAGTAAATAAAAAATGATTTATTTTAAAATATATTTATTATCAAGCCACATTTTTAAACATGTTACATTTTTTAATGCACACACATTTGAATGATAAATACAGCTAACTACATTATCACAATTTACATAACTACTATACAATGTTTGAAAATTAGGGCAATCCTTACACTCTAGATTATAAATTTGATCGCTTTTGATTATATTTTTTAACCACAAAACTTTTTCACTTCCTTTAACATACACAATTTTGTCTTTTAGATATTTCGAAATATGTTCATGAACTTGAGAGTACGGTACAAATCCTTCATTCCAAAAAATATTTCTATTTCTCTCTATCCAGCTTACTTGTAGTCGCTCTGATTTTGTCAGTTCATAAAACGGATTTATAACACATTTGCTCGTAAAGGGCCCCTTATTTCACCAATTTCAATATCGTAATGTATCTCATTACCGCACTTGTGCGTTTTACATTACATTACCGCACTTGTGCTGTAATGTAGGTTTTTTTTTAAATAAGGTAAAACGCACGGTCTAACAAGATGCTCCGTCTAAAACGAACAGTACTTTTTCAATCTTATCAAAGAGTTTTTATGTCAGAAAAGTGGTCAACATTTTATGAATAAAATTAACTTTGGGAGATAGAATATAAAAAATAAACATTTAATTCTTTAATTTAATTAATTTTGAAAATAAATTACAATAATTTATCTGTAACAAAAACAAAAACATATTAGTTTACTTTAAAATAATACTGGCTGTTTTTGTGTCTTTGCCTTAAAAAAAAGTGCTGATGCGCGCGCATCGTTTTGTGAACAAGTAAAAATTATTCCGCGCGCTTTTTCTTTTCGTTGCATTGTTTTTATTTGAAAATGTCATCAAGTAATGATGAATTTATTAATTTATTTCCTCGCAAATATGTTATAAAACGTCGTATGACACACGTGCGCTTTGATAATTACAGCCTCTGCTTTCTTGTAGCCCTCGCCTACGGCTCGGGCTAGCAATATCGCCTCGGCTGTAATTTTCAACTTACCGCACTTGTATCATAATGTACTAATGGTGGTTTAACCAGTAACACTAACATTTTGCGACCACATAATATTGCTATTTCTTTCAATATAAACTCATTCGTCTCCGTCTTAAATCCTTGTAGATCAACGATGACTTTCATATTATTTTTTTAACAATATTGCTTAAAGGTCTGTATTCTATTAAACGATCATTAATTATAAGACAATACGCGGAAGTCTTTTCTGGGAAATCTTCGGAACCTTCTATCTCCAATCTAACATCAATAGCCCCAGATTTTAATGAGTCGTTCTGTCTTGAACAATCGATTACAAAAAGTGGTGCCTTTTCTTTAAATTCGTTGTAATCCAGCAACGGTTCACATCCAGAGTTGTAATAAGACTGACGAAATTTTGTGTACATCTCGTATAATATATGGTATTTCTCATCACTAAATTTGGAATTCACTGTTTCATAAGGATAATATTGTGAATTTAAATATAGAGTAACATTAGTAAGTTTACAATGATCAAAGATAGAATAATCTTTAGACTTTATATTTTTTCTATTACTTTGTAAACCAAATATAACATACCTTGGCTTTTCAAGCTGTGAGGCAGTCTTAATAATCCAAGAATGTTTGGTAGTTTTTGGTAATAATGGATACTCATATAAGTCCCAGTTTCTAAACGCTATTTGAATGGGACGATCCTTATCTAAATATTTAAGTAATGTTAACCTCTCTCGGTCTGAAACTTTTATATGCGGCATTCGCCATTGCACTTTATCTAGATAAATTTCAACGCAATCATTATCATCAATGATGACGCTATTGAGGTTTGTACTACCTCTATTAAGTATAAGTTCATGTTTACTGTTAATAATTATCTTTTTGTAATCTTCTGCAAAACCTAAAATGCACTTTAATGGAATGAGAGCACTGAATACTCCCTTATCATTTTTTATTCCTTTTAAATCCCAACCCCATATTGCACCAGACTTATTTTCACCTGCACTCATAGAAACATAGGATTTTAGCGTTGTAGTTATTCCTGCATTTTTTATTCGATCGATTTCAACTCCATTAATTTCATAGCGTATGTCTTGAAATAGACACAATATTGGATTGTTTGTAAACTTTACACTTTTTTTAGTTTGTTTTCCCGCAGTGTCTTTTGAAAAGACATTAGCCCGTCCCTCTATGTAGATATAACTGCCTGATGGTAACACGTAAATGTCTTGCTGATGAATAGGTATTCGTATTTCATCATTCTCTTTAAAACTATTACTGTAAGGATTGTATGTATGTATTTCATAACCCACGATTGAATTATCAAATCGCGGTGGTTCACTTATATCCAGTAAGTTCATAATTTAAATCCTAGTGATTGTAGAAATAATTTATTTTTCTTACTTATTTTTTTAATCCTCGGCTTATGACTGTACCTTTTAAATGAACTTGAGCAACTGAACTTTTCAGCATCATCTTTAAATAATATACGAGTATTGTTAAAAATAATCATTTCAACTGTTACGTCATTACAACTTTTCACTGCAAAAGTTACAATACAAATGAGTTTATCTAGCGTGAAGCATTAATTTATGCATAACTAATATATCCTCTTTTCTTCCAAAAGTTTCTAAGAAATCTTATGCATAAATGCCCACATTTATACGAGTTGTTTTTTTGTAAATTTTCGTAGTTATATGAAATATTGGAACCTAAATATCTTACAACTTCTAATGGTGGTTTTAAATTGCCGTAGCTATCGAAGTATTCTACATATTTGTTTAATTTGGCGTAGGCTACCCAATGAGTCCCGGGATTTTTAGAGTTATCTAAATTTATGATTCCACACTCATTAAATAACGAAGACTTTGGTAACTGATCTAGCATGTACACGCCACGAAAATAGGGGATATAACCACAGAATTTCATTATATCTATATTAGTCAAAGGACGATTAGGTAGCCGCAATTTCAGTTTTTTTTATTACATAAATATATGCCTAGCCCATTCTTATACCGATCTAACTGCAATCCATTTCCGAAGCGTACAGCTTCCATTGCTTTATTATGTCTGTCTTGTTCTTTTAAATGTTTTTTGGCAGCTCTATATTCGTTAATAGTTTTAACAATTCCTGAGACTCCACCTGCCAAACTTCCTACGGCTGACAAACCAGCAAATATCGGAATTAAAGGAAGAACGCCACCAGATTTAGGAATAGGTATGATCCGAGGAATCCTAATGGAGTTATCTTGACTTAATTCCTTAGCAGCTCGGTACGCCAACTCTACTATTTTTTCTTTAGTTTTTGGTTTAATCTTTCTAATTAATTTCTTGGCATGGGAGACAACCTGCTTAAAATCTTTTTTTAAACCGGCACCAGAAGAAGCTTTCGCTAACATAATACTATTAACTAAATTAGCGGCAAGTTTCTCTCCATTACTAGCATTAGGATCTTTGGCACGTTTTTTAGCCATCTTCATCAAAATGATATCTGCTTTATGGCGATCTTCTAGATTATTAGAATTATTATATGAAATATCATGAGCTTTACAATATTCATCTAATTCGTTAACACCTTTATCACCTCGAGACAGTCTCTCCCGCAACCGTGTTCCTGGACCACAATAATTATATCCTGGAAGATGAAACTCAAAAGGCAAATTATTAATCAAACAATTCACTAGTCCTTTTCCTTCCATAGGCTCAAATCGAATGAAAGAATTCACGAAATTGTAGCCTTATATTGGTTTTCTTGGTCTTAAGCCACATTAGCTTTATCAATCCAACTATTCTCTGTTGAAGGTAATCCTAACCATTTCACATAGACTTTATTTCCTTTTCGTTTGAGCACTTTCTCAACAAGATAATAATTGGGGTGTTTTGTTTTTTGAAGTTCTTGACTGTAAAAAGTTCCTAAAATAGGTTGCTGGTTTCCATCTTCTAACAAATATGTAACAGGGTTTGTATTTTGAACTGAAATAATTTTAAATATTTCTGTTGACCAGTTAGGTGTATATCCCTTATCAAAAAAACCTTTGTATTTGCTAATTCTAACAAAATCACCATCAGTTAACTTTTTTTGTTGTTGCTTACATTTTAAATTATCGATAATTCTTTTCAATATTGTTATTTTATTGCTATGATTAACTTTAGCTGGGGATATTCCTATTGTCCTATGTTCGGAATGATTATATTTATTGATTACCTTAGAGAGAATACCTTTAACCCATTTATATGTCCCTTGCAAATAGAATTCTTTGTACAAATTATTTTTAATTGTTCTTATAAACCTTTCAACTATTGAAGCTTTTTTTATTGAGTAAGTAGAAAAATGATTAATAGAATATTTGTTTGTGAGCCTCTTAAATTGACTATTGTAAAATTCTTTTCCAAAATCTGTTTGTAAGTTTTTTGGCTGGCGTAATTCTTTTGTTAATAATTCTTGAAATGCACTGCAGACAGCTTCTTTGTTTTTTTGTTTCAGTGGGTACGCCCATGCGTATTTAGAAAAAGCGTCAATAACAACCAATATGTATTTATAGTTATTATTATATTTTGAAATGTTTTTCATATCCATTAAATCAGCTTGCCAAAGGTCATCGATATCCTTTAAAATGACGTTTCGCCGTAGGAAGTTCTTTCTTGCATTTCTATGAATTTCATTAATTATATCTCTTTTTACTTCACTCATTTCTGTTTCTGCTTCTTAAAAACCCAAATTAATACTACGGTAATTTTTCACTATCATGAATCTTTATATCCTTTTATAATACCTGCTTCTTTCAACTCTTCGATTATAGACAGTATTTCATTATCGAGACCTGTGTTACCAGCATTTCTTGATGCTATCAAAAGTTTCAGTCTTTCTACTAGCTCATTTGGATCATCCCAATATATTAATTCTGTATTCTTTACATATTTTTTTAATTTTGGTAAACCTGCACCACGTTTCTCTACTAAACTTACCTCTGGTAAAAGGTTACTCTTTTCATATAACAGTGGTTTTATAACTTTACGATATTTTTCCCCTTTATCTCCTTTTATTTGACCATAGGGATCATAGTTTTTTCTGTGAGCATTAGTCTTTACAAGAATTTTTTTATAAACGATTCTATCGTTATCTTTTACTAAAGATAAATCAGGCTTTTTACGAAGCAGTAACTCTCTTAGGCCTGGAGTTAGTGTGTATTTAGTACCATCAATTACGAGGCTATAGATTTTATCATTAGAATTCTCAAAGGATTTTAAAAAATTTACTTCTGCGTTTCCCATCATAAGTTTATTATTTTCACTCCTTACTCCAAACGGTATATTAAGATTATCATATATTTCGATTATATCATCTTTTTTGATTGATAAATCGCCAGTTTCTTCTAACTGTGTTTCTCCATCATCTGAATAAAATATTTCTGATTTATCACTTTCAATACTCGATTCTGGTTTCATTTCTATTTCAAACAAATTGTCTCCTTTCCATTTATCATATAATAGTATTTTCGAATCAGTACACAGAGCATTATGCTGATCTTCATTATTCGTAGATACACATTGTTTATTTGAAGATACCATTGATTTTAGAGGTTCCGAAATGGGTTTAAAAAATTGATTCAGGTGAATATTAGTATTAAATTCACTATCCTTCATTTGCCTTATTTTATTTTTAATAGTGTCCGCGGACCTAATTATTTCTTTCGTAATCGCTTCGTCCATAATTCTTTCAACCTAAGTCAGGGAACGGTCAAACTTAAATGATAATTCTAGTGTAACGACTTGATATTATATAGAAACATTGAATTTTATAAATCTGTCAAATGACTTTCTGTATCTTCCTTGGTTTAATGTACAATCTTTATTAATAACCAAAAAATCATGAGACTTTACAAAAGCTTCAGAACAAAGATTCTTGAATTTGTTCCAATCCATGTCAGAATTGACGTGCTCATCGTATATATGTTTTAAATTTATACTGTCCTGTTTAAATATTATTAAAAAGTTTGCATTGTCGCGTATCAATTGCTTAGGTATTTTTGAATATGTTTGTGATAAATAAAAGCAATCAATTTCATTATGTCGTCCCATTGTAAAATAATTTCTTATATTTGACTGTTTCTTACTAACAACATCATCGAAAATAATAACAGAATTCGGCAAGGCTTCATTAGGGTGAATAACATCTTGATCAGAATTATAAATAAACAGTTTGGCTTCTGGGATTAAATCCATAATTTGTTTTAAATACTGATACTTTGATTGAAAGCTAGTTTTAGAATACAAATAAATATTTTCAAATCGTAAACCATTTTTATGAAAAAGTAAGGTAAGCATAACGTTAGTTTTTCCACAATTAGAAGGGCCGCATATTAAACATCTAATATTATTGGGAAAAAGTTCACCATGCTTGCTTTTTCGTATATTTTTTTTAAAATCGATTTCTTTTACTTCTAGCGACACTGGTTGTTTGATCACTTCCATTTTTATATCTGTACTGTAGGTTTTATTGTTTCAGTATTTATAATTAGTAACTTACAAGAAATTAATTTATAAAAAATTAAACAAAATATCCCAATAAACATTATTTATTGATATTAAGTCATGATACATTGATAATATGTAAGCTTAATTATATATTAACAATGTTAATAATTACTTAAAGATGATTCATTACATTTCATCAAAATATTGTATCGCAATGACCCCAAGGCAAAGTGTCTATTTGATTTGATAAAATTTGCCTTTTGTCGTCAAGTCTATTTAAAACTTCTTTATTTGTTTGCTGTGAATATATAATATGTTTTAATGACTTAAATACATTCATGTTACATTTTAAAGAAATGTTTTCGAATAGTGCTTTTTTATAATTCGATAATGTTAATTTTTTTGTCACTGGTTTCGACACACCTTTTGCTTTGTTTATTTGAGATTTCAATGATTTAATGCTATACAGTTTTGCTCTTAAACCTACGAATTCTGTCACTATCTCACCTCCTAACTCATCCTTAAATAAACCAGGAATCTTTTCGTTTACTCTAGGAACAGAATAGGGATTATCATTTTTAAAATTACTTGTGTCAAACTCTGTAATATTATGACGCATATCTTTATAAAAATCCTCCGTTTCTATCAAATATAATAAACTGTCAGTGTCAGTATAACATAATTTAGCGTTGTCTCCATATTTATTTTTAATGAAATCGTAATGAAACTTGTACAAATGATGTCGTGCATATTCTAGTACAGAAAATCCAATATATATTGGTCTATCTAGAAATATTTTTTCTGGTCTCAGTTGCACTGCTGCAAAATTTTCAGTAAATATAGAGATGCTTTGTAAATTTGGTTTTGCAATAAGTTTCTCAGCACCTAATGTTTTGTTTGTCTTATTCCCACTATCATTCCACTTTGTAACTAACTTCACAACGACATGTTTACGTTTATTCTCAATGGTTTTACCAAATATTGAGTTATTTAAAAGTTTAAAAAAATCTTTTTCAAATGATGTTGATGCTGTCTGTCTTAACTTAGTATTTAAGTCTATATATTTTTTCAGAAAGCTTTCTTGTTTAAATTTTAGCAGTTTATGAATCTTATTCATAACTAAACCTTTTTTAATACACTCTTTCAAATGAACGTAATGAATAACGTATTTAAATTTATTGTATAAATTTGCAATTAATTTAGGTGTCTTACCTCCTATAGGAATGAATTTTTCAGGGGCGAAAGGCAAATCTTCATGTAAATTATGCAAATTGTCTGGATACAGCATGTCTACTTCTAATATGTAACCATATTCAGCATTATCATCAATATCAAATAAATTGAACTTCTTAATTTCATCACTAGTCATTAATTTAAAATCTGAGATTGGTAATTTCATAGTCATAGCATAGCCGTATAGGTTATTACAATCTAAATATATTAAAAATTTTGATGGTTCTGTATTGCTGTAATTGGGTAGATAAACATTATTAGCTCTAGCGTATCTATGAGAACACTGTGACAATCCTCCTCGAATTCCTTTTTCAATAATTTCATAAATTTCCATGTCAGAAATTAGCTCTAATTTAACATTAGTATAAAGTAGCATAGCATCCCAACTCAGGCTAGGTGCAGTAATATAATATGCAGGATCTAATTTATAATGAATTAAACTTAATTTTCTAAAATTCTCAAATATATCGCAGAGTAACAACACATCACTCTTTAAATAAAGATCTGTGTATTCACCCAAAGATTTAATATTAAAACAATTCCATACAGATTTAGCATGTTTATATTCACTGTCTGATATGTGTTTCATTTTCAAAGAACTGTAAAATTCATTTTTCGCTGGAAGTTGTGTATTGCTATATTTCTGCCATGAATCAATGTATTCATAGGGATATACGCCTTTGCTTCGTATTAAATCGAATTGACTTTTATCAGGAAAATGTGTTAACAAATGAACAAAATCTTTCTCAGTCAAGCTCTTACTCAGATCATCCAGGCTTGCACTTAGAAATTGAAAAGAGTCTATAAATTTTATTTGCATTGGCTTACAACCTTTTCCTAATGGGATTACCTTTGTAATTGTTAAGTATTTCTCTTTTGTCTTTGGTATAACCTTTAATGCACCTTTATATTTTGATAATTCTGTTATAAATAAATGTGAGTCATAGCCGGATAAATTATGAAAAAAGACTGGAATAAATGGACATACTCTATAAATTAAGTTACAATATGAGTGTGCTGCACCTCTGTATTCGGATGTTATATGATCATGATCACAGACTTTATCCTCCAATAAGAGGTGGTTACAAATATGACACGTAGTCGCATTTCTAAAATTCTTAATTTGCTCAGGAGTCAAAGACTTCATAGATTTTTTTTTTCTCAAAATTTCATTAATTATCTTTGCTTCCTCTATTAACTTTTCAATAAATACTTGAACGCAATCTGGTCCTCTGTAAGTAATGAATTTGTTCATAGTACTATCATGAGAGCAACATACATAGAATGCAAAACACGAAGCCTGGTGTATTTTATTTTTTATAGTACTAGTGCTAGAATCTTTATCTTCAAAATTTAATAATAAACTTTCAAAGTCGGCGTATATAACAAAATTAACTTTTTGCTGTCTCTCAAAGTTTTTAAATTCTATGCTACTGTTTTTTTCTGGTAATATTGTCACAACTTTAGAACAATTATGGGAATAACACTTTGAATAACTTCTAAAAAATTGTAGACATGTTTCACATAAGAACATTGATCCTTTATGCTGAGATACTTGTTTACGTACTAAGCGCAATAAGTCTTTGATTAAACAATAATGAGCTTTATTTTGTCTCTCAAAATATAACAAATTGATATGGTTATCTTTTTTACATTTTGTTACATAAAGAGGACCAGTTACATTATATTTGTCATCTAAACCATAAATATTCACACTTATTGTAGGATTATTTCTTTCAAATAATTTGATATCTTTAGTTGTAGGTGGAAATGACATTTCTTGAATGTTAAATATTGAACTGTAATGTGGATACGAACTTGGTCTACATACATTATTTTTCGCTGGAAATAATGATGCAATAATACTCCAGAGGAAGCAAAATTCATCATTGTTCTGTATATTTAGGCAACTTTTTGTATTTTTTATTACTACTGGCAGATCCAAGTAAGAGCCGCCTCGTAGTGGAGAATACTTATTAATATTAATCTCTAGATGACTCACAAAAATGAATGACCATCCAGATTCACGATGTTCAAACTCCGTGAGCTTTCTATTTAAAATCTCTAATAAATTCAAATATATCTTACTCAAATTTGTACTTTTATATAAAATTTCATATCTAGAATTAAATGACTTGAGTTGTTGCTCACCTGATTTAGGTAAAACAAAGTAAGCAAAAAGCTCAAAGTTTACTTTAATGCAAATATTTTGATTTATCGATAGTCTCAACAATTTTATAATATTATTTCGATTTCCATCCAAGAACGCCTCCGGTAAGAGGTTCTCGTCTTCTTTAGATGGGTTTAATCGATATGTCATAATTCTGTTCTTAAATGCAGTTGCTATTATATCAATATTCTCAAATTTTGACTTAATTAAACTGTTTGACTTATGAATATTCGTTCTTTTGTGATATTTGTATTCATTTTTCGGTATATCAATTTTACAATATTCACAGTAGATTATCGAACTTGATGGTGACTTTGTCTCACTAATGGGTGGTACAACTGAAAAAATAATAATATGTTTGTAAATATTTTATTAAATTAAACACAATTATTGTAAAACTAATAGCGACCTAGAAAAGTAGGGGGTATTTTTTTAAATTCTTGTTTTGTAGACTTAATGAAGCCATTTAAATGAGTCCAGGACTCAGCATCCTGGTTTAATATATTTTTTATAGTGATAATAGAATGTCGCCATCGATTTACTGGTGGGACACGCTCTATTTCGCTATATTTATAGATTTTTAATTCCACATAATAGTCTCCGGACTTGTCTTCTATTATTTGCCGTGAAAAACCGTTGGCCAGGCGCCTTGTTAAGTAGGAAAAAATCGGGGGGGCGTTTTTACCACTTTCATCGTCGTCACTATCGCTTCCAAAAAGATCCTTTGCCGTTGCCTGGTTGACGACGACCGGTCTAACATTTGGCTTGCTTTTCTTGACCGGTGGTTGCGATGTTGAGGGCTTTGCTTCGTCTTTACGCTTCTTTTTTTCTTGGGCAGTAGTTTTGATTTTCGACGGAGCCTCAGCCACCGAACTATCATCGGACAGGAACAGGTCATCAGCGAGTGTCTTCGACCTAGTAAAAAGAAAATAAAACAATATTTAAGAAACAGATAGTAACTGTCAGTAAATTAAGAACTGACTTTAATATATTTAAGTAATTATGAAAGGAAACTATGCTTGCTTGCTGCGACCCATAGACGTCCCACTGCTGGGCACGGCCACTAGCGGTCACTCATCCACAAACCGACCGCGCCCGTCGTTGCTTAACTCTTTCAATCACATAGAATCGACGCGAGCCATTGGGCTATGGACGCTACAAGGAAACTATACTTAATAAAAAATAAATAGTACTTACATTTCAGTAAACTGGAACGGGTTTGTTAAGGTAGATACTTGAAGATGTTCTGCAGGTGACTCCAGAAAGTGGTGTGTGATCTAGGTCCTGAGAGACGGCTCTTAAATAGTCTCCAAATTATCGTCATAGTCTCCTATATTTGGTAATGGCGCTTCTAACTAAAAAATGCAGTGTAAGATATATCATATTCGGGAACTTTCAATCTTGCATGGTGTAGAGTACTGTACCTAGAGTAATAAACCCACAGAATGTACTTTATGATGCATCCATTGTATTTATCTTCACAGATGGTACGATGATGGTCTCTGTTAGATGAATTAATCTGTACTTCTAATAATTATTTTGTATCAGCATATTACTATTAGAAGTTGATATAATGCTGTCAGACCAATTGTAGATGAGCGATGAGAAGCTATTTCCTTCGATTTTACAGAAAATTATTGAAACTTGCTGAATATACATTTTCGAGTCCAAAACACATAAAAAATTTAAACTTCTGACAATGCAGTTTTTACTATATCAAATTACTGTAAGGTAAGGGTAAAGTCAATCTATAAATGTTTGCAAAGTGATTGGATGGCATCATTCCTACACGGGAAATCATAAATAACAGTGCATCACTTAAGAAGCTAACGAACTAAGCGAACTCTCTACTTGCGATAAATATGTCATCGGGTAATGTAAGTATCGACACTTAAAGTACTTGTGATAATTTTAATTCTTTTAAAATTTAAATCAAAAGTTAAGCCCTTTATTCATTCACAGGATGTAGCAGGCTGGGCTTACTCTCCGAGCTCTCCACCTTTGATGATTAATTCGGAAGCGTACATGAATATCTTTAATAGGAATGAATATTTGGAACCACTTTATAACAAACCTAAAGATTTAACATCCTGCGTTAAATATATATCAAGTGGATCTAAGTTAATTAGAATCGAAATATACGATGCTAGTCAGTTTGAAAATAATGAAAAGTCCATGTGTCAGTGCAACGCTAAAGTTTGTGTGCAACATATTGTTAAGGACATAGTCAACGATCCGGTTTATTCACGTTTGAAAGACATAATTTCCTCATTAGATATTAATAATGTTCTTTGATAGATAAGTACTCGTATTTGTAAATATTTTTATGAATGACAATGTTTATTTATAATACTTAATTTACATTTTCATAATAAATTGTACTCTTACGTTCCGGGTAGTTTAATTTATAAGAAATATCTTTCACACATTATTAAATCAATTTGAACAGTATAGCTTACGATAGGCACATGCCTTTACATTATTAGAGTATCGTTGTATGATGATGAGTATTCAACTCATGTTACAAGAAACTATTTGCATTCAAATGCTGATACATCTTAATTTAATCGTAGATAGATTATTTATTACTGAGATTATAAGAAACATATTCATTACATTGATACATTGAACAAATAACACACGTCCTTTAAACACTTTATAATTCAGGGACATTGATTTCTGGATAGAATTAGTAATTGCTGTCCTCACGAGATTAATATACTCGTATTTTAAATTTATCAGTGTGTCATGTAAAAGACCTCTCAATGCTCAGTATTCACCACATTATTCACTCACGGTAGGAAAGACCTCTCAATGCTCAGTATTCACCACATCATTCACTCACGGTAGGCGTGAGAGGATATTATTATCCTCATTATCCCCTACTATAATGTATTTTAATTTAAGTGGCCACTTTTCAATGTTAACAAACACTCTTCAACTTGTACTTTAATTGCAAATTAATATTATTTAAACTGCCGATTATTCGATGGACTCGCGTGGTAAAAAAGGTTCGCACAGCACTCCGTCAACGACCAATGTGTCGTTCTTCTCGAATTCTCCACCAGCCATCTTGTCAGCCACGCACCAATCGCGTGCCTCGGCGAGGGAGTGAGGGAGATAGAAGACACAACGAGGGAAATGGGTATAGGCGTGCCTTCTTATCACCCGCGTAATTTTGAACGAGATATAATTATACTGGGCCGTTTCGCTGTGGTTAATTTGGCCAAGACATGCCCCCCAGCTTGACAGAACCCAGTTCTATCAAAAAACAAATAATTCAATTTAAGTAAGAATTGTTAATGATATTGATATTAAATATTAATGTATTTAGTAAATAAGTATGCTATTTAAACAAATAATAATAAATTAATAGATAGCTAAAGATTAAGTGGACTGTATAGATATAATTACTGTGTGGGTAGTGGATACAGTTTAACGACAGGTCGACGATACACGCCAGACCTTGTACGTACATCAGCTACCCTAACTACCCCGTCTTTACCGGGAAATACTTTATCGATTATTCCCAAAGGCCAATCTAAAGGAAAACTATTGTCCGAACCAATCAATACAATAGTACCTTCTTTAATCTGAGAAGTATTCTTTAACCATTTACTACGAGTTTGTAAAGTATTCAAGTATTCCAACTTCCAACGCCTCCAGAATGACTGCATAAGGCTATCAACGAGACGCTTTCTGTCGATAATACTGACATCTCCAGCTACGGTTTCCGAAGGAAATGCCTTTAATGGCGTTAAAGTTAAAAAATGGGCAGGAGTCAACGCTAATGGCTCCGATGGATCCGAACTCAACACAGAAAGTGGACGTGAGTTAAGTACCGCTTCTATCTGAGTTAGGAGTGTATTCATCTCCTCTACGGTGAGTAGCTGATTGCCAACTACCTTACGAAGGTGGGTTTTAACGCTCCTAATATTTCCTTCCCAGATTCCTCCAAAATGGGGGGAAGAGGGGGGATTAGTTCGCCATTCAATCGAGTTACTTGATAACTCTAACGCAAATTTGTCAGAATAATTTTTTGACGTTGTTAATTTATAGATTTCGTCAAGATATGACTTGGCTCCGATAAAGTTGGTACCGCAGTCTGTATATATGAATTTAATTGGACCACGCCGTGAAATGAATCGTTTAAAACAATTTAAAAATGATTCCGTGCTCAAGTCGCTAGAAAGCTCTATGTGCGTCGCCTTAGTAACGAGGCACACGAATAAGCAGATATACGCTTTCTGGCTTCGTACACCACGTCTACGATAAGGAATGACACGCAATGGTCCCGCATAGTCTATCCCAGTGTGGAAGAATGCCTTTGCTTCGTGCACTCTCGATGAAGGTAAATCTGCCATAATTGGAAATTCGTTTTTGGGTCTCGATTTAAAACATATATTACACATTTGCACTCGTTTACGGACGATATTACGTGCAGACAAAATCCAAAATCTTTGACGCAACAGAGACATCAACAACTGAGGTCCAGTATGTAAGTACTTCAGATGATAGTAATCAATTATTAAATTAACGATATGATCTCGCGGGGGTAGTAATATCGGATGTTGACTATCATAGGGTAAGTCGGCGTTACTCAAACGACCGCCTACTCTAAATATACCCTC
Source organism: Carterocephalus palaemon (assembly GCA_944567765.1). Classification (NCBI taxonomy): domain Eukaryota; kingdom Metazoa; phylum Arthropoda; class Insecta; order Lepidoptera; family Hesperiidae; genus Carterocephalus; species Carterocephalus palaemon. The sequence continues at coordinate 662,780 of OX155663.1, forward strand.
ATGAACAAAGGCCTTTAATTTTTGAAAGGATGGGGGTAACGGTTTATTTGCTTCGTATTTATCAAATTCATTATGAAAATAGAAACGTTGCAAATTTTTAATTATTATTAACTCTGCGATTTCTAAATGTGCAGTTTCAAATTTATCAGGTAATTTCTTGATAAATCGTAAAATGTATACCACGGCTCTAATCAATTTTGTCCAAGAAGACATTCTAAGCGCAAGTGAATATAGAAGAGGTGGTTCAATGTTTTCTACGGTAACTAGCACCGACGACTTCTTTTCCGGCACGTCCGTAATAGTCGCTGGATCATAGTCGCCGATCGGCCACTGCGAGATTGGCAGTCGAGCAAACCGAGGACCCTGAAACCATAGTGAGTGGTCGCTCAGTTGCGCGGGTGTCAGCCCACGAGACAAACAATCGGCAGGGTTTTCCTTACCAGCAATAAAATGAAAATGATTGTGAGGAAGTATCTCCTGAATTTTGGCAACCCTATTTGCTACGAAAGTCTGCCATCGCGATGACGGCGCGTGGATCCAAGCTAATGCTACCATACTGTCCGTGAATGCGAACACATTATTAATTTGAACACGCTCTGAATAGGTATCTATAACTATTCGCATTAATTTTGCTAGAATTAAATTTCCACAGAGTTCTAATCGGGCCAGAGAAACGCTACGAATTGGAGCAGTTCTCGATTTGGCACAGATCAAATTAATTACAAATTTATTTTCATTAGGAAAATAAACGTGTAGGTATACTACGCCACCATACGCCCTTTCAGAAGCGTCAGCGAATCCCAAAACGGTAACTATACTGTCGGGTTTGAATCCTACATGACGAGGTATTTTAATATTTTGTAATACGGGCAGTTCATTTACTATTTGCTGCCATAGTGAAATTATATTTTCTGGTGGCTTCTCGTCCCAGTCGATGCGGTTCGTCCACAAAAACTGAATGATCAATTTCGCCAGTAAAGTGACTGGTGCTACGAATCCCATCAGGTCCCATAATCGAGCAATCGTAGATAGGATATTCCGTTTCGTGCACTCGCAATTTCGTACATTCACTATGAACGTAAAAACATCCTCAGCGGGTAACCAACGAAGACCTAATATTTTAAGCGAGTCGACGGGGCCGAATTCTATGTCCGATGAAACGCGAGCGAATTCCGGGATACTCTCCATAACCGCGGACGAGTTGCTTGAAAATTTAACCATCTCAAACCCCCCAGCATGGCACAACCCTATCATTTGCCGCGACAGCTCGATTCCCTCGGACGTAGATACGCACGAGGTGGCGAGGTCGTCCATATAGATGTCGCGCCGGACCACTGGCGCAGCGACTGGGAACCGCGAGCCTTCGTCGGTTACCAACTGACGGACCGTACGAATGGCCAGGTATGGGCTAGAGCACTGGCCGAACGGGACTCGCGTTATCTGGAGCAATCTCAGCGGCTGACTGCAGTCTTCGCGGTATAGAATAATTTGGAAACGCCTATCCTCTGGTTTCACCAATATTTGTAAATACATTTGACGAATATCGGCACTAATCGCTACTGAGAACAATCTAAAATTTAAAATTATATTAAAAAGGTCGTTTTGTAAATTGGGGCCAACGTGTAATAAGTCATTAAGTGACAACCCTGATGTACTACGCATACTTGCATCTAACACGAGTCGCAATTTAGTAGTGTTTTTATCAGGCCGCAAAACGATATGCCCCGGAATGACATAATGAGAGCCTAACTCCACGTTATTGTCGACTGGTACTAAGTAGCCCTTTTCTAAATACTCGGCGATCAGTTTATGATATTCAACACTAATCGGAATATTAGAAGACAATTTACGCTCCAAAGACAAATACCTACGCGTGGCCGCCTGTAAAGAGTCACCTAATTTTGAAGTATCGTCCTTAAAGGGCAGCGCAACGATGTAACGACCGCTGTGATCACGCGTGGTGGTCTCCTGGTAAAATCTTTCGCATTCCTGTTCATCCGGAGTAAGTACGTTTGCTGTAGGAACACTTTCTAATTCGAAAAACTGACAGACAGATTTTCCTAAAGAATGATTGCATTCGGTTGCGCAATATGTGTGCACGTCATTATCCGGGCCCGTAATTGGGGCCTGGCCGTAAATAATGAAACCAAATAACGTTTCAATAGCGACGGGTTCGTCCATATTCCGAGCGATAATTTTTGGTCGAATAATACGGGCGAATAGATCCGATCCAACTAATAAATCGATGTCGCTAGGTTCCGCATATGAAATATCCGCTAGTGGAATTTTATTTAAATATTCCAAGCGATTAGTATTTATTTTAGCAGACGGTAACTCGCTTGTAATACGGCGCGTCACTAATGGTTGTATAGTAAACGAAATTCTGTCGTCTAATCTTGAACGTAATGTTACACGAGTACAGCCTTCTATTGGGTTCGTAACATCACCTACTCCGCAGACATACTTGGTCGGTGAAGGAAGCATTTGCAAACCTAATTTTTTGCAACAATTTAAAGTAATCAAGTCCCTTTGAGATGCACTATCGACTAAAATACGAACTACGTGAATATTTCCCGTGCAATCAATCACGTTACACTGCGCGGTACCAAGCAGTATCGTATGGCCTACAGCGGGCGAGCACGCAATGGATGTGTCAGCCTCGCTAATGTCGCTCGGTCGTACCGAAGTAGCACACAAAGAAATCGACTGAGTACGCGGTGGCGCACCGCAGCCGCTCGCTTCCGAGCGAGCAGCCGGTGACGTCACGGCCACGGCAGCAGGTCGCGAGATCGCCCGCGCCGTATGCGCAGTGCCCGTGCCGCGTGGACCCGGGTTCGAATCCGAGCTGAAATGTAGCAATGTACTATGACTACGAGAGCATTTGGCACACGTAGACTTCGTAGTACACTGCCGAACTGTGTGGTCTTTACTGAGACAATTGACACAGCCTTTGTTTGATTTAATAAAATCAAAACGTTCCGTGGGCGACAAAGAATTAAATTTATTACAATACCGCAACTGAAAATGGTCAGTATTACCACAGCATAAGCACTTCTGTTCATTAATTACAAAGGTTTTACTATTTGTTTTATTATTATTTGGACGGGAAGCTGGGGCGGAAATACCCTTTGATTGCACCTTATTTGACTGCTTAGTCCCAGCAATATTAGTGGCACGTTGTAATATATGTGATTGGTTCCTAACGAATTCGATAAACTGCGAACAGGACGGGAGTTTTGTAGTATCGCTACCGTACTGTATTTCAAACGCTTTGAGAATATTCAAACCGACTTTTTTAGACCCGATATGAATAAACATGAAGTCCTCTAAACTATCCAACTTTAGTTGCTGTAATGAGCTAACCAAAGATGAATATTTGTCGATAAAATTATCTAAGCTTTGCGGGCAGTCATCATAAACTGAGGGTAAGTTCAACAATTTGTCGAAATACGACGCCGCTAATCCGCGTTTGTCATTATATTTTTGTACCAATGTCTGCCATAACACTGAGTAATTTTCAGCGGTAGGCATGAATCCCTGACAAATTGTTTGTGCTTTCCCTGTCAATTTACCCATTAAATATTGTATTTTTTCACCGTCCGTTAATATTTTGTTCTCATGAACAGCTGATTTGAACGTTTCATAAAATATAGGCCAACTTTCTAAATCGCCATTAAAAGACATTAATTCAAGCCGCGGTAGTTTCGGGCCTGACCTATGAGACTCCAATTTGGTCTCACAGGTATCGTGCGTATTTGTATTATGACGCGACGACATTAATTGTGAGTGCTTGAACTTGACCCGGGAATACAAGTCTTCAAAGGATAGCATGGCAGCGTAATCGGGCTCACCAGTATAATCCTCCGAAGACATTAGTAACTCGTTACGTTCGTCCAATGTACGTACAAAGTCCGATCGAGTAATGTCGATTGTACTCGCGTTAGACAAAAATGTGTCTATAGTATCCGCGGTACTTAACTTTGCCATACTATCGAAAACCGTTTGCATTCTAGAAAAGTACGTGTTAATTTTAACCTGCAAGAGTTGCAATTTGCGTTCAAACATTTTATCTTGTTTAGGCATGATATAAAGGTTAATATGCACAGATATATAAATACAAAATAAAATGTAAGATACAGTTAATAATTATACTGAAACGGCCAAGTATTTTAAATGTAGGTACGTAAAAATATGGCGGCCGGTAAAGGACGCTATTAATATTTTTACTAATCCGCGGCCGAAGTGACCAAAAAAAATGTATGCGCTGGTTCGGTGATAAGACCGGCGGGGAATTGGCTCTGGATTTATGGGAAAATCAAAGGAACTCACCGAGATCTGGACGCGTAGACCGCCTGGCGTAGTCGCACTGTATTTTTTCGTACCTTGCTTTATAATGTATTTTAATTTAAGTGGCCACTTTTCAATGTTAACAAACACTCTTCAACTTGTACTTTAATTGCAAATTAATATTATTTAAACTGCCGATTATTCGATGGACTCGCGTGGTAAAAAAGGTCTTGTTCGCACAGCACTCCGTCAACGACCAATGTGTCGTTCTTCTCGAATTCTCCACCAGCCATCTTGTCAGCCACGCACCAATCGCGTGCCTCGGCGAGGGAGTGAGGGAGATAGAAGACACAACGAGGGAAATGGGTATAGGCGTGCCTTCTTATCACCCGCGTAATTTTGAACGAGATATAATTATACTGGGCCGTTTCGCTGTGGTTAATTTGGCCAAGACATGACGCTAACACCACAGAGTACATTTTATCATCTATCGTCCGTAAACCGACTTTACAGACAACCAGTATTTTTCTTTATTTATTTATTTATAAATAAATAAATGTATAAGATAATGTAATAAACAAATAAATGAATAAATCGGCTTCTCTGACGTCACGAGCCACCATCCCAAGTCCTGAGGGAGTATTTGGGGAACACAATTAAAAGCCGTTAAATACTTGAGTAATGTAATCCAAGCGATTAACGAACAAATACATAAAGTAAAAAGTTGGTAACTACCTACAATTACTTGCATATTTAATTATGATTCCATACATCACACATACCAGCCATTTTCTTGTTTGCCGTTAGTCAAGTAGGCTTCACGCTGAGGTCTCAGGAGGTATGGTGTTAAGTACATTGTGGTTAATGCGTCAGATTCTGCTTGTTTGACGTCACGGGCAACCCTGGTCTCACCATCAGCTAAATATTCCAAGTCATCTTCTGGTTTGTTAGTCAAGTAGGCTGCACGCTTAGGTCTCAGGAGGTATGGTGTTAAGTACATTGTGGCTGATGCGTCAGGTTCTGCTTGTTCGACGTCACGGGCAACCCTGGTCTCACCATCAGCTAAATATTCCAAGTCATCTTCTGGTTTGTCGTTAGTCAAGTAGGCTGCACGCTTAGGTCTCAGGAGGTATGGTGTTAAGTACATTGTGGTTAATGCGTCAGATTCTGCTTGTTTGACGTCACGGGCAACCCTGGTATCACCATCAGCTAAATATACCAAGCCATATTGTTGTTTGTCGTTAGTCAAGGAGTCTACACGCTGAGACAGGATGGATGGTCCTAACAACATTGTGGTTAATGCGTCAGGTTCTGCTTGGTTGACGTCACGGGCAACCCTGGTCTCCCCATCAGATAGATAATCTGCTGAGGCCAAAGCCACACAAGACACCACGAGAACCACCTGTAATGTAAATGTAAAATTTAAGATTTTTGGAGCGAACTTTGTCGATCACATTGAATCGACGCGAGCCACTGGGCTGTGGACATCCTATTTATGCATCACTATAAGCTTTAGTATTAGGAAATTAATTATTATAAATCTTGCTGAGCTATAATTCTTAGACATAGACATAGACATAAGTTTATTTCGACATAAATACAACACATTAGTCAATACAATTTTAAATTTTAATAACAATGCCGAAATAGGACGCCCTCAGCAAATGGCTGTGGCAAGCCAGCAGCCGCTGATTTTCAGGACGACCCTCGTAGGGAAGTTCGTGCCAGATGTTTTCTTATTTTTATTTTTATGTACATATATGTATGTATATCAATAATAAAAAATAAAATAAAAAAATTATAGTAAGTACCTACCTATACTTAATAAGCTACACATGATATAAATTAATATAAAAATAAAATGGAAAGATGGACAACAAAAACATTACACAATTTAAATGAAACTACAATAATTTTAAAATTAATCCAAAATGCTTATGCGATAATTTTGTGTGAGTGTGTGTGTGTGTGTGTGTGTGTGTGTGTGTGTGTGTGTGTGTGTGTGGTGTGTGGGTGCGTGTGGGTGGGTATGGGTCTTAAATACTAAATGCCTGCCTAATTAATAGTACGTGGTTTTTGTGGTAGTTATTATAAAATTTTTTAAATTAATTACAAAATGTACTTAATTAGAATAGAAATAGAAAATAATTTATTAATTATGTAATTATAATACAAATTATTTATGTAATTAATTACAATGTTTGTCCTGAGTGGGATTCAAACCCACGACCACCAGCCGAGGCGATATTGCTATTACAAGAAGGCAGAGGCTGTAAATATCAAAGCGCACGTATGGCATACGACGTTTTATAACATATTTGCGAGGAAATAAATTAATAAATTCATCATTACTAGACGACATTTTCAAATAAAAACAATACCTACCGCATGATGCGCGCGCATCAGCGCTTTTTTTTAAGGCAAAGGCACAAAAACAGCCAGTACTACTAATAAAGTAAATTAATATTTTTTTGTTTTTGTTACAGATAAATTATTGTAATTTATTGGCAAAATTAATTAAAATAAAGAATTAAATGTTTATTTCTTATATTTTATCTCCCAAAGTTAATTTTATTCATAAAATGTTGACGACTTTTCTGACATAAAAACTCTTTGCTAAGATTGAAAAAAGTACCGTTCATTTTAGACGGAGCATCTAAATAAACCGTGCGTTTTGCCTTAGTAAAAAAAATCCCGTGCGTTTTACATTACGATACATTACGATATTGAAATTGGTGAAATAAGAGACCCTTTACGAGCAAATGTGTTATAAAACTTATTTTATTAAATTTAAATATTCTTACCAGCACGTTCATGTTGCTGACGAGCATTTCGGATAGAACTAAAGCATTTGACACAGACCTACACGCAGCTTATATAGTGTAGCAGTCAGCACTGCACCATGCCATCGTCAAATTAATCTTCATTGTACTTACCACATGGGTGATCGCTTGTGGCAAAATTTCATGGACGCTACCGTGCTTCGGAGGGCACGTAAAGCCGGTCCCGGTTGTTTTCAATGCTGGAAACAGTCGTTAAGCCTTGTCGACCTTCGGGTGGCTTGAGAACATTCGACACTGGACACCACTAACCCCTTCACCAATCCGCATTGGAGCAGCGTGGTGGAGTATGCTCTAGACCTCCCGCAGCTGTGTCTGTGGGGGAGACCCGTGCCCAGCAGTGGGACGTCTATGGGTCGCAGCGGACTTACCACTCGTTGGTCTAGTTGTCGTTAGCACGACTCTTAACCCAGAGGTCCTAAGTTCGATAGGGGATTGGGAATAACCCAATGGTTGGTGTTCTAACTTGAAATGCCCGGTAGCTCAGTCTGCATTTGTGGCTGGTGTATGGCAGTTACTTTACTCACTTTAGACTCAGGCGGGACCTGAACTGGTGAAAGGTGGGTACAGACCTCTGACTACCCCTTTGGATATTCAAGCGTGATGTTGAGTTAAATATGTAGGTGCTTTGGATACCAGGTGGGAACGGACCAAATTAATTATAATGGCTTTATCGGTTGGTTCTCAAGCCTTTTGTATAAAAAAAATCCCTTTCTCAGACCACCAACATTCTTTGTCCCACTGTTGGACTCGGGACTTCTCTCTCAATAGGGAGTCATAGTCCACCACGCTGACCAAGTGCGAATTGGCAGACGACTCATGCAGGTTTTTAGGCATGCAGATTTCCTCACAGTTTTCCCTTACCGTAACAGCAGGTGACATTTATTTCTATAAGAAGAATAGACACTTTGTGAAATTTAAAACAAATCTATAAATATCTTTATTTAATATCATGTTTGAATGTAAGTAAGTGCATTCTAATCGCTTATTTCATTCGGTAAAATATTTATCAAATGCAAATTAAAAATAGCTTAAATATAATTACCCACAATGGTAATTAAATTTCAATAATCGAATTATCAATATAATAGATAATCGTTACCATGAAAGGTACATTTCAAATTATTTTCTAAATATAAATGTTATGCTTCTAGCTCTGAAAATAACAATACTTTCATACAACCATTCATCCCCATTTAAACCCTTTACAACAATGTCCTTTCACAGGCTCTAGACTATCTGTGTACCAAATTTCATTTAAATCGGTTCAGTAGTTAGTAATTAGTCAGTAGTAGCGAGACAGACATACAGAGTTACTTTCGCATTTATAATATTAGTGTGGATTATGTCAGTGTGGGAATTTTAAGTTTATTAAATAACGGTCTACAAAAATCTTACGGTCCTGCACTGCTTGTTGGAGCTCTGTTCCTTTTTCTTATGTATTTTTTTTTTTTTTATGGAAAAAAGATAGCAAACGAGCTTGCAGCACCACCCATCCGCTGCCGCCCATGACAACTGTGACTGACTTTGAACAAGACTCAATTAGGGACTGGGATGGTTAGCCCAATTAGTTGAGAGAGTTAATTAGAACATTAGTTGGTCAGTTCGTTAGTAGGTATGAGGACTGGGGACTGTTAGTAATAGTTAGTCCTGTTAGTTGGTGTGTATTAAAACTCTTTCGATATGTGAGGAGAGTTTCTCCATAGTAATATTCCATATTATTTTAAGAGTTACTATTTTTTATTTTTATTTTACTATTTTTTTTTTTTTTATTTCGTTTCAAGAGTTGCTATTTTTTAAAGCCTTGCCAGTATAAACAAGTCTGTTAGTTTTATTACAGACTGATTCAATCTGAGCACTCCAGTTTAAGCACCCCACTCTGTTCAATAATTGTACCTAAATATATAGTTTTTTCTATTTCCTGAGAGTGAGACATCGAACGGTCCACCCAGTGACCCCGGGGAAGACCACGCTGTGTGTCTGCAGATATTGTGCTGGGGCTCCCGGCTCAGTCTATGACCGGGTACAGCGCTAGAGGTCACCGGCATACGCCACCACGCTGGTCCAGTTGGCCGTCTGATATGTGCATTGTAATTGATTCTTTCATTCGGTGATAACTTTATCGAATGAAATTAAAAATCGATTAGTATACTTACCATCCAGCCACTGGGCTGGTATTCACAACTCATATAAAAGGTGACATGTTTTATAAATTAGTATCATTCGTCGGCGAGACTGAAACTGACAACATGAAATTTTTGGTAAATATCTTATTTTTACTTAATATATATCCATCCATCCATTCAAGGTCCACTGCCAGACGTAGGGTCAATCAACGCCACTCCCGATTCTGTGCCTTCTGAATCCAGCGGTTTCCCGCTGTCTTCCTCAGGTCCTCTATCCTCGTCGTCGGAGGACGCCGAATACTCCGTCTCCCGGGTAGTGTTCCTGGCGAAATTTTTGTTCAATATTAGATAATATCGCCCTTTATAAATTCCCAAATAGTATAAACCTAGATTATGGACCTACACCCATTTTTCAATAACCTACTGGAAATTTTTATTTAGAAAAACCCGATAGGTAATGCTCGGCTCGACCCGGGAATGCAACCTAGGAATACAAAATAATGCTTATTGGGTTAGAAAATGAAAAGTCCTTGGTCATAGCCCTCCCGCTCCAAAACTAAACATTGATATCCACTTATATAATAGCTATCGAACCAACGTACCGTCTGTGGTGAACCCATAAAACGACAGTACGAATACCACATAATAATAATACTGATCATACTTCTTGTTCATTTCCAGATGATTTTGACTGCTTTGGTGGCTGCGGCCGAGTGCGACGTTTGGATGGAGCTTCGTCCAGCCGAAGAAAACTCAGTGGGAGCTAGTCGACTGGTGAAGAGAGCGCCAGTGGCAATGGAATTTGACGTGGATGCACCTGCATTCTACAGTTATAAGGAAGAACCAGCGCAATATAGACAATACATTAGAAGCCCCGTGAAGAGATCAGTTGCGCCGAGATCTGCCGAGGAACAAAGACCCTACTATTATCCGTTCTATGAAATCGTACCTACTCCTCATTATTAAATTAAAGGACGGTCCCGTCGATATAAATATATGAGAGCCTATTCTTGGTAATGATTTAAGTGTTTTCTTTTGTTTGTCCTGCGATTAACAAGATTTCTCCAGGTGGGGAAGGAGTATATGTTACACACACAAACACAAGCATCAAAAGTGCATCACCACCACAACCACAACCCTCACTGTTCCTCTGTTGGGGCACGGGCCTCCCCTCGGAATGGGGAGGTAAGGCCTCAGCCGACCTACCGCACCTATCCTGACATAACTTAGAAAAGTCATTCGAACCTCATCGCTAGGGAAATATCTGGGTTACAAAGCACATATATCCTATATGTTTATTCAACTATATCATTGGGCTCTCTCAATGACTCTAAAATGTAAGAAATATTTCCATATCCCATATACGCATAGGTTGAAATATTTGAAGGGAAATATTTTGTATTGAGGAGAAAAGAAGATTTTAAAATAGCGTGCATTAAATATGTTGGGTAGTTCCTGATTACCGAGGTACCTATACCACGGAAATACGATTTGATAGCTGTCACACATTTTTCAAATTTTGAAGTCAGTTTTATGACTACGTACATAATATTTTAGACAAGGCTATTCTGTAACAACGTTTTCGAATCTCGACAGCTGAATCCGCTGTGAGTTTGCAAATTGGTATTCTATAAAACTCGATAGTGCAGGTGGCGCCGCACTGTAGAAAGCGGCGGTGAGATAAACTACATCTTCGGGCTAATTTGACATTATGAAGTGATATTTGGTATTCGGTAAGGGAATTAGAGGCATCGATCGACGAACTACGTCACCTTCGAAGCTCGTGTCCTCTTGTCAAACAAAAAGTTAATCAAGAGCTAGCGAGTTCTCTTGTGAAATAAAGATTTTAAGGTGTATTATATTATATTGATGTAAAAATAAGTTATTTTTGATACATATATTAGTCATTACTAATTATTACCTACCATGGCTCGTTGATTCAACTCGAAAGAGTTGATCGATATGGTAGTAGAAGATATAAAATATATTATGATAGCACCTCCGCATCAAAGACGTGGATTATCAGCCAAAGTAAAGGTTAGTAAAGCATTTTTCCTTTTATTACCTAACTTTCCCTACTAGATCTCGATTTAGTACGTAGGTTATTATATTGGACTATCTTAGCATTATTTTTTAATGTAATATTATAGATATGATTTAATATATAATATGAATACAGTATAATTGATTTGTAATGATTCATTGTATCATTTCAGGGGATTCTGTATATGCACAGCGGTCATAGGTATTTGATGGAACAAGGGTTACCTGAAGCGCAGTATAATAAATTGCTACAGCACGTAATACAGTTGAGAGAGCTATGGTGCATTACCATCCAGATATAGTGGCAAAAAGCGCGCTGCATTACCATCCAGATATAGTGGCAAAAATTGTGATAGCAGGTTGTGTGTTTCACAATACTTGTAATCGTGCAGGGCTACCTTCAACAATGGACAGACATGAGCAGCAACTTGAGGCACAGTTCCGCACTGCAGCAAGAGGACGTGCCTCTGGGAATGAAACTGTGTCTAGAGAAAGTGCCATGGGATTGTCTATTAGACAAGGCATTATAAACGCCTTATGGCGCGCACGTACTACAAATTAAAATAAAAGAATTTGTTCTTATAATCAATAAAAACATCTTTTTTATTTTTTAATGCATCTGTTAATGATTTCAAACCCTCTCCACTGGCGAGCAGCGCCTAGGTTGTAGGTATACGAATCTCTTTTCCTCTCATGATTTATTATGGCTTCGTAAAGCAGCGAAATGTAGCGTCCATAGCCCAATGGCTCTCGACGATCCAATGTGATCGAAAGAGTTAAGCAACGACGGGCGCGGTCGGTTTGTGGATGGGTGACCGCTAGTGGCAAAATTTCATGGACGCTACCGGTTGTTTTCAATGGTGGAAACAGTCGTTTAGCCTTGTCGAAGACCTTCGGGTGGCTTGAGAACATTCGACACTGGGTTGGCAACTAACCCCTCCACCAATCAGCATTGGAGCAGCGTGGTTGAATATGCTTTAGACCTCCCACAGAGATGTCTATGGGGGATACCCGTGCCCAGCAGTGGGACGTCTATGGGTCGTCCGCGCAATTCGCTGCTTTGCGCGGTATATCTCAATCCGCTGTTCTTCTATACCAAATTTAACATTTATTTATTTATTAATATACACACATACAGTGAAAAATCTTAAATATTAAAAGATATGTAAAACTTATTTCAAAGTGAAATGTCTTCCAGTAGACCCGTTGGTGGAGCAGTCATTATGAGAGGCAAACAACATTATAATACCTAACTAGTTAATTTAAAAATTGTTTGTTTATATCCTAAAACAAAACTTATCATGCGAAATTCGAATTAACTGGCGCTCGGCATGTAAACAAACAACGCAATTTTTATTTTTATTTTAGGCAAAGAACCTTCGTCATACAGCCTATGTAAATGTTATTTAACTATTTTGTCGTTAAAAATTCAGATTTATTTTTTAAAGTCTACATTTCTTAGTAATAAAACAATAAATCATAGAATTTATATGAAATTTGTACGTGTTTTCCTGAAAGAAGGATAAAATATTTTACCGATTCGTTTATCCATACTGAGGCCATCTCTAGACGTGCGAACTTCGAATTCGAAATTCACTTCACTTCGCAAGTGGGTGTCAGGTGTATATAGAATTGCAATTCAATGACATGTGAGTTCGCTTTCGAAGTGAGCTATCTCACTTGAGTGACCTTCGATTTCGAGTTCATATTTTACAGAATAGCCTTGCTGATTACTTAAATTATCCGTAAGTACAGAATAAGTAAGTACAGTAAGTAAGTACAGAAAATTAACTTATCAATGTTTTCTGGCATAATCCTATGTATGCTAAGTATATTTTTTCAAAGGTAATGTAATCAATTTTTAGTTGATTTATTTAATATGAAAACATATTCATATTACTTTTTAGTACCTACTTACTCTGAATTAGAAAACTTGATTTAGTATTTCAAAACGCGATGATTCCCCACGCTTTTTTACAATACCTAATGAACATTTAGTTCTTATTTACACTACTTAATCCAAATTTATTAAATTTTATTTTCTGTTTTTTATTTGGATTTTTATAAAAGCGTTTTTTTTTTCGTTTTTTAAAACTATTAATTTATTTTATACTTTTTAGTCTTTTTTTTAGGTCTATACACATTTTATACAGGCACCTATGTCAATATTTACATTATTCAATATTTACACAATTTATATATTTACACTATTTACACTCAATATTTACAAGTAAATATAAAATAGGTTTGTTATAACCTTGAAACCAATGTGTTCAATGTCCATTACGTGGCCTTTCTCACAAGTGCAAACACGACTATGATACAATATTCCATCATGGAATGCCAGTGCCTATCTTCCGGCTTTATCATCAGACCTTGAAACTTAATCGTGGTCAAAGTTCATTACAGGACTTTACCATAAGTGCAAACACGACTATGATACGATATTCCATCATAGAATGCCAGTGCCTATCTTCCGGCTTCATCATCAGACCTTGAAACCTAATCGTGGTCAAAGTTCATTACAAGACTTTACCACAAGTGCAAACACGACTATGATACGATATTCCATCATGGAATGCCAGTGCCAATCTTCCGGCTTCATCATCAGACCTTGAAACCTAATCGTGGTCAAAGTTCATTACAAGACTTTACCACAAGTGCAAACACGACTATGATACGATATTCCATCATGGAATGCCAGTGCCTATCTTCCGGCTTCATCATCAGACCTTGAAACCTAATCGTGGTCAAAGTTCATTACAAGACTTTACCACAAGTGCAAGCACGACTATGATACGATATTCCATCATGGAATGCCAGTGCCTTTCTTCCGGCTTCATCATCAGACCTTGAAACTTAATCGTGGTCAAAGTTCATTAAAAGACTTTACCACAAGTGCAAACACGACTATGATACGATATTCCATCATGAAGTTCCAGTTAATATCTTCCGGCTCCATCATCAGACCAGTTCGACAGTACCATAATTATTGCATTGTCATCGGTCTTTGACAGGTGTGCAAAGTTTGAATTAAATCTGATCGTTCAAAGTAGGTCAAAATCGAGCTTATAGGAGTCGGTTACATACATACAAACATACATACAGGTGAAACTAATAAAAGCTTGTTATGATAGGCCTGCGTACTTCCGTTTCCGTCGCCCGTGACTATCAGTCTGCTACGCACTACCGGGCCCCAGATGGTCGGGGTCCTTTGGCCTAATGAGCTCCCGCGGGAGCGGCCGCCCTTCAGGAGGACGCGCGTGAAGCGGGGCTATCCCGTGGAGTCCCCTGTGGTGACGCTAATGCGTACCATGCCGGCGACGCATAAGTAAGCATGGAGCGGATATACAACTTGTAGATCCGCAGTTTAGTCCGGGTGGGCAACTTGGAATATAATACCGGTCGGAGCATCGCCCGCGCCGCGGCCCTGGCGGAGAACGTTCAGAGACTATAATAACCTAGATACTTACTAATAATTAAAATCTATCTATACAAATAATTAAACTGTAACGAGAACGCGTGTCTACATTGAAAGAATCTTGGAAAAAAACGATGAGAGAATAAAAAGCAATCGAAAATATTTTTTTCAAATATGTATATTGTCTGGAAGAAATCGCTCTTAAGCGATAAGACCGCCCATTGTATATTGTTGTTTTTGTTTTACCTTTTTTTTTCTTAGTAACTCTGTAGTTTGGTGTACAATAAAGAGTATTATTATTACATATGTATCTCTTTAAATGTCACGTGTGGAGCCGGTAATTTGGAAGGCTTGCGTGGGGACACAGGTCCGAGACATTTTAATGAGTTGCGATATGACACACGTGGCGGATACCACCCTCGATCGACTGCACCATCAATTGGTACACCCGAAGGTGGGCCCCGCCAGATGTACCGGAACTATTGCAAAGGAATGGAAACTATATTGGGTTTACTGTGGTGGATTTAGAGGGACTGATACATGGGCTATGGAGAACTATGACACCTGCCATTCAGATCGTTATAAACCCAAAAAGCGGCAGGTGGTGATTATTATTATTAATATTGTCTGTCTGTCTGTATCAAGTAATTATTGTTTAGACTTAACTTGAAAACCTGTTACCGGATTAATACTTTACTTGTATTAAACAACGGATTAATTAACTTAATACAACAATACAACTATATTTTAAGTCTACATTTTAGGAGTTCCCGGAAAATAATGATTCCAGATGGAAGTTAGTTGAATATTTCTTAAATTTCAATAGAATTGCTTCGTTTTTTCATTAAATGTTTAAAGTTGAATAAAAAAGTAGCTTAAGTAGGTGCTGATAATTTCCCAAGGGGAAGTTAATCGATTCTTTCATTCGTTGATAACTTTATCGAACGAAATTAAAAATCAATTAGTATACTTACCATTCGGCCATTGGGATAGCATGCACGACTGATATAAAAGGTGACATATTCTGTGAATTAGTATCATTCGTCGGCGACATTGGAACTGCCAACATGAAGTTTTTGGTAAATATCTGACTTTGCTATATCCATCCTTTAAAGGTCCATTGCTGAACATAGGCCTCCCTCAATCAACGCCACTCCTCCCGATCCTGTGCCCTCTGACTGCAGCGGTACCCGGCTGTGTTCTTCAGGTCCTCAGTAGGCCTCGCTCCCGGGTAGTGTTTCTGACGAATTTTTTTTATATTATTACATTTTTTTTGTAAAAGGCGATAGCCTTTTACAAATTCAGGGTCAAATTCATTTGGGAATTATTGATTACTAGCTTTTGCCCGCGGCTCCGCCCGCGTGGTTAAAGGGAATTAACAATGACTTTTTTATCATACATGACACATCTGTGGTACACCAGTCTGTTCTGTGTCCATTACTGTGTCTATTGATAAATATTCTGTCGTATCTCCTGCTACTTCACTCAATATGTGTGAATTTATTTTGTTTACAATATCGTTTTTAGGTGCTAGAATCCCCCTTTGACATAGATATTGATCTACATATATACATATTGATTTGTAAACCTGGATAAACACTTGCAATCAGTTCTGAATTACTCTGTATTAAGTTACAAAAATTTTCCGTTAGTGTCACAGCCCTCGGCATCAGTTTCCAGAAACGCCCATCTCCAATTTTCAAGAGTGTTTCAGCATAGTTTCCAGCATTCATGTCATTGTACAGATAAACCCTCATATTTGTTGTGAGACTGATTTTTTTGTGAGAGTTCCATAGAGTAGACGACTTATATTATTATTATTTTAAGCCAAAACAACAACAGTCGACAAAATCAATTCAATAAGCGAACCAAAACCAAAATCAAAGCGTATGTCCTTTACCATATTAATTTTAAACCAAAACAACAATTTATCCAGCGCGAATTCAAAATTCAATTCAATTTATTAGTTGCCTATGACTTAATTAATTTACATGTATCTATCATTTGTTAGCGTGATTAGCGTGATGAATTTTACTAACGCCATCTATTAACAACAACCGGAACTAAATATCTAGCAAATAACAAAACATCGATATCTTCCCATGGGGATGTTTTACCGGGGTAAAAAGTAGCCTACGTCACTCTCCACCCTCCTCACTATCTCCACACACAAAAACCATACCATTTAATAGCTTCGTTGCGACGTGAAAGCCGGACAAACAAACAAACAAACAAATAAATAAATAAACAAACAAACAAACACACTTTCACATTTATAATATTAGTATGGATTAAGATAAGGATCTACCCATTTTTCACCAAGCTACTGGGAATTTTTATTTACAAAACCCCGATACTAATCTTTTTAAAATACATATTTCTTGTGTACGTGTGTATGACAGTGAGCTCCTCCTACACGGCTGGATAGATGTTGATGAAATTTTTTGTGTGTTGAACACACAGAGGATTCAAGAATGGTTTAAATTCACTATTTGGTCAACTGGAAAATGTTTTTTAAACACTATTAAAGTATTTTTATTTTTAACCGTCGTTTATTGGCGTGAAGCGTCGCGTCACTTTGACATTTCATATGGCAGAACAACGTTGAATGTGGCAGTTGGCTTTGTTCCCAATAAGAAAATGGCAATACTAAACTTATTGTCCGACTAATCTTCTAATTGGCCTAACTCTCCCGTGAACGCTGGTTTTCAGAGCGTAAAAACAGTTCAATACAACATTGTTGCTGCGACCCATAGACGTCCTACTGCTGGGCACGGGTCTCCCCCACAGACACAGTTGCTAGAGGTTTCGAGTATACTCCACCACGCTGCTCCAATGCAACATTAACTACGTGATATTAAAATCTAAGTGTTTCGTTAATGATTAACCCCAATATGGTGTGCTTCAAAAACCCTATTAATATCAATTACACCGGGCGATAATTATTGATTTCGGGGCAGGTTTTTTTGACCTGTTTAAGTAACAAGTAACAAGTTTATTTCGGACTAGTGGACGCCCGCAGCTTCGCTCGCGTAGAATTAGACCTATTAACGACGTCTGCCCGCGTTCGGGTTTCCCACTTGACTTAAAAAACGGCAAAGTTTCATACTAACTTTGCACCCCCGTTTTACCCCCTTATTCAATTTGAGTGAATTTTCAAAAATCCTTTCTTAGTGCTCCCCTACGCTATAAAAGGAACCCCTGTGCAAAATTCCAAGTTTCTAACTCTTATAGTTTAGGCCCTGCGATGATATGTCAGTCAGTCAGTCAGTCACCTTCTCCTTTTATATATATAGATAAAGAATACCTCAGAATAATAATACTGATCATACTTCTTGTTCATTTCCAGATGATTGTGACTGCTTTGGTGGCTGCGGCCGCAGCCCTACCAACTGATGAAAGAGAATCTCTTTGGCGTCCAGCCGAAGAATACTCAGCGGAAACTAGGCAACTTGTAAAGAGATATTTAATTTTAGCGCCATTGGTTGGTTGGCCGGGGAAACGATCTGCAATCTTCAGTCATATGGCAGAACCAGCGCAGTTGGAAGGAATCGGCAAAGAGGCCGTGAAGAGATCAGCTGACGAAGATCGATACGCCTATATCCCGTAAATACCTGGTCCAAACATTTTAACGGACTGCTCCTCTGAAAATATATGAGAGCCCATTTTTGGCAATGATTTATATTCTATTTTTTTTTGTTTTTCCTGCGTTTTACAAGAATTCTTCAGGTGGGGATGGAGTAATTAGGTACACACAAACACTAAGCATCTGAAGTGCAGCACCACCACCACAACCCTTTCACTGTTCCACTGCTGGGGCACGGGCCTCCTCTCGGAATGGGAGGGGGAGGCCTCAGTCCACCACGCTCGCCCAGTGCGTGTTAGCGGACTTTGCATGCCTTTGAGAACATTACGGAGAATGCTCGGGCATGCAGGTTCACTCACGATGTTTACAGCAGGTGATATTCATCGCATCTAACCTGACATAACTTAGCAAAGTCAGGTGCGTGCCGCTTCAGCTGCTCGGATTAGAGAGAGAATTGACAGGCGAGTTCGATAGCCACTGGGCTGTCAGCACTGGTGATAAGTGAGTATATCCCAGCCTGTGAGTGTATCCAAGTACTTGCGTGAAGCACAATGCACGAAAGGCAGTTAAGTAGTTCATTTGAAGGTAAATCTATTCTTAGTTAATCATATTGAAGGTGAATAAGAATGAACTAGTAGACCTCCCGTAGGAACTACAAGCACAGTAGAGACGCGGGCTCCGACCTTAGGTTATGTTGTAGGTTATGATACTATTCTACCGCTACTTCAACTTGTTATCTTCCTCTGTACAAGTCAACTGTAAACAGCCCGTTATATCTAGCCTACTGCCTAGTGCACGCCCGCGTCTTCGCTCGCGTGGAATTAGACATAACAATAGTTCACGCCTAGTAGCTACTAAGTACTCAGAGACACTGCCGATAGAATTCTGTCCTTCGAATCGTACATAATATTTTAGATCTGATTACTTAAATTATCCATAGATACAAAAATCTATTTCCAAGGTACACCATGTCGCTGCATTTACTAATTACAGGTTAAAGATTGTCTGTTTAAGTACCTACTTTATTGATTTTTGTATAGAAAACAATAAGTAAGTACAGAAAATTAAGTTATCAATGTTTTCTGGCATAATCCTATGTATGCTAAGTATATTTTATCTAAGTATATCAATTTTTAGTTGATTTATTTAATATGAAAACCTATTCATCTTACTTTTTAGTACCTACTTACTCTGAATTAGAAAACTTGATTTAGTATTTCAAAACGCTATTTCGATGTGAAAAAATATGAAGAATATGAAAACCTAATTCCGCGGTATCGATATAGGTACGTTAAATACTACTGTTCGTTTATATTACACAGCTTATTTGACGCACATATTATGTATGATTTTAGTATACCTACAACCATATTTTTCATATTTTATATGTATGTAAATATGTAAATAAAAATAGAAAACGAAGTACTGGCCGCCCCCCGACGAGGTGGACTGACGACCTGAAGAAGACAGCGGGAAACCGTTGGGTTCAGAGGGCGCAGGATATATAAATAAATTAATAGTTTAAAAAAACACGCTTTTATAAAAAATCCAACTAAAAAACAGAAAATAAAATGTTATAAATTTGGATTAAGAATAGTGTAAATAAGAAATAAATGTTTATCATTGTGAAAAAGCGTGGGGTGCATATAGTGTCAATAATTATAAACATTTTATTGACAGATATGAGTAGAAGGATCACTTTGATAATACAAAAAGTGCACCCCACGCTTTTTTTACAATAATGAACATTTATTTCCAATTTATACTACTCTTAATCCAAAGTTATTGAACTTTATTTTCTGTTTCTTAGTTGGATTTTTTATAAAAGCGTGTTTTTTTAGTTTTTTTTTAAACTATTAATTTATTTTATACTTTTTAGTCTTTTTTTTAGGTCTATATACATTTTATACAGGCACCTATGTCAATATTTACACTATTCAATATTTACACAATTTATATATTTACACTATTTACACTCAATATTTACAAGTAAATATAAAATAGGTTTGTTATAACCTTGAAACCTGATCGTGTTCAATGTCCATTACGTGGCCTTTCTCACAAGTGCAAACACGACTATGATACAATATTCCATCATGGAATGCCAGTGCCTATCTTCCGGCTTCATCATCAGACCTTGAAACATAATCGTGGTCAAAGTTCATTACAGGACTTTACCACAATTGCAAACACGACTATGATACGATATTCCATCATGGAATGCCAGTGCCTATCTTCCGGCTTCATCATCAGACCTTGAAACCTAATCGTGGTCAAAGTTCATTACAAGACTTTACCACAAGTGCAAACACGACTATGATAAAATGCCAGTGCCTATCTTCCGGCTTCATCATCAGACCTTGAAACCTAATCGTGGTCAAAGTTCATTACAGGACTTTACCACAAGTGCAAACACGAATATGATACGATATTCCATGATGGAATGCCAGTGCCTATCTTCCGGCTTCATCATCAGACTTTGAAACTTAATCGTGATCAAAGTTCATTACAGGACTTTACCACAAGTGCAAACACGACTATGATACGATATTCCATCATGGAATGCCCGTGCCTATCTTCCGGCTTCATCATCAGACCTTGAAACCTAATCGTGGTCAAAGTTCATTACAAGACTTTACACAAGTGCAAACACGCATATGATACGATATTCCATCATGGAATGCCAGTGCCTATATTCCGGCTTCATCATCAGACCTTGAAACCTAATCGTGGTTAAAGTTCATTAAAAGACTTTACCACAAGTGCAAACACGACTATGATACGATATTCCATCATGAAGTTCCAGTTAATATCTTCCGGCTCCATCATCAGACCAGTTCGACAGTAGGTACCATATTATTGCATTGTAATCGGTCTTTGACAGGTGTGCAAAGTTTGAATTAAATCTGATCGTTCAAAGTAGGTCAAAATCGAGCTTATAGGAGTCGGTTACATACATACAAACATACATACAGGTGAAACTAATAAAAGCGTGTTAAGATAGGCCTGCGTACGTCCGTTTCCGTCGCCCGTGACTATCAGTCTGCTACGCACTACCGGGCCCCAGATGGTCGGGGTCCGTGTCGGACTCCGTTGGCCTAATGAGCTCCCGCGTGAGGTCACAGGTCCGAGACATTTTAATGAGTTGCGATATGACACACGTGGCGGATACCACCCTCGATCGACTGCACCATCAATTGTTACTCTCGAAGGTGGGCCCCGCCAGATGTACCGGAACTATTGCAAAGGAATGGAAACTATATTGGGTTTAGTGTGGTGGATTTAGAGGGACTGATACATGGGCTATGGAGAACTATGACACCTGCCATTCAGATCGTTATAAACCCAAAAAGCGGCAGGTGGTGATTATTATTATTAATATTGTCTGTCTGTCTGTACCAAGTAATTATTGTGTAGACTTAACTTGAAAACCTGTTACCGGATTAATACTTTACTTGGATTACTTTACGGATTAATTAACTTAATACAACAATACAACTATATTTTATGTCTACATTTTAGGAGTTCCCGGAAAATAATGATTCAGTATGGAAGTTAGTTGAATATTTCTAAAATTTCAATAGAATTGCTTCGTATTTGCATTAAATGTTTACAGTTGAATAAAAAAATAGCTTAAAAGTAGGTGCTGATAATTTCCCAAGGGGAAGTCAATCGATTCTTTCATTCGTTGATAACTTTATCGAACGAAATTAAAAATCAATTAGTTTAATTACCATTCGGCCATTGGGACAGCATGCACGACTGATATAAAAGGTGACATATTCTGTAAATTAGTATCATTCGTCGGCGAGATTGGAACTGCCAACATGAAGTTATTGGTAAATATCTGACTTTGCTATATCCATCCTTTAAAGGTCCACTGCTGGACATAGGCCTCCCTCAATCAACGCCACTCCTCCCGATCCTGTGCCCTCTGACTGCAGCGGTACCCCGCTGTCTTCATCAGGTTAGGCCTCACTCCCGGGTCGTGTTTCTGACTTGTTTTACAATATTAGATATCGCCTTTTACAAATTCAGGGTCAAATTCATTTGGGAAATATTTATTACTAGTTGACGCCCGCAGGTTCGCTCGCGTGGAATTAGAAATAACACATAATATTATACAGAAATAATACATACTCGGACGTCCGATCCGACTATCGGTAAATACGCAATTTAGTATTCAAACAAATGTATGGCACGAGTGCCTTCAGATTGTCCGATCAGACTATCGGATATCGGATCCGACTATCGGAGAGAAAAATCGGAAATCTATTCTCAGCCTTAAATTATATAAAACAATGTCGGGTCAGTTAAAACACTTAGACCTAACTCAAAACGGCCGTACGGATTGTAGGATCTTAGATTTGTTGGATTCACCTGAAAAAAATTATCAACTTTCACTTTTTCATATATTTTGTATGGGACGACTGTTTTGTTCATATCTCGAGAACGGATTGACCGATGCTTAATAGGTATTTTTTGATTTGATAGATTTATCTACGCCCCTAATAATACTACAAATATGGAAAGAATTCTCAAATATATCACCAATTTATACATTCTCGCATGTGTAATTACACGCCTGACACATACCTGACAGGTGCCTGACACTGACTCTGCATTTTTATCAATAATATTATGGCTGAAATTTGGCAATCATTGCAGGCCATGTGCCACATGATACCAAGATACAGCTTAATAAATAAAAAGGAGTTTCATTAATTATGATTAAATTCACTTTCTCACCAGTAAGTCAAAGTATTAGGATTGCCTTTATTTTATATGTTAGATACTTTTATGCATAGTTAGTTAGGGCTTAAATTTTTTTGGTACAGAAGTAAATGAGATCGTATCTCGGAAATATGTTCATTAGGGATGCTTTTATGTTAGTTGTTTACGTGTTAATTCGCTTAAACAATTATGATTAAATTTGTTGTAGAAATAACTTATAAAACCAAATTCATACAGATAAAGTATTGAGGTGTAACGAAGTGTATAATATAAACAGTAAAGGATAATAAATATTATGGCACTTCCCCACTTATTGGCTTAGAAGATGAAAAGTCCTTGGTCAGCTCTCCCGCTCCCGTACCGTCTGTGGTGAACCCATAAAACGACAGTACTAATACCACATAATAATAATACTGATCATACTTCTTGTTCATTTCCAGATGATTGTGACTGCTTTGGTGGCTGCGGCCGCAGCCCTACCAACTGCTGAAAGAGACTCTTTTTATTATTCAGCCGAAGAATACTCAGTGGGTGGTAAACAACTGGTAAAGAGATTAGCGCCAGCGGTTATGGTATCTGGCCGAGAGCCGGTGAAACGATCAATTATATATCCCGAAATAAGTTACGGGGGCCAAAACAATGTTAACGCAGGTAACGGAGCAGTCCTCTGAAAATATATGAGAGCCCATTTTTGGCAATGATTTATATTCTTTTTTTTTGTTTTTCCTGCGATTAACAAGAATTCTTCAGGTGGGGAAGGAGTATATGTTACCTACACACACAAACACAAGCATCAAAAGTGCATCACCCCCACCTCACTGTTCCACTGCTGGGGCACGGGCCTCCTCTCGGAACGGGAGGGGGAGGCCTCAGTCCACCACGCTCGCCGAGTGCATGTTAGCGGACTTTGCATGCCTTTGAGAACATTACGGAGACTGCTCGGGCATGCAGGTTCACTCACTATGTTTACTGCAGGTGATATTCAAAAGTCAGTGCCGCTTCAGCTGCTCGGATCTGAGAGAGAATTGACAGGCGAGTTCGATAGCCACTGGGCTGTCAGCACTGGTGATAAGTGAGTATATCCCAGCCTGTGAGTGTATCCAAGTACTTGCGTGAAGCACAATGCACGAAAGACAGTTAGTTCATTTGAAGGTAAATGTATTCTTAGTTAATTATATTGAAGGTGAATAAGAATGAACTAGAAGACCTCCCGTGTGGAACTACAAGCACAGTAAAGACGAGGGCTCAGACCTTGGGAGGTTATGATACTATTCTACCGCTACTTCAACTTGTTATCTTCCTCTGCTACAAGTCCTAGTTCCTAGCCTACTGCCTAGTGAACGCCCGCGGCTTTGCTCGCGTGGAATTAGACAACAATAGTTTCGTTTATACCTAGTAATATTATATAGCCGTGATATAGGGCAGTGAAGATGCAGCTTTCTAATGGTGGAAGAATTTTTGTCAAAAAAAATCAATGTCAAAAATGTTTTATGAAACTGTTTTTACACCCTGAAAACCAGCGGTCATGGGAGAGTTAGTTCAGGAAAATTAGTCGGTCAATAAGTTTAGTATTGCCGCTTTGTTAAACCTTTGTCTTATGTCTACTGAGGACCTGAAGAAGACAGCGGGAAACCGCTAAGTATTAAATCGATTTTTAATTTCATTCCATCAATTTTTACGTACTTCAATATTAGTAATCATACATAATCGACGAATATGTAAAATGATGTTAGTGTGGGAATTTTAAGTTAAATTTTTATGCTCATGTACAGCTTACTCGTAGAGCTCTGTTCCTTTTTATCACGCTTTTATTAGGTCGACCTGTATGTAACTAACTATGTAATGGAATCTAAGGTAACTAATTTAACCATCTTTCAAGGATCGTAGCGTAATGAAAATTGGCAGCTGTATGTAGTTCTGATGACAATACAATAATATGGTACTGTCGAACTGATCTGATGATGGAGCCGGAAGATATGAACTGGAACTTAATGATGGAACATCGTATCATAGCTGTTTTTGAATTTATTAGAAATGTCTTGTAATGAACTTTGACCACGATTATGTTTCAAGGTGATGATGAAGCCGAAAGATAGGCACTGGCATTCCATGATGGAATATCGTATCATAGTCGTGTTTGCACTTTTTGGTTTTTACGTGCGCGTACATAAAAGCGTGTTTTTCTAGTTTTTTTTTACTATTAATTTATTTTTAAATTAAAAACACGTTTATGAAGAAGCAGAACACATTTATTTCAAAAGTAGACTATACATATGAACACAACACATTTAATAAACGATAAAAATAAAATTGAATTGGTTGCTTAGTGAAAAGGGACCGCACTCAGCGAAGGACGTAGCTGTACCAGACCAAGACCGCTGGTTTTCAGTGCGACCCTTTGTACCCTAGTAGTAAACTTACCTAATTTAAACTAAAAGTAACATTGATATTAAAATGCCAATGTAATAAAATTAATAACTATACAATAAAAGACTCTATAAACTAAGGGAAGTAAAGAAATAGAAAAATAAATCTATAATAAATGCTGTGGTACAAGTAAGTGTATTAAAGCCTCAGCCTACCCCTTCGTGGAAATACAAGCGTGAAGCACAATGCACGAAAGGCAGTTGGATTATTTGAAGGCAAATCTATTCTTAGTTAACTATACATGAATGAGAATTAACTGAAAGTAGACACCCCGTATGAAGCTACAAGCACAGTTAAGTCGTGACTTTTTTTTGCGTGGGGATTTCCTCATGTATATGGATAACCTTTCCTTGGCTGGGGCCACGGGGGATTATGTCGGACTTGTACGGACTAAAACCTCACGGTACCTTTCTGTGTGTCTTACGTTGGGATTACGGGTACGCTTTCGCATTCTTCCACAATCCCAACGAGGTTGGCCCTTTAGACCTCCTCTCGTGTGAACCGCCTGCAAAAACTCACGCGGAATTGCACCGCGAGTCACCTCGAGGCCTACTGATGGCGGGGCCACCCCCACGTCCACCGCCTAGGACTCGTATATGGAGGTCCCACATGTGGTGCCTTGCGTGTTCCGTGGAAACAAACACCTCTGTTTTATTGACCGCAACTGGAGACCTAATCTTTATCCTCTCAACCACAATTATTACACAGCTAGAGAGATAAGCAGCGTCATCATAACTATCCGCCTGGGCTGTGATTAAAGTGTCATCTGCGTAACAAGTCACATTTGCGCCCAGCGGGATGTCGCTTCGTACCCAATCGTACCCTATGTTCCACAGGAGAGGCCCAAGAACCGAACCCTGTGGAACACCACACGACATCTTTATGGTCTGTAATGGTACTCCTTGTATGGGATACAAAGTATATCTCTCGCCGAGGCAGCCCTCCAGAATTCGCCTGAGGCAAGGAAAAACTTTATGATACATATGGGCCTCTCTAATACAGGAACATGATAGGGAGTGAAAGGCATTAGCTATATCAGTCTATATTCTACCACTACCTCAAATTGCTATCTTCCTCTGTGCTACAAGTCAACTGCAAAAAACCCATTGTATCTTGCCTACTGCCTGGTACACGCCCGGCCCGCAGCTTCGCTCGCGTAAAATTAGATAACAATGGTTTCGTTTACGTTGACTTATTAGTAGGTTATTAGGTTAGTCAGTTTAAATTTTCATTGAGAGAGCCAAATGATATAGTTGAATAAACATTATAGGATATTATGTAGGTGCTTTGCATTCCGGTGATTTCCCTAAGTATGCAGTTCGAAGGACAGAATTCGATCGGTAGTGTCTTTGAGTAGGGTGGCTCCTAGGCGTAAATTAAACCATCGGTATGTCTAATTCCACGCGAGCGAAGCTGCGAGCATGCACTAGGCAGTAGGCTAGATTTAATGGGTTTTTGCGGTTGACTTGTAGCATAGAGGAAAATAGCAAGTTGAAGAAGTGGTAGAATAGCATCAAAACCTCCCTAAGGACAAAGTCGCGACTTTACTGTGCTTGTAGTTTAATACGGTAGTTTTAGCTCATTCTCATTAACTAGTAATGAAATTAACTAAGAATAGATTTGCCTTCTGTAGCGTCCATAGCCCTATGGCTTGCCTCGAGTCAATGTGAACAAAAGTGTTAAGCAACGACGTGCGCGGTCGGTTTTTGGATGGGTGACCGCTAGTGGCAAGAATTTTTAGGGGCGCTACCGTGCTTCGGAGGGCACGTAAAGCCGTCGGTCCCGGTTGTTTTCAATGCTGAAAACAGTCGTCAAGCCTTGTCGAAGACCTTCGGGTGGCTTGAGAACATTCGACACTGGGTTGGCCACTAACCCCTCCACCAATCCGCATTGGAGCAGCGTGGTGGAGTATGCTCTAGACCTCCCGCAGAAATGTCTGTGGGGGAGACCCGTGCCCAGCAGTGGGACGTCTATGGGTCGCAGCGAGATTTGCCTTCAAATAAACTGTCTTTCGTGCATTGTGCATCACGCATGTATTTCCCCGAAGGGATAGGCTGAGGCTTTAATACACTCACTTAACACCAGTGTGTAACATAGGTATACCTACTCCTTCCCCACTGTTAAGAGCTGGAGAAATCTTGTTAATCGCAGGACAAACAAAAGAAAACACATGAATCATTACCAAAAATGGCTTCTCATATATTTATATCGATGGGACAGTCCGTTAAATTTCTCTAATTAGGACCAAGTACGGTTCTAAAGTACGGATAATAGAAGCGGCTTTGTCCCTCGGCAGATCTCGGAGCAACTCTCTTATAGGCGTCATTGCCGGGTCCTTCAGAATAACTGTAGAATGCAGGTGCAGCATTAACTGATCGTTTCACCGGTTCTCGGCCGGACTGGGCCGGTGCATCCAGGTCAAATTGCCAAAAGGCCACTGGCGCTCTCTTCACCAGTCGTCTACCTCCCACTGAGTTTTCTTCGGCTGGACGAAGCCCGTTTCCCCATAAAGATTCTCTTGCATCAGTTGGTAGGGCTGCGGTCGCAGCCACCAAAGCGGTCAAAATCACCTGGTAAAGAAGAAAATGTAGGATTAGTATAATTATTCGGTGGTTTTAGTACTGTAGTTTTGTGGGTTCACCGCAGATGCGGTACGTTGGTTCGATAGCTACTTTAAATGGCGATGTCAATGTTTAGTCTTGGAGCGGGACAGCTCTGGCACCAAGAACTTTTCGTCTTCTAAGCCATTATGTAGGGAAGTAGCTTATGGCTCTAGATTTATTATCCTTAACTATTTATATTATACACTTCGTTACACCTCAAAACTTTATCTGTATGAAATTGGTTATATATTAAGTAAAAGTAAGATATTTACCAAAAATTTCATGTTGTCAGTTTCAGTCTCGCCGACGAATGATACTAATTTATAAAACATGTCACCTTTTATATGAGTTGTGAATACCAGCCCAGTGGCCGGATGGTAAGTATACTAATCGATTTTTAATTTCATTCGATAAAGTTATCACCGAATGAAAGAATCAATTAGAATGCACATATCAAACGGCCAACTGGAGCATCGTGGTGGCGTATGCCGGTGACCTCTAGCGCTGTAGGTACCCGGTCACAGACTGAGCCGGGAGCCCCAGCACAATATCGTGCAGACACACAGCGTCGTCTGCCCCGGGGTCACTGGATGGACTGTTCGATGTCTCACTCTCAGAAATAGAAAAAACTATATATTTAGGTACAATTATTGAACAGAGTGGGGTGCTTAAACTGGAGTGCTCAGATTGAATCAGTCTGTAATAAAACTAACAGACTTGTTTATGTACTGGCAAGGCTTTAAAAAATAGTAACTCTTGAAACTGCCTTACGGCTATGTAGCATTAATTTTTACATAATAATATGGAATATTACTATGGAGAAACTCTCCTCACATATCGAAAGAGTTTTAATACATAAAAAAAGGAACAGAGCTCCAACAAGCAGTGCAGGACCGTAAGATTTTTGTAGACCGTTATTAAATAAACTTAAAATTCCCACACTGACATAATCCACACTAATATTATAAATGCGAAACTAACTCTGTCTGTTTTATTACTGAACGATTCGTGAGTGTCTATATTCATAGTTGAAGTTACCGGCTTACTCACGTGTGATTTAAGTCGGAAATAGGCCGACTAGTTTCGATCTATTACGATGATCATCTTCAGAGGACAGCAACTCAGCGGACAGCGACAGTGATGTCGTCATGACAGAGCGAGCTGCGCGCGCGCTAGCCCGCAGTGTACGCCGTGACCGCCGCGAGCGCGTTCACTCCTGAAGATGATCATCGTAATAGATCGAAACTAGTCGGCCTATTTCCGACTTAAATCACACGTGAGTAAGCCGGTAACTTCAACTATAACTCTGTCTGTCTGTCTGTCTGTCTCGCTACTACTGACTAATTACTAACTACTGAACCGATTTAAATGAAATTTGGTACACAGATAGTCTAGAGCCTGAGGAAGGACATAGATTACTTTTTAATTGGAAAAAATTGTTGTGAAGTTTTGATAATGGGGGATGAATGGCTGTATGAAAGTATTGTCATTTTCAGAACTAGAAGCATAACATTTATATTTAGAAAATAATTTGACATGTACCTTTCATGGTAACGATTATCAATTATATTGATAATTCGATTATTGAAATTTAATTACCAATTTGGGGTACATTATTGATCGAAGATTGTGGGTAATTATATTTAAGCTATTTTTAATTTGCATTTGATAAATATTTTACCGAATGTAATAAGCGATTAGAATGCACTTACTTACATTCAAACATGATATTAAATATAGATATTTATAGATTTGTTTTAAATTTCACAAAGTGTATATTCTTCTTATAGAATTAAATGTGACCTGCTGTTACGGTAAGGGAAAACTGTGAGGAAATCTGCATGCCGACATGTTTCGTGTGCCAATCCGCACTTGGCCAGCGTGTTGGACTATGACTCCCTATTGAGAGAGAAGACCCGAGTCCAACAGTGGGACAAAGAATGTTGGTGGTCTAATTAGAAAGGGATTTCTTTATTTTTATACAAAATGCTTGAGAACAAACCGAAAAACGCATTATAATGATTTTGGTCCGTTCCCACCTGGTATTCAAAGCACCTACATATATAACTCAACATCACGCTTGTATATCCAAAGGGGTAGTCAGAGGTCTGTACCCACCTTTCACCAGTTCAGATACCTGAGTAAGCCTGTTGCTGCCCCGGGCGCACGTCCACACTCCGAGCTGCTCCGCGCATTTCGAGTTGAAGAAAACCCAATAGCTGTAGCCCGGCCAGGAACCACGCCCAAATCTCCATACTTTAGCAGTCCCGAATGCGATATATTAATATTATGTGAAATATTGTACTACTCGTAAGTAATGAGGGTAGTATTTATAAATCGTACGAGTATCTAAAAACTAGTGGACGCCCGCAGCTTCGCTCGCGTGGAATTAGACATTCACTAACTTCAAAAACGGCAAAGTTTCATACTAACTTTGCACCCCCGTTTTACCCCCCTAGGGGGTGAATTTTCAAAAATCATTTCAGTGCTCCCCTACGTTATAAAAGGAACCCCTGTGCTAAATTTCAAATTTCTAACCCTTATAGGTTAGGCGCTGCGTTGATATGTCAGTCAGTCAGTCAGTCAGTCACCTTCTCCTTTTATATACCTATAATAGATATATTGGTCTACTTTAAAAGGGTCATTCTGTAAATAACAATCTTTAACCTGTTACTGTTATAATTAGTAAATGGAACGGCATGGTGTATATATTATTATGTATAGGAACAGATTTTTGTATCTATGTACGTAGTCATAATACTGACTGCAAAATTTGAAAGATAAGTGACAGCTATGAAATCGTATTTCCGTGATAGGTATACCCACTGAGTTAAATATACTAGAGAAGCAAACCTCATCAGAATGCCTCAAATATAGTGTAACCACTTTTTAAACGCGACGACGTAGCTTTGAAATCACTAAACATTTGAATGTAAACATATATCTGTCTCACTTACACATGTCACAATAACAATACCGTCGCGTAGATTAGACAAAGATCGCAATATTAACATCATGAAGGAAGAAACGCGAAGTTTTACCCAAATTTTTTAAGCCATAGAAAAGTTTTAATACTAAATTAAATTAACT
Source organism: Carterocephalus palaemon (assembly GCA_944567765.1). Taxonomy (NCBI): domain Eukaryota; kingdom Metazoa; phylum Arthropoda; class Insecta; order Lepidoptera; family Hesperiidae; genus Carterocephalus; species Carterocephalus palaemon. The sequence goes on from OX155663.1 coordinate 693,937, forward strand.
TTAAAATATTTGAATTACATATGTAAATAGAATTTTGATGATCTGAAATTAATGAAATCATACTCTGCTTTATAACATAAGTTTTGTATACAATTGCCTTATAAACTCTTTTTGTAAGTTTGAGTAAATAATTTGCTTTCGTAATACAATCTTATTTTAAAATATTTGTAAATTATGGAATCTATACTAATATTATAAAGAGGAAACATTTGTTTGTAATGTTAAAACACAAAAACTACTGGACTGTTTTCAAAAAATCTTTCACCATTAGAAAGCTGCATCTTCACGTTCTGACATAGGCTATATAATAATATTATACATTTGTGTTTTTGAATGTATATTTGTAATGTTTTCACACAAAAACTGCTGGACCGATTTCGAAAATTCTTTAACCATTAAAAAGATGCACCTTCACTGAGTAACATAGGCTATATTACATTTTTTTTATAAATAGGGATCCTTAATAAAAATGCAATAATATTACCCAAGGTGTGAAAATTACCTAAAATATTCTTTACATCGCGTGCGCTGCGAAAACTATTGATGATAGAATAAAATAATGTACTACGACTTTGCAGATCACATCATTATTTACAAAAAGTCGCGATACCATATGTCCAACTACTGTAGTTATGCCACTATAACTACTTTTTTACATTTTAAAATAAAAATAATCAAACCATTATTATTCATAACTTTGAATTAATCCATATCCCATTAAATATTATTATATTAAAGACCGTTTCAATACCTGTTAAATACTTATTAAATTATTAAAATCCGAATAACGAATAAAAAGATATAACGAATTTAAAATGTCAATCTAAAGAAAATAATGCAATAATAAAATAATACGGTGTGGGTGGCGCCGCGCAGCGTAGTCTTTGATATATTACTTAAAAGATGAATAGAATTGATGAATTGCTTCATATTAGCAACAAATGTTTACAGTTGAATTAATTAATTAAAATGTGGGATATGTAGGTACTTTTCATCTCGGTGATTTCCACAAAAATGAAGTTCGAAGGACAAAATTCGATCGATAGTGTCTTTGAAGAGGGTGGCAACTAGGTGTAAACGAAACTATTGTTATGTCTAATTCCACGCGAGCGAAGCTGCGGGCGTCCACTAGTTTACTAGTAAAAGGGAATGATCAACTAGTATTGAGGATATGTGATCTCCCGGGTGTATCGCAAATTCTTTTAATATTTTGTAGGTAGCCAGTCTGTCTCTTTTCTCAATAATCGAATTATTTCCACCCACTTAACACGGCGTGCTGCATCTTTAGGTACACTGCAACGTTGTTATTATTAAAAAAAACTTATTCCATAATTTAAAATTTTTCCTAGAATTGTGGGGATCTAAAATTAATTTTTTAGTGGTCACACTGAACCTATATTTCAAAATTGTACAATTTATATATTTTATTGCGTTTTTACGTTGATGTAAACACAGAACAATAAAATTACGTGTGGAAAGTAATTCTAGTGGACTTATTAAGTTTTTGGGATCTTGAATCGCACTTTTTCACTGTGCATTTGCCCATTTTGAAAATATTTTCTGTCAGTTCAACTCGGCCGGCGTCACACAGAGCACTGAACTGGCGTTAGCTACGCATACGCCAGTGGGCGTATGGCCAGTGGCAAGGCTTTAGCGCGGTGATGACTAATCTAGTGGTAACATATATATCAATGGGTATACCTCGGTAATCAGGAACTACCCAACATATTTGGAACCTAATGCACGCTATTTTAAAATCTTCTTTTCTCCTCAATACTAAATATTTCCCTTCAAATATTTCAACCTATGCGTATATGGGATATGGAAATATTTCTTACATTTTTAGAGTTTCATTGAGAGAGCCCAATGATATAGGTAGTTGAATAAACATATAGGATGTATGTGTGCTTTATAACCCAGATATTTCCCTAGCGATGAGGTTCGAATGACTTTTCTAAGTTATGTCAGGATAGGTGCGGTAGGTCGACTGAGGCCTTACCTTCCCATTCCGAGGGGAGGCCCGTGTCCCAACAGAGGAACAGTGAGGGTTGTGGTTGTGGTGGTGATGCACTTTTGATGCTTGTGTTTGTGTGTGTAACATATGCTCCTTCCCCACCTGGAGAAATCAGTGGACAGCATGTCGGTTGCCATGTTGACGGCATTTGTGTCAACAATTTAAGTTACGTGGACGACATGGTGTTGCTGAGTGCGTCCGTCTGTGGTATGAGAAGGCTGGTACGGACCTGTGAGGAATACGCAGGTCGTCATGGCTTAAAATACAACGTCGCGAAAAGCCAATGCATGATCTTTGAGGCCGGCAGAACAAAATGCCCTCAGAATATCCCGACTGTGCTCCTGTCTGGGGTACCTTTAAAAATGGTAGAGCAGTTTAAGTATCTAGGGCACGTAGTTACTGCCGACCTCAGGGATGATGCTGATATTGAGAGGGAGCGGAGGGCACTGTCGGTTAGAGCAAATATGGTGGCACGAAGGTTCGCACGTTGCTCAGAACAGGTGAAGATAACTCTCTTTAGAGCATACTGCACATCCCTGTACACGTGCAGCCTGTGAGCTAACTATACAAAGAAAAGGTACAGTGACCTCCGCGTCCTCTACAATAATGCATTCAGGATACTGTTGGGTTTGCCCCGATGCTGCAGCGCCTCAGGAATGTTCGCGGATGCTAGGACCGACTGCTTTAACACTACCATGCGCAAACGGTGTGCGTCTTTAGTGTATAGAGTAAGGGGCAGCCACAACACTGTGCTGAAGATGATCGCGGCGCGACTTGACGGCTGCTACCTCCGGCATTGCTGTGATAGACACCTTGCCGTACCAATGCCGGAGCGCAAGCTCTAATATTATCTATATTTAATTAAATTAAAAGCAGTTATGTATATTGTTTTATTGAATTGAATTGAATTATTAATATTATTAATTGAATTGAATTATTATGTGTTTATTATATTGAAATTTTGTATTTAAATTAATGAAATGTACCTATATGGGTTCTATGCCTGAAATAAAGATCTATTATTATTATTATTATTATTTATTACCAAGAATAGGCTCTCATAAAGTCATTTCGATGGGACCGTCGAACGGATAATCGAAGGATCTTTGTTCCTCGGCAGATCTCGGCGCAACTGATCGTTTCACCGGTTCTCGGCCGGACTGGGCCGGTGCATCCAGGTCAAATTCCATTGCCACTGGCGCCAATCTCTTCACCAGTCGTCTAGCTCCCACCGAGTTTTCTTCGGCCGGATTAACCTGGTATGGCCAAAAAGAGTCTCTTTCAGCAGTTGGTAGGGCTGCGGTCGCAGCTACCAAAGCAGTCAAAATCATCTGGAAATGAACAAGAAGTATGATTAGTATTATTATTATGTGGTATTCGTACTGTCGTTTTATGGGTTCACCACAGACGGTACGTTGGTTCGATAGCTATTATATAAGTGGATATCAATGTTTAGTTTTGGAGCGGGAGGGCTATGACCAAGGACTTTTCATATTCTAAGCCAATAAGCAGGGAAGTGCCGCTGCAGTCAGATCAGAGGGCACAGGATTGGGAGGAGTGGCGTTGATTGAGGGAGGCCTATGTTCAGCAGTGGACCCTGAATGGATGGATATATATATACGAGTATAGCCAAGTCAGATATTTACCAAAAACTTCATGTTGGCAGTTCCAGTGTCGCCGACGAATGATACTAATTCACAGAATATGTCACCTTTTATATCATTCGTGCATGCTATCCCAATGGCCTAATGGTAAGTATACTGATTGATTTTTAATTTCGTTCGATAAAGTTATCAATGAATGAAAGAATCGATTAACTTCCCCTTGGGAAATTATCAGCACCTACTTAAGCAACTTTTTTATTCAACTGTACACATTTAATGCAAATACGAAGCAATTCTATTGAAATTTGAGAAATATTCAACTAATTTCAATCCTGAATCATTATTTTCCATCATCTCTTAAAATGTAGACTTAAAAATTAAATATAGTTGCGGCAACAGGTTTTCATGTTAAGTCTAAACAATAATTACTTGATTTCAGTTTAGTTTAGTTAGTTATCTTCTATATATATAAAAGGAGAAGCTGACTGACTGACTGACTGACTGACTGACATATCAACGCAGGGCCTAAACTATAAGGGCTAGAAACTTGAAATTTTGCACAGGGGTTCCTTTTATAACGTAGGGGAGCACTAAGAAAGGATTTTTGAAAATTCATCCCCTAGGGGGGTAAAACGGGGGTGCAAAGTTAGTATGAATCTTTGCCGTTTTTGAAGTCAAGTGGGCAACCCGAACGCGGGGCGAGCGTAGCTGCGGGCGTCCACTAGAGACTAATTAGACCAGAGACTAACCTGTATAATAGTCTCTGGTACATAGATATGAAAATATTTCTTACTTATTTAGACTTTCATTGAGAGAGCCAAAATTTGAAAGTTTAACATTTAAAGTAAGTAACTTCAAAGTCTGAAATATTCGGACTCAACTCAACGTGCCCGTACAAACGCAATCCTCCCCAGGGCCTATCAACAAGAATTTCTAACCAATACCCATTTAAGCGTAGCAAAATAACATGACAGCCCGCTTTAGTCGTCTCAGTCGCCACCAGAACGCCCGCAGCTTTCCTTTCATCCCAAACCTTTGATCTGTCCTGACATTTGACATGTTTGCGCGGCGGCCATCTTGTTGAAACGCCCGCGGCCATTTTGCGGCTCTCGGAATATACGTGCTGAAGCCTTTGAGGTGATCCGCGGAAAACTGTCAGTGGAGTGTAACTAGCAATTCGTTTTGCGGAGTCCAAAGATTTCAGTGTTCCAAGCTTTTTGGGACAATAATTTAACACAACTTTGCGCCTGTATTTCCCCGAAAGAATTATTGATACACCAACTTTTTAATACACTGGGCTCCGGGAATAACAATAGGTAATACTAATGGTAATTTCAAGTCAGAAAAGCCAATAATACCTTGTCCGACCCGAGGTCGAACCCATCGCCAGCATTGCAGTCCTGCTTACGACTACTAGGCCAATTTGGCTGCATGGTATAATCTATATATATAAAAATGTTATTTTGGTTACGCTTCAAAAACTCAAAAAGTTCTGCACCGATCGAGCTGAAATTTTAGCATGATATATAATTAGTGATTAAACGAACTTACCTTAAGTGAAGTTCTATCGTAATTATACGAGGGCTTTGTCCGAAGAGATTAGCATGGATTACTTGTAGTACCACATAGGGTGTCGCCTTACTAGCACTATTTTGAGGGTAGAAAAATAATAAAAATTTCAAAAAATATAAAGTAGGTAGCTAGTCTTCTTACTCGCCTCGGTTCCCGGCAGTCATCATTTAGTTGAGTACTGAGCCTGTTGACATTTGATCTATGGGAAGGGACCAAGGTCGGGTGGGATGCTAATCTCTTCGGACAAAGCCCTCGTATAATTACGATAGAACTTCACTTAAGGTAAGTTCGTTTAATCACTAATTATACTCGTGCTTTGTCCTCGAGATTAGCATGGATTACTTGTAGATGTTGAGAGTAACATGTATGAAAATGTCAACTTCTATTTTATATCAAATATTTGTTTATGTAAAAATTGTTTTCCTTACTTCATTGGAAGTAAACATTCTAGAAAACAAAATAAAACATAAAATCACAATTGACAAATTCTTGTACGATTGACAAATAATATACCAGTCAAGTTTAATTTCATTATTTTCTAATGAATTAGGTATTGGCTGCTCTAGCAAAATCACAATTGTTATTTTTGGACTATTGCTCGATTCTAAAAAAACGTCTAAATAGGTACTGGAGCTACTGCTCCAGTCTGCTGTACTTCTGATTAGCTCCACGCTAACCCCTAGCCGGTGCGTGTGACGTAGCGGCGTGTCGGGTATTATGACATATGAGCAGTGAAGTAAACATCGATGCCAAAATCATTAAGCGTTGCCTTTATCCACCTGCTAAACGATTGTGAGGTGATAGCTTTGTAAGGTTGTATTATATTAATGAAAAGTTCATTAATACCGCCACGAAGAATTTGTGTCAGCTGTAAACACGATTCAAAAACGACTACCGTGCATATTTCTGGCTTTTTACGGAAAAAAAAGGCAGAATAAGCTGGAGCTGTGGCACACCAACAGATGTATTTCAATAGATCCGGTATTTATATATAGATATATATATTTTTATATATGTATATATAGGTACAATTTTACCAAGTTCAACTGGTCATGTGGATACCAGCCACCTAAAACGTTAAGAACAGTAGATATGTCCCATGTACTATTATATGTATTTTGGAAGGGGACTTCTCAGTTGAAAAAATCCTAAGTCTTGTCCCAAGATCAATGCCAATGCAGGCCTACAGCAATTTAACAAACCATATTGAACTCCAGTATCATACTATTGTGTTAGAAAACTTATATCTATCATGTGTGATGGATTTATCATACGGATCTAAGTTATTTGTATCGCAGACCAAGAACCATTTTTTAAAGCATGTATTATACTGTTTCAGAGAATTGTCTGAAAGTGAGGCCAAAATTATTGGTATAGTTATAGATAGATGAAGGTGGTACGTTTCTTCTTAGAAGCGTCGTGCAAAGATACAGCCAGTGTAATTTTTTGATGAACACCTAGACTGCTAGAATAGGTGATAATTGAATTCAAGGGTTCAGATATAGCAAGGTTTTTAGCCAGCGGGTACCATGGTTGTACTTTCCAAAGTGGAATACAATAATACCATCAGCAAATTTTTTTTTTTTTTTTTTTTGTTTAAAAATTATTGTGAAAGGTGCGAAGGCAAAAAAAAAAAAAATATTGGACCATGAAATAGTGAAGTGAATGCACCTACTACGTAGGTATCAGGGTCCCGGTGCCATATAAATATATTAAGTATATTTTCTATTTAGTCACATAATAATAACAAACAAAAAATATCAATATCAGGTTTTCTGAATTGGCTCACTATTTTTTTTTTTTTTTTTAAAAGGAAAATCAGCTATCTCCCAATCAATGTCTGCTTGAACCCGACGTGACTCAGCATCAGCGATCTTATTGTCAACGGAGCTAATGTATGTGGCAAAAAAAACTATTTTATTACGGCGCTCATACCATTGCCAAAGATCTAAAATGTAATGCTTGTGAAATGCGGGAAACTGTACACCAACCATATGGTTGCTATATAGCTGTGGTGTTATCAATTCGTAGGAGAATCTGGCAGTCGTGGCAGGATTTTGAAAATACTTTCAGTCGCAAATATGCGGTCAAAATTTCTAAACAATTCATATGTCTATCTCTTTCAATATGGGACCAGATTCCGCTAGCTCGATCCCCCTTACAGTCTGCGCCCCATCCCGTAGTTGAGGCATCACTGAATATTTCTAATCAAAATTTATTTTGTGTTCTATTTGTTGGGTTGAGCATCGCTTGATACCATCAATCTAAGTCCGGTAATATTGAAAATGGTATAGACATGTATTTGTGGTTAAGGTAGCGCTTAAGCTCTTTAGTATACAGCCAACCTTACGCGACTGCTGGACAGGATGAAGTAAGACAAGTTTGCAAATTCCCTTACCTTCGCTGCGACCCATAGACGTCCCACTGCTGGGCACGGGTCTCCCCCATAGACACAGCTGCGGGAGGTCTAGAGCATACTCTTCCACGCTGTTCCAGTGCGGATTGGTGGAGGCTTACCTTACAGCGACGTAATAAACGAAATTTGACAGGCCCGTTGGCGCAATCGGTAGTGGGTTCGAATCCCACTCTGGACAAATATTCGTGTGTCGAACACTTGTATTTGTTCTGTGTCTGCATGTTAATATTATCTATTTAAGTATGTATTTAAAATATCTATGTATTTTTATCAGTCTCTGACACCCATATTACAGGCTCGCGCCTACTTTGGGGTCAGATGGCCGTGTATGAGAATGTATATTTATTTCTTTTTTGATTTTTACCCTTTTATCTTCCGGTAAGATACGCCTATTGTGTATACTATCAAAAAAGGTTGCTCCAACTGATGATAATTGACTTGGAAATCAATAGAATAAAGTATCATCCAAATAAATTGTAGAAAAAGGTGCCCACAGGATCTGAGCAGGCTGACCACCAGTTTTATTAATTTGGTGAACACAAATGGAGCAGTAACTACTAAGCACAATCGGTAAAACTCAAAGACTTTACCAATTAACATAAAGCGAAGAAAGTTGTATTATAAAATACGCATCTTTCAAATCCAGAGTGCATATTTATTAAGCAGCCTTTTGATATAAGCATAATGCGGTGCGCAAATTATCTAATTTACAGTTTTGAGTATCAATAAAACTATTTATAGGTAGTCTTAAGATTAAGAATACATATTGTTTTACCGTTCGGCTTAGGTACTAAAATAAAAATGTACCATCAACGGGTTGACATTCCGAAATAGCACCTATCTGTAACAAATCCTGAATAGATTGTTAAACTGTGCTATTTCTTGTGTATAAGGCCTAGCAGCAGGTAGCTCGTGCTGGACGTGAAAATGGAATATGATATCAATTTATCCATAACAGTAATGAGCGACTATTGAGCATGAAAATATGATAATTTCCCAGCGAAGCGTACCTCGTTTATCGCCTGCAGCAACTGGATGTCTGCGCTGCTCGCGAAGACTCCTTCGAGGAGCTCACGTGGCGAGACTGGAATACAGGCTCCTTCGCCCTTTGATTACCTTTCAGGCTATAGCTCTGGGAAGGACCTTTCCAGTTTAAATGTAAGAGTGTGGTCACTTTGGTCGGCTGCTTAGCAGGAGGTATTTTCCAATCGGCTCCTGTTTTGGAAATAGCCTTCGCTGCTTTCAGTCTCAGCTAATAAACTAATACGAACTGAACGTTACTAGATAACAATGTATCTTAGTAGCCAGAAGTTGGTTTAAAGACCTTAACTCAAGTAAAGTAGGTAAGTAATTATATTAAAGTTGAATCTTTTACTTAAGCAGACAGGTTGGTGCATCAATTAATGTGCGGTTTCCAAGGACTAAATATTTGTCTAAAAAGCTCTTTCCTGGTTTATTTCGTCAGACCGGAAGTGGCAATGTGCTGAAGTCGCACTGTAAGATCAGATTGAATGTCCTTACCATATGCTCGCAAGTGATCATCACCCAGAATTTCTGACAGATCGTTGTCGTCGCAGCTCCAATAAAAGGAGCATCTGGTGGCCGCACTCCGGCCGCGTGACAGGGGCCGGAGCGCGGCCATAGCCGGGAGAGCAGGCCCGGTGCCGTGTGGTGGCGGTGGGTCGCCCCGGCATTGTTGGAGCACGTCGACTGAACCCAGGAGGCATGGCTCGGTGGTGGCACCGCCGCCGAGGCATCGGCTCGAATTGAATGGGCACGTCTGTACTTCAAACAGGGTACTCTTTAGGTAACCCTTGATAGTGGTATAATTAACGAAGTGACAGCCCCGCGGACTGACCGCATTGCTAATTTACTATACTATAAGTAGTAACGGTTCTAACGGTCAATACTTACATGCATTCAGTCTAAGCGATAGTCTCACGAACTATCCGCAATACCATGCATGTCTATGCATGTATAAGTCTCTGTATTATTATTCGTTTATCAGTAAAGGGAGAACCCCGCAGGCAAACCACATTACTGATTTCTAACGAACATACAGATAGAAGAGTCGGGATAGTCTCACGAACTATCCGCAAAACAATGCATGTCTATGCATTCATAAGTCTGTATTATTATTATTCGTTTATCAGTAAAGGAAGAACCCCGCAGGCAAACCACATTACTGATTTATAACGAACATACAGATGGAAGAGTCGGGATAGTTTCACGAACTATCCGCAAAAGTATGTATGTCTATGCATTCATAAGTCTCTGTATTATTATTATTCGTTTATCAGGAAAGGGAGAACCCCGCAGGAAAACCACATTACTGATTTCTAACGAACATACAGATAGAAAAAAAGTCTCTAACCTTCTATGCTTATAACTGCTCCTGCTGTAGCGAATCCGAAGGTCTCGGTGTGCGCGAGCAACGCGCGCCGCAGCACCGCATGGCGAGGAGTTGGATCTTGAACTCGATGACGATAACTCGGAATCATTTGCGAATAACGATGAAGAATCCGTCACTTAATTACGAAGAGCGCGCAGTAAATTTATTTCCAGTTTACTAATTTTCTTAGCAATATAATCGTAGTTTACTTTATAACATTTATAGCGTTTTAACATTTTTACTAAAAAATACTAAAACGATTTATGCGCGCGACGGATTAAAAGAAGCGTGCGTTCAGGCGGAGCACTAAAATGTGAATGATGACTGCCGGGAACCGAGGCGAGTAAGAAGACTAGCTACCTACTTTATATTTTTTGAAATTTTTATTATTTTTCTACCCTCAAAATAGTGCTAGTAAGGCGACACCCTATGTGGTACTACAAGTAATCCATGCTAATCTCGAGGACAAAGCACGAGTATAATCCGCATCAAGGATTGTTTTTATCTAATTTTTGCATCAGTCTTCATCCCCTAAGGGGGTAAAACGGGGGTGCAAAGTAAGTATGAAACTTTGCCATTTTTGAAGTCATGTGAGCAACCCGAACGCGGGCAGACGTCGTTAATGGGTCTAATTCTACGCAAGCGAAGCTACGGGCATCCACTAGTACTTAATAAATAAATTATGTAGCTTACTTCTCTACAATTTTTCTGAAAGACAACATTAAAATCGATTCCCGTTACTGGAATCCCAATGCCCCTGGAATATTTAGGTATTTCCATCAGCCTTGCAAGGTCCACTGCTGGACATAGGCCTCCCTCAACCGCCGCCACTCCTCCCGATCCTGCGCCCCCTGAATGCAGCGGTATTCCGGTCTCTTCTGCAGGTCAGTCCACCTCGTAGCCTCGACTCTATGACTTACCTATTTACAATATTTAATATCGCCATATACAAATTCCCAAATAGCATCGCTGCGACCCATAGACTGCCCCACTGCTAGGCACGGTCCCCCACAGACACTGCTACGGGAGTCTAGAGCATACTCCACCACGCTGCTCTAATGCGTATCGGTGGAGGGGTTGGTGGCCAACCCAGTGTCGAATGTTCTCAAGCAACCCGAAAGTCTTCGACAACATCCGAGACCGACGGCTTTACGTGCCCTCCGAAGCACGGTAGCGTCCATGAAATATTGCTACTCGCGGTCACCCATCCACAAACCGACCGCGCCCGTCTTTGCTTAACTCTTTCGATCACATTGAATCGACACGAGCCATTGGGCTATGGACGCTACTATTTAGCCAAATAGCATAACAGTACTTAAACCCAGTACTTACAACAAGGCAGATATCACGATATATTCCTTCGAGAACATTGTAGAGAAATCTCCGTTCCTCACGATGTTTCCTTCACCGTACAGCACATTCAATTTCATAAATCGCACTCGAAAAACCCGAAAAGGGATTTGAACCCGGACCGCTTGAGTTCGAGTTATAGCTGTGACTGTCACCGTACTTAATATTACGTGAGGAAAGTTCTGAATCCAAAATAATCTCAGGTAGGATGAACATAGCCAGTTGAAATGAAATTCAATTAGCCCGCCGTCAGAATGTGCTGCAAAAACTACATACAGCCGAGTCGTTAGCAACGCGTCAGCAACCTGGATGCAGTAGTCGCCACTTCAATGAAACTAATCAAAACTTCCGCGTAAAGCTACGGTAAAGGACAGGCGGATGAAACAGCGTTAGCGGGGTCCTGAGCAACGACGGGTGCGGTTGGTTTGTGGATGGGTGACCGCTAGTGGTAAAATTTCATGGACGTGCTTCGGGGGCACGTAAAGCCGTCGGTGTTGGTTGTTTTCAATGGTAGAAATAGTGTTTAAGCCTTGTCGAAGACCTTCGGGTGGCTTGAGAACATTCAACACTGGGTTGGCCTCTAACCCCTCCATCAATCCGCATTGGAGCAGCGTGGTGGAGTATGCTATAGACCTCCCGCAGTTGTGTTTGTGGGGGAGACCCGTGCCCAGCAGTAGGACGTCTATGGGACGCAGCGATATTTTACATTACAAAGATTCTTTCATCGATTGTTAAAAACTCTCCACGCTGCGCTACGCGTTGGTTTGTTCGTGTCCTTAGGCTCGAATACCAATCAGGAGGTGTCATGCGCACGCATTCCACAAGTGGACATGCACTGGACAACACTGGACCAACTCATACTAACTCGACCAGCAACTCAATATTCCTTCTCACTATTGACATAGTGATTTAGTAGTTCCACTATGTGTGGTACTTTTGTACATATTTTGACGACTCAGTGGCGCGCTGGTGACTGACGCTGACCAAACCCCGGGTTCCGGGTTTAAATCCCGACCGGGGTAGATATTTATTTCGCAGATAAATACTTTGCTACGCTTGTACTTTGGTCATGGATATTAAATTGTTGTTTTATTTGTGTGTTCGCCAACACCACACGCCTGCCACGTGGTTGTAAGTAAGACGTTTTAAAAAAAATTTGAAAAAAAATGTCCTGAAAACCAGCGGCTGTGTTCTACTACTCCGTGGCCAGTGCTGAGTGCGATCCATTTTCGTCAAGTATTACTTCGACAAACACTATGTATTATGTATTTACTTTTTGTTATTTGGCTTGTATTGTATTTAAGTATAAATAAATAATTTCTTTGTGTTTTTATGTCGTTGAAATGCTTGACCAAATAAATGGTATATTTCTTTCTTTCTATATTTGTATGCTATCGAATATACTCGTACTTGATTAGTTCTATTAATAATGTAATGTAACACTTTGTATTTATTACTTTAAAATTAACCTAAAACTAAAAAACCTTAAAAAATATAAAATAATAACTAATACATATTATTATAAGGAGTCCCCTTAGGCAAGGTTCCGAAGATACTGGCAGCGTTCTCCCTGAGAATAGCTAGGCTAATTCTTTGTCCGAGGTAGCTGCCAGCTCTTCGATCTCCTGTGATGTCGACTAACCTTTTTGCTATTTCCTTATAAAGCCTCATAGCGTTAGGACCCCACGGACCAAGGGTCTCGACACCGAATGGTAATTCTTTGTATTAATGTATTCAACGCAAATAAATGTCGGTGGTGCGCCGGCTTGTCTTCGACAACGTAAATCATTATCTCATTGACTCTATAAATAATGTTAAAGAGAAATTTTTAAGTAGTACTAGCTACTAACTGCGACGTAGTTTTGTTTACATGTTTTGATGCACACTTCGCAGGCAATTTAACTACATTTAAATGTTTTAATTAATGTACTTGGTACTTATCTATACTAATATTATAAAGAGGAAACATTTGTTTGTAATGTTTTCACACAAAAACTACTACTACTAAAGGGTTGAAAAGAGGGATGAAAGGTTGTAAAAATATTGTCATTTTCAGAACTAGAAGCATACAATTTATATTTTAGGCTGTTGATTAGATAAATAAATATAGCATTCAAAGTTTGTAAAAATGTTACCCTTAGGGGTGTAAAATATATATAGGGGATAACACATTTACGAATTCATTACAAATTTGTAGAGCTAAAGTTAACGCGATAAGAAGAATTTATTATTATGTCTCATTCCACGCGAGCGAAGCTGCGGGCGTCCACTAGGAATACCGGGTGAAATGAATATTCAATTGATGAATGTTTTTCTCACAGATGCCAGTTTGTTTCTCACATCCATGAAAAAGTCTGCGGTACCCTGAGAACGAAGATTGCCTCAATTAAAGAAACGACCAGAATCATTTTGATAAGAAACCAATTATACCAAGAATACGAGTATAGTCTATAAATATCAATGATACTAATTGTTTGATTTCATTTTATTAAGACGCAGTCGATCTTCAACCGTGTGACTCGCGTTCCGGCTAAAATGCGAGCTTCTGTGAGTATTTAAATTTAAAATTTTAAAATTTAAAATATCTTGGACATTCTCACACACGGCCATCTGACCCCAAAGTAGGCGCGAGCCTGTGATATGGGTGTCATAGACTGATAAACATACTGACTGATATTTTTAAATACATACTTAAATAATAATATTAACATCCAGACACAGAACAAATACAAATGTTCGTCACACGAATATTTGTCCTGAGTGGGATTCGAACCCACGACCACTGGCGCAACAGACAGGGTCACTACCGATTGCGCCAACGGACCTGTCAATATTAAATGTTATAAAAACTCACCTGAATATTTTAAAGTTAGTTAAATCTCCCATCCATGCATTAGCCTTTTGTCCACTGCTGGACAAAGGCCTTCCTTGATCGGTGCCACTTCTCCCGCTCCTGTCATCAGGACATTAATGACAGTAATATTCTGTAATATATTAAGTTCATCACAACCCTTTCTTTGTCCCAATGTTGGGCTTGGGTCTCCTCTCAGAATGGGAGGGATTAGGCCTTAGTCCACCACGCTGGCCTAGTGCGGATTGGCAGACTTCGCATACCTTCGTGAACGTTATGATGAACTCTCAGGCATGCCGGTTTCCTATCGATGTGTCCTTCATCGTTATAGCAAGTGACATTTAATTTCTTAAATCGCACATAACTTAGAAAAGTCATTGGTGCGTGCCACTGGGGTTTAAACCCGGACCGCTCGAGTGAGAGGTGAGTTCGATAGCCACTGGGCTGTCACCGCATCTAGGCTGTCACCGCATCTATTAAGAAGATATTAAGTTAGTTAGTTAGTTAAAACTGATGGTGTGTCTTTTCAGCTGCTTTTGATCGGCATTTTCGCCTATCTCGGGGCAGTCTCCTGCGCCCCAGTCTCCAACGAGACCCCGGTTGCCCCTGAGAACGAGAAGCCCGAAGACCCAATTGCACCCGAAGACGATGGGCCCAAGATCACATTTGGAGATGATGAATTGCCATTGGTCTTGATGGTAGACCCTACTCCGCCACCTGAAGATGACGAGTGGCGATTCGGCTTGATGGTAGACCCTACTCCCCCAGCTGGGTACATTCCTACTTCTCGTAGGCCCAGCCCTGTGGGAAAACCCGGTAACACATACTGACTTATGTTAATCCAAGCATAGATTTTTTACGCATGTCGCTGCGACCCATAGACGTCCCACTGCTGGGCACGGGTCTCCCCCACAGACGCATCTGCGGGAGGTCTAGAGCATACTCCACCACGCTGCTCCAATGCGGATTGGTGGAGGGGTTAGTGGCCAACCCAGTGTCGAATGTTCTCAAGCCACCCGAAGGTCTTCGACAAGGCTTAACGACTGTTTCCAACATTGAAAACAACCGGGACCGACGGCTTTACGTGCCCTCCGAAGCACGGTAGCGTCCATGAAATTTTGCCACTAGCGGTCACTCATCCACAAACCGACCGCGCCCGTCGTTGCTTAACTCATTCGATCACATTGAATCGACCTGAGCCATTGGGCTACGGACGCTACACGCATGCTATTACGCATGTAACATAGCAAAAGAGCTTGCACCACCCCGGCGCTGCCGCCCGTGACAACTGTGACTAACTTTACACAATAGGGACTAGGATATTGGTTAGTGCAATTAGCGGAGAGTTATTCAGTCACATTAGTTCGACAGTTCGTTAGAAATAAGTGCGCTTGCCGACTGTGGGCAGGCCCTGCACGCTTGCCACAATAAAGTGCATTCAGGAAGTCACGGGAGAGTGACTGAGTGGAGTCAGCGCGGCTCATGGAGAAGTCACCGACGGGGTTTACCCCTGGAGCTCTTCCACGGTACCTTGTACCATTTCTGCCGTGTAATAATTGTTTTTAAAGCAATTGTGGTCCGGTTGGAAAGGTGTGGATTCCGGTTACACTTCTTTAGAGGCGACCATCTTAGTCCTCAAGGGTAGCAACACATCTGTGACTGACTTGGAACGAGACTCCTACTAACAAGTACTAACTGGACTATTACTAACACCAACTAACAGGACTAACTATCACTAACAGTCCCTAGTCCTCATACCTACTAACGAACTGACCAACTAATGTTCTAATTAACTTTCTCAACTAATTGGACTAACCATCCCAGTCCCTAATTGAGTCTTGTTCAAAGTCAGTCACAGTTCTGTTGTCATGGGCGGCAGCGGATGGGTGGTGCTGCAAGCTCGTTTGTTATCTTGTATCCATAAAAAAAAAAAATCTTTCCTACTCCGAATTCCATCAAAGCAAGTGCCGCGGAAGAAGAGAATAGGTCTGTCCGTTGGGCTCATGGTTTTCTGTTAATAAAAGTGGTTTACGTATGTGATTCTGTAAAAATAAAAGTGTATTTTTATAATTGAACTAGTGGACGCCCGCAGCTTCGCTCGCGTAGAATTAGACCCATTAACGGCGTCTGCCCGCGTTCGGGTTGCCCACTTGACTTCAAAAACGGCAAAGTTTCATACTAACTTTGCACCCCCGTTTTACCCCCTTAGGAGGTGAATTTTCAAAAAACCTTTCTTAGTGCTCCCCTACGTTATAAAAGGAACCCCAGTGCAAAATTTCAAGTTTCTTACCCTTATAGTTTAGGCCCTGCATTGATATGTCATATTATCATACAAATAAATAAATTGATTGATTGATTGATTGATGTCAGTCAGTCAGTCTGTCAGCCAGCTTCTCCTTTTATATACAGGGTTATTGGTAATTCGACGTATTTTTTTTCGACGAAATTTTTTATGTTGCATTTTCGACCTATTTTGAAAAAAGCTAAAAATCATGATAACTCAAAAATGGTTAACTTTTGCATAATGCATATGGGGGGTTAAAATTATCACAAATAGTCACCCCTATCACCTCCTAACGGGAATACGTCGAATTACTACTTAGATTTAATAAATATTTTCCAGCTAACAGACCGACTCCCGTTCCGGTGTTGAAGGGAGAGTATCCCTGCGGCCACAACAAGGTGTGCAAGCTCAAGCCGGGGGAGATCCCCGAGGGATGCAACGGGATGTGCCAGTACCCCCTCGGGGGACCAGTACTGCTGTGAAAGGGATTTGGTGGAGAAATGATCAATAAAAGCAGTTGAATTCATATGAATTTATGCCTGCTTTTTATTTATTTAGTCTTCATTTGTTTAATAAATTGTTTATTAGGTAGTTACATGAGACGCCGTAGCATTTTTTTAAAAAACGAAATTAATTGTTACTATTTATTATTTTGCTTTTTTACAATAAAATATTTAGAAATCAAACGTTATTAATATTAATTACTATATACTTATGTGTGTTCACGATCCGCGATGGAAGTGACACCTATAAACATTTTCCAGTGGACCAAATTGTGAATCTAAGCCGTTCTCGAATCCCATTGAACACACACAAAAAATTTCATCAACATCTATCCAGCCGTTTAGAAGGAGTTCAGTTACATGCACACGTACACAAGAAATATATGAATGAATGAATGAATGATTTATTGGGGCCTCTAGATTTAACATTTTTTATTTACTTAAATAATATTATGGATTTATTGTAAAGGAAATCTGTATAGGTATATAAAAGGAGAAGCTGACTGACTGACTGACTGACATATCAACGCAGGGCCTAAACTATAAGGGTTAGAAACTTGAAATTTTGCATAGGGGTTCCTTTTATAACGTGGGGAGCACTAAGAAAGGATTTTTGAACCTAAGGAGGTAAAACGGGGGTGCAAAGTTAGAATGAAACTTTGCCGTTAATGAGTCTAATCCTACGCGAGCGAAGCTGCGGGCGTCCACTAGTGTTACATAGAAAATAATATTAAGATTTTAAAATATTTTGACAGGCCCGTTGGCGCAATCGGTAGTGACCCTGTCTGTTGCGCCAAAGGTCATGGGTTCGAATCCCAATCAGGACAAATATTCGTGTGACGAACACTTGTATTTGTTCTGTGTCTGGATGTCAATATTATCTATTTAAGTATGTATTTAAAAATATCTATGTATGTATATCAGTCTCTGACACCCATATCACAGGCTCGCGCCTACTTTGGGGTCAGATGGCCGTGTGTGAGAATGTCCAAGATATTTATTTATTTATTTACTAGCTTTTAACCGCGGCTCCGCCCGCGTGGGAAAAGGGAATTAACAATGCCATCTGTTAACAACATCCGGAACTAAATATCTAGCAAATAACAAAACATCGATATCTTCCCATGGGGATGTTTTACCGCGCTAAAAAGTAGCCTACATCACTCTCCACCCTCCTCACTATCTCCACATACAAAAACCATACCATATAATAGCTTTGTTGCGACGTGAAAGCCGGACAAACAAACAAACACATTTTCACATTTATAATATTAAGTATGGATTAATTTTCCAGCTGACAGACCGACTCCCGTTCCTGTGTTGAAGGGACAGTACCGCTGCGGCAACAAGGTGTGCTCGCTCAAGCCGGGAGAGATCCCCGAGGGGTGCATGCCCGGGATGTGCCAGTACCCCTTGTTGTTGCTGTGAAAGGGGTTTGGTGGAGAATGATCAATAAAAGCAATTGAATACATGATTTATGCCTGTTTTTTATTTATTTATTCTTCAGTTGTTTAATAAATTGTTAATAGTCTTGTGGTAGAGCTTTTATACAACCTTCATAGGATATATACCTACCTATACACGCGACTCCATCTGCATTAAATAACATTTCCAGAATTGTTTACAGTATACCACCACATCCATTTAAATGAGAAGGTGTGTTTGTTGGTTTGTCCTTTAATTGAATGATAGATTGGCTTGATTTGGCTTGATTCGACACTAATCCCTCCACCAATCCGCATTGGAGCAGCGTCGTGGAGTATGCTCTAGATCACCCGCAGCTGTAGACACAGCTAGACCCCACAGACTGGGGAGACCCGTGCCCAACAGTTCAAATTCAAATTCAAATTCAAATAATTTATTTCGCTATGAGGTGATTACACACGCTTAACGAAAGACTAGGTAACTACAGTGGGATGTCTATGGGTTGTAGCTAGCAAGCGATAGTGGAATGTCTGTTTTAGACGCAGGTAGATAACGCTGGTATGACGTCATGACGTGCTATGACTATGCGGCCACAGATGCTGGAAGTAGGGTTTCCAACTACTCACAGTATTACTACTCACACCTACGACACAAAAACAAGTACATACTGTTAATACAGTGTTGTGTTTTTAACCTTGAACAAAAGTAAAGTATACAAAATATTGTTTTCAGCACATATCTACGAAAACGTTTGTTCTGTAACTAATGCAGTGGCGCGAATGAAGGAATGATATTTTGTATGAATGTATGATATTTTGAATGAATTAATGATATTATGAACGTATGAATTATATTTTGAATGGATGAATGAATGTATGGATGATATTTTGAATGAGTGAATGATATTTTGAATGAAAGAATAATATTTTGTGTGAATGAATGATATTTTATGAAAGATTATTTATATACATAATATATTAAATTGCTTATTGCTTTCTAAATGTGAAAGAATTTTTGAAATCGTGCCAGTAGTTTTTGTGTGCAAACCTTCGATCAAGGTGAAAACATTACAAACATGTTGCCTCTTTATAATATTAGTATAGATAAAACAAAACAATTTTACATGTCTTGTAAACAAGGTGGCAACCCTGCGAGTGAGCTAGCCCGTTGTTTGCGAGTGCAGTGAGTGGGCAGTCTCGTGAATGAGCAGTCTCGTGCGCACGCCGCGAGGGAACGAACGAGTATGAAGCTGCTAGTGAGTAACTGATCAGTGTTTATTGTAAGTTCGGGAAACAATAGTGGTACCAACTGTGAACAGGATGCCTGATTAAAAATAAACCCTACTGCAAAACCAATTAAATAAGAAAAAAGCTGAATGGATAATAATAAACTGTTATTTAAAATTAATAAAATACTGGCCAAGTGCGAGTCGGACTCGCGCTCCGGGGGTGAGGGTTCCGTACCATTTTCTATAATGACGGCCAAAAAAATAATGTGTGTTGGCTAGTGGCCAACCCAGTGTCGACCCTTCCACCAATCCGCATTGGAGCATGGTGGAGTATGCTCTAGACCTCCCGCAGATTTGTCTGTGGGGGAGATCCGTGCCCAGCAGTGCTAAGCCCGGTTGTCCGGGCTTAACGTGCCCTCCGAAGCACGGTATCGCCCACAAACCGACCGCGCCCGTCGTTGCTTAACTCTGTCGATACATAGAATCGACACGAGCCATTGGGCTATGAACGCTACGAATACTAATACCATTATAATGAAAAATACATAAATGAATCTAAAATAACATTGTCAAGAACCAAAATGTACTCGATTCCAGATCCTCTGCATCATCCTTAGCATCCTGAGCTGGCTGTGCGCCTCCAGCCCCATAGACCCTAAGCGCCAGCTGGTCAACCGGCCCAGTATCCATGATCTGTATATGAATAGGAGGGCAAGGTCACCGCAGGACTATGGGGTGAAGGGGAGGACGGTTGAGGCCAAGGGGAGAAGACCTGGAGTCAAAGGTAGGCTTTTATGAATATAGCAAACGATTCATTCATTCATTTCATTCGTTTGATTCGTTTCATTCGTTTCATTCGTTTCATTCGTTTCATTCGTTTCATTCGTTTCATTCGTTTCATTCGTTTCATTCGTTTCATTCGTTTCATTCGTTTCATTCGTTTCATTCGTTTCATTCGTTTCATTCGTTTCATTCGTTTCATTCGTTTCATTCGTTTCATTCGTTTCAATCGTTTCATTCGTTTCATTCGTTTCATTCATTTACCATTCATCCGGAGGTTAACTTTGAAAAAGAAAAGATAGGAGATTTGACCTGTTGGTGGTAGTAATTGTGGCTGCAGTAGAGTAGGTCCTGTTCAAAGTCAGTCACAGTGTGTTATTCTGATGTATAAGCTATATTATTGTAAAGTTTCATTAAAATCCATTCAGTACTTTTTACCTGAAAGAGTAACACACATCCATCCATCCATACATACTTACAAACTTTCCTCTTTATAATATTAGTAGGATTGCTGTAAATGTTCTATAGGGTCTACCGCCTTAGAACAATCATAAACACGACTTCAATGCACGATGAATCATAGCCATTAATTACAATGGGAAGAAAACCACAACACTTGTTAATCTGACCTCACCTTGACCTTACCTATTAGGATTTATACCTCACGACTCACGACACGACTGGTCACGACCTCACGACACTCACGAGCATGACAATACTATGTACCTTTCTATACTAATAATATGTATTATAAAAGAGGAAACATTTGTTTTTAATGTTTTCACACAAAAACTACTGGACCGATTAAAAAAAATATTTCACCATTAGAAAGCTGCATCTACACTGAGTAACATCCATATCCATACTAATATTATAAATGTGAAAGTGTGTTTGTTTGTTTGTCCGGCTTTCACGTCGCAACGAAGCTATTATATGGTATGGTTTTTGTGTGTGGAGATAGTGAGGAAGGTGGAGAGTGACGTAGGCTACTTTTTACCGCGGTAAAACATCGCCATGGGAAGATATCGATGTTTTGTTATTTGCTAGATATTTAGTTCCGGATGTTGTTAATAGATGGCATTGTTAATTCCCTTTAACCACGCGGGCGGAGCCGCGGGTAAAAGCTAGTAGGCTATATAATATTACTAGGTGTAAACGAAACTATTGTTATGTCTATTTCCACGCGAACGAAGGAAATTTAAAAATAACTGAATCTGAATCTGTTTGTGTTTGTTGTAGAATATAACCCCACTCCGCCCCCACAGCTGAGGAAGGGCCAATACAAGTGCGGAGACAGGGTCTGCCACCTGCGACCCGGGGAAATCCCGAAAGGATGCAACGGGATGTGTCAGTATGCCGTCTGATGGAACGGACTAATTATGAATTTTTAAGATTAAATTATTTTATAAGTTACAAGGTTGTTTAATTGAAACTATTGTCGCTCATTAGCTATGTAGCGATCATGGGTTAAGCAGCGTCCGGTGCGGTCGATATGACGTGGATGAGAGACAAAATCTCATGGGCGGCTTCGTGCTTCGGAGGGCACGCTTAGACGTCAGTACCACTTTTAACCATTCGTAAAACAATCCGTCGTCCCACTGCTGAGCACGGGCCTCCCCCGACAAAGCTGAGGGAGGTCTAGCTCTAGAGCAGACTCCACCACGCTGCTCCAATGCGGATTGGTAGAGGGGTTAGTGTCGACCCAGTGTCGAATATTCTAACCACCTGAAGATCTTCAACAAGGCTTAACGTTCCCTCCGAAGCACGATAGGTCCATGAAATGTTTGCCAATAGCGGTCATCTACAAACCGATCGCGTCCGTCGTTGCTTAACTCTGTCAATCAAATTAAGCTATGGACTCTACAGAATGTATACTTACCTATATTTTGCTAAGCTAGCGCTAAGTAAATAAAATATTTATTGCGCAGCTAGGTCATTGAACTCGTTGGCAATGGACCAATGAAACTGGCCAGTAATTACTAACGTTTACATGTTAAATAGTTAATAGTTAATTTACTTTTCGTGTTTAATTAAACTCAAAGTAGTACAACAGCGTGAGCAAACAGCGGTACAGTCAGATCAGTTGCTCATAGCGTTAGTCAGGTCTGACGCATAGTCGCTTTGTTTACAACAGAGCTGGAAATACATGGTTATCACGCCTGTATTTCTTTGATGGGGTAGAGTGAGGTCTAATACACTCACTCTTTACCAGTTATGTTCAGGGTGCAAGTAATAGGTGAGGCATTCGCCGGGCCAAATGCGAACTATGAGCTACAATGGCAATTAAGTAAGGCAAGGCAATTAAGTACTTTTCTTGACCCGGGGATTGAACTTAGGACCGTTAGCTCAGCAGTACCTCTAGACTAGACCAACGAGGTAGTTGATGACTGAGGTGAGGTATAGTTTGGGGTGTTTTAAAAATGCTATTTTAAGAAAGATACGTCAAGTTCATACTGCACGCACAACATAATCTTTCCGCGACACATACATACATATTTAATAACATTGTATATCTACACACACGCTATAAGTGCGACAGGAAATACACAAAGCGTAAGAGTGAAAGAGACAGCTATTTGTAATCAGTACAGATAGCGCGCGCGCTCACAATAACAGGTCACAGCTGGACTGACTGCAATGGTCACAAGTGAGACCAATTCATGGCACGCGTTTGGTGCGTTGGTGGCGTATCTACCTCTTGTGATGTATATAATAATATCATTGTTTTTTGATCTCATTTGCATACGAAAATCGGCAGCGTCTACAAATTGCACGAGTCATTTCAAATGAATCTTCTTAAATTAACTGAATTACTTATACCATAAATTCAACTTTAACGTTTCCGTTGCGTTAGTGATAAAAGTTTCCGACACTCGGGTTGGTATCCCAATCCCAATGCCCAGCAGGGGCAGCAGGGGGATGCTGGGGGGGTGGTAAAATAAAACACTTTTTCGTTTTCTAACATTTCATTTATATTATTAATTGCATGAAATCGACAAAATGGATTTAGTAACAACCGTAGGACAACAAATTAATACATAAGTCACGTAGGAGCTAACCTATTACAGTTTATCCAAAAAAGTAAGTATCATGGTATTTATTAGTACTACTACTTGTATGTAGTAAATATCTCTCGGAATACAGAAAAAATCGGAAGCGCTTGTCTGAAATGTGAAGCTGTAAAAACTACTCAGTGTATTTTGATATTTCTGACATCTTTCAAATGTCATCTTGTATGTAGATATTGATTTTATTTTGACATGTTGTATGAATATACTTAGTAGAAATGTAATTTTATTTATGCAACACAAAAAAATTAGGTTAGCCTGTTGTATTATGTATTTGGTGGGATTAAATAAATTTCGAAGCTCAGTTGTACACGGAACTTCACGAAAACAAATGAAAAGTATCCTTAAATAGCAACATTTTTCCGAGCTCAACATTTCGCGGTAGTTTCACATTTTGGCCTCACTTTGCGTAGTTCAATTTCAATGACTTTATTTTTTTTCTGTATTACGAGAGATAACAATTAGTTCCATAACTTCATCTTAATTGTATGACAGCTTTAAAAATGTTTATCAACTATTAATTTAAGAAATTAATAATCTACATTTTGAGCTGTCAAAATCATACAACTATCTTTCTCATCATTATGTTCTGTTGTAACATAACGTTGTCTACTTCACCTTATTATTATTAAATTCGAAAATTTACACATCGATAATAATTTATTACAAAATTACATTAATAATTAATATTGCACGGATTGACTTCAAACCATAATAATTATTTATATACAAATAAGTACCTACTTAATTTTTAAGCACTGAAGTCTTCACAGTAAGTATGGTATTAAGTTTTAATATATTTTTCAGTATTTTTCAGATGATTTTACTGTGAATACATGCTTTTCACATTCTTCAATTATTTTCTATTATGTTTTTTTTTTCTAATAGACTTTTGCTGTATGGTCATAAAGATCTTTACGCCGTCACTGAATATTATTATTATTTTCAACCACGGACAGTACTAACCTTCCTCTGTTCTATGGTACAACCATAGTCCCTTTTTTAGCATTGGTAGCGTCACGCGTATAATTTTCAGTATGAGGAATGCTTTATTTATCGAACTTTGTATGTTCGTTTGATCTCACCTTTTGTTACATGTTTTGAGTGAGATAAAGTTACAAGATTAGAACACTCAGATATTTATGAGTAAAAATTACATGTATTTTTCACTTTAATTTATTTCCTGAGTATTTAAATGTAATTTATCAACAATAACTTACAGAGCTGAAAGAACTTACATTTACTTATACATAAAAATCACATATACAAGAAATATTTGTACACTATCTTACATGTTATGAAGACATTACATTATTACATTAGGAGAACAGTCTAAATTAGAGGTAATAAGTTTATAATAATATAATAAGTATCTATATATTGATGATATTTATTGCCAGGTTGATATGGGGTTCCTATAATGTGGCATTGACAAAAAGGTTGCTAAACCTATTAATTTTATTTAAAAATATTTGGGTATGTTACCATCTATTCAGTGTCTATAGTCCAATGACGTGAGTGTATGTATGTATGTATGTAATATTTTATTTACAAAACGATAATATGTAATTTTAGATGACATTGATTTCTTCAGAAAATAATATTCAATTATTGCTATTTTTTCTGTCAATTGTTACTTCCTTTTTATTTCTAATTCATTGGTAAGTATGGCACTTAATTATTATAATTTACAAAAACATAACCACATAAATTAATAACTTACATAAAAATTATAAATATGTTTATTGGAATAATAATATTTGTCCCTTTAATTTATAATATAACATCACGCATTTAGTCAACCGAAAGGGTAGATAGAGAACTAGTACACCCACTTTCCACCAGTTAATTTTTTTATGAAAACATAACAAGCTTTCGTTTAACATACGTACATCATCATCATCATCACAACCCTTTCTTTATCCCACTGTTGGGCACGGATCTCCTTTCAGAATGGGAGGGATTAGGACTTACTCCACTACGCTGGCCAAGTGTGGATTGGCAGACTTCACATGCCTTCGAGAACATTAAGAAGAACTCTCAGGCATGCAGGTTTCCTCACGATGTGTCCTTCAACTTTATAGCAAATGATATTTAATTTCTCAAATCGCACATAACATAGAAATGTCATTAGTACCTACGTGCCGCTGGGGTTTGAACCCGAACCGCTCGAGTGAGAGGCGAGTTCGATAGCCACTGGGCTGTCACCGCTTACATACAAAATATTATGCTTACAGAGCATGAGAAAGAAAATTAAATGTTTTGATTAAGACCTTGGTGAAAATGTTATTTAAACAATGATTTGATTTAGTGATTACTACCGGTGAATAGAGTTACCTTGTTACACTAAGTTCAGAGTTATTTGCAATTGATTCGTGAATATTTATAAAGAGAAAAAGACAGTGTATGAATTGGTCAAAGTTAACTTTAACAAATTTAATTAAATACAAAGTAATTAAATTGTATCTAAATTCATTAGTAGAGTATTTATGTAGGTTTTTAATCTGTGACAGGAAGTTATGCGTAAATGCATTTCCAACCCAGCGAAAAAAAAAAAGGTTTTTATACAACGAAATGGCGGCTGTATATTCGTATTTTGAACTGGAATATTCATTGACGGGCCCGTTGGCGCAATCGGTAGTGACCCTGCCTGTTACGCCAGGGGTCGTGGGTTTGCATCCCACTCAGGACAAATATTCGTGTGACGAACACTTGTATTTGTTCTGTGTCTCGATGTTAATATTATCTATTTAAGTACCTATGTATTTAAAATTAAATATAGATATGTATATCAGTCTCTGACACCCGTAGTACAGGCTCGCGCCTAATTTGGGGCCAGATGGCCGCGTGTGAGAATGTCCAAGATATTTATTATTATTATTTATATTATTCACAGACAAATATAAACGTCCGTTCTGTACCTACTTATAACTACATATTGCACACTCAAAACGACATTAATTATTAACTAACCGTCCAATTGCACAATTCACAGTCTACCTCCTAACTTTTCTAGGAAACCTCACAGCGGACCCTATTAAGTCTTTGTTGATGCGTCATTTTTTCCCGCCAATACCGCTTATGAGGCCCTGAGCGGTCGACAGGGTTGCAAGCGCTATTCTATCTGTGGTCGACGTGAGACTTCGGTCCTGGTTGGTGAGCAACCGCTCGGCGGTGTTGAGGGAGTTGAGGGATAGCCGGGTGTCGGGCCGGTCGGTGGTTGCGGTCGAGCCGGCTATGGGGGTGGTTGACCGTGGTAGAGGTTTCGGCACGGGTTGTGGAGCAGGCGGAGACGTGCGCAGGAGTGCCGTCGGTTTCTGCTCTCTGCCGCTACATACCTGGGTACAGATAATTTAAGATTTATTTAACTACTAGTGGACGCCCGCAGCTTCGCTCGCGTGGAATTAGACATAGCAATAGTTTCGTTTACACCTAGTAATATTATATAGCCTATGTCACACAGTTTAATGGTGAAAGAATTTTTGAAATCGGTCCTGTAGTTTTTGTGTGAAAACATTACAAACAAATCTTTCCTCTTTGTAATATTAGTACAGATTGTCTAATCTAACTTGAAATGCCTAGTAGTAGCTCGGAGTCTGGATTTGTGCCCGGCTTATGTCAAAGGCGCTACCGTGCTTCGGAGGGTACGTTAAGCCGTCAGTCCCGATCTTTTTCATTGGTCGAAAAATTCATTAAGCCTTGCTGAAGGCCTTCGGATGGCTTTAAAAAATTCAGCACTGGGTTGGCCACTAACCGCTCCACCAATCCACATTGGAGCAGCGTGGTGGAGTATGCGCAGCTGTGTCTTTGCGAAAAACCCGTGCCTAACAGTGGGGTTCAACAGTCTATGGGTTGTAGCCAAGAATTGGTTCTAGAAAATTGAGAACCAAGAAATGGCGCAAGAAGGGCGTCTTCATCAGCGTACCTGGTGGTGGTTCTCCCAGTCCTTGTGCTGGCAGAAGGCGCCGCAGTAGCGCGCCGAGTTGCAGCCCGAGCACGTCTCTTGCGCCTTGCGCCCGCAGTTCCAGCAGCACTGAGGAATCCACAAAGAACATTAATTGGTGACGCGAAATATGACAAAACAAAGTGATTCTGATTGACAGTAAATGCGCTTTCAGACTAGTGTTTTATGTGAGCGTACAAGCTCAGTTTTTTTTATGGATACAAGATAGCAAACGAGCTTACAGCACCACCCATCCGCTGCCGCCCATGACAACTGTGACTGACTTTGAACAAGGCTCAAATAGGGACCGAAAAAATTTCGTTTATTGAAATACGAAGACGCGAATATGTCACAGACCACTTCTACGTAGCAAGTAAGAACAGGAGCAACGGGCAGTAGTTACAGTCTGAGATTTATAGCGAAAGTTGGGTTAATAAGCGGTGACAGCCCAGTGGCTATCGAACTCGCCTCTCACTCGAGCGGTCCGGGTTCAAACCCAAGCGGCACGCACCAGTTACTTTTCTAAGTTATGTGCGATTTAAGAAATTAAATGTCACTTGCTATAACGGTGAAGGACACATGAGAAAACCTGCATGCCTGAGAGTTCATCATAATGTTCTCCAAGGCATGTGTAGTCTGCCAATCCGCACTTGGCCAGCGTGGTGGACTAAGGCCTAATCCCTCCCATTCCGAGAGGAGACCCGTGCCCAACAGTGGGACAAAGGGTTGTGATGATGGGTTAATAAGATCAGTTTGACAGTGAGTAGGTAGGTATAGAGGACTTGATCAAATTAAAAGAATTGTAAATTTTGAAAAGAGTAGGTACCGTCCTCTACCGTATTTACCATGGTGAGTGCTCGGAGGAACTTCATAACTTAATTCCACCAACCTCATTCAACTGTTGCAATACACGCCGAGGTCTGAAGTTTCATCCACACAGCACGTATCCATAGACGACGATGACCACTTACCACCACGGGCCCGTATGTCTGTTTGTCCGTCTATATTAATTAAAAAAAACGAGTAACTACCCAGCTTCTTCCCGTGTTCTTCACGGTAGTATAAACTTTGTGAACCGGCGGTAGATAAAAAAAATGTGAGACGTTCATTAAGCGTATACAAAATACCATGTAATGAAAAATAAATGAATCTGAATCTGAATCATGTTCTCCAAGGCATGTGTACCTAGTGTGCCAATCCGCACTTGGTGGCCAGCGTGGTGGACTAAGGCCTAATCCCTCCCATTTTGAGAGGAGACCCGTGCCCAACAGTAGGACAAAGAAAGGGTTTTTATGATGGGTTAATAAGATCAGTTTGACACGAGGGTTATTTGGGTACTGGAGCGGACTGGTCTGCTTACATTCTGCTGGCCCGAAGCCCCGGGGCTGAGGTCCCGGCCGGGGGGCGGCGAGTGCCGGCGCTCGACCCTCTCGACCTTCCCGCGCTCCGCTGCCACCAGCTCGAGAGCCTTGGTCTCCGCCGCGCCGACGGCCCGCTGCAGCTCCAGCAGGGCTTGGCGCTTCACCTGGTGGAAACATCGTTAGGTTGTTTACTAATTATTTCTACTCGTTGCGACTCCTAGACGTCCCACTGGTCTCCCCCACATACGCAGCTGCGGGAGGTCTAGAGCATACTCCACCGGATTGGTGGAGGAGTTCCAACCCAATGTCGAATGTTCTCAAGTCTCTCGAAGGTCTTCAAGGCTTAACGATTGATTTACCATTGAAAAAAAAACAGGACCGACGGCTTAACGTGCCTCCGTGCCGGAAGCGACCTGAAGAAGACAGCGGGAAACCGTTGGATTCAGAGGGCACAGGATCAGGCTGAGTGGCGATTGAGGGAGACCTATGTCCAGCAGTAGACCCAAAAAGGCTGATGGAAGGATGGATGAGTGGTGATGGTGATGCAGACCTGGTTGACGGCGTCCTCGGCCCTCCGGCGCACCTCGGCGACCCTCTCCTCAGTCTGTCGCACGGCGCTTGCCATGATCTCGCTAGCCGCTCGCTTGATATCGCAGCTCTCTGTGGGCTCCGTACCTTAAATGACCGAGCGATGTTTTAAACATAGATTAAAGAAGTTGTAATGAAGCAGATTTGCCATAGCCGCTGTAAAACTGAAGCCTCCAAAACATATCGCTTATCTGCTTGGCCCAAAGGTCGACTGGTAGAAATGCTTTTAGCATTAAGTCCGCCTTTTGTTCCACCATGCTTGTTGGCATCACAGACCAACAAAAAAAGGGTTGGCATAATAAAGATTAAATAAATAAACATCCAAAATTGATGTACCTATGCGAAGCACGGAAGGTTATGCTACTAGCAGTTTCTCTCGGTCGGTGTCGGATCGTACGATCGACGTGAGCCTAGGCGATGCATGACTCATCATCACTGATGAGAATAAGGATTAGTTCATTGGGTCCTCTGGATTTTACATTCTTAATCTTCGGTCCCGCTTGTTTTCAATCGTTAAGCCTTGTCGAAGACCTTCGGGTGGGTTACAACACTAGGTTGGCCACTAACCCCTCCACCATCTCTACTCATAAGACATACATTCGATCAAGGAACAATTCTTCCTCGATCGAAGGTCAGATATCCATGTCTCCTCACCCCTCTGCTGCAGGATGGCCAGCGCGCGCTTGGTCTTCTCCACCATGCTGAGGATGCAGTTCAGCATGGTGTTGATGTTGCGCCACTCGTCATCGGACTGCAGCAGCCCGCGCGACTCCGGCAGCGACGCGTTCATCGACGACACGTCCCGGACTGTTATCCCACCTGGTAGATCGTGAAGGGAATTATTTTTACTAGATCTCCCCGCGGCTGCGCCCGCGTCATCGTTTACCTAGACTAGCCTAGTACTGCCTAGCCTGTACCGACGGCATGCTACAACAAGGATTACTAGTTTTAAAAATCTAGTTTTACCCGCAATTATTATTATAGTTAATTATTAATGAATTAATGAATGATGAATTAGTTCTGTGGCATGATCAGTAGGCTCACCACCTAATACATGGGATAGCTGGTGGAAAATGGAACTACCTTGCCATTTTAAGTATGTGTAATGACAACTGTGATTTTGAACAAAACTCAAACAATTTTCCTTAAAAAACAATTACCTATAGCACGGTAGAAATGGTAATAGGCACCATGGCGGGCGGTGTTACTGTCCCGGGGAACTATATTTTTTTTTAATAATAATAGGGATTTTTACCCACTAATACCCACACTCTGGCTTACCACGCCACTACAGGAGGGCTCCGGGAAGTCATTTAGAACGCGCTGGTTCTCTCTACCTTTTTTTTGGGATCTCTTGTAGAACGCGCCGGTGCCCTCCGCTACGCCCAAGACGGGCTCTTCCCGGTTTCACAACGCTGTGCAGCCACAAACAGCGTCGTCTTTCCCGGGGTCACATGATGGACGGTTCGAGCTCCCCCTCTCACCGCCAGCAACCCCAGAAGTCCCCTTTTAGTCGCCAGGCAGGGGCTACCGTAGATCTATTCTGGTCCCGAGCTACAGACTATTTAAAACAATGGACAAATTGAATTAATATGTACTCACCGTCTCGTCGCTCAAACGGCGGCTCCGGGTGGTGGTAGGCATGGTAGGGCTGGTACTCGAACAGGCTGGCGTTGGTCGGCAGCGGGCAGAAGGGGGACGGCTGCAGCAGCCCTGGCCGCTTGGCCGCGGGGGGGTAGTCCTCGTGGGAGCCGTTGCTTTGGGGGTCGTAGAAGCTGAGGGGGAGTTATTAGACACCATCATTACCAAGGATTCAGCTACATCATAATATCCATACTTCCATACTAATATTATAAATGTGAAAGTGTGTTTGTTTGTTTGTTTGTCCGGCTTTCACGTCGCAACGAAGCTATTATATGGTATGGTTTTTGTGTGTGAAGATAGTGATGAGGGTGGAGAGTGACGTAGGCTACTTTTTACCGCGGTAAAACATCCCCATGGGAAGATATCGATGTTTTGTTATTTGCTAGATATTTAGTTCCGGATGTTGTTAATAGATGGCGTCAGTAAAATTCATTTTCAAGTTCTTATCTATGTATGATAAACCACTCATTGTTAATTCCCATTGACCACGCGGGCGGAGCCGCGGGTAAAAGCTAGTTTCAATATATAACATAGTAAGGTAGTAGAGCCTATAGGGAACCAAATAGGTTTTATATGAAACCTAATTGGTTACTAAAACTTAATCAATCGATTTGATCGAATGAAGCAACGACAGGCGCGGTCGGTTTGTGGACGGGTGGCTAGTGGTAACATTTCATGGGCGCTACCGTGCTTCGGAGGGCACATCACTACCGGTTGTTATTAATTGTAAAACAATCGAAGCCTTATCGTGGCTTAAGAACATTCGACACTGGGTTGGCCACTAACCCCTTCTAAATCCGCGTTGGAGCAGCGTGGTGGAGTATGCTTTAGACCACCCGTAGCAGTGTCTGACCGACCCCCGCCCAGCAGTGGAAAGTCTATGGGTCGCAGCGAACACAAGGCGTAAGGCAATTTCTACTAAACGCTTCTTCTGTTCTCTCTAAATTCTGAGTCTAGATTCAAAACAATAATTATAATGCTATCCATAATTCTGTCGCTAGCACAATTCCAAAGCACTATCGATCGATTGTTTGAAAGCTTTCTGCAAACTTTTGAACCCATTCTAATACAAGAAATTACCGCCATCCTGAAACGTAAATTTCATAAACCATTCAAAGCGAACAGACAATGGGGACACGACCATCGGTTGAGAAACTTTGAGATCAATTCATTTTGTCAACAAAACAATTCACTGGACTAACATCAGCGCCATAGCTCAATGGCTCGCGTCGATTCAATGTGATCGAAAGAGTTAAGAGACGACGGGCGCGTTCGGTTTGTGGGTGACCTCTAGTGGCTAAATTTCATGGACGCTGTGCTTCGGAAGGCACGTAAAGCCGTCGGTCCCGGTTGTTTTCAATGTTAGAAACAATCGTTAAGCCTTGTCGACACACGACATGCCTGACTCATGAACTGACTGATGAAGTCAACGGGAAACATTGTACGAAAACTTTAGTGATGACTGTGTGGTGTACATACCTACTCGTAGATTGCGGTCCGGTAGAGGTTATTTCCACTGTTATTACAGTCATTATTGAATTAATTAATAAACAGTAATGATAAGTCAGTAAACAAATATGACAGTTCTATTTTCGCGTGAGAATTCCGTTTTGATGGTTGAAACACGTTGAAAACACCGCAGTTAATATCTATACTAATATTATAGAGAGGAAACATTTTGTTTGTAATGTTTTCACACAAAAGCTACTGGACCGATTTCAAAAATTATTTCACTATTAGAAAGCTGCATCTTCACTCAGTGACATAGACTTTAAAATATTACTAGGTGTAAACGAAACTATTGTCATGTCTAATTCCACGCGAGCGAAGCTGCGGGCGTCCACTAGTTGGTTATAAAACAGTAGATGTATGTGGCTAGAAATCAAATTAAGAAGTAAGACTGAATTTTTTTTGAAGAATTGCTTGCATTAAAGGACACGTTTATCTTTCCATACAACTTGGGCCAAGAGTTGTACCTCGGATACAAAAATTGATTTTTGGAGAAAAAAATGCGTTATTTTATTAAAAAAATAAATTAGATTTTTTACTGCATTTGTACCACCTAAAATTAACTTTAAAAGATAATTTATGTATTGCAACACTGCAAGTTATGGCAATCTAATTCAATCTATCATAACATTGCGTTTCGGTTGTTACTAAATCTGTAATTACTCTATACCCATATAGAAAATATACAATAAGCGCATTGTATTAATAAACTAGCTTAAGCAACAGAATCATAGTATCCTATATTGATTTAAATATTCTATTCATTACCATTAAAGGCTAATTTTTTCTTGAAATCGTTTTTAAACTAATAATTTGTAAATTGAATACAGGCTAATAAACCTATAATGTGTGACTGACGTCTGTCACTAAAACTGAAGTTGGCAAATTACATAAACAGTGCAGAGTAGTTACTACGTAGTATCCCTTATTAGTTTGTGGTTACTACTATGTGGAGTTTTGTGGTACGAAATGTTGTATTTTTTATTATTTTATTACAAGCTAACTATAAGGATTCTAAAAATAATTGATCGACCATTAGTTTTAGTATATTGTAAGGAATTTTTACAAATACTTTGTACCTCGGTACATCGTTTGGCCCAAAATTGATCGTCTCCTTTCCTTCTGTAATCAATGTAGGTAATGAACGTTTACAAGTCGCATGGAAGAAAACGCAAAAGCGTTAGAGGAAAATTCCTTACGTTACGTGACGTGATGATTTCTACCAATTAATGTGTAAGTACTATCGAAAGACGCCATAAGGAACGTTCTAAAAATTAAATTAAAATTTTGAATTTAGTATATCTCGGTAGGTATATTATTAAATTTAGGATATCTCGCCATGTAATATTGAATTTTGGATATCTTGCTGTTTAATAATAAATTTAGGATATATAATATTAAATTTAGGATATCTAGCTATATATAATATTATAAAGGCGAACGATTGTGTGTTTGTTTGTTTGTTACTTCTTCACGATCAAATTGCTCGACCAATTTTGATAAAATTTGGTATAGAGGTAGCTGACACCCTGGATTAATATATGTAATATACTTTTTATCCTTTCAATTTTTTTTTCAGTAAATACTATAAATTTCACGCGGGCGACGCCGCGGGCAGCAGCTAGAAGATGGTATATAAAACTTTTTTATTATTTATTTTTATTCGGTCGTTTGCTCCGTCGTTTGTTAGCGCAGCAGTGGGCGAGGCATTCCCCACGCCGGTCTTGTTCCGCCAGTTATTTATCGACTATTGTGCGGCGGATCGGCGCTTTGAATTTAGTTGGTGGCTGCAGATGGTGTAAGCGACGAGAGGGAGCGACGAGAGGGAGCGATTGGCGGGTCTAAAGTTAGCGGGTCTTTATATAAAAAAAGGTCAGTTGAAATAAATACTATTAAAACATCAGGGACATATTAATTAATTCACAATTCATAGTAAAAAAAATCAGATAAATTTACTCTCGTAGTAATCGCTTCGAGTTGTTCGACGTTTAAGCGCTGCACCCATTAGATAAACGACGCACGTTTGACCGCAATGTGAAGATTTTAATTGACATTTATTTATTTATCTTTATTGAACCACATACAAAAGGTACAGGGTAAAAATGGCGAGCTTACACTCTGGATACAGATTTATCTGATTTTCTTGATTCGCTGCGACCCATAGACGTTCCACTGCTGGGCACGGGTCTCCCCCACAGACATAGCTGCGGGAGCTCTAGCTAGAGCATACTCCACCACGCTGCTTTCTTGATTAGATTGACAGATTAATACAATATACTCTCAAAAATCATAGGAAAAGGAATTAAATTTTATTATTATTATGAACGGTATTCATAAAAGTAACCAATTCTACTGAATAAAATATATCTGAGGTGTGGTGAGAAATCGCTCTCAAATCCGCTGTTGTTCCCGCCGCCGCTTGTCAATGGCGCCACACACAAATGGAGCATCGCCAAATTTGGCAATCGCAGTTCGATTCAGCTGTTTGTGCGTATTTATGTATTAGCTTTTTGAGAGACTCCCAATTAATGAATTATGCACCGTATGCTGCCGAGCTTGCCAGTGCCATCTCTGTGCGGTTTCTATAGCTAACTTCAGTTGCAGTCTGTACAATAAAAGAGGAAAGATTTGTTTGTAATGTCTTCACACAAAAACTACTGGACCGATTTCAAAAATTCTTTCACGATTAGAAAGCTGCATCTTCACTGAGTAACATAGGCTATATCATATTACTAGGTGTAAACGAAACTATTGTTATGTCTAATTCCACGCAAGCGAAGCTGCGGGCGTCCACTAGTATTATTATATAAAAATACTAGATTTAAGACACGATTACAAATGAATGTTTGAATAATGAGTGTCAAATGAAAAGAAGTAAATACATTATTAAGTAAAAGACATAATTAATTACAACATAAATAACTCACTAAAAATATGTATTTTTAATCTTAAAAGTAATTATAACCTAATCAGAACTTGAACAAAACCCAAACACATGTTAGCAGCACCGTGCGTCAGACTGGTGGAACGCCTGAACATTTTGCAGAGCAATTAGTTGGCGATCAAACTTGTATAATTGCTAGTATTTAGCTGCCAGGCGCTCGCACTAACACGGGCAATAATTATATTTCACATATTTCACGAAACTAATTTTCACTTCTGTTTTAGATATGTCTAACGTGTGTTACGCACTGTCAAATATCAAGAAACATTACTTTAATTACTAGTTTTTTAATTTAATATTTGATCGACTATTTGTTAATGAACGCATTATTATTAATCATTTATTTATTTATAGACTTATGCTCATTATTTTAATTGTTAAATTATTGTTAGACGATCTTTGATCATATAAGACTTTGTATTGACTCAGATTTTCCCAATATAAGCTTCGATGTTATATATATAAGCTTTTCCCAATATAAGTTTCGAGTAGGAGGATCTGTGTGAAACCTAGACGAGTAAAGAGTTACTCTGCCCAAGTACATATACCATCGTTGAACAGTTATTTAATTGCAGCCATACTTTCTATCGTTTTAATACGTGGTACCAAAAATAAGTTTTTAAATGAACCCCAGCTGTTGGCCGGAGCATTACCCATTTAGGTGTTATCGAGTGAGGTTCAACACAGTTGAATTTTTCCCGCTCACGTCCCGCGTTTAACAAACAAAATTAAATGGTAAACGGCAAAACATAAATACAATTTCAGCGTCAATTTCTCAGTTAGACATAATTCCTACCAATGGAGGATTAAAATAATGTAAAATAATGTTTTTCTTTTATGGATCTAGCACAGCCTTCAAACTTAATCATGTTTTTTTTATGGATACAAGATAGCAAACGAGCTTGCACCACCCATCCGCTGCCGCCCATGACAACTGTGACTTTGAACAAGACACAACACAGTGAACTCTCATATTTTAAGAAACAAATTGGACTAATCATCCCAGTCCCTAATTGATTAGGGACTGGGATGATTAGTCCAATTTGTTTCTTAAAATATGTTAAAACTGTTAAGAAAGAAGTAGATTTCCTTAGGATTATTTTCTTCGTCATTACAACTAGTGACATTTAATTACCTTAAATCCAAAAAACTTAGTTGTGCCAGACTTAGTTGTGCCCGGATTCAAACCCAGATCCTTTCGAAGCGTGGAGTGCCACTGCATAAGCACTGGCTGTTTAGTCGCTCTCATTCATGTAGGTTTCCTCAGGATTATTTCCTTGGCCGTTACAACACAAAATCTTAATTGTGACAGGATTTGAACCGATATTTGAACCGAGACTATCGAACTCACCTCTCACTCGAGCGGTCCGGGTTCAAACCCCAGCGGCACGCACCAATGACTTTTCTGAGTTATGTGCGATTTAAGAAATTAAAATGTCACTTGCTACAACGGTGAAGGACACATCGTGAGGAAACCTGCATGCCTGAGAGTTCATCATAACGTTATCGAAGGTATCCGAAGTCTGCCAATCCGCGCTTGGCCAGCGTGGTGGACTATGGAGACCCGAGCCCAACAGTGGGCCACAGAAAGGGTTGTGCCAGGATTCGAACCGAGATCCTTTCGAAGCCTGCCACCGCAGGCTGTTTAGCCGCGGTGCGATCATTTGGCACTCACGCGAGCTATAATTCCCTTTATTATCAGCCCGGGCATGTGCGGCCGGGGGTGAAATATAGCGCACAGCCTGGTCAGGCTGCGGGGTAAGCCAGACAGTGTTTTGTATCTGTAAGATAAAATTAGCTGCTCTCAAATTTATGTGTCGCTTAAACTAGTTGGTGTCCAAATTATGTAGCGATGAGCAGCGCGTAGCGTGGCACAGTGTTTACAACTCGTGATTTAGTAGATTACATTCACCCTTAGAAAGCTGCATCTTCACTGAGTGACGCCCGCAGCTTCGCTCGCGTGGAATTAGACATAACAATAGTTTCTTTACACCTAGTAATATTATATAGCCAATGTATTGTATTGTAGTTGATAATTTACGTCAACTGTTTGACACCTAATTTTTATTAAAAAAAATAAGTATTGTTTTTACTATTGTCCACGCAATTATTTTTAGTATTAAAACCTTCCGTGGGCCATAAGGAACATACAAAACAATAAATTTGCCGAATTGGTCCAGCCATTCTTGAGTTATGTACTTACCAACATTCATTTTTATTTATACAGATTTCCACCCCTAAGTGGTACAAATTGGGGGTTCAATTTTTAGACCGTTCGCGTTGTACAGGCATTAACGGCTAAGCTTTGAAATATGAAAAGTTGATACTAGAATTTCTACCTTTTTAAGAATAAGAATATGACAATATTTATTTTATTTTAGGGTTCCGTACGGGACTATTAGGTACCAAGGCTCCGCTGTCCGTCTCCTCGTCTGTCACCAGGCTATGAACCGTGATAGTTAGACAGTTGAAAACTTTCACAGATGATGTATTTCTGTTGCCGCTATAACAACAAATACTAAAAAAAAAGGATAAAATAAAATTTAAGGTTTTCCGTTGGGGTTGGCCGTTTTTAAAGACAATGGTAAGGAACCCTTAGTGCGCGAGTCCAACTCGCACTTGGCCGGTTTTTGGTTAATGACTATTGATCGTAGGATCACTTTAGACCTCTTACCTCGCTCAGAGCACTATTTTCATAAATTAAAAATTCACGCGCACAAAGTCGCGGACATAACCTAGTTGTGACATCAATAACCTACCATAACATGTTAACCATAATGTAAACCTATTATCACCCCCGTCGATGCTGCAGATTGACTGACAGCAATTTAATCAAGTGACACCGTTCGCCGTTATTACAACCGCTGCGACCCATAGACGTCCCACTGGGCACGGGTCTCCCCCACAGACACAGCGGGAGGTCTAGAGCATACTCCACCACGCTGCTCCAATGCGGATTGGTGGAGGGGTTAGTGGCCAACCTAGTGTCGAATGTTCTCAAGCCACCCGAAGGTCTTCAAGGCTTAACGACTGCTTCCAGCATGAAAACAACCGGAACCGAGCTTTACGTGCCCTTCGAAGCACGGTAGCGTTCAAGAAATTTTGCCACTAGCGGTCACCCACAAACCGACCGCGCCCGTTGCTTAACTCTTTCGATCACATTGAATCGACGCGAGCCATTGCTATGGACGCTACGATATTACAAGCGGACCCCAAACTATGGCGTATTGATAGGTCGCGATAAAAAACCTGTCAGTCGCGGTCGACGGGAGCTAGGGGGTGGCACGAGCTGTATAGCGAGTTGTGAGCTAGGAATAATGAAGCAGCGTGATGGAGGCATTCTGCAACCATGCCCAACAGTGGGACGAAAGAAATAAGTGTAAGGATCAATTGATTATTACTTCTTCATCCTTAGAATGTCTAGAGCATTTGATTCTTACACTTATTTCTTTCGTCCCACTGTTGGGCGAGGTTGCGGAAGGTCTAGAGCAACTGGAAGTTGGGGAGCACTAAGAAAGGATTTTTGAAAATTCACCCCCTAAGGGGGAAAACGGGGGTGCAAAGTTAGTATGAAACTTTGCCGTTTTTGAAGTTAGTGAATGTCTAATTCCACGCGAGCGAAGCTGCGGGCGTCCACTAGTAAATAAATAAACACTTAAGAAGCGCATAGGTACTCAGTTTTCATAGCGCAGCTCGTGGTCTGACCTGGGGGTAAGGGGGTAAGCCGGGGGTTAGAGGGGGAGGGGCAGGGCAGGGGTTACAAATTGCTTGTCCGCACCACTCACCTGCGCCGGACGGTTATTAGAGGGCCGATTGTTTTGCACCCCTGACTTTCAGCGAATCATACGTAGGTATTTGACTAACGAACGCTGATCACTTGACAAGGGAAAGTTTAATTGGTCAGGTGGTAGACCCTGTGTTAGAAACCTGATAGGCAAATTTTTTTGTAGCTTTTATCCAGCTAGTAATTTTTGAAAAGATTTTGTACATAATTCTACTTTTGCCTCATTTTAACTTTTCAACCTACCCACATAAATCATTTAATACTGTATGGATGCAGCATCGATATTTTTATAAATTTATTTATTTATGCCCCAAGGCATTTTCTACCAACCTAGTGAGTTTAGAGTTGGTTGTAGGTGTCAAAAAATTAATAGAGAATTTTTGCGAAAAAATAATTCTTCAAAAAATAAATAAATAAAACATTCCACAAACAAAAAGACAAACTCTACTCACCTCACTCGAGCGGTCCGGGTTCAAACCCCGGCGGCACGCACCCAAAGCAGCTATATTATGCGGCCTATTATTATATAGGCCTCCCTCAATCGTGGCCACTCCCACTCCTGCGCCCCCTGAATCCTGGTCCCCGCTGTCTTCAGATCGTCCACCTCGTCAGATGAGGTGAAGGAGGTTTAAAACATGCAGCTACAATACTCACGGATCGCTCGCTCTGCGCTTAGTCCCGGGTTCGACGCCGGCCTGCTGCGGGGCGAAGATGTCACTGCTGTCGCCGCCCGACTCCAGGACGAGGTGTTCGTGCGCCCTGATGTACTGCAGCGCGGTCTGCGGAGGTTTCCCGATCAGTGTACGAAATATGATTATATTATTAACTGCTACCCTCATTAAGTGTTGGCTGCTACCCTCACTAAGCGGTCAACTACCCGACCGTTCCTATAAAAAAAGCCAAACGCGGCCAACAACGACACACTCTGCTCAGCCGTCGAACGGTAAGGTAGTCGGTACCTACGCTATGTGTCGGTACCTAACACTACTATGCTGTAAGTACGTTCCATCTTTTGATGTGGGTGTTTCCGAATCTGGTACTTATTTGAACCTGTGCTCTTTTTAATTGTTTTTCCCTTCCAGTTTCTAAAAATATATAAATATATTATATCACTGCGAAATTGTCAGTTCGTACGAGAGAATTTCATGGGCGCTACCGTGCTTCGGAGGGCACGTAAAGCCGTCGGTCCCGGTTGTTTTCAATGCTGGAAACAGTCGTAAAGCCTTGTCGAAGACCTTCGGGTGGCTTGAGAACATTCGACACTGGGTTGGCCACTAACCCCTCAACCAATCCGCATTGGAGCAGCGTGGTGGAGTATGCTCTAGACCTCCCACAGTAGTGTCTGTGGGGGAGACCCGTGCCTAGCAGTGGGACGTCTATGGGTAGCGACAACTGTAATATCGACAGGGAGAGAAATTTTTGTAAGGATCAATATCTAATATCTAGTTGTAAGAGTCTGCGAGAGATTTTTGTTGCTAGTTCAATAGGGTCAGAGCAATAGGGTCTATGCGCAGACCTTAACTATTAAAGTTACCTGCTTCGCTCTCCGTGCCCTAGAGTGCACGTCCCGCTGTGCCAGCGGCAGCAGCGCGCGCAGGAAGCCCGGCACAGACGCTCGCAGCGGGTAGTTGGTGCACTCCTGGACACCAGCTTGAAACTCCTCGATGTTCAGCGTGCCGGCCTGGGCACAGATAGATATATTACCTATCTTTGTTTGCAAAGCAATTATTCATACATAATAGTTAATAGTGGACGCCCGCAGCTTCGCTCGCGTGCAATTACACATAACAATAGTTTCGTTTACACCTAGTAATATTATATAGCCTATGTCAATCAGTGAATATGCAGTTTCCTCTCTATAATATTAGTATAGACGTGTGAGAATGTTGTCAGAAAGAATCCGAACGATGATGAATGTAAGTGTACCTAGTGCAAGTATGAGTATCCGAACGAGTTGACTGAACGGTGATTGACAGTTGGGAGGATTCTGAATCTGTGTACCTACTTAAGAGGGAGGACGTTTGCGTGCCGGTTGAAGAGTCGTGGCGAATTTTGAAAATAAAAAAATCTTGAGAGGTGTCAAGGGACCCGGATGGAACGAAGTTATTGGATATATGTAAGTTATTATAAGTTATTGTCATTGTTATTTTTATTATTTATTCTATACAAAAAACCTGTATACACTCAACAAAAATAATCGTCGCGACACCACACTGTTCAATGCGAAATAGAAAGACGAAACGATAATAACTGGCTTGCTTTCTATGAGAGAGAGAGAGAGAGACAGACAGAGAAACACGCGCACGCCGCACGGCTTACAACTATAGCAAAAAGTGTCGACGTTTGGTCTTAATTTTTTCCGTCTAGCCCCCTTTCGCAACGCGCGTTAAGGAACTTCGTTCCAAAAACATAAGAAGATTTTCCGTTTTTATTTCTTCGATCCCCACAGACGTATGTTTATCAATTTCAAGTCCACCAGTGGGACAAAGAAAGGGCTATGATCGTGGTGTATTTGTAAAGAGAACTCACGACGAGGTTGAAGACGAGTTGGCGCACGCGCTCGCCGGTGTCCGCGCCCGCGTCGCTCGCGAACTGCTGCAGGGCGGAGAGGAACCGGCGCAGGCGCAGCAGCGGCCGCCCGCCCTCCAGCGGCGGCGACAGGGACTCCGTCGACGACAGCGCTGGAGAGTGTTGAGTGAGAGAGAGGGTAGATCGGGGTTCGTGATACCTCCTCGATCATGGAATCATTGACCATTGGTAGCAGTTATGCTAGTTAACATTGTTATCTAACTATAATTACTTAAGGTAGAGATACGGATTTGGTATCCGTCATCGGCCGAACTATGCTCGTACGTCAACGGCCGAACTCGGTCGATCAAATCAAACATAAGTAAATGTAATAGAGTGCATACACTGAAACTTCGGACGACATCGTACGACGTCGGTAGTATCAGTGTATGCACTCTCTTTCATTTACTTATGTTTGATTTGATCGGCCGAGTTCGGCCGTTGACGTACGAGCATACTTCGGCCGATGACGGATTTGGTGTACGCGTACGGTAACCCATATATATTAACTAGTGGACGCCCGCAGCTTCGCTCGCGTAGAATTAGACCCAATAACGACGTCTGCCCACTTGACGTAGGTTTTCAATGGTGAAAACAGTCGTGAAGCCTTGTCGAAGACCCTCGGGTGGCTTGAGAACATTCGACACTGGGTTGGCCCCTCCACCAATCCGCATTGGAGCAGCGTGGTGGAGTATGCTCTAGTGGGACGTCTATGGGTTGCAGCAAGTGTTTTGCATTTCACAGGAACCGCGTAATGTTCCGGAATAAAAAGCCTATATTACTCTTAAGGCCGTGTACACTTTCCTATTTACATTAGTAAGGATAAGACACATGAAGAAATTAAATGTCACTTGCTGTAACGGTAGGACACATCGTGAGGAAACCTGCATGCCTGAGAGTTCGTCATAATGTTCTCGAAGGCGTGTGAAGTCTTCCAAGTCTTGAGAGGAGACCCGTGCCCAACAGAGGGACAAAGGTTTGTGATTGAAAGGACACATAATATAGTGCAGTTACCAGCGGTGCCGTTGTTGAGTGGGCTGGGCGGCCCAGGCGTGGGCGAGGCGCGCTCCTCCTGCTCCGGCGAGCGCCGCTCCTTGCCCGCTGCCACCGCTGCAACAATATTACAGGATATTAATTGAGTCTTGTTCAAAGTCAGTCACGGTTGTCATGGGCGGCAGCGGATGGGTGGTGATGAAAGCTCGTTTGCTATCCTGTATCCATAAAAAAAACGTAGGTATCTTCTCGTCGTATCAATATATCTCCCGCATCTCCCGTATCTCGTAGCCCGCATCCGCACTCCGCAGCATCTCATTAAACACACACGGTATACGGGTCTGTATGCGGGCTGATGGCTGAGCGGATCTGTCGTGAGCAAATGTGTAAAGAATTTGACGATTCATTTTAATACCTACCAATATACTATACTAGCTTTTACCCGCGGCTCCGTTCGCGTGGTCAAAGGGACATGACACATTTGTGGTGGATGAATGATGACAGTTCCACGATTAAAAGATACTAAGATAAGAACTTCCACAGACTGCAGGTGCGAGACAGAAAACGACTAAGCCACAGATTACTAAACAGACTGAGGCGTGTTGTGAGTCCGATAAACCTTCTCGAACATTCGACAATGTGGAATGTCTATGAGCTGGCTACACCGCGCCAGTTCCCACGTGATCCCACGTCACGTCACGCCGATAACGTCACGCTTCGTGTCGTGTCACGCTGCGTGCGTGACGTGTGCGTGACGTGGCATACGGGACGCTGTAAGCGCGCAAGCGGGTCGGCTGTCGAGCCAAATTACGGATCATGTGAGTGTTTGTTTGCGAATCTCTGAACGTTTGAGATCGTGAAGCGCTCGCGACGCTGCGTCTTTATTCACAACTAGTGGCAACCGCAGCTTCGCTCGCGTGGATTTAGACATACACGTAATAATAGATTCTTCTTAACGCATTAACTCCACAAATTTGTAATGAATTCGTAAATGTGTTATCCCCTATGTTTATTTTACACCCTTTAGGGTAAAATTTTTAAAAACTTTGAATGCCATATTCATTTATATCTAATTAACAGCCTAAAATATAAATTTTATTCTTCTAGTTCTGAAAATTACAAAAATTTCATACTCGTACAACCTTCATCAGTATTTTCAACCCTTTATAATACTTTTTTCCAATTAAAAAGTATAATAGTCTATGTCCTTTCTCAGGCTCTAGCCTATCTGTGTACCAAATTTCATTTAAATCGGTTCGGTAGTTGCCGGCTTGTGTTGCGGATGGTGGACATACAGAAAACCACACAATTCCATGACCCGAGTAGAAATATTTACCTGCGAAATAAATGTTTGCCCCGGCCGGGGCCCGTTGGCGCAATCGGTAGTGACCCTGCCTGTTGCGCCAGGGGTCGTGGGTTCGAATCCCACTCAGGACAAACATTCGTGTAACGAACACTTGTGTTTATTCTGTGTCTGGATGTTAATATTATCTATTTAAGTATGTATTTAAAAATATCTATGTATGTATATCAGTCTCTGACACCCATATTACAGGCTCGCGCCTACTTTGGAGTCAGATGGCCGTGTGTGAGAATGTGCAAGATATTTTATTTGTTTATTTATTGAATCGACGCGAGCCATTGGACTATGTACGCTACATACAAGTTATTAAGGCAGCAAATTGCGGCACCACAACGCTTACCTACACTGTTTTAATTTTACGTCAAAAGCAGGTTTACAAGGCAGGAGGCTCTCAATAGCCACAAACAGCCATTGTCCAAGCGTCTGGATGGCGGATGGAAAGTCAACATCGACAGTATGCTTTGAGCGCCACGAAATAGATTGGAATAGCCACAGAGGGTACACAACTACTCGTATTATGGTACTATATATGGACGCCCGCAGAATTAGACGTAACATAACCTAAATACAAAATTTCATTGAAATAATGTAGGTATATACGAAAAACTTTTATACCTACTAACTTTGCACCCCCCTTTACCCCCTTAAAAGATGATTTTCGGAACTCAATAAAAAACCTTCATAGGTACTGAATTTCATTCGAATAG
The DNA here is from genome assembly GCA_944567765.1 of Carterocephalus palaemon. NCBI lineage: Eukaryota > Metazoa > Arthropoda > Insecta > Lepidoptera > Hesperiidae > Carterocephalus > Carterocephalus palaemon. The sequence continues at coordinate 738,828 of OX155663.1, forward strand.
CATCAAAAACGGCAAAGTTTCATACTAACTTTGCACCCCCGTTTTACCTCCCTAAGGGATTACTTTTCAAAAATCCTTTCTTAGTGCTCCCCTACGTTATAAAAGGAACCCCTGTGCAAAATTTCAAGTTTCTAACCCTTATAGTTTAGGCCCTGCGTTGATATGTCAGTCAGTCAGTCAGTCACCTTCTCCTTTTATATATATAGATAGATAGATATTGGGTACCATATTGGTGGTATTGTAAACTGCGAAATGTAGGCCCGTTGATTTGTTGACACAAAATTGAGATCAAGATTAAATGTAATGTCTGAAGCCCAAATGGCCGACCGTCGAGGGCGTTAAGAATAATTAACGACATTGCAGCAAAACACGGGGACTTAGATATGTTTGTTTGTACTGAGTTAATTCTGTTAATTCACTATCTTAGTACCACTGAATTTTACATTTAACGGAAATACAGAATCCCGTTAACTTCTAATTTAGAAGAAAGAAAGAAAGACAGAAAGAAAATTATTTATTTTCATCAGCAATTAGGTACACTAAAATCTATATATATAAAAGGAGAAGGTGACTGACTGACTGACTGACTGACTGACTGACTGACTGACTGACTGACTGACATATCAACGCAGGGCCTAAACTATAAGGGCTAGAAACTTGAAATTTTGCACAGGGGTTCCTTTTATAACGTAGGGGAGCACTAAGAAAGGATTTTTGAAAATTCACCCCCTAAGGGGGTAAAACGGGGGTGCAAAGTTAGTATGAAACTGCCGTTTTTGATGTTATTTGAATGAAATTCAGTACCTATGAAGGTTTTTTATTGAGTTTCGAAAATCATCTCTTAAGGGAGGGTAAAAGGGGGGTGCAAAGTTAGTAGAATAAAAGTTTTTCGTATATACCTACATTATTTCAATGAAAGTTTGTATTTAGGTTATGTTACGTCTAATTCCACGCGAGCGAAGCTGCGGGCGTCCACTAGTACACATATATAAGTAATAGATTTAAAAGGATGAAAATTTGGACGCCCTCAGCAAATGGCCGTGGCAAACCAACAACCGCTGATTTTCAGGGCGACCTGCTTGTAGTGGGTACTTCGGGCAAGTTGACGTACAAGTTCAATTTCATAATTCATAATTTCTTCCACACAATCAGGATACGAGTATATGTGGTCGGAATTCCTGAGGCCCAGTTGGGCGCCATACATCACGCTCTCGACGAGACACCACTCGACCACTCGGCTGGAGTGGCCACCGATCATGTTGTCAGCCTCACCGCCCGGGCGCCCTCTGGGGGCGTCATTGGGATTTAATTGGAAAATTCAAGAAATAATTTGTCCATACTGTACAACGTAGATATAGGAAATCAGGCATTGAAGTATAAATAGATAGGTGGGATAGATGCGCTATAAAAGTTTCATTTTTTTATATCTTGGACATTCTCACACAAGGCCATCAGACTCCATATTAGGCGCGAGCCTGTACTATGGGTGTCAGAGACTGATACACATACATAAATACTAGTGGACGCCCGCAGCTTCGCTCGCGTGGAATTAGACGTAACATAACCTAAATACAAAATTTCATTGAAATAATGTAGGTATGTACGAAAAACTTTTATACCTACGTTATAAAAGGAACCCCTGTGCAAAATTTCAAGTTTCTAGCTCTTATAGTTTAGGCCCTGCGTTGATATGTCAGTCAGTCAGTCAGTCAGTCACCTTTTCCTTTTATATACATAGATTTTTAAATACATACTTAAATAGATGATAATAAAACAAACACTCAAGTCAAAGAAATGTGCTAGATTTGGGAGCACCGATTATCTACCAAGAAGGTATATCAATTAAGGCAAGAATACATTTAATTTACCGAAGGTAAATTTTTATTCTTAAAGGTCATTTTTAAAATTTTATTTTCTAGTCTGGATACTCAGTCATGGTGCTTATCAGGAATTCAGTCAGTTGGCCAGAACACTTATCTACACAGTTATGTATAGAAAGCTTGCAAGTGGGTCTAACACCGCAGTAATTGTGAGGTGTCGCAGCCACGCGCGCTGTATAACGAGCAGGGACGTCCTCTTCTTGCGGGATTTATCGATATAAATCTATCGATACAGCTATAAGGCACGAGATCCGTTCCGTTTTCCGGGCAATTCAATGCGTCACACGGTTTTCATCGCATGATTAGGCATATATACTAATATTATAAAGAGGAAACATTTGTTTGTAATGTTTTCACACAAAAACTACTGGACCGATTTCAAAAATTCTTTCACCATTAGAAAGCTGCATCTTCACTGAGTGACATAGGCTAGATAATATTACGAGGTGTAAACGAAACTATTGTTATGTCTAAGCTGCGGGCGTCCACTAGTGGCTACTAATACCATTGCCAATCCACTTAGGAGCAGCGTGGTGGAGCATGGTTGATATTCTCAGTAATGAAAAGAGATATACTGCGGTGGACACTTTATTTCAGCTATAGTGTTGTCTATAATATTATTTAACGGGCAAAAAAATTGTGTACTTATATAATGATGATTTATACGATATTAATTTTTTGTTTGTGTAGTGCAATAAAGAATGTTAACCCAATGAAGAATGTTAACTAATTTTGAATATTAGCTTTCCATATTCTCTGTCAAAAATAAAAAATACCTGTGAAAGAATTACTTCGATTCGTCAATTAGTTTCCGATTTATAGAAGTAGACGTGCGATGCGGACTCCTACTCGATGCGTGTGAGTGTGACGGTGTGACGTCATCGTACAACACTCGCTCAGTCCGCTCGCGCTTTCGGCACGGTCGTCTTACGTTTCATTAGAAATTATAAATACTTTTAAAAATGTCCAATCCAAATACTAATAAATATTAACAAACCTAATAATAATAAACCTAATACCTAATAATAATACCTAATAATAATAATTTGTAATAATAAGTGTAATAATAATAATTTAAGTTAAACCTAATTTAAGTTTTTTTTTTTTTTTTATATTACTGTTTTTTGTCTCCTCGTATTTTTTATTATCATGTTTTTTTATTTTAGATTTAAGTTTTATTGTATTTTTTATTTTATTTTTTTTGTATTGCTGGTCACTGGTGAAAATAAAAGCTATTCTATTCTATTCTATTCTAACACTATTAACGTAATGCGCGGATGAAACTGTCAACTTGCTACTAAGCGGAGCGTTGTATATTGATTATTGATGTCACATGCGGTCACGTGACTGTTAGACTGTAGGTGACGTAGACTGGATATTTATCGAAGTTTAAATGTCTGTAAAATCGAAACTAATAGGTATTTTCGACTACAACAAAAACTAGTGTATTTGTATACATACAAGCTTTACTGTAACAAACATTCAACCGATTTTGCATAGCTATTAACATTCTCCATTGTTAGTAGCTTCTAGTAACACAAATCTAGAAATATAGAATTTATGATTAGTTTATATTTTAATACGGTGATGATTCAAAACAAAACATTCCATAACAATTAAACGAGACAATACTTTCCTACCGTGACATAATAATATTTGGATATTTGAATTTTTTGATTTTGGAATTTTGGATTTATCGATAGGTAATATCGATAGCAACGCTCGCCGCCCTAGCCGCTCCCGGCGTGTCGCGGGCAGGGCTCGCCACTACCGAACTTTTATTTACCCTGTCAGCCGCACACTACTCCAGTTTTTCCCAGCCCTAATCGAAAATTTGGCTTCTGACATTAAAATATTGCCTAATTCAGTGAGTCTTTTGAAAAGTGGGGTTAAGTTGTTCCGGTCTCGCTCATCAGTTTGCTCGCATCGAGTTAAGCAACGACGGGCGCGGTCGGTTTGCGGATGGGTGACCGCTAGTGGCTAAATTTCATGGACACTACCGTGCTTCGGAGGGCACGTAAAGGCGTCGGTGCCGGTGGTTTTTAATGTTGGAAACAGTCGTTAAGCCTTGTCGAAGACCTTCGGGTGGCTTGAGAACATTCGACTCTGGGTTGGCCACTAACCCCTCAAGCAATCCGCATTGGAGCAGCGTGGTGGAGTATGCTCTAGACCTCCCGCAGCAGTGTATGTGGGGGAGACCCGTGCCCAGCAGTAGGACGTCTATGGGTCGCAGCAAAAACAAAGCATCAAAACAAAATATAAAGGGTCATAGCATAACTCACTTGGTTTTGACACCATACACTCAATGCGTGAGTTACGCTTGCTTTTGCTTACGTTGCTACCACCTGCCCATCTTCTAGATTTTTCCATATCGCAACTAATTGTTGTAATCTCAGGACTCTTTTGATTATAAAGATATACTTTCCATCTTTCTTTCTATATCGAACTCATGATTCACTTCGCTTTATATTCTCACCATTACCCCCCTTTGTATTCTAGATACGAACGGCGTCGTCGTATGAAAACGTAATCCGGTGGTGGGAACGCGCGACTGGGGCAATCATAATCTAGCGATGGCGGGCGCGGGCACGGCCGGGGCGCGGAGCTATGGCGGCTGGAAGCGGCAAGCTCTTCGTATTCCTCACAGCACGAAATTTGATGGCCCCTGGAGAGCTAGTAGAGCTAGAGATAGAGAGAGCAGTAAGGGGGATAGTGCCGCTGCACGCGCGCTTTCCTGAAAGCCGACCGCTCCCTAGAGAGCTGTTGGACCTTCTTCCCCCGACCATCAGGGGGGAACTAGCGACTAACGGCTAGTAGTACCGCGAACGCGAAACGCGCGCGCGACGAACGACTGGCTCCCACGCTCAACAGCGGGGAAGTCACATTGGCGCAATCGGTAGTGATCCTGAGTTGCGCAAGGGGTCGTGGGTTCGAAAATTCAGGACAAACATCGTGTGACGAACACTTGTATTTTTAAAAGCTTTCATTTAACTTCACTCGTATGTATGTATCTTGCAATCAATATTTCAACCACTTCCACTGAAGCTATCGAGCTGAAATTTGGCACACATATTGGTCCCGATGACCATGCACGAAAATAAAAAAAAGTTACGAAAAGCTTTTATTTTTTTAAAAAAATTACCGGGATAATTAAATATCTGTGTCTGGATGTTTTAATCAATTTAAGTTTGCTTTTAAAAATATTAAATAGTGGATGTGTGGGAATATTCAGACAATGGCACTGTAGGATTATTAATTTACATGCTCGTGCAATTTCTAAAACCTAATGAATTAAAAGTAAATCTCCTTGAGTGTCTAAAAATTGTGAACTTGCATGAAAGCAAACCCTGGCACGTTATTTTGATGAAAATTATAAAATGACCACATCTAGTTCAGCTTTAGGTCTTCGTTGCAACAATTTCCTATTAAAGGCCAATGTATTTGCTGAAGGTAAACATTTAAATTGTGTTCGTGGTACTGATAGAATCAAGAATTATTTCGAACAGTTTCGATATACGAGTAAGTACATTTTAAATAATCAATTCGACACTACACGTTACCCACGGATTCGTCTGTCATTTTATAAGAATATTGTTGGATTGGACCAAAGCGCACAAGAGAATGAACGAAAAAAAGTAAAAGTAAAGTAGCTGCTACACATCTGTTACTGACTTGGAACGAGACTCTTACTAACAATTACTAACTAGACTATTACTATCACCAACTAACAGAACTAACTATCACTAACAGTCCGTAGTCCTTATACCCAATAACGAACTGACCAACTAATGTTCTAATTAACTCTCTCTGCTAACTGGACTAACCATCCCAGTCCCTATTTGAGTCTTGTTCAAAGTCAGTCAGTTATCATGGGCGGTAGCCGATAGGTGGTGCTGCAAGCTCGTTTGCTACTTATATCCATACTAGTGGACGCCTGCAGCTTCGCTCGTGGAATTAGACATAACAATAGTTTCGTTTACACCTAGTGATATTATATAGCCTATGTCACTCAGTGAAGATGCAGCTTTCTAATGGTGAAAGAATGTTTGAAATCGGTCCAGTAGTTGTTATGTGAAAACATTACAAACAAATGTTTCCTCTATATAATGTTATATTAGTATAGATACAGATAACTATTTTTTTTTTATTATCTGCGAAATACGCATCTGTGCTGGCCTGGATTCGAACCAGGGACTCGCGGATCCGTACTCAAGGTCATTCACCTCCACGCCACGCAGTCTTCGATATTAGAAATAAGCTTATGTAGCAAAGTGCCGTTCTCTCTAACTACCGATCGTATGTTATGCCGCCGGGAACTGGATGGGTGACTGGCGGCCCAGCAGTGGGCTAGTGGGCTTAGCCAAGGTACTCACATTTCCGCCGCTCAGTGGTGGTCGGTTGAGTGTAATCTTTATCCGGCACTTCCTCTTTCACTTTAGCCTCCATCTGTGAAAAAACAGTCACGATTTACACTTGGTTATAAGCATGACGATAAAACACAACTACAACACTTTAAATCATTGGAACAGCAGGTGACAATTAATTTCTTAAATTGCAAATAACTTTAAAAAGTCGTTAGGAAGTCGTCTTGAATGGACTGGGAACGCTCTAGTAAGAGGCGAGTTCAATAGCCACTGGGCTGTCTACGCTTTCAGCAGCAGTGTGAGAACACCCAAAAACGTTTTATTCTGCATTGTGAACATAACAGGTGGAACCAATGATATATCATTGGAACACAGAGATTTTGCTGACAGACAAAGCGGAAGTTTAGGCATTACACAGCAATCACTTTGCACTATAAATAAAGTGTTTATCTATAAGTACTTTAATAAAACGGAATAGGAGCTATTTCTGTACGATTACTTAATACTTTGAAGTTCCTTGTCCAACTCCAAATGGCATCTTACCATTGACTTTTCTAAAATCGTAACGATGCAGGAAAACAATGTTACGAAACCTGCAAGCCTGATAGTTGACCATAATGTTCGTGAAGACGTGAACCACAATAACCTTTCAGGCTGGCGATGTATATTATTTTTAATATGCACTAAGGGAATTTAGAAAAGAACGTAGAAAGAATGAAAAGTAAGTAAAGTAAAAAGTACTTGGTCACTTGGATTTGGGCCCGGTCCCGCTCAAATGATACACCAAATTCCACCCACTGTACAATCAACGCTAAAATCGCTTCCCAAAGTCGCCATCTCTAAAACAAATCCCCCGAACAAGCCAACAAATCTCGACGAAAAGGCGATTTAATTTATAAGAATAACTAAGTGTTGCCAGCTGCGCCGGTCCAATTACGTGTGAAGGCAAAAATTGTGTGCTGGCAACACCTGCGCCGTGCACCTGCTTAACGAGACGCCCCTCGGGAGGCACCCCCTAGCTAGGGGGTGGGTTCACCCCGCTAACGATTGTAGGGACTCTCGCAGTTGCAATAGGTCCAGAAAGTATAAAATTTATGCCCGGGTTTGATAAATAGTTCGATTCTAAAAAATTACTAACTTTGGCTACCTCTCTATCGCTGCGACCCATAGACGTCCCAGTGCTGGGCACGGGTCTCCCCCACAGACACAGCTGCGGGAGGTCTAGAGCATACTCCACCACGCTGCCCCAATGCGGTTTGGTGGATGGGTTAGTGGCCAACCCAGTGGCGACTGTTCTCAAGCCACCCGAAGGTTTTCGACAAGGCCATAACGTGCCGTGTAATTTTGCCACTAGCGATCACCCATATTGCCACTAACGGTCACCCATATCCTCTTATACTCTGTTCAAATTTGATCTGGACTAAAGTTAAGCAAGAAAAGCTGTCATCCGTTGCCTAGCAACCACTGCATATAAAAGGTGCTTAGAACCTTTTGTATTGTAATATCAGTAAGATATTATTAATGTACCAGTGGACGTCCGAAGCTTCGCTCGCGTGGAATTAGACATAACAATAGTTTCGTTTACACCTAGTAATATTATATAGCCTATGTTACTCAGTGAAGATGCAGCTTTCTAATGGTGAAAGAATTATTGAAATCGGTCCAGTAGTTTTTGTGTGAAAACCTTACAAACAAATCTTTCCTCTTTTTAATATTAGTATAGAAGTATAGGTTTATTTATTTATTCTTAATTATACCAAAAAGCTTGTGGTATAAAAGACAGACTTAATGCTAAAACCATTCTACCAGTCGACCTTCTTGAAGCGCTCCATGCCGTAGATAAAAATTATAGCAAGAAAATACCGTTGCTCTGCCATATGAAATGCCAAAGTGACGCGACACTCCATGTAAATGACTTCACGTCAGTGAACGACGCTTAAAATATTTGGATATTGTTCATACAGAAATACTAAAATCGTGATTAAAAAAACATTTTCAAGTGGACCAAGCTGTGAATCTAAAGCTAAACCATTCTCGAATCCCCTTGAACCATAGATTTATCATTACTCTATCTATATATCTATTCCTTGAACACACACATAGGTTAGGTTTAAAGATATTATTCTCATAAAAAACACAAGTTCCATTTACAATGAGATACAAAAAATACATAATAGTAACATAGTCACTACATGTTACAGACTACACATCAAAATTTCATCAACATCTGTCCAGCCATTTAAGTGACATACACACGTACACAAGAAATATATTTTATATACATTAAGATAACCGAAAGTGGGATCGAACTCCTTTTAAATCTCCTCCTCTAATAAAATATCGTAAATAAAGTTGATCTAATTTGATTTGATCGTCAGCGGAGACCAAATCTAATCGGTCCCGTCGATTTATTTCAATCATTCCTTAATGAAGGGCCAGGACCCTCATTACTGATTCCCTTCGGTGTCTTTATTGAATAACAGAATGTCTGTGTTCAGGTGAAATATCTGATTTGAAGAAATAGTAGCGTCCATAGCCCTGGCTCGCGTCGATTCAATGTGATCGAAAGAGTTAAGCGACGGGCGTGGTGTGTGGATGGATGACCGCTAGTGGCAAAATTTCATGGACGCTACCGTGCTTCGGAGGGCACGTAAATTGTTAGGTATTTATCAAAAAACTAGTGGACGCCAGCATCGCTCGCGTGGAAGTAGACATAACAATAGTTTCGTTAACGCATAGTAATATTATATAGCCTATGTCACTCAGTGAAGATGCAGCTTTGTAATGGTGAAAGAATTTTTGAAATCTATCCAGTTGTTTTTGTGTGAAAACATTACAAACAAAACTTTCCTCTTTATACCTAATATTAGTATAGATATTCGTCAAAGTCACAGTGCCGTATTTCCTCTATTTCCTCTTTAAAAGCTCGTGCGCTAGCCCAGAGCAGAGTTGGGTAATACGCGTCCGGCAGCGTCCAGACTCCAAACATTACATTAGCCAGGTGGCGCCATCTGGCAGGGCGTGGGCGTGGGCGCTGATTGTATCAACATCCTAGCGTTGCGGTGCATGCTTATACACGTGCTTTGTATGACGTATACATTACAAGCAACCACACAGTCACTGCCGCCCGTGACAACTGTGACAGACTTCTTGCAGACTTGAAAAAGCTTTTAAAAAAAGAGATTAAGAGAGAAAAAGAAAACATAATTAAGCGTGGAATCCCGAAAGTATGAAGAGCTATTAACCAAAATCATTAAGGCTGCAATCCAGATATAGGCAAACGCTTGTTTGTCGAAAGCGTTGGGTCCGAGAGGCACATGGCACCGCGGGATTATACCCTTATATTTATAGACAGATTACTGTGTGTTTATGTCGACCAAACAAACACGATCGTTTTGGGCTGAACTCGTTTTGACATATTTTTTTTATTAATTTATTCATAAGTTAAATCAAAATCGGGACGATATGCATTCTTGCTAAACATCAGAACAGTTTGTCGGCAGTTCTCGCGGATGTAACAAGGAATATACATATTTTAGTGCCTACTATATAGCTGCGATCCATATGCGTCCCACTACTGGGCACGGGTATCCCCCACATACACAGCTGCGGTAGGTCCGATACCAGGACAAATTACTATTCGCTGCGACCCATAGACGTCCCACTACTGGGCACGGGTCTCCCCTACAGACACCGCTGCGGGAGGTCTAGAGCATGCTCCACCACGCTGCTCTAATGAGGATTGGTGGAGGGGTTAGGGACCATCCCAGTGTCGAATGTTCTCGAGCCACCCGAAGGTCTTCGACAAGGCTTATCGACTGTTTCCAGCATTGAAAACAACCGGGACCGACGGCTTTACGTGCCCTCCGAAGCACGGTAGCGTACATGAAATTTTGCCACTAGCGGTCACCCAAACAAACCGACCGCGCCCGTCGTTGCTTAACAGTTTCGATCACATGGAATCGAAGCGAGCCATAGACGCTACATTTTCTACCTGGACAAGAGGCATATATTACCATCGAGGTGTAGACAGTACACACAGAATGAGCGTGAACTGTGGATAGGGGTACTTGTACTATTATTCTGTGATAGGGGCCAACTTGGAAGCACTGCCCAATGTTTGTGCAAACTTCAGCTATCCCAATGCCTAATGAATCGAAGGACTGATCCGTTCGTAATACAGGATAGTGCGGACACAAACCAAGGATTAATCTACTTTGCAACAATCCGCGAACAAAATTGTAGATTCAGATTCAGATTCATTTATTTTTCACTAGTGGACGCCCGCAGCTTCGCTCGCGTAGAATTAGACCCAGTAACGACGTCTGCCCGCGTTCGGGTTGCCCACTTGACGTGTGACGTCACTCCCACTTAAGCCACACAAATGTATATTCAAATGAGTTTTACGTGCTTTAATTATAAAAATCTCACTGCTCTGATGTTTTACGAGCGTTTCCTGGATATATAACAAGCACAACGTGACGCTGCAAACCATAAATTATAAAGAATGCAGCATAGAGCGAAGATATAATTATTGTTCTAATCATATTAACAAACAAGCAAAATTGCAGACTAGCGTACACAAGACGTGTTTGCCCAGCGGACGAGGGATTAGCTATATATACGGCCCGTCTGTTTGTCCGGCGGCACATGGGTCCGAATAAATTCACGATTGTCTTTGCCATGCAAACTTCGGACCATTATTCGTTGGATCTGTCCGGTTTTTAAACGTTGCGTATAAAGCCCGATGAGAGACGATTCTTTATTCATTTCTATGTTGATAACATCACGCTTGTATTTCCCTGTAGGGGTTGCAGAAGTGTAATACGTTATGTTTAGTTGCCATGTAATTATAGCATACTAGTGGACGCCCGTAGCTTCGCTCGCGTGGAATTAGACATATTAATAGATTTTTCTTAACTTTAGCTCCACAAATTTGTAATGAATCCATAAATGTCTCTGTTTTACACCCTTAAGGATAATATTTTATTATCCTTAAGGGTGTAAAATGCCATATTTATTAATATATAATCAATAGCCTAAAATATAAATTTTATGCTTCTAGTTCTGAGAATGACAATACTTTCATACAACCTTTTCATCCCCCTTTTCAACCCTTTACAACAATTTTTTCCATTTAAAAAGTAGCCTATGTCCTTTCTCAGACTCTAGACTATCTGTGTACAAAAATTTCATTTAAATCGGTTCAGTTGTTTTGGCGTGAAAGCGAGACAGACAGACAGAGTTACTTTCGCATTTATAATATTAGTATGGATAATAATACACACAGGAGTGAGCAGATACAATAATAAAATAGAATTAAAATAACTGAAATACTTACAAGGCAAACAAAAAAAAAATTAAACAGTTTTTCGAAGTAACTTGACGAAAATGGATCGTACTCAGCACGCTACGGAGCAGTAAAACCACGGCTGGTTTTCAGTGCGACCCGTATAGAATACTGATACTTATCTCTATAGGCTCTACCACATAATATATATATTATGACTGCCACTAGTGCCCCAGAAGCCTCCATACAAAGCCTCCACCTGAGCACGAATACTGAACCGCAAACTCATTTATCATTCCCAGCTGGAGAGAATATACCGGAATTATACCGGAAAAAAATTACATTTAACACATGCGAACCCCTTTTACCGGTACAAATACGTCACCATTTTTACCTAGTAGCAGTACGCATTATATAGTTTTCCATGCAGAATTTTACTACTGCTCATACCATTAAGTGTGTGGCAGCTGTGTCTGTGGGGGAGACCCGTGCCCAGCAGTGGGACGTCTATGGGTCGCAGCGATACCGTTAAGGAATCGTTTATAATTAGGTAAAGCCTTTTCAAGCTTGTCAAGCTTCATCAAAGGTGACCAGGATTCGAAATCTAGCTTCCATCGCCCATGAAAAACCGAGATATCGAATCAATTCAAAATCGATCGACTATTACAGTTTTATCCCTTTCACGGGAACCGTGCATTTTAACGGAATAAAAACTAGCCTATGTCACTCTCCAGTATACTATGGCTGTGCAAAAAACACTTCGATTTTATTAAAATGTTTTATTCGTTTTTCTCCAATACTAACAATAATTAGTTAAAGAAAAGTCATCGGTATTTTTTTATAGCTATAACGTGATGCGTGTCTGGGATTTGAACCCGCACTCCTCGAGTAAGACACTGCATGTATATCCACAACAAATCCAATCCAAAACGACATGGGAGATATAGTCACACTAGTGGACGCCAGCAGCTTCGCTCGCGTAGAATTAGACATAACAATAGTTTCGTTCACACCTAGTAATATTATATAGCCTATGTCACTCAGTGAAGACGCAGCTTACTAATGGTGAAAGAATTTTTGAAATCGGTCCAGTAGTTTTTGTGTGAAAACATTACAAACAAATGTTTCGTCTTTAAAGTGATATTAGTATAGATTAGGAGTGTATAGCGCGTAGAGGGATCGTAGCCTCCGTAGAGGGTCTACGGTCTACGCACATGTCTACGGAGGTCGTTACAAGTGAGAAATGTCTTCCTCTAATCATTAATAACTCCTATATCGAAAGTTTGGGCACTAAATAGAGGCTTGCAGGATATTTTACAGGCCCGTTGGCGCAACCAGTAGTGACCCTGTCTGTTGCGCCAGGGGTCGTGGGTTCGAATCCCACTCGGGACAAACATTCGTGTGACGAACACTTGTATATGTTCTGTGTCTGGATGTTAGTCTATTTAAGTATGTATTTAAAATATTTATGTATGTATATCAGTCTCTGACACCCATATTACAGGCTCGCGCCTACTTTGGGGTCAGATGGCCGTGTGAGAATGTCCAAGATATTTATTATTATTATTATTTATTTTAAGTGTTCAATCAAGTATAGATGTTTGAATTTTAAGATGGCAGAATTGCAATTTGCATATTTCTCTGTGTGCATTATACATAAGGGTGTTTTGATAGTTGTAGATCTACTAAAACACACCCGATCCTACTATTATTCATAGGCGACGGTGCCTACTTACCATCAGTTGGCGCGTCCGCTTGTTCTTTGGCTAAAATCTATATAAAAAATGTGAATGTTTGTAAGTTTATATGTTTGGATGTCTGTTACTCAATCACGCAAAAGGTATAAAACGGATTTGGAACGAACTTGGCACATAGATAGATGATAGTGCAAATGATACTTTTCATCCCAGAAATATGTTCCCTTGGGATACTTAATACGTTTATTTGAATGCTGTCTGGCACAAGCGCACAACGCCAGCAGATGGCGCTGAAACTAATTCTTAACTTGAGAACACAGTAGCAAATGATAGGATTTGGATGCAACTTAGCACAGATCAGATATTATATAAAGATATTCTGGATAATAACAAAGATTTTTTTTGATAGTACATAGTTTCAAATACAATGCCACCAAGTGTTGGAACAATCTGCTACCACCGATCCGTCCTAAAAACAGTAAACAATTTTAAAGCTTTGTTAACGAAAGACGCGAGCCACTGGGCTATGGACACTTCCAAGCTGTTACGATCCATTAAATTTAATCCCGGGGCCAAAAAAAGAATAAAATTGGATCGGAACCACAATCGCTTGAACAGTTCCCTTCGCGAATTAAAATTAAACAAACAATACCGCACCGTACCTACTCCATCAATACAAAAATTCCACAGCCTGGGAACTACCACGTGTCGTCTCACTCAAGAGAAAAGCGACCTTAGGACTTTGAAACAGCATATGAATTCGTATCAAAATCGCTTGCACGAAATTCGACAGATCTAACACGACTATAGTGAGATCGTTCTAATTTGGACCTTATGCGGCACAGGTTAGAGTTGAAAGACGCTTGTCTAAGGCTGTTCGGAAGATGTGGTTACGGTATTAGCATACTGTGGGATTTTGGCCACCTGACGCGAACTACGCTCAGAGTGTTATTTAAAAAAGTATGAAGACACATCTAGGCATGTTACATCTAATTTTACCAATCATCAGCTGCGACCCATAGACGTCCCACTGCTGGGCACGGGTCTCCCCCACGGCCACAGCTGCACAGGTCTAGAGCATACTCCACCACGCTGCTCCAATGCGGAGCGGACTAACCCTTCTTGGGTTAGTGGCCAACCCAGTGTCGAATGTTCTCAAGTCACCCGAAGGTCTTCGACAAGGCTTCAGCATTGAAAGCAACCGGGACCGACGGCTTTACGTGCCCCCGCTGCCGCCCACGTAGTTGGTGAACATGACCAGTTAGCAGTGTTAATAAGAACATTACTTGATCAGTTTCTTAGAAGGTATGATTGGAGCTGAGACAGTTAGTCCTGTTGACGTTAGTAATATACCAGTTAGTAGTAGTTAGTAATAGTCTATTAAGTCACAGATGCGTTGCTAACAGATGCGATGCGTTGGATTAAGACGGTCACCTCCAAAGTGTAACTTCGTAGTCAAAGCGAACTAACAATATTTATTAGTCTGTGGTGTTCGCAGACGTATAGTTTAAGCGGCAATGTATCACTCTTCAATCCAGTTTTTCTTTAACGTTCAACGTCTGTTGCTGCATTCGTACGGTTATATTTTTGCCTATGTATAGTTTAGCAGCAGTGTACACCGCCGGCGGCGCCAGGTGCGGCCGACGCGCCGGCTTTGGCAAATTTTAATGAATGTTGTGCGTGGTTGGGACTGGAAGCGGCTCGAGCGTTCTCCAATTTTACTTAAATTCGAAAAAATAGTAAAACAACAAACTATCTTTAAACTAATTTAAAGTTATGATGCGGTAACATTTGCATAATTTATAATGGGAGATATTAGTACCATGGTATTCAATTCCGTTTATTTTAACTTTATGTTTAATTACTTCTCACGTAAAGTAATCGTACTATCTTCCGTTTTTGATTATAAATAAAAAATATTCATTCAATTATTATAACATGCTAATCTATACTAATACGAGTACTGTACTATACTGTAGGTACTATATAGAGGAAAGATTTGTTTGTAATGTTTTCACACAAAAACTACTGGACCGATTTTAAAACTCCTTTTACCATTAGAAAGCTGCATCTTTACTGAGTGACATAGGCTATATAATATTACTAGGTGTTAACGAAAGTATTGTTATGTCTAACTCCACGCGAGCGATGCTGCGGACGTCCACTAATAAATTATATGTTTAGCAAGAATTAACTGAATAGCTAGATATTACGTTTGTTAAAAACAACCACGATGTCTGCGTGCACATATCACGCCGACCACGCTCAAGCCCCATCCAGCCGCTGTAGTTCCGCAAGGGCCACCATATGCTACCGACTGGTGTGTTATATGGATTTTCATTTAGGAAATCGTATAATATTATAATATTACAGCGCTAGGCTGGCGCTAATGTGAGTTTTACGCCACGATTTTTTTAAACAGCACGTCAGTATTGGCCGGTAGAGGGCGTGAAATGGAAACGGATTTTTGAAGTCTGAATCTATCGCTCGCTGCGACCCATAGACGTCCCACTGCTGGGCACGGGTCTCCCCCACAGACACTTCTGCGGGAGGTCTAGAGCATACTCCACCACGCTGCTCCAATGCGGATTGCAGGTTAGTGGCCAACCCAGTGTCGAATGTTCTCAAGCCACCCGAAGGTCTTCGACAAGGCTTAACGATTGTTTCCAGCATTGAAAACAACCGGGACCGACGGCTTTACGTGCCCTCCGAAGCACGGTAGCGTCCATGAAATTTTGCCATTAGCGGTCACCCATCCACAAACCGACCGCGCCCGTCGTTGCTTAACTCTTTCAATCACATTGAATCGGTGACCGGTGCTTGCTTGGATTTGAACCCGGGCCGCTCGCGTGTGAGGCGAGTGAACCCGGGCTGAAATCTGAGCTGTCACCGATGTTTATAACACAGATGGTTATATTTTTGCGACACATAAACGTGTGTTAAAGGTTTTCAGAAATAGTTTCCAGAGGTACACAACCCTTAAAGGTTTTCAGAAATAGTTTCCAGAGGTACACAACCCTTAAAGGTTTTCAGAAATAGTTTCCAGAGGTACACAACCCTTAAAGGTTTTCAGAAATAGTTTCCAGAGGTACACAACCCTTAAAGGTTTTCAGAAACAGTTTCCAGAGGTACACAACCCTTAAAGGTTTTCAGAAATAGTTTGCAGACGTACACAACCCTTAAATGTTTTCAGAAATAGTTTCCAGAGGTACACAATCCTTAAAGGTTTTCAGAAATAGTTTCCAGAGGTACACAACCCTGACCGCCAGCGCCCTCTAAGCAGTATGGAGATGAAAAGTAAAAAGTTCCAGGGAGCATCAAACAAATCAATTTGGGGCCTCAAATAAATAAGCCGGCTGCGGTTGACAGCCCCTGGCAGAGATTGCGCGCAGATGGCGCCCCCACCGCCCCCGACGGATAAACACAAAAATATTATAATATAGAGAAATACGCTAACCCTTTGATCTTATATTATTAAGCTTGAAGCGATGGACGAACAGACACCAGAATTAAATAAAGATTTTTTTTTGTTTTTTTGTGAATGTCTGATCTGACTTAAGAGAAATATGCGATAACATCGCGACGGGCTAGGCACAGGTGTGTACACCCACTTCAGTAGGAAACCAAATATGTGAAACCTATTTGGTTCCATATAGAGTTCGCCCGGGGCAGTACCACCGCCCGCCACGGTACCTAGTACCATTTCTGCCGTGTAATAATTGTTTTTAAAGCAATTATGGTCCGGTTGGAAAGGTGTGGTTTCCAGTTACACTTCTTTAGAGGCGACCATCTTAGTCCTCAAGGGTAGCAACACATCTGTAACTGATTTAGAACGAGACTCCTACTAACAAGTACTAACAGGACTATTACTAACACCAACTAACAGGACTAACTATCACTAACAGTCCCCAGTCCTCTTACCTACTAACTAACTGACCAACTAATGTTCTAATTAACTCTCTCAACTAATTGGACTAACCATCCCAGTCCCTATTTGAGTCTTGTTCAAAGTCAGTCAGTTGTCATGGGCGGCAGCGGATGGGTGGTGCTGCAAGCTCGTTTGCTATATTGTATCCATAAAAAAAACTAAAGTCTAGGTAACTACAACTATTCTAAACTGATCAATATAAGTCAAAGGATTAGCTATTGATCTATCTATCTAATAGTATGACAATACGCTCACCACGTACATGGAATCTAAACAACTGGTCAAAACCTAAAGTTCTGCCTCTCCCTTTAGGGAAATACAAGCATGATGTTATTGTGTTACCGTGTATTAAAATTTAGAAAATGTGTATCGATACGCCTCGAGCCCAATCGTACACAGTGACCGCTGAAAAAAATCGAATACAAAATAGATTTTGAAACCTCATTTACATCCATGTGAGCCACTCGCTCGACTCGCTCGCGCGAGTGCTGAGTCGAGTCGCAATCAAAGTTGGCGCGCTGCGACTGACAGCTCGATTATAGCTCGTCGAGGGTCGACCCAAACTGATTTTTGACGAGCCGGGAGTAATTAACAACGCCTCGCGCAATTAATGAAGCGTGGTCGGTGTACAGTGAGTGTACGCTTCAATTGGTGCCCATCACATGTCAAGTTCAATTGGATAATCACTTGTCCACTAGTGAGCAATTGTATGACTCTATCGGGTAATTTTGACAGCCCTTTCTTAGATTCAGATTCAGATTCTTTTATTTTTCATTATATGGTATTTTTGTATACGCTTAATGAACGTCATAACATTTTTTATCTACCGCCAGTTCACAAAGTTGATGCTACCGAGAAGAACACGGCAAGAAAATACTTATGCAATTTCCTTAATCACTCGCGTACCGCGTAAATACGCTCAGAAAATATCAGAATTTAAATACATCGAACCGAGTGCAAATAATTATTTATCCGTGAAATAAATCCGGTCGGGATTCGAACCCGGTACAGCAGTCACGCGCCAAGGAGTCGGATCTCTGCATGCAACTGTTAAGCAGCACGGGTGTCCTCTCAGAATGAGGGGTAATAGTTCATCAGAAGCATGGTCTCGACGCGCCTTTTCCAACTCTGATATTTACAAACTACTCGTACGTTCATATTTTATTAATTGAAATATTAATTTGCCGCACGTCAGCTTGTCTATGGTTTAGAAAGCGCGGGAGTCCTGGAACGCAATATCGAAACGTCAACAACTGCCAAACCAGGCTCACTGGCGCAGTAAGTTTGATTGCGTAGCGTTTGCTGAACGCAGGCAATCAGAATCAGTAAAATACCGGTATTTGAGGTTATCCTAATAGGTTCCTGTAATAGCTTTCAATGTTGCTGTATTTAAGGTGTGAGTGCACTTTCTAAGCATTCTCCATTACATTTTAAACACTTTTTCATTTGGTCAAATCATTTTTGAAAACACGAATTTGATCATGGAGAGAATCACAACCAGGATCAAATTCTCCGTTTGGTACGGTACTCAAATGAGGTACTTCTCTCACAAAAGCATTTTGAAGACAAGCAGTGCAGTCAAAAATCATCGCCCTGAAATCTTTTCGCGTTAATTCCATTTTTGCTACGGACGACGAACTTCAACTTGTGATAAAAAACAATTGACACGCGATTTCCCGCCAATTCATTTTAATGCTTGTTTTAAAGAATATAACATTCGTAATTCAAACATTTATGAGCGACCAGGAGCGCGGAACTTTCAATGTGCCCTATGCATGAGTCAGTCTATTAGACAGGCAATATCCGATACGTTTAGTGTCCACAAACCGCAGGTGAGCTGGGAATAGGTAGAGATTGTTAATAACCAGAAGTCACCGGCAGTTGTTCGTTGAATTGCGTTTAATCAAACTTTGCCCGCCGCCGTGTCGGTGACAGCTCCCTGATGCTGCTTTCCCGCCATTTTGGACGTTCCCGCCATTCCGTGTATTACCGACATTTTGGACTCATACATATAAAGTAGATATAGGTAGATATACTATAGCTACCAAATCCTACTACAAAGCTTCTTGTTCGTCACAGTTGTCACAGCTGTCACGGGCGGCAGTTGATGTTAAATAACATGCTCGTTTGCTACAAAACAAATAAAACAGTACAGTACAGTCACAGTATCTATCGTGACTTAGAGCTTAGCTTAGTGGTAGGTAATTATTGTAAATTAGCCATAAGGCAGGTTAGGCACCTGTGTAGGATTAGCTATTCATTCAATGATCAATAGCTAATCCTTTGCCTTTTATTGATCAGTTTAGAATAGCATTATACTTGTATCTCTTTTCTTTAAGTAGTTTGTAGTTACCTAGACTTTCGTTAAGCGTGTCTAATCACCTCATAGCGAAATAAATTATTTGACTTTGACTTTGACTTTGACACAGGTACGCTGGAAGATATTTCTTATGGAAATAAGTATTACCTTTGTACATTAATCATATATTAAGATTGTGTTTCCTGCACTTGTTCTCCTGTGTGTAGGTACATAAATGCATATCTATATATATATAAAAGGAGAAGGTGACTGACTGACTGACTGACTGACTGACTGACTGACTGACTGACTGACTGACTGACTGACTGACTGACATATCAACGCAGGGCCTAAACTATAAGGGCTAGAAACTTGAAATTTTGCACAGGGGTTCCTTTTATAACGTAGGGGAGCACTAAGAAAGGATTTTTGAAAATTCACAACCTGAGGGGGTAAAACGGGGGTGCAAAGTTAGTATGAAACTTTGCCGTTTTTGAAGTCAAGTGGGCAACCCGAACGCGGGGCGAGCGAAGCTGCGGGCGTCCACTTATTATTCCATTAGAAATAAGTAGTTCCTTTGTACACCTGTTTTTATCATTTGTTTTGTTCATTTTTATTTCATCACATAAATATTAAAATAAATAAATCTCTCACCGATAACACCTATAAAGCGATATTAAAGATCGAACCGCACTTCAGCTGTCTCGCTCAATGGCCTGTCATTGAGTTTTTTATACCGAGTTGCCGTAGGTTCGTAAAATCTTTAAGCGGTATAGGCGACAGATGGCGCCACGCTAGGCGCAAGGCTGCCACTATAGAGTTAAATTACATAAATTTACTTTAAATTAAAATCTTGAAAATATTCTGCGCAGATGGGCTTTTCAAGGTATTAATTTGAATTTGATTGCAAAACACAACTGTAAATATCATAATTAAATTAGTATAAGTACCTTAATTCAATAACACA
The DNA here is from genome assembly GCA_944567765.1 of Carterocephalus palaemon. Lineage (NCBI taxonomy): Eukaryota > Metazoa > Arthropoda > Insecta > Lepidoptera > Hesperiidae > Carterocephalus > Carterocephalus palaemon. Next base: position 759,253 of record OX155663.1, read on the forward strand.
TTCCTAAAAAAAAGTAGGTACACCAAAGCTGATAAAATTAACAACTTCAATTTCTGTATAAACAAATTATCCGCAGGGATTCTCAAGTGTATTTCTTTAGATGTGTCAATTACTTAATAAATAAATAAACATTGAGCGTTACTCGGACGCCGCGATTCATGCAAAATAGAATACGCAGAAGTAAATATGTGGCGCAGAATAAATTTGTCGTCGTTGAGGATTTTTATATGCAAAAAGTAGCGAACTGTAGTTCAGTAGAAGAGGGATTGCGAGACGGCATCTGTAGAACATCTGTTGCCAGACAACCCTAGTTCGCTGCGACCCATAGACGCCCCACTGCTGGGCACGAGTCTCCCCCACGGACACTGCTACGGGAGGTCTAAAGCATACTCCACCACGCTGCTCCAACGCGGATTGGTGGAGGGGTTAGTGACACAAGTGGCAGCCCAGTGTCGAATGTTCTCAAGCCACCCGAAGGTCTTCAACAAGGCTTAACGACTGTTTCCAGCATTGAAAACAACCAGGACCGACGGCTTTACGTGCCCTCCGAGGGCCGAAGCCTTCTCGCCGCATTGGAGCAGCGTGGTGTAGTATGGTCTATACCTCCCGCAATATCTGTGGGGACCGTGCCCAGCAGTGGAACGTCTATCGGTCGCAACGTAAAGATGAGTTTACAGTCTTGAGCCCCCAAACAACATCCAACGCTCGCCTACAAGGGAATCGTCAAAGTTAACATAAAAAGGTGTACAGAAGGGTACACCAAGGTCCCCCCGTCCCCCCCGGTCCCCCCGCAGATCCCTCCCGGGGGAGAGGCAGCATCTGTTCCAACAATTTCCAGCAGGCGCCTGTCAACCGCAGCCCGCCGTTCGTTTGAGGCCCAAATTGATTCATTATTTCTATACCGATACGTCTATGCCTCCCTGGTACTTTGGAATTGGTAACTGTAGTTTTTCTTAGTGCTAACAGCATCAAAATCTATCTGTCACATAAATAAATCAATAATTAATTACGTTTTCTATTATATACATATAAATATAAATATATAATATATTTAAAATATATTATTAACTATATTTAGAACTAGTGGACGCCCGCAGCTTGGCTCGCGTGGAATTAAACATAACAATAGTGTCGTTTACACCTAGTAATATTATATAGCCTATGTGACAGTGAAGATGCAGCTTTCTAATTGTGAAATATTTTTTTAAATCGGTCCAGTAGTCTTTGTGTGAAAACATTACAAACAAATCTTTCCTCTTTACAATATTAGTATAGAAAGAGCTAACAGCTAACCACCACGCCTTCAGTACCAGTGTACATGTAAGGCTTCCGACGGTGCCTGATCTTGTGGACGGACCGTGGGATATCTCGACTGAAAGCGCTTGCCTGCGTTGCCGCGGTGTCGTCCCTCGGCTCGTCGGCTGTCCGTGTTTATCTGCGAACGGCGGACTGTGGGAAGCGGCTGTAAAGTGTACACACTACATACAGGTCACATCGCCACCTGCACCTGTGTACATTTGAACAGCTGGCAACTTGAACGAGATCGGTTGAAGGTCAGCGAGGGGCGCTGTAAGTGGTTGTCGAGATGCATTTTCTAAGTGGCGCCAGGTGATATTTATTACAGAACACCATCACACACCATTTTTGACAATTCATCCCCTAAGGGGGTAAAACGGGGGTGCAAAGTTAGTATGAAACTTTGACGTTTTTGAAGTCAAGTGGGGAACCCGAACGACGTCGTCAATGGGTCTAATCTAATTCTACGCGAGCGAAGCTGCGGGGCGTCCACTAGTAAAAAATAAAATAGAAGGCTGCCTGGACCAGCAGTAGTGAACATACCTGCCTAGCGAATAGTTCTGGGTTTGATACCCGTTGAGTGCGTCTACAGGTTCTACCAGCTACGATGTACTGCAAGCGGGCGTAGACCGGACCAGCATCGACAGTGGAGATAAGAGTCCCAAACAACGGCCGCCACCTATATCTCGGCTATACGGGCGCGTACCGACAGCAAAAAAGTATATTCAACTAGTGGACGCCCGCAGATTCGCTCGCGTTGAATTAGTGATAATAATAGATTATTCTTAACGCGTTAACTTTAGCTCCACAAATTTGTAATGAATCCGTAAATGTGTTATCCCTTATGTTTATTTTAAACCCTTAAGTGTAACATTTTTACAAACTTTGAATGGCATATTTATTTATATCTAAACAACAGCCTAAAATATAAATTTTATGCATCTAGTTCTGAAAATAACAATACTTTCATACAACCTTTCATCCCCCCTTTCACAACTTTACTTTAAACATAAGAATCTTGTTAAATGTTTTTCTTTGCACCCCCGTTTTACCCCCTTAGGGGGTGAATTTTCAAGAATCCTTTCGTAGTGCTCCCCTATGTTATAAAAGGAACCCCTGTGCAAAAAAGTTTCTAACCCTTATAGTTTAGGCCCTGCGTTAATATGTCAGTCAGTCAGTCAGCTTCTCCTTTTATATATATAGACTAGCTGACCCCGCAAACGTTGTTCTGCCATATGAAATGTCAAAGTAACGCGACGCTTCACGTCAATGAACGAAGATAAAAAATAAAAATACTTAAATAGTGTGTATAAAACATTTTCCAGTGGACCAAATTGTGAATTGTTTACCATTGTCGAATCCCCTTGAACACACAAAAAATTTAATCAACATCCATCCAGCCGTTTAGGAGGAGTTCACTGTCATACACACGTACACAAGAAATATATATATTAAGATTTAGTCACAAAATCACAAAACATTTTCCAACATGCTTGTCTTGCTGACGGTACCGCCCGTATGCGGGCAGGCAGCCGAGCGCGATGCCCGCAGCTCATAAATTGCGCAGTTATACAATCAACACCTAATTATTATTGTCTCAAGGTTCGTGAGATCTGCCGCTAGACGAGCTCAGGTTCGATTCCTGGCGGGTTCAAGTACATATCTACAATACAAACCAAAAATCAATCTACTTTGCAACTAATCCGCGAACAAAAACGCATACGATTAACCGTCGTAGTCTACTTACCCTGAGGATGCCTTGTTTTGGGGCGAAACACGTGTTGGTATGTGTGTATTTATTGATCGCATGTGCATGTTTCCTGTGTGGGAGGGAGGGAGGTGCTGCGTGCATGAAGGTCACATCACCATACATTTTGTTCGCGTATTAGTTGCAAAGTAGATTGATTTTTGGTTTTTAATAATGGAGTTCCGCAAAGTAACGCCTGATACAATTAATTATATCTACAATAGCAAACGAGTATGCAACCCATACGCTGCCGATAAGCAATGTATGACATAACAATTAAGTCTAGACGAAACGCAATCAGACTTACAAGTAAGATTTGAAAGTTCTGTATATTGGCAAGATGTCTTCGTTCCCGGCAAAAAATCTAATGCTCTCGTTTTTCGTTTAGTTTTGTTCAAGCGCGAGTGGGATTCCTAATTCAAAAGTAATTTTAGCTGGTAGAGCCTAAAGCGTCATTATATGTTGTAAATGGCACCCATATTCTTGGTTCTATTTAGAGTTCGATATAAATGTTATGAAATTAAATGTCACTTGCTGTAACGGTGAAGGACACATCGTGAGGAAACCTGCACGCCTGAGAGTTCTAATGTTCTCGACATGCGAAGTCTGCCAAACCACACATGGTCATAGGCAGTGGATGGATCCTACTACTCGTCTGCTATCTAACGTTCTTAAAAAAGTCTGTGTGATACCAGCAATGAAGCTATTTACCCCACTGAGCTTTCAGTTCGCACGTTCCCCAAATGGTCGTTATAACGTGTCATTAAGACTAAAATTAAAACGAACGGGCGCAGGTGTTGCACGCGCCGGGTTAAGGCGGCGCCGCCTCGTGTGCACGAGTATCCCGTATCCCGGTTTCGATGGAACCGGGATTTGTGTGTGTTTTTTTTTTTTAACTAGATGGAAACCTTGAAAAGGTACCCGTCGTGGGAACGACGCCGGGTTATGTGGGACATACCCACAAAAAAAAATATGGTTGTCTGTAAAGTCGGCTTACGGACGATAATTTTACGTGATAGCATCACAAGAAAATAGCGCCGATGTCATTTCCATGTACTATAATTAGTGCAACCGATTATTCGCTCTATTGCTATGGGTTACAGATTAAAATTGAATGACTGCACGTTCGGAACGCCGGTGTCATTTCCATGTACTATAATTGTAAGCTTGCCAGCGTTCATTGATTTATAAGACGTTATCACGTAAAAAAATTATGTACATACTAAGAAAAGTCATCGGTGCCGCTTGTATTTGAGCCCGGATCGCTCGAATAAGAGGCGATTGCAACAAGCAATGGGCTGTCACCCCCATTGTCTCTCACTAGAAACACAAAGAGTATTGTGTCGTCTGTACAACACGAGCCATGCCTCGCTGGTAACAATGGAACGGCTGAGTCAACGGCGGCGCGTGCGTCCCGCCAAACACTTGGTAATTATCAAAGGTGGCACGCACTAGGCGTTGCCTGCGACTCTACCTGGTTAATTTTTAATTTTCATCTCAATATCAATGTTACATTAAAATTAGAATGTAAAAAAAATTAATGGTTGTCTGTAAAGTTGGTTTACGGACAATTTCTTTTTAAATTATTGTAGGGACCTAGTCGCTGAGCGACCACATCGTCCCGTAAAGGATTAACATAAAATAACATTAACAAAAATAACATAAACACTTTACGGTACACAACAGATAATTAAGAAAGACTACCTACCTATTTTCTAAGAACCAAAACTACTAACCTTTTACGGACGATAATTTTACGTGATAACTTCATAAGAAATATTATTAGAAATTGTAGCATAAAAGTTAACGTGTGAAGAATCTATTATTATTATGTCTACTAGTAAATTATATACTATTGTATTAATTATATTTATCCGAATAAAATTTCAATTTAAATCAGTGAAATATTATAATAAACAAAGGACAAAGAATTAGTATAGCTATTCAAAGGGGGAACGCTGCCAGTATCTTCGGAACCTTGCCTAAAGGGACTCCTTTTAAGTTTTAATGATATATTTTAGTAATAAAAATTTTTTAGGTTATATTTTTAAGGTTGTTTTTTTTAGTTTTAAATTCATTAATTAGTAAATTTACTTTTAAGATATAGAATTATATTGTCTAGATAGAAGTTTATATTAACATTACTTATATACATAATTTATAACAATAATAAAAATACGCACACCCAAACTAAATCTTAGGGATGTGAAATACACAGAAATAGTATCCGACCAAATGTTTCGTCGCACGAGCCGTTTGTACAGCTGGGCGCGACGCGCTGTTTACGTTTGGTCGTGTGACGCAAGCCCCGCAGATGGTGACAGTGGCGCTGCTTAGGAATATCAGAATGAGTTATTACTGAAGACATTGGATACATGATACCTAAGCCCTCACATACATGCTGGGCCGGCCGTAGCAAACAGAACTTTGTAAGGTGGTAGAGCCTATAGGGAACCAAATAGGTTTTATATGAAAGCTAATTGGTTCCATATAGAGTTCGGGCAGTACCACCGCCCGCCACGGTACCTAGTACCATTTCTGCCGTGTAATAATAGTTTTTAATGCAATTATGGTCCGGTTGGAAAGGTGTGGTTTCCGGTTACACTTCTTTAGAGGCGACCATCTTAGTCCTCAAGAGACTCCTACTAACAAGTACTAACTGGACTATTACTAACACCAACTTCCTGTTAGTTGGTGTTAGTAATAACCCACCCGCGAAACCAACCGGGACCGACGGCTTTACGTGCTCTCCGAAGCACGGTAGCGTCCATGAAATTTTGCCACTAGCGGTCACCCATCCACAAACCAACCGTGCCCGTCGTTGCTTAACTCTTTCGATCATATTGAATCGACTCGAGCCATTGGGCTATGGACGCTACTACGCTATGCTCAATATAGTTAAAGTTTCGTTTTGCAATTATTGTTTTTCTTTGAATTGGATCCATTTCATTTTTGTTAAATAACTATAATTATTAGTGATAGTTAGCGAACTTATAGAGAGTCTACCATCTAACGGCATGGAGGACTCCGATAAGCGTGGTCTACCCCTGTCGCCCCCTATCGGGACAATTAGTGAACCGCCCTAGTTTATCAGCGCCCACAGACTCAATAATGTACAGGCTTTCCACGCGTCTGCAGAACTCCCTCTACCATAGATTTATTACTCTACCATCAACGGATTGTTTATCAATAGGAAACATTTGTTTGTAATGTTATCACACAAAAACTACTGCATCGATTTGAAATAGTATATTTCGCTACAAGTGCGGAAAGCCTGTCATTGCAAAGAGTTCCGACAAATGTCTACCCGAGCCGAAGGCGAGGGTTGACAGTCGGAACAAGTTGCAATGACGGTTCCGCACGTGTACTGAACAACTATTTTTAATACAGTTGCGAAAAAATTAAGCAATTTGATAAAATAATAAAAACACAAACTAAACTCGCAGCGAACATTTTTGGAAAATGGCGCCAACCGTAAAAGAATACAGAGTATTGCAGAGATTTTTTTTTGTTTTCTTCACCCATTCTGGGTAGGTAAAGGGAACTATGCCCATACAGCCAAGTCTTCAGTAGAATTTTTTTATTGACATGAAATTTAATGAGATGAAATGAAATGAAACCTAACCTAATTCATTGAATCAAATCATTAAATCTGATATTGAAACAAATTAGTAGCTTCTTTGTAGAAATATTTGCATGAAACATAAAAACTTCTATGAATTTTTTTTTCGTGGTTGGTTTTTTCTTTTTAATAGACATTATTTTGACAGTTGGGAAAGAGAACGCACGAGTTCGGAAAAGGTAAAGAAAAAGCACGAGTGTGTAATAGCTCACTTCCCGAACGCTAAACGTCCCTGTAATATGCCACTTTTTGAGCAACTGTATTAAAAAATTCTTTCACCATTAGAAATTTATGTTAGTTAGAGTTATGTCATGATATCTCTTTAAGATTGTATACCTAATCTGTTGGTGTGTACATTTTATAAAGTACTTTCTTGCTCCTAATTATAATTTAAACTAGTAGGTAGTCTACTATATTAATTATCTGTAATAGTTATAAGTGGAAACTAAATTGATTACCTATTAAAAGCTTTTATTTAACTTCACTCGTATGTAGGTATCTATGTATGAGTAGTACCGAGAGTTTTTTCCTCCGGCTTTTTTCTCTCTCGGCCTACACTAGGGCATAGGATAAGAATATTGTAAGTTCTTCCTTAAGCCGATGACCAGGTAGATAGTCTATCGTGACTTAGAGCTTAGCTTAGTGGTAGGTAATTATTGTAAATTAGCTTTAAGGCAGGTTAGGCACCTGTGTAGGATTAGCTATTCATTCAAGGATAAATAGCTCATCCTTTGCTTTATATTAATCAGTTTAGAATAGCATTAAGTAGTTTGTAGTTACCTAGACTTTCGTTAAGCGTGTGTAATCACCTCATAGCGAAATAAATTATTTGAATTTGAATTTGAATTTGAATATGTATGTATGTATGTATCCTGGAATATTGCAATCAATATTTCACCCACTTCCACTGAAGCTATCGAGCTGAAATTTGGCACACATATTAGGTTCCGATGACAATGCATGAAAATAAAAAAAAAGTTATGAAAAGCTTTTTTTTTAAAAAACTTTTTTTAATTATTTTATAAAATTGCATTTTTTTTTGTATCATCTATGTGTTCATGTAACATTGTTTGTTTCCCAAATAAATAAAAATAAAAATAAATCAATAAAAAAACTATAATTTTTTTTAATAAATAGCCGCAACTTCCCTGAGTGACATAGGCTATATAATATTACTAGGTGTAAACGAAACTATTGTTATGTCTAATTCCACGCGCGTAGCTGCTGACGTCCACTACTACTACGGCTTGGACTGAAGGCCTGAAGGTTCCCTGGAGCCACATACCCGTTTGCCACCCCCTGCAAGGGAGCACCACGTGGAAGGGTTTAATATCCCGCGGGCACAGGTGCGGCTGAGCAATAACATTTTATTTATTCCCTCCAATACTTTCTGCAATAAAATTTTACTTTCTCTTATTCCCGGCTGCTCGCTGTTTACATCCCCCGAGACGGGGAAGCAGTGGACAGGGAGTATGGTAGGGGTTTATGGTTTTTTCTGGTTATACTTTTTGCACTAGGACTAGTGGATGCCCGCAGATTCGCTCGAGAAATGTTCGGAGTTAGCCTAGTTCTAGATAATCTATATAGTGTGCAGTCCGTGTCTATACTATGTCTCATGAATGTAGTTCTCTATTACAAAAAGATTTTTTTAAAACGGACTGGTACTTCCAGAGACGAGCTAGTGAAAAAAGCAAAAAATCCCTTGAGGAATCCATACTAATATTATAAATGCGAAAGTAACTCTGTCTGTCTGTGTGTCTGTCTCGCTTTCGTCGTACACAGGTCTAGAGCATGAGAAAGGACATAGACTTTTCATTGGAAAAAAAGTGTTGTAATTTACACAACTTGTAAATGGTTGAAAAGGTGGATGATAACACATTTACGGATTCATTACAAATTTGTAGAGCTAAAGTTAACGCGTTAAAATCTATAATTATGTCTAATTTCACGCGAGCGAAGCTGCGGGCGTCCACTAGTAGTTTAGATTTACTATTTTTGTGACTTAATGACTTAAATCATTACTATTTTTGCTATAAGCTGAAGGATTTACGCGGCAATATGGTACAAGCTGGCTTCAGCTTGCTAGTGTTGTGTACGTCTTCTTTACGGATACGGATATGAATGAAGGTCGCGCTATTCAAGAACTTATCATTAATTTAATAACCTATCGACAGTGCTGAGCTTTCCTAGTTTTGACAACTAGTGTTAAAACAATTTAGGCACTCCCATGCTTCAGAGAGCTCGTTGAGCTATCGTGTTTGTTCGGTTTAAAGATAACTTTATTTCTCATAAGACATACATACAGTAATAGAATAGAATCATGAATAATTAGTAATGCTGACTGTATGGCTGTGATGATAACCTTTTCAAGTACAAGGAATAATGTAACTTCACATATTAAATGGAGATATTTATATCTATTTCTATCTGTTAATAGTTTTCTAATGTAAATGTTACTAAAGTGGTACTTTATGATACTAAATCAACATCCTTACTTACTCCACTACAACAACCCATAGGCATATTTTTAAATACATTCTTAAACAGATCATAAATCAACATCCAGACACAGAACACACGTGTTCGTCACAAGAATGTTTGTCCTGAGTGGAATACGAATCCACGAGCCCTGGCGCGTCAGGGTTACTACCGATTGCGCCAACTCGCGCTATCGCTGCGACCATACAGACACTGCTGCGGGAGGTCTAGAGCACACTCCACCACGCTGCTCCAATGCGGATTGGTGTAGGGGTTAGTGGCCAACCCAGTGTCGAATGTTCTCAAGCCACCCGAAGGTCTTCGACAAGGCTTAACGACTGTTTCCAGCATTGAAAACAACCGGGACCGACGGCTTTACGTGCTCTCCGAAGTACGGTACGGATTGCGCCAACTGGCCCGCCAATATCCGATGGTTTCAGATACGGTTACATGCGAGGGCACATCCCTAGCCCCAGCTGGTGCGTGCCCCCAGGTGCGCGTGCGGGCGCAATTTCGCTTTATTTATCGCCCCGACCCCGCTCAGGGCGCAAACACTTAACAATTCCGTAAGCAAAGCAATCTTAATAATATTAATGTTTAAGTTAAAAGTTAATGACGCACTGCGGCGCATTAGTCCGTGACCCTTGACTGACCATAAGTCACGGGTTCGAATCTTAGTCGTATTTGGCAGACTACTTAGTACTTACTTTCGCTCGCGTGGAATTAGACATAACAATAGTTTCGTTTACACCTAGTAATATTATATAGCCTATGTCACTAAGTGGCATCTTGCCAGTGAAGATGCTGCTTTCTAATGGTGAAAGAATTTTTAAACTTTTTAAATGCTTGCGAAATTTTTTAAATTTTCAAAAGGAAATTTCCATTTTAAGACTAAAAAGTCGTTTTATTTTATTTTATCTTTAACACCTTCCACCTTGGGGCGCAGTATTTTTTTAATTTAATAATATATCGTTTATATCTACGGCCAGAAGTATCAATGCACCGCCGCTGCGACCTGTACACGTCCCACTGCTGGGCACGCTCTCCCCTACACACATAGCTGCGGGAGGTCTACGCACACTCCACCACGCTGCTCCAATGCGGATAGGTGGAGGATAAATTTAAACTCTCTATAGATCATTTCGAAAATTTTAATAACATAATTATATTACTATTTTTACTGGTAAATAAGGTTTTATATGTAAATGTGTTACTTAATATTTATTATATTATATTAAAACCACTTGAGAAAGAAGTCTAAACTATAGAGCTTAGATCTTAATGAAGTACTTAGTTTACTCACAATTTAAATATTTTGCACTTAGAATTTTATTTATTGAACTTCTTTTATTTTTATTAGCAATTTATATAAAAAAACATTACGAAATAGATTATTCCTTGAATTAAGGTACCTATTAGTTTAAATTGATTTTAGACTAGAATAGAATAGACTTAATTTTGCTTAAAAAACAGTATGGTACAGAATATTATTAATAAGTATATTATTTTATTTAAATTAATATTCCATAAACGTTCTAGTTACAAATATTTTTTTGGATAACAATATAATTACCAATGTATATCTAACGTAACGTTAAAACGAACTTCAGTCCCAATCCCAACCCGTAAAAACAATCACAATTTGACAATCCCCCGTAAGGTAAACCGGTAAATAAAAATTACAGCGATTTCCGGTAATTTATAGCCGAATAAATTTTCGATACTCACCTCAACGTTTTGACAGCTGACAGCAAACAGCCACCTAAAACGAGGGAATTAATGTTATCTTTCACGCACGCACAGACGATAAATCACTGTGAATTTTCACTGGCCACAATCGTCAAATTACACAAAAAAAGTGCACTGTTGAATTAAAAAGTGTTCGATTTTCGAACGAGCCGGCTAACGTCAACGCGTGACGTAGGAAAGCGCGGGAACGACCGCGCTGAAAAGCGCTCGGGCGAGAACTGAGGGCGGAGCGCCCGCCCGGCCAGACCGCTAAATATTATTAGGCGTGAAACGGGCGAACGCTTTGTCCGATTCATCGTTTGAAAAAAAAAACTAAAAAGAAATTAAAACTCTTCCTTGATTTCCACCCAGTGTTTGCTAAATGCTAAGTGCGTTTGCTTTTATTTTTGAAATGTTTAGATAAACGTATCGTATCGCACGCTTAATAATAAACCGGAATAAGTCAAAAATTAAGGATTCCCACTTTTGTTAATAAAACGAACTAACTCCAATTGATGAATCTATAGGTACAATCCCACCATGCGAAACAAACCAAAATGTCCGATTGTTAGATCAACCCTCTCTTTTCTACAAAATATAGATAAGACTATTCTACTTAACTTTTTTTCAAAACTAGCATGTTTAGTTTTACTTCACTTTAGTTGAAAACGGTGTTATAATACAGCATGTACTATTTAGACTTGTTGCAGTTTATCACGAAATTATAATTGTATAGATAGGAAATATTTCGTATTAGTGCTTTTTAGTATAAAATTATTACTTTTATTCGAGAAGCAATTCATTTTATATCACTTTATTACCAAACTATTTTGTACTAAACTGACGTAAGTCGAAACTTTAGAAAATAAACTTCATTTATTCATTTGATATAAATAATATAATTAAACTATTATGTCAGTTATATTCGCTATACATCTCTCTAAAATTTAAGACCAAGAAAATAAAAATAGCACAATAAACACGTGAAAACCATCAAAATGTTTTTAACAAGGTAGAGACTCAAAACTTTGACCGCGATTTCCCAAAAAAGTGAATTTTTGTCTTATTCCGGTTTATTATTAAGCGTGCGGTATGTATATTGAGAATATACTATATTGTTATAAACCTATAAAACTTGGGTAGGTCTTATAGTAAATACCTTAATATTTTTCTATCCCAAGCGGAAAGTATGCTCCTCATCCTCATTCAACAAAAATAATCTGATTATTCTGGATGTCTTTGCTGATAACCGAACCTAACTTTCCTAGAATTTAAAAATTGTTACTTAATGTCAGTCTAAGTCGGAAGCCATTTCTCAGCTCCTCTACTAGGAGAATAAAGTGTAACAACTACAACATTTATGTAGTAATTACTTAGCATAAAACAAAATTTATAATAAGTAGATAACAATTACACTATCACATTCGGATCATATCATCATCCCAAAAAATAAACTTAATAACAAACATTCCTTATTCATCAATAACTACTTTATAACATGGAGATCTCTTTTAAAGCAATTAAATGATAATTTTAACCTAGATCTTAATCATAGTTGAAGTTACCGGCTTACTCACGTGTGATTTAAGTCGGAAATAGATCTTATTCAATTGACGGGCCCGTTGGCGCAATCGGTAGTGACCCTGCCTGTTGCGCCAGGGGTCGTGGGTACGAATCCCACTCAGGACAAATATTCGTGTGACGAACACTTGTATTTGTTCTGTGTCTGGATGTTAATATTATCTATTTGAGTTTAAAATATCTATGTATGTATATCAGTCTCTGACACCCAAAACACAGGCTCGCGCCTATTTGGGGTTAGATGGCCGTGTGTGAGAATGTCCAAGATATTTATTTATTTATTATTTATTTAATTTAAAACGCGAAACGCCGCTCTCAACAAAACGCTGCATGCGAACGTTCCCTTACTGAAAACTTCTGGGCGGTACGCGTGCGGCGGCCGGGTAGGGCGCGAATTTGTTTACCCTGCAGTCCGTGCCCGCTGCGATAGCTTGCCGGGTCTACAACGACATTTAGTTCAATACATATACAGCCATAGATTACCGTCATCCATCTATCAGGCTTTTGAATTCCACTCCAAAAGGCCTATTCCTATCGAACATTATTAATAGAATAGAATAGAATAGAAAAACTTTTATTTCTACAAAATGCAGCGTACACAAAACATTTAAGAAAATACAATAACTTAAAACAAAGAAAGTAAATAAAAAAATATGCTACAATAAGAGAAAAACGTTTCTTCGCCGGAGATATGAACAGCCAAAAATATACGTTCAGCTCGGTTAACGATTTAGAGTGGCAATTTATAATGTTTACTGTATAAGTTACTGTTGTTTCAATCAGTTCATGTCAAAATCAATTAATGAATACATAAAGCCTCATAAGAATCTAGTCCAAATTTACAGGATACGTTGGTAGACTTAAGGGTTAAAGATGATCACTTCATAAATCATAAATCATAAATCATAAATAATTTATTTGTTTTAAAGTGGGTACATTTTGATCTTACAAATAAAGGTAGTCCCTCACTCTAACCACTGGGTGGTATACAAATGTCAATAGATAGATTAATTATAATGTCACATTCAAGAAACTTAAATTAAAAATTATAATATCAAATTATTACTTACTTACTTACTACTTATTAACACTTAAAATTATAATGTCACATGCAAGAAATTCATTAAGATTATAATACACTGTTCACTACTAACTTAGTAGGCACCTCTCCACCAATTAGAGCAGTGTGGTGGTGTATGCCCTAGAGTCTAGGGCATACTCCACCACACTGCTGCACACTGGAAGGTCTAGGGCCTAGACCTTCCTCGGCTGTGAGAAAGACCCGTGCCCAACGGGGAGTCGTCTATGACTTGTAGCTAGCTAGATAGCCAGCTAATTGCCAGTATAATCTCGTCCTTTCCTGGTCGATGATTGGCTGGTGATGCGTCATACCAAAAATTGGTGTTTAAAAGCTAAGCATGTGATTTAACGGACAAATTCGCCGTACATCGGCGATAAGTTGCGATGTGTGTCGTAAAACCTAAGTGCAGTGGCGGCATCGATACCAAAATGAGCTTTGGTACAGTCGCGTGTACATGTGTTAGATATGTTAGGTTCACGTTTTGGTTTCACTTACACGTGGATGTGACAGAAGGTAAATAAAAGAGGAGTATGTACTAAAATAATCTACTGCTAGAAATATATAATCTACTTACTATAAATTATTTATATTCTATGTATTACATATTATTATTATATCATTACTAGTGGACGCCCGCAGCTTCGCTCGCGTGGAATTAGACATACCAATAGTTTCGTTTACATATAGTAATATTATATAGCCTATGTCACGCACTGAAGATGCAGCTTTGTAATAATGAAAGAATTTTTGAAATCGGCACAGTAGTTTTCGTACGAAAACATTACAAACAGTGATACCCCTGGTGTCGCACGTGTCCATAGACTGCGGTGACCACTTACCATCAGGTGGCCCTGTCGTGCCCTGTCTATGTCTGTTTGTCCGTCTATATTATAAAACAAAAGATACAAAAACACAAATGTTTCCTCTTTATAATATAAGTTTAAATTTAAACAGATGCAGTAAGTTTTTACTTTTAAGTGAATTAAGATATTTCTATGTATAAACTAAGCAAACAAAGTTACATTCAACATTAATATGTTGAATGTATCTATGACCATTTGTTGGTACAACATTTAAACTAAATAAAACTAACTAACTAGCACAGCGCTAAACGCTTAACAATTTCGTGCGCGTCCACACCCGTAATATCGGCCCCGCAAATGTAGCGCCACCTGGCGTCGCGGGAAAGTGAGGTTTATAATGACGTCACATTCCCGCAGCTCGCGTTGCCTCAAGCCGCTGCTGGCGATAAATTGATGTGACGATTATGATCAATCACTCCAAATACATCACGGTGTTCCAGTGTACTTAGCGTCCATAGCCCAATGGCTCGCGTCGATTCAATGTGATCGAAAGAGTTAAGCGACGACGGGCGCGGTCGGTTTGTGGGTGACCGCTAGTGGCTAAATTTCATGGACGCTACCGTGCTTCGGAAGGCACGTGAAGCCGTCGGTCCCGGTTGTTTTCAATGCTGGAAACAGTCGTTAAGCCTTGTCGAAGACCTTCGGGTGGCTTGAGAACATTCAACACTGGGTTGGCCACTAACCCCTCTACCGATCCGCATTGGAGCAGCGTGGTGGAGTATGCTCTAGACCTCCCGCTGTGTCTGTCGGGGAGACCCGTGCCCAGCAGTGTCTGGGCCACTGTCTGTCTTGCCACTAGCAGTCACCCATCGACAAACCGACCGCGCCCGTCGCTTAACTCTTTCGATCACATTGAATCGACGTGAGCCATTGGGCTACGGACGCTACTAAACATGACTCCTATGTATAAGTTCAACATAGGCTCTACCACCTAATTAAAAAAAAGCCTTTATAACTTTTTTTTTATTTTATTTTCGTGCATTGTCATCGGAACCTAATATGTGTGCCAAACAGCTCGATAGTTTCAGTGGAAGTGGGTGAAATATTGATTGCAAGATGCCAGGACATACATACATACATACATACATACATACATACATAGTAAAAGCTTTTAATAATAAAAAATACCACTTAGCTTAGTTTTTTCGTGCTTAAGTTATCAATGGCCGACATTCTGACCCTACAATTTCCGTCGCTATAATCAGTGACATTAAAAAATCAGTTCGACCCTCAAATAACAAGGAGAATTCATTCACAAACAGCTCATGAAGTATTCAAGCTTAATGACTGTTTTCTTGTCCGTACGGCTAAGCATTGCTTCGAGTCTACAATTTGCATCAAATATTCATGACAAAGAATGCTTTTACGAGTATGTCTCTGATAGCCCAGTGATTGTCTGAGCTTCGTTTACAAGTTTTCTGGATTAAATAAAATTCTAGTTGTGAATAAGTTATTTTTAAGCTATTTAATGACAAGCTATTGCTTGCTAGATGTCCCACTGCTGGGCACGGACCACAGACACAGACCAGGGTGCTCCAATGCGGTTTTGAGGAGTTAGTGGGCAAGAGTCGAATGATCTCAAGCCACCTGAAGGCCTTCGACAAGGCTTAGCGTCCAACACGAATGGGAGGAGTTACAACTCTAGTTATAATTTACAATCAAACGAGCATAGTAATGTTCGATTGTAATTATGTGAACGATTTGATCGAAGTGATTGACAAGTTGTAGCAACGCCTACTCTAAAGTCTTCCACGTAATTTTTAGATCAGGTATGTTTTATTTTAAATAATTTTTTAAAATTGCAACACTGACGCAGCCCCACTACAAACTGTCTATCTGTCATGGCCGCGTTCAGTGTCTCGATCCTGATATCTCTCATTTAGTTTAGATCATATTATGTTTGTTTCATATTTCATGGGTGGGTTACATAATGCAATATGTTTAAGGGAGGGAGATTATTAATCACTTCGATCAAATCGTTCACATAATTACAATCGAACATTACTATGCTCGTTTGATTGTAAATTATGTTTCACGAATTGATCGAAGTGATTGACAAGTTGTAGCTGTTTAGAGACAGATTTCAGAAATATGAAACCTATCTTTTAAAGAAATAAAATACCTTGTGGTATGTAACTTTATTAACAAAGTTAACAAAAGGTAGGTAGTTTTGTAATATAATACAAAAGTGACGTAAATAACACTAGTGTAAATTGACCAATTTTGTTTTTGATTTATGTTAAAAAATTTTACTACAAAAATATTAAATAATGTAATGTAGATAATTAACTGAGTTTTCTCTTTATTATAGATCATTTCCTGCAGAAAGAATCAATTGCAAATTATTTCGAATGGTTTACAATACGTATCTATGTTACAATAATTTAGCAAATATACAAGAGGAATCATTCCAGTCTGCAGTGTTTCGAATGCTATCGATACTGAGAACCAGATACGAACTGCAGCATGTCGGGTGTTGTGTCTATAACCACTGTTAAGAAATTTCTTTAATATGTAGGTACATTGATTTAATCTTTATGCTAATAATAAAATAACATATAATAATATGGAGTACCTATGTATATAAAACGATTGTTAGTAGTACGTAAGGTATTTGTGGCAATAATAAAGGTCTATTTTCATTAAAACTATTCTATGCTGATAATCTAATAAAAAGTTGTTTAACACTTATAAAACGTTTATTAGTATTGCATAAGATACTTGTGGTACTAATAAAGGTCTCTCTTTAGGCACCGGACGTACAACAAAATATGGAAGTTTCAAAAGAGGTTGGTACCTATGTATTTGGTTTGGAGGTTATGGTTACCTATGTCAGAAATTGTATCTACGTTTTAATAATTTGATATGGATGTTTGACGTTTTTATTAATGACGATTACCGATAATAATTCTAACAAACTTATCTAATTTAATTGTTAAGTGATTCAAGGTAAGTAAAATAGCTGGAAAATTCCTGCTATTTTTACCTATGTATCCGATGCGCTGCGACTAACGCAAACAAAGCTAATGTTTTCATAATAGTGTTCCAAGTGAAACTTTATTTTTGTTTAATTTTGTAATTATAGTTTAGCTAGTTTGAAGATTTAAGTTAAATCAAATTTGTGAAAGTTAATATTGAAAGTAATATTTTTTTATTTTTTTTTAATATTGTTATGTAGAGAATAATAACCTCATATAACTATAGACATTTTTACTAAAGTCAAGATTTTACAAATCCATAATGTTTGTAATTAAGTACACCAAATAAAAACCAAGGGAATCTGAGCCTTTTTATTTATATAAGTGTACCATATTATTATAACTCGCGGCACCACTAGGCAATTTGTGAAGTTTATGGGGCAGTCTGGAGAAAGATATTAATTAGACCCATAATGATAATGATAATGATAGAAAACATGGGTTGAGATGCCCAGTATGGTACATACTATCACAAGCTTTATCGTGTATCAGTTCTTGCAACATTCTTAAAACTAAAGCAGAAGCTTTGTCAAATCTTCTCATTTTAAAAGGAATGCACCAACAGCGGAGGCTCCAGGATGCAGGACGCATCCGGGACATGTAAGAACATTATGTAGAACATTAACATTAAGAACATTAAGTGCTGTGGTCTGCGCGTGTTAGTTATATCAGGAATGCAAAAACTGTGTTGTGTGTTCCACTATATTTTCAAACTTTTTAAGAATTATTCAATCGGCCTCGGTTTCTACTCGTATATAAGATGCAAATATATTTTGCGACATTTGTATTCATTGCCATACTTATCTCTCGAAAAATATTAACTACTTATTAAAATGAGGGTACTGTAGCGACCCCATTCGATTTATACATTAAGCTGTAAAGTCGTAGTATGTAACGTTAACCAATCGTAATAATGTGTGATCACACTTATAAAAATTGTTTGCAAACACTAAACTGCCTTTAGTTCCAATTCATTAATGTGTAGTGATTTTTCCTTATTCTTTCAATAACTAAAATATTGTTTGTCATTCGAGAATGAACCACGTCCATTGACGCATCAAAATTTATTTTGAAAATCATAACAGCGAATTTGACTAACATTATGTTATCAATACAATAAAATACAAACACTCTTTATTTGTACACCGATAAAGACCATGTTACAACAACAAATTATAATTAGGGTATACAAAAAAGACGGCAGTTATTTAATCTCTAGTGTGCAAAGTTTTTGTAATAAAAATGATTTCTTTATAAGAATTCAATTGGATTGCTGAGTAACAAAATAAATATGGTATTCCAACGATTTTGTGTATAACTAATAATACTGTATATGATTACTGTATACAGTAGGTATAATAACACCGTCTCTCAATTGACATTTTTGAAATATTGAATGTTTTTGTTCGTGAGATGATTAAGTACGAATGATGCTTTATGTTTTTAATTATATACATGAAACCCAGAAATTAATCTTGGTTGTAAGTAACTTTTTTCGAATTTAAGTTAATTATAAATCCGAGACTTCTAGAATTTAAGCGATAAATCAGACATTCTAATAAATTGCTAAAGAGATCTATTGAATATGTCATCACTGTTTAAAACAGAGGTTATATTATACAAAAAACAATAAATTAATTATGCGTATATTCCATTACTGATTTGCGTCACACATTCCGGATGTTAACGAATGGATCGAGGATACCGTTATATATATATACCGTTATAGATACTTGAATCTCGGGTATCTATATAGTAGTATAAAATGTATGAACAGTTAAAAATATATAACATAGCAGTCTAAAGTATATCGAAGCAATAAAGTAAATTATTATTAATAATTTTGAAGCCAATAATTTTCCATTTTCAAGTGATCTACTACAATAAATTAAATATTAGATTAAATATTTAATATGAATCGTATATCACCATTCGGTTAAGACCTACTATAAATGCGCTTGATATGAACTCATTTTTAACAAGCGATCTAAAGCATTATGGTAAACAATTGCTTCTTGCTTTGATTTATAGTAAACACTTCAAAATAAAGTTTGTAAAAGAGTAGGTATTAGTGGAAAATGGTATTTCATAACCTTATATCCCATCCAGTATTACTGGATTATTGATATAAAATCCGAAGTCTGCCAGCATATCGTAAGTCATCATACCTCGTAGTCAGCTACCTGCGACAGGGTCGGCGCAGTTTAGCTGCAGCGGCGACGGCTCCAGCGGCGACGGCTCCGGCGGCGACGGCTCCTGGCGGTGGACAGTCCTGTTCGGCTGGCGCAGGCCCGCTGTTAAAGTCGACAGCATCGCTGCTGGCTGATAGCGCCCTACATCGTGGTTGTTGGCCTACGGCTTTCGATGTAAGGATTTTGGAGTTTAAATTGCAAAAGAGTTAGTCCGACTGTGGGTAGATTTAACATTTCTTATTTTCTGTTATATTTTTCTATGATATCTCTAGGATTTAAAACTAGAACGGATGTGATTAAGGCATTCTAGTATTAGTTTCGTAAAATGAGCATCGCAAAGGCGACAGGCATTTTTATTCTGAGTATAAATGAATCGGCGTGCACTAAAACGGCTAAAGCAATCCCCATTTGTTTAAATATCAACAAAGAGGCACCTTGGCCTCTGGATCAAGGTTTGGTGGCGGCAAAAAACAATTTTTGGGTAATGTGTACTCGGATAAAATTTTATCCTTGAAAAAACCTTTGGTTTATCGATTAAAAGGGTTTACCCTTTTAAAGTATAGATTGCCAGCGAGTGGCGACATCCTTATGAGTCGCAGTGACCAAATTAATTTTAAATTTCAGTACCTTCAGTATAGCAAATTTTCAACGCCTTTGGGCGTGGCCTCTGGTGGGTCAGCAGGGGCTGGCGCTGGCTGCTCCGCTGCGGCCTCCTCGACACCCGCCAGGGCCTCCTCCGGCTCGCGTGAGGCTAGCCGTCCCTGGGGACGCGGCCGCTGGCAGCACAGAGCCCGGGCCCGGCCGGGATGAATCCGTCATGGGTTCATCGTAATCATACATGTATAAGTATGGCACATCTGCGAGCTATGCAGACAACAAAACCTAAGAGGTCTATCTATATAAATACCCAAAGGGCTAAATAAATACCCAAAAGGGCAGTCCGCGACATCTGCGGACAACAAAACCGGATAGTTTACTTGTATAAGTATGGAATATCCGCGACATCTGCGGACAACAAAACCGGATAGTTATATAGTTATAATAGAATATCCGCGACATCTGCGGACAACAAAACCGGATAGTTTACTTGTATAAGTATGGAATATCCGCGAAATCTGCGGACAACAAAACCGGATAGTTATATAGTTATAATAGAATATCCGCGACATCTGCGGACAACAAAACTTGATAGTTTACTTGTATAAGTATGTAATATCCGCGACATCTGCGGACAACAAAACCGGATAGTTATAATAATATAAAAACCCACGAGGGTTATATAAAAAACTTGTTATAAATTATTTTTAACTTTCTCCCCAAGACGTGTGAAGACTTGAGCACGTAAACGCTGAATGAGAGATATCAGGATCGAGACACTGAACGCGGCCATGACAGATAGACAGTTTGTAGTGGGGCTGCGTCAGTGTTGCAATTTTAAAAAATTATTTAAAATAAAACATACCTGATCTAAAAATTACGTGGAAGACTTTAGAGTAGGCGTTGCTACAACTTGTCAATCACTTCGATCAATTCGTGAAACATAATACTATAGTGGGCAACCCAGAGTCGAATGATTTCAAGCCACCCGAAGGTCTTAACGATTGATTTTATCTTTGAAATAATGATTAAATAGGTTATTTAAAGGCTACGTTTTTATTGATTTACTAGTGGACGCCCGCAGCTTCGCTCGCGTGGAATAAGATAAAACAATAGTTACGTTTACACCTAGTAATAGCATAAAATAGGTATGCCAAGTCTGCCAATCCGCACTTGGCCAGCGTCGTGGACTAAGGCCTAATCCCTCCAGTTCTGAGAGGAGACCCGTCCAACAGTGGGACAAAGAAAGGTTTTGATGAATATTAAATAGCCTATGTCATAAAATGAATATGCAGCTTTCTAATGGTGAAAGAATTTTTGAATTCGGTCCAGTAGTTTTTGTGTGAAAACATTACAAACAAATCATTCCTCTTTATAATATTAGTATAGAAGTATAGATAAAATCGCATACAAGCTATCAGTATCACACTGTCCTCATGGCGACTGTGACAGACCTTGAGCAAGTCGTGTCTCGTTTAAAATCGATCGCAGATGCGTTGCTACTTCCATGCACCTGTGGGTCACACCTGGGCGGGGTGTGGTAACAAGTCGCGACGCGACAGCACACCTGGTGGTAGGGTTGCCCCCTCTGATTCAGTTCGCAACTAACAATGGATCTTTTTTTCGAATTGACTTTTGCTGTATGGTCATAAAGACATTTATTGCGTCACCGAAAAGGAATAATGGAACAGTCAACAGTTAGCAATATAAGTTGCATTCCAAATAGCATTGCGTAAAGGAAATAATCCTACATCAAAAATTAACGGTTCATTGGGTTAGTTTCTTTGTAAAGGTCGGGGTTCAGTATAACATTATTTGTAGGAAACCAATTGAAGGGTAATAACGTCATTAATCAATTAAATAAAGTAGCGTCCATAGCCCAATGGTTTGCGTCGATTTAATGTGATCGAAAGTGTTAAGCAACGACGGGCGCGGTCGGTTTGTGGATGGGTGACCGCTAGTGACTAAATTTCATGGACGCTACCGTGCTTCGGATAGTTCGGAGGGCACGTAGAGCCGTCGGTCCCGGTTGTTTTCAATGGTGGAAACAGTCGTTAAGCCTTGTCGAAGACCTTCGGGTGGCTTGAGAACATTCGACTGGGTTGGCCACTAAACCCTCCACCAATCCGCATGGAGTATGCTCTAGACCTCCCGCAGCTGCATCTGTGGGGGAGACCCGTGCCCAGCAGTGGGACGTCTATGAGTCGCAGCGAGAGAGCGAAATATCTATACAGAGATCCAAAGATGTCTACAGATGTACAGATACAGTGTTGAAATCTTTATAGGCTGCGCCAAAGGGCTTGCATGCACGACGACGTGGCAGCCCTACGGAGATGCAATTGTTTGTAGGTATGTAACATGACGCAACCCTACCTGGTGGGCTGTAAGGTTTAAGGTCACTAATAGTTAAACCAGAATCTGATGTGAAGTAATTTGTAATTAGTAAGTAATCTGTTCTTGTGAAGAAGTATTTAAATTTAGATTTCATAGTTATATGCTTCGATCAATAATTTATTGATCGAAGGTTATATGTATTTAAATCTTGTAAATCGTAATTTTTGACTCTTCCGGCTCAAAAGGTTGCCGACACCTGGTATAGGGACGCATGCTCGAATCTATAGTAGTGACGTTTGATGGAGTTATCTTGCCAACAAGAGACTCATTCGCCCCAGTATTACGTGGGTAATTAGGGCCCATAAACTGGGTTGTAAATCTATCTATACTCCGCTTACCATTTCCGTTCGGACCAGACGCCATAGCTTTACATCTTGTGCTATTTAATGTAGTATTTAATGAAGTACGCACACGGCCACCACACCACGCTCCTACAACAATGTTGCGGCTTGGAGTAAAGCAACATGTACAGCAACGCTGCACATTAGCACGCGGCGTTGACAACTGGCGCGTGTTGCGCGCAACATGACGTAGTAGTAGTAGTAGTAGATGCGTAGAAAGACAATGTTGTTCAACAAAAGTTCCGCGCTCTTGATCAGCCTGTTGTGCAACATGTCGCGCACATTTGGCGCGTCACCACATGACTGAATGATTCTTGAGTGTCTATTAACATGTTAACAACAGTTGAAAATTACCGGCTTACTCTCTGCGAGCCTATAATTATACTCGTATAGACGTCCTAAGGACGGTGGGTCTATGGCACGGCGGAGCAGCCCTACAGCCAGCTGCGGAAGGTCTAGATAGTCTAGATCATACCACCACGCTGCTTCAATGCGGGTTGCGGAGGGGTTAGTGGCCAACCCCGTGTCGAATGTTCTCAAGCCCACCATTGAAAACAACCGGGACCGACGGCTTTACGTGCCCTCCGAAGCGCGGTAGCGTCCATGAAATTTTGACGCGACGCTCAGGCTCCCAAGCAATCTAACCAAGAACTAGACAAACTACTACAGAAAAAACAATGTTTAAAACACAGGTTTAAATTTAAAGTAATAAAATAAGTAAATGTCCTAAACGGACCAGATTGAAGCATCATTTGGGCTTTAGAAGGTAATTTTTATCTATTGTTTAAAGCGTTTCCCCTTTAATTGATTCACACCAGATATTCACGCCAGTTAATTACAAGCATAAAAAGTTACAACAGATTTACGGAAAACTCTGCGGCAGAATGAAATGTGTTGGCCGTAATTAAACCAACATCAGCTGAACACGGAACACACGCCGCGCCGCCAGATGGCGCGCGGACGTGACGTGTCGTCGCCGCCATTTTTATTTTCTCCGGACTTTTCCCGCCAACGCGACATTGAGAGAGCTCTGAAGATTTAAGGCTCCTTTCTAATTAAGAGGTTTGCCGATTCTTTCATTTATATTATTAATTTAAAGAACCCACGGATCATTGGTCATCCTGACTGACGAATGATCTGACGAGCTATAATCCCGAGTTCGATCCAGGCCAATTTAAATTTTTATGGGGCAGACAAAATTATCGTTCGCGTCGTTTCAATGTGATCGATAGAGTTAAGCAACGACGAGCGCAGTTGATTTGTGGGTGACCTCTAGTGGCAAAATTTCATGGACGCTACCGTGCTTCAGAGGGCACGTGAAGCCGTCGGTCCCGCTTGTTTTCAATGGTAGAAACAGTCTGCCTTGTCGAAACCCTTCGAGTGGCCTGAGAACATTCGACACTGGGTTGGCCACTAACCCCTCCACAAAAAAAGGGTTGTGGTGACTGCTATATTTAGACATCGTTTACCTTAACGAGTGGGTATTTCCACAGAACAGATAAAGGAGGATAGAATGGAAATGTGGGCGTGACAGGCGCGCCAACAAGTATGATTAAACAATCATACTTCAACTGAAATCACGCGTGCATACTTTTAGTCGCTTTCGGACTGCGGTGGTGCGAAGAGCTGCACGAAAAATATACATTGCCGGTAAAGTACGCAAGTAATCCACGTGAACACATAGTTCGTGCGCAATGTATTCTGTCCTACAGAATGCGATGACGTCACGATGTTCTGTCGAGTTCGTTCGCAGCGAGATAGTGTTGTGAAAGTATAAGATAAATTTTTCGATAAGTCTTGATCTTGAGTACGTAATTAAAGTAGTTTCAGGTGTAAATACTTAATTTCAAGGAGTAGGTGTAGTACTAAATAAGTAATTTAGTACTAATTTATATTATGTATTTATTTAAGGTTTCCAAAGGATCCTAATAACCAGCATTGGATAAATGTAACGGGTAGAAAATTTGGATCCCTAAAAAACAATGTACCACTTTGGAACAACTGTACTCGATTTTGCGCAACTTTGTGGGAACTCAATTATTTAGCAACATTAGTTATCATCAGATTGTATTATATTCTACTGAGAAGCATATTACAGACTTTACCAAAGCTATTAAAGAAAAATAATTTAAATATAAGATTGCATTAATTTATTGTAAAAAATTCGAATACAAAAGAGTCCCCATCTTTGCTCTGCACAAGTACATTCGTCGCGCAACTGTATATATTAAAACTGTACCTGTGTATTTATTTAAGTACGTACACTCACTCTGAAACTTTTTAATAAAATAAATAATTATGTATAAGGTAATTTTTCATGTGAAGATAATAAAAAAATGCATGTTAATAAGATGTATGGAACAGGCGCAACACCTAAAGGAAGCAAAACTCAAGTTGCATATGTTTTCAGTGTTACTTTTAAAAGAGTCATTTATGCGGATGTATAAATTATAGGTACCTACATAACTCTAAACAAGTTTCAAAATATATTTATCGATAAATATGTTTACATCTCTAGTTGGGTTACCAGTAAATAACATATAAAATTGCACGATCAATTTTCTCAAATATGCAGTAAATTTTGTTTCTTAACTTTTATTTATTAATTTCACCGCCGTTAGGCATCTTTTGGCTCAATAAAGGTTAAATAAATAAATAAATAATACAGTAAAATAAAATATACTCTATTTTACTAATCTTGTAGTGATTCAGTACCTACCAGTTACCTTACCTCCGAATACCTCAAGAATACCTCACACGGATACCTCATACCTTCGAACCAGTTACCAGTTACCTACGTTGTTAATATGAAACATATACGCGGTCGTCAAAATAGTGTTTTAAATAGTGTAGTATGTATGAAAGAAAATGTAAATATAAATAGGTGATTTTACAAATAAATTATTCATTCGACAATCGGACAGATCACGAGTTTCATTATGAATCCTATGAAGAACCTCTAAAATCTTATTATTGCACGAAATTTGTGCAAAACACTTACTGGCAACATTAAGTGTCGACAAGGTCAAAACTTGCACAATTCTACAGCTTGACGCGAGCAAAAAGTATCCTTATTGATTTGATGCTAAGGTTAGTTTTTAAAAGTTGCGATTCTCGTGCAATTTGACCAATGGCTGATGAATATTTTATGTAAAGGTAATAATAACGTGTATCTAAGTGTGGGTAACTGGCGACAGTGGTTTTGTTTCAAAACTGACTCGATGGCCTTTCTATCCTCCTTTATCTGTTCTGTGGGTATTTCGTTCGGCATATTATACCAATTGTGTACCATTTTTCTTTTACATCTCTGTAAGTATATCTTATAAATATAGTATTATTATTTAATATATTTGATTACGTAAAATAAATATTGCAGATTTATTTTGTCACAATTCAAATCACTTTCAGAACAAAACCTACGATCTAGGAAAAAATGCAAATGGCCGCCGGCATCACGCCCGCGCCATCTGGCGGCCGCGTAGGCTGATGCTGTTTTAATTATAATGCCATTATGCCACATGTCATACATACCCGAATTTCTTTGTGGGGAGATCTGGGGAGAGTACAATGGCAAGCTCTATGCTATGATATTCGCTGCGACCAATAGACGTCCCACTGTTGGACACGGCTCTCCCCGACAGACGCAGCGGGAGGTCTAGAGCATACTCCACCACGCTGCTCCAATGCGGATTGGAGGAGGGGTTAGTGGCCAACCCAGTGTCGAATGTTCTCAAGCCACCCGAAGGTCTTCGACAAGGCTTAACGACTGTTTCCACCATTGAAAACAACCGGGACCGACGGCTTTACGTGCCCTCCGAAGCACGGTAGCGTCTGAAATGTTTTGCCACTAGCTGTCACCCATCCACAAACCGACCGCGCCCGTCGTTGCTTAACTCTTTCGATCACATTGAATCGACGCGAGCCATTGAGCTATGGACGCTACATGGATGCTATGATATTGGATTGGGGAAAATCACACAAGCTAAGCTCCTCAGTTCTGGCATTTGACCGTGCTTTCTGGAGTTCAACGTAACTTCAGAAGCCTATAAACCATGCTGGCCAATTACAGATTGGCATACCCCATATGCCGTCGAGAGCATAATGGAGAAGCAAGCAAGGTTTCCTCACAATGTTTTGCTTCCCTTTGAGTTACAGCGACTGACCGATTTAAATGTTGTTAAATATAGTTTGATAAAATAAAATAACGCTAAAGATTTAGTCACGTAACAAAAAATAAATACCTATAATACTGTCACCAGACTCATTTCCGTCTCAGGTGACCGGAGGGCTGGCAGCTTTTTCGCCCAAAAAATTAGCCTCGCTATACAGCGGGGCAACGCTGCCAGCGTTCTAGGTACAATGCCACAAGGCCTGTTTCTGGATGACATATTTATTTTGTAAATATTTCTTTTTAAATAATTCTTTGTTTTAGTTTAAGGTTTTATTGTCCTATAATACTTAAAATAAATAACGGCCGTGTTTCTTTCTATGTATGGAAAATTCTTACCAGTTCATTATTTTGTACATAAATAACAAAAAATATAAAATTATAAAAATATGAAAGCCAACTACAACTTTACTAATACGAAATGGTAAAAGCATTCCAGAACTCATTAAGGTAAAAGTTAATTATGATTCACATTTGTAATTTCAATCCTAGATAAGGCATTTTATAACCAAGTTGGTTCGGTCAATCGACATGCTATGGACAAACGAATTTTTTAATCATTTTGACCACTAAAATAATATCGTCACTATGCTTATAAGTAAAGCGGTATGTAAAGTTTATACTTTCACTTTATAGTCACTCTATATTAACCCAGAACTCTCGGCTTACGTGCCTTCCGAAGCTTGGAACCGTAACCCATCCAACTGGGATTCTTCGATGTTATTTAATTAAACAATTATTCAATTGTTTTTCAGGTATTCGAAAGCCTATTCCTCGTCCTCTTCACAGTTCCAGTGTTCAGTCAGTTAGGTGCCACTGGCCTCAGACCAGACGTCACTTTTGGGGACCACAATGAGCGCTTCGACATAGCCTCTCTAGTGAACTACCAGAATAAGTACTTCAGAGCTCAAGATGGTTCTGATTTTCGACGGAAACACGTGCCCAAGAAAAAGCTTAGGACCAATAAAAATAAAGATAAGAAAAAAGTGAACATTCTAAGAACTGAAGGCAGTGAAGATAGAAAATGGATTCTCAGCTCTTATAAGTCAAGGCAAAAGCTTGAAGAAAGAATTAAGAAAGACGCCGATGAAGAAATCAATAATTTGGCAAACATGATGCTTCTAAGATTGAACAGTATGAGGCGAAATGGTGAAGATGACTTTGCTTTTCATGACGACATGGAGAGTGGGGGAGGAAATGAATTTGATTTCCATGAAAACCTTGCTCGATTTCAAGATTTTCAAGCACATAAAACCGAAAAAAGGCAACAAAATATGGGTTACAGAAGAATAGATCCTGATGTAGATTTGTTTAACTATGCATTTCCCATTGACATGACAATTAATGGTTACTTAGTAGCACCTGAAGAATAATTGTACACTGTTTAATGTATTATTTAAGATCCATAACAATAGCAAAATTGCCGTGTAGGTATTTAATTAATATTCCCCAAAAATAGGAATTAAATGAAAATGTACTAACCGATGTTTTACAATTTGTTTGAAACCTTCATATGAAACGTGGAAATATTACCTTGGTATATGGTATGTAGGTATGCAGGTATCTATGTAGGTATCTATGTAGCTATACGAAATAATCTTTGAACGTGATTTTCGTCCATTTCAAAACGTTAGAGATTAATTTGAAACTGCATACTTATCAATTCATTCCCTTGATTGCAATAATAATTTTAAAAAAAATTGGTTGTCTACAAAAGCGTGCTTTTTGAATTGATAACATCTTATATATAGATGAACGCCAGCAACTCGCACGAAAAATCCTCCCGTTTCGCCAAGCGTTCCGCCAAACGTTCCGAGCGTGCATTCATTCAATTTTAGTCTGTAAGCCATAGCAATAGCGAATAATCGGTTG
This sequence comes from Carterocephalus palaemon, assembly GCA_944567765.1. Classification (NCBI taxonomy): domain Eukaryota; kingdom Metazoa; phylum Arthropoda; class Insecta; order Lepidoptera; family Hesperiidae; genus Carterocephalus; species Carterocephalus palaemon. Next base: position 788,191 of record OX155663.1, read on the forward strand.
TAATGATCTGTCATCATATCACAAAAATAATGCTGATAAGTCGAAACAATTAAATCATTATTCCGTATATTGACAATTACACGCTTCGCCTATCAACCGATTGATTGAGCCATGCAAGTCGTAACTGATTTTGCTTATCTCTCCAGCGATCAACAGCAAAATCTCTTTTTCAATATGCCTTCACTGTGTCTACATATAACCGTCGTTCTTAGTATTTTCTCCATCTGCGAACAAAGAAAGAATTCAATTAGCAGCAATTTGGAAAACGTTATGGATCAAATAATATCTCAATCAAATCCCAAAAATGTAGTGAACCGACTTCGATATGAACGTGGATTTATTAATCAAGAAAAAGAAAACAAAAGAAGCCACGTAAAGTCTTATATACGAGCCCCGTATTTCCTGAATAAACTAAACAATGCAAGATACCAAACTCAGTTGGAATATGACTTGGAAAATGATTTAGACCAAGCATTAAGATTCGAGAGCGATAGAATATGCAAAGCTAATTGTGGACGTACTAGCAGAAATTATCATACCAAATCATACAGAAATGGTGATGAACCTTTGAATGAATTTTCAAAAGTTGAATATATTTCGGATTTTCTTCATAATCTACAGAAAGCGAGGAGTCAAAACGAGTTGCAAAATGAGTTAGAAAATGACAGTATATGCAGGACTACGGGCAGATGTGAATGTGCTGGAGGAAGATGTGGACAACACAGAACAAGTGACAAGTCTTCTGAGGTTTTTAAAAATCTTGAAAATTTCCCAAGCACTCTTAATCTGTCTATCAAAAATACAAATCAAAGGCATCTGAAAGGGGATTTTCTGCAAGGTTTGGATCTAGACAGAATATGCAGAGCTATAGGTAGATGTGGATGTACCGGCGAAAGATGTGGTCAATCGTATAGAGCAGAAGACGAGACTAATGAAATTAAATCCCGTGTAGATGATTTGGATGTTGAGAATTTTAACAACGAATATCAAATGCTCGATAGGATATGCAAGGCCACAGGACGATGTGGTTGTGCTGGAGGAAGATGTGGACTAGACAGAAAAGGTGACAAAAGTACTGATGATTTTATACAACCTGAAAACTCTCCAACCTTTCATAATAAACTTAACGAAGAAGCAAATCAAAGAAAGTTAAAAGGTGATTTTCTGCAGGGTTTAGAGTTAGACAGCCTATGCAGAGCTACAGGTAGATGTGGATGTACTGGCGGTAGATGTGGTCAGCCGTTTAGAGCAGAAGACGAGACTAATGAAATTAAATCCCGTGTAGATGATTTGGATGTTGAGAATTTCAACAACGAAAATCATACTCTAGATAGGATATGCAAGGCTACAGGACGATGTGGTTGTGTCGGAGGAAGGTGTGGACATGACAGAACAAGTGATACTAATGCTGCTCGCGTAGATGACTTTAAAAATGAAAATTTACGCAATAAAAATCATATGATTGAAACTATCTTGGAACAAGCGTTGAGAATTGAGGTCGATAGGATATGCAAGGCTACAGGCAGATGTGGGTGTAGCGGAGGAAGGTGCGGCAAACGTGTTGCTATTGAGAGAACTGTCAATGAAGTCGAAAAAATTCTTGACAAACTCAATAAGGATTTAAGTAATGACCAGAATAAAGCTTCACTCACCGATACAAATACACAGGTTTATGACGAAATAATACCAATCCCTGATCAGAGCCAGCTAAAATACAATATTTTCAAACAGATGTTTGGCGATAGAGAGCAAGATCATGAAGACAGAAGTGAAGAAATAACCGACGATGAAGATGACTTTTTAGATCAGACTTTAAAAAGAATAGGTAAAATATATAAGATAAATGACGATTTAGAAGTCGTATTACTAGACGAGCCAGGCCCAAAAAGATTTCAGAACTCAGATAATAATTATTCATCTCTCTCTAGAATACTTGACGATGATGTACCAGTATTGAGAAGAAAACAACACTCAAGAGCTCGGAAAAGAATTTTGCCGCTTACCTGGCATCAGAAACAAAGAAAGTATCATAAAGTCAGTAAAAAATTTATCCCGAAGCTTGTCTGGAGAAGAAACATGCCAGAGCAGCCAAAATATGGTGTACCATTTGAATTGCAAGTTCAAGGATTAGGGCAATTCGATTAATATTGTTTCTATTTAAATTAGTTGCCCTAGTTGTCCTGGTTAAATAGTAGATATTTGACCTAGTGACTAGATTGACTTTTTAATAGTATGCTTTCCATAAATCTTAATTAAATAGAAATCATCCCCAAAAATGCATTTGTTATGTTTGCGGTGTATACCGAAGCATTGTCATGGTGACCATGGTGGAGTGGAGACAGGTCCCGTAACGCCTCGCTGCGACCCATAGACGTCCCACTGTTGGGCACGGGTCTCTCAGAATGGGAGGGATTAGGCCTTAGTCCACCACGCTGGCCAAGTGCGGATTGGCAGACTTCACATGCCTTCGAGAACATTATGAAGTACTCTCAGGCATGTAGGTTTCCTCACGATGTGTCCTTCACTGTTATAGCAAGTGACATTTAATTTATTAAATCGCACATAACTTAGAAAGTCATTGGTGCGTGCCGTTGGGGTTTGAACCCGGACCGCTCGATTGGTTAAGTCACTCATGTACTTAAGACAAATAAATAATTTGAATTTGAATTTGAATTTGAATTTGAATTTGAGAGGCGAGTTCGATAGCCACTGGGCTGTCACTCTCGTTACGCCTTACGGTGCTGAAATGAGATGCTTCGATCCCAAAAGTATTTTGAAGACGAGCACTGCAGTCTTGCGGAATCAGGGAACTTTTAAAATCATAAACCTAAAATCCTTTCGCGTTAATTCCATTTTTGCTACGAACGACGAACTTCTACTTGTGTTATAAATAAAATACGCGATTTCCCGCCAATTTTTTTTAAAATCAATGATTGAGTTTCATATGATTATAAAATAGAACATTCGTAATTAAAAAATTTATGAGCGGCCAAGAGCGCAGATCTTTAAACTTCCAGTTGGTATAGTTTACTTGTACAACCCATGGAAGTTATAGATCCTAATGTATTTATCCTGATAAATATGAGGGAGAATTAAAATATCCAAAAACCAACATCAACCCATGGAAGTAATAGATCATAATGTATTTATCCTGATAAATATGAGGGAGAATTAAAATATCCAAAAACCAAGATCAAAATAAAAAATCAGAAATAATAGTAATTCGTTTGTTGGCACAAGTCCCTCCCACAGTCACAATTGGAGGAGCAATGATATACACCTAATGGAGCTGTGCTCCAAGTGTATATCTATTGTGTGGACCTGTGCCCACGTGGTCCAGAGTATATTCACCACACTGGTTCAATGTGGATAGATTCGTTTATTCACGTAATATCAGTCAGGCAGGCAGTTTATTTTATATCAACATGAAAGTTGATCTAATTTAAAAAATACTAACAGTCGAACATCAGTAAAAAAGTAACTGCCTAATAGTTACTGGGTTGATTCTGTGGTACAATAACAAGACTTAATAGGCAGCTCCAATTTTCTTTAAACATGACCGACTGACATTGACACTAATTGACAGTGACCATGATTGTCATGACTGACACATGACATGGGATTTTGTAAATTTGTTGTGTTGTGTACAGATTTTGTCGATTTAAATTTTAGAAAAATAAATACAGTAGGTAGAGTTTGCTTGTTGTTATTAAATCAAACACGTAACACAGAGAGTGTTCCTTGAAATCGAAAGACGAAATTACAATAATCAAGATGGCAAACGACACTCCGGAAAGCGATTTTTCTATAGAATGTTTCCAAAACTATTCGGCACCAGAAGTTTTCGTGCAGGGCTTGGCGGGAATGGTGGATCAAACGGATGTGGAAGTTATCATTCGTGCGCAAAAGAACATGTGTGTATCATTAAAATGTATATGAACCGCTTTTATAGACGCGAACATCTTAGCCCTAAGAGTAGCCACCAAATTGTGGCCGACTTGAAACAAAGCGCTTACTAACTGGTATATTAATAACACCAGTCCGTGCTCCTAGTCACGGACAGTCCTCACTCCTATCAGTCCTCATACTTATAATAATAATAGTTTTTCTTATTTCGGATATTGATCCATATTTTTGTTAGTAACAATTGAAAAACTTAATAATAATGTTAGTAAATTACACATACAAACATACACATAAATTTATTTCATTATTATTCACATATTAATTTTTTTGCTGTGAGGGTAATTCAGTGTTTTGGTATGGGGCCATTATACCTCTGCCATTGTACACAGCAAGCTGTTGGGGCCGGCTCGCAGGCGCTGCCATAGCGATGCAACTCGTTTTCAGATGATAGCATGAAAGCCATCGACGCCCTACATAATGTAGCCCAATAGTTCACTAGTAGTGATTGCTTTATGCATTAAGCTCGCCATTTGTATCCTCTACATTTTGTATGTGGTTCAATAACGATAAATAAATAAAATAAGTAGATTATTGTATATTACCAGTCTTTGCTAACTTGACTAACCACCCCAGTCACTGATAAATCATTCTGATACCATCCACCTCATTTCGCTATACTGCAATACTCTCCAAGGCTGAACCACACCATTCATCCACACCATCCATCCATCATTCCATCCACACCTCATTGACTTCTCATTATCAATCACTTGTAGCTTCTCAAAGTCCTCTTTTTGGGAATCAGCTTCTAGCCAATTCCTTTTAGCTACAACAAGGATTGCTTCAAGTAGAGTGTTAATCGTGTCTTACAAGGCTGGAAATGCACATGTGATAACCCTAGTGTTGCATGTATCTATAGGCAATGGTGACCACTATGACACTAAGAATATAAGAATATATTTATTTTGCTTTGTAAAATTAACGTTAACAGCAATAAAATAAAGATATATATAATAACACAAAGCAAGAATAGGACCACACTGCATGTGCCATGATTTCTTTTTTTTTTTTTTTATGGAAAAAAGATAGCAAACGAGCTTGCAGCACCACCCATCCGCTGCCGCCCATGACAACTGTGACTGACTTTGAACAAGACTCAATTAGGGACTGGGATGGTTAGTCCAATTAGTTGAGAGAGTTAATTAGAACATTAGTTGGTCAGTTCGTTAGTAGGTATGAGGACTGGGGACTGTTAGTGATAGTTAGTCCTGTTAGTTGGTGTTAGTAATAGTCCAGTTAGTACTTGTTAGTAGGAGTCTCGTTCTAAGTCAGTCACAGATGTGTTGCTACCCTTGAGGACTAAGATGGTCGCCTCTAAAGAAGTGTAACCGGAATCCACACCTTTCCAACCGGACCACAATTGCTTTAAAAACAATTATTACACGGCAGAAATGGTACTAGGTACCGTGGCGGGCGGTGGTACTGCCCCGGGCGAACTCTATATGGAACCAATTAGCTTTCATATAAAACCTATTTGGTTCCCTATATATATATATATTCCCTATTTCAATGAAATCATGACGCTGATTTTCAGTGTGGCCCTTTTCGAGTTAGTTTGTACTACTACTGGTCTGTATTCCTGTTTTTCTATGTTACAAAAAATATAGTTCCATGCAAGTCACCCTATGAGCTTTTCTATCAGAAAATGTTAGATTTAAGTTCGAATAATTATTAAATAATTAAATAAATTAATTAAATATATGAATTAATTAATTAATTAAATAAATAAAACTTTAAATTCAACATTGAAGGTTGCAGCGGTTCGAGAAGACAACGGAGATGCTCACAAACTGCAACCAGCTGTCCGCCAGCCGCCTGCGCGCCGCCTCCACGGAGTTCAAGAAGCACACGCAACTGCTACTGGACATGAGGAAAGACCTAGAATTCATATTCAAGAAGATCCGGGCGATCAAAACTAAGTTGAGGTGATATATTTATTTTTGAAGAGTGACTGGAGATCTTTGACAATCCTTATTAAAAGCTTTTATTTAACTTCTGTCGTATGTATGTATGTATGGCCTGGAATCTTGCAATCAATAGTTGAGGTGATATATTTATTTTTGAAGAGTGACTAGAGATCTTTGACAATCCTTATTAAAAGCTTTTATTTAACTTCTGTCGTATGTATGTATGTATGGCCTGGAATCTTGCAATCAATAGTTGAGGTGATATATTTATTTTTGAAGAGTGACTAGAGATCTTTGACAATCCTTATTAAAAGCTTTTATTTAACTTCTGTCGTATTTATGTATGTATGTTATGTATGTATGTATGTCCTGGAATCTTGCAATCAATATTTCACCCACTTCCACTGAAGCTATCGAGCTGAAATCTGGCACACATATTAGGTTCCGATGACAATGCATGAAAATAAAATAAAAAATTATAAAAGCTTTTTAAAAAAAATAATTTTTTACAGTATAATTTCTTGCTAATAGACACTTCCTCTGTTGCTTTCTTCCAGCACCCAGTACCCTGAAGCCTACAAGGAAGCAGTGGCAGCATCCATGATGAACAGGAAACCGGTGGACGATGAAGAGGACGACTTCAGACGCTCGGACTCCAAACCCCAGTCCAAGATGGTCACCACAGTATCAACTGAGACCTTGAAACCGACAAGCGATGGACGGAAACCGAAGAAGGCTGTTAAGGAACTCACTCCGGGGACTTCTGAACCATCGGTGCAAGCTGAAGTGAAGGTTAAGAAGACAAGCAGCTCTTCGGAAACAGAAAGCGCTAGTTCCGGAGATGAGAGCAGCACGGATACGGGTTGAATTAGCGGAATAAAGGAAAATCATGTTGATAATCCATACTAATATTATAAATGTGAAAGTGTGTGTGTTTGTCCGGCTTTCACGTCGCAACGAAGCTATTATATGGTATGGTTTTAGTGTGTGAAGATAGTGAGGAGGGTGGAGAGTGACGTAGGCTACTTTTTACCGCGGTAAAACATCCCCATGGGAAGATATCGATGTTTTGTTATTTGCTAGATATTTAGTTCCGGATGTTGTTAATAGATGGCGTTAGTAAAATTCATTTGCAATTTCTGAATTTCGCTAACAAATTATACACTATACAAATGTGTCATGTATGATAAACAACTCATTGTTAATTCCCTTTGACCACGCGGGCGGAGCCGCGGGTAAAAGCTAGTTAGCGGAATAAAGGAAAATCATGTTGAAAATCAAATCAGCGCCATGGCTGCCTGTGAAACCATGGCATAAGCTGAGTGCGGTACCTTTTTTGCCATCAAACATTTTCATATCTGTTAAAATTTAAAAGCATTAATTAATGAAGTATGTAGGTACTAGTTAATAATAATTATAATTATATTTCTTATAGGAAAAAGATAGTTGTTAGATAAGTAAGTTCATAGTGTGTTAATATTATTTTGTTCTCTTGTAAATGTGTTGATGGCAAATAAAGATTTATTCCTTATTTATTCTATTCTATAAAATTATTTATGTAGCAAGGAGAAAATACCCAGTTATTGTTACTAAATAATCATGAGATATGATCAGATGTATAGATAAAGAGGTCATAAGTACAAAAAAATACATTGGTCCGGTCAAATATACATATGTATCTTGGAACTATATTTAACAATATTTGAAAACTTAGTGAAGTTGAGTAATACTATTGACAACAGCCTTAATACTACATATTAATACATATTACAATGATATTCTAAAGTCTAGTCTCGTAGCGTCCATAGCCCAATGGCTCGCTTCGATTCAATGTGATCGAAAGAGTTAAGCAACGACGGGCGCGGTCGGTTTGTGGATGGGTGACCGCTAGTGGCAAAAAATTCATGGACGCTACCGTGCTTCGGAGGGCACGTAAAGCCGTCGGTCCCGGTTGTTTTGAATGCTGGAAACAGTCGTCAAGCCTTGTCGAAGACCTTCGGGTGGCTTCAGAACATTCGACACTGGGTTGGCCACTAACCACTCCACCAATCCGCATTGGAGCAGCGTGGTGGAGTATGCTCTAGACCTCCCGCAGAAGTGTCTGTGGGGGAGACCCGTGCCCAGCAGTGGGACGTCTATGGGTCGAAGCGATTCTAAAGTCAAAATTCGACCACAATTCATTTTAAGTTGAACGTTAATAAGGTATCTCTATAATCATAGACTAAATTCAAACTAGTGTCCAAAGAGACATGACAATGTAACAAATAACATGCCATTGTGTCCAGGTAACCAACGCCAAGCCGCCGCCGATAGCTTATGAATCGCGACTACTACAATCTGTTCTCATTATTGTGTAAATATTATGGCAGCTTTGTTTGTAGTTTGTTGTTTTTATCTTTTAAGTAGTTTGTAGTTACTTAGAATTTCGTTATGCGTGTCCAATCACTAAAATAAATTATTTGACTTTGACTTTGAGCAAACATAAAACAGTGCTTTTTCATTCAGAAGTACGATGGTAATTATCTCAGGGTAAAACTTTAACAAGGCTATTTGAACTTAGAGCCGAGATACAAATGTTTAAGGTACCTATTTATTTTAATTTGCTAGACCGTTTATATGATAAAACTTGGTTGTTCCGACTGTCTTTTATGGCGGTTGGTAAGAGAGAAATAGGATGCTTTACGTCACGTTACTCAGTTAGTTAGTTTGTTAGCGATAACGACTCAGAAATGTTTCAAGATGATGTATATGAAGAATTGGTTCAATGCGCGCATCTTTTGAGACGTATTTTCCCGAAGAACAGAATGCAAAAAAATGAAATGAATTCATGGATTCATAAACCTTTTTTACCCAACTTGCAAAAGCCCGAAAGTATGTCAAACGAGATCTATGAATCTTTTTTAGAAATGACATTGGACACAAGTATGGAGTCACTGTTTAAAACGACGCATATCCAAAGCTTGCCAAAATGGCCCTGAATGTTCTCCCGTTTCCAACAACATACTTGTGCGAAACAGGATTATCAACTTATGCAACAACAAAAACAATTAGTACAATTAAAGATATTTTTTAGAAAAAAGCTTTTTATTTTAAATATAGATTTATTTTCATGCATTGTCATCGGAACCAAATACATATGTGTGCCAAATTTCAGCTCGATAGCTTCAGTGGAAGTGGGCGAAATATTGATTGCAAGATTCCAGGACATACATACATACGAGTGAAGTTAAATAAAAGCTTTTAATAAAATACCGCAATAGGTTTTTTTTAATTAGTAACATTGAACATTGATCTCGTATTATGCTTGTTAATAAAGAATGCACATAAAGACATTTTTGTTTTATTGTAGGGTTCCATCAAGAATTCCGCTTTCCAAAAGGTTCAGTCACCAAAGTAGTTTGAGAACCGCTGGTAAAGATGATTAACATTGTTAAAGGAATAATTTAAGTAATAATTAATATTCTGTAGTCGTGTATTCTTAAATAAATCATAAATGTCTTTTTCGTTTTTAAGAAATTAAAAATGTCACTTGCTATAACGGCGAAGGGACACATCGTGAGGAAACCTGCATGCCTGAGAGTTCATCATAACGTTCTCGAAGGTATGTGAAGTCTGCCAATCCGCACTTGGCCAGCGTAGTGGACTAAGGCCTAATCCCTCCCATTCTGAGAGGAGACCCGAGCCCAACAGTGGGACAAAGAAAGGATTGTGATGAGGATGATGAAATAAATCTTGTTTATTTTCTTAAAAGGGGAGGATTGTAATATGCCTATATTTTTTATGTTATTAACAGTACGTGTAACTAGATGTTTATTCTATTTTAAGACGAATCATCGGAAATTAGTAATTACTGCTGTTATCCTGAGTAAAGTCCTAACGACTATTTACTTTAACCCAAGACTAGAATCTACGTCATTTTGACCCCTACGAAAACGCATCTTCGTTTTCTCTTCCGCATTGTTGCTTCGATCGCGGTGTCATTTGAACCAACTCAGTAGTCAGTGGACACCACAGGGTACTTTGTTATGTATACAGAAAGTGGACACCGAGAGCTAACAAAAGACGGCTGTGCCATTTTGTAGATATCGCAATGTTGTAGGTCATTTTGACGTATGTTTGAGATTTGTGTAACTTTTGCACCAGTTTATGTTTTTAGAATGGGTTATTATAAAAGCATTTAACGTTGTTTTTTTGTTTTATTTCTAACGCAAAATATTGTTATTATATGAGTAAAACAAGTTGGCGTCCTCTAGACAGTTGAGTAATAAAAACATTGGCGTTCTTCTAGAAAAAAATGACACAAAGTCTGAAGAGGAAGTTTATGTGACTAACAATGATATCGTTAGCAATACTGGACAAGATGGTTGAGTTTTCGAACGAGCCAGCTTCTAGTCAGCCAGCCAGTGGTCCTTCCATTGAATCAACTATAATAGATATGGACATAGGGCAAGCGACAAACAGGTGGCCCATGTCAGTTTTTTTATGGTCAGTTGAACTAGGCTTTTGTGGATTCTTACTTATTTATTGGCACAACAAATTGACTAATAAAGAAAAACAAAAGAGCCGCAAAGAATTTATGAAAAAACTAGTGGACGCCCGCAGCTTCGCTCGCGTAGAATTAGACCCATCAACGACGTCTGCCCGCGTTCAGGTTGCCCCCTTGACTTCTAAAACGGCAAAGTTTCATACTAAATTTGCACCCCCGTTTTACCCCCTTAGGGGGTGAATTTTCAAAAATCCTTTCTTAGTGCTCCCCTACGTTATAAAAGGAACCCCTGTGCAAAATTTCAAGTCTCTAACCCTTATAGTTTAGGCCCTGTGTTGATATGTCAGTCAGTCAGTCATTCACCTTCTCCTTTTATATATATAGATTTAGTTCAAATTAAACTTTGCCATGGTTTAAAAAATGACTGGAAGCTCCTACTTTGAAGCGTACTTTGGATAAGAAGAATGAACGTAAGAATATTACGAATATTCTTACAACTGAACCCCAGACATCTTCAGATGATCCTGATGATGAACTAGAGCCAAAGAAGAGAGTCTATCGTGGGTATTGTTCGTATAAAAAAGATGCGCACTGCATCAAATGCAAAAAAACCTATAATATATCGAGCACAATATTGATGTTTGTCAAAATTGTTTATAGAGAGAGACTAAAAATTTTAATAAAACTATTTTATTATTATTAAGAGTCAACTACCTATTTGATCATAAAAGTAAGAAAAAAGTGCCTAATAACTTTTTGTAATGATTTTAGTACCTAGGAGTAAAATCCCCAGGATATCATGAAATTGTAATTTTTATATGACTACTACGTAATATTTTCGGTATTCACAGTTTATTAACATAATTATTTGTTCCTTTTAAATCATCACTAGTTTTTTAATCTATTGCATGAAAGAAATGCAAATTAAAACGTATTACCTACATATATGGGTATTTTTATCTTATAGCTCAAACTGACGTATGATTGGGCTTTAAAGAGCTAGTAAAATATGATTGGGCTTCTAGGGTTAACTGTTATTTAAAGATGTTGTTTATGCCGATGTTGGGATGTTGACATTCAGAGTATCCTGTACGAGTAATGTTTGCATTGTTCTACTAGTTTATAAACTCTTCCTTTCGATATAAGAGTTAGTTCCTTCAGTTGTCTTGCCGTACTCATATCAAACGTTATAATTAATTGTAACGCTGCTAGTTGTCATCCCAAGTCCCCTTGTGACCATCGAAACATTACACTACGACAGTTCAAGCAGCAGAGAGCCCACAAGCTAATAAGATGAGTGACTTAACTCTTCGGGACAAATTTCCTCAAGATATCTCATCCTGTGATTTATTTAACTTTAAGACATCACTATCAAACTACATAGAATGGTTAGTTAGTCAACCGTGCCCTGGCTCTGAGGTGTCTGGTTCAAAAGCCTTTGTAGGGTTTGACTCAGTGAAAATGAGAGCCACATTGATCAGAAATGTTAATAATCTAATCCCATTTGGGATATTGATTGGCTTAGTGCATGGGAACAATATAGACAGAATTAAAAACTCTATGAGATCTCATAGAAACAGAATGTATTTCCTGGAACTGAGTATAAAAGCCAAACTGAAGAGCAGAGGGGACTATGGTACAGTAACACTGTCACGGATGATAGCCTGTTTCCCAGAAATCGTGGCTGAAATATTGCACCATCATGAGAAATACCGTCTACCTATGGCTGTTGAATACACAGCATTACTACAAATACACAAAGAGTACCCATCCATCGCAAGACACCAGGCTGTGGCAAGTATAATTCCAACTGACATTCCCAAAAGTGATATAGCCAAAATCTTAGATGTCCTGATGGTTCCCCATCTGTTATTTTTTGAACAAATAAATCAGAAAAATGGCAACTGGAAAAAGTTGAAGAATCAGGAGAAAGCGAAAAAATGCAGCTCTTATATAAATATATCCTTCAACTCCAAGGTGCTATCAGAGTCAGAAAGGACCAGATTAAGTGTTATGTATGGAATTATTGTGGATAAGAGTATCTCGGCAAAGTGGAATTCAGTATCACAGACTGCTAGAAACTGGCTTCAGAAAAATTATACATTTGATCACCAATCCAATGACACCTGCATTGGATTAAACAAGATAGTTGCGTAAATGTATTTATTTGAACATGTATTCTCATATTTAGTTACTTCATCACAACCCTTTCTTTGTCCCACTGTTGGGCCGGGCCTCCTCTCAGAAAGTGAAGGATTAAGCCTTAGTCCACCACGCTGGCCAAGTGCGGATTGGCAGACTTATTATCCCATTATATTGAATTGTGTTAATATTCCTTTCTTTAGTCATAGAAATTTGTTATTTACTCACCTTATACCTACCAGATTTAGTTTTATTTATAGTTTGTGATGTTATATCAATTTAAATCATTGTCTTAGTATATATAAGTTAGGTTAAGTCTAAGCAGCTAATAGATTACATATTATGGATACTTGAAATATTTTTTATATATTTGCCATTCTTTCTTAAAAAACAATAAGCGTGAACATAAAATATCTGTACAATTATTATATTCAATTATTAGAGTGAACACACTGAAATAATTTAGTTATTAACCGTTATTGATTCGCTTTATTTAATAAAAAATATTAAGTCAAACTAGAAAACCTTCATTAATAGGTTATTTTAACTAAATAACTAATTTTTGACCAGGAAATGGAAACATTAAAATCTTCTTTTGTTTTACAAAAATTTCACTAAAAATATTTGATTTTTGCTGGCAGCACTTCCTGTAGGTGAGCTATAAAGCCATTTATTTAACAAACACATTATACGATTTGATAGTAAATTAATTGGCAAAGTGGTTTACAGATTTACTCATAGATGGCGCTGTTGAGCAGCAGAGTATGCTTTCTACATATTTTTGCTTTCTTCTTGATAAACTTTAACATAAAATAAAATACATATGTATTTATAACATTTTTTTTATTACAAACATTAATTTTTTTTAAAAATGATGATAATGTAATCAAAAATTAATTCTTCATTTATTAATTACACTCATTTATTATTTGGGCATATATCCCATAATTTACAAGGTTCGAAAAACGTGTCAGTCACTATTTACAAAAATTATTTGAAACCACAACAGAACAATGATCTATGTGAACTATATTTTTGATGAACATATTACAATTCTGTAAAGGCTTGTAGCATCACCACTGTGCTCCATTGTGGATTGACACAGGTGGTTAGTAGCCAACCCGATTGTCAAAAGTTTTAGGCAACCCAAAAGTCTCTGCAATAACCAACCAGCATTGATGGATTGACATATACAGGGTGTCCCAGAATGAATGGATAATCCTTGAGCCCCGCACAGAACAGCTCTCCAGCGCTTAGAAAAAAAAATCAAAAAAAAAAAAATTCCAAGTGATACCCAAAATATGATTTTTTTTAGAAAAACATACGTTATTTTAGCTTCACTTCACATTAATTTACACAACTGCCACAAATTAATGATATTCTTGGCGTTTTTGGTGTCATTTTATTCCTGATAGACTATACTACTAGAAATACATCAAATAATATAAGTATCTGTGATACTTTTTTTATAAAAAAAATAAGAACTTGAATTTTTAACATGAAATTTGATACCAAAATAATTTTGACATAGTTTGAGAGTGTTTCATGTAAAAAAAAGTATGAAAACGTAAGTGTCCAGCTATTTTAAAAACATGCGCAGTTAATACAGATTAAATAATGGTATAATACATCATTTTATCTAATACTACTACGAAGTTATTGCTATTGAGATGCAAAACGAGTAAATACGACTAAAATTAAAAAGTTAATGTCTTAATACATTTTAATAATTATAAAACATTTCAGGTGTCGTTGCGACCCATAGACGTCCCACTGCTGGGCACGGGTCTCCCCCACAGACACTGCTGCTGCGGGAGGTCCAGAGCATACTCCACCACGCTGCTCCAATGCGGATTGGTGGAGGGGTTAGTCTCCAACCCAGTGTCGAATGTTCTCAAGCCACCCGAAGGTCTTCGACAAGGCTTAACGACTGTTTCGTAGGAGGTAATGGAATCCCATTGGTTACAGATTGATGGCTGCCCTGCATATTATGGTACAAACGTCCGGGCTTATTTAAATGCCACGTATCCAAACAAATGGATTGGTCGTTTGGGTCCTATTCTGTGGCCTCCTCGATCTCCAGATTTATACTGTCGGGATGTTTTTTACTGGGGCTGTCTAAAGGAAGAAGTGTACTCAAAAACAATTTCAAATGAGGAATTACGCAGCCGTGTTCAAGAGGCCGCTTCAAAAATAAATGAACGACTCTACGGTTTCTTAGTAGAGCCTATAAAAGAAGATGTCGAGCGTGTATTAGAATCGGTGGCAGACAATTTGAACACCTGTTGTGAATAAAGATTGATGTAATGTACACCTGAAATGTAGCGTCCATAGCCCAATGGCTAGCGTCGATTCAATGTGACCGAAAGAGTTAAGCAACGACGGGCGCGGTCGGTTTGTGGATAGGTGAGCGCTAGTGGCAAAATTTCACGGACGCTACCGTGCTTCGGAGGGCACGTAAAGCCGTCGGTCCCGGTTGTTTTCAATGCTGGAAACAGTCGTTAAGCCTTGTCGAAGACCTTCGGGTGGCTTGAGAACATTCGACACTGGGTTGGCCACTAACCCCTCCACCAATCCGCATTGGAGCAGCGTGGTGGAGTATGCTCTGGACCTCCCGCAGCAGCAGTGTCTGTGGGGGAGACCCGTGCCCAGCAGTGGGACGTCTATGGGTCGCAGCCCTGACACCTGAAATGTTTTATTATTATTAAAATGTATTAAGACATTAACTTTTTAATTTTAGTCGTATTTACTCGTTTTGCATCTCAATAGCAATAACTTCGTAGTAGTATTAGATAAAATGATGTATTATACCATTATTTAATCTGTATTAACTGCGCATGTTTTTAAAATAGCTGGACACTTACGTTTTCATACTTTTTTTTTACATGAAACACTCTCAAACTATGTCAAAATTATTTTGGTATCAAATTTCATGTTAAAAATTCAAGTTCTTATTTTTTTTATAAAAAAAGTATCACAGATATTTATATTATTTGATGTATTTCTAGTAGTATAGTCTATCAGGAATAAAATGACACCAAAAACGCCAAGAATATCATTAATTTGTGGCAGTTGTGTAAATTAATGTGAAGTGAAGCTAAAATAACGTATGTTTTTCTAAAAAAAATCATATTTTGGGTATCACTTGGAATTTTTTTTTTTGATATTTTTTTCTAAGCGCTGGAGAGCTGTTCTGTGCGGGGCTCAAGGATTATCCATTCATTCTGGGACACCCTGTATATTTATTTACTGGAGAAACAATGTTAATTTTCACAATGACTCTTAGTTTAATTATGTGCAGATGGGTGATGCTGCATGCTTATTTCAATCACAGAAGGAAAACTAGATGGGAGTACTTCATACTTCTATAATGTTCAAATGCAATTTCGCTATCTGTGGCTGTGACATAACATTCATATCATAACATTCGTCTGACATAGAAATTACAGAAGTAAAATAAATATCGTGGACATTCTCACACACGGCCATCTGACCCCAACGTAGGCGCGAGCCTGTAATATGGGTGTCAGAGACTGATATACATACATAGATATTTTTAAATACATACTTAAATAGATAATATTAACATCCAGACACAGAACAAACACAAGTGTTCGTCACACGAATATTTGACCTGAGTGGGATTCGAACCCACGACCTCTGCTCAACAGACAGGGTCACTAACGATTTTGCAACCAAGTGGCTTTTAATTTGAACGGTCGGTAATCTTAGTCTAAATTAGACTGGTTTTGCTATGGACTCAAGACTAGTGATAAATGATGGCACTTTTTGAATTGACAGTCCTTTTAGTGATATCCATATTTATTCTTCTTTGATTTAAAGGTTTAGTTATGGATAAAAGCAATTAATTACAGAACATATACACAGTTGTCTTTTACAATGAATATTGGTACAATTAGATTATGAATTATCAGCTTCTTTCAAAGCATATTGTTTCTCTGGCTCCATATTATTAACAGCATACCTTTCGGTGTGTTCTTGTGCACTCTTGATAAAGCTCTCGCGCTCATACTTATACTCATGTGCAATTTCCTTAACCAGTGGGTCGTCTGGGTTTGGGTTAGCTAAGAGGTACTGGATGGCGATGAGAAGGGTCTCCAAGTTGATGGTTGGCAGCCATCCGTCCGTTTTCATCTTCAACATGTCCATGCAGATACGGCCAACTGAAATAGGTATTCAAAAGATCCAATAAGCAAATATATATTAGATGTACACTGCAGTTAGTGACAATCCCTGCGACCCATAGACGTCCCACTGTTGGGCACGGGTCTCCCCCACAGACACTGCTGCGGGAGGTCCATACCATGCTCCTAGGAGAGGAGCATACTCCACCACGCTGGATGGCGGAAAATCCAATGCGGATTGGTGGAGGGGTTAGTGGCCAACCCAGTGTCGAATGTTCTCAAGCCACCCGAAGGTCTTCGACAAGCCTTAACGACTGTTTCCAGCATTGAAAACAACCGGGACCGACGGCTTTACGTGCCCTCCGAAGCACGGTAGCATTCATGAAATTTTGCCACTAGAGGTCACCCATCCACAAACCGACCGCGTCCATCGTTGCTTAACTCTTTCGATCACATTGAATCGACGCGAGCCATTGGGCTATGGACGCTACAGTTTGTGACAAAGTGGCATCATAATTGCATCAGAAACTTTTTTAACTACTACAGCATCATAAAATATTATTGTGAGAATAATTCTGACTTGTAAAATAATTTAATTTTGTAGTCTAGTAATCTAGTTATGTTATTTGGGTAAAAATATAGACAATTTTTTTTTGAGATATTTGGTGTTGCAGAGACAGATATAAGAATAGTAGTATCCCTTCCATAACCTTAGCCCAACCATAACCATCCCCCACTTGTTATACATGAATAGATTAAACTTTCAAGCTAAATCTTAAGTAAGTATGTACATATGTTACCGGAAAAACCCGATTTAAGGACAAACTAGTTTGGCCTAGGCTAAACTATTTCTTCCTATACGCGATAGGATTAACCAGTATAGCCTAGTCCAAACTAATTTGTCCTAAGCCCAATAGGATAAACCAGTTTAGGCTAGTCAAAACTAATTTGTCCTAAGCCCGATAGGATAGACCAGTTAAGGCTAGGCCAAACTAGTTGATCCTGATATGAATACGCACACTCAAGGATAAACTGGTATGCTCTGTCTAAACATTATAGTATATCTAGAATGTCAATTTAAATAGATAAACTGAATAAAATACTCTGTAACTGGAAAATTATACAGTTAAAATTTTTTTTTTTAAAAACTTTTTAAAACTTTTTTTTTATTTTCATGCATTGTCATCGGAACCAACTATGTGTGCCAAATTTCAGCTCGATAGCTTCAGTGGAAGTGGGTGAAATATTGATTGCAAGATTCCAGGAATAATGGATACATACGAGTGAAGTTAAATAAAAGCTTTTAAAATGATCATTTTTATTAAAACCATAATGATTACTCGTTAAAAGTTACGGATAATTGGTGTGCTACCAAAGCAAACCATGTATAAATAAATAACAATTTTAATAATTGAGATATGTATGAGACATGAGTACTTTGTACGCATGCACTTTTTTCTAACTTGAAATTTAGTAGTAGCGCGGCTATATAACCACCTAGCTATTACATGGACCCAGGGCCGGATTTAGGGGAGAGCAAATGGTAGCCCCGTTACACAACAGACTTCGGAAAAAATATGTTGCATATTCCGACTAGCACGAGTAAACACTACTTAGTAAATAACTTTTGTTTTTTCTTTTTCGCTGTTTTACCTTCACCTTTACCTTTGTACAAACATGATTAAATTGTTCTTAAATATTAACAGAAATCATTTATCTATATTTTTGTATGTTTGTTAAATACTAAAATAATCTACTCAGTTTCACAATAAATTGATGATTGAAAAACTCAACTGAAAAAAGTTGTTCATCTCATTTGGAAAATAATTTGGGGCCAGGGGGCCTCCACTTCTTTGTTGCCCGAGACCTCCACACCTCTAAATCTGGCCCTGCATGGACCTAAACATAACTTGAAAATTGGGTCTAGTACATGCCTCTGCCTATCCCTTATGGAAATACATTCGAAATAATACATTAAGCTATAAGAAATATTACTATTACTACTACTACTACCTAGTAGTAATAATATTAATAATAATAAAAAATTTATTGTAATTAAGTATAGGTTTGACATAGTGGAATACAGAAATACAAGAAACCAAAAAAAAATAAAAACAAAATGACAACAGGAGCTGTCTCAGCTGTTGCTACTGCGGAGCTAGAGACCCGTGTAGCGCTGGTTTTCAGACAGCCCCTATACCCTGAGATGGAAGGCGGGTTGTTCCCCCATGCCAGCTGATTTAATAAATATAGAACTAAAATTAAAATATACTAGTAGTAGTACTAGTATAATCATTTAGCTGACCAGTTCATAACATCGACAAACCTTTGTCTATATTCGGGTGATAGATCGGTGTAGTAAATTTGACGTGCGGCGGCTCTAAAGGATATTTCTCTGGTATGTTTATCTCCAAGTTAAATGTTCCTTTTTCATACGGGGACCCCTCAGGACCCTTCATGCGCGCGAACAAGTGGTCGAAAACATCCTCCTCTTGAGGATAACATGATATACCGGTAGGCGGTTTTGTTCTAAACAACTGCATTTCTTTGTTTAGACGCGCCATTCTCATATTTCTATTCATCATAGCTTGTTTCTGAACTTAGTAGTGGATGACCAAGGTTTATCACAATGCAAGTTATGCAGGAAGAACAATATTACTCAATTTTTAATAAAAATACAAAATTATCTCTTTCTCTCACTTCACTCCACTTTTACAAACTGTCACTAAAATGTACTCTACCTACTCTGTCTGTGCCCTGTGCTGTCACTGTAAGTACCAGCCACAAACTAGCTAGAGATACTACCAGCACTGTTACCACGCACTGTTAGTACCCTAAATTAGGCACTTCTTTTTTCTTTTTACCCTAATTTTTTTTTAAACAAAAACAAATATAGGTTTAAATGCAATTTATTAATAAATTGAGGACACTGGTCGTGCCAGCTCAATTTTGCTGAAAAACAGCATGGCTAGTGCTATGCCTCTTACAAAAGCTAAACTATTATTAACTATTCCACCGCATTCAAACATTCTTGGAATGCATCCATAGTAGTCTGTCTGGGCTAGTATGTCATCTGCAGTATTTTTTTTCTTGAAATCGTACATTTAATTCGAAAACGTTTTCAACATTGCGTCTGTTGGAGTAACTGTTACGCAAGACTTATAATTAATTCCTTTTTAAGGCGTACCTCACCAGCATCAAATGTTGTAACATCTCAACAGATACAAACGAAGACAACTACGAACGAACTTTATAGCATGAATAAACCGGTTTTTCTCCGCACACGATATCTCTCGTCTCTCTTCCGCGTACACAATCCTTCGAGTGTGAAAGAGAAAAATAGATTATTGTCTATTGTTAGCGGAAAAGAATGGTACATCGTTTGGACCGTTCGGAAACACGTAGATATTCAATGAATTACCAATTTGCTTGCAAGGAGTATTATACATTCTCTAAAAATTCCCTATATATTTATTTTACCCTCATAAATCCCCTAAATAATTTTCTGCCCTAAAAAATACCCTAAATAATTTTCGACACTAAAAAATACCCTAAACGGCTGTCTTGTGGGACTATGTATAAAAATGTGGTTTTTGATGTGATAAAGTCTTATAAATCGATGAACGCCGGCTTCACGCACGAAAAATCGTGACTCATTGTCACGTTCCGCCTGAGCCGAGCGTGCAAGCGAGAGTGCGGAACAAGCGATAAAGAGGCACGATCGGCCTAAGCGTTCGGCTTGTGATGCATCCATCTCTCTTCCACTCCATCGGCTGATGCGTCCAAGTAGAATAGAGAAAGCATTGAGAGAAAGTGGCAGATCACTGACGGGGTTCGTTCACCCCTGGAGCGATTGCCTTGCCAGGATAGAAGGACCTTGATTACATCCGAATTCCCTCACGCAGGAGCAATCACAGCGCCGCGAAAGAGGAGGAAAGGTTTCATTCGTGAAAAGATGAAGTTATCACGTAAAAGTAATATATGAACGTTTTGTACACAGACGTACCTCACTTCTACATGCTTCTACCTACTTGAACTGTGGATTTTTTTAAGTAAAATTTTTTATATGCAGTAAATTAATAAATATTATGATGGTTCTCTAATAAATTCCGGTTTAAGCAAAATAAAATAAGTACGTAATTTAATTACCAATAAGTTATTGACAATAACAAAATTGCAGAACTTCAGTTCTATTCAAGACGTCTACATTTCATGATTTCTAAGTGCTATCCTGAAATGTCAAATAGGCAGATAGGCAGGTACATAAACTTAGCATTGTCCCGGGGAGAGTACGTCTTGGCGGTGTCTCTAGACATCGCCAACGCCTTTAACACCCTCCCCTGGGGCTGTATAGGGGCGGCGCTGGGCTATCATCGCGTGCCCGACTACCTGCGTCGTCTCCTCTTCGACTACTTCTCCGAGAGGGAAGTGGTGTACCCGACGCGCGACGGGTGGGGCCGCCGGGTCATGACGTGCGGTGTTCCACAGGGATCGGTTCTCGGGCCACTCCTGTGGAACATCGGCTACGACTGGGTGCTGCGGGGCGCCAATCTGCGGGGGGTCGACGTAACGTGTTACGCCGACGACACCCTCGTCACGTCCTGCGGCGCCACGTACCGCGAGGCGGCCCTGTTGGCGACGGCCGGAGTGGCCCAAGTGGTGGCCCGAATCCGCCGGCTGGGGCTGGAGGTGGCGCTGGAAAAGTCAGAGGCTCTGTGTTTCCGCGGAGCCCGACGCGCCCCTCCCGCAGGATCCCAGCTGGTGGTCGGCGGCGTCCCCATCGCTGTCGAGTCGACGATGCGGTACCTGGGCGTCGTCCTCGACAGCCGCTGGAACTTCCGGGAGCACTTCCGGCGGTTGGCCCCCAGGTTGTTGCGAGCGGCCGGAGCTCTGAGCTGGCTGCTGCCGAACCTGGGCGGGCCGACAGTCGCATGCCGGCGGTTGTACGCCGGGGTGGTGCGGTCGATGGCCCTCTACGGGGCCCCGATCTGGGCGGACACCCTGAGCGCCCAAAATAGGACTCTCCTGCGCCAAGCGCAACGGGTCATGGCGATCAGGGTGGTGAGAGGATACCGCACCGTCTCGTACGAGGCGGCGTGCGTCCTGGCCGGGACCCCACCGTGGGACCTGGACGCGGAGGTGCTCTCGGCGGTGTACTGGCGCCGCAGCGCAGCAGCACGAGCCAATGAGGTGGAGCCACAGCCGGAGGAGGCCGGGCGGCAGAGGCAACTCGACCGCCAGGTCCTCCTCCGGAAATGGAAGGACAGGCTGGCGGAGCCGACCGCCGGCAGAAGGACGGTGGAGGCGATTCGGCCCGTCCTAGAAAGGTGGGTCGATCGCCGACACGGGGCCCTCACCTTCCGCACTGTGCAGGTCCTGACGGGGCACGGTTGCTTCGGAAGGTACCTGTGCAGCGTGGCGGGTCGGGAGCCGACCGGCGTGTGCCACGCCTGTGGGTGTCCAGAGGACACAGCGGAGCACACGCTGGCGGAATGCCCTGAGTGGGCGGAGCCGCGGGCGACGCTCGCGGCGGTGATTGGGGGCGACCTGTCGCTGCCGGGCGTCGTGAGAGCCATGGTCGGCAGCGACAGAGCGTGGAAGGCGGTGCTCCGATTCTGCGAGGCAGTAATGGCGCAGAAGGAGGCGGCGGAGCGGGTGAGGGAAGACGACCCTCTGTCCAACCCAATCCGCCGTAAAAGAGTGGGCCGGAGGCGCCTGGCGCATGAGCGCCGCCTTCCCCCATAAGGTGGGTCTCCGGGCGGTGGAACCGGGGGGTACCATCGCCCAGTTGGAGGAGACCGCCGAGACGGCTGGCGTGTCCCGTGTTCCGGCACGCCAGGTTGAATGGTGAGTGGCGCCACAAGATGAGCGCCCCACAAGATGGGCCCCGATTCCCGGGCAACCGTCGGCGGAGCAGCGGAAGTGTGCGAAAGCGTTCCCGCAGCTCCGCCGGAAGACGGCGAGGAGGAACACCGCTGGTTTTTAGCCGGTAAGAGTCCGGCATAACCCGACAGCGCCCCCCCGCGCCTGTCGGGTATCCATGAGGATTTTCCAGCGAGAAAAAAAAAAAAAAAAAAAAAAAAAAAAAAAAAAAAAAAAAGGTACATAAACTTACGTACGTACATTAAAGTAAGTTCGAACGACCGGAGAAAATGAAATAAAAAAGGTGTATGTGGTTGATCACTGTAAAGTCAGTTTATTTTGTGAAGAAGCCTTAATATTTAAGGAATTATCTTAAATAGTTTTTTTTGGTTCCATTAATGTAGTTATAACTTTCATGTGTAGTGTTTTAATATTGTAATGTAGTGGTAGTCGCAAAGCGGCCGACACTCCCAACAAAATTGGTTTGTATTACATTTTTATGTATTATTGCTTGCCTTAAATATAAAGTAACACGTAACAAGATATTCCAGGAAGCGGTTGTAAGAGTTTTCTCCATAAAAATATCTTTTGTAACAATTATGTCTTGGAAATCGATACTCGTCGAAATATAACATAAGTAAACGTTTGGTTGAAATGATCGGGTAAATAACTATAGTTTTATGAGTTTGGTCAGCTCCATTGTTTTTATTTCACGTATGGAATGATGAACGTAATATAATATGCATGTATATAAATTGTAGTTCTCTGTTACCGTCCGTCTGCGCTTATTCTCAGAACACTGTTAGTTAAACATGCGCCTGTAAGAATTGTTTGATAATAAAGTCGATTGTTTCAACGAGTTAGTTTACTTTAACAGTGAAAAATAACATTTTCTTTTATGTAAGTATTATCACAAGATAATCCACTTCAGTTTATTTTATTGGGTTAATAACAACAATTTAAATTGCCAGACATGCAATGATACAATTACGATTAATTGAGAGTAACAACAACCCAAGATAAAAAAAACACAATGCAAAGAATAAATTTTACTAGCCAGTTAAGTTAGTAAGATTTAAATAATATGACATGCAAGTGATTTAGATTAATTTATTATTAGAATTATCAAGAGATTTTCGTAATTTTCTTTTTTGTCAAACCCAAAACTTATGGGTTGCTTGGATTGAACCTAGGACACACAGTTAAACAGCTGTTGAACTCACTGACCATTTCCCGCAGAGCTATTGTTGTGTGTCCTTAGTTCCTAGTCCTTAGTTAGGCTTTCAATGTGTCAGAAATATATCAATAAAACTAATCATGATTAAGTTAACCATACACAAAATGTGAAAATTCTGTGAGCGGACGTCTATTAACATGTTCTAACTATGAATGCAATACTAATCAGATTTGTGGTGTTCCATGTTCTAAACCTGATCCTGTCAATTCAACATTCAAATCCTGGCTTCGCAGTCATTACAGGAGCTGGAGATACATCGCACCAAGCGTTTTTATTGTTTAAGTATTTATTTAATTAATAGAAAGCTTTATTATGGAGGTTTTGTTTAATGTAATATTTAAATGTATCCTCTGAGAGACAAGTAATATTTCCAGGTATTTTATTGTAGAAGCAAACACAGTTCCCATAAAAGATTTTGATACTTAGTCTAGAGCTAGGTACAATCAATTTATCCTTATTTTTTGTACTAAAGTTATGTACACTGCTTTTTATTTGTACATACATAAAATGCTCATAAATATATTGGCATGGCACAGTTAAAATATTTATACTCTTAAACAATTCTCGCAGGATATCACGCTTTTGTAGGCCGTAGATACTCCTTATGGCTCGCTTTGTAAAATAAAGATGGTATCAATGTCGGCAGCACTACCCCACAGTAAGATTCTATAAAACATGATGCTGTGAAAGTAGCTAAAAATACGAGCCAAACTGTTATATCAGCGATCTGTCTGATCATTTTGACAGCGTAAGCAGCAGAACCTAATTTGCTGGACAATATATTGATGTAGGTGCCCCACTGGAGCTTTGAGTCAATGGTTATCCCTAAGAAAACCGTTTGGTCCACAAACTGCAGGATTTCATTGTTTAGGGTGACAACCATAGCCAGAATTTTCACATAGGGCAAAACAAATCTAAAACATTTAGTTTTTTTAAGGATTGAGTACAAGATTGTTGGCATCAAACCAGTCATTGATCAAATTAAGCTTATTTAGAGGTTTTCATCTTATTCCTCATAGGGAGGAAACTGTGACTGACTTGGACTATTACAACTACTAACTGAACTAGTTATTACTAACCCTGTTAGTTGTAACTCCTGTTAGTTGTTACAGGAATAAATATCACTAACAGTCTCCAGGCCTCATAAGCCACTAATGAACTGACTAACATTAGTTAGAACATTAGTTCTAATTAACTTTTAGCTGGACTAACCATCCACAGAGTACATTTTAACCATCCCAGTCCTTATTTGAGTCTTGTTAAAAGTCATTTTAAGGAAGTCTTAGTGAGTTAAAAGTAAGTCAGTCACAGTTGTCTTGGGCGGCAGCGGATGGGTGGTGTTGCTACTCGTAGCTCGTTTGTATATATAAAAAAAAGGTTCCATATTTGTGGTACCTATTTAAGTTATACGTGGACCCCCCGTAATCCGACTAACGTTTTGCAGGGCAGTGTAGACCTATCGAATTTGTCGGATTATAGAGTATTCTGCCCATAATTGCGTAGTAATAAATTGTCACAAATCTAAGCGGCACTTCAATGTTTCACTTTTATAGCGCCAAAAGCAGATTTGCTTCTTTTTACTAATTTTTGTTAATTTTATAATATAGACGGACAGACCGACATACGGGCCACTTGATGAGTGGTCACTGTCGTACAGACACGTGCGACACCAGGGGCATCCCAGGTGCTTTGCCTGCCTTGAAGTAAGCGTTTCACACTCTTTTTGAAGCGCTTCATGTCGTAACTCTCCTTCAGGGCCGGCGACGCATCGGCAACTCTTCTGGTGTTGCTTATGTCCATAGGCGACGGTGACTTACCATCAGGTGGCCCGTCCACTTGTTCGTTTGGCTAAAATCTATAAAAAAAACTCTTAAGGTTAAATCTCAGTCGGAGGCTCATTCCACAGGAGATGAGTTATGGTTATATCTATGTTTACTTATGTCTATGCCAGAACAGGGGGCCTAGACAAGTGGCAAAACCTAGAAGTAGAATAGATTAACAAATATATGGGATTGACATTCGCTCGCGACCAAATAGTCGTAAGCGAATGTCAATCCCATACATTTGTTGATCTATTCTACTAGCGTTTTTGCCCTTGTCTATGCCCCCAGAGCAACAAAAACAGTCCCCATTGCCACCACGACACCAACTCGTTTTTACCACTTGTCCTCGCAAGGCTGGCCTCAATAAGTCGGCTACTATTCACGCCAAGGTTTAATTCCACATTTATCGCCAGAATAGACATAATTGAAGCGCTCATGGCGCGCGACCAATTTAATCATTGAATTAAATCTATATCATAACTTTTCTAAGACAGACTTTTTCTGACTGTGCGTGTTAAAAAAGATATCGGGAGGAAACATGTGTGAGAGTTCACCATATTTCTCGATGGCATATGAAGTCCAACCTTCAATTGTGACCTGCGTGGTGGATGGCCTTTTTTTGTTTGTTTTACGAGTGGGAAACCTTGAAAAGGTACCCGAACGTCGTGTGAGCGACGCCGGGTTATGTGGGACTTTCACCCACTAAATCTCGCTTGGCGGCCTACTCCGGCGCTACAGGAGGGCTCCGGGTCTCGTAGAACGCGCCGGTGCCCTCCAGCGCTGCGCCCAAGACGGGCTCTTCCCGGTTTACTCAAGCTGTGCAGCCACAAACAGCGTCGTCTTTCCCGGGGTCACATGATGGACGGTTCGAGCTCCCCCTCTCACCGCCCGCAACCCCAGAAGTCCCCTTTTAGTCGCCTTTTACGACAGGCAGGGGCTACCGTAGCCGTAGCACTATTCTAGTCCCGAGCTACAGGGACAAAGCTAACTTCAAAAAGAAAATCGACCTATTGGACAATGAATGTATTGGACAATAACCTCCTTTTGAACGGTGAAGAAAAACTCATCGTTGCAGCTAGCAGGAGAGAGCTTATTTCTTAAATCGCACATCAGTACAATCTATACTAATATTATAAAGAAGAAACATTTAATTTTGTTTGTAATGTTTTCAAACAAAAACTTTCGACCGATTTCAAATATTCTTTTACCATTAAAAAGCTGCATCTTCACTGAGTGACATAGGCTATATAATATTACTAGGTGTAAACGAAACTATTGTTATGTCTAATTCCACTTTAATACAATAAAATAGAAGCACATATTATAGGTACTTTAATCTTATAATGAATTTTGACCGCATTCGGCGCAGCTTAATTTCCTCGATGACGTTTGGCAAACTCAACGTGGCTAAGAGCGCTTCGACTAACTTTCCCAATCTTTTATTTACTCGGGGAATCCCTATCAACCAAAAAATGTTTTTCGAAGTTTTCCTTCCTGTCCTTTTAAATTATTGATGAAATTCTTGGCACGTGTGACATTGTTATTTTTTTGCGTCTACACAGCTGCGGGAGGTCTAGAGCTAGAGCATACTCCACCACGCTGCTCCAACGCGGATTAGTAGGGTGGCCAACCCAGTGTCGAATGTTCTCAAGCCACCCGAAGGTCTTCGGAAAGGCTTAACGATTGTTTTCACCATTGAAAAATTAATTCATGCTCGTAGCTAAAATAGCTTTATTATATTTTATACTAGTGGACGCCCGCAGCTCGCGTTGAATTAGACATAACAATAGTTTCGTTTACACCTAGTAATATTATATAGTTAGCCTATGTAACTCATGAAGATGCAGCTTTCTAATGGTGAAAGAATTTTTGAAATCGGTCCAGTAATCTGTGTGAAAACATTACAAACAAATGTTTCCTCTTTATAATATTAGTATAGATGAACTAGTGGACGCCCGCAGCTTCGCTCGCGTAGAATTAGCCCCATTAACGACGTCTGCCCGCGTTCGGGTTGCCCACTTGACTTCAAAAACGGCAAAGTTTCATACTAACTTTGCACCCCCGTCTTACCCCCTTAGGGGGTGAATTTTCAAAAATCCTTTCTTAGTGCTCCCCTACGTTATAAAAGGAACCCCTGTGCAAAATTTCAAATTTCTAACCCTTATAGTTTAGGCCCTGCGTTGATATGTCAGTCAGTCAGTCAGTCGCCTTCTCCTTTTATATACAGGGTTATTGGTAATTCGACGTATTCCCGTTAGGAGGTGATAGGGGTGACTATTTGTGATAATTTTAACCCCCATATGCAAAAGTGAACCATTTTCGAGTTATCAAGCTTTTCAGCTTTTTTCAAAATAGGTCAGAAATGCAACATCAAAAATTTATTAAAAAAAAAGTATCAATTAAAATCAATTTTTTTCTTCTGATTTATAAAAACGATTAAGCAATGGTTATTTATCAACATTAAAACTACAATTATCTGTCCAACATTAAAAATGCGAGACGATTAACGATATTACTTCAATATTTTTTGAGATTTTTGTCCACTAAAATGCCTTAAAAACAAAAAAAACTCATATCAAACTTGGCTTGCAGATTATTTTAAAAACATAACCGTTTTCTTAGCTTTCCAACAAGGCCTATCAACTATGAACTTATTTTAAAAAAACTGAGAAAAACCGATTTTTACAAAGATTTTTAGTAGGCTCTACCACCTAAACACACGTAGTCGCAACATACAGGTATGTTTGTTAAATAATGTAGCTGTAGATCTCTTCTAGGCTTAAACTTGCAAGTCATGTATTTATAGCTGGCCAGTGCCAAGGCAGCAAATGTTTGTGTCGGTACCTGCCTACTAGTTAAACTGCTGTGTTGCCATTTTAATAAGGATGGGAAAAGCCGTGGGTTATCGAT
Source organism: Carterocephalus palaemon (assembly GCA_944567765.1). Taxonomy (NCBI): domain Eukaryota; kingdom Metazoa; phylum Arthropoda; class Insecta; order Lepidoptera; family Hesperiidae; genus Carterocephalus; species Carterocephalus palaemon. The sequence goes on from OX155663.1 coordinate 816,669, forward strand.
AAAGAAATGACTGATACAGCGGGCTATAGCGTATCGATAGGAAATTGTGTTTTATAATAAACTAGCTGACCTCGCAAACGTTTTTCTCCCATATGAAATGTCAAAGTGACGCGACGCTTCACGTCAATGAACGACGGTTAAAAATAAAAATACTCAAATAAATAGTGTTTAAAAAACATTTCCAGACCAAATTGTGAATCTAAACCATTCTCGAATCCTCTTGAACACACACAACATCTATGCAGCCGTTTAGGAGGAGTTCACTGTCATACACACGTACACAAGAAATATATATATATTAAGATTTCATTTCGTAAATGAATATAAATAATAGTAAATTTAATTCGTACTTAAGCAGGGGGATATGGTTTTCGTATCTTAATCCATCCATTCATCAGCCTTTCAAAGTCCACTGCTGGACATAGGCCTCCCTTAATCGGTGCCACTTGTATCTTGATAAAGCTTGTAAATTCTCCAAAAAAAAAAAATTGAGATGAATTTTGTTCGCCTTGTCGACTTATTAATGAAATTATGTCATAAAATATCTAGTAATAGGTTGGTGTAAATTGTACCAAGAAGTGCTGCCATGCATTAGTCATAGCTTTACACGTTAGTTATTTTTATCGACTCAAATATCGATAAGAAATCTGACAACCCTAAAGCTCTATGTAGCCATTAAATTGCACAATATCTTGTAATCCTACGTCGTTCACGCGATAACAGTTCTTACGTCAGCGCCAACAAATACGAATAGTCAGAGTGATTTAAGGACTTACTTGCATACTATCAGCAGCTCAACTTCCAGGATACTGAAGGACTGAAGGCCTGATAAGACAACGACTGAAGTGTAAAAGTTATCGTGGACTTATATCGCTCATACGGTAAGCTTCAATATCGTGTGAGTTGAAAAGGGAGCAAGAATATTACAAAACAGCGGTTGTACATAGGTGTATTCACATTCCCTCCACCAATCCGCTTTGGAGCAGCGTGGTGGAGTATGCTCTAGACCTCCCGCAGCAGTGTATGTGGGGGAGACCCGTGCCCAGCAGTGGGACGTCTATGGGTCGCAGCGAGCGACCGATATTCCTAATAACTCCAGTTATACGCGGGCGAAACCGTGGGAGAGCTAGCTAAAAAATAATACTAAAAAATAATACTATATAAAAAATAAGCTAGTTAAAAAATATAAACTTATCTGCTACCCTAGCTCAAATATTTTTCATTTTCAACAAAACAGCCTTGATCGTTTTTTTTTTTATGGATATAAGATATCAAACGAGCTTGCAGCACCACCCATCCGCTGCCGCCCATGACAACTGTGACTGACTTTGAACAAGACTCAATTAGGGACTGGGATGGTTAGTTCAGCTAGCTGAGAGAGTTAATCAGAACATTAGTTGGTCAGTTCGTTAGTGGGTATGAGGACTGGGGTCTGTTAGTGATAATTAGTCCTGTTAGTTGGTGTTAGTAATAGTCCAGATAGTAATTACTAGTAAGACTCTCGTTCCAGGTCAGTCACAAATGTGTTGCTACCCTTGAGGACTAAAATATTCACCATATAACCCCTTCCATTTCGAGAGGAGACCTGGGCCCAACAGTGGGACAAAGAAAGGCTGTGAATTGTGATGATTACCCTTCAAAATCGACAGTTGGTCACAGGCCTACGTAAATCTTTTCTCATCCGTAAATAACCTTAACCGTTGATTTCAGATGGAATGCTGTCAAGGACACTGGCCCACGATGGTTGCAGTTGCCCAATGGAGGCAGTCCTTAATGGACACAAAGTCGACTTAACTATTAAGTGGTAAGTCTCATTCTAATTGAACTCATACATTGATGGTTACTATTCTCCCACGGTAGCGTCCATAGCCCAATGGCTCGCGTCGATTCAATGTGATCGAAAGAGTTGTTACGGGCGGCTAGAGTGGGAGCTCAAACCGCCCACCCAGTAGCCCCGAGCAGGACGACGGTATGTGTGGCCGCATACCGTCGTAACAGGGCAGATTAGGGATGGGGCAGTACCTCCCAAGCAGAGGCCCAAATGAAGGGCACCGCGCTAAAAGGACTCCGGTCGCGTTCCATTGGAGATCCCGGAGTCCTCCACATAGCGCCGAGGAAGGCCACCGGGGGGTTTGAGTGCGGTAAAAATCCCACATAACCCTGTGTCGCACCGGGTACCTTTTGAAGGTTTCCCCCTCGACAACAAAAAATAAAGCGACGACGGGCGCGGTCGGTTTGTGGATGGGTGACCGCTAGTGGCAAAAAATTTATGGACGTTACCGTGCTTCGGAGGGCACGTAAAGCCGTCGGTCCCGGTTGTTTTCAATGGTGGAAAAAATCGTTAAGCCTTGTCGAAGACCTTCGGGTGGCTTGAGAACATTCGAAACTGGGTTGGCCACTAACCCCTACCATTTGAGCAGCGTGCGTGGTGGAGTATGCTATATCTAGACCTCCCGCTGTGTCCGTGGGGGAGACCCGTGCCAGCAGTGGGACGTCTATGGGTCGCAGCGAATTCTCCCACGTACTTGCAATAGCTTGCAATAGTTGATGGCGCGGTGGTGAGTGAGCCTGACTGCGCGGGTCCTAGGTTCGAATCTCGGCCGGGGCAAATATTTATATCGCAGATAAATATTGGACATACACGGAAAACATCACAATTTAGCTTCCTTGACCCGAATACGCAGCCGAGAGACAGCCCAGTCTCTCACTCGAGCGGTCCGGGTTCAAACCCAAGCGGCATGCGCCAATGACTTTTCTAAGTTATATTCGATTTAAAAAATTAAATGTCTCTTGCTGTAACGGTGAAGGACACATCGTGAGGAAACCTGCAGGCCTGAGAGTTGTTTATAATGTTCTCGAAGGCATGTGTAGTCTGTCCGCTCTTTGCCAGCGTGGTGGACTAAGGCCTAATCATCCCGAGAGGAGACCCGTGCCCAACAGTGGGACAAAGAAAGGGTTGTGGTAATGGCGGTATAACCTAACCTTACTCTAGTATATGTACGAGTATAGGTAGGTATGTGGTACCTAATGATGATAACCTTACGCTAGTATATTGTATAGGTATGTGTTATTGAAATCGCATGAAGTATTAGCTATTTCTTCCGCCTACCAACCAGCATTGATTGTTGTGGACAATGATGATAGCACAATGGACGACGTGGCCCGATCGACAAGACAATTATGCTCGTCCTTCATATGCCAGTCACGATACGTATCACCATGGTTACCGGAATACAAACATTATTGCACTAATACATACATTTGATAACATAAAATCACGCCTTGATTTGCTCATGTTATATTACAGGTACTTTTCATCTGTAGAGGTCTACCATGTAATAGGTTGTGTGTAAGCCCATTTACTAATTGGACTAACCATCCCAGTCACTAATTGAGTCTTGTTCAAAGTCAGTCACAGTTGTCATGGGCGGCAGCAGATGGGTGGTGCCGAGGTATGTATTCATAAAAAAAAGAGTGCCATAAGCTATTTTTAAGCGGGCGAAGCCGCGGGCAACAATTAAGATCATAATAATCTTGCTACATGCTACATTACTGCTATAATAATGGTTCGGTGAGTTGTTCATTTTCGTTTTTACTTCATAAAACTACCGACTCACCGTTCGTTTGATACGATGACGTCACCCATCCAGCAGTTTTACTGCGGCGATGACGTCACGTGTGTAATCATTTTATCAAGCTTGTGACTGGCACAAATAATTCTTGTGTAATTTTGATGTAGGTATTGGCTTATTACCGATTCGTTATTCTTCTGAGTGCCTTTCATATATTTTTTCTATAAAATAAGTTACTAAGTGACTGGCATAAATAATTCTTGTGCAATTTTGTATAAGTAGGTTTATTACCGATTCATTATTTCCTCTCTTCAGTAAGGTACCTTTCATATCTTTTTAAAATAAGTTAGCGACTGGCATAAACTTGGCATAAATATTTTTTGTGTAATTTTGTATTGTAGGTTTATTACCGATTCATTATTTCCTCTCTTCAGTATCTTTCATATCGTTTTTCTATAAATTTAGTTATTAAGTGACTGGTATAAACATTGATATATGGTATAAATATAAATAATTTTTGTGTTATGGTATAAACCTACATACAAAATACCTATATACAAAATTATATGTAGGTTTATTACCGATTCATTATTTCCTCTCCTGAGTACCTTTCATATATCTATATATATAAAAGGAGAAGGTGACTGACTGACTGACTGACTGACTGACTGACTGACTGACTGACATATCAACGCAGGGCCTAAACTATAAGGGTTAGAAACTTGAAATTTTGCACAGGGGTTCCTTTTATAACGTAGGGGAGCACTAAGAAAGGATTTTTGAAAATTCACCCCCTAGGGGGGTAAAACGGGGTTAAAAGTTAGTATGAAACTTTGCCGTTTTTGAAGTTAGTGAATGTCTAATTCCACGCGAGCGAGGCTGCGGGCGTCCACTAGTTTTTTCTATAAATGAAGTTAATAAGTGACTGGCGTAAATAATTCTTCTGTAATATATGTTGGTATTCGTTAATTACCGATTCATTATTTCCTGTCCTGAGTACCATTCATATCTTTTTTCTATAAAATAAGTTATTAAATGAAGCAACGTTCAATTTCACAACGAAATTAACTGTAACTACCTAACCAATTATAATTACCTACAGCAATTATAATTGGGCGAAATTGATAGGCATCTGGGGATCGTTTCAATAACCTCTGGCTTATCTCACTGGTCAGCAGGCGAAATTGTGTTACTATCTGGGATACCAACACGGTAGGCTTTTAACGCTGAGAAGTTAAGGTGTAGTTTTTTTTTATGGATACAAGATAGCAAACGAGCTTGCAGCACCACCCATCCGCTGCCGCCCATGACAACTGTGACTGACTTTTGACTCAATTAGGGACTGGGATGGTTGGTACAATTAGTTGAGAGGGTTAATTAAACATAAACATAAAAAATTAGTTTGTCAGTTCGATATTGGGTATGAGGACTGGGGACTGTTAGAGTCAGTTAGTCCTGTTAGTTGGTGTACAGATGTGTTGCTACCCTTGAGGACTAAGATGGTCGCCTCTAAAGAAGTGTAACCGGAATCCACACCTTTCCAACCGGACCACAATTGCTTTAAATACAATTATTACACGGCAGAAATGGTACTAGGTACCGTGGCGGGCGGTGGTACTGCCCCGGGCGAACTCTATGTATATGGAACCAAATAGGTTTCATATCCCCTCAGAATCTATCCCCTCAGAATTTCCTCCGCATCTATCCCCTGGGAATTTCCTCCGCATCTATCCCCTCAGAATTTCCTCCGCATCTATCCCCTCAGAATTTCCACCGCATCTATCCCCTCAGAATTTCCTCCGCATCTATCCCCTCAGAATTTCCACCGCATCTATCCCCTCAGAATTTCCTCCGCCTCAGTCCGCCTCTTTCGTGCCGGCAGCTGTAACTGCATTTAATCTATTTCAGAGACATCTGTACCCATATTTAATCTCTGACAGCACTCAACGAACGACTCATGCATCTATTTTTATTTTTATAATATTTTCATTAGATTGCCCAAAAAACGCGACCCACATCGATAACCTTTTATACGTTGGTCTCCGGAGGCGGAACGACACACATATGTTATCGGATACGTTGAGAGCAGACAGATATCCGATAGCGTGGACATGTCAATCAACTGTCTATTTCTAGGACATCAGCTAGGTTAACTAAATTGTATCAGGCGTTACTTTGCACAAGTCGCAAAGTTGACTTTGCGATTAACCGTCGTGGAGTCTACTTACCCTGAGGAAGCCTTGTTTTGGGGCGAAACACCGTCGTCTATGGACACGTGCGACACCAGGAGTATCACAGGTGCTTTGCCTGCCTTGAATGGAGCGTTTCACACTCTTCTTGAAGCGCTCCATGTCGTAGCTCGAAGGAAAAAACCTCAGTCGGAAGCTCATTCCACACGAAACCAGGTCGCCGTAAAAAAGACCGCGAGAAACTTCAACTAACGTAATAATAAAAACGTCCACATAGCATACGTAAACTACTCAAGGCTAAAGGGCAGTTGCTACGAGGAAGACGTATTATTCTCGTCTCTGCCGAAACAGTCGATGCGATCTCAGTTAAGATGTGCGGGCGGACAACAACAGGGCTTAAGGCGAGGTATTGCGGATTAACCGTAATTTTGAATGTGTTTTATTCAAAAACAATAATAGAATTCTTGAAAAAATTTGTGTGTACTTAAGTACACGCGTTAGAAGTTATACTTCTTTGTATAACCTTTGCAAGAACAACCTGCACTGTCGATGTCTTATTTCAATCACCATGACATTGACGTTGTCATAAGAAGAACAACTGAAAATAAATAATTTTCGAGGTGGAAACTAGGCGATACCTAAAAGGTATTTAGTACATTGAAAGTTTTATTATAACGCATTATTTAGTTATATTAAGTTTATTTAAATATCACAAAAAATCACCGGAATAAGCCCGCAGACTTTGACAATTGAAAGTGTACACTGTCAAACCATCTTTTGACATTGTTGACTATAGCTAACTTCATCCTGTTGGTTTACGTTTCGGTGTGCGCGCGCATCGTAAAAATTTACTCTCATCATTTTTCCCTAACGCGCCAAAACAAGTATTACTTCAAAAATATTTCAGTATTTTATCTAGGAGCTTTCCTGACTAGACGTTCACTCATGTTCTTCAATACATCGACAAAAATCGCTAGGTCTTAACAGGAATCAAATGTCATTTTATTTGAGACCAGTATACGCCAGTAACTTCGCTCGCGTGGAGCAATAGTTTCGTTTACAAATATTATATAGCCTATGTCACTCAGTGAAGATGCAGCTTTCTAATGGTGAAAGAATTTTTGAAATCGGTCCAGTAGTTTTTGTGTAGTAATATTATATAGCCTATGTCACTCAGTGAAGATGCAGCTTTCTAATGGTGAAAGAATTTTTGAAATCGGTCCAGTAGTTATTGTGTGAAAACATTACAAACAAATCTTTCCTCTTTATAATATTAGTATTGATTGAACAAGTTTTAGAAAATAAAAAGGTGATATGGTATTTTGTATACGCTTAATGAACGTCACAACATTTTTGTATCTACCGCCGGTACACAAAGTTGATGCTACCGAGAAGAACACGGCAAGAAACTCGGTAGTTACTCTTTTCAAAGTGTTAACGACCTATTACACCCACTTTTCACCAGTTATATTTAGGTCTTATATGGAGTCTCTTGCCATACGCCAGACATATCCATACTCTATGACAGCATTGGGAATCTAAGGTTAGAAATACAAACCCCGAACTTTGCTCGCCCCAGGTTTGAATCGTTTTTTTTTTTATGGATAATAGATAGCAAACGAGCTTGCAGCACCACCCATCCACTGCCGCCCATGACAACTGACTGACTTAGCTTAACAGACATAAAATGTTTGTAACAAAATGTCCTGTTATAAACTCCAGCAAAAGTCCTTGATGGTAAAATACAGGCTGTCAAATGATCCTTCTATTTTCAGAAAGATTAATGACACGTTCTATTAAACACGAGACAGCTTAATGGTATCAATTGAAGCAAGCGTCGGGGACATATTAGCAAGGATTAGGCGCATGACAGACACCAGGGATGAGCGATAACTACAGAGGGAGATGGTGTTGATAATTATTATCTATGCTAGTGCTATGCTATCTATATAATATATATTATATACAGGGTGTCCCAGAATGAATGGATAATCCTTGAGCCCCGCACAGAACAGCTCTCCAGCGCTTAGAAAAAAATATCAAAAAAAAAAAATTCCAAGTGATACCCAAAATATGATTTTTTTTAGAAAAACATACGTTATTTTAGCTTCACTTCACATTCATTTACACAACTGCCACAAATTAATGATATTTTTGGCGTTTTTGGTGTCATTTTATTCCTGATAGACTATACTACTAGAAATACATCAAATAATATAAGTATCTGTGATACTTTTTTTATAAAAAAAATAAGAACTTGAATTTTTAACATGAAATTTGATACCAAAATAATTTTGACATAGTTTGAGAGTGTTTCATGTAAAAAAAAAGTATGAAAACGTAAGTGTCCAACTATTTTAAAAACATGCGCAGTTAATACAGATTAAATAATGGTATAATACATCATTTTATCTAATACTACTACGAAGTTATTGCTATTGAGATGCAAAACGAGTAAATACGACTAAAATTAAAAAGTTAATGTCTTAATACATTTTAATAATAATAAAACATTTCAGGTGTCGCTGCGACCCATAGACGTCCCACTGCTGGGCACGGGTCTCCCCCACAGACACTGCTGCTGCGGGAGGTCCAGAGCATACTCCACCACGCTGCTCCAATGCGGATTGGTGGAGGGGTTAGTGGCCAACCCAGTGTCGAATGTTCTCAAGCCACCCGAAGGTCTTCGACAAGGCTTAACGACTGTTTCCAGCATTGAAAACAACCGGGACGGACGGCTTTACGTGCCCTCCGAAGCACGGTAGCGTCCGTGAAATTTTGCCACTAGCGCTCACCTATCCACAAACCGACCGCGCCCGTCGTTGCTTAACTCTTTCGCTCACATTGAATCGACGCGAGCCATTGGGCTATGGACACTACATTTCAGGTGTACATTACATCAATCTTTATTCACAACAGGTGTTCAAATTGTCTGCCACCGATTCTAATACACGCTCGACATCTTCTTTTATAGGCTCTACTAAGAAACCGTGCGTAGAGTCATTCATTTATTTTTGAAGCGGCCTCTTGAACACGGCTGCGTAATTCCTCATTTGAAATTGTTTTCGAGTACACTTCTTCCTTTAGACAGCCCCAGTAAAAAACATCCCGACAGTTTAAATCTGGAGATCGAGGAGGCCACAGAATAGGACCCAAACGAGCAATCCATTTGTTTGGATACGTGGCATTTAAATAAGCCCGGACGTTTGTACCATAATATGCAGGGCAGCCATCATTCTGTAACCAATGGGATTCCATTACCTCCTACGAAACAGTCGTTAAGCCTTGTCTTCACTTCACCTTCGGGTGGCTTGAGAACATTCGACACTGGGTTGGCCACTAACCCCTCCACCAATCCGCATTGGAGCAGCGTGGTGGAGTATGCTCTGGACCTCCCGCAGCAGCAGTGTCTGTGGGGGAGACCCGTGCCCAGCAGTGGGACGTCTATGGGTCGCAGCGACACCTGAAATGTTTTATTATTATTAAAATGTATTAAGACATTAACTTTTTAATTTTAGTCGTATTTACTCGTTTTGCATCTCAATAGCAATAACTTCGTAGTAGTATTAGATAAAATGATGTATTATACCATTATTTAATCTGTATTAACTGCGCATGTTTTTAAAATAGTTGGACACTTACGTTTTCATACTTTTTTTTTACATGAAACACTCTCAAACTATGTCAAAATTATTTTGGTATCAAATTTCATGTTAAAAATTCAAGTTCTTATTTTTTTTATAAAAAAAGTATCACAGATACTTATATTATTTGATGTATTTCTAGTAGTATAGTCTATCAGGAATAAAATGACACCAAAAACGCCAAAAATATCATTAATTTGTGGCAGTTGTGTAAATGAATGTGAAGTGAAGCTAAAATAACGTATGTTTTTCTAAAAAAAATCATATTTTGGGTATCACTTGGAATTTTTTTTTTTTGATATTTTTTTCTAAGCGCTGGAGAGCTGTTCTGTGCGGGGCTCAAGGATTATCCATTCATTCTGGGACACCCTGTATATAAAAAAGGAGAAGGTGACTGACTGACTAACTGACATATTAACGCAGGGCCTAAACTATAAGGGTTAGAAACTTGAAATTTTGCACAGGGGTTCCTTTTATAACGTAGGGGAGCACTAAGAAAGGATTTTTGAAAATTCACCCCCTAAGGGGGTAAAACGGGGGTGCAAAGTTAGTATGAAACTTTGCCGTTTTTGAAGTTAGTGATGTCTAATTCCACGCGAGCGAAGCTGCGGGCGTCCACTAGTTATGATATAATCCAGAAGCTAAATTTGTACTTGGAATTTGGAACGTTTAAAATAGGGTTGCGTGTTACGTCTCTTGACTAAACTGTAGTCTTGATGTCTGCCGTCTGCGCAGTCCCTTACTAACATCACACCAGCTAACTTAAACCTCGTCCACTCCAATAGACATGTAGTTCACTGCACTGGCAGCCTCCGTCAGTTAGCAAACGAGCACGAGATTATCGAATACGAGCATTAGATGGCATTTTTTGACGACTTCGAGTCCTGGAACCTCAATTGACTGGTTGAGTCCGCGGGTTCGATTATCGGCCGAGAAATATAATTATTTCACAGATATTTTTTTATAGTACTCGGTAGACCGATTTTAAATTATTAACACAGTGTGAGCTTGAGCGTTTTTTTAATTAACATTTTTATAATTTTAAAATGTCAACTTTTCAATCAAATGTTCTAGACCATTGAGTTAAATATACATATATCAATGTTCTAGACTATCTAGAGAAACCATTTGGTATACATACATGTGTGTTATATAAACCAAATCCATACTTCCATACTAATATTATAAATGTGAAAGTAACTCTTGTCTGTCTGTCTGTCTGTCTGTGTTGCTTTCAAGCCAAAACTACTGAACCGATTTAAATGAAATTTGGTACACAGATAGTCTAGAGCCTGTGAAAGGACATAGGCTACATTTTATTTGGAAAAAAGTGTTGTAAGTGGTTGAAAAGGGGGTTGAAAGGTTCTATGAAAGTTTTGTCATTTTCAGAACTAGAAGCACAAAATTTATATTATAGGCTGTTGATTACATATAAATAAATATGGCATTCAAAGTTTGTAAAAAATTTTGTAAGGGTGTAAAATAAACATATTTTATTATGTCTAATTCCACGCAAGCGAAGCTGCGGGCGTCCACTAGTGAAAAATAAAGTCTGTGGTAAAACCAGATATGGAGGGGTTATCGACCTCGCAGTCTGTAACAGTGTCAAGGCTGACTGGAAGCGTCAAGGGCGTTCTATTTCTATAGCGCGGTCCATTCCAGTTCTAATAAAAATTATGGAGAGTCAAGGTGCATATTGTCCTTGTAGCTCGGGAGGACCAGAATAGTGCTACGGTATCCCCTGCCTGTCGTAAGAGGCTATTAAAAGGGGCTTCTGGGCTCACGGACGGCAAGAGTGGGAGCTCGAACCGTCCATCCAGTGAGCCCGGGAACGACGACGTTGTGTGTGGCTGCACAACGTTGTAGATGGGTTTCGACGTCTTTGAACGTTTCGTCTCGAGACGAGCCGGTCTTGGGCACAGCGCTGGGCACCGGCGCGTTCTATCAGAGATCCCGGAGCCCTCCACAAGCGCTGAGGAAGGCCACCTAGGGGGTTTTAGTGGGTGGAAATCCCACATAACCCGGCGTTGCCCCCACGATGTCGGGTACCTTTAAAAGGTTTTCCACTCGTAAAAAAAAGGAGCATCTATCCGAGTATATTAAGAAAAAGTAAAGTATCTTACCTTCATAAATAAGCATTTCAAAAGATGTAGATAAGATATGTTAATCTATATTATACTAGTGGACGCCCGCAGCTTCGCTCGCGTGGAATTAGACATTCACTAACTACAAAAACGGCAAATTTTCATACCAACTTTGCTCCCCCGTTTTACCCCCTTAGGGGGTTTTTTAAAAAAATCCGTTCTTAGTGCTCCCCTACGGAACCTAAGGGAACCCCTGTGCAAAATTTCAATTTTCTAACCCTTATAGTTTAGGCCCTGCGTTGATCTGTCAGTCAGTCAGTCAGCTTCTCCTTTTATCTTCTAACTAACCCCGCGAACTTTGTTCCGCGCAGGAAATAAATGAGTATATTTTTGATTTTATTTTTATTAGCATAGTACATAATATAAATAAAACAAATTAATTATTTTAATGATTCTTTATTGACCATTTATTTATATATTACCTTGTGACATTTCTCGTTTTATTTTCATGCGCAAGATCAAATAATGCAGATGGTCTTAAATTAATGTTAATAAATTTATTAATTTGACTTAATCTGGAGCGTTAAATGTGCGTTCGTGTTTTCCAGATGGTTGTTTATCCGCTCTGATCACCTCACCACTTTGTAGTCCTCATTTGGCATGTGCTCCAAAGCACTCTTGAACAGCCTGACCAACGCATGAAGTTCATGAAGTATTTGCTGCAGATCTTGTTTAATTGCTCTTTTCATTGCTGAATCTCTTGACGTCGATCATTTTGGCCATGCAGTATAATTGTAAAAAAATATTTTGTGCATCTTCGAGAGGTTGTAATGTTCCGATTCAATGGTAAATCTGTCTGTCCTTGTATCTACAAAATCAAAAGCAAAGTCAGTATTACTGATTTATAAATATATTTTTTTATAATTTGCATACATAACATAGTAATAACTATAGTATGTTAATGTTCTACATTATTCTTTGTAAGTACAAAAATTAAATAAATTAACACATACCTTTAATGTCGGATTAAATCCTCGTTCTTCCATAATGACTGCCCCAAATCAGGTCATTTGGAAACAACTATTATATTTTCGAATGTTTGCTAGAAAATGTCGTGATTCTGGTGTTTCGCCAAGAAACAATGAATGTAATGGTTCAGGTGGCGGACAGTAATCAGTTCTGAAATCGTATTGAAACGCTGCTCAATTCAAATCAGTACTTGATAAATTTCTTCTTGTTCTTCTAAAATTATCTAGTTCTCGAGCCGTTTCAGTGGCTGCCTCGCTTTGCTCTTGTGATTGAGAAGCACGAAGTCGCCATACTAACGCGGCGCTCTTCACGTGCCCTTTGATTCGCAATGTTTCGAATCCTACTTGGATTACGGCTTTGTCGGAAAAGAATTGATTGTCTTGGTCGCGGCATGGTATTGTTAATGATAATATCGACACAATAAGCTAATAGAAACTCGAAAAAAACATTTAAAATGTACTCTGTAAAACAAACACATCAACTGGTCGACTTCAAAAATTCCAAATTGTCAAATTATCAACTGTCACTAAAAAATAAAATAAAACGGAACGGTGTAAAAAGTATCCTATAGCAGTCCCCCGGTTCTAAGGTACCTCCCGACAAATTTTCAGCCAAATCGGTTCGGCCATTCTTGAGTTATAAATGGTGTAACTAACACGACTTTCTTTTATATATATAGATAAATAAAAGGAGAAGCTGACTGACTGACTGACTGACATATCAACGCAGGGCCTAAACTATAAGGGTTAGAAACTTGAAATTTGGCACAGGAGTTCCTTTTATAACGTAGGGGAGCACTAAGAAGTAACGCAGCTGATTTCATTACGTTGAACAATAGCGCCGGTGTCATTTCCATGTACAATAATTAGTGCAACCGATTATTCGCCTTATTTTTATGGGTCAGAGACTAAAATTGAATGAAGCTACATAATGTCCACTGATTTGATGGAGTGGAAGAGAGATGGATGCGTGCTTGTTCCGCGCTCTCGCTCGCACACGGAACGCTAGGCTTACTCTCAGCATGAGTCACGCTTTTTCGTGCGTGTAGGTTTTCATCAAAGTGTAAGACGTTTTCACGTCAAAATTTTTTACTGAATTACTCAATGCTGGTCTCAGATAAATCGTTCTTGACACAAAATGTCTGCGTCTATTTTAATACGAACACGCCGTTAAAATTAGTTCACCTGCTTAGAAATTAGAGGCATTTATAAATAAGTTGTCAACTCCGCCCCCGTAAAATTATTCCTAAATTAGTACAAGAAAACCAAGTACTTATATAGTACATACTTATATAGATAATTAACATCCAGACAGAACAAACACATGTGTTCGTCACGAATGTTTGTCCTGAGTGGGATTCGAACCCACGACCTGGCGTAACAGGGGTCACTACTACGCGCGGGCCCGTCGGGAATTAAATCATATTGTTATGATAATCACACGTTACGACACATCATTGTAGGTTATGATTATTATCGAACATCGAAACACCTCGAAGGAATGAAAACGCAATCTTATCTCGAAGAGAGAATTATAAGCCATTCATGAGGGCACGATATACGTACGCACATCGCTACAGCGTCACAGGCTAACAAGGGACACATACAAACTGCCTGCGTACTGCACATTCTACTATCGTACTATACCGGAGTGTTTTACTCTGTGCCACAATAGCTGTTTACAAATAGCGTACTGTGTACAACTCCGATACGGTTTTAAATATCGGAAGTCAATGCAGTGTCTGTAGTGAAGTAAGTGAAGTTGTTCAGACTGTACTGTCCTGTCAGTCAGTACCCTCGTGGTTGCGACGCTGAGCGGACGTTAGTGTATTTTAACGCGCGATATTTGTTCAATTATATTTTGGAGAAATTTTTAAAAGAACTGTTCATTAATTACAAAGGTGTTGTGTTAAAAATTGCTGTGATTTTTTTTACACGGTATGTATTATTTTTATTTTAAAAATGACTAATTACTTACGGTAATTCCGCACTCATACGCACGCGTGTAACAAAGTTGAGTACCAACTAAATATCCAATAAATTATGTATACTTTGTACCATATATAAACATCAACTGGCAATTAAAATGCATCTCACGCGAGGAAAATTACCCTATGCATACATAATTCAGAAGAGGCTGACATCTGAATAGTTTATGGGCTTAATCGAACCGGCTCATTTAAATTAAAAATCGAACGCTCCTTTTTTAAATTCAAATTTTCTCCATAAAGCGCGTCCATAGCCCAATGGCTCGAGTCGATTCAATGTGATCGAAAGAGTTAAGCAACGACGGGCGCGGTCGGTTTGTGGATGGGTGACCGCTAGTGCCAAAATTTCATGGACGCTACCGTGCTTCGGAGGGCACGTAAAGCCGTGGGTCCCGGTTGTTTTCAATTTTGGAAACAGTCGTTAAGCCTTGTCGAAGACCTTCGGGTGGCTTGAGAACATTCGACACTGGGTTGGCCACTAACCCCTCCACCAATCCGCATTGGAGCAGCGTGGTTGAGTATGCTCTAGACCTCCCACATATGCGGGAGACCCGTGCCCAGCAGTGGGACGTCTATGGGTCGCAGCGACACCATAAAGCCATTTTGACATGTTAAAATTGTCTTATCTCAGTGGAATAGTTGTTTTATCTTGGCGTTTTAAGTAATCTTGTGTGTTATCAATACCATGGAATATTTAAAATGGTGAAAGTAGTGAAAAAATTTACTTTTATAAGCCACATCGAGAAGTTAAACATTATTTCACAGACTATCTGTTCTAATTAGATTTAGTGCTAGGCGTAAGTGTTCCGAAATAAGTCGTACGACCTATTTCAGTAGATATAGGACTCAGACGAGAGTACTAAACTCGTTAGCCGTGTATCTATTTGAATCGGAATTTTGAACTTCGAATTATACAGTGCTAGTTGACTGTACCTACTACTGACCTTCACCAATCCGCTTAGAATAGAATAGAATAACGTTTACTGTAATAATCACACTACAAAATACACAAATGGCATGGTATTGTTAATGATAATATCGACACAATAAGCTAATAGAAACTCGAAAAAAACATTTAAAATGTACTCTGTAAAACAAACACATCAACTGGTCGACTTCAAAAATTCCAAATTGTCAAATTATCAACTGTCACTAAAAAATAAAATAAAACGGAACGGTGTAAAAAGTATCCTATAGCAGTCCCCCGGTTCTAAGGTACCTCCCGACAAATTTTCAGCCAAATCGGTTCGGCCATTCTTGAGTTATAAATGGTGTAACTAACACGACTTTCTTTTATATATATAGATAAATAAAAGGAGAAGCTGACTGACTGACTGACTGACATATCAACGCAGGGCCTAAACTATAAGGGTTAGAAACTTGAAATTTGGCACAGGAGTTCCTTTTATAACGTAGGGGAGCACTAAGAAGTAACGCAGCTGATTTCATTACGTTGAACAATAGCGCCGGTGTCATTTCCATGTACAATAATTAGTGCAACCGATTATTCGCCTTATTTTTATGGGTCAGAGACTAAAATTGAATGAAGCTACATAATGTCCACTGATTTGATGGAGTGGAAGAGAGATGGATGCGTGCTTGTTCCGCGCTCTCGCTCGCACACGGAACGCTAGGCTTACTCTCAGCATGAGTCACGCTTTTTCGTGCGTGTAGGTTTTCATCAAAGTGTAAGACGTTTTCACGTCAAAATTTTTTACTGAATTACTCAATGCTGGTCTCAGATAAATCGTTCTTGACACAAAATGTCTGCGTCTATTTTAATACGAACACGCCGTTAAAATTAGTTCACCTGCTTAGAAATTAGAGGCATTTATAAATAAGTTGTCAACTCCGCCCCCGTAAAATTATTCCTAAATTAGTACAAGAAAACCAAGTACTTATATAGTACATACTTATATAGATAATTAACATCCAGACAGAACAAACACATGTGTTCGTCACGAATGTTTGTCCTGAGTGGGATTCGAACCCACGACCTGGCGTAACAGGGGTCACTACTACGCGCGGGCCCGTCGGGAATTAAATCATATTGTTATGATAATCACACGTTACGACACATCATTGTAGGTTATGATTATTATCGAACATCGAAACACCTCGAAGGAATGAAAACGCAATCTTATCTCGAAGAGAGAATTATAAGCCATTCATGAGGGCACGATATACGTACGCACATCGCTACAGCGTCACAGGCTAACAAGGGACACATACAAACTGCCTGCGTACTGCACATTCTACTATCGTACTATACCGGAGTGTTTTACTCTGTGCCACAATAGCTGTTTACAAATAGCGTACTGTGTACAACTCCGATACGGTTTTAAATATCGGAAGTCAATGCAGTGTCTGTAGTGAAGTAAGTGAAGTTGTTCAGACTGTACTGTCCTGTCAGTCAGTACCCTCGTGGTTGCGACGCTGAGCGGACGTTAGTGTATTTTAACGCGCGATATTTGTTCAATTATATTTTGGAGAAATTTTTAAAAGAACTGTTCATTAATTACAAAGGTGTTGTGTTAAAAATTGCTGTGATTTTTTTTACACGGTATGTATTATTTTTATTTTAAAAATGACTAATTACTTACGGTAATTCCGCACTCATACGCACGCGTGTAACAAAGTTGAGTACCAACTAAATATCCAATAAATTATGTATACTTTGTACCATATATAAACATCAACTGGCAATTAAAATGCATCTCACGCGAGGAAAATTACCCTATGCATACATAATTCAGAAGAGGCTGACATCTGAATAGTTTATGGGCTTAATCGAACCGGCTCATTTAAATTAAAAATCGAACGCTCCTTTTTTAAATTCAAATTTTCTCCATAAAGCGCGTCCATAGCCCAATGGCTCGAGTCGATTCAATGTGATCGAAAGAGTTAAGCAACGACGGGCGCGGTCGGTTTGTGGATGGGTGACCGCTAGTGCCAAAATTTCATGGACGCTACCGTGCTTCGGAGGGCACGTAAAGCCGTGGGTCCCGGTTGTTTTCAATTTTGGAAACAGTCGTTAAGCCTTGTCGAAGACCTTCGGGTGGCTTGAGAACATTCGACACTGGGTTGGCCACTAACCCCTCCACCAATCCGCATTGGAGCAGCGTGGTTGAGTATGCTCTAGACCTCCCACATATGCGGGAGACCCGTGCCCAGCAGTGGGACGTCTATGGGTCGCAGCGACACCATAAAGCCATTTTGACATGTTAAAATTGTCTTATCTCAGTGGAATAGTTGTTTTATCTTGGCGTTTTAAGTAATCTTGTGTGTTATCAATACCATGGAATATTTAAAATGGTGAAAGTAGTGAAAAAATTTACTTTTATAAGCCACATCGAGAAGTTAAACATTATTTCACAGACTATCTGTTCTAATTAGATTTAGTGCTAGGCGTAAGTGTTCCGAAATAAGTCGTACGACCTATTTCAGTAGATATAGGACTCAGACGAGAGTACTAAACTCGTTAGCCGTGTATCTATTTGAATCGGAATTTTGAACTTCGAATTATACAGTGCTAGTTGACTGTACCTACTACTGACCTTCACCAATCCGCTTAGAATAGAATAGAATAACGTTTACTGTAATAATCACACTACAAAATACACAAATGGCATGGTATTGTTAATGATAATATCGACACAATAAGCTAATAGAAACTCGAAAAAAACATTTAAAATGTACTCTGTAAAACAAACACATCAACTGGTCGACTTCAAAAATTCCAAATTGTCAAATTATCAACTGTCACTAAAAAATAAAATAAAACGGAACGGTGTAAAAAGTATCCTATAGCAGTCCCCCGGTTCTAAGGTACCTCCCGACAAATTTTCAGCCAAATCGGTTCGGCCATTCTTGAGTTATAAATGGTGTAACTAACACGACTTTCTTTTATATATATAGATAAATAAAAGGAGAAGCTGACTGACTGACTGACTGACATATCAACGCAGGGCCTAAACTATAAGGGTTAGAAACTTGAAATTTGGCACAGGAGTTCCTTTTATAACGTAGGGGAGCACTAAGAAGTAACGCAGCTGATTTCATTACGTTGAACAATAGCGCCGGTGTCATTTCCATGTACAATAATTAGTGCAACCGATTATTCGCCTTATTTTTATGGGTCAGAGACTAAAATTGAATGAAGCTACATAATGTCCACTGATTTGATGGAGTGGAAGAGAGATGGATGCGTGCTTGTTCCGCGCTCTCGCTCGCACACGGAACGCTAGGCTTACTCTCAGCATGAGTCACGCTTTTTCGTGCGTGTAGGTTTTCATCAAAGTGTAAGACGTTTTCACGTCAAAATTTTTTACTGAATTACTCAATGCTGGTCTCAGATAAATCGTTCTTGACACAAAATGTCTGCGTCTATTTTAATACGAACACGCCGTTAAAATTAGTTCACCTGCTTAGAAATTAGAGGCATTTATAAATAAGTTGTCAACTCCGCCCCCGTAAAATTATTCCTAAATTAGTACAAGAAAACCAAGTACTTATATAGTACATACTTATATAGATAATTAACATCCAGACAGAACAAACACATGTGTTCGTCACGAATGTTTGTCCTGAGTGGGATTCGAACCCACGACCTGGCGTAACAGGGGTCACTACTACGCGCGGGCCCGTCGGGAATTAAATCATATTGTTATGATAATCACACGTTACGACACATCATTGTAGGTTATGATTATTATCGAACATCGAAACACCTCGAAGGAATGAAAACGCAATCTTATCTCGAAGAGAGAATTATAAGCCATTCATGAGGGCACGATATACGTACGCACATCGCTACAGCGTCACAGGCTAACAAGGGACACATACAAACTGCCTGCGTACTGCACATTCTACTATCGTACTATACCGGAGTGTTTTACTCTGTGCCACAATAGCTGTTTACAAATAGCGTACTGTGTACAACTCCGATACGGTTTTAAATATCGGAAGTCAATGCAGTGTCTGTAGTGAAGTAAGTGAAGTTGTTCAGACTGTACTGTCCTGTCAGTCAGTACCCTCGTGGTTGCGACGCTGAGCGGACGTTAGTGTATTTTAACGCGCGATATTTGTTCAATTATATTTTGGAGAAATTTTTAAAAGAACTGTTCATTAATTACAAAGGTGTTGTGTTAAAAATTGCTGTGATTTTTTTTACACGGTATGTATTATTTTTATTTTAAAAATGACTAATTACTTACGGTAATTCCGCACTCATACGCACGCGTGTAACAAAGTTGAGTACCAACTAAATATCCAATAAATTATGTATACTTTGTACCATATATAAACATCAACTGGCAATTAAAATGCATCTCACGCGAGGAAAATTACCCTATGCATACATAATTCAGAAGAGGCTGACATCTGAATAGTTTATGGGCTTAATCGAACCGGCTCATTTAAATTAAAAATCGAACGCTCCTTTTTTAAATTCAAATTTTCTCCATAAAGCGCGTCCATAGCCCAATGGCTCGAGTCGATTCAATGTGATCGAAAGAGTTAAGCAACGACGGGCGCGGTCGGTTTGTGGATGGGTGACCGCTAGTGCCAAAATTTCATGGACGCTACCGTGCTTCGGAGGGCACGTAAAGCCGTGGGTCCCGGTTGTTTTCAATTTTGGAAACAGTCGTTAAGCCTTGTCGAAGACCTTCGGGTGGCTTGAGAACATTCGACACTGGGTTGGCCACTAACCCCTCCACCAATCCGCATTGGAGCAGCGTGGTTGAGTATGCTCTAGACCTCCCACATATGCGGGAGACCCGTGCCCAGCAGTGGGACGTCTATGGGTCGCAGCGACACCATAAAGCCATTTTGACATGTTAAAATTGTCTTATCTCAGTGGAATAGTTGTTTTATCTTGGCGTTTTAAGTAATCTTGTGTGTTATCAATACCATGGAATATTTAAAATGGTGAAAGTAGTGAAAAAATTTACTTTTATAAGCCACATCGAGAAGTTAAACATTATTTCACAGACTATCTGTTCTAATTAGATTTAGTGCTAGGCGTAAGTGTTCCGAAATAAGTCGTACGACCTATTTCAGTAGATATAGGACTCAGACGAGAGTACTAAACTCGTTAGCCGTGTATCTATTTGAATCGGAATTTTGAACTTCGAATTATACAGTGCTAGTTGACTGTACCTACTACTGACCTTCACCAATCCGCTTAGAATAGAATAGAATAACGTTTACTGTAATAATCACACTACAAAATACACAAATGGCATGGTATTGTTAATGATAATATCGACACAATAAGCTAATAGAAACTCGAAAAAAACATTTAAAATGTACTCTGTAAAACAAACACATCAACTGGTCGACTTCAAAAATTCCAAATTGTCAAATTATCAACTGTCACTAAAAAATAAAATAAAACGGAACGGTGTAAAAAGTATCCTATAGCAGTCCCCCGGTTCTAAGGTACCTCCCGACAAATTTTCAGCCAAATCGGTTCGGCCATTCTTGAGTTATAAATGGTGTAACTAACACGACTTTCTTTTATATATATAGATAAATAAAAGGAGAAGCTGACTGACTGACTGACTGACATATCAACGCAGGGCCTAAACTATAAGGGTTAGAAACTTGAAATTTGGCACAGGAGTTCCTTTTATAACGTAGGGGAGCACTAAGAAGTAACGCAGCTGATTTCATTACGTTGAACAATAGCGCCGGTGTCATTTCCATGTACAATAATTAGTGCAACCGATTATTCGCCTTATTTTTATGGGTCAGAGACTAAAATTGAATGAAGCTACATAATGTCCACTGATTTGATGGAGTGGAAGAGAGATGGATGCGTGCTTGTTCCGCGCTCTCGCTCGCACACGGAACGCTAGGCTTACTCTCAGCATGAGTCACGCTTTTTCGTGCGTGTAGGTTTTCATCAAAGTGTAAGACGTTTTCACGTCAAAATTTTTTACTGAATTACTCAATGCTGGTCTCAGATAAATCGTTCTTGACACAAAATGTCTGCGTCTATTTTAATACGAACACGCCGTTAAAATTAGTTCACCTGCTTAGAAATTAGAGGCATTTATAAATAAGTTGTCAACTCCGCCCCCGTAAAATTATTCCTAAATTAGTACAAGAAAACCAAGTACTTATATAGTACATACTTATATAGATAATTAACATCCAGACAGAACAAACACATGTGTTCGTCACGAATGTTTGTCCTGAGTGGGATTCGAACCCACGACCTGGCGTAACAGGGGTCACTACTACGCGCGGGCCCGTCGGGAATTAAATCATATTGTTATGATAATCACACGTTACGACACATCATTGTAGGTTATGATTATTATCGAACATCGAAACACCTCGAAGGAATGAAAACGCAATCTTATCTCGAAGAGAGAATTATAAGCCATTCATGAGGGCACGATATACGTACGCACATCGCTACAGCGTCACAGGCTAACAAGGGACACATACAAACTGCCTGCGTACTGCACATTCTACTATCGTACTATACCGGAGTGTTTTACTCTGTGCCACAATAGCTGTTTACAAATAGCGTACTGTGTACAACTCCGATACGGTTTTAAATATCGGAAGTCAATGCAGTGTCTGTAGTGAAGTAAGTGAAGTTGTTCAGACTGTACTGTCCTGTCAGTCAGTACCCTCGTGGTTGCGACGCTGAGCGGACGTTAGTGTATTTTAACGCGCGATATTTGTTCAATTATATTTTGGAGAAATTTTTAAAAGAACTGTTCATTAATTACAAAGGTGTTGTGTTAAAAATTGCTGTGATTTTTTTTACACGGTATGTATTATTTTTATTTTAAAAATGACTAATTACTTACGGTAATTCCGCACTCATACGCACGCGTGTAACAAAGTTGAGTACCAACTAAATATCCAATAAATTATGTATACTTTGTACCATATATAAACATCAACTGGCAATTAAAATGCATCTCACGCGAGGAAAATTACCCTATGCATACATAATTCAGAAGAGGCTGACATCTGAATAGTTTATGGGCTTAATCGAACCGGCTCATTTAAATTAAAAATCGAACGCTCCTTTTTTAAATTCAAATTTTCTCCATAAAGCGCGTCCATAGCCCAATGGCTCGAGTCGATTCAATGTGATCGAAAGAGTTAAGCAACGACGGGCGCGGTCGGTTTGTGGATGGGTGACCGCTAGTGCCAAAATTTCATGGACGCTACCGTGCTTCGGAGGGCACGTAAAGCCGTGGGTCCCGGTTGTTTTCAATTTTGGAAACAGTCGTTAAGCCTTGTCGAAGACCTTCGGGTGGCTTGAGAACATTCGACACTGGGTTGGCCACTAACCCCTCCACCAATCCGCATTGGAGCAGCGTGGTTGAGTATGCTCTAGACCTCCCACATATGCGGGAGACCCGTGCCCAGCAGTGGGACGTCTATGGGTCGCAGCGACACCATAAAGCCATTTTGACATGTTAAAATTGTCTTATCTCAGTGGAATAGTTGTTTTATCTTGGCGTTTTAAGTAATCTTGTGTGTTATCAATACCATGGAATATTTAAAATGGTGAAAGTAGTGAAAAAATTTACTTTTATAAGCCACATCGAGAAGTTAAACATTATTTCACAGACTATCTGTTCTAATTAGATTTAGTGCTAGGCGTAAGTGTTCCGAAATAAGTCGTACGACCTATTTCAGTAGATATAGGACTCAGACGAGAGTACTAAACTCGTTAGCCGTGTATCTATTTGAATCGGAATTTTGAACTTCGAATTATACAGTGCTAGTTGACTGTACCTACTACTGACCTTCACCAATCCGCTTAGAATAGAATAGAATAACGTTTACTGTAATAATCACACTACAAAATACACAAATATGATATAAACAAACAATATACACTTAAAAGTAGGTCCAAAATAAATGTATACTATACCTAGATACTACTACTAGTAGGAGTATTCATTTTTAATACAAGAAATAAAGATAAATTGATTGTACCTCTAGACTAAGTAAAGTATCAAAAACATTTATAGGGTTGTGTTCGCTTCTACAATAAAATACCTGGAAATATTACTTGTCTCAGAAAATAAACAGTATAAAATTAAACAAAACCTCCATAAAAAATTATAAAATAAATGTCTACTTTATTATCAAAACCCATGGTGCGAAGTATCTCCAGCTCAACTTTAACTTTAATAATAATGTACCTGTATCAAATTATTATATTGTAAATATTAAAAAGAGTAACATCAAGTTTCTTGCCGTGTTCATCTCGGTAGCATCAACTTTGTTAAACGACGATTAAATAAAAAAAAAAGATGAAAAATGTAATGCCATTCATTAAGCGTACACAAAATACCGTATAATGAGAAATAAATGTAGTATCTGAGTAGAATTTCGGCGATCTCCATCACCACTCAGCATTCTCTAAATACATACTGTACGTAAATCCAAATTATTTGCTTGCCAATTTATTACGTTGTCAGGATGTCAGTGTATACAGGCTGTTTATCGCTGCGACCCATATACGTCCCACTGCTGGGCACGGGTCTCCCCCACAGACACTTCTGCGGGAGGTCTAGAGCATACTCAACCACGCTGCTCCAATACGGATTGGTGGAGGGGTTAGTGGCCAACCCAGTGTCGAATGTCCTCAAGCCACCCGAAGGTCTTCGACAAGGCTTAACGACTGTTTCCAGCGTTGAAAACAACCGGGACCGACGGCTTTACGTGCCCTGCGAAACACGGTAGCGTCCATGAAATTTTGCCACTAGCGGTCACCCATCCACAAACCGACCGCGCTCGTCGTTGCTTAACTCTTTCGATCACATTGAATCGACCTGAGCCATTGGGCTATGGACGCAATTGTATTACATAACAGAAGAAAATATTGCAATACTATATTCAATGCAAATTAATTTGAATTTGAAAAATGTAACATCCTGTATAAGCATGCGAAAACACATCTGAAGTTTGTCCCGACGCCGACAATGTCGGGAATAGAACCCGGAACCCCGTACAGTAATAAATTAGAAGTTCGTTTACAATAATACCTACAGGAAGCAAGTCGCTTGATGAAATGTAGTTTTTTAATATTACTTTTCGGATAATAAGGGAACTATTTTTCTTTTTACCGGTTTGATCGGTACACAGAATTGAAGAAAAGTCTTTTTATTTCTTTCAAGCTACAAGGAAGCTATTTTTTATTTGTTTCCATTCGAATTAATTTTGAAACTGTTCCGGATAGATTTTAATCTATACTAATATTATAAAGAGGTGCCCTCCGAAGCACGGTAGCGTCCATAAGATTTAGTTAGTCACTAGCGGCCACCCATTCACAAACGGACCGCGCCCGTCGTTGCTTAACTCTTTCGATCACATTGAATCGATGCGAGCCAATGGGCTATGGACTACACTGCTGGACATAGGCCTCCCTTAATCATAGCCTGTCTTCTCGATCCTGCGCCCTCTGATAGAGATGATAGATTATGTAAGTTGTTGTAAGATGCAGCTTTCTAATGGTGAATATAATGTGGAATTAGACATAGCAATAGTTTCGTTCACACCTAGTAATTTATATATATAAAAGGAGAAGGTGACTGACTGACTGACTGACTGACATATCAACGCAGGGCCTAAACTATAAGGGTTAGGTAGAAAGTTGAAATTTTGCACAGGGGTTCCTTTTATAACGTAGTGGAGCACTTAGAAAGGATTTTTGAAAATTCACCCCCTAAGGGTGAGGGTCACTCAGTGAAGACGCAGCTATCTAATGGTGAAAGTATTTTTGAAATCGGTCCAGTAGTTTTTGTGTGAAAACATTACAAACAAATGTTTCCTCTTTATAATATTAGTTTACAGTATAGATATGCAATAATAATATAATCGAAGGTAACATAATGTAACACAATTGATATGATTACGTATCGTATGACACACCGACATTATCATTTCATTCGCGATAGATATTATCGTTATGATTGCTGTTTTTTTTTTTTCATTATTATGTATGTAGAATATCAAGGCCACAGCTAACGTTCAGACTACAGAACTAGTGCGATGTGGACTCTGGTGGACGATTGATGTAAGTGTACTAGCAGTCACGTCCCCACTCCTCATACTGGTTCATACCCTTGACCTTGACTGAGAATGGTCGCCTTCATTCAACGTACCCTCTAAAGCACGGTTCGTTGTTTTAATCTTTCTTCAAGTATTCACGTTTATAAAATTTTCCACCATATAATCCTACTCTTAACTTGATCGATTCGCACCTCGTGAGTAAGTAAGCTTCACATTTATCATATCGCTGATAGGAGTGTTTTGAGTGTCCTCCATTTAACGGACGAGTGGTCGAATGATCTAGAACGAACACAAGGGTACTGTTGTAGATCATTCCGTATAAATTGATAGTTATTGCTTGCATGAATTACTGCCGACTTATACTCGCAGGCAAGTGTCGCACTAACGTTTAGATGTTCGGCGAATATTCGCTGAGCTACTCGCCTACGCTGTGTAATAGTTTGCGCGTCTTTCCTCACCTCTGTCTGTTGCACCAAGGGTCGTGGGTTCGAATCCCATTCAGGACAAATATTCGTGTGAGGAACACTTGTATCTGTTCTGTGTCTGGATGTTAATATTATCTATATTAGTATGTATTTGAGTCTCTGACACCCATAGTACAGGTTCGCGCCTACTTTGGGGTCAGATGGCCGTGTGTGAGAATGTCCAAGATATTTATATTTATATATCGCATCGCATCGAGTCGAACACGTTCCTCGCTGGAGTCGACGAATGATTAAATGACCATTGAACTTTACAGACAAGACCCCTTGTGGAGTGGTCGAAATTATACTACGTTATATAATCTGTGGTCGTAAATCGAAGTATGAAGTGGACGCCCGCGGCTTCGCTCGCGTGGAAGTAATAATAGATTCTTCTTAACGCGTTATCTTTAGCTCCACAAAGTAATGAATCCGTTAATGTGTTATCCCCTTTAAATAATAAATAAACAACAAACTTTACAACACTTTTTGTCTATTAAAAAGTAGCCTATGTCCTTTCTCAGACCAACTTTACACTTGGCCAGCGTGGTGGACTAAGGCCTTATCCCTCCCATTCTGTGAGGAGACCCGTGCCCAACAGTGGGACAAAGAACGGGTTGTGGTGAAGCGGTGAATGTAATTTTTTTTTATTTTGATATTTTTAAATTTTAGTGGCCCGAATGAAATATGTTTTAACGATGCATGTTTGTTTAATTGCTAACATTCAGTTTATTGAAGTGGTTTTTTTATAATTGAAAGATATAAACAAAGCCAAAAGTTTTACTTTAAACGAAAATTCATGGGCGGCAGCGCGCGGTGGTGCTGCAAGCTCGTTTGCTATCATATCCAAAAAAACAAACATTTTTTATTCATATAGATATTATAGTTATTTTGGGCCCTTGTCGCAGACCTCTACACCCTACCAAAACACTTGACTAGGAATTGAAATGTAAACAGTGTAATTAAAAGATTAATTTATGTTGACAATGAGCCAGGCTTACAAATAATCTGTGACGAACCTGATATTATTTACCTGTTACAATTAAAATATTTAAAAAAATTATTTGAATGAGTTAGTTAGAACTATGATTATTTTACCCTTAAGGGTAACATTTTTAGAAACTTTTAATGCCATATTTATTTACATGTAATCAACAGTCTAAAATATAAATTATTTATTGTTTTATGCTTCTAGTTCTGAAAATCACAATACTTTCATCCCCCTTTTCAACCCTTTATAACACTTTTTTTCCAATTAAAAAGTAGCCTATGTCCTTTCTCAGGCTCTAGACTATCTGTGTATCAAATTTCATTTCAATCGGTTAAGTAGTTTTGGCGTGAAAGCGAAACAGACAGACTAACAGACAGACAGTTACTTTCGCATTTATCTCACACACGGCCATCTGACCCCAAGGTAGGCGCGAGCCTGTAATTAATATTTATTTATAATAAGTATAAAATATTTTCTTGAAAGGCGCAATTGATTTCGTAAGATCATTATTTTCTATTGAAAACGTGAGCAAGTTCTAGTAACAGTGATTATAATAGTATGTAAATACAAATTGTTACATAACATTTTCGATGACAAATAACAAATATAGTAATATATGAGTATTTACCTATTTACACATACTACCACAAGGTGTTTGTCATATTGCATGTAAGAAATAGTAAGTCGAAAATACAAGAAAGAAAAGATTGATAGCAAAATAATGAAAAATATAAAATTTAAATAAAATTATAACAGTCAATTTCAACAGAAAATGTAAAAATGATGATAGTGATTAAACCATATGTACGTTTTTTGTTCCAGATAACCACCAGTGCAATATAAAATAATTTAAGAAAAAAGAAAAAAGTGGCGCGAACTTCACCGAAGACGGCCGCTTGTAAACACCACAGACTAAAGAGAAAGAAGAAAAAATATTAAAAGAAAAAAAACAAGTCCGTACGACTTTAAACTGCTTGTGATAAAGTAATTTTTAAGTTCAATCAGTATAAAAAGGGAATTCCAAATTCGAATACTCGCTAGTGATAATTTTGACAGATTAGTGATATTATTTAAATTTAAATTAGGAAGTTGATTGGAAGCGTGTGTAGTCTGTGGCGAGATGCGGGACACGATGAAGGCATGCCAGCATACCCTGTCCGATGACGTCGTGTACAAGGAAGTTGTGGTTATCGGTAAGTTAAATTTATCTACTCACATTGATTTTTCAAGTAAAAAAATAAATAAATATCCGCCTAGTGCGAGTCGGGCTCGCGCACTAAGGGTTCCGTACCATTATCCATAAAAATGGCAAAAAAAAATCATGTATTTTGTATGCGATTGATTTATTTTTTATGTATTTTTTAAAATTTGTTGTGATTTTGTTATTACGTCGGCAACAGAAATACTTCGTCAGTGAAAATTTCAACTGTCTGACTATCATGGTTCATGTGATACAGCCTGAGAGACGGACACCGGAGCCTTAGTAATAGGGTTTTACCACTACGGAACCCTAAAAAGATAGATGAAATATGTTACCTTTGAGTTCTCTACTCTACATTGAAGCTCGGAAATAATAATAGAATTCGATGTACTTAAATGTTGATATTGTTTCGTGGTGGTTCTTACCAATTACCGACGAAATTATTATTGGAAGTAACTTTTGTTGTTGTACTCGATAGATTAGCTGAGATCGAATATCGTATAAATACATTAATTGCAACGTTTACGGTAGTATAATTTTTAATTAGACCGACTTTGTTATTATACTAGTGAACGCCCGCAGCTTCGTTCGTTTGCACTGATTAGATATAATTACAACAAAAGTTACTTTTGTAGTTCCTGTCCTTCTCAAGGAAATAACCGGAAAATCTTTACACATTGAAGTTCAAATAGAAAAGATATTAACGGGGTAAAAGTCCATTCATCCGTCCGTCTAATCCTTTATCTGTTCCGTGGTCTAATCCAAGCTTATTATACACTAGTGGACGGCCGCAGTTTCGCTCGCGTGGAATTAGACAACAATACTTTCGTTTACACCTTTAATATTATATAGCCTATGTCACCCAGTGAACATACAGCTTTGTAATGGTGAAAGAATTTTTGAAATCGGTTCAGTAGTTTTTGTGTGAAAACATTACAAACAAATGTTTCCTCTTTATAATACTAGTATATTAAATTGAATTATATACAAAACAATTATGAAGCCATCAACCTATAACTTCTACCAAAACACCAACCAGTAATTACTTATAATAATAACCTTACGACTATCCGAAAATAGTAAATAAATAATAAATACCTAATAATAAATACCTACTATGATAATTTACAAATTCCCTTCAAACGACCTTAATTTATTGTTTACTTACCTAGTGAAGTACCCAAAAGTAAAATTTACTCTTCGCTCTTCACGTGCGTATCATCATCATCATCACAACCCTTTCTTTGTCCCACTGTTGGGCACGGGTCTCCTCTCGTGCGTATAGCGACATACGTGGTGGTCACAGAATTAGAAACACTTCTTATGAATAAAGAAAGTATAACTTCAATGTAAAAATGTTCGTAAAAAATAAATACATTCAATATTTAATAATCATACAATAATATAGCCACTCAAATAAAAAACTCATTAAATGCATAAAATATAAAACCTATTTTACTTTTAATTAAAAAATGAGTCTTACACATGAAGGAGTTTATTTTCTGCTGATAGCCGCTTGGACGCCTAATTAGAAACATTTTAAAAAAACATCCATATCTCGTTTTTTTTTTTAAATTGGAGAATATCATTTCATTCTTGGCTTTTTATATTATTTTGGCGGTAATTCAAAATTAAATCTGAATTTTATTTTGTTTAAAATGGGCAAAAATAAAAGTTGTGACGCGTCAACTAGGCAAATAATTGTTAATTTACATTTAGTTCATAAGTGGGCGTACACAAGAATAGCTGAGCATTTAAATTGTTCTGATATGAAAGTTTTTAATGCAATTGGTCATTATAAAACACATGGAACTGTTGAAAATGCTCTTAGAAAGGCTCGGCTAAGAAAAACCTCTCCCAAAGAAGATACGCTGATCGTTCGTGTTGCTAAAAAAGACCCAAGTAAAGGCTCCAACCAGATTAAAAATGAAGTTTTTTTCGCCTGATGACCCGAGAAACATCTCGTCAAGACTGATACGCCGAAGATTAGTGGAAGCTAAATTGTTTGGAAGAATCTCTCGAAAGGTACCGCTTCTTACCAAGCAACACCGAGAGAAGCGATTATTATTCGCTAAAAAATATGTTAAGTGAACGGTATGAGAATGGGAAAGAAGTGTTATTTTCAGATGAAACAAAAATAAATATGGTAAATTCCGATGGAAAGCGCTATGTTAGACGTCCTGTAAACAATGCTTTTAATTATAAATACACAAGGAGTATATAGTCAAGCAAGGTGGCGGTAACATTAAAGTTTGGGGGTGTTTTACCGGATGTGGAGTTGGACCCGTTGGGAAGGTTGAAGGTAAAATGGCTCAATGGCAATACAAAAATATCTTAGAGCACACAATGATTCCCTACTCGGATGATCATTTGCCTGTAACCTGGCTCTTTCAGCATGACAATGACCCTAAACACACGGCCAACAGCGTCAAATGTTTCCTTAGCGAACAGCGTATATCCGTTTTAGACTGGCCACCAAATAGTCCGGATTTAAACCCGATAGAAAATCTCTGGTATATTGTTAAAAAGAAAGTCTCAAACAAACGTAACACCAGTAAAAACGAACTATATGAAGCGTTTGTTGAAGAATGGAATTCAATCCCCCCTAGAAAAATGTATGAAATTGATTGAATCAATATCCACGTCGTTGCAGTGCTGTTATTAAAAATAAGGGATACGCCACTAAATATTAATTAACTATTGGTATGCTGTGGATAGTAACTATTTCGTAAATAACAATACTAATTACTAATACTTAAAAATATATTGTTTTTAATACTTTTTTGTTGTTGTTTCTAATTAGTTGACCATTACTGTTCATACCTTAAAACTGATTTAAATGTTTGTAAGTAATGTAATATTGAAACTGCACTTGTGTACTGGGAATTATATTGCTTTTCTGATAAATGATAAATCATTGAACATATTGTTGCCCTATTTATTGTTTAATTTCAAAATAAAAACGATTGCGGTGAAGTATCTTACACAATGTCAAGGACCGTTGGTAGTGTTTCTAATTAGACGTCCACCACTGTATATATATTTTTTAACTTTCCAGTATCACGTAAACTATAGAGCCCATTGTCATGCTATAAAGAATAAAGTTAAAAAATTATCTTGATGAAGTAACTTTCATTCGTAAGCATTAATATGATATCTTATACTTCTATCTATACTATACACACCGGCATATTTAGCGGAACACAAAAAAAAGCTCCATAATTAAAAAAATATGGTTTTATTTTAAAATCTACTTACTACACTTCTTTTGTTATTTAAAGTTTCATTTGTTTTACTTAAAATGAGATCACATTAAGAACAGATTTTGCGAGTAAAGGCTATTTGTGAAAAATGGTACATTTTTGAACTTTTCATGTAACCGGGAAAAGTGAAAATTAATATTAAAGTAACAATTAATTAAATTAGAAAAATGGTGATTAATATCGCGTATTTCCTCCACATGCTCTTATTAAAGTTTCTACCCGTCTAGGCATACTGAGAATGATGTTATCGATGGTCTCCTGGGATAGTCTCCGCCATTCCTCAACTACGGCGATTAGCAGTTCACCCACGTTGGCAGGAGCTGGAATTCTGGACTTAACTTTTCTTTTCAGCAAGTCCCAAACGTGCTCTATTGGGTTCATATCCGGTGATCGCGCCGGCAACTCCATAACAGTGATATTCATATCATTAAGATAAGCTTGAGTTAACCGAGCGGTATGCGGCCGAGCATTATCCTGCATTAAAAAAAATCGTCACCGATATATGGGGCAAACGGTACGACATTTTCTTCTAAAACTTCTCTGATATAGCGGTCTGCAGTCAGACTACCTCTGTCAATCACTACCAAGTCTGTGCGAGCTCCCAAACAAATGCCCGCCCAAACCATTATTGATCCACCACCGTATACAACTGTAGTTTCAAAATTTGTCTGAATGTATCGTTCTCCTTTGCATCTGTATATTCTTTGCCTGCCGTCAAATTGATTTAAGATAATTCTGCACTCATCACTAAACAATACCTTACTCCATTGGTCCGCGTTCGAAAGTCGATGTTCCGCTAAATATGCCGGTGTGTATATTATTATAAAGAGAAAACATTTGTTTGTAATGTTTTCACACAAAAACTACTGGACCGATTTCTTCGATCAAAAATTCTTTCACCATTAGAAAGCTGCATCTTCACTGAGTGACATAGGCTATGAGTATATAATATTAATAGGTGTAAACGAAACTATTGTTATGTCTAATTCCACGCGAACGAAGCTGCGGGCGTTCACTAGGTAACTAGTTATAACATATTCTGGACTAACTCATCTTTTTCTAAAGGCTAACTCAATATGTATGAATAATATTGCAAATCGATAGCAAAGCTAAAATTAGAAAAGTTATTAGATTTAGGTAAAAAAAAAACTGTATAATTAAATGACAAGATACATCCGATGAAATTAATTAGCGAATATTGCTGTTTCGTACTCAGGTCTCGTATATGAAATGTAAACAATGTTTGTAATTGGAATATTCCGTGATAACCGAGATAACTGGCCACGCTGGCACGATAAGCCCATTCGGGGCCAGCATCAATGAATGATAGCAGGTAGCCCGCGTGGAAACACGTTGATAAGTGATAATGATAAGTTATTATCAGGTTAATGATTATCAGAGTTATCCGCAGACGGATACAGCACCTGGCTGGCACCCTACGGGACCCTATTGCTAAGGCTCCGCTGTCTGTCTAAGTAGCGTCCATAGCTCAATGGCTCGCGTCGATTCAATGTGATCGAAAGAGTTAAGCAAGGACGGGCGCGGTCGGTTTGTGGATGGGTGAGCTAGTGGCAAAATTCAGATGGTGCCGGAATGATCCACATCACTCCGATTCTGAGAGGAGATCCACACAACAGTTGGGCAAAGAATGGGTTGTGGCACTGTTGGGCACGGGTCTCCTCTCAGAATGGGAAGGATTAGGCCTCAGTCCACCACGCTGGCCAAGTGCGGATTGGCAGACTTGACATACCTTCGGAAACATTATGAAAAATATTGTGAGCCG
Source organism: Carterocephalus palaemon (assembly GCA_944567765.1). Taxonomy (NCBI): domain Eukaryota; kingdom Metazoa; phylum Arthropoda; class Insecta; order Lepidoptera; family Hesperiidae; genus Carterocephalus; species Carterocephalus palaemon. Next base: position 849,931 of record OX155663.1, read on the forward strand.
TCACGGGACGCCTGGCAGATGTGAAACATCGAAATTATTTTGTACAAGTAATATGCATAAAAGTACAGATTATGACAGGAACTAAAACATAAAAGAAAAAAACAAGAAAAAAGAAAAACAAAAGAAAAACAAAAAAAACAAAACAAAAATAAACAATAAAAAAACAATAAAAAACTAAAAAAAAAAAAAAATTATATTTTATTAATAAAATAATTTGCGACCGTCATTTGTCGGAACTGTATAGTATATATTTTCCATATTCGCTTGCCACGCTCGCCACGCCAAAAATTTGGTTTGCCCTCCGCCTAAAGATGTTTCACATCAAAACTCTCAGGCATGCAGGTTCCTCACGATGTGTACTTCACCGTTACAGCAAGTGACATTTAATTTCTTAAATCGCACATAACTTAGAAAAGTCATTGGTGCGTGCCGCTGGGGTTTGAACCCGGACCGCTCGAGTGAGAGGCGAGTTCGATAGCCACTAGGCTGTCACCGCTTTATTTAACCATTGTGGTGGCGGGCAGTGGCCTCGAATGAACTCTAAATACAACCTTTTTATAGGTTTCTTAGATTTTACCAACTGTGAATTAAAGAATTTTCCAGGCAACGGTCCGAGCGGCATGGTGACGTCGTTCATGCTGGCGGGCCACGTGCCCTACCTGAGGCCTCTGCCCGAAGACCTGCCCATCGACGAGATGCTCCGAGCCAGGTCAGTTGCCAGCAGCACCATCCTTTTCAGTGCTGCAGGGTTGCGTGACACCAACTAACCCAGTCGCTGTCTTAGTAGGTGTAAATTCCGCTAAAATAAATTTGTATTTAATTTCTAAACTGTTATATTGTGAACTATTTAATTGTTTTTTTTATTGAATTATTTTGTAATATAATCTATATATCCTTATTTAGTTTAAATTTAAGAACATTATCTGTCTGAACTGCTCTATACGCGGGATCGCACTGAAAACCAGCGGTCGTGGTCCGACTTCACAGCTGTGTGCGGCCCTATTTTACTTTATCACTAACAGTCCCCAGTCCTCATACCCACTAACGAACTGACCAACTAATGTTCTAATTAACTCTCTCAGTTAGCTGAACTAACCATCCCAGTCTCTATTTGAGTCCCCCCCACCCCCCGTCTTGCTCAGATCTAGTCACAGTTGTCATATGCGGCAGCGGATGGGTGGTGCTGCAAGCTCGTTTGCTATCTTATATCCATAAAAAAAGCTGTATCAATCTCTTTAGAATGTACTATGACTTAAATTAAATCTTATTAAAAGCTTTTATTTAACTTCACTCGTATGTGTGTAATGTATGTATGTATGCCTGGAATCTTGCAATCAATATTTCACCCACTTCCACTGAAGCTATCGAGCTGAAATTTGGCACACATATTTGGTTCCGATGACAATGCATGAAAATAAAAAAAAAGTTTTAAAAAGCTTTTTTTAAAAAAAAAAATTTACGGTATAATTTGTAACGTTTTCATGTTTAATTTCCAGATTATCAAACTTGCCGCCTGGACAAAGTCTGTACGAAACTGATCTCATAGAATTAGCCGAGGGCCTGGAGGGCCGCAGCCAGAATCCCATTCCATTGCTCGTGAGTACACTTTTGTATATAAGTCGGCACGGAAGTTATATTTTGTATATATGTCGGTACGGAAGTGTAGAACTCTCTGAACGAAATTCGGAGGGGATAGATAAACTATATTAAATATCTTGGATGTCCAAGATCCGTGTGTGAGAATGTTCTCACACACGGCCATCTGACCCCAAAGTAGGCGCGAGCCTGTGATATGGGTGTCAGAGACTGATATACATACATAGATATTTTTAAATACATACTTAAATAGATAATATTAGTTGACCGGTAGAAAATGCCTTTTGGCATTAAGTCCGCTCATTGTAGATAATGCAATAAATGTTTAATAAATAATTAAATAAAATAATATTAACATCCAAACACAGAACAAATACACGAATATTTGTCCTGAGTGGGATTCGAACCCACGACCTCTGGCGCAACAGACAGGTACAAAGTGTAGCTCTGAACGAAATTTGGAGGGGATAGATGCGCGGTTATCAGTGCGGGGGACAATGCGACTGGCGAACCAATCAACGCACAGACTGACAACTTGTCTAGTGTTTGTTATTTTGTTCTTTTTTTTTAATAAAACTGTGAATATCAATGCAGATTGGCCCAATAAAACATAATTGTCATATTTTCAGAACGAAAACCTTTGTCTTTATTTGGTCCGTTGGCGTTCGTAAAGCACATTTATAACACATTTACTCGTAAAGGATCTCTTAATTCACCAATTTCAATATCGTAATGTATCTCATTACGCACTTGTGCGTTATTGTAATGTAAAACGCACGGGTTTCTTTTTAATAAGGTAAAAGATGCTCCGTCGAACGGTACTTTTTTCAATCTTAGCAAAGGGTTCTTATGTCAGAAAAATGGTCAACATTTTATGAATAAAATTAACTTTTGGAGATAAAATATAAAAAATAAACATGGAAATCTTTAATTTAATTAATTTTGCCAATAAATTACAATAATTTATCTGTAACAAAAACAAAAAAATATTAATTTACTTTATTAGTAATACTGGCTGTTTTTGTGCCATTGCCTTAAAAAAAGTGCTGATGCGCGCGCATCGCTAATTTGTGAACAAGTAAAAATTATTCCGCGCGCTTTTTCTTTTCGCTGTAGGTATTGTTTTTATTTGAAAATATCGTCTAAGAATGATAAGAATAAGAATAAGAATATATTTATTTTTGCTTTGTAAAATTAAAGTTAACAACAATAAAATAAAAACATATATATTAACACAAAGCAAGAATAGGACCACACTCAGCATGTGCCATGATTTCAATGAAATCATGACGCTGATTTTCAGTGTGGCCCTTTTCGAGTTAGTTTGGTCGATAAGAGAATGAAATAGAAAATTAACTAGGTATCAATAAACACATAGGGAACTAAAAATGTAAAAAGTACAAAAAAATTGTATTTTTTCTTTACCATTAAACTGTTTATAACAGCGCAGAGTGCAAATGATTTTACTGATTTGTAGCTTAAGTATAGTACAATTTGGTTTTTTTGTACCTAATTTGAGTGTTACAAGACAATTAACTAAAAGACTTCAATTAACAGATAAAAAATAAATAAAAAGTAATCATCAAAGTGATATTAACATAACCAATTTTTTGCTATTAGATACATATATATTATATATTGGAAACAATGTAATTGTAATTCTATATTGGAAACAAAAACTACTAGGTATATAGATCCTACCAACTTGAAAGAAATGAGATACTAACTAACTAAATACAAAAGCTTCTACGAAAACCTGGTCTACTAAGTACTTGTACAGTTGGATAAGTATTAAACTAAATTATGCCTTTTTAAATCAAATAAATATAATTCCTGAACACAATAAGAATTACCCATTACGGCAAAACTATTTAGAATTACAAAGAACTTCTGATTTTTTAAAATATTGAACAGTCTTAAAGTAAATACTAGCCTACATTATTACAACAACAGACTGAGTTCTACGGTACCATGAAGAAATTAAAACCAATTCTTAATATTTAAATATAAATGGTATCTTATGGTTTTCCGTTTCAGGTCATAATTAGTAGTTGAATGATAGAAATGTAAGATACACAATTTAAAAAAAATAAACTAAATAACAACTTGGGTGCCTATACTTAGTATAAGTTTTTCTCACTGAACAGCAGTTACATTGTAGGTACCTAATTATTAAAATGGTAATAACTTATTTTAACTTATTTTTTATATTATTTTACTTTATTTTTTTATTTTTCTACAATAGCATTATCAAATATTTTACACATGTCTTTCTGAGATTTAATCCAAAAACTTTTTAAACCTACGTCGCGTCGGGCATAGACATTACCGTTTCTCACCCAAATAAATTTCCATCCTGCACACCTTCCAGCCCTACGGACCTCATAGAATAAGTTCCTATTATACTGGGTGAGTCGCTCGTGACGATGATGATGATGAATTTATTAATTTATTTCCTCGCAAATATGTTATAAAACGTCATATGACACACGTGTGCTTTGATAATTACAGCCTCTGCTTTCTTGTAGCCCTCGCCTACGGCTCGGGCTAGCAATATCGCCTCGGCTGTAATTTTCAACTTACCGCACTTGTATCATAATGTATAAAATGGAATTGTAACCGTTTAATGTAAGAAAATCATTGAGCTTTGTTATTTTTCAATCACAACATCCGTAAGTGAATGAGACCATTATGGAATATGACTGATAGTATATTACATTTAATCACGTTACATAGTTAACGGTGTCAAAGGTGTAATATAATGGAGTATGGCTCCAGTACTATCGTAACGTCCACATTAATCTATCCCACGCGTGAACTGCAGCGTGCTGTCGCTGACCCCAGCGGTGGGGGCGACAGACGGACAGGCGATATTGATCGATTTATTGATACTAACTTGTAGCGTCCATAGCCCAATGGCTCGCGTCTCGATTTTATTGATACTAACTTTTAGCGTCCATAGTAATTGGGCTATGGATGGACGCTAAAAGTCCATAGATAAAATCTACGCAAGTCCATAGATAGAATCTACGCAAGTCCATAGATAAAATCTACGCAAGCCGCTTGCGTAGATTCTATGCGATCGAGAGTAAAGCAACGATGGACGCGGTTGGTCTGCGGATGGGTCAATGCCACAAGCGGTCAGCAAAGTTTCAAGGGCTATCGTGCTTCGGAGGGCACGTTAAGCCATCGGTTCCGGTTGTTTGCAATGCTGGAAACAATCGTCAAGACCTTGAGTCATTGAGTGGTTGAAAACATTCGACACTTGTTATTTATGACTATTCAAATTTAATATTTTTATATAATATCCAATAATTTTAGTGTAATCGGTAATACTTTATTGCTAAAAGATCGCAGTAAAAGTTAAGTATAAAATTTAAGAGCATGTAAAAAGGCGAAGTAGGTAATAACTATTCATAAATAAGTAGTAACTATTCACAACTATCTTGTCTGCGGTTGCTGTTATCAAAATGGGTAGACTAAGTGGTGGGACATAGATAACAATGCAAGTACATACATAGTGGAATATTTCTCAATATTAAAGTGGATGCTTTGATCCGTGGCGGGAAAAATAAATATGTTGTAACTTGTTAAAAAAAAAAGGTTTCATTTAAAATTTCGATCGAAGCCATCTTACTGAAATCCACCACCAAATCTATCCACTTCAAATACAATTAAAATTAACGCTTTATCATACCAAAATAGACTCCTTTCGTGCTAAACTAAACCGTACTGAATATACAGGCCTCAAATAGGAAAATGGGAGTATGGTAGAAATACAGGCGTCGAATAGTAGAATGGGACTATGGTAGAAATACAAGCATCAAATAGGAGAATGGGAGTATGGTAGAAATACAGGCATTAAATAGGAAAATGGAAATATGGTAGAAATACAGGCATCAAATAGGAAAATGGAAATATGGTAGAAATACAAGCATCAAATAGGAGAATGGTAGAAATACATACGTATCACTTTTACATTTAATAAGTTACATTAGTCAAAGTCAAATAATTTATTTCGTCATGAGGTGATTGGACACGAAACGACGAATGTCTAATCTTATAACTACAAACTACTCAGTGAAAATAGATATAATGCTATTCTAAACTGATCAATATTAAGCAACAAAACATTTTTTTACTATAAATATATAGGATTAGCTATTGATAATTGAATGAACAGCTAATCCTACAATAATAAGTACTTTACACTTATGAAGTATGTATTACAAATGCTGTATCTTAATTTTCCTTGGCAACAAATTATTCATTCATATTGTGACGACATTGGCACATTGGTGCAAAACTAAACCTGCCTGACGAGTTATTGAGCAGGTTCATTCACCATTCACTCATATTTAGGGTTCCTTTTGACTTGACGTGTAATATTAAAATAAGATATTAGTTTCAGATATTCAAATCTTCAGTATTTGTAAGGGTTCTTTTTAGCCGATTTATTTATAAATTTTATTGTATAACTTTACAATGGGGACATTATTTCCAACCAGTATTAGCTCGATTGGTTTAATCTATATCTTGTCAACTGTCATTGTCAGGAGCTCGTCCTTACTCTCTCTGTGGAACTGTCATTCATAGCAGTAATTCGGGAAATTTATAGATACTGTAAAAATGCTATCCGTGGATATCATAAATAAGAACAGTGTAATTACTAAATCTATAAAGAAGCGTTTCCTCAACACAACAATTTGTTTGTTTGGTCCTGCATTTATTATTACAAGCAAGCATAAGCATGTTGATTTTAGAAAACCTACGGAACAATCCATAGCGACTCGTGTTAATTTATTATCGTCACAGACTCGAAATGACAAAAAAAAACTGTAGCGGCCGTGAACGCCAAGTCACGGTACGGTCTGCATAAGTAATGACGACTTTTTGTGACTAACGAATGACTATTCAAAGTTGGTTCCTCTGTGACCTTATTTGCGCGTCATTCGTTTAGCGCTATTTTTTTTTACATCAGCTTATTTAAGGTTTCGCTGCAACCCATAGACGTGCTGATAGGCACGGGTCTCCCCCACAGACGAAGCTGCGGGAGGTCTAGAGCTTACTCCACTTGGACTAACCATCCCAGTCCCTAATTGAGTCTTGTTCAAAGTCAGTCACAGTTGTCATGGGCGGCAGCGGATGGGTGGTGCTGCAAGCTCGTTTGCTATCTTGTATTCATAAAAAAAAACGTTATCACGTTAAATTATCGTCCGTAAACCGTCTTTACAGACAACCATTTTTTTTAAACCTTGACTTTTACTCAGACAGTCCTAAGCATGACTGTATTGATAATATCAGGAAAATAATTCATCAAATTACGTCACACATACTATAGCTTTAATTGGTAATTAATAATGATTTTAAGAGGAATATATTATTTTCTGTGTCGACTGTTCCTATAGATGGCCTTTTTTTAACATGCTTATATTAGGTCCACTTGTATGTAACTCACAATGTAAGGGAATCTAAGATAGTTAATTTAACCATCTTCCAAGGATCGTAGCGTAATGAAAATAATAACCATTTTTTTTAAACCTTGACTTTTACTCAGACAGTCCTAAGCATGACTGTATTGATAATATCAGGAAAATAATTCATCAAATTACGTCACACATACTATAGCTTTAATTGGTAATTAATAATGATTTTAAGAGGAATATATTATTTTCTGTGTCGACTGTTCCTATAGATGGCCTTTTTTTAACATGCTTATATTAGGTCCACTTGTATGTAACTCACAATGTAAGGGAATCTAAGATAGTTAATTTAACCATCTTCCAAGGATCGTAGCGTAATGAAAATTGGCAGCTGTATGTACTTCTGAAACACATACAATAATATGGTACTGTCGAACTGATCTGATGATGGAGCCGGAAGATATTAACTGGAACTTCATGATGGAATATCGTATCATAGTCGTGTTTGCACTTGTGGTAAGGTCTTGTAATGAACTTTGACCACGATTAGGTTTCAAGGTCTCATGACTTCATTTTTAGTTGGATTTTTTATAAAAGAGTGTTTTTTTAGTTTTCTTAAACTATTAATTTATTTAACTTTAAGGGCATAATCCGGTTCTTGGTAACGTTTATATTAATCAGTCCGCGTAGTGGCCAGTGACGTAAGCTAAGGAAGTATCAATATACTAATACTAGTGGACGCCCGCAGCTTCGCTCGCGTAGTATTAGACCCATCAACGACGTCTGCCCGCGTTCGCGTTGCCCACTTGTCTTCAAAAACAAAAAGTTTAATACTAACTTTGCACCCCCGTTTTACCCCCTGAGGGGGTGAATTTTCAAAAATCCTTTCTTAGTGCTCCCCTATGTTATAAAAGGAACCCCTGTGCAAAATTTCAAGTTTCTAACCCTTATAGTTTAGGCCCTGCGTTGATATGTCAGTCAGTCAGTCAGTCACCTTCTCCTTTTATATATACCTAGTCAGGTCATAAGTATTGTCACACAGTAAAAACTTTTCTTTTAGAATGCTGGCCATAAAAAAGTTTATTGAATTCGAATTTCGAATTGTTCTTGAAAATAAAAATGTATGCTTTTTAGAATTTTACTCATTTTTAAATATGGAGTGGACGCTTAAAGAAGACCGTGTTGCAGTTATTGCGTTGCATCTTTGTGGTTACGCGCCAATTCAAATTTTTTAAAATATTGAAAAATTTTAATATAACCAAAAGATTCGTTTATCGTACCATCAAACGATACATTGAAGACTCTAGTGTAGATGATAGGTTAAGAAGTGGTCGCCCTCGGTCTGTTAGGACTCCAGCATTGATAAAAGCTGTGAAGGCGCGAATTCAAAGAAATCCCAAACGTAAGCAGAAACTGTTGGCCCTTCAGATGGGGTTAAGCAGAACCACGGTGAAAAGGGTGTTAAATGAAGACTTAGGGCTTCGGGCATATCGAAGAAAAACAGGACATCGTTTAAATGCTCGTCTAATGGACCTGAGACTGAAGAGATGCCGCGCTTTGTTGAAGCGGTACGCGGGAAAAAAATATCGGGAAATTCTTTTTTCGGATGAAAAAATTTTTACCGTAGAAGAGAGCTACAACAAACAAAATGATAAGGTGTACGCACACAGTAGTGAAGAAGCGAGCAACCGTATTCCGCGTGTCCAACGAGGTCATTTTCCATCCTCGCTCATGGTATGGTTGGGAGTTTCTTATTGGGGCTTAACAGAGGTACATTTTTGTGAGAAAGGTGTAAAAAGGAATGCAGTTGTGTATCAAAATACAGTCCTGACGAACCTTGTGGAACCTGTTTCTCATACCATGTTCAATAACAGGCACTGGGTATTCCAACAAGATTCGGCGCCAGCTCATAGAGCGAAGAGCACACAAGACTGGCTGGCGGCGCGTGAAATCGACTTCATCCGGCACGAAGACTGGCCCTCGTCCAGTCCAGATTTGAGTCCGTTAGATTACAAGATATGGCAACACTTGGAGGAAAAGGCGTGCTCAAAGCCTCATCCCAATTTGGAGTCACTCAAGACATCCTTGATTAAGGCAGCCGCCGATATTGACATGGACCTCGTTCGTGCTGCGATAGACGACTGGCCGCGCAGATTGAAGGCCTGTATTCAAAATCACGGAGGTCATTTTGAATAAACTTTATTGTCATAAGAATCTATGTTTTGTTAAGGTCATTTTGGTATATAAATGATTACATAATGAATAAACTTGTTTCAATTATTTTATATTAAACATGTGACAGAATTTATGACCTGACTAGTTATATGTAGATATAGATTAAATATAAAGAGGAAACATTTGTTTGTAATGTTTTCACACAAAAACTACTGGACCGATTTCAAAAATTCTTTCACCATTACAAAGCTGCGTCTTCACTGAGTGACATAGGCTATATAATATTACTAGGTGTAAACGAAACTATTGTTATGTCTAATTGCACGCGAGCGAAGCTGCGGGCGTCCACTAATAGGTTCTATTTACGAGTTTGCATAGCCCATTGCTCGCGTCGATACCATGTGACTGATAGATTAAGCAACGGTTTGTGGATGCTACTGGCAATACGACAATCGCTATTAGACATAACAATAGTTTCATTTACACCTAGTAATATTATATAGCCTATGTCACCCAGTTAAGATGCAGCTATCTAATGGTGAAAGAATTTTTGAAATCGGTCCAGTAGTTTTTGTGAGAAAACATTACAAACAAAATGTTTCCTCTTTATAATATTAGTATAGATATATCTAATGTCCATAGCCCAATGTCTCATGTCGATTCAATGTGATCGAAAGAGTTAAGCAACGACGGGCTCGGTCGGTTTGTGGATGGGTGACCGCTAGTGGCAAAATTTCATGAACTCTACCGTGCTTCGGAGGGCACGTAAAGCCGTCGGTCCCGGTTGTTTTCAATGGTGGAAACAATCGTTAAGTCGAAGACCTTCGGGTGGCTTGAGAGCATTCGACACTGGGTTGGCCACTTACCCCTCCACCAGTCCGCATTGGAGCAGCGTGGTGGAGTATGCTCTAGACCTCCCGCAGCAGTGTCTGTGGGGGAGACTCGTGCCCAGCAGTGGGACGTCTATGGGTCGCAGCGAAAGCATAATACTAATTTGAGGTAATAAATATTCTGTAGTCACCATATATCAGCTGGCATGGGGGAACAGCTTACCTTACCTGACTGCGGATCAGAAGATTCCAGGTTCGAATCCTGGCAGGGTCGCCATGTGTGGCGTGTATAGGGTTCGTCGAATCAAACGTCCGGCTTGGTTGGAATCATGTTTATTACTCCTCAAATAATATTCAAATACAATTGATTATGTCACTAGGTGTAGTAGTCATTACACTACAACCTCAGCCTGAGGTATAGGGGCTGTAAGAAAAACAGCGCTACACGGGCTCTAGCCTCGCAGTAGCAAATGCTGAGACAACTCAAGATTTTGTGATATTAGATGTATATACCTACCTAAGTTTTAAATGACAAAAAAATTGAAATGTATTCTTATTCTTATGTTTCCAGATGGACAATTTGCTCAGGCCGTGCGCAGACATCGGCGTTCAAGCCGACTCGCTCATCGAGTGGCGCTACGACGCCGAGAAACAAGTGAGTTACATCGTACCTACATACTCGAAGTCTACCACCCGTAGGCCCACTGTTGGGCACGGGTCCCACAGCCGCAGCTGAGGGAGGTCATGCCCCACCATACCTAGAGCATACCCCACCACGCCACCGCCACTAGTCTTTCATTGCCCACTGTTGGGATCGGGTCTCGTGCGGATCGGAGTTCAAAGCCCTTAGGTGTGCAGGTTTCCTTCACTGTTACACCAGCATTTTCTTACCCAACGGTTATCAGTCCGGTTATGGATATGGTGGTCCTTTACCGTCGGTCTGATCCGCAAGCTCATAGTCGCCCGTATTTCTCTACGGGACCGAATTCGCAATGATGAAATCCGTAGACGAACGAAGGTTGCCGACATAACTCGAAAGATCAGTGAGCTGAAGTGGCAATGGGCAGGCCACGTCGCTAGTCCTGTTGATGGGTCGCTGCGACCCATAGACGTCCCACTGCTGGGCACGGGTCTCCAGCATACTCCACCACGCTGCTCCAATGCGGATTGGTGGAGGGGTTAGTGGCCAGCCCAGTGTCGAATGTTCTCAAGCCACCCGAAGGTCTTCGACAAAACTTAACGACTGTTTCCAACATTGAAAACAACCGGGACCGACGTCTTTACGTGCCCTCCGAAGCACGGTAGCGTCCATGAAATTTTGCCACTAGCGGTCACCCATCCACAAACCGACCGCGCCCGTCGTTGCTTAACTCTTTCGATCACATTGAATCGACCCGAGCCATTGGGCTATGGACGCTACATAGTTGGTGGGTAGTTAATATCAAATTCAACAATATGGCCCCACTAAATAATAATTCCGGTCTTTATTTTACGTGCGTTCTTCCGTAGTGGAACTAAAACCATATTGGCACGTATTTCCGGGTAATTCCGTATGATTAATAACTCGTGCTAAATCTCAGCTATAAGTCAAGGCTCTCACGTCAAACTGTTATTAAAATTAACATAAACTAATGATTTATTCATGAAAACAAAAATGATTGTTTTCTCAATAATGGATATTTGTTAGTATTATCCATACTTCCATACTAATACTAATATTATAAATGCGAAAGTAACTCTTGTCTGTCTTTCTGTCTATCTGTCTCGCTTTCACGTCAAAACTACTGAACGGATTTAAATGAAATTTGGTACACAGATAGCCTAGTCTAGAGCCTGAGAAAGGACATAGGGTACTTTTTATTTGGAAAAATAAATAAATAGTCTTGTAAAGGGTTGAAAAGGGGGATGAAAGTTTGTATGGAAGTATTGTCATTTTCAGAACTAGAAGACCCTAGAACCGACATAACAATAATAATGTATTTCATATCAGTCTCTGACCACCTATATTACAGGTTCGCGCCTACTTTGGGCACAGCTTTGGGGTCAGATGGCCGTTTGTGAGAGTCCGAGATATTTATTTATATTTACGTCAATGACCGACGATTAAAAATAAAAATACTAAAATAGTGTTTAAAAACATTTTTTAATACAGTTGCTCAAAAAGTGGCATATTACAGGGACGTATAGCGTTCGGGAAGTGAGCTATTACACACTCGTGCTTTTTCTTTACCTTTTCCGAACTCGTGCGTTCTCTTTCCCAACTGTCAAAATAATGTCTATTAAAAAGAAAAAACCAACCACGAAGTTTTTACTAAAAAAAAATTCATAGAAGTTTTTATGATTCATGCAAATATTTCTAAAAAGAAGCTCCTAATTTGTTTCAATATCAGATTTAATGATTTGATTCAATGAGTTAGGTTAGGTTTCACTTCATTTCATCTCATTAAATTTCATGTCAATAAAAAAATTCTACTGAAGACCTGGCTGTATGGGCATAGTTCCCTTTGCCTACCCAGAATGGGTGAAGAGAACAAAAAAAAATCTCTGCAATACTCTGTATTCTTTTACGGTTGGCGCCATTTTCCAAAAATGTTCTTTGCGAGTTTAGTTTGTGTTTTTATTATTTTATTAAATTGCTTAATTTTTTCGCAACTGTATTAAAAATAGTTGTTCAGTACACGTGCGGAACCGTCATTGCAACTTGTTCCGACTGTCAACCCTCGCCTTCGGCTCGGGTAGACATTTGTCGGAACTCTTTGCAATGACAGGCTTTCCGCACTTGTAGCGAAATATACTATTCCATGATTATACACGTATAATTTTTTACTTTTTTATTTAGTTCCTTGTTTTTTTTTTCGTACGTTTTTTGTTGTTTTTTTCATGCTAACTACTAGCTAATACAGTGTTTCCGTTGTGCCAGATAGAGCACGTGGTGCTGGGCCGGGAGCCGCCGGGCGGCGCGTGGCACACGTTCCCGCCCGGCGTGCGCACGCTCTCCCCCGCCGCGTGGCTCGCGCTGCCGCCGCACGCCGCCGCCGCGCCCGCCGCGCCCGCCGCCCGCCTGCCCGCGCGCGCCGTCGCCGCCTACTGCCGCCGCTACGTGCACGCGTGCGGCCTGCAGGTACCGCCAGACACACACTTGACACTACACACGTTCCCGCCCGGCGTGCGCACGCTCTCCCCCGCCGCGTGGCTCGCGCTGCCGCCGCACGCCGCCGCCGCGCCCGCCGCGCCCGCCGCCCGCCTGCCCGCGCGCGCCGTCGCCGCCTACTGCCGCCGCTACGTGCACGCGTGCGGCCTGCAGGTACCGCCAGACACACACTTGACACTACACACGTTCCCGCCCGGCGTGCGCACGCTCTCCCCCGCCGCGTGGCTCGCGCTGCCGCCGCACGCCGCCGCCGCGCCCGCCGCGCCCGCCGCCCGCCTGCCCGCGCGCGCCGTCGCCGCCTACTGCCGCCGCTACGTGCACGCGTGCGGCCTGCAGGTACCGCCAGACACACACTTGACACTACACACGTTCCCGCCCGGCGTGCGCACGCTCTCCCCCGCCGCGTGGCTCGCGCTGCCGCCGCACGCCGCCGCCGCGCCCGCCGCGCCCGCCGCCCGCCTGCCCGCGCGCGCCGTCGCCGCCTACTGCCGCCGCTACGTGCACGCGTGCGGCCTGCAGGTACCGCCAGACACACACTTGACACTACACACGTTCCCGCCCGGCGTGCGCACGCTCTCCCCCGCCGCGTGGCTCGCGCTGCCGCCGCACGCCGCCGCCGCGCCCGCCGCGCCCGCCGCCCGCCTGCCCGCGCGCGCCGTCGCCGCCTACTGCCGCCGCTACGTGCACGCGTGCGGCCTGCAGGTACCGCCAGACACACACTTGACACTACACACATTAACTAGTGGACACCCGCAGCTTCGCTCGCGTGGTTTTAGACAACAATTTAGACAATAAAGACACACATTAACTAGTGAACGCCCGCAGCTTCACTCGCGTGGAATTTAGACAACAAAGGGGTGTGAGATTTTGTTAATGTATTATATTTCCCGTTTGTCGACAGCGCTACTTCCGCTCGGGCGTGGTGGTGAGCAGCGTGACGCGGTGCGCGCGCGCCGCGCCGCCCTGCGCGCCCGCGTGCCCGCGCGCCGCCCGCTACTGCGTCTCGGGGTAATTAATCACTTCCTCCGCAAGCGATGATTGGTTCGCCAGCCGTATTATTCCCCCCTCACTGATACCCCTTAATCACTTCCTCCGCAGCGAGGAATACATCATTTCACGCCGGTTTACTGGGCAGACATAAATTCTCGCAATCAACGACTAGAATATCCCTATACACAGATCTCTTATCACGAACGACATGGACTGAATAAATCTGCATATTTTTTAATTTATCTTTATTCACAAATGGCGAGTTTAATACATACCTAAAGCATTCTCAACCCGCTAACCATTTGGCTAACTATAATTTTTTCTCGCTTCATAATAAACTTTTTATGTGACGAAAATATGTTTGGGTTTTAGATACGACAGGGAAGCCGGTCGCGGGTTCCGTTACGTGTGCCGGCGCGTGGTGGTGGCGTGCGGCGGCGGCGACCGGCCCAACGCCCTGCCCCTGCCGGCGCCCGCGCTCACCCGCCTCGCTGACGTCGAGCGAGCTCTGCGACGATTGCAGCGAACCGGTTAGTTGATATACTAAGAGGTGATAAATTACTGCCCTGTGGCACACCCCGCATATATGTGAGCGGCGATAGAATACTACCCTGTGGCACACCCCACTTATATGTGAGCGGTGATAGAATACTGCCCTGTGGCACACCCCACATATATGTGACCGGCGATAGAATACTACCCTGTGGCACACCCCACATATATGTGAGGTGGTAGAATACTGCCCTGTGGCACACCCCGCATATATGTGACCGGCGATAGAATACTGCCCTGTAGCACACCCCACATATATGTGACCGGCGATAGAATACTGCCCTGTAGCACACCCCGCATATATGTGACCGGCGATAGAATACTGCCCTGTAGCACACCCCACATATATGTGACCGGCGATAGAATACTGCCCTGTAGCACACCCCACATATATGTGACCGGCGCTAGAATGCTGCCCTGCAGCACACCCCGAACATAATTATGTGACCGGCGCTAGAATACTGCCCTGGAGGACACCCGTATTAATATGAGCGGCGATATGGTAATGCAAATGGTGCTTAGCCCTGTTAGCACACCTGCTGTGTGACTGGTGATAGGATACTGCCTTGTAGCACACCCTCTGCTCATGCGACCTTGTAGCACACCCTCTGTTCATGCGACCTTGTAGCACACCCTCTGTTCATGCGACCTTGTAGCACACCCTCTGCTCATGCGACCTTGTAGCACACCCTCTGTTCATGCGACCTTGTGGCACACCCCGTATCGATGTGAGCGGCGATATGCTACTCCTACAAGTGTAAGTATATCTGTATGTGGTGATGATGGTGACCGCCGTTCGCTGACATCGAACGCACTCTGCTCTGTCTATTGCAGCGAACCGTTAGTTGAAGCTATGGGCGGTAGAATACGACTATTATAGAATATTCGTGTGACGAACACTTGTATTTGTTCTGTGTCTGGATGTCAATGTTATCTATTTAAGTATGTATTTAAAAATATCTATGTATGTATATCAGTCTCTGACACCCATATCACAGGCTCGTGCCTACTTTGGGGTCAGATGGCCGTGTGAGAATGTCCAAGAAAAATATAAATAACTAGCTTTTACCCGCGGCTCCGCCCGCGTGGTCAAAGGGAATTAACAATGAGTTGTTTATCATACATGACACATTTGTGGTGGAAAATTCAGAACTTGCAAATTAATTTTACCAACGCCATCTATTAACAACATCCGGAACTAAATATCTAGCAAATAACAAAACATCGATATCTTCCCATGGGGATGTTTTACCGCGGTAAAAAGTAGCCTACGTCACTCTCCACCCTCCTCACTATCTCCACACACAAAAACCATACCATATAATAGCTTCGATGCGACGTGAAAGCCGGACAAACAAACAAACAAACAAATAAATAAATAAATAAACAAACACACTTTCACATTTATAATATTAGTATGGAAGTATGGATGGACTAGTGGAAGCCCGCAGCTTCGCTCGCGTGGAATTAGACATTCACTAACTTCAAAAACGGCAAAGTTTCATACTAACTTTGCACCCCCTCTTTACCCCCTTAGGGGATGAATTTTCAAAAATCCTTTCTTAGTGCTTCCCTACGTTATAAAAGGAACCCTTGTGCAAAATTTCAAGTTTCTATCCCTTACCGTACGCGTACACCAAATCCGTCATCGGCCGAAGTATGCTCGTACGTCAACGGCCGAACTCGGCCGATCAAATCAAACATAAGTAAATGAAAGAGAGTGCATACACTGATATTTCGGACGTCATCGTACGATACTACATCAGTGTATGCACTCTCTTACGCGACGACGCGACTTACGTACGCGAGCCGTTATAGTTTAGGCCCTGCGTTGATATGTCAGTCAGTCAGCTTCTCCTTTTATATATATAGATTAATATTTTCCTGTACGTTCCAGGCGACAGTGACGCGTCGGTGCTGGTGGTGGGGTCCGGCGTGAGCGCGGCGGACGCGGTGCGGCTGGCGCGCGCGGGCGGGCTGCACGCGCGGCACGTGCACGGCGCGCCCGCCGCGGCACTCGCGCGCCTGCCCGCGCTGCCCTACCCCGACTACTGCCAGGTGAGCTATCGCGTCGGTGCTGGTGGTGGGGTCCGGCGTGAGCGCGGCGGACGCGGTGCGGCTGGCGCGCGCGGGCGGGCTGCACGCGCGGCACGTGCACGGCGCGCCCGCCGCGGCACTCGCGCGCCTGCCCGCGCTGCCCTACCCCGACTACTGCCAGGTGAGCTATCGCGTCGGTGCTGGTGGTGGGGTCCGGCGTGAGCGCGGCGGACGCGGTGCGGCTGGCGCGCGCGGGCGGGCTGCACGCGCGGCACGTGCACGGCGCGCCCGCCGCGGCACTCGCGCGCCTGCCCGCGCTGCCCTACCCCGACTACTGCCAGGTGAGCTATCGCGTCGGTGCTGGTGGTGGGGTCCGGCGTGAGCGCGGCGGACGCGGTGCGGCTGGCGCGCGCGGGCGGGCTGCACGCGCGGCACGTGCACGGCGCGCCCGCCGCGGCACTCGCGCGCCTGCCCGCGCTGCCCTACCCCGACTACTGCCAGGTGAGCTATCGCGTCGGTGCTGGTGGTGGGGTCCGGCGTGAGCGCGGCGGACGCGGTGCGGCTGGCGCGCGCGGGCGGGCTGCACGCGCGGCACGTGCACGGCGCGCCCGCCGCGGCACTCGCGCGCCTGCCCGCGCTGCCCTACCCCGACTACTGCCAGGTGAGCTGACTATCACAGACAGACAGACAGACAGACAGACATTTTAGACATTTCAAACACCAATCTGCTGAAAAATTCCTCGCTGCGACCCTATGGGTCCCACTGCTGGGCACGGGTCTCCCCCACTGACAGCTGCGAGTTCTTTCGTTCTTCTTCTTTAGCTCCGCCGCGCTCGCGCGCCTGCCCGCGCTGCCCTACCCCGACTACTGCCAGGTGAGCTGACAGGCACAGACAGACAGACATTTTAAACACCAATCTGCGGAAGAATTCCTCGCTGCGACCCATAGACGTCCCACTGCTGGGCACGGGTCTCCCCCACTGACAGCTGCGAGTTTTTTCGTTCTTCTTCTTTAGTTCCGCCGCGCTCGCGCGCCTGCCCGCGCTGCCCTACCCCGACTACTGCCAGGTGAGCTGACAGACACAGACAGACAGACATTTTAAACACCAATCTGCGGAAGAATTCCTCGCTGCGACCCATAGACGTCCCACTGCTGGGCACGGGTCTCCCCCACTGACAGCTGCGGGTTCTTTCGTTCTTCTTCTTTAGTGCCGCCGCGCTCGCGCGCCTGCCCGCGCTGCCCTACCCCGACTACTGCCAGGTCAGCTGACTATCACAGACAGACAGACATTTTAAACACCAATCTGCGGAAGAATTCCTCGCTGCGATCCTATGGGTCCCACTGCTGGGCACGGGTCTCCCCCACTGACAGCTGCGGGTTCTTTCGTTCTTCTTCTTTAGTGCCGCCGCGCTCGCGCGCCTGCCCGCGCTGCCCTACCCCGACTACTGCCAGGTGAGCTGACTATCACAGACAGACAGACATTTTAGACATTTCAAACACCAATCTGCGGAAGAATTCCTCGCTGCGACCCATAGACGTCCCACTGCTGGGCACGGGTCTCCCCCACTGACAGCTGCGGGTTCTTTCGTTCTTCTTCTTTAGTGCCGCCGCGCTCGCGCGCCTGCCCGCGCTGCCCTACCCCGACTACTGCCAGGTGAGCTGACTATCACAGACAGACAGACATTTTAGACATTTCAAACACCAATCTGCGGAAGAATTCCTCGCTGCGACCCATAGACGTCCCACTGCTGGGCACGGGTCTCCCCCACTGACAGCTGCGGGTTCTTTCGTTCTTCTTCTTTAGTGCCGCCGCGCTCGCGCGCCTGCCCGCGCTGCCCTACCCCGACTACTGCCAGGTGAGCTGACTATCACAGACAGACAGACATTTTAGACATTTCAAACACCAATCTGCGGAAGAATTCCTCGCTGCGACCCATAGACGTCCCACTGCTGGGCACGGGTCTCCCCCACTGACAGCTGCGGGTTCTTTCGTTCTTCTTCTTTAGTGCCGCCGCGCTCGCGCGCCTGCCCGCGCTGCCCTACCCCGACTACTGCCAGGTGAGCTGACTATCACAGACAGACAGACATTTTAGACATTTCAAACACCAATCTGCGGAAGAATTCCTCGCTGCGACCCATAGACGTCCCACTGCTGGGCACGGGTCTCCCCCACTGACAGCTGCGGGTTCTTTCGTTCTTCTTCTTTAGTGCCGCCGCGCTCGCGCGCCTGCCCGCGCTGCCCTACCCCGACTACTGCCAGGTCAGCTGACTATCACAGACAGACAGACATTTTAAACACCAATCTGCGGAAGAATTCCTCGCTGCGATCCTATGGGTCCCACTGCTGGGCACGGGTCTCCCCCACTGACAGCTGCGGGTTCTTTCGTTCTTCTTCTTTAGCTCCGCCGCGCTCGCGCGCCTGCCCGCGCTGCCCTACCCCGACTACTGCCAGGTCAGCTGACTATCACAGACAGACAGACATTTTAAACACCAATCTGCGGAAAAATTCCTCGCTGCGACCCATAGACGTCCCACTGCTGGGCACGGGTCTCCCCCACAGACAGCTGCGGGAGGTCTAGAGCATACTCCACCACGCTACTCTAATGCAGATTGGTGGAGGGGTTACTGGCATTTTAGACATTTCAAACACCAATCTGCGGAAAAATTCCTCGCTGCGACCCATAGACGTCCCACTGCTGGGCACGGGTCTCCCCCACAGACAGCTGCGGGAGGTCTAGGGCATACTCCACCACGCTGCTCTAATGCGGATTGGTGGAGGGGTTAGTGGCCAACCCAGCGTCGAACGTTCTCAAGCCACCCGAAGGTCTTCGACAAGGCTTAACGACTGTTTCCAGCATTGAAAACAACCGGGACCGACGGCTTTACGTGCCCTCCTAAGCACGGTAGCGTCCATGAATTTTTGCCACTACCGGTCACCCATCCACAAACCGACCGCGCCCGTAGTTGCTTAACTATTTCGATCACATTGAATCGACGCGAGCCTTCGGGTGGCTTGAGAACATTCGACACTGGGTTGGCCACTAACCCCTCCACCAATCCGCATTGGAGCAGCGTGGTGGAGTATGCTCTAGACCTCCCACAGCTGCGTCTGTGGGGGAGACCCGTGCCCAGCAGTGGGACGTATATGGGTCGCAGCGACTAGGATTATCGCGTAAATAAAACCAAGCTCTTTATTCAAAGTACATTTTTGTCCGCAGGTGTACCAAATGATGCTAGACGGTCCGTCGGGAAACCATCCCAACTACACCCCCTATCCTGAACACATGATCGTTGACGTGACCGAACTTTCCGAGAAGTCAGACAGTCTCAGTCTCAAGCGAGTCAAACTATTAAACCTAGTCACAAACGAAACGATAGAAGTCACCACTTCACTCATAGTCGTCCTGATCGGCTCAAAACCCGACTTATTTTTCCTGCAAACCAACTTTGACCTAAACAATATAGACGTTAAAGCGTGCAACAAATGCACAGATAATGTAAGGATAGAGGACGAGAACCAAAGACAATGCTTTTTGAAGAATCACTGGCATTACATCAAATCTATGGTCGGACAAGGCATTCAGAGCTGCAAGTCGAGGTATCTGAATTATACGGAGATCAACGGCAACACTGATAGGAAATGTGTTGTGGAGGATTGCAACAAGCGCGAGTTAAGCAAGTTGGAGAGCGACCTGGAGAGTCGGTGTCAGGACGAGGAGAAAACAGTGTGTCAATGTCAACCAACGAACCCTTACTCCGGTGGGATTGGGTTCGGTATAGACCCAAAAAAGCCAGTCGATGGCAGGTCAAACCCAATGGCCATAGACAAAAGCTCCCACGAGCTGTTAAACGCTCCTAAGGGTATATATGCCCTAGGGCCATTGACAGCGGACAACTTTGTCCGGTTCATTCCTGGGGGAGCGTTGGCCATAGTGGCTCATATACACAAGGACATCAAGACGACTGCACAGTGAGACAATATCCAATGTAACGCGATGTTCCAATAGTTTAATTTTTTTTACAATAAATTATTTTTTATACCAATTTTTTTTTTCATTGAATCTGACGTAAATTTAATTTTTAACAAAGGTTAACAATCGATATGAATTTAAAAAAAAAATGATTTATGATATAATGACGGGCCCGTTGGCGCAATCGGTGGTGACCCTGTCTGTTGCGCCAGGGGTCGTGGGTTCGAATACCACTCAGGACAAATATTCGTCGTAAGGAGTTGTAAGGACCAAGAGCTAACAGGCATGGTTATGTAACAGTCTGCAAAACTTTAATTTAATTTGGTTGTAAATTGGAGTATATAAATACTTTCCGGTCTGTTACGTCAGATTCTTATATTATATCAAACAAGTACATTAATGCAATGATTTTATATTATGAATAGGCAACAAAATCATACATAGATTACATAGTTCCTTACATAGGAAGAATTACTAATGTAATGAAAGGTGTTTCTGGTGGGCCGATCCCGGCGGCACTGCAATGCCGGGCCGACCCGTGCCGGGAGTGGAGCGAGCCCCGAACATCCCGGCAAGTCACAAAAATCAGTTTAATATACTGGTCCCGACGTGCGGGAACTTTCAGATATTAAGCTGAAAAGAACAGATACTACACTTTGATCTTAGCCAAAAGGCCGAGAAGCGATACCCGACTCAAGCTTCCCCGTCGTTATATGGCGGCGCCCAGAAGTCTCAACAGCGTGATTCAGAATACATTTTTGCAGCGCCATCTAGTGTAAAGAATGAACATTATTTCATACGTCAGTCAGCGCCATCTAGAATATCTGTAACTGTTGGGCACGGGTACTGCCACAGCTTTCGGGGGAGAGGTAAGCATAGATCATATTCCACCACATGACCACACTGTGTGTGTGTGACACTGCTCCAATGCGGGTTAGTTGGTGGAAGCATCTTGTATACCCATTATGAAGTACATTATAGTACTTTAAGTAAAAGTACTATAAAGCTCTAGTATAGCACTTTAAGTAAAAGTACTTTAAAGCTCTTTTTATTAATCTACTGCTTGCTAGTTTTAAATGCAATCAATTCAAGTTATGTTATTGGTGGTGGCGATGGTTGGATATTCGGTTTTACTATCTATCTATACTTTAATAAATCTGAAGAGCAACTTTTTCTGTACAAAACAAATTCAGCATTTACTAATTTTCGCCCTAGAAATGGTAAAAAAACGGAGTTATGACTTCAGTAAGGTTTGCACGGATTCTATACAGTCCTCACGTGAAAATGAAAACCTATCAACTGATTGAAAAAAAATGTTAGTTTATGTAGATTAATTAATTAGTTAGTCTCATAAAATAAATTTGCCAATCTCATAAAATGCATAAAAACCAAAGAAAGTATTTTCAACCATCAAACTATTCACTAATTTTCACTAGATGGCACTTACGATTTTGTCGATAAATGAATAGTATTTCATTTCACTCGATTGATACATGTTTGGAAACTAAAATAAGTTGAATTTGTATATTCCAACATTCTTTTCAGTTTTAGTTAGCTTTTATATAGAAAGCAAAAAAAGCTTCACGAAAACAAACAAGCCATTCTCAAATCATCTAAAAAATATATAATAAAATAATATAAATCGTAAGTAGGTATTTCATACTGTCACAACACAAGTATTGAAATTCACCATTAGATAGCGCTGTTCACTTTCCTGAAACACGCTAGCGATGGTACATCGGCGTTTTTATAAGATAAAATGTATACAAGATACGTGCTAACAAGCAGCAACGCATCTGATTTACTCATATTAGTCTATTCTTAGATTAAGCTAATGGAATAAAATCCTTTTGCTCATAATATTTAAAAATTAAAAATATTTAACATTTACACATCTATCAAAGTGAATCTGCATGTTTATAGAATTTCGACAGAATATGAAACAATCTGTTCCACGCAGATAACTAAATAGTTACTCCACTACTAACTTATTAAACGACAATAATTACATTAAGTTTTTATCATTTTATTGTTGCTAACATTACTCATATCATATTTCCTGTAAAAATTGCACGTTATCAAGAAACTGGAAACCTATTTGTCCATGGTAGGCCAAGGGTTAATAAAAGATAACTTTCAGGGACTAAAATAAATGTTGTTTGTGATTAAATTATCTTCAAATTTCAAATTAATCTTGAGCTGTAATAATTTATTGTACTTATAACAATAATAATATAAAAACAATATTTAGCGATTGTTTTTATATAACACTAACTGCCTGTGTAATTATAACAATTAAGTAATGTTGAAATTTAGAATCGTTTGGCATGAATCTCAAGTGGGCTGCCCTCCCTCTGCACTTCTGGATTCTAAATCCAACCTTAAATAACAATAGCTATTATTATATAACTATAATATTGTATACATAGACAGTGAATGTGGGTAATCTAGGTACTAATTTATCTAATAAATATAAATTCTATGCCACACAATTAATTGTATATTAACATAAACCTAATTACAGTATCAATTAACTTTTTTGACTAACTCTATTAATTTTATAAACATTCTATATACAACAAAAATCACAGTACATGATTACAGATTCAGTTATAAATGCACTTTGCACTAAGTAACCTCTTAAAGAGGTACACATCAGCTTAGGCTTTTATATTTTTTACAATTGATTATTGCCTGACAGTGACATGATGGTAAGCGGTAACCGTTGCCTTTAACACGAGCAACACCAGAGAAAACACCAATGATTCGCCGGCCCTGAAGTAGAGCTCTTACGTGCTCGTATGAACTGTATGTAGTGTATGTCATCTGGGTAAATCTGGAATGATGGCACGGTGGTAGACCGTAATGGTCTCTCGAAGTTCCTCCTCGAGAACTCTCGGCAGCTGCAGCTGAGATGCTACGTGAGAGTCGTGAATTTGCCGAACGATCGTCAGCAGCGCGGTCTGCCTCAGAGACCGGACACCGATTGTGATGTTCCAGTTAGTCCGGTACCGCTTATCGGCAATTTCTTTTGGCGGTCTGAATATGCGCTTATTTCTCACAACGTAATTCTCCTTCGTGGTCACATCAGTGAACTCCCACGGATGAGTGATGAACGAATCGACTTCGAATATCGTCCGCGCTCGTAGGCGGACGTAGTGCACTCTGACCCCCTTGAAGTTTCTCCACCACACGTCCACGGGCCGATTCGTCTTGTTAGTGAACCGAAGATACGCACGTTCGTTTGATTGTATGGACCTCACCAACATTTTCTCTCCCTTTTCGTCTGTTTCGTAAATGACAGAATCAGCCTCGGCGTTAATTGCCATCTTAGACGCCTTAATACAATTTCGCTGCTGTCGTCGTATTCAATGAGTATTCAAGAGGGCTATGCCGTATGAACATATCAACTCTAATGTTTACGCCAGTTTGCATCATTTTGATAGATTTATCTAAGTGATAAGTGGGTGGGTGTAATTTAAAATTTTCCCGCTATGACTCAACAATATAGTTGGGTTGTCAATGCCCAATCACTTCCGCCCGAAGTGAGTATACAATGGCTGTTTGTGTAGCAGTTATTGGCAAAGATGTAAGTATTCACACTTTTATCAAGATTTACTCAATCTCCATTCACGCACAAACAATACAGCATTCTAATAGACTAATAATTTTTGTGGTAAAAAGAATATTTAACTTCAAGTGCGATAAAATAAAAACAAATCACAACACGTCATTTCTTTTCATTGATTTCATTTTGACATTAACCAAAGTACTCTGTGACTAGCGATGAGCGTTGAATCAACGAACTCGTTGAATCAACCGTTGATCTCCTGTCAACGTATTAACGTTAACTGTTTATGAATCAACCCGTTGAATTCGTCAACGACGTTGAATTTAACTCGTGCGTCTCATTCGTTAATCGAGAACGCAAACGAAACTTAACGAAATGCCAATGTCAACGTCAACTGAGAAAATTAAAAAACGAACGTTGAAAATAACGTCATTACGAGCGACGGTCATATCATACAATTTGAACTCTAAGTATCATACAAAAGAGTTGATTTTCGAATTAGTACTTAATTACTTATCACTATTTTGGTGAAATGGCGCACCCCGCTCGTGCCGCCCGAGAGAAACATGTTTATACTAGTTTGGTTGTTTACGTTTACGAACGAAGTTCGCATTCTTTAATATTTGATTGACAGTTTGTGACTAGTTGTAGTTGCGCGAATGGATGTGTACATAAAATCATCAAAATCAACATAAAAAAAATAGAAAAAAACAAGAAAACAAAATATATATCTGTAACAAAACTATAAAAAAAATATTGTAAATAGTAATTGATTTGTGTACATAGATTCAGATAATCTTTTAAATACGCGTGAGTAGAATAAATGGTTTATATTAATAGCTACATATTTATATTCTATTCAGTCAGTCCTAAGCCTGAAGAAAAAGTATGAAGGGAAGGTCATCTAAGTAGAACCATCAATCAAACGTTTTCGAATACTTGAATATAAACCCGAATAAACCGTTCAACGAATGAAAGTTGTAAGTTGACGTTGTGGTTGACATTAGTAGTAGGTACGTTAACTCGTTGACGAATTCAACGAGTTGATCAACTCGTTGATGAATGGGAATCAACGTTAACGTTTCGTTAACGGAAAAACCGTCAACGACCCATCGCTATCTGTGACATTAACCACAGACAATAATATCATCACATTACCATAGACATATTAGATCAAACATTAAAATATTGACATACAGCCAAATTCTTTTTAATTATAACTCTATATTATTAATGTTTTTCAGAATTCCCCTTTGTACATCGGGGGCATCGGTAACGATACTAGTACAGACAACGAGTTATCACGCCAGTGGCTCGTACACACCGCACTCGACGCTTTAGAAGAGAGACTAGCAACTACCAACTCAAATATTACTAACTCTAATTCAAATGCAGCTCGGACCGATTTGAGAGATTTGTATTTGGGATTACTTTATTCTACAGATACTCACAGAATGTATGTTTCTATTTTTCAAATATTCTGCTTCTTAATTTAAGTTGATTCATTGGCGAATTTTATGTGACTGGTTACTTTATTCGTATTATTCATCACATGATGCTCTATCCTTGAAATGAAAAATTCATACAGTCAAAAGCTAGCTATTAACTGCACACAATAAACCTTGAAATTAAAAAGATTTTATTCGACTTTTAAACTTTCTTATAGCTATGGTTATGTGACCAACACGCGTATCAAGCTGGTGCTGGTGACAAGTTGCGCGTCCCCGTCGGGTGGCAACGTGCGCGACGCCGAGGTGCGCGGAGCCCTACGCCGTCTGCACGCGCTCTACGCTGACGCCATATGCAACCCCTTCCACCTTCCTGGCGATCAGATTACGTCCACGTGAGATTCTTTAATACTAGAACTACGATTGTCCATGCTTAAAATTTCAGATATTTGGCTAGGTCATTTGACTTTGATTTCGTTTATCCCAGACGGGCATTTTACTAGATTATCCTTCTGATGATGCGCTCTAGGCATAATTCGATCTTTTGATTTTGAATGATTGATTTCTACAACTTTTTTGTTAAATATTATATTATTACATTTATATTGATCGTGAAAATTCAAATTCTTTCATTTTTCAGGAAATTCGACAAGCAAGTAAAAAGTCTAATGATAAACAACGTGTGAGGAGAAAATCACAGGATGAAGAAATATTCGTAAAGCCGTAGTGGAACTGCTTTCAATTTAACTAACGTAGTCACGTCATTCGGCCAGTGTTCTTGTGTTTTAATTTATTAAATGAATGTAATCATGCGCAAAAATATATTTGATTTAATAATTACCTACCAGTACCAAAAAGTACCTTTTTTTTTGTTTAACGAGTGGGAAACCTTGTCGCCGGGTTATATGAGACTTTCACCCCTCTAAAACCCGCTCGGTGGCCTACTCCAGCGCTACAGAAGGGCTCCGGGATCTCTTGTAAAACCCGCCGGTGCTCTATGGCGCCGCGCCCAAGACTTTATGCTACTTTCCGTGTGATTTTATACAGATGAATGAGCAGGTGAAGCTAGATTTTGATAAGATCATGGTACATAAATTGTAAACTTAGTTTTTTTTTTGTTTAAAATACTAAAATTCAACATAAATTATTTAGTTCTTGTGGTTTCCCACACGTATCACATAAATCAAGTTGCCTGTGGTGGAATGCATTTTTGTTTTTGCTCTAGCAACATTAGCATAACGTCAAGTAAATCGTACTTAATCTGTGACAATTTGTGTCTCACTCTTTTACGTTTGACGTTTAAGTTCAGCAATTCTCCGGTTCAGCGCTGAGCAATTTTTGCTGAAAAAGTTGTTTATCTCGACCGGGAAATAGCATCAGAATGGTAAGTAATCGTGCTTTAACAGTTATCTTGAGTTTTACCCGAAAATTCTCTCAATGTGGGTTGTAAATTGTAAACTTGGAAAAACATTCATTCATAGGTTAGGTTAACACGTGTATCGTGAATAACTTCTGTGTAATTATTCTTATTGAAGTTGAAACTAAGCTTTTTAAACTTGGAGTTTGTAATAAAACATTCCAGTATATTGTTGTCTTGCCTGACATGGATCTATCTATAAAGATAGGTTTATTTTCCCGCCTTCCTTATTCTTACGCCGAGTGGGAAGTCAAAATTGGACGAATGGGTGGCTAGTGGCAAAATTTCTAGGATACTACTACGCTTCCGAGGGCACGTTAAGTCCTCGTTCCCGGTTGGTTTCAAGGGTGGAAACAGTCGTTAAGCCTTGTCGAATACCTTCGGGTGGCTTGAGAACATTTGGCACTGGATTGGCCACTAAACCTTCCACCAATCCGCATTGGAGCAGTGTGGTGGACCTGTGCAGCTGTGTCTGTGGTTGAGCTATACTCCTTTTCTAACCAAATCTATTATATCTCTACAAATTATCTCTACAAACTGAATTGCAGGCAGCGGCAGTAGTAGCAGGCAAAGACATCGAGAAGCCGCAGGCTGAGATCTCGCCCATCCACCGCATCCGCATCACCCTCACTTCGCGCAACGTCCGCTCGCTGGAGAAGGTGTGCGCTGACCTGATCAATGGTGCCAAGAAACAGAAGCTCCGTGTTAAGGTGGGGTATTCTCACTTCAAATGTGGAAGGGTGACCTCTATTGCCTCTAAACGGTGACAGTCCAGTGGCTATCGAACTCGTCTCTCACTCGAGAGAGGTCTGGGTTCAAACTCAAGTAGGACGTACCAATGACTTTTCTAAGTTATGTGCAATTTAAGTAATTAAATGTCACTTGCTGTAATGGTGAAGGACACATCGTGAGGAAACCTGCATGCCTGAGAGTTCATTATAATATTCTCGAAGGCATGTGAAGTCTGCCAATCCGCACTTGGCCAGCATGGTGGACTAAGGCCTAATCCTTCCCATTCTGAGAGGAGACCTGTGCCCAACAGTGCGACAATGAAAGGGTTGTGGTGGACCTTTAGTGGCAAAATTACATGGGTGCTACTGAGCTTAGGACGGTAAATTGAGCCGAATGCCCCGGTTGTCAAAGACCTTTGGATTGCATGAGGACATTTGATACTGGGTTGGCCACCAGTTCGTGTTGAAGCAGTGTAGTGGAGTATGCTAGACTTCCCGCAGGTGTCTGTGGGGAGACTCGTTCCAAGCAATGAGACGTCAAAGGGTTGGAGCTAATATTTCATATAAGGGTTTATTGGTAAGCATGGTGGACTATGTCCTAACCCCTCCTATTCTGATAGGAGACCACCCAGGCCCAACAGTGAAACAAAAGAGGGTTGTCTATGGGTTCTAGCTAATATGTCAGATAAGAATATATTGGCCAGCGTAGTGGACTGTGGCCTTAATCCTTCCATTCCGAGGGGATGCCCAAACCTGGGTAGGTTTGGCCAACAGTTAGAAAAAAAGAGCTTATTAGTGGGCAATTTTAGTGCATACACAGCGAGAAAAAGCAGTTTTCTATCACTAATTTATATGGTTTGCATATTCCAGGGACCAGTACGCATGCCGACCAAGATCCTCCGCATCACCACACGCAAGACTCCCTGCGGTGAAGGTTCCAAGACCTGGGACCGCTTCCAGATGAGAATACACAAGCGAGTGATTGACCTGCACTCTCCCTCGGAGATCGTGAAGCAGATCACCTCCATCAACATCGAGCCGGGCGTGGAAGTGGAGGTCACCATCGCCGACGCTTAGACAGCCATAACTGCCGATAATAAAATATTTTAACTGATTATGTGGTTTCTTTAGTACCAATTGATTGACAAACTTATTTCCAAAGCAATTAAAAAATAAAATTAATATAAGTTAATTTAATTTCAATAAAGCAGTATAATAGTAAACTAAATATAATCACAAATTTAAACATTTAGCACAAAAACAAAACTTACGACAAAAAAATTTAATTGTGTGGTTTTATAGGGTTTTATGAAACAGACATTTAACGAAAATTTTTTGGAACAATATTCCATTAAGGGTAATGAAAATTACGTAACATGCAAAATAAAAATAGCGTGGAGCACTGGCACAAAAGATGTAATGCGATATGCGTAACGCGACATGCGACAGACAAACCAAAATTTTCAGAACGATGTAATAAAAGTTTCACTTTAATAAATTGTAAAACAAACAAACATGCGATACTAGAAAATAATTTTATTATTGTGCAGACTTACTTATGAACTTAAGTTAATAATTTAATACCTTTTTTTATAAAATATAAAGTTTCAGACGAAAATGTATCAGTAACTTTCTGTTTTACAGAATCATTTACATGTAGGTATTATTGTGTAAAAACATACAAAAATTGATTGAACATTCCAGAGTAGAAGCTACAATTGTACCATGGAAATTTGGTGGGACGCTCCCACTCTTGCTGCCCGAACCGCAGAAGTCTCCTTTACATCTTGTATAACAAAACAATACATTGAATATTATCGATCTCTTGCTAGGTATAAATTTGCATTTAGCAAGAGATCGTTCGGTTGGATTACTACACGAACAATAATAAAACCAGTAGTAGGTATGCTAACATAAGGCGGAGATGATTCACTTATGTGCCATCATACATAAGGCCTAGTCAGTCGGCAAACACTCCATAAAAGTATTTCGCGCTCATTAACGAGTCATAGACTACTTATTTGTTTATTATTTTCAGTTGCTATACATCTGTGTTTATTTAATTTTAATGTAGATATCTGGTAAGTATTAACTATGTATGCTATTATAAAAATATCTATAACGCAGTAATAGCACACGTAAAAGAAAACGATCACAAATATGTATAATCTGTAAATCTCTCAATACAAAAAAAGCTATTCGAAGAAAATCAAAATTAGAATAATATATTTTTTTAACGAAAATGGGGCAAATTTAGTTTAGCCGGTCGCGTGATACCGTACATATTACAGCTATTACCGTGCTGAGAGTAATTTTGAACAAAATGTATCACGCATGGCTGCTCTGTTGGGAAACTCGTAACCCTATTCAAATATTGTATTATTACTTAATTACAAACCAAATATTAATCTACTTTGCAACAATCCGCGAACAAAAATGTATGGTGGTGTCAAAAATGCACGCATCACTCCCTCCTTCCCACACAGGAAACATGCACAGCACACGCGATTAATTAATACATACACCACGCACACACCAACACGTGTTTCGCCCCAAAACAAGGCATCCTCATCAGGGCATAGTATAAAGACTAGACGATTCTTTATACTATGCTCAGGGTAAGTAGACTCCACGACGGTTAATCGCAAAGTAGACTAATCCTAATCTTTGGTTTGTAATAATGAAGTTCCGCAAAGTAACGCCTGACACAATTAATTAAGTATATTACTTAAGTAATTATTAAATACTTGCAAACTAAGTAAAAATGTCTGAGCGACAAGCATTCGTAATATTAAAAGGCTAGTAAGCTACAATCCGTAGACTTCACAGTGTTACCTCTGCCTCTTCCACAGCCACAATTGAGGGAGATCTAGCTAGAGAAGAAGAAGCTAGAGAGATCTAGCTAGAGCATACAGCACGCTGCTATAATGGGGATTGATGGAGGGCTATTGGCCAACCTAGTTCCTCGTGTTTTCACGCCACTCAAAGTTCTTCGACAAGGTTTAGCGACTGGTAACCAGAACTGACTTACTCAACGGGTCCTCTGAAGCACGGAAGCGGCCATGAGATTTTTGCAACCCATCCTTAAATCGAGTACCGAGCGCGTATGACGTTGCCTAACTCATTCGATCACACCATTAAATAAGACTAGTGGGCGCCCGCAGCTTCGCTCATGGAATTAGACATACCTAATAATAGTTTCGTTTCGCTGCGACCCATAGACGTCCCACTGCTGGGCACGGGTCTCCCCCACAGTCATAACTGCGGGAGGTCTAGAGCATACTCCACCACGCTGCTCCAATGCGGATTGGTGGAGGGGTTAGTGGCCAACCCAGTGTCGAATGTTCTCAAGCCACCCGTAGGTCTTCGACAAGGCTTAACGACTGTTTCCAACATTGAAAACAACCGGGACCGACGGCTTTACGTGCCCTCCGAAGCACGGTAGCGTCCATGAAATTTTGCCAATAGCGGTCACCCATCCACAAACCGACCGCGCCCGTCGTTGCTTAACTCTTTCGATCACATTGAATCGAACCGAGCCATTGGGCTATGGACGCTACGCTATAGTTTCGTTTACACCTAGTAATATTATACATATAGCCTACTAGTGGACGCCCGCAGCTTCGCTCGCGTGGAATTAGACATAATAATAGATTAAAAAGTAGCCTATGTCCTTCCTCAGGCTCTAGACTATCTGTGTACCAAATTTCATTTAAATCGGTTCAGTAGTTTTGGCGTGAAAACGACACAGACAGACAGACAGAGTTACTTTCGCATTTATAATAGGTATTAGTGTGGATGTCACTCAGTGAAGATGCACTTTCTAACGGTGAAAGAATTTTTGAAATCGGTCCTTTAAAAACATTACAAACAAATGTTTCCTCTTTAAAATAATAGTATAGGTAGGTACTAAATGTTTGGCTCGAATTCTCAAAAAATAATTTAGTGTGTTGGACGTTTACTGTTGTTTCCTCTATCAGAGATTACTAGGTACCTAAATAGATACTACGTAAATCTACCAATCAATTACCAAGATTTACGGATGGAAGGATCTCTGACAGTAGGTGTATAATAACTTAACAATTAACTACATTAATTGTCAAATTGTTCACAAACTGCCAAAAACTAGAACTAGCGTTTATCTAATTATGTATGTAGACCTATTCCTACTGGCCGCTCAACAAATAACTGGGCGACTTTATTATGTACTCTTTAGAACTAAACTATGTATGCGTGAAAGTTTTATTTATTTTATCTTAGATTTTATTTTAGCTTCGATTTATAGAATTAGGATGTTTTAGGTAGGTATAGCTTGAATTTAAACGTATTTATCTTTAAATTTGTTATCCCCTATGCTTTACACCCATTATTTTGGTGTATAGTAAGCATAGGGTAACATTTTTACAAACTTTGAATGCCATATTTATTTATATCTAGTCAACAGCCTAACATATAAATGTTATGCTTCTAGTTCTGAAAATGACAATACTTTCATACAACCATTCATCCCCCATTTCAAACCTTTACAACATTTTTTTCCAATTAAAAAGTAGCCTATGTCCTTTCTCAGGCTCTAGACTATCTGTGTACCAAATTTCATTTAAATCGGTTCAGTAGTTTTGGCGTGAAAGCGAGACAGACAGACAGTTACTTTCGCATTTAAAATATTTCGCATTTATATTATAAAATATTTTCTTGAAAGGCGCAGTTGATTTCGTAATATCATAATTTTTCTATTGAAAACGTGAGCAAGTTCTAGTAACAGTGATTCTAATAGTAGTAGTAGATTACTTTCGCGTTTATAATATTAGTATGGAAGTACATATGGATTATGTCGCCGCACTATATTCATTCGAATGATCATCAACTCGGAGTAAATGCAGTCAGTAGGCAAAATGATGCAACCGGTTGTTGCCTGGCGATAAAAATAATATGGCCGACTGACTGCACGCTCGATTGGGCATAGACAATCGCATGAATTACGAGGGGCCGATGAATGATGGGACGATTGGTTTTATTTCAAACTTTATGTTGTAATTTTTTCTGCACATCTGTGATGTGAGCTACGTGTAGGGCAATAAGTACCGTCCCCGTAGCTCGGGACCAGAATAGTGCTACGGTAGCCCCTGCCTGTCGTAAAAGGCGACTGAAAGGGGACTTCTGTGGTTGCGGGTGGTGAGAGGGGGAGCTCGAACCGTCCATCATGTGACCCCGGGAAAGACGACGCTGTTTGTGGCTGCACAGCGTTGTGTAAACCGGGATGAGCCCGTCTTGGGCGCAGCGCTGGAGGGGACCGGCGCGTTCTACAAGAGATCCCGGAGCCCTCATGTAGCGCCGGAGTAGGCCACGGAGTGGGTTTTAGTGGGTGAAAGACCCACATAACCCGACGTCGCTCCCACGACGTTCGGGTACCTTTTCAAGCCTTCCCATTCGTAAAACAAAAAAAAAGGGCAATAAGTACATATTTATAGCCTCGCACTCGAGACTCCTTCCGGGTTCAAATCCCTGCGGCACGCCTTATAAAGTTAAGTTTTCCTAAGTTATCTATGTGCGTTTTAAGCACAGAACAGATAATCTGTTCTGTGGTTTTAAGAAATAATAATGTAGGTATTTTCAATATTTTCCATACGATTTAAGCCTAATGTTATGACTCTTGAGTATTTTTATATCGTTCGTATACATCTTCTGTCAAAAATCTATTTGGGTAAACATTGGGCAAAGCACGGGTTTTTGGCGACTTTTTTTTTATGGAAACAAGATAGCAAACGAGCTTGCAGCACCACTGCCGCTGCCGCCCATGACAACTGTGACTGACTTTGAACAAGACTCAATTAGGGACTGGGATGGTTAGTCCAATTATTTGAGAGGGTTAATTAGAACAGGAGTTGGTCAGTTCGTTAGTAGGTATGGTGATAGTTAGTCCTGTTAGTTGGTGTTAGTAATAGTCCAGTTAGTACTTGTTAGTAGGAGTCTCGTTCTAAGCCAGTCACAGATGTGTTGCTACCCTTGAGGACTAAGATGGTCGCCTCTGAACGACCTCGGAAGTGTAACCGGAAACCACACCTTTCCAACCGGACCATAATTGCTTTAAAAACAATTATTACACGGCAGAAATGGTACTAGGTACCGTGGCGGGCGGTGCTACTGCCCCGGGCGAACTCTATATGGAACCAATTAGGTTTCATATAAAACCTATTTGATTTCCTATATGCTCTACCACCTACCAAATTAGAGTAAGATGCTCGCTTCTGGCCTACCGTATTAACCATTCAGAATATTAAGATCAACAGGAGGAGATCTGAAGACTACAAGCAAACCCTGGCAGCATGGAAAGGTTAATCCTACAGATTATTTCTATTCGCGTGGGTTGGAGGCCTACCGGTTAACGAAAGCCGGATACCGCGTGGGTTTGATTTTAATGCCTGACATATTTACGCTGCACTGCTTTAAGTGGCACGAAATGTATATCAATAGTAGGTAAGTTTTATCGAAGATCGTCAATCATTCATGCCCCGAAGGGCACGCAGACAAGTAATAATTCATTACAAAATAAGTTGCGGAAGCTTGAAATTGAAGTAAGTACCTAATTTATTTATCAAGATATGATCGTTTCCAAAATGACTGATTTTCATACATGTTATTGATGTCTTTCAAACTGTCACAGACTCTATTATTCCCGAAGGGGTAAGCAGAGCCACAGAATAGTAGTACAAGTACAGAGGTGTGTAAAACGTCAACTTTTGTCTAGAAACAGAATAATAAGAGCTGGCACCAATTTTTCGGTAGGTATTTGAGGCAAACTGAAAACTTGTCCAACGCCTCTCCTGTTATACCCCAACATGGAACTGCAGACCTGGCTGGTGAGTAGCGGGGCAAAATCAAGCCCTATAAAATTAAAAAAAAAAAAAAAAACCAACCTTAGACTAACGTAAATAAATAGAAGTATATAGGTAGTCAGAAGGAGTAAATAAATACTCATTATGTTTAACGTTCATAAAAGCTAATAAGTAATTATTATATTACACGATAAATTGAAATAAAAACTGGCTAGGTTTTTGAATGAGGCTGCAGAATTTATTTCAGAATTTTCCAACAAATTGAATTGCAGTCTGCAGCTTTTAAATTGAAAGTTGGCAAAGCTTCAAAGCTGTTAGGTCTACATGCTGGCTGGCTTCTGAAGCACGACGCTATTGAGTTGAACGCTATCCCAGTCCGCATACACCAGTGATTCCCAACCTGAAGTCCGCAAAAACTGCTTTTATATTTATCTACGTGAGTAAGGTGAGTTAAAAATTAGTAACAACTCTGTAAGTTGCAATTTTTTTGTTTTTAAGGGCATATCAATTTAAAAATAGCTTGTAGGTATTTAAATCCAGAAACCAGAAACGCACCAATGACTTTTCTAAGTTATGTGCGATTTAAGAAATTAAATGTCACTTGCTGTAACGGTGAAGGACACATCGTGAGGAAACCTGCATGCCTGAGAGTTCTTCATAATGTTCTCGAAGGCATGTGAAGTCTGCCAATCCGCAATTGGCCTGCATGGTGGACTAAGACTTAAGCCCATTCTGAGACTCCCTCAGGTTAGGGTCTCCACCCTAACCTAACCCTGGTTAAAGAAGGGTTGGGAGCCACTGGCTTCGAACTTTTGATGTAGTTTCAGCGCTGGGGAAGGCTGGGTGAGGTTGACGCCCGTTCGATCAATACTGTCTGGATTGGAGGCCGGTGTCCTGGCTGCTAACCGGGGGTTGAACGGCGGTTAGATGGGCGTGGCCCGTTACTTAACGATTTTTTTTTAATCTAAGAAAAAAATTAGTCATATTTATACCTACCTACTCGTATATTTAGATAGGTACATTTAAGAAATCAATCGGCCTTTAATCAGTCCTTTAAAGTCAATGGCTGGTTCGATGCGACCCATAGACGTCCCACTGCTGGGCACGGGTATTCCCCACAGACACAGCTGCGGCATACTCCACCACGCTGCTCCAATGCGGATTGGGGGAGGCGTTGGTGAAGGGGTTAGTGGCCAACCCAGTGTCGAATGTTCTCAGGCCACCCGAAGGTCTTCGACAAGGCTTAACGACTGTTACCACCATTGAAAAAAACCGGGACCGACGGCTTTACGTGTCCTCCAAGCACTGTAGCGTCCATGAAATTTAGCCACAAGTGGTCACCCATCCACAAACCGACCGCGCCCGCTGTGCTGGGTCTGTTTGCAATTTTTTGGCAGAATTGTCACTGCAGCAATAATTTCGCATCATTTTGCAATTTGTAATAATTATTGTAATCTATACACTGCATAAGTATAAAGTAATTTTGGGTAGGTCAACACACAAACAAACACTTGTTGCTTTATATAAATCAACTTATAATAGCATTTAGAATAGCATCTCTTTTCTTTAAGTAGTTTGTAGATACCTAGACTTTCGTTAAACGTGTCCAATCACCTCATAGCGAAATAAATTATTTGACATTGCCTTTGAAGTTACGTAATAAATGCCGGGTTGCAGGTTAGTTAACCTAAGCTTAACCAACGATCAGACACTCAGTGTAACCGGGCTTTTAGCGCTAGCGACAACCCTGGAGCTAGACCAGGGCGCAGGCTCTTCAATTATTATTATTGCATTGGAAAGAGACGAAACCACACCCGTCTCGCTCGCAGCTGTGTACGGAGCGTTGTCATGGCAACCGGTGGTTCGATCGGAGAGTAATGTTACGTAATGGGATGGAGGTATATCGGAAATTGGAGATGGGGCAAGTGCATTCAGCTCGTTTCTAAGAAATGCAGTAACTATTGCTTTGATAATTGGCAGAGATGCGGTATATTGAGTCTCGGTAGTGGTCTCGGTAGTTTGGGGTGTAATGTACGTCGGGAGACAGATAATAAAAACAGGAAAGTTTAGGTTTATTATTAAAAGCTTATTTAACTTCACTCGTAAGTATGTATGTCCTGGAATCTTGCAATCAATATTTCACCCACTTCCACTGAAGCTATCGAGCTGAAATTCGGCACACATATTTGGTTCCAATGACAATGCACGAAAATAAAAAAAAAGTTATAAATAGCTTTTTTTTTAATAGTACATTATGATACAAGTGCGGTAAGTTGAAAATTACAGCCGAGGCGCAAGAAAGCAGAGGCTGTAATTATCAAAGCGCACGTGTGTCATACGACGTTTTATAACATATTTGCGAGGAAATAAATAAATAAATTCATCAATACTTGACGACATTTTCAAATAAAAACACTACAGCGAAAAGAAAAAGCGCGCGGAACACCACAGAACCACGACAGAACAGTCATATCGTACGATTTCACTGCTCAATATTGTTCTTATGATATGCATCGTTATTTTCGATGATTGAGTGAATTATTTGATTTTTTTCTCAGCCATTTACAGCAAATTCGAATTGTCTACAGTTTTCATTTTATAATTTAAATAATTTTTACTTGTACACAAATTAGCAATGCGCGCGCATCAGAGCTTTTTTTAAGGAAAAGTCACAAAAACAGCCAATATTATTATTAAAGTAAATTGATATTTTTTTGTTTTTGGTACCGATAAATTATTTTAATTTACTGTCAAAATTAATTAAATTAAAGAATTAAATGTTTATTTTTTATATTTTATCTCCCAAAGTTAATTTTATTCATAAAATGTTGACCACTTTTTGACATAAAAACTCTTTGCTAAGATTGAAAAAAGTACCGTTCGTTTTAGACTTTATCTGTTCTGTGTTTTAGACAGAGCATCTTGTTTGACCGTGCCGTACCTTATTAAAAAAAAAACCCGTGCGTTTTACATTACATTAACGCACAAGTGCTGTAATGTAATTTAAAAAGCACAAGTGCGGTAATTAGATACATTACGATATTGAAATTGGTGAAATAAGGGGCCCTTTACGAGCAAATGTGTTATAAATTTTTTGATATTTCAATTAGGTAAGTATTTACAGTTCTGTTTTACCAGTATCTGTTTTTTATACGATTCTAATGTAAATAGGTACCTATAATAACAATCCTCGCACTGAGATTCCCGTGGCAGAGTGAACACGAAGAAACAACAAACAGAACAAGAATTATCACAATTAATTAAAACCATGATTAAAATTATTATTGGGATCAGGTTTGAACTTATGGGGGCTAGCTACAATAGATCTCTTTAGGTCGCAGTGGCTTATGGGCATAACTGCTCACACCCCCCAAATAATAATTATGATTAAAATTAATAACCAGAGCTTATAATTATTAATGCTACTAGTTACAATGTGCCATCTGTTTAGTTTCGCGTGCAAGCACCGTACGCTGCGACTCATAGACGTCCCACCCACTGCTGGGCACGGCTCTCTCCCACAGACAAAACTGTGGAAAGTCTAGAGCATACTCCACCAGGCTGCTTCAATGCGGATTGGTGGAGGGGTTAGTGGCCAACCCAGTGTCGAATGTTCTCAAGCCACCCGAAGGTCTTCGACAAGGCTTAACCAACGTTTTCACAATTGAAAACAATGGGGACCGACTCTATACATACATATACATACATATAATAGTACCAATTTAGTTTCATAACTGCCCGGTGTTTCTCCCACGATACCTAGTTTTTTTTAGTTTTTCCTATTCTCCACACCAGTATATCTATTTTGAGGCATACCGTATATTGAACTATCATTTAAGGCCGTATAGCCAATTTGGGCTTAGCAACCGCTCTCTATCACGTTTTGCTCCGCCTGAAGACATGGTCGCGTAATAGGAAATGTAGGGGTCACCTACGCACCACAGAGTAGAGTCAGAACAGAGGTTTGCACGATCAACCTCGGTAGATTTTCTGCAGTGCCTAGAACTTTCAACAGATTCTGACGGATACATTGAGCTGTGAATACATTCCTCTGTAGTCAAACTAAGCTATACCTATGACTGATAAAGTAGATCCTGGAAACAAATCATCATAGAGGAATAGGTAGTGACCACAGAACAGAATCTGTTCTGTGGTAGTGACCCTCTCTGTTGCGCCAGGGGTCGTGGGTTCGGATCCCAGGACAAATATTCGTGTGACGAACACTTGTATTTGTTCTGTGTCTGGATGTTAATTATTATCTATTTAAGTATGTATTTAAAAATATCTTGTCTAACAGTCTCTGACACCCATATCACAGGCTCACGCCTACTTTGGGGTCAGATGTCCGTGTGTGAGAATGTCTAAGCTATTTATTTATTATAGTGGACGCCCGCAGCTTCGCTCGCGTGGAATTAGGTATATACGAAAAACTTTTATACCTACTAACTTTGCACCCCCCCCTTAAGAGATGATTTTCGAAACTCAATAAAAAACCTTCATAGGTACTGGAAAAAAACGGAAGTTTCATACTAACTTTGCACCCCCGTTTTACCCCCTTAAGGGGTGAATTTTCAAAAATCCTTTCTTAGTGCTCCCCTACGTTATAAAAGGAACCCCTGTGCAAAATTTCAAGTTTCTAGCCCTTATAGTTAAGGCCCTGCGTTGATATGTCAGTCAGTCAGTCAGTCAGTCAGTCAGTCAGTCAGTCACCTTCTCCTTTTATATATATAGATTATTTATTAATATCTCGTTAAATTTGACTATCTATGTCTGCTTAAAATTAACCATGTAAGTACCTAGCCAACCTAGCATATTAGGTGCTTGAATTCGTTTTTTTTTAATTTGAATTTATTGCAGCCATTCTCGAATGTAGTCTCTATCGCACATTACTCTGTCAGGCCGCCGGCTCTCGCCCACGCCCACGCGGTGCCAACTCAGTTCCCCGAGGATTGTTTGCGAACGGATCGATCCGGCCAAGGCCCTTCCTAACTAAATAATTGCTAATCGAATTACAATAATTGCTGAATTTATTGCTACTACTCAGTCTCACAATTAAAAGTTATAACGACAGCCGAAAAGTATACAGGGTGTGTCCTACGGTATCGTAAACATTAGGTAGTTCGATTTAAAATTACATGTATTTTTATTTCGTATTTTATTTCATATTTTTATGTTTTCGTGAGCTTGAAGTATTGCTATATATACTACACATTGTGTTTACACCTAGTAATATTACCTATATAGCCTATGTCACTCAGTGAAGATGCAGCTTTCTAATGGTGAAAGAATTTTTGAAATCGGTCCAGTAGTTTTTGTGTGAAAACATTTCAAACAAATCTTTCCTCTTTATAATACATAATAAGTATAGATATACCTAGAACCTCTTTAAGTCGAACAACAGAGAGACAAAAGACGCCAAAAAATTTGAGTTATGGAGTTTTCGACTTAAAGAAAATTCGACTTAGGCAGTTTTTGATTCGACATAAAGGGGTTAAGATTAATTCGTATAAATTTTGACATTTTTATTTAATATAAATCAACATTATGTAAGGATGTTTTGAAATCCTTATAATACAAAAATTTGGGATTAAAAAAGTCAGTAATTTTTTTTTGCTTGAGATAATTCGGTTGTTCTCTATCTATAGCATTTTCTAAGGTATAAAGAGCAGAAAATTCTTGTTTTTTAGAGTAACTGGTTTGCTCTATAAAAGTCCGTAATGTATTCAATGCGGTTCTTGCCTCTTTGATGGAAACCCGTGGAGCGCATGTAGTATTCGAGTCTTCTATGTCATCTAAATCATTCGTTTCGGTTTTCTGAGCTACTGAATCGATAATTTCGTCATCAGATAAAGTCCTAGCAGTCATAACTTCATCATCGCACGTAACAAAGTCAAAAGATGTTCCTGATTCAGACACCACTGTATTCCGTTCTTTAGGAGGTGAAATATCTTCGGTTTCAGCTTCTTCTTTCAGCCAAGCTTTATCAGCCATTCCCATGGCGTGGAATACGTCTATAGTAGAATTCTTTTTTTCTTCCATATTATCCAACATGTTCCTGACAACTTCTTTTCGATGTAATGATTTGAAGTTTTTAATGACACCTTGATCCATGGGCTGAAATTTTGATGTGGTATTGGCGGGCAGATATTGGATTTTAGCAGCACTTGCACTTTCACCACATTTTTTTTTAAAAACAAGTTCATGTCTTCTTTTGAACTTTTCTAGCCATCCATTACTGGCCTTGAAATTAGCGAGTCCCAATGATTTAGAGTATATTTTGGCTTTTTCTTGTAACAGTCGTCCACTAACACTGATATTTTGGCTCCGACACTGCTCAAACCATTTAAGTAAGCACTCCTCCAAATCCGGAAATTCTGTCATTCGTCGTCTTTTGCAGGACAAACTTTGACCGTTTTGTATTTTTCTCATGATGTCTGATTCATTTTTTATTATCCTTGACAGAGTACTCGAGGGCAGGCCAAACTGTTCGGCAACATCTTTCTTCTTTTGACAACTCTTCACAGCTTCGAGCACTTCTAATTTTTCAGCGAGGCTCAATGTTTTCAGCTTACGTTTCACAGCACTCATGTTTTCAACAATTTTATTCGTAAACTGTTGTACAAATTGATGTGTATTGCAATAGAACCAAACTACTACTGAGAATATTTCACTCGGGGTCCGAATTCCCTCAGCGCAGGAGCGCCTAACGCCCCGCGTGAGAGGAGGAAAGGTCTGTCTGACTAACGACTTGCTTCGCTAAAATTCAAATGAAATCAAAACTAATAAAATGAAACACCTGACACCAAGCAAGCAAACACGTGTTAACAAGAGTCATAAATTCGTGGTAATTCTATTCATTGTATTTGTATTCCTAAATTGCTTTCTAAGAAACAATGGTGTACTTAGTACTTACACTGTCGGCGAATTCTTAACGTCGGTAACTTATTTTTTATTCGAACTATAGAGGTAATGAGTCTCAAATAATCGAGTTGTAAAGGTTGTAAAATAAAACATTGTTATGTTCGAGATACAGAGGTAAAATGCAATTTTTCGATTTATGGAGGGAAAATATTCACTGATTATTTCGACTAAAAGAGGGTTGAGATTTCGAGTACAGCCCGTTCACACATGGGAGTCCGTTTTACTGATACGTTTTTAACGGATACGTCATAAATTTATGCTCTGTTCACACATAGGCACCGTATAACGTTCAACGGATCCGTCATTACTGGATGCGATGCGATGTGTGAACAGAAAACTCGCAGTATACCGCCGCTAATCCCCCTCCTACACCCCGCACACACCGCCCGTCACGCACACAGTATCTATCCGTTAAAATTCCTGGAAACCTGGTTAATTGGGATCTCAAGGGACCAAGACATATGTACCAATTATTGAGGGTTTTCAATAATCCAGTTTGCCAATTAAACAGGTTTAAATTTATAGTTGTCTCATTTACAGAGGTCGAAATGTGCCGTTATTCCATTTTTAGAGGTGGAAATGTTAATAAAAATGCGTATTTTTGATGTTATGAATTTAATGTAGGTATGAATGTACATACATAATGTATTGCGTCGAAAAAAAATTGCTTGCTAGTAGATACTAGATTGCTAGTTGCTGAAACCTGTTTCAACACGTCAAAACGTGTTGAAACCTGATTAATTTGTCTCACTTAAACAGGTAATTGAGCTACAGAGTCTCAATTATAGAGGTAAACATCGAAAAAGTCTTAGAATTCAAATCTTATTTAACCAGGTTCAAAAAGTCCCTTTAATGAAAAAGAACCGGGACTTCGTTGCAACTCTCAATAATAGAGGTTTCTCATTTATCCAGGTCCCACTTAACCAGGTTTCACTGTATTTTATTAATAAAGTACTTACAGTAACACACGCAAAATCTACATTACCTATGGGTTATTTAACCTCATCACAACTCTTTCTTTGTCCCACTGTTGGGCACGGGTCTCCTATCAGAATGGGAGGAGAGCCTTACCTGCTGGCCAATTGCGGTTTGGCATTCTTCACATGCCTTGGAGAACATTATGAAGAACTCTCAGGCATGCAGGTTTCCTCACGATGTGTCCTTCCTTACAGCAAGTGACATTTAGTTTCTAAATCGTTCATAACATAGAAAATTCATTGGTGCGTGCCGCTGGGGTTTAAACCCGGACCGCTCGAGTGAGAGGCGAGTACGATAGCCACTGGGCTGTCACCGCTTATATCCATCAAAAATAATATTAGAAAGAAATAAAGAAAATCTTTATTTTGTCTCAAAGGTACAATAAAA
The DNA here is from genome assembly GCA_944567765.1 of Carterocephalus palaemon. Taxonomy (NCBI): domain Eukaryota; kingdom Metazoa; phylum Arthropoda; class Insecta; order Lepidoptera; family Hesperiidae; genus Carterocephalus; species Carterocephalus palaemon. The sequence continues at coordinate 892,945 of OX155663.1, forward strand.
TAAATAAATACTCGTAAACAAAAGAAAAATAAGCCTAACATAGGTATTATGTTAAAAAGAGACAAAATAGAACTAACTATGTACTCTCAGCCGTGAGAGAACCGCGGCTGCTGGTTTTCAGCGTAGCCCTTACTGCAAGATTACCTACTACTAAATACATATTTATTTATTTATTTACATCATTATGTAAACATGACAGGTACTTAAACCTAATGCGTTCACATAGTCCCCGTGCTACTTATCCTAGCTTGGATGTATCTGCTAGTAGTTCTACGAAAATCAGCAGGCGGTGAAAAAAACAAGTCAAGTCCTGGATCCCAATCCAGAACACCGTTAAGCAAAGTCACGGCGCGGACCAGTGGTGACTCGCGGGTCTGCACCAACCTACATCCTGGAACTGCAAATAACCTAACTTTTCGTGGTCTCTTGAGTATGTTAGGGACGTTTATTACTACTGACTACAGCGTACACGTATTGCGATTACATAAGAGACATAATCGATTAAATGGCACGCTCGCTGCCAATATCGCCATTAACATTCATTGTGTAAAGCCAGCGGTAAAAAAAGCCAGTTATCACTGACAATACTCGTTGCATTCAGTTGTTGCCTAAATAGACTATTCATTCATAACTGGGCGTGCGCAGACTGAACAATTCATAGAACTGACGCTTCCCTAAAAACTTCAATATGAGTCACATAGAACTAAGAACGTCATATGTCAATATGTCAATGACAAACCCGTTGGCGCAATCGGTAGTGACCCTGTCTGTTGCGCCAGGGGTCGTGGGTTCGAACCCCACTCAACACTTGTTTTTGTTCTGTGTCTGGATGTTAATATTATCTATTTAAGTATGTATTTAAAAATATCTATGTATGTATATCAGTCTCTGACACCCATATAACAGGCTCGCGCCTGCCTACCTTGGCGTCAGATGGCCGTGTGTGAGAATGTCCAAGATATATATTTATTTATTTATTTATATGTGTGTCAATTGACATTTCCATTCAAGTAGATCATGTTTAAATATTAGGCGGCATATCTGAAAGAAAGAAAGAAAAACTTTATTTTGTACAGTATTATTTCAACAATGATAACACAAAGCTAACTATCCTACCCTACACAATAATAGTCTAGTATTAAAAAAAATTGTAAATTGCTGCTAATTCTGGTGCAGTGTGTGAACTAGTTTAAATGCAATGTGTGTTTTTGAGGAATAAATGGCTATTTTATTTTACTTTATTTATTTAAAAAAATTACAACTTGTCATGTCATGTCAACATAGTCTGTGGGGGAGACCCGTGCCCAGCTGGACGTCTATGGGTCGCAGCGAAAACATGTCTAAAAGTTATCTTTTGCAGTGAGCGCAACAAAAAGGTCTACACTCAGAACTCAGAATTATGCTGTTGGCTCTGAAATTATTGGCAAACGCTAGAATTCTTTGTCACTTCTATTCGTCGTTAGCTCTGCGAAGCTCGCCTTGAGCGGCTTTCGGTCGGCCCACCGAGATGACTTCACCCGGGACCGAACCCGCGCCTACGTGTCTGACTCACCACCGGTTTGCCTACTCGGCGCCAAACGAGCGAGGGCCCGATTTATTAATTTCATCGATATATTACTTTAGCTTTTGATAAACAACATTCATTCATAGTCGAATTTACGAAATAATGTACCAATTTTTGCATGCGAATTTCGGTGGGATTTTGTACTGTGGACGCCGCTTCGCTCGCGTGGAATTAGACATAACAATATTTTCGTTTACACCTAGTAATACTATTCAGTCTATGTCGCTCAGCGGAGATCCAGCTTTCTAATGGTGAAAGAATTTTTGAAATCGGTCCAGTAGTTTTTGTGTGAAAACATTACAAACAAATCTTTCCTCTTTTTAATATTAGTATAGAGTATAGAAGAGCAGGTGGAAGCCGTACATCCCCAAATTCCCTATCGATCCGGCGTGAGTCACCCGGTGACGTCACCGGATTGCGGACCGATCACGCGGTCCCACGATGTCCCAACACGAACCTCAAATTAGTTTTTATCACCCTTATTAAGTTATTACCTTTTTACGGCTCATTTGCTTACACGAAGGGTTCGCTATGTATATAATTTTCAATTTACTAGTATTAACTAGCGGTTTGCCACTAGCCACCCCACCACCCATCCACAAACCGAACGCGCTGCTTTTCTCGGTCGATCACATACGATCGACGCGAGCCATTGGACTATGGACGCTTGTGCGTCTAACCTACCTATACTAAACCACAGAATACTTAATAGTAGCTACTCGTCGGTACCTAAACAACAAACGAACTTTGTTTGTTCGTTCTAAAAAAATATATAATTGCTAGTTAAAAATTTAAGTTAAAAATATGCGCAATAAGAATAATGTAAATTAAATTCTTTATGGTTCTGTAGTTATAGTTGGAGAAACTTTTTACAATGTGTTTTTATCGTTCATAAAAAAGTAAAAGTTAAATGTTTTTGAATTTCGACTCGCCACAATCTTCGTCCATTGCTAATAATAATTGACACACATTGCATTGCATTGCAGGTTACAATCGCAATAGGCATGATGACAGTATAAAAAAAATAAAGAATAAATGGTTTTAGCGGAACAAGTATGTTGAATAATTCCTAAAAAATGGTCGAGTTTCACGATGAGACAAGTGTGGTCCGACCAGTACATTCCTGGCAGGGTCGCCATGTACTGGTCGGACCACGATGAGACAAGTGAAACAACGGAATGCTGTGTAGTTACTGATTTATTATAATGACTAGTGGACGCGAATTAGACCCATTTACGACGTCTGCCCGCGTTCAGGTTGCCCACTTGACTTCAAAAATGGCAAAGTTTCATACTAACTTTGCACCCCCGTTTTAACCCCTTAGGGGTTGAATTTTCAAAAATCCTTTCTTAGTGCTCCCCTACGTTATAAAAGGAACCCCTGTGCAAAATTTCAAGTTTCTAACCCTTATAGTTTAGGCCCTGCGTTGATATGTCAGTCAGTCAGTCAGTCAGTCACCTTCTCCTTTTATATACATATATAGAAGATTGCTTATTCTATAGGTTGTTACTTGAGATTATAATAGGTAAGTATGTAGGGGTTTTATTCAGTACACTTTATTACCAGACTACATACACATAAGCACATAACTAGAGTTGGAAGTTGTCATAATACAACAAACGAGCATGCGCGGACTGCACCCAGGACGACACACGCCATGCGAGCCCGACGATCAATAATTCAGTTAATGCAGTGCAGTGCGCCAACAAAGTTACTACATAATATAGTGGACGCCCGCAGCTTCGCTCGCGTGGAATTAGACATAACAATAGTTTCGTTTACATCTATTAATATTATACATATAGCCTATGTCACTGAGTGAAGATGCAGCTTTCTAATGGTGTAAGAATTTTTGAAATGGGTCCAGTAGTTTTTGTGTGAAAACATTACAAACAAATGTTTCCTCTTTATAATATTAGTATAGAAGTATAGATAGTATAGATAAGGTAATTATGTATCTTTATACAGTGGTAATACCTGCAGTATAGCGTCCATAGCCCAATGGCTCGCGTCGATTCAATGTGATCGAAAGAGTTAAGCGACGACGGGCGCGGTCGGTTTGTGGATGGGTGAAGTAAAATTTCATGGACGCTACCGTGCTTCGGAGGGCACGTAAAGCCGTCGGTCCCGGTTGTTTTCAATGGCGGAAACAGTCGTCAACCCTTGTCGAAGACCTTCGGGTGGCTTGAGAACATTCGACACTGGGTTGGCCACTAACCCCTCCATCAATCCGCATTGGAGCAGCGTGGTGGAGTATGCTCTAGACTGTCTAGACCTCCCGCAGCTATGCCTGTGGGGACACGTGCCCAGCAGTGGAACGTCTATGGGTCGCAGCGAAATCGTATAAGTAATAAAGTTTGAAAAACCCTTTTTTTTAAATTCGGTAAACAAATTTGAAAGTAAATTGTATAAAGGTAGGTATATTGTATAAAGGTAAATATATCGTGGGCGTTGGCGACAGGGGGAGCGGCGGGCGGCGAAAGTAGTTATCGAGGCTAACTGTCCCACGTCTGGGGCGCTAATTAATTAATTAAACGTCTGACGCCATATCACCCGCTCGACCTGACCTGCCGCAATCATATTATTTACAAGTTTTACAACTAACATTAAACTGTATTGTATGTGTTTCATCATTAAATAATTATAATAAATATCTTGGACATTCTCACACACGGCCATCTGACCCCAAAGTAGGCGCGAGCCTGTACTATGGGTGTCTGAGACTCAAACACATACTTAAATAGATAATATTAACATCCAGACACAGAAAGAATACAAGTGTTCGTCACACGAATGTTTGTCCTGAGTGGGATTCGAACCCACGACCCCTGGCGCAACAGACAGGGTCACTACCGATTGCGCTAACGGGCCCGTCATTGACCTAAGTGGTCGCGTGACAGTAAGCGAGGTCCTGGGTTCGTTCCCCGAGTCGGGCAATTTAGTAGTAAGATTTTATAACCTGACACATTAACATGTATTACTGACCATCTATGTACACACCTTATTCATGCAAATAATTGACGATATCAAGGGGTGCACAGAAATGTGTAATAAAGGTTTATTACACATTTCTGCGCTACTACTTTCACCTTTAATTCAATGGCCTAAATATAACTGGCTTTATATGGATGTATTTATTGGTTTAAATATTTTAAAAAAAAAGATAACCTGAAACACCTAAGATAAGAATAACTTAAAACATTTTAAATGTAATTAGCGCCATCTTTGATCATTATAGAAAACACAATTTCAAAATGCTTTAAAATTAGAATACATACATACAAGGCTATGCACGATGATCACATACGAAAAAATTTTGCCAAGTATTTTAAATTAAAAATGCAACAAATCATTACATTGTACTGCAAGAAAAGAACGTATCTTATAAATGCAGGAGAGAGAAACTTGCTCTTAAACCAAATAAGGGTGCGAACCGCGAACCTTGTACCGCGCGCCCTTTCAAACCCCTTTTGTCATATGCTCCTTGTACGATAACGGTGCTTTTGTAATTTGTCTTACTTATAAGGCGAGAAAGTTGCATGATAATGTAGCAAACGAGTATGTTAGTTTTCATCCGATGTTTTCCGGAGTGAACTGGAGTGTCTCAAAGAAGAAGAAGAAGATTCGAACAAACAAACAAACAAACCAAATACATTAATTTACTACATTTGTTTGTTCAGTCAATAAAAATCCATTTACAATAATTTACATTGCGTTGCGTACGTAAGGTACCCAACTCCTACTCGTAGATAGCAATCGTAAAGATGACATAATTGTTTATCTGCACACAACTCAAGGTATCGCAAAAAGTATTGTACAGCCGTAATTGGTACGCACGAAGTAGCTACAAGCTTATATTAATTTTACCTTAAAAAATATTTTAAGTGGTAGAATCTAAATAGAACCTGTTTAGATATCATTGTGGACGCCCGCAGCTTCGCTCGCGTGGAATTAGATATAACAATAATTTCATTTACACCTAGTAATATTATATAGCCTGTGTCACTCAGTGAAGATGCAGCTTTCTAATTATGAAAGAATTTTTGAAATCGGTCCAGTAGTTTTTGTGTGAAAACATTACAAACAAATGTTTCCTCTTTATCATATTAGTATATACTAACACAAAACAAAGTACGTATTAACTATGCCTGACCCGGGGTTGAACCCAGGACCTCTAGCTTGGCAGTCGCACTTACTACCTCTAGCTAGACTCTAGAGTACTCTAGACTAACGAGGCAGTTTATTTTATTTTATAACGTTTAAAAATAGAAGGAACGTAATGACAATAACCATTCCAAAGTAACAAACAAATGATTAATAAAGTTACATGCAAGTTAATAATAAAACGAAGACGACCCCACGGTCATGGACAGCGTTGGCCATTCTGGCTCTTATGACCGCGGGTCAGGGTTCAAAATCAACTGTTTCCCTTGCCACGACACTATCATGCGGTTGCCGACTCACTCATGACGTGCGCGGTTTGCTAGTGTTTAGTGTTTACTAAATAACTGCTAATAAAATTTAATAATTTAATTTGTCATTGAACTTGAAAACTCGAAAATAGAAATATTTTATCCGTTAATATTGAAGTTTCCTTAAGTGGAGTACTTACCTAGTTATTTTTACGTTGCTAACATTACCACAACAACTGGGTGACAAAATATTAATTAAGTAGGAATGTACCTTGTGATGTTTTTATCAAAGTTATGGCGCAAGCGCAAAATCACACTGTCAGCTGTGTTCAAAATCGTATGAAGTTGATGCAGTCTGTGGAAAATACCACAGGATATACAAATGTCGACTTGTATTAGTAATGCGTTTATATCAGCAGCAGTATCAGTGTTGCAATCACACAAATACTCGGATGCTAAAACGGCGTAACCAAGTTTCACTTTTTGCAAAAGTTGATGTTCTTAAAATATTTTACAATCAAACGAGCATAGTAATGTTCGATTGTAATTATGTGAACGATTTAATCGAAGTGATTGACAAGTTTACATAAAATAATTGAACCCAGACTCTTCCGATGGAGACACCGAACTGCCACTGCTCACAGCTGATCGCAGAAAAGCAGCTGGGCGTTATGCGCTTCAATCCAATTAAGACACTCGTTGTTTACTAAAATCGAATGCAAAATCAGTTTTCGTAAAATTGAATCGCATAGTCTTCACAGTTCTATGAATTAATTGTATTACACAGCAGCTATGAAGTTCCATATATTATTATTTATCATACGTGTGTATGTAGGTCATTTAATTTTGCCGTGACATAGAAATTTTTCCTCAAGCGTATAAACATTTACATATCTGACCCTGTTCAATTTAGTTGCTGCGACCCATTGACGTCCAACTGTTGGGCACGGGTCTCTCCCACAAACACAGCGGGAGGTTTAAAGCATACTCTACCACGCTGCTCCAATGCGGATTGGTGGAGGGGTTAGTGGCCAACCCAGCGTCGAATGTTCTCAAGCCACTCGAAGGTCTTCGACAAGGCTTAACGACTGTTGTTGTTTTTTAGCGTTTTACAAGTGCTTACTAAAATATGTTTGAAGATTCCATTATCCTTGCTGCCCGTAGACGTCCCACTGCTGGGCACGGGTCTCCACAGTATGTCTTCAGCCTTACTTTTGTAAGGCTTACAAAATATTTATACAAATATGTATCTATATTATTGACTAGTGGACGCCCGCAGCTTCCCTCGCGTGGAATTAGACAACAATAGAGACAACACCTGAGATGACATAATAATTTTTTATCATGCTCTCAACTCAAGGTCTATCAGAAAGTATTGTACAGCCTTACTAGGTGCGAAGTTGTTTCATTTACATATTAATCTGCTACCAGGTAGTAGACCCTTATGTGGTCCAACTTTAGTAGGATCTTTTGTAGGAGTTTTTAGTAGATTGAAAATACAAAAATGCTAAGTTTTTAGTGGATTACACCTGATGATGTATCATTGTAGACTTAAATCCAGGGCAAAAGCACCGATGGTTCATCCAGGAATCCAGGAACAATTATTTGTAGTCATTTGCTAATATTTTTTTTGCAAAATACAGAAAATGATTAGTTTAATGTTAAGACGCGTGCTTGTTATTTTTATTACCTAAATATCTGTAGATAGACTATCCTACCCTATCCATTAAGTATTAACTCTCCTATTATGGAAAAAACTGGAATGGGTTGGTCCATCAACGAAGTTTTATCGATCAAACGACAAACAGACAAGGAGAAATTCAAGTCCGTGAACACAGTCCCCGCTTTATAAAGCATTAGACATCAAATTTAAAAACAAATTAATTTCTCATGAACAATCTAGCTGTGTTAAGGCAGGCCCTTACAACGTCACCGGTGCGTTCATAGATCCCGGAGCCTCCCCAGATGCGCAGGATGGCTGACAAGGGGGCTTTAGTTTAGTGAGTACCGCAGCCTCTACCCCCTGAGGCTGGGTATCTTTTGAAGATTTCCCCCCTGATACCAAAAAAAAGGCCCTTACAACGTGCCAGCCCTCATTGCTGGCAACTCTTATCTTAGCAAGTGCATGCATTTAAATACAATCCCCATCCCCAATATGGGTCATGAAGTGTTTTGGAAGCACTCAAAGGGTCCATTTTATGTTATTTCACACGGTAAAAGCTACCACTTAACATAATGAAAACAATCGATACCCCAGTTACTTGCACCTAAAAATACGCGTGAGCATACAGAAGGGAACCAAAATAAAAAAGTTAAAACAATAAAACATTAAGTTCACCCTTCGATTCGACTGAAAACGAGATAAAAGCGCCGCAAAATACTGCAGCGGTAACGCATAGCCATATATAGAAAATCATTTCGGCGCGCCAACTTGGTGCGGAGTGAAGTTTGGCGCTAAAACATCGCAAGATGGCGGCGGACCAATCACGGGGCGCGCTGCGGCCGCGGCGCGGAGGCGACGGTGCCCTCAAAAAACCTCACAAACTCCGCACGGTGATCAAATCTCCGAGTGCAGTGCGAGAGACGTGTATAGTGTTAAGTAATTTATTTCAATTAAATAAAACAAAATGAGGGAAATCGTGCACCTCCAGGCCGGTCAATGCGGAAACCAGATTGGAGCTAAAGTGAGTATACCTTATTATAACTTTAATCTCGATTTTTCCAGATTAACTTCAGGAATGTAGTTAATATAAATAAAATAGATGCGTACCTACGTGTAACGGTTTACGTTATCGTGCAATGGAATGCTGGACAACTAAGCAACATGTTTTAAATGTTATAAAATAAACTTAATGTTAAATGCGATGAACTATAAAACTATAGTGAAAGAAAACGGATGAGGTGTTCTTGCATACTATCGTTCGCTAGTTAAAATTGGCTGAAAAGAGAATTTTTACGCGCGCCCGTCCCTGCGCCGCGCCGGTAATGTCAGGGCTGCCACACCCTCGAAAACACGCAACCATTAACATAATTATTTGGATAAATATTTAACAATTACACTTACACATTTGTGTTATTACATTTAAACATGGCAGAAATAACAGGATCGCAACCTTATTAACTATATAAACGATGTACTCAACTCTTCATTTCACTCGTCAGCTCACGTTATTTTTCAATTTCAAGCAATTTTTTTAGAATTTAGCACATTATGAATACACGTACCTACGTATGCTATATACGTACCTACCTACACTTTGTTCTAAGAAATAAAGCAGACGGCAATGCGGGTGCAGGCCTAGTATTTATATCTTCTCATTGGTGTATCATAAACAAGACAATATACTTTTTGTTGATGTTTAGCAATATTATTCAAAAAACCATTTTTAATTAATTAACATGTTAATTCATCGTAGTCTGTTTTTTAAGAATTCTTCCATTTTGCTGTTCTAATGCCATTAAAACGACACGACTTGGGTCTTGCATTAAATCTGTCCAATTTACATCAAGTTTATAAGACCAGTTCTTTAAAATGGCAATATTTCGTAGAAAACTAAACTTTTTACATACTAATTTTATATAGAGATGTAACATCTTCAAACAACCAGCAGTCGAATGTTAAGTCAACCGTGCCATACAGAACAATGGCTCCCTCAACTGCTTTTGAAAGTATGAAAACTCGGCGCTAGTGTAATTGTCTTGCAAATTAGCTATAATTAACGGCTTTCTTATCAAATAAGCCGGTGAAATTTCCAGCAGCTGCATAAATTACGTGCAATTTTCTTACATCCGCTCTATTGGACGTGCTGATATCAATCTGGCAATTAGGTTTAAACTTTCACCAATTTCTTACCTGTAGACTACCTATAGATAATTCATATTAAAGGTTAGATTACCTAAAATTGTCTAAAAGGTTAATTTTATGATTCGTAATGTAATTTATCATATTGATAACTAATCTTTCACATATAAAGAACCGGTCCCAATATTTCAAGAAAGCCACCAATATCCTGTTATTTGGTTTTAAAATGTCAAGACTTCGAAGACTTCTCAAGCTAGTTGAGCCAATAAAGATACATCAGGAAGAGAAATCTTAATCTCATCTCAATAGACAGACATAATCCATCAATCAATTGAATCTAAGCACTTTATCGAAACAAAAGCCAATTGTCTCGAATTAAACCCGCAAAGTCGAGAGTCATCAACGCAAGTCTTGTACCGTAATATTAATTCCTCTTAACTCTTTAATCTGGGCCAATCCGCTTCGGACAAGTACAGTAAAATGAAATCTATACTCCATACGGAGGAATGTGAGACTTTGTACCAGCTAACCTCAGCAACTACTGAACCGTTGTTGAAAACATTCACCCTTCCTATTAAAATCTTGTTTTATTTTTGTCTGATTTTACAAAGAGTCTCGTATTGATCAAGCTTTTGATCGACTCCATTTGAAGTGAAGCTTTCTCTTCAAAAACTATTTACGTCCATACAAGTAAGTTGCTCAACGATGAATCATGTATACAGACGTCTCGGTATTTCTTCGAAAGAGACCGTGTACTTAAAACGTTTGCACGTACAAGCAAGCTGTGTCACCACATTTGTAAGCTCACAGTATAATGAGTATGTAAACTAGAGACAAAATTCTGTCAAAACGGAGGCACAAAACGTGCTTTGCTAAACACGCTACACGCAATTTCACCGAATGATTGTTGACCGAAACAATGGAGACGAAAACCATGATGATTTCAACTAGATTTTCCACTCTGATGATTCCGCACATTTGAATATGGCCGACGTGATTCATTTGGACTAGAAACACGTCCGATTGGCGTAGTTTGTACAGTATAGAGTTGTATGAAAGTATATTTATCTTATCATATCCATTTGGTGTTAGAAAAGTCAGAGATTAGCGAGGGCGTTGACCCGTCGGTCGTCGGCCGGCAGCGTATAAATAACTTCCATCGGGAACCATGCCGAGTCCCCGAGTGCATGCGAAGCAGGGCTATCGATCAGAGTTACCAGATCTCTGACCTCTCGATACACTCGATACACACTTAACTCAGATTTTCATTAATATAATGCAACTAGAATTAAACTACTTTATAAATGTATTATTATTACATCAAAAGTAACCTTTAATGTCTCGACAAACAAAACCTATCTATCAGGTTACCACATCAGCGAAAATTATTTTTTAATCACCGCTTCTTTGGTTAATGTTACGGACGTGATGCCTAGAAAATCAGAAGTTATTCTTTTCATATTAAGTTGTTTAGTTGTGCTAAGATTTCGATGGCTACACACAAGTGATCCTCACTTTTGTTTGGTTGCAATGGTTTCCCCACAAGTGCGCTCGCAATTCACACGCCGCTTTCTTCGAGCCAACCTTCTCTTATCTAGTTACGAAGAAAGCAACCTTTCGCAGCGATCGAACATCAGCCGATTGCCTTTCACTTTTTGTTGTTAACATCACAATTCCTATATGTATTCTAAACTTTTACGTCTTTGTTACCCAGTGGCCGGTGGAAATGTGAATTTATAATGTATTAATTAAACGATTGAATGTATGGCTGCAATTAACTAACTGTTAAACGCTGGTATGTGTACTTGGGCAGAGTAACCCCTTACTCGTCTAGGTTTCACACAGATCACTGCCCCGCCTACTCGAAACATGCGCTTATATTGGGAAAATCTGAGTCAATACAAAGTCTCACCAAAGAACATCTAACAATTAAAATAATGAATTAATAATATTAGAAATAAGTCTATAAATTAATAAATGATTAATAATTATGTGTTCCTTAACACACAGTCATTTTAATATTAAATTAATAAAACTAGTAATTAAGGTAGGTAGATAATGATGCTTTCTAATTGGCAGTGCGTAACATTCGGCCATCCTGCTGTAGCCGCGACCCGCGGCGGCCCACGCTACCCTCAGTCAGTGTAGTGGAGATGACACACTAAAACAAAACAAAACCACGGCAGTACCTTCACAATACAATATAAAATACTAACATTATTATCTGAACTTGATCACATAGAAATTTTGTTTTCGTATTAACGATTGAATAATTTTCCTATTTTCATTTTAATACTGAACATGATTTAGCAAGTGTCTATTAACTATGACACACAGTTTATTCCTTTTTCTTAAGAATATTAATGGAGTTGATCATACATAAAAATGTTGTTTTCGGATTAACAATTGCATATACTTCCTACTTTCATTTATAATAATGATTATCAGGTCTCTTTTAGCTATTTCACACAGTTTATTCCTTTTCCTTAGGAATATCAATGGACTTGATCACACAGCCGCCGCAATAATATTCACACAGTCGTCTTATGATTTATATAAATGGATCACACAGCCAACTCACTAGAATTCACACAGCCGTCTTAAAGGTATTATTTTCATAGTTGAACTTGGTCACACAGCACACTACAGACGTAGGTTCAAGAAATATTTGATACTTTCACGCAGTAAAGTATTTTCTATTAACATATTAAGTCATTGGTTATAAAATCTGTCAATCCTATTTAGTGTTAAGTTTTAACACAAATATTTCGTAAGTAACACTTTAAACTTTTTTTTTTTGACTTACCCCTTTTTTTTTTAAATATTTCCAACCTCCGCATCAGTGGGTCTCACAAGTTTTTCTTCAATTCTGTACGTTTACCAAAACCGTCACGATATGGCCCAGACACTTAGACATTTACGTATCCCACTTCTGAGATATTAATTAAACGATTGAATGTATGGCTGCAATTAACTAACTGTTAAACGCTGGTATGTGTACTTGGGCAGAGTAACCCCTTACTCGTCTAGGTTTCACACAGATCACTGCCCCGCCTACTCGAAACATGCGCTTATATTGGGAAAATCTGAGTCAATACAAAGTCTCACCAAAGAACATCTAACAATTAAAATAATGAATTAATAATATTAGAAATAAGTCTATAAATTAATAAATGATTAATAATTATGTGTTCCTTAACACACAGTCATTTTAATATTAAATTAATAAAACTAGTAATTAAGGTAGGTAGATAATGATGCTTTCTAATTGGCAGTGCGTAACAAATGGTTTTAAATCAAATCAAACTACCTATTCGGTACTAACCTCCTACCCAAAATAAAAGCGTCAATTTGTGTACACTCGAATCAAGATGATTCTTTCGTTAATTAAAACGGTGACAACTTATTTACGTCCGCTAAATATATTCATTTGATAAGCAACTGTTTCTTCGAATCGGAACCCTGAACCGAAGCGGCATCCATATTAGTCATTTATCGTATATGGCGTCAGGCGTTCGCCTTACCTACACAAGTACACCCACTTCTCGCAAGATGACATCATACCAATCGCTGCGCAAGCACCAATGAATTTTAATGTTCTTCGATCAGTCGCTAGGTGATATACGAATAACCTCCATTAACTGTCAAGGATCGTCTTCGTTTATCTACGTGTAGTAGAGAATAATACAATTATTCTATTAAAGCATGTTATGAAGAAACGCAATGGGTCATTGCGTCGTAACGCCTCAATTGCTGGCCATATGGCGTATTCTTTAAATTCAGGCCAGGGATTTAAGGATAATCGAAAAGCGGGTACATTCGAATACTAATACTTAGTTAAACGACTGGTACATTACGTTCTCTACTTATATGGAGAGATAAGACGTATATGGGCGTACGTGGGCGTCGACCGTCGCCAAGGCGACTTATTGTACAACTCTGCAACAAGACTTGCGTAATTCAGCTGTAGTACTCACCAAAAATGAATTATGCATCCTGTCGATTTACACTATGGTTCATCGCGCTCATTGTTGTTGACATGCCCTGTCAGAGCCCCTTAATAACAGGCTTGAAACGAAATGTAGCGAGGCATTTGAATTCCAATGGAACTTAGCGTGTAGCTAGAGTAAGTGTCGGTTTTATGTGGTGCACTATTCACAAAACCGGTTTGAAAGTAGACGCCGAGCGCTTCAACATCCGAGAGAGCTTTCGTGAAGACAATTTACTTGTGCGCGCTTTTAGCGCTTGTCTCATTCCAACTAACGGGTTTTTTATCTTTTGCAGTTCTGGGAGATCATCTCTGACGAGCACGGCATCGACCCCACCGGCGCCTACCATGGCGACTCGGACCTGCAGCTGGAACGCATTAACGTTTACTACAATGAGGCCTCCGGTGGCAAGTACGTGCCGCGCGCCATCCTCGTCGACCTGGAACCTGGTACCATGGATTCTGTACGCTCTGGGCCTTTCGGACAAATCTTCCGCCCCGACAATTTCGTATTCGGACAGTCCGGCGCTGGCAACAACTGGGCCAAGGGACACTACACAGAGGGCGCCGAGCTAGTCGACTCCGTTCTTGATGTAGTACGAAAAGAATCTGAATCATGTGACTGTCTACAAGGATTCCAGCTCACACACTCCCTTGGCGGTGGTACCGGCTCCGGTATGGGCACACTCCTTATCTCAAAGATACGTGAAGAATACCCTGACAGAATCATGAACACATACTCAGTTGTCCCCTCGCCCAAAGTATCAGACACCGTTGTTGAACCTTATAACGCGACACTTTCAGTACACCAGCTCGTAGAAAACACAGACGAAACCTACTGTATCGATAATGAGGCTCTCTACGACATCTGCTTCAGAACGCTCAAATTGTCCACACCCACCTATGGCGATCTCAATCACTTAGTCTCCCTCACAATGTCTGGTGTCACAACTTGTCTCAGGTTCCCAGGTCAGCTCAACGCGGATCTTAGAAAACTGGCCGTCAACATGGTTCCCTTCCCTCGTCTTCACTTCTTCATGCCCGGTTTCGCCCCTCTCACTTCTCGCGGCAGCAGACAATACCGCGCCCTAACCGTCCCAGAACTCACGCAGCAGATGTTCGACGCCAAGAACATGATGGCGGCCTGCGACCCGCGCCACGGCCGCTACCTCACCGTCGCCGCCATCTTCCGCGGCCGCATGTCCATGAAGGAGGTCGATGAGCAGATGCTCAACATCCAGAACAAGAACTCGTCGTACTTCGTCGAATGGATCCCCAACAACGTGAAGACCGCCGTGTGCGACATCCCGCCCCGCGGGCTCAAGATGGCGGCGACCTTCATCGGCAACTCCACCGCCATCCAGGAGCTGTTCAAGCGCATCTCGGAGCAGTTCACCGCCATGTTCAGGCGCAAGGCTTTCTTGCATTGGTACACCGGCGAGGGCATGGACGAGATGGAGTTCACCGAGGCGGAGAGCAACATGAACGACCTGGTGTCCGAGTACCAGCAGTACCAGGAGGCCACGGCCGACGAGGACGCCGAGTTCGACGAGGAGCAGGAGCAGGAGATCGAGGACCATTAGACGGAGTAGGGAAATTGCGTCGCATCGCAACCAAGTATGACATTGTTACGTCGCGTTACCCCGGTAACATTAATGATTCCTATAATTTGTATTGAAAATGACCTGCTTTCTAACTTTTAACAGAATGCGTGATTTAACAAATCCCCGTCATGTAACTTAAATTGTATGGAAGGCATCTGTATTGATTGATACATTCCGCATGATTCCAGCATTTCCAACTAGCCACGTTGAGAGCAAGATCTGAATTTTGTAAAGGCTGATCTTTATAGACATTCTTTATGTATTTATAAAGTTTGAATATTTTAGTGATTTTCAAACGTGAATGATTATGTCGGCTTCAATAACAGAAGTTTTATTACGATTGTAAAATTGTTTTGAGCAATAATTTAATGTATATAATAAATATTTATATTTATTACCTTGTTTTTTTTAATTACAATTTCCTTATTCCTATTATCCTTATTTACATAACTTTGTTATAAATAACAAATTATATCCCTGTTTAGTAAAAATATCATTACATAATGAGAGGAGGCTTGCTTAAACCATAAATTTAGGTACCTATTCTTTTCTACTCTCCCGAAGTAGATAAGGATCCTCTATGAGAATTTTACAGAGATTTTCATTGTAAGCGATTTAGCCGACCTTGTAAAGCCAATTAACTATAAGTAAATTATTATTTCGTTTAATCATAATAACGTTCTTATCTAACATTTTGAACGTAGGTACACGAGCATTGATAATCAAACACCTATCAAAATACGAATTTAGTTACGTTTAACGATCTTCCTAGAAAAATAGGTAGGTACGCATTGTTTATCAACAACGAAATATCTTATGCAGAGACTATCACAACCACCTGTTCGAAAACAACAAAAAAGTACTTACACAACAAACATATGACCTACCTACGTAATAGTTACGCATGACTCAATAACGAAGTATGTCATTGCCATAAAAGGACATCTTGCCGACTACCAGGTATTGTGTTGTCGAATATCATTTGCATACCGAGATAATTATAAATGGCACAAGAAATTACAATTTCCTTTTCGGTAAAATTCCAATACCAATGGCCACTTATCCCCCAAGCTATATATAGAAATGCAGTTATACGCAAGGACCGGTTAAGTGAGACCTCCGGACGTTCCCGTTATTACCTCCCCGACTCATAAATCACCAGCACGCGGGGCGACGAGGTAGATCACTCCAAATTGGTAGGACAAAGTGATGTCAGACTTAAATTCGTCACATGGAAACACGCTTATGTCATCCATTGCCACAAACAGGTTAAAATATTTAGATCAGCCGATAGTTTAGTTGCTTGAACAGTTTGTGCTGTCAAGCGATATATTATACGAACGTACCTAACTCTGTTAAGTTGTATTAAGCTCACAAAATGTAATTATTCTAAGGTCACAAATAATAATATGCAGTGCATATGTAAGCCGGGTCCCTGTTATGATTAGATTAAAAAAAACACAATTAATTAGATATTTCCATATCTATGTCTAGTTACTACGTATT
Organism: Carterocephalus palaemon; assembly: GCA_944567765.1. Taxonomy (NCBI): domain Eukaryota; kingdom Metazoa; phylum Arthropoda; class Insecta; order Lepidoptera; family Hesperiidae; genus Carterocephalus; species Carterocephalus palaemon. Next base: position 909,821 of record OX155663.1, read on the forward strand.
AATTTATTAAGAAAGTATTGAAAAACTTATAAATTGAATAGGTAGGTATCTGGAGTTTGTTATTATTTTAAAACGTCTTATAATTTTTTTTATACATTTTTATAGGAAGTAAAATGTATTTTCTCTCTTTTCATAAAACCAATAAAAATTAATAAGAAATACTACTTACAAAAAATTAAATTTATTAATGATGAAAAAATCCCTTGTTTAATACCTAACAACCTAATTTAAACCTTAACAACATAGTTTTAACCTTTAAAATAATTAAATTAGCAAAACAAGTTTTGTACAACCCTGTTTCCAATAATGTATTAAGTATTTCATCGATATCTGAGTGATGTCATTATTATTTTACTATCGACGATATTGGTCGAAAATGGACTTCGAAGTTCAAATTCGTGAATGTTATTTTGTATTTACTTAAATAAGTGTACCTGCTTGAATAATTTACTAATTTAAATAATTAATAGTACCTAAATAAGAATAGTAGAATAGTAGCCAGCGACCAATTTATCCGTATGGAATAATGTTGTACCTTTACAGGTTCTACCTCCTACGAATATTTGATACTAGTGCTTCAAGTTCATTTTTATTTTTATTTTAGCAATACCTAGTTGTTTGGTTATTATGCTGTCGCGATAATAATAACATGTTGAAGCATAAATTATTTTATATTTTTAAATATTATCTCAGTCAATGCTTGGAGAATGCAGATAAAAGTTATACTAGGAAGAACCTTATTCGTCAACCCACGCGCCTTACGACCTCTGCAATTGCTCGTACAATAGTAAGTTTATAGTATAAATACAGAATAATAGTATAAATTAATAACTAGTAATATTCTAAGCTCGTGTTTGTTCGTCGGACCTTTGAGCTGAGATCACGATTCACGCACCGCTTAGGTATAGAAACTGTGCCACACTGTCATTTATATCTTATCTGTGGCTGGAAGTTGACCTGTGAGCTCAGCTCAGCTCTAGAAATGGCTCAGGTACGAGGGGCTGAGGACCCGGGTAGCAAGCTAGCCAATTTTCTAGCTACAACAAAGAACAACAGAGATATGTAACGAGGAACGTAGGTGCAACCACAGACTACATTCCTTTGTCCCTCCTCTATGGTATATGGTACGCTTTGGTACGCTATCTAACCATAGAGATATCAGAGAAGCTACAACACATAAGCGTGTCCTGTAAATTAATTAGCAAAGTACCTACCTTCTCCTGTGTTCATAAAAAATTTGACTGACTATACGCACTCGCATTTTACTATAGCTATATAGATAGATAGCTACACTACAAATCCTCGGGGGATGTCGAATTTGTATTTAATATCCTGCCTAGTGTCACAATTAATGAATTAATTTATGTCCAACTAGCTCAACTGTAGGTAGGTACTTAGTAGATTAATATTTACGCGCCCATTAGTTGATAACTCCGGTCATTGCCCCGAGGTGTGGTGCTATTAGGCTAAATAGAACTTACAGTTTGGCTTTTAAAACTCTTTTCTGTAAAAGCTTTTAGGTAGGTCATTAACATCAATCTTGTATATTTGTATGTACTATTATACCTATATAGCCTGAAGTCGTAGTAGGTACTGTAGGTATAACAGCAACATTTTATTAAATGGCTGTGACATAAAAATTATCAAGTTAAAACTTTGAAAGTGGATGTTTCTGACCTAGAGAGCTAACATATTTTCGGGATACCTGAAAAACAGCGCTGCGTAGGACGTGCAGGCCTATGTCAGCTGAAGCTGAGCCAACTCCTGTTGCCCACTCAAGATTTTTTTAATGTATCTTTAATATGTAATTTTTCTATGATTTGTGTGGCAATAAAAACATTTTTATTCTTTATTCTTATTCTTATTATACCTAATAATTATCGCTGCGACCCATAGACGTCCCACTGCTGGGCACGGGTCTCCCCCAAGACGCAGCTGCGGGAGGTCTAGAGCATACTCCACCACGCTGCTCCAATGCGGATTGGTGGAGGGGTTAGTGCCCAACCCAGTGTCGAATGTTCTCAAGCCACCCGAAGGTCTTCGACAAGGCTTAACTATTGTTTCCACCATTGAAAACAACCGGGACCGACGGCTTTACCTGCCCTCCGAAGCACGGTAGCGTCCATGAAATTTTGCCACTAGCGGTCACCCATCCACAAACCGACCGCGCCCGTCGTTGCATACACAGAACAGATAAAGGAGGTGTTGCATAACTCTTTCGATCACAATGAATCGACCCGAGCCATTGGGCTATGGACGATAATAATTATGCTACTTGGCAATTCGGGAATATTCTTGTGTACTAAGTTTCATTTAAATCCGTATTGGCTTAGGATCAGCGATGATGGTCTAAACATTGCACCTCCAAGTAAACTCTCTCTGTAGTGGAATAAAAATAATATTAAACACGTATTTTTTAATTTTTAAGGAATACCACGACCAAGTATTTTATACTTATATTTATATAGGCACCTCTCCTTATCATTCCGATGTGCTATCAACATATCTAGGTAATCTGGTTTACGATGATGGCATGTATGAAATTGACTATTCTACTTGCGTAGCGGGGGTGTAAACAACTAGTATTAATGTATAATGTGCCATAGTGAGAATTGAAACGGCAGTTTGGGAATTAACCAATCTTGGGAATGGCTTCCGTCAAGCCACGCAATGGCTCCGAATAGATAGACACCTACGGAAGGGCAGTCTTATTACAGACTAGTGGACGCCCGCAGCTTTGCTCGCGTGGAATTTGACAACAATAGTTTCGTTTACACCTAGATATTATATAGCCTATGTCACTCAGTGAAGATGCAGCTTTCTAACTGAAAGATTTTTTGAAATCGGTCCAGTCGTTTTTGTGTGAAAACATTAGATACAAATGTTTCCTCTTTTCAAAAATTCTTTCACCATTAGAAAGCTGCATCTTCACTGAGTGACATAGGCTATATAATATTACTAGGTGTAAACGAAACTATTGTTAGGTATGTCTAAATCCACGCGAGCGAAGCTGCGGGCGTCCACTAGTACAAAATAAGTAGATTAGTACTTAAAGGACTAGGCTAGCACATTTTAAGTACATTATCATTACATCTGTGGTTATAGACTAGGCTGCACCCCATATTGTCTCACTGTTGGGCGGGCCTCTTCTATAGCCAGAGCTGCGGGAGTCCGAGTCTAGCGCATACTCATCCACGCTGCTCCACTATAGATTGGATTAAGTTATAGACTGAGTATATATTTCTTCAGCAATACTAGTCCTATCAGTGTCCTACGTCTTGCGCAAGCGCAAGTGAGCTCACTGCGAACACGCCGTAAGCACTTTCGTCGCGAAACATCAGTCAACCACCATATTTAGCGAGGTTGGCACACTTTTTACTTGATTTGTTTTTATTTCGTCGAAGAGCAAGACTTGCCATATTCAAGCAACTGGTAATGTCGACAGCCATGCAGTAAGGAAAAGTATTAAATAAACATAGTAGGTACTAACTACAGTACAGTATACCTATAAAGAATTGAATACAATATAAAGTGCGTGCGTACAAAGTACACATGTCAGAAGTGAAACTTCTTTGGCGAAATATTCAAATATACACAAAAAACACAAAAAAAGAATAAATATAAATATTCGTTTGAAACTTGTCCTCTCGCCCTATGTCACTGTGCGACGTTCGCTCTATCTCAATTTCTCTCTATCGCCCATCCTCTTCTTCGTCACGAACGTTGCATGCTGCGTGACGCATTTCCGTTTCATCCGTAAAAAAATTTACCCTCATGCGCCTAAAGATGTTTCACTTCAAAAATTTGTTATTTAATTCGACAAATCGTCAGTACAGTTTTATGAAAAATTTAAAGAATAACATATTATTATGTATGTGAAATGCTACGAGAATCAGCATCAGCATCGCTGATTTTCAATGCAGGGCCCCGATTATTGAATTGCACTCATATGACTTCAGGTACATACTCAATCATAATTAATTTCGTATACTTACGATTACGAAACATTTTCGTACGCGAATTTCGTAACGAGTGGATTGTAAAGTTATAGGTACACTTTTAACAAGAACTTTACACTTTTTAGAACATTTAAAATGAAACATAAACACTGCAGTTGATATTCAGGTATCTACCTTTTTCATAAAATCTATTAAGTTTAGGAACACTGCTTTCGACATCATTGGGATCACTCGTTGACCAAGTTATGTCACTCGAGTGAATTAGAAAATAATGAATTATTAAAAATAAAAACAAATTTTAATCTTTTTTGACTTTTTTTTTTCGTGCATTGTCATCGGAACCAAATATGTATAGATAACCGGCTGACCCGGCAAGGGGTGGACTACCCCTAAAATTTAGGGGGATGAAAAATAGATGTTGGCCGATTCTCATAGATACCGGATAAGCACAAAAAATTTCATCAAAATCGGTCAAGCCGTTTCGGAGGAGTATGGCAACGAAAACTGTGACACGAGAATTTTATATATTAGATTTCAGCTCGATAGCTTCAGTGGAAGTGGGTGAAATATTGATTACATGACTCCAGGACATAATATTAATTATATTATATATTAATTAAAAGCTTTTAAAAAATCAATCAATCAATCAACAATTCAGACGCCTTTGACAACATTTCATGATGTTTTCATTCAATTTTTTTTTATGGATATAAGATAGTAAACGAGCTTGCATCACCACCCATCCGCTTCCGCCCATGACAACTGTGACTGACTTTGAACAAGACTCAAATAGTCCATTAAGCTGAGAGTTAAATAAAATAAAACATTAGTTGGTCACTTTGGTCAGTTTGTTAGTGGGTATGAGGCCTGGCTGGGGACTGTTAGTCCTGTTAGTAAGAGTCTCGTCCCAAGTCAGTCACAGATGTGTTGCTACCCTTGAGGACTAAGATGGTCGTCTCTAATAAGTGTAACCGGTGTTTAGGCGTTTCTAGCTGTAAGTGCATGGTACATTAGGTACTTAATTCATTTATACTTACACACATTTTAGATCTAGAACAAAATAGGCAATTATCAGAATGATTTCAGAATATTGTGCCAGTGATAGGTAGGTACCATATTACATTACATTTTATGGATTTGTAATTTACCTGGACAGATGTATAGACAAAAAGTATAGTGATTTGTTACCCTGACCCCACCCACCGACCGAGAATGGCGCCTACCGGCCGGTAACCACTACCAACATAACAAAACGAAACATCTGCGGAAAAAATAAGAAATAAATACACTATTCACGATTATTTTACTCCCCTGTGATGGAATTTAGTTCCAATATAACCAAAGTTTATATTTCAATACATTTTATTACAACATCAAAATGTTTAAACGGAATAAAACGTAAAACGAAGAAAATCGTTACCATACGTCTTGTTGGTAGCACTGGTAGCAATATGGCGTAGGCGACCAATCAGGAACAGGCACGATAGTAGTGAGTTCGGTATGTCGATATCGACTCTTACAGCAATAACGTGAATATGTCGTTATAAGAGTATAGAAACGTGAAATAATTTTGTTTTTACCCAACCTCCTCGCTACATTATATTTATAAAATAATGAGGTGATGTATCATTCTATATAACGACATGCTCTTTGGTGACGATTTAAAGGCCAGGATAGCCATTCAATAAAATTAAAATAAAATCATTGACATCCTCACACAAGGCCATCTGACCTATACCTAATATGGATGTAAGAGAGTGATAAACGAACATAAACATATATTTTAAATTGAAATTAATATCCAGATATAGAACACACACAAGTGTTCGTCACACGAGTATTCGTGTTTGTCCTGAGTGGCGCAGTAAGCAATTGCGCCAACGGGCCAGTCGATCAAAATGTTCATTTGAAAACAGAATGAATTAATTAGTACCTATATCACCGCAACCCTTTCTTTGTCCCACTGTTGGGCACGGGTCACCTCTCCTACATAACATAGTATTTTGATAACTCCCTTGTGCAGTGGTGAGTAACCCTAATTGCCAAATCGCGGGTCCGGGTTGGAATCCGGCCGTGGCACTTATGATTTTGCAGATTTAAACCTTGGTCATGCATGTTAAATGGTACTGTTTTCTGTGTGCCACCACCCGCAATAAAACCCTAGGCCTAACATGCAGGTGTGAGTGGGGTAGATTATTGTTTTATGGGGTTTATTTATATTTAAAAAAAACAGAACATTGTTCGGAAACATTGTAACATTATAAAGACCAGGCCAATAGCAACTCGTAATAACATAATTCGAAATAAAAATTATGAGTAAAATTGCTCGTCAAGATTAAACTAATACATATTGATTTATTAATTTATTAATATTATATGTATATATGTAATACCCCGTATGTGTGCAAATTTGGAATTTCCTCTTCATTTAGGGATAATTTCTTTAGGCTCACAACATAATTTTTCGGTATCTCTGCTTTCGGCACTGTTGGCACCACATCGACACTCATTGTTAGGTTTTTGACATTCAATTCAACAAAAATGTGTTTGAATCGCGGTTGCTATAAGTAATTATCCTAAGAATTCTTATCATCTTTTCCCTTGTTATTATTATTTGTTGTGTTTTCGTTCCTGCTGTATAGTGGAACCAACTCATGCCACTTCAAAGCCAGCAATCGCATGTGTTGCACAAAATATTACTTTACAAAATCTATTTATTTTCAACCCTAGCTGTAACTCTATCCTCTCTTTACCATATTGACACCATAGCTGGAGTGAATAGAATTTGCGATTTTCATATAATATTGTTAGAGCATTTAAGTAATTATACTCGTACATGTTATTCAAAAGTATAAGCACCCGGACAAAACTTAGTCGTGTCATATAACTTACATACACATGGGGCACATTTAACAATAACATTGAAAAACTACCCTATTCACCCCATTTTACCAGCACCTAAAGTTTAGTACAGTAAAGTTGATGCAAGGTTTTGTACAAAATTAATAATATTATATAACCAACCACATAAAATAAACCAAAATTTGATATTGTGACGCAATGCGACAAATTTTATCGACAAAACACGGAAGGTACGCGCGCAGCACTAGCCGAACCGTCGCTTTCGTGGCAAGCGCCGAGCTCCACAAGATTATTCTTCAGCTAACCACGAAAGTACGTGGTGCGTGCGGAACAGAAATATTAGTGTTAAGTAATTTATTAAGTTCACATACTTCACATTCACAAATATGAGGGAAATCGTGCATATCCAGGCCGGACAGTGCGGCAACCAAATCGGAGCTAAGGTAAAACTTCATTTGTTTCTATTAGTTTTAACTTTTTTAGTCCTCGACCGCCGGAGAATTTGCTGCCGGCATTTTGTGACGCGCCGGTTGCACGAGAGAGGCCGGTTGTTAGCCCTATTCAACTATCCTCACAGTCCGTTTGTCTCTAAATTACTCTTTCATGGATATTTTTATATGAATCTTGAATTTTGTGTTGCTAAGTTAATCACCGTTCTAATAACACTATCAAGGTATATACTTATTTTGTACGTAGCTAGCTGTTTTTTAGGTGTGATATCATTTTTATCTAAAGGTGATTTCTCATTTACACTTCTGTCCGTACTTATTACCTATATTGGTTATTGATCTCGACCGTCTATTTCGTTCATGTCTGTAATAAAGAACATTTCCACGTGTTGTCGCCATTTGCTGGCCACGTAGTATTTTCACATCTGAACGGTACATGTAGAATAAAATCTAGTGCTGTAGATTTTATTCTACATGTACAGTTGACGTACATACATACATACTTTGTAGGTAATTATTTTATTTGTCATCTAATAACTAATTATTGTTAACCGTCATTCGTTAAATCATTATTATTAACGGCACTATTTTAAATTTGGAGTTAGTCTAGTTTCCGCAAGGAAAACCGTTAGAATGCCTCCTCGCATAATTCAAACATTTCAAGGTTACTCAGCTAGGCGTCCCTCGATAAGGGCGACCAATCAAAAAGCGCGTCCTGTAACGTTCGGAATTCAAGTCGTACGTAGATAAATAATAATAAAACTGGTCCAAGGCCCACCATATGGCTGGCTGTACGCGGGCGTCGACAAAAAAAGGTTCCCTTTTTTCGAAGACAATAGACCTCACCTCACCTTACTTTATTCATACTTGATGCTTGAATGGTGTTTTTGGAACTTAAAACTAACAGGAATGAATTAAAATACCTAGCCTAAGCATTCTCTAGTTCCAATCGTGATAGCATCAATGCATTTTTTAACAAGAATCAATTAGTACTAACTCACTTAACTGAGCTGATGCTCTGTAGAAGATGAATAATTTACATACTTAAACAATTTATGTAACTAAACTATGTATTTAAATTAAAGGTTCCAGTAAAATTATTGTGTATAGTACTTAACATAATCTGCAAAATGAACCTATAATGTAATGTAATATGTCAGCCGAGGTAAAAGCCGGGGTAAAACTACAGTCAGTGGTAGCCAGTGGCTGCACTAAACACAATAACTAATTGTTGGTTTTGTATAAAACAGGAATTAATAAGTTCTATTTATTAATTACTTAAGTCATAGTTATGTTTTTAGATGAACATGAATTTTGTCATATTTATTAAGATTTTGCACATAATATGCAAAAAAATCCTTTGTTTTTTATTGCAACTGTTTATGCTATGCCTGTTATTTGGCATGAAATTCTACCTGGAATGTGACCAGACTAAGAATATTATAAAGAATGTTTGTACAACAGGTATTTTAAATTATACTTTTCTTTCTTTTGCCCTTACTGGTGATATTTAATTCCTCACAATGATAGTCATTGCCATGTTTTCCCATGACTGATGTAAACCCAGGCCCATTCAAGTGGAACCAGGTTGTTTTTGGGCCATCCACTGCTGATGGTATTACCCCGAGTGGTAGGCAGGTGTGGCACTTTTCACCAGTTATGTTTAGAATCATTGTGGTTGCCCAATAGGTGGTGTCTTGTGCTACACATCTGGCACAAATGCAAAACTGATCTACTGCTGTGTTGCGCTATGTTAGAAAACCCTACTTCCCATCACGGGCCAGAATATATATCATGACTTTTTTTATTTTTATTAAGTATATTTAACTGATAATGAAATTCTAACTTTCAAGAGTAAATCTTAGGCTTAGCTAAAATTTAGTAATATTTTGTGTACATTTATTCTAAATATTTATTGTCTGGCCCTTATTAAATTATTATTAACAAAACTTTGACCACAATCAAGATCAGAATTGGCTAATCCATTCTCACATACTCACCTTAAGATCATGTGTGACCCAGCTGAATTCTTCACTGAAGTCTCCTCAAGTCCAGTCCATGTATCACAGAATAGGTGCTACCATAATAATTGATGGTATTGCAGATTTGTAATGCAGCCCTGCTATATGCTGCTATGAGCTTAGTAAACGCCTATGGTTTTTAAACTTCACTTACATCGAGACATAATTTATATTTTAGTTATAAAATAAACATTGCTTACACACGAGATAAAATCACCTTAAAACAATAGGCACTACTCAACCTATTCAATTTATTCATAAAATGATAAGAGAAAGAGAACAAATAAATCATTTGACAGTAATTTAAAGAATCCTTCAAAAATAAATCTGTTCCATATTTTTGGTTGTAATAGACAAAACGTATTTTTCTAATTTGCTCGCTCTACGTTTTGAAAGAAATGATAAAACCGACATTTGCGGACTTTTGCTCGCGACAAAAAATCGATTATCATAATAGCGCGGATAGGAAGGAAGAAGCGCGCATGTTCGGGTGCAGTTCGTTGACCGCGCTAGTTCCGCGTTTAAAATAAGACTAGCTTCGGAAAATTTATGACGAAACTCAACGTTGCTCTGTTTCTGACATCTTTTATAGTCAGCCAGTTACGAGTGGTTGTGGTTGCACTTCCTTGTTGGTTTGGTGTTAACTAAATCCTTAAAACACACTGCCTAGGTTGGGCCATTAACTATTGTGAGATTGAGACAAAAGATTGAGCCTCCTGATGGAAAGATGTGCCTTCATTACGATAAAATTAATTAATTAAAATGCTCAATCAACTCGGTAATTTATTTTCTAACCAAAATTTTCAGATTCACGAATTAAAGTTGGATAACGTACCTAGTAGGAGATTTATGCATAGTTAATTATACAGTATTATACGGTAATACTCGCGACAGCAGAATTACGGTAATCGGGACGGCTATGTCCGTAATCTTATTATGGCGCGAACCTTCGCGCATCCCAATACCGTTATGCATCGATTACGGTATATAGAAATACTTTCACAGATCATATAGCGCCACATTGCATTCAAAACGATAAGCAATCGCATACCGAGCAACTGTTTCTAATATTGAATTTAAAATTCGATTGTTTTATTTTTCATTATTTTTGTCCGTTTTCTTTACAATTTAATAGCTATACCAGAATCATTGATTATTACAAAAGTTTTGTGGCTTCATATAAACCATAGTCACACATCAAAACAGGGGTTAAACGCTTAATTAATTAGAGCTCATTAATTTCACTCAATCTGTGACCTAGTTAACACCCAGGCACACACACCAGGCCAGACCACGACGCCGCAGCCTGTTATTACTACATTACTACATGCAAAAAGTACATGATTTTAAAAGCTTCACTCGTATGTATGTATGTATGTCCTGGAATCTTGCAATCAATATTTCACCCACTTCCACTGAAGCTATCGAGCTGAAATTTGGCACACATATTAGGTTCCGATGACAATGCAATAATATGGTACTGTCGAACTGATCTGATGATGGAGCCGGAAGATATTTACTGGAACTTCATGATGGAATATCGTATCATAGTCGTGTTTGCACTTGTGGTAAAGTCTTGTAATGAACTTTGACCACGATTAGGTTTCAAGGTCAAGTTATAAAAGCTTTTTAAAAAAAAATTTTTTTTACAGTATAATTAGATAGATAACTTCAAATCATGTTTTCTTCATAATACTAACGGCCCATTTTAATTCAAGAAATTCTTATTTTTAAATACTTAAAATGAACAAGATCCATATTGCAAGGACATATTGATCTTGTAATTAAAAGGCAATGAATGTGCCAAAACACTGGCTGGTTGTAGAGCAAAGTATGAGCTGTTTTAAAAAAAAAAATTTGTTGTATGTGTAAAATGTACTCTGTGGTTGTATGAACACTGGCCAGTTGAGAAAAGCCGTCCCAAGCTTAAAAAATACGATCTAACCATAAACCTTGTTAAAAATAAAAGCTATACAATCCGTAGAGGGTGATAAAGCAAATCTCCAGCCTTGGCGTCTCTCCAACAAGTGTGTCAGCAGTGCATTCGAGGGGCTGACACATCGGAATTGCTCGATAATGCATGCTTCAGACACTTTACATGAGAGAATTCATTGAGATTTTAATTAATTTTACTTTTACTTTACTTTTTATTCCATTTAGGTTACTCCTGAACTGATTGAATATTGTGTACTAGGACTGCTATACTTCCAAAAGATATTAAATTATAGGCTGGGCACAAAATGTGCACTCATATAGCTTATTTTACTGTTTGTAATTATTAGCACGGTTGTTAACACGTAATCTTCAACTTCAGACACTTACAAAATAACACATAGCAAACAAACATGCACCTCGGCTCATTCATAACAATTTGCAACCCTTGAGATGTAAAGTGGACTTAGACTGAAATGGAATGGGTAGATTCGAGGATAGTAATGGTAAAAATTAGGTACTCTTTTAGTATGTACGAGAATTGAATGAATTGGAAAAGTTAATTAGTATCAATTAAAAATATGTCGTTTGGCACAGCCCTAGGTATAACGATCGTACTCACCGAGACATGCGCAGTGTCGTAAAAGTGGCTGAAATTTCACAGCTGCCGGCCCGGTGGCCGCTAGGAATGGCTTTCAGCTTCGGGTGTTAATTGGTATCTTCACACGATCTAACGCGTACTTGGAAGTTTCTAGTGACAGAGGCTATTTAAAACCAATTTGATTGTCAGATCTGTAGCAGTCAAAGAGATCTGTTGCAGCTTAAGTACATAAAATATACGTGTTACTACAACATATCCTACTGCTATGATACGGACTTTTCAAAGGTATTAACTGATTGCTGAAATTGTAGGGATAGGTAAGTTACTTTGCCAACCAGAGTATTAAGACTGCATGCTTCCGACGGCGTCGATGGGAAATTTATATCTTATCTGGCTTGAAGGACCAACATTTCTGCCATGATATAAAAAAGTTATATGTTAATGGTATGATGGTACTTGTTCACGGGATTGCAATTGATTTTCTTGAAGCTATGCGCTCATATGAAGGTGCATTTGTTTCTAAGAATGCACCCACCAACGGGGCGCTAGAAAAACACACTTAAGATGAAGGTGGAATGTCTTTATGGCTATCTGCTCACCTATGTTGTGTTACAATACTAGTCACCCAGATTCCTAATTACAATTGGTTCCAAAACTCAACCAGAATAGAAAGAAATATCTCAAAATCCACTATCTGGCTACTTTCAAACACAAATGAGGAATAGTCTTTGGTAACAAACTGGAGAACAGTAATGCAGGATTATTTTCTCCACGATGAGTATTCCAACTCTAAGACTTACTCAATGTTGAATCTTGCACGTTCCTAGTTCGATCTAGTCATCAGACAATAGCTTCCTGTAGTCGGAAGCAATAAGCCCATGATAGAATGTTTAGAATCTACTCCTCAATGAACAATGAGTGACGTACCATTTCTGTAATTATCATTGAAGCATTGCGTGACTCACTGGGATACCTGAGTCATGTTCACAGGCATGTCGGTAGTTGTGGAGAGTTCAGTTTTAGTCTGATTCTGAACCATGTCTGATATCTTTTTTCGCTTTAACGATAGCAAACTTATCGTTAACATATCAGCGATGTTGATTACTGCGTAATATAGGTACTTATAGTAGAGGATCCCGCTATACAACGACCTTCACCGAGATGTTTATTTAATAAAACGTATTTTATATTCAATTTAATATGTCAATAAATATAGTACATACGGGTTGGCTAACTAATTTCAGTCCAGGATATGATTAATTAATAATTTAAAAAAAAAAATTTTTTAAACATTTCACCGGTTTGATTATTAGACAAATTCTATACCAATCGAAAGTATGAAGCCCACAGATTATGCAAACGTTAGGTTGGCTATTCTTTTCCGGTCACAACTCTCGAGTAGCCAGGTATAAACAGGTAAATCGATCGATATCGCATTTTGCACCGGTCTGATTATTGAATTAAAATTAAATGAAATTGAAGATTATTCCATTATGAACACGGTGGTATAGGGTTGACTGCGAAAAATCAGTCCCGAATTCCAGTTGTCGAATTTTCAAAAGTGAGATATTGCTGCGAGTGAATGTGTGCGACTGAGAGGTCCCAACCAACCATCCCATGCGATAGAAGAGGACACAGCATAGCAGCTGTTTAAAGTCCGCCCATAATAAAGGAAAAGTAAAACCTTTTCAGCTATTTTCGAAAAATTCGACAACTGGAATTCGGGACTGATTTTTCGCAGTCAACCCTATACCACCGTGTTCATAATGGAATAATCTTCAATTTCATTTAATTTTAATTCAATAATCAGACCGGTGCAAAATGCGATATCGATCGATTTACCTGTTTATACCTGGCTACTCGAGAGTTGTGACCGGAAAAGAATAGCCAACCTAACGTTTGCATAATCTGTGGGCTTCATACTTTCGATTGGTATAGAATTTGTCTAATAATCAAACCGGTGAAACGTTTAAAAAATTTTTTATTTTAAATTATTAATTAATCATATCCTGGACTGAAATTAGTTAGCCAACCCATATGTACTATATTTATTGACATATTAAATTGAATATAAAATACGTTTTATTAAATAAACATATCTGTGAAGGTCGTTGTATAGCGGGATCTTAGACTATTAGGGCAATGCAGTAATTTAAATGGAAAAAAATAATTTTCAATTTATAAAATCTGTCATCATTGTCTGCATAATTTTGAACAGCCGCGTTAATAACTGCAAAAACTTAGTTCACAGGTAATCTATTTTACGGCACTGTAAGTTATGCTCTCTCAAGGTTAAGTAGACAATCTTGAAATTAAATGAGTATTCAAATTAGCGAAACCATTCTATGAGCCTACAAGAGCGACGCGTCGACACCTTTCGCTATTGTCATTTATAATAAGCCTTTCTACTTTTCAATTCTCTTTTACAATGATTAACTTATGCGCCTTCATCGCATTCTCAGTTCTCACAGATAAGGCTCTACATTATTTTCTAGAATCACCGCGCGAGATAACATCGGGATCATTAATTTTAATGGAGAAATAAAATATTGTCCGCAGATGACGTGACATTATCTCCCACACAGTTGGTCTGATCTTCGATTTATAGTCCATTAAAGCGGACAACCAAAATAGGAAACTTGTTATGCGCTCACCGCTTATAAGGCGACGTTATATAAACACCGCCAAATCGGTCGGACAATTTGGTTTAGTGGACTTAAACGGTATCTGGCTTTTTATTGCTCGCAGGATCGATAAAGTTACGGGGTAAGGCGACCTCATGAATATTGTAATGCCTGGCTTGTATCGGCCCCGTCGCCCGAGCGACGTGAGTCATCCTGCGGTGCCAGGCGCCATTTTCTCTCCCCTCGCAACAGACGACATACATTTAATCGCTAACAGATTTATAACTAAGATTTCTTTATCCACAGTTCTGGGAGATCATCTCCGACGAGCACGGCATCGACCCCACCGGCGCCTACCATGGCGACTCGGACCTGCAGCTGGAGCGCATCAACGTGTACTACAATGAGGCCTCCGGCGGCAAGTACGTGCCGCGCGCCATCCTCGTCGACCTGGAACCCGGCACCATGGACTCTGTCAGATCCGGACCGTTCGGCCAGATCTTCAGACCGGACAACTTCGTGTTCGGCCAGTCCGGCGCCGGCAACAACTGGGCCAAGGGGCACTACACCGAGGGCGCCGAGTTAGTCGACTCGGTCCTGGACGTCGTGCGGAAGGAGGCGGAGTCCTGCGACTGTCTGCAGGGCTTCCAGCTCACACACTCGCTCGGCGGCGGCACCGGCTCCGGCATGGGCACCCTGCTTATTTCCAAAATCAGAGAAGAATACCCCGACAGAATCATGAACACATACTCGGTTGTCCCCTCGCCCAAAGTATCAGACACAGTCGTAGAGCCCTACAACGCCACGCTATCGGTCCACCAGCTAGTCGAGAACACAGATGAAACTTACTGCATCGACAATGAGGCCCTCTACGACATCTGCTTCCGCACGCTCAAACTGTCCACCCCCACGTACGGCGACCTCAACCACCTCGTGTCGCTCACCATGTCCGGAGTCACCACCTGCCTCAGGTTCCCCGGTCAGCTGAATGCGGATCTCCGCAAGCTGGCCGTGAACATGGTCCCCTTCCCTCGTCTCCACTTCTTCATGCCCGGGTTCGCGCCGCTCACGTCCCGCGGCAGCCAGCAGTACCGCGCGCTCACCGTGCCCGAGCTCACGCAGCAGATGTTCGACGCCAAGAACATGATGGCGGCCTGCGACCCGCGCCACGGCCGCTACCTCACCGTCGCTGCCATCTTCCGCGGCCGCATGTCCATGAAGGAGGTCGACGAGCAGATGCTCAATATCCAGAACAAGAACTCGTCGTACTTCGTCGAATGGATCCCCAACAACGTGAAGACCGCCGTGTGCGACATCCCGCCCCGCGGGCTCAAGATGGCGGCGACCTTCATCGGCAACTCCACCGCCATCCAGGAGCTGTTCAAGCGCATCTCGGAGCAGTTCACCGCCATGTTCAGGCGCAAGGCTTTCTTGCATTGGTACACCGGCGAGGGCATGGACGAGATGGAGTTCACCGAGGCGGAGAGCAACATGAACGACCTGGTGTCCGAGTACCAGCAGTACCAGGAGGCCACGGCCGACGAGGACGCCGAGTTCGACGAGGAGCAGGAGCAGGAGATCGAGGACAACTAGACCGCTAGGCAACACCCCAATGAGGAATCAGCATTTCTTTGCTTCTGTAGTTTTGTACAATTTGTAACAGTTCTGGACTTAGTTTCGTGGCCGGGTCCGCCGGTCGAACGTACATTCCCAGTGTTGCGCGACGGGCGCTCGGGATGTTTATGCCCATAAACAGGTACCCACGACGTGGCCCTAGCTCTGCTGACCAGCTCGGTGCTTACACTGACGACACAAAGGAATAGATCTTTTGTTTGATAAGGCTGAACATGATTTTTTTTAATACCTAAGTTAATTTTTAATCTTTGTAACCAGTGTGATTGAGTTTATGTTGGCTTTTTGGTAACTGAAAAGCTAATTAATGTCGTACAATTTTTCGAAGTTGATCAAAGTTTTTAATTATTATATTCCAGCTGGTGAATAATAAATATCAATGATTTTATTTGCTTGTTTTATTCAATAAAGTACATATTCCCTTTTATGTACATACCACTAGACTATCCCTCACTATGAATATTCTCTTCTAGTAATATTTTAGGGTGCAGTAAAAATAACAATGTAACGTGATTAATTATTATACCAAAGCAGGTTATAGACCATCACGTTATGAATTTTAACCAGAAATGGTGACTTGTCATGGCTGCAGAGAAAATACCTAGTTAGTGAATTCAATGCGAAGTTAGATTTTTAAACACGTAGGTACGTCACGAAAGCTTGTGATGAAGTTAGTGCGTATATTTTCTAGAACAGTAGCTACCTACTACTTCTGCTGCCTTACTAATGTACCTAGGTAGGTACACACAGGAATTACTTTCAATACATTCCGAGCTAGACAATAAATAATTTCTCGTCTAATTAATTAACGAGGCTAAAAGTAGCGGGCAGGCCACAGCAGAATATAAAATGCAAATCAGATTCCGGTAATTTGCATGCCGGACGCGTGAGTTCTGGCAGTATATATAAAGGTACTCTGTGGTTCTGGCATTTC
The DNA here is from genome assembly GCA_944567765.1 of Carterocephalus palaemon. Lineage (NCBI taxonomy): Eukaryota > Metazoa > Arthropoda > Insecta > Lepidoptera > Hesperiidae > Carterocephalus > Carterocephalus palaemon. Next base: position 926,835 of record OX155663.1, read on the forward strand.
CTTGTTATTTACAGCGGAGGGACCATCATGCTTTAAGGGACGTCCAGACCGTGCCTATCTATGAACTTATTTTGTATAGTAGGTCAATATAGTCTATTATAAGCACCGGAGTTACATTATTTACACTAGGTAGCGGACGCCCGCAGCTTCGCTCTCACATCACAATAGTTTCGTTTCTAGTAATATTATGGCTCATGTCACCCAGTGAAGATGCAGCTTTATAATAGTGAAAGAATTTTTGAAATCGGTCCAGTAGTATTTGCGTGAAAACATTACAAACAAATATTTCCTCTTTATAATATAGGTACATATAGATTGAAGTCGTGTTTAAGATTACTAAAAACAATGAGAATGAACAAGAGATGTGATGTTTAGGAGTAGGGCTGCCATCTCTAAAACCTTCCCCCCAGGACCGGAGGCGTAAGTTCCCCGGATTTTGGAGCTTTCGGCCCGGACATTTCAATACTTTTTTCAACCACTTACAACTTCATTAAAATATATTTTACTCCATACTCGATAAAAAAACAACTTTAATTTTAAGCCTCTTTTGCATGAAATAGTATGTTTAATCGTTCTTGTGACGTCAATTGAGTAATTTTGCTTTATTTTTTTCCCTTAGGTATTAAATAAAAGATAAACAAACCCAATATTAGTTATTCAGTTAATAAAATTAAATGAAAATATGTTTAACTTTTTATTTTTTCGTACAATTAAGAATATTTTCTGTAGTTTTAAAAGAACTAGTGATTTTTTATGTTTAGTTCCTACTTCAGTGAGTCTATAGGTATTTACCTATTATTTAGATGATAAGAAGATTGTTTTTTAATAATAAATAATGTTGAATTTATAAATAATAATCCTTGTTTATTTAATAAAACACAAACCTGATAATTTTAAAAGACTTGTCTTTATTTACATAACAAGAATAGCCCTACCCCGAATGACTAAAACCACGTATAAAGTGATATGTCGTCATTGAAGTACTTTTTATATCCATGGGTGACGATTTCAGGATGTTTAACGTATTGATTTAAAAATAGTAACATAATCCTACATTTTCATAAAACATTTTGTTGTACAACACTGTACAACACACTGTTTTTTTGTTTCCTGCGTATAAAAAGGTAACATAGACATGACTGACATACTTCTATTTTATTATCGGCGTAGAAACGGTCATCTATCAGTTTTTACAAGAAAACGTAAAAAAATAAAATATGTGTAAATAGCATTATAAAGCTCTTAAAACTGTTAAAATATTGTAGAAAGAAAATATTTATTATTTGTCATAGAATTATTTCTAGGGCGTGTTGAACACAAATTACGCTCTCCTGAAAACCTCGGTTTTTGACTTGACCTTATGTACGTAGGGACCGTCGATTTATGTATTTGCGAACACATGCCATGCTTAAACCTAACCCATAGTTTTTATTTAGGTACCTACATAAATTATCTGGGATCTGATCGAAAACCCGGACATTTATTTTAGTCCGGGTTTCACCCGGACTAAAATTAAAACCCCGCCCGGACGCTCCCCGGACGCCCTCCAAACTATGACAAATCCGGGGAAACCCGGACGGATGGCAGCCCTATTTAGGAGTGAACATAAGGCTTGGATCTACTAACCTAAAGAATGAACTGCCTCTGACTGAATAGAGCAATCTTAGAATTAGTGTATAGCACTGAAATTATTTTTTATATGAGACTTGTGAAAACAATCTTATTTTATTTCATCTTGTGTGACCAACAGAAAGTGAAAACAAGGCTTTTGTTCAAACTATCGTCGTGTGCATGGCATTAGCTCGCTAAAAACTGCAATGCGGGACACAGATTAATTAAATATCAGATATGCCTATTAACAGATAAAGAATTAAACAAATTTTCTGGTCTAAAAAATAAGGTTTATTTTACCGATACCATTACGATATTCATTTCGAAAAACTCTTATAATATGTAGGTAATAGCAGTAAGAGTAAGGACCAAAATGTAGTCCGTGGTAATAGATAATAAAAAGTAATTAATAATAATATGGCTGTAAAATACATGGGTGGCACTAAGTTTAACCGACAATAAATACTAAATAAGAAGGCAGGCACCTTCGTACCCTCTGGGGTACGAGGTAAAGTCATGAGATTGTTCCATAATGAAATTAAGATTTTTTCACATATATTTAATCTAAGACATTAAGTAGGTATGTATCTGTAGGTTATATTTTCATTACCTACTACATGCGTACTACACATTTTGTAGGTATGTATTGTACCACTAGAATGTAAGTACCTAAGTACCTATACCAACCTATTTTACGTAGCTTCTATTAAAGGTTATTATTATTTATTAAAAAGAAATACAGAGTAGACCATTATTATAATTCCAAGTTATCTTTCTGTCCAAACTGGCATTCTTTGATGTGATCCGAGACAATTTCGACCGTTTCATCTGTTATCCTACCAGCATCCCGAAGTATTTTTACCAAGTTCGTCATTGTGAATAACGATTTTATTTCCACACCGTGCGCTTTGAGCACACTAACGCCACCTTGTTCGCGGTCGAGAACTATTACGGCGTGAGTCACGATCAAGCCCTCGTCGCGCAGCGCGCCAACAGCTTCGAGCAAGCTGCCGCCAGATGTCACTACGTCCTCGACGACAAGGCAATTTTGATTTTTCTGGAAGACACCTTCTAGAATTTTCTTGGTAGCGTACATCTTTGTTTCCTTCCTCTTCATTATCATGGGGGTGTTTGAATTGACGGACATGACTGCGGCAAAGGGCAGCGCCGCGTAGGGCACGCCGCAGAGGATGTCGTGGTTGATCTCCGAAGCCAGGTTTTGCAGTTGCTGTGCGATCGCCATCTGGAAAAGTTTTATTGGCATATTTAATGCTATATTAACATTAACATTACTAACACGGCAGCCCAACTTCTATGCTATTTATGTCGGAGCAAGCAAAGTGTAGAGAATATTTAGGGTCCAGTGCAGGCTCCATGCTATGGAAGCTGGTCACGGTGTATGAAAAAATTCATCCTCATTTTACTTTTCACAAACTTGAAGGTAATAGATATCTCCCCTTGATAGTTTTTTCAAGATTTATCCAATATCAAACGCGGATTCATTTATTTATTCTCTACGATACCAAAAAGCTTGTGGTACCGAAGTTCTCTATATTTAGAAGGAGAAAGTAAGATAATAAACAACAAAATCTTTGTACACTCCCTCTACAGTCCTGTCATCTAGGGTCACAAGATAATCCCGCATACCGCATCTCAATGAACAATAAAATAAATGACATGACAGCTCTGCTTGCTATTCAGCGTTTTACTGATAGATCTAAATAAGCTTAATTAATGCTATTTATGGCAATTAAGATTCTCATACCCTGTCAATTGTAAACAATTCACAAGTGCATGCCCAGGGTTTCTCGTGCATATCTGTTGCCGACTGGTAACCATTTTTCCAGATCTATGGCATTTTGGGCAGTGAAGGGCACAAGAGAAGTCTCCCTTCACATTTGAGAAGACTTGGATCGTCGTTACCGCCGGTTTGGTGGAGATATCCATATCCATACTAATATTATAAATGTGAAAGTGTGTTTGTTTGTTTATTTATTTATTTGTTTGTTTGTCCGGCTTTCACGTCGCAACGAAGCTATTATATGGTATGGTTTTTGTGTGTGGAGATAGTGAGGAGGGTGGAGAGTGACGTAGGCTACTTTTTACCGCGGTAAAACATCCCCATGGGAAGATATCGATGTTTTGTTATTTCCTAGATATTTAGTTCCGGATATTGTTAATAGATGGCGTAAGTACAATTTAGTTAAGTAGTTAGTATAGTGGTTAAGTAGTTAGTATCTTTTAATCGTGGAACTGTCACTATTCATACACCACAAATGTGTCATGTATGATAAACAACTCATTGTTAATTCCCTTTGACCACGCGGGCGGAGCCGCGGGCAAAAGCTAGTATCACATAAGTACGTAAACTTGTATTCTGTGGCAGAAGCCCTATCCAACTTTGATTTTACGCAAAATCTGTAGTGGAAGCCAGCTCGCGCAGCTCAGCCATCTGGCGGGGAACATGGCAACCCTAGCTCACGTGGACTGACCATGATGGCGGGGTGGGAGACGACGACCCTGAGGTCGAAGTAGATGGGCGTGCGGCGGCCCAGCTTGGCCTCGATGTCGCCCAGCCGCACCGCGCCCGCGTCGGACAGCCGCACCGCCAGCTCGCGCAGCTCAGCCATCTGGCGGGGAACAGGCCACAATTATTACAATTTTTTTTCAATTTTCATAGATTTTTTCAATATTATATTCAATTAAATATTTTATTCAATGACTTATTATTACTAAGTAGGTATAGTAAGTCAATGCATTTATTTATTTTTAGTTTGTCTTATCTTTCAATGTATAATTTTTGTTCTGAACTAAACCCGAATTTGAACATTTGAATATTACTCATGTAACTTGATTCCATAGATTAGTAATGTAGTCTATCGATTTATCTATCTGCAGAAAGCAATAAATTAACAAATGGATGAAAATAGTAGGTACCTAACGAGAAATAGTCGCTAACTCCACTGATTCATTATTTTACATTCCTGTTCATTAAACAAACATTCTCATCAAGTGGTAATATTATTTATTTTGCAACATGTCATCGTCAACGCTGACGAGTCAAAGAATTTATAACAAGGAACAGTAAACTAATATAAAATGGAAAGGTTGTAGAAATAAGTTGTAGTGTCTGGTCACTTGCAGTGGGTGTATTTTGTTAAGAATGTGCAAAAAGATATGATGCATTTATCTACGTTTCAAATACGTTGTACGTACTAATTTTTTTGTCGTGATAACGTCTTTTAAATCGATGAACACCGACAACACGCACGAAAAAGTGTGACGTTTTGAAGTGGGCGAAAATCACGTTAAAAAATTAAGTTACATACATACATACATATCAGTAAAAAGCGTGTTAAAAATCTATACCTAAGTATTATTTTCAAAAATCCTAATGTGATACCCATATAACCATCATATATATCAATGCATATAACTGTCTGGTACACTTCAGTACATTACATATTTTACCGTTTTTTTTTTCAACATTTATGGTCATATCATTTCATCATTTATCGACATAAAAATTTACGATAAGTAAAAATAAATTTGCATAAAATGAATGTCGTCTTATCTTGACATAACAAAACAATTTGATATTTCCATGGGTACGGCCACGAGCAAGGTAATCTTCTCTTCTAATATATAAAATTTCCATGTCACAATGTTTGTTGCAGTACTCCTCCGAAACGGCTTTACCGATTTTTACCAAATTTTATATGCGTATTCAGTAGGTCTGAGAATCAACTAACATTTTTCATCCCCCTAAATGTTAAGGGTAGTCCACCCCAAATTTTTTTTTTTTAATTTTTAGATACATTTTTATTTTCTTATTTTTTTATGATACAAAATTAGAAAATACATACAACCCTAAATTTTCAACCCTCTACGATCAACCCCTATTTTTCCATCGCGATTTTTATTTAGTGGTAGTAGTAGTGGTAGTGGTAGTAGTTGTGGTAGTGGTTAAGGTAGTGGTAGTTGTAGTGGTAGTAGTAGTAGTGGTAGTGGTAGTAGTAGTGGTAGTAGTAGTGGTAGTGGTAGTGGTAGTGGTAGTGGTAGTGGTAGTAGTAGTGGTATTTATATGGCAAAACAAAGTCAGCTAGTAACTACATAAAATTATAGCTTAGTCCAGGGATTCCCAAACTGGGTTCCGCGGAAACTAGGGGTTCCGTAGAATAGTCATCAGGGTTCCGCCAAATTATTCATACGTATCGTTGTGAAACAGGCTTTTCAGCCTACGTTTATACAAAAACCAAATACATGTCAAGATGGTATAATACCCCAGATATACGCATACAATTGTCGGACATAATACCGAACATTAAATCTTTAGGTTGTGTTTCAAAATATATACCTACTGTAAAAAAATTTTTTTTTAAAAAGCTTTTATAACTTTTTTTTTATTTTCATGCATTGTCATCGGAACCTAATATGTGTGCCAAATTTCAGCTCGATAACTTCAGTGGAAGTGGGTGAAATATTGATTGCAAGATTCCAGGACATACTTAAGTTGAGTGAAGTTAAACAAAAGCTTTAAATTATATCACACATATCTTTAAAAAAAATTTATATATGTAAATTTCAGTGTTGATTTATAATCATTATAATGTGGTTCCATAAAATAAAAGGTATTTGGTCGGTGTTCCGTTATCTTTAAAGTTTAGGAACCCCTGGCTTAGTCCACAGTTATGTTAAGCAAAGCTTAGGTACTTAATATGTTTCCCAGTATCCACGCAATGTTCACTTGATATGAACTTAGAATGGACACATTTATAGCCGTTGTACACTCGTTCTGCAGGTATCACACTTCAGTACCTAATGGATTGTACAAAATATTGAACTAACTAACTAACTTTACAGCATTTAGCGAGATTTCAAAACCAATGGTCAACTTATAATAGTCCCGCTGTGATCTAAGTTAGTATCCTATTTTAGTAACCTTTGCAGTTACTAAAATAAGATACTAGACATACTTACCTAGTCGAAATTCTAGAACACGCAGATCTATCAATTAAATAAATATGTCATTATTTAAATTAGATGTCAAATTATGCAGATAAATAATAATAAGCAATTATATAGTTACCTAAATTATATTCCTACTAAATAAATATGTTGTCTCATGCTTAACACGATCTCAAAGTAAATGGGACTGAGGTCAAGCATGGTTAATTTGCTAAAAGAGATTGTCGTCATTACAGTCGTTAAGCTCTATCGGAGCTTAAAAGCTTTTGTTTAGTAGGTAGGTAAGTAGTATAATTTTTGATTGAGAGAAATGATAGAATGCTATGCAAAAATGTCTCAAAATCCATAAGACTGTCTGTGTAGAACCTATGTCGTAATAAAACTTTTGGAATTTGAAAGAAATGATATTGATAAAATGTTACATATTGGAATCATACAATTTTTTTTAGTAAGCTCTTATATAGTTCACTCATGAACATTTTCACATGAAACTGTATTGGTAGGCAATTACTTCGTCGGTTTATTTTTTAATTTAAAATTTCTTTTTTACATTAATAGTAGGGGAGCCCAAGAGGGGATTTTGCGGGATACTCAAGCGCGTAAGTTTAATATACAGTGGGATACCTTGTACCCGGTTAAGTACCTCCACCAAATATGAGCCCCATATATAAATGGGGCCGTCAAGGATAAAGCATCAGATTAGTAAAAAAAAAAAATTTGTCATCAGAAATTCTTGAGCGCGTTAGATTAAGGTAGGGTGAGTTAATTACATGCTAAAAAGTGTATATTCCACTAATCTTACAATTTGAGAGTAACGTAAAGAAAGGGGAGGGCTACAACTTTGTAGCCCATATTCCACTAATCTTACAATTTGAGAGTAACTTTGTAGCCCTCCCCTTTCTTTACGTTACTCTCAAATTGTAAGATTAGTGGAATATACACTTTTTAGCATGTAATTAACTCACCCTACCTTAATCTAACGCGCTCAAGAATTTCTGATGACAAATTTTTTTTTTTTACTAATCTGATCCTTTATCCTTGACGGCCCCATTTATATATGGGGCTCATATTTGGTGGAGGTACTTAACCGGGTACAAGGTATCCCACTGTATATTAAACTTACGCGCTTGAGTATCCCGCAAAATCCCCTCTTGGGCTCCCCTACTATAATTGATTATTTAATTTTTTTAGCGAGGATTTAAAATTTGCAAAAATTAATACTGCATATTTTTTTTATGTTCTTAAGCTACCCGAAGGTCTTCGACACGGCTTATCGAATGGTTCCACCATTGAAAACAACCGGGACCGATGGCTTAACGTGCCTTCCAAAGCACGTTAGCGTCCATGAAATTTTGCCACTAGTGGTCACCCATCCACAAACCGACCGCGTCCGTCGTAGATTAACTCTGTCGATCACATTGAATCGACGCGCCTTTGGGCTATGGACGCTACTAACAGTAGGTATACCTAACAATATTTTGACACAGTTTTCATAATTCGACCGGGAAGAGTCACGTAGTTACCATCCCAGTTTGCCATCGACCATCACCACCACTCAATATCATCTATATCGCAATGTTTCATAATAGTTATTTGTGTTGTATTTCTACCGTAATTTTCCCTTGTTTACCAAATAAGCACACTTATTTGCATTCATGCATTTTCATTTTAGACGAGGCGCTCGTTTTCATCGTAATTAGTTTAACCACTACCACAGCCACTAATACATCAGCAGTTAATTTCCTGTGGCATGCAACTGACGCCCGTTTCGATTGCGTCGTCGGTATCTCAGCAGGCGAACAGCCAATCGCCATTGGCACCATACTCACTACCACCTTCGTCATAACATCAGCGAATCCCTTGCATCCATACCTCGAAAGCACTGGAGATGGCAACGAATACGTTGATAAGGAAAACCAATTGAAACTTCACGCAGTCGACAGGAGACCGAATTTGAAGAAATCACTGACAATAGAAAAGTATTACGGCGTCTCACGCAGAAAAGCGGCATGGATCAGAATGGGTTTTGACGAAACTCACACACCGATCCACGACTTGGTCTTGATAAAGATAAATGAAGGTCAAATAAGGCACATTAATAAGGTGTCGAGGAGGGAAGCGTTTGCTGTGAACGAAACTAGAAAGTTTTTCGTTGACGGATGGACATTTGCGGGATTCGGTTACGTTGACGTGGAGCATATAAAAAACAGTTCTTTACTAGAGATTAGTTCCTTCGATATATCTGATGAGGCTGACTGCGATGAGTGGATACCGAGAGCTTGGGGGCGCTTCGTGTGTTTATTAAACGTTGAAGATGTCGTGAGCTTGCAGTCAGGAGCGCCATTGTTCAGCCAGGGTGTTCTCAGGGGTGTGGGGAGCTTCGAACTGAAGAAAGGCAAGGAAAGTGTTCTAGTGTTCACAGATTATAGTGTTTATGAGAACATGTTGAAATTTCCGTCTAACTCAAGCGAGCATGTTGAGGAGATCAAAATACAGCCTGACTCTATACAGCCCGTTGAAGACTTCAAAATACAGTCTGACTCAAGCCCGCCTGAAGACTTCATAATGCAGCCAATTGGCTGAGTGAGTTGCAGCAGTCATGTAACATAAAGCTACGAAGTAGTACATAGTACCTAAATTACTCTGTGGTTTTGGTGTGTACATATCGTCGGTTCAAAAGTCAACTAGCCAAAGTGTAATTTTGGCAGTTTTTACATGAAATCAATATCTTGACACAACGCATACTGTGGCAAAATATTTTATATGTGGCATTTCAAATATATATAAGTTATTATTACAAATCGTTTTTCTGCATAACTGGAAAAAGTAAAAGTTCTACATGGGTTCTCATGAACCGTGATAGTTAGACAGTTGGTATTTTCACAGATGATGTATTTCTGTTGCCGCTATAACAACAAATATTAAAAAATAGAAAAAATTAAATTTCAAGGGGGTAACATACAACAGACATGATTTTTTTGCCGTTTGTATAGATAATGGTACGGAACCCTTCGAGCGGGAGTCCGAGTCGCACTCGGCCGGTTTTGTTATTATGTATTCTGAGCACATACACACATACACTAAGCTTTCTCTGTGATTTTTGTAGAACAGTTTTTCCTCTTGCTAATATTTGCGTCAGATACTCGTATGAACCAGCGGAGGCTGACTCACGTGTTCTAGAAGATACCCCAGTAATTCTTATGCAACATCTGCAGGTTTCAGCACTTCCACATGAAGTCAGGCCGACTTTCATGTTGATATGAAATAATAATTAAAAATATTACATTATTAACAAATAAACGAACCGATCCGCATTGGAGCAGCGTGGTTGAGAAAGCTCTAACTAGACACACTTATATCTATATATATAAAAGGAGAAGGTGACTGACTGACATATCAACGCAGGGCCTAAACTATAAGGGCTAGAAACTTGAAATTTTGCACAGGGGTTCCTTTTATAACGTAGGGGAGCACTAAGAAAGGATTTTTGAAAATTCAGTCCCTAAGGGGGTAAAATGGGGGTGCAAAGTTAATAGGTATAAAAGTTTTACGTATTTACCTACAATGAAATGTTGTATTTAGGTTATGTTACGTCTAATTCCACGCGAGCGAAGCTGCGGGCGTCCACTAGTCTAAAATAACCATAAACTAGTGGACGCCCCCTCGCGTGGAATTTGATCGAATAGTTTCGTTTACACCTAATTGCCATCCTCTTCAAAGACACTATCGATCGAATTTTGTCCTTCGAACATCATTCTTGTGGAAATCACCGAGATGAAAAGTACGTACATATCCTTTATTTTTATTAATTAACTAGTGGACGCCCCGCAGCTTCGCTCGCGTAGAATTAGACCCAATAACGACGTCTACCCGTCTAACGACTTCAAAAACGGCAAAGTTTCATACTAACTTTGCACCCCCGTTTTACCCCCTTAGGGGGTGAATTTTCAAAAATCCTTTCTTAGTGCTCTCCTACGTTATAAAAGGAACCCCTGTGCAAAATTTCAAGTTTCTAGCCCTTATAGTTTAGGCCCTGCGTTGATATGTCAGTCAGTCAGTCAGTCAGTCAGTCAGTCAGTCAGTCACCTTCTCCTTTTATATATATAGATTCAACTGTAAACATTTGTTGCTAATAAGAAGCAATTCATCAATTCTATTCATCTTTTTCAGTCATCTTTCACAGTCTTTAATACCTAGTTGATTGGCACTATTCCTAGTTGATTGACACTATTCCTAGTTGATTGACACTTTATTCCTAGTTGATTGACGAGCGAAAAATACTTACAGCAAATGCACTTCATTAAGCACACACTTATTATACAAAATGTAGGACAGTACACTTCACTATAATTATGGATTAAAAATGTTTTTTTATTATTTTCAGTCTATGCTTAGTAAGCAATGTGCTGAGATCGTATTTGTTGAGAGACAATACACGTGCGATCGAACCGATCAGTGGACAGTCAATAATGTAAATAAGAATTTTCCAGTTCAATTAACTATTCTGTATAACGTTCTACCGGTTTTAGTATTGGATTGGTAAGTTAAGTACTATAATATCAGGCTATCAAATTGTAGTTTTCCGTCCTTCACCTGTCCGTTTTAAGGTGTGATTAAATTAAATTCAACTAAAAGTATTTCATTTAATTTTGGGTCATGGAAAATACTGATTGGAATTTGGACCAGAAACTGCGGAAGAAGATTAATCAGATTAATATTTAGGTAATCCTACTGAATCTTGATATTTTAATACATAATGTATTTAGAAAAAAATTACGTGAATTGTTCTCTAACAATAATTACAACATCTCTAACAATTCTTCGTTGTCTGGGAGTATTCAGGTAGGTACCCCGGTAAATATGGGTGGTAAAACGTAGCTGCAAAACATTGTACCTACCTATACAAGCCTTCCTTAGACAACTTTACATCTCTTTAGTCTGTGCTGTTGTCTCTCTGTGGCAATATGGTTCTGGTCTGGCACATACGACTTTACATCTCCTGGGATGTGCCTTTTATAAGTCAACCAATCTCAGTTTTTGAGTAGTTTTTATGTACCTTTATAACAAAGGAGCATATGCTACAACCCCACCCTTCCACTGCAGCCCATGACATCTGTGACAGACCCTGAACAAGACTAATAAGAGTCTCAGTCAAAGTTGCTACTCTTGAACAGAGATTCTGGACGGATTCCTCCACTAACGCTGAGAAAGGCCCGTGGGGTTAAATCTACTCCTTCGGGGAAACAGTCGTGATATTATGTATCCAGTACAGTAGAGTCAACACACATACATAGCTAGGAATGTACTTTTTGTTCGTATAAGCTCAGGTATTAACTTCTGAGTCATTTTATTTTGTTAGCAAGTTTCGTTGCCACTGAGTGCCACTGACATGGTAAGATGTCAGTAACAGATTAGGGCGGCATGCAAAGATTATGCTGGGTAAGGTACAATAGACAATAATAATATATTTATTCGATTTCCAAGATCGATAAAACAACAATTAATAAAAATGATCAATTTAACTAGGCGTAACCATTTACCAAACAAATTGATTAAGAATTAAAACCGTGAATTGTTCACCATAAAAGTGTATGGTAATAAAATTCATGAGATGAATGGAACAGAGCCAAATTGTTTTATCATAACATTTATGCTCGAAGATGGAATTCTTGTGTAACTTCTAATTTATGACTGTATTTTACAAGATTGTAACATAATTTATATCTAATCTACTTTAAATTGTTTTTATTATCTTCGATCCACAAGGATAACGAAGTAACATCTGATACCTACATAAATTAATTATTTTTCATAAACTAAGTATGTTTTACCTGAGATTTTTACGGTACAAATTATTTATATTTGTATAGTTGTAAGTTCTGGCCCCCTTATTTATAACAAAATTATATAATAATATTTTAAATTTTTTTTCATGTATTGTCATCGGAACCATTTAAGTGTGCCAAATTTCAGCTCGATAGCTTCAGTGGAAGTGGGTGAAATGTTGATTGCAAGATTCTAGGACATACATACATACATACATACGTAGGTACATACATACGAGTGAATTTAAATTAAAGCTTTTAAAAAAACAGGAGGAAAGAGCACATATTATCATCTTTTAAACCGTCAGATCGTTAATTTTCTTGTTCTAGACTTCCAGTTTAGCTCGTCTAAGATTATTGAGCTTTGGATTACTAAGCTCCTACTTACAATATTTGAATTTAACGTACCTATAGGCCAATTAAAATTAAAACATTCTCGCCGCTAGCTGCTGTTAATGAAGCAAGTAAAGCAGAAACTTGTTAGAACCACTTTTCAATTTACAAGATAAGTACGTAAGCCACTTTAAGTGAACTGCTTTTGTTTATGTTATTCTAATTTCATGTTTAAATCAGTATACATACTTAGTAATCCTACTTAAATATGTAGGTGTAGTGTATGGTAGCACTGGCAAGCACTAAAACTAATCTATGGTTAGAGCTAAATTATAAGAAATACTTTGATACAATAAAGCATTTTTGTATTGCGTACTTATTCTGTGTTTTATTGGAAGTATTCTTATGCCCAATTTACATTCAACTCACTTCCACGGTCTTGTAGAAAACTAATATTAATTACAAGATAATAAAGGACTGAAAAGATATTATTATTTTGGTCCTTACTGTTGTTTATTAGCAATAAAAGAAATTTTAATTTTAAGACTGATATTTTTTTTAATTAGGTACAAATAATGACAAAAATATGTTATCAAAAAATGTTTCCTTTTTCAGTATAGATAAATAAGTCTTTATTTTATGTACATAACATTCATTGTATTAATTGTATTGGCATTTATTAATTATTAATTTATGTTATCACTTAACTCGCGAGTACTTAATAGTTTAAGACTCGCATGATGTAAGAAGTCGATGTCCCGAATTCCTGACTTCAATGCCGGTCACTCCACTGTAATGACGTACCAAGAAACCAAGAACAAGAAAAAGCTTTGTAACTTCTTAATCAATACTTGCAATAAATATCAGACGTAACGTTTATAATGTTATTAACAATCTTTATCTTTTGCATTCATTATTTGCTGATAGAATCGCATAATTATGTAGTCGTAAAAATGCTGGTATCTTCCACTGTAGTGTCACGGGTGAAGGTTTCATCACAACAGCCGGTTGACTCACTAACATCACAATGATAATATTATAGGTACAGTTGTCGGCACGAAAGTGTTGCTCTGAACGAAATTCGGAGGGGATAGATGCGCATGGACACATAATGCGGCTGGCGAACCAATCAGCGCTCAAGAACTGACAAACCACTCGCTTTCGACTTCGCACGTTCAAGGTCAGAATAATTGAATTTAATGTGGTCATATTATTTTAAAAAAAACGCTCGTATTCTAAACTCGCCTACGAATTTCAGGGGGTGACCGTTTTCTGTCCTCCGCTTTTTAGTTAGATTCCGTATTTGGGGTACTATCACAGAATAATAGGAGTAGTACTATTCCATATTTGGTTAGTCTCCCCTACAAAATATGGTTCATAAGTTACTTATTTATAACTAAAGGCACCAAGAAAGCTGTGCCAGACAGTTGTTTTCCTTTAGTGGAGTTCCAATGGGCAAAGTCACAGATATTTCGGGATTTCCAAAAAAACACCGCACCAGGGAAGTGCCGCCGTCGAGACAGGGATATTTCTGGTCGCCCCTGCGACGCTCAGCCGTCAACCAGTCAACCTATCGTAGAGGATCTATCTATACTAATATTATAAAGAGGAAACATTTGTTTGTAATGTTTTCACACAAAAACTACTGGACCGATTTCAAAAATACTTTCACCATTAGAAAGCTGCATCTTCACTGAGTGACATAGGCTATATAATATTACTAGGTGTAAACGAAACTATTGTTATGTCTAATTCCACGCGAGCGAAGCTGCGGGCGTCCACCAGTACATAATATTCTCCAAAATCAGTGTATGCCTATGTAGAAAGTGAAAACTTATCTACCTTTTTTTTATGGATACAAGATAGCAAATGAGCTTCCAGCACCACCTATCCGCTGCCGCCCATGACAACTGTGACTGACTTTGAACAAGACTCAAATAGGGACTGGGATGGTTAGTCCAATTAGTTGAGAGTTAATTAGAACATTAGTTGGTCAGTTCGTTAGTAGGTATGAGGACTGGGGACTGTTAGTGATAATTAGTCCTGTTAGTTGGTGTTAGTAATAGTCCAGTTAGTACTTGTTAGTGATATGAGGACAATTGTAATTGTAAATAGATAAGCGGTGACAGCCCATTGGCTATAGAACTCGCCTCTCACTCTCTCCTCTCCTGGGTGGTGCTGCAAGCTCGTTTGCTATCTTATATCCATTTAAAATTGCCTGAATCGACCTATCTCAATCTATCGACTAGTAATGGAAGGGGTTGAACCTTAGTCCACCACGCTGGCCAAGTGCGGATTGGCAGTCATAACATCCCTTCGAGAACGTTATGGAGATTTCTCAGGTTTCCTCACGATGTTTCCTTGACTGTTGCGGCAGGTGACATTTAGTCTCTTAAATCGCACATATTAAGTTAAATAAAATACATACAGTAAAAATTTTTTTTTAAAAAGCTTTTACTACAACTTTTATTTTATTTTCGTGCATTGTCATCGGAACCAAATATGTGTGCCGAATTTCAGCTCGATAGCTTCAGTGGAAGTGGGTGAAATATTGATTGCAAGATTCCAGGACATACATACGGAGGTCTGTGATACATACATACGAGTGAAGTTAAATTAAAGCTTTTAAAAAGTCATTGGTGCATGCCGCTTGGATTGAACCCGGACCGCTCGAGTGAGAGCCGAGTTCGAAAGCCTGTTCTAACCGTGTCATCGTATTTTCAGTATCAATGTCGATGATTCGCAATCAGGAAACACTAAATTTATCATTTACCCATCTGTTCATAGATTATATTCTCTGGTCGTCGTTCAGGTGATTGGCCCTGGTTTTACGGGAGTTTTGGCCGCTGGTTTAACTGCTACGCGTAATTGGTTTGTTTATAATCTACATTTAGTTCATTTCACCTGTGACGTCAGACTCAAAGATGGAGACTCCGGCATCTGTGTGTCAGTTTTTTTCGTCTATACTAATACCACGGACTACACTAATACATATTAATATGTGTGCCAAATTTCAGCTCGATACCTTCAGTGGAAGTGGGTGAAATATTGATTGCAAGATTCCAGGACATACATACATACATAGATACATACAAAAGCTTTTAAAAAGAGGAAACATTTGTTTGTAATGTTTTCATACAAAAACTGCTGGACCGATTTCAAAAATTCTTTCACCATTAGATAGCTGTATCTTCACTGAGTGACACAGGCTTTATAATATTACTAGGTGTAAACGAAACTATTGTTATGTCTAATTCCACGCGAGCGAAGCTGCGCAAGCTTTGCAATTCAACTTTAAATTTTGTAATTTTGTAATTGAGGATTTAACATTATATTTAGTTTATGTCGTATACCCGTACTAATTAAATTAAATAAATAAAATGCTGATAGATAGATAAATTCACTTTGTTTGGTTTAAAACAGATTTATTTCTTTAACTTACTCGCATCGCTTTAATTCGAACTCCTACAAATCATAACACAGCAATTTAACGTACCGAAAGGGAAAATCAACCTCTTCTGCATTAACAGGCGAAATAAGACACGATAAAAAATCTGTGAAAAATTAATTAGTATAGCACGTAGATAATTCAGGTTAAGTTCAGTTCCTAGAATTACAAAGTATACTTTTAAGGTATGTATGCGAGATTATTTTACAAATTACAATGTGTAATGTAGCATCCGCTCGTGTCTTCGGTCTCTGGTTTTTCTGGGTAAAAATAACACTGGACGATGAACATGGTCTACCTTTGTTTTCATTCCCAATCATAAAGAATTAAAAAAATATTGAATAAGTCAGGGAGTTTTTTTTTCTTCTCTTCTCTCTCCAGGAGAAATGGACTCGCACTTCTTGTGCTTTTACCAGTGTCAAGTTTTAAGACAGTGAGTTACGACCATTAATACGTTTTTTAAATGTAGATCTGTGGTAAGTATTCATTGACTGCTACACAAATGTTTAACATACATAATACACAACAACATACAAAGTTAGTACGTATGTGTTAGGCCACTGAAACACTTACTATGGTCCAAGAGCTGGCATCAATTTTTCGGTAGGTATTTGAGGCAAGCTGAAAACTTGTCCAACTCCTCTCCTATTGTACCCCAACACGGAACTGCAGACCTGGCTGGTGAGTAGCGGGGCAAAATCAACCCCTATATCAATTTAAAAAAAAAATATTTCCTTCTCCTACTACTAAACTTGGCCACTGTGTTGAAATTAGTCATTTATTTGGTTGGTATGCATCTTTGTGTTACCTATTAATTTAGCTTATTTATTAGTCTCCATTGCCCCATACGATATCCGTCAGGATAACTAAACACAACAATATATTAAAACTACAAAAATCTATGTTCTACCCGAAAAGTGGAAATAGCTTCCGGAACGACATAACGCATTTGAAATTCCCGGGCGCCATCATGAGGTCAATGACATTTTTGGCGGGCTGCCAGCTCTAGGAGATATTGCTCGTTCGTTTTAGGAGTTTTGAGATACGCAAATAGATTCAGCGTGACTTATAAGGATTTATACATTATGTTTTGTACAAAGACTTACTGTACCTCATTCTAAGTTAATGGAATGCAGCTGATTTTTGTGGCTTTTTTTAAAGATTACCTATAATTTTTTTATAGCCTAAAGAACAAGCAGATAAGTTTTAAATTTAACAATACCTACCACCTAACTAGATTAAATATAGTATGAAGGCTGCCACGCGAACGCTAAGCCTGTGGCTGAACGTCGGATTTGCGCACACGTGTAACCACTTGAAACAGTCCTTAATTTGTATGGTAGCAGTGTTTCTTGTCGTGTTACACATCCTATACCTACTACAAAAAACACTAAAACCTGTGTAGAAGCTATATTTATGATATACCTACATATCAACAAAAACTGACATGATCCGTTACGTCTAGTTATTAAATATAGCAATATTTTGTAAACATTGCAACAATTCTGGCTAAAAAATTTAAAAATCTTTTAGCCATTTGTAATGAAAACTAAAGGTGTTTTGACTTACGATCTCCGAAGTAATGTATTAATATACCTACATTTACAATTTTACGCATAATAACTAATAATACTTGATATATATTGGTAGTCAAAATGCGTCAACAGGATTTCATTTGTGTATTGAATACCTATACAAAATACTTAATAAATGTATCATTTGTCTTCAATCCAAGACAAGAATACTCATGGACCCAGAACGCATTTAAAAAAATTAAAATTAAGTAAGTACCTATCTACAATTATTTTATTTTTTTCTTCATCTTACAAAATACAGAAAAACGGTGACACACAAATTTTATTAATTTAAATAACAAACATTTGCTGAAAATTTCAAATTTAACAGACTTTTTTATACAACTTTCATCCTCAACTCAACTTGCAATGGCTTCCTCTCTCAAGACAGTATCGTCTGACCTTGGCTGAATTGCGCGGTCTCTGCAAATATAGTAATGAAGTTATAAATTGGCATAAATTGATGAAATGTACTGTCAAATGAGAAATACAGATTCATTTGGAAATACAAACAAACTAACTTGAGGACTAAGATGGTAGGTAGGTACTCTAAAGAAGTGTAACTGGAAACATTCATATATCATAATCAACATCAGTTTGATGAAGGGAAATAGCTAGTAGACGGCTTACCTGTCGACAAACGATGATCGTTATGGACGGTCGGAGGAACTCCCACTATCCTCAATCAGAGCGATTACAGATAAGCTCTAATGTAAAATGAACAGTTCAGTTTAATGATGACTACGCTGCTTTAAAGTTTAAATCTGCAGTGATCTGTGATCATATTAATTAATAGAAGCAATAGTGGACTACTTAATCTATCTCTTGGCCCAATCGAGTGTTTAATACTACTTGTTATATTGAAGTAATTTAAAAATATGGAATTTCCCCAGTCGATCGAGATATGAGTCGCAGTCGAGCGATTAGAGACGCGAGCGGTTCAAAAATAGAGCCTGGATGCTTGAGAATGACATCTATTGCAGTGCAGTGGTTCATAACCTCTGTGGCAGATAAATATGTAATAAAAATAATAAATAACAACACATTCACTCACTGTCTTGCCCCAAAAATTATGGAACTGTAATGGAATCCCTCTTACATTTAGTATTGGTATACCTAGTTAAATGTTAGAAATGTAACTAAACTACAAACATGTTTTACTTACATAAGTATATAGGTTACCATTGTTTTTATGTTTATATGTGTTGCAGAAACTGCTGTTCGAAATAAACTATTGTATTAAATTACGAAGCAGATTTAAATTATTACGTAGGTAAACCATAAGAACAATTATTTGGCAGGTAAACCATAAGAACAAATTATTAGGCAGGTAAACCATTAGAACAATTAGTAGGCAGGTAAACCATAAGAACAATTAGTAGGTAAATCATTAGAACAATTATTTGGTAAATCATTAGAACAATTATTTGGCAGGTAAATCATTAGAAAAATTATTAGGCATTTAAATCTTAAAAAAATAAATGACAATATATTTTAATCGTCATCAATTTTTCTAATCTTTATATCAATGTTTCAGTAAATAAAATAAGGATAAGTCCCTTAACTCATCCTCACGACTTAGTAGGTATTGTATGTATGTATATATTTCTCAGAAGAATAATACACACATAGATTCCCAAGTAGCTTTTAATAAGCAAATCAAACGGATTAAACTCTGTGTTGTCCTTTGAACCTTTGTTGAGCTAGACAGAGATAGAAGAATAATGGACATTTGAAATTCATTTTCTACTTGGAAAGTGAACATTTGTGCCAATACACCACAGGAGCGCTTTATTGTTCGGAGAAATTTTATTTCGTGGCAGTGAATTTATATTGTGCGTATTTCATCGACCTTTATGTTTTGTTATCTGTGCCGTATATTACTATAAGCGGCAATAAGTGCCTCAATGGTAATTTCGACAATTGTAATAGCTTTCACGGAGTTTATGTTAAAGATTTCTGTTGTTTATTACGCAGATAAATTAGGCATTCGAAAAGGCTTTGAGAAGAAATTTTTATTAACTCTAATTGAAGTCGAGAACTCTCAAACGAGAATGTTTCTTATCGGGTTCGATGTTTCCTTATTTAATTTACTTAATTAGGAAGTGACATTATATCAGGAATTCCTGGGTCTATGTCCTGCTTGGGTTATGAACACGGTGAGCCTTTTGAATATGTTCTACCATAGATCAATAATAGTTAGTAGATCTTATAGGTAAGTACAAATATATTTAATTCAGTATCCGGTATAAATATTACAGGAAGACACAGGAATCACAACATTGTTTAACAGTGTAGTGTATAAATAAGATCTAGTAGAATATATTGCAACATATTACAGCCAAGCTGTCATATAGGCAACTGGAGGGATCTCCCAAAAGGTATTTTTATTACAGTAGAATCATGATTAAGTAGGCAGCACTTTTAAGAAAAATATACCTATTGACTTACCTACCTGCCTAAACCTAGATATTTAAATAAATAAAAGTAGCACAATCTGTCGCATGAATCTCATCTCCCGCCAACGGCCATTTTAGAATGCCGAATTACTTTTTAATGCGTGCATTCAGCCAATGTCAGGGCTGTCACGGAACCATTAAATTAATACCTTAAAATTAGGTAAGTAACTATTAAAAATTTTATAGTGTACTGTCAATTTCGTTACTCAGCAAAAATACATTGGAGATATATTGAAAATAGAAAGGTAGAACAATTATTAGGCACGTAAACCATACACTTGAACATGAAATAAAACAGTGTACAATAATAAAAGTGATACATTTTACAAAATGGTTAGTATTGGAGTCCGTTCAACCACCACCTCCGCAGGACCCACACGGTGATGCCACGGATATTCTCCTTTACATTCATTTTGACGAACATGACAGTATTAATTGTTACGCAAAAGAGTAAGCTCTGCTTTGAAATAGAATATTATTTTACGTCTGTGTTTTTTACGTTCATAATGTTTGCGATGGTTTGTTTGCATCGAATCGTACTGGGCATACTGCTGTAACATGATCTACTGTTAATATCGTATGATAGGAAGTGACGCATTATTTCGATACTAGTGGCGGTCACTCTTGAAAATTTTAAAAACGCTGGCGGTATTGTCGCCGAGCACCTAACGATTATTAGTAATTTTACTGATAAATAGCTCTATATTTTGATGTAATTCAAGGTTTTAGGGATTTCTTTGAAATCACAAGATATAACTTTAATATTATTAATTTGAATGTATGGATTTGCACACGGTTAGATGGTCATAGCTATATTTAAATGTACCTACCTATTAATTCATAGATCTGCTTATATTGTTTAACAATAGACAACCTACAGGGATATTTGGGACAACCCTAATTTTCTAACTCAAATTGACAGTAAAAATGGCGCGAAGTTACGGATGTCCATTGTTCGCCGGTCATTAAGTTTAGGAATCGAGATATTTAGTACAGTTAGGTCTCATTATCTTCAAACTGAGACGTTTTGCACCAGACTTAGATTCATACAAAGCTGGTTTGCATATAACTCGTTAGGTGACATCCTATGATCTCACGGCTTAGGTTGTATCACCCAATTAATAATAGGTTAATTAGCAGGATGCATGTCTGGACGGACATTTGGTTGGGGAACCATAACCACACAACCCTTTCATTGTCCCACTGTTTTTCACTAGTCTCCTCTCGGAATGGGACGGGTATTGCCATAGTCCATCACGCTGGCCAAGAGCGGATAACCCAACTACTCAATTTCCAGAATATTTATTTTAGAGCATAGTGAAGAAAAGTGATTGGAACATGTCTGGGATTGATCCTGGACCCTTTCTGGTGAAAGACTGATTTTTACCATTTACTTTGACAGATAGAAGATAGACAGATTAAGATGTGCTGTATTAGTCGAGAGTATCAGCCGTATGGAAATGGTTCAAATTAGTATGTACTTGTAATTCACTCATCCATTATACCAACTGAAAATGAAAATGATTTTTTAAATTTTAATCAAAATAGTCAAAATTCAATATATTCTACTAAATTCAACAAATTTACTAATTAATACTAAAATATATCAATAAAAGGACTTTAGGCAAGGTTCCGAAGATACTGGTGGCGTTCCCCCTTTGTATAGCAAGACTAATTCTTTGTCCAAGGTAGCTGCCAGCTCTTCGGTCTCCAGTGATGTAATTTTAATTGTCGTATTTTGCAATAAAGTTTGTAATTGTAAACTCTCATCGAATATCAAAAAAATAAATTAAGTTTCTAATTTGGTATATCGAATAGAATAAAATAATACATAACGTTGCGTTGCTGCCATTTTACTTACATTGCAGCTTGTAAAAACGAAACTTCATCAACCGATCGATAGTAATTTAATTGTTGGCATACGGACAGTGAAAAGTTAAGCTAATCTAAGTTATGAAAGTCGCAAATATCTGAAGTATTATCGGTGAAATTCAAAAATCGGGGCCCGCTAATGTTGACCACTAATGTCAATAAAAAAGAGTATAAAGCACTCTAACCCTGTAGTTGTAAATGTAACGTTCGATGTCTACAAGGAAGGAGCCGAACAAATGCAATTAGATGGTTCTTGAATTAATTTATGGCTTGCCGGCTGTCGGCGTATGAACTCGCGGTGAATCATGGCTAGGTGTTGCCAGGATCTGGGGTAAAATTACCCCTGAATTTTATTTGGGATTGAATTTGACTGACTGGCTATCCATAATTTGTTTTACTAACGTAAATTAGTACGATTGTATAATTATTTTAAAATAAATACAAATGTAGAAAAACGTTTATTCAACTTGACGGCAGTAGGTTTCCAGTCAAGAAAATTAAAGACACAATAATTTTATAATGATGCACACGTACAAATAAAACATTCAAAGTTAAAATTTACGTATAAATACAAACAATATATTTTTTATCGATGAATTTTGACGTCAGATCAATCAATTAGTTGAATTTTCAAATTCACTCGTAGGTAGGTATATAAAGATTACCAAGTCCCCGATTTTTTATTTGCTCCTTAGAGATTCATATTAATTTCACATGATTATGTATTACGTAAACCGTATTCGTATACCTTAACATTTCTGTTTGCAAATTACATAACAAGTTAACTGTAGTGTGTACAACAAGAAATATTGTCAATGTATAAAAGTAAGGACCATTTCAAGAGATTTGAGTACACGTGTACTCAAATCCCTTTTGCAATCGCGCGGCTCGAATGACATTTACCAAAGGAGATGTTCACGAAATGTATGGGGGCTGGTACTAAATTTGTACATAAACAAAACTTGGATGTGGAGAAAGCGAAAATTATTCCGATTGTGACAAAGTTATGAAAATAAAAAAAAGTTCCACCCTTGTTTTTTTATTTGTGTTTGAATTTCAGTAGATAGATAAAAAGCTTGCCACACTGGGCACCTTAAACTTCTGGCAACTCTAACCTGACACTGACACTACTGACTGTAATTAATAGTGACATTGAGTGATGAATTATCGTTGACATTTTGTTTTGGTTTTGATTTCATTTAAAAATAATTCAGACGACTTTCCGACTCCGTTCCGCGCTGTTCGTAATTTCGTTGTGCTCTGTGTTTTTACGCCGCCGTCGCCGCGCTACCGCCGTGATCAATCCTTTTATAACAACCTCTGCTTGCCTACCGGACTCCGACCTTATCTCTCTATACGACAACCTGGCGCTTGCCTACCGGACTCCGACCTTATCTCTCTATACGACGACCTGGCGCTTGCTTACTGGACCTCCCGATTTGTTCTATCAAAATCTTTTGGAAAGAAAAGGTATGTAACAACGACATGTACCTATAATGTAGCTATCTATTTTAGAAGATTAATATTTGTTTGCATATTTCATCATATTAGTATAATTGCTTTGATTTACTTTAAGCTCTCATGCAGCCAAACAAGTCTTCCTTCACTAACAAACAAATAGGTGTATTCTGGGTATACATATCAAGTAAATTCATGTATGAATGTAGTACATGTAAGGATTTGCTCATAATAAATTAATCGTGATAAGTTAGTTACAATAAATACATTGCACTTGCTTCTTGTCCTGATTTGTTATATTTCAATTTCTAGATACCAACCTTACAATTACAATGGCTGTATGTATTAATTGCCATATTATTCTACGACCTAACCACCAGAGGAATGAATACCATGCTGTGGACTTCAGTGAAGACTTTGTCGCAATAATTGAAGAATGGTGTGGCCGTGAGGTATAGTTTTTTTTTGTTTTTATGTTTCCTCATTATAAGTTACAACAATCTATAAGTATTAAGATTATTATTAAGCCTTTTAAGTATGTAATATAGATCACATGTTTTATTGTTTCAGATTTCTGATAATGATCAGTTGTGCCCAGAGTGTGTGAATCTGGTAATTCAAGAAGCCAACAACCGCATTGCAGATCCTCATTGTACATCAAACAAACAACTAGGACATGCCTGTGTATGCATATCTTGTGGCATTTCTCTATCAAGCCGTACAGGGAGACGTCGGCACAGACTGCCCGAAAATTGTGTGGAAAGAAACTATTTAGAAAATCAAATATTTCCACGGCAGGTAATAAATGATTGAATTGCCATAAACTGTATAGAGTAGGAAACAAAAATTACTAAAATAGCTTTAATCATGATAATTTTATATTTTTCTAATTACATCTGTTTATATTTATAATTATAATATTGCAATTTTCAGATTCCAAATGAAGCTTGGGTATGTTATGCTTGTTGGATGAGAGCTCATCGAAATGCACCCCAGCCTCTGCCATTGGAACATGGTACAACTGCAGAACCTGCTGTATTAGAGGTCCTAGTTGATACCCACGAACTCAATGAATCCACTTTGGATTCAACACGTCCTTCAAGCTCGGTGACTATCCCGAGCTCTGAAACAAATTCTTGGACTGATCAGTTGCCTAACAGTCAAGGTTCAGCGAGAGCAAGGGAAACTATAACCTTACACAATTTCACTCGCACTCTGGATACACCAAATCATTGTTTTGTGCCAGGCTGTATGAATACAGAGCGCCTACGAGTGCCAAACTATATTAAAAGATCAATCCTATCTCAGCAAAAAATATATGTTACTCAAAGTGCTAGAGTTTGTCAAGAGCATTCCATGTTATTTAACTGGGACATTCTAAATGAACATGAGTTCTCTTCCACTTTCAACGCTATTCATTTAGAAAATATGTTGAATTTATTACATACAATGCCAGCTGGTTGTGTTCTCAATTTCGAAAATATAGAGAATCTTTCAGATGGCTTATGTCATTATTGGACAGGTCTGACTGTTGCAAAGTTTTTAATACTGTTTAATAGCATTCCTATGGGGACTGTTTGTAAAAAAGCTAAAACTGCTCTGGGTATGTATTTGGTGAAACTTAGAACAGGAGAATCATTAGCACGAATGGCCACTCTGTTTTTAACTTCTAAGGTCACTGTTTCTAATTATATAAAAAAGGCAAGGGCATGTTTAACTGATTTTTATGTACCCATACATTTAGGTATTGGCCATATAACCAGGGAGCAACACAGTGCTCGTAATCTTTTAATACCTCAAGGACTATTTGGGACTGAAGCTAATAATCCCATAGTGATCTGCGATGGTACCTATATTTACTTACAGAAGTCATCTAATTATTTGTTTCAAAAAAAAAGTTATAGTTTGCATAAATTCAGAAACTTAATAAAACCTTTCTTGATAGTAGCATGTGATGGCCACATAATTGATGCATATGGACCTTATGCTGCGACTAAGTCCGATTCTGATATTATAAAAGATATATTTCAAGATGAAAATTCAAATGAAAGGTCTTATTTCCGGCAAAATGATATTTTCATTTTGGATCGTGGCTTCCGTGACTCAATCAGTTTTTTAAATTCTTTAAGATTCCATGTACATAAACCTGAGAGCATGGAAGCAGGTGAAAAACAGTTGTCTACTATAAAGGCCAACAAATCGAGATGGGTAACATTATGTCGCTGGGTGGTAGAAGTTGTAAATGGTAGGTTTAAACGGGATTTTAAGTTATTCAGGGGAGACTATTTTAATTTAGCATCAAAACATTTAATGGCTGATTTTAGAGTTGCTGCAGCTATACTTAACTGTTTCCATCCCGTTATAACCGACCGCCTTGATGCCCAGGCCATTTTAAACAGAGCACTGGAAAGATTTAATGTTCGTAACACATTGGCCACTTATGTTATAGAACAAAATGTTAATAGACAACGGGCCAGTTTTGTATCGATAGATGGCCAGCTCCCTCAACTGGATGTGTTCCCTATGATGGAAATGAGCGATATTATTTTATTTGCACTAGGCATATATCAAATAAAACAAGCCCGATCTTATTATGGGGAACACATCCGAGAAAATGGAACATTCAAAATAGAAGTTGACTCCAATCTACATAGACATTCAGAAAATACATTGTTGTTAAGGGGAAGAATAAAGTCACGTCATCAAGGTAGCAAAGTGTATTATACATATATATTGTTGGATTTAGATGCTGACATCAATGATTGGAGTCAACGAATTACTCAATATTACTGTAATTGTATAGTAGGTATGCGTACAGTAGGGAGCTGTGCACATATAATGACCATTATATGGTATTTAGGATGGGCTCGGCATCACAATAATATTCTACCACCAGCAAGATTTTTAGATGGCATTTGTGTGAGAGAAGATGTGGAAAACGAAGTTGAATAAAATGTAACTTTTCATAAAGTCTTTTATTATTGCCTATTCTCCATGTAATTGCACACATTTTATTTATGTATGATATCAGCTTTCTATTATTAAAACGTGATGCCTACAAAATCTATTTTCTTGGCTGTTTGTTTAAATGGCTTTCATAATATACAATGGGTTTGATAATAAAATACTATTGTTCTATAACCTATATGATGAGCTTAAAATCCTAAGACATTATTACATATTAGTCATCATTATAGTCTTCATTCCAAATTATGCAGAAAGAGAATCCAGGTTGTGTGATATCCAGGCTAGAGCGAGTTACGAGCAATCGGCGGTTCGGGCCTGCGATTCTCGAGGAAACTGTGAAGCAGATCCTGGTCATCCTGGTCGTAATTACTGGTTTTAATAATGTAGTCCACCAATATTTTGCACTGATTCGCATGTTCAATTACTTATTAGTGTGTTGTAATAAAAAAATTGAATTACTATCTTAATGTTTAGCATTAAATGCACTTCGCAGAAACCAAACCAATAAATAAACCCATCAATATTGACAATCGACTTTGATTGATTGACAGTTGTCATTGACAGTTACTATTATCAAACTAGGATCTATGTCGTTTCGTTTCTTCATGATTTTGGTTTACAATTCATATTATTATTTAGAACATTATAATTATATAATAATTACGTATTAAAAACATAATAATAATAAAGATGGACCTCAGTTAAGTTCATAATTCGTGAAAAGGACGTATGTACCTGTTAGAAAACAAACATTGCTTTCCATCGACGTTCTAATTATCCCGAACATACTTCATCGATTTTCCAAAATATGGAGGGACAAAAAAATATAAATCTTAAAATTTCAAGTAGATTACAAAATATGCTTTCAAATGAAACATAAATTACGGCTGTACAGAATATAGTACCACTTTTGAACATCTCCTTTGTAAAATTTTGTAATCTGGCCACATTTCCACCCCGAGAGAGAACTGTCGTTCATTCCCGTTCACTACAGCCGTCCCTCGCCTTGCCACATTCGATCATACGCTCTCTCTCAGTCCGTTCGCTGAGTGGTTGCCGGACAAACGCTCAGCAGAACAACATATTTTATTTTATTTTAAGTCATAAGTTTTATTCCCGTAACAAAACATGAGGGAAATTGTGCATCTGCAAGCCGGACAGTGCGGGAACCAGATTGGCGCCAAAGTAAGTGACTTTTTTTTTCTTTTAAATTCGCAATGTCCGTTGACAGATACTTTTTTAGTTAGACAGTAATCAAAGTTATGTGTTCATTATTGTTGTAAGTTTGTTGAGTTAATTTATTAAAACTCACTTGTTAATATTTTGCAGCCTTTTATAAAGTTCAATTAAAATAAAATAATACTTAGTGGGTAGTTTATTTTTTTTTTCAAAATTACATTGTAGTTAAAGAGAAAAATAGAGTTGTTGAAGGGGTTTTGTTACAAGATAGACGTAAGTATTTCAATGTCGGGAAAGTTAATTACTTACGCACCTTTTTATTTAATCTATAAGTAATAAAGAGGTACCTATATAGCTTAGATTATTTATCAATATTTTAACTTACTATTATTTTGCGATCATTGCAATTCGGTGCACTTAAAAGTAGGTAGTGCGTAAATTTTGCTGACAAAAGGAGCACGGCATAAATTCTACGATGTGTACCTATTGTGTGTCCGTGTAATGTGTATCGTATTGTGTACGTACTGACCAAATTTATACATTTCATTTTATTCTTTGTAATTTAACACCTCTGTCATAAACAGGAAATGGACTGTTGACAGTAGGTATACCATACCTATTAGTTACCCATTCTGAAATTGAAAAAAATTAGGATGAGCAAAAACTGGAGAACACTATTAATAATTAAGTATTTTCTTTAGCTGTATTTATTGTCTTTAGCTGTATTGTCTAGTTCCTATTGCCACTAAGAAAATATCAATAGGTACCTACCTACCACGTAAAACTATTGCAAGGTTGAAGTTACCGGAAATGAAAAAATAGTGCTATGGGACTTTGTAGCATATGATTAAGGAAAGACCGAATCTTGTTAGTAGCATCAGCAATACGTGAAGAAGTAAAGTTCGTTTATTAAGTAAATTGTGTGTCAATTTGTTTATTTTTGTCAGATAATAAAATATTCAAGTAGGTATCTGAGATTTTTTCAACCCCTTCGTACCTATAAGTATTTTAACTAGAAGACAATGGTAGAGAGACTAATTAAATACCAAATTAATTAGTCAGGATAGCTGTTACACGCATTACACAGTGACTATTTATTTGCCATCTTTATGATTAAAAAATTATGTGGTGGACCCATTGTATTTGAAGACTAACGAAATGCAGCAGGGATGTCACCTTTGTTAAATTTATTTTTTTAGTTTTGTCTCAGATGTGTCACTCGTTTTTTTTTTGCGCCCAGACAAATAATATGGGCTACCCTCCGGGATCGGAGGAGGTAGTGAATGCTCATGCATTCCAGCGCCCCGATTGCGCTGGATATGTGGGGCTCACGAGGATAAGCTAACGTGCCAACCCACTAAACACTACCTTGGTTTGCGGCTTTAGGCTGTCGCCTCTGAAGCTTTCGATCATGCGACTTCTCCTGGGGGAAACCTACTCGAACTTACCTTACTTCGAACTTATAGAGCTGTGTAGGTTGGAGTTGGTTCGGTATGGGCTCCCTCGAAACCTCGCTCGTTTCACTTGTCTAGACGTTAGAAAATGCTAAATAATACTTGTGATAATTTCTAGTTCTTTACAGTGAACGATAGTCGAAAATGCTTCTTTCATTCCCAGTGAATCTATTCAAGTTTTCAGTATACTGGTTCTCTAATATTGTTATGTTACCGTGAGGGCACGTAAAGCCGCCGGTACCGGTTGTTTTCAATTGTGGAAACAGTCGTTAAGCCTTGTCGAAGACCTTCGGGTGGCTTGAGAACATTCGACACTGGGTTGGTCATTAACCCCTCCACCAGTCCGCATTGGAGCAGCGTGGTGGAGTATGCTCTAGACCTCCCGCAGCTGTCTGTGGGGGAGATCCGTGCCCAGCAGTGGGACGTCTATGGGTCGCAGCGATACCCTTGTTTACCTGCTTATTGCATTTTAAACGTAATTTTCACTTATTGCTGAATAGGAGTTTTTTACACAAAAACTTCAATAACTTTTTATCTATTTTTTATCTGTGCTCATAATGTTTCGGGCGTCTGCCAACTTTCATGTGATGGTACGCTTTTTACTCTTTTATTGAAGCCGGCGATATGCTTTCTAACCAGGGTTGCCAGTGGTGCAGGTTTTGATATTTAAAATTTTCACTGTATTCTAATATTACACTATGAAGTCGGGCCGACTGAAAAATATTACGTGAATGAAATGAGCCAATATGCAGTGGAGCAGCGTGGTGGACTATACTTTAGACCTCCCTCAGCTTTCGCTGTGGGAGAGTGAAGAGTGAGATGTGCCCAACAGTGGGACATCTATGGATTATGCGTAGTGTAGCTATCTAGCAAACGAATTTACCTATTATTTTTTACTTTTAACTTTTGAAGTCGGTTATTGATATTTTATAGTCTTATCATATAATAAGATGATGCTTTTATCGTTTTATAGGGCTGATTAGCAATTCTTAATTATAAAAAAAGCGGTCGTTCGTTGACTTAACATAACCCAAGTTTTATAAAGTCAGCTATAATATAAAAATAGTCAATCAATCAATGATATACAGGATATTACTTCCGTGATGATAATATGTTAGGTTAGGTATTTATCCTTTTTCATTCGATTTACAATAGTTGTGTGTAAGTATATAAAAATGTATTCCCTAAGTTACGACGCTTCCGAATTTTTGTTCGTTCGCTGACGAAATTAAAAATCGAAAAATATTTGAGAGATATTTTTTCCCCCTTTACTTTCCATAAAGATTTTTTCCTATTAGAATTACCTATGTGTATTTTTTTTTGTATTTGGGTTATTCATTATTTTAAAAATATTTCATACCTTTGCTAACCCAAAACGAGTGATAACGATGCTGTTATGAAATGAAATCATATGACCGTTACACGCCGCGCCGTTACTCTTTATCAGAACGCTTTAAAAATATGGACGCCGCTGCGGTATACGCGATGCGATTCAATAATCACCTCATATTGATTATTTATTATCTATTTTTACACGTTATGGAAGTCCAAAATTGGCACGTGTCTTTAGATGGCTAAGCTCCTTGGTATTGTTACAGTTATAAGTGTAATAACTACAAAATACTAGTCATATTCAGTCACAGAATTAATAAAATTCTAATTTTTTTTCTGTTATGTAACGTGGTTAATCTAGAAACTGCAACACAACTGCAATCTATACTTCTATACTAATATTACAAAGAGGAATGATGTGTTTGTAATGTTTTCACACAAAAACTACTGGACCGATTTCAAAAATTCTTTCACCATTAGAAAGCTGCATCTTCACTGAGGCTATATAATATTACTAGGTGTAAACGAAACTATTGTTATGTCTAATTCCACGCGAGCGAAGCTGCGGGCGTCCACTAGTTTAATATAAAACCACACCTGTATTTCCCCTAAGGGGAGAGGTGTGTAGTGTAATACCACTTTTCACCAGTTATGTTTAGATTCCATATAGTAGGTGGTAATTGAGCCTATTCCCATATACTGTGCTCAAATACAAAATCCATGCTACAAGCGAGAATTTCGTTAGAAAAAAATAAAACCCGCCCGGAGACCCGAACCCTTGACCTCTAACTTAGTAGTCACGTTTGCGACTACGAGATCAACGAGGGTAAAGCTTAGGACAGGCAACGAAAAACTACATTCTTATGATGTTTTATTTTTTTTATTTTTTATCACCTCTAAAGAGATATACTCGTATTATACAATGGGCGGACTTAATGCCTTATGGAATTAAGATTATGATGTTCCTATGTAACAATTCATATTTTATTTGAACTACTTATATTAGTGAATGGTAGGTACGCTCGTAAACAAATTATTGATTGCCGAAGACATTTGATGACCGTTTGCACCGTGTGTCATCGAGAGATAAGGCTGCGTCGAATTAATCATTTATTTAAGCTTCTTAGAAAGTTGTCTAATACTCGTCCAGTCATTGTTTGTTATAGATAACAAAGACAGAGTTGTAATTAAGATAAAGTTTAAAGATTTTTTTTTTTCTGAAATAATTTTCTCATCAGCAAATTCAGATTCAGATTCGTTTATTTTTCATTATAATAAAATATATTTTGCTTGCGCTTAATGAACGTCATAACAATTTTTAATCTACCGCCGGTTAACAAAGTTGATGCTACCTAGAAGAACACGGCAAGAAACTCGGTACTTGTTACTCTTTTCAAAATTTACAATTTTTATAATTTGATCACATTACATTATAATTAAACAAGTGGAGCTGGAGATACATCGCACCAAGCATTTCTATCGTTCAAGTAGTTCCATTCCATATTTAAATACATACATATATAAAATACATTCATACATCCGGGATAAATTAAATTTCGCTATCATCAAACAACTTATGTACACAGAATAATACAAATAAATATTTTGATAAACTTACGTAATGATATCATGCCTATTGTCTATTGTAAGAACTGCATAACCTGTTTTTTCCATTGTAAATGCTATGGTATTAAACTCAAAGGATTTTTCTCAAGTAATCTAAATATAATGCATCATCATTTAACTAATCTTACGTCTATATTATTTAGATTTTTTTAATGGTATCACTATGCTTGATCAGACTCGCGGAAAACTTACTAAAACATTTTTTTAAAATTTGGTTACATTAAATAAAAATTGTAAAAAGTGTATCACTGAAGTTTTTTTTTTTAAATGTCTACTCGTATCTATGCACTGAATGTGATTTTCTATACTATTTCGCAGTTTCATGGCGAATATCTTTTCGTAACGTTTGCTAAGTAAAACCTTCTCAATTTTTAGACATTATTAGGGCTGTCCACTTCATAAATAGACCTACTATCTAATTCTAACATGTTCACAAATTTTTTGATATTGTAGTCGACTAAAGTGCTGTGTGGTCAAAATTAGCCAATATAACAAACAAAAAATTGTCCTACACATGTTGTCTCGCCGCTGTATATTTTGCTTCGCTTATGTTATGTGACAACAGCGTGCCAACATACTAATGTGGGAACTGCTTGTCTGTTCGTATCACGTATTGAAGGTACCATAGGATCTACAGGCAATCAACACGTGTTGTAGATCTCTATAGGTAAATTTAATGGCAATATTACAAAAAAAATATGCTTATAAATTCTTGAAAATTGTTGCATAAATAAAATATAATTCTAATTAATTTTTGTATTTTGATTAAAATTAAAGTTACCTATAAAAATTACAAATAAAATTTCATGAATATTTACTATTTTATTGATACATACATATTTTCATTTCGTTGATTAGGTACTTGTTATATTACATTTGAGATAGTCTCTGAAGATGTTATCTAACGAGATCTCTTCAATTCAAGCGATCTAACTATCTAACATTTTCTAACTGATTATTAAGATTAAATTCGATAAAAATTGTATTAAAAATAGAACAATACTGACGCAGGGTCCATAACCATCCATCAATTTAAAATTTAAAACTTACCACCATCTTCGAAATTCAAACCGCCACGCGTGAGTCACGCGGGGAAGTCGCGCGCGTGTTCTGAATCTGTCATTAGTGTAATAATGGCGGCAGCGACCGGACCATATGAAGCGCCATTGTCACTGACAAATATCCGGCGACAGATTTGGGTGGTAGACGTTAATTGCCCGAATTAAGCTTTTAATAAGCAGTTGGGCCTGTTATTTGGGTCGACAATGCTTATTTAATGTTTACCTATGCAAATAAGTAAGTCTAATTACCATAGATAGGAATTTAAAGTCTGTTCTCGACCATTCTGCTTTTGGAGATATGAATTATTTGTTTGGTGTAAGTTAATAAAGTTATAATTGTGGCGTTTTTAAACGGTTTTATTTCTAGACATGTCATGTCGATGTATGTACTCGTACCTAATGTGATTTATATCGACTAAATATTTTGTTTAGTAAGATATAAGTATTCATGATTATGGATAGATTCTATTACTTTTATGTGGCAATTAATAATTATATTGCAACTCCCAATCCTACTTCAATTTAGCGTATGACAAAAAGTTAATATAACAACGTATTTAATTACCTGTCAACACTGAGTTTTAAATATACCCTGTCAATCTCAAATGTTAGGTACCTCGTATTATTTATTTGCTCTGGTTTAATCCAACGACATTCAAAGCGCCCTTGACGGACTCGCATTGCTGGGTCAGTATTTGTATCTAACTCCTGACGGCATGCAAGTAATTATCGTGGTCTGTAACAGTCCCGGTCTGTCACAGTTGTCATGGGCGGCAGCGGATAAGTGTGCATGCAGTAAAAAAGGATTTGATAACCCAAGATTGGTACCTACTCGAAATAGGCATTTAATAGTATTATTATTAAGGTGGCAATTTGTTTTTCTGTATCTTTTAGCATCTGTAGTAACATTTGTTTTTCTGTATCTTTTAGCATCTGTAGTAACATTTGTTTTTCTGTATTTTTTAGCATCTGTAGTAACACTGGAAAGCACTGGGTTATATTAATTAATTGAATCAAGTAAATCTCATCGTACATTTTATAAAGTGCAATATTACGATTTCAATTTCAACACTTCGACTTTGATCTCCGACCAACAGAACAGAACAGAAAAGTCATTGTTTGTATGTGAAAAAATTACCTATCCAGTTTCTTACCGGTCTAGTTTTTTGCGTCGCCGGCTTTGTGCCTGTGATTAAAATCTATTCAGGGTTCCTTCCAATTTCATATTTTTTCTTGTCGTCGAATGAGGAAACGGTTTTGTGTAGAACGCAGTTTCAAAGTTCTAATGTTTTTTAAATGTTTTTAATAATCGAATGACCTAAATTCTGACGGATATGTTACGTACATATCCGTCAGAATTTGTATGATCTATACGCATCTATACGTGTATTAAAGCGGTCATAGCCCTAATACTGATGATTATTGAACTAAAAATTGATATTGATGTGATCGAAAATGGCTCATTTAGTTGAAATTAAAAGGAGATGTTTCAAATCCGGCCCAGTATATGTACAGTATCTCAAAAAAAATACAGATAAATTGCTAAATTGCATACTTTTCTTGTAATAATTTTATATTTATCAATTATTTATTTCTCAGAAAGGGTAGGCTGAGGGTACACTACTAAGTAGGTACACCCACTTTTCACCAGTGGTGGTTTTTTTGCTGCGACCCATAGACGTCCCACTGGGCACCATCCAGTAACCTTCCCTACCGACAGCGCCCGACTTTGCTTAACTCGTCGAGCACGTGTGAGCGACGCGAGCCATAACGTGCCATAGGGCTGAGCGCTTCCAGTGTTTACCAAGGACAGGGGTCGGCAACCTTTTGAGTCAGAAGAGTTAAAAATTACAATTAAAAAAATTACAATTTACTATTTAAGTAAAACCGACGAACTGACGACGCGTCACCCCGTCAGGGGTGCGGTGAAAAGCGAGCAGGTACTGGTGACTGATAGATCTTTAAGATAGAAATGGTGCCTAATCCTCATTAATCGATTCAGATTCGATTTTTAAATGTTATTTTTTATAAAATAAATAATACTTGCGTATGGAACTAAAGACCCGCTTCACATCCAAAAATGTGGCTCGCGAGCCGCAGGTTGCCGACCCCTGGCCTAGGACAATATAAAATAGGTACGGCGTTCCGTACAACAGGTTTAGGACTGAAACAACGGGGTTCCTAATTAGACCAATGCACCCACCCTGCTGTGTGGTGACAACCCTCCCCCGGCGAGACCGGGGGGATTATTTTAGATCTCGATCGCGAGGACTAATTTTATTTTTAATTCACCCTCCGAGCTGCCAGTGTTGAACGCGTGTTAAACCTGACTATATTATTTCGGTCGTTGCCTTTGAAGTGGAAATACAATGAATTCTCCCGAGATTTTTTTATTATAGACTAGTACGCCCGCAGCTTCGCTCGCGTCATTAGACATTACAATACATTCGTTTACACCTAGTAATATTATATAGTCTATATCAGAACGTGAAGATGTAGCTTTCTAATGGTGAAAGAATTTTTGAAATCGGTCCAGTAGTTTTTGTGTGATAACACTACAAATGTTTCCTCTTTAGTATAGAAGTACAGACTTTGATGTCTACATGAATACCATAACGTACTAGTACATCTTCTTTACTTATTATATCAATGATCTAAAGTCATAATTTAATGTTTCCAAGACATTCACTAAGTAAGTTTGAACGCAACATTTTCGTAGTCAGCCCAGGATAGACAGCGGTTTAAAATTAATTTCATTTCCTAGAACCGCGCGGTGACTAAGCCGCCATTTCATTGCACATCAACTTGAAAAACAAAATGGAGTCGTCTGTGGATTAGAACGGTGACTAAGCTAAGATTACACTGATGGCTGTTTCAGATAGCCGTACTGTTTCAGAATAATTGTATGGTAGCTTGTTGACTGTTCGTGATTTTATCATCTAGCTTTTAGCTATAGCATATCAACGTTGTCTATGGTTGTCAAACGAACATGTAACACTATCATCGATAGTTGAACATGACATGTGAAAGTGACAAACATACGCCATGGATTTTTAATTACCATAGACGTCCCACTGCTGGGCACAGGTCTCCCCCATAGACACTGCTGCGGGAGGTCTAGAGCATACTCCGACGCTGCTCCAATGCGGATTTGTGGCCAACCCAGTGTAGAATGTTCTCAAGCCACCCGAAGGTCTTCGACAAGGCTTAACGATTGTTTCCAGCATTGAAAACAACCGGGACTGTCGGCTGCACGTGTCCTCCGAAGCACGGTAGCGTCCATGAAATGTTGCCACTAGCGGTCACCCATCAACAAACCGACCGCGCCCGTCGTTGCTTAACTCTTTCGATCACATTGAATCGACCCGAGCCATTGGGCTATTGACGCTACATTCTTTATTAAAATTATATATTTATTATGGAATTATTTCATACTATTATTATATATACTATTATTACAGTACCTATATTATGTATAACTAGTGGACGCCCGCAGCTTCGCTCGCGTAGAATTACGTCTGCCCGCGTACGGGTTGCCCACTTGACTTCAAAAACGGCAAAGTTTCATACTAACTTTGCACCCCCGTTTTACCCCCTTAGGGGGTGAATTTTCAAAAATCCTTTCTTAGTGCTCCCCTACGTTATAAAAGGAACCCCAATGCAAAATTTCAAGTTTCTAGCCCTTATAGTTTAGGCCCTGCGTTGATATGTCAGTCAGTCAGTCAGTCAGTCAGTCAGCTTCTCCTTTTATGTATATAGATAATGTTAAATTGTTTAGGGCTCAGGAGTTTGGTAACTAACTCAAATAAATTAATTAATTGCATGCAGTAATTAACTGCTCTCCATTTCATACGAAGATAATAATTGCATAACAACCTGTACGTACAGTAAACCATTATCTATACCATAAACAATACGAGTATAACAACGGCTGTTTCCTTATTGTTGGTTCAGTATATTTCTACCTTCGTTTGAATGCTTACTGAGCGGACTGGTGTTTAGATTTTAACTTATGTTGTGCAGCCTGCTGTTAACAAGGTAGGTCATATAACTATGTATATTAACTATGCTACTGTACGTAAACATATCATGATCATGTCATTGGACCGGACTGTCGCACCGGACCGGATAGTTTTGACGGACCCGTTGGCGCAATCGGTAGTGACCGTGACTGTTGCGCCAGGGGTCGTGGTTCGAATCCCACTCAGGACAAACATTCGTGTGACGAACACTTGTTTCTTCTGTCTGATATTATCTATTTAAGTATGTATGAATATCAATATGTATGTATGTAGGTATATCAGTCTCTGACACCCATGGTACGGGTTCTGCCTAGTTTGGGGTCAGGTGGCCTGGGGTCTTTCCAGCCTATCAGCCTATAGGGAGAGCAGAGAATGTTGAAACTTATTTGAAATTCGCTAAAGTATGCAAGTGTTAGAAATTTCTGAAAAAACAAGCTGATTGCGGTCCTATTCCACTTTGTAGTAAGTCATAGCGCTTATAACATATCTTACCGTACCGTTTATACTATCTACAGTACATAATTTATGCCTGAATGCTTCGATTGGTCGAAGCAATCAAGTTCTACCTACTGCAAATTTGACTATTGTTTACGTTAATCTGTTGATAACTCAATGGTTTATCCTATATGTCGTGACTGGCATTGTGTTCTAAGTAGGTTTTTGAAAAAAGAAGTAAAATACTATCCTACGTAAAACGCTTTTAAATAAGGCACCTAAACTGGCAGCTGAAAAGACGCGTACCACAATTAAATTCTTTTCACGGCTACTCCCTCTATGCATTTTAAATTCCATTCCGAGATTAACAAGCCAGCAACTGCTTCATGACTGTAAGCACCTAATTATCTTTGAGAGGATTTAATCAACTTTTTCACCATCTGTGGCGCATGGCGTCGGGAGGTCGTTGACCGTTTGCCGCGTAGATGTGTATTGTTTAATCTGTCTTATTTGAAGTTTTTTGTAAAACATAATAAAATATCAAATAATTGATTGAAAAACTGCTGCGGGAGGTCTAGAGCATACTCTACCACGCTGCTCCAATGCGGATTGGTGGTATTTCTATACACCGGGCACAAATCCAGACTGCGAGCGTTTGAAGTTACATATACTCAATAGTTGTTGCCCATCCCGGGGATCGAACCCAGGACCTAGCTTAGTAGTCATGATTACGACAACTAGACCAACGAGGCACTCACTTATATCAAATTAAAAAAATATGTCTTCCCCTAATCGCAAATCCATCTGCGGTCGTGACAATTTTGTGGCATGAACATTGACCGTATGACTAATTCCGTCAATAGAGGTACTGTTTTCCTGTTGTGCTGGCGTGCAGTTTGTATTGTGTGGGTAATTAACTGGTCAAGTTTTAATTTAGAACTTTATTGGAAGATCCAATTTGTTCAAAAAAAAATTTTTTATTTATTTATAATTCAGTGTTATGAAAACTAAATAAGTAGATACGTATAAGTATTTTTTCCTTCTGTTCAATAGTTTGTAAGTTTTGTATTGTTGATTGCACCCCAAGTCGCCATTGCCCGTAGTACGCGACAGTAACGGATGCACAGAAAACCAGTGCTGTAGCATCTTTTGCTGCAGCAAATGCTGAGTGCATTCCGCATTTTTCGCCCTATCATGTGATACCTATATATAAAAGTATGTGTTGTAGTAGTATTCGAAGGCGAAAAATAAACAATTATTTATTTCTATTCTATGTTAGAAAAAAAATCAACTCTCGATCTACGTGGACTACGGGTAATTTATAGCAAAATTTTCTCTCATTCAAACCTTTTTAAAACATAACTAGTGGATGCTTCCTCGCGTGGAATTAGACATAGTAAATTTTCGAAAATACTCTCCTGAGAGATAATTGCCAATGATCCTTCAGTATGTTTGGAAGTATCGAAATTATAATTAACTTTTCCTTCGCCTTGGGTTCCTCGTTCAAGACTACAGAATTAAAACTAAAAAAGAACTTCCTTTTCCTTCCTTTTTTTCAGCCCGTAAGTGTCGATGAAATGTTTACATTCGGCCAGTGTTTTTTCAACATACTCGTAAGGTTGTTTTTGTTTGATGTTTTTAAAATATGGCTGCCGGGCGGGTTGATATTACAAACAAGATTATAAGTGTTTGTACTCGTACTTACTCTAACCCAGGAAGTACGGAAGGGCGAGGAGTAGGCATAAGCACATTTTTCATACAAAACTATATGTGTCATCACCTGTTTTGTGGGGTTAATGCGGTTGCTTCGCTTCGTTGCGGTAGAGTTCGGGAATAAAACTTCAAAACCATAACACATTGAAAAATGCAATTCTAGACGGTATTACCGCAACACAATATACATAATGTTACTAAATATGTTTTAACTATTTAAATAAAAACAAACAGACAGACCTTTCCTCCTCTTGCGCGGCGCTGTAGGTTTAAAAAAAAAATTCAATTTCCCGCCACGGAGCGAAGTAATAACCTTATAGAGAACGCATTGCACTAATTAATTCCGCCTACTTTTCTAACTTCATCTAGCGTCCAAGAAAACAATTAACTATTGATGGTTGGTAGATATTGTCATAATTTCGCTGCTCGTGGTGTTACGCACCACGCGTAGGCCAGGGACCGACGTTAAATCAAAAGATACAAAACTGTATCTTCACGCCTAAACAGGCGGGAAGGCACAGTCGCGCACAAAACTCTTCTCCTCTACGTACTTCGTACTCTGACCACAGAATAATAGTACAACTCTGACCCAAAACTAGCAGTAGAAGTAGCAATAGGATGCAAGGTTCACGATTTTCTCGAAGATCTGGGGGTCCCCCATCAATCCTCACGGCAAAGCACGTGTCTCCACTTAACGTTATCACCTACTTACTCCACTTAGCGCCATTCTGGCAATTACTGGCAATTACTGTTTGCCGGTTTATGAAGCTCGTCCACAAACCGAGCTAATGGAAGAATTGGCTCAGCATTTAGCAGCTCTTAGCGTCTGTTTGCGAAGCTTCGGAAATTTCATGCACCATTTCTCCCATTAATTAATCATTAATTTGTGTTAGTATGCTCTTTCATATAATTAGATGTTCAAGATGTACTTATGAGTAAACTGTGTAAACCCACGAAATCACGAAAACATATTGCTTAATTGCAATGACTGAAGAAAAAAAAAAAGAAGAGAGAATGCTGCCATTCCTTGTCTACTGCTATAGAAGATAGGCGTGAGTTTATTGCGTGTAAACCTAGGTAATACATGTTGTGTAGTCGTCCGGTGGGGGATGT
The DNA here is from genome assembly GCA_944567765.1 of Carterocephalus palaemon. Lineage (NCBI taxonomy): Eukaryota > Metazoa > Arthropoda > Insecta > Lepidoptera > Hesperiidae > Carterocephalus > Carterocephalus palaemon. The sequence continues at coordinate 967,285 of OX155663.1, forward strand.
AGGGTTTCTGTCAACCCGGCAACCCGCCCTCATTGCCGCATCTGGTCTGGTGTTAGGTTGCACTTCCTTCGCGTTTTTTCGCCTTATATTTTAATCAAGTTGATATCCCCGATGTGTGTGTAGAAAAAGCTTCGGAGTTTAAGTACTTCAAGTTAAATCTATAGTATGACCACAGCATAATAGGGTATACACATAATCCCCACCAATCAGGACAGCGATGCTTGGTAAGGGATTTAAATAGTAAATAATATCACATGACGCATGATGACGTTGCATTGGAAAGTCTAGTCTTGTCTAGACCATAATTGCAAGGAAAGTTGGTCACTTGGTCACAAATGGAACGGTAGTGCCAGTTGGGAATTGGTATTCAAATGCAGGATCGTTCCCAGTCACCAATAAAACGGTCACCATTAAAATGTCATAGACGATGTTGACAAAATAGTTTCTATGTACATACTTCCAGAAATCACTATACGGATCTAGACCTACATGATATAATTATCCTTTTGTCTCGTTGCTTAACTCAGTTAATCGCGCAGGATCGCGCGACTCAAACCGCTGAGTTAGCAAAGGTAATAAGAATACTTGTCATAAAAAGAAGCGCTATCTAAAATTTCCACGAATTTTACAGCTGCTGCATTGATCTGTCAGATGAGATATTCAGTTAAGTTTGTTTTTAACCTGACGGGCCACAGCATCGCATCTCAATAAGAATTTCTGTATATTTAAGCGTCCAGATACGGCGTCGGCGACACTGCAGGAGACTGGCCGAAAATAATGCAGTCGGATGTCAACGGCCAATGAGCGATGCAACAAGAAAAAGTTGTGTTCTATTTTCAAATTGCAGCGCTGTCATGGCGGGCGGTCGCAAAAACAATCGCCTTTGTGTCTGAGTTCCAAATACCAACTATTATTACAAAATAACAATAATAATATGTTAAAAAAATCATTCATATATCGTTGCATTATACTAGGTAGGTACCTACTAAATTATCTGTAAAGAACTTTATGATTACAAAATCAGATAAAGCATTCAGGAATAACCAGCCTAAAATTTTAATTTTTAGACTACGTCATAACAGACTAATTTGTTATTTTCCTTACCCTGTCATGGAGAAACACAATACATGATTCACATAAAAAGAAACAGATAATAAAGGGGTACCTTTTAAGTTGGAAGTATGGATGTTTACGCTGTTCCTTTAGTGTTTGTTAGTCCTTGAGACGTGCGACAGTCTCGGATATCGAATCGATAAATCGTAAACATCGAAAACATGTGCTGTAGACACTGAGTCACTCGGCACTATTGGAAGGTACGAGAATTTATCTTTTGTCTAAAGTTTTTTTCAAGAACCAAGTAGCGTAGGATTTAACTGTAAGTACCTCATCATCATCATCATCATCATCACAACCCTTCCTTTGTCCCACTGTTGGGCTCGGGTCTCCTCAGAATGGGAGGGATTAGGCCTTAGCCAAATAGTACCTTTGCTTTGCTGCGACCCATAGACGTCCCACTGCTGGGCACGGGTCTCTCCAACAGACACTTCTGCGGGAGGTCTAGAGCATACTCCACCACGCTGCTCCAATTCGGATTGGTGGAGAAAATAGTACCTACATGTAACTAATTTTTTTTACATTTTATATTTAAAAAATATAATTAATAATTGCATTGTCATTGGACCTTGATATGTATTCAATGTTTTAAATTAATTATACGTTTTGTCGAAATCACGTTCGAAGATAACCTAAACATACATCATCATCATCACAACCCTTTCTTTGTCCCACTGTTGGGCACGGGTCTCCTCTCAGACATACATACATACATACCAAGCTAATAAAAGCGTGTTAAAAATCACTTCATTTCATAATAGTAAAGATAGCCAAGCTGAAGGAGATTAAATCAAGATTGTTTAAATTTCTATTTTTATATTAACGCTCTGTGTAAGCTCCATTAATTAGCCCAAGTTTTATATGTTTACGAAGCAAAAGTTAAGTGGTGTATGACGGATCCCGGATCCCCTCGTAATCTGAGATTTACTTTAACCATACCTACGTTTGTTGTTCTTTGCGGCTATATTTATATTGCCCCAGTGGGGCTATATTGATTTTATAGTTTTAAAAACCGGTTGTATCTTTTAAGAATTTTTAATTGATGGACTTAAATGTCCGTCCCGTTTGTCTAGCTAGGTGGTAACCTAATCAAAGCCTACGACTTCTATCTTAGCTGCTATTGCGACCACTACACCAATAAATTCGTGTGCGAAATAAAATCTTAAAACTTATTTTCAAAGTATGTATAACCATAGGACGGCGGGAAAGCGCTGGATTCAGAAGGCACAGGACCGCTCGGAGTGGTGTCGTTTAGGAGAGGCCTATGCCCAGCAGTGGACCTCAAAAGGCTGATGGGATGGAACCATAGATAACTCAGAGCAACAAAAAAATGTTCAAGTAGAGAATTCATATTTGTTTTCATTCAATCGTACGATTTAATCTGAATGCTTTTCGATATTTACTTTTATTTCACAAATTGTTACCTCCATTAGCATATATTACGATTCTGCAGATTGTTATTTTTATTATTTTTACACGAAATACCACTGCATCGAGGATAAGATTTGGCACATTACAAATTCTCGCGTACACAATATCAGAAGAAAATGCCCTGATATCCATTTTTACAACTATTCGAGAGAGAAAAGGAATACACTTTGGTTGATTATAATTTTATTGTATTATTGATATTATTAATTAAAAAGTTTTTTCTTCTGGATAACAAATTCAATTTGACCTTAAAGTAAGTCTTTTCTGTATCTCTGTAAGTGTATGTTATGTTGAACTCCAAACAAAATTATTGGTGCTTGTATATCCACGGGACGTAGCGCCCACAGATCAGGAGATAGCATAGCATCAGAGCACAGCATGCCTATTATGTATTCTCTGGTACAGCATGCCTATTTACTCTGGCGCCAGTTACCTACGCAGCGTTAAGCTACAGTTATCCGCATTTGGCGCGCAAATTACACGGCTCGCTTTTTATTATCTGTCTGTACTGCAAATCGGGCGCACTCTCACATTTTATGGATATCGGACTGTTTCGCCGAGTTCACTGACTCGTCTTGTCTTATAGCACAGGGAAAACGATAGTAATTGTTATAATAACTAATGCTTAAAATCAACTATCGTAGCTGTCCAAAAAATTCACAGATATATAAAATGGGTACTTTGTCTGATATAGGCTTAGAACTATATAGGTAGGTTTTTTAACTTATGAATAGGGTTGCCAACCTTACTATAATATAAAATATGTATAGTACTATATTTCGGGTATGCGTACTATATTCTGTTGAAGAAATATGTGTAGTACGCAAAAGTACCTACTATATTTCGTTAGATGGAATAAATCCTCCATTTCTATTTATGATCTAAGTTTACCATTCAAATTCATGAAGTGCAATAAAATAATAAAAATGAATACTAAATAATAAAATTATTTTTGCCTTTTTTTGCTGTGTCCATAAAAATACTGTATTTTTTAAAGTGTATGTACTTACTATTTTAATAGTTAATGTTGAAACATACTTACTATATTTATTCCGAAAAAATGTTGGCAACCCTACTATGAATATTGACCATACCGAACTGAACTATCAAGGTACTTATTACAAATTAGATCTAAGTGGTATATGGTTGCGGCAAAAAACTTAAAATCCTTAAGTGTATTAAAGTGTTAATTCGTTTCGAAATTATACTTTTCTACCCGCTACTTCTTATCTCCTTTCGTTTCTGACGGACCAGACTCGAGTGAGCCGATTGACATGCAACTTTCTCTAGAATTTATCGATCGTCTCATTTTATCGTCGGGTCATTTGTACAATCCATCATTAGCTGGGAGTAGAAAAAGGTGCCAACAAATGATTATTATAGTAATGGAGTGTGTATTGTAGCGCGAATTGACGAGGCGGGTCGAATTTTTGATTTCAGAATTCCTTGTTTACTTGTCTATTGAAAGTGGAATTGGTTGGGAATGGGTATAGACATTTCTTTTTTCAATTCAATCTATCAAAAGATACATTTTCCATTCGGCCACCAACAATTTTTGGTTGTACTTCAGCTTAATTAAATTTCAATAGATCAAGAGAACCTGAAATCTAGTCATGTTAATTAATTATGAAATGACCGTTTTCTTATATTATACTAATAAACGCCCGCAGCTTCGCTCGCGTGAAATTAGACATAATAATAGATTCTTCATAACGCGTTTACTTTAGTAATGAATCCGTAAATATGTTATCCCCTATGTTTATTTTACACCTTTAACACTTAGCTTAACACTTGGGTATGAATATACCTACCTTATTTAGAATTTAGCTAGAGATAAATTAGATGTATTTTTGTTATATGTACTTCATATACCTACTTCGGCTACCTTGCTTGTAAGCGCCTACCATAGAAACTAAACAAAAAGAAACTAAACAAAATAATCATTTTTGTAGTAATATTACTTGATAATTTATTGTGTATAGTAAGTGTGACACACGGAAACCGCCCCGCCTACCGCCAATGGCCAGTAGGGTGGTGTGGTGAGTGGCGCAACTTCCTGGTGGCGCTGGCAACGTGGGGTTGGGTTACCGGCGGTCGTTCACTTCCTAATGACCGGTCATTGGGTGTACCAATTTGATGGTATACATAGATAATAAATTACTCTACAAAATAAACTTTCATTGCTTTTAGGCGAGGGAAATTTTTATTTTAATTGTAGGTACATTTATACGGTACATTTATACGGTAATAATAATATTGTTCTCAATTTAGTAGGTACGATCAGTTGTGCTCCATTTTTTTTGGTTATTTTAAAAGTAGAAGTTGAAAGCAAGTTAATATGTACAACAATATACATATTATATTACCTAATATATTGACAATTATTGTTTATTAAGTTTCTAGGAGTTACTATGGTTAGCATCTAGGTACCTACCTGATATAGTTCGAATAGGATATTAAGTATGTTAATTAAAATTATTGATACCTATTCAGTCTGCAAAATGGTTAAATTTTAATTAAATCTAGTTCCTGAGCATTATCTATGGTTAGTTTATTAACTTAGAGTTTTATTTTACGTACCTATGTTATTTGAAGACGTAATTTTTTGCAACTTAAATGAAACAAAGACAAATTCGGTCGTCACTTCCGCTGAAGCCTAGGGTTGGCATCGCCATTATTCCGCACTCGACTCAAGTATGCTCAAGCCAAGGATGACAACTTTAAGTTTTCAACCCTTACCGTGCCCTTACAGAGGACCACTCACTACTATTATGGTTATGAATGGATGCCCGGATGGATTGGATGGAGGTTGATAAACGGTTTGCCCGATATTTATTCATAAAATATGAATAAATAATTTACAATCAAACGAGTTCGTAAAGTTCGATTGTAAAATTAAATAAGTGAACGATTTAATAGAAGTGATTGACAAGTTTGTGATGAACAACGTGGTAACATATATATCAATGTGAACAACACACTGCACAGAAACAACATTGAAAGTATTGAAACCCTCAGACGTCAGTAAAGACAGGGAGGCAGCCATTGATCGGTTCGGCGCTTCCCGCCATCGGCGTCCCGTGGAATTAGGGCTGCCTCTGGCGATTTTTCCTTGTTACTTACAAAAATTAAAGAAATATAAAACAGGAGATATTGAAACAAGGAGATCCCCCAGCAAATATGTAATATGACCACTATCGACGTTTAAGCTGTTAATTACAGTCAGCCGAATTTTTTAATTTCAACGATATGACTTATTAGTTGAATACCTTAATTATACCTGAATTTTGCATGCGTTATTTTTGTAAAGAACATTTGTATTTCAGTAAGTAGATGTGAATTTTTGTACACCCACTTTTCACGTTATGTTTTGGTTCCGTGCAATAGGCATTTCATGTAGTAAGCATTTCAGGTTAGAAAACCTAATAGTTGTTGTCCGACCCGAGGATCGAACTAGCTCTAGCTGAGCAGTCACTTTTGCAACCACTACACCGAACAGCCCCAGGAAACCAATGTGGAAATCCTGATGAATCTTGGAACGTGCAGTTTAAATGTAACCGCTTGTATCCGTTTCTATGTTTGCGTCAACAAAATGTCTGTCTGCCGCAAATTGTTGCACTACACAATTTTTTGCGTGACGTTCAACCCTACCTGTCGTAGACATTTCGTCGGCTTCTAATTACCGGCGGCTCCCACCGGCCAGCCGTGTACTGTTACACTACACACTACACACTACATACTACACACTACACACTACACTACACTGGGCCACTCAGCCGAGAAGGGTCGTAAAAAAATGTATTTCTTTACAGACTCAAGACTGTGCTTAGACTATCAAAGTATCCTTTACATTAATGATGATAACATCGATCGATGTGTGATATGTTTTTTTTTATGTCTATAGATCTTTGTGTACTAAAGACACTAATTACCAAGCGTTTAACTTCCACTTAAAAAAACATGGATAGTAAAATGGAACTAAACTTCATTCCCGGCCGTATCCAGACAACCTACAATGCGTCTGCGTAATATACTCAATTGCAATTCATTTGATTTGATGTTTTTAAAGGGATCAGTCTGTTGACATATTTTTTTCACCCATGGCCGAACTTCGCAACTCGGCAGGCTCTTACATTGAAAGGTTGTGATATAATTGAACATTATTATAAATAATTGTTAATTGGAACTAATGCTATTACTATGTTTTTATAAATTATGTTATTATTAAGTAAAAAATTTTATATTTGTTAATTTCTACGCTAACGCATTAGGGTAACCTGTCAAGTTAGTCGTAAGTTTTATTAAATAAATAAATAAATAAATAAATAAATAAATAAATAAATAAATAAATAAATTTGATAGACATTTTTACCCAAGCTGGAAAAATGGCTGGCAACGCGATTTTTCATCCTTGTTGTCAGTTGCATCCCTGTTTCCCGCGTAAATAGTGATGTAGAAGTTTTCCATATCTTTTATCTGTGGATCGGCATCGGCTCGACCTGGGTCCTCTGTTTCATTTCATTTCATATTCACAGACAAACAATGATAATATCCTGCAATTGTCCTTACATACAAGTCGCCAGTCGCCTGAATTAAATTAAGTAAATCACCGTCTCAACAATTTTAATTCAACGATTGACGTCTTGATATTGTCAATTCAAAATGGCGGCAATGCACTTGGACCGCAATGGATCTAAATTGATTTTGATTTGAAGATCAATGCGGGCTTAAACTATTGTGTGGCTTGAATAACGGCTGGTTGGAATGAAATGATAAGATTTTTATAATAAATGAATATATAATCTAAGGATTACTAAGGAATATAATAATAACAACATCTTTTGTAGATAACCTAACTAAAATGTAGTTTTTTTTTCATTGTATTTTTATCCTTGACAAGTGTGCAAAGTTTCAAATTAATCCGACGTTTTGAAGGCGGTGTAAAACACGTTCAAAGATTCCGTTACATAAGTACACACGTACATACATAATAATAATATATACCTACATACATACCAAGCTGCTAAAAGCGTGGTAATAAAAGTACATGCAGCAGCACGCCATGCCTATGACATACCTTGAACAAGACTCGTGAAGAAGAAGTGTATCTGGAAACTACAGTATTCTGGAATACAATTGCTTTGAAAACCATACACTAATAAGCCTGATCACTATAATAACTCTCTTCTATTAGAAAGAATTGTTTCGTTTATCACTGTCGGCTGTCGGCCCCAGGCTTCTCTTATAGGTAGCAAGGGTAGCAATTTAGGTTAGGTTACAGATAGACATTTTATTTTTCCTAAATTCTAAAAGCTTCTGTACGAGACGCATAAATCACCACCAACAATTATTGTTTATTTACTCAGACATATATGTACCTACCTCTTGTTGGTTACCTAGCCTTGTGTTGTTTATTAATAAATCAATAATTTACGTTATATTTAACGTAATATGAGGATTTCCACGAATCAATATGACTGACTTTCCTGCAAAACATCCTTAAAATAGCTACCACAGGCACACCTAATAATTGTTTCGTTAATATTAATAACTCGAATCTATCAAATGAAATTCACAATTTAAACCTATGTACAAAATGCTACATACTTCACCATGTGGTATCTAATTTCAATGAGGTTTGCTTGAACCAGATACTGTGCAAAAAATATAAGACGCACTGATATTTGAGAATGCGTATCGTTCCTTATTAATAAGTAATAACCTATGTATATGACAATCTATACTAATATTATAAAGAGGAAACATTTGTTTGTAATGTTTTCACACAAAAACTACTGGACCGATTTCAAAAATTCTTTCACCGTTAGAAAGCTGAATGTTTACTGAGTGACATAGGTTAGATAATATGACTAGGTGTGAACGAAACTATTGTTATGTCTAATTCCACGCGTGCGAAGCTGCGGGCGTCCACTAAGTAGTATATTATAATGCACAAAGATATTTGAGTAGATCAATTGGAATATCGATATGGGTTGCTGATACGGAGAAATGTGTGATCAAGCCACTTCTAAACTTCAAAAATTGAAAATGCTGGCATTCGCTGGATTTAGACTAGTAGTCGTGTCGTAAGTAGTGACTTTTCTCATTCAGGTGCAATGTTTTCATAATATTGTTATATCTCTAGCGCGCCCAAACAATTTTCATAAAAGCTTGTTCGGTTAATGAAAATTTTTGAATATTTCATTTTCCCTAAATTGTAATATGATCTTCCCCACTAGCAACATTTCGCGATAGTGTTCAAGTTTTTTTTCTGTATTCTGGGGTAATTGAAAAGCATTCAAATAAAATAGCAAAAAATTTTATTAATTATTGGTCACCACGAGTTCTGTTAAAGGGTGGACTTTAATCAATGGTTATTTTAGCCGCCATGCGATACCTACAACACCGCACCCCATGGGAAATCCCATCGGCCGGTGAGTGACCGCTCGCATGTCAAGCAATTCAGTACGACGGTCTGCAACGGGGTAATTGCTCAGTGGCAGTCATCACAAAGTAACTCTACTAATACTGTGTTTCTACGAAATTATGAATAATTTCAACGGCTTTTGTCTTAGATCATATAAATCTCTAGTGTTAACGCAAGCAAACGCGTTAAAAAAAAATGGTTGTCTGTAAAGTCGGTTTACGGACGATTGATTTACGTGATAACGTCATAATCATTCTTTTATACAATACAAAAAAGGAGAATTGAAAATACAAAGATAACAGACAACAGACAAGTCTATATATTTATTTTGATAGTTCCCTATTTCGGAGCCATGGAAACGCCAATGTTTCGTGTGTAAAATTAATTTAATAAAATTAAAAATTAATTTAATAAAAACACTCAACGGAAACGGAAGCGGAACGGGATACACTTTTTCATATGCGCTGTTCATCAATTTATAAGACGTTGTCACGTCAAAACAGTGTCCAACTATTGGGCACTAAATGCTTTACTTGTGTTCAGTATCCCGCTGTCATTACATACGCTCGAGTTGCTACGCTTATTTGTTAGGTAAACACAAAACATATAAATAATCTAAGGGCTTTTGTATAGATGGAATGCTGTCGGACGTTTTGAAAATCAGTGTCTTGTGGCTGTGTGTGACTCGTCGTCTCCTCTCGAGGACATAACACGTTGTCTTATGGTTGTCACACTTGTCGTTCCTCCCCCCGCGAGTGTGTAGCCTGCCCATTGCCACTTCAGTATGCTAGCTACTCCAGCACGTAGCTGCTAACCCATTCTAACTAATAAAGACTATGCTATAAAGAGCTAAACAATTATTAATAAGAACCTATCGAAATTCTTGTCCTTTTCTTCTCGGCAGCATCAACCTTTCAAACGGGCGCGGTAGATAAAAATGTACAATACAATACAATAATATTTTTTTTTTTTTTTAGTTTTATACTTAATTTTTTATTTTATTTTCGTGCATTGTCATCGGAACCAAATATGTGTGCCAAATTTCAGCTCGATAGCTTCAGTGGAAGTGGGTGAAATATTGATTGCAAGATTCCAGGACATACCTACATACACAGATACATACGAGTGAAGTTAAATAAAAGCTTTTAAAATTACATTCGAATGAAAAATTAATTAATTTAAAATCATAGCTAATGTGTACGGATAATTTTCCGGTGATTGTGTGATATTCATTAGGATAACGTAACGTGAGGTACGTAGGTGAGACTATCTATAAAAATCTTCATGAAAGCTAAACGAACAGGCACCAACATGTTCAACCTGGGCACAGCTGTTCATCCCGGGTCCCGGCTGCCTTTCTGTTCATCCCGGCTGCCTTTTGTTGTCATTGTCAGCGACAACCCTACTTAGCAGCCCCTCGTGCGATCAAGACTATTGTTGATAGCTCGCTAGGTAGGCAGCAAACCTAATTCATAGAGAATAATGTGACTTTATTTAATCTTTATTTAATTAATTACTTAATTTATTTAATCTTTCTAAAACCTTACCTACCTATGTACCTATCTTAAAGTTCGAAACCCAGTAGTCAGTCGTATAAATTGCAACATATTAAACAAATAAAATGCACGTAATAGTTAATTTTAACAATCTATCGGGTTCAAACTCAAGCGGAACGCACCAATGACTTTTCTAAGTTACCTGCGATTTAAAAAATGAAGGACACATCGCGAGGAAACCTCAATGCAACCGCATGCCTGAGAGTTCTTCATAATGTTCTCGAAGGCATGTGAAGTCTGCCAATCCGCACTTGGCCTGCGTGGATTTTTGCCTGATTGTCGCAATCGCTTTTGTACGCAGGCATTGTCATATTTGCGTAGTAGATAAATATGTCCATGTAGCTCGGGACCAGAATAGTGCTACGGTAGCCCCTGCCTGTCGTAAATGGCGACTAAAAGGGGACTTCTGGGGTTGCGGGCGATGAGAGTGGGAGCTCGAACCGTCCATCAATCATGTGACCCCGGGAAAGACGACGCTGTTTGTGGCTGCACAGCGTTGTGTAAACCGGGAAGAGCCCGTCTTGGGCGCAGCGCTGGAGGGCACCGGCGCGTTCTACAAGAGATACCGGAGCCCTCCTGTAGCGTCGGAGTAGGCCACCGAGTGGGTTGTAGTGGGTGAAAGTCCCACATAACCCGGCGTCGCTCCTACGACGTCCGGGTACCTTTTCAAGGTTTCCCACTCGAAAAAAGAAAAAAAAAAAAAAGATATATACATATCTATGATGTAGGCTTCATGCTTCATTGTCAGCTTGGGAACACGAGACAGTAACCCATTCCTGTGTTCCAGTTCTGGGAGATCATCTCGGAGGAGCACGGCATCGACCCGGCGGGCGTGTACCGGGGCACCAGCGACTTGCAGCTCGAGCGGATCTCCGTCTACTACAATGAGGCTTCTGGTCAGTACCTACATCAATACACGTCCCACTGTTGGGCAAGGGTCTTCCACAGACAGCTGTCTAGAGCATACTCATACTCCACCACGCTGCTCCAATGCGGATTAGGGGAGGGGTTAATGGCCAACCCAGTGTCGAATGTTCTCAAGCCATCCCAAGATCTCAGATTGTTTTTACCATTGAAAACAACCGGGACAAAGGGCTTAACGTGCCCTCCGAAGCATGGTAGCGTCCATGAAAATTTGCTACTAGCGGTCACCCATCCAAAAAACGGACCACGCCCGTCGTTGCCTAACTCTGTCGATCATATAGAATCAACGCAAACCATTGGACTATGGACATTACGTATCCCTTAAGTATCTAAGTATATTTATTTAGCTAAAAATGTCCACGTACGAAACGTAGTTTTTTGTGCAACGACATAGAAATATGGTTGAGCCTAGTCTAGCCTAGAGTCCCACACTAGGATTCCCTGTGGATGAAAATTAAGTTTAAGTTTAAGCACAGAATACATAATAATAAGTACAAGTACTTTAAGTTTAATGTTTTTTTTTTGCTACCATCCACCTCCTCTCGCTAACTTAATTAATATGAAAACAGATTACAAATAATTAAATTGCATACATTAAAAAAAATAATACATACATACAATAAGAACGTATAAACTTTACATACTATATTTTATTTTCATAAAAAAGTAGGGCCAAAAGCAGTGCTCGCCATTGTCCATCGCCAGTGGCTACTTGGTTCACATAAAAAGTGGCGAAAATGATCTAAATTTCAAATAATATCATTAAGTATAACGGCCGGCTGAGCGGAGTGAAGGTGAGGACGGAACAACGGGACCGGCTAGCTAGGACAGGGTTGCCACTCGTACAAAATATGTTACCTATGTTGCACTTATATACCAAGGGCAAAAATGTAGACACGTTTTAGACGCTCTGAAAGTGTCACGTCAAATCTATACATCATTGTATAGATTGTATCGCTGCGACCCATAGACGTCCCACATACTCCACCACGCTGCTCCAATGCGGATTGGTAGATTGTATTGATAATTCTAATGAATAATTGTATAGATAATTTTAATGAATTAGACCACCTTTTGGTCAGTTTCGCGTAAGCACGTGACGGATTCTAATATCAACGAATGTGCCATTTGCTAACACGGCGGAGTCATGTGTAACATATTAAACTCTTTTTTTTGATATATGAACTTTTATTCGCGTTGTTTTGGTCTACAAAAAGTATGAATGGCAACCACATCATATGTTTAATATTGCACTGTGGTACAAGTTCACAGTCATTATGTTAGTATAGATTTCGCGTGTAACTAACATACTTATACAGACCTTAAGCATCGTTTGCTTGCATATACTTACATTAAAAAAAAATTAAATGCTTAACTTTTTTTAATATCACATTGGACGAGTGGCAACCCTGCGGCGCCGAAAAGCAATTGCTACAATTATGTGCTATGAGCATAATTATCCACAGCCCCGTCGAACCGCTAAGCTGGTGCATCGACCTATCACCGCTTCTATCTCACTCATAATTTAACCTTAATCTATTATTATACTTAACTAGTGGACGCCCGCAGCTTCGCTCGCGTTACACATTCAATAACTTCAAAAACGGCAAAGCTTCATACTAACTTTGCACCCCCGTTTTACCCCCGTTTTAGGGGATGAATTTTCAAATTTTTCTCGCCGTAAAAACCATCCTTGAACTTCAACGAACATTTTAAAAAAAGAATTGGCCAAATTGGTCCAGGCGTTGTTGAGTTATGCGCTTACCAACACATTTTGCGATTCATTTTTATTATATAGATTAATATCTCAATTGTATTTGTAGCTAGACAAGGTCAATTGATAACTCAGTGACTGGAATCGCTCACTTGAGAAACTCGGATTTCCCATAAATTTTTCAAAGAATGCATTTTGATAGGTCCAATGTTTGAAAGAGAAACAACATGTAAGGAAACCTGCGTACCTGCGTACATGGTGTGTGTGTCTTCATGTGATTGTCAAACAGTTTATGCACAGCGTGTATGAATTTGAAATCTCCAGATTTGGAAATGTGCAAAAAACATGTCAAGAAAGGACACGTTTATCTTTCCATACAACTTGGGCCATGAGATGTACCTCGGGAAAAAAAATTGATTTTTGGAGAAAAAAATGCGTTATTTTATTAAAAAAATAAATTCGATTTTTTACTGCATTTGTACCACCTAAAATTAACTTTAAAAGATAATTTATGTATTGCAACACTGCAAGTTATGGCAATCTAATTCAATCTATCATAACATTGCGTTTCGGTTGTTACTAAATCTGTAATTACTCTATACCCATTTATAAAATATACAATAAGCGCATTGTATTAATAAACTACCCTAGGAAACAGAATCATAGTATCCTATATTGATTTAAATATTCTATTAATTACCATTAAAGGCTATTTTTTTCTTGAAATCGTTTTTAAACTAGTAATAATTTGTAAATTGAATACAGGTTAATAGACCTATAATGTGTGACTGACGTCTGTCACTAAAACTGAAGTTGGCAAATGACATAAACAGTGCGGAGTAGTTACCACGTAGTATCCCTTATTAGTTTGTGGTTACTACTATGTGAAGTTTTGTGGTACGAAATGTTGTATTTTTTATTATTTTATTACAAGCTAACTATAAAGATTCTAAAAATAATTGATCGACCATTAGTTTTAGTATATTGTAAGGAATTTTTACCAATACTTTGTACCTCGGTACATCGTTTGGCCCAAAATTGATCGTCTCCTTTAAATACAACATTTACGAGTATGTAGCATAATTTTGATTCGAAAAAAATTAAAAATAAAGATTCAAATGTCAATGATATAATGTCAAATTTAAAAAAAAAACTACGCGCTATGCTAGGTCATCATAACGCACAGCCTATTATATCCTATCCGCCATCTTGAACAGTACCGCAGGACCATCGATACGTGCCCGGACTGCACGCTCGATAGACATTTAATAGCCAGTTTTGGCTTATGTAGACTCCGTGGCGGGCAATATAAATGAAAAGGATTTTTTTGTTATTTTTGTGAAAGTGTTATTTTTAACTTTTTATTATTATTATTATACATATACTAACTGCTCAAGGATAGTTATTATCTAGTATTTAAAAAAACAAAACAGTGAAAATAAAGAATGGCCCAATAAAAGGATGCTTTGTTGCAAACTTGTTAAATTATTGTTGTTTCTATGATGAAATAATATCACTTTCTTACGATTTGGATTTTATTCTTTACAATTGAGGCGACCTTCATATTAGTTTTACAAATAATTAATACCTTGTACAACCTTGTCATGAAAATACGTAGTTTTTTTAAATTAAAATATTGGCAATTTATAAGAAAGAATGTAAATAAACAACAACTACCTACCTGTATTATACCTATTCGTAATAATGTACTTTTACATGAAACATTCAAAGGTTTTAACTTGAAAAGCTTTGACTTAGTAACAGGAAATTATATTCCAAGAAAATCGCTGGTTAAGGCCAGTCCATTGTTGCTTAGAAGTACAAGGCTGCAATTTATACAATGGATCAATATAAAAGCTCTACGTTATGTATGAAGGACATCGTACGATTTGTTAGTATTCACAAACCTGCTTTAACCTATATAATTTTTATTAATTTGAGGCATATTGAATTCATTATGTTTGTCTATTTTAAAGATAAGCATAGGTAACTACTTATCACTGTTCTTCCAATTTAGTTATTCCAAAATAGATTGTTATGTTCAAAGTATTTCGAGTTAATCATTCTTATTTTTCTTTTTTATTAGTGCCTGCCAGAAGTAACATGATTTATTTATTTTTTATTTATTTATTTATTTATTGAATGCACCAACAAGATATACACTAATAATTATAAAATATACAGCACTTAGTTGAAGATACATGTAAAGTGTTACCTCAATTACAGGCACATATAACATTCATAAATAGACAGCGTACATGAATCAAATTAAATAGAAAAGTATATCATTAGATTAGAAAATACAAAATTGCTATATAAGATTGCTAGTCAAAATAAAATAGGATCTAAGAAGTAGAAAGTTAAAATTAAAATTACCTAATTAAAAAGATTAATAAATTACCTAGTCAAAAGATTAATAAAATTTATAAAATTACATCATTACAAATTTACAATATAATAAAATTAAAAAAGAAAAATACAATAAATTTTAATGTCACAAGGTCACAACGGTAAATTATTATTTATTAAATAGAGAGGATCTGATTTTTTTATATTTCTTAATTATCATTTCTCAGTTTAAGAAATAATATTAACTTTACATTGCTATTATAATAATTTAAAAATAAATAAGATAATTTTAATCTCCAATGAGCTGAGCCGTTAACTTTTTGAATTGGGTTAAGGAATTCGAAAAAATATCTATCAGGGGGACGTCATGCTTCCCTGAGTGTGATCCAATACTACAGTCAATGACTCTGTTGTGAATTGAGTTATAACTCCTCAATGTTCTATTAAGCGGAGCAAACTGGCCTAAATTCGATTTTACACAATTAATTTTAAAAGGCGGTTTTTTAAGTCGTTGCAATGTTTTCGGGATTAAAATGTTTACCCTAGACAATATATCAGGGGTATCTGAAATTCCATTGATTAATTTATACAGAAACATGATGTCCAGCAGTTCTCTACGATGTCGAAGTGATTTAATGTTATAATATAGTAGGCGTTCGTTATAATTTGGGAGGCACTTAGCCATGTTGCAACTATAAGATAAGTGCCACAAAAATCGCTTTTGTAGACTCTCCAAACGTTTAATATATATGTCGTAATGCGGATTCCACACAATACTGCCATATTCTAGGATACTACGTACAAGACTAGTGTAAATTGTTAATTTAGTTCTGGGATTCCTAAATTCTTTACAGTTTCGTAGGACAAACCCTAACATCCGATAAGCCTTTTTCACGATATCGTCGATATGCAGGTTAAAACGCAATTTAGTATCCAAAATCACTCCTAAATCTCGGGTATGGCTTACTTCCTTGAGTGGAATGTGATTAATATGATAGATTCTGGTTGGTGAGTGTTTTTTCCTGCTGAATCGGATTACGTGGCATTTATCAACATTCAAGTTCATACCGTTTTCACTACACCACATTATGAGATTGTCTAGATCTTTCTGCAGTGACAGTGCATCCTCGGGTGAACATACCGGTCTGTAGAATTTTAAGTCATCAGCGAACATCAAGAATTTTGATCCAAGGAAGCATTTTCCAATGTCATTGATAAAGATGTTAAAGAACAATGGACCCAAATGAGACCCTTGAGGTACTCCAGATGCTGCAATAAATTCTTTGGATTTATACCCTCCAGCTACAACTATTGATGATCTATTTGACAAGTATGATTTGCACCAATTTAAAAACAATCCGGCGATTCCAATAGAAGAGAGTTTATGTATCAACATTCCATGACTCACCCTGTCGAAGGCCTTGCTGAAATCGGTGTATATTGCATCGTAAGAAAGCCCACTATCAACCCCCCCAGCAAGGTCCTCTACGAAGGAAAACAAGTTGGTTGACGTGGAACGTGATTTCACGAAGCCATGCTGTTCCGGTGCGACAAAATGTTTAAAGTGACAAGTTAATAATGGGCACAAAATCGATTCAAACACTTTCGCAAAAGTCGTAAGTATAGATATAGGTCTATAATTTTGTACCGCACTCTTATCGCCACTCTTGAACAATGGTATAATAAGAGCGTTTTTCCAAGCCGTTGGGAATATACCTGAGCTAAGTGAGCAGTTAATTATAATGCTGAGTGGTAGAGCTAGTGCACTAGCGCATTTTTTCGCAAAAATAGCAGGTATTCCATCGGAGCCGGCACCTTTCGTAGGGTCAAGTCTTTTTAAAACTCTAAAAACTTGGTCTGTTGTAACAGATATCTTCGTTAAATAAGTTGAAGCTGGAGATGAATTAAATTGACCGGGGATCGATATGTTATCCATATTGTATACCGAAGAAAACTGTGATGCGAAAAGATTGCAAATGTCCGACCCCGATGTAGCTACTTTATTACCTAATGACATCCTGGCAGGGTAGGAGTTCCAGTTTAATCCAGATATCCTCGCAGTCAGATTCGTAAGCACACATACGGCTGGATTGAAAACGTTTGGAAATAGCAATCAAAACCCCACCCCCTATTTTATTAGGATGAAAACCGCTACTTTCACGATCCCGCCTATACACTATATAACGATCATCGAATAATTCTGTATCCGATACGCTGCTGTTTAGCCATGTTTCTGTAAAAACTATTACATCGAAGTTGCAACATACGACATTACTAAAAAGTTCAATAGTTTTGGTTCTTAATCCTCTAACATTCTGATAAAAACAGTTTAAGGTGCCCTTTAGTAAAAACAAGTCAAGTTTAGCGGCATTATGACAACTTATTTAATAAATCAACGTCTTTAACGTAAATATGATTTGACTGCTCATCCTTCCGCATGTATATCCTAGAGTCTCGCACCCAAACGAATTTATAACCAAGCTCTCGAGCTTTAGAACGGGTAGCAGCGTGTAAGCGTTTGTTTTCTTGTGTGAGATGTTCGGCAACATAAACAGCAGTCTTTTTGTTCCCACCAATTCCTAAGTGGCTGGTATTCAACTTGTCATCTCGATTGTTCCTGTTAAACTTACTAGTTGCTGCAAGAAACTCATCTCGTAGACGCGGGCTATTGAATTTCACTAGTATTGAGCGTGGACGAGGACTGGAGTTGTTCATCTTAGCTAAGCGGGAGCAATAATGAATTTGTGTTTCGCTGATTGGGCATTTAATCACTTTACCTAGTTGCATTACAGTGTTGATTAGATTTTCCTGTTTATTCTCAGGGACACATTGGATTTCGACGTTAGAGGAGCGCGCCTGTTGATCAATTTGAATCAGGCGAGATGATAATGTTTGATTGGTAGCTCGTAGTATCTCGGTCTCTGATTTGAGTTTCTCAATTATCTTAGCCTGCTCCAATTGTTCCGCCTTCACTTTCTCAAGCTCTACATTAAAGTTAGCCATCGACTCCTCGAGGGAAGACACAGCATTGCGAACCTCTAACATTTCGGGGTGAATCTTGTTTGTGAACAATGTTTGTAGTTCTTCTCGGATGATATCTCGTATGCTGCTGGCCGACACGCATGAGCAATTGTTACCAGTACGCGCCTTCGTGCGCTGAGTTACGAACTCCGGCTGAGGTGTTCCTGAGGAATTATCATTGTTACTACGGACAGGGGTGTTTGAATTATTGCCTCCTTTACGTTCGCGACTGTGACATTGAACGCAGATCCATTTAGATTTTAACTCAACGGACATCGCGTTATAGTCTGGCAGTGAATAGTTTATGCAGGTATGATGGTATTCTGCCGTACAGCGTGAGCAAATCATTGTGGGAATGTTTGCTAATTTCTTCAGACAGGCGTCACAATTCTTTGAATCTGCCATTTTTATTTTTATTAATTAAATATTGTCATAAACAATAATGTAGTAATTTTAAATTAGCGTAACAATTATTAAAAATTTGTTATTTATATATTTAATTTTTTTAAATTCCGAGATGTTCTTCGGGATTCGATCTTGGAATCACAGGCGCGTGTACTTTATATCCATCCGTTGTACCACAGAGACTTAATTTAGAATTGTGAAATTAAAGAACTGATCCTTATGGTCCGTGCAATGTGTACTCAAACTGTTAGCATCGGCGGCTGAAGATTTACATCGACGACATTTCCTTATATGGTTACGTTTTGGCTACTCGAGTTGACCAATAGTAGCAACTGGAGATCCGATGATTCACTACCACACACTGCACTGTTGACCAGATATTTGACTTCAGTTATATGTTAAAACGTATTTATTTAACACTGCTGCACTTTGTTTATGATTTAGTATAAGTATTTAGGTCACAAATACACTTGGTGAATTATTTATACTTATTTCACGATCACTAATACACAGTTCTAAGTAATAACAAATATTAATGTACGGAGCCACAACAAGTACGTCTGCGCGCGGGGAGCGCGAGGGGCGCGAATTCAAAATGAAAGAAAACGAAGTTTGGTAACATTTTTTTAAATGTTACCAAACTTAATGCATGCTATGCTGTTCTTGATTTGTATTTAGAATTAAATTAACCTTTTAAAGTAGAATACTTAAAATAAAGTAACGGATGAACTGTAGGGTAAGTTTTTCACACCACATTAGCTTTAAATAGTAAAAACATAAAAGCAACACAACTGCCAGTTGTTTAAATAAACGGGCCATTGATGAAACGTTAGTAGCCCGGCTTCCGGCACAGACAGACAACACCTCGAAGTACATTGCCACAGATTATACTATGGTGCGTCCATATACCATTGATTTAACTCATTATTAATTATTTCATCGTGGGTTCGAATCCCATTCAGGACAAACATTCGTGTGACGAACACTTGTGTTTGTTCTGGGTCTGGATGTTAATATTATCTATTTAAGTATGTATTTAAAAATATATACCTATATATATGTATGTATATATTAGTCTGACACCCATAGTACAAGCTCGCACCTAATTATCAACCTAACCTAACGGAAAGGTCTGTCTGTCTGTGCCTAATTTGGGGTCAGATGGCCGTGTGTGAGAATGTCAATGATATTATTATATTATTTATTATTACTCAGTGCCTTACACAAAAAAATTAAAACGAGTATTTTTGTGTGTGAGCTGTATTGATGATATTAATTAAATATCATAATATCTCCAACAGTATTGTTATACTTAAATGTAGGTATTTGAATTTTCATATTTGCCATACGGAATATAGGGAAAATAAAGTATGAAAAACCAATGTTGCCCAACCCGGGATCGAACCCAGGAAGGACATCTAGACCACGGCCATGCCATGGTACATAACATACAACGAATTCCCGGAACTAGTGATAACCCTATTCAGAGGTTATAATTACGAAGTAGTTACGGGGTCGACGACCGTCTCGCCTGCAACGACCACAGACCATGAAGGACATTAAGAAGTTCAGTGTCTTTAACGAAATAATGTTGGAGCGTGTTTACCTTATTGATTCTAAAAATATCATTAGAGGTTAATGGTTACCCGTTGTGGTCTACCAACCTGCAGTGGGCCAGCTTGGTGGTGAACTGTGACCTAAATCCTATTTTATTCTGTTAGGAAACACGTCCGTCAGATAACCTTGTGATAATTTGTTTAGAGCTGATAATAAAATATGAATGAGTTTTATAGAGACAACGCAGAGACTGATTTTCAGTGTGCTCGTTTTGTTGCATAGTTCGGACGATGATGAAATGCGAACTAAATACATACAAAGAGGCACAAGGCAGGCAACAATAAAGTAGGCTAGTAACAGATACAAATTTACATTAGAAAAAAAAATCTACAATGACTACTACTATGAATACTATGAATACTACTATGGTCTATGTCGGTGAATTTGCGTGGTCATTCACCATCAATAAGCCGATATTAACGCTTCAATGAAATTATATACTTAGATGCCTTCTCATATGCTATGCAAGTAACTCAAAATTACCATAGGTACCGTTCTACTGAGACACAAACGTGCGAAATCATTTAACGGAACGCGATTGAGTCTTGTATGAACTCATTTTCCTGGTTCATTATAAGTACCTAACTAGTGGACGCCCCGCAACTTCGCTCGCGTGGAATTGGACATAACAATAGTTTCGTTTACAGCTAGTAATAATGTGTATATTTAGCCTATGCCACTCAGTGAAGATGCAGCTTTATAAAGGTGAAAGAATTTTTGTAATCGGTCCAGTAGTTTTTGTGTGAAAACATTACAAACAAATCTTTCCTCTTTATAATATTAGTATAGAAGTACAGATAAACGCTATATTATTATCTACACACGCTATGAGTGCGACAGGGAATACACAAAGCGTAAGAGTGAAAGAGACAGCTATTTGTAATCAGTACAGTTAGCGCGCGCGCTCACAATGACAGGTCACAGCTAAACTGACTGCAATGGTTACAATTGACACCAATTCACCGCACGCGTTTCGTGCGTTTGTGGCGTATCTACCTCTTGTAATGTATATAACATTGTCTCTACAGGTGCGACGGCGGAGAACGGGGGCAAGTACGTCCCCCGCGCCATCCTCCTCGACCTCGAGCCCGGCACCATGGACGCCGTCCGCTCCGGGGTCTACGGCCAGCTGTTCCGGCCGGACAACTTCGTGTTCGGCCAGTCCGGCGCCGGCAACAACTGGGCCAAGGGCCACTACACCGAGGGCGCCGAGCTCGTCGACGCGGTGCTAGACGTCGTGCGGAAGGAGTGCGAGAACTGCGACTGCCTCCAGGGCTTCCAGCTGACGCACTCGCTCGGCGGCGGCACCGGCTCCGGCATGGGCACGCTTCTCATCTCCAAGATCCGCGAGGAGTACCCCGACAGGATCATGAACACCTACTCCGTCGTCCCCTCGCCTAAAGTATCAGACACAGTCGTAGAGCCGTACAACGCCGTGCTGTCCATTCACCAGCTAGTAGAAAACACAGACGAAACCTACTGCATAGACAACGAGGCTCTATACGACATCTGCTATCGAACGCTCAAGGTCCCAAACCCCACGTACGGAGACCTCAACCATCTAGTTTCGCTCACCATGTCCGGAGTCACCACCTGCCTCAGGTTCCCCGGCCAGCTGAATGCGGATCTCCGCAAGCTGGCCGTGAACATGGTCCCCTTCCCTCGTCTCCACTTCTTCATGCCCGGGTTCGCGCCGCTCACGTCCCGCGGCAGCCAGCAGTACCGCGCGCTCACCGTGCCCGAGCTCACACAGCAGATGTTCGACGCCAAGAACATGATGGCGGCCTGCGACCCGCGCCACGGCCGCTACCTCACCGTCGCCGCCATCTTCCGCGGCCGCATGTCCATGAAGGAGGTCGACGAGCAGATGCTCTCGATCCAAAACAAGAACAGTAGTTTCTTCGTCGAATGGATCCCGAACAACGTTAAGACCGCCGTGTGCGACATTCCTCCTAAGGGTCTCAAGATGTCGTCGACGTTCATCGGCAACACGACGGCGATCCAGGAGCTGTTCAAGAGGATATCGGAGCAGTTCAGCGCCATGTTTAGGCGCAAGGCCTTCCTGCATTGGTACACCGGCGAGGGCATGGACGAGATGGAGTTCAATGAGGCGGAGAGCAACGTTAACGATCTGGTGTCCGAGTACCAGCAGTACCAGGAGGCCACGGCTGAGGACGACACGGAATTTGACCAGGAAGACATGGAGGAGCTGGCGCAAGACGAGCACCATGATTGAACGACCGCGCCTTAACCCATTCGCTGCGATGTACGGTATTCGGCGCATTTTGATTTACTTACGCCGATAGAACTTTCAAGATACTTTTGGAGACTATTTATAGTGCATTAAAAAATACACTTGTGATAATATATGTGTACATTAGATAAAAGTATTTAACGTGTTGTCACGATTTTAATTTATAAAGATCCGATGGGCTGCGTACATAATTATCTACTATCGGCGTATTTTGAACATTTGTGATCTATTCGGTGACGCCGTCAAGGTCTTTATGACCATACAGTAAAAGTCCATTAAAAAAAAAACATTTGTCGATTCTCGTAGCCGTATTGAATGGGTTATTTATGTTATAATATATTTCCATCGAAATTAGAGGCTAAGTGGGGCACTTGAGGACCATACCAAAGCCTACCGCACGGCCGCGTCGGTAGCGACGCGTCTCGGATGCAACAAATAATTATATAATAAAGATAGTATTATAATCGAGTTTTATTCAAAGTCGGAAATCGATCGACGTACCAATCTGTGCATTTCTTACTTTTAAGTTATTAATGTCTTGTATGCTTTTATATAATTATTTATAATTAAATGTTTTGAACAACCTCTGTTGTCTTATTTGACTCCCCTATCTCTTAACTTTTCTCCATTATTTGTGCACATTTTCAATTAATATACATATTTGCAACTAAAAATAACACCTTTTGACGCAACGGATAAACTAAAATATATTTCATCCATATTGTTTAATAATAACAAATACCATAGTTGACTTTCTCCCGCCAAAAGAATTGTTTTTTTTTCCGAAATAATATTATTAATTTGTTTGATAACACTTGGTTAATATATAAAGTGTTTAAGATGATGTGGCTCCTAAATATTGTGTTAGCAGTGATGATGATGGATAAATGATGAGGAATGAAATAAACTCATTCCGATGAAATAAAACAAGCAAATAGACAAATATTTAATTTATTTCTCTCCGTACATCCGCGGCGTAACTTGACGTATTATACTTAGCTACTACACCTATATCTACAAAAGGTGAACACATTTAATTATTCTATACATCAATACAGACTTTCGTTTTTGGATATACACAAGATAAAATATAAATTTGTGGCTACCCATAGTTGCAGGTTGAAATAAGTGCTCATGCCTTATAGAAACAGTCATTTCAATCGCAAATTATATGAACTGTAGGTAATTTTGTGATTCAATCAAAAAAATATCAATAAAACCGTTTATCGTTTACTCTAAATGTAATTAAATGCAATATGAGTAAAAACAAACCCAATTAGATAAAAATTACATTAATATGGCAACATAACTGTGTAAATGCATCATTTTATATTAATTTTAACATTTCCAAAACGATGTCTTGTAAAATTTATAAATTCTCATGCAAAGGTTAGTAAAAAATTATGGCAATAATTTTATTATGCAACACTATCAAACCAAATATAAAACCTAGGGTAAATTGGCGCATGTGTGAACATTATCAACAAGTGTTTTATAATAAATAGAGATTCAAAAGCGCAGTGGTTCTCAACATTTTTATCAAATTGAGGTCTACAAAGGGCCGTTGAAAAATTTGAGAATCACTGATAGCAAAACATTATTTAATTGTATAAAATGAAACGCTAATAATATTTTAGTAGGCACTTAGCCAAGGCACATTTCTTTACCGACGAAAGTACAGCGCGATACTAACCTCAAATTATGTACATTACAATATCTTTATTTGCTTAAAATCATAGAAAATTCTTCATTAAATCTAATATTATTTTTTTAATTTATGTAGTAGGTAAATAATATCAGGATCGTCATAAATTATTTATTACCCTAGTTCATAGTAAACATAATTAATCATTTCGTTACACTAGATGGGGTACACATATTGTCTTATGTCTATATCATAGATCGGAATAGTAATATAGTCTATTATGTTCGTTATCATAATATGCATACGCATAGCTTCATATATTTGTAACATAAGATTTCTAATTGTTGTCATCAGAATATGTAAAGTTCAAAGTGAAAATTATATTTATTTTATACAATTTTAACCAAACTTCCAAAAAAAATGCAGTCGTGCAATTCCAAAGAATTCCATCCTATCAATTCAACATTGTTTTTCTAGAAGGATTTAGATAAGATTGTCATGAAAAAGACTGTGCAAGAGAGATGGTGAAATTTTGTATAGTGTTGTCTCGCTCTATTCCAAAGGAAACAATGAGAAAGATTTTGTTTGACTCACTTTCCTTCCTTGGATTGTTAAGCGCGCACTTTGTATCTAGATTACCTGATTATTTTAACTAAGATTATTAGCAATGACGTAATTAATACTTATTTTTCTCTTATAGTCATAAAATAAAGAAACAAGACCAATAAGCGCCATATTTTTTAGTTTGTTTGAGGTCATTAACCCTATACATACTTATTATTATTATAATTAGTTATTTCATCCATCACATACACACTATGTACACGACAAAAGAAAATTATACTCTTACATATATTATTATGTACAATTCACTAAGACATACAATACTACTCGGCACATCGTGGTCTTAACTAGTACTTACACTATACTAAATCATATAGTCATTATTACTAACATGTCCTGTTAGTTACTTAAATTGTACTAGTAAACTTTTTATAATATACATTTTAATATGTACTTTTAGTATATGAAACAGTTGTTAATCGATGTAACTATTATCTGGGGTCAAAATACTATATTAAGACTTGAGTTATTTTTATATTTGGAAGTTTTCGAACATTTTCAAATATTAAATTTATAATAATTTTACAAAATCATATTAAATTACTGGCTACTGCCCGAATGAAAGTTATAGTATATACAGAAAAAATATTGAAATTGATTTTTACCCCAAGGGAACGCAGTATCGGGATAAAAAGTTTCCTATAAGTTAATCCGGAGTGTCAGTTACCTCCATAACAAATTTTATCAAAATTTGAACTGTTTGAGCGTGATAGTGACAAACACACACTCACAAACTTTCGCCTTTATAATATTAATATATAAGTGTGATACTTAACAACTAATAAAATGGCAACATCGGTACAGTACAACTAACGAAACTTGACGCGTACAACACATTCAAAAATGACGTTTGCGTCGAGTATATTAATAAACGCATGAGGCAATGTTGCACTTCAAACATAATCTGAATTGAATTACTGGTTCCTAAAAAATCTTGCATCAAAATTGCTTTCGATTGTGTATTAACATGCCAAACTTCGTTAATGGACCTATATATATCTATAATCACTAATAATTCAAATTGTATCCCTTAAAATGAAACTTATTTTACAAGTCACTAAACCAGTATTTTAGCAACAGTTCTCTTTCAAATCCTTACCATCCATCATAACCAAATATTGGTTTTATTTACACAAACAACACCCAAATCACTGTCGACATGTAACACTGTTATTAATTCTCTCTAAACATAATATTTTTACACATTTCTAACTTTTTACACTGAATATTTAATTACTAAATACGAATGTACGTTTATGTACGTCCAAGTCCCTTCTCACTCACAGCCGCACCTTTCCTTGTCCCACTGTTGGGCTCTCGTAATGGGAGGAGTTAGGCCTTAGTCCACCACGCTGTCCAAGTGCGGATTGGATTCACATGCCTTCGAGAACATTATGGAGCTCAGGCATGCAGGTTACCTCACGATGTTTCCTTCACCGTTGCAGCAGGTGACATTTAATCTCTTAAAATGCACATAACTTAGAATAGTCATTGGTGCGTGCCGCTTGGGTTTGAACCACGGATCACTAGGCGAGTTTAACGGCCACTGTGCTGTCACCACCATGTACTCACCTTTGCCTATCCCTTTTCTGCGAGATTTTGTTGTTTTGCTTCTTTATCTTCTTCGTTGCCCATCTTTATATCATCACATTATAACACAACGTTTATGTAATTATTCCATACAGTTAAAGCACTTCACACTTATTGGTAGATTCCATATAGTTAACGCACTGATCACTTAACACTTCACTGGTAGACCCTCACACGGACACCTCGTTGTCCGAGTTGAGCCGTATCGCGTTGTCGTTGGCGGCCAACTTAAGCAACGTCTTCTTGATGCGCAGCGCCGGGAGTCGCACCGACGGGTTTTGGTGCCAGCACTCGCGCATCAAGTTGGCCATGCCCACCATCGTCTGAAACACATTTTTTTTTTAAAATATCAGTACAGCTGTCGGCATGAAAGTTTAGCTATATACTAAGCTATATAATAAGGGGATAGGTGCGCATGGGTATCAGAAAGTATTTGTGCGGGGGACCATAATACTGGTAGACAATGCTTTCAGGCATTAAGAACGCCCAATGTAGACTAGAATCCATCCATCCATCAGCCTTTTTGGGTCCACTGCTGAACATATGCCTCCCTCAATCGTCGCCATTCCTCACAATCCTGTGTCCTCTGAATCCAACGGTTTCCCGCTGTCTTCTTCAGGTCGTCAATCCACCTCGCGACTAGAATAAAACTGCTGCCGAACCAGGTACCATGAATTTCCGGGCCTTACGGGAATTTCGGTACCTTAAATATCTAAAGGAAAAGCGTTCTCGAAATACTTTCACACGCGTAAGTGATGTTCACTTACAATCACGCTGCCCCCCGCGTGCATCTCATCTAAGACCAAGGAGCATTTTTTAGGCCGAATGGCATGCTTATCGGATGAGACGTGCCTCTTATCTAAGACCAATGGACATTTTTTAGGCCAAAGGGCATACTTACCGGATGAGGCGTGCCTCTTATCTAAGACCAAGGAGCATTTTTTAGGCCGAATGGCATACTTACCGGATGAGGCATGCCTCTTATCTAAGACCAAGGGAGGTTTTTTAGGCCAAAGGGCATACTTACCGGATGAGGCGTGCCTCTTATCTAAGACCAAGGGGCATTTTTTAGGCCAAAGGTCATACTTACCGGATGAGGCGTGCCTCTTATCTAAGACCAAGGGACGTTTTTTAGGCCAAAGGTCATACTTACCGGATGAGAAATGCCTCTTATCTAAGACCAAGGGACATTTTTTAGGCCAAAGAGCATACTTACCGGATGAGGCGTGCCTCTTATCTAAGACCAAGGGACGTTCTTTAGGCCAAATGGCATACTTATCGGATGAGACGTGCCCAAGGGACATTTTTTAGGCCGAAAGGCATTCTCACCGGATGTGGATCCGTTGGCGGGTCGGGCCTAGCGCCGTCCACGCACACGATCTTGCGCATGAGATCGAACCCGGGATCGGCGGGCGCGAGGTAGGCGTAGGGAGCTCGAGCGTCTCCCGGCGCGGGCCACACGCGCGCGCACACCTCCCACAGGACCAGCGCCAGCGCGTATATGTCGCACCAAGACCAAGGGACATTTTTTAGGCCGAATGGCATACTTACCGGATGAGAAGTGCCTCTTATCTAAGACCAAGGGGCATTTTTTAGGCCAAATGGCATACTTATCGGATGAGACGTGCCCAAGGGACATTTTTTAGGCCGAAAGGCATTCTCACCGGATGAGGATCCGTAGGCGGGTCGGGCCTAGCGCCGTCCACGCACACGATCTTGCGCATGAGATCGAACCCGGGATCGGCGGGCGCGAGGTCGGCGTAGGGAGCGCGAGCCTCGCCCGGCGCGGGCCACACGCGCGCGCACACCTCCCACAGGACCAGCGCCAGCGCGTATATGTCGCACTTGCGGTACGCCTCGAAGCACTGCATGTTCATGCTGAGGAGGAGAAAACGTCTTGATTGAAAATATAGTCTCTTGAAGGTGAATTCAAAAAGGTTTATTTTGAAGTTTATTTATACAGCATGCCTGTCGGCCGAAGAAACAGCCGCTCACGTAATCCTGGAATACGGAGGCGTAGCTAAACAACGGACTGAAACTTTTTTAACTAGTGGACGCCCGCAGCTTCGCTCGCGTGGAAGCCTATGGATAGAAATAGTGAAGATGCAGCATTCTATTGGTGAAAGAATTTTTGAAATCGGTCCAGTAGTTTAGTCCAGTAGTAGTAGTGTGAAAACATTACAAACAAATGTTTGTTATGTCTATGTGTATGTGTAAAGGGCACCAGGGCACCATGGCACCAGGACACCGGGGGGTGGGGGGCGCGGTACACTCACGTCTGGTCCAGCATCTCGGGGCTCATGTACCGCTTGGTGCCCTGGCGCGCGGCGGCGGCGGGCGGCTGCGCGGCCACGTGCGCGCGCGTCACCGCCAGCCCGAGGTCCGCGATGCAGCACTCGCCGTTCACCTTCACCAGAATGTTCTTGGACTTGATGTCCCGGTGCGCTATCGCCGGCTTACCCTGGGGGGGAAATTTCAAAAATTCTCTTTTTAAAGTGAAACATTTATTACATCGTTCTGAAAATTTTGGTTTGTCTGTCGCATGTCGCGTTACGCATGTCGCGTTACGCATGTCTCATTACATCATTTGTGCCAGTGCTCCACGCTATTTTTATTTTGCATGTTACGTTGTAGTTAAGAGCGAAATAATTTTCATTTTCATTTTCATTTTCTACCCTTAATGGAATATTGTTCCAAACCTTGGTTTCATAAAACCACACATTTTTTTTTATTAAAAGCTTTTATTTAACTTCACTCGTATGTATGTATGTATCCATGTACCTGGAATCTTGCAATCAATATTTCACCCACTTCCACTGAAGCTATCGAGCCGAAATTCGGCACACATGTTTGGTTCCGATGACAATGCACGAAAATAAAAGAAAATTATAAAACCTTTTTAAAAAAATAAAGAAAATACGGTATAATTTGGTAATCGGGTTAGTCTTACCACTGAGACAAATCAGACCCATTCCAATCAGACCGTCGAGTTAGTCTCAAGACAGCCAGTTACCTGCGTGCCGTGGATGTGTGTGTGCAGGTGCAGCAGGCCGTTGACGGTGGAGAGGCACATCAGC
Organism: Carterocephalus palaemon; assembly: GCA_944567765.1. Taxonomy (NCBI): domain Eukaryota; kingdom Metazoa; phylum Arthropoda; class Insecta; order Lepidoptera; family Hesperiidae; genus Carterocephalus; species Carterocephalus palaemon. The sequence goes on from OX155663.1 coordinate 997,032, forward strand.
ATCATCTGGTGGCGCGAGAGGGCGGCGCGCGCGAGGTGCTCGTAGAGGGAGCCCAGCGGGTGGTAGTGCGTGACCAGCCACAGCAGACAGTCGAGTTAGTCTCAAGACAGCCAGTCAGTTACCTGCGTGCCGTGGATGTGCGTGTGCAGGTGCAGCAGGCCGTTGACGGTGGAGAGGCACATGAGCATCATCTGGTGGCGCGAGAGGGCGGCGCGCGCGAGGTGCTCGTAGAGGGAGCCCAGCGGGTGGTAGTGCGTGACCAGCCACAGCAGACAGTCGAGTTAGTCTCAAGACAGCCAGTCAGTTACCTGCGTGCCGTGGATGTGTGTGTGCAGGTGCAGCAGGCCGTTGACGGTGGAGAGGCACATCAGCATCATCTGGTGGCGCGAGAGGGCGGCGCGCGCGAGGTGCTCGTAGAGGGAGCCCAGCGGGTGGTAGTGCGTGACCAGCCACAGCAGACAGTCGAGTTAGTCTCAAGACAGCCAGTCAGTTACCTGCGTGCCGTGGATGTGTGTGTGCAGGTGCAGCAGGCCGTTGACGGTGGAGAGGCACATGAGCATCATCTGGTGGCGCGAGAGGGCGGCGCGCGCGAGGTGCTCGTAGAGGGAGCCCAGCGGGTGGTAGTGCGTGACCAGCCACAGCAGACAGTCGAGTTAGTCTCAAGACAGCCAGTCAGTTACCTGCGTGCCGTGGATGTGCGTGTGCAGGTGCAGCAGGCCGTTGACGGTGGAGAGGCACATCAGCATCATCTGGTGGCGCGAGAGGGCGGCGCGCGCGAGGTGCTCGTAGAGGGAGCCCAGCGGGTGGTAGTGCGTGATCAGCCACAGCTGGAGCGGAATGAAATTATACCAATTTTATAATGTATGTTTAGTATAGTATTATATACTAGTGGACGCCCGCAGCTTCGCTCGCGTTACACATTCACTAACTTAAAAAACGGCAAAGCTTCATACTAACTTTGCACCCCCGTTTTACCCCCTTAGGGGATGAATTTTCAAAATTTTCTCGCCGTAAAAACCATCCTTGAACTTCAACGAACATTTTAAAAAAAGAATTGGCCAAATTGGTCCAGGCGTTGTTGAGTTATGCGCTTACCAACACATTTTGCGATTCATTTTTATTATATAGATAACTAGTGGACGCTGGCAGCTTCGCTCGCGTTGAATTAGACGTAACATAACCTAAATACAAAATTTCATTGAAATAATGTAGGTATATACGAAAAACTTTTATACCTACTAACTTTGCACACCCCTTTTACCCCCATAAGAGATGATTATCGAAACTAAATAAAAAACCTTCATAGGTACTGAATTTCATTCGAATAACATCAAAAACGGCAAAGTTTCATACTAACTGCACCCCGTTTTACCCCCTTAAGGAATGAATTTTCAAAAATCCTTTCTTAGTGCTCCCCTACGTTATAAAAGGAACCCCTGTGCAAAATTTAAGTTTCTAGCCCTTATAGTTTAGGCCCTGCGTTGATATGTCAGTCAGTCAGTCAGCTTCTCCTTATATATATATAGATGTATAGAATAGTATTTATATATAGTACTAGCTGACCCCGCAAACGATGTTCTGCCTTACGAAATGTCAGTGACGCGACGCTTCACGTCAATGAACAACAGTTAATAATAAAAATACTAAAATAGTGTTTGAAAAACATATTTTTATGGATTCAAGATAGCAAACGAGCCCATGACAACTGTGACTGACTTTGAACAAGACTCAATTAGGCACTGGGATGGTTAGTCCAATTAGTTGAGAGAGTTAATTAGAACATTAGTTGGTCAGTTTGTTAGAAGGTATGAGGACTGGGGCCTTTTAGTGATAGTTAGTCCTGTTAGTTGGTGTTAGTAATAGTCCAGTTAGTACTTGTTAGTAGGAGTCTCGTTCTAAGTCAGTCACAGAAGTGTTGCTACCCTTGAGGACTAAGTTGGTCGCCTCTAAAGAAATGTAACCGGACATTTTCCAGTGGACCAAATTGTGAATGTAAACCATTCTCGAATCCCCACAAAAAACACACACAAAAAATTTCATCAACATCCGTCCAGCCGTTTAGGAGGAGTTCAATGTCATACACACGTACATTATAAGTATGTATGGATGCACAGCCCAGTGGGTATCGAAGTCAGCCCAGTGGCTATCGAACTCGCCTCTCACTCGAGCGGTCCGGGTTCAAACCCCAGCGGCACGCACCGATGACTTTTCTAAGTTATGTGCGATTTAAGAAATTAAATGTCACTTGCTATAACGGTGAACGACACATCGTGAGGAAACCTGCATGCCTGAGAGTTCATCATAACGTTCTCGTAGGTATATGAAGTCAGACCCGAGCCCAACAGTGGGACAGGGTTGTGATGATGATGGATGCACGTACCTGCGTGCAGCTGTTCCTGCTGGTCATGTCGCTGCCGATGTACGCCAGGATGTTCTCGTGGCGCAGCATCACCGTGCTGTACATCTCCGTCTCGCGGCGCCAGGAGGAGTGTGACGTCACACACACGTCATACCTGCGTGCAGCTGTTCCGGCTGGTCATGTCGCTGCCGATGTACGCCAGGATGTTCTCGTGGCGCAGCATCACCGTGCTGTACATCTCCGTCTCGCGGCGCCAGGAGGAGTGTGACGTCACACACACGTCATACCTGCGTGCAGCTGTTCCGGCTGGTCATGTCGCTGCCGATGTACGCCAGGATGTTCTCGTGGCGCAGCATCACCGTGCTGTACATCTCCGTCTCGCGGCGCCAGGAGGAGTGTGACGTCACACACACGTCATACCTGCGTGCAGCTGTTCCTGCTGGTCATGTCGCTGCCGATGTACGCCAGGATGTTCTCGTGGCGCAGCATCACCGTGCTGTACATCTCCGTCTCGCGGCGCCAGGAGGAGTGTGACGTCACACACACGTCATACCTGCGTGCAGCTGTTCCGGCTGGTCATGTCGCTGCCGATGTACGCCAGGATGTTCTCGTGGCGCAGCATCACCGTGCTGTACATCTCCGTCTCGCGGCGCCAGGAGGAGTGTGACGTCACACACACGTCATACCTGCGTGCAGCTGTTCCGGCTGGTCATGTCGCTGCCGATGTACGCCAGGATGTTCTCGTGGCGCAGCATCACCGTGCTGTACATCTCCGTCTCGCGGCGCCAGGAGGCCTCGTCGCGCGAGAAGAATATCTTCACAGCCACCGTGTCCGCGTACCACGAGCCGCGCCACACCTCGCCGTAACGACCCTGAGGTTATAATATCATTGATATAAAACAACGCAGGGCCTAAATTATAAGGGTTAGAAACTTGAAATTTTGCACAGGGGTTCCTTTTATAACGTAGGGGAGCACTAAGAAAGGATTTTTGAAAATTCACCCCCTAAGGGGGTATAACGGGGGTGCAAAGTTAGTATGAAACATTGCCGTTTTTGAAGTCAACAAAAGAACCCGAAGAAGTTGAAGACAACCCGAACGCGGGCAGACGTCGTTAATAGGTCTAATTCTACACGAGCGAAGCTGCGGGCGTCCATTAGTAACTGAATAATAATGAACCAATCAGCGCTTACGACTGACAACCCGCTCGCCCCGCGCAAGACGATACCTTAATTCCGACTTCTACCCAAGGTCAGAGCTAGACTTTGATGCCGCTCGCTGCGACCCATAGACGTCCCACTGCTGGGCACGGGTCTCCCCCACAGGCACTGCTGCGGGAGGTCTAGAGCATACTCCACCACGCTGCTCTAATGCGGAATAAGCCACCCGATTATTAAAGGCTTAACGACTGTTTCCAGCATTGAAAACAACCGGGACCGACGGCTTTGCGTGCCCTCCGAAGCACGGTAGCGTCCATGAAATTTTGCCACTACCGGTCACCCATCCACAAACCGACCGCGCCCGTCTATGGGCGCCATATTAACCAACTAGCTTTTACCCGCGGCTCCGCCCGCGTGGTTAAAGGGAATTAACAATGCCATCTATTAACAACATCTGGAACTAAATATCTAGCAAATAACAAAACGTCGATATCTTCCCATGGCGATGTTTTACCGCGGTAAAAAGTAGCCTACGTCACTCTCCACCCTCCCCACTATCTCATCACACACAAAAACCATACCATATAATAGCTTCGTTGCGACGTGAAAGCCGGACAAACAAACAAACACACTTTCACATTTATAATATTAGTATGGATTAGTATGGAAGTATGGATATGGATATTAACCAATAGGATACTGTCCACATAAGAGGAGCGGAGATTTTGTGCAATCCCATTGGTTAATATTTCACCGTTTCTCAGGCTCGCACCGCTCCGGTGGACTGGCAGCCTTAGACTCTGATACCTGTCCGAGTACAACTCTCTGGCCACTGGCGGCACGTACCTTGCCCACCCGGTCCAGCAGCGACACCTGCTTGGCCAGCGTCCGCTGCACCATCAGCGGCAGGCCGGAGCCCGAGCCGCTGGTGCACGAGCTCTCGAGGTACTCCCGCAGCGTGTACAACTCGCTGGCCACTGGCGGCACGTACCTTGCCCACCCGGTCCAGCAGCGACACCTGCTTGGCCAGCGTCCGCTGCACCATCAGCGGCAGGCCGGAGCCCGAGCCGCTGGTGCACGAGCTCTCGAGGTACTCCCGCAGCGTGTACAACTCGCTGGCCACTGGCGGCACGTACCTTGCCCACCCGGTCCAGCAGCGACACCTGCTTGGCCAGCGTGCGCTGCACCATCAGCGGCAGGCCGGAGCCCGAGCCGCTGGTGCACGAGCTCTCGAGGTACTCCCGCAGCGTGTACAACTCGCTGGCCACTGGCGGCACGTACCTTGCCCACCCGGTCCAGCAGCGACACCTGCTTGGCCAGCGTGCGCTGCACCATCAGCGGCAGGCCGGAGCCCGAGCCGCTGGTGCACGAGCTCTCGAGGTACTCCCGCAGCGTGTACAACTCGCTGGCCACTGGCGGCACGTACCTTGCCCACCCGGTCCAGCAGCGACACCTGCTTGGCCAGCGTGCGCTGCACCATCAGCGGCAGGCCGGAGCCCGAGCCGCTGGTGCACGAGCTCTCGAGGTACTCCCGCAGCGTGTACAACTCGCTGGCCACTGGCGGCACGTACCTTGCCCACCCGGTCCAGCAGCGACACCTGCTTGGCCAGCGTGCGCTGCACCATCAGCGGCAGGCCGGAGCCCGAGCCGCTGGTGCACGAGCTCTCGAGGTACTCCCGCAGCGTGTACAACTCGCTGGCCACTGGCGGCACGTACCTTGCCCACCCGGTCCAGCAGCGACACCTGCTTGGCCAGCGTCCGCTGCACCATCAGCGGCAGGCCGGAGCCCGAGCCGCTGGTGCACGAGCTCTCGAGGCACTCCCGCAGCGTGTACAACTCGCTGGCCACTGGCGGCACGTACCTTGCCCACCCGGTCCAGCAGCGACACCTGCTTGGCCAGCGTGCGCTGCACCATCAGCGGCAGGCCGGAGCCCGAGCCGCTGGTGCACGAGCTCTCGAGGTACTCCCGCAGCGTGTACAACTCGCTGGCCACTGGCGGCACGTACCTTGCCCACCCGGTCCAGCAGCGACACCTGCTTGGCCAGCGTGCGCTGCACCATCAGCGGCAGGCCGGAGCCCGAGCCGCTGGTGCACGAGCTCTCGAGGTACTCCCGCAGCGTGTACAACTCGCTGGCCACTGGCGGCACGTACCTTGCCCACCCGGTCCAGCAGCGACACCTGCTTGGCCAGCGTCCGCTGCACCATCAGCGGCAGGCCGGAGCCCGAGCCGCTGGTGCACGAGCTCTCGAGGTACTCCCGCAGCGTGTACAACTCGCTGGCCACTGGCGGCACGTACCTTGCCCACCCGGTCCAGCAGCGACACCTGCTTGGCCAGCGTCCGCTGCACCATCAGCGGCAGGCCGGAGCCCGAGCCGCTGGTGCACGAGCTCTCGAGGTACTCCCGCAGCGTGTACAACTCGCTGGCCACTGGCGGCACGTACCTTGCCCACCCGGTCCAGCAGCGACACCTGCTTGGCCAGCGTCCGCTGCACCATCAGCGGCAGGCCGGAGCCCGAGCCGCTGGTGCACGAGCTCTCGAGGTACTCCCGCAGCGTGTACAACTCGCTGGCCACTGGCGGCACGTACCTTGCCCACCCGGTCCAGCAGCGACACCTGCTTGGCCAGCGTCCGCTGCACCATCAGCGGCAGGCCGGAGCCCGAGCCGCTGGTGCACGAGCTCTCGAGGTACTCCCGCAGCGTGGAGTCCCCTGCCGCCACAGCTCGGACTCCGCCCCCGTTCTGGGAGCCGTCCACGCCTGGCGACAGACAACAGTGACGTCAGATTGAACGGAGTCAAAGTCAAATAATTTATTTCGCTATGAAGTGATTAGACACGCTTAACGAAAGTATAGGTAACTAAAAACTACTTAAAGAAAAGAGATGCCAGTATAATGCTATTCTAACTGATCTATAACTATATAACGAAGTATATAAGGAGGAGGATTAGGCAAGGAGGCAAGCATAACATCTTCTCGGTAACGTTTTATAAATTACAAGAGATTTCATCCCTAAATAGGATATTTGGTACACAGATAGTCTAGAGCCCCAAACTTATTTTGTCTACTTTTGAGAATAAATTATTTTTAGCGCCCCCATTTTTTCACCTAATTAAAAAAAACTATAACTTCAAATTAAATTAATTAATTATTGTGAGCTATATTAGCGGACATTAAACATTAATTCTAAACGCGACTTTTACTATAAATCGCAAGAGTTAACTTTAAATCTGAGCGCAGTAGGACGCCCCCATTTTTTTACTGGGTCTCTTACCGCCCTTTAGGCCTGCAGCGCCCACAAGGGGGCGTTATCGCCCACTTTGGGAAAGGCTGGTCTAGAGCCAGAGAAAGGACATAGGCTTGTAAATGGTTGCATAGTGTTGTAAAGGGTTGAAAAGTTAAAAAAAAGGGGGATGAAAGGTTGTATGAAAGTATTGTAATTTTCAGAACTAGAAGCATAAAATTTATATTTTAGGCTGTTAAATAAATATGGCATTCAAAATTTGTTAAAATGTTACCCTAAGGGTGTAAAATAAACATAGGGGATAACACATTTACGGATTCATTACAAATTTGTTGAGCTAAAGTTAACGCGTCAAGAAGAATCAATTATTATGTCTAATTCCACGCGAGCGAAGCTGCGGGCGTCCACTAGTCGTTACATAATTTCAATATCTCCTCGTGAGGGTAGTTACCTTCATAGAAGGCGCTGGTGAGCTGCGGGCTGTACACGTGCCCGAAGAGATAGTTCGGCTCGGCGCCGAGCTTGTGCGCCGCGCGCGCCACCCGCAGCCTGCCAACACGAACACACACACATTATTATTTATTTATTTTATTTATTTATGTACACACAATACAATGAAAAATCTTAAAGGACCAGCTTTTACCCGCGGCTCCGCCCGCGTGGGAAAAGGGAATTAACAATACCATCTGTTAACAACATCCGGAACTAAATATCTAGCAAATAACAAAACATCGATATCTTCCCATGGGGATGTTTTACCGCGGTAAAAAGTAGCCTACGTCACTCTCCACGCTCCTCACTATCTCCACACACAAAAACCATATCATATAATAGCTTCGTTGCGACGTGAAAGCCGGACAAACAAACAAACAAACAAACACACTTTCACATTTATAATATTAGTATGGAAGTATGGAAGTATAGATATGGATATGGATATGTACAAGGGTACTACTTATTTCAAAGTGAAATGTCTTCCAGTAGAACCGTTGGTGGAGCAGTCATTATTGTGCAAATCAAATTAAAACCATATGACCAGCGACATTTTTTCGACGTGATAACGTCTTATAAATCGATGAACGCCTAGACATACGAAAAAAAGTGAAATCACCTCCCGTAGCGCCAAACGTTACGCCACCTGTACTGCCAAGTGTTACGCCAAGCGTATTCATTCAATTTTAGTCTGTAACCCATATCAGAAAAAAAGTGTGACGTCATCCTCCCGTACCGCAAAACGTTACGCCACCCTTACAGCGCATTCGGCTATCAGAAGCGCGAAATGAAGCGCGCTCAACGCGTATGCCGACGTATACGCGCAAAAAACCGGCTAAGTCTGAAGGCGCACTTACGAGAAGCCCGTATATGAAGAAGTGGAATTCAAGAGGCAAATGTATTTTTTTAACACGTAAAAGCTCTTTATTCGCGGGGTATACGTTCCGTAAGTATGCCGCGAATACAGAAACCGCGAATACGCAAACGACACCGAATGCTCTTTAATAATATGTATGTATGTACCGATGTACCAATTAAATCCGCGAATAAAGAAATTTTTAGCCGCGAATATCGGAATTGAGTCGCATTTTTTTAATCCGCGAATAGTGAAATCTATATACAGGGTGTCCCAGAATGAATGGATAATCCTTGAGCCCCGCATAGAACAGCTCTCCAGCGCTTAGAAAAAAATATCAAAAAAAAATAATTCCAAGTGATACCCAAAATATGTTTTTTTTTAGAAAAACATACGTTATTTTAGCTTCACTTCACATTCATTTACACAACTGCCACAAATTAATGATATTTTTGGCGTTTTTGGTGTCATTTTATTCCTGATAGACTATACTACTAGAAATACATCAAATAATATAAGTATCTGTGATACTTTTTTTATAAAAAAAATAAGAACTTGAATTTTTAACATGAAATTTGATACCAAAATAATTTTGACATAGTTTGAGAGTGTTTCATGTAAAAAAAAAGTATGAAAACGTAAGTGTCCAGCTATTTTAAAAACATGCGCAGTTAATACAGATTAAATAATGGTATAATACATCATTTTATCTAATACTACTACGAAGTTATTGCTATTGAGATGCAAAACGAGTAAATACGACTAAAATTAAAAAGTTAATGTCTTAATACATTTTAATAATAATAAAACATTTCAGGTGTCGCTGCGACCCATAGACGTCCCACTGCTGGGCACGGGTCTCCCCCACAGACACTGCTGCTGCGGGAGGTCCAGAGCATACTCCACCACGCTGCTCCAATGCGGATTGGTGGAGGGGTTAGTGGCCAACCCAGTGTCGAATGTTCTCAAGCCACCCGAAGGTCTTCGACAAGGCTTAACGACTGTTTCCAGCATTGAAAACAACCGGGACCGACGGCTTTACGTGCCCTCCGAAGCACGGTAGCGTCCGTGAAATTTGGCCACTAGCGCTCACCTATCCACAAACCGACCGCGCCCGTCGTTGCTTAACTCTTTCGGTCACATTGAATCGACGCGAGCCATTGGGCTATGGACACTACATTTCAGGTGTACATTACATCAATCTTTATTCACAACAGGTGTTCAAATTGTCTGCCACCGATTCTAATACACGCTCGACATCTTCTTTTATAGGCTCTACTAAGAAACCGTGCGTAGAGTCATTCATTTATTTTTGAAGCGGCCTCTTGAACACGGCTGCGTAATTCCTCATTTGAAATTGTTTTCGAGTACACTTCTTCCTTTAGACAGCCCCAGTAAAAAACATCCCGACAGTTTAAATCTGGAGATCGAGGAGGCCACAGAATAGGACCCAAACGAGCAATCCATTTGTTTGGATACGTGGCATTTAAATAAGCCCGGACGTTTGTACCATAATATGCAGGGCAGCCATCATTCTGTAACCAATGGGATTCCATTACCTCCTACGAAACAGTCGTTAAGCCTTGTCGAAGACCTTCGGGTGGCTTGAGAACATTCGACACTGGGTTGGCCACTAACCCCTCCACCAATCCGCATTGGAGCAGCGTGGTGGAGTATGCTCTGGACCTCCCGCAGCAGCAGTGTCTGTGGGGGAGACCCGTGCCCAGCAGTGGGACGTCTATGGGTCGCAGCGACACCTGAAATGTTTTATTATTATTAAAATGTATTAAGACATTAACTTTTTAATTTTAGTCGTATTTACTCGTTTTGCATCTCAATAGCAATAACTTCGTAGTAGTATTAGATAAAATGATGTATTATACCATTATTTACTCTGTATTAACTGCGCATGTTTTTAAAATAGCTGGACACTTACGTTTTCATACTTTTTTTTTACATGAAACACTCTCAAACTATGTCAAAATTATTTTGGTATCAAATTTCATGTTAAAAATTCAAGTTCTTATTTTTTTTATAAAAAAAGTATCACAGATACTTATATTATTTGATGTATTTCTAGTAGTATAGTCTATCAGGAATAAAATGACACCAAAAACGCCAAAAATATCATTAATTTGTGGCAGTTGTGTAAATGAATGTGAAGTGAAGCTAAAATAACGTATGTTTTTCTAAAAAAAATCATATTTTGGGTATCACTTGGAATTATTTTTTTTTGATATTTTTTTCTAAGTGCTGGAGAGCTGTTCTGTGCGGGGCTCAAGGATTATCCATTCATTCTGGGACACCCTGTATATAAAAGGAGAAGGTGACTGACTGACTGACTGACATATCAACGCAGGGCCTTAACTATAAGGGCTAGAAACTTGAAATTTTGCACAGGGGTTCCTTTTATAACGTAGGGGAGCACTAAGAAAGGATTTTTGAAAATTCGCCCCCTAAGGGGGTAAAACGGGGGTGCAAAGTTAGTATGAAACTTTGCCGTTTTTGAAGTTAGTTAATGTCTAATTCCTCGCAAGCGAAGCTGCGGGCGTCCACTAGTGGCGAATAAAGGAAGCGCGAATAAGGAGCTTTTACTATACAGTAAACTACTACTACTTTACTATACTTATATTTTTAGCTACAACTAGACGGGTCACAGTCGCCTATGGACACGTGCGACACCACAAGAGTTACAGATGTCAGCACCTGTGACTCCGGCGCAGCGCGAACACGGCGACGGCGCCGACGACCACCAGCGCGAGCGCCGCGCCCGCCACGCTGGCCCACAGCCGCCAGGCGGGCGCGGGCAGCGGGCGCGCGGTGGCGTCCGGCAGCGCGGGGAACTCCCCGCCGTTGCACATGTCGCCCGAGCAGCACGTTATGTTAGCACCTGTGACTCCGGCGCAGCGCGAACACGGCGACGGCGCCGACGACCGCCAGCGCGAGCGCCGCGCCCGCCACGCTGGCCCACAGCCGCCAGGCGGGCGCGGGCAGCGGGCGCGCGGTGGCGTCCGGCAGCGCGGGGAACTCCCCGCCGTTGCACATGTCGCCCGAGCAGCACGTTATGTTAGCACCTGTGACTCCGGCGCAGCGCGAACACGGCGACGGCGCCGACGACCGCCAGCGCGAGCGCCGCGCCCGCCACGCTGGCCCACAGCCGCCAGGCGGGCGCGGGCAGCGGGCGCGCGGTGGCGTCCGGCAGCGCGGGGAACTCCCCGCCGTTGCACATGTCTCCCGAACAGCACGTTATGTTCACCTGGCCCGCGTGTCGCTTGCGGGGACTGCAATATACAATAATTCATTGTTATAAAATAGTAGCGTCCATAGCCCAATGGCTCGGGTCGATTCAATGTGATCGAAAGAGTTAAGCGACGACGGGCGCGGTCGGTTTGTGGATGGTTGACCGCTAGTGGCAAAATTTCATGAACGCTTGCGTGCTTCGGAGGGCACGTAAAGCCGTCGGTCCCGGTTGTTTTCAATGTTGGAAACAGTCGTTAAGCCTTGTCGAAGACCTTCGGGTGGCTTGAGAACATTCGACACTGGGTTGGCCACTAACCCCTCCACCAATCCGCATTGGAGCAGCGTGGGGGAGAATGCTCTAGACCTCTCGCAGTTGCGTCTGTGGGGGAGACCCGTGCCCACCAGTGGTACGTCTATGGGTCGCAGCGAGCATTGTTATAAAATGCTGGAAGCACTATTAAATGGCAGATCTACCTACATGATTTGATTAGAATGAAGGAACTTGACCCCAAAGGCATCCTGGGATTTATCCGAGTGATTGGCCTTTGGGATCAGGTTTGAACTTTCTGGGGGCTAGCTACAATAGATCTTTTTAGGTCACCTATAGGTCATTAGGTAATGCTCACCCCGATGGCTGTCCAGTGCGGCATGTGAAGTGGTAGTGGTCCCGCTGCGTGGAGCACCCCCGGGAGTGCTCCACCGTGCCCTCCGCGCGGCGCACCGTGGCCTTGTAGCAGGACAGGGCATCGCTGCACGTCTGCGCCTCTGCTTCGCCGTCCTCCCCACACTCCGAGGGGTCGCATTGGTGACATTTGAACCTGAGGGGTTTTACGAGTATTATATAAAAAGTGCAGATTGGCAGACTTCACATGCCTTCGAGAACATTGTGAACTCCCAGGCATGCAGGTTTCCTCAGAATGTTTCCTTTACAGTAGGTGACATTTAAGTTCTTAAATCGCACATAACTTAAAAAGTCATTGCTGCAATAAATATAGAAAATGGATTTGTACCAGAATCAGGCTTGCTGTGAATGAGAATTGTTCGCTGAGACCATATTTTCAAGCAACTTTTACCATGTTTTCTTTTAATTTAACACAAAAATGTAAGGAAACAAAAAAATATATTATTAACTGCTGTTTTATGGTTTTGTTACCTTTTCTGAAACTTCCTTCTCCTGAGCAGCATACAAAATATAATTTGATTAATCATAAGTAATTTCTGGTCTTTCTACATCTACATTGAACTTATTATTCAATTACTGCAGGAACCACAGTTGTACATGACATTATAGATAGATAGATATACAGATACCTAGAGTAGGCCTTTACCAAAAGGCACATTGAGTGGAGACAATCTAAGAATAATGACCAACAAACTATCCCAATAACAGGAAATAAATCCTTACTAACATATAAAGATAAAGATTTTATTCACTTTTTTCATTATTTTTTTTTAAATTTTTCATATAAATGGGAAAATTTGAAATTCAAAAAATAGTGGTGGGCTTGCATGGTGATGTTTAAATTTGGTTAATCACTTGGTTTACCAAATTCACCAAATTTGATTTGGCCACTTCCAACCAACCAATAGTAGCATCACTCAGCCCTTCAAGTATTTTTATTGACCTTATTAGCTAAATTGACACATCCCATACAAGCCCAAATTAATTTTTCATATTAAAATATTGTTGGTTTGTCCTTCTTCTCCTCAACAGAAAGATGGATCGATGTTATTTTTTGCATAGATGTAGTATATGGCCTGGAGAGTGACATAAGCTATGGCGAGGAAAGCTACTAAGTAAATAGACTTAACTACACATTTAAGCACATAAAATGACACAAATCACAGTCTATTCAGCTGTGTATATGTGCCAAGTTAACTGGCTACTTGTATGAGATATTGTTGACTGACTCAGAATTATAAATAATAAAGCAGTGTTATGCCACCACTTCTTGGTTGTATTTATTTAAGCTGTATCTTACAACTAGGTACTACTAGGGACTAAAATCTTCTACTATCAAACATACATGGTTGGATTTCTCACGTTTTTTACCTGTACTGTTAGAGCAGGTGGTTTTGCCATACAGGAGGAATATCCTTACCTTGGATGGTGCACCATCATCTTATCAATTGTGATTGGGTCATCTTTGAGGTGGTTCTCCGCTGTGGGGGAGGACCCGTTCGGATCCAAGTCTAGTCCTGGAAGCCCGCCTAAAAACATATCACTTGCATAAATTACATGTTTTACAAATGTTACGAATACAAGCATTTCTATATGTCTAAAGTCCTAACTTATGCTATTAAATGCGTAAGTTTGTTAACTTGGCTTCATTCATAACGTACTAAATGAAATAAATATTATTTGTAACAAATATACATAAATAAAACATGTTTTTGATTGTTTAAGTAGAGCATATAATTATGACTTTAATCAAATGAAAAATATGTATAAATTTACAGACTTATGAATGCAGGCATCTTAGTGATATTAAATCAAGGAGAAACCTCGAAATTGCTTGAGTGAGTCTCATAGAAAAACAATAATAAAACACGGTCAACAACTTGCAGGATTTCACACATGATTTTATCAAGTTTGCGCAATTAATCTTATGTTTTATCTTTGCCACATGATGGGTCACACTCTCACTTAATGTACTACACACTTTAAAATACAAATTACTCACCATAACACGAATTTATAATTAAAAAAGTGCACAAATATCCTATGACAACGTCCGCCATTCTTCATTCATCATAACAATGAACATAAAGAATCAAAACAAATCCTTTTAGAACGAATCCCTTTTAAATATAGAATATTATAGCTAAATTTTGCCGAAATTTATAAAACACTTGTTCTTAGGCTCAATAATTAATTTAAAAGTTTTGTTATGATTAAAATTACAAATTATGAAGTACTTAGAAGACACTCAAATGACTTTAAAATTATTTGCATTCAAGGCCTTGATCAATTTAACATTAACATAACATCACACCTGTATATTCGTGAAGGGGTAGATAGAGGTGTGTAAAATAATCGTAAAACTAGGCAAATAAAATAAAACTGAATTTTATTTCATTTGCGTTTCATAATGCTAATGATGCTATGTAGAAGTTCACAAAATACGATTTACCTTTCATAGCCTTTCATAGATCGAACCTGTATCAAATTATAAGCCTTGCCACAGAAGTAGAACAATCATGACCTACGCCAGTGTGGTGTTTGCTCATGTTATCCATATTATAACAACAAAATCGTTTCAAGTGCACCACCATGGGCTTCAGAACTACCAACTATGAAGATGTATTCAAAGACATGCGTTAGAAGACAACTGTGTTTGTAACATAGCGCTGACCTTCACCGAGGTTCGTAAGGAGCCTTTATCTTTTTAGGCTGAGCTTTTGAAACAAACCATCCTATTTGGTGACGCTGAAAAGGTCGGCAGGGCTAACAGAAAAAGTCCATTCGAAAAAACGCATAGACTATAGAGTTTAGACTTTAGACCTTCTCTTCATGTTCGTGGGTGGTGTCAGAGCCACAGAGTACATTTTATATAACTGAAATAGAGTCCGCGCTCAAGGCTTGTGCATGGCCCATGAATGTGACGCCATCTGTTTTTTAATTTGGAAAACTTCATGCATTTTTCTGCACCTTGGCACCTTTAATTTAAATTTTCTTTTAATGTTTCAATTAGAATAGAATTAGTTAGCTCTTAATTCATTAAGATCAAATACAATATGCCATCTTTTAGAGCATTAGTAACTAATCCTATTTTATAAAAATAAGAAGACTGTAATTTTATACGATAATTTATTGTTTAATTTATATTGCTACAGTAACACAAAGCGTAGGTAAAACACCAATGTTTACAAAGAATTAAAAAAGGCCCTGAAATTGTCAGAGAACACAACATTCATTCATGTTTAAAATTTATTTGGCTGCATTCGAAGCCTCTGGTATAGGATACTTCTCCATCCTGGTACAAGATATGAAGTCACTTTTGAAGCAGCACTACTTATAAATAATTTAAGCAGTCTTCATTCACCTGAGGAAAATTATGAACCTGACTCGACTCATGCACAGGATTCAAATCATTCTTCATTCTTCTCAAACTGTTCTTCAATTTAAGTGATAAACAGAAGTCCAGTTATGCTTCGGAACTAGATTTTGACGACATCGATATTAATAAGTATTACATATTATTATTCGTAAGTAGACGTACATGCGGGGCTTCGGAATCCTATTTATCACGTCGTGAGGTGGAAAAATCGTAAAAAGCAGTGAAAATGCATTTATTTACAATTAATATTATTGAAATTAATGACACATTTGACATGTGACATTTGAATTTTCATTTTAAATTTAACTAAATGGCGTTTGTACAGTCCATTCCTACAATTCAACGACGGACTTATGGAATATCAATATTTAAATTACAATATTTAAAATTGCTGGACCCATTTTCTGAACTTAATATTACTAATTATGGTTTATTTAGTACATAATGTTTTGTTTTATAAATCTGACTTGATGTTACCAGATCAAAATATATAAAATAAATGGACAACCATTGGTAACACTGAATTGAAAAACGTCATTACTTGTGTAGATTAATACCATCTTTTGTCTAATTTTAGAATGAAAATCAGTATAACCTGACAATATTTAATATCATGTCGCAGCAAACAAAGTCTACGTGTTTCTATATATCCTAAATTTGATTGGTTTTCCAAATATCTATTGTCTATGCTTCCGAGTAGGTTTTTTTTAACTGCAAACACCCTGGTCAGAGCTACTAATAATCTGTGGTGTCAGACATTTTATTTAAATTCAAAACAAAAAGACCGTTTGTGTTTGATGACCAATTTGAGTTTTGACCAAAGAGTCAATTATTGACTGATCGCCTTTTGTTTCCACGTATCTATAAAATAAATCAGTCGCTGTTATTTGAGTGTAGTATTTGTAAAAAAGTTGGTGTGGTAAACATGCCACGCACGAAACGCCCTGTCCAGAAGAGCCAGAGGCAGTCTTCAGAAATAGACGACTCTTCGAAAAAATTAGAAAAACTTGGTTGGTAAAATTGTGTCTAAAGTATTAAGTTTATCATTCAGTATTAACCAGGTGTCTATAAATTAAGAGGACACATTTCACAAAATTTTGCGGAATGCAGATTGGCTTTAAAGAGGCACTTTGACGTCCTTTGAAAAAATTGAAAACATTCATACCTACATGCTGGGTTTCCCACGATGTTTTTACGTTTACAACCACCCCATGTCCCCACTGTTGGACATGGTTATCTGCCGTAATGCGTGGCATCGAATCCTCTTGTTCGAGGGGGAAATTCATAGCCACGGATCTGTTTCTGCCACTAGTCCATTCCTGGACATAGACCCCTTCCACCCACCTGATCCTTCTACAGTATGTTGCACTATGGAGCAGAACCTCTTTCCTCACTACATTTGCATAGTCATGGTTTCAACTCAGTCGGTCAGGCCTCAGACATGCGGCTAGCCCATTGCCACTTCAGCTTGCTAGCTTTATGAGGTCAATTATTGTTGTCCTCTTGTGCATTAATATACAATATTAAAAGCTTTTATTTAACTTCACTCGTATGTATGTATGTATGTATGTCCTGGAATCTTGCAATCAATATTCCACCCACTTCCACTGAAGCAATGGAGCTGAAATTTGGCACACATATTGGTAATGCATGAAAATATATTTTATTTTATAAAAAACTAAAAAAAAAAAATACATAATTTGTTTCTGATCTTGTCCTGAAGGTGAAATCATAGTTCTTGGTAGCATCAACTTTGTGAACTGGCAGTAGATAAAAATGACTTTCATACAAAGTACCATAAAATTAAAAGAAAATTAATCTAACACAACACTGAGCAACTTTAAGTTAATGAATCAATGCCACACACATTTTGGCTCTGTGCATGTCCACATGTTGGCCAACACTTAATTTAATCTGTTTTTAATTAATTCCTATGATTTCTTTTCAGTAATGGACTTAAAGAAAAAAATTGATTATAGAGCGGAAATGGAAATTAAAAATTTAGAACTGGAATTCAAGATATTGATCGGAAGTATGCCTAAATCAATTTTGCAGAAAACTATTGGGCAGTTGGTAGGTCTTGAGAAATTTTTTTTTTAATTGTAAATTTTTGACCAGTATAATGTGTTATGTCATTTAATAAAAGCCATGAAGCTTGAGAGTACCAAACCTCCATGGGTCATAAGAGCTCATTCTCATCAGTCACAGATGTGTTGCTACCCTAGAGGAATAAGATACTTCTAGAAAAGTGTAACTATAGTGGCAACATGTATGTTCCACATTCAGAGAGCGTGCTATGAGGTATGTTAGACATGGTAGTTTTTGTAAAACAATTGAGAACAGTCGACACTACTAACTCTACCAATCCAAATTGGAGCAGTATGGTAGAGTATACTCTGTACCTTGAATATGTGTGGGGAGTAGCTTGCTTAATGTATAAAGGTAATAGGCTATCCATTGCCAAATAATGTCCACAAATCCAGTAATTTTTCAGATCGCCCAACGGCGATAACCATGTGTATTAATTAACACAACTCACCCCGTATCCATTGGAATGGGAGAACTGCCCGGGTAGAGAGGTCCGTCTTAGAGTCCCGCAATCCCATCAGCCGAAAGGGGAAGTCACTATGTCTATATAAAAGTTAATTTACAATTTTATGTTTTCAGCAAACTGAACCACAGTTTCTGGAAACGTTCAATACTATGAGTATGTTAACCGCACCCTCTGTTCGTTCAGGATCACATGATGATGGTAATATTTTAATATTTAGTTGCATTTCATAGTTTATTGAATCTTTTTGTTCTACTTTACACAAACTATAATTTAGCCATATTATATTACCAATGACTAATCATTAATTTTATATTACCAAACCTATGCTACTTATTTAATCAATTTAAAGAGCCGTAGTAGAATTGAGAGCCTCCTGCCTCTTGGAAGTCAGATAAAAATGAGTGTTCATTGACTCACAAGTTATAATGTATGGCTTTAATGTACAAGTGATGGCATAAAAGTGTAGCTCCGATCGTAATTCATGGGGATAGGTGCCCATGGGGACATGATACGGCAGGCTGAATCCGCATACGACTGAAAACCCGCTTGCCCCGCGCCAGGCGATACCATAAATTTCGTCTTCGAATTCAAAGTCAGAGCTACACTTCCGTGCCGCCTTGTATACTTTTCGTAGTTGGTGGAATAAATTGCAGCATTAAGTCCCTTATTGCCACTTGCCTACTTACGTAGTACTAAGACTTAAATAGTTATGAAAACTCAAGGAAAACTGGTTTTACTCAATTGTAGTTTTGTAGTATTGAATCTCACTTGACACTACCTACTCCATTAATCTTATTTTAACTTTAACATTAAATTTTCTTTATCTTTTTGAAATTAGAGGTATTAATTAGTTCGCAGGTTCACCTTAGATGGTAGACCTTACCAAGTGGTAGATCAAAATGTATGTTTCTAAAACTAAAATCATTACTTTTAGCTCATACTACCTTCCAATCATTTGTCATGGTTTACTAACTTACTCATGAGCCATCAGTATTATGGGTGTATGCAAGATTTTATTAAGTTATCTTTATTACTGCCATTTAATTTGTATTTCTGTTTGGTATACTTACTATGGTGGTATATCATGTTTTAATTTATGAGGTATACATATTTGAGGTATTTTTACAATACGACCAACCCAAACTTACTTTGGCAAACCAATTACTTTGGCAACTCAAAAGAGTGAAAATATGTGTTTGACAAGGCATGTAAGAAATGTGTAAAATTAATAAAATCAAATCAAATCAAATAGGTAATGTTTATTGCATCTATGAATCTTGCGTACACGCACTCGGGACTAACCGGGCGCTTTCTGGGCAGGCTACCTCACGGAGGGCTCCACGCAGGGCTCCGGGGACCGCCGCCCGCCTTCCGCCAAGCGCACGCTCGGTGAGTGCTACTATTTCTTTATTCTTCTCCCTCTCTCCCCCTCCCTCCCTTCCTCCCCCTCCCTCTCTTCCTCTCTCTCTCTCTTCCCCTCTCTCTCTCTCTCTCTCTTACTCTCTATCACATTCTAAGATTGCTCGAATTGATGCGAATCCATCGGTTTGTATGATCTATCTGTGGTTTAAGTTAGTAAACATAGATTTTTGACACCAGTCGGGATGTAATAGTATCCTAGATTCTATCCTAGATTAAGTTTCATTAAAATCGGTTCTGTAGTTTTTAATTCTATTCTATCTATTTCTACCCACAGATAAGACTATAATTATGAAAAAAATATTTTCGGAATTTGATAGCTTTTTTCAAGATTTATTCTATGTATAGACGCAGACTCCTTAGTTTTATAATACTTATGTATAGATTTTGAGGTTAGAAAATAAGGGGCAGCGATTCGCTACAATCCGAGCATTCAAAATTACTTTTACTTTTCTTGTTCGATATTTCATTATGCCTGTACGTGGGGCATACTGAAAATTTCTGGAACTGGCCACTTAAAATAAAAAAGTAATTACATAGTTTGAAAAAGGAACTCTTTGGGAACATGCTTCTTTTTGAAATGCGTTGTTATTTCACAGTGGCGCTCTGTAGAAAATGTGTTAATGTCACTATTACAATGAATATAATTCATGAAAATTTTCGCTCAATTTTAAGAGTTTTGCTAGGCAGAATGGGTCTTTCCTTTTGAAGATTTAACTATGAGGGCTTATACTTTGAAAAAAATAAAGTAACCTTTATTTTTATTTATCAGAATCCAGAAAATTTCCGTATGATCTAAGTAGAGTTATACATAAATCAAATCACTGGACTGAAGTCTTCTCTTCCTCGATCATTATTACATTTGAGCGCATTCATTTGGTGGCGTTGACATACATATAATACATACATACGAGAGTATTAGTGAGTGATCATTTAGGATGTACTCATATAGACAACAGTCCATTGGCGTCACATTTTCGGCTATGGGACAGACACAGCTGAGGGAGATCACACTGCTTCAATATGTGGAATTGTGGAGGGATTCATGGCCAATCCAGTGTCGAATGTTCTCAAACCATCCGAAGACCATCGACCATCGACAAGACATTATATAACTTACAAATTATTAATAGTTGGTTGTTGTTTTAATAACTAAAATAAAAAAAATTCGGCCTCAAAAGTGACGGCACGAAAGTAAGTAGGCCACAGCTATAATTTCGTGCCTCGTTTTTATATCTAAATAGTGGTCGCCCGCAGCTTCGCTTGCGTGGAATTAGGCAACAATAGTTTCGTTTAAACCTACTAATATTAAATAGCCTACGTCACTCAGTGAAGATGTAGGTTTCTAATGGTGAAATAATTTTTGAAATCGGTCCAGTAGTTTTTGTGTGAAAACATTACAAACAAATGTTTCCTCTTTATAATATTAGTATGGAATACCTACGCTAACCATATCCTTGTTATGAATGTCCCAGGGCCGTCGACAATGTCAAAGTCGTCGCGCCGCTCGCGCTCGGCGGACGCCTCCGGGCGCTCCGCCCTCAAGACCGCGGCGAAGCCCGCGCCGCGCGGCCGCTCCCGCTCCGTGTACCGCACGCCCGCGTACAACAAGAACTCCGCCGTCAACTACCCGCCCATCACGCCTAAGGTAACTGCGTCGTATAATAATCTGGCTCGAAGGACCAAAAAATGTCCGTTGATAGTTGACTTGCTAGATGTTATTTCGCTGCGACCCACTGCTGGGCACGGGTCTCCCCCACAGACGCAGCTGCGGGAGGTCTAGGGCATACTCCACCACGCTGCTCCAATACGGATTGGTGGAGGGGGTTAGTGGCCAACCCAGTGTCGAATGTTCTCAAGCCACCCGAAGGTCTTCGAAAAGGCTTAACGACTGTTTCCAGCATTGAAAATAACCGGGACCGACGGCTTTACGTGCCCTCCGAAGCACGGTAGCGTCGATTAAATTTTGCCACTAGCGGTCACCCATCCACAAACCGACCGCGCCCGTCGTTGCTTAACTCTTTCGATCACATTGAATCGACGCGAGCTATTGGGCTATGGACGCTATGATACGATGTTATTTACTGCACTGCAAGTTGTCGCGTCGACCGTGGATGTGTCGGAGTCGTTAGGTGGAAGCCACTAGGCGCTCTGCCCTCCAGACCATGGTGAAGCCGGCGGCGCCTTATAAAAAAATCTACCATCACGCCTAAGGTCATTGAAGGACCAAAAAATCAAGTCAGACTAAAATCTGACCTCTGACGTATGATTTCGTGCTGCCATGGATGTTATGTTAATGTTATATTGTGTTGTTTTCTATGTTTGTCCGCTAGCCGTACAGCCGTTAGCCTAGATCTACCTTTTGTAGCGATTTAAAAATAAAAACTGTAGTATCAGAGGTAGACTAATTGATGGTCTCGAAAATAGCGAAATTTCAGGTTTACTTATACTTAGTTGTCTCTTTTTCCCGGCAGGTGGCGCCGCACACGCCGCTGACGGTGCTCCGGCAGCCGCGGCAGGGCGAGATGGTGGTCTCCATGTCCGGTTCGCCCGTCATGGTGCCCAGCCTGCACGCGTGAGTACACCACCGTTCTTTAACTAGGACACCACCGTTCCTTAACTAGGACACCACCGTTCCTTAACTAGGACACCACCGTTCCTTAACTAGGACACCATCGTTTCCTAACTAGGACATCATCGTTCGTTACCTAGGACACCACCGTTCCTTTACTAGGACACCACCGTTCCTTATCTAGTACGCCATATTTCGTTCGCCATATTACGCTAATAAACAATCGACACCTCACAAACACACCTTCGGTGTTTATTTATTTGATTATGATATTTACACTAGTGCACCATTTACATTAATTAAAAACTTTAATTACAAAATCATAAATAAATCTACAAAATAACATAAAGAAAGAATAAAAATTGAACAACTATGTACAGAATACAGATCCCAAAATATTTCATTCCCCAAAAATAAACAATATTTACAGAGTGCTCATGAGCATCAGAGAATATTATACTATTCAAAGAAATATGATCCACTTACGTAATAGTATTGACTAAAAGTTCTCATTCAGAAACCCATACAGCGCCATCTAGTTTTTCAAGGTGGAATCACACCGTTGAGCGCTTTGCCGCGCTACACAATACAGTACTTAAATAGTAAATAAAAGTGTTAAAAAGTTGTACGAATCGAGTAAAGCACTGTCCTTATGTCCTTACGTCTGCCGCAGCTTGCAGTCGACGGACAAGGCGAACTGCAACATCCTGCTGCAGGACGGCACGCTGCTGTCGCTGCAGCCGCAGCAGCTGCGGCAGTCGCAGGCGTACATCCCGTTCGCGCTGATGGACAGCGACGTGATGCGCCAGCTGCAGACGCTCAAGGAGAACATCGACACTGTAGTGCGCCTGGGGGAGAGGAACGGGCTGGCGCCCTAGCGCTCTGGTGACCCCCGAGCGCCCTGGGGTCCCCCGAGAGTGCAGTAGGGACCCCCGAGCACACTGGGGTCCCCGGGGACCCCCGAGTGCCCTGGGGTCCCCCGAGAGTGCAGTAGGGACCCCCGAGCACACTGGGGTCCCCCGAGCTCCCTTGTGACCCCGAAAAACTGGGGTCCCCCGAGCGCACTAGGGAACCCCGAGCGCCCTGGGGTCCCCCGAGCTCCCTTGTGACCCCCGAGCACACTGGGGTCTCCCGAGCGCCCTAGGGACCCCTAAGCGCCCTTGGTACCCCCGAGCTCCCTGGTGACCCCCGAGAACACTGGGGTCCCCCGAGCTCAAGGGTCTTTGCAAGCGGACAGGGCGAGCGGTATGCTGGAATGAATAACTGTTTTTAGCAATACAATACAAGCGACCCCATGTCATGGGGAGATATTTTGTTAAGGGACCTATCAATGTTAATTAAATTGATAATAATAACAAACCCCCCAAAAAGGACCATTAGGATACAATTTAATGTTTGAATTTATTGCAACAAGAACAGATCAATTTTTGAAATAACTATTGTTCCTTGAATATAATGTATTTTTAACAGACTTCTAAAGGAGGAGGTTCTATGTATGACTGTATTTTTATAAGTTAGTTTCTTGTTTGTATGCAATTGTTATTTGATAAGCTAGTTTAAGAATCTGTGGTCGTATGTGTGTTCGTGTGCGCGTTGTGATTTGGTTAATTATTGATGTTATGGCTGCCTGGCTGTGCGACCAGAGATGCGGAGTACACGGGTTTTAGTAAAACTACCTGTGTTTTATTTTTCTCATCGACCCATTTTAAACGCTTTAATTTAACTTCACTTGTATGTATGTATGTATGTCCTGGAATCTTGCAATCAATATTTCACCCACTTCCACTGTAGCTATCGAGCTGAAATCTGCACATATTTGGTTCCGATGACAATGCACGAAAATAAAAAATAAAGTTGTGAAGCTTTTAAAAAAAAAAAATTTTTTACAGTATAATTTAAATTAATAAGGCTAAATTTTAATAATCTTAACTGGACTTTCCATGGAAGTGAATTGGGTATTGATTAACATAATTAACATAAAAAAAAGTGTAACAGTATATGAGTTAAACAGAATCAATAGAATTAACGAGTCTTGAGCGTACAACACATACAAACATACGGGCTTTTTGAAGAAAACGCATGGGGTGATGTAGAAATACTGAGGCGTGCAAATAAAAAAAAAATTACAGTTGTAATTTGCTATAAATCCAAAACAAAAGTAATAAAATCATTCACTCTTCTAAAATAATCCGATCTTTAGGTTCCAAAGAAAGAAGTTTTTATTTTTCTTTAGGTTCCTAAGAATGACATACCTCGCTGCGACCCATATACGTCCCACTGTTGGGCACGGGTCTCCCCCACAGACGCAGCTGCGGGAGGTCTAGAGCATACTCCACCACGCTGCTCCAATGCGGATTGGTGGAGGGGTTAGTGGCCAACCCAGTGTCAAATGTTCTCAAGCCACCCATGAATGACATACCTACACAATTAGAATTAGCCGATCAAGTCTTATGTACGATTTTAATGAATTGATATTGTGCAGTCTAGGACTAACACAAATAAAAGATATGTTTGCTATAATTAAATTTAATGCTTAGATAAAAAATATATAACTTCGGAGGAGGCTGATAGCTAACTGACTCGCGGCGTTGCCGCGAGGCCCGGAATCGCTGATTAAACGAAAAACTATAACAATGGAGGTGCTGTGCACCGTACATGCTCCCGGGCCAATAGATAGAAAATAGTTAAATAACAAGATTGCTTAGTAAACAAAAATTTAAACGATAACTGCTAAGGCATATGCTATACATGAAAAAAATAATAAAAAAAATAAACAGATTGCATATAAGAATACACATAAACACGTAAAATCACACCACGTCTCTAACTTTATAAACCCTTAAGGGTATGGGTGAGCTCGCCGTGTCCTTTCTCTCCGCTACAACACTGCACTTATCACGTTTCACTACACTGTTGCTCGGTACTTGCGGGGGGGGCGTAGGCCGATAGCGCTCCAGCACCGGCGTCGGCGCCCCGCGACGGCACCTCTTCCTCCACAGCACCACCGCAGCTGCCGCCACTGCGGCCATTAGCAAGCCGTAGCCGATGGCGTAGTGGTGGATATGATGATAGGACAGCGAGTCGTCGGGCAGCTCTTTTATATATTTGATTTTCTGTCCAAGCTTTTCCAGGTCGCCTTTGATTCTGGCGTCCGATAATGACTCATTTCCATATATTTTCAAAGAAATATTGATAAGGTGATTGATTGGAGCGATTTGTGGGTTCAAGCTTCCATCGTCGTCGATAGTAATTGAACTCGACGGTCGTCTTTGAGAGTACGCAGTGAAGCCCCTTTCTTTAATCAGACAGTTCGGCGCGAGGCTCGCGACACCCGACCCTGTCAGCTGTTCGATAGCAACGCGATCTCCGCACATCAGGCGTAGGTTGCACTGACCGCAACAAGTAAATAAATATGAATTTAACTGTTGGAGCTTATAGAATTGGCTATCACACGCGGATATACTCGTCTGACATTTGTAAGTCGATATATCTTTCACACAGAAATCCGTTTCAGTCGTAAGGTGGTAGACAGTAGAGTGCAGTTTACATTGATAATTCGGGCTAAAATAAGTGCACTGCTGCACCTCGCTCTCTTTCATTGGCAAAAAAATATCTTTCTGAAGGCTAACGGCAACATACTCCGATACCGGGATGAACCTAATCATGTTAGTTCCGCTTTTACGAGGCACCGCTATTATTTTATGAAGTTCAAATATATCTCTTGCCACGAGAGGAATCTGGATCTCAAAGAGAAAATACTCGTTAGTCATTCGAGCCTTAACTCGTAAAAGCTTGTATATTTTGGGTAACTCTTGAGAAATATTATCGATTGGGAGAGTCAAATCTTTCATTAATTGTCCGGATATAATATTAAGCTCATGTTGCAGCTGTTGCGGGGAGAGGAGTTGCAGACTAAATCTCTCATAATGTACATCAGTTATCATGTCTACCAGTTGATCCTGAATGCCCTTTAAATTCGAAACCAAACTACCAGCTATAATAATGGACATAATAAATTGATTAACTAACTCGATGCTTTGAACTTCCTTTTGTAATAAATTAAAACCATTTTCTAACTGATTTAAATTTTGATTAATGATTTTATGCTGCTTGCTTATAGTTTGTTCCATTCTTTTAAGGATATTATATTCACCTTCGATCATAGATGTTTGGTTTCTCCATAACGCTCTCAAATGGTTCTCATTACGCCTTATCTCGTTTATGTCTCGCTGGTATTGTTCCGCAAAATGCTCATCGAGTACCCCGAACAAGGTGTTCGCGAGATATCCGATGCCATTGACAAGGCCACGCCTCCTACGCGCGCGCGTTCTATTTCGCTGACCGAGAAGAATAAGGTTAGTGAACTCTAATTCTGCTGAGCTGTGTTTCAGCTGGGATAGTGCTACGTCACAATGCGACTGCTCAGAAATAGAAGAACATACGTTAGTTAAGTATTTAATATATTTAGTTATAGCAGTGACCCCTTCCCAATAAGGATCCATGTTATAATATACGACAAGTTTCCACTCATCCCGTTCTAGCTTTATGTTACCTATTTTGTCAAAGAAAAGGCCCTGATCTACCTTTAATGCTGTTACGTTTAATGTAGCTTGAGAACCGCTAACAAGAGTCATGAATAATATAAAAGATATTGCCATTGCTATAAAACTCGGTTTAGCTTGCTTTGCTGTTGCTTTATTGCTACTCTTTTTCTTTTCTTCTTCCCTCCTTTCTTCTTCCTTTTCTTCTGTGCTCGCTGACTCTAGCGGTAATACCGATAGCTTTATTACAGGTCGTTTTATTACACCGTTTTTTGTTTTCAAGGATACCGCTCTGACCAAGCCGTCCTGGCCTGGATGTGTTTCTATCACTCGACCCAGCAGCCATTTTCCAGGTGGCAAATGGTCATCTTGGACGGTCACCATGTCACCAATCTTCACGTTCAGTCGTTTTTTAAGCCATTTGCTGCGAAACGACAGCTGAGTTAGATACTCTGTTTTAAATCTTTTCCAGATATCCAAGCTTAATTTAGACGTCAAATACCATCTAGTCCGAGCGTCGTGTGCTGTTTCTATAACTGTCGTTCCAGGTCTTCCTGCGAGGAAGCTGGCTGGAGTTAGAAAATCTAAATCATCTGGATTTTCTGACAACGGACACAGAGGCCGTGAATTTAAGCAGGCTTCGATTTGGGCTAAGATTGTGCTATACTCTTCAAACGTCAACTTCTGCTCTCCTACCACCCTCTTCAGATGATGCTTCACGCTCCGAATACCGCGTTCCCAATAGCCACCAGCAGACGGCCACGATGGTACGTTGAAATGCCACTCGATCTTCAAATCCGCTATCTCATTAAAGAAGTTTTCATCCAGAGTATTTTTCAGGTCATGATACTCCTCTTCCAATATCCTGCTGGCTCCAACAAAATTTGTACCGTTATCACTGTATAGATGCCGTGGTGCTCCTCGCCTTGCGGCAAACCTTCGGAGTGCTGCTAAAAATGCTGAGCTGCTTAGATCCGAGACCAACTCCAGGTGCACTGCCTTGGTAACCATGCAGATGAATAGAGCTATATATCCCTTCGTTGTCTTTATGCCTCGACCTTTATTAGCTTTCACTTCCACATACCCGGTGTAATCCACTCCAGTATGAAAGAAAGGAAGTGCAGGATTAACCCTTGCTGCAGGTAGGTTACCCATTAATTGTTGTTGCTTAATTGGATCGTGCTTTCTACATGTCACGCACCTGCTAACTTCTCTCTTGACCGCTCTGTTCCCGGAAACTATCCAGTACCGCTGTCTCAAGTTTGACAGAGTCAAACGCGGACCGCCATGATATGTAAGCTGGTGAGCTTGCTCTATTAACAAGCTCGTAAAACGACTGCAGTGTGGTATCACAATAGGATGTTTCATCTCGCTACAGATACGCGCGTTATTTAACCTACCTCCAACACGTAGTATCCGATTTTTATCCAGAAATACATTTAAGTTTAATAATTTGCTTTTACTATTTAAATTGTTATGTTTCAGTAAGTGTTTAAAATCATCGTTAAATTCCATTCTTTGTACATATTTTATTATAAGCAACTTAGCACGTTTCAACTCTTGTAACGTGAGATATGACGTCAGCTGTGAGATCCGGAGTTGTTTATTAAATCTAATGGAATTTAAAGCCCTAAGTATCCATGCTATAACTCTAGTTATTTTTGTTAGAGAACTCTTTGCTGTTAAAAACGATAATATTATGCTATCTTCGCTGCTCTTTTGTATTGTGTTAACCTGCTTTGCCCTAACCTCCTCATCTGTAAAATACCTAGGGTTTTCCTTTTTATCTTCAAACGATTTTAACCACCCTGGTCCTTGCCACCAAAGACTAGAGCTTGCTAACTGGGACGCTAAAAGCCCTCTGCTCGCTGCATCGGCAGGGTTATCAGCTGATTTCACGTATCGCCATTTATTACTCGGTATGACCTCTGTTATGCTACGTACTCTATTCGCTACAAAAGTCTTCCAACGACCCGGGTCGCCTTGCAACCAACCCAAAACTATCATAGAGTCCGTCCAACCGTATACTTCAATAGCTTGATTTTCTAGACATTTTACAACCTTTTTCATTAGCTTCGAAAGTAAATGCGCTCCACATACTTCTAATCTAGGCAGAGAGATGGCTTTGCTGCAAGGAACTAATTTAGTTTTAGAGGCTACCAAGGTTACCGTTGTTTCGCCTTTACTCCTAATCCGCGCGTATATAACGCATGCATATGCTTTAAGGGATGAGTCACAATAACCATGCAATTCTATCCCGTCATCTCTCAAACATCCTATCCATCTCGGAATCTCACACTGGTTTAAATGATGCATATCAGATTTAATTTTAATCCATTCCATATTAATCTCTTCAGAAATGTCATCATCCCACTGTAACTTGGCTAACCATATAGATTGAAAAATTAATTTAAGTTTAATAGTAAAAGGTGCTATCCATCCTAGAGGATCATAAAGTTTAGAAATTTCTCCTAACACGGTTCTTTTAGTCGGCTTATTATTTTCGATAGAATAATTGAACGAAAACGTATCTTTTTTAGGGTCCCACAGCAAACCTAACGTTTTAGTCGCGATATCCGTTTTAAAATTAAATGCTAATTGATTTACTCCGCTCGTCCCCTCTATGTATTCTAATAATTCAGGAACGTTCGACCTCCATTTCCGTAACGGAAACCCGCCTGCTTTTAATAAATTGTTAATATCCGATATCAATTTCTTCCCGCTGCTAATATCGAAGGCTCCATGCACGAGGTCATCCATGTAGAAGGCCTCCTGTAAAACCTGAGCCGCTTCGGGATACCTGCCCCCTTCATCAGTTGCTAGCTGCTGCAAAGTTCTCATCGCGAGGAACGGCGCAGCTGATACACCGAAAGAAACAGTGGTTAACTGAAAAGCTTGTATCTGCTGCTCTGGTGACTCTCGCCACACTATATGCTGGTAAGGTTGGTCGTCCTCGTGGACCAAGATCTGTCGGTACATTTTTTCTATGTCCGAAGTAAACGCATACGGAAAGATACGCCATTTCAAAATTAAAACTTGCAAATCCTTTTGTAAATTAGGCCCCTTATACATCACGTCATTTAAACTGTAACCGCTAGTCGTCTTTCCTGATGCATTGAAGACAACCCTAAGCTTAGTGCTAAGTGAATCCGCTCGCTCAACTCCGTGGTGTGCTAAGAAGCATGCCTGAGAAATGCTGCTGTTAGATTTAGCTGGTATCATATGCTGTAATTTTATATATTCGCTCATAAATCCCTTGTACTGTTCTGAGAAACTCTCCTGCTTAGTAAACTTCTTCTCCAGGCTTAACAGCTGCGCTACAGCTATCTTCTTGGAGTTGCCAAGTTTCTCACGTGCATCTGGCTTCATGGGTAACCTAACGATATACCTACCGTCGTGTCGCCGTTCGGTAGTTGAAGCGTAAAACTCCATACAAGCTTTATCATCCGATGTCAGGTCAGAATCGTCCATGACGTCCTCCACTTCCCAAAAGCGCTGTATCCTGTCCTCATTTGACAAAACGACATTACAACGATATGATTGGATTTTACCAAAAAGGATCCAGCCCAGTTGGGTCTGCTCCGCTATGGGCTGTGAGAGCTCCTCCCCTCTACAAATTCCTCCCATTTTGATTAATGCATAAATATCTGAACCGAGTAGTATGTCAACAGGGCGGCTTAACCAGAACTCTTTATCCGCAAGTTCAATATTCTGAATAAAGGACCAAGTCGGCTTTGTAAAAGTGCTACAAGGCAAATTCTTTATTAAGTTATTCATAATCAAAACATCCGTGCTAAATGTAAAGTTATTATAAATCGAGCTACATGTTATGCTTAACATCCCTTTACAACTATTCTCCTTTTCCCCAAGGCCATAAACTACCCCTCGACAAAAGGAACGTTTTACTCCTAAACGCTGCGCTGCATGCTCAGATATGAGTGATATCTGCGATCCCTGATCGATTAAGGCTCTTAACACCTGATGTGAACCATCCGCAGACTCGACCTTGAGCATGGCCGTGGCTAATAACACTTCGGAGGCTCCACCTTGAGACACGTGTAAATTAGTGGCTATCGGTTCAGTAAGTTGCGCAACTGGCAAGGCGCTGCTAGTTGACGGGTTAACATTATTAAAACACTCATGCAGTAAAGTGTTATGCGGTCCCTGGCAACGATGACAACGCTTCGTGGAAATGCATTGTTTGCTGTTATGTCGATATAAGCAGTTAATACATAAACTTAATTTATTAGCTGTTTGCAACCTTATGTCCATGGGCATACTTATAAATTTGGAACAATTAGGTATACCATGTTGACCTTTACAAATTCCACACTTATTACTGGAAACGATAAACGCTTTAGGAGTGTAATTGTTACTAAAATTATTGCTAAATGAATTTGGCTTCCTCACAAAATATTGAGTTTTAGGCTGACTAATTTGAGGCGATGATTTAGGCACGTGGTCTTGTTTCCTACGGGAAGATTCAAGACAAGTAAACTTGCTCTCCAGGAATGCTAAAAAATCTTTTAGAACTGGTAGATCCCGCGCGTTTTTTAACGAATCTATATAGTCGCTGTACGTAACACTATCCAGCTTCTGAGACAGTATGTGGACTAGGATGGGATCCCAGCCAGTAACATCTACTCCTAAGTTTGCGATTGCGTGAAGACTCTCTAAGGTTACGTCATGCATTCGTTTTATATATTGACTTGATTGCTGAGTTATATTTTGTAAATTTAATAGGGCATTTAAATGTGAAGTAAAAATTAATTTTTTGTTGTTATAACGGTTGTTAAGAATTTCCCAACAAACGTTATAGTTTGAAGAACTTATCTGAAGGTGCTGGATTAATCTCTCGGCTTCTCCTCGCAGCTTCCCCTTAAGGAATTGCATTTTTTGAGCTGATGATAACGAGGGGTTACTGTGAATAGCCTCGTTAAATAAATCCTTAAATGAAGTCCATAACTGATAGTTACCCGAGAAAACAGGAATGTCAATCTGCGGAACCGACTTCTCCCGGTGGGCTACAGACCATAATTTCTGGTTAATACACTTCTTTAGATTAATATAGGTATTTTCGTGCTTGCTGAATATCTCCTCATATTCGTCGTCTTCTCCGTTTAATTCCATACAGATTTCCCAATGAAGGGCATCAATTGCAGACCAACGAGTCTGCAACTCCTTCAAAACGTCATCAAACTCCCACTTCTCACAGATTGCTTCAATCCTGATATTATGAACTGTCCTCATAAAAGCTTTTAAATTGACTGATTGCTTACGTTTTAGCTCGTCCATCTTGCTCGTGCTGCCAGTGGACAGAACGCCGCGGAGAGGCTCGCCCGTCTGCCCCACCTGCTTCTCTCTAGGTCGTGGCACCTCAGTCTGAAATGGGCTCTCACCTTTGCTGGTGCCGCAGACCTCCGCTTGTACTTTTTCACCTGCTTCTGCTGCTGTCGAGGGTCGAGTTAGCTCCTGCTGCTGCTGGCCGATTATATCCCTAGCTGTTTGATATAACTGACGCGTACTCTCATAATCCGATTCGATAAAATAAGGATGATCTTTAACACCATACAAACATAATTTTTTATGGTTGTTCTCGAACTCAACCCAATATTTTTCCAATATTTCCAACCGTCTACAAAAATAATCACTCGTTCTCCTCTCTACTCCGGTCTTCTTTAAGTTAGAAATAAACTTTGCAATGGCTTCATTAATTTCTCTTTGATTTTCGTACGTAACATCCATGTTGAAAATGTTTAAATATATGTTTAAAAATATGGAAAGGTCTTACTTTCTTGCTGGACAATCTCAATGAGCTCACACCCGCTGCTGCCTCCTCCTGCTGCTGCTGCTGCTCCACCCCGCCACACGGGGTCACGGAGACGGCGCTCCCACCACGTTGTTCACCGATAGGACACGACCCGCACGAATTAGAGCCACGTGGCTCAGCTCTGACCGCGAGGCCCCGCGTTTTGATCTTTCTCCACGCGCGCTAGATCAAATAGCTCGAAGGACCAAAATTTGTGCAGTCTAGGACTAACACAAATAAAAGATATGTTTGCTATAATTAAATTTAATGCTTAGATAAAAAATATATAACTTCGGAGGAGGCTGATAGCTAACTGACTCGCGGCGTTGCCGCGAGGCCCGGAATCGCTGATTAAACGAAAAACTATAACAATGGAGGTGCTGTGCACCGTACAGATATCATAAAAACTAACGCAGTTACCCTCATCGCAGTCACAGGGTCAAAAATGTACTCTGTGCACAGGGTTAGCAAGTATAAGTGGCAATCAATGGGCATGCCACATTGTTCCAAGGACTGATAACCGGTGGGAAAGAAAACTGGTCTCCTCGAATGGAGACCACGACTCGGAAAAAGGAGCACAGGCCGCCCTTCGACAAGGTGGACAGACGACCTGAAGAAGACGGCGGGAAACCGATGGATTCAGAAGGCACAGGACCGGTCGGAGTGGTGTTTAGGAGAGGCCTGGCTGAGGCTGGATATACCAGCAGTGGACCTCAAAAGGATGAGGGATAGATGCATGGAAGGAAGTTTTATGGAAGTCGAACTATCCTGTAAATACTTACCTTCTCGTACACAAAAACGGTCAACTGTGTAATATGAAATGCTCAAATGTTTAATTGAAACCGGGTATGTAAACGAAGGCATAATGATTTTATGCACATAAGTATAAAATATTTAAGTATGTAACTGTTTAGTTTACCTAACGCCATACCTAATATGTTCCTTGACCTAACTGCATAATATGAGTCGTAAAAGTCAACGTTTAAAAATAAGACCCTATTGAAAAGTGTTCGAGCAATCCGAATGTTATTACAAAACCTCATACCTAGATATATAGGCCTATGATATAGCACGGACTTATACCTACGAAGTTTTCGGACGAAGTTTATACCAGCTCGAAGTACTTATCAATAAAAACAATTATCGAGTGGCCTATGGGAAGAGAGATGAGATAGATTCATACGTTGTGTTGGGAGACGACTTCGATAGCTTTAAATCTTTTTTTAATTATTGGTTGATGCTAAATTACCATTCAATATGTTTAAATAAATAAGGAAAGTATTTTCTTTCAATAAGATCAACCTTCATTATGATCTATAATAATAAGAGTAGGTATTGGAGTAAAAAATCATGTTTTATTTCTGAGAACATCGTAGAAGTAGCTAAGTTTTTCTTATATAACAAGCCTACTTCCTTGCTTCAAACAATCGTTAAGCCTTATCGAAGACCTTCGGGTAGCTTGAGAACATTCGACACTGTGTGGGCCTCCTCTTCACCAATTCGCAATGGAGCAGCGTGGAGTAGGTATGCTCTTGCTCCCGCACCCGTGGCTGTGGGGCAGCGGGCCCAGCAGTGGGACGTCTATGTATTGTAGCTAGCTGTGAGTATGATATGGGAGCACTAATATTCCGAAGTGCAAGTAATTGTTAGTCCTTCATTTAATCTACATAAATTCAGGATTACCTAATTCTACCTATATATACAGTATATTCTTTCTGCAGGTATGATAGACTATCGCAACCTTCGGCATAAAAACACGAAGACGTATACCTACACTTTATAATTAAACTTGATAACATACAGTTAATTGCGTGGATTAACAACATCAAGCAGACAAGCTATTTTAATGAACCTCAAATTAATTTTATTGCGCTTAGTAATTGGTTTAATATTTGATAGTTAATTTGCTGCTTTTAAACTCAAGGATACTGAACTTTATGACTGTATGTAGTTAAATTACGTAGAAACTATTGTTTTAAAAAAATGCATGTGTTGCCAGTCTTATACAACTCGCCAGTTAACAGAAAAAAAATAGACGTTTAAAAAAAGCGGTAGCTAATTGTTGTATTATTAATAGATGCACTTTTTAATGCAAATATCTTTAGATTATTATTAATCATAATGTAATAATACTTCATTTAAAGTTGAAAGCCGAACTGCAAAAGTCCAACAATTAGACCACAGATTTTGATCGAGTAAGTACAGGTGAATTACGCTAAGATGCGTTTTTGTTTAATTCTTGACCATATAATACCAAATTATCGTATTCATTAGTGATTACTAATCACCTTTTGGTCCTTACTCTATGCTAATCACTAATCAGTGCTTTGGAGGGCACGTAAAGCTGTCGGTCGGTTGTTTTCAATGGTGGAAACAGTCGTTAAGCCTTGTCGAAGACCTTCGGGTGGCTTATGAACATTCTACACTGGGTTGGCCACTAACCCCTCCACTAATCTGCATTGGAGCAGCGTTGTGGAGGATGCTCTAGACCTCCCACAGCAGTGTCTGTGGGGGAGACCCGTGCCTAGTGGGACGCCTATGAGACGCAGCGGAATCACTAATCACTGATTAGGTTTAAATCTTTGAGTTAAGTTACTTGTAATATTATGTATACTGTGGTTGAATCGAGTTGTTTAATGCAGTTTTTATTAAATTTTTAATATCTAGAAACACCAAAGATGTCAATGTCACTGAACAGCTGAGTTTATTTTATTACTTGTCAGTTGTCACTTGTCAGTCAGTCGGCGGTTGTAGACGAAGTAGTGTGACTTGTTATTTTAATTAAAAATAATAAAAATAAATCGTCATGACTTAGATAATTACTCGAAATGTACTTTAATGTACCGTACGTAATGTACATTGTAGTTGATTAAGATAGTTTGTGAAGTTTTCATATATAAAAGTAAGAGGTTATAAAAATATAAGATTTTATTTCGAGAATAAATTATAATTTGTCCAGCGCGATGGATCCCCTAGGCACGAAACCATTAAAAGCCTATTCGGCCCCTTTATTTGTGAGTAACAACTTTTTAATTAAATTCCTATGCTGAATTTCTACGTTATGTATTGTATTAGGTACTCATAAATTGCATCATTCATTGACAACGAGTTATTTATTTATGAAGAAGTTAGTAAAATCAACGCTTTGTGTACATTTATTTAATAATCTACATATTATTTATACCATCCTTGAAAGCACTCGCAGACCCATAATCACTTAATACTAAAAGTAGCCATAATCATGTTGGAGTTACAAATTTAAGCAGTTACCAATTTCAAGAAATCTATACAATTTTTTAATTTATTTTTCTCTTTTTAAATATGATAAAATACATAATTGTTCTGAATTTTTATATTTGATAAAAATACATGGTTTATGGTAATAAATGTCTAATTTAGTATGTATGCATAGTAATGTTATTATTAATGAGGGATTAATGAAATGAAACGTTAATTTCACAGTGTTACTTTTAATTAGAGTACTATATTATTTTAGAGGAAATAATACTTATAATTAATTCTTGGAACCATCATTATTAAATACATGATTTTAAGATTTTATTTCATATTTGGCAGGATTTAATCCCTAATTTGGGGTCTGATGGCCATGTGTGAGAATGTCCATGATATTTGTTTATTTCATTTTTAAAAGCTTTTATTTAAGCTCACTCGCATGTCTGTCTGTCTGTCTGTCTGTCTGTCCGTCCGTCCGTCCGTCCGTCTGTCCGTCTGTCCTGGAGGTTAAAGGTAATGTCCTTAATGTAGGTACTGTAATGTCTGCAGGCAGGAGCTCTGGCCGGGCTGTCCGTGGACCTGGTGCTCTACCCCCTGGACACCTTGAAGACGCGGCTGCAGAGCCAGAATGGCTTCTACAAGTCTGGGGGCTTCCGAGGAGTATACAAAGGTCAATAAAACCATGGACGTTTAAATAAAGATGTGTATATATATGTGATGAAAGAGCGTGCGTAAAGATGTTTTACTTCCAAAAATTTCGAATTGTTGCGCCCGCCGCGTTGCTTTCGCCCGGGGCAGTACCACGGCAGACGCTACAGGACTGGGGGAAAGCTTTTCGTACCCTCAAGGCTCCTGGACGCAAACCTTGAGTGCGATCTGTTTGTTTAATACAGGGGTCGGTAAATTTTTGAGTCTTAAGAGTCAAAAATTACAATTTACAAAATTTCTAAGTTTTTAAAGAGCCACCAAAAAATATCTTGCCAACAATAAATCCATACTAATATTATAAATGCGAAAGTAACTCTGTCTCTGTCTGTCTGTCTGTCAACACAGACGTGTTGCTTTCACGCCAAAACAACTGAACCGATTTAAATGAAATTTGGTACACAGATATATTTGGAAAAAAGTGTTGTAAGGGGTTGAAAAGGGGGTTGAAAGGTTCTATGAAAGTTTTGTCATTTTCAGAACTAGAAGCATAAAATTTATATTATAGGCTGTTGATTACATATAAATAAATATGGCATTCAAAGTTTGTAAAATTTTTGTAAGGGTGTAAAATAAACATATACGCGAGCGAAGTTGCGGGCGTCCACTAGTAGTACATACATACTTGCATAAATAAAGTTTTCTGATAAAAAAAATACAATCTGTTTATTCATAAGAAAAATATGTACCTATCTATTTATACTTGCATATGGAACTAAAGAGCCAGCTTCACATCCAAAGAGCCGCAGGTTGCCGACAGGTTTAAGTTAATGTCGGTATATCGGTTTTGCGAGTATGGAGATATACTGTGTAATTAATTTCATTCTATCTCACAGGCGTGCTGACGATGGCGACGGGCTCGATGCCCACGTCGGCGCTGTTCTTCGTGTCGTACGAGGGCAGCAAGGCGCTGCTGCAGCCGCGCGCGCCGCCGCAGTTCGCGCCGCTCGTGCACATGCTGTCCGCCTGCGTGGGGGAAGTGGTATGGTACTAGGTTATTAACACAACACACGTACACATTGACACTAGTTACTGTGGGTTAACACAACACACGTACACATTGACACTAGTTACTGTGGGTTAACACACGACACACGTACACATGACACTAGTTACTGTGGGTTTACACACGACACACGTACAAATGACACTAGTTACTGTGGGTTAACACACGACACACGTACACATGACACTAGTTACTGTGGGTTAACACACGACACACACATGACACTAGTTACTGTGGGTTAACACACGACACACGTACACATGACACTAGTTACTGTGGGTTAACACACGACACACGTACAAATGACACTAGTTACTGTGGGTTCACACACAACACACGTACTAATGACACTAGTTACTGTGGGTTTACACACGACACACGTACAAATGACACTAGTTACTGTGGGTTCACACACAACACACGTACAAACTGACGGGCCCGTTGGCGCTAGTGACCCTGCCTGTTACGCGAATCGGTTCAGGACAAACATTCGTGTGACGAACACTTGTTTGTTCTGTGTCTAAATGTCAATATTATCTATTTAAGTATGTATTTAAAAATATCTATATGTCTCTGACACCCATATTACAGGCTCGCGCCTACTTTGGGGTCAGATGGCCGCGTGTGAGAATGTCCAAGATATTTATTTATTTGTTGGTTTGTTTGTTTGTTTATTTGTTTGTACCGGCTGCACCATTGCCTCGTTCCAGCTGGCGTGCGTGATCCGCGTGCCGACCGAGATAGCCAAGCAGCGCAAGCAGACCTACGTGGGCTCCCAGGGGCGGAGCGCCATCAGGATTCTCGTGGAGGTACGCTCAAGGAAGATTAGAGTCACCTGACACAGCCATCCTTCCCACACGGTCCTTGTTTTTCTCGATTTTTTTTTTATGGATACAAGATAGCAAACGAGATTGCAGCACCACCCGTCCGCTGCCGCCCATGACAACTGTGACTGACTTTGAACAAGACTCAATTAGGGACTGGGATGGTTAGTCCAATTAGTTGAGAAAGTTAATTAGAACATTAGTTGGTCAGTTCTTTAGTAGGTATGAGGACTGGGGACTGTTAGTGATAGTTAGTCCTGTTAGTTGGTGTTAGTAATAGTCCAGTTAGTACTTGTTAGTAGGAGTCTCGTTATAAGTCGGTCACAGATGTGTTGCTACCCTTGAGGACTAAGATGGTCGCTTCTAAAGTAGTGTAACCGGAATCCACACCTTTCCAATCGGACCATAATTGCTTTAAAAACAATTATTACACGGCAGAAATGGTACTAGGTACCGTAATGTACTTTTGCTGTATGGTCAAACAGACCTTTACGGCGTCACCCCACACGGTCCGACTTCTGATGAGATTGATGATTGAATTTGTCTATGGTCAGATTTTCCATCCACACGAAACAAGTAAAAACCCAATTTGCATACGATTTTCCAATGTGCATACATTGCAAATTGGCTGCATGGACTTTAACTTGTGGAAATATTTGCGTTTAATATTTTTACGGCTTATAGCAAACTATAGACTATTAAAACAATAGCCACTGAGAACTCTAAATTTCTACTTAGTGATAAGAGCTTGGAAACGCGGTAGGCCTAGGCCTGTGTTGCGAGTGGCGGACACACTGAATGCAATGCCATTGGACTATGGACGCTACAGATACTGTGCTAATAATGTCTATTCAAAGTTCGTCACAGGCATGGTTGAGCTGCTTGTATTATATTTTATACTAGTGGACGCCCGCAGCTTCGCTCGCGTAGAATTAGACCCACTAACGACGTCTGCCCGCGTTCGGGTTGCCCACTTGACTTCAAAAACGGCAAAGTTTCATACTAACTTTGCACCCCCGTTTTACCCCCTTAGGGGGTGAATTTTCAAAAATCCTTTCTTAGTGCTCCCCTACGTTATAAAAGGAACCCCTGTGCAAAATTTCAAGTTTCTAACCCTTATAATTTAGGCCCTGCGTTGATATGTCAGTCAGTCAGTCACCTTCTCCTTTTATATATATAGATAAAAAAAGTTGACTGATTAAAGATTCCAGTAATTCATATTATGTAATTAGTAATTCTCATTAAATTATGCTCATTAGTTTTAAGTACTGAAATGCTCGGTTATTATATTATTAAAAACATTAATTATTATAATTAATTTTACCTGTATTATGAAATGATGTTTAAGTGAAATTATTGTTAATTCATTAGCATACTAAGTAATAATTAACAGTAATTAATCTATACTAATATTATAAAGAGGAAAGATTTGTTTGTAATGTTTTCACACAAAAACTACTGGACCGATTTCAAAAATTCTTTCACCATTAGAAAGCTGCATCTTCACTGAGTGACATAGGATATATAATATAACTAGGTGTAAACGAAACTAATGTTATCTCTAATTCCACGCGAGCGAAGCTGCGGGCGTCCACTAGCACGCATCTGTGACTGACTTAGCACGAGACTTATAAACAATTACTTTCTCGTCTATAACTTATCACTAACAGTCCCCAAAGAAAAAAAAAGGTCTTAAAAAAATAGGACTTAAATAATAACGAAGATACAGGTTATTTTGGATTGTCTTTTCTTTAACAGCTGCTGCCCCCAGTGCAAAGTTGGAGCGCTCTCAGCTTATGCTTTGGTTTTGGCATAGTACCTTGGCTGCTGGTTTTCAGTGCGCCCCAGCGCTGCAAGCTCGTTTGCTATCTGCTGCGACCCATAGACGTCCCACTGCTGGGCACGGGTCTCCCCCACAGACACTGCTGCGGGAGGTCTAGAGCATACTCCACCACGCTGCTCCAATGCGGATTGGTGGAGAAGGTTCGGTTACACTTCTTGTAAGGCGACCTTAGTTTATTTATTCCCATAACCATAATAACCTCTCGCAACCAGGCGTACAGGGCGGAGGGTTTCCGGCGGGGCGTGTACCGCGGGTTCCTGTCGACGGTGGCGCGCGACCTGCCGTTCAGCTTCATCGAGCTGCCCGTGTGGGAGCTGCTCAAGGCCACGCTGCGGGACCACGCCGGCGGGGAGATCAACGGGCTCCAGGTTCTTTTTTTTTTTTTTGGACATTCTCACACACGGCCATCTGACCCCAAAGTAGGCGCGAGCCTGTGTTATGGGTGTCAGAGACTGATATACATACCTAGATATTGTTAAATACATACTTAAATAGATAATATTGACATCCAGACACAGAACAAATACAAGTGTTCGTCACACGAATATTTGTCCTGAGTTGGATTCGAACTCACGACCTTTGGCGCAACAGACAGGGTCACTACCGATTGCGCCAACGGGCCTGTCAACGGGTTCGATTCTGATAAAGCTTTTTGGGGTTCACTGCACCCCTTACTTTTATGCCAGAGAAAATAATTACTAGTTGGTTAGAATAAGTTTATTTATCACGGGTTTACAAATCTTTACAACTTAAAGTTGACAGCGACCGATTGCAAGAGAATTATATTAGACAGCACAAATATTAGACAGTACATGAGAGCGGGAAAAAGTTAGTGTTAGAATGACAGACATCAAATGGATGTGTTATTGTACGCCACAGCTTGATGTTCACAACAACCAAATGATCACTGATCAATAGCTAATCCTTTGCCTTATATTGATCAGTTAAATTTAGAATAGCATTACATATACATATATTTTTTCTTTAAGTAGTTTGTATTTACCTAGACTTTCGTTAAGCGTGTCCAATCACCTCATCCTTACTAATATTATAAATGCGAAAGTAACTCTGTCTGTCTGTTTCGCTTTCACGCCAAAACTACTGAACCGATTTAAATGCAATTTGGTACACAGATAGTCTAGAGCCTGAGAAAGGACATAGACTACTTTTTAGTTGAAAAAAATTGTTGTAAAGGGGTGAAAAGGGGGATGAAAGGTTGTATGAAAGTATTGTCATTTTTACAACTAGAAGCATAAAATTTATATTTCAGGCTGTTGATTAGATATAAATAAATATGGCATTCAAAGTTTGTAAAAATGTTACCCCTAAGGGTGTAAAATAAACATAGGGGATAACATATTTCAGGGGATGATTCATTAAGAAGAATCTATTATTATGTCTAAATTCCACGCGAGCGAAGCTGCTTCTTCGCTACCCACTCAGATGCTTCTTCGCTACCCACTCAGATGCTTCTTCGCTACCCACTAATTTATTTCTCCACTAGTAGCGAAATAAATTATTTGAATATGTATTGAATTTTTTTTTAAACCGACTTTACAGACAACCACTATTCTTTTCCAGAGCGCAGTGTGCGGGTCCATAGCCGGCGGGTTCGCCGCAGCCGTCACCACCCCGCTGGACCTCGCCAAGACGCGCATCATGCTGGCCGAGGACTACGCCGGTACCCGCAAGCTGCGCATCAGGCCGGTCCTGGCCGCGGTGTACGCCGAGGGCGGAGTCCGGGGGCTGTTCGCGGGCGCCGCCCCCCGCACGCTCGCCTTCATGCTGGGCGGGTTCGTGTTCTTCGGCGTGTACGAGGAAGT
The DNA here is from genome assembly GCA_944567765.1 of Carterocephalus palaemon. Taxonomy (NCBI): domain Eukaryota; kingdom Metazoa; phylum Arthropoda; class Insecta; order Lepidoptera; family Hesperiidae; genus Carterocephalus; species Carterocephalus palaemon. The sequence continues at coordinate 1,038,769 of OX155663.1, forward strand.
TAAGATTAGGTTGGAGAAGCAGCTGAGTAGGTAGCGAAGAAGCATTTGAGTGGGTAGCGAAGAAGCTCTGAGTAGGTAGCGAAGAAGCATCTGAATTGGTAGCGAAATAGCATCTGAGTAGGTAGCGAAGAAGCATCTGAGTGGGTAGCGAAGAAGCATCTGAGTGGCTAGCGAAGAAGCATCTGAGTGGGTAGCGAAGAAGCATCGGAGTGGGTAGCGAAGAAGCATCTGAGTGGGTAGCAAAGAAGCATCTGAGTGGGTAGCGAAGAAGCATCTGAGTGGGTAGCGAAGAAGCATCTGAGTAGGTAGCGAAGAAGCATCTGAGTAGGTAGCGAAGAAGCTCTGAGTAGGTAGCGAAGAAGTATCTGAGTAGGTAGCGAAGAAGCATCTGAGTGGGTAGCGAAGAACATCTGAGTGGGTAGCGAAGAAGCATCTGAGTGGGTAGCGAAGAAGTATCTGAGTGGGTAGCGAAGAAGCATCTGAGTTGGTAGCGAAGAAGCATCTGAGTGGGTAGCGAAGGGCTCGTTATCGTCATGGCTCTGTCTTGGCAAGGGTGGTGGAAATCGTGAGGGATGCAGACACAGAAATTAATCAAGATGTGTTGTGTGTGTGTGTATGTGTGTCATTTTAGACTTTAAGAAAAGTAGGTAGGTACTGTAATTATCGATCTTCAGCAGCTGATACCAATGAATTGGCCGTCTACGCAAGCTAGCGAGTATGCACACGCTCAAAGTATATACTAACAATAGCTTATCCCATTTATATTGTTTATGAGAAAATAAGTAACGTCTGGGGGCACTGGGATCTTGGACTATGTTGTTTTGTTATTGTTTTGATTATAATGTTGTGTATTGTAAATATTAGTGTTAAAAAAGGTGTTTTATTAGAAATTGTCGAGCTAGCACGACCCTCGCTTGACATGTGAATTAATTAGCATCGCTTAAACTGTTTCGTCTACATTAACGATGACGATGTTTGATGATAGACGACGAGTTTGACTGACGAGTTGCGCGATGCGAATCAGTTTTACGCGTAAGTTATTGCAGTCTTGTGTTTGAGACTAGATAAATTTTATGTCCTAAGAAGTTGGATTGTAATGGTAATGCTGGTCTGTTTAATAAGCTTAAAAGTTGTATTGTTGTTTAATTAAAACACAAAAAAAATTGTATAATTTTAATTCCAAATCAGTAAATCAGATTGATTATTTCTAAAAAATCACGCTTTTTATAACGATAGCACGTTCCTATTAGAAAAGTTTATTGAGCGAAAACAAAATCAGATCCAGAAACAATAGATTTTTATTTTTGTCTGTTACACATTATAAGTACACATTATTAATCTGTAAAACATTAAGAATAGTTATATAGATTGAAGAATTTATAATTACATAGTTGGTTTTATGCTTTAAGAAAAATTCTTTTTACATTATTGCACGTGCGTAAACTTTATATTGATTATTTATGACCTAGGTACTCATGTAGGTTCAGATGTTGATTATAATAATTAAAATGTTATGAATTGTTTTTGACATTATATTTTAATAAATTGTATGAAATGTTTTTCTCTTTATTTTGAAATTTTTCATCAAAAAGCAAGTATGTATTTAAAAAAAAAGAAAGTATAACCTATGATCAAAAATATTGTTTAATGTAGGCACTAGGCAGCAGGACTATAACTTTACCAATCTACTTAATATAAACTGAAATAAATACTTTAACTTAAGGCGACATCGTATATTGGTTATGAGGTTATTGAAAGTGATATAAACTTAAGAATTTATCAGAAGAATGAGTATAGTATATAGGTAAAATAACACAGTGCAATATTATGTACTTTAGTGCAATATTATGTACTACTGACTACTGTGAAATTAAGTTATTTCTGGTGGGCCGATCCCGGCGGCACTGCAATGCCGGGCCGACCCGTGCCGGGAGTGGAGCGAGCCCCGAATAGCGATGAGCGTTGAATCAACGAACTCGTTGAATCAACCGTTGATCTCCTGTCAACGTATTAACGTTAACTGTTTATGAATCAACCCGTTGAATTCGTCAACGACGTTGAATTTAACTCGTGCGTCTCATTCGTTAAATCGAAAACGCAAACGAAACTTAACGAAATGCCAATGTCAACGTCAACTGAGAAAATTAAAAAACGAACGTTGAAAATAACGTCATTGCGAGCGACGGTCATATCATACAATTTGAACTCTAAGTATCATACAAAAGAGTTGATTTTCGAATTAGTACTTAATTACTTATCACTATTTTGGTGAAATGGCGCACCCCGCTCGTGCCGCCCGAGAGAAACATGTTTAAACTAGTTTGGTTGTTTACGTTTACGAACGAAGTTCTCTTTCTTTTAATATTTGATTGACAGTTTGTGACTAGTTGTAGTTGCGCGGATGGATGTGTACATAAAATCATAAAAAACCAACATAAAAAATATGGAAAAAAACAAGAAAACAAAATATATATCTATAACAAAACTATAAAAAAAATATTGTAAATAGTAATTGATTTGTGCACATAGAATCAGATAATCTTTTAAATACGCGTGAGTAGAATAAATGGTTTATATTAATAGCTACATATTTATATTCTATTCAGTCAGTCCTAAGCCTGAAGAAAAAGTATGAAGGGCAGGTTATCTAAGTAGAACCATCAATCAAACGTTTTCGAATACTTGAATTTAAACCCGAATAAACCGTTCAACGAATGAAAGTTGTAAGTTGACGTTGTTGTTGACATTAGTAGTAGGTACGTTAACTCGTTGACGAATTCAACGAGTTGATCAACTCGTTGATGAATGGGAATCAACGTTAACGTTTCGTTAACGGAAAAACCGTCAACGACCCACCGCTAGCCCCGAACATCCCGGCGAGTCACAAAAATCAGTTTAATATACTGGTCCCGACGTGCGGGAACTTTCAGATATTAAGCTGAAAAGAACAGATACTACACTTTGATCTTAGCCAAAAGGCCGAGAAGCGATACCCGACTAGGGATGTTCGATATACATCGATGTATCGAAAACATCGATGTTTACCATTCGATACATCGAATCGATTCGATACATCGCTACTAGTCGATGTTTAACGATATATCGATGTATTTTATTCGATGCATCGAATAACCACCTCATAATATTTATAAGTTTTCTATAATAGTAATTTACAATTTCAATAAACTTACACGGATAATAAAGAGCATGTCGTTAATAAGATCCACACAGCGTTTTTAAAACTGAAAACGTTATACAGGATAAGGTTTTACGTTGGCTGAATACATCACCCCATACCTAAATAAAAAAGGTTTAATTAATATGAGCGCGAAAAGAGAACTTCCACTAAGCCTGCACGGTGCAAATAATTTGGAATAAGAATCCGGAGTACCTTTTTGAAAAAATCCACTGGGTTAAAGATCATTCTTTTATAACTCGTCGCCCGAACATACAAACGTTACTCAAAACGCCAAGACATAGAACTGCCAGATTCAGGGGCTGTTTCAAATTTGCTGCAACAAGAATATGGAACGACTTGCCTCCTCCGATAAGAACTAAACAAAGCACAGAAACATTAAAAGCCAAATATAAATCGGCACTATTAAGAAAACCCCTCCACCAATCCGCATTGGAGCAGCATGCTGGAGTATGCTCTAGAAGTCTAGACCTCCCGCAGCATTGTCTGTGGGGGAGACCCATGCCCTGCAGTGGGACGTCTTTGAGTCGCAGCGATTAAGAAAACAGCTTGCTGTAGAAAATTTGAAACACGCGCACTGGAACTGTCTACAACTAAAAAAAATATTTTCTTCCACTAGCACCTAAAAACTAACCCTTCCTTTAATAATTAGTTCGGACTTGCACATACACATATACATACCACACACACACACGCACACACACACACGCAATGCAACAGTGACGTTCTTGTCAAAGTTTTTTTTTTGTTTGTTCTTTAAAAAATAAAATAAAATAAATTAGGCTACATTTTAGTAGGTTAGTAATTTTAGTTCTACTGTTTATCAGCTGGTATGGGGGAACAACGGACACATACCCGCCTTCCACCTTAGGGTATAGGGGCGGTCTGAAAACCAGCGCTACACGGATCTCCTAGCCCCGCAGTAGCAACAGCTGAGACAGCTCCTGTTGTCATTTTGTTTTAATTTTTTTTTGTAATCCCTACCACTATGGCAAACCTATACCTAATTACAAATTAAACATTTGAATTTGAAAATTTTAATTTGAATAATCCATAGACCCGTCCAAATAACGAAGGTCGCTTGTGCGTATACCTATATAATGCTGTATAGCGGTGACAGCCAGTGGCTATCGAAATCGCATCTCACTCGAGCGATCCGGGTTCAAACCAAAGCGGCACGCGCCGATAATTTTTCATTCAATTCTTCTTTGGCAAGTTATGTGCGATTTAAGAAATTAAATGCCACTTGCTATAACGGTGAAGGCTCACATCGTGAGGAAACCTGCATGCCCAAGAGTTTATTGTAATGTTCTCGAAGGCATGTGAAGTCTGCCAATCCGCACTTGGCCAGCGTGGTGGACTAAGGCCTAATCCCTCCCAATCTGAGAGGAGACCCGTGCCCAACAGTGGGACAATGAAAGGGTTGTGATGATGATTATATCTGACTACAGAGTAGCGGACTGTATGTTTACTACGTCGAAGAGGTCTTCACTTCCTCCCTTAGGGAGGCGTGGAGTCGGGGTCGGAGTGTTGCTCCCTGTCCGAGGGCTTTCTGCTCGGCCCATGGATAGGGGCCGGATATGGGGGTGGTCCCCAGGGGTCCTGAGGTCGTCTTCGTGTCGTTCTTAGTTTCAGTGATGGTCCTTGTTTTCTTCTATCTTCTCTCGAAGAAGATGGGCAAGTCCAGGGTGTCAATTCGGTTTTCTGTCTTCACATTTACAATTTCTCCAAAGTTTGGAAATAAAGTATTGGGATTTTTAAATTAATTATAATTGTGTGATTACTTATAATTATTGTACTTGATTAAAATTGTAATTTTAAATGTTACTTCAAAAAAAATTTTTATTCATAAAAAGAAATAAAGTATTAAAATTTCAGATTGTGTTTCATTTTTCTGTCCTATATTTTGAACTATAACGCTATTTTTAAGGGACACTTAAAAAAAACGAGTTATATCAGAATCTATACTCATTTTTATAGAAATATATATTTTTAGCGATGTATCGATACATCGATGTATTAATTCGATATATCGAAAAACATCGATGCAAACTTTCCGATTGATACATCGAAAAAAACATCGATGTATATTTTAAATGGACATCCCTATACCCGACTCAAGCTTCCCCGTCGTTATATGGTTCCGTCCAGAAGTCTCAACAGCGTGATTCAGAATACTTTTTCGCAGCGCCATCTAGTGTAAAGAATGAACACTATTTCGTTCGTTAGTCAGCGCCATCTAGAATATCTGTATCTGAATACTGTTGGGCACGGGCACTGCCACAGCTTTCGGGAATGGGAGAGGTAAAGATAAGCATATAGAATATTCCACCACACTGCTCCAATGGGGATTGGTGGAGGCATCTGGTATACCTATTATGAATTAATTACTTTATACTTATTACTTTTTATTATTCTACTGCTTGCTGGTTTTAAATGCAATTAATTCAAGTTATGTAAATGGTGGTGGTGATTGTTGGTTGGATATTCGGTTTTAATATCTAATTATAAGACGTGTGGCGTAGTTTTTGTTTATGGGTAATTGTTATAAATTAAACAAAACCAATAACAATAAATTTTATAGCATTTTATTAAATTACTCATTTAATTAAAATTACAAACTGGAATTCACAGCTTAAAAAATTACATACATACTTGTACAAAAATCAATATCATAATAGGAAAGATTAAATAAAAACAGTGCACCACAAGACGAGACAAGAAACGATATTAATTTACATAAGCTTACTAGAAACAGTTTATAAATACACTTTTGAATGTTAAGTACAAGAGAGAACCAAGCCAATGCGACTTGAAATGGTAGTATTTTTCACCAAATGTCGCTACTTGCAACAAACTGTGAAATATATCAGCATATTTTTGTAACCAATCTGTATTGATAAATCAAATTTAACTTCCAATATGATCTGTAATATTCTACAGTACATACTGTATATATGTATATATTTTATACAACTGTTGCATGTGGCCCCACGTGGCGATCATAAACAAAGTAGCTAAATATGTCAACAATATTTATAACAAGCTTATAAAAGTATGTTAGTTACTGATAAATATTTGTTTAATACGACCAAACCACCTGGCATACATGTAACGCGAAGATCTATCATTAAATCAGTTTAGGCAAAGTTGAACTTTACTTCAAAAAATTAACTATTTTTCTTAATCCTTATTTCAGGCCAAGCTTATTCATGCTTCTACATAGAGACTCTTGATTTAACTTATAATCACTCAATCTCCAACATATTTAAACGGTATTTAAATTTTAAAATACAAATTATTTTCTTAATTACAACTGAAAAACTTGCATAAAACGTTCATCTTGTGAATAGTAAAATGCTTTTTTACCGTTTATTTAATCAAGTACGTCTATTATCAGTTGAGTGCAAATAGTAATGGTCGTAGTAACAAACCGTGTAAAATAGCAGCCCAAGAAAGTATCAAAATTGAAAAAATAATACCTTCAGTAGAAAGATAAAACATGGACACTTTAATAAAATAATTGCCTTTTTACATCAAACGTATCATGAAACAAATTAATTAAAAAACATCTTTACTGAGAAAATTAATATAAACTGAGTATCAATCGAAACGATCGGAACGCTGATTGTTTTAGGGGCTATAAGAATTAATTTGTAATTATTTAATTACATACTATCATCGGTCTTCTGCCAAAATAAGGTCATCGTACTCCTTTCGAAACCTTCATTTTCATTCCTCCTCGTACATAATCACATAATATTTGATGTATAATGTGTAAAAACGATGTAGATACATCACCTTCATAGGTTTCAGTGTTCGTAAATGACATGTCAACATGAGAATCTATAAGAATATGTCACATTCTGACAAGAAAGAAAGCAAAAAGTGCTTAAGTTAGCACAGGTTTCGTAATATACTGTTTTTGTAAATTGATATATCTAAATAATACATTATTTCACTATGCCCAGTACTTTATCTTTCCACCGAGATACATCTGACCACATCATCATCATTGTAATATTAAATAAAAAGTTACTAGCTATGCACTCAATGTAACCACAAAATCACATCGGTAAATATACAAAAAACAAACACCTAGACAATGCTATGCATTAAAAACTTCTCTGCTAAGTCAAAAATAAAATAAAATATGCTATATCTCAATGGCGGTCTCAAATATTTTATAGGCACCATGAAACACCAAAAAATTAAAAAGAAATTAACATTTCTCTCTTTAAATATTCTATCTTAATTTTTAGTTAACATTATTTTAATTTAATCACACATGCATACCACCATCCAGCGCATTACAAGGCATCTAAAACGGACAATATAAAAAAATTAATAAAATTAATCAACAAGTCCAAATTACATAATAATTTAATTCATATATGAGTAGATTAAAAAATATCCATGAAATAAATATCAACCAATACACAATATAAAACGCGAGCTACTCATAGGAATAAAAGGACCACATTAAGCCAGAAGGTAGATTTTTTTAATATAAAAGACAATAATAGTTAATCGTAATCACAATGTTAATATAAGGACTCCATATCCCGTAACTGTACTGCGATCTTATTTGAATAAGCAATAAAAGATTGATGAACAAAGCAAATCAGAATGTAGATGTATTTTTTCCTATTGCGGAGGTTAAAGTCTGAATTTCAGACTCAAAAGTTTTGATTGTAACTTCGCACGCTTCAAATACAGTTAGCGGCACGAAACTATAGCTTTGCCCTTAAATGGGTAGAAGTCGAATCGTCAATGAAATTTGGAGGGGATGCGCACCTATCCCCTCCGAATTTTCGTCAGAGCTACACTTTCATGCCGACTTGTAACTTGTGTTCCATAATACAATTCGAGACAAATTTTGTCGAGACAATGTTTCGCCCTCAAAAAGCTTGTCTTGTTAGTCCTCTTGTACTTAGCAGCACAGTAATCGTTACAATAGACAATACTATACATATATGAAAACAATGTTTATTGTCAATTTCGAATGACGTTTCAATAATCATGTGACCTAGTACAGGGTGTTTCTTTTTAGATATACAATTTTAAAAAAATAACACCAAAAATAGTACCTGCTAGCAATCGCTTGACGCGGGCAAAGTGCCTAGTCAGTAGTAAGCGCTGATTGGCCAGCCGTAATGATACCGCATGCGCATCTATCCCCTCCGAATTTCGTTCCGTTAAACGTTCGTGACATTAATAGTATTCAGTGTTCACAAATTGCACATTTGATGTTCTATCACGTTTTGACACGTAATCCACGATAATAAGCAAAAGTGTACAAAATTGGTTAGTGTTAGGTATCACTTTTACAGCGAATTGTAATAGCGCTCTGGCACAGCCCTCGAGAGAACTGATTAGAGCTCTTTATAATCTAGTTAACATTGCTATAAGACGTACTCATAATATAATTCCCTATAGAGCGACATTGTCGAGGTCGACAAAGCTCTTTAAATAAAGAAAAAAAATCCCATTTTACACTTCATATCGATGGAATGTTGGAAATGTTATTTTTTTTTCAGTATTATATATCTAATAAAACACCCTTTAAAATACTGCGTATTTACTTTGAGTACAACCAGTTAAACCCGTATAGCGCAACTAAGGGCGTTTCCACACTCCGGTACTGACGAGTTTTAATGGTATATCCACACTATCGCGATTTGGCTAACGTCTAAACTACTTTAGATAAACAGTATCTATGAATCTTCTATTACAAATGGACGGTAGGCATTTTATCTTTTAAAAGCATGTATGATAGCAGATATATCAAGCTGAGATCAAGGATTAGAATGGAGAGAGTTGCCGATTTAAATTCGAACTAAGAAATTACTAGCAGGACTTTTACTAACACCGACTTATCGAAGAATTGACCGAAGAATTATCCTACTGAATTCTTAACCCACTAAATGCATTAACTCGCTTTGTCTGGATTCGACGTCACTCACATATTATTATGACATCAGCAGTGGATACTTTCATGCTCGTTTGCAATTTATTTACATAAAAACTCGTCAGCACAGAATAGTCAAGCGTTAAAAAAATGAGCATTCGAACTGCTATTCACGTATCAACTAATTCTTAACTAGCGACAACGTCCGTACACACTACGGAAATGATACATCTATTATACAATAGATCTGATTGCAATATGAATACATCTATTATACAATAGATCTGATTGCAATATGAATACACATCTATTATACAATAGATCTGATTGCCAGTCGCCTTATATGTTATATGTTACATACATAGATAAATCCACGCCTGTCTCCTATTAGGGTAGGTTCAGACCATAGATCGCCTAAGCGAAAGTTCATACATACGTAATTACATAATTCTAGGTTAAGATTTGAATGAAATTGTTTTGCTGCAGGTCCGTTTTTCATAAATAGGAGAATTTCAGGCGGATTAAAAACTTTCGACATTCGGGTTGGCCACTTCCACTGGGTTCCTTTTAAGAGAAGCACTTTGTGCTTAAACGTACTTCATCTGTCAAACTGACAATTTTTTTAACAGTTTGACCAAATTTGACAGTTGAAATCGTACGTTTAGAGCTGGCTCACAATCACGGTAATTGTACCCTACACCTAAAATGTGACTAAAAAAAAATCTACTAAACCAAAAATGGTTTACGTAGTGAACAGGCGACTGAAATTCATTCACATACTAGTTACCTCCAGTAAATTATATGACGGAGGATCTTTAGCGACTAAAGGTCTCCCTTGTTAATTCGGCAGTGGGCAAATGTGTAAATATAATTTAATTTCAATAAGTTAGTGTCGGTGTGCACATTTTCTGCTGTGTCTTAGTTAATTTGTTTGATCGGTTGTTTGATCGATCGTCATAATCTGGATGTCATTACGTAGTCTGCAATTATCTGTAATATTGAAATATTTACTCTTTAAATGAGATGACAAAACGTTTGTTCTGAAAGATCCGAAATATATAATCAGTTTCTTTTTAACTTCGCAGTTAATTTGACTTTGTAATATACAAAAAAAAAGTGATATGATCTAACATTCTATCTACAATGCCTTTTAAGCATTAATATACATATAAACAAAAACCGAGGTACATGAGTCACCTTCATAGTTAACAGAGCTCGGCACATTTCGTTGACTTTAGAACGAATAAAAATAGCCACGCACTGACGAGAAGTAAAGCAAAAAGTGCACAAATTAGTTCAGTTTAACTATGCCACATTTATACCGCGTGTAACCCATCTAACTAATTTCACTCTTCATATATCGATGATTTTAAGAAATTTGTGTAGCGAAGCAGAGAAGTGTATTCTGAAATTTGGTTAGGAACAAAGCTATATTAAATCTCTATAGTGTGCAGTGATAGATGTTTGAAGAATTTTTGTATATAAAGGATTTTTATTGCGTTTAAACTTTTGTTAAAAATATTATATTGTTAACTTCATAGCTTAATGATAGCAGGCAGTTTGAAATATCAATAAAAATTATTGCCTTTTCAGTTTAGATTGATATAAATCATCCGAATTAATTAAAAATGTCTTAACATACGATTTCATTTGTCAAACTGGCAGTTTTCTTCGCTATTTAACAGTATGTATTTGACAGAATGACAAATGATTGTGACAGACAATTTTAATCTCGGCTTACTTATCCCTATACATCGATGTATCACAAGCATTTTTAAAATCGTCTGTACTGTCGTCAACCTTTAGCCTCATCCTTGAAACCCCAACCCTTTCGTCCTGGCGTATTGTACCACTAATTTTGTGCTATAATATGAACCACTACGCTACCGAACCCCCAATTGACATATTATTAAACTAATCTTAACTTTAATCACAAGCGAGTGATTAAATGATACTCAAATCTAACTGGTATAATTAATTATTGTTATATTAAATTATTCGGATTAGTGGAAACATCCAACATTAGAAGGAAAAGTGCTTTTCTTTGACGTTCTTTATATGATCTATCGACACAGTAATGTTATTTCTTTTATGCTTAATAAAGTTGCTCTAATTTTTAGTGTAATATTTAGGTAAATTTAAAATGTTCGTTTTTGAAAAATAAAACATGGATATATTAAATCAAACGAATTTACAAATTAAGTTTATTTGTAATTAGACAACTGTGTCGCAAAATCGAAGTCATCTAAAAAGTCTGTCAATACGATATGTAAAATACATGTTAAGCATATCAATGACAGTCAAATAATTTCATTTCAACATGCACATCACAATGTAAAAAACTTGATAAACAAAACTAACAGCATTTCAACATTTGAATCTACCCTTTTTTCAGTTACCACATTTTTTAAATACATATACACATTTCTAAGTGAAACCACGAAAATAAGTTAAATTTACATTCAAAAAACCAAATGTAACCACGGCTTCCAGCTTCCGTAGATTTTACAACAATTGATTTGATTTATTTATTCATTTTATATTTGATAATGCAACTCATAATATTTTTTTTTTACAACTCGTTAAAAAATATAATTACTTTAAAATTAAATAACATACTGAATCGGTTTATAGATAAACGTTTTTTATCTAACGTAAATTTCTTATTCCAGCAGTATACTATACTGAATTAGTCAGAATTCGAATGTAACCATATGACATTTTGGTTAAGTGGACTGCACACTCGTTCTGACAAACTGTCAAACTTACAGACATATGTGAGAGTTTCGTCGAAAATATGCAGCCGGTAATAATTCTCTGTACACGTAAATTAAGAATATACATACTGTAATTGCTTATTATCGTCATAAATGGAAATATTATTCACAGCCATTTTATTAAGGATCCTATTTGATTTTTTAAACGATACGTAAAGAGACTTCATAAATATTCTGTCAAATCATCAATTTACAATCAAATCACAACTGAGGTATTCGATTGTACTCTTAACTAGTTTGGATCATAATATTAGAATCTTTTTCGTTTACTGTTTATCAATAAGTAAACCTATTACAGTTAAAATTATACATGTTGTGTGATATATAAATAAATAAATAATTATCATGGACATCCTCACACACTGACCTCAAACTAGGCAGAGCCTATACTATGGGTGTCAGAGACTGATATACATACATAAATATTTTTAAATACATACTTAAATAGATATTAACATCCAGACAGAACAACACAAGTGTTCGTCACACAAATATTTGTCTTGAGTGGGATTCGAACCACGAATTCTTGCGCAACAGGCAGGGTCACTACCGATTGCGCCAACATACTTCATATTTCGCTGCCACCCATAGACGTCCCACTGCTGGGCACGGGTCTCCCCCACAGACGCAGCTGCGGGAGGTCTAGAGCATACTCCACCACGCTGCTCCAATGCGGATTGGTGGAGATACTTCATATTTACTACATATTTACTACACCATTGTAACCCAGCGTTTTATATGAAACCTTACTTTACCGAACAATTAGAATTTAGCCACATTGAGTGTAAAAAATAAATGAAATAGAAAAACAGTCTTCATGCGAATTCGTAAATACGATGGTTCAAAAGAATATAAGAAGTGCCACCACATAACAGCTGCCGCCAATTTTTCACTTATTCACGCCATTGTTTCCCCAAAGGGGTAGACAGAGGTGTGTATTGTATCTACTCTTCACCAGTTATGTAATAGGTGAGCATATTGCCATACACCGGGCGAAGATACAGTTATGCTCTATCAAAGTTTAATAAGTTGTATGAAAGCTAAATTAAAATATTCGGTAAAGAAGTCATTAAACTGCTTCCAATTTTATTAATATTATAACTCTCACATTCATTAAATTATCTAATTAAATCTATCACTCTAAGCCCTATCCACCAACAACACAATCGACATTCACATAAGTTTGAACTTCTGTTATAGCGAAGAAAATATTTAAAGTACATTTTGTACATAACAATTTTAATTAAATAATATCTGTATTATTTATTTCATATTTTATCTGTTACGTCTAAATGGCAAGCTCTATATTAAAATGGTAACACTGAAAGGTTAAGTAGCTTCTTAGTAGGATAGAGATGGTGCTGTATTTTGAAAACAAACAGTTTGATCACAATAATATCAAAATACGGAATGCATCACCAGTATATTTAATTAAAAATAATATCAATTATGAATAAAAATACTCAATTATTTTTATATACATCGTAAATATCTTAAGTATAACTTCTAATAGCAGTTTGTAAGCGATTAATTTATAAATTTAAATTGTCTTTAATTTCGTTTATTCATAAACAGACTAAATCATTGTATAAATTATACAGATTATCAGTAATAGGTACTCATTTTGACACTATTTTTAACATGTGAACTGTCTGATTTTATACATAAATATAGTGATTATACATATTTTAGTTTGATTCACAATACATTAAAATTCTACATCGGGTTTCCTCTGATAAATTGTATAAATAAAATACTTTAACAATGCAGTAGCGTAGTCTTATGGCGGCTTTACACTCTCTCTTGTCTGTCTACAATAAATTTTTAACATAAACGTTTCTTCAATATAATCTCATTTCTTATGTCGGCATAAATATATAAATTCAATTTTATTTTAGTCAACTTTCAGACAATTCAAAATAGTATTACATAATAATATTGACAGACAAAATGTCATCAATTTTTATGACATGAAAGTTTGACAGAATGTCAAATAAAGCTCATGGGAGATTCGATGCGCAAAAATGCAACTTTTGTTGCGAGTGCGATAGCCGCCATTGCATTGGGACGCGTGCACGCAAATTCGTACCTTACGCAAAAAACGGGTTTAGTACAAACAAATCGTACAGATAATCGACTATAAAGGCTAGAACCGTGTAAAGCTATTCGAAACGCTAAGCGAAAAGCGATCCACAACCACTAACACAGCACCTCGTGCTGGAAGAAACGCTGAAACAAAGTAATATAGTTTTATCATGTCATCAATCATAATTAAGTTGAAAAATGTTTTGATGAAAATTTTGCGGCGCGGGGTATTCGCCTAGTTCACCGTTATATCTTGATTAATTTCTGTGGTCTACCCGCAATTTGTCGTGCTCGAGAATACAGCCCAATGGACTAGAGGTGGTAGCTCGCTGCGACCTATAGACCTCCCACTGTTGGGCACGGGTCTCCCCCAGAGACACTGCTGCGGGAGGTCTAGAGCAGTGATGGGCAAACTACGGCCCGCGGGCCAACTCCGGCCCGCGAAAGTATTTAATCCGGCCCGCCGAGGGTCCGTCGACATGGATAGTATATGGCCCGTTATAATTACGTTTTGACGGTCGAGAAGAAAAAGTGGATTTTACTTAGTAGAATAATAGTTAAAATAATATTATTTTTTAGGGTAAAAGGTATTTTGTAATATTTGTGTTTAATGCTGTAATGTTTTATAAAATTATATTAAAAGCTTTAACACAAAATGCATTTTTTCTATAATTCTGGCCCTTCTCTAGAATTTCTAAGCCTTTATGGCCCGCCATTAAAAAAGTTTGCCCACCACTGGTCTAGAGCATACTCCATCACGCTGCTCCAATGCGGATTGGTGGAGGGGTTAGTCGCCAACCCAGTGTCGAATGTTCTCAAGCCACCGGAAGGTCTTCGACAAGGCTTAACGACTGTTTCCAGAAAACAACCGGAACCGACGGCTTAACTTGCCCTCTGAAACACGTCCATGAATTTTTGGCTACTAGCGGTCACCCATCCACAAACCGAGCGCGCCCGTAGTCGCTTAACTCTTTCGATCACATTGAATCGACGAGTAACACTAAGTTTCTTGCCGTGTTCTTCTCGGTAGCATCAACTTTGTGAACCGGCGGTAGATAAAAAATGTTATGACGTTCGTTAAGCGTATACAAAATACCATTTAATGAAAAATAAATGAATCTGAATTTGTTGGGTTGCCAACAGACGCTACGAGGTGGTAGCTATGTTCCCACGCTCAACAGCGGGGAAGTCACCGACGGGGTTTACCCCTGGAGCAATTTCCCGGATAGAGGGGATCTCCCCTATCTCCGAATTCCCTCAACGCAAGAGCGCAACAGCACCGCGGAAGAGGAGGAAAGGTCGGTCTGTCTGTCTGTGGTGGCTATGGCCCGTAGCGTAGGCGGCGTGTACTCACGGGCGGCAGCGCGCGCGGTCACCACAGCCGCGGCGCCGCGTGGCCGGGGAAGCCGGCGTCGCGCGCGCGCCAGTACTCCCCCGTGAACACCCACGTCTCCTCGCCCCCCTCCACCGCCTTCCTGCAATGGTCGGTCTGTCTGTCTGTCTGTGGTGGCTATGGCCCGTAGCGTGGGCGGCGTGTACTCACGGGCGGCAGCGCGCGCGGTCACCACAGCCGCGGCGCCGCGTGGCCGGGGAAGCCGGCGTCGCGCGCGCGCCAGTACTCCCCCGTGAACACCCACGTCTCCTCGCCCCCCTCCACCGCCTTCCTGCAATGGTCGGTCTGTCTGTCTGTCTGTGGTGGCTATGGCCCGTAGCGTGGGCGGCGTGTACTCACGGGCGGTAGCGCGCGCGGTCACCACAGCCGCGGCGCCGCGTGGCCGGGGAAGCCGGCGTCGCGCGCGCGCCAGTACTCCCCCGTGAACACCCACGTCTCCTCGCCCCCCTCCACCGCCTTCCTGCAATGGTCGGTCTGTCTGTCTGTCTGTGGTGGCTATGGCCCGTAGCGTGGGCGGCGTGTACTCACGGGCGGCAGCGCGCGCGGTCACCACAGCCGCGGCGCCGCGTGGCCGGGGAAGCCGGCGTCGCGCGCGCGCCAGTACTCCCCCGTGAACACCCACGTCTCCTCGCCCCCCTCCACCGCCTTCCTGCAATGTTCACACGAATACCGGTAAATACCGGTAAATTGGAGGACCTCAGTCTGGTCTGAAGTTTCATCCACACCGAATCGACTCATGGCCTACTACCACCATGCGTTTCTAGCGGTCTTTTTTACGGCGAACTAGTCTTCTGTGGAATGAGCTTCCGACTGAGGTCTTCCCTTCGAGCTACGACATGGAGCGCTTCAAAAAGAGTGTGAAACGCTTCCTTCAAGGCAGGCAACGCACCTGTGATGTAGCAATAATAGGCCATGTATAATAGGCAATATTTATTCAAACTTCTTTACTACTATACAAACGGAGTTTCATAATTTTTTTCCTCTGATAAACTATCAGAGATCATTGGGAATTAAATTCAATTCAGCGAATGGGCATCCTTAACCCGAATACAAATATTTATCTACGAAATAAATATCTACCCCGACCGTGATTCTGCGTTCGCAGTCAGGGTCACCACCGCACCACTGAGTCGCAAATTGCGTGCGCGCCCGTGAATGCGTGCGTGCGCGCCCGTGATTGCGTGCGTGTGTGCGTGCGCGTGTGCGTGTGCGTGCGCGTGTGCGTGCGTGTGTGCGTGCGCGTGTGCGTGCGCGTGCGCGTGCGTACCGGAACCAGGCGGGCGTGTGGTCGGGCTGGTCGCGGCGGCGCTCGCGCTGCGCCTGCTCCAGCTCGTGCTTCAGCTGCTCCGCCAGCTCCACGTCGCCCTCCTCCAGTGCGCGCTGGTCGGGCCTGCAATATGTTAATATTATTCTATTAATAAATAAAAATAAAAAATCTTAAAATTATACTCTAAAAATATTTTTTTTAAAAAGCTTTTATAACTTTTTGAAGTGAAAACTTCTTTAGCGGCGTTGAGCACTTTTTCTGTAATGGGTATAAAATCTTAAACTCGCGTCAGGACACGTGACCTGATCGAAAAAGCGTAAGACGGATGGAGAGTAGACAGCTATCCCCTCTCTACGGCGCGGCGAAAATGTATGCCTGGGCCTACTGTTAATAATCAAGTTTTCACTTCTGCCGGCACTCCCGGAGTGCCAATTAATTTTTTTTTTATTTTCATGCATTGTCATAGGAACCTAATATGTGTGCCAAATTTCAGCTCGATAGCTTCAGTGGAAGTGGGTGAAATATTGATTGCAAGATTCCAGGACATACATGAATGAATACATACATACGAGTGAAGTTAAATAAAAGCTTTTAAAAAAAGAAGTTTAAAAAAACCAAAATAATGTTGTAACGTCGCTAAAGATTAAGCTCTATGCGTTCATTACACTGCGGAAATACCACTGGGCATAAACTACTCTATGTAAGCTTGCGTTACAAATTCAAATGTGACATCTTCCAGTAAGTACGTGAAAGGGATAGATAAACTCCAGTCATGTAATGCATGTTTAAAAAACTTGTCAATTATTTTCGAAATTGTCCTAATTGGGGTATATACGCCGATCGGGCTGTTCGACTGACAGGACAGTTCAGTGATCAAGAGCGAAATTTGAAGAGCCGAAGTGATACCAAACACAAGTGTTCGAAATTTGAAACTCCCAAATTTCGCAAGCTAAGCCGAGCCCACAAGTGGACCACGCCGGCGGGTACCTGAGGCGGGTGTCGGTGTGCGGCAGCAGGTCGCGCATGCCCGGCTCCAGCTCGTTCAGCTCCATCGCGAACCGCGTGAACCCGTAGTACAGCTCGTGCTCGGGCGGTATCGCTCCTGCAGACACATCAACGTCAGCCATCACTCGACACTCGACGAAAATAAATGAATAAATAATAATAAATATAAATATATATTTTTAAATACATATTTAAATAGATAATACTATGGACGCCCGCAGCTTCGCTCGCGCGGAATTAGACATATGGTCCAAGAGCTGGCATCAATTTTTCGGTAGGTATTTGAGGCAAGCTGAAAACTTGTCCAACGCCTCTCCTATTATATAAATAATTTTTTTTTAAATTTATATAGGTTTTGATTTTATCCCGCTACTCACCAGCCAGGTCTGCAGTTCCGTGTTGGGGTATAATAGGAGAGGCGTTGGACAAGTTTTCAGCTTGCCTCAAATACCTACCGAAAAATTGATGCCAGCTCTCCGGCTAATAGGACATACATAATGTAGGCAAATACGAAAAACTTTTATACCTACTAACTTTGCACCCCCTTTTTACCCCCTTAAGGGATGAATTTCGAAACATTCAATGAAAAACCGCCTTGGACTTCCCTGCTGCAACTGCAACGTGTATCCGGCTCGAAGGACCAAGTTTTGTGAACCAGTACAATGTCAGTTGATACAGCCGCCGGTGTCACGGTTGTGCCGCTACTGACCGGGGCGCCACAGGCAGCGCGCTACGTGCGTCTAAGACTTCTCTGCTGTAGCTGCAACCTGTATCCGGCTCGAAGGACCAAGTTTTGTGAACCAGCACAGTGTTATTTGACACAGCCGCCAGTGTCACCGTTGTGCCGCTACTGACCGGGGCGCCACAGGCAGCGCGCTGCGTGCGTCTCAGACTTCCCTCCTGCAACTGCAACGTGTATCCGGCTCGAAGGACCAACATCCGGCAGTGTCATCGTTGTTTCGCTACTGACCGGGGCGCCACAGGTAGCATGCTACGTGCGTCTCAGACTTCTCTGCTGTAGCTGCAACCTGTATCCGGCTCGAAGGACCAAGTTTTGTGAACCAGTTAAGTGTTAGTTGATCCACCCGCCAGTGTAACTGTGGTGTGCCGCTACTGACCGGGGCGCCACAGGCAGCGCGCGGCGGGCGGCTCCCCGGCGTGCAGCGCCTCCGACCAGCGGCCCTGCAGCCGCAGCCGCGCGCCGCCGCCGGCCACCGCGCCGCGCACCTCGTGCCGCGAGCTCGACCAGGAGCTCGCCTGCAATGTTGTAACGTGTATCCGGCTCGAAGGACCAACATCCGGCAGTGTCACCGCTGTGCCGCTACTGACCGGGGCGCCACAGGCAGCGCGCGGCGGGCGGCTCCCCGGCGTGCAGCGCCTCCGACCAGCGGCCCTGCAGCCGCAGCCGCGCGCCGCCGCCGGCCACCGCGCCGCGCACCTCGTGCCGCGAGCTCGACCAGGAGCTCGCCTGCAATGTTGTAACGTGTATCCGGCTCGAAGGACCAACATCCGGCAGTGTCACCGCTGTGCCGCTACTGACCGGGGCGCCACAGGCAGCGCGCGGCGGGCGGCTCCCCGGCGTGCAGCGCCTCCGACCAGCGGCCCTGCAGCCGCAGCCGCGCGCCGCCGCCGGCCACCGCGCCGCGCACCTCGTGCCGCGAGCTCGACCAGGAGCTCGCCTGCAATGTTGTAACGTGTATCCGGCTCGAAGGACCAACATCCGGCAGTGTCACCGTTGTGCCGCTACTGACCGGGGCGCCACAGGCAGCGCGCGGCGGGCGGCTCCCCGGCGTGCAGCGCCTCCGACCAGCGGCCCTGCAGCCGCAGCCGCGCGCCGCCGCCGGCCACCGCGCCGCGCACCTCGTGCCGCGAGCTCGACCAGGAGCTCGCCTGCAATGTTGTAACGTGTATCCGGCTCGAAGGACCAACATCCGGCAGTGTCACCGTTGTGCCGCTACTGACCGGGGCGCCACAGGCAGCGCGCGGCGGGCGGCTCCCCGGCGTGCAGCGCCTCCGACCAGCGGCCCTGCAGCCGCAGCCGCGCGCCGCCGCCGGCCACCGCGCCGCGCACCTCGTGCCGCGAGCTCGACCAGGAGCTAGCCTGCAATGTTGTAACGTCACCAGTGTTGCCAGTGGCAGATAGTCAAATGTAACATGAGACACCTCAAAAAGTTACATTTTCACGACAAAAGTTACATTTCCATTTTATGTGGAAAACAACACTAATACTATAATATGACACTTTATTACAAAAATCTTAAAATGTTTTCTGTCCCATTAATAAAGCATCGAAAGAATCGTGATATTTTTTGATCAAATAATTGACTATTAATCCTAAAAAAGAAAAACATATAATTAATAATGTGAAAGATATACACCAACAAATTTAGAAAAGTATATCAAAAGCTAAAATATAGGAAAATATTTAAATATTTTATTAAGTCCTAAAAGTAACGTAAAAGTTACATTTTGATTCGTGTTACATGGAAGTTACATGAGAGGGTCAAAAGTAACGTAAAATGTAACAAAAGTTACATTCTGGCAACGCTGAGCGTCACGTTTCATGTTAAGCCACAGCGAGGCGTAAGGGTCGACTCACACTGGCGCAGAGTCGAAGCGACGCGACGCGTCATGTTTTTCCGCCTACAGCATATTCAGCTCTATTGCTCTATTATTTAAGTACAAATTTCTGCTATGTAAATATGGTGGCGCGTGTGCATGACAGTTTGATCGAAATTCAAAAATCTTTCCGCGATAACAATACCTCCAGTCGGCATACCTTGATGAAGTTGAGTTTGCACGAGGTGTCGGTGCCGTGGCAGCTTATGTGCATGTCCCCGTATTGATCCACCCAGCGCTGCCCGCCGAACAGGTTGTGAACACACGTAGTCACCTGCACATACACACACACTTGCTGATTTTAATACTTATGTTATACATACGTCAATCTATATTTATAAAAGGAGAAGGTGACTGACTGACTGACTGACATATCAACGCAGGGCCTAAACTATAAGGGCTACAAACTTGAAATTTTGCACAGGGGTTCCTTTTATAATGTAGGGGAGCACTAAGAAAGGATTTCTGAAAATTCACCCCCTAAGGGGATAAAACGGGGGTGCAAAGTTAGTATGAAACTTTGCCGTTTTTGAAGTCTTTAGACGGGTAGACGTCGTTAATGGGTCTAATTCTACGCGAGCGAAGCTGCGGGCGTCCACTAGTTCTACATAACAGGAGAAACAGGCATATATTAACCTTAGTCAGGCAGATATCTAAATTGGTCCTACGAGTCAGATAATTTTTCCGAAACATCTTTTGCTGTCTATACTAGTCGTCGGTGGGGAGTTAACTTATCAATTAATAACAATCAACAATGGAACTTAACAATGTTTAAAAATTGGTCCTTCGAGCCAGACGCCCTGACCACCCACCTTGTCCTAGCTGCTCGCCGGTGGTGAGAAACCATTCAACCCTCTGCCGACGGAGACATACGAGTACGTGCACGCATTGCCGGCTGGTACTTCATCGACTTGCCCCAGAACTTGGTTTTGATGCGCTCTGCAAGAATTTTGGTCCTTCGAGCCGGTTGCCGCAACCAACCACCTTGTTCCAGCTGTAGTGTTCGTCGGTGGTGTGCAGGTGCACGTTGCGCCAGTCCGGCTGGAACTCCAACGACTTGCTCTAGAATTTGGCCTTGATGCGCACCTTCTGCAAAAATGTTGGTCTTTCGAGCCAGATGCCGTGACCAACCTTGTTCCAGCTGTAGTGTTCGTCGGTGGTGTGCAGGTACACGTTGCGCCAGTCCGGCTGGAACTACAACGACTTGCTCCAGAACTTGGTCTTGATGCGTTCCTCCTGCAAGAATGTTGGTCCTTCGAGCCGGATGCCACGGCCACCCACCTTGTTCCAGCTGTAGTGGTCGCCGGTGGTGAGCAGGCGCACGTGCACGCGCCCCGCCGGCTGGAACTCCATCGACTTGCCCCAGAACTTGGTCTTGATGCGCGCCTCCTGCCAGAAGCACCAGCGCGGCGACTCCGCGTGGCACGCCGATATCGGCGGGTGATGGGACACCTGCAAGCACGCAAATATAGGCTTTCGTAATACAAATAATTTCAAAATCCAAGTAAGTACTTCAATAAATGAAGGATTGTAGACAAGCTACGAAATCCAGGGCCGTCAGCAGCGGATTAAAGTACTTGCAGGCGGCAGCCGGGAGGTAGCCGATGCACTATCCGCTTCGACAGCTACGCAGGTGCTACGTAGGCGATGTGTGATTTACTACGACTACGCAGGTGCTACGTAGACGATGTGCGGTCCACTACGACAGCTACGCAGGTGCTACGTAGGCGATGTGCAGTCCGCTACGACACGTACGCAGATGCTACGTAGACGATGGACGGTCCGCTATTACAGCTACGCAGGTGCTACGTAGACGATGTGCGGTCCGCTACGATAGTTACGCTGGTGCTAAGTAGCCGATGTTGTGTCCGCTACAACAGCAACGCAGGTGCTACGTAGACGATGTGCGGCCCAATACAATAGCTACGCAAGTCCTACGTGGACGATGTGCGGTCCGCTACGACAGATATGCAGTACCTACGTAGACGATGCACTGTCCGCTACGATAGCTACGTAGACGACGTGCGGTCCGCTACGCGCCGCTACGCCTTCATCTACGCACCTGCTCGGCTATGAATCGAAAGCCGCGATCGCCGCGCACGCACTCGTACGTCTCCGCTAACAGCGGGTTGAACGGCTTGGAGGCGGCGCGGTGCGCGGCCGCCGCGTACGAGCTGACCGCGAACGCCGCGACGAGGGCCATGCGCTCGGGCGGGCTACACCACGTTCGCAGGTGCTACGTAGACGATGCACTGCTATCTATGACAACTACACAGGTGCTACGTAGACGTTCAGCGGTCCGCTACGACAGCTACGTAGACGATATGCCGTCCGCTACGCCGCTACGCCGTCATCTACGCACCTGCTCGGCGATGAATCGAAAGCCGCGGTCGCCGCGCACGCACTCGTACGTCTCCGCCAGCAGCGGGTTGAACGGCTTGGAGGCGGCGCGGTGCGCGGCCGCCGCGTACGAGCTGACCGCGAACGCCGCGACGAGGGCCATGCGCTCGGGCGAGCTACACCACGTTCGCAGGTGCTACGTAGACGATCGGCGGTCCGCTACGACAGCTACGTAGACGATATGCCGTCCGCTACGCGCCGCTACGCCGTCATCTACGCACCTGCTCGGCTATGAACCGAAAGCCGCGGTCGCCGCGCACGCACTCGTACGTCTCCGCCAGCAGCGGGTTGAACGGCTTGGAGGCGGCGCGGTGCGCGGCCGCCGCGTACGAGCTGACCGCGAACGCCGCGACGAGGGCCATGCGCTCGGGCGAGCTACACCACGTTCGCAGGTGCTACGTAGACGATGCAGTGTCCGCTATGACAGCTACGTAGACGATGTACCGTCCTCTAAGACAGCTACGCCGGTGCTACGAAGCCAATACACTACGCCATGTTTGCAGGTGCTACGTAGACGATCTGCGGTCCACTACGATACCTGCGCAGGTGCTATGCAGACGATGCACTGTCGGCTATGATAGCTACGTAGACGATAGGCGGTCCGCTACGACAACTACGTAGACGATGTGCGGTCCGCTACGACAACTACGTAGACGACGTGCCGTCCGCTACGCGCCGCTACGCCATCAGCTACGCACCTGCTCGGCTATGAATCGAAAGCCGCGGTCGCCGCGCACGCACTCGTACGTCTCCGCCAGCAGCGGGTTGAACGGCTTGGAGGCGGCGCGGTGCGCGGCCGCCGCGTACGAGCTGACCGCGAACGCCGCGACGAGGGCCATGCGCTCCAGCGAGCTCGCGCACGCCGCCGCCGCGTCCAGCAGCTCCGAGTATTCCAGCTCCTCGCACAGGCGCTGGAAACAGGGCAATTAAATTAATAATCTATACTAATATTATAAAGAGGAAACATTTGTTTGTAATGTTTTCACACAAAATTTACTGGACCGATTTCAGAAATTCTTTCACAATTAGAAAGCTGCATCTTCACAAAGGCTATATAATATATACTAGGTGTAAACGAAACTATTGAGTGACCGAGTGTGTTACCTCACTAATTACTATAGTGTGACGTCACATAGTATGCGGGACTTGGGCAGGGCTGACGAAAAAAGTGACACGCATCGTTTGTATCAAAATAATACGCGATCGCCGTTCTATCTTGATTAATTTGTGGTATCAAGCGACAGCAGGCGCCCCTCTCACCTGCACCAGAGCCCCCCTGTCCTCACCAACAACAGCCACCCCTGTCCTCACCAACAACAGCCCCCCCACACCTGCACCAGCCCCCCCCCCCCTCACCTGCAGCATGTTGAGCGGCTCGTTGATGGTGACCGGCATGGATATCTGGCTGAGGTCCTTGCCGATGTTCTTGTACAGCAGGTTCCACAGACTGGGCCCGCCGGGCGTCGGCCGCGGCGCCGGCAGCGCGGTGCGCCGCGTCCACCCGCCGCCGCGCGTCGCGGCGCTCGCCTCCGCTTGGACCACGGCTATGCCTGCGAACAATTCATGACGTCATTACCTTTTTTTTTGTTTAACGAGCCCGGGCGTCGAGGGAGCGACGCCGGATTAAGTGGGACTTCCACCCGCTAAAACCCACTCGGTGGCCTACTCCGGCGCTACAGGAGGGCTCCGGGATCTCTTGTAGAACGCGCCGGTCCCCTCCAGCGCTGCGCCCAAGACGGGCTCTTCCCGGTTTACACAACGCTGTGCAGCCACAAACAGCGTCGTCTTTCCCGGGGTCACGTGATGGACGGTTCGAGCTCCCCCTCTCGCCGCCCGCGACCCCAGAAGTCCCCGTTTAGTCGCCTTTTACGACAGGCAGGGGCTACCGTAGCACTATTCTGGTCCAGAGCTACAACCACAAACCCTACACGTACCTTGCCCACCCGGTCCAGCAGCGACACCTGCTTGGCCAGCGTCCGCTGCACCATCAGCGGCAGGCCGGAGCCCGAGCCGCTGGTGCACGAGCTCTCGAGGTACTCCCGCAGCGTCGAGTCCCCTGCCGCCACAGCTCGGACTCCGCCCCCGTTCTGGGAGCCGTCCACGCCTGGCGACATACAACAGTGGCATCAGATGGAATGGAGGATTATTAGGCAAGTAGGCAAGCATAACATCTTCTCGGTAACGTTTTATAAATTACTAGTGGACGCCCGCAGCTTCGCTCGCGTGGAATTAGACATTCACTAACTTCAAAAACGGCAAAGTTTCATACTAAACTTGCACCCCCGTTTTACCCCCTTAAGGGGTGAATTTTCAAAAATCCGTTCTTAGTGCTCCCCTACGTTATAAAAGGAACCCCTGTGCAACATTTCAAGTTTCTAACCCTTATAGTTTAGGCCCTGCGTTGATATGTCAGTCAGTCAGTCAGTCAGTCAGTCAGTCACCTTCTCCTTTTATAAATATAGATAGACAAGAGATATCATCCCTAAATAGGATATTTGGTACACAGATAGTCTAGAGCCCCAAACTTATTTTGTCTACTGCCCACTTTTGAGAATAAATTATTTTTAGCGCCCCCATTTTTTCACCTACTTAAAAACAACTATAACTTCAAATTAAATTAATTAATTATTGTGAGCTATATTAGCGGACATTAAACATTAATTCTAAACGCGACTTTTACTATAAATCGCAAGAGTTAACTTTAAATCTGAGCGCAGTAGGACGCCCCCATTTTTTTACTGGGTCTCTTACCGCCCTTTAGGCCTGCAGCGCCCACAAGGGGGCGTTATCGCCCACTTTGGGAAAGGCTGGTCTAGAGCCAGAGAAAGGACATAGGCTTGTAAATGGTTGCATAGTGTTGTAAAGGGTTGAAAGGTTAAAAAAAAGGGGATTCAATGAAAGGTTGTATGAAAGTATTGTCATTTTCAGTACTAGAAGCATAAAATTTATATTTTAGGCTGTTGATTAGATATAAATAAATATGGCATTCAAAGTTTGTAAAAATGTTACCCTTAATGGTGTAAAATAAACATAGGGGATAACACATTTACGGATTCATTACAAATTTGTGGAGCTAGAGTTAACGCGTTCCATCCATCCATCAGCCTTTTTGGGTCTACTGCTGGACATAGGCCTCCCTCAATCGTGGCCACTCCTCCCGATCCTGCGCCCTCTGAATCCAACGGTTTCTCGCTGTCTTCTTCAGGTCGGAGGGCGGCCAATACTTCGTTTTCCGAGACGCGGTCTCTACTCGAGGACTTTTCTTACCCAACGGCTATCAGTCCGTCGAGCGACGTGGCCTGCCCATTGCCACTTCAGCAAGTTAACGCGTTAAAAAGAATCAATTATTATGTCTAACTAGTGGACGCCCGCAGCTTCGCTCGCGCAGAATTAGACCTATTAACGACGTCTGCCCGCGTTCGGGTTGCCACTTGACTTAAAAAACGGCAAAGTTTCATACTAACTTTGCACCCCCGTTTTACTTACCCGTTTTACTTACCCGTTTTACACCCCTTAGGGGGTAAATTTTCAAAAATCCTTTCTTAGTGCTCCCCTACGCTATAAAAGGAACCCCTGTGCAAAATTTCAAGTTTCTAACTCTTATAGTTTAGGCCCTGCGTTGATATGTCAGTCAGTCAGTCAGTCAGTCACCTTCTCCTTTTATATATATAGATTCCACGCGAGAGAAGCTGCGGGCGTCCACTAGTCGTTATATAATTTCAATATCTCCCCATGAGGGTAGTTACCTTCATAGAAGGCGCTGGTGAGCTGCGGGCTGTACACGTGCCCGAAGAGATAGTTCGGCTCGGCGCCGAGCTTGTGCGCCGCGCGCGCCACCCGCAGCCTGCCAACACGAACACACACACATTACTACGCAAATCAAATAAAAACCACATGCCCAATGACATTTTTATTACGTGATAACGTCTTATAAATCGATGAACGCCTACACATACGAAAAAAAAGTGAAATCACCGCCCGTACCGCCAAACGTTACGCCACCCGTACAGCGCATTCGGAAGCGCGAAATTAAGCGCGCTCAGCGCGTAATCCGAAACAACCGTATACGCGCAAAAAACAGCTAAGTCTGAAGGCGCCCTTACGAGAAGCCCTTATATCCAGATTCAGATTCAGATTCATTTATTTTTCATTATATGGTATTTTGTATACGCTTAATGAACGTCATAACATTTTTTATCTACCGCCGGTTCTCAAAGTTGATGCTACCGAGAAGAACACGGCAAGAAACTCGGTAGTTACTCTTTTCAAAATTTACAATTTTTATAATTTGATCACATTACATTATTATTGAACATGTGGAGCTGGAGATACATCGCACCAAACATTTCTATCGTTCAAATAATCATTAATTTTATAGAAAGCTTTATTAAGGAGGTATTGTTTAATGCAAGATTTAAATTTATTCTCTGAGAGACAAGTAATATTTCCGGGTATTTTATTGTAGAAGCGAACACAGTTCCCCATAAAATATTATGATACTTTACTTAGTCTAGAGCTAGGTACAATCAAATAACTAGGTACAATCAATTCCAGAAGTGGAACTCAAGAGGCAAATGTATTTTTTTAGCCTAACGAACAACTAGACGAGTGACAACATGTTGCAGATGTCAGCACCTGTGACTCCGGCGCAGCGCGAGCACGGCGACGGCGCCGACGACCGCCAGCGCGAGCGCCGCGCCCGCCACGCTGGCCCACAGCCGCCAGGCGGGCGCGGGCAGCGGGCGCGCGGTGGCGTCCGGCAGCGCGGGGAACTCCCCGCCGTTGCACATGTCGCCCGAGCAGCACGTTATGTTAGCACCTGTGACTCCGGCGCAGCGCGAACACGGCGACGGCGCCGACGACCGCCAGCGCGAGCGCCGCGCCCGCCACGCTGGCCCACAGCCGCCAGGCGGGCGCGGGCAGCGGGCGCGCGGTGGCGTCCGGCAGCGCGGGGAACTCCCCGCCGTTGCACATGTCGCCCGAGCAGCACGTTATGTTAGCACCTGTGACTCCGGCGCAGCGCGAACACGGCGACGGCGCCGACGACCGCCAGCGCGAGCGCCGCGCCCGCCACGCTGGCCCACAGCCGCCAGGCGGGCGCGGGCAGCGGGCGCGCGGTGGCGTCCGGCAGCGCGGGGAAGTCCCCGCCGTTGCACATGTCTCCCGAGCAGCACGTTATGTTAGCACCTGTGACTCCGGCGCAGCGCGAACACGGCGACGGCGCCGACGACCGCCAGCGCGAGCGCCGCGCCCGCCACGCTGGCCCACAGCCGCCAGGCGGGCGCGGGCAGCGGGCGCGCGGTGGCGTCCGGCAGCGCGGGGAACTCCCCGCCGTTGCACATGTCCCCCGAGCAGCACGTTATGTTAGCACCTGTGACTCCGGCGCAGCGCGAACACGGCGACGGCGCCGACGACCGCCAGCGCGAGCGCCGCGCCCGCCACGCTGGCCCACAGCCGCCAGGCGGGCGCGGGCAGCGGGCGCGCGGTGGCGTCCGGCAGCGCGGGGAAGTCCCCGCCGTTGCACATGTCTCCCGAGCAGCACGTTATGTTCACCTGGCCCGCGTGACGCTTGCGGGGACTGCAATATGGAACAATTGATTGTTAAAATAGCATAGATAAAAAATATTTAAAAAAAAAAAAAAAGCTTTTTATAACTTTTATTTTATTTTATTTTTGTGCATTGTCAGCCAAATTTCAGCTCGATAGCTTCAGTGAAGTGGGTGAAATATTGATTGCAAGATTCCAGGACATACATACATATGAGTGAAGATAAATAAAAGCTTTTAAAAAAAATGCTAAAAGTACTATTAAATGGCAGATCTACCTGCATGATGTGATTAGAATACTAGTTAACATTTAATATGATAAAGTAAAAACAGGGATATACTTAGAACTTGCGAAAGCTTTTGACACACTTTGTCTCTTTGCTCGTTCTTTTTAACAAACCTGAGCATATGTGTACGTGGCAAAATCTTAAATCTTTTAGAGGATTACAGGACGTGTGAGGTACCTACTCTGCCCAAATGTACAGCATTCGTTTATTTTGGCCATCTGACCCACCTTTTAACATAATCATCATCATCATCACAACCCTTTTCTTGTCCCACTGTTGGACACAGGTCTCAGAATGGGAGGGATTATGGGGGCCTTTGTCTACCACGCTGGCCAAGTGCGGATTGGCAGACTTCACATACCTCCGAGAACATTATCAAGAACTCTCAGGCATGCAGGTTTCCTCTGATGTGTCCTTCATCGTTACAGCAAGTGACATTTAATTTCTTAAATCGCACATAACTTTGAAAAGGAAACCGGAACGCTCAAGTGAAAGGTCACCGCTGTCGTCTTATATATATAAATGATGAATAATATTTACAAATTATCGTTTATGTACAATATTCCATACATAGATAAATACATACAATTTCCTTACATCAGCTGAGTTCAAATATATGCCCTAGCTAGGAATCGAACAAACGAAATGAGTATTTTACTCACCCCGATGGCTGTCCAGTGCGGCATGTGAAGTGGTAGTGGTCACGCTGCGTGGAGCACCCCCGGGAGTGCTCCACCGTGCCCTCCGCGCGGCGCACCGTGGCCTTGTAGCAGGACAGGGCATCGCTGCACGTCTGCGCCTGCGCATCGCCGTCCTCCCCACACTCCGAGGGGTCGCATTGGTGACATTTGAACCTGAGGGTTTTTACCAGTGTTATATAAAAAGTTGGCAGATTTCACATGCCTTCGAGAACATTGTGAACTCCCAGGCATGCAGGTTTCCTCAGAATGTCTCCTTTACAGTAACAGCAGGTGAGATTTAAGTTCTTAAATCGCACATAACTTAAAAAGTCATTGCTGCAATAAATATAGAAAATGGATTTGTACCAGAATAAGGCTTGCTGTGAACGAGAATTGTTCGCTGAGACCATTAACTGTATTTTCAAGCAACTTTTACCATGTTTTCTTTTAATTTAACACAAAGCTGTAAGGAAACAAAAAATATTAATATTAGTAATTGCTGTTTTATGGTTTTGTTACCTTTTCTGAAACTTCCTTCTCCTGAGCAGCAGACAAAATATAATTTGATTAATCATAAGTAATTTCTGGTCTTTCTACTTCTACATTGCACTTATTATTCAGTTACTGCAGGAAACACAGTTGTACATGTGTACATTATGGATAGATAGATATACAGATAGCTAGAGGAGGCCTTTATCAAAAGGCACATTGAGAGGAGATAATCTAAGAATAACGACCAAGAAACTATCCCAGTTAACAGGCTAAAATAAATCCTTACTAACATATAAATGGGAAAGTGCTAATGCTATGTATTTGTAATTTAAATAATAAAGGTGGGCAGGTTGTTTGAATTTGGTTAATTAAGCACTTGGTTTACCAAATTCACCAAATTTGATTTGGCCACTTCCATCCAACCAATAGTAGCATCACTCAGCCCTTCATGTTTTTTTATTGACCTTATTAGCTAAATTGACACATCCCATAGAAGCCCAAATTAATTTGCATATTAAAATATTGTTGGTTTGTCCTTCTCCTCAACAGAAAGATGGATCGATGTTATTTTTTGCATAGATGTAGTATATGGCCTGGAGAGTGACATAAGCTATGGCAAGGAAAGCTACTAAGTAAATAGACTTAACTACACATTTAAGCACATAAAATGACACAAATCACAGTCTATTCAGCTGTGTATATGTGCCAAGTTAACTGGCTACTTTTATGAGATATTGTTGACTGACTCAGAATTATAAATAATAAAGCAGTGTTATGCCACCACTTCTTGGTTGTATTTATTTAAGCTGTATCTTACAACTAGGTACTACTAGGGACTAAAACCTTCTACTATCAAACATACTTGGTTGGCAGTCATATCTCACAGGCATGCTGGTTTTCTCACGTTTTTTTCCTGTACTGTTAGAGCAGGTGGTTTTGCCATACAGGAGGAATATCCTTACCTTGGATGGTGCACCATCATCTTATCAATTGTGATTGGGTCATCTTTGAGGTGGTTCTCCGCTGTGGGGGAGGACCCGTTCGGATCCAAATCAAGTCCTGGAAGCCCGCCTAAAAACATTTCACTTGCTTAAATTACATGTCTTACAAATGTTACGAATACAAGCATTTCTATGTGTCTAAAGTCCTAACTTATGTTATTAAATGCGTAACTTTGTTAACTTGGCTTCATTCTTAACGTACTAAATTAAATAAATATTATTTGTAACAAATTTATATAAATAAAACATGTTTTTGATTGTCTATGTAGAGCATTTAATTATGACTTTAATCAGTTGAAAAATATGTATAAATTTAGAGACTTATGAATGCAGGCATCTTAGTGTTATTAAATCAAGGAGAAACCTCGAAATTGCTTGAGTGAGTCTCATAGAAAAACAATAATAAAACACGGTCAACAACTTGCAGGATTTCACACATGATTTTATCAACTTTGCGCAATTAATCTTATGTTTTATCTTTACCACATTATGGGTCACACTGTCACTTAATGTAATACACACTTTAATTTACAAATTACTCACCATAACACGAATTTATAATTAAAAAAGTGCACAAATATCCTATGACAACGTCCGCCATTCTTCATTCATCATAACAATGAACATAAAGAATCAAAACAAATCCTTTTAAAACGTATCCCATTTAAATATAAAATATTATATCTAAAATTTGCGAAATTTGTAAAACACTTGTTATTAAATTCAATAATTAATTTAAATGTTTTCTTATGATTAAAATTACAAATTATGAAGTAACGAGAAGACACTCAAATGACTTTATTATTATTTGCATTCAAGGCCTTGATCAATTTAACATTAACTTAACATCACACCTGTATATCCGTGAAGGGGTAGATAGAGGTGTGTAATAATCGTAAAACTAGGCAAATAAAATAAAACTGAATTTTATTTCATTTGCGTTTCATAATGCTATAGATGCTACGGAAGTTCACAAAATACGATTTACCTTTCATAGCCTTTCATAGATCGAACCTCTATCAAATATAAGCCTTGCCACAGAAGTAGAACAATCATGACCTATGCCAGTGTGGTGTTCGCTCAATCCATATTAAAACAACAAAATCGTTTCACCATGGGCTTCAGAACTAACAACTATGAAGATGTATTCAAAGACATGCGTTAGAAGACTTGTTAAGAAACTGTATTTGTAACATAGCGCTGACCTTCGCCGAGGTTCGTACCTCAGAGGCTTAGTTCAATCGCACTCACACACTTCTGAAGGAGCCTTTATCTTTTTAGGCTGAGCTTTTGAAACAAACCATCCTATTTGGTGACGCTGAAAAGGTCGGCAGGGCTAACAGAAAAAGACCATTCGAAAAAAGGCATAGACTATAGAGTTTAGACCTTCTCTATAGGTTCCGTGGTGGTGGGTATCAGACGTAGTATCTCTAGCTAGATTCACAGAGTACATTTTAAATAGCTGAAAGCTAGTATGTGAGTATCTCTAGCTAGTTTGTGGTGTCAGACCAGACTAATATACTAATCTGTGGACCAGACACACAGAGTACATTAAAAGTCAGACATTTTAAATTCAAATTATTTCAAAACAAAAAGACCGTTTGTTTGTGTTTGATGACCAAAGAGTAATAATTATTGACTGCTGGGTTGGATCGCCTTTTGTTTCCACGTATCTATAAAATAAATCAGTCGCTGATATTTGAGTGTAGTATCACAGAGTACATTTTTCAGGTAGTATTTGTAAAAAAGTCGGTGTGGTAAACATGCCACGCACGAAACGCCCTGTCCAGAAGAACCAGAGGCAGTCTTCAGAAATAGACGACTCTTCGAAAAAATTAGAAAAACTTGGTTGGTAAAATTGTGTTTATAGTATTAAGTTTATCATTCAATATTTACCAGGAGTCCATAAATTAAGAGGAAACATTTCACTAAATTTAGCGGTATGCAGATTGGCTTTTACGAGGCACTTTGACGTCCTTTGAAAAAATTGAAAACTTTCATACATAGGACTGGGTTTCCCACGATGTTTTTTCACGTGTTACACCCACCCCATGTCCCCACTGTTGGGCATGGTTATCTGACGTAATGCGTGGCATTGAATTCTCTTGTTCGAGGGGGAAATGCATAGCCACGGATCTGTTACTGCCATTTTAGTCCATTCCTGGACATAGACCCCTTCCACCCACCTGATCCTTCTATAGTATGTTTGCTCTACAGAGCAGAAGCTCGTTCCTCACTACATTTGCATAGTCATGGTTTCAACTCAGTCGGTCAGTCCTAAGACATGCGGATAGCCCATTGCCACTTCAGCTTGCTAGCTTTATGAGGTCAATTATTGTTGTCCTCTTGTGCATTAATATACAATATTAAAAGCTTTTATTTAACTTCACTCGTATGTATGTATGTATGTATGTCCTGGAATCTTCTACATACAAAGTACCATACAAAGTACCATAAAATGAAAAGTAAATTAATCTAACACTGAGCAACTTTAAGTTAATGAATCAATGCCACACACATTTTGGCTCTGTGCATGTCCACATGTTGGCCAACACTTCATTTAATCTGTTTTTAATTAATTCCTATGATTTCTTTTCAGTAATGGACTTAAAGAAAAAAATGGATTATAGAGCGGAAATGGAAATTAAAAATTTAGAACTGGAATTCAAGATATTGATCGGTAGTATGCCTAAATCAATTTTGCAGAAAACTATTGGGCAGTTGGTAGGTCTTGAGAAAATGTGTTTTTTTAATTTTGTAAATTTTTTACCAGTATAATGTGTTATGTCATTTAATAAAAGTCATGAAGCTTGAGAGCACCAAACCTCCATGGGTCATAAGAGCTCATGCAAGTCAGTCACAGATGTGTTGCTACCCTTGAGAATTAAGATACCTCTAGAAAAGTGTAACTATAGTGGCAACATGTATGTTCCACATTCAGAGAGCGTGCTAAGGTTGTTTTTGTAAAACAATTGAGAACTGTCGACACTACTAACTCTACCAATTCAAATTGGAACAGTATCGTAGAGTATACTCTGGACCTTGAATATGTGTGGGTAGTAGCTTGCTGCATGTATAAAGATGGATAGCCTATTGCCAAATATTGTGCACAAATCCAGTAATTTTTTCGGATCGCCCAACGGCGAAAACCATCTTTTGTTAACTACCACAACTCACCCCGTGTCCATTGGAATGGGAGACCTGCCTGGGTAGAGAGGTCCGTCCTAGAGTCCCGTAATCCCATCAGCCCAAAGGGGAAGGCAGTCACGCTATGCCTATATATAAAAATTAATTTACAATTCTATGTTTTCAGCAAACTGAACCACAATTTCTGGAAACGTTCAATACTATGAGTATGTTAACTGCACCCTCTGTTCGTTCAGGATCACATGATGATGGTAATATTTTAATATTTAGTTGCATTTCATAGTTTATTGAATCTTTTTGTTCTACTTTACACAAACTATAATTTAGCCATATTATATTACCAATGACTAATCATTAATTTTATATTACCAAACCTATGCTACTTATTTAATCAATTTAAAGAGCCGTAGTAGAATTGAGAGCCTCCTGCCTCTTGGAAGTCAGATAAAAATGAGTGTTCATTGACTCACAAGTTATAATGTATGGCTTTAATGTACAAGTGATGGCATAAAAGTGTAGCTCCGATCGTAATTCATAGGGGATAGGTGCCCATGGGGACATAATACGGCTGGCTGAATCCGCTTACGACTGAAAACCCGCTTGTCCCGCCCCAGACGATACCATAAATTTCGACTTCGAATTCAAAGTCAGAGCTACACTTCCATGCCGCCTTGTATACTTTGCGTAGTTGGTGGAATAAATTGAAGCATTAAGTCCCTTATTGCCAAATGCCTACTTACGTAGTACTAAGACTTAAATACATAGTTATGACAACTCAAGGAAAACAGGTTTTACTCAATTGTAGTTTTGTAATCTCACTTGACACTACTCTATTAATCTTATTTTAACTTTATCATAGAAATTACTCTATCTATTTGAAATTAGAGGTATTAATTAGTTCGCAGGTTCACCTTAGATGGTAGACCTTACCAAGTGGTAGATCAAAATGTATGTTTCTAAAACTAAAATCATTACTTTTAGCTCATACTACCTTCCAATCATTTGTCATGGTTTACTAACTTACTCATGCGTCATCAGTATCATGGGTGTATGCAAGATTTTAGTTAGTTATTTTTATTACTGCCAGTTAATTTGTATTTCTGTTTGGTATACTTACTATGGTGGTATATCATGTTTTAATTTATGAGGTATACATATTTGAGGTATTTTTACAATACGACCAACCCAAACTTACTTTGGCAAACCAATTACTTTGGCAACTCAAAAGAGTGAATAAATATGTTGTTTGACAAGGCATGTAAGAAATGTGTAAAATTAATAAAATCAAATCAAATCAAATAGGTAATGTTTATTGCATCTATGAATCTTGCGTACACGCACTCGGGACTAACCGGGCGCTTTCTGGGCAGGCTACCTCACGGAGGGTTCCACGCAGGGCTCCGGGGACCGCCGCCCGCCCTCCGCCAAGCGCACGCTAGGTGAGTGCTACTATTTCTTCATTCTTCTCCCTCTCTCTCCCTCCCCACCCCCATCTCTCTCTCTCCCTCTCCCTCCCTCCCTCTCTATTTTACTCTCTATCAATCGAAGAATGCTCGAATTGATGCGAATCATTAACGGTTAATATTATCTGTCTATGGTTTAGGTTAGTAAACATAGATTTTTGACACCAGTCGGGATGTAATAGTATCTTATATCCGTCTCAAGGTTTCAGTGCATAGTTGTATCAAGCTTCATTAAAATCGGTTTGGTAGTTTTTAATTCTATCACGCACAGACAAGACTGTAATTATGAAAAAAATATTTCCGGAATTTGATAGCTTTTTTCAAGATTTATTCAATGTACAGACGCAGACTCGTTAGTTTTATTATACATATGTATAGATTTCGAGGTTAGAAAATAAGGGGCAGCGATTCGCTACAATCCGAGCATTCAAAATTAATTACTTTTACTTTTCTTGTTCGATACTTCATTACGGCTTGTACGTGGGGAAAATTTCTGGGACTGGCCACATAAAAAAAAAAAGTCTTTTCCTTTTGAAGATTTAATTATGAGGGCTTATACTTTGAAAAAAAAAAAAGTATCTTAAGTCTTATTTATCAGAATCCAGAAACTTTCCGTATGATCTAAGTAGAATATACATGCATCAAATCACTGGATTGAAGTCTTTTCTTCCTTGATCATTACTACATTTGATCGCATTCGTTTGGTGGCGTTGACATACATACATACATACATTCATACGAGAGTATTAGCGATAGTGAATGATCACTTAGGATGTACTCACATAGACAGCAGTCCATTGGCGTCACATTGTCGGCCATGACGCCACAGCTGAGGGAGATCGAGAGCTTAAGCCACAAAAGTGACGGCACGAAAGTAAGTAGGCCACAGCTATAATTTCGTGCCTCGTTTTTATATCTAAATAGTGGTCGCCCGCAGCTTCGCTTGCGTGGAATTAGGCAAGGCAACAATAGTTTCGTTTACACCTACTAATATTAAATAGCCTACGTCACTCAGTGAAGGTGTAGGTTTCTAATGGTGAAAGAATTTTTGAAATCGGTCCTGTAGTTTTTGTGTGAAAACATTACAAACAAATCTTTCCTCTTTATAATATTAGTATAGAATACCTACGCTAACCATATCCTTGCTGTGAATGTCCCAGGGCCGTCGACGATGTCGAAGTCGTCGCGCCGCTCGCGGTCGGCGGACGCCTCCGGGCGCTCCGCCCTCAAGACCGCGGCGAAGCCCGCGCCGCGCGGCCGCTCCCGCTCCGTGTACCGCACGCCCGCGTACAACAAGAACTCCGCCGTCAACTACCCGCCCATCACGCCTAAGGTAACTGCGTCGTATAATAATCTGGCTCGAAGGACCAAAAAATGACCGTCGATGTTATTTCGCTGCGATACATAGACGTCCCACTGCTGGGCACGGGTCTCCCCCACAGACGCAGCTGCGGGAGGTCTAGAGCATACTCCACCACGCTGCTCCAATGCGGATTGGTGGAGGGGGTTAGTGGTCAACCCAGTGTCGAATGTTCTTAAGCCACCCGAAGGTCTTCGAAAAGGCTTCACG
Organism: Carterocephalus palaemon; assembly: GCA_944567765.1. Lineage (NCBI taxonomy): Eukaryota > Metazoa > Arthropoda > Insecta > Lepidoptera > Hesperiidae > Carterocephalus > Carterocephalus palaemon. The sequence continues at coordinate 1,075,608 of OX155663.1, forward strand.
ACTGGTTCCAGCATTGAAAATAACCGGGACCGACGGCTTTACGTGCCCTCCGAAGCGCGGTAGCGTCCTTTTCAAATTTTGCCACTAGCGGTGGTCACCCATCCACAAACCGACCGCGCCCGTCGTTTCTTAACTCTTTCGATCACATTGAATCGACGCGAGCTATTGGGCTATTCAGGTTTACTTATACTTAGTTGTCTCTTTCTCCCGGCAGGTGGCGCCGCACACGCCGCTGACGGTGCTCCGGCAGCCGCGGCAGGGCGAGATGGTGGTCTCCATGTCCGGTTCGCCCGTCATGGTGCCCAGCCTGCACGCGTGAGTACACCACCGTTCTTTAACTAGGACACCACCGTGCCTTAACTAGGACACCACCGTTCCTTAACTAGGACACCACCGTTACTTAACTAGGACACCATCGTTTCCTAACTAGGACACCATCGTTCGTTACCTAGGACATCACCGTTCCATATCTAGGGCGCCATATTTCGTTTGTCATATAACGCTAATAAACAATCGACACCTCACAAACACACTTTCAGTATTTATTTATTTGATTAGAACGGGTGCACAATTTACACTAATTAAAAACTTTAATTACAAAATCAAAAAATTAAAAACTTTAATTACAAAATCAAAAATAACATAAAGAAAGAAAACATAATGGAACAACTGGTAAATAAAAGTGGTACGAATCGAGTAAAGCACTGTCCTTATGTCCTTACGTCTGCCGCAGCTTGCAGTCTACTGACAAGGCGAACTGCAACATCCTGCTGCAGGACGGCACGCTGCTGTCGCTGCAGCCGCAGCAGCTGCGGCAGTCGCAGGCGTACATCCCGTTCGCGCTGATGGACAGCGACGTGATGCGCCAGCTGCAGACGCTCAAGGAGAACATCGACACTGTCGTGCGCCTGGGGGAGAGGAACGGGCTGGCGCCCTAGCGCGTCGGGGACCCCCGAGCGCCGTAGGGACCCCTGAGTGCCCTGGTACCCCCGAGCTCCCATGTGACCCCCGAGCACACTGGGGTCCCCGGGGACCCCCGAGCGCATGGGGTCCCCCGAGCGCCCTAGCGACTCCCGAGTGCCCTGTGGTCCCCCGAGCTCCCTTGTGACCCCCGAGAACACTGGGGTGCCCCGAGCTCCGTTGTGAGCCCCGAGAACACCGGGGTCCCCGAGCGCTCTAGGGACCCCCGAGCGCCCCAAGGGTCTTTACAAGCGGACAGGGCGAGCGGAATGCGCGCTGTGACCGCTTGTTGTATTTAATTCTAGTACAGCTCTCGGCATGAATGTTGGGAACGAAATCCGGTGCTGCGGAGTTAAAGTGTGGGACACGTAATATAGTTGGCGGACCAATCGGCGCTTAAGACTGACCCGCTCGCCCGCGCAACACGATACCTTAATTTCTGCCTCTACGGCTGTAATAAATCAAGTATTTTTTTATATATAAAGTTACTTTTATGTGAGTGTTTTTGGGCTGCACCAATCCATTGGGGCACCTTGGTGGAGTATGCTCTAGACCTCCCGCAGCTGTGTCTGTGGGGGAGACCCGTGCCCAGCAGTGGGACGTCTATGGGTTGCAGCAGAGTGTTAGGTTAGGAACTGTTTTTAGCAATATAAACGACCCCGTGTCATGAGGAGATATTTTGCTAAGGGCTACCTATCAATGTTAATTAAATTTATAATAATAACAAACCCTCCAAAAAGGACCATTTTTGAAATAACTATTGTTCCTTGAATGTAATGTATTTTTAACAGACTTCGAAAGGAGGAGGTTCTATGTATGACTGTATTTTTTTTAGATTAGTTACTTGTTTGTATGCAATTGTTATTTGATAAGCTAGTTTAAGAATCTGTGGTCGTATGTGTGTTCGTGTGCGCGTTGTGATTTGGTTAATTATTGATGATATGGCTGTCTGAAGGCTGTGCGACCAGAGATGCGGAGTACACGTGTTTTAGTAAAACTACCTGTGTTTTATTTTTCTCATCTACCCATTTTAAAAGTTAAAAGTTTTTATTTAACTTCACTCGTATGTATGTATGTATGTATGTCCTGGAATCTTGCAATCAATATTTCACCCACTTCCACTGTAGCTATCGAGCTGAAATGCTGCACACATATTGTACTGTGTGTGTGTGTTGTGTATACACGTGTAATATGAAATGCTCAAAATGTAAATAATAATAATAATATCATTTATTGCAGGCATTAAGGTTAATTGAAACCGGTAATATAAACGAAGGCATAACGATTTTATGCACTTATGTATAAATTTAGTTTACCTAACGGCATAATATGTTCCTTGACCTAACTGCATAATATGAGTCGTAAAAGTCAACATTTAAAAATAAGACCCTATTGAAAAGTGTTCGAGCAATCCGAATGTTATTACAAAACCTCATATGTACCTAGATATATATCTAGGTATATATATATATAAGTCCGTGCTATATCCCAAGCCTATATAGGCTTGGGATATAGCACGGACTTATACCTACGAAGTTTTCGGACGAAGTTTATACCAGCTCGAAGTACAAGATCAATGCAATAAAAACTTATCAATATCAATAAAAACAATTATCGAGTGGCCTATGGGAAGAGAGATGAGATAGATTCATACGTTGTGTTGGGAGACGACTTCGATAGCTTTAAATCTTTTTTTAATTATTGGTTGATGCTAAATTACCATTCAATATGTTTAAATAAATAAGGAAAGTATTTTCTTTCAATAAGATCAACCTTATTTATGATCTATAATAATAAGAGTAGGTAATGGAGTAAAAAATCATGTTTTATTTCTGAGAACATCGTAGAAGTAGCTAAGTTTTTCTTATATAACAAGCCTACTTCCTTGCTTCAAACAATCGTTAAGCCTTATCGTAGACCTTCGGGTAGCTTGAGAACATTCGACACTGTGTGGGCCTCTCCTCTTCACCAATTCGCAATGGAGCAGCGTGGAGTATGCTCTTGCTTGATCTCCCGCACCCGTGGCTGTGGGGCAGCGGGCCCAGCAGTGGGACGTCTATGTATTGTAGCTAGCTGTGAGTATGGTACGGGAGCACTAATATTCCGAAGTGCAAGTAATTGTTAGTCCTTCATTTAATCTACATAAATTCAGGATTAATTCTACCTATATATACAGTATATTCTTTCTGCAGGTATGATAGACTATCGCAATCTTCGGCATAAAAACACGAAGACGTATACACTTTATACTTAAATGTACTTGATAACATACAGTTAATTGCGTGGATTAACAACATCAAGCAGACAAGCTATTTTAATGAACCTCAAATTTATTTTATTGCGCTTAGTAATTGGTTTAATATTTGATAGTTAATTTGCTGCTTTTATATTAAACTCAAGGATACTGAACTTTATGACTGTATGTAGATAAATTACAATATTATTATTGTTTTAAAAAAATGCATGTGTTGCCAGTCTTATACAACTCGCCAATTAACAGGAAAAAAATAGACGTTTAAAAAAAGCGGTAGCTAATTGTTGTATTATTAATAGATGCACTTTTTAATGCAAATATCTTTAGATTATTATTAATCATGATGTAATAATACTTCATTTAAAGTTGAAAGCCGAACTGCAAAAGTCCAACAATTAGACCACAGATTTTGATCGAGTAAGTACAGGTGAAATAGGCTAAAATGCGTTTTTGTTTAATTCTTGACCTTATAATACCAAATTATCGTATTCATTAGTGATTACTAATCACCTTTTGGTCCTTACTCTATGCTAATCACTAATCAGTGCTTCGGAGGGCACGTAAAGCTGTCGGTCCCCGTTGTTTTCAATGGTGGAAACAGTCGTTAAGCCTTGTCGAAGACCTTCGGGTGGCTTAAGAACATTCGACACTGGGTTGGCCACTAACCCCTCCACTAATCTGCATTGGAGCAGTAGGTGGAGTGCTCTAAACCTCCCACAGCAGTGTCTGTGGGGGACAGGCGCGGTCGCAGCCTGAAATTTTGGGGGGGGGTCACCAAAACTACGTAGTTCGGTTCGGTTCCTTGTTTCTAAACTAGATGTCATTTCCAAGTTATTTTGGCCATCGTACGTAGTTCATAAAAACTCGGCCGGACGGCAGTCGGATAGCTAGAAATTTCCTTTTATTATTTGGCAAATTTTTGAGATTTTTCAATTTGACCTTAGATTTTGGGGGCGTCATGTCCCCTGTGACCCCCCCCTTCGGACCGCGCCTGGTGGGGGAGACCCGTGCCCAGCAGTGGGACGTCCATGGGTTTCAGCGGAATCACTAATCACTGATTAGGTTTAAATCTTTGAGTTAAGTTACTTGTAATATTATGTATACTGTGGTTAAGTTTAATCGTGTTGTTTTAGTGCAGATTTTATTAAATTTTTAATACCTAGAAACACCAAAGATGTCAATGTCACTGAACAGCTGAGATTACTTGTCAGTTGTCACTTGTGCTGTCAGTCGGTCGGCGGTTGCGGTTATAGACGAAGTAGTGTGATTTGTTATTTTAATTAAAAATAATAAAAATAAATGGTCATGACTTAGATAATTACTCGAAATGTACTTTAATGTACCGTACGTAATGTACATTGTAGTTGAATAAAATAGTTTGTGAAGTTTTCATATATAAAAGTAAGAGGTTATAAAAATATAAGATTTTATTTCGAGAATAAATTATAATTTGTCCAGCGCGATGGATCCCCTAGGCACGAAACCATTAAAAGCCTATTCGGCCCCTTTATTTGTGAGTAACGACTTTTTAATTAAATTCCTATGCTGAATTTCTACGTTATGTATTGTATTAGGTACCTACTTATAAATTGCATCATTCATTGACAAAGAGTTATTTATTTATGTTAAGTTAGTAAAATCAACGCTTTGTGTACATTTATTTATTAATCTACATATTATTTATCCTTGAAAGCACTCGCAGATCCATAATCACTTAATACTAAAAGTAACCATAATCATGTTGGAGTTATCATTTTAAGCAGTTACCAATTTCAAGAAATCTATACAATATTTTAATTTATTTTTCTCTTTTTAAATATGATAAAATACATAATTGTTCAGAATTTTTATATTTGATAAAAATACATGGTTGAAGGTAATAAATGTCTAATGTAGTATGTATGCATAGTATTATTATTGAGGGATTAACAAAATGAAATGTTTAATTTCACAGTGTTTCTTTTAATTAGAATACTATATTAATTTAGAGGAAATAATACTTATAATTAATTCTTTGAACCATCATTATTAAATACATGACATAATACATTTTTTTGTCATATTTGGCAGGATTTAATCTCTGTCTGTCTGTGCATGCATGAAAAAATAAAAATATAAAAAAAAAAATTTAAAAATAAAAAACTTAGAAAAAAAAATATACATATTTATTTAATGTAGGTACTGTAATGTCTGCAGGCAGGAGCTCTGGCCGGGCTGTCCGTGGACCTGGTGCTCTACCCGCTGGACACCTTGAAGACGCGGCTGCAGAGCCAGAATGGCTTCTACAAGTCCGGGGGCTTCCGAGGAGTATACAAAGGTCAATAAAACCATGGATGTATAAATAAAGATGTGTATATGTGATGAAAAAGCGTGCGTAAAGAAGTTTTTGAATTGTTGCGCCCATCGCGTTGCTTTCGCCCGGGGCAGTACCACGGCAGACGCTACAGGACTGGAGGAAAGCTTTTCGTACCGTACGTTGACATTTTGCATGCACAATTGCAAGGACCATTCCCGCCTTCTCGCTGCACAATACTCCTGGACGCAAACCCTGAGTGCGATCTGTTTGCGGTTTAATACAGGGGTCGGTAAATTTTTGAGTCGGAAGAGTAAAAAATTACAATTTACAAAATTTCTAAGTTTTTAAAGAGCCACCAAAAAATATCTTGCCAACAATAAATAGTACATACATACTTGCATAAATAAAGTTTTCTGGTAAAAAAAATACAATATTTTTGTTCATAAGAAAAATATGTATCTATTTATACTTGCATATGGAACTAAAAAGCCGCTTCACATCCAAAGAGCCGCAGGTTGCCGACAGGTTTAAGTTAATGTCAGTATATCGGTTTTGCGAGTATGGAGAATTACTGTGTAATTAATTTCATTCTATCTCGCAGGCGTGCTGACGATGGCGACGGGCTCGATGCCCACCTCCGCGCTGTTCTTCGTGTCGTACGAGGGCAGCAAGGCGCTGCTGCAGCCGCGCGCGCCGCCGCACCTCGCGCCGCTCGTGCACATGCTGTCCGCCTGCGTGGGGGAAGTGGTATGGTGCTAGGTCACTTATACAACACACGTACACATTGACACTAGTTACTGTGGGTTTACACAACACACGTACACATTGACACTAGTTACTGTGGGTTCACACACGACACACGTACACATTCACACTAGTCACTGTGGGTTCACACACAACACACGTACAAATAACACTTGTTATTTTGGGTTAATACACAACACACGTACAAATGACACTAGTTACTGTGGGTTTACACACGACACACGTACTCATGACACTAGTTACTGTGGGTTAACACACGACACACGTACTCATGACACTAGTTACTGTGGGTTAACACACGACACACGTACAAATGACACTAGTTACTGTGGGTTCACACACAACACACGTACTAATGACACTAGTTACTGTGGGTTTACACACGACACACGTACAAATGACACTAGTTACTGTGGGTTCACACACAACACACGTACAAACTGACGGGCCCGTTGGCGCTAGTGAACCTGCCTGTTACGCGAATCGGTTCAGGACAAACATTCGTGTGACGAACACTTGTTTGTTCTGTGTCTAAATGTCAATATTATCTATTTAAGTATGTATTTAAAAATATCTATATGTCTCTGACACCCATATTACAGGCTCGCGCCTACTTTGGGGTCAGATGGCCGCGTGTGAGAATGTCCAAGATATTTATTTATTTGTTGGTTTGTTTGTTTGTTTATTTGTTTGTACCGGCTGCACCATTGCCTCGTTCCAGCTGGCGTGCGTGATCCGCGTGCCGACCGAGATAGCGAAGCAGCGCAAGCAGACCTACGTGGGCTCCCAGGGGCGGAGCGCCATCAGGATTCTCGTGGAGGTCATAACAACCCTTTTCTTTGTCCCACTGTTGGGCACGGGTCTCCTCTCAGAATGGGAGGGATTAGGCCTTAGTCCACCACGCGCCCAAGTGCAGACTTCACATGCCTTCGAGAACATTATGAAGAAATCTCAGGCGTGCAGGTTTCCTCAGGTGTCCTTCACCGTTATAGCAAGTGACATTTAATTTTTTAAATCGCACATAACATAGAAAAGTCATCGGCGCGTGCCGCTGGGGTTTGAACCCGGACCGCTCGGGTGAGAGGCGAGTTCGTTAGCCACTGGGCTGTCACCGCTCATGGAGGTACGCTCAAGGAAGATTGGAGTCACCTGACACACATATACCCTTCCCACACGGTCCTTGTTTTTGCTGTATGGTCAAACAGAACTTTACGGCGTCCATACCATAGACCCATAACCGAAAAAAAGGGCTACGCTGAAAACCAGCAGCCGCAGTTCTCTCTCAGTACCACGGCACAGGCTGAGAGTAGTCCTATTTTGTCTCTCTCCTTTTTTTTTGGCTTATTTTTATTGTGTGTACATTTGAGATAAAATAAAGATTTTCTTTCTTTCTTTCCATAGACGTCCCACTGCTGGGCACGGGTCTCCCCCACAGACACGGTTGGAGGTCTAGAGCACACTCCACCACGCTGCTCCAATGCGGATTGGTGGAGGGGTTAGTGGCCAACCCAGTGTCAAATGTTCTTAAGCCACCCGAATGTCTTCGACAAGGCTTAACGACTGTTTGCATTGAAAACAACCGGGACCGACGGCTTTACGTGCCCTTCGAATCGCGGTAGCGTCCATGAAATTTTTGACACTAGCGGTCACCCATCCACAAACCAACTGTGCCCGTCGTTGCTAAGCTCTTTCGATCACATTGAATCGACGCGAGCCATTGGGCTATGGACGCTACAGATACTGTGCTAATAATGTCTATTCAAAGTTCGTCACAGCCATGGTTGAGCTGCTTGTATGATATTTTATATTCATAAAAATGTTGACTGTTCAAGGACCCCAGTATTTTATATTAATAAAAAAGTTGACTGAATAAGGACCCCAGTAATTCATATTATGCGATTAGTAATTCTCATTTAATATTTTACTTATTAGTTTTAAGTATGTACTGAAATGCTCGGTTAATTATATTATTAAAAAACATTAATTGTGATAATTAATTTTACCTGTATTATTAAATGGTGTTTAAGTCAAATTATTGTTAATTCATTAGCATATTATATAATTAACAGTAATTAATACTAAAAACTTACTAAAAAAAACTTACTTAGCACGAGACTTATAAACAATTACTTTGTCGTCTATAACTTATCACTAACAGTCCCCAGTCTTCACACCCACTAACGAACTGACCAACTAATGTTAGTCCAGTTAGCTGAGAGAGTTATTAGAAAATTAGTGAACAATATCAAAATATTTTAACCACTGAGTTAAATAAACATTTTAACCGTCGTTCATTGACGTGAAGTGTCGTGTCACTTTGACATTTCATATGGCAGAACAACGTTTGCGAGGTCATCATCATCATCATCAGCCATTATTGGTCCACTGCTGGACATAGGCCTCTCCTACACGACGCCACTCCGACCGTTTGCGGGGTCAACTACTAGTAATCAAATAAATAAATCGTTTGCCACATCAGATTCAGATTATTATAGTTATTATAGTTTATGGTATTTTGTATACGCTTAATGAACGTCATAACATTTTTTATCTACCGCCGGTTCACAAAGTTGATGCTACCGAGAAGAACACGGCAAGAAACTCGGTAGTTACTCTTTTCAAAATTAATTACAATATTATTACATTATTATTGAACAAGTGGAGCTGGAGATACATCGCACCAAGCATTTCTATCGTTCAAGTAGTCATTAATTTTATAGAAAGCTTTATTAAGGAGGTTTTGTTTAATGTAAGATTTAAATTTATTATCTGAGAGACAAGTAATATTTCCGGGTATTTTATTGTAGAAGCGAACACAGTTCCCCATAAAACATCATCCATAAACAAGGCTGTTGCACCTTGCAGGCGTACAGGGCGGAGGGTTTCCGGCGGGGCGTGTACCGCGGGTTCATGTCGACGGTGGCGCGCGACCTGCCGTTCAGCTTCATCGAGCTGCCCGTGTGGGAGCTGCTCAAGGCCTCGCTGCGGGACCGCGCCGGCGGGGACATCAACGGGCTCCAGGTTCGATTCTGATAAAGCTTTTTGGGCTTTACTGCACCCCTTACTTTTATGCCAGAGAAAATAATTACTAGTTGGTTAGAATAAGTTTATTTATCACGGGTTTACAAATCTTTACAACTTAAAGTTGACAGCGACCGATTGCAAGAGAATTATATTAGACAGCACAAATATTAGACAGTACATGAGAGCAGGAAAAAGTTAGTGTTAGAATGACAGACATCAAATGGATGTGTTATTGTACGCCACAGCTTGATGTTCACAACAACCAAATGATCACTGATCAATAGCTAATCCTTTGCCTTATATTGATCAGTTAAATTTAGAATAGCATTACATATACATATATTTTTTCTTTAAGTAGTTTGTATTTACCTAGACTTTCGTTAAGCGTGTCCAATCACCTCATCCTTACTAATATTATAAATGCGAAAGTAACTCTGTCTGTCTGTTTCGCTTTCACGCCAAAACTACTGAACCGATTTAAATGCAATTTGGTACACAGATAGTCTAGAGCCTGAGAAAGGACATAGACTACTTTTTAGTTGAAAAAAATTGTTGTAAAGGGGTGAAAAGGGGATGAAAGGTTGTATGAAAGTATTGTCATTTTTACAACTAGACGCATAAAATTTATATTTCAGGCTGTTGATTAGATATAAATAAATATGGCATTCAAAGTTTGTAAAAATGTTACCCTTATGGGTGTAAAATAAACATAGGGGATGACATATTTCAGGGGATGATTCATTAAGAAGAATCTATTATTATGTCTAAATTCCACGCGAGCGAAGCTGCGGGCGTCCACTAGTAGCGAAATAAATTATTTGAATATGTATTGAATTTTTTTTTAAACCGACTTTACAGACAACCACTATTCTTTTCCAGAGCGCAGTGTGCGGGTCCATAGCCGGCGGGTTCGCCGCGGCCGTCACCACCCCGCTGGACCTCGCCAAGACGCGCATCATGCTGGCCGAGGACTACGCCGGCACCCGCAAGCTGGGCATCAGGCCGGTCCTGGCCGCCGTGTACGCCGAGGGCGGAGTCCGGGGGCTGTTCGCGGGCGCCGCCCCGCGCACGCTCGCCTTCATGCTGGGCGGGTTCGTGTTCTTCGGCGTGTACGAGGAAGTTAAGATTAGGTTGGAGAAGCAGCTGAGTAGGTAGCGAAGAAGCATCTGAGTGGGTAGCGAAGAAGCATCTGAGAGGGAAGCGAAGAAGCATCGGAGTGGGTAGCGAAGAAGCTCTGAGTAGATAGCGAAGAAGCTCTGAGTAGGTAGCGAAGAAGCATCTGAGTGGGTAGCGAAGAAGCATCGGAGTATGAAGCGAAGAAACATCTGAGTATGTAGCAAAGAAGCATCTGAGTGGGTAGCGAAGAAGCATCGGAGTATGAAGCGAAGAAGCATCTGTGTAGGTAGCGAAGGGCTCGGTTATCTCATGGCTCTGACTTGATCTGAGTAGGTAGCGAAGAAGCATCTGAGTATGTAGCGAAGAAACATGTGAGTAGGTAGCGAAGAAGCATCTGAGTTGGTAGCGAAGGGCTTGGTTATCTCATGGCTCTGTCTTGGCAAGGGTGGTGGGAATCGTGAGGGATGCAGGAAATTAATCAAGATAGAACGGTGAACTGGACGTATACCCATACGGGGTATACTTTATGTTTGACCCCTCCAATTGGTCTGGCTGCTGACCAACAGTGTTGAAATAGTTCCCCAAGTGTCGTGCATAAAAATCAAGCTTGAAATTGTAAGTAGAAAAAGCATTCTTTTTTCTGGAGCTATAAAGCGTCTGGCAAGGGTAAGCGCCGACGGAAAATGTCTGGCAATAGTTATTATTAATTTGTAACAAAATTATCAAAAACATATGTGAAAATCAGCCATGAGACTTTAAGTAGATACTGTAATTATCGATTTTCAGCATCTGATACAATGAATTGGCCGTCTACCCAAGCTAGCGAGTATGCACACGCTCAAAGTATGTACTAACACTAGCTTAACCCATTTATATATTGTTTATGAGAAAATAAGTAACGTCTGGCGGCACTGGGATCTTGGACTATGTTGTTTTGTTATTGTTTTGATTATAATGTTGTGTATTGTAAATATTAGTGTTAAAAAGGTGTTTTATTAGAAATTGTCGAGCTAGCACGGCCCATCGCTTGACTTGTGAACTAATTAGCATCGCTTAAACTGTTTCGTCTACATTAACTCGTAAGTTAATGTAGACGAAACAGACGATGTTTTTTTTATGGATACAAGATAGCAAACGAGCTTGCAGCACCACCCATCCGCTGCCGCCCATGACAACTGTGGCTGACTTTGAACAAAACTCAATTAGGGACTGGGATGGTTAGTCCAATTAGTTGAGAAAGTTAATTAGAACATTAGTTGGTCAGTTCGTTAGTAGGTATGAGCACTGGGGACTGTTAGTGATAGTTAGTCCTGTTAGTTGGTGTTAGTAATAGTCCAGTTAGTACTTGTTAGTAGGAGTCTCGTTCTAAGTCAGTCACAGATGTGTTGTTACCCTTGAGGACTAAGATGGTCGCCTCTAAAGAAGTGTAACCGGAAACCACACCTTTCCAACCGGACCATAATTGATCTAAAACAATTATTACACGGCAGAAATGGTTTGATGATAGACGACGAGTTTGACTGACGAGTTGCGTGATGCGAATCAGTTCGTAAGTTATTGCAGTCTTGTGTTTGAGACTAGATACATTTTATGTCCTAAGAAGTTCGATTGTAATGTTAATGCTGGTCTGTTTAATAAGCTTAAAAGTTGTATTGTTGTTTAATTAAAACACAAAAAAAATTGTATAATTTTAATTCCAAATCAGTATGTAAATCAGATTGATTATTTCTAAAAAATCACGCTTTTTATAACGATAGCACGTTCCTATTAGAAAAGTTTATTGAGCGAAAACAAAATCAGATCCAGAAACAATAGATTTTTATTTTTGTCTGTTACACATTATAAGTACACATTATTAATCTGTAAAACATTAAGAATAGTTATATAGATTGAAGAATTTATAGTTAGCTGGTTTTATGCTTTAAGAAAAAATCTGTTTACATTATTGCACCTGCGTAAACCGTATATTGTTTATTTAGGACCTACTCATGTAGGTTCAGATGTTGATTAAAATTATTAAAATGTTATGAATTGTTTTTGATATTATATTTCAATCATATACTTTATTTCATAAATTATATATGTAAATATATATATAATATATGTTATTATATATATAATATATGTTATTTCATAAATTATAAGTATGAAATGTTTTCTTTTTATTTTGAAAATTTTTCATCAAAAATCAAGTATAACCTATGAACAAAAATATTGTTTAACTTTACCAATCTACTTAATATAAACTGGCGACATCGTATATTGGTTATGAGGTTATTGAAAGTGATATAAACTTAAGAATTTATCAGAAGAATGAGTATAGTATATAGGTAAAATAACACAGTGCAATATTATGTACTGACTACTATGAATTAAGTTATTTCTGGTGGGCCGATCCCGGCGGCACTGCAATGCCGGGCCGACCCGTGCCTGGAGTGGAGCGAGCCCCGAACATCCCGGCGAGTCACAAAAATCAGTTTAATATACTGGTCCCGACGTGCGGGAACTTTCAGATATTAAGCTGAAAAGAACAGATACTACACTTTGATCTTAGCCAAAAGGCCGAGAAGCGATACCCGACTAAAGCTTCCCCGTCGTTATATGGCGGCGCCCAGAAGTCTCAACAGCGTGATTCAGAATACTTTTTCGCAGCGCCATCTAGTATAAAGAATGAACACTATTTCGTTCGTTAGCGCCATCTAGAATATCTGTATCTGAATACTGTTGGGCACGGGCACTGCCACAGCTTTCGGGAATGGGAGAGGTAAAGGTAAGTATAGAGCATAATCCACCACACTGCGGATAGGTGGAAGCATTTTGTCTACCCATTATGAAGTACATAATTACTTTATAGCACTTCTTATTCTTTTACTGCTTGCTAGTTTTAAAAGCAATCAATGCAAGTTTTGTAAATGGTGATGGTTGGATATTCGGTTTTACTATTATAATATAAATATCTAATTATGAGACGTGTGGCGTAGTTTTTGTTTATGGGTGATTGTTATAAATAAAACAAAACCAATAACAATAAATTTTATAGCATTTTATTAAATTACTCATTTAATTAAAATTACAAACTGGAATTCACAGCTTAAAAAATTACATACATACTTGTACAAAAATCAATATCATAATAGGAAATATTAAATAAAAACAGTGCACCACAAGACGAGACAAGAAACGATATTAATTTACTTAAGCTTACTACAAACAGTTTATAAATATGTACTTTTGAATGTTAAGTACAAGAGAGAACCAAGCCAATGCGACTTGAAATGGTAGTATTTTTCACCAAATGTCGCTACTTGCAACAAACTGTGAAATATATCAGCATATTTTTGTAACTGATTTGTATTGATTAATCAAATTTAACTTCCAATATGATCTGTAATATTCTACAGTACATAGTGTATATATTTTATAAGTAAGTACTTTCAAATCGACACAAACTGTTGCATGTAGCCCCACGCGGCGAACATAAACAAAGTAGCTAAATATGTCAACAATATTTATAACAAGCTTATAAAAGTATGTTAGTTACTGATAAATATTTGTTTAATACGACCAAACCACCTGGCATACATGTAACGCGAAGATCTATCATTAAATCAGTTTAGGCAAAGTTGAACATCACTTCAAAAAATTAACTATTTTTCTTAATCCTTATTTCAGGCCAAGCTTATTCATGCTTCTACATAGAGACTCTTGATTTAACTTATTAGCACTCAATCTCCAACATATTTAAACGGTATTTCAATTTTAATATACAAATTATTTTCTTAATTACAACTGAAAAACTTGCATAAAAAATTTAATTGTTCATCTTGTGAATAGTAAAATGCTTTTTTACCGTTTATTTAATCAACTACGTCTATTTATCAGTTGAGTGCAAATAGTAATGGTCGTAGAAACAAACCGTGTAAAATAGCAGCCCAAGAAAGTATCAAAATTGAAAAAATAATACCTTCAGTAGAAAGATAAAACATGGACGCTTTCCCAAAATAATTCTCCTCCTCTAATCCTTTCGAAACCTTCATTTTCATTCCTACTCGTACATAATCACATAATCTTTGATGTATAATGTGTAAAAACGATGTAGATACATCACCTTCATAGGTTTCAGTGTTCGTAAATGACATGTCAACATGAGAATCTATAAGAATATGTCACATTCTGACAAGAAACAAAGCAAAAAGTGCATAAGTTAGCACAGATTTCGTAATATACTATTTTTGTAAATTGATATATCTAAATAATACACTATTTCACCATGCCCAGTACTTTATCTTTCCACCGAGATACATCTGACCACATCATCATCATTGTAATATTAAATAAAAATTTACTAGCTAGGCACTATATACTCACTGTAAACACAAAATCACATCGGAAAATATACAAAAAACAAACATTATGCATTAAAAACTTCTCTGCTAAGTCAAAAATAAAATAAAATATGCTATATCTCAATGGCGGTCTCAAATATTTTATAGGCACCATGAAACACCAAAAAATTAAAAAGAAATTAACATTTCTCTCTTTAAATATTCTATCTTAATTTTTAGTTAATATTATTTTAAATTAATCACACATGCATACCACCATCCAGCGCAATACAAGGCATAAACGGACTACAAAAAATAAATAAAATTAATCAACAAGTACAAATTACATAATAATTTAATTCATAAGAGAGTAGATTAAAAAATATCCATGAAATAAATATCAACCAATACACAATATAAAATGCGAGCTACTCATAGGAATAAAAGGACGACCACATTATGCCAGTAGGTAAATTTTAATATTAAAGACAATAATAGTTAACCGTAATCACAATGTATAGTAAAATGACTCCATATCCCAATTCCGTAACTGTGTACTGCGTTTTTATTTGAATAAGCAATAAATGAATGATGAACAAAGCTCATCGACGTAGTTCGCAGGGTTAGCCGGTTGAAGTGGCAATGGGCAGGTCACGTCGTTCGAAGGACTGATAACCGGTAGAGAAAAGACCTCGAATGGAGACCACGACTCGTTAAAGGGTAATATCATAAGCTAGTCAAAAGCCTTGACTGGGTCATAAGTCAAAATCAAATTTGACGGTTTAAGAAAATTTGACTGTTTAAGAAAATTTGAACTGTCATAAATATCAATATTTTCAGCGTGAATTAATAAAAGTAGGCCTTTTATTATATAGAATAAGAATAACCTTACCTATACATCATAAAATAGATGTATTTTTTCCTATTGCGGAGGTTAAAGTGGTTTTAATTATGGATATCTGAAAAATCAATAAAGCCTGAATTTCAGAATCAAACGAGTTTTGATTGTAACTTCGACATAGGCACGTTTCAAATACAGTTAGCGGCACGAAACTATAGCTCTGCCCTAAAATGGGTAGAAGTCGAGTCGCCTTGCGCGGGACGAGCGGGTCGTCGGTTCGCCAGCCGTATTATGTCCCCCGCAACAAAATTCGGAGGGGATAGGTGCGCATGGGGTATGCGCACCTATCCCCTCCGAATTTCGTTCAGAGCTACACTTTCATGCCGATACTTGTAACTTGTGTTCCATAATACAATTCGAGACAATGTTTCGCCCAGAAAGCTTGTCTTGTTGTAGTCCTCTTGTACTTAGCAGCACAATAATTGTTACAATAGACAATACTATACATACATGAAAACAATGTTTATTGTCAATTTCGAATGACGTTTCATTAATCATGTGATTCTAGTACAGGATGTTTCTTTTTAGATACACAATTTTAAAATTTAAAAAAAAACACCAAAAATAGTACCTGCTAGCAATCGCTTGGCGCGGGCAAAGTGCATAGTCTGCGCTGATTGGCCAGCCGTAATATGACCCTCGCACTTATACCTCATGCGCATCTATCCCCTCAGAATTTCGTTCCGTTAAACTTTCGTGACGTGTATTCAGGGTTCGCAAATGGCAAATTTGACGTTCTATCACGTTTTGACACGACATTATGCAAAAGTGTACAAAATTGTTTAGTGTTATCACTTTTGCAGCGAATTGTAATAGCGCCCTGGCACAGCCCTCGGGAGTTAATATTGCTATAAGACGTTGACTATAACTCATAATGTAATGATCTATAGAGCGACATTGTCGAGGTCCACAAAGCTCTTTAAATAAAGAAAAAAAATGTCTCCCTTTCTTTATACACTTCATATAGAAGGAATGTTGGAAGTGTTATTTTTTTTTCTCAATATTACATATTTATCTAATAAAAACACCCATTAAAATACTGCGTATTTACGTTGAGTACAACCAGTTAAACCCGTATAGCGCAACTAAGGCGTTTCCACACTCCGGTACTGACGAGTTTTAATGGTATATCCACACTATCGAAATTTGGCTAACGTCTAAAGTACATTAGATAAATAGTATTTATGAATCTTCTATTACAAATGGACGGTAGGCATTTTATCTTTTAAAAGCATGTATGATAGCAGCTATGATATATCAAGCTGACATCAAGGATTTGAATGGAAAGAGTTGCCGATTTAAATTCGAACTAAGAAATTACTAGCAGGACTTTTACTAACACCGACTTATCGATAAATTGACCGAAGAATTATTCTACTGAATTCTTAACCAACTAAATGGATTAATTCGCTTTTTCTGGATTCGACGTCACTCACATATTATTATGACATCAGCAGTGGATACTTTCATGCTCGTTTGCAATTTATTTACATAAAAACTCGTCAGTACAGAAGAGTCAAGCGTTCAAAAAATGAGCATTCGAACTGCGATTCACGTATCACCTAATTCTAAACTAGCGACAACGTTCATATACACTACGGAAATGATACATCTATTATACAATAGATCTGATTGCAATATGAATACACATCTTTTATACAATAGATCTGATTGCAATATGAATACACATCTATTATACAATAGATCTGATTGTAATATGAATACACATCTATTATACAATAGATCTGATTGCAATATGAATACACATCTATTATACAATAGATCTGATTGCCAGTCGCCTGGTACACTTATATGTTATATGTTACATACATAGATAAATTCACGCCTATCTCCTATTCGGGTAGGTTCAGAAGATAGATCTAAGCGAATGTCCATACATACGTAATTACATAATTTTAAGTTAAGATTTGAATGAAATTGTCTTGCTGCAGGTCCGTTTTTCATAAATAGGAGAATTTCAGGCGGCTTAAAAACTTCCGACATTCGGGTCCCTTCTAAGAGAAGCACTTGGCGCTTACACGTGCTTCATCTGTCAAACTGACAATTTTTTTAACAGTTTGACCAAATTTGACAGTTGAAATCGTACGTTTACAGCTGGCTCACAATCACGGTAATTGTATCCTACGCCTAAAATGTAAATTAAAAAAAATATCTACTAAACCAAAAATGGTTTACGGCCAAACTAGTGAACAGGCGACTGAAATTCATTCACATACTAGTTACCTCTACCAAATTATATGACGGAGGAACTTTAGCGACTAAAGGTCTCCCTTGTTAATTCGGCAGTGGGCAAATGTGTAAATATAATTTAAATTAAATTAATAAGTTAGTGTCGGTGTGCACATTTTCTGATGTGTCCTAGTTAATTTATTTAATCTATAGGTTACTCAGTATGAAATAATACAATAGGTCATAATCTGGATGTCATTACGAAGTCTGCAATTATCTGTAATATTGAAATATTTACTCTTTAAATTTACCATGGTGACAAAACGTTTGTTCTGAAAGATCCGAAATATATAATCAGTTTCTTTTTAACTTCGCAGTTAATTTGACTTTGTAATATACAAAAACAAAGTGATATGATCTAACATTCTATCTACAATGCCTTTTAAGCATTAATATTTAAAGAAAAACCGAGGTAGATGAGTCACCTTCATAGTTAACAGAGCTCGGCACATTTCGTTGACTTTAGAACGAATAAAAATAGCCACGCACTGACGAGAAATAAAGCAAAAAGTGCACAAATTAGTTCAGTTTAACTATGCCGCATTTATACCGCACGTAACCCTTCTAACTAATTTCACTCTTCATGATTTTAAGTAATTTGTGTAGCGAAGCAGAGAGGTGGAATATTAATTCTGAAATTTGGTTAGGAACAAAGCTATATCAAATCTCTATAGTGTGCAGTGATAGATGTTTGAAGAATTATCGTATATAAAGGTTTTTTATTGCGTTTAGACTTTTGTTAAAAATATTATATTGTAAACTTCATAGCTTAATGTTGATAGCAGGCAGTTTGAAATATCAATAAAAATTATTGCCTTTTGAGTTTAGATTGCTATAAATCATCCGAACTAATTAAAAATGTCATAACATATGATTTCATTTGTCAAACTGGCAGTTTTCTTCGCTATTTAACAGTATGTATTTGACAGAATGACAAATGACAGTTAGAGACAATTTTAATCCGGATTACTTATCCCTATACATCGATGTATCACAAGCATTTTAAAAATCGTCTGTACTGTCGTCAACCTTAAGCTTCATCCTTGAAACCCCAACCCTTTCGTCCTGGCGTACTAATTTTGTGCTATAATATGAACCACTACGCTACCGAACCCCCAATTGACATATTATTAAACTAACCTTAACTTTAATCACAAGCGAGTGATTAAATTATACTCAAATCTAACTGGTATAATTAATTATTGTTATATTAAATTATTCGGATTAGTGGAACATTACAAAGAAAAGTGCTTTTCTTTGACGTTCTTTTATAATCCATCGACACAGTAATGTTATTTCTTTTACGCTTAATAAAGTTGCTCTAATTTTTAGTGTAATATTTAGGTAAATTTAAAAAGTTCGTTTTTGAAAAATAAAACATGGATATATTAAATCAAACCAATTTACAAATTAAGTTTATTTGTAATTAGAAAACTGTGTCGCAAAATCGAAGTCATCTAAAACGTCTGTCAATACGATATGTAAAACACAAGTTAAGCATATCAATGACAATTCAAATAATTTCATTTCAACATGCACATCACAATGTAAAGCTTGACAAACAAAACTTCAACATTTCAACATTTGAATATACCCTTTTTTCAGTTACCACATTTTTTTAAATACATACACATTTAAAGTGAAACCACGAAATACAAATAAGTTAAATTTACATTCAAAAAACCAAATGTAACCGCGGCTTTCAACTTCCGTAGCTTTTACAACAATTGATTTGATTTATTTATTAATTTTATATTTGATAATGCAATACATAATAATTTGATTTTTTTTACAACTTTCGTTAAAAATTATAATTACTTGAAAATTAAATAACATACTGAATCGGTTTATAGATAAACGTTTTTTATCTAACGTAAATTTCTTATTCCAGCAGTATACTATACTGAATTGGTAAGAATTCGAAAGTAACCATATGACATTTTGGTTAAGTGGACTGCACACTCGTTCTGGCAAACTGTCAAACTTACAGACAAATGTGACAGTTTCGTCAACAATATGCAGCCGGTAATAATTCTCTGTACACGTAAATTAAGAATATACATACTGTAATTGCTTATTATCGTCATAAATGGAAATATTATTCACAGCCATTTTATTAAGGATCCTATTTGGATTTTTTAAACGATACGTAAAGAGACTTCATAAATATTCTGTCAAATCATCAATTTACAATCAAATCACAACTGAGGTATTCGATTGTACTCTTAACTAGTTTGGATCATAATATTAGTATCTTTTTCGTTTACTGTTTATCAATAAGTAAACCTATTACAGTTAAAATTATACATGTTGTGTGATATATAAATAAATAAATAATTATCATGGACATCCTCACACACTGACCCCAAACTAGGCAGAGCCTGTACTATGGGTGTCAGAGACTGATATACATACATAAATATTTTTAAATACATATATACTTAAATAGATATTAACATCCAGACACAGAACAACACAAGTGTTCGACACACAAATGTTTGTCTTGAGTGGGATTCGAACCACGACCCCTTGCGCAACAGGCAGAGTCACTACCGATTGCGCCAACATACTTCATATTTCGCTGCCACCCATAGACGTCCCACTGCTGGGCACGGGTCTCCCCCACAGACGCAGCTGCGGGAGGTCTAGAGCATACTCCACCACGCTGCTCCAATGCGGATTGGTGGAGATACTTCATATTTACTAAATAATTACTACACCATTGTAACCCAGCGCTTTATATGAAACCTTACTTTACCGAACAATTAATATTTAGCCACATTGAGTGTAAAAAATAAATGAAATAGAAAAACAGTCTTCATACGAATTCGTAAATACGATGGTTCAAAAGAATATAAGAAGTGCCATCACATAACAGCTGCCGCCAATTTTTCACTTATTCACGCCATTGTTTCCCCAAAGGGGTAGACAGAGGTGTGTATTGTATCTACCCTTCACCAGTGAGCCTATTGCCATACACCGAGCGAAGATCCAGTTAGGCTCTATCAAAGTTTAATAAGTTGTATGAAAGCTAAATTAAAATATTCGGTAAAGTATCCATTAAACTGCTTCCAATTTTAATTCTATAACTCTCACATTCATTAAAATTATCTAATTAAATCTATCACTCTAAGCCCTATCCACCCACAACACAATCGACATTCACATAAGTTTGAACTTCTGTTATAGCGAAGAAAATATTTAAAGTACATTTTGTACATAACAATTTTAATTAAATAATATCTGTATTATTTATTTCATATTTTATCTGTTACGTCTAAATGGCAAGCTCTATATTATAATGGTAACACTGAAAGGTTAAGTAGCTTCTTAGTAGGATAGAGATGGTGCTGTATTTTGAAAACAAACAGTTCGATCACAATAATATCAAAATACGGAATGCATCACCAGTATATTTAATTAAAAATAATATCAATTATGAATAAAAATACTCAATTATTTTAATATACATCGTAAATATTTTAAGTATAACTTCTAATAGCAGTTTGTAAGCGATTAATTTATAAATTTAAATTGTCTTTAATTTCGTTTATTCATAAACAGACTAAACCATTGTATAAATTATACAGATTATCAGTAATAGGTACTCATTTTGACACTATTTTTAACATGTGAACCGTCTGATTTTATACATAAATATAGTGATTATACATATTTTAGTTTGATTCACAATACATTAAAATACTACATCGGGTTTCCTCTGATAAATTGTATAAATAAAATACTTTAACAATGCAGTAGCGTAGTCTTATGGCGGCTTTACACTCTCTCTTGTCTGTCTACAATAAATTTTTAACATAAACGTTTCTTCAATATAATCTCATTTCTTATGTCGGCATAAATATATAAATTCAATTTTATTTTAGTCAACATTCAGACAATTTAAAAATAGTATTACATAATAATATTGACAGACAAAATGTCATCAATTTTTATGACATGTTGACATAAAAGTTTGACAAAATGTCAAATAAAGCTCATGGGAGATTCGATGCGCAAAACTGCAACTTTTGTTGCGAGTGCGAGAGCCGCCATTGCATTGGGACGCGTGCACGCAAATTCGTAACTTACGCAACAAACGGGTTTAGTACAAACAAATCGTACTGATAATCGACTATAAAGGCTAGAACCGTGTAAAGCTATTCAACGCTAAGCGAAAAGCGATCCACAACCACTAACACAGCACCTCGTGCTGGAAGAAACGCTGAAACAAAGTAATATAGTTTTATCATCATCATAATTAAGTTGAAATTTTTTTAATAAAAATTATCAATAAATTTTTATAAATATTCATATAAATTTTCACACAAACAGACCGTATTCTATCCTTAGTTCACTCGTATATGAAAAACGACAATACGTCTACGAATTTCAAGTTGTCTCTATTTTTTAAATTCACTACGGCGACTTATCGAACTACATGATTTCTAACTTTGCCTGGCGATAGAATATGTGTATGTTCTTAATACAAATGCATTTAAAATATTAGTAAGTACATACTACCCAACAGAAATCAATCAAGATAGAAAGGCGATCACGCATAATTTCGATACAAATTATGCGTGTCACTTTTTTCGCCCAAGTCCTTAACAAATGTTACAAGGCTTAACGAATGTTTCCAGCATTGAAAACAACCGGGACCGACGGCTTTACGTGCCCTTTGAAGCACGGTAGCGTCCATGAAACTGCCACTAGCGGTTACCCATCCACAAACCGACCGCGCCCGTCGTCGCTTAACTCTTCCGATCACATTGAATCGACGCGAGCCATTGGGCTATGGACGCTACCCAGGTTCCCACGCTCAACAGCGGCGAAGTCACCGATGGGGTTTACCCCTGGAGCAATTGCCCGGATAGAGGGGATCTCCCCTAACTACGAGGACAACCCACCAACCACCCATGGCCCCACCGACCTCATGTCATGAGGGCCGAATCATGGGAGACAAGCTCCCTACAAATTATTTTCTACTTCCTTGTCCCTTCCACTCGACTCTCCCCCGCAGGGGCTGGACGACACACTAACGCCTCTGGCGTCGGCGCGTTCTCCACCGTCTTCTTCGCGTTCCTAAGTGCGTGCCATTCGTAGCAGAAAGCTACAAGATTCCTATAGTTGCCCGCTGCGCTCACCAAGTCACGGTAGTGGGTAGCGGGAGAGGAGGAGTGGTCGGTCTGTCTGTCTGTGGTGGCTATGGCCCGTAGCGTGGGCGGCGTGTACTCACGGGCGGCAGCGCGCGCGGTCACCACAGCCGCGGCGCCGCGTGGCCGGGGAAGCCGGCGTCGCGCGCGCGCCAGTACTCCCCCGTGAACACCCACGTCTCCTCGCCCCCCTCCACCGCCTTCCTGCAATGGTCGGTCTGTCTGTCTGTCTGTGGTGGCTATGGCCCGTAGCGTGGGCGGCGTGTACTCACGGGCGGCAGCGCGCGCGGTCACCACAGCCGCGGCGCCGCGTGGCCGGGGAAGCCGGCGTCGCGCGCGCGCCAGTACTCCCCCGTGAACACCCACGTCTCCTCGCCCCCCTCCACCGCCTTCCTGCAATGGTCGGTCTGTCTGTCTGTCTGTGGTGGCTATGGCCCGTAGCGTGGGCGGCGTGTACTCACGGGCGGCAGCGCGCGCGGTCACCACAGCCGCGGCGCCGCGTGGCCGGGGAAGCCGGCGTCGCGCGCGCGCCAGTACTCCCCCGTGAACACCCACGTCTCCTCGCCCCCCTCCACCGCCTTCCTGCAATGGTCGGTCTGTCTGTCTGTCTGTGGTGGCTATGGCCCGTAGCGTGGGCGGCGTGTACTCACGGGCGGCAGCGCGCGCGGTCACCACAGCCGCGGCGCCGCGTGGCCGGGGAAGCCGGCGTCGCGCGCGCGCCAGTACTCCCCCGTGAACACCCACGTCTCCTCGCCCCCCTCCACCGCCTTCCTGCAATGGTCGGTCTGTCTGTCTGTCTGTGGTGGCTATGGCCCGTAGCGTGGGCGGCGTGTACTCACGGGCGGCAGCGCGCGCGGTCACCACAGCCGCGGCGCCGCGTGGCCGGGGAAGCCGGCGTCGCGCGCGCGCCAGTACTCCCCCGTGAACACCCACGTCTCCTCGCCCCCCTCCACCGCCTTCCTGCAATGGTCGGTCTGTCTGTCTGTCTGTGGTGGCTATGGCCCGTAGCGTGGGCGGCGTGTACTCACGGGCGGCAGCGCGCGCGGTCACCACAGCCGCGGCGCCGCGTGGCCGGGGAAGCCGGCGTCGCGCGCGCGCCAGTACTCCCCCGTGAACACCCACGTCTCCTCGCCCCCCTCCACCGCCTTCCTGCAATGGTCGGTCTGTCTGTCTGTCTGTGGTGGCTATGGCCCGTAGCGTGGGCGGCGTGTACTCACGGGCGGCAGCGCGCGCGGTCACCACAGCCGCGGCGCCGCGTGGCCGGGGAAGCCGGCGTCGCGCGCGCGCCAGTACTCCCCCGTGAACACCCACGTCTCCTCGCCCCCCTCCACCGCCTTCCTGCAATGGTCGGTCTGTCTGTCTGTCTGTGGTGGCTATGGCCCGTAGCGTGGGCGGCGTGTACTCACGGGCGGCAGCGCGCGCGGTCACCACAGCCGCGGCGCCGCGTGGCCGGGGAAGCCGGCGTCGCGCGCGCGCCAGTACTCCCCCGTGAACACCCACGTCTCCTCGCCCCCCTCCACCGCCTTCCTGCAATGGTCGGTCTGTCTGTCTGTCTGTGGTGGCTATGGCCCGTAGCGTGGGCGGCGTGTACTCACGGGCGGCAGCGCGCGCGGTCACCACAGCCGCGGCGCCGCGTGGCCGGGGAAGCCGGCGTCGCGCGCGCGCCAGTACTCCCCCGTGAACACCCACGTCTCCTCGCCCCCCTCCACCGCCTTCCTGCAATGGTCGGTCTGTCTGTCTGTCTGTGGTGGCTATGGCCCGTAGCGTGGGCGGCGTGTACTCACGGGCGGCAGCGCGCGCGGTCACCACAGCCGCGGCGCCGCGTGGCCGGGGAAGCCGGCGTCGCGCGCGCGCCAGTACTCCCCCGTGAACACCCACGTCTCCTCGCCCCCCTCCACCGCCTTCCTGCAATGGTCGG
This sequence comes from Carterocephalus palaemon, assembly GCA_944567765.1. NCBI lineage: Eukaryota > Metazoa > Arthropoda > Insecta > Lepidoptera > Hesperiidae > Carterocephalus > Carterocephalus palaemon. The sequence continues at coordinate 1,100,573 of OX155663.1, forward strand.
TCTGTCTGTCTGTCTGTGGTGGCTATGGCCCGTAGCGTGGGCGGCGTGTACTCACGGGCGGCAGCGCGCGCGGTCACCACAGCCGCGGCGCCGCGTGGCCGGGGAAGCCGGCGTCGCGCGCGCGCCAGTACTCCCCCGTGAACACCCACGTCTCCTCGCCCCCCTCCACCGCCTTCCTGCAGTGGTCGGTCTGTCTGTCTGTGGCGGCTATGGCCCGTAGCGTAGGCGGCGTGTACTCACGGGCGGCAGCGCGCGCGGTCACCACAGCCGCGGCGCCGCGTGGCCGGGGAAGCCGGCGTCGCGCGCGCGCCAGTACTCCCCCGTGAACACCCACGTCTCCTCGCCCCCCTCCGCCGCCTTCCTGCAATGGTCGGTCTGTCTGTGTGTGGTGGCTATGGCCCGTAGCGTAGGCGGCGTGTACTCACGGGCGGCAGCGCGCGCGGTCACCACAGCCGCGGCGCCGCGTGGCCGGGGAAGCCGGCGTCGCGCGCGCGCCAGTACTCCCCCGTGAACACCCACGTCTCCTCGCCCCCCTCCACCGCCTTCCTGCAGTGGTCGGTCTGTCTGTCTGTGGCGGCTATGGCCCGTAGCGTAGGCGGCGTGTACTCACGGGCGGCAGCGCGCGCGGTCACCACAGCCGCGGCGCCGCGTGGCCGGGGAAGCCGGCGTCGCGCGCGCGCCAGTACTCCCCCGTGAACACCCACGTCTCCTCGCCCCCCTCCACCGCCTTCCTGCAATGGTCGGTCTGTCTGTCTGTCTGTGGTGGCTATGGCCCGTAGCGTGGGCGGCGTGTACTCACGGGCGGCAGCGCGCGCGGTCACCACAGCCGCGGCGCCGCGTGGCCGGGGAAGCCGGCGTCGCGCGCGCGCCAGTACTCCCCCGTGAACACCCACGTCTCCTCGCCCCCCTCCACCGCCTTCCTGCAATGGTCGGTCTGTCTGTCTGTCTGTGGTGGCTATGGCCCGTAGCGTGGGCGGCGTGTACTCACGGGCGGCAGCGCGCGCGGTCACCACAGCCGCGGCGCCGCGTGGCCGGGGAAGCCGGCGTCGCGCGCGCGCCAGTACTCCCCCGTGAACACCCACGTCTCCTCGCCCCCCTCCACCGCCTTCCTGCAATGGTCGGTCTGTCTGTCTGTCTGTGGTGGCTATGGCCCGTAGCGTGGGCGGCGTGTACTCACGGGCGGCAGCGCGCGCGGTCACCACAGCCGCGGCGCCGCGTGGCCGGGGAAGCCGGCGTCGCGCGCGCGCCAGTACTCCCCCGTGAACACCCACGTCTCCTCGCCCCCCTCCACCGCCTTCCTGCAATGGTCGGTCTGTCTGTCTGTCTGTGGTGGCTATGGCCCGTAGCGTGGGCGGCGTGTACTCACGGGCGGCAGCGCGCGCGGTCACCACAGCCGCGGCGCCGCGTGGCCGGGGAAGCCGGCGTCGCGCGCGCGCCAGTACTCCCCCGTGAACACCCACGTCTCCTCGCCCCCCTCCACCGCCTTCCTGCAATGGTCGGTCTGTCTGTCTGTCTGTGGTGGCTATGGCCCGTAGCGTGGGCGGCGTGTACTCACGGGCGGCAGCGCGCGCGGTCACCACAGCCGCGGCGCCGCGTGGCCGGGGAAGCCGGCGTCGCGCGCGCGCCAGTACTCCCCCGTGAACACCCACGTCTCCTCGCCCCCCTCCACCGCCTTCCTGCAATGGTCGGTCTGTCTGTCTGTCTGTGGTGGCTATGGCCCGTAGCGTGGGCGGCGTGTACTCACGGGCGGCAGCGCGCGCGGTCACCACAGCCGCGGCGCCGCGTGGCCGGGGAAGCCGGCGTCGCGCGCGCGCCAGTACTCCCCCGTGAACACCCACGTCTCCTCGCCCCCCTCCACCGCCTTCCTGCAATGGTCGGTCTGTCTGTCTGTCTGTGGTGGCTATGGCCCGTAGCGTGGGCGGCGTGTACTCACGGGCGGCAGCGCGCGCGGTCACCACAGCCGCGGCGCCGCGTGGCCGGGGAAGCCGGCGTCGCGCGCGCGCCAGTACTCCCCCGTGAACACCCACGTCTCCTCGCCCCCCTCCACCGCCTTCCTGCAATGGTCGGTCTGTCTGTCTGTCTGTGGTGGCTATGGCCCGTAGCGTGGGCGGCGTGTACTCACGGGCGGCAGCGCGCGCGGTCACCACAGCCGCGGCGCCGCGTGGCCGGGGAAGCCGGCGTCGCGCGCGCGCCAGTACTCCCCCGTGAACACCCACGTCTCCTCGCCCCCCTCCACCGCCTTCCTGCAATGGTCGGTCTGTCTGTCTGTCTGTGGTGGCTATGGCCCGTAGCGTGGGCGGCGTGTACTCACGGGCGGCAGCGCGCGCGGTCACCACAGCCGCGGCGCCGCGTGGCCGGGGAAGCCGGCGTCGCGCGCGCGCCAGTACTCCCCCGTGAACACCCACGTCTCCTCGCCCCCCTCCACCGCCTTCCTGCAATGGTCGGTCTGTCTGTCTGTCTGTGGTGGCTATGGCCCGTAGCGTGGGCGGCGTGTACTCACGGGCGGCAGCGCGCGCGGTCACCACAGCCGCGGCGCCGCGTGGCCGGGGAAGCCGGCGTCGCGCGCGCGCCAGTACTCCCCCGTGAACACCCACGTCTCCTCGCCCCCCTCCACCGCCTTCCTGCAGTGGTCGGTCTGTCTGTCTGTGGCGGCTATGGCCCGTAGCGTAGGCGGCGTGTACTCACGGGCGGCAGCGCGCGCGGTCACCACAGCCGCGGCGCCGCGTGGCCGGGGAAGCCGGCGTCGCGCGCGCGCCAGTACTCCCCCGTGAACACCCACGTCTCCTCGCCCCCCTCCGCCGCCTTCCTGCAATGGTCGGTCTGTCTGTGTGTGGTGGCTATGGCCCGTAGCGTAGGCGGCGTGTACTCACGGGCGGCAGCGCGCGCGGTCACCACAGCCGCGGCGCCGCGTGGCCGGGGAAGCCGGCGTCGCGCGCGCGCCAGTACTCCCCCGTGAACACCCACGTCTCCTCGCCCCCCTCCACCGCCTTCCTGCAGTGGTCGGTCTGTCTGTCTGTGGCGGCTATGGCCCGTAGCGTAGGCGGCGTGTACTCACGGGCGGCAGCGCGCGCGGTCACCACAGCCGCGGCGCCGCGTGGCCGGGGAAGCCGGCGTCGCGCGCGCGCCAGTACTCCCCCGTGAACACCCACGTCTCCTCGCCCCCCTCCGCCGCCTTCCTGCAATGGTCGGTCTGTCTGTGTGTGGTGGCTATGGCCCGTAGCGTAGGCGGCGTGTACTCACGGGCGGCAGCGCGCGCGGTCACCACAGCCGCGGCGCCGCGTGGCCGGGGAAGCCGGCGTCGCGCGCGCGCCAGTACTCCCCCGTGAACACCCACGTCTCCTCGCCCCCCTCCACCGCCTTCCTGCAATGGTCGGTCTGTCTGTCTGTGGCGGCTATGGCCCGTAGCGTAGGCGGCGTGTACTCACGGGCGGCAGCGCGCGCGGTCACCACAGCCGCGGCGCCGCGTGGCCGGGGAAGCCGGCGTCGCGCGCGCGCCAGTACTCCCCCGTGAACACCCACGTCTCCTCGCCCCCCTCCACCGCCTTCCTGCAATGGTCGGTCTGTCTGTCTGTCTGTGGTGGCTATGGCCCGTAGCGTGGGCGGCGTGTACTCACGGGCGGCAGCGCGCGCGGTCACCACAGCCGCGGCGCCGCGTGGCCGGGGAAGCCGGCGTCGCGCGCGCGCCAGTACTCCCCCGTGAACACCCACGTCTCCTCGCCCCCCTCCACCGCCTTCCTGCAATGGTCGGTCTGTCTGTCTGTCTGTGGTGGCTATGGCCCGTAGCGTGGGCGGCGTGTACTCACGGGCGGCAGCGCGCGCGGTCACCACAGCCGCGGCGCCGCGTGGCCGGGGAAGCCGGCGTCGCGCGCGCGCCAGTACTCCCCCGTGAACACCCACGTCTCCTCGCCCCCCTCCACCGCCTTCCTGCAATGTACAAACGACCAAACATAAATCTTCCATCCTGCCTAAATCTAGGTAATGCTGGACGTCGTCACAATGCATCACATTGATTTATCAAGTACAAAAAGAGGCAGATATGTTGACCAACAATTTTAATAATTACAGGATAAGTTATTATACTTATATAAGTTATAATATATTTGAATACTTTGGTTTTGCAGCCCGCGGACATTTATAAATGAAATAAATCATGATACCTTGATTGATACTATTGATGCCGAAAATTTATAACTCAATCCCAAAATAATATAATAAATGGTTGTCACCATTGACAATGAAACACAGCAATTTGTGGACAAAACAGTTTTCCTAGGGATAACCATTGAATTTAAACTTCCGTGGGGTGCCCATATAGATGTATTGTCCAGCAAACTAAGTTCTGCTGCTTACGCTGTCAAGATACACATAGACAATTATTAACCATATAAAATCAGATCACACTGAACAATGCATTAAAATACCGATAGCTAATACACAAAACCAGTAACATAACTATAAGGCATGTATCTCAATTTCGTCTCAATAAGTACATGGAATTATTAGAGCATAGGTTATTTGATCTAGCAATCATGTGCCATGTAAATAATATTTATTCAAACTTTTTTTACTACTATACAAATGGAGTTCCATATTTTTTTTCCTCTAAAAAACTATCAGAGATCAGTGGGATCCTTAACCCGAATACAAATATTTATCTACGAAATAAATATCTACCCCGACCGTGATTCGAACCGCAGTTCGCAGTCATGGTCACCACCACACCATTGAGTCGCAAATTGCGTGTTAGATTATTATATTATTGGAGAAAAATATTGATAAATGTAGGAAATTATTGATGGTAAAAGAAGTAATTAATAGTAGTATCATTGGTGGTTTATACCACCAATGATACTTAAATTACGTTCCGATTATTAATTACATCTTAATTCGTAAAAGAAGTACAGTACTCCCAAATTAATAATGCGCATGCAAATCTTCGCTAATTGTCGTATTCCCGGAAACACCCGAATCATTGAATCGGAGAAAGCCCTCAACAATGCACTTGCATTTTGCACCTTGGTCGAAAGAAACAGGAGTCAATGTCATATGTCAAATCATGTGAAACAATTGAAAACAATTCGGGCGGTCGGCGGCTGTCGCCGGTCAGTCAAAGGTCCGTCAGTCGTCTTTATATATTGGTGGTGACTGCACGTGTTCTCTCTGTGTGGAATTATATAGAGCTGCTATTACACACCCTTCTTGGTTTTGTTTTCAAAGGTGAATGCATGAAGAAAATGCACTTAACCACTCTATATACATATCGTCTTCCGACGCTCGGGGAATACGACCGTTGCCGAACAGTGACGAAGATTTCTATGCGCATTATTAATTTGGGAGTACTGTACTTCTTTTACCATCAATAATTATCCACATTTATCAATGTTTTTATCCAACAATATAATAATCTAACACGTGCGCGCCCGTGATTGCGTGCGTGCGCGTGCGCGTGCGCGCGTGCGTACCGGAACCAGGCGGGCGCGTGGTCGGGCTGGTCGCGGCGGCGCTCGCGCTGCGACTGCTCCAGCTCGTGCTTCAGCTGCTCCGCCAGCTCCACGTCGCCCTCCTCCAGTGCGCGCTGGTCGGGCCTGCAATATGTTGTTGGAACGTCGCTAAAGTTGATGCTCTATGCGTTCATTACACTGTGGAAATACCACTGGGCATAAACGCTACATAGTAGCGTCCATAGCCCAATGGCTCGCGTCGATTCAACGTGATCGAAAGAGACACAGACCAAACACAAGAGTTCGTCACATGAATGTTTGTCACTACTGATTGCGCCAACGGGCCAGTCAAACTACTAGTACGACATAGCTGCGACCCATCGACGTCCCACTGCTGGGCACGGGTCTACCCCACAGACACTACTGCGGGAGGTCTAAAGCATACTCCACCACGCTGCTCCAATGCGGATTGGTGGAGGGGTTAGTGGCCAATCCAGTGTCGAATGTTCTCAAGCCACCGGAATGTCTTCGACAAGGCTTCACGACTGTTTCCACCATTGAAAACAACCGAGGCCGACGGCTTTACGTGCCCTCCGAAGCACGGTAGCGTCCATGAAACTTTGGCACTAGCGGTCACCCATCCACAAACCGACCGCGCCGGTCGTTGCTTAACTCTTTCGATCATATTGAATCGACTCGAGCCATTGGGCTATGGACGTTACGCATGTTTTTTAAAAGCTTTTATTTAACTTCACTCGTATGTATCTATGTATGTATGTATGTATGTATGTATGTCCTGGAATCTTACAATCAATATTTCACACACTTCCACTAATTTATATGATAACTCCCTAATTTCGCAAGCAAAGCCGAGCCCACAAGTGGGCCACGCCAGCGTGTGTTACCTGAGGCGGGTGTCGGTGTGCGGCAGCAGGTCGCGCATGCCCGGCTCCAGCTCGTTCAGCTCCATCGCGAACCGCGTGAACCCGTAGTACAGCTCGTGCTCGGGCGGTATCGCTCCTGCGGACACATCAACGTCAGCCATCACTCGACACTCGACGAAAATAAATAAATAAATAATAAATAATAATAAATATCTAAGACATTCTCACACACGGCAATCTGATACCCAAAGTAGGCGCGAGCCTGTAATATGGGTGTCAGAGACAGATAAACATAAATTGATATTTTTAAATACATATTTAAATAGATAATACTAGTGGACGCCCGCGACTTCGCTCGCGTGGAATTAGACATAGGACATACATAATGTAGGTAAATACGAAAAACTTTCATACCTACTAACTTTGCACCCCCCTTTAACCCCTCTAAGGGATGAATTTCGAAACTTTCAATGAAAAACCCTGCGGTCGCCTCGGACTTCCCTGCTGTAACTGCAACACGTATCCGGCTCGAAGGACCAAGTTTTGTGAACCAGTACAGTGTTAGTTGACACAGCCGCCAGTGTCACGGTTGTGCCGCTACTGACCGGGGCGCCACAGGCAGCGCGCTACGTGCGCCTCAGCCTTCCCTGCTGTAACTGCAACGTGTATCCGGCTCGAAGGACCAAGTTTTGTGAACCAGTATAGTGTTATTTGACACAGTCGCCAGTGTCATCGTTGTTTCGTTACGCCACAGGCAGCATACTACGTGCGTCTCAGACTTCCCTGCTGTAGCTACAACGTGTATCCGGCTCGAAGGACCAACATCCGGCAGTGTCACCGTTGTGCCGCTACTGACCGGGGCGCCACAGGCAGCGCGCGGCGGGCGGCTCCCCGGCGTGCAGCGCCTCCGACCAGCGGCCCTGCAGCCGCAGCCGCGCGCCGCCGCCGGCCACCGCGCCGCGCACCTCGTGCCGCGAGCTCGACCAGGAGCTCGCCTGCAATGTTGTAACGTGTATCCGGCTCGAAGGACCAACATCCGGCAGTGTCACCGCTGTGCCGCTACTGACCGGGGCGCCACAGGCAACGCGCGGCGGGCGGCTCCCCGGCGTGCAGCGCCTCCGACCAGCGGCCCTGCAGCCGCAGCCGCGCGCCGCCGCCGGCCACCGCGCCGCGCACCTCGTGCCGCGAGCTCGACCAGGAGCTCGCCTGCAATGTTGTAACGTGTATCCGGCTCGAAGGACCAACATCCGGCAGTGTCACCGCTGTGCCGCCACTGACCGGGGCGCCACAGGCAGCGCGCGGCGGGCGGCTCCCCGGCGTGCAGCGCCTCCGACCAGCGGCCCTGCAGCCGCAGCCGCGCGCCGCCGCCGGCCACCGCGCCGCGCACCTCGTGCCGCGAGCTCGACCAGGAGCTCGCCTGCAATGTTGTAACGTATATCCGGCTCGAAGGACCAACATCCGGCAGTGTCACCGCTGTGCCGCCACTGACCGGGGCGCCACAGGCAGCGCGCGGCGGGCGGCTCCCCGGCGTGCAGCGCCTCCGACCAGCGGCCCTGCAGCCGCAGCCGCGCGCCGCCGCCGGCCACCGCGCCGCGCACCTCGTGCCGCGAGCTCGACCAGGAGCTCGCCTGCAATGTTGTAACGTGTATCCGGCTCGAAGGACCAACATCCGGCAGTGTCACCGCTGTGCCGCCACTGACCGGGGCGCCACAGGCAGCGCGCGGCGGGCGGCTCCCCGGCGTGCAGCGCCTCCGACCAGCGGCCCTGCAGCCGCAGCCGCGCGCCGCCGCCGGCCACCGCGCCGCGCACCTCGTGCCGCGAGCTCGACCAGGAGCTCGCCTGCAATGTTGTAACGTGTATCCGGCTCGAAGGACCAACATCCGGCAGTGTCACCGCTGTGCCGCCACTGACCGGGGCGCCACAGGCAGCGCGCGGCGGGCGGCTCCCCGGCGTGCAGCGCCTCCGACCAGCGGCCCTGCAGCCGCAGCCGCGCGCCGCCGCCGGCCACCGCGCCGCGCACCTCGTGCCGCGAGCTCGACCAGGAGCTAGCCTGCAATGTTGTAACGTCACGTCACGTTTCATGTTAAGCCACAGCGAGGCGTAAGGGTCGACTCACACTGGCGCAGAGTCGAAGCGACGCGACGCGTCATGTTTTTCCGCCTACAGCATATTCAGCTCTATTGCTCTATTATTTAAGTACAAATTTCTGCTATGTAAATATGGTGGCGCGTGTGCATCACAGTTTGATCGAAATTCAAAAATCTTTCCGCGATAACAATACCTCCAGTCGGCATACCTTGATGAAGTTGAGTTTGCACGAGGTGTCGGTGCCGTGGCAGGTTATGTGCATGTCCCCGTATTGATCCACCCAGCGCTGCCCGCCGAACAGGTTGTGAACACACGTCGTCACCTGCACATACACACACACTTGCTGATTTTAATTATACATACGTCAATCTATATATATAAAAGGAGAAGGTGACTGACTGACTGACTGACTGACTGACTGACTGACATATCAACGCAAGGCCTAAACTATAAGGGCTAGAAACTTGAAATTTTGCACAGGGGTTCCTTTTATAATGTAGGGGAGCACTAAGAAAGGATTTATGAAAATTCACCCCCTAAGGGGGTAAAACGGGGGTACAAAGTTAGTATGAAACATTGCCGTTTTTGAAGTCTTTAGACGGGTAGACGTCGTTAATGGGTCTAATTCTACGCGAGCGAAGCTGCGGGCGTCCACTAGTTCTACATAACAGGAGAAACAGGCTTATATTAACCTTATTCAGGCAGATATCTAAATTGGTCCTACAAGCCAGAATTTTTTTTCGAAACATCTTTTGCTGTCTATACTAGTCGTCGGTGGGGAGTTAACTTAACAATCAATAACAATCAACAATGGAACTTAACAATGTTTAAAAATTGGTCCTTCGAGCCAGACGCCACGGCCTCCCACCTTGTCCTAGCTGCTCGTCGGTGGTGAGAAACCATTCAACCCGCTGGACCCGCGGCTGGAACTCCATCGACTTGCCCCAGAACTTGGTTTTGATGCGCTCTGCAAGTATTTTGGTCCTTCGAGCCGGATGCCGTGACCAACCTTGTTCCAGCTGTAGTGTTCGTCGGTGGTGTGCAGGTGCACGTTGCGACAGTCCGGCTGAAACTCCATCGACTTGCTCCAGAACTTGGCCTTGATGCGCACCTTCTGCAAAAATGTTGGTCCTTCGAGCCGGATGCCACGGCCACTCACCTTGTTCCAGCTGTAGTGGTCGCCGGTGGTGAGCAGGCGCACGTGCACGCGCCCGGCCGGCTGGAACTCCATCGATTTGCCCCAGAACTTGGTCTTGATGCGTGCCTCCTGCCAGAAGCACCAGCGCGGCGACTCCGCGTGGCACGCCGATATCGGTGGGTGATGGGACACCTGCAAGCACGTAAATGTAGGCTTTCTTAATACAAATAATTTCAAAATCCAAGTAGGTACACTAAACGACTGATTGTAGACGAGCTACGAAATCAAGGCCGTCAGCAGCGGATCGAAGTAATTGGAGGCAGGAGCCGGTAGGTAGGATGGCTATGCAGGTGCTACGTAGACGATGTGCATTACACTACGACAGCTACGCAGGTGCTACGTAGACGATGTGCAGTCCCATACGACAGCTACGCAAATGCTACGTAGACGATGTGCGGTTCTATACGACAGTTACGCAGGTGCTACGTAGACGACGTGCGGTTCAATACGACAGCTACGCAGGTGCTACGTAGATGATGTGCAGTCTAATACGACACCTACGCAGGTGCTACGTAGACGATGTGCGGTCCAATACGATAGCTACGCAGGTTCTACGTAGACGATGTGCTGTCCACTACGACTGCTACGTAGACGATGTGCGGTCCAATACGACAGCTACGCAGGTGCTACATAGACGATGTGCGGCCCAATACAATAACTACGCAGGTCCTACGTAGACGATGTGCGGTCCGCTACGACAGTTACGCTGGTGCTACGTAGACGATGTGCGGACCACTGCGACACCTGCGCAGGTGATACGTAGACGATGCACTGTACGCTACACCACGTTCGCAGGTGCCACGTAGACGATGTGCCGTCCACTACGACAGCTACGTAGACGATGTGCGGTCCACTACGACACCTATGCAGGTCCTACGTAGACGATGTGCGGTCCACTACGACAGCTACACAGGTGCTACGTAGCCGATGCACTATCGGCTACGACACGTACGCAGGTGCTACATAGACGATCGGCGGTCCGCTACGACAGCTACGTAGACTATGTGCGGTCCGCTACGCCGGCAGCTACGCACCTGCTCGGCTATGAATCGAAAGCCGCGGTCGCCGCGCACGCACTCGTACGTCTCCGCTAACAGCGGGTTGAACGGCTTGGAGGCGGCGCGGTGCGCGGCCGCCGCGTACGAGCTGACCGCGAACGCCGCGACGAGGGCCATGCGCTCGGGCGAGCTACACCACGTTCGCAGGTGCTACGTAGACGATCGGCGGTCCGCTACGACAGTTACGTAGACGATATGCCGTCCGCTACGCGCCGCTACGCCGTCAGCTACGCACCTGCTCGGCTATGAACCGAAAGCCGCGGTCGCCGCGCACGCACTCGTACGTCTCCGCTAACAGCGGGTTGAACGGCTTGGAGGCGGCGCGGTGCGCGGCGGCCGCGTACGAGCTGACCGCGAACGCCGCGACGAGGGCCATGCGCTCGGGCGAGCTACACCACGTTCGCAGGTGCTACGTAGACGATCGGCGGTCCGCTACGACAGCTACGTAGACGATGTACCGTCCTCTAAGACAGCTACGCCGGTGCTACGAAGCCAATACACTACGCCATGTTTGCAGGTGCTACGTAGACGATCTGCGGTCCACTACGATACCTGCGCAGGTGCTATGCAGACGATGCACTGTCGGCTATGATAGCTACGTAGACGATAGGCGGTCCGCTACGACAACTACGTAGACGATGTGCGGTCCGCTACGACAACTACGTAGACGATGAGCCGTCCGCTACGCGCCGCTACGCCGTCATCTACGCACCTGCTCGGCTATGAATCGAAAGCCGCGGTCGCCGCGCACGCACTCGTACGTCTCCGCCAGCAGCGGGTTGAACGGCTTGGAGGCGGCGCGGTGCGCGGCCGCCGCGTACGAGCTGACCGCGAACGCCGCGACGAGGGCCATGCGCTCGGGCGAGCTACACCACGTTCGCAGGTGCTACGTAGACGATCGGCGGTCCGCTACGACAGCTACGTAGACGATATGCCGTCCGCTACGCGCCGCTACGCCGTCATCTACGCACCTGCTCGGCTATGAATCGAAAGCCGCGGTCGCCGCGTACGAGCTGACCGCGAACGCCGCGACGAGGGCCATGCGCTCGGGCGAGCTACACCACGTTCGCAGGTGCTACGTAGACGATCGGCGGTCCGCTACGACAGCTACGTAGACGATGTACGGTCCTCTACGCCGCTACGCCGTCAGCTACGCACCTGCTCGGCGATGAATCGAAAGCCGCGGTCGCCGCGCACGCACTCGTACGTCTCCGCTAACAGCGGGTTGAACGGCTTGGAGGCGGCGCGGTGCGCGGCCGCCGCGTACGAGCTGACCGCGAACGCCGCGACGAGGGCCATGCGCTCGGGCGAGCTACACCACGTTCGCAGGTGCTACGTAGACGATGCAGTGTCCGCTATGACAGCTACGTAGACGATGTACCGTCCTCTAAGACAGCTACGCCGGTGCTACGAAGCCAATACACTACGCCATGTTTGCAGGTGCTACGTAGACGATCTGCGGTCCACTACGATACCTGCGCAGGTGCTATGCAGACGATGCACTGTCGGCTATGATAGCTACGTAGACGATAGGCGGTCCGCTACGACAACTACGTAGACGATGTGCGGTCCGCTACGACAACTACGTAGACGATGTGCCGTCCGCTACGCGCCGCTACGCCGTCATCTACGCACCTGCTCGGCTATGAACCGAAAGCCGCGGTCGCCGCGCACGCACTCGTACGTCTCCGCCAGCAGCGGGTTGAACGGCTTGGAGGCGGCGCGGTGCGCGGCGGCCGCGTACGAGCTGACCGCGAACGCCGCGACGAGGGCCATGCGCTCCAGCGAGCTGGCGCACGCCGCCGCCGCGTCCAGCAGCTCCGAGTATTCCAGCTCCTCGCACAGGCGCTGGGAACGAGGCGATTAATTATCTATATACTAATATTATAAAGAGGAAAGATTTGTTTGTAATGTTTTCACGCAAAAACTACTGGACCGATTTCAAAAATTCTTTCACCATTAGAAAGCTGCATCTTCACTGAGTCACATAGGCTATATAATATTAACGAAACTATTGTTATGTCAAATACCACGCGAGCGAAGCTGCGGGCGTCCACTAGTTATTAATATTATTAACAAGCAAACGTGAAAAAAGTGGGCGCCTTATTGTATTTCGTTCTGTATAATTCCATACATTTTTGTCTCACTGCGCTCCGTCCGCACGCCCCGTTCGCTTGTTATCATGTCCCTTAGAGTAACAGTATCAACTGACAACAGAGACCGACAGCAGCCTCCCCCCTCACCTGCAACCCCCCTCTCACCGACGGCAGGCACCTCCTCAACTGCAACAGCCCCCCTCACCGACAGCACGCCCCCCCCCCCCCTCACCTGCAGCATGTTGAGCGGCTCGTTGATGGTGACCGGCATGGATATCTGGCTGAGGTCCTTGCCGATGTTCTTGTACAGCAGGTTCCACAGGCTCGGCCCGCCGGGCGTCGGCCGCGGCGCCGGCAGCGGGCACCCCCTCACCTGCAGCATGTTGAGCGGCTCGTTGATGGTGACCGGCATGGATATCTGGCTGAGGTCCTTGCCGATGTTCTTGTACAGCAGGTTCCACAGGCTCGGCCCGCCGGGCGTCGGCCGCGGCGCCGGCAGCGGGCACCCCCTCACCTGCAGCATGTTGAGCGGCTCGTTGATGGTGACCGGCATGGATATCTGGCTGAGGTCCTTGCCGATGTTCTTGTACAGCAGGTTCCACAGGCTCGGCCCGCCGGGCGTCGGCCGCGGCGCCGGCAGCGGGCACCCCCTCACCTGCAGCATGTTGAGCGGCTCGTTGATGGTGACCGGCATGGATATCTGGCTGAGGTCCTTGCCGATGTTCTTGTACAGCAGGTTCCACAGGCTCGGCCCGCCGGGCGTCGGCCGCGGCGCCGGTAGCGGGCACCCCCTCACCTGCAGCATGTTGAGCGGCTCGTTGATGGTGACCGGCATGGATATCTGGCTGAGGTCCTTGCCGATGTTCTTGTACAGCAGGTTCCACAGGCTCGGCCCGCCGGGCGTCGGCCGCGGCGCCGGCAGCGGGCACCCCCTCACCTGCAGCATGTTGAGCGGCTCGTTGATGGTGACCGGCATGGATATCTGGCTGAGGTCCTTGCCGATGTTCTTGTACAGCAGGTTCCACAGGCTCGGCCCGCCGGGCGTCGGCCGCGGCGCCGGCAGCGGGCACCCCCTCACCTGCAGCATGTTGAGCGGCTCGTTGATGGTGACCGGCATGGATATCTGGCTGAGGTCCTTGCCGATGTTCTTGTACAGCAGGTTCCACAGGCTCGGCCCGCCGGGCGTCGGCCGCGGCGCCGGCAGCGGGCACCCCCTCACCTGCAGCATGTTGAGCGGCTCGTTGATGGTGACCGGCATGGATATCTGGCTGAGGTCCTTGCCGATGTTCTTGTACAGCAGGTTCCACAGGCTCGGCCCGCCGGGCGTCGGCCGCGGCGCCGGCAGCGCGGTGCGCCGCGTCCACCCGCCGCCGCGCGTCGCGGCGCTCGCCTCCGCTTGGACCACGGCTATGCCTGCGAACAATTCATGACGTCATTACCTTTTTATTTTTGTTTAACGAGGGAGCGACGCCGGGTTAAGTGGAACTTTCACCCACTAAAACCCACTCGGCGGCCTTCTCCGGCGCTACAGGAGGGCTCCGAGATCTCTTGTAGAACGCGCCGGTGCCCTCCAGCGCTGCGCCCAAGACGGGCTCTTCCCGGTTACCCAACGCTATACAGCCACAAACATCGTCTTTCCCGGGGTCACGTGATGGACGGTTCGAGCTCCCCCTGTCACCGCCCGCAACCCAAGAAGTCCCCTTTTAGTCGCCTCTTACGACAGGCAGGGGCTACCGTAGCACTATTCTGGTCCCGAGCTACAGGGACATGACGTTATTACCTACCGCGCATTACAAGTTAGAAAACCCCCAATAGTTGATTCCCGGGGATCAAACCCGGGACCTCTAGCTTAGCAGTTGCGCCAACGAACACTGAACCAACGAGACAGTATGCACCTAATGTTACTTATGCTTAACCTTTGTGTGTAATGTTACAATTTAGATCAGCTGTGGCAGAGAACCGCGCCCAACACTAGAACACTGGCAAATAGCACTGATCGAAATTCGAAGGGGATAGTTGCGCATATCCGTGCGGGCGACATTATACGGCTGCGCTTACGACTGGCAACCCGCTCGTCCCGCGCTAGACGATACCTTAATATCGACTCCTGCGCATTCAAGGCCAGAGCAAGATTTGATGTGTCTCTACATAGTAGTGAATCTATAAGAGCTGATGGATGGATGGATGGATGGATGGATGGATGGATGGGCGTTACTTACTGGCGGCGTCAGAGTTGTCGGAGCTGGCCGAGCCCTCCTCGCTGCTGAGCGACCCCGCTTCCGACGAGGAGTCGCCGTCCAGCTCGATCACACCTGCCTGTGCACACACAGACAACTTAATACCAACACACACAGGCGTCCACAGCCCAATGGCTCGCTGCGATTCAATGTGATCGAAAGAGTTAAGCTTAAGGATGCGATTGCTACTGACAAAATTTTATGAGCGCTACCGTGCCTCTGAGGGCGCGTTAAGCCGTCGGTCTCGGATGTTTTCAATGGTAAAAACAATTCAACAAACAAATTTTGGATGGCTTGAGAACATTCGACACTGGTTGGCCACTAACCCCTCCACCAGTCCGCATTCGTGCAGCGTGTTGGAGTATGGTCTAGAGATACTACTCAGATACATACTCCAACAGCCCAACAGTGGGACGTCTATGACTTTTAGCTAGCACAGGGGTCGGTGTGTAGCGGTAAATGTACACCTTATATCTAATATTAAAAACAGAAAAAAAAGAAACAGTAAAAGTAAAAATAACAGTGTGTCGGGGTAAAACCTCGCTCGCTATGTACACATGTGCCAGAGTGCCCGAAATTGGGTCTCACTCAGCATAATACCGCGGCTTCGCGCTGCGACGCTGATTTTCAGTGAGCCCATTTGGTGAGCCACGGACGGCAGCGAAAATGCGTATTTGACAAGTGCGATGTATTTTTTTTATTCTTTTTGTAGGTCTGAGTTCTATCTTAATAAGAATATTTGTAGAAAATAAACAATAATTTAATAAGCTACGGCTCTTTAGTTCCATACGCAAGATAGATAAGAGATAAGATATATGAATAGATATTTTTCTAATGAATAAATAGATTGTTTTTTTGTTTATCAAAAAACTTTATTTATGCAAGTACTATTTATTGTTGGCAAGAATTTTTTTCGTGGCTCTTTAAAAACTTTAAAATTTTGTAAATTGTAATGTTTGACTCTTCCGACTCATACGGTTGCCGACCCCTGAGCTAGCACACACAGGTAAGAACACAGCATCATGCTTAAAAGTTTATTTATTTATAGGACTACTCCGTGGAACCCTGACTGATGAACCGCGGCTTAAGGTTCGAATTCGGTAGGAACAGATATTTATTTCTCAGATACATATTTGTACTCGGGTCATAGATGTTAAATTGTGTTGTCCAGAGACTCCAGCGGCAGCACAGGCCTAACCTATGACGGGAGTGTGAGTATCATCATCATCATCAGCCTTTATTGGTCCACTGCTGGACATAGGCCTCTCCTCTCTCTCTATATAGTGTGAGTATATGTATTTAAAACTAGCAACTAACTATCTAAAGCTTCACGTGCACTCAATAAAACAAAATCATCAAACTTTGTGAACATTATATCTAATAAACAATTTACTTATGTCGGATCAAATATATACTTTTTAGCAGAAAGGAAATGGTTTGTATTCTGACTATTCGGGCTTTATCAGGTCATTCAATCATTAAAGATTTAATAAAGGGACTACTATGGGTAGACAAATTTACTAAATTTGCAAAACACCTAACTGTTTTTGCCGACCGTACGAAAACGCATGCAATGATGCGATTTCTTACGAATACGTTCAGTTACCAAACATTGCAATGCGTGTTCATACGAGCAAATTCGTTCGAAATCACATACAAACGTGCTCTCTTAGTATAACATAAATTAAATTATGAATTTAGCTGTCCCTTAAAAGGGTTTATTCCCGTTCATCCCCACTCGTCGTCCCCATGGGGACGAGTGGGGGAAAAAAATTCCCACTCGTCCCCGCTATAGACCGGGAGTCAAAATACATCATGAGAATTTAAATAAGAGATTTCACGGGTTGTTAAAATGCTTTAATTACGACTTTCTGAACAAGACTGACAATGTTTTAGATTGAATATAATTTTAAAAGACTCAGGTAATTAGTACAGTATTAACGAATTTACAATAATTCTTACAGTTTTAAGGTGCGTATCCTTGAAATGGCCCGTACCAGTTGCCAATGTTATGTAGCTGAGACTTTTTTTTTTGTTTCTTTTTAAAAATCATGTGATACGCACCTTACAACTGTAAGAATTATTGTAAATAAGTTGATTATCTGTGATACATAATTTTGTCTTTAATATTTTTAATTTGTTGATTTTTAATTTGTTTTTAATTTGTTGATTTTCTATTTGTTTTTAATTTGTTGATTATCTGTGATACATAATTTTGTCACTAATATTTTTAATTTGTTGGTTTTTAATTTGTTGATTATCTGTGATACGCACCTTAACTGTAAGAATTATTGTAAATAAGTTGATTATCTGTGATACATAATTTTGCCATTAATACTATATATGGTAGATAAATAATTTTAATTTGTTGATTATCTGTGATACGATGACGCACTTTAACTGTAAGAATTATTGGAAATAAGTTGATTATCTGTGATACGCACCTTAAAACTGCAAGAATTATTATAAATAAGTTGATTATCTGTGATACGCACCTTAAAACTGTAAGACCTAACCTGTCTTTTAAAATTATTTTCAATCAAAAACATTGTTCAGTCTTGCGCAGAAAGTCGTAATTAAAGAATTTTAACAATCCGTGAAATTTCTTATGTAAATTCTCATGATGTATTTTGACTCCCGGTCTGCAGCGGGGACGAGTGGGAATTTTTTTCCCACTCGTCCCCATGGGGACGACGAGTGGGGACGAACGGGAATAAACCCTTAAAAGAAGGGTAAATATAACAAGAAGGGGAAGAATGTGGAATATAATCTCATAGGTCCTTAAAAGACGGAAGGATGGATGTCAAGCAATGGCCTAGGACCATCTCTTCATACATGACTGACTTTGAACAAGACACAAATAGAGACTGGGATGGTTAGTCCAGTTAGCTGAGAGAGTTAATTTGAACATTAGTTTGTCACTTCGTTAGTAGGTATGAGGCAGACTGTTAGTGATAGTAAGTCCTGTTAGTTGGTGTTAGTAATAGTCCTGTCAGTAATTGTTTGTAAAAGTCTCGTTCCAAGTCAGTCACAGACGCGTTGCTACCCTTGAGTACTAAGATGGTCGCCTCTAAAGAAGTGTATCATTACACTACCTCATCAGTGTCGACGATCTCAATTATTTTTAACTCCTCTTCAATAGGCTCCTCCTTGAGATTCCAGGCAAATGTTAACAACATTTCTAATTATAAATTACACATTCACACTGACAAACAAGTTTTATAACAATGAATAAAGAGTTGCTCTAAAATAATTTATAAAAATTATTTAAATAATATAATATATAATATAATAATTTATATAAATTTATAAAAAAAAACTGTTTCTACCAAGCAGAAAATTGGTTCATATTTTTTCGGATAACAATACTGTGCATTTGTTTTACCTATTGCATATTTACTAACTATATTGTACTACATTACAAAATAAATAGGCACAAATGCATACATGCGTTATGCACTAAGTTTGCCATGTTTAATGGACATGTCAGTCACATATCATAAAGAATGGTAACATTTGAACGGTGATGGGACAATTTAAACTCAGTGGAATCACTTTTGGACCAATAATTGTACACCATGTATATGATGATGCCATCACTTCTGGATCAGTAATTATATCTTATCTTATTATATCTCCACTTTTGGACCAGCAATTGTTAATGTTGCAGCACTTTTGGATCAGTAATTATGCACGATGCCACCACTTTTGGACCAGCGATTGTACACTTAGGACCAGCTAACTAGTTTTTAATTAGTTATTGTTAATCATGTCAACAGTTTTAGACAATGGTTAAGTCTTCGATCACAGAAGATAAATATGGATACTGTTACCAGCAAAAGGACTCTCAATTAAAAAAGAGCTATCATTTTTCCCTAGTCTGATTTGTTCAAAGAAAAACCAGTCGAATTTCGACTACTCGGCGATCACAAGTCCAAGTTAAAAGCCGCTTCTAAAATTTCTATGCCGAACGTGGCTGAGAGGAATGTCACGTCAACAGCGTCAGAGCGTATAAAGTACTGCATCAAGTTTTTCTTCAGAGGGTTTAGTGGCCTCACCTCATCAGCGTCGATGATGCCCCTCGGTTTGAGGTCCTCTGCATCATTCTCCTCAGCATCGAAGAACTCCGAAGCGGAGACGCACGACGAGCTGTAGCTCAGCGACTGCTGTTGCTGGAACTGACGGTTCTGGAATGTTCCACGACCATGGGTTGGGTCATTAATGTATCTAGTCAAAAAGAGGTAAATGTTCAAGCTTCTAACCAGCTAATTTATAATAAATTAAAAGTTTATTTATTTATTTGCTCGCACAAAATTACAAGTAATCCTAATCTAGCCTACTCTAATGTATGAGTAGCATATTCTTATAACTCACTTTGTGAGAGTGTGTATGAAGGTTTTTGCAAAACCATGATACAGTACATCAGTGCCCTCTCGCGTTAATGTTTTCACACAAAAACTACTGGACCGATTTCAAAAATTCTTTCACCATTAGAAAGCTGCATCTTTACCGAGTGACATAGGCTATATAATATTACTAGGTGTAAACTAAACTATTGTTATATCTAATTCCACGCGAGCGAAGCTGCGGACGTCCACTAGTCAATCATAAAACGGCTGGCGTACCAATCATCAAGACTATAATTTATTTCTACTTCTATGCATTCTATCAGAGAGATGCATTCCAGCTCAGAGCTACACTTCCGTGCACTCTCTCGCTCTCTCTCTCTCTCTCACCGGACACTGCATGCTATCAGAGAGAGAGAGAGAGATCAGAGCTACACAATCGTTCCATCTCTCTCCCACCGGACACTCACCGGCTCGGAGGCGCGGCCGACGGACGAGATCTTGGCGAGGTCGGACGCGTCGTGGATGCGCGCCAGCCGCGACCGCAGCTCTGCGCGCAACACTTCGCGCGTCATTATTGAACAACACGGCCGCTATCGGACGGTGCCTCCGTTGCGAGTTGCAGAAACGATACGCGATTACCACCCTCTCCTCTATTCTTCCTACCCTCAGTTAGTGTAAGAATTAAATGTGTTGGAATTCCTACCCTCAATATGTGACAGGATTTTGTTAGTCTACCAATCCGCATTTGGCCAGCGTGCAGGTATTTATATGTGGTAGTTCGCTCTACTCTTCCTACCCTCACTTAGTATATGAATTAAGGAATAAAGGTGTTGGATTAAGTGAAAGGATTTTGTTTAAATACCAATCCGCATTTGGCCAGCGTGGAGGTATTTATATGTAGTAGTTCGCTCTACTCTTCCTACCCTCATATCATATCAACGCAGGGCCTAAATTTTAAGGGTTAGAAACTTGAAATTTGCCCAGGGTTTCCTTTTATAACGTAGGGGAGCACTAAGAAAGGATTTTTGAAAATTCATCCCCTAAGGGGGTAAAACGGGGGTGCAAAGTTAGTATGAAACTGCCGTTTTTGAAGTCAAGTGGGCAACCCGAACGCGGGCAGACGTCGCATGGGCCTAATTCAACGCGAGCGAAGCTGCGGGCGTCCACTAGTTAAGGAATAAAGGTGTTGGAATTTGTGAAAGGATTTTGTTAGTATACAAATCCGCATTTGGCCGGCGTGGAGGTATTTATATGTGGTAGTTCGCTCTACTCTTCCTACCCTCACTTAGTATATGAATTAAGGAATAAAGGTGTTGGATTAAGTGAAAGGATTTTGTTTAAATACCAATCCGCATTTGGCCAGCGTGGAGGTATTTATATGTAGTAGATCGCTCTACTCTTCCTACCCTCATCTATATATATAAAAGGAGAAGGTGACTGACTGACTGACTGACATATCAACACAGGGCCTAAATTATAAGGGTTAGAAACTTGAAATTTTGCACAGGGGTTCCTTTTATAACGTAGGGGAGCACTAAGAAAGGATTTTTGAAAATTCATCCCCTATGGGCGTAAAACGGGGGTGCAAAGTTAGTATGAAACTGCCGTTTTTGAAGTTAAGTGGGCAACCCGAACGCGGGCAGACGTCGCATGGGCCTAATTCAACGCGAGCGAAGCTGCGGGCGTCCACTAGTTAAGGAATAAAGGTGTCGGAATTTGTGAAAGGATTTTGTTAGTATACCAATCCACATTTGGCCGGCGTGGAGGTATTTATATGTTGTAGTTCGCTCTACTCTTCCTACCCTCAGATAGTATAAAATTAAAGGTGTTGGAATATGTGAAAGGATTTTGTTAGTCTACCAATCCGCAATTGGCCAGCGTTGAGGTATTTATATGTGGTAATTCGCTACGAGACCAGGGAGTGATGAAATCCGTAGACGAACAAAGCTCGGGTTAGTACGTTGAAGTGGCAATGGGCAGGCCACGTCCTTCGAAGGACTGATAGCGAAGAAAAGTCCTTGAATGGAGACCACGACTCGGAAAAAGGAGTACAGGTCGCCCTTCGACAAGGTGGACAGACGACCTGAAGAAGACGGCGGGAAACTGCTGGATTCAGCAGGCACAGGACCGGTCGGAATGGTGTCGTTTAGGAGAGGCATATGTTCAGCAGTGGACCTCAAAAGGCTCATGTCTGGATGGATGGAGAACTATGGCCTAACCTGTCCTTAGTATGGTCAGTATCTTGCATTTACTGATAAAGGTGATATTGTTTTTTATAAAAGACGCGGAGATCAGAATCGTATATCGTTTTTGAACTCGTAACAGAGGCACGGTATTCGCTATGCAGTCATTTTAAAGAAAAATTTACATTACATCGTGCCGTATGGCGAAATGATCAGAATCAAAGTTAGAAAGATTGGTCGAAGTCGGCACGGAGTAACGTAAATTGAAGAAGTATAAATTCTATTTTATTACTGAATGATTCGTGAGTGTCTATTTTCATAGTTGAAATCGCCGGTTTACTCACGTTTACTAGTACTAGTCGGCCTATTTCAGGCTTAAATCACACGTGAGTAAGCCGGTAATTTCAACTATGAAGTATAAATTCGAAGATAAAAGTAGGGTATGTTTTTCAGTAACTTTGACTGAAGAGTCGTGGGTTCTGATTTGCTTTTTATTTGGCAGATAAAACTGTTATGTATGTGTCCTACGCAAATAAAAATTACTAAACAGACCATTTTTGGTCCTTCAAGCCAGATTTGTATAGAATAATGTCAGTAGATCTAGAATAGCCCCTTTATTCATAAAAATAATAATTCACCTATTCAAACCCCCCTCTCCCTAAGATAGGCGGGAGATGAAAACAGTCCCGAGTCCTCACACCCACTAACGAACTGACCAACTAATGTTCTAACTCTCTCAGCTAACTGGACTAACCATTTGTCCCTATTTGGGGTCGCACTGAAAATCAGCGTCATAATTCATTAGGATCATGGCAAATGCTGAGTGCAGTCCTATTTTGCATTGTAATGCCTAATTAAATGATAATGTTTGTATGTGTGCAAAGCAAAATAAATATTTATTATATTCTATTTGAGTCTTGTTCAAAGTCAGTCACAGTTGCCATGTGCGGCAGCGGATGGGCGGTGCTACAAGCTCGTTCGCTAATAATAAATATCTTGGACATTCACACACACGGCCATCTGAACCCAAATAAGGCGCGAGCCTGTACTATGGGTGTCAGAGACTGGTACACATGTCATACATATTTTTTTTTAAATACATCTATAAATAATATTAACAGACACAGAACAAACACTAGTGTACGTCACACGAATGTTTGTCCTGAGTGGGATTCGAACCCACGACTCCTGTGCAACAGGCAAGACGGATTGCGCCAACGGGCCCGTCAATCCCCTATCATACATACATTAAAAAAAACTCGCTACCGTGCATATGTGCGCGCGATGTATGCATTATGACGTGTACATGTGAACGGACACTACAACTAAGTCTACGTCGGGTTGTGCGACGCTCACCCGAGTTCTGGTGCAGGGCGGCGTCTATCCCCTATTATACATATACCTACATAAAAAAAACTAGCTACCGTGCATGTGTGCGCGATGTATTATGATGTGTACACGTGAACGGACACTACAACTAAGTCTACGTCGGGTTGTGCGACGCTCACCCGAGTTCTGGTGCAGGGCGGCGTCTATCCCCTATTATACATATACCTACATAAAAAAAACTCGCTACCGTGCATGTGTGCGCGATGCATTATGACGTGTACATGTGAACGGACACTACAACTAAGTCTACGTCGGGTTGTGCGACGCTCACCCGAGTTCTGGTGCAGGGCGGCGGTGAGGTTGGTCCGCAGGGCGGCCAGCATGGGCCCGCCCGCCGCGCCCTCCGCCGCCTCGGACGCCGCGCGCAGGCGCCCGCGCTCCACCACCTGGTAATACCACGACACTCTTGAATCGCTTCGCTGCGACCCATAGACGTCCCTCTGCTGGGCGCGGGTCTCCCCCACAGACAGCTGCGGAAGGTCTAGAGCGTACTCCACCACGCTTCTCCAATGCGGATTGGTGGAGGGGTTAGTGGCCAACCCAGTGTCGAATGTTCTCAAGCCATCCGAAGGTTTTTGACAAGGATTAACTACTGTTTCCACAGCTTTCTATTGGTGAAAGAATTTTGAAATCGGTCCAGTACTTTTTGTGTGAAAACATTACAAACATATTATTATGTTTCCTCTTTATAATATTAGTTTATAAGTATAGAAAACTGTTCGATCTGCCCAATACGCGGGGTCACCTTTAAAACCAGTAGTCAAACCCCAGAAGGCCACCACTACCATCTGGGGCCACCAGCTGCAGCACTCACCAGGGTGGAGACTACGGTCTTGAGATTGGTCACCAGATCCTTCGCCAGCACCGTGAAGTCCTCCCTCAGCTGGTGGTCCGGCGTCAGGCTGGCGAGGGACGCGGGACCGGCCGCGCCCAGGGCCTCCGCCCCCGGCAGGGACTGGGGCCGCGTGGCCGCGCACGCTGCAACGGTACCCCGGTCAATTTATACGTGAATGACCAGATTGGTTGATCAAATGCTATTTACAAATGTACTGGCTGAATTGAAACTGAACATGTTAACATAAAACTAGGGTTTATTTATTTATCTTTATTGAACCACATACAAAAGGTACAGGGTACAAATGGTGAGCTTAATGCATAAAGCATTCTCTACCAGCCAACCATTGGGCTAATCATAACCAGATAATATAATAGGGTTCTGTTTATATTTATTTTACTACAGAAATGTCAAATGTTAAAAAAGCAGATCGGTAGCTTTAATAGAAAAAAATTAGATAATTTATCTCTATCTTTGAATTAACTTCAATTAGATTTTGATCACTTTACTTAGTATTTGAATACTTTACTTAATTGTTTGATCACTTTACTTAATTGTTTGATCACTTTACTTAGTGTTTGATCATTTTTCTTAGTGCTTTAAATAAATATACAGAAATCGTTTTTAGGAAATAAACTTCGCATCTTACATATATTTTGGTCCTATCAATAGATTATTCCAACGAGACGAAGGACATTTACGGCTGAAGTTTAATTTCCTTGAGATTTTGTTAATCAACTCAGCGTATATAAATTACACGAGTCTATATAAAACAGGAAGCATTGTCTGGATAAAGTAGGTACAAGAAAATTCCCTGCATAAACAACCTAGTGATTTTCACCGACCAGATGTCCCATATCAGCCAGTAATGCGCAGAAAATACTAATACGAGTATTTACAATGATTGATATATCCTACTGTTTTAATATATATTCCACTATATAGTAATATATATACAATAGAAAGTATAAATACAAATTACTTGCGATAGCATTATTTAGCGATAGCTCTTATCAAGCTCAATTAACAAGTTAATATAATATTTTACTAACGTAATTCTCGCCGTGTATATAAGTGCAGTGTACGTTTACGCATGTTGAATATACCTATAAAACAAAATCAAACTGAAGTCATGCGAGTACAGGAGGAAGGTGGGAAGAAATAATTTACACTTGGATGAAATGTATTGGAAGATGGTATGATGATAAAAAAAACTTACTTATGTATGTTCATTGTAGTATGTTCATTATAAGTTTAATTTGAAAAACTTTTTCTAAGGAAGAGCGGGACATCCTGGCACAGGTAATATACTTACTTACAAGGATGTCCCAACAACGTATAAATTTTGTTAAACTGTTTTCCGAATAAATGAATTATTATTATAAAAAAATGTGAATTTCCATTATAAAAATTGAAAATGTTCTATCCAAATACGCAGTTGACCCGGATATAGAAATGAAATATACCCACAAATATTTAATCTCTCATGAATTCCTAACTTTGTACTTAAGTTGTATAATTATTTTGAATATAATTAATAATGATTTATGGAATAGAATTATAATAATAAATGTAATTATTAGAACTAAATACATTTAAATATCGGGGATTCCACATTCTTTAAAAACTGTGATCTTTATAGAGTAAATCCTGTATGTACTATTTCGGAGGCCTAATCAAGAAAACCTACAACCTGAAACATGAAAGGAGAGAGGAACTGGTCTATGCGACTGTGGCCTGTCTCTTGAACTGTGTGCTCTGAAGTAAGTGCGGTTTAACATCAAGACTAACCGAAGCGCCTTCGGTTAGTCTTGATGTTACACTTGTGTCAATAGGACGTCTGCGATTTCCTCTGTGAAGATTAAGTGTTGTGTTCTGATGTAAAAGTTATTCCTGGCGGTCGTCTAAAGCAATCAACGGTATTACATTTCACTTGTAAGTATTTAAAAACACCGTATTTTCAATTATCCCCATTCAATTTGATCTCAAATTACATTTTTCTACCCTGCAATAGATATCGCTTATTTTTCATAAGATGTTTCGATGTTCAATTATTAACAGTAAATCTTGATGTTAATGTGTTATTCGGTATTAAATATAATCTTTATACAGTAAATTTACTACTGAAACTACTAAATTTTGTACCTGTAAATTGTACTGTAGATTTTTTTTCGAGAAAGTAACCGCCTACTTTAGTGCACCCCGCTCTCAACACCACAAATCGACGACACAGTTTGTATGAATGTTTAAGTTCATCTCCTCTCCTTTCCTCCACCATGAATAATACATTTTTATTTGATACTTATTAACCTATTTTGAAATAACTTACATAACATTTCTTCAATATATGTATAACGTGTTATACAGTGCAATAGACAAACCACTACACGACCAAAATGGTACCCGTTTCGAGTATCTTAGGTGGCGATGGTACTGCCCCGGACAAACTCCAAATAAAACCTTATGGTACTTATGTTTACCCCAAACACAAGGCAAGATATATACGATGTAACTCACTCTCTGCTCCCTCCCTACACTTCCGTAACTCCTCAAATATATAATAGCACAACAGTTTTCCTAACGGCACCAAAATACCTCCGCCACTGTCACTTGTCATTGTTTAAAAATATCTCAAACTGTATCTCACTAATACTCGTACAGCACTTCGCACAGTTTACTAAAGTTATTCAAAGACCTTATCTCGTCCGCCGTTATAGCCAATATTTCATTGCTTCAAGAAAATCTTTTATGAAAATCTGTAAGTGCGTTTATTTAGTTCGCCTAAAGTGTTCCGTATATTGATTAACATGTTCATTAGTAATATCAAAACTTACTCGCCATTGCATTTCCTGCTATTTCGAGAGTACACGCGTACACAACAGTGAAACTGTGAAATGGACAACAGGGAGAATGAAATAGCCAGATAATGTTCGTTCACCGTTATAGAGCTACAGGCCATAGGCGTCCCACGGTTGGGAATGGGACTCTTCGACAGCTGAGAGAGGTCTAGAGCGTACTCAATCACGCTACTCCAATTCTATTCTGTACTAAGGAACGCCAATGATCTGTCACTTGACTAGAATCATCTCAATACGTTACATTCAAATATAAACCCTAAAACAGCTACATAAAGTCGATAAAACTTTTTCTACAGATTAAAACAATTTAGGAGAAAACCAAATATCTATTGAGATTATCTTTGGACGACTTGCATCATAGATAACCCGGAAATTCTGTAAGATAAGAAAGACAAGGTTATATAAAATTTTCGGTACGGAATATAACACCCTATTGTGTACGAAACAAGGTTTTATTTGGGGAGAGAATTATTTCAAGTTCACCTGCATGGTTTAGCAAAATCAATGAAATCTCTTATTCGCTTCATACATACGAGAAGTCTGATTTCCTATATTATTCACCTGAACGTACCTGTGGCCTTCTTCTATAAACTGTAATAATGTCAAATTTCATATTCCTCCTTTCGTGTATTATTCAAAAATGTCTTTTACAAGAAACTCCGAGGTTACTCTTCCCTCACTTATTTCAAAGGACTGTCTATAATAGTTAATTATATCAAACGTAACTTTGTTGAAATCCATTACTATAAAGTTATTTTAATCGCTTTCCAACAACCCGAGAAGAAGGCGTATGATGTTGTATACTTTCATGCATATGGTACCTCCTTCCCCCACACTACGTACCACCACCAACACGTGTTTCCCCAAACGGAGTATCAGTGTAAGTTGACTCTACGATGATATGTGGTGTATTTTCATAATCAATGACTTAAATATAGCAGTTTTGATCAACGAGACGAATACGAGTATATGCCAGTTTTATTTTTATTTATTTTTTGTTTTTTGTTCCACATATATTATAATAAATTAGCATTTGTTAATATTATTTAAATTAAAAAAATTAGAAGAAGAAAATTTAACGAATATCAATTCAAAATAGATTTTAAAAGCCAATATTTTTGATGATTAACCTTTAAGTATTAATTTGCAATCAGTTTCATGACAAGATAAAGCTGGAACCATGACAAAATACTTTTTACAACATGCATTTTACAGCGCGTTGAGTTCGTGAACGAACTCCATACGTATGAAGTGGCATACTAAACTAAAAAAAAGCATTCGCTTTGGAAATTGATAAATCGTTTACGTGATGACATGACAATGAGAGAAGTTGGCAGTATCATTGATCCCTGTCACCTGAATCTTTATCTTTATTCGTGAACGGTGTTCGCATTATGGATGAAAGGGGAAGTGACTGGAATAAAAGAAATAAAAAAACGGTCTTACGAACTAAAGTAGAGGCCAGAAATGTTGAAAGAAACGCTGGAAGACAAAACGAGAAAGTTTCATTAGAATCTGGAAAATATTTATGTTTTATGAAACTGGCATGAATTAAATATCTTCTTCATGCGATCCACTCACAATATTATGAAGTGTTCTGTTTATTTATTATCGTCTAGCAGACATTCAATACTGTGTTTTGGACTACGTTTGAAAGAACACAGCCAGAATACTCAGCCGATGCGACATGACTAGCGGTACGTGCGTTAGTGATGCTTGACGCCATTTTGATTCTCGAGTTTCACAAAATGGCGGACGAATCATGCCGAAACTTACCGATCTCGTAGAATCCTTGAGGAGACATGATCATAATTGTTCAAAACAATATAATTAATACAAAAAAACCGAAATAAAAATCTATGATGGCTAAATATACTATTAAAATTGCATTAATATTTATTTCAAAAACAAAATTATACGTTACTCTAATTCGTACTTGCTACACAAACACAGACACAGCAATCTTGGATTTATTTCGTCAAGTTTAGTCTAACGTGCGTAAATTGCTTTTAAACAAAAATATTTACTTAATTTAACTGTTAATTATAGAAGTGAAATACATTTAAGATTAATAATGAATTAGACACCTCTACCAGTAATAAGCCCCCGAGTCCTTATTAATTTATCGTATGTTCTTTAAAAATTGAATTCGACTGATTTTTTGATACAACGAAATTAAATGCATTACCAGCATTAAATTAATTTAAATTTGAAAACTGGACAACACCAACCGCTGTTCTATTAAGAGGGGTTTTCAATACAAAATAAATTATCATTAAAAATATTTCACCTCGGCTACAATATGTACAGCGCTAACACTTTTCTAGGTCAAAGACATTAAACATACTAAACGGCATAGACAGGCCATAGCAAACAAATAGTAGATATATTGGTATTTTTAATGTGATTATGACATACAGATGGCGTCTTGGCTTTTTTTTATAATATAGACGGACAAACAGACATACGGGCCACCTGATGGTAAGTGGTCCCCGTCGTCTATGGACACGTGCGACACCAGGGGT
Organism: Carterocephalus palaemon; assembly: GCA_944567765.1. Classification (NCBI taxonomy): domain Eukaryota; kingdom Metazoa; phylum Arthropoda; class Insecta; order Lepidoptera; family Hesperiidae; genus Carterocephalus; species Carterocephalus palaemon. Next base: position 1,129,714 of record OX155663.1, read on the forward strand.
ATCACAGGTGCGTTGCCTGCCTTGAAGGAAGCGTTTCACACTCTTCTTGAAGCACTCCATGTCGTAGCTCAAAGGAAAAAACCTCAGTCGGAAGCTCATTCCACAGGAGTTCGCCGTAAAAAAGACTCTATTGTCATTAAATAAAGCACAATTTTGTTTGTATACGGCCTGTCTATGACGCTTTGGTAACGATGTTCTAGGTACTGCGGGTAGTAATGCGGGTAGTAATGCGGGTAGTAATGCGGGTAGTCTCACTTACCAATGGGAAGGGAAGCTGCCGAGTTTGGGATAGAAGAGGCCCCGCCGCCGGGGGAGGGCGGGGCCGTGAGGGCGGAGAGGGCCTGGAAGAGGGGACAGTTAGTTAGTTGGTTAAGTTCTACTTAGTTAACCTTAGTTATGTTAGATATAGTTACCACAGGGAGTACTAGTGGATCCGTGTGTAAGGGTTTATAAAAATTGTATCGAGCATTAATTAACGGTATAATATTATTTATAATGACTTATATAGAACCAAAACTACGTTTTGTAAATAATTTGAATAGCTTTGAATAGTATTAAGCAGCACCAGTTGATAGTAAAAAATGGTTTGTAAAAATTGTATCGAGCATTACTTAACTGTATAATATTATTTATAAAGGACTTATAGATAGAACCTGAATAAACTACGTTTATTAATAATTTGAATAGTATTAAGCAGCACCAGTTGATAGTAAAAAATGTTTTGTAAAAATTGTATCGAGCATTACTTAACGGTATAATATTATTTATAATGACTTAGATAGAACCAAAACTACGTTTTGTAAATAATTTGAATAGCTTTGAATAGTATTAAGCAGCACCAGTTGATAAAAAAAATGACTTCGTAAAATTTCTTGAGCGTCACTGTTCCCGTTTATGGCCGTTAAATAGTTGATAGATATCAGAGGCATTCGCAAGGCCTAAAAACTACCGAATATACTATTCGGAAATTACGAAATCCGAAAATCACAGAAGAAAAATCATCTTCCTCGAAGGACCAAACCATATACTCATACATAAAGATATTGCTCAAAGCAATAAGACAGCCATTTGAAAAACTTTTCTTTTCTTCTTCTGTTCTTTTTCTGGTTGTTTATTATATTCGCTGCGACCCATAGACGTCCCACTGCTGGGCACGGGTCTCCCCCACAGACACTTCTGAGGGAGGTCTAGAGCATACTCCACCACGCTGCTCCAATGCGGATTGGTGGAGGTGGTATTATTATATTGTATTGTATTATATATGACGCAAATCTTAACCTCTACTGGACGAGTCAAGATACCTAAAACATTGCCCCTCACGGGAATCGAACTCATACCATGTGCGAGGAACCCTGGTCGGCGTGCGGCGGCGCGAGCTCCACGGAGCCGCATTTGTTGCTTGACTTTTTCTTGCGCAGCCCAAACTTGCGGCGATCTTTCTTCACATTGGGGGATGCGCCATCCATGGACACCTGGAAAGCAGTTAGATCATAACGGTTTGGATGGATCATGCCTTAAAATAAAACACTTATTTTGACGGGCCCGTTGGCGCAATCGGTAGTGACCCTGTCTGTTGCGCCAGGGGTCGTGGATTCGAATCCCACTCAGGACAAATATTCGTGTGACGAACACTCGTGTTTGTTCTGTCTGGATGTCAATATTATTTATTACGGTTTACGGTTTAAGACTTTTATTTCTCTTAAGAATTACAAAATTCACTTACAGAGAAACTAAACTATTACAATATTTTGCCGCTAAGCGTAATAAGCACATATATTATTAAAATTATACAATATTTATTAAGTATGTATTTAAAAATATCTATGTATGCATATCAGTCTCTGGCACCCATAGTACAGGCTCGAGCCTAATTTGGGGTCAGTTGGCCCAGTGTGTGAATGTCCATGGTATTTATTTATTTATTTAGTTGATAATAGTAAACTATATTATTCTTACAGCTCGCGGCATGAAAAGCTCTGTACAAAATCCATAGGGCATAGCTGCGCATGGGGTATCAGTGCTGGCGACATAACACGGCTGGCAAACCAATCAGAGCTTACGACTGACAACCCGTTCGCCCCGCACCAGTACATTTCACTTTTGTGTTGCAACAATATTACTATATTTACCCTACTATTCTATTAGATAATAAAATAATTAGTTTTAATCTATTGACGTATCAAGGTGAATAAAAATTACTCAAGTAACTAAGAATACTGAGTTGTGAACATTAAACTACACAATCAGACTAACTAACTAAAGTAACTAACGAGTCGTCGCCAGTAGTCTTCGTCTTCGCCGGGACTTCATAGAACATCAACTTCAACTTTATTTATAGTTAATATCTGGAAAATATTTTGATTTCGTTAATATACTGATTTGCGCCAGGGGTTCGAATCCCACTCAAAACAAATATTCGTGTGACAAACAAACACTTGTGTTTGTTCTGTATCTGGATGTCAATATTATCTATTTAAGTATCTATTTAAAAATATCTATGTATCAGTCTCTGGCACCCATAGTACAGGTTCGCGCCTAATTTGTGGCCAGATGGCCGCGTGTGAAAAAAAAAGCCTTCAGCGAGGCTGGTCTGATAGTGGGCGGTTAACTAGCATGCAATATTGGTGTGTATTCACAACCCTTTCGATGTCCCACTGTAGGACACGGGTCTCCTGGCAGAATGGGAGGGTTTAGGCCTTAGTCCACCACGCTGGCAAAGGCGGATTGGCAGAATTCACATGCCTTCGAGAACATTATGAAGAGCTCTCAGGCGATTGGCAGACTTCACATGCCTGCGAGAACATTATGAAGAGCTCTCAGGCGATTGGCAGACTTCACATGCCTCCGAGAACATTATGAAGAGCTCTCAGGCGATTGGCAGACTTCACATGCCTCCGAGAACATTATGAAGAGCTCTCAGGCGATTGGCAGACTTCACATGCCTCCGAGAACATTATGAAGAGCTCTCAGGCGATTGGCAGACTTCACATGCCTCCGAGAACATTATGAAGAGCTCTCAGGCGATTGGCAGACTTCACATGCCTCCGAGAACATTATGAAGAGCTCTCAGGCGATTGGCAGACTTCACATGCCTCCGAGAACATTATGAAGAGCTCTCAGGCGATTGGCAGACTTCACATGCCTCCGAGAACATTATGAAGAGCTCTCAGGCGATTGGCAGACTTCACATGCCTCCGAGAACATTATGAAGAGCTCTCAGGCGATTGGCAGACTTCACATGCCTCCGAGAACATTATGAAGAGCTCTCAGGCGATTGGCAGACTTCACATGCCTCCGAGAACATTATGAAGAGCTCTCAGGCGATTGGCAGACTTCACATGCCTTCGAGAACATTATGAAGAGCTCTCAGGCGATTGGCAGACTTCACATGCCTTCGAGAACATTATGAAGAGCTCTCAGACATGCAGGTTTCCTGTGCCCTTCACCATTACAGCAAGTGACATTTAATTTCTTGAATCGCACATAACTTAGAAATGTCATTCGTGCGAGCCGCTTGGGTTTGGCCCGGACCGCTCGAGTGAGAGGCGAGCTCGATAGCCACCAGCGCTTCCAGCAGATGCTGCAGCTGCTGCACCGACAGCTGCGCCTGCTCTCTCCTCTGAGCAGCCAGCGCCGTACTCACGTCGGTGTCATGGTGCGCCTGCTGCTGCAGCTCCAGCGCGTCCAGCAGCCGCTGCAGCTGCTGCACCGACAGCTGCGCCTGGCCCAGCTCGCGGCTCGCGCTCTCCAGGGGACCGCCGCTCCCTGCCGAGCGGCCAGCGCCGTACTCACGTCGGTGTCATGGTGCGCCTGCTGCTGCAGCTCCAGCGCGTCCAGCAGCCGCTGCAGCTGCTGCACCGACAGCTGCGCCTGGCCCAGCTCGCGGCTCGCGCTCTCCAGGGGACCGCCGCTCCCTGCCGAGCGGCCAGCGCCGTACTCACGTCGGTGTCATGGTGCGCCTGCTGCTGCAGCTCCAGCGCGTCCAGCAGCCGCTGCAGCTGCTGCACCGACAGCTGCGCCTGGCCCAGCTCGCGGCTCGCGCTCTCCAGGGGACCGCCGCTCCCTGCCGAGCGGCCAGCGCCGTACTCACGTCGGTGTCATGGTGCGCCTGCTGCTGCAGCTCCAGCGCGTCCAGCAGCCGCTGCAGCTGCTGCACCGACAGCTGCGCCTGGCCCAGCTCGCGGCTCGCGCTCTCCAGGGGACCGCCGCTCCCTGCCGAGCGGCCAGCGCCGTACTCACGTCGGTGTCATGGTGCGCCTGCTGCTGCAGCTCCAGCGCGTCCAGCAGCCGCTGCAGCTGCTGCACCGACAGCTGCGCCTGGCCCAGCTCGCGGCTCGCGCTCTCCAGGGGACCGCCGCTCCCTGCCGAGCGGCCAGCGCCGTACTCACGTCGGTGTCATGGTGCGCCTGCTGCTGCAGCTCCAGCGCGTCCAGCAGCCGCTGCAGCTGCTGCACCGACAGCTGCGCCTGGCCCAGCTCGCGGCTCGCGCTCTCCAGGGGACCGCCGCTCCCTGCCGAGCGGCCAGCGCCGTACTCACGTCGGTGTCATGGTGCGCCTGCTGCTGCAGCTCCAGCGCGTCCAGCAGCCGCTGCAGCTGCTGCACCGACAGCTGCGCCTGGCCCAGCTCGCGGCTCGCGCTCTCCAGGGGACCGCCGCTCCCTGCCGAGCGGCCAGCGCCGTACTCACGTCGGTGTCATGGTGCGCCTGCTGCTGCAGCTCCAGCGCGTCCAGCAGCCGCTGCAGCTGCTGCACCGACAGCTGCGCCTGGCCCAGCTCGCGGCTCGCGCTCTCCAGGGGACCGCCGCTCCCTGCCGAGCGGCCAGCGCCGTACTCACGTCGGTGTCATGGTGCGCCTGCTGCTGCAGCTCCAGCGCGTCCAGCAGCCGCTGCAGCTGCTGCACCGACAGCTGCGCCTGGCCCAGCTCGCGGCTCGCGCTCTCCAGGGGACCGCCGCTCCCTGCCGAGCGGCCAGCGCCGTACTCACGTCGGTGTCATGGTGCGCCTGCTGCTGCAGCTCCAGCGCGTCCAGCAGCCGCTGCAGCTGCTGCACCGACAGCTGCGCCTGGCCCAGCTCGCGGCTCGCGCTCTCCAGGGGACCGCCGCTCCCTGCCGAGCGGCCAGCGCCGTACTCACGTCGGTGTCATGGTGCGCCTGCTGCTGCAGCTCCAGCGCGTCCAGCAGCCGCTGCAGCTGCTGCACCGACAGCTGCGCCTGGCCCAGCTCGCGGCTCGCGCTCTCCAGGGGACCGCCGCTCCCTGCCGAGCGGCCAGCGCCGTACTCACGTCGGTGTCATGGTGCGCCTGCTGCTGCAGCTCCAGCGCGTCCAGCAGCCGCTGCAGCTGCTGCACCGACAGCTGCGCCTGGCCCAGCTCGCGGCTCGCGCTCTCCAGGGGACCGCCGCTCCCTGCCGAGCGGCCAGCGCCGTACTCACGTCGGTGTCATGGTGCGCCTGCTGCTGCAGCTCCAGCGCGTCCAACAGCCGCTGCAGCTGCTGCACCGACAGCTGCGCCTGGCCCAGCTCGCGGCTCGCGCTCTCCAGGGGACCGCCGCTCCCTGCCGAGCGGCCAGCGCCGTACTCACGTCGGTGTCATGGTGCGCCTGCTGCTGCAGCTCCAGCGCGTCCAGCAGCCGCTGCAGCTGCTGCACCGACAGCTGCGCCTGGCCCAGCTCGCGGCTCGCGCTCTCCAGGGGACCGCCGCTCTCTGTTGTAATTTTTTTTAATGACAAATAAATTCTTCATCTACATCTTCGTATACAACATAGGATAAGATGCTGCGTTCATACTGCTGCGCGTGCGATGTACTGCGTACATCGGCGTTCAACCATTTTCCACTCCATTTAAAGTTTTTTTAATGTGCATAAACACTTTCTTATAGCTAATGTGAAAATTATTTAATATAAAATAAATAAATACAAATATTAAAAAAAAAACCGTTCAATTAACTGCGAGGGTACATCATTTCCGATGGAGATGTAGATATCTATCATCATCATTTCATGCAAACTAAATCATGCTTTTAATATCGAATCTATTTTATTCGACTGACCTTGAGATTGCTGAGGATTTGACAAGCTTCTCCATTACTATTACTAGCAGGCAACTATGCCTAAAAGTATGATTATCTTCTGCTTACAAGTAGAAAGTATTATTAGTTACAAGGGGCGATTGGTCGAAGTCCGAGGGTGGACCTTGCTGACAGCATAACACGAGAGAAGATGACGCTGACTGCGTGACACAGAGGGGTATAAAACGGTACCAACCAACTTACGAGTACATTTAAGCGGTAAAACAGTAGTAGACCTGTTCTTTGATTCTGCTTAGACATTAAAAAGTTAGCGTATGTAGAGAGATGTACCACCAAGTGACAAGTGAATCCATTGTAAATCAATAGTAGCACTGACCTGCAACCAACGCTTTGTTTTTTGGGCATCCCATGGAATCGTTTCACCATCACCTAGAAGCTATGAAGCATGCGTACCATGGCCCAGGTAAACCAACAAGTTGGATCTAAGACGCAGTACGCAGTTATAAAGTAGGCGGGTCTAACTTAGCTCGTATCTCTTAGGGTCAACTCACACTGGCGCAGAGTCGAAGCGCGCATTCGGGCTTCGACGCGCAGCTGGAGTCGAGCGGATTCGCGAGTCGCCGCGCGTACCAGGCGCGTAGACGCCGACCACAAGTCTGTGAACTGGTTCCGGCACTCTGTGATCTGGACGCGCTTACGAGCATCGTCGCCTCGTTTTTTTTTTTCAAAGTCAAAGTCAAATAATTTATTTCGCTATGAGGTGATTAGACACGCTTAACGAACGTTTGCGCGAAGGCGCGCGTCGCCGTGCTAAACATGACGCGTCGCGTCGCTTCGACTTTGCGCCAGTGTGAGTTGACCCTTAACGTGACGTCAGACATCAGGGGATGTCTGATTTTGCGCAACTTTACACGTATTTTGTGACCTCCTACGTCTACCACCACCACACAGGCTATGTGACGTCATACCTATGATCCAGCTGGACAGGCGGCCCCCCGGCGTGCCAGACACGAAGCCCGCCTGCGTACGCACCGCGCCCCCAGGGCTAAGCAGCCCTGGACAGAACACTGTGACAGGGAAGGGGGTTGCTAGCGACTGTGGGGGGGTTGCGGGGCAATTGCGACGGGGATGGGTTAAAACGATAATGGATCGGATAGTAAATTCTTACAATATGCTCAACACTTATTTAAGGCAACAAAAATATCACCAAAAATGGAATAGTTATGCTATTCACGAATAATATGAAAAGATCAATTATGAATTGTAATTATGCAATAGTAAATTCTTACAATATTTCAGAGATACAATTAACAACTGAGACACAATTTAAGGCTGATTGTAACAAAAAAAAAACACCGTTAATGGAATAGTAATGCTATTCACGAATAAAATGAAAAAGATCATATTTAAGTTTTTCTAATGTAAAATTTTCTTAGTTTCATCTTAGTTCCGACTTTAATTTTCATCGCCGTCACAACTGTATTTGGGGACTGCATTTTATGAGGTAATACAGCATTCGATCGGTGCGTTTTACAGAATCCATTTGCCTGCGATTCTACATGATGTTTTACATACTCAACATTCAAAAAATTCATAAGAGCCATTCTAAATAAGTAATATAATGATATTTCTCATATAATATCACATATTTTTTGATTTATTATCACCGTTGGAATACTGTTTGCGTAGAATTTAACATGACCCAACCAAGCACTCTAGCATTTTAAACAGCTACGCTACTTTAAAACAAACCAACTAAAGGCTCACTTACTTACTGTAATATTTTATGTCAGTTTTCTATATAATGAAATTAAGGATTAATATTCTACGAATTCGCTATGAGGTATAGGGTAAAGAGGGTCAAACTAAATTCCCATGCAAAATATAAATATGTTCTAAATATAACTTACGCTATAATATCTAGTCACAAAGCTAATACTAATCTTATTAGTAACTACATATTACCATTTCTAGACATGATACTAAATTGAGATACTTTTAGCGCGAATCAGAACCGAACGTATCAGTTAATAATGTAAATACAGAACTGTCAGCTAGTTCGAATTCATTCTTCGGTAGTGATTCGCGTCAAGCTCCGGTAAGGAACTTCACCTCACTAAATAACTTGACTTAGGAAACTGACCAGAGGAAAAGGATGGACCGCTTGTACACCTGTAGATAGTTTTCAAATCATCGCTCTTCTCAACAACCGGAGCTTTGATTTCAAACATGGAACTGGATCTTTTTATGGCTGATCTGTCGCACGAAAACAGTTCGTAAACCTTGTACTCCTTTTCCCAACTCTTCCTTATGTTCCTTTCTGTTTGAGATTGCGTGGACACTTTGAAACATGGCGATAGAAGAGTGATTTCTTTAATCAAGTCCTGTCGTATTTTATTCGAGTGTCCCTTGTCCATTTTAAGATGTTTTGCGGTCGACGATACTTTGTCAAATTTCAACGGCAATTGATTCTCAACGCACCTCGGCTTGATTCGGAAGTTTCGCGAACTGTCGGTCGCATCCAAAACGTTATTTATAAAAGCGGCGACGCCGCAATCTTTTGTGCAGAATCTCCGGTACCAATTCTGGTTTGAAACTGCCTTTTCTGCTGTGTCCAGTGGCCTGTTTTCTGGCCGTGCTGTTGTGCCACAACTGCCCGAGACGCTACTGAATGTTTGGGTTGGTGTAGTACTAGAATTAAAGATTTCTCTAACCGTATCTTTACCGGTGTTTTCGGTATAGTCTTGGGCACAATATTTACAATCACAATCAACGGTCTGTATTTCTGTATCTGATAGTGCCCCTGTTAAGTTAGCAATCAACGATTTATCGCAATTCATCAAGCCTACAGGACTCGTTTTTACTGCCACTTCGTGTTGGGCAATGACACACATTGCATCGTCATACTGAGTATCATTATCTTTTAACTGTTTATTATTGATTTCGTCATGATAAATCTTTCCTAAAAGACTTAAGCCTTGATTATTAACGTTCACATCATTTTTGGATATTTTCTCATACTTTTTTCGCAATCGCAGATACAAGCAATTTATTTCCTTATGTATGGCCGGCAAATTCTTAGACAGTAAAGTTAAGTTTTCCAGTAGTAAAAGTATAAATTTTTCGTCAATAGTTTTTGGCGTGTTTTCAAACATTGATATTTCTTCAGAAAGTTTTTTAGTAGCTGTCGGCGTGACCATTGTTGGTTCTTTTTTATCCGCTGTATCATTTGATTGACTATTTTTCTTGCTTTGAAATGGGCACTTCTTCAGAGAAGACAATATGTAACATGACTGTGTATCGTTTTCGCCGTCCAATTTAGCAGACACACGTATATGTCCACAATCGTTTGAAATTGCCTCACTGCTTGAAAGGTAAGGTTTTAAATCTAATTCATTACAAATATTAAAACTGTAAGTGACAGGTAACTTAAATGTCATCGGATTCGTTTTTTCGCGCTTGGCAGAATATGGATTCATTGAAATGAGTGGTATCCAATCAGACTCATTATTTTTACTGGTTTCATAGTTAACGTCATGAAAATTCAACCGCAAATGACTGGATTTCGTTTCATCACGATTATTTTCTTTTTCTTTCAGTTGAATTGCTATTGATGTTACTTCCTTGATGTCATCATTTGTAAGCATAGAAACATGTTCCAAATTGTAATTAGAAAGATCTACTACAACAGAATTTTTATACGTAACTTGTCCCAACTCATTCTTTACATACGGACTAAAATTAGTATCACCACATTTACTGTCGTCTTTTCCATCATCGCAACTTTTCCCTCTGTCCTTTCCTTTGCAGAATATACTTGTAATGTTGTCTAAGATTTTTTTCAGATATAACTGTCCCGGATCAACATCTAGTTTATCTAGTTTAATACCGTCACCATCGACATCTTCTATAGTTGTAACGGCTTTTGAGACTTTTCTTTGAATGGACTCGCTTTGTACATCACATTTGGGTGCAGAATCTACTTTGGCATTATCTGAATACTCAGTACTGCTGTTAGAAGTATTACTGTCATGAAGTATATCCAGGTAAGCATTTAAAAAGTCTTTTGCAATATCTAGAGGTAGTGAAGTCTCGCTTATAAGTCGATTTAAAGTATCCTGTAATTTAGGGATTTCAGACGAAGAATTGGAGGTATCAATATTGTTTTTGTCATCAGATGTTTTAAATGTTGCTTTATTAGAGCTTTTTTCCAAATTATCTATCAGAGTTTTGGTAATCTTTATATCTTTTTCTACATTAATTTTATGTGTAGTATCACATATGTATACCGTATTCTTTAAAATCCTTTCGATTTGTTGTATTTGACGCTCCTTGTCAGAATTTTCATAGTTAATTTGGGGACCTCTTGTCTTGTTCGACTTGCGTCTCTTATTTATTAATTCAATTAGTATCCGAGATATATTCTGATTGATATCACTTATTCCATGGAATTGTGTATATTTGTTAACGCTTTCAATGTTAAAGCTTGAAGTGTTTTGATCTTTGGTAAAATGTTTGTTTGATTGTCTGTCAATAGACTTCACTTTTGTAATTGCTTCCCTGACACTTTCAAGTGATGTATTTTTCAACCAATACTCCAGCAAGCTTTTGAATAAAGCTATGACTGGGTGGACACTCTTACTCGTTATTTTAGAGTCAAACAGCTCTTTTACTACTTGATTAATACAACTTTTGACATTAACGTTTGCAGCTGCGTTAGAATTTTCAATCTTGTCAAAGATTGACATCATAAGTTTTTCCGTTATTGTATCAAGATTAGAAGTATCTTGTAAATGTTTCATTTCGTCTTTAATATCAACTTGTATTTTGATATTTTTTTGTGTTTGTACCAGTTTACAAAGAGCACTTTGATCACATTTTTCTTTTATAGACAGTGGCTTTGCAATTTTATTACTATAGTTTCCTAAAAGCATGTACGTGTTGAACGGCTTCTTGAGTGGAGGTTCGTTTTGCATGTTTCTGTACTTCACTAAATTAGTTGACTTTTTACTTCTTCTCATTGGCGATATGTCTTCATCGCGTATTTTGTTCGTGGAGAAGCAATACGTTGTTACAGGTCCATTTTGAATACGCTGTGGAGTTGCCTCTATTCTCGCATACGAATGCACTATATTTGCACTAAATTTTTGCGATTTGTCATCATTTTTTCCAGGGACAGCTTTATAAATGGGTGAGTTAATATAGTACTCGCACAATATAGTGGACTGTGGTCCGCCTGATGGAAAGTTAAGCTCATACTCGTTGGTATCCATTTGTTTTTCAGGATCAGTTTTATTAATTGATACCGGTGATTTGATATTATCATTGTCACTGGGATTGTTATGTTCATGAATGCTATCAATTGCTTTTATGGAAGACAAGGTCTCGTCTTGTCGGGCTGGAAATTTAGAATCTAATTTCTCATCGTCTAGGTCACTAAATCTTAATGGCAACAATTTACTGCTTTCTTTGTTGCATGGCCAGTCTTTTAACGATAATTTATTCTGATCATCTAATACAGAAGTGTCTAGCTCGCGGGATACTTCTGAGGAGTTGTTTGATGGGATGTAGGTTAGAGGAATGGTTATATTTTGGATCTTTTCATAGGAATTCTCAATGCTTAATGATGTTGTACCTTCAAGGGATAAAGATAAGGGTAAGGATATAATGAAGTCTACCCAACTTTTGAGGTCATGGTTTTGGTAATTTCCTTAAAAAAGAGACAGATTAAAAAATATTTCAGATCCATTTTTACATGAAATTTTCATTAAAGTGTAAAGAAAATTACCAAATAGAAAGACATGCACCTACGCAAAAGAGTAGTCCCATTTTGTCTCATTGTAACTTAGGCTTATATTTTTCTTCTGTTTATTTATTTCTTTTATTGGACAAAATAAAGATTTACTTACTTACTTACTTACTTACAAAACTTAATGGACAAGCAAATTGTCAGAAAATCATTTTATAATTTTTTAACTATATAAATCTCAACGGGATAAATGTGGTCGAAACATTTAAAACGAGTCATAAGGATATGCAACGAAAGAACTTACGCGATGATGTTTCGGTTGGGGGCAGGTCCTCGAGCGGCGCGTGTATCTTCGGCACCGACTCCCGCGCACCAAACGTGAGCAGATGTTGCCGATATAACCTGGAATTAAATGCAAAGTTATTTTTAATGTTTCCATTCCACCAATCCGCGTTGGAGCAGCGTTGTGGAGTATGCTCTAGACCTCCCGCAGCTGTGTCTGTGGGGAGACACGTGCCAAACAGTAGGACGTCTGTCTACGCACCTAGCGGCCGTGGACCCCTTCGATTTGAATGATTGGAGCGCCGCAGACCCCCTGTCCGGCTGTTGAGTCGGAACGCGCTAATATAGACAGATATTACATTTGTCTTGGACTCACGCGGCCTTTGTTAATTTTATTTGCTGTAATTTGTTAGTTAATGTAATTAAAACTTATCCAACATATATGACTTACCCAACAACGTCTGTGTCTATGGGTCGCAGCGATTTTCTCGCCAAAACCAAAGGTCACTGGAAAGTTCTTAAAAAGGTTCCCACCAGTCAAACAATACATAGGGTATTCAGAGCGAATTAAAAAAAAATTATTGCCTTTCATTATCCTATTCATACTTATTCCACAACAAAACTCAATAGCGTGATTCACGAGTGGTTTTAGTAACGCCATCTATTGTCGGCTAGACGAACTACATATCGTAGCTTCGAACAGTCCACTCACCGATGCGCCTTCAGCACGTTGAGCCACGTGCGGAACACGTCGGGCGTCTTCGCGCGCAGGTGGTATATGAACTCGTCGGCGTCTATGTCGACGCGCCGCCGCCGCGCCTTCGCCGATATCACCGACAGGCCGACGTCGACGGAGCCGTGCAGGCGGCCACACGGCGGTACACTAGTATGCCACCGTCTACGACGAAGAACAGTCCACTCACCGATGCGCCTTCAGCACGTTGAGCCACGTGCGGAACACGTCGGGCGTCTTAGCGCGCAGGTGGTATATGAACTCGTCGGCGTCTATGTCGACGCGCCGCCGCCGCGCCTTCGCCGATATCACCGACAGGCCGACGTCGACGGAGCCGTGCAGGCGGCCACACGGCGGTACACTAGTATGCCACCGTCTACGACGAAGAACAGTCCACTCACCGATGCGCCTTCAGCACGTTGAGCCACGTGCGGAACACGTCGGGCGTCTTAGCGCGCAGGTGGTATATGAACTCGTCGGCGTCTATGTCGACGCGCCGCCGCCGCGCCTTCGCCGATATCACCGACAGGCCGACGTCGACGGAGCCGTGCAGGCGGCCGCGCGCCACGTCCGCGGGCGAGCGCGCGTACACCAGTATGCCGCCGTCTACCACGAAGAACCGCTGGAAGATGTTAGGATTCCGTAATCAAAGGGTAAAACGGGACTCTATTACTAAGGCTCCACTGTCCGTCTGTCCATCTCTCTCCGTGATAGTTAGATACATGTTGAAATTTTCATATATGATTTATTTCTGTTGACGCTATAACAACAAATACCTACAAAAAAAATGCGGTTTTTATAGATAACTAGATCTTACCTTGTGCCATCCCTTGAGCGGCCACTTGCGCTTCTTGTGCAGGTACCCGTTGAACACCTCCGGCCGCTTCTCGAACCGCTGCCCGTCCTTCAGCCCCTCCAGCACCTCCCACTCGCTGCCGCGCCGTCTGCCGAACGGTTCGTGTGTTACACTGAGCTGTGTTATGCGTGCTGTGCTATCGAAATATTGCCGGGTTCAAACCCAAGCGGCACGCATCAATGACTATCCTAAGTTTATATATTTAAGAGATTAAATGTCACCTGCTGACACCCATATTACAGGCTCGCGCCTACTTTGGGGTCAGATGGCCGTGTGTGAGAACTTTGGGGTCAGATGGCCGTGTGTGTGAGAACTTTGGGGTCAGATTGCCGTGTGTGAGAACTTTGGGGTCAGATTGCGGTGTGTGAGAATGTCCGGGTCAGATGGCCGTGTGTGAGAATGTCCGGGTCAGATGTCCGAGTGTGAGAATGTCCAAGATATTTACTTATTAGAATGGTTTTCGAACCTGGGGTCAGGTGGCCGTGTGAGAATGTCCCGGTCAGATGTCCGTGTGTGAGAATGTCCAAGATATTTATTTATTTGAATGGTTTTCGAACCTGGGGTCAGATGGCCGTGTGTGAGAATGTCCAATATATTTATTTATTTGAATGGTTTTCGAACCTGGGGTCAGATGGCCGTGTGTGAGAATGTCCGGATCAGATGTCCGTGTGTGAGGATGTCCGGGTCAGATGTCCGTGTGTGAGAATGTCCATGATATTTATATATTAGAATGTTTTTGGAACCTCTCGAACGGTCCGTACCTGCGGGACTTGGCGCGCGGCGGCGGCAGCGGCGCCGGGCGCACGGCGCGGTCCCCGCTGTCGGCGGAGAGCGACGCCGTCTCGCCGGAGCAGTCCGAGTCGGACGGCGCCCGCCGCAGCGCCGCCGCGCGCCCGGACGCGCCGCGGCGGCGCTCGCCTGAAACACCCACACCATCACCCGTATCACTAGTAAGAAGGCATGGCACTGAATTAAACTCTATGCTTTTTAATTAAAAGCTTTTAACTTCACTCGTGTGTATGTAAGTCCTGGAATCTTGCAATAAATATTTCACCCACTTCCACTGAAGCTATCGAGCTGAAATTCGGCACACATATTTGGTTCCGATGACAATGCACGAATATAAAAAAAAAAGTTGTAAAAGCTTTTAAAAAAAATTTTTTTTGCAGTATAATTCTTGTAATAATTGCTAGTGGACGCTCGCAGCTTCGCTCGCGTGGAATTAGACATAACAATAGTTTCGTTTACACCTAGTAATATTATATAGCCTATGTCAGTGAAGATGCAGTTTTGTAATGGTGAAAGAATTTTTGAAATCGGTCCGGTAGTTTTTGTGTGAAAACATTACAAACAAAATGTTTCCTCTTTATAATATTAGTATAGATTGTTCTACGATACATGTGTAACAGTATTAATTTAGCGAAATTTTCTTTTTAATTACCCACCATATATGTAAGTATTATCAATTTTACCTTTTTAGTAATCCTATATGTCACTTCGTATGCTCTTGTACTAGATGTAATTATATACTAGATTAAAATATTTTGTTATTTCTTAAGCTAAGTGAGTTGTAACTCTTATTAAGAAATAAAAATCTTAAACCATAAATGAATTTATTCTATTCTATTCTATTATAGCAACTATGGAGCGGAAAGAATCGGCCCGCGTGAAATGAATGCGTAATTCGTTCTCGGGTTGGAATTGGATCTTTGAATGTTTTAACTTAGATTAACATTTCAATACCTCGCGGTATTGTAGCTTAGACGACTCTGCGACGCGTTCAATCATCCCGACTTACGAGTCCGGGTTTGATCCCGGGTAGAGCAGGAGTTCAGTTTAACTATTTTCTGAGTGTAAGATTCGCAGCACTAAAAATATTATTGCGAATGTTTACCTTCGATAAACAAACTGTTTGCGCCTGTTAATGCGCCTGTCGGTCCCGATTGTTTTCAATGCTGGAAACAGTCGTTAAGCCTTGTCGAAGACCTTCGGGTGGCTTAAGAACATTCGACACTGGATTGGCCACTAACCCTTCCACCAATCCGCATCGGAGCAGCGTGGTGGAGTATGTTCTAGACCTCCCGCAGCTGCGTCTGTGGGGGAGACCCGTGCCCAGCAGTGGCACGTCTATGGGTCGCAGCGAGAGTAAATGTAAATTATGTTTTAGCGTATGCGGACCGGACAGTTACGCGCTAGCTGTGAGCAAGTTCGGACGTGCACCGGACGCATTGTCTACTTCACCTATTGAGTGATCAAAGGCGTGTTTTACTTACCCAACGGACACCACAAACACTACAGATGGCAAAGTGGCAAAGTCAAATAGCTCACGTTTGGTCTCGAGGCGCGTGGGCTCGGTGGATACATGCTTCAGCCCGCCCTGGGACGACATCCTCCGGCTACAGCCGCCCAGCAGCCATCTTACGTCCCCTGCGGGGTACAAACATGTTACAAGTTCATGTAATGACCAACTTACCGATTTCACTATTGATACTTAGAACCTTTTCTTGTACGTCATTTTGGCAGGAGTTCATCTATACTACTTAATATTTTAAAGAGGAAAGATTTGTTTGTAATGTTTTCACACAAAAACCGACCGATATCAAAAATTCTTTCATCATTAGAAAGCTGCATCTTCACTGAGTGACATAGGCTAGGCGTAAACGAAACTATTGCTATGTCTAATTCCACGCGAGCGAAACTGCGGGCGTCCACTAGTTAATTTATAATTAAAATCTGGCTATGATCCACAGTAAAATTAAATACTTACTTGGTACTGTCCAAAAAAAAACGGATTTTAAATAAAACTTATACATACAGGAAAACCAAGGAGGACTCTTATTGTGCAAAACAAAACATTTATCGCGCCATTGACGTACCTACCTACTGCAACTTTAACTGTACCGTTCAAAGTATAAATTTCACGCAATCAACGGACGATTGGGGACGAGACGCTCACGCCACCAGTAGGTACAAGGTCGGTCTTAGGCTAAGAACACACGGAGCGGTTTTCCCCCGTGCCCGGCGTGGTTGCGGGACAGCTGTTTCCTTTCTATAACGAGACTGCAGTTTTGTGCGGTGATGGGGGCGACGATCGCAAGACGTGCGGATAGTTGCGATCATCATAATCATCATCACAACCCTTCCTTTCTCTCATTGTTGGGCACAGGTCTCTCAGAATGGGAGGGATTAGGCCTTAGTCCACCACGCTGGCAAAATGCGGATTGGCAGACATCGAGAACATTATGAAGAACTCTCAGGCACTCAGGTTTCCTATGTACCTGTGCTATCTTTTTCTTTTGTTCATTTCTGTTTCGTGTAATTGTGTACATAAATATTATAAATTAATAAATAAATAAAAATACTTCACTGCAGCGGCTCTCAGCGTAACTGTAGCAAACTACAACACTGATTATCAGTGCAGCCTCTGTTGTTGAACAGAATCTTGTTTATAAACTTGACTAAAATAAATAATTTTACGTGTTGCGGTCTTACAACCGCGGCGGGTGCGAGTGAAAATCGCTCCGTGAGTTTCTTGCCTTATTCTTAGCTGACACCGGTCGGAACCTCTTCTAACTGGCTATTCATTTAGAAGCGTTCGTGGTTACAGGGCATGAGACATTGTCAAAAGGCATTTGTGCGGCCTGAAAACATCTGACCATTGGTTGGGTTAGCCACTAGTTTGTGGAGCTCTGAGTAGCACACTAAATCTGTGTGCATGCTCGTTTGCTATACTTTAACCATAACTAAAGTTAATGGAGTAGTTATGACGAACATTCATCATAAAGCAATCTTTTCACTTATGTGTGGTATAATAGGGAACCAAATAGTTGCAATTTTAATGCCACAAATAAAACTGGGACTGCAAATGACCATTAATGACGAGCTAGTGTAGTGATGCGTTGCTACCTCAAGGACTAAGATCATCATCATCACAACCCTTTCTTTGTCCCACTGTTGGGCACGGGTCTCCTCTCAGAATGATGGTAGGGGACTTAGGCCTAATGGCATAAGTCCTCCTCGCTGGCCAAGTGCGGATTGGCAGACTTTACATACCTTCGAGAACATTATGATAAACTCTCAGACATGCAGGTTTCCTCACGATGTATCCTTCACCGTTGTAGCAGGTGACATTTAATTTCTTAAATCGCACATAACTTGTGCCGCTGGGGTTTGAACCCGGACCGCTCGAGTGCGACGCGAGTTCGATAGCCTAACTAAGATAGTTGGTACAAAACAAACCAACCAGCGAGTCTGTAATAAGCTTACGACATAGATTAGATTTGCATTCGTTAGTATCGCATGGAGGCTATAAGTAGAGCTGATTTCATTCAACCCAGTTTTTCCGTCGATGTGAACCGGCTGACTATATTCAGTGACATCGCTACAAATAGATTGAGAAATGAGAAAACATTGAATGTTCCAATTTTTCATTTATTATTTTACTAGTGGACGCCCAGCTTCGCTCGCGTAATTAGACATAACAAGTTTCGCTTACACCTAGTACCTAATATTATATAGCCTATGTCACTCTGTGAAGATGCAGCTATCTAATGGTGAAAGAATTTTTGAAATAGGTCCAGTAGTTTTTGTGTGAAAACATTACAAACAAATCTTTCCTCTTATAATCGCTTCGCTACGACCTATAGACGTCCCACTGCTGGGCACGGGTCTCCCCCACAGACACAGCTGCGGGAGGTCTAGAGCAAACTCCACCACGCTGCTCCAATGCGGATTGGTGGAGGGGTGCCAACCCAGTGTCGTATGTTCTCAAGCCACCCGAAGGTCTTCGACAAGGCTTAACGACTGTTTCCACCAATTGAAAACAACGGAAAGGGATTTCATATACACACCTACCAGTAATGTAGCCAATTTATTTTTCATGTTAAAATTTTCCCTTGTTAATCTTCAGTATTACAACGTCACCACACATACAACACACTTAACACATGCACGTCAAGACAATAACATATTGTTTTTAGGTAATCAAATGTGATCAACGTCGATTGCATAATTAAGTAAATGAAAAATCCTTCAACGGAATAGAATTTTTTTTTATGGATACAAGATAGCAAACGAGCTTGCTGCACAACCCATCCGCTGCCGCCCATGACAGCTGCGACTGACTTTGAACAAGACTGATAGGGACTAGGATATTGGTTAGTCCAGTTATCAGAGAGTTAATAAGAACATTAGATGGTCAGTTCGTTAGTGGATAAGAGGACTTGGGCATAACTTTAGTACAAGAAATAAGGATAAATTTATTGTACCTAGCTCTAGACTAAGTAAAGTATCAAAATCTTTTATGGGGAACTGTGTTCGCTTCTACAATAAAATACCCGGAAATATTACTTGTCTCTCAGATAATAAATTTAAATCTTACATTAAACAAAACCTTAATAAAGCTTTCTATAAAATTAATGACTACTTGAACGATAGAAATGCTTGGTGCGATGTACCTCCAGCTCCACTTGTTCAATAATAATGTAATGCGATCCAATTATAAAAATTGTAAATTTTGATAAGAGTAACTACCGAGTTTCTTGCCGTGTTCTTCTCGGTAGCATCAACCGGCGGTAGATAAAAAATGTTATGACGTTCATTAAGCGTATACAAAATACCATATAATGAAAAAAATAAATGAATCTGAAAATCTGAATCTGATAGTGTTCGTCCTGTTAGTTCGTGTTAGTAATAGTCCAGTTAGTAAGTCTCGTTTTGAATCAGTCACATGCCTTGCTTCCCTTGAGGACTAATGGTCGCCACTAAAGTGTAACGACCTTTGAAGAATGAATAAGTGGATAAATAGGAAGTCACTTTATGATAGACAACTGCACAATAAAGAATAGAGTACAAGAATAGAGAAATAGAAACATATCCGGTGGATGTGGAGTCTTTCTAAACGGGCACTTTTAGAAATCATTAAAATTTCACAGCACAAAACTACACGAACCAATTATAGATCTAAACGCGAACTAATAGATACTTTTTCATATCGAGGTAATACGTCTGCTCGTCATCTAACCGCAACACTAAGCGTCATACTGTTGGCCATTCACCACGCTTATCACCTGATAGCAGATACGTTATTCATTTCGAAACCTCAACGTGAAGATATAGAAAAAATAAATAGCTATACCCTTATCTTTAATGAAAAATCATATCTTAAGTGTAAATCCACGCAGCATTGATACTGGGATTATAAAAGGATTTTCTGTTGATTCTAGATCGTCAGCCCAAAGATGTCCCAGTGTTGGGCACGGGGCTGCCCCACAGGCGTATAAACATTTGGGTTATGATTTGGACTCACCAATTTTTTTTTATACCCATCGTCGTGGGAGCGACGCAGGGTTATGTCGGACTTTAACCGACTAATTTAAAGTTAAATCTTTTAGAATTTGCCCTCCAACGCTGCTCCAACACGGGCTCTTCCCGGATCCCCGGAGCCGACAAACCCTACACACGCTGTGCAGCCACACACAGCGTCGTCTTTCCCGGGGTCACATGATGGACGGTTCGAGCTCCCTCACCGCCCGCAATCCCAGAAGTCCCCTTTCAGCCGCCTTTTACGACAGGCAGGGGGTACCGTAGCACAATTCTGGTCTCGAGCTACAGTGACTGAGGTATATTCTACTATCACGAGTAATTACGGTGTCGAATGTTCTATCATCACGAGATTGCTGCAGATTGCAGGAAATCCTGGCCCAAACGGCACTTCCCGTTCGCGGGAATACGTCTATACTACATCTATTATGAGCATAAATTCATAATACATGTATGTATTATGAATTTATGCTCTTGGTCAAGTTTAGAGGGACGCAAAAATAATGATGAATTTCTCCTATTGTAATCTTCGTACGTGCTGGCCACAATAGTATGTATATCCTGTTGAAAGAATAAAGTTTTAGAATGTTTTCTTTTTTCGAATTCCATTTGTTTTTTTTTGTAATTGGTGCGTTATTGGTAATTGCGTTCTTTCAAACTGAGAAAACTTTTACTGACTTTAGAATTTAGTTGGTTTGGTTTTTCGCTGAGGGCTCAGGGTGTCGAGAGGTGTAGATGCTTTAAATAAGGTGGTTATACCCACTCTACTAACTCGCGACTTACGCAAGTTTCACTTCCACCCTGCGAGCATATAGCTTTAACACCCCACTGCTCTGGACGGCTGGTTAAGGCAAGCCAGAGGCGAGACTCCTAAGGGAGTCTCCGGGGAACTCGGGTCCGTGGGGTCGCTACTCCCCAACAGCTCGCCACAAGCTGCCCTGCGGGCTTATTATTATTATTATATTAATTATGAAAAAATCAGTAAACCGGCTGATAAACGGACAATGTAGCCGGACTTTACGATCCTTCGGAAGATATAAATAGCTTAACAGATAGCCGATTATATTAGCTTGCGAATCAGATCCGTCGACGTCGTGATTCACAGGTGTTAGCTTCGATCACGATATGATGTCATCGGCCACTGTTTAACCGGCGTTACGAGGCTATCTGCTCCATGGTTTTCCTTATTAGAACATCGCTACAACCGCATATTAAGATACAAACACAAGATTTTGTATCTAAGATTTAGCGCTAGTCATTAAGGCAATATACTCGTACATCGACAGAATTTCTTTCGTTTCTCTCACGCCTCCTAGTGTAGGAGTTAGTGAGGAAACCGCGGAAAATGCGGCGGCCGCATCAAAATTTCATCAAATTACTGCAATCTATTTTTTTTTCTACTAGTGGACACCCGCGTGGAATTAGACATAAAAATAGTTTCGTTTAAGTTTTGTAATATTATATAGCCTATGTCACTCAGTGAAGATGCATCTTTCTAATGGTGAAAGAATTTTTGAAATCGGTCCTTTAGTTTTTGTGTTAAAACATTACAAACAAATCTTGCCTCTTTATAATCTTAGTATAGAAAACACACTAATTTCAACTCAAATAAAACAACATTTCATACTCAAGACCAAACTATGCAATTTTTTTCAATGCAGTGAAGTGAACGTTCCCGGGTACAGCTTTCGGCATGAAACTTTATCTCTGGACGAAATTCAGACGGTTTAGCTACGCATGGTATCAGCGCGGGAGACGTTATGCTGCGAAACAATCAGCGCAATCCATAATATAGAATAGTCCAATAAATTTAGGGTGAACCCTAAATGCCTAAGCCGAGGAAATACTAGTGGCCGCCCGCAGTTTCGCTCGCTTGGAATTAGACATGACAATAGTTTTGTTTACACATAGTATTCTATTCTATTCTAGTAATATTATATAGCCTATGTCACCAAGTGAAGATGCAGCTTTCTAATGGTGAAAGAATTTTTGAAAACGGTCCAGTACTTTTTGTGTGAAAACATTACAAACAAATGTTTCCTCTTTGTAATATTAGTATAGATTGTCTAATGATACCTGAAGTCTTGAGGGGAAACTAATTGGATTTATTAAATAGATTTACAGATATAAAATTTGATTGATTACACCATTAGCTGAGTATTGTCTTTATATAAATCGAAAATAGTCAATGATATGCCAATTTATCAGTGGCTGGTATAATTGGATATATTATTTTGAATTTAAAAAAATCTACATGCATCAAATTCAAATTAAAATATTTTATTTGTCATTAGGTATAGGATAACATAGTGGGTGGTAGGAGATAAGATGATCCATTATACCTAGCCGTTTAAAGGCGTACAAATATATAAAGTAGGTATGTGTAACTTATAATTATGTATGGCTTTATGACATAGATCGAATCAAGAGTATTTTTAATATGACAATGTGTATTAATTTGAAGCCGACTTGTGATCACTTTTTAAGTTCAGAAGTAGTTCAAAAGCAATAATTATTATTGCGACATGCGACGCGATTTTGAAACGAGATTACATCAATGTCCGTGACTATAAAACCAGTTATCACACGCAATCTCCATCACACTAAATTGGCAGCAATTAGAATTAGGTACAATATTACATTACATGTAAGTTATAATTTATGGGTGTAACGCACAGAAACGCTCAATATTTTCGATCGGTTTTCACACACGAAGCCCGAGGACATCCGAAGCAAAGCTCCCGCCGCCGCACCAATAACGTCATGTTTAACAACAAAAAAATATGTAATACTTACGTAAGATATCTCGAAATATAACAATCAGATATCAAACATCGAATGCGGAATTACTACGGATGAACAAATTGATTTTTTTTTCACTTATTATTCTACAGCCAATAACTTTTACGGTGAATTTTCAAATTGATACACAATAAACTTAACACTTTACAAACGTAAATTGTAATTCATTTTTAAAAGAAAAGATATAATTTCTAAAGAAACCCGCGAGAATACAGCACCATTTTGAAAGATTGAAGAAAGACGGGGAGACAGAAGTCGGAAAATTCGTCAAGGATTTTCGTTTCGCAACTGTCAGTCTGTCACATTTGTCAGCAGTGGTTACGTCAATGCGACAACCTTTTTTTTTTAAATTCCGTCCTAAAACATCAAGTACAAGGCTGACTAAAATTGTCTTTCTCGTCGAATTGGCTGTTTGATAAGTGATATCGTACGATATGAAGATATCCATGTCTTAAATTAATGCCAGAGGCATATCCAAGTTGTAGCTAATCAATGTAACGAATAAGCTAATTTCGACAGCTTTGATCGAGTCATCAACAAAAGATTGAAACAATGCGACAGACACAAGGTATTCACGCACGAACGCTCACCACAGAATAGGACGCACACAGAGTACATTTTAAATACTGCGTGATAAAAGTATACGTTAATATCGTAGTATCCCCTATTAATTTGTGTCCCCTAATAGTTTGTTAGTAAAGTTATCGTCCGTAACAGACATTACAGACAACCTTTTTTTTTTTTTAAATTTGTTTTATAAAATTACAATTTATATTAAACATTCAAAACTCAAAATCATTAGTTTAGTTACTATAATAATATGAGTCTGTGAATGAAAATGTTAGTATTATATGTGAGCTACAGGCACATTTCAATACATAAATCACATTTTAGAACGAATTTTTCATGCTTCATGAGTAATTATTTATCTATATGCTTCATGAACCAATGATTTGGCATTTTTTTACTCTTTCTTTGATTGACGGAAGAAAGTTGTGGGTGGTTGCACTGGTTTGGTTTGCATTTTGTTGCATTTTTCTGATTTACAGTTAAATTTTCTCATAATAACAACTTAATTGTCTGTTTACGTGTTATATTAAGTTTATTTGGTCTTCATCGGCCGGCATAAGTTGTTATGAGATATCCATAAAATAGGTACGTGATATGTAAATTTAAAGTTAGCGCTTTTCATGCATTTTGCATATATTTTGTCAGTTTCGTTTGTAAGATCCCTGTTAGTAAGGTTATTATGTAAGGAATCATGTTTTTATTAAGGACAGTGTATGAAAGTAGTGTTAAGTCGGTATCAGTGAGTCGCTTGTGTATCAATGCAGGTGAATGACCCGTGTTATTTATCAATCATTTCAAACAACATCTGTTTATGTTTAGAGCAACCTATATCTCGCGTAGACACGTGATAACTTTTACTTTGGTAAAACACTTGAGGTAAATGCTTAACAAACGTAATTATCAACTGAAGTTAACAAACATCGCTAACCTGGTTAACATCAAGCGAAAGTCTGGTATTTAAAAAAGTAACCTTTTGTGAATGAGAAGTTTTTCACACAAAGTTTATTTTCATCAGTGTTGTACCAGAAAACTAACTGTCTATAATCAGAATATATTATCTGTGAACATAATCTTATGTTCAAAATTAAATACCAGGTCATAAAATCCCAAAAAAAAAAAAGTTCAAAATTATGTAGTACATAGCACCATTGAATACAAGTTCAGAATACAGAAAAAAATCAGATTGAGGGCTCAGTGGCAAATTTTATATGAAATGGTAACCAAAACTAGGACAGTCGACCCTGCATAGCCAAGCCAATATTCGAAACAACTGTGAAATGTTAATGCTTCTAGCGTGGGGAGATTCATATTCAAAGTTCTCATTATTTTGCATGACTCCATGTATAATTATGCACTGAAATATCAATCAACTGTATTATACTTCCGAATGAGCTTCCAACTGAGGTTTTCCCTTCGAGCTACGACATGTAGCGCTTCAAAGAGAGTGTAAAACACTTCCTTCAAGGCAGGCAACGCACCTGTGATACCCCTGGTGTTGCACGTGTTTATAGACGACGGTGACCACTTACCATCAGGTGGCCTATATGTCTGTTTGTCCATCTTTATTATAAAATAAAATATACTCTACTACTTCGACTATATAAGAGCTGTATTTCTGACTTCACATTATGAGCACTTCCTGTTTTTGGTTTTTTCTATATTGTAAGAGTACAAGTTTAGTGTACTTGCAGTCCGCAGAATGTCCAACGGGACGGTGAACCTCAAGTTCCAATGGGGGCTGACCGAGTCGGATCCAGAGCAGTTGCCAGTGCTGATAGTGGGCCAGGCTGCCCACCTCAACTCTCTCAAGTGGCAGGACATACGTTGCAAGCTTGAACCCCGTGTCACAGAGGAGGTAAAACTTTTGCATTTTCATTTGTAATGCTGTAAGTTTAATCTTAGTACTAATTTTAGTGATTCGGGTGGCACATTAAGCCATTTGTCCTGGTTGTTTTCAATGGTGGAAACAATCTTTAAGCCTTGTCGAAGACCTTCGCGAGGCTTAAGAACATTGGACACTGGGTTGGCCATTAACCCCTCCACCAATCCGCATTGGAGCAGCGTGATGGAGTATGCTCTAGACTCTAGAGTCTAGACCTCCCGCAGCAGTGTCTGTGGGGGAGACCCGTACCCAGCAGTGGGACGTCTATGGGTCGCAGCTATCATTATTAACCTACTAGTGGACGTCCGCAGCTTCGCTCGCGTAGAATATTACCCATTAACGACGCCTGCCCGCGTTCGGGTTGCCCACTTGACTTTAAAAACGGCAGTTTCATACTAACTTCGCACCCCCGTTTTACCCCCTTAGGGGGTGAATTTTCAAAAATCCTTTCTTAGTGCTCACCTACGTTATAAAAGGAACCCCTGTGCAAAATTTCAAGTTTCTAACCCTTATAGTTTAGGCCCTGCGTTGATATGTCAGTCAGTCAGTCAGTCAGTCACCTTCTCCTTTTATATATACAGATTAATTGGTATTTCCGTCAGGTATGGCAGCGCGGGCTGGCCACCGTGGGCGGCGGGGAGACGGCGGAGCTGTGGCCGCGCGGCGCGTCGCTGGCCGTGCTGCCGCCGCGCTGCTCGCGCCACGCGCCGCCGTCGCGCGCGCACGCGCTCTCCAAGGCCGTGCGCGGCGCGCTCAGGGCCACCACCGACGAGTGCATTGTGGCAAGTATTCAACATCCGTCAGGTATGGCAGCGCGGGCCGAGTGCATTGTGGCAAGTATTACCGTCAGGTATGGCAGCGCGGGCTGGCCACCGTGGGCGGCGGGGAGACGGCGGAGCTGTGGCCGCGCGGCGCGTCGCTGGCCGTGCTGCCGCCGCGCTGCTCGCGCCACGCGCCGCCGTCGCGCGCGCACGCGCTCTCCAAGGCCGTGCGCGGCGCGCTCAGGGCCACCACCGACGAGTGCATCGTGGCAAGTACTCAACAACCATCCTAGTCCATTCGCTGCGACCCATAGACGTCCCACTGTTGGGCACGGGTCTCCTCTCAGAATGGGAGGGATTAGGCCTTAGTCAACCACGCTGGCCAAGTGCGGATTGGCAGACTTCACATACCTTCGAGAACGTTATGATGAACTCTCAGGCATGCAGGTTTCCTCACGATGTGACCTTCACCGTTATAGCAAGTGACATTTAATTTCTTAAAACGCACATAACTTAGAAAAGTCATTGGTGCGTGCCACTGGGGTTTGAACCCGGACCGCTCGAGTGAGAGGCGAGTTCGTTAGCCGCTGGGCTATCACCGCTTCAGTTTCACGCTTCACTTTCCTAGTCCATTGAAAAGTTACATTTGGGGTTGCGTTTTTTAGAGGACGCAATTTTATTTTTTTGATGTGTAGCGGGGGTCTGCGTAAAGCTAAAACCAAGTTTGTGGGGTCGCCACCCTTGTCCCACGGCCGCCATCTTGAAAATAGGGGTTGAAATGGTTTTTACGATATATCTCTTAAACTGATAAAAAAAAAATTGTCAACATTTTTGTTGCAAATTAAATTTTCTACAACTTTGGTTCAGTAACTCTTTGTCGTAGAACTATAAATAAGCGAAAACTTCGGATAGGTTTGCTTGATATTAGTGGTTTTGCTTCTATTCTTTCTATAAGATACTAGTGGACGTCCGCAGCTTCGCTCGCGTGGAATTAGGCATAATAATAGATTCTTCTTAACACATTAACTTTAGCTCCACAAATTGTAATGAATCCGTAAATGTGTTTTCCTATCCCTATATTTATTTAGGTGTAACATTTTTACAAAATTTGAATGCCATATTTATTTCTAATCAACAGCCTAAAATATAAATTTTATGCTTCTAGATCTGAAAATGACAATACTTTCATACAACCTTTCAACAATACTTTTTTCCAATTAAAAAGTAGCCTATGTCCTTTCTCAGGCTCTAGACCAGTGGTTCTTAACCTTTTTAGGTCTGTTACCCTTATGATCTAACTAGGGTCACTGATTTTACCCCTCCTCCCAACGTTGAAGTCAAACAATACGTGTAGCTACTATATACTGTAAGTAGTGTAAGTAGTAGCAAACGGTACCAACATTTTTAAAGCTCTGTCTGCCATGATAGGATATTTAGCACCTACTTTTTTCCAAAATGTACTTTGTACATAGGTCAGCTAGGCTCGTTGTCACCCCTCCCAAATACAAGTTTTACCCCTGCGGGGGTAATTACCCCCAGGTTAGGAATCCAGGCTCTAGACTATCTGTGTACCAAATTTCACTAAATCGGTTCAGTAGTCTTGGCGTGAAAGCGAGACATACAGACAGACAGTTACTTTTGCATTTATATAATTATGACTTTATTTTAATATTTAGGTTAAAATAATTGAGATTAGTTAAATAAAACGCCAGTGCACTTTATGACATACAGCGAAGAAGAGAGATTTATTAATAGTTTTTAATTTTCTACAATATACATTTCAAATGTTTGTTTTTATGGTCAAGGCACCAAGACATACAGCCAATATCGAGAGCCAGTATCTGGGAATGTATTTTCATATTTCATCATGTTAAAAGTATAAAATATGCGTGGTGACAGTATTAAAAAAATAAAGAATAAATGGTTTTAGAGGAACAAGTATGCTGAATAATTCTTAAAAAATGATCAAGTTTTTACATTGAGATTAATCAGATTTTCATTTAATTAAAAGTATAAAATACAGCAATCGGCCATGTTAACTGAAACGCGAATCAGAACGGTTGACGTCACGCCTCAATAATATTCATCTGTCGCTTGGGCTTCTGTTATAAATACAACGGCATCTTCTGTTATAATATCTAGACATGACGTCAAAGCGGACACCATGACACCTACGAGCGTTTTCGCGCTAAATTTATATTAGATAGGAAAAACTGCAATAATTAGCGTTAAAACTCAGTTTATTGCTGAAATATTGTTTTTTTTTCGAAACATTGGATGTGTACCTACATTACAGAAGGCAATTTCAAAATCTGTCATCATGCCTATTTGCATTGCAGTTGGTGTGCACTAAGCGCGACGCGCTCGCTAGCGTCGTGGGTATCGCGCGCGCCGTGCCGCTGTACAGCGCGCGCTCGGGCGCGTCCCCGCTCGCGCCGCCCGCGTCCGCGCCCGCGCCGCCGCCCGCGCGCACGCTCACCGTGCAGATACACACCGTGCCGCTGGGTGAGTTACCCCGCTATGGTGTTACGTCGTGGGTATCGCGCGCGCCGTGCCGCTGTACAGCGCGCGCTCGGGCGCGTCCCCGCTCGCGCCGCCCGCGTCCGCGCCCGCGCCGCCGCCCGCGCGCACGCTCACCGTGCAGATACACACCGTGCCGCTGGGTGAGTTACCCCGCTATGGTGTTACGTCGTGGGTATCGCGCGCGCCGTGCCGCTGTACAGCGCGCGCTCGGGCGCGTCCCCGCTCGCGCCGCCCGCGTCCGCGCCCGCGCCGCCGCCCGCGCGCACGCTCACCGTGCAGATACACACCGTGCCGCCGGGTGAGTTACCCCGCTATGGTGTTACGTCGTGGGTATCGCGCGCGCCGTGCCGCTGTACAGCGCGCGCTCGGGCGCGTCCCCGCTCGCGCCGCCCGCGTCCGCGCCCGCGCCGCCGCCCGCGCGCACGCTCACCGTGCAGATACACACCGTGCCGCTGGGTGAGTTACCCCGCTATGGTGTTACGTCGTGGGTATCGCGCGCGCCGTGCCGCTGTACAGCGCGCGCTCGGGCGCGTCCCCGCTCGCGCCGCCCGCGTCCGCGCCCGCGCCGCCGCCCGCGCGCACGCTCACCGTGCAGATACACACCGTGCCGCTGGGTGAGTTACCCCGCTATGGTGTTACGTCGTGGGCATCGCGCGCGCCGTGCCGCTGTACAGCGCGCGCTCGGGCGCGTCCCCGCTCGCGCCGCCCGCGTCCGCGCCCGCGCCGCCGCCCGCGCGCACGCTCACCGTGCAGATACACACCGTGCCGCCGGGTGAGTTACCCCGCTATGGTGTTACGTCGTGGGTATCGCGCGCGCCGTGCCGCTGTACAGCGCGCGCTCGGGCGCGTCCCCGCTCGCGCCGCCCGCGTCCGCGCCCGCGCCGCCGCCCGCGCGCACGCTCACCGTGCAGATACACACCGTGCCGCTGGGTGAGTAACCCCGCGACGGTGTTACGTCGTCACATCAGCGAGCATCACATAAAGTATCCTCTGCGACTGCAGGGTTATGAGAGACTGCAGGGTTATGAGAGACTGCATGGTTATGACTGCATGGTTATGAGAGACTGCAGGGTTATGAGAGATTGCAGGGTTATGAGAGACTGCATGGTTATGAGAGATTGCAGGGTTATGAGAGACTACAGGGCAGTCGAACTGGAAGGTAAGACTTCCATCCATCGATCTTCTCAGGTCGCAGTGGCCAGTGTTGTGGGCTTTACAGCGCAGCCTGCCCTTCAAACAATAAAAATCACATAAAGTACGCATTTTCTCAACATTTTTCTGGTACAAAAAGTTGAAGAGGCATGAATACCCAAATATGATAAAGTGCTATGTTAACGCCAGACAATGTGTTGTTGTTGCAGACGAGCAAGGCGACGGGGAGCAGCAGCGGCCGGGCACGCTGTCCGGCGAGGAGCTGGACACGCTGCGCGACGTGGCCGAGGGCACGCGCACGGCGGCGCGGATCACCGACACGCCCGCCAACGTCATGAACGTGGACCAGTTCATTCAGGTCAGCGCGAGCAAGGCGACGGGGGGCAGCAGCAGCCGGGCACGCTGTCCGGCGAGGAGCTGGACACGCTGCGCGACGTGGCCGAGGGCACGCGCACGGCGGCGCGGATCACCGACACGCCCGCCAACGTCATGAACGTGGACCAGTTCATTCAGGTCTGCGCTCAGCCTTTTTACAATCTTCTGACTGTAATATTGATTTTGGTGAGCGTAGCGGGCAACTATAGGAATCTTGTAGCTTTCTGCTACAAATGGCACGCACTTAGGAATGCGAAGAAGACGGAGGAGAATGCGCCGACGCCAGAGGCGTTAATGTGTCGTCCAGCCCCCGCGGGGGAGAGTAGAGTGGAAGGGACAAGGAGGAGGAAAAATAATTTGTAGGGAGCTTGTCTCCCATGATTCGGCCCTCGTGACATGAGGTCGGTGGGGCCATGGGTGGTTGGTGGGTAGTAATATTGATTGTCAGTGCAGCCTTCATGCATGAACATACCTAGCATTTATTTATCTATATATAAAAGGAGAAGCTGACTGGCTGACTGACATATCAACGCAGGGCCTAAACAAGGGGGAGCACTAAGAAATGATTTTTGAAAATTCACCCCCTAAGGGGGTAAAACGGGGGTGCACAGATAGTATGAAACTTTGCCGTTTTTGAAGTTAGTGAATGTCTAATTCCACGCGAGCGAAGCTGCGGGCGTCCACTAGTTATACATAATATAAAAAAAAAACTTTTTTTTTTTTTTCAAAAAGTCAATTGTAATAAATATGATTATAAGGCATATGAAGTCTGCCAATCCGCACTTGGGCAGCGTGGTGGACTTAGACCTGATTCCTCCCATACTGTGAGGTGACGCGTGCCCAACAGTGGGACAAACTAGTGACGATGATGACGAAACAAATAACCTTTTGCAGGAGGCGTGCAAGGTCGCCAAGGACCTGGACATCCCGGAGCCAACGATAATCCGGGGCGAGGAGCTGAGGGCGCGCGGCATGGGCGGCATCTACGGCGTGGGCAGGGCCGCCGCGCAGCCGCCGGCGCTCGTGGCGCTCTCGTACCGCGCGCCCGGCGCCGCGCGCACGGTGGCGTGGGTCGGCAAGGGCATAGTGTACGACACCGGCGGCCTCAGCCTCAAGGCCAGGGTGAGTGTACCGGCGTCGGTCGAGTCAACGATAATCCGGGGCGAGGAGCTGAGGGCGCGCGGCATGGGCGGCATCTACGGCGTGGGCAGGGCCGCCGCGCAGCCGCCGGCGCTCGTGGCGCTCTCGTACCGCGCGCCCGGCGCCGCGCGCACGGTGGCGTGGGTCGGCAAGGGCATAGTGTACGACACCGGCGGCCTCAGCCTCAAGGCCAGGGTGAGTGTACGACACCGGCGGCCTCAGCCTTAAGGCGAGGGTGAGTGTACGACACCGGCGGCCTCAGCCTCAAGGCCAGGGTGAGTGTACCGGCGTCAGTATACCTCTCACCTTGATTGGGTAGAAGTCGAAGTTAAACATTCATACACATGTGAACACCTAATATGTACACATGCTTGAACAAATAAATGCAATTCATTCATTCATTCATTCATTCATTCATTCATTCATTCATTTATTATATATCGTCTTGTGCGGGGTGAGCAAGCTAATTGGTTCGCCAGCCTTATTATTTCGCCAATGGGCACCTATCCCTTCTGGATTTCGTTCAGATTCAGATTCAGATTTTTACACTACTACATGCCTTATGTATGATTTTTGGGGTTTTAGGGTATTGTTCGGGTGGAATGTTTTGAGTATTTCCATGAGATAGTTTGAGAGTTATCTTATGGTTTTGTTGGTCAGACGTCAATGGTGGGCATGAAGGGCGACTGCGGCGGCGCGGCGGCCGTGCTTGCCGCGTTCGGCGTGCTCGTGCGCGCGCGCCCCACCGTCAACCTGCACGCGGTGCTCTGCCTCGCCGAGAACGCGGTCGGCCCGCTCTCAACCAGGTGGGTTGGTTGACCGCTTGTTATACGGATTAAGATTTTTTCAACGGGCTTGTGGGCGCTGCAGGCCTAATACCTACTCTGTTTGAATACTATAAAGTTGCTTTTCAATAATCATTCTTATTGGCAGGTGTAACTAACTTCTCAGTTCTAGTTAACTTGAGACCTTAGCGCCATTGTGTATTACCTACTCGCAGTAGGTAATACACAATGGCGCTCAGGTTTCAAGTTAACTCTTGCGAGTTATAGTAACGTCTTAAGTAGTATGTCTCGTTTAGAATTAATGTTTAATCTCCACTAATATGGCTCACAATAATTAATTAATTTAATTTAATTTGAAGTTATACCTAGTGGTTTTAATTAGGTGAAAAATTGGGGACGCTAAAAAATAATTTATTCTCAAAGTGGGCAGTAGACAAAATAAGTTTGGGACATACGGGCCACCTGATGGTAAGTGGTCACCGTCGTACAGACACGTGCGACACCAGGGGTATCACAGGCGCGTTGTCTGCCTTGAAGGAAGCGGTTATTTATTTATTTTTATTTCTCTTAAGAATTACAAAACAATTCACTTACAGAGAAACCAAACTATTACAATATTTGGCCGCTAAGCGTATTAAGCACATATATTATTAAATTATACACTTAGAAAGTTGATAAAGTTATCATTTTGAGGGTAGTAAAAGAATAGAATAGATTGTCAATATTAAGTCGATCACAATTGATATGAAAATAGTCTGATGATGATCAGTAGTGGCGAAGATTCATGGTCGTTTCCGTGCTTCGGAGAGCACATTAAGACGTTGGTCGCGGATGCCATTGAGTTCTCATGTAACAAAATTTGACTTCCAGACCTGACGACATCCACCAGTTGTACTCCGGTCGCACCGTGGAGATCAACAACACGGATGCCGAAGGTAATGATGGAAATAGATTCAAAGTAATATTCTGGTTGAAATTACCGGCTTACTCACGTTTTATTTAAGTGATTTATGATTATAACATTCATAGCTTTTGTTTCACAGGTCGTTTGGTACTAAGCGACGGCGTGGTCTACGCGCAGAGGGATCTGAAAGCCGATACCATCGTGGATGTCGCAACGTTAACCGGTGCTCAGGTGAGCTGAACTCATCCATCCATCCATTAACTTCATCCATTAGTTTTAAGCATATAAAATTTGTGATGTATTATTCATTTCTTGTCAATCATCTGTCCCTATTTTGTGGTTGTGGATTTTTGGATTCAATATATATATATCTATCTATCTATATCTGTAGTGCGTATCCGGCTTGAAGGACCATTTTTATGTATGTAACATTAAGTTACGATTTGTAATACGAACTTTATCTTGACCTATTGTTTTTTAATTTTAACTTTTTCATTAGTTTATAAAGTATATCTTGTTTGACATTAAATGTAACAAATCTAGACTCCGAGCTGAGGGACATATAAAAATAGAAAAACCCAATAGTTGATGCCCGACCCGTGGATCAAACCTAGGTCCCCTAGCTCAGCAGTCGCGCTTGCCACCACTAGACAGTGGTCTGGTTGAGGCAAGTTTTCCGAATGAAAAATACATCTGTCAAATAACAATGCTCGATTCCAGCTTCCAGCTCCAATTGTTCAATAATAATGTACCATGATCAAATTATTAAATTGTAAATTTTGAAAAGAGTAAAAAACAAAGAAATAAAAGCTTATAATATAGCGTCCATAGCCCAATGGCTCGGGTCCATTCAATGTGATCGAAAGAGTTAAGCACGACGGGCGCGGTCGGTTTGTGGATGGGTGACCGCTAGTGGCAAAATTTCATGAACGCTACCGTACTTCGGAGGGCACGTAAAGCCGTCGGTCCCGGTTGTTTTCAATTTTGGAAACAGTCGTTAAGCCTTGTCGAAGACCTTCGGGTGGCTTGAGAACATTCGACACTGGGTTGGCCACTAACCCCTCCACCAATCCGCATTGGAGCAGCGTGGTGGAGTATGCTCTAGACCTCCCGCAGCTGCGTCTGTGGGGGAGACCCGTGCCCAGCAGCGGGACGTCTATGGGTCGCAGCGTATATATTTGTTTCAATCATAGATTTAACTAGATAGATTGGCAATGCGAAAGAGAAGGAACATAGATACTCATATGTGAGAACGAGATAGATAGGCGAGACCATTTGCGTACACGCTATAGGTCTGTAGTGACCCAACGTGAATTTCTAGTATTTCTCACCTCAATCCTATAGAGTTTGACGTAATATTGACAACCGCTTACAGCACATGCACATTATGGCCGCCATAGACGTTCAAGTAATTTGATCAAACAGGCTGGATCAAACCGTTTTATCAAATTGGCATGAGTGTCTGTGGTAAAATTTGATCAAATTTAATGAGTAATCAAATTGTTTGAAGAAATATGAATTTTCGTTTTTTTATTTGATCAATCGGTTTGATCAAACTGTTTGATGAAAAATTTGAGCGTGTGTGTTTCGAGCGCTCAGTTGTTGCTGCGGAAGTGTTACCTAGCGGACGTGTTGCAGCTTGCAGTGCATAATGACGAACCGCGATTTATTAGAAGAATTCATACAAATATATCAAAATGAAACCTGTTTAAGGAACGTCAAAAATAAAGATTACCATAACAGAGATAATTCGTCTCTTTTCATGAGCAACTTTTTACACCATACAGTACGTTTTTTGGTCCTTTTTTTGGCCTTCAAAGCAAACACTAAACCTAACTATAGCTATAGCGTCGTCTGTACATGACATTTTTACGGCCACACACACACAACAATTCTTCGTGCGGTTCGATACCGAACTGACGCTGCTTCAAGCCTGCGTGAGGGTGTGTGGTCGCTTTGCAGATTATGCCAATTTGATAAAACGGTTTGATCCAGCCTGTTTGATCAAATTACTTGAACGTCTATGGCGGCCTTTACACGCATACTCGTGTTTTGGTCTCGCTTTGATGTTTCTATTGCCAATCTTTCTCTAGTATTAAATCTATGGTTTCAATCAATCGGTTGTAGGGCACGGCGACGGGCAAGTACCACGCGGCGATCCTGTCTAACGACGGGCGCGTGGAGGAGCTGTGCGTGCGCGCGGGCGTCGTGTCAGGCGAGCCGGCGCACCCGCTGCCGTTCGCGCCCGAGCTGCACTTCTCCGAGTTCAGCAGCGTCGTCGCCGACATGAAGAACAGCGTGGCCGTGAGTACTGTGCCGTGGAGGAGCTGTGCGTGCGCGCGGGCGCCGCGGCCGGCGAGCCGGCGCACCCGCTGCCGTTCGCGCCCGAGCTGCACTTCTCCGAGTTCAGCAGCGTCGTCGCCGACATGAAGAACAGCGTGGCCGTGAGTACTGTGCCGTGGAGGAGCTGTGCGTGCGCGCGGGCGCCGCGGCCGGCGAGCCGGCGCACCCGCTGCCGTTCGCGCCCGAGCTGCACTTCTCCGAGTTCAGCAGCGTCGTCGCCGACATGAAGAACAGCGTGGCCGTGAGTACTGTACTGTGGTGACCTGTGGTCTATTCACGAATCGCTCGCCTGCAGACGACTGATAAATTACAAGTAACTAGCTGACCCGGCAAACGTTGTTTTGCCATATAAATAATTTTTACTGAATATTTTGGGAGAACTTCATGTAAGTGTGTGGACTACAACTACCACTACCAATACCACTATTACTACCACTACCCCTACCACTAACACTACCCCTACTACTACCACTACCCCTACCACTACCCCTACCCCTACCACTACCCCTACCCCTACCACTACCCCTACCCCTACCACTACCCCTACAAACTATAAACCTAGCTATAAACCTCACGGAGCCCGAGACCTTTCCAACGAATGCAAAACCGTGGAAATCGGTTCGTGCGTTCTGGAGTTATAGCAGTGGTGGGCAAACTTTTTTAATGGCGGGCCACAATGGTTTAGAAATTCTAGAGGAGGGCCAGAATTATAGAAAAAATTTTTTTGTGTTAAAGCTTTTAGTATAATTTTATAAAACACAAATATTAAAAAATACCTTTTACCCTAAAAAATAATACTTAATCAATTTAACCTTTATTCGAAGGCTCTGCCTTGTTAGGCGTGTGAGACTTTTTCTTCTCGACCGTCAAAACGTAATTATAACGGGCCATATATTATCTATGTCGACGGACCCTCGGCGGGCCGGATTAAATACTTTAGCGGGCCGGAGTTGGCCCGCTGGCCGTAGTTTGCCCATCACTGAGTTATAGCGTCAGGAAGGAAAACCCGACTTATTTTTATATAGTAGACTAGTGGACGCCCGCAGCTTCGCTCGCGTAGAATTAGACCCATTAACGACGTCTACCCGTCTAACGACTTCAAAAACGGCAAAGTTTCATACTAACTTTGCACCCCCGTTTTACCCCCTTAGGGGGTGAATTTTCAAAAATCCTTTCTTAGTGCTCCCCTACGTTATAAAAGGAACCCCTGTGCAAAATTTCAAGTTTCTAGCCCTTATAGTTTAGGCCCTGCGTTGATATGTCAGTCAGTCAGTCTGTCAGTCAGTCAGTCAGTCAGTCAGTCAGTCAGTCAGTCAGTCAGTCAGTCACCTTCTCCTTTTATATATATAGATTTCGATCGGCAGTGATAAATTCGTATTTTTGAATAACTAGAATACAATAGAGTACTGTACTCTGGAGCTCTATTCTCGAATCGCACGCAGTCAAACGACTGATAAATTACTACAGCTTTGACTAGGGTCATCCTTAACATTTCCTTTTCCTAATTCTTTATTCTTCAATTATTTCTACGCATTCTTCAAACATCTTATTATTTTTATTATATTTCTATATAAATGTAGTACACTGCGCCGGCGTCTTTTCAATTAGTTTAACTCCGTATCCCTCACGGGTTGTCTGGAAGAAATCGCTCTTAAGCGATAAGACCGCCCATTGTATTTTTTTTTATTTTACCTTATTTTCTTAGTAACTCTGTAATTTGGTGTACAATAAAGAGTATTACTATTATTAATTACAAGTAATCCGTTCCGGAGGATAACGCAAGATGACATTCTAGTCTATTATAGTGTTGTTACTCTGTTGTAATATTTATGATAAATAAATGATTATCTTATCTTATCTTTATCTTCCAGGACCGGAACAACGCGCAGCCGTCCTGCGCCGGGCTGTTCATCCTGGCGCACCTGGGCTTCGACTTCCCCGGCCGCTGGCTGCACGTCGACATGGCTGCGCCCGCGCACTGCGTACGTCATCTCTCTCTCTCTCTCTCTCTCTCTCTCTGTCTTTCTCTCTCTAACACACGTCATCATCATCACAACCCTTTCTTTGTCCCACTGTTGGGCACAGGTATCCTCTCAGAATGGAAGGGGTTAGGCCTTAGTCCAAGTGCGGATTGGCAGACAGCACTCTAACACACACACGCACACAAATGGTTCGGCAGACTTCACATGCCCTCGAGATTATTATAGAGATCTCTCTGGCATATAGCATGAGCTGAAAGAGGTTTTCCTACACCGTTATAGCAGGTGACGTTTAATTTATTAAATCGCAATTAATTTAAAAAGTCATTGCTGCGTGCCGCTTGTATTTGAACCCGGATCCCTGGAGCAAGAGGCGAGTTCGATAGCCACTGGGCTATTTCGATTGTAACTTAAACTTTCTATGACAGGTACATCTTTACTTATCATAATATGTATATTTCTTGTTCACGCACGTTGTGTGCGTGTGTATGACAGTGAACTCCTCCTAAACAGCTGGATAGATGTTGATGAAATTTTTTGTGTGTTTTCAAGGGGATTCGAGAATGGTTTAGATTCACAATTTGGTCCACTGGAAAATGTTTTTTAAACACTATTTTAGTATTTTTATTTTTACCCGTCGTTCATTGACGTGAAGCGTCGCATCACTTTGACATTTTATATGGCAGAACAACGTTTGCAGGGTCAGCTAGTTAATAGTAAAACAGTTCATACTCAACATACATTCTTCTATATAATGATATAAACCGAAGACTAAATATTCTTTAAAAATATTTAATTATTTCTTAACCTCCGCAGGGTGAACGCGCGACAGGCTATGGCGTGGCTCTGCTGTCGGTACTTTTTGGGCACTACACAAACAGCCGTTTGCTTAAGTGGCTCAGCCCCGGCGCGCTGCTCGAATGACCACCACCTTGGCCCACGTATTGGCCAAACGTTTCGTATTCGAAGTGTTGGCCAAACGTCACGCAACAGACGTGACGGAGAGTTTGTTACATTTATATTTTGTATATTCCTTATGGTTCACGGTAGGTTTTAATACTAAAAAAAATCAAAATCTGCTAATTTTTTCCTGTAAGGCGGAACAAAGTCTATTTCCACGCGAGCGAAGCTGCGGGCGTCCACTAGTACATCAATAAAATGTCAGTTAGTAGAACCTTTTTATGGAATATTGTGTATTTAATTTCATTTTTGAGTCTTTTTTTTTGTATGATAGTATATTAATGTATGTATCTGGGCTGGGCTGTGGCGATTTATGGCCGAAATTAATTGTCTGTGGGTAGATTTGGCTATAAGAGACATGTTTGACATGGCTTCAAATAAAAGTGTTATAAATATAAATGACGGCACGTCATAGTTCCTGCTGTCACAATCGTTAGAAAAGAGGGAACTGTGGTGGCAAGACGCCTCTACGTAGTATCTCTACCTAGTCTGTGGACGGCTCGCCCTCTAGAAGTTATGGTTATTTTTGGGTTATGAAAAATGGAGGGAAAGTAATTCAAATAATTTATTTCGCTATTAGGTGATTACACACGCTTAATGAAAGTCTAGGTAACTACAAACTACTTAAAGAGAAGAGATATAATGCTATTCTAAAATTCAAATTCAAATTCAAATAATTTATTTCGCTATGAGGTGATTACACACGCTTAACGAAAGTCTAGGTAACTACAAACTACTTAAAGAGATATAATGCTATTCTAAACTGATTAATATAAAGCAAAGGATGAGCTATTTATCCTTGAATGAATAGCTAATCCTACACAGGTGCCTAACCTGCCTTATGGCTAATTTACAATAATTACCTACCACTAAGCTAAGCTCTAAGTCACGATAGACTATTTAATTCAGTCCCATGCCTTGTTATCATCCAAATACTCCTGAATACATTAATAAGCTTTTCGACGTAATGTTTGTTTGATGGTTTTTTCAAATCTGTGTAAAGTCAGAGACTGAACCGCAGCCGGGACTTTGTTGAATATTAGAATAGACATTTCTATGAAGGAACGACTTTTCTTACTAAGCCGGCATGTAGGAAACGCTAATTTGGGAAGGCGCTTGTACCACGGACGGGACGAATCGTTTATTCTAACGGCGTAAAGTTATTTTGATTACTATTAACAAGGTGCATTTCAATTACAATATCAGTGTTGACTAAACGCGCAATAGTTATGGAAGACACTGACCATCCTGAGCCGACATACATATCTCTTAAATCCAAATCTATTGATATTAGATTCTTAATTTCTATCTTTAGCGTACCATACGTCATTTTGATGGAAAAAACATTTCTTCAAAAGGAATTTGTTTACTCAGGACTCGAATCCAGCCCCGCAGGATGCTAGTTACTAGATAATAACATAATTTTGCCTTATATATGAAATACATAGTTATAATTACAATGTGTTCTTTAGCCAAATGTGCATTGTTTGTAACACTAGGTATTAAAGCTAATTTAAAGTGTTACGGAGATTAAACATCTGGAAATTAATTAATTATAATAATTAAATTAAATATAATTAATAGGTAATTAAATTAATTATAATTAATAATTAAATTACATTAATTATAATAATTAATTAATGTTATGTTATATTCTGGGTCGATTGGAACAGCCGCGTGGCGCTTTCGTCCTCAATTTCGTTGAACCGACGTTCTTACATATAAATATCATCCCTGTTATAAACAACATTCAATTTGTATTTTCTTATGTTTGTTATAATTATTTTGCATAAAAACTATAGTTGATGTAAGTTGGCAATAAATTAATGTTATTGGAAATATTTGACTTTTATTTAATTCCTTTTACAATGCTTTCGATCGGTAATGTAGTTTTAAATTGTGCTAAATGGGCAAACTGGCCCTATATTTAGCGGGCGTGCCTAAAACAATTTAATTCTATGTCAATTTAATTTAATCGTAAACATAAGATTTTCAACGGACACTTGGTTCTTACATTGACTAGTTACAAAATATCGAGGAGCAGTTACTAATTAGTTTTACAAGTTAATTCTGGTGGGCCGATCCCGGCGGCACTGCAATGCCGGGCCGACCCGTGCCGGGAGTGGAGCGAGCCCCGAACATCCCGGCGAGTCACAAAAATCAGTTTAATATACTGGTCCCGACGTGCGGGAACTTTCAGATATTAAGCTGAAAAGAACAGATACTACACTTTGATCTTAGCCAAAAGGCCGAGAAGCGATACCCGACTAAAGCTTCCCCGTCGTTATATGGCGGGGCCCAGAAGTCTCAACAGCGTGATTCAGAATACATTTTCACAGCGCTATCTAGTGTATAGAATGAACACTATTTCTTTCGTCAGTCAGCGCCATCTAGAATAACAGTTGGGCACGGGCACTGCCACAGCTTTCAGGAGGGGAGAGGTATGTATGAGTATACTCCACCATACTGTTCAAATGCGGATTGGTAGAGCCATTTACTATACCTATTATGAAATAAGTACGAAGTAATTACTTTTATAAGTTACCTGAAGAGCTCAAATCCTTACCCTATTAACCATTCAAAATAAAACTAAAACGACGGTTATTGAATAATACATGCTATACTATTAATGATTTTTTGGAGCGTAAAAGATAAAATGCAATACAATAATATTTAGTGAATGATATTTGCTAAATTATTAAACTTAGATAAATAGATTAAACCATAATAAATATGTATGTGTAATCTGTTAATTCATTATTAATTTAATTAGATATTAGGTACTTATTAAGAAGAAAATACCTAATCATTATGTCATAGTTGTATGTCTTATTAAGGTTAAGTGCTTTTGTACGAACAAATAAATTGAATTGAATTGAATACCTACATAGTAATTTTATTATTCTATTGCTTGCAAGTTTTAAATGCTTCAAATTCAAGTTAAGCAAATGGTGGTGGTGGTGGTTGGATATTCGATTTTACAATTATAATATAAATATCTAATATGGGAAGTATGACGTTGTCTGTGTTTATGGGTAATTGTTACAAATAAAAAAAAAACAATAACAATACATTTTACTTAAATGACACATTTAATTATCATTACAAATTGGACTACACGGCTTTAAAAAATTACTTGAACAAAATCACACACTATAACGAAATATAATCCAACATATATCAGAAACGGAACGTCCATACATACTCCATGTCGAATATTTCTTTCCCTATCTACATTGTACGATAAATTACGATACATAATATCGGTAACAACAGGCCAGCGGCTTTAATGAATAGATATTCGGATTAGTTATCGTTTTTACCTAACCGACCCATGTGTGTGTAGTAGTAGTATCAATTAGTCTAGCTAGAGCTTAGAAGGGATATCTAATCTAATATAATTATTATAATTGTGATATTAATTTGTTTTAAGAGTTATTTCTGGTGGGCCGATCCCGGCGGCACTGCAATGCCGGGCCGACCCGTGCCGGGAGTGGAGCGAGCCCCGAACATCCCGGCGAGTCACAAAAATCAGTTTAATATACTGGTCCCGACGTGCGGGAACTTTCAGATATTAAGCTGAAAAGAACAGATACTACACTTTGATCTTAGCCAAAAGGCCGAGAAGCGATACCCGACTCAAGCTTCCCCGTCGTTATATGGCGGCGCCCAGAAGTCTCAACAGCGTGATTCAGAACGCTTTCGCAGCGCCATCTAGTGTAAAATATGAGAACTATATAAGGTGGTTGAACCCATGTAGTTCGCCCAAGTACCACCGCATCACAAATATCTTTATGTATGTTGTGATGTAACTTGCTATAATAATATTTTGTTCTGGTTGGAAGGGTATATTTGCCCTTATACGTTTACCTGAGTCACAGGATAAATAACTAGCCGGCGTCGCTCCCACGACGTCCGGGTACCTTTTCATGGTTTCCCACTCGTTAAACAAAAAAAAAAGGTAGATTTATAGAGACTACCATAGTGTGGAGGTGGTCTGCCAGGCAGAGATTCACCTGGCAGGTCTCTAACTAATTGAATGCCTCTGACTTAGAGGGGTCTTGAAATAAAAGATCTGTTCTTCTGGAGTTGCTTGGATGGAATAATTTTATTAACAACTAAGCCTATATTTATATTGAACCTTAATATTACCTTAGCCAATCAGAACGTCTATAATATTTTGCTTAACCAATAAGAAGGAAGCGCGGTGTTCCCACGATGATGTCTGGCGGCGCGGGACATTAAATCATAATCGCGCGATCCAATTTCGCATTTAATGCACATCGTCTCGGCGAAACGTCGCGGCGTCTCTATGTGTAATCTGAAGATCGGCGTTGTAGGTTTGATTCTATGAACACGTTACCGCGTAGCTGTAGGTACATATTATGTGTAGCTACAGTAGTCCCTCCCTAGCGAAAGCGTACCGGAAGCTGTATGCGGCGTCCATACTTAGTCGTCTTGCGTATTGATGACGAGTCTTGGTCGGACGATGTTGTTGTCTTTGTGTTAGGTACTTCTGGACTTCTCGCTAGTGGAGCTGCTGATGATGTTGATTCCTGTTGCGTATAGTCTTCGTAGGTATCTTCGTTGACAGTGTAGGCAGGTTTCAGACGGTCGATTGATATAACAGCTGATCGCCTTTCCGGGAGTAACAATTTGAAGTGTTTGTTGTTTCTTTCTAACACTTTGTACGGACCTTCGTAAGTAGGTTGAAGTGGTTTTTTTACGGCGTCGGTGCGTATGAAT
The DNA here is from genome assembly GCA_944567765.1 of Carterocephalus palaemon. NCBI lineage: Eukaryota > Metazoa > Arthropoda > Insecta > Lepidoptera > Hesperiidae > Carterocephalus > Carterocephalus palaemon. Next base: position 1,172,603 of record OX155663.1, read on the forward strand.
ACATACTCGCATGTGTGTAGGTCATTGTGAATGAACATTTGCTTTTTGTTTCCATGGACATCTGTTTGACTTGGTTTGATGGATGTTATCGTTTCACGTAGTCGGCTGACGTAGTCATAATCCATATCGTCTTCATTCGTTGACGGCGGCGTTTTGAAAAAATCGGATGGTAAACGTAGATTGCAACCGTAGGTAAGTTGCGCGGGTGACACGCCGGTGTCGGATCGCGTTACAGAGCGGAGTCCCATTAACACTGTAGGTAACTCGCTTATCCACGTTGTTTGTTTAGATAAGCGGGTTTTTAGTGCCGTTTTGAGTGAGCGGTGCCATCGTTCTATCATTCCGTTTGCTTGAGGATGATATGGAGTTGTTCGAGTTCTCTGAATTCCCATGGTGCTGAGGAGTTTGTTGAAAAGGCGGCTTTCGAAGTTTCGGCCTTGGTCGGTCGTCATGAAGGCTGGTGATCCGAATCGAGTTATCCAGTTTTCATAGACTATCTTAGCGACGGCTTCGGCTGTAGTATCGTCTGTAGGTATACATTCTATCCATTTCGTGGCCCGGTCGATCATCGTGACGAGATATCGGTATCCTTCGGGTGAGGTGGGCAGGGGTCCGACGATGTCGATGTGAATATGTTGAAATCTATCCGCTGCAGGAAATTGAGATAGTTCGCTCGTTGTGTGTCGTTGTACCTTGCAGCGCTGACAGGCGATACATTGCTTCGCCCAGTTACCGACATCGATATTCATTGCTGGCCAGAAGAATTTTTCGTTTATAAGCTTCCGTGTCGTTCGAATACCAGGGTGACTGATGTTGTGAACTTTTTCAAAGGCGGCTCGTCGATACTGTTCCGGTAGGTATGGACGAATGTTTTCTGTTGAAGTCTCGCAGTAGATGGATTTCGATGACATCGGTAAAGTAATTTTTTTGAGTGTTAAATTACTTTGCTTCGCTAGTTGCGTGATGATCTGCTTATCTTTCTCTTGCGCTTGTGCAATTTCTTCATAGTCGAGCGATGTCGGGCATGCTATACTGTCAATAGGTATGCGAGACAACGCGTCGGCGACTACGTTTTCTTTCCCACTGACGTGTCGAATGTCGTTGGTGAACTCGCTGATAAAGATTAACTGTCGAGCACGGCGTGGGGTTTCGGATGCGGATGGTGGCTTCTGCAGGATGAACGTGAGCGGCTTGTGGTCGGTGAAGATAATGAGATTTCTTCCTTCGAATGTTCTTCTAAAATGTTTAACGCTCATGTATATAGCGAGTAGTTCTCGGTCGAATGCAGAGTATTTCCTTTGCGCATCGGAGAATTTTTTTGAGAAATAGCCGAGTGGTTCCCATGTTCCATTGATGAATTGTTGTAGGACGGAACCAGCTGATGTGTCTGAGGCGTCAGTGAAGATAGCGAGTGGGGCATCGTGCGATGGGTGAGCAAGTAAAGCTGCGTTTTGAATTGCATTTTTACAAGCTTCAAATGACTTCGTGGCTTCCTCTGTCCATTCAATCTTGGTTTTGTCGCGTTTCTTGCATTTGTGAAGATAGGCATGAAGTGGTGCTTGCAGGTCGGCGGCTCTCGGAATGTGTTCTCGATAGAAGTTGATCATTCCGAGAAAACGTCTTAATTCTTCGATCGTCGCGGGTGGCGGAAATTTTTGGATTGCTATGATCTTGTCTTCAGGCGGTTTTATTCCGGCCTTGCTGACAGTGAATCCGAGGAATTTTACTTTGGTTTGTCCAAATATGCACTTCGATGGGTTGATCGTGACACCGTTGTCTTCTAAGCGTTGTAAGACAGTTCGTAGGTGTTTCTCGTGAGTTTCTTGATCTGGACTCGCGATTAATAGGTCGTCGATGAAAGCGTAGACAAAATCTAATCCTCGTAGAACTTCATGTATGAACCGTTGGAATGTCTGACCACTGTTTCGTAAGCCTGGTACCATTTTCATAAATTCGAAGAGTCCGATGGGGCTTATAATGGCGGTTTTCTCAATGTCTTCTTCACGTACATTGACTTGGTGGTACGCGCGGTTGAGATCGATCGTTGAGAAGATGTTTTTGTCGGACAGATGGAATGTAAAATCCTTTACTCGTGGTACTGGGTATCTGTCTGGTACTGTGACGGCGTTCAATCTTCTGTAGTCGCCACAGATACGAATATCGCCATTCTTCTTCGGAACGATGTGAAGAGGTGATGACCAGGGGCTTTTGCTTGGACGGCAAAGACCTTGTTGCATCATGTTTTCGAATTCACGTCGTACTATTTCGTAGCGGTGCGGTGGGACGGGGCGGGCGCGGCTGTGCACGGGCGGGCCTCTTGTTTCTATGTAGTGCTCCACCTTAGTTAGGGGAGTAAGCTGCATGGCTGTAAGTCTGGTGGTACCGGGATAGTCCGCTAGAATACTGTGGTACTGTTGCTGTATGTCGATGCTTCGAATTGTAGGTTGGCATGATGCTTGCACGAAGGACTGAGTCGATAGTTTCGTTTTTCCATCAATCAATCTTTTATTCTTTATATCGACGATTAGTTGGTGATGTTGAAGAAAGTCAGCTCCGATGATGGGTTTACTGACTTTGGCGATGATAAATGTCCACTTGAATGGTCGTCTCAGTTTTAAATCGAGTTCTATTGTTTTCTCGCCGTATGTAGGTATAACCGTATTGTTAGCAGCGTAGAGTTGAAAATCGAGTGGCTTGCTTAGTCGTTTACTAGTTGGCGGCAAAACGGATATATTCGCTCCGGTGTCGATTAAAAATGTCAGGTTACTCTTCTTATCAGTTATGAATAGGCGATAATTTTCTGAGACATTAGATTCCGCCGCGTCTAATGTCGAACTTCGTTTTCCGACTTCGCTTGCGTACTGTAGGAGCAGGGCGATGTGCATTTCTGTGCTTCAGACCCGAATCGGCGATGATAGTAGCAATACGGCGGCGCAGCGACGTTAGGTATCGGCGATTGTGAGCGCGACGCAGGCGTGTAGGTATTTCGTCTCGTTGACACGGAGCGGTTTCTATGCGGATATCTCGATCTTCTGTTGTAGGTATTATTGAAGTGCTGCGGGTTCCAATTGTTTTGTTTGAGAGAGGCGACTTCGAGTGATAGTTTCTTAATTTCTTGCATGACAAATTGTATGTCTGGGTTTCTCGAATTTGACTCGACGGCAGCTACGTGAGAACTTGTAGTATTTTCAAGCATCTTGTCTGCTAGTAGTGCGAGTTCGTCGAGTGCGGTTTTCGTGCTGAATGACTCGCTGACTGCCAGTACTGAACGGACGTAGGGCGGTAAGTGGCTGGTCCACATGAGTCGAAGCGTGGATTCAGGAACCTTGTCTCGTGCTAGGCTTCTCATTCGTCGTAGCAGTTGCGTGGGCTTCAGGTCTCCTAATTCGACTTCCGAGAGTAGCTTCTGCAGCTGACGGTCATCGGAATCTTCATAGACGGAGATGAGGCGGTTTTTCAACGCGGAATAATATTTGTCTTCGGCTGGTGGGTTGTATAACAGGTCAGCGATTTGTTCTATGTCCTGTCGTTCCAGTTGGGCGATTACCATCTGTGCAAGCTGTGTCGAGCTTCTGCGTAGGTCGCTGGTCGCTGCTTCGAACTGGTGGAACCATAGTCGGGCTCTTTCTCTCCAGAAGGCTGGAATGCGCATGGACAGCGCTATGCCGGCGACTTCAGTTTGCGTCTCTGGCTGCGGCGGTTGTAGCGGCAGTGCTGTGGGTGCTTCAGGCTCCGAAGTCATCTTGATTTGTCGGGTGACAAAGGCTTCGGGCAGGGATTCGTCGTTGTTGTCCAATGTCGAGGGTTCCCGAGACGTCGTCGATGGCGTAGTTCGGAGTTGGGGTCACCAATGTGGAGGTGGTCTGCCAAGCAGAGATTCACCTGGCAGGTCTCTAACTAATTGAATGCCTCTGACTTAGAGGGGTCTTGAAATAAAAGATCTGTTCTTCTGGAGTTGCTTGGATGGAATAATTTTATTAACAACTAAGCCTATATTTATATTGAACCTTAATATTACCTTAGCCAATCAGAACGTCTATAATATTTTGCTTAACCAATAAGAAGGAAGCGCGGTGTTCCCACGATGATGTCTGGCGGCGCGGGACATTAAATCATAATCGCGCGATCCAATTTCGCATTTAATGCACATCGTCTCGGCGAAACGTCGCGGCGTCTCTATGTGTAATCTGAAGATCGGCGTTGTAGGTTTGATTCTATGAACACGTTACCGCGTAGCTGTAGGTACATATTATGTGTAGCTACAATAGTGTTCTAGAGCACAAAACATGGACAAAAATTTACTTAAGTATCCGACATTCGGATGAACCTGTGTGACTGTCGATGGTAAAGTATACCTAATACTTTACCTCTTCAATTTCATGGTGGGTGTTCCATTCCATATTATGGTGAGCCTAAAGGTAAATAAAACCGAGTGATATAATTCACATTATTAGACGAGTTTGTTCTAAATAGCGAAATAAAACTATCATCCAGATTGCACTAGTGGGATTTATTTACACTAAAAACTTACATACTTATTACAATTAGAGAATTATGTTATTATGTTATACAACAGGATAGTTGTGTTATACAATTGGATAGTAAGCCTCGGTGAGCGCGAGGCAGTTGTCGTCCGAGGCAGACAGGAGGACGTACCCGTCCTGGCCCCAGTCCTCGCCCCAGGAGTTCTTCACGATCCAGTAGGTGGTGCCCTCGCGGACCCCATAGCCCACCACCGTGACCGCATGGTTGATGTACGAGCCTTTACTGTTGGGATAATAAAATATAATTGAATAAATTTATTTCACCAACACAAGTATGTATCGTTAAACAATATGTATTATATATATATGACTAGTGGACTCCCGCAGCTTCGCTCGCGTGGAATTAGACATAATAATAGATTAAAAAGTAGCCTATGTCCATCCTCAGGCTCTAGAATATCTGTGTACCAAATTTCATTTAAATCGGTTCAGTAGTTTTGGCGTGAAAACGACACAGACAGACAGATTACTTTCGCATTTATAATATTAGAATGGATAGCTAGACTAGCTGATCCCGCAAACGTTGTTCTGCCATATGAAATGAAATGTCAGTGACGCGACACTTCATGTAAATTATAATTTATACAAAAATACTAAAATAATTTAAAAAAAAACATTTTCCAGTGGACCAAATTGTGAATCTAAACCATTCTCGAATCCTCTTGAACACACAAAAAATTTCATCAACATCTGCCCAACCGTTTAGGAGGAGTTCACTGTTATACACACGTACACAGATGTACCTACATAGATTGTACATCCAGGGAGGGTCGACTATCTGACTACTGTCTACTAATCAATAAATAATCTGAATCTGAATCTATCCGGAGACTGAGGTCCTTCAATTTACCAGTAAGATTGGAAATAAGACTCCGTTGTCTGTTTTTAGAGAAGCTCAGATTGCCTTAATACTCAACCTGAGCTGAAACACGCTTTGTCCGACTCACCACTCCGCTCAGGATTGCCTTAGTACTCAACCTGAGCTGAAACACGCTCTGTAACAAACTCACCACTCCGGATCATAAAAGACCCCGCTGGAGTACATCATCAAGCTCCCGCCGGCGTGGATGGCGACGGTGACGGGCCCGTAGCGCCGCAGCGCCACCTTCATGGCGTTCACGCTGAGCGGAGGCACGCGGGCGAAGCCCCGGATCGTCTGCACGTCGGTCATGTTCTCCACAGCGCAGTAACCGTCCTGGGAATGGACGACTTAATTAATTGTATCAGACGTTACTTTGCGGAACTCCAATTCAAACCCAAAGCACGGAAGAGCTAATGAAATGCCACTAGCGGTCGTCCCATACATACTTTACTTAGTGAGCGTTGGCTCTACAGAGTTGGCTCTACGACGTTGGCTCTGTGACCTTGGCTGTACGGCATTGGCTCTACAACGTTGGCTCTATAACGTTAGCTCTACAATGTTGGTACTACAACTTTGGTTCTACAACGTTGCTTTACAACGTTGGTTCTACACAGTTGGGTCTACGACGTTGGCTCGATTACGTTGGCTGTACGACATTGGCTCTAAAACGTTGGCTCTATGACGTTAGGTGTACGACATTGGATCTATCAAGTTGGCTGTACGTTATTGGCTCTATGACATTGGCTGTACGTCATTGAGTAGATGTCGTAGAGAAACTGAGATGTGGTTTGATCGTACCTGTGCCAGGTAAGAGCCGTACTCCCTCTGCGTTGGGATGCCATATCTGAGCACGTATTTCATGGCGGAGTCCAGCATGCCCCCGTTGCAGCCGAAGTTGTTGAATCTGAAAATAAGATAGGTAAAATCACTATACCACTATTTACGTTTATCGTACACTTAAAGATGGAGTGCAGTGCTATAAAATGGAGAAAGAGTGCAGAAATCTAACATATTTAAATAATGTGCATCAGAAAATATATTAAAAATAACTTTATTTGTTAATACATAATTTTATACACATAAATTTTCAAAACAGTTAAAACGAATAACATAATAGGTTATCCCTCCGATTCCGAAAGGAGATCCGTTCCCAACAATGGGACAAGAAAGGGTTGTAGTGAACAGAGCATACCTCGCGTTGCGAAAGTTTGGCGCTTAACTAAATTCGGAGGGTATAGACTATAGATAGATGCGCATGGTGTATCAATGCAGGGAACATAATGCGGCTGGCAAACACATCTGCGCTTATGACTTATCTCGCTCGCCCCGCGCTTTAGTACCGAACTTTATATATCAACTAGTGGACGCCCGCAGCTTCGTTCGCGTAGAATATTAACGACGTCTGCCCGCGTTCGGGTTGTCCACTTGACTTCAAAAACGGCAAAGTTTCATATTAACTTTGCACCCCCGTTTTACCCCCTTAGGGGCTGAAATTTCAAATCCTTTCTTAGTTACCTACGTTCCCTACGTTATAAAAGGAACTCCTGTGCAAAATTTCAAGTTTCTAACCCTTATAGTTTAGGCCCGGCGTTGATATGTCTGTCAGTCAGCTTCTCCTTTATATACGAGTATATCTAGACTTACTCCCAAGCGCAGTCGACAAGCGACTGCTCGCTGAGGTCGAGGTTCCTGCCGCCATTGCTCCTGGCCAGTGCGCCCTCCACAGCCGCCGTGGTCGCGAATGCCCAGCATGAGCCGCAATACCCTTGGCCTGGAGACAACATATCCAGATTAGATACAGATTCAGTCTCATTAAATCGAGAGAGTTAATTAGAACATTAATTGGTCAGTTCGTTAGTAGGTATGAGGACTGGGGACTGTTAGTGATAGTTAGTCCTGTCTTAGAACTGACTTAGAACTTCTAACTGACTAACGAGACTCCTACTAACAAGTACTAACTGGACGTTAGAACGAGACTCGTACTAACAAGTATTAACTGGACTATTACTAACACCAACTGATGGGTCTACCATAGAGGACTAAGATGGTCGCCTCTAAAGAAGTGTAACCGGAAACCACACCTTTCCAACCGGACCATAATTGCTTTAAAAACAATTATTACACGGCAGAAATGGTACTAGATACCGTGGCGGGTGGTGGTACTGCCCCGGGCGGCCCATGAAAAGCCACTAGTCACCTCTTAACTCTGTCGATTCCATGTAATCGACGCGAGCCATTGGTCTATGGATGCCATGGAACTAGGCTGAAGGCTACACCTACTTTTGACATTGCTGATGATGCCATCCAGCCTCATGTCGTAGCTGTCGGGCAGCCCTGCGGCCAGGGCTGCCACCTCCTCCTCCGAGTGCGGGAACCGCTCGGAGCCGGTCCCGCGCGGGTTGGGTATGGTCCCGGTCAGACCCTTCAGCTCCTCGCCGGTGCGGTCCGAGAAGTGGTTGACAGCCATCTTGAAGCTCAGGTTCTGTTTGTTGTGGGCTATCACGCGCCTGAGGGTGAAAGGTAATTATAGTGGAATCCTTCGAACGAGTCTCTACTGACAAAGTTAACGAAGCTTCATGGTATTCAGCAGAATAAATTCGTTGAGCTTTGTCGAAGAACTTCGTGTGGCTTGAGAAGATTCGACACTGGGTTGGCAACTAACCCTTCCACCGATCAGCATCGCAGCAGCGTGGTGGAGTATGCTCTAGACCAGGGGTTCCTAAACTTAAAAGATAACGGAACACCAACCAAATACAAGAAGTATTTCGTATGTAATTATTTTTGTATGTAAGAAGAATAAGTAGGTTTAGCGCGTAAAATAAGTTCATAGGCTGGGCTATTAAGTCTACTTTTAACCCCAGATTTCTTTAAGAACTAGTTAACGACAAAAAAACGTTTCTGGTTCACTGATACAACCCAGAAAAATTAAAGATAAAACTGTCTCACCTCCAGTTCTTATGGAATATGCTCTTCCTCATTTCGTGTTCCTTGCCCTCATAGTATTTCTTGTGATGGCGTTTGTATCTGAAACATCAAAATGAAACCGTTACAAAACTATAAAGAATCAGAACACAATGTTGTAAAAGATCTCTTAGAAAGCGATAGAGGTCGCTGATTGGTCAGGAGAAGTGGTGATGTTATTGAAATTCAAGTATGATTTGAGAGTCCGGGTTCAAATCTAAACCGTATGCACCAATGCCTTATGTATGTGCATTTTAACACATATGTCACCTGCTGTAACAATAAAGGAAAATATAGTGAGCAAACTGAATCGATTCATACCAGAAGGAATATCTAGTTAAATCAATAACTGAGAGTTCTCAAAAATCTTCGCGATAGTATAAATACTGCCTATTTGCATATAGGTGGTATTACCAACCGTACTATTATTTTAAAAATATTTTGCATAGTTTTTTGCACTTTTCTTGGAACAGTATTTTTTTATAGTGTATATTTTAATAGTTTGTATTGAAAAGCGGTGACAGCCCAGCGGCTAACGAACTCGCCTCTCACTCGAGCGGTCCGGGTTCAAACCCCAGTGGCACGCACCAATGACTTTTCTAAGTTATGTGCGTTTTAAGAAATTAAATGTCACTTGCTATAACGGTGAAGGACACATCGTGAGGAAACCTGCATGCCTGAGAGTTCATCATAACGTTCTCGAAGGTATGTGAAGTCTGCCAATCCGCACTTGGCCAGCGTGGTGGACTAAGGCCTAATCCCTCCCATTCTGAGAGGAGACCCGTGCCCAACAGTGGGACGTCTATGGGTCGCAGCGATTGAAAAATACTATATGTAGTCGAATAAATGTTGGCAACCCTAGGCGTAACTTACCCCACCCGTTCCGTGCCCAACAGTGGGACATTGATAGGTTTATCCTGGATTGATTGATAAAGTGTGTCGTTACAGTCTTAAGTAACGACACACGTAACGGTTTGTCAGTCATAAGCGCTGACTGGTTCTCCAGCCGTATTACGTCCCCCGCCCTGATACCCCATGCGCACCTATCCCCTCAGTATTTCCTAGAGCTAAACATTCGTGCCGCGAGCTGTACGTACGAGTGGAACGCTCGGTCGAGCTCGAACTCGCTGTCGGGGTAGTAGAGACGCAGCGCTTTCTGCAGGTCATCGCTTATGTTCTCGTCTTCGCACGCCTCCACTGGAACGAGATAGAAAGAGTTAGAAAGAGAAAATGCATTTGATAATTGAATACAGGTAAGGGTGGGTGGACAGACAATATGGACAGACAATGAAGAAGACAGCGGGAAACCGCTGGATTCAGAAGGCACCGGTCGGAGTGGTGTTATTTAGGAGGCCTATGTCTAGCAGTGGACCTCAAAAGGATGGGTAGATGGAAGGGTACATGAACCGTACAGTACAATATGAGTACTCATGCTTGATTGCCACCCCAATCTCCAAGACATCGGTGGTCCTACTGACCACTCACATTCAAGTGGCTCTCTGTCATAAAAAAAAACCAAATGTTGTTTTTTATGGCGATCTCCTGATATCAAAGCGATTGTCGTTAATAAACCGTAATTATTTTATCATATTATGCCCTATTGAGGGTTGATAATTCAGTTATGTTTTACCATTGGATATGTCCAGTTGAGAGCTGTCAGGCAACTTGTAGTCAAAATATTCGGAGATGCTGTGCGAATCCAAGGCCTTAGTCCATTCGTTGTATTTTTTCACTTCGTATCTGCAAAAAAATTTAAGAGTATGTATTTGAGAGAATAATAGGGCTAAAAACCAAAATGAGAGATTTATTTTTAGGTGTAATGGCACTCAGGCTCTACGAGTCATAATCATATTTTGATGAGTAGTAAGTTGTGTCTAGGTCTTTCGCTGCAATCCATAGACGTCCCATTGCTGGGCAAGGGTCTCCCCCACAGACACTGCTACGGGAGGTCTAGAGCATACTCCACCACGCTGCTCCAATGCGGATTGATGGAGGGGTTAGTGGCCAACCCAGTGTCGAATGTTCTCAAGCCACCAGAAGGTCTTCGACAAGGCTTAACGACTGTTTCCAGCATTGAAAACAACCGGGACTGACGGCTTTACGTGCCCTCCGAAGCACGGCACTTTAGGTCTTTAGGAGTTGTTACTTGCACATAGCAATCGGCCGAACGATCGGTCAGCCAGATTTATCATCGCGTGCTGTATGCCTGCCGCCTGCATGCCCCATGGGGCAACCCCGCTGTCTCACCGCACGGGCACGTCGACGCCGCAGTCCTCCCGGTACACGAGTAGCTCGCGCCACTTCGTGTTGCCCTCGTCGTCTCCCTCCTCCCCGCGCCACACCTGCACCGTGCGTTTGTTGTATGTCTTCTCACCTGATAAACATTTTAATATTAAAGTTTAAATTATTGATTCATATAGTCCAGGCTAGTGGGTGTCACATGTCATACTGGGTTGCTTTTAAAATCAAACTGTCGATAACGAAATCAAAATAGCGTTTATTTAGCGTTGAGAGTCAGTTGAGAAATCAAATGAAAAATTACACTACAGGGTCTACATGATGCTGCCGCTTTCCCCATTATTGACGAGGTTGATCTTCAGCGAGAATCAAGGATGAGCTACGTCCTATAAGTATTCCTTACCCGAGTAAGTCAGATCTTCGACGGAAGGCAGAAAATCCTCAATATCGTCAGAGTCGCTGTCTCGCACGCATGCCGTGATTTGAACCAAATTTTCCGTCGTCTTCGGATACACCTGCAATCATCATGAACACCCGTTATTCTACGAATGATGGACTTAGAACGTCTCTCCTAGAATGAGGAGGATAATTCGCTCGCCGCTCAACGAGCGCTCGATTGCGACTCATTTTCGTTCGAACAATTCCTTCCTGACCCTGTTTCTCCATTTTCGTTCGAACAATTCCTTCCTAACCCTGTTTCTCCATTTTCGTTCGAACAATTCCTTACTAACCCTGTTTCTCCATTTTCGTTCGAACAATTTCTTCCTAACCCTGTTTCTCTATTTTCGTTCGAACAAATTCCTTACTAACCCTGTTTCTCCATCGCTGTGGTCAACGTCTAAGTTTAAGACTAAAAACCATGGTAGAATTAGCTCCTAATGCCTCCTACGCTCATAAGCATCGTGAATCTTACCTTATACATTCTGCTGAAGTCATCATCAGTCTCCCCGTAGTAATATGTGCTGACCAGACCATCGTAATAGTCTAACCTGGATCTGTTTAGTTCTGCACTGTACCTGTAACCAGAGAGCTGTTAGAAAGGCACAACCACAGAAATTAATCAAGATAGAACATTCAGATAGTGATAAACCTAAAACTCGCCACACTCACTGTATGGGATACCCAAACATGTCGAGACGCTGGACGGCGAAGGCGGCAACATGTTCGCGAGTGGCTCAGGGTGTCGAGAGGTGTACTGCGCTTTAAATGAGGTGGTTTTACCTACTCCACCAACTCCTGACTGACGCATGTTTGACTTCCACCCTGCAGCATATAGCTCTAACGCCCCACTCTGGACGGCCGGCTAAGGCAAGTCAGAGGCGAGACTCCTGCGCCCCTCCTGGGGTCCACTCCGACCAGCCAGTAAGGCAAGCCGGAGATGGGGAGCCTGATCGAGTCTCCGGGGAACTCGGGTCCGTGGGGTCGCTACTCCCCAACAGCTCGCCACAAGCTGCCCTGTGCGGGGTTATTTTTATTATTTCTTGACTGAATTATTAATAACGCGCAAGGCCTGTAATGTTAGATGTATGATATTGTAAAATATATAAAACTAGTGGAGTGACTGACATATCAACGCAGGGCCTAAACTATAAAGGTTAGAAACTTGAAATTTTGCACAGGGGTTCCTTTTATAACGTAGGGGAGCACTAAGAAAGGATTCTTGAAAATTCACCCCCTTAGGGGGTGAATTTCAAACGGGGGTGCAAACTTAGTATGAAGCTTTGCGGTTTTTAAAGTCAAGTGGGCAACCCGAACGCGGGCAGACGTCGTTAACGGGTCTAATTCTACGCGAGCGTCCACTAGTTGTAAATAAATAAATAAATAAATAATGCTCACCACATCTCGAACGGCTGCACGATGCCAACCGCGAGATCATTCTTCTCTCCCTTCAGGTGGTACTCCGTCGGCCAGATCACACTAGCCGTGGGGTCATCGCTGTCTAAAAACAATTAGCGAGTTGGGGTAAGACTAACAACGGGGCAAGAATAACAACGGGGCAAGACTAACAACGGGGCAAGGGCAAGACTAACAGCTTTAGAGTAGTTTAACCTCATTATATGGTAGGTAAGTCTATAAGTCTATATCAATTTTCATATAAATAAACCCACGCAATGTGCGGATGCCCATGAGTATGAGGATAGGTGACCGCAAGAGGTCGAATTTCATGGGAACTTCCGAGCTTCAGAGGGTACGCTAAGTCCTTAATCCCGGGTGGCTTAAATAAGTTCGATACTGGGTGGGCTCTCTATATGCGGTGCGGTTGTGAGTGAGCCTGAATGCTCAGTCGTCGGTCTCGGGTTCGAACCCCGGGTCGTCGTAGGTTTGATCATCATCATCACATCCCTTTCTTTGTCCCACTGTTGGGCACGGGTAAAAGACTGGCTCCACTGGTTCCTCCACCAATCCCCATTGAAGCGTGGAGGAGTGTGCTCTAGACTTCCCTCAGCTGTTTGTGGTAGAGACCCAAATGGTTATAGCTTTTATAGGCTCATCATCATCATCACAACCCTTTATTTATTCTACTGTTGGGCACGGGTCTCTTCTCAGAATGGGAGGGATTACAATCTTAGTCCACCAATCTAACTTAGAACAGTCATCGGTGCGTGCCTCTTGAGTTTGAACCCGGACCGATCGAGTGAGAGGCGAGTTCGATAGCCACTGGGCTGTCACAGCTGTAGGTAGGTACGATAACTGATAAGATTTCAAAGTCAAAGTCAAATAATTTATTTCGCTATGAGGTGATTAGACACGCTTAACGAAAGTCTAGGTAACTACAAACTACATAAAGAGAAGAGATATTATACATAATGCTATTCTAAACTGATTAATATTTAACTTACCAATCACAATGTATCCCGTAGCAACAGTTGAGAGTAGAAGTACAGCTGGCAGGGACCACATGGTGTCCCTTCCCGACTCTCCTGAATAATGAACCCATGGGAAAACTTAATATTTATAACATCCTGTATCACTAAAGTTTTATACACCCTGTTTGAATACTGGGTAGTAGAGCCTATAAGCGGTGCCAAATTTCATGGACGCTACCGTGCTTCGGAGGGCACGTAAAGCCATCGTTTTCGGTTGTTTTTCAATGGTGAAAACAATCGTTAAGCCTTGTCGAAGACCTTCGGGTGGCTTGAGAACATTCGACACTGGGTTGGCCACTAACCCCTACACCAATCCGCATTGGAGCAGCGTGGTGGAGTATGCTCTAGACCTCCCGCAGCTGTGTCTGCGGGGGAGACTCGTGCCCAGCAGTGGGACGTCTATGGGTCGCAGCGAAATCGGTGCCAGCCTAGTGGCTATCGAACTCGCCTCACTCGAGCGGTCCGGGTTCAAACCCCAGCGGCACGCACCAATGACTTTTCTAAGTTATGTGCGATTTAAGAAATTAAATGTCACTTGGTGTAACGGTGACCAATGACTTTTCTAAGTTATGTGCGATATGTGGAAACCTGTATGCCTGAGAGTTTTTCATAATGTTCTCGAAGGCATGTCTTCACACTGCCATTCCATACTTGGCCATCGTGGTCGACTAAGCTAACCCCTCCTATTCCGAGACCGGAGAGGTGCCCAACAGTGGGATAGCGAAAGGGTTGTGGTGATGGGGGATTTAAGAAGGTTACAGTAGATAAAAATCTTTAAGTCGTTTCTTCTTTCTTCGTGCGGCTTAAAGACTTGTTTCTCTCGGGTTGACCAAGAAGCCCTTTACCGACCAATGGGGCAGCGTGGCGGAGTCCCCAGGCCTTCTCAATCCTGAGTCCTGCAGTGAACTCTAATGGCAACAACGATTAAAGCGTTATAAACATGCCCTTAGAATTCCTAGAGCTAGTTAATTAATTTTAAGTTTAATTTGATAAAACCTAAGCGATAATCTCGGTTTTAATTAAATACGATAGTGTGTTGGAATGGGAAATTGTTAAAAATTGTACGAAACTGATTAATTAATTATTATGTAGATGGCATTATAATGAAACATAACTAAAACTACTTAAATAGAAATATTTCAATACCTCCTTTTTTTTTTTTATCTTCCACGCTCTGTCGCTGCCGACCATGGCTCTCACGACGCCCGGCAGCGACAGGTCGCCTCCAATCACCGCCGCGCGCTTCGCCCGCGGCTCCAAATATTTCAATACCTGCTGATTTTCGCATAAGTACTAGCAGATACATCCAAGCTAGGACAAGTAGCACGGGGACTATGTAAACGCATTAGGTTTAACCTGTCATGTCTACATAATGATGTAAATAAATAAATAAATCCCCACGTTGCATAGAGCCAGAACACTGGCAGCGGTGCCTCGCTGTACAGCTAAGCTAATTATTTGAGCCCAAAAGCCAAAACTCTCCGGTCACCTGAAGCAAAGATCAATTTGGTCGACATGTCCATAAAGGACTTAAGTTATCCGACCATGGACCCAATGTCTACCGTAGGCGCCACAAATTCGTAGTTCATTAAAATCCATCCATCCATCCATCCATCCATCAGCATTTTTGGGTCCACTGCTGGACATAGGCCTCCCTCAATCGTCGCCACTCCTCCCGATCCTGCGCCCTCTGAATCCAACGGTTTCCCGCTGTCATCTTCAGGTCGTCAGTCCACCTCCTCGGGCCGCCAATACATCGTTTCCCGAGACGCGGTTTCCAATCGAGGACTTTTCTTACCCAACGGTTATCAGCCCGTCGAGCGACGTGGCCTGCCCATTGCCACTTTAGTTCGCTGATCCTGCGAGCTATGAGGGTTTAGGTTGTAATGTCTAACTATGCACCCAACAATACTGGTGCAGGACGGTCCATGTCGACCAAACTGATCCACGCTATGGCCACATGGGTAATGACGAGCTCCGCAAACCTTAGCACCAAGACGGAGACCTCCATTGTTTCCAGATTTTTTGATGGAAGAGAGTGCAACCAGGTGCAGAAACTGCTTATAATCTGTCTCTCCGTGCTATAAAGACTGCTCGAGCATCTCAAAAACATTGCCTAGAGATTTCGTCTCCGGGAATATTCATTAAGACTCCATACACAAACTGCCTCATCTACGTGATAATCAAAATAGATTGATGTGTTTTAAGTACTATCTGTACTAGGTACCTAAATAAATGGATGATTTGATGGGATTGTCTGGGATAATTTACAAAATGCGAGGGGATAATAAAACAAATTAAAAAGACAAGAAATCATGTAAATGTATTTTGATTAATTTAAACTTTTAAAACATTGTTTAAAAATTGAAATGATACAATTTTCTTTGTGAATATTTCTCTACATTAATTAACAAATCATTCTTAGATATTACTACTATTTACTTACTACCATATGTTATCTTATCTTAATCTACCTACATATTTTCTAAATTTACCACCGAATTGAACTTTATTGTCAAGGTTTTTAGTTCTTTAGCGATCGTACGCGATAATGTCGCCACCGCGTTTCACAAACTTTGACAGCGCCATCTGTTATCGTGACGCCGAACTAATGTCATAAGTGAATCGAGCTTACGCCTAAACAAATTAAATGACATAATTGTGTTTTTCTCCGATCGCCGCCGATTTGATATTTTCTTTATCATTCACTGGATTTTACAGTTTAAGGATAAGATACATCGGTGTAGTAAAAGACTAACTATTGAAGAGGATAACTTCAAAACAGAAAAGTCCATTTAATTCTGCTATGGGTCGACAATTAATGGCGTCTGTACTTGAGTACAGACGTACAATGATAGTCAGCATATTATTATCTTCACTTAAAATAACAGTGTTTCAAAGCAATAGAGTAAATCTGCAACATAGCTTTCATCAAAACCGTCATAAAATCCAACATAATTAGTGGTATATGGTTCTTCTCTTACCAAACACAAGTCCCACACAAGCTCAAGTATACACTTCAACCTCATCACTGTTGTTCACATCTGTAATCTTCCGCCACGCATCATGTTCCTCCCGCAGCCCTTTCCTGCCCAAATAGAACGGGTAACCCTTGCTCGTCGACAGGTAAAATATCCCTTTCTTCGTCACATCTACATTTAACCCCATCAAGTTCGTCTCAGGATCACCACTATAGCACATCGCGTCTCTCGCTTGCTGAACGCACTCGCATTTGATTCCTATAAACTTGTCAGGGTTGCGTAAGGAGGACAGCCATAAGGATAGAACCCTGAAATGGCTGCACGTGGTGGTGCACGGGAAGAGGGTGAGGTCCGAGGGCTGGTACTCGCCCCCGTTGACGTAGAAGTCGACGTGGCCCATCGTGGCCGCCATGCCGAAGCCGTCGATGTTGGTGTGGATCACTTGGACGAAGTCCGCGTCGGAAGCGGAGAGACGGTCTTTTGGGCCGAGGGTCCTGGACAAATAAGAATCGGTATTTTCGATTGAAACTGACCAAAGGATTGTCAGTTTTCTGGTCAGGGTACAGCTTACAGCTACAGGAAATGCTGCCAGCGTTTTGGGATCTCAACCTGAACTACTTTGCACGTGATTCTCAGTGTTACAGTTGTCATGGGCGCCAACAGATGCGCGGTTCTACAAGCAAGTTTTCACATTTACCCAGCCTACGCGTAATTAAAAAGAAGTACATACAGTCGAACATCCAATCTCCTTCGTTTTTTTGAAGTTGGTTATATCTGGCGGTAATATAAATGATTTTTTTTATCACGCACAAGTTTTAGGTCAAATTATACGCTTGAAACTTTCTAGCGTTGTATTTTTAAAGTGTTCGTTAAGACGACTGTATACTAAGAGCGCTGCAGTGGCTTTAATAATACATATAGACTCTATATTATAGCGCATGAAATGGACGACAACTTTTTCATGGGAACGCTTCTCTATTACAATTAACTCAATGGACGCCAATGGGTTTAAAAAAGATAAACTGCAACCATACTCCCACGGGGCTCCCGCTGGTGGACATGGCGTACCTATCGGTATCCATCCATCAGCTTTTCAAAGTCCACTGCTGGACATAGGCCTCCCTTAATCGGTGCCACTCCTCCTGAACCTGTGCCTTCTGAGTCCAGCAATTTCCCGCTGACTTTTGCAGGTCATCAGTCCATCTGGTTGGAGGGCGGCCTGTTCTTCGTTTCCCGAGCCGTGGTCTCCACTCGAGGACCTTTCTAACGCATATACGCAACCCCCCTTTAAGCGTATCGGTAAGTAATGTGCGTAGCGTCCATAGCCCAATGGCTCGCGTCGATTCAATGTGATCGAAAGAGTTAAGCAACGACGGGCGCGGTCGGTTTGTGGATGGGTGACCGCTAGTGGCAAAATTTCATGGACGCTACCGTGCTTCGGAGGGCAGGTAAAGCCGTCGGTCCCGGTTGTTTTCAATAGCGGAAACAGTCGTTAAGCCTTGTCGAAGACCTTCGGGTGGCTTGAGAACATTCGACACCGGGTTGGCCACTAACCCCTCCACCAATCCGCATTGGAGAAGCGTGGTGGAGTATGCTCTAGACCTGCAGCAGTGTCTGTGGGGGAGGCCCGTGCCCAGCAGTGGGAAGTCTATGGGCAAACCCACCTGAAGCAAGGCCCAGCGGGTTCCAACGCGGTGATCCGCGACACGTTCCTCCCGGTCAGCTCTTGGTAGCTGGACGCGATGTAGCTGGCCGTCTGCCCGCCCAGGCTGAAGCCCAGGATCTCCAGCTTGCCCGGGTCTAGTCCGGAGGAGGTGAGCTGGACTAAAACTTCGGCCACGTGCTTGCCTACTGGACGCATCAGTCTTGCTGCTCTAGGATATTTAGATTTGATCGTGTCAGTCGATTTCGAATTATCTCGCGCGGTTTGGGTTCAAACCCAAGCGGCACGCACCAATGACATTTAATTTTTTAATTAAATTTATGTGCAATTTAATAAATTAGATGTCAACTTGCTGCAACGGTATGATATAACGCTTATCTGCTTGGCCCGAAGGTCGGCTGGTAGATAATGCTTTTAGCCGCCTTTTGTACCACAAGTTAGTAAAATATTGTTGCTGCTGAGAATAGATAGGAAGACCACAAGCTGTGTAACAACTGTGTGCCACAAGCTATTTTTAATGCGGGCGAAGTCGCGTGACACAGCTAGTAGCCTATAACAATTGAAATGACTATCGGGGTCGGGGTATGAATCTAATCAAATTAAAACTGTAGTATGTTATTTAATTTTTTTAGTTCATAACATATAATAATATACTAGTTAGTTGGGGTAAAACTAACACTTTAATGGATGCTAGAGACCTAATTTCATGGACGCTACCGTGCTTCGGAGGGCACGTTAAACCGTCGTCGGTCCCGGTTGTCTCCAATCGTTTTGTTAAACTATCGTTAAGCCTTAGCGAAGACCTTCGGGTGGCTTTGGTTGGTGAAGTCTGTCAACCCGATTGTCGGAAGTTATTAGGTCGCCCGAGGGTCTGATTGCTTCCATGTTTTTTCCTTTTTAATTTATATTTTCAATGTAACTTACAGGTAATAGTGAACGGTAGCGAATCTCTGGTTGTCCACAAGTATGACGTTGTACCCGCGGTCCTCATACTCGTTTGCCAGCATCGCGGAGATCGGGAAGCTGGTGCTGTCCAGGTAGCCCAGCGCCACCACCAGGGTCTTCCTGGAACTCATCGATAAGTGGTAGAATCTATACCTATCTATGGTATGCTGGTGGGCTTCGTTGACATTTAATTTTTTAAATCGTACATAACTTAGAATAGTCATTGGTGCGTGCTGGTTCCTTCCTTGAATCATCCAGGCCTCTCCTAAACGACACCACTCCGACCGGTTCTGTGCCTTCTGAAACCAGCGGTTTCCCGCCGTCTTCTTCAGGTCGTCTGTCCATACACAAATACAACACAATACAATCCAGCAGTGGACCTCAAAAGGCTGATGGGTGGATGGATGGATGGATCTAATTTGTGTTTTTACAAGTCTTTATACGACAGGACCGCACTGAAAATCAGCGTCATGATTTTTAAGGAATCATGACATAATGCTGAGTGCGATCAATTTTGCATTAAAACCTAAATAACCTAGGTACATCTACTGTCAGTTAATAATATTCTGTATCATAATGTGTTTTAATCAAAATAAATCATATTCTATTCTATTCTTCTATTCTATTCTATTCTTGAAATGAGCCTACCTGTCGAAGTCGATGCGAGGATCAGCGGCCAGCCCCCCCGCCTCCCAGTACGTGTAGGTGTGCCGGGTTCGACCCCCGCCCTGCACCACGAAGTATAAATGCTTCAGCTGACTCCTCGGGATCTTCGCTGGCTTCGTGGACCCTGGACCTGTACATCACATCATCATTTAGTAATATAATCGTTTTGTTGCCTGGTTGAAGAATGCGTGGCGTGATGGTGCATATATTTTATTTTTGACTAGTGGACGCCCGCAGCATCGCTCGCGCGGAATTAGACATAAAAGATTTTTCTTAACGCGTTAACTTTAGCTCAACAAATTTGTAATGATTCCGTAAATGTGTTATCCCCTATGTTTATTTTACACCCTTAAGGGTAACATTTTTTACAAACTTTAAATGCTATATTTATTTATATCTAGTCAACAGCCTAAAATATAAATTGTATGCTTCTAGTTCTGAAAATGACAATACTTTCGTACAGCCTTTCATCCCCCTTTTCAACCCGTTACAACACTTTTTTCCAATTAAAAAGTAGCCTATGTCCTTCCTCAGGCTCTAGACTATCTGAGTACCAAATTTCATTTAAATCGGTTTAGTAGTTTTGGCGTGAAAGTGAGACAGACAGACAGACAGACAGAGTTACTTTAGCATTTATAATATTAAGTATGGATTGGTTCGCCAGCCGCAGTGATAGCCCATGCGCAACTATCCCCTTCGGATTTCGTTCAGAGCTCAACTTTCGTGCCGCAAGGTATACCTATACACGCACACGCTAGATACATAACTAGTTGTAATGAAGAATGATGATATATTTTAGCCTGTGTTTTGGTGTGCTTAAGTGGTAGTTGGATGCAATTTAAACTGACATTCTGCGATGTCTCAACCGCCGCTAATGGTATTTCTGTAATTTGTTGGTTTGTAATGTTGTTAATAAGTATTTAGGCCTTCTCTCGTAGCTGTATGCTCTGTGGCTTGGCTTAGTGGTAGTTAATCTGTGCTTTCACATCTCTCCTCGCTGCGACCCATAGACCCCAACAAACCAACCGGGACCGACGGCTTTACGTGCCCTCCGAAGCACGGTAGCGTCCATGAAATTTTGCCACCTATCCACAAACCGACCACGCCCGTCGCTGTGTGTGAGAATGTTTGAGATATTTATTTATTACTAGCTGTACCCTGCCACGCTTCGCTGTGGCACATTGTGATTGAATGGTTGCGAAATGAGAAACAAAACAAAGAATACATGTCATATAAGTTTAATTTTGCAATACTTGTGGATATACAATATTTTTCGCGGATATGTGACTGATGCAAAAATTAGATAAAAACAATCCTTGATGCGAATTATATATCATGCTAAAATTTCAGCTCGATCATTGCAGAACTTTTTGAGTTTTTGAAGCGTACACAAACCAACATAACATTTTTATATATATATAGATTTATTAATATTAATTGTCATGAGCTGCGTGTGCTGCTCCACGCTCGTTTGCTATCGTATATCTTTAAAACAGATAATAAATTACATGGGTAACAGTGATTAACAGAAGGAAATTAGGATTTTGCAACCACAGGAAAGTCATACGAATTCATGTCTGCCCACGGTCAAGAGCAGTGCTCGTACCTACCTACATGTTTTTCCCTTTCAAGTTTATCGATAACCTTCTTACAAATGTTAATTATTTCAATCAAATACTGATATATCGTTAAATGTAGATTTTGAGTATTTTGTGAACATTAAGACAATTTCAACAGCATGCATATTTCTTAAGAAATTTTCCATCGCCAGTAGCATTCATTTCTTAAAACGAAAAAAAGTTTAACAGTCTTAACTTAGTCTAGGATTTGAACCCTGGACGTCTCGAGAAAAGGCTTAATAGGCCACAACCGGCAGATCAACGGTTGCGTAAGCGGACGGTAACGCAACGTAATCGCTAGCAGCTAATCAGAGGAAATACCATTATTAGTGATGACGTATCCTGTTTCCTAGTCTACTAAATATCGCAAATAATTTAGTGTGTCTAAGATGTATTTAATGTTATACAAATAAGCTCTACAGCCAGAACTAATCATATTCCCATAGTCAGTTCCCATGCCATGTCATGATACTCTTTACGGTGACGCTGTAAAGGTCCTTATGACCTTTATTTTATTATGATATAAGTATAATGTCTTATGATCTTTATTTTTTCAAATGGACAGCAAATGTCCATTAAAAAAGAACTTGTGTACCTACCATGTAAAACATTCTCGCACCTAATTATAATTTAAACTAGGATTATAATAATGAATTAAAATGAAATAAAATTTAGCATTAAGTCCGCCTTTTATGTTAATAATATACAACAAAGATTTAATAAATAATTTAATATAAATAATATCTGTAATAGTTATGAGTGGAAACTAAATTGATTATGCACTTTGATTATCTAATCTAAGATTATGAATCATTTTTTGCGCCATCTATGAGTTAATCTAACAATGTTTGTTTCTCAAATAAATAAATAAATAGATATACATTATATGTGTGGCTTTCATTTCCAGTCCAAGTTTAGTTATGTTGTCAATTTACCATTCATAAGACTAAAGAACTATTTCGCGTTGATCATTATTTGTTTTAAGCAACGTCGGGCGCTAGTAGAGCATGGGCGCTACGGTGTTTCGGAGGGCACGTTAAGCCTTGTCGACTACCTTCGGGTGGCTTGAGCGGATTCGATATAAGGTCGGCCACTAACCCCTCCATAATTATTATATCATAAGCCATATATCATACCATATCATATCACATACCATACCATATTATACACCCTATAATGTAGTCTGTGCCATATACCACCGCTATTGGGGCCATAGCCTAGTTGCGCCTGTGCCCAACAGTGGGGCGTCTATGGATTCTATTGTAGCCAGAACATTCTACCTATATTTTCGGTTAACGATCTTTTCATATGACAAATAAATAAATTGTCTATAGATGTGAAACTTTTTAATTGTGCAAACAAAGTACATAGTAGGTATGTAGACAAACAAATTAAATTAGTTCGACTAAATTCTGTTTTTAGTGTAAATAAATTAAATACCTATGTGTAATGTTTTTGTGCACGGTTGTGTATATTTTGTACATTTGACTTACTTTAACCATAGAGTAAAAGTGTAGTCCGTGCTATGACTATTATATATCATGAAGGAATATTCACATACATACTGCCATAAGCCCTCGAGGATATCCATCTTCCATCCGCGAGTCTACCAGAGGAACCACCAACAAAATGCAAAACCACAAAAACACTGTCATTTTCTGGATTATTACGGTATCATTCTGACGTACGAAACACTTTTCGCGCTCAATTGTTTATCTGTGCCACAACACATGAACATTTTAAAAATATATAGAACGCACCACCGTTAGATCGCGACCTTGGACATGTTAAAATGGCGCGAAACTAATATTAAAAAGTAAGTTTTGTTTTTAAATTGTGTTGGACTATACGCGAACAGTGTCTGTTGCATACTAAGCCTAGGAATTGAATAAAGAATGCTTCCTTAAGGTTAGTGGATATCTAAGTATGGATCTCTGTTGGCAAACAACGGTGAAATATGACAGTATGTTACAAAATAAAGTCTCTTATCCACGTACGTACAAGACATAAATCTTAGATGGACAGATTTCCTTGTACTTAATGTTAAGTATAGAGTTTTAAGGATCGTCCTAAAGTTATGTTGTTTTGTGACAATGATATTAGACAAATTCTGTTTGGCCAGTTACCGAGTGTCGCAATACTAGAATCGAAGTGGTTGGCTTTAGAAACCTGCGGTAGGAAAAGGGTGAGGGTTTAGGGGAAGGGATGGAACACACCCCAAAACCCTTCGACTCATGTATGTTAAATTGTGTTTTTTTTCTGTGTGTCCATCCACGCAACACAGGCCTAGGCTTACCGCGGGAGTGAGTGTACCGTTTATTTCTTTATTCCTTATTCACTCTGTGACTCACTCTACTAATGTAATACAATAAATGACAATTTGTTTATCGAATCCTTATTGGTGCGTTGAAATTTTTTATAGCTTATAACCTATATAGGTTCTATAACATTTTAATGTAATTATGCAAATTATTAATTGTATGTAATGTAAATTAATTATTAAAATTTAAGGACCCCGAAAGATAGCATCGGGTGGTTGAAAAATGACAAAAAATAATAAAAAAATAAAAAACCCATTTGAGTTTTGTTCTAAATCAGTCACAGTTGTCGCAAGATGGGCGGTGCTGTATGTTCGTTTGCTATCTAAACCATTATAAAAACTCATTAGTATGTGCTTTAAGGCTTTATTCTTTCCCAATTCACGTCCAGTGGTACTGCATGTTGGCAGTCGCTACAGCCCAGCTTCTCCTTGCAAGCACCAGTTCCGCACGGGCGCTCGCCCTTCCGTGGCTGTTGCGACGGCTTATCCGGCTTGAGCCACGGCTTATGCAGCTTGTGCAGCATGGCTTGTTCAAGCGCGAGGTGCGCTTTGCCCTTGCCCTTGGGCGCTGCTTGCAGTTGGCTGCAGCAGATCAGGAGTAGGGTGAAGATCTGATGGAAATGAACAATTTTGTGAACTGGTTGTTAAAAAAAACATTGTAAAGCGTATACAAATTAATATATAAGTAATCGTATCAATATGTAAATGGGAATGTGAATGTTTGTCTCATTTGACTGTTGTATTTTGTGTTATGCCTATCCCTTCAGGGAAATATGAGACTGACGTTATGTTATGTTGAACGATTTTAGGGTTTCATAGCCAATGGGTAAAACGGAACGGAATCGATGTCTGTCACCCGGCTGTATCCCATGAACCGTGATAGATAGACAATTGAAATTTTGAAAGGTGATGTATTTCTGTTGCCGCTATATCAACAAATACTAAAAATCACAATAAATAAATATTTAAGAGTGGCTCCCATACAACAGACATGACTTTTTGCCGTTTTTATAGATAATGGTACGGAACACTTCGTGCGCGAGTACGACTCGCACTTGGCCGGTATTACTGTAAATTCGTCCAGGGGTATACCTAATAAGGGCGAGGAAGGAGAATAAACAGTTTTTTAAGAAAAAACAGTAGATAATTTGTAATTGATAATGTTCCAAATATAACTTACAATATCGAACAATATTTCGTACATGTTCTGTAAACAGAATTATTAATACTGAGTATTTAATATTTGCTCAACTGTCGAAAGCATAATGTGGAAAAACAGTTGGTATAATATTGTTTATAAGAGAATATTTGGGAACCCAATTAATAACGTCGTTATATACATAACAAATAACAAATCATACCCAGAAGTTCATGTTTTCTGTATTTCTAGAAGTTTCTGTAACCAGCTCAGCAGCAGTCAGCAGGCCCTTTTATATCTTCTACAGCTGAAAAATAAATATGTTAAAGTTCAATCTTTAAAGTTTTTATAATACCTGTATTATAAGCCAGTATGGATTTTACAAATTTTTAATATACCCTTATTTAGTTGCCTTTGAAATTAGCTAATAGGAAATTTGAATTTATTTCTGTGTCGCTAAATACGCAAGTTTTTACAACTGAACTTTTATAGTTATTTGAATATTAACTACTAAGTAAAACGTAACGAATCATTAGTAACACCGTACACATTGCAGTAGCACATCAAAGGTAGTCTTTTATATCCGCTCATAACATCAATGTACCGTACGGATTGACCCACATGGCGACCAGTTCCTTGACACTAACACACCAATTTTGGTGCGACGCAATGTCAATAACTTTTGGTCAATAAAGACGATTAAGAGCGAAAAAAATGCGTGCGTACAAAGTACACATGTCAGAAGTGAAATGTCTTTGGCGAAATATTCAAATATACACAAAAAAAGAATAAATATAAATATTCATTTGAATGTCTTGTTGTTTTATTACAAACGTTCGCTCTATCTCACTTTCTCTCTATCGCCCATCCTCTTCTTCGTCACGAACGTTGCATGCTGCGTGACGCATTTCCGTTTCATCCGTAAAAAAATGTACCCTCATGCACCTAAAGAAGTTTCACTTCAAAAAAATTGTGAGCCGTCACGGGACGCCTGGCAGATGTGAAACATCGAAATTATTTTGTACAAGTAATATGCACAAAAGTACAGATTATGACAGGAACTAAAACATATACGAAAAAGAAAACATTTTTTTTTAAATTACATATTAGGTATATTTTATTAATAAAATAATTTCCGACCGCCATTTGTCGGAACTGTATAGTATATATATTCCATATACGCCACGCTCGCCACGCTCGCCACGCCAAAAATTTTGTTTGCCCTCCGCCTAAAGATGTGTCACATCAAAAAACAGTAAGATGTATGTATACGAAAATCTCAATTTCTTACTAAAGGTTAAATTATTATACAACAACTACAATAATAAAACTTACATCTAGTACATGGCGTGTATGTACTACTCTCTAATGAAGTAAAACACGGGGACTTTGATATGTTTCTATGTACTGAGCCTCAATTTTTAAAAGTTGCTGGTCGACATATGGAGGCCATGACCGCTGGTACCAGTGTTACTCTATAATTACTTTATAATTATTTTTTAACTTTAAATTTGTGTACCTACTTCATGATTACTATCTCATTCTCATTGTATTATGTGTATCGCATTTGTGTCTGGTGTATCAACTGTAAGCAAATTGCTGACTAAATAATAAATAAATAAATAAATAAATAAATAAATAAATGATAATCTTGCTCTTTCTTGCCCTTTCAAGTTCTTTTTATAATAAGTATTTTACTGCTACCGCCACAGCAGTAGAATGCTTTGTCATTACAAATTAGACGTGCACAGTCCCTAACAGTCTTAATAAAAAAGAAAGTGAAAGATTTTATCGGACTCTGTTATAATTTAAATTTTATGTTTTTCTATCAATCTTTTCCTTCTTGAATATCTGACTTATTGACTATTTGCTAATTAGCTGTTTATTTATACATGTGTGTGTGTATGTTAAAAAAAATTTTTTCACCATTAGAAAGCTGCTTCTTCACTGAGTAACATGGGCTATATAATATTACCAGGTAACGAAACTATTGTTATGTCTAATTCCTCGGAGCAAAGCTGCAGGGCGTCCACTACTTAGTTAAAAATAAAACAGATTTGTTAAATAATAAGTAAAACCGTTTATTCAGTTTTTTTCCGTCTCAGGAGACCGGAAGGCTGGCAGCTTTTTCGCTCAAAAAATTAGCCTCGCTATACAGCGGGGCAACGCTGCCAGCATTCTGGGTACAATGCCACAAGGCCTGTTTCTGGATGACATATTTATTTGGTGATTAATTATTTTTTAAAAGCTTTTATTTAACTTGACTCGTATGTATGTATGTATGTCCTGGAATCTTGCAATCAATATTTCACCCACTTCCACTGAAGCTATCGAGCTGAAATTCGGCACACATATTTGGTTTTGATGACAATTAGTTTAATATTGTGTATTTTTAAAAATTATATAAATGATTAATTATAATTATTTGTAATATAGCATTAGATTATGGGCTAAGATAAGAGGACAAATTGTAACATGTTTTGTATCTACCTAATTACCTTATCTTGCAAATAAAGATTTTGATTTGATTTGATTTGATTTGAATTCATGAAAAAAAGAATTAAAATTAAAAGCTTTTTTTATTTTTTAAATTGTAATTAATTAATTATTTATTCAGTTTTAATTTTTTCTGCCTTTGATCTGCCGTCTCGCGTTGACGACGCCGAGGCCGCAGTAGTCGTTGCTCTCGTCGCAGACCTGCACGGGCTGGTCGGGGGGGGACGCGGGATCCAGCGGGTCGAGCTCCTCGGGAGGCTCCTCCTGGCCGCTGGCGCTGCTCAGCAGCAGGACTAGGAGCGATGCCAGGAGAATTAACCTCATGCTGCGAACAAAATTTATAAGCTTCATTTATTTATTTTAATTTTCATGTCACCTAACAGGGCCAACATGATGCCCAATGGCATTTTCTACCAGCGAGAACTGGCTGGATATACCTATTACAGATAAACTGAAAAGAATAACTATGAATAGGGATATAGTATAGACAGATATACAAACAACAATAAATACATACCTATACATACATAAAAAGTGTATACATATTATATACATATTACGAATACTAATTAATTAAATAATCTATAGTAATATTATAAAGATAAAAAAATATATAAATGTTTTCTATATTTGTTTGTAATGTTTTCACACAAAAGCTACTGGACCGATTTCAAAAATTATTTCACCATTATAAAGCTGCATCTTCACTGTGTGACAAAGGCAATATAATATTACTAGGTGTAAACGAAACTATTTTTTTTATTTTTTATTTATTTAACTTTATTGACACCTCTAAAGAGATATACAATGGGCGGACTTAATGCCTTATGGCAACTATTGTTATGTCTATTTCCACACGAGCGAAGCTGCGGGCGTCCACTAGTGTATTTATAGATCTATGAACCTAAAATAAAGTACATAACTGGTGGTGGTTTTTATTAAAATTTATTACGAGTGCAATCATAAAAACTGGATCTAGGTACTTACATTATGGAGTTTTAAAAATGATGTCTCATATTTTTTTTATTACAGGCTGTTTTATTTCAATACGGGAGCTAGAACTAATACAAAGTTATTACAAAAGTAATAGAGATTTGATTCATATTAAATTATTTAGTCATACTAAAACAAGTTCAATTCAATGTGATTCGATCCAAAGATAAAAAAAATTTTGTTATTTAATATTTACTTAATGCAGTATATTGCAAGATATGATTACAACTAAAACGAGTGTGTCACTAATTACTATAGTGTGACGTCACATTAGTAGGCGGGTCTTGGGCATGGCTGACGAAAAAAGTGACACGCATCGTTTGTATAAAATAATACGCGATCACAGTTCTATCTTGATTAATTTCTGTGATAATAATATTGATTAAAGCTTAAGGCGAGGCATTTTCACGAATTCCTTCATTTTCCTCAAGCACGCCTCCTCAGAAAGGCGTTAGAAAGGATAGGAATCGTCGTTGGGTAAAATAACGTTTTAAGGGATGTATTCTTAAAATTTCTTTAAATGTAAACTCCAAAAAACTCAACTATAACGTCATTTGATTTTTTTTTTGATACTGTTGCGATTTTCTTCAATGCATTGAATTGAACAATTTTTTTTCAGAATTGTACTACTTATGTAATGTTTATGAATAATGCACATTAAAAAAAATGGTTTGTCCATGATACCTCGTCCTAATAGACAAAAATACCAACTCTGCTCGCTGCACCGTGTGTCGCATGCCTGCGGCGGTGTGCAATAAAAAGTTAGGACACAAATTATTAGGCTCGTTACAGCAAATTACTTGATTCTAACATTACATGTTGCTAACAACATCGCGTGCACATCTCCTTAATAACTGTTTCCAAACATTTCTTAATCTACATAATAATATGAAGCGAATTTAAACATTCTAATTGATTGTGGATCGAAACAAAGACTTCAATACAATACAATATAATTTATTGCACCAGAAAAATAACAGAGGAGAACACAGTAAAGAAAAAGGAGTTTTGCAAAATGTGGATCGAAATGAACCTGAGCACTGATTTAAAAAATAAAAAATTTTTTCGTACCTCTTAAAATTCTTATCGATCTTTTGCATTTTAGGGTTCCGTAGCCCAAGGGGAAAACAGGAACCTACTACTAAGACTTCACTTTCCGTCTGACCGTCCGTCCGCCGTCTGTCACCAGGCTGTATCTCAGGAGCCGTGATAGATAGACAGTTGAAATTTTGACAGATGATGTATTACTGTTGCCGTTCTATTACAGAATTAATAAATATTTAAGGGGGGCTCCCTTACAACAGACATGATTTTTTTGCCGTAATAATGTTTGACAATATGTTTCGACATGTCTATTGTAGCAGTTAAAAGCTCAACAATAATTTCCTTTTTTATATGAAAACAGAGCTCGAGTGACCGCTGTTAGTGTTACGTTACAAGTTACATTATTGTTAACGATAAACATAGGCCTTTGCTTTACAGATTTTTGTAACATGGTGTTTATTTCTTAACCAGTTTCAATATTTTACCTTTTTTTTGTGTATTGAGTGGGAAACCTTGAAAAGTTACCCGAAAGCCGTAGCGACGCCGGGTTATGTGGGACTTTCACCCACTAAAACCCGCTCGGTGGCCTACTCCGGCGCTACAGGAGGGCTCCGGGATCTCTTGTAGAACGCGCCGGTCCCCTCCGGCGCTGCGCCCAAGACTTTACACAACGCTGTGCAGCCACAAACTTCGTCTTTCTCGGGGTCACATGATGGACGGTTCAAGCTCCCGCTCTCACCGCCCGCAACCCCAGAAGTCCCCTTTTACGACAGGCAGGGGCTACCGAAGCACTATTCTGGTCCCGAGCTATAAACAACTTGTTATAAACATAAAAATTCATAACAGTAAAACTCATGTAATACTCTCCCATTATTCTTTGGCCAAAGAAATAACTTGGCTTTGGTCTACAGACAGACAATTCAATTTAAATTGTTTTGTATAAGTATTATAGGTATTTCTGTAGAGTAAGTGTATGGATGTAGTAATTTTAATAGGAAATGATTCATAATTTATGTTCGGTCTGCATTCATATTGATCGCGACTGAGGTAACGCAAGTGTAGGGCAGGTTGCAATGTAAGTAGCTATTTTTAACACGCTTTTATTAACTTGATATGTAAGTATGTAAAGTAAATTTAAGTAGTAAAGCCACCAGCAGGACTACACGAAACACGGGGTCGCCCTGAAAACCACCGGTCGTAGTATACTGCGGCCAGTGCCGAGTGCGGCCCCTTTTCATAGTGTCGCGTCACTCATAGATTTGACTCGATTTTTTCTATCTACAACCTTCGATCTATAATTTTCTGATCGAAGTCTACAACCTGCGAATCTACGAATATCTTAAGTCGTAGGTACCTATCTGGCAAATTCTAAAGCCAGTAGATATTATGATTAGGTAGATGCCAGAACTACA
Source organism: Carterocephalus palaemon (assembly GCA_944567765.1). NCBI lineage: Eukaryota > Metazoa > Arthropoda > Insecta > Lepidoptera > Hesperiidae > Carterocephalus > Carterocephalus palaemon. Next base: position 1,203,352 of record OX155663.1, read on the forward strand.
ATAATTACTAATTAATTACGTTATTGTATGTTCTCAACTTCTCATGTAAGTGACAGTGTGTCTTTTTTTGAGAATAAAGTTTCTTTAAGCCTAACCTAACTACAGATCAAAATAACCCAATAATATTTTACCTGACCCGGGCATCGTACCCAGGACCTCTAGCTTAGCTGACGCTAACTACACCAACGAGGTAGTTTCGGATGTGTATATTCGGATATTTTCGGTACATACAACAATGATGTTATATTATAGAAATATAATAGAAATAGAATAACGTTTATTTCGACAAAATGTAGAGTACACAAAACATTAACAAAACACAAAAAAATGCTATTATGCAAAAAATTTATGCAGTCAGCTTTGCCTCGTCAGTGCTATAGCCGCGACGCTGGTTTTCAGGGCGTCCTTCAGTGTCACGTTCGGGTGACGGTGAAGCAAAATACAGTTAAAATTATCCAGTATTATATTTCAGCATGAAGTTCCTTGGCGTGTTAATACTGTTTGCTCTGGCAACCCTTGCTGCAGTGGAAGGGCAGTCCATCAGCCCGAGGATTTGGACCGAGAAGCCGAAGACCACCACCGAACCGGACTCGGTGAAGATCGAGAAGTGTGACGAGGTGACCAACAACTTCTGCGGCGCCGCAGGGGAGCTGCCGAAACAGGACAGAAACCCCTTCCAGAATGTTGGGAGATAGACCATCTCGGCCCCTACGCACATACCCCCCCACAGAAACTATAAATGGCAAATTTTACAGGAAAGCAGTTCAAAAATTTCAACCACGTGTATTATCATGTTTTGTATAACTTAAATGAACGAAATGTGATATATCTTAATACATATATTACTTGTGTACGTGTGTATGTCACTGAACTCCTCCTAAACGGCTGTATCCAGCCGTTTAGGCTCAAAGGCAAAAAATTTCATCAACATCGATAGATGTTGTGTATGTGTTCAAGGGGATTCGAGAATGGCTTAAATTCACAATTTGGTCTACTGGAAAATGTTTCTTAAACACGATTTTAGTATTTTTGCATGCATGAACAATATCCAAATATTTTAACCGTCGTTCATTGACATGAAGCGTCGCGTCACTTTGACATTTCATATGGCAGAACAACGCTTGCGGGGTCAGCTAGTTTATAATAAATAAAAAGAGGGGTTATGTATAAAGATCACCTTTTTGTATACATGAATAAATAAATAAATATCATGAACATCCTCACGAGCCTCACAGAGCCTGTACTATGGGTGTCAGAGACTGATACATTCATAGATATTTTTAAATACATACCAGACACCGAATAAACACAAGTGTTCGTCACACGAATGTTTGTCCTGAGTGGTGTCCATAAATAATAATATGTATATCGATTCAATGTGATCGAAAGAGTTAAGCAACGAAGGGCGCGGTTGGTTTGTGGATGGGTGACCGCTAGTGGCAAAATTTCAGGCATGCAGGTTTCCTCACGATGTGTCCTTCACAGTTACAGCAAGTGACATATATTTTTTTAAATCGCTCATAACTCAGTATAGTAATTGGTGCGTGCCGCTGGGGTTTGAACCCGGCCCTACCGCCGTTTGTCACCGCCTTCAACAGCTCGACATTTTATATTTTGATTGCTATATTATTATTATCAAGCAATGCCGTGCAACCAATCAATTGCTCACAAAGTCAAATCAATGAAGAATAATAAATGAGATTTGAGGAAAAAAAAATACGACAGACTGTTAATTTTTTAATTCGTCATGGAAAATGTAACGCGAGTAATGAAATCAGGAGTTCAAAGAATTATAATTAAAATTACTATGGAAAATCGTAAGCATATAATAGAATACTGGTAGGTTTATTGGCATTCGACATCAAGCAATCATATGTAGAGTAAGTTAAAATATTATTTCAATATTTTATCACATAAAATATCACGCCTGTTTCCCCAAAGGGCTAGGCAGAGGTGAGTAGTACGATCTGCGAGCTGTGTGCGGTATCTTATTGCTGGGAATTTCTAGGAATTTTAATTTGGAAAAACATTGTTAAGAAATAATGCTTTGACCGACCCAGCCAACGATTCCAGGGTCATATGATATAAAAAAGTCAAAGTCAAATAATTTATTTCGCTATGAGGTGAATAAACACACTTAACGAAAGTCTGGGTAACTATAAACTACATAAAGAAAAGAGATTCAATGCTATTCTAAACTGATTAATATAAGGCAAAGGATAAGCTATTGATCCTTCAATGAATAGCTAATCCTACACAGGTGCCTAACCTGCCTTAAGGCTAATTTACAATAATTACCTACCACTAAGCTAAGCTCTAAGTCACGATAGACTATCTATCTGGTCATCGGTCTTAACACGCACATAACATTAGTGGATAAAAATTAAAATTATGTTTTGTATGTGTTGCTGCCTCGTTTATGTAGTGGTGCAAAAGCGACAGCTATGCGATTCCTGGGTTCGATCCTGGGTCAGACAACAACCATTGGGTTTTTCTAGCTAAATATCTGGATTTGTGCCCGGTGTATGTCAATGCTCACCACCACTATAACGTGGGACCTAATTTTAACTGGTGAAAAGTGGGTTTAATAATATACCTCTGCCTACCCGTTCATGGAAATACAGGCGTGAGTTATGTTATGATAGTTACTGTAGTGTATGTGCCGGCATCAGTCACGCGCTAGCGGTGAGCCAGTACGGACGTGGGCCGGACGCATTACCTACTTCACCTATTGAGTGATCAAAGGCGTGTTTTATTTACTATAATGGACACCCAAACACTACCTGATTCATTTTATTGCAATTTTTAACTATCAGATAGATTAGATTTATAGTCCGTCGGTAAATATACCAACTTTATTAAATTACTAGTGGACGCCCGCAGATTCGCTCGCGTGGATTAGACATAGCAATAGATTCGTTTAGAAGAAGAAGAAGAAAATATTTATTTTTCACACAAAACCACAGAAAAACACTATACAATCGACAAATTAACAATGAACTTAAAGCTACTTAAACTATGTAGAGTGCCTACCTAGTTTACACCTAGTAATATTATATAGCCTATGTCACACTGAAGATGCAGCTTTTTAATGGTGAAATATTTTTTTAAATCGGTCCAGTAGTTTTCGTGTGAAAACATTACAAACAAATGTTTCCTTTTTATTATATTACTTAGTAGGTATAGATAATAGTTTTACACTAACTTGTGTTTTGCGAACTTCACCGCACATGGGATGTGACCCCTCCCAGTACCTATGGTTGGTTCGAATCCTGCGGTGAATAGCTAGTTTTGAATAGTAACGATCGTATTCCAGCATGTATCTCCTAAAGGCAGCACTATTGTTGGTGGTGATCACCCTATACGCCAGCGGGGTGGAAGGCCAGGCCTTCCGGCGGCTGCCCGACCCCACCACCTCCACCACGTCGGGGCCGGACGTGGTCTCCGAGAAGTGCGACTTGGAGAAGAACAACTTCTGCGGCAGCGTGGTACCCCCAACGAATTGGCCCAAGCCGAGCGGGCAAATCCCGTTCTATCCCACAGCGAATGGAAAATAAAATGTCTGACATAATTCAGTTTTAATATATACAATTTAATATATCGTGCTTTTATTTATTGAGCTTTAGAACTTAATACCTGTCGCATCTCGTATTTAAAACACTCATTTTTGACGTGATAACGTCTTATAAATCGATGAACGCCAGCAACTCGCCCGAAAAAGTGTGATGTCATTCTCCCGTTCCGCCAAGCGTTCCGGTTGCACTAATTATAGTACATGGAAATGACATCGGCGTTTCGAGCGTGCATTCATTCAATTTTAGTCTGTAACCCATAGCAATAAAACGAATAATCGGTTGCACTCAAACGTAATGAAATCAGCTGCATTACGATTTGCAAATAGTGGCAATGTCTGATCTAAAGCTACATTCTGTGTAGTGTTTTGTTGTTCATTCTCGCAATACTCTTCTTCCTTATGACGTTATCACGTAAAATTATCGTCCATAAACGGACTTTACAGACAACCATTAATTATTTTTACGTAAAACCTTGCGATATCTTGTTTGATAATTTAAACAATATAAATCTCTAGTGACTGTTCATTGGAGGTGATAGCCAATAGTCACAGCACTTGGCCAATGAATGTTGGTATGTTGAAGTGGCAATGGGCAGGCCACGTCGTTCGAAGGACTGACAATCGGTGGGGAAAAAGTCCTCGAATGGAGAACACGACTCGGAAAATGTATAGGTCGTCCTTCGACAAGGTGGACAGACGACCTGAAGATGGCAGGATTTTGTTTTTACGTAAAGTTAGCTATTGGTACGGCTTCATTTGTACTAATAGAAGTACTAGCATTAGTAAATAAAATATTACTTAGGTACGTATCTTCTCCCTACCTGCAAGCGATCACAATTGCAAGCAAACGAAATACCATATAATTTTTAAACGGTTTTATTTAGCTTGCCCTGTTCCTTTATTTGGGTCAAATCTAGTAATTGAAATTTGATCCACTTCCTGTTCACGGATTTAACTGAGATTTGGTACGCACTTTTAGTTCTGATGACAATATAATTTAATACATTCGATATCAATATAAATTCAAGATGGCCGCCAGTACAAAATGGCGGATAACATATTTTATCACTACTTCCACAATATGAGAATCAAATGAAAGGGCTTGATAAATAAAGCAGAATAAAGTTATGTATCGAAATTAAATATAAAAATCCAATATGGCCCCCAACAAAATGGCAGGTTCATTTTTTTTTTCACAACCCCTTCAATATGGGTATCAAATAAAAGGTCTTGACTAGAAGAACAGATAACTGGCTGGGGTAGATATTTAACCTTTTAAGGTTAGATATTTATCCCACGCCTGGGTGTTTTATATAATATAGTGGACGCCCGCAGCTTCGCTCGCGTGGAATTAGACATAATAATATATGTTTATTTTACACCCTTACAAAATTTTTACAAACTTTGAATGCCATATTTATTTATATCTAATCAACAGCCTATAATATAAATTTTATGCTTCTAGTTCTGAAAATGACAAAACTTTCATAGAACCTTTCAACCCCCTTTTCAACCCCTTACAACACTTTTTTCCATATAAAAAGTAGCTTATGTCCTTTCTAAGGCTCTAGACTATCTGTATACCAAATTTCATTTAAATCGGTTCATTAGTTTTGGCGTGAAAGCGACACAGACAGACAGACAGAGTTACTTTCGCATTTATAATATTAGTATGGATTATTATCCAGTATTGACTATTGTCAATACTTTAACAGTAACCGAATGATGAAATTCTGAGCTGCCGAAACAGGACAGGAACCCCTTCCAGAATGTTGGGAGATAGACCATCTCGACGGTCACTACGCACATACACTACACTACACCACAGAAACTATAAATGGCAAATTTTACAGGAAAGCAATTCAAAAGCTTCAACCACGTGTATTATCATGTTTTATATAACTTAAATGAACGAAATGTGATATATCTTAATACATATATTTCTTGTGTACGTGTGTAAGTCACTGAACTCCTCATAAACGGCTGGATAGATGTTGATGAAATTTTTTGTATGTGTTCAAGGGGATTCGAGAATGGTTTAGATAGATTTAGGAGTAATTCACTGTCATACACACGAACTGTCATTCACTGTCATACACTAGAAATATATTGTATTTAGATTATTATTATCAAGCAATGCCGTGCAACCAATCAATTGAACACAAAGTCAAATCGGTGAAGATTAATAAATGTGATTTGAAAAAAAAAACGACAGACGTTTAATTTTTTAATTCGTCATGGAAAATGAAACGCGAGTAAAGAAATCAGAAGTTCAAAGAATTATAATTAAAATGACTATGAAAAATCGTAAGCATATAATAGAATCCTAGTAGGTTTATTGGCATTCGACAACAAGCAATCATATCTAGAGTAAGTTCAAATATTATTTCAATATTATATCACATAAAAAACGCCTGTTTTCTCAAAGGGCTAGGCAGAGGTGAGTAGTACGATCTGCACATCCGACTAATGTTTACCATCCATGTTTAACTGCCATGTAATCAGTGAGCGGTATCGTATATCTGAGATTTCTAGGAATTTTAATTTGGAAAAACCTTGTTAAGAAATAATGCTTTGACCGACCCAGGCAACGATCCTATGGCCATTTGCTTTAACACACATAACATTAGTGGATAAAAATAAAAATTATGTTTCGTATGTGTTGCTGTCTTGTTTATGTGCTGCTGCTGCGACCCATAGACGTCCCACTGCTGGGCACGGGTCTCCCCCACAGACACTGCTGCGGGAGGTCTGGAGCATACTCCATTACGCTGCTCCAATGCGGATTGGTGAATAGCTAGGTACTAATTTGAATAGTAACGATCGTATTCCAGCATGCACCTCCTAAAGGCAGCGCTAGTGTTGGCGGTGTTCACCCTGTACACCAGTGGGGTGGAAGGCCAGGCCTTCCGGCGGCTGCCCGACCCCACCACCTCCACCACGTCAGGGCCGGACGTGGTCTCCGAGAAGTGCGACGTGGACAAGAACAACTTCTGCGGTAGCGTGGTGCCCCCGCCCAAGCCGAGCGCGCAAATCCCGTTCTATCCCACAGCGAATGGAAAATAAAATCTCTGACATAATTCAGTTTTAATACATCTTATTTATTATATCGTGCTTTATTTTATTGAGCTTTAGAACTTAATTTACAGCGTGTTACAAAACTACCCGTATAACCGAAAGGAGGTTAAATGAGGTCTTTTAACGAGTCCATTCACAATTTAAGAACCGTAGTAAAGCTGTATAACATACCCCAAAAAAATAAAAAATATTATTATTTTCACTCATATGCAAACCCTACTTCTGTAAAATTAAAGAGTAAACTACGCAGAATGTATCTATATTTCAACCTAAGTAATTTGCGGAATGACAAAAATTTTAAAAGACTTAAATCTAACGAAACCAATCTAAACGAACACTTACTTTTTCATAATAAACGTCAAATTTACAGTAACGTTGTATATTATTATCTCGCCTCGTATTGAAAAGCAAAGGAGATGGACAACGCTTTAAAATATCATGTACCTACCCTCATTTTTGACGTGATAACGTCTTAAAAATCGATGAACGCCAGCAATACGCACGAAAAAGTGTGACGTCATCCTCCCGTTCCGCCAAACGTTCCGCCTAGCGTTCCTAGCGTGCATTCATTCAATTTTAGTATGTAACTTATAGCAATAGAGCGAATCATCGGTTGCACAAAATAGTACATTGAAATGACAACGGCGTTCCGAGCGTGCATTCATTTTTAGTCTGTAACCCATAGCAATAGAGCAAATTATAATGGGTGCACTACTTATAATATGTATATGGAAAGCAAATCAGCTGCATTACGATTTGCATATAGTGGCAATGCTTTTGATCTGAAGCTACATTCTGTGTGGTATTTTGTTGTTCATTCTCGCAATACTCTTATTTCTAAAGACGTTATCACGTAAAATTATCGGATCAATTTAAAACTTTGCACACTTAATTATCACGGACCGATGACAATGCATTAATTAAAAAAAAAAAAACTACTTTTTGGTTCAGGTAAATGCGTGTTTTTAGGTTGTTTTTTTTTTAAATTATTTCAAATTTTCACTGCCACTAATATTATAATGTGTCCACGCGGGGCCACTCTTGTAATAAAAAACACAAAATAGTATTGGATTAATGTATTAAAATTGAAAATATTTCCTCCTATTATCCATGGCCCGGAAAGAGAGGGATATGCTCGAAGTTATCCTTGGGCGGGAACACAGTGCCGCAGAAGTTGTTCTTCTCCACGTCACACTTCTCCGAGCTGACTTCTGGCCACGGATCGGGGGTGGTGGAAGTCGTGGCGTCAGGGAGGCGGCGGAAGACCTGGCCTTCAACCACGCCGTAGAAGCTGAACGCCAGGAAAACCAGCGCTATGTTTAAGAGATGCATCCTGAAAATAAAGTTTATCCATATTAATATGTATTATAAATGCGAAAGTAACTCTGTCTGTCTCGCTTTCACGCCAAAACTACTGAACCGATTTAAATGAAATTGGTATACCGATAGTCTAGAGCCTGAGAAAGGACATAGGCTACTTTTTATTTGGAAAAAAGTGTTGCAAGGGGTTGAAAAGGGGGTTGAAAGGTTCTATGAAAGTTTTGTAATTTTCAGAACTAGAAGCATAAAATTTATATATTATAGGCTGTTGATTAGATATAAATAAATATGGCATTCAAAGTTTGTAAAAATTTTGTAAGGGTGTAAAATAAACATATATTATTATGTCTAATTCCACGCGAGCGAATTCCACTAGTTTTAAATAAATCTATTTCTATTTCTAGTGCGTGTTATATTAGGTATTTGTTTGAGTTGGAAATATCTAAGTTATTGTTTCTTTATTTAAATAATGTATCATTATGACACACACACATGACACTGATTCGGATATCAAAATATTAGACTAGTTGAATGGCCGTATGTCGTTCGAACGCGAGACAATCATTGGGATAAATGGGAGTTTGTGCGTTAACGTCACCCGGGTTTCGAACCCAGGGACTAGCTTAGCAGGCGCCTTGCGACCACCATACCAACAGAAGACCAAAAAATAACTTACTTTATAATCTTAAAATGTATTACTGCTCATAAGCAGTATATTTGGAACACTGTCATAAGCCTTCTTGGATTCTTTATATATTACAGATTCGATGTTAATTCACAATTTTTGCATCGACTACTGAAAATTTTTCAATATATGTTATATATTTATTGTCTTAGGTTTTTTAATATGCTTTTAATCGATTAGTTTCTATATAACCCAACTCCACATCTATATTAGCAAGCTTTAAATCGTTTTAAAGTGAAACTTTTATTACATCGTTCTGAAAATTTTGGTATGTCTGTCGCATGTCGCATTACATCATTTAAAATTTTATTTGTTGAGACACTGGTTAGCGAATCGGCACTCTCGGCGTAGAAGGTTGAGTTTTTACCAACCGTTCGACCGTTCGACCAAGCGTACTTAATACAATTTGTTGAAATTTAGATACATATATTTCGAACGGCTAATAGTGTAGTGACGCTTGTTATTTTATTTCCCATTATCATTCCAATTTTCCAAGTATAAAATTAAGATAGAAAAGCGATTTATATTAAAATTTAGTTAAATGTCTATAATGTGAAAAAAAGTTTCACTTTTACTGTTTACTTTAACTTTTACTTTTTTTCATAAAACCACACAATTTATTGATGTAAGATAGCAAACGAACTTGCAGTACTACCTATACGCTCATGACCACTGTAACTAACATTGAACAAGACTGTCACTGAAAATACATATTTTCATTTATTATATTCCATAAAAATTAATAAATACCGATTGGTGGACAACATACAATTTCGAAAATATTATAGATGTCATACAACACTTGATAAGAGTCTAAACTCACTCGATACACGGCAAGTGATAACGTTCAGTTCCCGCATTGAAAAATATCGTAAAGTTGGGTCTAAACACTTAAACAGGAATGTCTTAGCTCACAACATTCCTATTCACTATCATAATCTTAACCTATATCCACACAACACAACAATTCGTATGTAATCCTTAAACAGTTTCAACCATGCACAGAATCTGAGGTTATTAAAATTATAGATAATTTGGATAGTAATTCTAGTTCTGGGGTAGATGAAATAAATACAAAAACTATAAAATGCATAAAAAATTTAATAGTAAATGATTTGGTCTTGTCTATAAATGTGTGGCAATAGGCTCACACATAATTTGTGACCTAGGCTACGCTCGAACTCTGCCCTGCGTGGGAGTCAGAGCGGCGGATCCTCGTCCAAAAAGTTGGACATGACCTATCCCCGGAGGCGGTCATACAATCAATGACGCATTGCGCGGAAGCATGGCGCAGCGTTCTTGTCTTCTGCGACGCCGTTATGTTTGCGAAGGAGGATGCTGAACGAGCCAGAGAGCGAGCTGATCCCACTCGGAGAAGAAGCCGCCGCGGCGGGCGTAGCTAACTTCCACCGCCGCCGTCCCTGTAGCTCGGGACCAGAATAGTGCTACGGTAGCCCCTGCCTGTCGTAAAAGGCGACTAAAAGGGGACTTCTGGGGTTGCGGGCGGTGAGAGGGGGAGCTCGAACCGTCCATCGATGTGACCCCGGGAAAGACGACGCTGTTTGTGGCTGCACAGCGTTGTGAAACCGGGAAGAGCCCGTCTTGGGCGCAGCGCTGGAGGGCACCGGCGCGTTCTACAAGAGATCCCGGAGCCCTCCTGTAGCGCCGGAGTAGGCCACCGAGTGGGTTTTAGTGGGTGAAAGTCCCACATAACCCGGCGTCGCTCCCACGACGTCCGGGTACCTTTTCAAGGTTTCCCACTCGTTAAACAAAAAAAAAAAAAGGCTGGTGAACAGTGGGAAAACACCCATTCAGAAAAAAACCATCTCCATACAATCTTATAGAGCTAGAAATGTAGGTAGAGGACAAAAAGGCTTCTACACTGGCTGTACTGTCCACGAATAATCACGAGCAGACAAGCATTCTTCTCGAACACCACCATTTCTACCATGTCACCAATGTTACTTACAGCAATTGGCCGTTGGCGCAATCGGTTGAGATCCTGCCGGTTACGCCAGGGGTCGTGGGTCCCAATCCCACTCAGGACAAACATTCGTGTCACGAAAACTTGTGTTTGTTCTGTGTCTGGATGTTAATATTATCTATTGAAGTATGTATTTAAAAATATCTATGCATGTATATCAGTCTCTGACACCCATATCACAGGCTCGCGCCTATTTTGGGGTCAGATGGCCGTGTGTGAGAATGTCCAAGATATTTATTATTATTATTAAAATAGGTTTATGGTCGGTAGGTTTGTTTTAATAGTATGTTATGATATATAGATGAATGGATAGACTTTTCCCGTAATACAACATCGGCGGTGACAGCCCAGTGGCTATCGAACTCGCCTCGCAGCACCAATGACTTTTCTAAGTTAAGTGTCAATAAAAAATAAAAAATATGTATTGACATTCAAAATATTTGTTGTTCTTTTAATTATTTCCCTCCAATTTTCCCGGTTGGGAAGAAAGGTATTTGTCTGTGAGGGTTCTCCGGCAACGGCACACTACCGCAGAAGTTGTTCTTATCCAAGTCACACTTCTCCGAGCTGACTTCTGGCCACGGATCGGGGGTGGTGGAAGTCGTGGCGTCAGGGAGGCGGCGGAAGACCTGGCCTTCGACCACGCCGTAGAAGCTGAACGCCAGGAAAACCAGCAACATGTTTAAGAGATGCATCCTGAAAAGTTCATCGTAATTTATCAATCGATAGTGGACGCCCGCAGCTTCGCTCGCGTGGAATTAGACATAATAGTTTCGTTTACACCTAGTAATATTATATAGCCTATGTCACTCAGTGAAGATGCAGCTTTCTAATGGTGAAAGAATTTTTGAAATCGGTCCAGTAGTTTTTGTGTGAAAACATTACAAATAAATGTTTTCTCTTTATAATAATATACCTTTTTTATCATAAGATAGCTTACAAGGTAAAATTATTTGAGTCATAGATGTTAAATTGTGATGTTATCTGTGTGTCACCACCACAGGCCACCAAGCCTACCGCGGGGGAAGGTATATAGCGTTTATTCATCAAATAAGGCTTGCATTTGTGATAGAATTTAAATGTTACACAATACATAGAGTATTGTTCAATATTTATATGCAGCTTTTATATATATTTTTATATATTAGGTATATTTACATTTATATGCTCAGCATGCAAGTTTTCCTATCAATTAATTTGGTATTTAATTTTTTTTAAATCAATACTCACTTTAAACTTCCTGAAATTTTGCAACTGCCTATATATGTGCTTATCGCGGATTCTTTATATACGATTATTCATAGCGAATTAAAATAATTAAATGCATTATGAATGTAAAATTTATTTTTATCCAAAACGAATTTGTTTTTCTTTAAAATTTTGGTTCATTAATAACATTCGTTTCACTCCAAAGATAGTGAAGGCACAGTATAGAGAGCTAGTGGACGCCCGCAGCTTCGCCCGCGTGGAATTAGACATAACAATAGTTTCGTTTACACTCCGCTTACTTACACTTTCGTTTAGCAATATTATATATAGCCTTTGTCGCTCAGTGAAGATGCAGCTTTCTAATGGTGAAAGAATTTTTGAAATCGGTCCAGTAGTTTTTGTGTGAATACATTACAAACAAATGTTTCCTCTTTATAATATTAGTACATAAGACGTGGTAAAGGTGTGTGATTTGATTAGTTTCAATACAATTATAATGCTTTGTAAAGAAATAGAAATAAGATACATTTCATTGAAAACGACCTAACCCGGGAAGAGCCACGTGTAAAGTTAGATAAGTATTACTAACTGTAAATGGATTAAAAATAAAATAACATTGGTGCTTGAGTTTATTAAATATATTTTTCTACAATAAAAGGAGAATTTGGTTTTACAATTATACTTAATAGAGATGTTAATTATTATTTACCTAGTGTAGGTACATACTTAAATTAATTAAATTGGCACATTTTCTAAATCCATTCAATTCATCAAAAAATGAATTTACGTTTCCATTGGAAATTAAATCAATTTTTATGTAATCATTCATGGTTGTACCATCGATTATCCCTACTGGTAGGACCACGGGATAACGATGTGGTCTGTTTGATGGAGCACATAAATCGTAAAATAAAATACAAATAAATAATAAAAACAAATATTTGTATCTAAACCAGCCATTAACATTCCCGGATAGATAGTTTATCTATCTATCTATCTAACTATTGGGTTCGGGATGAGTTGCCACTTATCTAACTATTGGGTTCGGGATGAGTTGCCACCTATCTAACTATTGGGTTCAGGATGAGTTGCCACCTATATAACTATTGGTTTCGGGATGAGTTGCCACCTATCTAACTATTGGGTTCGGGAAGAGTTGCCATCTATCTAACTATTGGGTTCGGGATGAGTTGCCACCTATCTAACTATTGGGTTCGGGATGAGTTGCCACCTATCTAACTATTGGGTTCGGGAAGAGTTGCCATCTATCTGACTATTGGGTTCGGGATGAGTTGCCACCTATCTAACTATTGGGTTCGGGATGAGTTGCCACCTATCTAACTATTGGGTTCGGGAAGAGTTGCCACCTATCTAACTATAGGGTTCGGGATGAGTTGCCACCTATCTAACTATTGGGTTCGGGAAGAGTTGCCACCTATCTAACCATTGGGTTCGGGATGAGTTGCCAACTACCCGACGTTGCCGGTTGGATAGAAAGGAATTTGCCTGTTCGGTTTGGGATGAGGTGCCGCGTTCCCACAGAAGTTGTTCTTCTCCACGTCGCACTTCTCCACAGTGACCTCTGGTGGCGTTGTAGGAGGTGGAAGGTCAGGGCTCTTGAGCCGACGTGGCAGCCTCGTCGCCATCAGCGCTGACGCTAGAGCTCCGGTGACGACCAGGGTTACGATGACAATTCTTAAAGTCAAAGTTATATAAATTAATGTAGCATTAATTATAAGTTTTAAATTCTGGTCATAAACTACATTGTTATCGTGCAATATTTTTATGCAAGCTGTAACTACCTGTAAGTGAAATTATATGTATTTATGATTTTTTTTTTAAAGGCTAAATCATAGTTGTATCATATACACATTAATTTTGTTGGTGGTTCATATAATAAATAAATAAATAAATAAATGACTTGTAATTTCAGGTGTGTTTTATTAGACGTGGACCTGGTAAACAGTTTTAAAAACTTAGTCTTAATCTATATATATAAAAGGAGAAGGTGACTGACTGACTGACTGACTGACTGACTGACTGACTGACTGACTGACTGACTGACTGACTGACTGACTGACATATCAACGCAGGGCCTAAACTATAAGGGCTAGAAACTTGAAATTTTGCACAGGGGTTCCTTTTATAACGTAGGGGAGCACTAAGAAAGGATTTCTGAAAATTCTCCCCCTAAGGGGGTAAAACGGGGGTGCAAAGTTAGTATGAAACTTTGCCGTTTTTGAAGTCTTTAGACGGGTAGACGTCGTTAATGGGTCTAATTCTACGCGAGCGAAGCTGCGGGCGTCCACTAGTAAGAAGATATAAGAGTATTGAAAGGTGAAAATGGAATTCGATATTCATATGCAAATAGTGGACGCCCGCAGTTTCGCTCGCGTGGAATTAGACAACAATAGTTTTGTTTACACCTAGTAATATTATATCGACGGTCCCTACGTATATAAAGACATGTCGAAAATGGCATTTTTTTTTATTGTATCATTGGCTTTAGATTATCAATGCGCACATACTGACATACGATTTTTTTTTATATCTCATTTATTTACCTTGTTTTACAAATCGTATAAGAGAACAAGTATTATAAATACAACGAATAAGTGTCGTAGATGCGGACATCTATACATATCTTTTTGTACGGTGTTTTAAAATGCGTGCCACTCGGTGCGAACGCGGTCTTGTCAGACTTATCGCCATTTACGGGAGTTCCCCGAACGAGACAGGTCGACTTGGTTGCTTGTTCGTGTGATGAAACAATATTAATGTTTTGATACAGTTTAGATTTAGTGGTGTGTTATTTAGTTATAAGTACTCATTATTACCTCCAACAATACTATAAATTTTAAGCCAGCCTGATATTGAAGGTCACGGTGTTGTGGTCCGAGGTTGTGACATTTTCCTCTACCTTCCAGTTCTATATCAGGCTGACCATTTCGCTTGTGCAGGCCGTAACGTCAACGAAACTGGAGTAGCGTTTATTTCCCCTTATAGTATCGAAGGTTGGAATGTCGCCTTCGTTGAGTATCTGCAAAACCCATTTCTTCCAACGTGCCATGCATGTCCTCGCCCCTATGGTCTATGATATTGCCACCCCACCAGGGGTTCTTTGCGTTCGCATCACCACCTATTACTAGAAGTTTGGGCTTTAGCTCATCTTTTATTTTCTTTAACTGCTCCAGGTATGGCCCAATGGGCTGGTCCGGCTCAAAGTAGTATGAAATCGCAGTGATCTCCCAGACTCGGGTTCGGATCCCCACCACTACGATGTTAGTCGTGGTATACTGTGGGTACTGGCTTATGTCGAGGTCCTGTTCTAGGACGGCGATGGCAGCCTTAACAGTAGTCTCCTGGGCTCGTACTCTGGAAGATCCTTACTCCTGCATAACTTTTCATACACTTTGAGCTGCCCACGTATGGTTCCTGGAGCAGTGCAAAGGCTATGTCCCTCTTATTAGCTTCTAGTAAAGCTTCTGTGGTGGCTAAGTGCTTTCGTTGGTGGTTAGCTTGGATAACCTTGTAAGCCTTTTTGTGCGCGGTATTGACGCTAATATTCGATTGGCCACCTGGGAGGCCCTCAGCAATATGCCGTCATGGAGCGGGCTATCGCATCCCACTTCTTACGAATGGGGCAGTCACGGTCGAAGCTGTTGTGCTCAGTGCTCTCCAATTTCGCCTTGCAGCAATTTCGGTATTTCGGAGGCACCCCCGCCATTTGATCCACGCAGTCGGTGAGTGTGAGAAGTGAGGACCCCCGCAATGACTGCATAGGTCAGCCGGGTCAGAGCAGAAGCGCTTACTGTGTCCGTAGCCGAGGCACCGTGTACACTGTACTAACGGCGTCTGATCTTCTACTCTGACCCGCTGAAGATCTATGTGGGCGCGCCCAACGTCCATAGCCCTGCGCCAGACTATTGGAGAGACACTAATTACCACATGGCTGGTGTGCGGATTTCTTGCTTTGAACACGTTCTTGACCTCCTCGATGACTAGGTCAGCATCCTTTTCCACTTTTTTTAAAGTCTGTTTCTTTCCTACGTTGATTTGAATCCTATTATTTTTTTCCTTTCTATCCTTTTCTGTCCTTATTTTTTCAACCTTGATCCACACCTCTTTTGCATCTGCTGCTTTTCTGATTTTCGCAAGCACTTCTTCTCCTGTCTCCATTTCGTTTTTCGATGTTACAATCATTGAGTGCAATGTTTGTGGTTTTGGTGTCGTTTGTCTTTCGACTCGTTAGTCCTTGCCTCGCTGGTTTGCTCTTGTAGTGATTTTCCAATTTTAAAATTATTAATTGCTAATATTAGACAACAGTGATTTTTTATGTTTAGTTCCTACTTCAGTGAGTCTATAGGTATGTACCTATTATTTAGATGCTAAGAAGATTGTTTTTTAATAATAAATAATGTTGAATTTATAAATTATAAACCTTGTTTAATTAATAAAACACAAACCTGATAATTTTAAAAGACATGTCTTTATTTACATTACAAGAATAGTCCTACCCCGAATGACTAAAACCACGTATAAAGTGATATGTCTTCATTGAAGTACTTTTTATATGCATGGGTGACGATTTCAGGATGTTTAACGTATTGATTTAAAAAAAGGTACTTAACATAATCCTACATTTTCATAAAACATTTTATTTAAATTCTATATCAGACACTGTTTTTTTGTTTCCTGCGTATAAAAAGGTAACTATGACATGACCGACATACTTCTGTTTTATTATTGGCGTAGAAACGGTCATCTATCAGTTTTTTCAAGAAAACGCATAGAAAACTTAAAAAAATAAAATATGTGTAAATAGCATTAAAAAGCTCTTAAAACTGTTAAAATATTGTAGAAAGAAAATATTTATTATTTGTCATAGAATTATTTCTAGGGCGTGTTGAACACATGTTGAACACAAAATACGCTCTCCTGTAAACCTCGGTTTTTGACTTGTCCTTTTATACGTAGGGACCGTCGATATAGCCTATGTTACTAAAAGAACTTTTGAAATCGATCCAGTAGTTTTTGTGTGAAAACATTACAAACAAATGTTTCCTCTTTATAATATTATTATAACAACATTTTAATATTCTTAAAAATTCTATACAATATCTCAGTATCAAATAGATACTTAGATACTATATAAATTATGTCATGCATTAAATTATAAAATATATAAATTAATTTGTGCTTTAGTAAAATTTGTTAATTAAGAATTCACAGTCTCTTTTTAAATAACGAATGACACCAATAATTAGTGACCCGTATGCACTTTGCTTAAGGTTGGCTTTTTAAAAATTGTGGGTGCTTTGCCAACAATACTTTGGCTGCAAAGGTTGCATGCAACTATGTAATTTTTAACAACTTTGTAATTCGTCATTTCTTCTCGTTTTCAACATAATAAGGTATGCGAAATACAGCTACTGACATCAAAAAAGGAATTTTCATTTTCAACGGGGGAAAAACTATAGCAATCATTTGTAGAACTAACATATTGCAATTGAAATTAATCAGGCATTTAATTATAACCTCATTCACAAAATAACCTCTTCTGTCAATAGCATTAACTTTAAATACCTACCTGTGCAAGCGAGACATAACGATGTGTTCAATGTTAACTCTCAACCGAATCTTAGCTTGACTAGTGGTGACGTGAACACAGAAGGAAAGGGCGAATGTACTAAGATGCCACAGATTAATAAATAATAAATTATGTGCTTCAGAACGAGAGGCAACGACAGCGCGAACGAGTGAATAGTGTGCAGATGACTTAACAATTAATTTATTCTATGACGCGGCTTATTGAACCTTCGTCGTTTGACGAACTTCACTATTGTTTATTCATAAAATGATTGAATGAATGAAGGAAAGGAATGAAATGAAACAGATCACAGATTAAGTAGAGATAACATTTATTTTTAAATTAGAACTTAGGTTAAATATGTGATAGTTCCAATGTTAGTTTAGCTATAAAATTAATGTTAAGGCGAGCGACATGTCTAAGTGCAGACAATTTCTGTAAATTGTCTTATTGCTGTATCGTTCCTTCTATCTTTTCGTATCTTTTATTTTATGTTATACAATTTAGTAGTTAGAGGGATGGCACGAGGACCCATAGTGAGTCTTGGCTTTCAACAATAAGAGCCTCCACTTGTGTCTACCCTGCGCTATTTTATTAAATTAAACTATTTTATTGGACTCGCAATGATGAAATCCATAGACGAACGAAGGTTACCGCCGTAGCTTGAAGGATCTGTGAGCTAAAGTGGCAATGGGCAAGCCACGTCGCTCGACGGACTGTTAACCGGTGGGTAAGGAAAGTCCTCGGGTTGAGACCGTCTCGGAAAACGAAGTATTGGTGGACGACGAGTTGGACTTACGACATGAAGAAGACAGCGGGAAACCGTTGGATTCAGAGGGCGCAGGACCGGTCGGAGTGGTGTCGTTTAAGAGCGGCCTATGTCCAGCTGTGGGCCTCAAATGCTGATGAATGAAACTAACTTGTGAAAAGTGGGTGTGTGCCTCTGCCTAACCCTTCGTGGAAATACAGGATGTTTGTAACGTTATGAAATAACAAAGCTTGGAACATTTCAACTTTATTTTTTCATTGTTTTGTTTTTCAATAAGTAGTCATTTTACTTTATTTTTTATCGTTTGTTAAATATCCTCAATTGTATTGTATTATTATTTTAATAATTTCTAAGGCTTGACTTGTAATAAATTTTTTATTTCTTTAATTTTTCCCAATTTCACATGAAATATTCGACATTTGAATCTGTATTTTTAATTCTTTTCGAATCAAAATGTGTTGTGTGTATTTAAATTTCTTGACATGTTTCTTTCACGTTTCATTGTATTGTATTCATCGTCCTTTTTGTATGTTTATGTTTATATTGCATGGTGTTTGTGAACGCCTTGGCTTGCCGCTGTAAGTTCGCAGACTTATTTATATTAAATAAATAAATAAAATAAATAAATAAACAGGATAAAAAATAACACAGGATAAGAAATACACAATAAACAGGATAAAAAATAAATTACAGCGGTGACAGCCCAGTGGCTATCGAACTCGCGTCTCACTCGAGCGGTCCGGGTTCAAACTCCAGCGGCACCAATGACTTTTCTAAGTTATGTGCGATTTAAGAAATTAAATGTCACTTGCTGTAACGCCGAAGGACACATCGTGAGGAAACCTGCATGCCTGAGAGCTCTTCTAATGTTCTCGAAGGCATGTGAAGTCTGCCAATCCGCACTTGGCCAGCGTGGCGGACTAAGGCCTGATCCCTCCTCTCAGGGGAGACCGGTGCCCAACAGTGGGACAAAGAAAGGGTTGTGATGATGAAAAAAAACACAGCATTTCGACGACAGAACTCCTAGCTAATGTTTGGCAGGAGTTCTACGCAGTATATTATATATTTTTTTTTCTTTTTTTTCTTTATGAGCTAGTACGAGGCGGACAGGTTCGGCCAGTCTTGTCGAGCCAGTCCCAGCACCTGGCGATGAGGTAGGGAGACCCGTGATCGATGACCGTGCAGCAGTCCTCGCCCATGGCCGGGTCCTGGCTCTGCGGGAGGCCCTGCGCTAGGGACAGGAGACCGATGACCACCACGGCGGCGAATACCATCGCTAATCTTGGAGTCATTCTGTAAATTTAAATTTTTGTCAATAGCTACCTGAAGGTTTGCTTAACGACAAATGTACTTTTACTTGTACTCCTGTTTTACCGAAAATTTTTACTTTTACTTTTACTCCTATTTTAACGACAAATTTTACTTTTACTTTTATTCCTATTTTAATTAAAAAAATTACTTTTACTTACTCCTATTTTAACGATAAATTTTACTTTTACTTTTGCTTTTGCTTTTACTTTACTTTCACTTTTTATTCACAAAAAATTAAAATAAATATAAGCGTATTTTAGCTATACAGTCTTTTGTTTTCTAAACAAACAACAATGAGATATCCCAACCGAATTTCGATCAGAGCTATACTTCGTGCCAACACTCATAATAAGCCAAAGAAATTGGAGTTTCATCATCATCCATCCATCCATCAATCTTTTAAAGTACTGCTGGACATAGGCCTCCCTTAATCGGTGCCACTCCTTGTTATAATCAAATTCTAGTAGTAGCACATCTGCTAGTATATAGGAAACATACATTATTCCAGCTCATAGCAAAATACCTCTTTTACATAATTCCTCTTGCTCCAATACGATAAGTGGCTAACCCAGAGTCGAATGTTCATAAGCCACCCGAAAGTCTTCGACAAGGTTTAACGACTGTTAAACAATTGAAAACAACTGGACCGACGGTTTAACGTGCCCTCCGAAGCACGGGTCGTCCATGAAATGTTTGCCCCTATCGGTCACCCATCCACAAACCGACCGCGCCTGTATTTGCTTAACTTTTTCGATCACATTGAATCGACGCGAGCCATGGGCTATAGACGCTACATAAATCCACCACACTGCTCCAATACGGATTTGTGTGTTAGTGGCCAACCCAGTGTAGAATGTTCTCAAGCCACCCGAAAGGTCTTCGACAAGACTTAACGATTGTTCAACAATTTAAACAACTGGACTGACGGTTTAACATGTCCTGCACACTGCACACGTGCCCTGCAAGCTCCCAAATTTTTGCCACTATCGCTGGTGGCAAAAATTTGGGAGCTTGCAGGACGCACACGTCGTTGCTTAACTCAGTCGATCACAGTACGACGTGAGGCAACGGGCTATGCACGATTTAAAACACACAATTGATTAAACACTTACTTTTAGAATATTATGATTTCAAGACCAGTTCGAATTCAAATTGTTCATGTATAGAACTGTTATTAAATGTGAGAGGGTTCTGCGTCTTATATCAAAGAATTTGTCTTACTCCTAATCGATTTCATGAGATTTGAGTTACAAAAATAATTTAAATTATAATATATTGTAAGGTTTGTCAGGCTATTTGCTGAGAATAAATGATTAATTCGTTCACCTCTTAGTTACTCAGCTAGTACGAGTAGATACCACACATGGTCGTTCAGATACTAACTAGGAACTGTCTTCGCATACAATCGATGATATTTTAATAAATAAATATAATAGCTCGTGCAAAGTATTATTGGATTTTTTATTTGTTTTTAATGTTTTCACACAAAAACTACTGGACCGATTTCAAAAATTCTTTCACTATTAGGGTCGACTCACATTGGCGCAGAGTCGAAGCGACGCGACGCGTCATGTTTTTCCGCCTACAGCATATTCAGCTCTATTGCTCTATTATTTAAGTACAAATTTCTGCTATGTAAATATGGTGGCGCGCGTCGACGCGCGGCTGGTGTCGAGCGGGCTGGAGTCGAGCTGTATAGAGCTGAATATGCTGTAGGCGGAAAAACATGACGGGTCGCGTCGCTTCGACTCTGCGCCAGTGTGAGGCAACCCTTAGAAAGCTGCATGTTCACTGAGTGACATAGGCAATATAATATTACTGAGTGTCAACGAAACCATTGTTACGAGTATGTCTAATTCCACTGCGGGCCACTAGTCTTGATTAATTTGTATACGATGTTAAGCTATATTATGTTAAGGATTCAAAATAAAAAAGCTGTATATAGTTCTTAATTAGGGTATTCTCACCTAATTCTGTGATAATTTGGATAATAGCAATAAAACCCAGGATAATCGTAATCAATATGTTTAATTTTTTGTAGGAACTTTCTTCAGTCTTTTACTTACTATTTAAGCTAATAAACTTATAGTTTTACAACAAAGAACTTATTCTAACATGACTTTATAAATCACACGTTCACTTAAGTAATTCTGTGACAGTCACTTTAATTCGGTGATAGCATTATCATAATTCTGATATAACACAATTAGATGAGTCTTTTATATTTTTTATCACATAATTATAATTAGAATTAACATAAGTATTTATCGTTTTTTTCAAACATAACAGTAATTACTATAACAGAACACACAGAATAGTTTAATTAATCATATGTGATTTTATTGTTACTCTTCACCGCTAGAATTGTCAAAACTGCAATTATCGCACATAAAAACGCGCTGATCGTCATTAACATCCTGACTTTGGCAATGTGTGTGATAAGGATGAGTACAAAATGAGCATGTAATCCAGTCAGCTCCATTTTTCATCTTAACATCGTGTGAGTACCAACCATTACAAACACTGCAGAACCAATCTTCGTCGGTGGAGGACGTTTTTAATGGTTTTGATATTTTTAAAGTCTGTTTGACGACAGATTTTACTTTTCGCTTTCGTGTCCCAGACACATTTTTTTGGTGTGAGAGGCTTTTTTCTTTGGTTATAGTTAGTTTGGTATTAGTTGGTTTGGTATTAGTTAGTTTGGTATCAGTAAGTTGGGCATGAGTTGGATCTGTGCTGGAGGTAGAAACAATCGGTGTCAAACACTGAGCTTTAGGAACTGTTCGCTTCTGACGTGTTTTGTTGCTGGGCTTCCATTTAGGTAATACTAAAATATCGTGGATCAAAATTTTCTTTAAATTTGAGGAGGAAGAACTTGCCAAATTATTGGTTTCAGTAATTTGCTCTGACTCACATTCCATTTGTAATATCTCATATGGTGCAACTTCTATAGGGTGTGGTTGATTGCTAAAACTAGTGCATGGAATGGGAGATTCGATCTCTAGAGGACTGACTATATCTACTACTTCTGTCTCCTTAAACGGATCAATATCAGTCTTATGGATTTCGGATTGCGCGATTTCAAGATCATAATCTGCTTCAAGACTTACAACTTCTGGCATTACTTGCACTTGATCAGATAATGTGGAAGGTGCAATAGCTTCAGGGCAAATAGCTTGTTTATTTAAGGGAAATATGCCTGTCTTTCTGAATCCTGAACGTATATTGGAAGGTGTGAAACATTTTTCATACACTGGTGTCAAAAATGTATGAAAATCAAGTCTTGTAGGAACCTTACTAGGATTTTTAACTTTATAATCTTGCAACTCTGCGCGCCACACTGTTTTGAGTGACTTAAAAACACCGACATCCAGTGGTTGTAATAGATGACTGGTATGAGCAGGCATCGTAAACAGTATAATCTGATGCGATTTAGCATAGGCAAGTACCTGTGGTGTTATGTGGCTTGCATGGGAGTCCATTATTAATAATACAGGCCGTACAGGAGGAATATTATCAATGAAAAATTGAAGCCACTCATAAAATAAATCGGCATTTATCCATCCTTTAGGCGACAGTCTTGTCAAACTATTCGGAAAAGCTCCTCTGCATAGTTCGGGGATATTTCTTACCCCTTTGAATATGACTAAAGGCGGAATAAATTGCCCAGCAGCATTGATACAAGCCAAGACAGTAGTTGTGGTGCCTTTCTCTGCATATGTCCGGTTATACACATACTTTTTTCCGATCTTAGTAACAATTTTGTTTGGCTTGTTTACGTACATTAGTCCGGTTTCGTCACAGTTCCAGATCCTCTCTGGACAATCTGTCAAATCATGAGAAGCTAGAGTTGTTTGTAATTTCTCATAAAAATCAGCCATTACCGCAGCATTAGAGCAAATAGCTCGACCGGCGGAAAGATTTTCTGGGCTCCTTAGGCTTAATCCATACCGCTCTTTGAAACCTACCCACCAATTCCAGCCAGCGTGCCCTTTATTTGCGTTGAAATAATGCTTTGAGAGCGAATTATCAGCTAATGTAAAAGCTAACTGCCTTATTTGGTTAACTGTGAGACCAAATCCAATTTCTTGCATTTGAACTATGTATGATAACAAGCTTTGCTCTAAATTTACTGAAAGGGAAAATGGTCTACCCACTTTTAACATTTTAATTTGTGTTTCTCCCAGCTCGCGTTCATGTTTTACACGTTCAACATTTACCTTCAATGTACTCCAGGGCACATTGTATTCTTTTGATGCTCCATACACAGTTAATTTTGATTCCAGAACACTTTCAATAGCAGATTTCAACACAGCTTCACTGTACTTCCTATTTTTTGACAGCTTAGACGTTTTTGGAGTATTGCCCTTTCCCTCCATTTTTTCTGAAAATAATACAACTCACTTAATTATGTGATAATAAAAATAACGACTCAGATAAATATTAATTAAAGTTGTTCAAATAACTTTCTACACTTTTAATTAATTTTTCTTTACTTAACTTTCCCATTTATTCGTAATAAAAGCATCAATTAACATAGAAAATAACATGCGAGTTACTTTACCTTGTTTAATTCGGTGATATGGTTTTCCATTTAAATCCAAAAAATCGTTATTTTTGAGACACCGTACGTAAGGTATTATCAGAATACTGTTAAAGTTAAACTAAATCTGTAACTGGTAGTAACAAGTAAACACTATTACCCACAAATAGTCAAATTTTCAGGTAAAAATAACAACGTTTTCCACTAGAAAACAATTAATTTATAGGAGCACAACACCAAGTGGCCGGCAAACAACAAAAAATGGCGACTGGGAGACAATACGCGGCACTGTTGCTTTCTCTCTCACGCAACGATGACAAAACTTTGCATGCTAAAAGAGGGTTTATGCCCGTGTCTTAAGGTCGTATTTCTAATAGTGTATTTTACTCATGTAAAAAGGTATGAGCTTCGAAACTTGTTATCACAGAATTAAATGAGTCACATAATTATGCGAGCTTACCCTATTTACTTTACTTATTTGTTGACAATAATCAATTAGTTCATGAATAAGTTATTAAAAGTTTAAGCAACGTGGTGGAAGCATAATCGGCCTCAAAGGTGGCGTTAAATAACTAGAACAATCCTTCAAGGTATTCGAGTCTAGTTTTTGGATTTTATCACCTTCTGTCTGACTACCTATGTCTTTTGTCAGAGCCCGGGTTTCGGCTCCCTCCATCAACCTGCCTTACTTCGCTGTTGTCTTGTGTTCGTGAATATCCTTGAGCACAGATCCTTGAGCACACAACGGCAACCCCAAGGACTAACACTAGCAACAGCCTAGGCTCAGTCATCCTGTTATATTGTTACGAATTGTTTTATAAACGGTTTTATTTAGGTTGCCTTGTTTATTTATTTGCTTATTTGGGACGAATCTTGTAATTGAAATTTGATCCACTTCCGGTTGACGGATTTATCTGAAATTTGGTACGCACTTTTAGTTCTGATGACTATATAATTTAATAAATTCGATTGATTATACGTAAAAAATTTTTGCGTGTGTGCGTACCACAGGCTTAGACCTATTTCGGGGATGTGTGTGTGTATTTATTATTTAAAAAAAAGGAGGAGATCAAATAATCTCTATTTATTTTTAAAAGCTTTTATTTAAATTCACTCGTATGTAGGTCCTGGAATCTTGCAATAAATTTTTCACCCACTTCCACTGAAGCTATCGAGCTGAAATTTGGCACACATATTTGGTTCCGATTACAATGCAATACAAACAATACAATAAATAAAAAAATAATTTTAAAAAGCATATTTAAAAAAATATATTTTCTAATAATTCAATTCATCAAAAACGTTTGACATATTCTCGTATATTTAATTTTTAAGGTCATGGTCGCAAAAGTTATTGGAAGCATCACACGTTATATTTAATAATTGGTATATATCTGGAGCTTGCTTGATGCCCCTGCGTTCCCGACCGGCTCGGAGCTCTGAGCCTTGCTCAGAGCTGCTCTGAGCGAGTGCCAGCACCTCAGCAACCACTAAGGCGAGGACCATCCCCATTTTCAGTATATGCATCCTGTAGGTACAATAATAAGCAACACAAATTGGGTATAAGGTCCTTAAAATCCTGAAATAACTGCTCGTCTAACTAGGACTAACTCTTAGTCAATGAGTCGTAAATATCTAAATATCTTGGACATTCTCACACACGGCCATCTGACCCCAAAGTAGGCGCGAGCCTGTATTATGGGTGTCAGAGACTGATATACATACATAGATATGTTGAAATACATACTCAAATAGATAATATTAACATCCAGACACAGAACAAATACAAGTGTTCGTCACACGAATATTTGTCCTTAGTGGGATTCGAACCCACGACCCCTGGTGCAACAGGCAGGGTCACTACCGATTGCGCCAACGGGCCAGTCTTTTTTAAAGTTTGTCACTGTTGTCATGGGCGGCACAGGATGGGCAAAACATCATGATATTGTGCTGTTTTAAGAGGTTGTGAATTGTAATTAAGACAGAGCGTTTTGTATCGAAGTATTTATTAAGTACTTTACATGTTCAATGATTCAAATTATTTAGCTAGTTTCATATTTCGGCTCTCCGCAATGGTCGTTGAAATCGTCACATTTCTTGTCGAGAAGATCTATTTCAATCTCCTCTGTAGTGGGAATGTCTCTGGCCAGGACTTGAAGTATCATCAGAGCGAAGAAAATTGCCATTTTCAGTAAATTCATCCTGTTGGATACAGATATTCGTTAAATAGCTACAACTCAAGACCGCCATGTGTACTACCACTCTAATATTTTATTATTTTTGTATGAACTTGTTGTATGTTGTATCTTTATCCTTTTGGTGTACAATAAAGGAACTTGTCTGTCTTTCTGTCTTTCAACTTATGGACGTCCCAGTGTTTGGCGCGCAGACTACCGGTCGTGAGCTTACTCCACCACGCTTCTCCAACGAGATTTGGTGGAGAATGTAATTCATCATGAATGTGTTCATATTGGTCAATCCATTGTCGAATATTCACAAGTTATCCGAATGAGTCTTCGACAGGCTTAACGACTGTTTTCACCATTGAAAACAACCGGGACCGATGGCTTAACGTGCCCTCCGAGGCACGGAAGTGTTATTAAATTTTGGCACTAGCAGTCACCCATCCACATGCCGACTGCGAGTGGGTTTCAAATGTAAAAATATGGCCGTTTAACACCATATTAGCGGTATTTTATTTTTATTACTTACATGATTAAGATTTATTTTTTATCTGGTTATACATCTATTAAATAACTAGCTGACCCTGCAAACGTTGTTTTGCCATATGAAATGTAAAAGTGACGCGCACTTCATGTAAAATATATTTTATACATAAATACTAAATAATTTTCCAGTTGATCAAATTGTGAATCTAAACCATTCTCGTATCCACTTGAACACACACAAAAAATTTCATCAACATCTATCCAGCTGTTTAGGAGGAGTTCAGTGTCATACACACGTACACAAGAAATATATAGATTAAGATAGGTAGTGACTATAGTTATAGGACACGAATCCATAGCGGGTATGAAAATTTTCAAATCTTAATATTGTATAAAAATACATATAAATCATATTTATTTATTTATTTATTTATTTAACACTTTATTGCACACATAGAAACAATAAACAATACAGAAATAATATTATTAATCTTAGTAGGTCTAAGGTACAATGGGCGGCCTTATCGCTAAGCAGCGATCTCTTCCAGGCAACCACATTGCAAGGATTATGACATTAATATTTGTATGATTATACTTTTTGTGACAAACTTTATACAGGATGGCAACGACACAAGTTAAATTTCATTTTTGCTGTTGCCTTAAATTAATTAAAATGTAAATTTGAATTGACGATTTATATTGACGATTTTCGTATACGAAAGAGATTCCAAAATCGAGCCCCTGGGTGCCTCTTCTGATTCTGATTTAGGATTCATTTAAGTACTTACTTGAATAATTTTTGATGAAGATTTTCCTTCAGTAAATTTATCAAGTTGATACACTTAAGTATTAACGTGTAGTAAGTGGTTATTTTCCTCCAACGAATAAAAAAGGTACTCTGCATTATATATGTAGGTACCTAATGTGCCTATCAAATTGATTTTTATGTTATTTAAATGTTACAAGCATCATTTAATCAATATTTTTTTAATCATAAATTTCTGATAATGTTTATACAGTAAAATATATGTACTTTAAAATCCAAGTCACATACGTACATTGGTAGTCAGATAAAGTTAAAAATTTGTAATAAATTATGCAAATACTTTAAAAAGTCCAATAGAAAGTCTCCAATATTTCCATCTTTACCAAATCCCTTTGAAGTTTCTGTCTCCTTTCTAAAATATCCCGTCCAACCCAAGTGGTGGAAGTTATTAGGCCGACGAAAGGCCACTACGAGTCTACGAGTCACAAGCGCCATCTAGGGAGATTTTCAGATACTACGAATTTTTTTTCTACGAAAACTCAAACTTATTGCTGATCAACGCCATCTAGTATAATTTCCGCGTACTGCTTCACATTCATTTTCTCCAGCGCTTCAAGCCGTTGCTCGTACAACTTAAATTAACGCCATCTAGTATGATGTTCCAGTACTAAATCACTTTCAATTCTTGTGTGTTATGTACAACTTTTCCTGCGTTCACTTCCTCAACGGTATTATTGTGATGATTGACTTGTTACTTTCTCGTGTTTTATAACACGCATCTCTGTTTCAATTGGTAGGAAACAAACTTACAAAGGCATTGTATTATATTAGTACCTCGTTGGTGTACTTGTTGTTAGCGTGACTGATGAGTTAGATGTCCCGGTTACATTACATCCCCGGGTGCATGACATGAACAGGCGAAAAGTGGTTGGGATGATGTTATGCCATATTATGATAAGGATTCAAAGCGATATGCTTGCTATATGCTGTATATAGTTATGAATCGTTTTATTAACTTAGTTTTAATGATCTGGTTCCACTTTATAATTCACATCACTCAGAACGGCAAAGTCGTAAAGTCCGTACCGACTTAGCACTGGAATATTAATTAAGATAGATTGCTTTTGGTACAGTTTGCGGATCAGGCGACTTAATAAGAGCTCTATGCTCCCACGTGGGGTCGCTTCACCTCCGTGGTAGAACCGGTGTAGGCTACCTTTGTAATAGAGTAGCAAACGCGCATGAACTATCCACTGCCGTCCAAGACTTAAACAAGACTTATAAGAATTCAAAGTCGGTCCTAGCGTTGCGTAGCGTTGCTACCTTTCAGAAAAGTCATTGGCGTGCTTGGATTTGAACCTGCACCCTGAAAACTAGACGAATCGAGAGGGATCTAATGTTTTTATATAAACTACTCAACAATAATATTGATTCACCATTCCTGCTAAGTAATGTGCACTTGATATGCCCCCGAACGAATTCTCGCATTAAGCGCCTGTTTTACATCCAGAAATATACAAGAAATTACACGGGCAACAACTTTATACGTCGCTCTGCAAAGATCTATAATAAGCATTTACAGAGCATTGATATTTTTAATTGCCCAATAGGAAAATATAAGCGGGAGCTTAAGCAGGCGCTTAAAGGTTTGAATATTTAGTTTTTTTTTTCCCCTTTTTTCTTTGCAATATGTTATTAATTAGTAAGTAGTTTCTTCCATTTTTATTTTTGATTTTATTTTTTATTCTTTTACATAGCGATTATAATGGTTCAAACAATAGTAAAACACTATTATGTATTATTTATTAGTGGAAACTTTACTGATATATGTTATTTAATATTTTACTACATTATTTGTAATAAAAATTGTTTGTTTCCCAAATACAAATAAATAAATAAATAAGTAATGATAATGGCGGCTTAAACGGACAGAACCGCGGGATAAACTAATAGTGCATCATATTCTCGAAATATCCAGCAAATCTAGCAGAGGGATTCAGCAAAGAACATTCCAGTTCAGTTTTCAGTTGATAGAGTTCGTGGAAATATCTCGACTTTATTTCAATGCAATGCTCGATCAAATGACATCGAGTTATTTTTGTTACGTAAAAATATGTTTACTTTAATTTGTTAATGGTTCAGTTAACAGTCTCCATCCATGAATATCCATACTTCAATATTAATGTTATAAATGCGAAAGTAACTCTGCCTGTCTCGCTTTTACGCCAAAACTACTGAACCGATTTAAATGAAATTTGGTACACAGATAGTCTAGAGCCTGAGGAAGGACATACTACGGCTACTTTTTAATTGAAAAAAAAGGAGTCTCAGAGACAGGATATACATACATAGATATTTTTTAATACATACATAAATAGGTATAATATTGACATCCAGACACAGAACAAATACAAATATTCGTCACACGAATATTTATCCTGAGTGGGATTCGAACCCACGACGCCTGGTGCAACAGGTAGGGTCACTACCGATTGCGCCAACGGGCCTGTCAGGTCCACTGCTGGACATAGGCCTCTCTCAATCGTCGCCTCCTCCCGATCCTGCGCCCACTGAATCCAACGGTTTCCCGCTGTCTTCTTCAGGTCGTCAGTCCACCTCGTCGGGGGGCGGCCAATACTTCGTTTCCCAAGACGCGGTCTCCACTCCCATTGGTATTCAGTCCGTCGAGCGACGTGGCCTGCCCATTGCCACTTCAGTTCACTCACTGATCTATATCTGTTCGCAAATACATAAATATTCATTCTTTTAATTGGGCAATGATTCGTACGGTGGTGCTGGAATTTGTTTCTACCCGCCGATTGTTTCGCGTGTGTGCGCGGGCGCATCGGGAATAGACCGAGCGCCGCGCCGCGAGTCGTGAGTTGGCACGGGCCGGAGATGAACGTGCGCTGTTTTCGCATCGCCGCGCCGCGCCGCAGTCAAAGGCATCGCAAGCCCACTGTTCGAACCAGTGCAAATTGAGCAAGAGGAGTCAAGCCGGCTGAAGTGTGTTCGAGCACCCACCCGGCGAGCTGCACAGCGGGATAAGAGGTTGGTGGAATCCATTTTCTTGCATCCGTCGTCGGATCATTGGCCCAAATAACTGACGCCCATAAATGCAGTCCACTTTTCCACCCAACCCAACGGTCTGCGAGTCCAAATACCATTTCTGAGCCGGAGGCAAGCATAACGCGTTTCGATTTCGTTTTTTGTATTTTTAACCTCCGAGCTCTGAATCTCTCGCCAGCTCGCAGACCATTCATTCGAACAATATCTATACTAATAGTATAAAGAGGAAACATTAATTGTTTGTAACGATTTAACACAAAAACTACTGGACCGATTTCAAAAATTCTTTCACCATTAGAAAACTGCATTTTCACTAGCCACCTTTTCAACGCGAACGTCTTTAAATACATTACATGCCAAAAATGGTACTGGTTACATTGGTTGGGTTGGCGGTGGTACCAACCCGCGTGAACTCTGGGAAGAACCTATGAAGGTTTCATATACCTACAATACAACCTATAAAGTTAGTAGGCTCTACCACCTAATATCAAGTGATTAGTATGGAGGGTTGAAAACTAATCGTGCTAATGAGTTTGCCAACCCGCATCTGTTCAATGCTACCACTACCCTCCACAGACTACACAAAAGACCTTATGGGTATGTGTACTGCCCTAAAACAATGATGTGAACACGGCATTAAGGTGACTGCACACTGTCTACTCGAGTATTTGTAATATTCTACACTTTCTATGCGTTCCCTACATTTTGTACAGTGATAAAATACTTATTTATTTACTAGTGGACGCCCAGCAGCTTCGCTCGCGTGGAGTTAGACATAATAATAGATTCTTCTTAACGCGTTAACTTTAGTTCACGGTTTAAGATATTTATTTCCTCAAAAGATTAACAAAAATAATCACTTACAGAGAAAATAATAAATAATTTTATAATATTTGCCGACAGGGTTTTAAGTTAAAGTAGGTAGTTACATAAAACACAGAAAAAACAAAGTAGTCTTTCGCTTCAGTCTTATCTAAGGTTGTAGTCGTATAGCTTACTAGAAAATTGTTAGCTATAAAACTACATTACAATTTTAGTTTAGTGTACAGTTATAAAAATAAAAAATACTAACCGCTATTTTAGAAATATTAATATACTTACTTTTATTAGCTTGTTATATAAATATATATGTGTAATTATATACTATATAATGCATGTTTAGTAATGGGTGAGATGCGATTTTGAGGACTGTAGCAGTTGTAAATATTAGTATAAAATACTTACATAATATATATATGTAATAAATATATAATTATATGTGTATATATATATTATTTTTGTATATACCAGTTACATATTATTATGAATATATACGCATTTATGTATCTTTATAATATTTTACTATGGTAAGTATGCGTGTTTTATATTATTATTACACAGTATTGTGGTAGATGGTAAGCTGTATGTAGTCATAGATATATAAATATATAAGTAATACTAAAAACAAATTAGATTTTTACCTATAACCTATTTAATTTATAGAAAAATCCCTTGAAATGTGGTATTTAAGTATTTTTTTAAATGTGGTAAATGTTTTTGAGTCCTTAATATCCTTAGGTAGTTTATTATAGTAATGAGCTCCTCCATGTAAAATATTTCTTTTCCCGTATTGATTTGTCCTAGCTCGAGTTACACGTATGTTATTAGCATTTCTAGTCATTCGTTTATGGTGATCTATCTTTTTTGTAAATGTTATATGTGAGTGAATGTCTTTTGTAAGTATTTTTCTTATAAGAATGCATGTATTGTATTTGTAAGTTTGAGCGATGTTCATTAGTTTTGTTTCCTGGTAAATTTTTACTGTTGGTGTTAGAAAATTATATTGAAAGAGGGTTTTAATAAGTTTATTTTGCGTTGCTTGTAATTTTTGTAAATTTGTTTTGGCTGCTGATCCCCATACTTGAATCAAATATTCTAAGTGAGGTTTGACAAGACAATTATATATGTTATATCGAACTTGTTTTGGAAGACATCTTGTTATGCCTCGGAGTGCACCTGATAGTGATAGTAATTTTTTACGAACTTTTTCCAAATGAGGTTTCCAGGATAGCTTATTATCCAAAATCAGGCCTAGATATTTTTCTTGATTAACTGTATTTATTTTTTCACCATTTATGGATAAGGGGGTATGTTGTCCTATTTTTTTGTTTTTAGCAGAAAAAATTATATAATTTGTTTTAGATATATTAATTGTTAATAAGTTAGACTGAAGCCACGTATGCAAAATTTGCAGGTCATGTTGTGCTTCGTTTATAATTGTTTCTATAGAATGACCATAGTAGAACAAACTAGTATCGTCGGCATATAAAGTGATGTCTCCTTTTAGTCCAATTTCATGTATACTGTTTATATATATAAGGAATAATAAAGGGCCCAGTATTGAACCTTGTGGAATACCGCAGGTCATCAAACGGGGCTCACTGTGATGACTTTCTATTTTGACAATTTGATATCTATTAGTAAGGAAAGATTTTATCATTTGATATGCGGTACCGGATATACCAATTGAAGTTAATTTTGTTAAAAGTATTTCGTGACTAATTGTATCAAACGCTTTCTTCAGATCAATAAATACACCTAGAGATATATGGCGGGTATCAATTTTAAGTTGTATATTTGTTACTAAGTCAACAGCCGCAGAAATCGTATTAGATTTAGGTCGAAAGCCATATTGCTTTTTAAAAAGGAAGTTAATTGAAGTAAGGAAATTACTTAGTCGATTGTGAAGTATTTTCTCCAGTATCTTTGACATCACTGGAAGAACAGATATGGGACGATAATTTGTAGGATCTAATTTATTTCCAGATTTGAAAATAGGTCGCACTTTTGCTACTTTTAGCGATTCAGGAAAATAGCCTTCTCTTAGACATTTATTAAAACAATTGGCTAAGTTAGAAGCTAAGGATGTTTTAATGCTTTTGATAATTTTTGTCGAGATTCCATCTATTCCCGAGCTTGTGTTCGCGTCAAGGTTATTTATGATTTTTAGTATTTCTTCAGAATTTGTAGGTTCAAGTATTGTTAGTTCTTTATGTTGTTTTTGATATATTGTAAAATTCGCAAGATTAGTTTGGTTTGTCTTAGATATTTTACTAGCAAGTTCACTTCCTATGGTAGAGAAAAATAAATTAAAACATTCACAGATTTCCGTAGTATCCGTTAATAGACCACGTGTAGACTCTAGTTTTGTAGGGCAATTATTCTTTTCAATTTTATTATTAGTTAGGGAGTTTATTAACCGCCACATTTTCAAGGGATTTTTGTAACTATTTTCGAAACATTTATAATAGTATTGATTTTTTGTTGATTGTATTTTCGTAAAAACAATGCTCCTTTGCTGAATAAAATCACTTCTTAATTGTTCATCGCTAGGTTTCTTTTTGTAGTCATGCCATAGTTGGTTCCTTTTATTTATTAAAATGATGAGGTCCTTATTTATCCAGTCTTTATTTAGTGGATTTAAAATCTTAGTTTTCTTTATTTTATTAGTGGCAATTACTTGCAGCAGTCTGGCTTCCAATTCATTATATTTATCCGTCACAAAGATGGTCGGGTTATCCTTTATATTCTTGTGTAGGTTTAAATAGTTAATTGAATCATAATAAGCTCGCTTTATCGGATCTCTATTTGGTCTATTTATTTCCAGGTATATTTGGTTATGATCAGAAATTGAGGATTCCACAATAGTCATTTGAAAATTATTATCCTTTAGGTTAGTACATACGTGATCAAGAATTGAGTGTGATGATGCTGTCTCACGGGTACAAAAGTTTTTGTTTATTTTGTTTAATATTTTAATATTATTCTCTCGTAGTAAATCTCTGTATTCTGTTACAGATTTTTCATTGTTTAGTAAGTTAAGATTAAAATCCCCAAAGACTATAACTCTTTTTCTTTGTACAAGTTGCATGTGATAGTCTTCCAGAAATTGTGTGACGTTCGACAAAGTAAATGTGTTATCCCCTATTTTATTACCCTTAATGGGTAAGTTTATTACCCTTTAAGGGTGTACCTTAAGGGTAACTTTATTACAAATTTTGAATGCCATATTTATTTATATCTAATCAACAGCCTAAAATATAAATTCTATGCTTCTAGTTGACTGCTGAGAATGACAATACTTTCATACAACATTTCATCCCCCTTGTCAACCCTTTACAACACTTTTTTCCAATTGAAAAGTAGTCTATGTCCTTTCTCAGGCTCTAGTCTAGACTATCTGTGTACCAAATTTCATTTAAATCGGTTTAGTAGTATTGGTGTAAAAGCGAGACAGACAGACAGACAGAGTTACTTGTGTACTAAATCTATATATAAAAGGAGAAGCTGACTGACTGACTGACTGACTGACATATCACTTGACTAGAAACTTGAAATTTTGCACAGGTTCCTTTTATAACGAAGGGGAGCACTAAGAAAGGATTTTTGAAAGTTCACCCCCTAAGGGGATAAAACGGGGGTGCAAAGTTAGTATGAAACTTTGCCGTTTTTGAAGTCAAGTGGGCAACCCGAACGCGGGCAGACGTCGTTAATGGGTCTAACTCTACGCGAGCGAAGCTGCGGGCGTCCACTAGTTTCATATAAATCGGTTTAGTAGTTATGGCGTGAAAGCGAGACAGACAGACAGACAGAGTTACTTTCGCATTTATAATATTAGTATGGATAATTATAAATAGGTAAATCTATAAATGCCTCCGAAAAATTATTTATTGTTTATAGTGTTTATTTTATGTCAAAAAATTGTTAAATATGCTGTAATATTTTCTGTCCAATAAAAATCTTCTATTCTATTCTAAAAGTGAGTGAAGTGAAAAGTGAAGTTTATCAGGGTGGTATGTGCAAGCACCTTAACAGACAGGGTTGAACAGAAGGGCGGCGCGGAGCAGCGGGGCAGACCGCGCCGCGCGCCCGCTGCGACCGCACGCGTCATGCTGTACTGAGCCGCCGGTGCCGCCCGAAGATGTGCAAGTACCAGCACCTGCTCGTCGTGTTGCTCGCCACCAGCCTCGTGATGGGTGAGTGGATAGGATGCTTTATACAAACATTTGGCTCGTAGTTGAGGGAGCTAAAACATTTTGACGGCCTCTAGGTGGGTAGGAGTTGTGAACATTTTTTGGGGTAATTTTTATCAGCTGGTGAAGAGTGAAGTAGACATGAATTTGTTGATAATAATTTAAATACAGTGTTAGATTTAAGGTAGTGGGGAGCCCCAAAACATTGTTTCGCTAAAACTTAATTAATATTATATGCGTCAGATTAGAAATGATGCATCGTCGTGTTTCTCGCCACCAGTCTTATGATGGGTGAGTGGATAGGATCCTTTATTTACATTTGGCTCGAATTTGATGGAGCTAAAACATTTTGACGGCCTCTAGGTGGGTAGGAGTTGTCAACATTTTTGGAGCTATTTTTTATCAGCTGGAGAAAAGTGAAGTAGAACTTAATTTAATTGTTATTGTTGATGTAACATACAGTTTTAGATTAAATATGGTAGTGTAGTGTATAATTAATTATGTTTTAACAAAACATTATTTTGAGGCTCCAAAATATTGTTATTAATGTGATAGTGGTGAGCCTATTGCCTGTTGAATTTAAATTGGAAAAACCCAATAGTTATTGCCCGGGGATCGAACCCAAGACCTCTACCTTAGCAATCGCTCGTGCGACCACTAGAGCAACCCAGCGGTTTTTTTTTTCAATACATAAGCGTGAAAAGCTAAAAGGTCGAACTGCAATGATGATCAAGATTAAAAGGAATTATTTTATATGGATATGAAAATATAATGATAAATATAATAATTAAATAATCATAAATAAATCCATTCTTAAAATATATGTAGTCTAATTATTATTAAAAGTATTTATTAAAATCTAAACTACAAACTAAAGCTACCCTGTTGAAACTAATTTTCAGTGTAGGTAAATACTTCTAGATAGCGTAATCGTGATTAAAAGTTTAAAACATTTTGACGATCCAATGGATATTTTTATAGCTTAGATGGTAAGCTATAAAAATATATTTACATCTTGTGCCAGAGTTTTAAAACATTTTTATAGTACTCAATGTTTTATGTAGAAAATTAAACTTATAAAATCATGTTTTAAAAGTGGCTTGTAAAATGAAGCTTTGCCAGAGAAATGAAACGAGACAACCAATATTTCGTTGATATTAATTAAACTAAAACCGTCCAGCGATTTGAAATATCCATACTAATATTATAAATGTGAAAGTGTGTTTGTTTGTTTGTCCGGCTTTCACGTCGCAACGAAGCTTTTATATGGTATGGTTTTTGTGTGTGGAGATAGTGAGGAGGGTGGAGAGTGACGTAGGCTACTTTTTACCGTGGTAAAACATCCCCATGGAAAGATATCGATGTTTTGTTATATGCTACATATTTAGTTCCGGATGTTGTTAATAGATGGCGTTAGTAAAATTCACTTGCAAGTTCTGAATTTCGCTAACAAATTATAAACTATAAAAATGTGTCATGTATGATAACAACGCATTGTTAATTCCCTTTAACCACGCGGGCGGAGCCGCGGGTAAAAGCTAGTTTATTATATTTAATCGTTATTTATTTACTTAAATATAAAACTTTATACTTAAAAATGTAAAGACCATTCTCTGCCAGTCGAAGCTCTATTTTTTAATCGACTGAGACCTTTATTCGTTGAATAGAAACAAATCCATATTTTTTAATCCAACTTTTGCCGGTCTAGTGTTTAATGCCAGTCGTAGAATAGAATAGAATACAACAACAACTAACGAACTACAACAATAATCTTTATATTATTGACATTTTATTTGTCTGCTAACATGACATGTGTGTAACTAAACTTGGAAACCTGACAGTTCATTGTTTGACATTTTATTTGACATATGAAATCGTACGTTAATCTGTGCAATTACCTCGTTCTGCCGCGGATTGATCGATAGCTCGCCTCAACTGCTGGCTGGCGTACAATACCCGGTGATTACATTCATCCATCAGCAAGAGAGTAGGTTATTCACGCCTGTATTTCCCCGAATGGGTAGGCAGAGGTGCGTAAAACACCATCTTTTCAACTTTCATATGCATGATTCATGTATGATTTCGAGCCTATTGCTATACACAAACCCAGAGTCCGTGCTACTACACATAATTTCTAGTTAGAAAACCCAATAATACTTGTAATGCCCGACCCGGGGATCAAACCTGGGACCTGTAGCTGAGCAGGCGCGCTTACTAGAGCAATGAGGCGGAACGAGTATATTTATCCTAATCTTAATATATATTATATTTCTTGCGTACGTATGTATGTCACTGAACTCCTAAACGGCTGGATAGATGTTGATGAAATTTTTTCTGTGTGTTCAAGGGGATTCGAGGATGGTTTAGATTCACAATTTGGTCCATTACAAAATGTTTTTTAAACATTATTCTAGTATTTTTGTATAAATTTATCATTTACATGAAGTGTCGCGTCACTTTGACATTTCATGTGGCAGAACAAGGGTATAAGGGTATAAATGGGTTTGGGTACAACGTTTGCGGGGTCAGCTAGTTTATCTATAAATACCTGCGCATAGGCTTAACGTACGATTCGCTTATAGGCAGAGAATGTATGACAATTTTAAACTGTTTTATTTATTATTAACTTCTACATCTTTATGTAACCATGCTTAAACACAAATCAAAAAATTTAAATCTTTCATTCATATAATTCATTGGGACAAGAAAAGCGCTATAACAGCGCAGAACCTTATAAAGGCTCTGTCACAGATTGGGCCCAGTAGTTTTTGCACTACGCACTAAGCAACCAAAACTCGACAACCCATTCATTGAAACTATACCGCGTAATATGCTTGCTCAGGATGAGCTCTGGGTGATATTACGCCGCTCAGTGTGCGGGAAGTTTGTTGCTATTTAGGGGAAATTAAGGAATATTTAACGTGACTTTCCGCGTATAGCTAAACGTCGTTTTATCAACCTACTCTTTGTAAGTTTTCGATGCAATTTTTTTGAAGTGAAACATGCTCTTCATGCATGCATTCTTTATGCGCATGAGGGTAAATTTTTTACGGATCAAACGGTTATGACGCATTATTGTATCACGGATCTGACGCAATAATGCATCACGCAGCATGCAGTGAGATAGATTTTTTTTTTTTGGGATTTTATGACCTGGTATTTACAACCTGGCAAGTCTTATGCGAACGTCACACAGTACAAGTCAAATCCAAAGCTCCACCACAGACTAAATACGAGTAAAATACAGATACAAAATCCAAAACCAAAGATATACGACAGACTAAATATGACAAAATACAGATAAAAGATCGCTAAACGGAATCGTCATTTAGAGAAACCGTGCGGTGCGAACATAAAACAAGTATAAGTACTTAAGGCTATAAATGAAAATTAAATTGAAATTAAAACTTATAACTTAGACTAAAATAACTTAAGTTTTGTAATAAAACAACAAGACTTTCAAATGAATATTTATATTTATTCTTTTTTTGTGTATATTTGAATATTTAGCCAAAGAAGTTTCACTTCTAACATGTGTACTTTGTACGCACGCACTTTTTTTTCTGTAGCTTTTTTCTGTCCTTAGGTTCTCTCAGAGATCTTGTCTTTTTCTGATATTGCCTTTATCATAAATAGCGAGTCTCATTTTATATTTAAATGAAAAACGAAATGGAACTACGTTTATTGGAAACAGTCCCAAGATAAAGCAATTAAGTCTAGATGCAAGTTAAGCTCTCAGCAATTGCACGGGGCTACCTACCTTTTCACCGGGAGGTAGGGTGTAATATCCCTCAGCCCCAAGCTCCACATTTATCTCGGGATCAAGTCGGGCTGGTTAATTGATAAAGAGGCAGATTGTCTAGATTAACTCTCTCATTAGTCTCACGCCGAAGGCCTCGCTTTGTTCAAAACTGGGGGTATTTATACCCTGTATATAAAGCGGTGTTTATCCCCCGAGGAGAGCTGATAAGTACAGTGTTGCGACTTTTGTTTTGAATACGGTGCAAATCGCTCTTGGAGATTTTGATTTAGGTTAACTTCTATCTATAGTTGAACTGTTACTGTACGAAGACTACTATTCCAATTTTGAACATGTACATAGTAATTTTCGTACATAATTTCCAACATGCAGTTAAGTTCTGTAGTAAAATTTTCGGAGTTTATGTTGCGAATTATCAAAATATCGACAGACAGACAGGGGTATCCCACAGGGCACGACCCTGTCTGTTTCATCCCCCTGTCTGTTCATCTAATATATGAAGGAATCCACAGTTGTTATGTTGAAAAAAGATAGAATGTGTTCGAATTTCAAATTCATTTTCATCGAATTTGGAATAGTTCAATTATGGTGATAGCAGGTATGGGGAATGGGACAGGGATATTTAATAGTATTTGTTAGTAAGACCCTCGTTCCTAGCCTGTCACGGATGCGTTACTACCTTTGAGAACCATCGTCTCTTCTATAAAAGTGTAACAAACCACACTTTTATAGAAATAGAAATAGAAAATGCTTATTCTGGCAAATTACGAACAATAATTACAATAAACATAAAAATAAATGGACCTTAAAAAAAACTAATTAACATAACTAAGTACGAATTTGACAAAAAGGGGGCGTGCTCATTAGTCGTGACGTGACGGACCACGACCGCTGCTTCTCAGTACGACCCCAAATTCCGAGCAGTTCGGACAGTAGTTATGTTTACATATAGCTGACTTATCCCACATGAACACGGGTGAATATGTAAATCTCGTTTGTAATATTTAAATAGAGATGAATTTAACTACAAATTACAAGCTTTTGCCTTTTACAATACAGTGATTTTGGCGTTGTGGTTTTTGGTGCAACGTATGACACGCGCCTCTCGGAAAATGTACATTTTAACATGCAAATATTGTCCCGTATTATTGGAGTTACATATTTAAATATAATTTGATGGCTATTAATGGATACTGGATATGGTTCTCTTGTTACAAATACATAACTATTTATCTAATTATCTAACATTATTATTATCTAAAGAGTGTTGATTTACAATTAAAATCCAATTTAGTCTGGCCTTATGAAATGAAAAACTTTATTTTGCGGACAACAAAGACCCCTGGATGTTAGTATGTTACAAAAGACTTAATAATAAAAAGTAAAGTATTAGTGCGCCAACAGAGCGTGCAAGCCTGACATCGGACAAGTACTGGCTGGAAACAGAGAAAGTGTTCCCTCCTAGCTTCCGGTTGCTTCGTAACAGTGACAGTATTCAATAATAGAAAAATACATCATCGATAGACCAGTAACTAGGTGTTTCTCTCTACTTTGACAGTAAAATATCTGCCATTTTATTTAAATTAGATTAGGGGATGTGTGTAAAACGCCCGCAGCTTCGCTCGCGTAGAATTAGACCCATTAACGACGTCTACTCGTCTAACGACTTCAAAAACGGCAAAGTTTCATACTAACTTTGCACCCCCGTTTTACCCCCCTAGGGGGTGAATTTTCAAAAATCCTTTCTTAGTGCTCCCCTACGTTATAAAAGGAACCCCTGTGCAAAATTTCAAGTTTCTAGCCCTTATAGTTTAGGCCCTGCGTTGATATGTCAGTCAGTCAGTCAGTCAGTCAATCAGTCACCTTCTCCTTTTATATATATAGATTCCTGAAGAAATAAAAATAATGACCAATATTATATTAAGGTAAAATTTAATAAGTAACTGCTACAATGACATTCAAGATTTTTTATCAAAAATAATGACATTTATTCCATATATATTTGACATTTATTACACACTTATATGTACATACATATGACATGTGGACATTTATTATTTTTTATTTAAATTTGTATGCTTCATCATTATCGCATGCATTTTCGTATGGAGTTTTCTTAATGTCCTCGAAGGCATGTGAAGTCAGCCAATCTGCACTTGGCCAGCGTGGTGGACTAAGGCCTAATCCTAATAACGAGAGGAGACCCGTGCCATACACTTAATCAGGCATATCTTAGATCCTTTTAATGTTCCACCACGTCTCTGGTACTAAACTTAAACGCACAGGGGATGCCCCATTCCCCCAGGGGGGGCAGGGGAGGGCTGCGACCGCCAGGGATTTTAATTGATAATCGCTCTGGATCAGTGGAGCGCGAAACGCGTAATTGAATGGCCAATTAATGCACGTCATGCGTTCTGTAATGTTGGTTCACACGGATCACCGCCATTTTGCATATACGAGTATCTACCATCTAAACATGACTTCACAATTCGCGGAGCGAAAGTCTATCGCTGAACGAAATCCAAAGGGGATAGATGCCCATGGAGCAGTGCGGGGAACATAATATAATGCACGTCACGCGTTCTGTAATGTTGGTTCACACGGATCACCGCCATTCTGCACATACGAGTACCTATAATCAGGTGTAAGCAGGTGTAAACATGACTTCACAATTCGCGGTGCGAAAGTCTATCGCTGAATGAAATCCGAAGGGGATTGATGCCCATGGGGCAGTGCGGGGAACATAATACGGCTGGCGAATTTTATTTATTATTATTTATTTTATTTATTTATTTATTTTATATATTAAATAGCTAAAATCAATAAACCACACAGGTTTGTAGTACATGCTAACGAACTAGAGTTAAGTCTAGGGTATAAGTAGGTTCACTGCATAACATTAGTGCAAATTAAGACTAATTTACTTACTAAATACTTGGTCCGACCTGATGATTATTATGTTTAATTCCACGCGAGCGCAGCTGCCGGCGTCCACTAGTATTTATATTATCTTATCTTATCTTATTATCTTAACTTATACAATTAGACTAAACTTCTCATTTATAATTTCACATTAACTTGTAGGTTATCACAAAGGGCCACGCGCACGTGCTGGTACTAACAGCGATTACCTCTCACTAATAACCAATTATTATGCTGACGCTCCGTATCCTGGTTAATTATGTAAGTTTAATTAGATGCTCGAACAGATACAGGTTAATGGCCTTATGATTTTAATAAGGGAACATTGAAAGCTATTGCAAACTCTTAATGTTCAATTGAGTATGTAAAATCATAATCCTCTATTTGCCTTTTAGCGTGTAATTCTGCTGATATACAGGGTACATAGCCACCCCTATCACCTCCTAACGGGAATACGTCGAATTACCAATAACCCTGTATATATTATGATGATAGATGATAGGTTATAAGGTTGACACAAGATGTAAAGACCTCGAATATTAGATATCAAAGTCAAAGTCAAATAGCTTATTTCGCTATTTTTAAGGCAACTACAACAAATTTTTTAACATACACACAGATGAACTTTTTCCGTGTAAATTAAAAATGAAAACCTGAACCTAACCTAACATAATTTTGTGTTGTATCTGTCTGTCACAGATGTCGAAGGAACCCAAAATTCCCCTTTTATTGCCGCCTACCAAAGAAAGAACCAATGGTATCTAATTTTGTGTTTCCGAAGTTGTTACCTCGAGGTAACAAGTCAATCA
Source organism: Carterocephalus palaemon (assembly GCA_944567765.1). Lineage (NCBI taxonomy): Eukaryota > Metazoa > Arthropoda > Insecta > Lepidoptera > Hesperiidae > Carterocephalus > Carterocephalus palaemon. The sequence goes on from OX155663.1 coordinate 1,246,422, forward strand.
GTGTTACCCAGTTTGATGCCCGCATGACATTCGTAAACTGAATTTTTTTATCAGTTTATGTATGGAAGGCCTCTCTATGTAGGTACCTACTATAAATCTCATAGGAACTGACCCACCAACCTTTACGAGGTTTTCGACAAATTTTATGCAGTTTTTAATTTTGAACGTATTACTGAAATGAGAATTTTACTACGACGTAATTTTTTTATATTACCATTCCATTTGGGAGCGTGGTTCGTATTTGGAAATGTGGGCATCTCTCATACGAGTATTCCACTACTAGTGCCGCTGGCTGGCTTAAGAACATTCGACAACCCCGTCTCGAACGTTCTTAAGACACCCGAAGGTCTTCGACAAGGCTTAACGACTGTTTCCACCATTGAAATCAACCGGGACCGACGGCTTAACGTGCCCTCCGAAGCACGGTAGCGTCCATGAAATTTTGCCACTAGCGGTCACCTATCCACAAATCCACCGCGCCAGTTGTTGCTTAACTCTTTTGATTCAGAATTGACGCGAGCCATTGGGCTATGGACGCTACTCTACTATAGCCTATTACTAATAGCCCAGTCATATTAGGTAAAAAAAGGGGTCAACCTCGGAATGAAAGATAATAAGCTGCAAATTGGTATGAACCGTTGTTTGATAAATGTATATTATGCCGTATTTAATAATAAATAAAAATATGTGTAAAATATATACTCTTACTATCATTTTAACTTAAAATAAAACTAAAATATATAATCCAGAATTAATAATATTTTATACTTAAATAGTTAAATATGAATAATTATATATAAATAATCAAGTTACTTACTTTAATTAAATATAAATAATTAATAGTTAGTACATAAATAATAGGCATTGTTTAATAATTATAATTTCCAAGTAAATAATTGACTTTATAACGTACTGATAACCATAACTCACGCTTGACCTTGCATTAGGCCGTATATGACTGTACGATGTGCACTTCGCGCTCTACCTTCAAAACGGTTAGTCGTATGAAAAAAAAGTTTAAACAAAAGTTGTAGGGAATTTTATAGCCTACAACTTTTATAATAAATGCAAATCTCATTTAACCGATAGGAAGCCAGATATTCGCGAAAAACCGAAAAAAAAAAAAAAAAATTTTTGTGACCTTGAATATCTTGAGACGCGGACACGATAACGATTGTGACTTTTGAGACAACATTTAGAATGACAAAACAAAGGTTCATACCAATTTGCAGCTTATTATCTTTCATTCCGAGGTGAAAGCCCTAATATGACTGGGCTATAAGAGAGATCTTGCAGTGATTAACTATAAAAGAAGAATTGTCAGAAAAATAATCTCCTATAAGACATACATTAGACCGAATCCAATATAGACGTAGCGTCTTATTACGTGGTCCGACGAGTGTTCCCGGGATCTGCGGCAGACGGCAATCCGGCTTAGTCCCGGGATACACCGTATTTATACGACGAGTTTAAGTGCCGAGGTATAAAAATATATAACACTGCAAAATTCACGCAAATCTATTATATAAAATTTTCGTCTATGTATATAAAAGGAGAAGCTGACTGACTGACTGACATATCAACGCAGGGCCTAAACTATAAGGGTTAGAAACTTGAAATTTTGCACAGGGGTTCCTTGTATAACGTAGGGGATTTTTGAAAATTCACCCCCTAAGGGGGTAAAACGGGGGTGCAAAGTTAGTAATTGAAACTTTGCCGTTTTTGAAGTCAAGTGGGCAACCCGAACGCGGGCAGACGTCGTTAATGGGTCTAATTCTACGCGAGCGAAGCTGCGGGCGTCCACTAGTTATTTCATAAGTTAATTAATTGTATCATGCGTTACATTGCGGAACTCCATTATTACAAACCAAATATCAATCTACTTTACAACAATCCACGCAAAAAAATGTATGGTGGTGTATGTATATCATGCACACAGCACATCGCTCCCTCCCACACAGAAAACATGCACACGCGATTAATGAATAGTGTCTAACGCTTAACGAATGTCTAGGTAACTACAAACTACTTAAAGAGAAGAGATATAATGCTATTCTAAACTGATTAATATAAGGCAAATGATGAGGTATTGATCCTTGAATGAATAGCTAAGCCTACACTGGTGCCTACCACTAAGCTAAGCTCTAAGTCACGATAGACTATCTATCTGGTCATCGGCTTAAAGAAGAATTTACAATATTCTTATCCTATGCCCAAGTGTAGGCCGAGAGAGAAAAAAGCCGGAGGAAAAAACTCTCGGTACTCATTTAAAATTCAGATTAATTTGTACAGAAAAATGTACAGTATGACCGTGACATGATCAGGACTGACACGAGACAGCCAATTTTGTATCCCAAGAATCACCTCATATGAGAAAATACCAGTAGGCGTTATGTAAGCCCATTGTGTACTACAAGGTATTGCAAAAATATAAATAAATAAAGAATTCGTTCTGGAGTTTATCTCTCAGATGCGCGGCCATTTTGTTTTTTGAAAATGGAAATTCCCAAACCAGATAAAAGAGGTTGCTGCGGCGTCTGGCTCCAGCGTATGAATCTTAATCCTTTTTTTAGTTAATCTCTAGGATTAACTGGGCTACTTGTTAATTCGAATTTTATTTAAACGTATTCAATAGAGCTTGGCATACAGCTTTATTCTAGAATATACTTCCAGACTCACATCACGTTGTATACGTAATATCATATAACTCTCTGAAGACTCTTAAGAAACACATCGAGTTTTTTATCATTTATAATTTATCGACAAAATATAATATGTGTGTTTAAATGTGTACAGCCGAGATATCCTCATATAAGAGTATAAATTGGGGCACCGGTTATAGCGAACCACCAACATTTAACCCGCGAAGGCGATAATAAAATAAAAGGCTAACGATGCTGGATCCCTCAGGGAGGAATTTTGGGGCCGATCGTTTATATTCGCTGATATGAAACGTGTCAAATGCTTATCTTATTGCTAACAATTTGTTCTGTACGTTGCACAAATATCACCATATTTAATGTTTGTAGTTATAAGAAAACAGTTAACTTTATGAATTCAATAATACCCTGATTTACCAACAGCTTTTCATGTTTTATGTAGTTGTTTTGATAAAACCTTTTTAGTTAAAAACTACCTCAGCCATCCATCGCAAGGGTCGGGAATTATATTATTAATTAGATATGTTAAGCGTAGCGTTCATAGCCCAATGGCTCGCGTCGATTTAATGCAAACGACAGAGTTAAGCAACAACAGTGCGGTCGGTTTGTGGATGTGACCGTTAGTGGCGCAATTTCATGGATTATAGTTGAAGTTACCGGCTTACTCACTTGTGATTTAAGTTGGAAATAGTCGCGACTAGTTTCGATCTATTACGATGACCATCTTCAGGAGTAAACGCGCTCGCGGCGGGCACGTACACTGGATTAGTTTAACATTTTCGAACTATGCATACATAAAAGATAGTCACAAAAAATGTGTTTTTATCCAACTGTGTATCTTATATCTAAAACAGCATTTTATCCCGAGAAGAGAACGGATCCCTTGTGATGGAGGTAAGAATGTATTTTTTCGTTTTAATATTTGTTGTTTATCTTTTGTATTCAAGTACAATGTGACCATTGCATTAGCTCCAGACGGCAGCTCCCGTGGGATTAATGATGCGATTTGTCTCCCCGTCCGCCCCCAACAGAGTGTTCTCGGGCTATTTCGCAATAGACAAATTACTCAAGGAAAAAACTCTAGGTCAAAAACATTGCAAAGCTTCTTCGAGTACTAACACGAGTTAGTACTCGATAGTTAAGGAAAGCAATTGAAGAAAGGAATTGAAGCGCCCAAAGCTCAGCGGCTCACGTCTATCGTAATATGTGATCGACAGAATTAAGCAACGGCGGGCGCGGTCGGCTTGGGTATGGTGTTAGCCTTGTCGAAGACCTTCGGTTGGCTTGAGAACATTCGACACTGAGTTGGCCACTAACTCCTCCACCAATCCGCATTGGAGCAGCGTGGTGGAGTATGCTCGAGACTCTGTTGAGTATGTGGAGGACCTGTGCCCAACAGTGGTCGCATCGATGCGAGCCATTGGGCTATGGACGCTACACTAGTCTAGCTAAACTAGACTATAGATAGTCACTAGACTGCCACTAAAAGAACTTGGGGTCGAACTATGGACACTTCTAGAGTATTAGGTTGAACAATTTAGGAACCTCTGACTGCTGAATTTAGGTTTAGAACCCCTGTCTGCTGAATTTAGGTTTAGAACCCCTGTCTGCTGAATTTAGGTTTAGAACCCCTGACTGGTGCTGGTGCTGGTGCTAGCTTGCACTGTGCTGCAGCGTCTTCCCAAATAAAGAGGTCACTCACAATCACCTTATATCTCCTCCACCTGACGCATAATGTTTGCCACATATCACGTAAGTTAACTATAATAATTCTCACGATCATGTAATCGTTTTTTGTAAGTCGCGCCATTTTCCTAGTTTACTGTGGGTTCTCATCGGTTTATCAAGACTCATCTACATAAAGAATTCAGTCATTACATCGTTTCGACTTCTAAATATTTTAAGAAATAAGTACATAGTGGACGCCCCGCAGCTTCGCTCGCGTGGAATTAGACAAAACAATAGTTTCGTTTACACCTAGTAATATTATATAGCCCTAGTCACTCAGTGAAGACACAGCTTTCTAAAGGAGAAAGAATTTTTGTAATCGGTCCAGTAGTTTTTGTGTGAAAACATTACAAACAAATCTTACCTCTTTATAATATTAGTACATTGATATATGTTATTAGTATAGATCATTTAATATTCTACTTTCTTCACAATGTTTTTAAATCTGAATTTTTATAGGCAGATATAAAACACGGCCGTTGCCATTTAAAAATATAACAGATCCGCTATCATAAACCATCACACGCTTCTCGATGACAGCAAATTTTTTTTAAATTATAATCGAATGCATTTCTGCAGTTTTACTGGCAATCACAGTTGGAAAAAACAAATATTTCACACTCACAGCACCGGTACTGTTGGCAGCAAATCATTTTACCCGGGTGTATATCACCCGGGTGAATTTTATTACCCCACTCCGGTCGAGCGGTCACTTAAAATATAATTTAAATAAATAACCAACATGGGATTAACATTTTTAAACCATGTTTGAATATAGAAATCGGATTTTGTATGATTTATTCTGACCATGCTACGAGTAGATCCTGTCATTTTATTTCTAGCTGCAACCCATAGACAAAGCTGCGGGAGGTCTAGAGCCACCACGCTGCTCCAATGCGAATTGGTGGGTGGTTAGTGTCCAAGTCCAGTGTCGAATGTTCTCAAGCCACCGTTTCCACCATTGAAAACAACCGGGACCGACGGCTTTACGTGCCCTCCGAAGCACGGTAGCGTCCATGAAGTTTTGCCACTAGTGGTCACTCATCCACAAATCGACCGCGTCCGCCTTAATAATGTAAGTAGATAAAATTACTCACATAAAATTCTACACATTAATAAATAATCTGATAAAACTAAAACTAAGCAAAAAATAAGTCATAAAATAATATAATATTATATAATTTTTGTATGACAACCACATTTATCCGAAACTCCCATAGCCACCATGTACTTTTTCAATGTAACACTATCGCAAAACCCCATAACCGTATTTCACATGATGCGTCATGCCAAATCATATTTCACGGTGTCACGAACAACATTCGGTCTGCAGCTCTGCCTGCTAGCCTCGATCATATGCATACCCGGCCATTACATGGATATACCCGTGTATGCATACCCGGTCGTAATATGGATACACCCGGATATGCATAGTGATGCATACGACCGATCCTACTGATTATTCAGTGTGTTATTTGCTTGAGTACACTGTTCGTCGTCTGTTGATTTGTCATGTTGGTACCGAGTATTGTAGATAGTGAATATTGTAGGTATTGTAGTTAATTCTAAGTTCTATTCTTTCGTTATGCGTGTCTAATCACCTCATAGCGAAATAGATTATTTGACTTTGACTTTGACTTTGACTAAGGAGTATTGAGCATGTGGCAAGGTAGTGAAATAAATCGTAAAATGTTCATGAAGGGGTTGATCGCTTATTTTAGTCGTAAGCGAAAATAAATCTCTTGTACGAGTATTTCAAACCACAAGTTTAAATCTGAATCCATTACGAGTCGCTGAAGAATTTTTAATTTCTACAAGGAAATGCGAGTAAGTTTATTTATTAATTAATCCATCTCAACTCAACTTATACAGATTAGAGATTGAGTAAACAGAATTATTTGCCTAATAATAAATCCTTGTGGTTTTACTTAGTCTTTAAACTTCACTCGACTTCCATTTCTTACCAGCCCATGCTCTTAAATTATATACAGTTCCTTCTTATATTATTATTATTAAATCTTTATTGCACACCATTATTACAAAAGAAATAATCTTAAAATTGGTACAAAAAGGCCTTATTAACTATCAATTTCTTCTAGGCAACCAAGAGGTGAGGAGTTAGAGAAAGTTTGAATATGGTGCACATTTAAGAATGAAAGGAATTTAAGAATACAAGAAAAACATTATAGATAACGAGACTATGAAAAACTAATAAATGAGGAAGTAGAGAAAGAGTGATAAGGTGTATTTGTAGGTGTTAAAGAATATTACTTAAACTATCCCTTGAAGATAAGAAATAGGCACTAAATTAAGCTTTACCCTAAGTCTTTACCTTACTATATTTGTAATGCTGTCTCTGATTTAATTAAAATAAAATATTCGAAGAGTATAAAAATAAAAAGACGGGTTGCACTCCGGGAGTGCCGGCAGAAGTGAAAACTTGATTATTAACGTTGAGCATGTTTGATATTTTGGAATGGTTAGGGAATAATTTTGCACCAATTGCTTTATCAGTATAAAAGTACTATCATTTATGTGGTAGAATACAATATTCATTTATTGCGCTATCGTACACAAACATGACAATTTATATTACATTAAAAATTTAACACTTTAAAACTATTGCAATTATTTTACATTAAAAAGTTTATCTCTCCGAAAAATCAACTTTCATCCATAATTTCAACGACTTTTTCCTGCCTAAACGAAACAGTAGGCCCAGGCATACATTTTCGCCGCGCCGTAGAGAGGGGATAGCTGTCTACTCTCCATCCGTCTTACGCTTTTTCGATCAGGTCACGTGTCCTGACGCGAGTTTAAGATTTTATACCCATTACAGAAAAAGTGCTCAACGCCGCTAAAGAAGTTTTCACTTCAAAAAATTGATGCACTGAGTTTTTCAGATTTTCAATATTGTGTAAAATCGCTTCATGCGAGCGGCAAGCCATGTTGGCGGCAAATCATTGCCCGGCCGTACATCACCCGGGTGTCCAGTCCGGATAAACGGTCACTGCTATAAATATAGGGGTGTCACTACTAAATTGCGCACTCCCAAAAAGGTTAATAAATACGTGGATTTATTTATGTTCATCGTTCTTTATTGGCGTGACGGGATGTCATGCGTGCCGAGCGGGATTGTGACAGCCCTAAATTTTAAAGTCAACCAAATGTGAAATGGACGTTGTGAATCACAACAGCGTAAAGAGAGATAGTCACAGCATAGATAAAGTTCCAGTCCAGTTTTAAAAATCTACTATTTTATGTATTGTAGCGATGTAAGCATACTCATAATATATAATGGTGTTGTGAGCTAATAAACGGACAGTAGCAAACGGACATCGGACTATCATTCACCTCCCGAACCCCTCCTCACAGTATATATGACAGAAAAAGAAATTGCTCAAAGCAATAACACAGCCTTTTGCAAAACTTCTTTTTCTTTATTGTTTTCTCTTCTATTATTTTTCTGGTGCAATAAATTATATTGTATTGTATTGTAAAAAAGACAGAAAAACCTTTTTTGGGGATATATAAAAGCAACCGAGCTTGCAGTACCACCCACCCGCTGCCGCCCATGACAACTGTGACTGACTTTGAACAAGACTCAAATAGGGACTGGGATTAGTCCAGTAAGCTGAGAGAGTTAATTAGAACATAAATGTTGTACAATTCTTAAGGTGCGTCCGCCAGGTTCTGCCTAAATAGGCCTAATGTTTATGATTAATAATAATAAATATTATTTTGTTATCGTTGTTATAATTGTCATTAACTACACCTTGTTCTTAAAAAAAATCTCTAACGGAAAAAAGTAAAGCGCACTTACTATGCTTTATGAAATAATTAACTCTTATGATATTTTTGGAATAAGGCCTAATCCCTCCCATTCTGAGAGGAGACCCGTGCCCAACAGTGGGACAAAAAAGGGTAGTGATGACGATATGCAGAATACGCTGTTATGATAAGGCTGGTCTTGAGTACCTACACAGCTCATTTTTATGTTTAAGTATCAGTTGTTCAATAAAGCTAGAATCAGTTATAATAGAGGCAACAGATCGTGGCAACCCTGATATTCCGCGTTGAAGTACAGCTACCGGCACTAAACTTGGCAATCATTGCACGCCGCTGCAGCTGATACCATCAACATTGATAAACGATTTAATTCCAGCTGTACATAAATTGGAAGTTCGTATATTCTACGGAGAACTGTTCGTGCATTTTATGTTCACCATGTCTGCCGAGTGGTCTTCATTTTTTTAATTTTATGGATCATCATCATCATCATCATCACAACTCTTTCTTTGTCCCACTGTTGGGTACGGGTCTCCTCTCAGAATGGGAGGGATTAGGCCTTAGTCCACCACACTGGCCAAGTGCAGATTGGCAGACTTCACATGCCTTCGAGAACATTATGATGGACTCTCAGGCATACAGGTTTCCTCACGATGTGTCCTTCACCGCTATAGCAAGTGACATTTAATTTCTTAAATTGCACATAACCACAGAATACATAATAGTACAAACGTAACTTAGAAAAGTCATTGGTGCGTGCCGCTGGGCTTGGAACCAGCTCGAGTGAGCGGCGAGTTCGATATCTTTATTTTATTCTTTTATTGATTTACTAGTGGACGCCCGCAGCTTCGCTCGCGTAAAATTAGACCCATTAACGACGTCTACCCGTCTAACGACTTCAAAAACGGCAAAGTTTCATACTAACTTTGCACCCCCGTTTTACCCCCTTAGGGGGTGAATTTTCAAAAATCCTTTCTTAGTGCTCCCCTACTTTATAAAAGGAACCCCTGTGCAAAATTTCAAGTTTCTAGCCCTTATAGTTTAGGCCCTGCGTTGATATGTCAGTCAGTCAGTCAGTCAGTCAGTCAGTCAGTCAGTCAGTCAGTCAGTCACCTTCTCCTTTTATATATATAGATTTATTTTATTGTGCCCTTGGATAAAGCTTTTTCTTTCTTTCTTTCTTTCTTTCTTTCTTTCTTTCTTTCTTTCTTTCTTTCTTTCTTTCTTTCTTTCTTTCCATATGGACATATCATATCCACTGGACTGTCACCGCTATATGTTTATAATTTTATGGATACAAGATAGCAAACGAGCTTGCACCGCCCATCCGCTGCCGCCCATGACAACCGTGACTGATTGTAAGTCTGTACAGATTATATTCTTTTAAAATCTAGCGCGTTTTCATTGCGCTTCGTCTTTTCTCGACTGACTCGTGAATTTTGAGCTAAATCTTAGTCGTTTATTTATTTATTTAACACTAGTGGACGCCCGCAGCTTCGCTCGCGTGGAATAAGACATTCATTAACTACAAAAACGGCAAAGTTTCATACTAACTTTGCACCCCCGTTTTACCCTCTTAGGGGGTGAATTTTCAAAAATCCTTTCTTAGTGCTCCCCCACGTTATAAAAGGAACCCCTGTGCAAAATTTTAAGTTTCTACCCCTTATAGTTTAGGCCCTGCGTTGATATGTCAGTCAGTCAGTCAGTCACCTTCTCCTTATATATATATAGATTTATTGCTTTACACATGTTTAAGTAGGTAACATACAATTAGATACAACCAACACGAATTGACGAATTGAATTTAAAGATGAGGAGAGTCACTCCTGCCTGGTCTTAAACAGAAAGGTAAGGTAAAGTTATTTTCAATGTAATTCTAAACCCTATCATAATGTAGAAGTGATTATAAGTTACTTACATAAGTATAAAGGGTGTTTTGATTTTGATTTTGATTTGATTTCATTTGTATATTTCCTCAGTCCTCGGCTATAAGTAGGCTGACCATAATTGATGGTTCCAAAGTCGCGAGCCTTTCAATAAGTAATGAATTATGGCCTTGAGATAATGATAGGGGTGTTGGGGTGGCAAGATTAATACAAAAGTTTCCAGACAAGACTACTTAGGTACTTCATCTCACAGTCTTATACTTTGTTGGCTGCATGCAATAATGGTGTTTTTTCAATCGCGCTAAATTAGAATCCGTACTTAATATTATAAATGCGAAAGTAACTCTGTCTGTCTGACTGTATGTCTCGCTTTCACGCCAAAACTACTGAACCGATTTAAATGAAATTTGGTACACAGATACTCTCGCTAGAGCCTAAGAAAGTGTTGTAAAGGGTTGAAAAGGGGGATGAAAGGTTGTATGAAAGTATTGTCATTTTAAGAACTAGAAGCATAAAATTTATATTTTAGGCTGTTGATTAGATATATATAAATTTGGCAGTCAAAGTTTGTAAAAAAGTTACCCGGGTGTAAAATAAACATAGGGAATAACACATTTACGGATTCATTACAAATTGAATGCCATATTTATTTATATCTAATCAACAACCTAAAATATAAATTATACTTAATATAACACCCCTCAGGGGGTGAATTTTCAAAAATCCTTTCTTAGTGCTCCCCTACGTTATAAAAGGAACCCCTGTGCCAAAATTTCAAGTTTTTAGCCCTTATAGTTTAGGCCCTGCGTTGAGATGTCAGTCAGTCAGTCAGTCAGTCAGTCAGTCAGCTTCTCCTTTTATATATATAGATATTTTAGTAACGATATTTGAAGCCAAAATACTTTACAGTATTCTCAAGAACATTGAAAACCGCATCTGGCGCTGGCACGAAACTGGCTCGTTCAAATCTTGTTACAGGCCCATTGCTCTAAAGCTCTTTCAGCTGTTAAACAATATCTTCCATGGCACATAACATAACTTCTGTATATCTCCGAAAGGGTAGGCAGAGGTGTGTGTGTACACCAGGTGGTGAGCTGCTCCAATGCGTATTGGTGGAGGGGTTAGTGGCCAACCCAGTGTCGAATGTTCTCAAACCACCCGAAGGTCTTCGACAAGGCTTAACGACTCTTTCCAGCATTGAAAACAACCGGGACCGACGGCTTTACGTGCCCTCCGAAGCACGGTAGCGTCCATGAAATTTTGCCACTAGCGGTCACCCATCCACAAACCGACCGCGCCCGTCGTCGCTTAACTATTTCGATCACATTGAAACGACGCGAGCCATTGGGCTATGGACGCTACTACGCTACGCTATACAACTCAGAACAATTTAATACTAAACAATACCCAGGCCCAAGTTACGTAATACGGAGCCGTAAAAGCTGTCTGGATTTCATAGCAATCCAATTCCACGGTTCCGATCACCGTTTGATCGGCAGTGACCCTCCGGCTGCGTAAATACAAAGACTAGTCTGTACTTGTAAGAAAAATTACTAAACGCCAAAGAAAAATACTAGAGCTTATTTATAGATATTTTTCAGAGAATTCAACAATTTTGACAAGCAATACGAGCTTGATGAACAGAGATAAAGCTTTAAGAATTTGCTTACGTTTAATTTCTAGTAAGTAATTACTGCATGCATGAATCAAAGGTCTGTGTGATGAAAGACAACAATCTACAACACAACAATCTACCTACAATCGCAATTAAAACTGCAGATGACATATATTTATCCATACCTATATCTAATTTATTTTTTAATGTTAAATTACAATAATTTAATTTAAAAAAATTTACTTTCACGTCAACAAAATTGCAACATTTGTTTGTTTCTAATTGTTGTGTTCTTGCCGACTTATCTACCAAAAATCTAAAATCTCATTATGCATGGCATTAGGCATCATTAGGCATGCCACTACCAGTATCAATTTCGAAAAGCCAAACGCCAGTAATGTTTAATTTTTAGTGGGCTCAACGTTTTGAAAAATCTTTTGTATTTACGCACCCAAGCAGCACGCACAGGCAGTGTTGGCTTCTCGCCAAACTCCATATGTCTCGTGGTAACCGGATAAAGCCGGATAAAACCAGATAACTGAATCCCCTCGTTAATCAGGCTTTTGTAAAAAAACTATTTAAAACTGTTTTGTCTTGTTTTTAATGGTATCAGCCATTTTGTGTTTTTATTAAAATTAACGTCACCCAGCTACGTACGCGACTAAGACTAATTTATGTAAATCGGTCAACCCAGGCATGAATAATAAACATTTCAATTTAAAATAAATTTATGCTTTCACAGCGTGAGATTAGGTTGAATTAATATTTTGTTAGTGGGAGAAAATTTTAAACAGGTATTATTTTGCATAGACTTATACAAATGGCGACGGCGGGGTGGTAGTGGTTAGACGATTTATATGCCTCCCAAAGGCTTAACAACAAGGCTTAACGACTGCTGTCTAATCTAACTAAGATCTAAGCTTTAACTTTTCCTCTAATAAGAATCTAAAGTACAAGTATCTAAAGTAAGGGAACAGTAAAAAACCGCAGCAAACACAATAAATTTAAATTCATTACTTACACCCACTCTTCACCAGTGATGTCCCTGTAATGACTAAACTCTTAGCTACTACTATACTGCGCGGTACGAGCATCGAACCCAGGACCAGTAATTTTTTTAACCACATTCTTTGCTCTATTGTTTTAGAAAATACTTTATCTCTTTAACAATTTAATTATTAGAACTTACACAATAATAAAAAACTTTTTTTCCATCCATTCACCGAAAAAAAATTTTCTGCGAGCCATAGACGTCCCACTGCTGGGCACAGATACAGCTGCGGGAGGTCTAGAGCATAGTCCACCACGCTGCTCCAATGCGGATTGGTTGAGGTGTTTGCCACTAATACATAATCTTTGTATTAAATTATTGCGTTAATTTCCAACAAGCTAACACTTGTAGGTGGTCAATCTATTGATTGAAAATTCAGTCTTCGGCTATCCGAATTTAATAACAATCCAATTTCATAAAAATCAGTCCCGATATCCGTTTGATCCGGTCGGAGCGCAATGACCCGGGTAACCTGTCCGTGCCGTGCAATGTTGGCCGTTTGGCCCGGCTCCAAGTCAGCGCCGCACTGTACTTGGCAAATCATTTGCGGGTTGTTTAGTCGAGCAATGCATTTTGGTTGCATAATTATCTGGCCTATTGTTTTCTCGATTTTCACTTGGACAGCGTGGTGGACTAAGGCTTCGCTTAAAAAAAATTAATTTGTGTGGTTTTATGAAACCACGGTAAAAGTGAAACTTTTTTTCACATTACACATATACATTTAACTAAAAATTTTTGTAATAATATTCCATTAAGGGTATAAAAAAGGGTGGAGGGGTTAGTGGCCAACCCAGGACTAAGGCTTAACCCCTCCCATTCTGAGAGGAGACGGGTGCCCAACAGTGGGACAAAGAAAGGGTTATGAAAATGATTGTTTTCTCGAGTTGATCGAGCGAAGCAGATTAGCCCTTTGGCAGATTTATATAAAGAAAGAAAATAATCTTAGGCTTCCATACAACTGACATGAAGGGTATAGTCTTTTCATGAAGGGTATAGTTGAAACAATAAAAACCATTAGTGTGCATTATGTTCAACAATTGGCGAAGTTGGCGCGCGCCCAAACTCGTTTACCCGGTTTTGACCGGGTGCACCTAGACCGGCTTTGACCGGGTGCTGATGAATCGTTAAATACATTTGAACCGGGTGACAGCAGGCTGAGATTCATTTTAAAAGCTTTTATTTAACTTCACTCTTATGTACCTACCTACCTATGTATGTCCTGGAATCTTGCAATCAATATTTCACCCACTTCCACTGAAGCTATCGAGCTGAAATTCGGCACACATATTTGGTTCCGATGACAATGCACGAAAATAAAAATAAAAAGTTGTAAAAGCTTTTAAAAAAGAAAAAATTTACAGTATAATAGGCATGATGACAGATTTTGAAATTGCCTTGTATAATGCAGGTACACATCCAATATTTGGAAAAAAAACATTATTTCAGCAATAAATTGAGTTTTAACGCTAATTATTGCAGTTTTTCCTATCTACTTTAAATTTAGCGCGAAAACGCTCGTAGGTGTCATGGCGTCCGCATCGACGTCACGCCTGGATATTATAACAGAAAATGCCGTGGTATTTATAAGAGAAGCCCAAGCGGCCGGTGCATTTTTACTCGACCATGACGTCATCCGCTCTGACTGACGTTTCCAGGCGTTTCAGTCAACATGGCCGATTGCTGTATTTTATACTTTTATTTTAATGCAAATCTTATTAATCTCAATGTTTTTATTAAAACTTGACCATTTTTTAGGAATTATTCAACATTCTTGTTCCGCTAAAACCATTTATTCTTTATTTTTTTAATACTGTCATCATGCCTATTGTAGTCAATAGTGATTGGTTAGCGTCAATAGCTCAATGGCTCGCGATTCAATGTGATCGAAAGAGTTAAGCAACGATAGGCGCGGTCGGTTTGTGGATGGGTGACCGCTACTGGCAAAAATTCCATGGGCGCTACCGTGCTTCGGAGGGCACGTAAAGCCGTCGGTCCCGGTTGTTCTCAATGCTGGAAACAGTCGTTAAGCCTTGTCGAAGACCTTCGGGTGGCTTGAGAACATTCGACACTGGGTTGGCCACTAACCCCTCCACCAATCCGCATTAGAGCAGCGTGGTGGAATATGCTCTGGACCTCTCGCAGCTGTGTCTGTCGGGGAGACCCGTGCCCAGCAGTGGGACGTCTATGGTACGGAAGCGAGAGCTGCTGTCAAGGAGTCGAGCCATTATCATGAGGCCAGGGCAACTATTTAAACGACTAGGAATAGAGTTTGTTGGTTTCTTTATTTGTTTGTTCCAGAAGATACACAGTTCCAGGTGAACTGGACAATAAAACTGTAATAATCGTTCGATATGTAATCGATGACTATTTAATCGTGCTATCGATAAAATCTTAGATTCTGATATTAAAAAGTCTACATTTATAGTAATTTAATGGTAGAGGAGGCTAAGTTCTGCATGCCAATACGATTTAACCTGAGCGGAGCCACGCGTAATGCTAGTTTTAAAAAAGCATTTCAGTTTATGTTAAAGTCCAAATAGAAACGAGTATCTTGAACGTGCGACATCAGCTGCTTTGATCCGGATATATCCTGTTATATCCGGTTTCGTTCAGACGGAACATTCTTGTGACGAATTCGGAAACTTTCCTTTCTGCTGAGCATTTTCTATTTCCCCCTGTATATTGTTCGCCTCTAGGGCTGCCACCGTTTCAGGAACATGTTATGAAGATGACGCAATAACAATTATTATAATGGTGAGTCAAGCTGTACTTTTGTTAAAGACTTGTTTTGTTAACTATTGTAAAGATCCTCTTCTGTAAGAATCATTTCCAATAGTTACTATTAGTTTTCATTACCAGGGTTTGACTGGTAGAAAATGCCATAAGGCATTAAGTCCGCCCATTGTATATCTCTTTAGAGATGTCAATAAAGTTGAATAAATAAATAATACTATTTTTATCTCTTTTCTTTAAGTATTTTGTTACCTAGACTTTCGTTAAGCGTGTCCAATCACCTCATAGCGAAATAAATTATTTGACTTTGACTTTAAATCTCTGGGGTGGCAACCCTATTGTATTTTGTTGCCCGTGACTTAGAACTCTTCTACGCTCTGAACTTTAAAAAGTTATGTTGGTACCGTGTTCAACCTTTGGAAAGTAGTATGGCAGAAGTTAGTAAAAACCTTTATACCTCTTTTAAGCGCGGGTAGTCCTTAATGTTGTTTTCCGAAGTCATATTCGAAGTATGTTTTTACGTGGTTGTTGACAAAACTCTGGAGTTGAGGCGATATTCTTGAATGATTTTTTCAAGAAATTTATTATACGAAATCTATCCCCAAGCAAAATTAGAAATCAAGTAAGACCATTCGTTACTTTAATCACCATTGCAAATTTGAAAAATACTGACAGCTTGAAATTCGTAGACGCTGGCGGTTTTCGTATAGAACTGAGATTCATACATACGGCTGGTCAGGGTCAATAATTGTTCGGTTGTGATGATAATTTTGTGACAGCCCAGTGGCTATCGAACTAGCCTCTCTCGAGCGGTCCGGGTTCAAACCCAAGCGGCACGCACCAATGACTTTTCTAAGTTATGTGCGATTTAAGAAATTAAATGCTGTAACTGTGATGTTCTCAATGGCATGTGAAGTCTGCCAATCCGCACTTGGCCAGCGTGGTGGACTAATGCCTAATCCCTCCCATTCTAAGATGAGACCCGTGCCTAACAGTGGGGCATAGATAAGTTTGTGGTGGTGATGATAATTCAATTTATTATGAACTAGTGGACGACCGCAGCTTCGCTCGCTTGGATATAGACATAACAACAGTTTCTTTTACACCTAGTAATATTATATAGTCTATGTCACTCAGTGAAGATGCAGCTTTCTAATGGTGAATGAATTTTGAAATCGGTCCAGTAGTTTTTGTGTAAAAACATTACAAACACATATTTCCTCTTTTTAATATTATTAGTATAGACAAAACTATGTTCACATGAAGTTCAAAAATCCATTCCACTCTTGTTCTACTTAATGAAACCTTCAAAGTTATACAACAGCAAGCAATAATAACGCGTCGATAGTTAAGAAAGTTTCTGTACTCGATTCGAAACTCTGTCTGGCTCGCGTCCGCCTGGTATTCAAAATTCAGACGCGATATAACGATGGTGCCCTAATTCCCTCGTTTGGATAATCGCAGTCCACTGAGCTAGAGGCTAGAGGCCTGGGTTTAACTGCTGGAAGGCTATGGATGATGGATGGATGATAACAATCTATAAGTAGCACTGCTCATTCTTCGAACAAGATTCATATATGAACTGGAATAGTTCGTCTGGTTAAGATATTGTATAATGATAATGATTTTTGCAAAAATGTGGTTAGGTACATCTTTATGATGGTCAGTTACATAGGTGCCTCACATTTGCCATTTCTTATGGAATGCAAAATTAATTAAGTAACATTTATTTATTACTGAACGATTCGTGAGTGTCTATATTCATAGTTGAAGTTACCGGCTTACTCACGTGTGATTTAAGTCGAAAATAGTCCGACTACGCGGGCACGCAGTGAACGCCGTGCCCGCCGCGAGCACATTCACTCCTGAAGATGATCATCGTAATAGATCGAAACTAGTCGGACTATTTTCGACTTAAATCACACGTGAGTAAGCCGGTAACTTCAACTATGAACATTTATTTATTTTAAGGTTATTTAACAATGGTCAAATATTAATAATTGAATTGTCAACAATAGATAATATAATATTAATTCAAATTACTAACACCTAATAGGACCTAAATGATTCTAAAAATTATTATCTAATCGTTCATTTATACTATAGAAGCATTTGAGAAGTAGCCTCTTATGCAATTGTATTTTAAAGAATTATTATAATGTTAATCAGTTGGTTTAAAGATTCGATTGGTAGGTATAATCAGTCCCTGTAGCTCGGGGCCCAAATAGTGCTACGATACCTGTCATTAGAGGCGACTAAAAGGGGACTTCTGGGTTCACGGGCGGCAAGAGTGGGAGCTCGAACCGAAGCTCGTCCGATACGAGCCTGTCATGGGCACAAGCGCCGAGGAAGGCCACCGCGGGGGTTTTAGTGGGTGGAAATCCCACATAACCCGGCGTCGCTCCCACGATGTCCGGGTACCTTTAAAAGGTTTACCAATCGTAAAACAAAAAAAAGGTATGAATAATCAGCACTTTAGGCAAGCAGTTGCACTGGGTTGGTATGCAGTTACCTACTTTGTAATTGATATAAGATAAAGCATGTAGCGAGTTAAGCATTAAACCAAATTAAATTGCAACGAAATGCTGGAATATTCTACCGCCTGATCATTCCCAGTAAACACAAGTCAGTCAGTCAGTCTACTGGGAGGTGTACTGTGTAATGTCTGTAGCCACAAAGTAGATATTAGGTACAGAGGCTAAGCTTCTTAAGAACATGCAAAATTGTTACCTATTTTGGTAGGGTTGTCACAACAGGTTAAGAGAAATTAAAGAAATCATTTGTTAAATAGTTTTATTATTCAGAATATAAAAAGAATACTACAATAAGAACCAATACAGAATAGAAAATAGAAAATAACATACTTTACAAATTTCTTACTCTAATAATTTTATTTTTATAATTTTAATTTTTTAATATTTTATTATTTATTTTTATGGTATGGAAAATTCTAAATCTAATATATAGTTTTTTCAAGTAATGTATCAGGAAACACTCACATGGCATATCAAATCCTAGCTGCAGCGTCAGGTTATAATCTATCATATTATTGTACTGTCACCGAAGTTAAGCAGGAAAAATTTCAGTTCAATAAGACATCTGGATGTGGTTCAAATCTCACTTGCAATACTTAACCCGGCGAGCGTAAGGTTGGGTGTGGTACACCCAGACCTAGAAAAATCGCTTAATATTTTAATAGCGAATTGGTATTACTCTTCGCGCGCCTGAGTAGCTGCGCGGGGGGAGGTACGGAAGCGTCGACTGCCACTGCGATGGTCGACCGCCACCCGGCGAATGATGTGGATGAGTTTGAAGCTGTCAGCGGGTGCGTGAAACCCACATTACGCTACTTGTAACGATTTTGAACAAACACATTTTATTTTATTTTTTATTATTTTGTGCATTGTTTTAGTTTATTTTCAGGATAAAAGTCTAGAATGTCGTACGAAGACACCCAAAATAGGTTATTACGTCTTTTTGAAGAAGCTGAAGCCAGTTCTTATGACGAATCTGGTAGTGACCAGATAATATTGATAATATTAGTGTAAGAACCTTTGAAAGTGAGACAGAGCAGGAGTTGAATGATGATGATCTATAAAGAGATGGGAAATAAGTCCTACAAAAAAAGACTGCAAGACAAAATACGTTTGCTACCAGTGCAGCCGTTATCTATGTATGGAACATGCTATTTTCGTCTGTGAAAACTGCACAAGATCACCAGATGAATAAGTATTTTTTTATTAGTTTTATGATGCAGTGTAAGTATTATTTTGCTTTTATATTTAGTCTATTACAAGAAAAATTACTTTGTTGTTTTAGTTTTTATATTTTTGACAAAAAGTGACAAACATGTGCCATAACTAATAAATGTAAGTTAAAATTGTTAATTTTGTTAATTTCATAAATAAATAACAATAATAAAATATTCATTTTATTTCACCCTTAAATTAGTTCATATTAGAAGTAAATATCAGTTTATATTCAAGAAAATAAGTATTAAAAATTATAGTGTGTTAAAAACACACAATCACTATCTGGGTGTGCCACACCCACCTAGCGCTTTGTGTTACATATTCTAATCTTGCGCTCGCCGGGTTAAATTTAAAACACATAGTACGTACCAACCCACCCACATACCTACAAATGTTTAGTAAAAGCTTGTAATAATAATAAAAAGGTAAAAACACACCGTGTAGTACACATTTCTTATTAAAAAAAGGATAATTCCGTAAAATAAAGGTACTTACTTGAAAAAGTAATAATCAAATATTTACTTACCTATTGCACTCCTTGGGATAGTTAAAGTATGATATATTTTTATTTTTTCTAGCATTATTCATACACACAGTACAATATACAACCATTATTATTAATACCACGTTTTTATATTAGATATTCAAACTTGCAACTAACAAAACCAACAATGTGCGTAGCGATTACCCTGCGATTTTCAACTTGATGTGACAGCGTCAACCGGTTTTTTCCACTCTCGCCGCGTACGCGACAAGCGGCCAGTGGCCACACATAGATGTCCCGCGTGCTTGTAGGAGTGCAACCGATTTGCACGTTCCTATGAAGCTTAATCTCTGTATCTAATATCTACTTTGTGCTGTAGCATCAAAAACATTTGAAGAGCCATTAAAATGCATCTCGCAGCCACAGAAGCACCTAGTGCCGCAGCGCTCGTTATGTCGCCCATTACCGGACGCAACCAAAATGAAATATGGATTGGATCATAACGTAAGGCATCGCGCAGACAGGCTTTAGCTCCGGTTAAAATACTCAAAGGACTCAAACCGTCTTTTTTCTAATGGTAGTTAGTTTAATCTACGTTGCAACAACCCGCGAGCAAAGCGTATGATTGTGCATATACATATATGTATAAAAATTCAAAATTCAAGCTGCTTCGGAGTATGGCAGTTTCTGACTGGATGGATTGTTACAGCCAAGCATGGATAGGAAGACCACAAGCTACATAATAACTGAGTGCCCTAAGATGTTTTTAATACGAGCGAAGTCGCAGGAAACAGTTAGTAAAAAGGATACATTCGAACATTACAGAAGGGCCTGTCGAAGCGTCGAGCAATTAAGAGGAAATACCAGCGCAGGAACATTTGAAAATCCAATTTAAATCGAACATATTGCTGTCGCGCTGGGCTGTCCGTCTCACCTATAACGTGAGCGGGACAACTGCAGCTAGGACTGATAATACCTACACAAAATTGACGAAATCGACATTCAGTATTATACTGTTCCCTGCACGAAAACTGAACGATTTTTTTAATTTTTCACAGGATAATAATAAATTAGGAACTTGGCTGTGTTGATATGTTTTAATTTTTTTCTTAATTTGGGTTATAGTTAGTGGTTTTCTCGACGTCTGAAAACGATCATTTTTATCGGTAAACTTTTGTCGTTTTTGAAGCTTCATAACTTCTATAATAATTAATTTATTTAATAAAACAAAACATACCGACATTGCAGTCGTAGAGATGTATTTTTTTCCAAAAAATATTTGCTCTAATGTTGATATACAGGGAGGAAACAGAAAAATACGTTTGTATGAGCTGTACGGTGGTCGGGTTTCCCTTACGAGTATGTAGAAGCCACGCGAGCCCGACATTAGCCTGCTGTGAGTAAAATGGACTCACATTCGTACAAAAGCTGTCCAAATCACTGGAGCTACGGGAAACGTACGGGTGTAATTATTCGCAGTGGTATATAAACCGGCATCAAAGTCAGACTTTGAATGCGCTGAAATAAAACTAATGTGTCGTCTGGCTGCTTACCTCGCTACATGCTTTGGTATCATATATCCATTAAAAAAGAACTGCAAACCAACCCAGTGCTTGCCTAAAGTGCTGATTATTTATACCTTTTTTTTTCGTTTTACGAGTGGGAAACCTTTTATAGGTAGCCGGACATCGTGGGAGCGTCCATAGCGACCAAAGCCCAATGGCTCTCGTCGAATCAATGCGATCGAAAGAGTTAAGCAACGACGGGCGCGGTCGGTTTGTGGATGGGTGACCGCTAGTGGCAAAATTTCATGGACGCTACCGTGCTTCGCAGGGCACGTAAAGCCGTCCCGGTTGTTTTCAATGTTGGAAACAGTCGTTAAGCCTTGTCGAAGACCTTCGGGTGGCTTGAGAACATTCGACACTGGGTTGGCCACTAACCCCTCCACTAATCCGCATTGGAGCAGCGTGGTGGAGTATGCTCTAGACCTCCCGCAGCTGCGTCTGTGGGGGAGACCCGTGGCCAGCAGTGGGACGTCTATGGGTCGCAGCGATCGTCTGGCGAAGGGCGTTGTCAGTCGTAGCGCTGATTGGTTCGCCAGCCGTATTATGTTCTCCGCACTGATACCTCATGCGCTATCCCCTCAGGATTTCGTTCAGCGATAAACTTTGCTAAACGCTGGCGCGCACCTATCCCCCTTGTATAAAGTGTACGATTGTTAAAATGGTAGATTAGACACGCAAAGCACACTTAACCTGAATTTTGTAATTTTAATGCGATGACAGAAATTTACACAAAGACAAAACATACACCTTAATAAAATATGTTTATTATTGAAGTAATACTTCTTATGGCGCGTTAGGGAAAAATGATGAGAGTAAATATTTACGATGCGCGCGCACACCGTAACGGAAAACCGACACCATGAAGTTAGCCAATTTTGTCAAAAAATGGTTTGACATTGACAGCACAGAGTACATTTTGATTGACACTTTCAATTGTCAAAGTCTGCGGGCTCATTCCGGTGATCTTTTGTGATATTTATATAAACTTTATTTAACTAGATAATGCGTTATAATAAAACTTTCAATGTACTAAATACCTTTTTTCTATTGTGTGTGTCGTTTTTTCTACAAACGTAGAATTAAGGCGAAAGAAAAAAATTTTTGAAAAGATTTTTATCTTGTTACGCCAAAGAAGTATAACTTCTAACGCGTGTAGGTACATGTACACACACACTTTTTTTTTCTTTATGAATAAGTTCATAGGGAGTGACCGTTAGTAGGTAAACATAATAACTGTAGAACCCTTGTAAACTGTACGTATTAATTTTTTGAAATATTCTGTGAATCTACATGAATATCATTTTTCGGTAAATCCACATTTCCGTGAAAGGGATCTGGATCCCGCAATGCTAGGGCTGCCAAAAGAACATTACTCAGTAGTAACAAACGAATTTTCCACTTTCAACTTACAGTTTAGTTGTACCATAGAGTAAGGACCAAAGTTGTACTATTATTCTGTGGTTTAGGTAGGTAAGGTAGGTTTAGGTGGAAATTGAGTAAAAAGATTAAATATTGTTGTTAAATATCTAAATAAATTTAGGAAATTTTTAATGTTAAATTTATGATCAAACTTATCTTTGAGTTTTGTTCTCTTTTTTAAAATAATAATGATTTTATAGCTTCCATTTATGTTTTGGTAGTTCAAAAATACGTTGAATTTATGCGTTAAATTCAATGTCGTTAAAAAGCGGATTGGAAGACTTTACATGCTTACAAGAATATTATTGAGACCTCTCAGGCATGCATGTTTCACGTTTCCTTCACTATTACAGCAGGTGTCGTATAATATCTTATATCATACATAGTTAACTTGGAAAAGTCATTGGTGTACCACTCAGATTTAAACCCGGACCGCTCGAGTAAGAGGCGAGTTCAACAGCCACTGGACTTTGTGAACCATCAACATAGCATAATTTTTGTGAACCGGCGGTACATAAAATATGCAATGATGTTCATTAAGCGTATTTAAATACCATAATAATGAAAATTAAATGAATCTGAATCTGAATCTGACTGTAACCGCTGTTATAGGTAATACTGAATATCTTCTTCAGCTTCATTTATTATCCAATTAAATGTACGAACAAATTATTTATTCCATAACGGGTTCTGCTGTTTGCGTTTGCTTATACCACTGAACCTGAACAACCAGACAATGTCTGATTATTCGGATCATCCAGAAATATCTGGATGTGTGGTAACCCTATTTATATACTACTCACTGCCATGTTCCTCATTGTCCGGCTGTTGTGCGCACAGTTCATTGTTGGAGGCTTTCACGGGCAAATGAGTAGTGGCAGACCATGTGAGATACTACAAAGGCTAAGTAAGTTGGCAACAAAACGGTGATAGGTTTAGCGCTTCTAATTCAGCGTATTCAAATCCTGTCCAGGGGTAGAATGCAGTATATCGGACCACAGTATATAAATTCCAAATGCTCTATGCCGTGTGCCTGTCTATGATATGAAAGTGTTTTTGATATAATTTAATTTTGATATTTTTTTAGCACTCTCAAGGCTGTAAAGGTATTCTGGAAGGTGAACTTAAAACGCGAGCCAATTAATATAAGGAAACTGTGTATCTGTAAAATATTGACAATTTTCAATCGTAATATTTATTTTACTAATGATATAAATTTTATTTTTATTGTAACTGTAAATCTAATTACATTTTACATGATTAAAAAAAATTATATTATTAATGTTTTAACTGCTAATTATTCATGTGTTAACGTGTCCACCATGAATACGATTTTATTTATTTATTTAACTTTATGGAACCACAATATAATTACTACAGCACAAATGGCGAGCTTAATGCTTTCTTTCCAGCTAAACAATTTATGATGTTTTGATTAAATTTGAGAAATGTTATGTATATCCTGTTTGATGAAATAAAAAAAATAAGACTGTACCTCACAGTGCACATTCCGTACTTATTAATTCACTTGCATTTCTTTTGACATAATGGAGCAACAATTTCGCATCGCCGGAATGTAGATAAGTTACGTATAAAGGGGTCGAGCCTTTACTAACCGTAGAATGATATGATGAATGGCAAAAAAAAACAGTGGTTAGGAAAAAGCACTATAAAACTTTTAAACGATTAAAGTATTTAGTGTAGTAGTTAAGTTTAGTTCGTTGTAGTTTTTTTTAAACTTTCGCGTCGAAATTATTTTCAGCGGTAACACAGCATTTTTTTTAAGCGGATAAAATCTGTATTGGGTTTCATTAAAATTTTAACCGAAATAATATTAAATTTCAGGCGTATGTTCTGAATTACCTATCTATAGAAAACCTGCAAATTATAATTTTTTTTCGCGGTCCAGTCACAGACCGACCTTTCCTCCTCTTAAGCGGCGCTGTGGGCTCTCTTGCGTTGAGGGAATTCGGAATTAGGAGAGATCCCCTCTATCCGGGCAATTGCTCCAGGGGTAAACCCTGTCGGTGTCTTTCCCACTGTTGAGCGTGGTAGCAAGTCGCGCAAATGAGAGGAACCAAAAGTACTCATTGAATTAAGGCGCCTGTATACAGGATGCATGTATGGAAAAGTTCACGCGAGAATACACGTGATATTACAAAATAGATTAACTTGAGCGACTCGGTTTAACTCATGAATATTCTCCCACATTACTCCATAAACTCTGCCTCACATAACGCTCTCGCGCGGTAAAACAAATCGTGTTATGTTTAACTTATCCGGGCGGGATCTTACCCGGATCTCTGACCTGGATCACCCGGGTCCAGTGGCGCACCCTTCTCACGGTAATTGAGTAACAAAAGCCCGGAATTACCGGCAGGTGTGAGCCATTGTCGCAGCTGTGAGGTCTCCTGTGATTATAATAATGGGGCCCTGTCGACGGTTGAGCGTTATGAACATAAGACCCTTAGTTGAGAGATTGTGTTTTATTTGGCAGGTCGATAGCTCCAAATCCAGGTCGTCATGTCAGGGCGCGTGCCCCGACTTCGTGCCTACTTCGTGCATAAGGCTACTTATTACGAGTTCGATAGCCACTGGGTTGTCACAGTTTTTCTTCAGTTCCGTGATCAAATACTTCTTACTCTAGGAAAGAACATATCACACGTTTGTAATGACACAGTATTAATATGTCTTTAGTACATGATTGTAATGTTTGTGTGTTTGTTTGTTTTTATTTTATCTTTGCACTAATACTACGTACTGCAAAGTGCCAACCTCGACGCAGTATCGCATAGCGTAAAATTCTGCAGCATTTTAGTGTTGGTGGATTAGCGTATTTTTAAAGTAGATTTTAGTAAGTAATTTGCTACAGAGTTTAAACGAAACGAGAGCTTCAACTAGCATCGCCGTTCAGTCTGTACAGACACATCTGGGTCGGAATGAACTGCCTCACATGTTTAACGGCTCGTTTCATTTGCAAGCCTACCTACAAAGTTCTAAGTTTACTATAAATGAGTAGGTACACGAAACGAATTAATTCCGTGATAAACAAGCATTAAGTGCAGTTTTCTATTTTGCATTTTATCCATCCATCCTCGAAGCTTCTGGTGTATGCCTAAGGATATAACTTAGCCAGCGTGATACAGTTCGTTAGTGGGTATAAGGATGGGACTGTAAGTGATAGTTAGTCCTGTTAGTAATATTTATTTAATAGACACAAACTTAAATCTAACATTACAGCCTGACTCAATTCGTTAGATAAGTAAGTAATAATAATTGTTAGTAAGTATCCTTTCTGTCAAGTCGTCCAAGTCAGTCACAGATGTGTTGCAATTGAGGGCACTCTATAGATGTGTAACCGCAAACCACACCTTTCCAACCGGACCACAATTAATTTAAAAACTATTATTACACGCCAGAAATGGTACTAGGTACAATGGCGGGCGGTGGTACTGCCCCGGGCGAACTCTATATGGAACAAAATATTAAGTTTCATATAAAACCTATTTGGAAATTATGAGTACTTTCAGGCTAGCAAGAAACTTCAATATCTTTCCTCAGCCGTTTCATTCTTACTAACTCAAGTTAGAGACCGATGTTTTTTTTGTGTAAAACGGACAGACGAACAATCATACTGATTTTGTTGTAAGCGTTGGTAATACCTACTGTTAATCTACACCATGTCAGACCCTGTCACGGCCTAAGCGAATAAATTCCAAGTTATAATGCGAGTAATGTATGATGACAGAATGGATCCAAAATCTCGCTATTTTCGACCGACCTGTCGCCGGCCCCCTTATTTAGTCGGATTATAATTGAGACGAGGGTGGTTTCAGCCCCAATCATTAATATTAGGGTGTAAAATTCTGCTTACTAATACCATAGAGTAAGTTTGTATGTAGTCCGTGCTAATACGCAATGTAATTGACTTTCTCCACCGTTTGCTGGTTGACCATAAACGTACGAAAACTTTATTTAGTGTCCGTGCACTGGGCGTATATCCCGTGCCACAATCTTGCAATATACTGCAAGATATCTCGGAAGTTCGGTCAGTACGTACCGACACTAATTGTACGTTTCGTTATCGATACGTTACGCTTAACGCTAAGACTTCGAAATAATATTAGTAGTGGTGAAACAAGACCTTTACGACCGATGAAGGGAAGGTATAATGGGCTGATTGTGTTCGTGAAATGAATTATTACAATTGTAGGCTTTGACAGAAATTAGGGCGACTCAAATTCAACTTGCTTGTTGAAAATTATTTATCGCACTTTCTTTTATAAAGTGCTTTTTTCTGTTTATCTCTGGCTGCTGTAACGGTTCAAAAATACGGTGAGGAAACCTGGATGAAGTCTGCCAATCTGCACTTGACTTGGTAACCTAACCCCTCCTATTACGAGAGCAGACCCGTGCCCAACAGTGGGACAAAGAAAGGGTTGAGGTGGTATGGTACTAATATTAATTTCTGACCAGCTGGACATTTATGATCTAAAGTCTAAAGAATACCGGCGCGACGGTAAATAAAAAATGTAATTAATTTAGCGTCAGTATATCAAAAAAAAAATTAACTGAAAAATTTGAAATAAAATATTATATAGATATCGGGAAAACAACTGGTTTAAAGCGGAACAAATACACTCGAACCACCAACCCATGCTTGTGCATCATCGCTGCACTTCCAATTCTTTAATTAAAAAATATTTAAAAAAAGAAAGCTTTTTATAACTTTTTTTTATTTTCGTGCATTGTCATGTGAACCAAATATGTGTGCCAAAATTCAGCTCGATAGCTTCAGTGGAAGTGGGTGAAATATTGATTACAAGATTCCAGGACCTACATAGATACATATAAAAGCTTTTAAAATATAACTTGTTTCTTCAACATTGAGCCATTGTAGATTGGTCTTTTCAAGTCTTTTGTATACATTTCTCATGCTGCAAAAATCATTTTCATTTAGTGCATTTCGTTCCTACGGAAGGTCTGGCAAGCGCGTCAAAAAATTTAAAAAACTCGGATATTGAGTGAAAATAATCGTTTCCGTCCAACACAGAAGACGTTAATTATAACGCGTTGTATGTTGGCCAGCCATGCATATGATTAGGTGATAATATTCGCTTACTTTCACGATACTGACTATAACAAACAGTGTAGACGTTCATTATATCGTGTAGTCGGGTAATGCTAAAAGTAACATCGCTCGCTGCGACCCATAGACGTCCCACTGCTGGGCACGGGTCTCCCCAACAGACACTTCTGCGGGAGGTCTAGAGCATACTCCACCACGCTGCTCCAATGCGGATTGGTGGAGGGGTTAGTGGCCAACCCAGTGTCAAACACGGCAAAGTTTCATACTAAATTTTCACCCCCGTTTTACCCCCTTAGGGGGTGAAATTTCAAAAATCCTTTCTTAGTGCTCCCCTACGTTATAAAAGGAACTCCTGTGCAAAATTTCAAGTTTCTAACCGTTATAGTTTAGGCCCTGCGTTGATATGTCAGTCAGTCAGTCAGTCAGTCAGTCAGTCAGTCAGTCAGTCAGTCAGTCAGTCAGTCAGTCAGTCAGTCAGCTTCTCCTTTTATATATATAGATAGATGAACAATCCAGCTGGAGTAGGTGGCGAAGGAAGCGCTTTTGAATAATGATGTCAATTATCCCACTTTATCTTAACTGAACTTTCTCCGGATATTATAAGGAAAAGGAAAATTGTTTAATATAAAACCGGACTCAGGGGATACATTATGAATGGCGCTGCCTTTTGTTAAAGGATCTACCAGATTCTTCGTATGATATACTTACACTCAGTGATATATTTGAAATATTTATTACTAGTGGACCTCGCGTGGAATTAGACATAATAATAGGTTATTCTTAACGCGTTAACTTTAGCTCCACGTTGGCGCAATCGGTGGTGACCCTGCCTGTTACGCCAGGGGTCGTGGGTTAGAATCCCACTCAGGACAAACATTCGTGTGATGAACACTTATATTTGTATATACTAGTGGACGCCCGCAGCTTCGCTCGCGTGGAATTAGACATAATAATACATTTATTTTACACCCTTACAAAATGTTTACAAACTTTGAATGACATATTTATTTATATCTAATCAACAGCCTATAATATAAATTTTATGCTTCTAGTTCTGAAAATGACAAAACTTTCATACAACCTTTCAACCCCCTTTTCAACCCCTTACAATACATTTTTCCAAATAAAAAGTAGCCTATGTCCTTTCTCAGGCTCTAGACTATATGTGTACCAAATTTCATTTAAATCGGTTCAGTAGTTTTGGCGTGAAAGCGACACAGACAGACAGACAGAGTTACTTTCGCATTTATAATATTAGTATGGATTATCTATTCAAGCATGTATTTAAAAATATCTATGTATGTATATCAGTCTCTGACACCCATAGTACAGGCTCGCGTCTAGTTTGGGGTCAGATGGCCGCGTGTGAGGATGTATAAAAAAAATATTCGCTGCTACCCATAGACGTCCCACTGCTAGGCACGGATCTCCCTCACAAACGCTGCTGCGGGAGGTTTAAAGCATACTCCACCACGCTGCTCCAATGTGGATTGGTGGAGGAGGAAAAAATATAGGAAGGCATAAAAAGGCCTTCTCTCAGTGGAATAGGTAGGTACAGATGTCGCCGGAATGTAACTGAATCAATTCAAGAACGGTTACGCCACTTCGGAAGTTAAAAAAAAAACAATGAGGTGGAACATAACACTCGTTATGTGATTGTGCGGCGTGAGACTCTATTGTAGACGAGTGTTGCAACTGCGGGACCACTTGGATTTACGCGTCCTAATTGGATGTCGCAATACGACACAGCCGTCCCACTGCTGGGCACGGGTCTCCCCCACAGACGCAGCTGCGGGAGGGCTAGAGCATACTCCACCGCGCTGCTCCAATGCGGATTGGTGGAGGGGTTAGTGGCCAACCCAGTGTTGAATGTTCTCAAGCCACCCGAAGGTCTTCGACAAGGCTTAACGACTGTTTCCAGCATTGAAAACAACAGGGAACGACGGTTTTACGTGCCTTCCGAAGCACGGTAACGGGTAACCACCGGGTAACGGCTGCAACTAAACATAAAGGTAGGTAACTCAACATTGAACTGCCCCGTTGGTCTAGTCTAGGTATTAAATGGTGTTGTGTGCCAGAGTGAAAACCTCACTTACAAGGAAGCACAACTTACAATTAACTTACAATTTAGTTGTCTAAACAATCAATGATCCAAATATTTTGACTAGTAATCCTAAAAATTGTCTAATCTTTTGGTCCTTACTCTATGGTCTAATTAATCAACACCTGGTAATTCTGCCACCGAACGCCTGTTTTTCGGTCGATCCATCACAACTGTCCCCACTTGCAGACGGTAACAAATTGCAATCTGTCCACGTCACACTCAATTTATTATCATGTAGAAATATCAATTTTTTCACGTCACCGAAATCTTTATTAGATTTTCGTCATTTAAACTATTACCAATGAGAACATATATTTTTACGTAAATTTTTTCATGAATCACACAAACATTCTATTTATTTATTTAATATTTATTACATAACATGATGAAACATACTCAAAATGCATTTTTCATGAAATTATGTACACAGGAAATTATTTCTATGTCAATTCTTTACGCAAACTGATCATTTTCATTGATCTGATTCTATTATCGCTTAGCATTTTAAAGTAATATGCTCAATGATCAATAGTTATAGACACGGACTACGGTCCTTACTCTATCGTATGGATATAATTTTGTTAGAAAAAGCTATTAAAGCTATTGAAGCTTCGTGAGACTTTTATGGGTTGTAGCGAGCGAGCGAATAGCTAAAGATAAGCTGTTCTCACTATAAATCAGCATTACGCCCATTATTTTGATAAGTAACCAATTTCCCAACTTGCATCTTTTTTTAAAAAAAAACAAGCTGTCAACTAGCTGCTTTTAAAAAGTATGGAAAAATATAAATATTTGGAAAACCAAATCGTGTACGTATAATCACGAGAAATATGTCACAATAAAATTAACCTAATATAAACTTACGTAGACGTAAATGCACCCTTGGGACATACCATAATTATATGTTAAACTTAAACACACATAAAGTATGTGCCATAAGCTCGCACTTCTACTGTGCTTTATAAATATTATAAAACGCGACTGAAATACTAAAATAACGTAAATATTTGTAAGCCGAACTGTGTAATTTAATCGCTACCGAAATATTTCACCAAACTTATCTAAAGCCTTCAATAAATCAATAAAATTATCTAATCTAATATCAAATTACGGGCGAAAGTGCACCCTTGGGGCACGCCGCGCTTTGTGACCGCGGGATAATTGAGTTGTGCGGTGAACCGTGCCTTGTTATGGGCTATCGGTACCATAAATACAAATAAGTCGGATATTATTATTAAAAACCCATGTTTCTCTTGCACTGGTTATTGGTTTGTAATGAAGAACTAATACTGATTCTGCCAAGCCTAGCGATACAGAAGTTATACAATTAGTTCGTAAAAGACAATACGTATGTACATGTTTTAAATATGATTATATCTACAGAAGAACTTCCTAAATGAACAATGGCATATAAATTAAGGGTTGGGTTAAACTGTTGCCAATTTAATTTGTTTTGAATTTCTTGAACGATAGGGTTTGTCCGCAAAATAGATATGTCGCCAAATTGTACTTGCCAAAAAAGTTCACAAAAATAGGCATACAAAAATATAAAACAGCAAGCGCACCGTAAATAGGCTCTACCACCTAGCTATTCAAAACAAGCAGCAAGCGCACCGTATACAGGTTCTACCACCAACGCGCGATAAGGAACTTCGTTCCAAAAGTAAAAAGTACTCGTTTGATTAAAATAAATTAATAGTTTAATAAGCGTTAATTCCGTCAGAAAATAAACATCACATCCGTCAGAAAATAAGCGTCACATCCCTCAGAAAATAAACGTAATCCGTCAGAAAAATCTGACTTACTCCCTAGTCGCGCCAAAGAAGTTTTACTTAAAAAGTACAGTAAAAAAACGGAGACCCTCCAAAGACATCTGTAAAAACGAGAAGTACAGAACTCATTATACAAAGTAAGTCGGCGCTGTCCTGTTATATCTGGATTAAGTTCCTCTGGCGAGCTTCCAGCTCCCAAAGCCCAGAGCTTTGAGTGCCAAAAAGCTGATTGGGGAGCATTTAGCCGCTGTCATACATACATGTACTCGTACGTATCAGTGGCACAGCGGCTTATCTGCACGAAACAGACCTACGTTCGATTCCAGGCAGGAAGGATTTATCAGTGACATGATTTCGTTTTAATTTTTAATGTAGCCACGATCGACCCGTAATTGGATTACAATTGGTCTCTCCACTGTTTATTAGGCGACAGCGGTAAAGTGCAAAAAACTCTACATTTTATTTTTATTTAAATACATACTTTATTGTTACACCAATAAAAAAGATGTTACAATGAGCAAACATTAAGTCCGCCCATTGTTACAATTTTTTTTTTAAATTACCTATTGGCATTTTCTGCCAGTCAACCCAGGGTGATGGGGAGATAATGATTGGCAGGTGGCAATATTATAGGAAAAAAAAAGTATAGTAGTAAGATTTAAGTCGGAAATAGGCCGACTAGTTTCGATCGATGCGGCGGGCACGTACGTGTACGCCGTGCCCGCCGCGAGCGCGTTCACTCCTGAAGATGATCATCGTAATCGATCGAAACTAGTCGGCCTATTTCCGACTTACGAGTAAATCACACGTGAGTAAGCCGGTAACTTCAACTATGAATAGACACTCACGAATCGTTCAGTAATAAAATATGTAGGTAAGCATTTAATATTGAACGTTTTGAATGAACTTGTGAATTTTAATGACCAAGAATTATCTGAATACCATGTAAAGCTGAAAAGACGCCTTTATTCATTTCATACCGTCCATCCATCCATCCAGTATCAATTTAGCGATAGCGTCTTGCGTGCGAGCCCTTTGTTCGCGAGTCGAGCGTGAAATCGAATGGGGCGACCTTGCGGAGGACGTGACAGCAATTTGAGAATAGAAGGCTTGTGAGCCGACAGCCGACAGTGCGGGTTGTGTGAGGTGTGACGGTGTGGTGGTCGGACTAAGCTCACCAGCGAACCTGCACGTAGAGACATTTCGTTATTCAAAGTCAAAGTCAAAGTCAAATAATTATTTTCGCTATGGACACGCTTATCGAAAGTCTAGGTAACTACAAACTACTTAAGGAAAAGAGATATAATGCTATTCTAAACTGATCAATATAAAGCAACAAAATATTTATTTACTTATTAATAGTAAGGAGCTTCGCTCGAGTGGAATTAGACATAACAATAGTTCAGTTCACACCTAGTAATATTATATAGCCTATGTCACTCAATGAAGATGCAGCTTTCTAATGGTGAAAGAATTTTTGAAATCATTCCAGTAGTTTTTGTGTGAAAACGTTACAAACAAATCATTCCTCTTTATAATATTAGTATAGAAGATGTAAGCATCTTCTCCTTCTCCATATTACTGTCATACACCTGATGATACTACCGATGCAATGTCAGGCCAAGCAAGCAAAAATTGTTTTCGCTATCTGGATACAGGCTAGCGATGACCCGAGCGTCTCCGTTGGGTCGAGCCTCGACCATGCTTAATGGCCTCCTGGCATGGGATCTGAGTCTAGATTTGTTTTGTTGTTCGTCTGCTATATTTCGCAGAACGGCTGGTAAATACGTACAAATTATGAATATTATATAAATGCATTAGGGATATCTCCTTGTAATATTTATAGGTATATACTTGTAAATAAACTGAATAAACTGATTATCGTAAAAAGAATGTAATAATGACGTCTTGGTGAGCTTCAAACATTGAAAGATAAGTCATTGTACGCACCGTCAACACTTGGTAAGGTAATCCCAGATCTGAAATCCGAAATTCATTTACTTTAAGGCGCCTAGTGGTGCAAAATGACCTTGAGAATCGGTGCACACATTCTCACAAACGACAACAGCGCCTCTAACGGAAAACCTCAGAACTACCTTACAG
This sequence comes from Carterocephalus palaemon, assembly GCA_944567765.1. Lineage (NCBI taxonomy): Eukaryota > Metazoa > Arthropoda > Insecta > Lepidoptera > Hesperiidae > Carterocephalus > Carterocephalus palaemon. Next base: position 1,280,172 of record OX155663.1, read on the forward strand.
AGCATACAATGACATGTCATGAGGTACTGTATTAATCGCCTGTATAACCCGCGCAGATAGAGAATAGATCTGAAAATGGCACTTAAAATACAAGCACAACACACAACACAAGCAAGGGTACTTAAAACACTGGATTGTAAAATTTGCCTTTATTAATTGTGACATTTCAGAATCAGATTATAAAAATAAAGAACAATAGGATGGGAATGGTATCAAAGGTTTTATAAACCGCTTGGTCCAGCAGTGTCCTGGTCATCTGTACCCATTACTGGTTCAATTCCCTCCATGAATTGGTTAAAATCTTCCATGGACTGGTCACTTTCACAGTCCTGGTCTTCAGAGTCGTCACTTTCATCTTCGGTGTTGCTGTTCAATTACATCACAAAATGTCAACGTTCGTAACAAAAACTTAACGAAAATAAATAACAATCAAATGTAACGCAAACAAAAACAACAATATCAACGAAAACAACAATTACTCGGAGTGCGTCAAGTAGCTTAGAAAGCGAATCCCGACTGATTATTTGTTTGCAGCTCGTACTTCACTGTGTGAGTATAGACAGCGATAGAGAGTGAGCGAGAACGCATGCGAGAGGACGCCATTTTCAAATCTATTCTCTATCTGCGCGGCTTATACGGGGAAGTGTTTCAGTAGATGGCGTTTATTTTAAGTAATAATTGACCTAACAAAAAATTTATAGGAAGGTACGACAACGTAATGAAATTAGATTTATGCAATTTTTTTAGTTACTTAAAATAATAACAAAAAAAAAGTCATAAAAAAATAAAGAAAAAATTGAAAAAGAAAGGAAGTGTAACTGGAATTTGAACCCGAGTCTCTAGAGCGAGATTCTTACTCACTGCTAATGTCTATAATTTCCCCGTTATTGATATTATCTTTGGATTCTCTTTTCCTGTAATAAATACATATTATGACATAATATAAATATTATTAGCTTTTTATTTCATTTGCATAAAATAATAACAAAAAAAAAGTCATAAAAAATAAAGAAAAAATTGAAAAATATAGGAAGTGTAACTGGGATTTGAACCCGAGTCTCTGGAGCGAGATTCTTACTCGCCGCAAACTCCAATTACGCCATTTACAGCTATACGATTAGGGTTGAAAAACTGTGTACGTATCTATCTTTTTGTACTCTGCAGGATTGCAGAGAACAATGAAAATTAATAAATGTTTGACAAAATTTAAATCTTTACGTCATTCATGTGTGTGACGTTTGCTTTATATGAACACTTTTGATTTATTTCCCATGTTTATTTACAAAATAGGAGTCCGTTTACGCCCTTCTAACTTAAAAAAATACTTATAACGTTAAATTATTTATATAAATTAACCTAATGTAATAACCAATCAATAAAAGTAATGAAATAACGTTGGAATCTTGCAGAAATTTTGCGGCAGAAAGCGCGACACGCCCGTCTAGCAAGAGGCCTCAGCCGCGACTGTCGGTACACGGCGTTTACACACACATGCTCGCGAGTTATGTTCGAAAACGATGCGCAAATGAGAACAAGGGTTTTTTGGAAATTCTACAAAATGGATTTAAAAAGTGGTATAACTGATATATTGTATTTATTGTGATGAAAAATATATGTTAAATTGAAAAAAAAAACACGTATTTTAGAAGGGATTTGATTGTTTAGAAGATTATTTTAGAGGTATCTTCGTGATTTTTTTCTATCGAGTCAACATTAATGTATTATGTTTTGAAGGCCGTAGCAATCTAACATATATCCCCAAGAATACCATATATTTTTTTTATTTGATTCTCTGCAATGGTTCGTGTGATATCTTGTTTATAAAACTCGCGTTTAGCCTCTGTAGTCCTCTTAAGGTCTCCCAATAAGGTGTGGGTCGTTACGTGGTTTTCGCGAAACGTAACGTAACTAGTGATTTCGAAGGCATCACCAGTTTTAAAAACACGTGATTTTAATAACTAGTTATTTTTTAGAATTCTGTACAGTGATTCAGCATGGTGATTCTATCGAGTACTACTGTTATTTACGAAACAAAAATATTAAATGATTATCTACGTTATACGTTACATATTACAAGCTCTAAGTTTTTGGAGCTATGCAGTTACATCTTTAACGTATTATATTATGTAGTCTAAAATAATAGGTATGAAAATTATAAGCATTTAATTATTTTTGACTCCTCGTTCGGATAATCGTATCACCACTCGAGATTTCGGGAACTCTCGGCTCGTTCATTCGGTCAGGAAACTAGTTATTCGGCTACATGCACCGTTATTGAAACTAGTGACGTGAAATAACGCGCATACCTACGATCTCGTGGCGGAAACACTGAGATCATATAAAAGGAAATGGATTTGAATTAGGGATGCGCGACCGCGCACGCTATATCCGAAACCGTATAAATCTATAATATAAATATCTATAATATAAATCTAAAATACCTTTTATAATGCATATGGTCCGCCCCGGCTTCGCACGGGTATTTTATATAAAAATCAAAATTATAATACACGCACATAAACCCTATTTGCGTCAGGTTACTAAAAAAATAAAAATTTAACACGACTTTATTTTACATTATATAGATTATAACAACAGTTTCGTTTACGCCTAGTAATATTATATAGCCTATGTCATTCAGTGAAGATGCAGCTTTCTAATGGTGAAAGAATTTTTGAAATCGGTCCAGTAGTTTTGGCAGCGCACGCCAGAATAGCTCGCAGATGGTAGATTTTTTCCTACTTACCTACTTGACACTTATCGTCATATTTTGGACAATTCACACAATATCTTTATAAATTTTAGCCTGTGTGTTATTCTGATGTATAAGCTATATAATTGTAAAGTTTCATTAAAATCCATTCAGTACTTTTTACGTGAAAAAGTAACACACATCCATCCATACATACATACATACTTACAAACTTTCCTCTTTATAATATTAGTAGGATAGGATTAGTAAGGATTATACCTTATCAACAGCCTAAAATTTAAGTTTTATGCTTCTAGTTCTGAAAATGACAATACTTTCATACAACCTTTCATCTCCCTTTTCAACCCATTACAACACTTTTTTCCAATTAAAAAGTGTCTATGTCCTTTGTCAGGCTCTAGACTGTGTACCAAATTTCATTTAAATCGGTTCAGTAGTTTTAGCGTGAAAGCGAAACAGACAGACAGACAGATAGACACTTCAAAACCAAACGTCCAATTTTAATCATTCAAAGACCAAATATTATCTACTTAAACTGTAAATGTAGTCCAAAAAAAATTCAAGATAAAAAAATTGTTGTTGTGCCTCACTCGACATAGATAGGTATAGTGTGTCGCGGACTTTTTTATAGATATTTATAAGATCTACAATTAATTAGAACATTTTATGGTTCTATCTTTTATAGTTTAGGCAGCGTACGCAAAATAAGTAACTTTTCTGGTTGATTTTTTACACCTTGTGTCCGAAAAACCCAAATATCTTACGGAACCCTATATTTTTCCAAAATAAAATTTAGCCTATGTCACTCGGGGATAGTGTAGCTTTCCAACAGTGAAAGAATTTTTCAAATCGGTTCAGTAGTTTTGAAGCCTATTCGATGCAAACAAACAAACAAACAAACAAACAATCAAATCTTTCCTCTTTATAATATTAGTATAGATAACATAGCAAACAAGCTTGCAGCTCTACCCATTCGCTGCCGCCCATGTCAACTGTGACTGACTGAACATGAAACAAATAGGGACTAGGTTAGTCCAGTTAGCCGAGAGTTAATGAGAACAATAGTTGATCAGTTCGTTATTGAAGACTAAGAAATATTGTATATAATAATACAGCGGTGACAGCCCAGTGGCTACCGAACTCGCCTCTCACTCGAGCGGCCCGGGTTCAAACCCCAGCGGCACGCACCAATGCGATATGTGCACTTTTCTAAGATACTATGTGCGATTTAAGAAATTAAATGTCACATGCTATTGTGAAGGACACATCGTGACGATACCTGCATGCCTGAGAGTTCTTCATAATGTTCTCGAAGGCATGTGAAGACTGGTCAGTCACATGGCCAGCGTGGTGGACTACGGCCTAATTCCTCTTATTCTGAGACCCGTGCCCAACAGTGGGACAAAGAAAGTGTTGTGGTGGTGTTAAACTAAGCCCAGATATTTTTAATCAGCAAATTATAGGCAAATAACTTACTTTCTGGCTACATATAAAGTAAGCCACTAAGATAAGATTCGAAACCGCTGAGTTACGATTTATAGATGATGAATTGCTTCAATTTATCCGTCGTTCAACAGTATACTTTATTCGCTTGATCTAAGATCAATTTTGCGAGATATAGACTTGGTCGTAAATTATGGATTGATTTCAGCTTATAATCTATCTATCTAATCTCTTTAAACGAGCAATTCTTGTATATATTTGGAATCTCGGAATCGGCTCCAACGATTTTCATGAAATTTAGTATAGTACAGGGGGTTTCGGGGGCGATAAATCGATCTAGCTAGGATTCATTTTTAGAAATATTTTTTTTCGTGTTTTATCAATAATCAAAAATTATAGGCGACGCACCTTATTATAGAAAAATATAAAACTGTATACTTATAAGAAAAAAGAATAAAAACGTCAAGGCGCTGTCGCGCTGAAGTATCAAAACTTTTCGGTGGCTTTTATTTTCCATCGCCAATAATTTTGGGTTTCTGTATCGCAGTCACTGATCGCAGTACAATTTCATGCGAGCGAAGTCGCAGGTGCCTCTAGTATAATCTTAATATATATATTTTTCTTGTGTACGTGTGTATGACTGTGAACTCCTCCTAAAAAGGTGGATAGACGTTACTTAATGAAATTTTTTGTGTGTGTTCAAGGGGATTCGGGAATGGTTTAGATTCACAATTTGGTCCACTGGAAAATGTTTTTTAAACACTATTTTAGTATTTTTATTTTTAACCGTCGTTAATTGACGTGAAGCGTCCCGTCACTTTGACATTTTATATGGCAAAACAACGTTTGCGGGGTCAGCTAGTATATTAGGTAGATACGTAAAAAATGTAATTCAAGCAAAGATGGTCGCGGGCGGTTTGTGACTTCTAGTGGCAAAACATGGGCACTACCGTGCTTCGGAAGGCACGTTAAGCCGTCGGTACTTGATGACATGAGAACATTCGACACTGGGTTGGCCACTAAATCCTCCACCAGTCCTCATTGGAGTAGCGTGGTGGAGTATGCTCTAGAGTCTAGACCTTCCGCTGTATCTGTTTGTTAGTCACCGTATAGTGAAGTCCCTTAGTTTATTTATATCTGTAAATAAAAGGAGAAGCTGACTGACTGACTGACTGACTGACTGACTGACTCACTGACTGACTGACTGACTGACATATCAACGCAGGGCCTAAACTATAAGGGTTAGAAACTTGATATTTTGCACAGGGGTTCCTTTTATAACGTAGGGGAGCACTAAGAAAGGATTTTTGAAAATTCATCCCCTAAGGGGGTAAAACGGGAGGGCAAAGTTAATATGAAACTGCCGTTTTTGAAGTCAAGTGGGCAACCCGAACGCGGGCAGACGTCGTTAATGGGTCTAATTCTACGCGAGCGAAGCTGCGGGCGTCCACTAGTCAGTAAATGTTTCTCTCAAATCGTTCTTAGAACCACCCCGCGTCAATACGCTGGCAGAGGCAAAAGAATCTGCAATGACCTATTAAGGCGGGCGGGCCAAGGTCGCCCCGGCTCAATGGGGGAATGAATAGCGTTCAAACCGTGGCTTTACGCTGAAGTGCTACGGGCTTATTGCAGGCGAAAGTTTTTAAAGTTTCGCTCGAAGCTTTTTTGGTTTCACTTTTATGTTTCCCACAAAAAGAGTACGAACTACAAACTATTCTTCTAACTCTATTTTAAAAGCTTTTATTTAACTTCACTCGTATGTACCTATTCATTCATGTATTTATGTCCTGGAATCTTGCAATCAATATTTCACCCACTTCCACTGAAGCTATCGAGCTGAAATTTGGCACACATATTAGGTTCCGATGACAATGCATGAAAATAAAAATAAAAATTATAAAAGCTTTTTAAAAAAAAATTTTTTTTCAGAGTATAATTACGAGTATTCTTACTTCTTTTACTCTATTTTCTATTTTCTTACTGCGTACTTTTAACGTGATTCTACTTACACTACAGACTAATACACTTGTACTACTATGTATTCTGTGCCAATACCTATTCTAGTTCTTCTCGGCCTTCACTATATATAAGACTATACTAGCATTGAAAACAACCGGGACCGACGGCTTCACGTGCCCTCCGAAGCACGGTAGCGTCCTTGAAATTTAGAAATTAGCGGTCACCCATCCACAAACCGACCGCACCCGTTGCTTAACTCTTTCGATCACATTGAATCGACGCGAGCCATTGGCTATGGACGCTACAAGAACAAAGTATTGCAAATGTGACAATTCTCATTATTTGGTTATTTCGAATAGCAAACAAACAAGACTAGTGTAGTCTTCAGTAATTATTCTCTGTTCTCGCCTGGCCGCTTTGCTCTTGTAGAACGTTCTCTAACTAAATGGCAATTATACGCTTCGTTGACATGAAAGCCTCCCTACGAGTAAATATTACTGGTGAAAAGTGGTGTATACCTACGCCTACCCATTTTGGGGTATCACAGGCGTGATGTTATGTTTTTTAAATTGAAACTTTTATTACATCGTTCTGTAAATTTTGGCTTGTCTGTCGCATGTCGCGTGACGCACGTCGCATTACATTTTAAAATTGAATCTAAAATTTTATATTTTGTTGAGACACTGGGGAGCGAACCGCGACTCGCGGCGTAGAAGATTGTTTTTACCAAGCGTTGGACCATTCGACCAAGCGTACTTAATAGAATTTGTTGAAATTTAGATACATATATTTCGAACGGCTAATAGTGTAGTGACGCTTGTTATTTTATTTCCCATTATCATTCCAATTTTCCAAGTATAAAATTAAGATTATTTCATAAATGTTTAGTTAAATGTCTATAATGTGCAAAAAAGTTTCACTTTTACCGTGGTTTCATAAAACTACACAATTTTATTTTTACGGTAAGCCTTGGTAGCAGCGTCCATAGCCATAGGCTCTCGTCGATTCAATGTGATGTGGGAAGCAGTGGGAAGTCTATGGGTCGCAGCGAAGCCTTGGCAGTGTTGGTACTCTACCCAGGCACCGTACACAGATTCTACCACTCAACACTAAACAATATCAAGGCAGAGAAGCAGTTTCCGTTATCTGTAAAAAGTTGCGAATAAATTCCAAATAGCAGTGATTATAAGTGTTCATATTAACGGATGTCGGTGTCACACTTGGTGCGCTCACGACACGGCGTTGGGTAAGGTAGCGCTGGGTGATAAGCGGAGCGGGGGGCGGAAAGCGATTGTTTTATTAACACAGACAGACATACGGACCTGCTAAGTGGTCACCGTCGCCAATGGACACTTACGACACCAGAATAATGTACTGTCTAAATGGAGTGGCACAAATCCAGACTCCGAGATACTACAAGGATTTCAAGTTACAAAAACCCAATAATACTTTTGCTCGACCCGGGGATCGAACGTAAGACCTCTAGTTTAGCAGTCGTGCTTGCGACCACTAAACCAACGAGAAAGTCTCTAATAAAATGTATCATTTTCATATATTTCGTTATGCAACCACTTAATCATTTTAATTTGTTTTAATCTGCCGGTTAATTTTTTTGTCTCTCGAAGAACGCTGATGAATTATATCAAAGGCCACAATTGTGGCAAATGTAAATTATTCAAGTGCTTCTAATTAAGATAACACCGCAGGATATTTCTTTGTTAAACCTTTTTGGGGAAATAATACGTCTTCTTGTATTTTTACGAATACATTGTAGAAAATGAAATAGGTCCACTGTAGGACTTGCCTCCGGTGCCTCAAGAGAATACTGTTCATAAGCTGTATGAGCAGTAATTCTCTTTAACATAACATAAAACCTGCAAAGCATGTAACAAATATTGAAGAAATTATGATTTACACAATGCAAGAGTGAAGTTTTTTTTAGTTTGTTCTGTATGAAATAAAATAAATTAAGTTACATTTTAATAGTTTATTTAATTTTAGTTCTACTGTTTATCAGCTGGCATGGGGGAACAACGGACACATACCCGTCTTCCACCTCAGTGTATAGGGGCTGTCTGAAAACCAGCGCTACACGGGTCTATAGCCCCGCAGTAGCAGCAGCTGAGACAGCTCCTGTTGTCATTTTTTTTTAAATTTTTGTATTTCTTACCACTATTGCACTATGACAAACCTATCCCCACAGATAAAACATTTGAATTTGAATTTATTGACTTTATTAGTAATAATAAGTCAATGTTTGAAATGAATGGCTTTGAAAATCACTTATTCACATATGTATGTGAATTGTTTTGGTTTTCCCAGCCAAGTAGGTTACAAGTCACATAGTTTAATTAAAGGTGTAAACTCAGATCAATGAGACAGATGTAACTACAGCGATTAAACCTAGAAAAAAATATGGATGTATATAGCAAACCGGCATGATGATAATTCCGGGAAATCTAGCGTGTTACCCTGCCCTCACCTTAACCATTATATTACGCGGAACTGTCCCCGGAAAAGACATCCAATATTGCAGTCGTAGCGACTACGAGCTAGGATAGTGTATAGCGCATTTATGAACTGTTTTGTGAATATAATTATGTCAACAGTACGAATCTATGTACTGAAGTTGTACTGACCTACCTAAGTGATTCCATTTTTATGTGTACATACATAGGGCACTACCTATAGACGTCCCACTGTTGGGCATGGGTATCCCCCACAGCCACAGTTGCTAGAGGTCTAGAGCATACTCCACCACGCTGCTTCAACGCGGGTTGGTGGAGGGGTTAGTGGACAACCCAGTGTCGAATGTTCTCAAGCCACCCGAAGGTCTTCGACAAGGCTTAACGACTTTCTCCATCATTGAAAACAACCAGGACCGACGGCTTTAGGTGCCCTCCGTGCGTCCATAAAATTTTGCCACAAGCGGTCACAAACCGACCGCGCCCATCGTTGCTTAACTCTTTCGATCCCATTGAATCGACGCGAGCCATTGGGCTATGGACGCTACGTGCGTGCGGGTAGTTATGTTATTATTTGTTTGTTTCAGTGTCGTCGCTGCCGTCGCCGACGACGGAGGACGACGACGACGACGACGACACGACGCCGACGCGCGCCGACTCCGACGACGGGCGCGTCTACAAGAACCCGAGGAACTCGCCCTCGGCGCAGTGCCCTCGGGATGAGGAGCAGGCTACGATGCTGGTATGCACCACATTTATTATGTGATAACAGGTAGTCTCAAAAGGTAACCTTCGACCGTCGTCGCTGGGTCGAAAAGTCCTGGACTGAAGACCACGGATCTGTAAAGGTGCTCAGTTCTGTCGACTAGGACAGACCACCTGAAGAAGACGGCGGAAAACCGTTGGATCCATAAGTCACATGATCGGTCGTAGTGGTGTCACTTAGGGGAGGCCTATGTCCAGCAGTGGACCTCGTAGGCTGATGAATGGATTGTCGATCTCCCCCACAGAACAGATCTGTTCTGTGATCTCCCCCTAAATGCATATGATGATAGGCAATAGACAAAAAGTCAGTCACAAAATCATCGGTCGTCGATAGGTTGGTCAGGCGTGGCTTTGAGTCCCTGTAGCTCGGGACCAGAATAGTGCTGCCCCTGTCTGTCGTAAAAGCCGACTGTTTGTGGTTGCACTGCGTTGTGTAACCGCCTCTGCGCCCGTCTTGGGCGCAGAGTCAGAGGGCACCGGCGCGTTCTACAAGTAGTAGGGGAGCCCAAGAGGGGATTTTGCGGGATACTCAAGCGCGTAAGTTTAATATACAGTGGGATACCTTGTACCCGGTTAAGTACCTCCACCAAATATGAGCCCCATATATAAATGGGGCCGTCAAGGATAAAGGATCAGATTAGTAAAAAAAAAAAATTGTCATCAGAAATTCTTGAGCGCGTTAGATTAAGGTAGGGTGAGTTAATTACATGCTAAAAAGTGTATATTCCACTAATCTTACAATTTGAGAGTAACGTAAAGAAAGGGGAGGGCTACAACTTTGTAGCCCATATTCCACTAATCTTACAATTTGAGAGTAACTTTGTAGCCCTCCCCTTTCTTTACGTTACTCTCAAATTGTAAGATTAGTGGAATATACACTTTTTAGCATGTAATTAACTCACCCTACCTTAATCTAACGCGCTGAAGAATTTCTGATGACAAATTTTTTTTTTTTACTAATCTGATCCTTTATCCTTTACGGCCCCATTTATATATGGGGCTCATATTTGGTGGAGGTACTTAACCGGGTACAAGGTATCCCACTGTATATTAAACTTACGCGCTTGAGTATCCCGCAAAATCCCCTCTTGGGCTCCCCTACTAAAGAGATCCCTCCTGTAGCACCGGAGTGGGCCACCGAGGTTTTAGTGGGTGGAAGTCTCACATAACCCGGCGTCGCTTCCACGGAGCTCAGGTACCTTTTCAAGGGTTCCCACTCGTTAAACAAAAAGGCATGGCTTTGAAGAGATTCATCCTTGTTCGCAGGGTCAGAAGTGTCTGCGGAAGTGCTCGTCAGACGAAGACTGCAAGAGTAAGAAGAAAAAGTGTCTTTGCGACGGCGCGTGCGGGATGTCCTGTATCAAACCAGGTAGGTTCAGACTAAGATAAGGCTGACTTGAGCTGCAACCCATAGAAGTCGCACTGGGCACGGGTCTGCCCCACAGGCAAATCTACGGAAGGTCTAGAGTATACCACCACGCTGCTCCAATGCGGTTTGGTGGAGGGATTAGTGGCCAACTACAAAGTGTGGAGTACTTAATTGGATAATATGGATTAATGCTGTGTTGCTTAAAATAAGCCATTATGTTTAGTACAAAGTAAAGGATAAATAATGGTTATTGTGGGTTATCACTAAGAGATAGACATACCATCGCGGATTTGTAGATCTTTTTAAGGCGTACATTACTGTAGTACATTGTTTTGATCTATCTCGTAGGGTTCTGCCAGCATTTGCAATGTTAGCGCAAAAAAAATTTGTTTATTTACGACATCACATTAGAAATCTCTAAAATTATCAGTGTTTCTCCACTATATTATGCATGCTATATACATATAAACCTTCCTCTTGAATAACTCTATCTATTAAAGAAACCCTCATCAAAATCCTCTGCGTAGGTTTGATTCAAGAATCTCTATTTCCAGCAGTGGATCTTATAAGGCTGTGATGCCTTTTAAGCCTTAGTATATGTTGCCAGTAGCGACCATCCATTAGTTAAATTTATTTACTGGTTTACAATTTTAGACCAAAATATTTACCGACAGGTAATTTCCGGTAAGTACAGAAATGCTTGGCAGAAATAAAATATTACACATCCTTTGAGGCTAGGGTTGCCAACATCTTTTTCGACTAAATATGGTATTTTTCAAATAGAACTATTAAAATTTTACGCGCACATATTAAAACATTGTATTTTAAGGAATGAGCAAAAAAAAATATTTTTGTGAATTATTAATTTTTATACAAACTATATTTTTTGGCACTTCTTGCATTTCATAATAATCTGTTGTCTGCAGTATGTGTGTATATATCTGCTATATGATATGCCTTCTAGCAATCAAATTTTAAATAAATTAAAACTTATGTACAAATTAATTAAATAAGAAGCTCATTACTCCATCCAATTAAAATAAAGTATTTTTGTGTACTATAGGTACATATAGTACGAAATATAGCACAATACTATATATTATAGTACGGTTGGCAACCCTATTTGAGGCCGAGCATTACGATTGAAATATAGCAACTAGCAACCCTAATTGGTTTCAGAAGGCTTTGAAGAGTTCTCAACTTCTCACAGACTTTTTTCTCTACAAACCATTAGTGTTCAAGTACAGAAGCTTCACCGTTCTTACACGGCAATTAGTAGGGCGACCATTGAACTAAAAAAGTACTAGATGCGACGTGAAGACCGGCCATATTAATAAAACAATCTCAAGATCAGGGTCAGGTTGATGCTTATTAATAAACATTATTATTACAACATCATTTCAGGTTCTCATTCAAGTCTCATCTCAAACTTTTTTTTCTTTATGATATTGACATATATACATATCATACCTATGCTCAGCCAAAAAAACATTTCAAACAACATGAAATTAAAAAAGTAATAAGGTAAATTTAAAATAAAATTATGATTAAACCTTTTTTTAAATGTAAAATATATGATGATGATGAACTCATAATATATTTTAGTAGGAAAGGAAAAAATAATACTTAGCACATAATTAAACCGAAACAACTACTACATAGAAATATTTAAAAAGAATTAATCATAAAATAAATATGTCATCCAGAAAAAGAAAGATTACCTACTTAAAACTTTATTTTTATGTAATGACACAAAACCTTTTATTTTACACATACAAATCTCCACTATGCCGCATGACGACCGGACGTAGACGCAGACGCCACGCAATCCACAAATTAAAAAATAAATAAATTTTGTTAATAGGTGTTTGATACGAAATTTTGGCGCCGTATCTAGGTATATAATTTCTTTGTAGCTTAAAATACAATAGTGAGAAATACCCGTAATAAGTACCTATTACAATTTAAAATATTTTTTACAAACAGCTTTTTATTTATAAATTTTTTTTTTAAAAGTTTTATTTATTTTCATGTATTGTCATCGGAACCAAATATGTGTGCCAAATTTCAGCTCGTTAACTTCAGTGGAAGTGGGTGAAATATTGATTGCAAGATTCCAGGACATACATATATACATACAAGATACATACGAGTGAAGTTAAATAAAAGCTTTTAAAAACACTACATATTACTTTTCCCGACCCGGAAACCGTACCCAGGACTTCCAGCTTTGCAATCACACTATCAGATACTAGATATTTCAAAGCATAGAATCAGTTCTGTTGCAATAACGGGGTCGAGAGCAAAAAAGCTTTGAATAAAATTGGCTGTATGTTTTTCGGGACTGTAGTGGAATTTTGTTGGAATCCAATAAAATTCCAGCTTTGTGCTCGCGTGTTTGGATTAATCAAAATGGAATCTGCAATCTACGCGAGTACTCGGATAGAATACCGAGATGGAACAGTGATGTGGCTGTGATATTAGCAACATGGCACTAATTCCGGTTACACTTCTTTAGAGGCGACCATCTTAGTCCTCAAGGGTAGCAACACATCTGTGACTGACTTAGAACGAGACTCCTACTAACAAGTACTAACTGGACTATTACTAACACCAACCAACAGGACTAACTATCACTAACAGTCCCCAGTCCTCATACCTACTAACGAACTGACCAACTAATGTTCTAATTAACTCTCTCACCTAATTAGACTAACCATCCCAGTCCATAATTAAGTCTTGTTCAAAGTCAGTCACAGTTGTCATGGGCGTCAGCGGATTGGTGGTGCTGCAAGCTCGTTTGCTATCTTGTATCCATAAAATAAAAAATAAAAATAAAAAAATGGCTGAAATTCGGCGTCTTCGATGGCCCTGGTTCAAATACAAGCGCACAGATGACTAAGTTATGAGCGTTTTGATGTTAAGAAAATACGTTCTTCACGGTAGCATCAACCTTGTGAAACGACGGTAGATAAAAAATGTACGTTCATTAAAATAATAGGAACACATTTATTTTAAGTCTCCCACCACCACCCCATGGCCCCAATAACCATTCGGTTATACGGGCATAAGTGGCACACCAGAACTAGCGTTACCTATTCATTCTGATGATGCCTTTATGCATATCATTCTTATGATGATTCTATGCCTTCTTGATCTTCTACAATCTGACGTATCTTCTACAATCTGGGCGACATGGGAAAGTTAACTGCACATACGCAGGTGACTCGACCGATTTCAAAAATTCTTTCACCATTACAAAGTTGCATCTTCACTGAGTGACATAGGCTATATAATATAACTAGGTGTAAACGAAACTATTGTTATGTCTAATTCCACGCGAGCGAATCTGCAGGCGTCTATTAGTAGTTCTATAACTGAAAAAGAAAAACAGATTGACCGCAAATTTCGTTGAATTCCAGCATGTATCTCATGCACTCTCGTAATTACTATGATCAGAGCTGACTTTAAAGCTCTCAGACAAAGTGCACTCCGCGATACATCCCGGGGGATAGAGTTACCTTCTTTATTTATCGGGGATGCTCTGAAAAGACGCATGAAACTGAACTTCACGTGAAAAACATAAATTACGGTCATTTTTATGGAGAACTAGTGGACGCCCGCAGCTTCGCTCGCGTTGCACATTCACTAACTTCAAAAACGGCAAAGCTTCATACTAACTTTGCACCCCCGTTTTACCCCCTTAGGGGATGAATTTTCAAATTTTTCTCGCCGTAAAAACCATCCTTGAACTTCAACGAACATTTAAAAAAAAGAATTGGCCAAATTGGTCCAGGCGTTGTTGAGTTATGCGCTTACCAACACATTTTGCGATTCATTTTTATTATAAAGAATATACAGCGGGTACAACCATAATTACTTGTATGAGGGAGACATTTTTACTTTAATATTTTACAATACAATATAATACAAAAATACTTTATTGTACACCGTAGAAAAACAAATACAGACGGATAATTCTCGACAAGACACCACTCCTAAATGGTATGGTACTTAAGTTGAACTGAAAAGTACTAGCAATCTCACTAAATTTAACACTAAAAGACAGACTGAGGTAAATTCCCCAACAGTGTAAATATTAAATCGCTTCCACGACGCCATCTTGCAAGTTCTTTTCACTTTAAAGCGTAAACAGACTTGAATTTGAACTCGGTAGGGTTGTCACCTTGCTATTCTGGCAAATGTAGATTTTCTGTCATACCTTTAAAATAATATCTACTTATAGTTACTTGGACCACCACCACAACCCTTTCTTTGTCCCACTGCTGGGCACGGGTCTCCTCTCTTAATGGGAGGGGTTAGACCTTAGTCCACCACGCATTAATTCTTAATTACTACTTAGTTGCAAATTCTTTTCTTAAACTGCATTGTTATCGTGCTTCATTTTTATGCAAGCTGTAACTCTATAAGTTAAATTATATGTATGTATTTATAAACTTAAGGCACAGAATAATACATAGTACAAGTACTTAAGGCTTAATCTAACTTATTCACATATAATTTTGCTGGCGGTTCAGGTAATAAACAAATAATTAAGTCACTCGTGTCATAGATGTTCAATTGTTTTCTGTGTATGTCCGTTACCCGCAACACAGGCCTAGGGCTATCGCGGGGAAGTGAGCGTGTAGCGTTTATTTATTAATTTAACATTAAATTGTAAACAGTGGAGACAACCCTACCTGTTACGAGAGCTTAAGCAAACGGCATGTTTCCTATCAGTTTGTAGGTCTCCACACTTCCTACGGACACTATAATGCTGCACCATTAGGGACTTCACTCTGAGTTACACAACCATCCAGTCGATTTTAATTTAAAAAAAATTTTGAGCCGTCACGGGACGCCTGGCAGATGTGAAACATCGAAATTATTTTGTACAAGTAATATGTTAAAGTACAGATTATGACAGGAACTAAAACATATTAGAAAAAAAAATACCTAATAAAAAAAAAAATTAAATTACTTATTATATTTTATTAATAATAAAATAATTTCCGACCGTCATTTGTCGGAACTGTATAGTATATTTATATTCGCCCCGCTCGCCACGCCAAAAATTTGGTTTGCCCTCCGCCTAAAGATGTTTCACATCAAAAACTTAAAATTACTATTTCTAATCTCTCTCGTTGTCATAGTAAAGGGAGTAGTTGGTCCATTGGCAAATGTTTACCCCTGCCTACCCCTTTGGGGTATATACAGGCGTGATATCGATATTTGCGATTGTTTAGCTAAACATTTTTCCTATTTCCTTGAATTGGTCTTAATCAAATGAATTTAACACTATACATATAACTATATCTAATAATAATAATTAATACTAATATTAAAAGATTTGTTTGTAATGTTTTCACAGAAAAACTACTGGACCGATTTCAAAAATTATTTCACCGTAAGAAAGCTGCATCTTCACTGATTGACATAGGCTATATAATACTTATTACTAGCGAAGCTGCGGGCGTCCACTAGTTGTATTGTGGATATACTAATTTGAGCGTGATTTGCCGCTAATATTAAATTGCGGCAGACATGTTGATCCGCCTGCAATTAACCGCTTAAAGGTTTTAATTAAGCGCTTACAGCGATTCGCTGAATAGGTTTATCGTGTACCGTATTGGAGTATTTAGCGGTTACAAGGGCAATACTAGGCTGGTATAGATCTTTTTAAGCTAACTGTAGACTGCGACTTCGGCCGCGTTCAAAATAGCTTATGGCACTCGGTTATAACGTAGCTTGTGGTGCTTCGGAGGGCACGCTAAGCGAATCTACCGCAATCTAAATCCACGCAAGCGAAGCTGCGGGTGTCCACTAGTTATCTATATAAGTATGTATTTAAAAATCAATGTATGTCACTGTAGAGTCCATTGTCCAATAATGGCTCGCGTCGATTCAATGTGATCGAAAGAGTTAATCAACAACGGGCGCGGTCGGTTTGTGGATGGGTGACTGCTAGTGCTAAAATTTCATGGACGCTACCGTGCTTCGGAGGGCACGTAAAGCCGTCGGTCCCGGTTGTTTTCAATGTTGGAAACAATCGTTAAGCCTTGTCGAATATGAATGCCTTGAAAACATTCGACACTGGGTTGACCACTAACCCATCCAATCCGCATTGGAGCAGCGTGGTGGAGTATGCTCTAGACCTCTCGCTGTGTCTGTGGGACCGTGCCCAGCAGTTGGATGTTGCTGGGTTGCAGCTATATTGCCATACACCGAGCACAAAGACTTCGAGCCTGCTGGGAAGGCAAATCCCAACAACACTAAGCACGACCCGGGAATCGAACCCAAGACCAGCTGCAGCGCTTGCAACCACTTGACCAACGAGACAACAGACGGAAACAGCTTATAAACAAAATGTGCATAGTTTTATAATATCTGGATATCTCTCTGAAATACACTCTTATATACATCCCAAACACGTGCAAACTTTCAATTCAGTGCAATATCTGACATGTCTTTAGAACATCTCCCGACTTTTGAATAACACGCGAGCCCACGCGTGGTATAAATGTTATTTTTATGCTTAAAAATAACTCTTTTCAATAGCATTAAGAACGTTTCTCATTGCAAGCTAGGGTACGACTAACAGAGACAACTAAGTACTCGCTAATGATCTTATTAAAAATATCTAATTTTTCTGTGACGTAGCAAACGAGTATGCAGCCATCCGATGCCATCCATCCATGATATTGTGACAAACTTTGAATATAACTCAGAGAAGGGCTGAGAGAGTAAATTTAGTTAAAAATTCAGTTCAGTTAAAATTATTGTATATTATAGTTGGAATGTCGACTAGTTTCAGTCAATTAAGTAGGAGACGAGTAGTATATCCAGTGTACGCCGTACACTGCCAGTGCGTCAATCTTGTAGTTGGTCATCGTAAATGACCGGAACTAGTTGACCGACTTATTTCCTTGCGAGTAAGCCGGTTAGCTTCCACTCGTGACACCTTTTGTATAGTAATTATACTGTTAAATTAAAAAAATAAAAGATTTTACAACTTTTTTTTTATTTTCGTGCGTTGTCATCGGAACCAAATATGTGTGCCGAATTTCAGCTCGATAGCTTCAGTGGAAGTGGGTGAATTATTGATTGCGAGATTCCAGGACAAATATACATACATACATACTAGTGAAGTTAAATAAAAGCTTTTAAAAAAATACAGTTTGATCGCATCTCGCATGCTCTACGGCCAGAGCCTTAGGTAACTCCATTCAGTCTACCCAGTGTTGAATACTCCGCATCCAATATTCACTCTTTCAGACTAGCTCTCCATGAACACATAGAATCTATCTAGGTCAAATATTCTTGTTTCCGCATTATGATTCGGTCCGGCATTGAGGCGAGTTCTGAGTGAGACTTACTTTGAGTTTGGTAGTAAGTATGTAGTTTAAATTTAGATAGCAAACGAGCTCGCAGCACCACCTACTCGCGTCAAATTACTTCGAATACAAGCCACAATATCGCTGTCACTCTCTATATACTGTGTCCAAGCGGCACACACAAATAAATTTTCTATGTTATATGCAATTTAATTTTATGACACGTGCTGTAACGGTGAATAAAAACATCGGAGGAAACTTGCATGCCTGAGAATAATAGTCCTCGAAGATAAAGTCTGCCAATACGCAATTGGCATTTGGTGGACTGCGGCCAATCCTTTCCTATTTCGAGAGCAAACCCGAGCCCAACAGTGGGTCAAAGAAAGGGTTGGGGTGGAAATCGGATTGGTGTGGGCAGATTTTTCCAACCCTTTGTAGCTGCATATTTTAGTTAGGCGTCGTCGACACGAAATGTTGCAGACCGTACACTGGATGTGACTTATTATAAATCGGTCGATTAAAAACCGCAGGGGTATGAACAGTCCGTTATACATATAAATATTCATGAGTTTTATACCAGCGACAGTGTTATGAAGTAGGTAAATATTCAGAGTATAATTCACAACGTTTACACAAGGAGATAAGCCCGCCGAATGCTACTATGAATAATTTTGAATATTAAATGTTATCCAGAACAGGTGGAAACTTATTCAACATTATTCATTAGCTTTAAGTTTTCAGTAAACAATTAATTGCGAAATTAATTTGCTGTCTCTTTGTGCATTATTTACGAGTACGGGTGTGTTTTGAAAGCCTTTTTTTATTCATCTGAGTTTGAAAGATGTAACGCAGATAGCGAAGGGTATATTTATAAATTATTATTCCATACTAGTGGACGCCCGCAGCTTCGCTCGCGTAAATTTAGAAATTTAGATCAATGACGTCTGCCCGCGTTCGGTTTGCCCACTTCACTTCAAAAACGGCAAAGTTTCATACTAACTTTGCACCCCCGTTTTACCCCCTTAGGGGGTGAAATTTCAAAAATCCTTTCTTAGTGCTCCCCTACGTTATAAAAGGAACTCCTGTGCAAAATTTCAAGTTTCTCAGTCAGTCAGTCAGTCAGTCAGTCAGTCAGTCAGTCAGTCAGTCACCTTCTCCTTTTATATATATAGATACATTCATCCAGTGTTATATAAATTGATTGTACCTAGCTCTAGACCAGCCTTTCACAAAGTGGGCGATAACGCCCCCTTGTGGGCTGCAGGCCTAAAGGGGCAGTAAGAGACCCAAAAAAAAATTGGGGCATCCTACTGCGCTCAGATTTCAAGTTAACTCTAGCGAGTTATAGTTAAAAGTCTCGTTTAGAATTAATGTTTAATCTCCGCTAATATAGCTCACAATAATTAATTGATTTAATGGGCAGTAGACAAAATAAGTTTGGGAACCCCTGCTAGACCAAGTAAAGTATGAAAATCATTTATGGCGAACTGTGTTCGCTTTTACAATAAAATACCTGAAAATATTACTTGTCTCAGAAAATAAATTTAACACAAATATGTACTCGTACTTCAATTATAAAACAACTACTTCTATACTAGGTAAGTATATAAATACGTAAGACACTTTTTCGTTGGCCCTGTCTTATAGATTCAAATTCCTTTTACCTGAGGGAAAAAGGTTCGATGAAATTGATCCCGGTATCGCCGTAAGGTTCCGGGAAATTATGTCTTCCTTAACCACGATATACTTCGAGGTTAGCTAATAAATATTTTGGTGTAGTATACGGAGTAGCGTCGATTCAGTGTGATCGACATAGTTAAGCAACGCGGGCGCGGTCGGTTTGTGTAACCGCTAGAGGCAAAATTTCATGGGCGCTACCGTGCTTTGGAGGGCACGTCAAGCCGCCTCTGCCTACCCCTTTGGAGAATTATAGGAGTGATGTTAGTTTTTTATATAATTAAGTTTTTTTTTACATTAACACACGGCTATCTGACACCAAAATAGGCGCGAGCCTGTGATATGGGTGTCAGAGACTGATATACATACATACATAGTTTTAAATACATACTTGAATAGATAATATTGACATCCAGACACAGAACAAACACAAGTAGAAAAAGTAAAAAATAGGACGAATATTTGTCCTTAGTGGGATTCGAACCCACGACCCCTGGCGCAACAGGTAGGGTCACTACCGATTGCGCTTTGGTTTGGCGATGGTATTTATTCTATTGAATACTAGTGGACGCCCGCAGCTTCGCTCGCGTTACACATTCACTAACTTCAAAAACGGCAAAGCTTCATACTAACTTTGCACCCCCGTTTTACCCCCTTAGGGGATGAATTTTCAAATTTTTCTCGCCGTAAAAACCATCCTTGAACTTCAACGAACATTTAAAAAAAAGAATTGTCCAAATTGGTCCAGGCGTTGTTGAGTTATGCGCTTACCAACACATTTTGCGATTCATTTTTATTATATAGATTCATTTTTATTATATAGATTATTTATCTATCATTCAGGTTGTCAATTGTGACGAAATATGAAATTACCTAGAAGTTGTGAAATGCGCCCACTATTTTAGGTACCATGTTCAAAGTATACCTACCCAAATACATACAGCTAATATCAATTGTACAAAACCCAATAACTCTATGCCCCTTTGCCCAGCCGGGGATCGAATCTGGGAACTCCGCAGTCAGTGGCCCAACAGACAGTGCGATTGGGTATAATCATAATCATAATGACAGTAAAATTATCATCATCATCGGGGCTTAGCGCGTTTCTTTTTGACTATAAATATTATTCATAGCGTATTCACCGCAATATTATTCTCCTATGTAAACATTGGGAATCCGACTTGAATATTTACAAAGGAATGTTTTCACATTTTATGAATATTAATTATTTAAGATACGAATACAATATTCTCGTAGCACGGTGAATTAAGAATAGAATAGAATAAGTTTATTTTATTTAGCTGGTCGTAGTTTTGTCGTAGCTGGTCGTACGAACGTTCATAGTTTTCAAATCGCATTTTACTTTGAAAATATTCACCGCGCGTGGGATGTAGGTACCTGCCCTGCCTGCTGGCACGGGTCTCCCCCACAGACACTGCTGCAGGAGGTCTAGAGCATACTCCACCACGCTGCTCCAATGCGGATTGGTGGAGAGGTTAGTGGCCAACCCAGTGTCGAATGTTCTCAAGCCACCCGAAGGTCTTCGACAAGGCATAACGACTGTTTCCACCATTGAAAACAACCGGGACCGACGGCTTAACGTGCCTTCCGAAGCACGGTAGCGTCCATGAAATTTTGCCACTAGCGGTCACCCATCCATAATGTTCACATAAAATTCCTTCAGCATAGAGAATAGAATCGGTATTTGTATTCATAAAGCATTCGGAATTTCTCGAACAATTCAATACGCTTTTATAAGTTCTTGAACTTACAAACTTTGAATATTGGATAAAAATTCAAAGAAGTATGCACTGACATTTCAAGTTCCATTTTTATTGCTCTTCTCTTTGTTGGCATTCACAGCACAATAGCTCGCTCGCTTCGATCGTATGTGATCGGCCGAGTCAAGCAACGACGCGGCGACGGGCGCGGTTTTTGTGGATGAGTGACAGCTAGTCAATGATACTATAAGGGTTGACTCACAGTGGCGCAGAGTCGAAGCGACGCGACGCGTCATGTTTTTCCGCCTACAGCATATTCAGCTCTATTGCTCTATTATTAAAGCACAGCTCGACTCAAGCCCGCTCGACACCAGCCGCGCCACTATATTTACATAGCAGAAACTAACTTGAACTTGTACTTAAATAATAGAGCAATAGAGCTGAATATGCTGTAGGCGGAAAAACATGACGCGTCGCGTCGCTTCGACTCTGCGCCAGTGTGAGTCGACCCTAACGTTACAAGAGGTAGATACGAGTAGGTACGCACCTAACGCGTGCCGTGAATTGGTCGTACTTGTGACCATTGCAGTCAGTCGGGCTGTGACCCGTCATTGCTAACAGCATTACGCCTGTATTTCCCCGAATAGGTAGGCAGAATATAAGAGTATATTATTATGTAAAGTATTACACTTCGTGAATTTCACCTTTCACCAGTTATTTTGGCCCTTGGTAATATGATGAAGAGCCTACTGTCATTCACCGGGCACAACTGCGTGCTACTACTGGGAATCCAATATAAAAAATCCCAAAACCCTATATTTTTAACGACATGGGAACCGAACCCAGAACCTCTTAACTTCGCAGACACGCGACTATTAGACCAACGAGGCACTAATTCAAATCATTATAAAAATAATTCTCACCATTTTAAAATCCACTTTAAAGCCACAGTCTAAGGAAGCCGCACAGAGAATAAAGCGCGCTCAAGTTCCCGCCATAAAATAAAAGGCCATTAAGGGGCTCGTAAATTGTTCCCACAATAGCGTCGCGAGGAAGTGCGGCAACATTTTGGCCGTAAATCCTCGACGTAGTTCCGGTTCCAGTTCCGGTCGTCTCTAGAATTCCGGTTCTGTCTCGCGAGTTCCGATTTCAAAAGTAGTTAAGTTATCTCACCCGGATTTGTATGCAACTAGGTTTTGGTTCGCCCATTTTTAGCGTAGATGTAGTGTAGGGCCTGAAGATAAGCTACTTTTTATCCCGGAAAAATACACGGTTCACTTATTTTATCATGTGCCCTTCATCCACTCATGTCTTCATTTACATCTTACATATTATTATTTTATTTTATTGTTTATTTTTATTTATTTGCCATAGAGTAGTGTAGTGGCTTTACAGATAAGCCAACGTTTCAAAAATTTTGCGCACAAAGAATTCTATGATAATATTATGTCTGCAATATATTCGACAAGGTGGACAGACGACCTGAAGAAGACGGCGGGAAACCGCTAGTTTCAGAAGGCACAGGACCGGCCGGAGTAATGTCGTTTAGGAGAGGCCTATGTCCAGCAGTGGACCTCAAAAGGCTGATGGATGGATGGATGGATTATGTCGCCTCTTAACCAATAATTGTGGTAGTTATAGAGTACGTAAGTAGCCTACTAAGTACCTATTAGTCTAATAAATTGTAACATTTTCATTGAATATGACTGTAGCCTAAATACGCCTCGAGATCAATCGCAATCGCAATCGATAGACGCCTCACAATAGACTCGCACCGTCGAAGCACATTTTAGCGCACAATACCAAAGCTCTGGAACAGTATCGCTGATCCCACTGGGAACTCAATACCGAAATGCCACGTAAAATACAAATTGAACCTATTTTAGTCTAACTTGAGAAGGTTCCACCAAAATTTTCTGTCGATTCATTCATTCCATTCTAAAAAACAGTGTGGGCGAACAGGGATGTTATCTCTCTCGTAACCGAAACATTCGGATATCCGAAATAAAATCTATCCAAAAATTTTACCGTATTAAAGTTTATAAATTATATAAATTCAAGACACAGAGTCCAAAATGTTATACATAGGCTTTCTGCTATGAACAGGTCGTTTTATATTTTTTCTGTAATTATAGTGTAGTTAGGTATCTACCAAATGATAACCGAAACAAAAATCACCTTTACGTATTTGGTATTTACAATCCCTTATAAGCTGTAGCTTATGCTATCCAAAACTATCTGATAATCTTTTAAATATATAAAAAGGAGAAGCTGACTGACTGACATATCAACGCAGGGCCTAAACTATAACGGTTAGAAACGTGTTTTGCACAAAGGTTACTTTTATAACGTAGGGGAGCAGTAAGAAAGGATTTTTGAAAATTCACCCCCTAAGGGAGTAAAACGGGGGTGCAAAGTTAGTATGAAACTTTGCCGTTTTTGAAGTTATTCGAATGAAATTCAGTATGTAGGTTTTTCATTGAAAGTTTTCATCGAAAATCATCCCTTAAGGGGGTAAAATGGGGGTGCAAAGTTAACTATTGTTATGTCTAATTCTACGCGAGCGAAGCTGCGGGCGTCCACTAGTTTGTAATAATTACACTCGCTGCCGTATTTGAAACCGATATATTACTCCTATACCTATTAATATCCGTATCTAGATCCGAAATTTAATTTCCCGCTCGTATCTAGAGACACGAAATACAGATAATAAAGGGAGACAATGGGGGCTCGAGCACCGAAACTGGGCTCTCCAATTAACAAAAGCGCAAACAGAAGTACGAAGCGCGGGGCGCCCGCAGAACGCTCGGAAATTCGGAATAATGCCTTATTTTTAGCGAAACGTCGGTAAAAACGTCTATCAGAGGCTACAGAGTCACGCCCGCGAACACCCGTATGTGAATGCGACGTTTTTATTGCGTATTGCGTGAAATGTACCTACAAAGCTGTAATAATCGTTCGATTTTTAATCGATTTTTGTTGGATTGTACTTCTTCCAAGGGATCGATGTAATTTTTTTGCTTGTTGCTTTTACGTGTTCTCCTATCAATAAAAATAACAGCTGAGCGTAGAAATAATGTCGTGGGAACTTAGGCTATAACATGCAATGTCCAACAGGATAATCACCAATGAACGAAAACTGAACGACATCTAAACCAAATTTGGTTGTCTATACTGGTGGCATGGGCTGGATTGAGCTCTATGGTGCACCTGTATGGTCGGGCAGACTCTCGAGCAACCGGCGAAGCCAAGATCAACTTAGTCCAGCGAATTATAGCAATAAGAGTTGCTTGAGGTTACTAGAAAGAGTGTTAAATTATTAATAGTAGTAGTGTTATACCGCAGCTTCGCTCGCGTGGAATTAGACATTCACTAACTTCAAAAACGGAAAAGTTTCATACTAACTTTGCTCCCCCGTTTTACCCCCTTAGGGTGTGAATTTCCAAAAATGCTTTCTTAGTGCTCCCCTACGTTTAAAAGGAACCCCTGTGTAAAATTTCAAGTTTCTAACCCTTATAGTTAAGGCCCTGCGTTGATATGTCAGTCAGTCAGTCAGCTTCTCCTTTTATTTAAATAGATTAGTAGTAGTGTTATGTATATTATTAGTCATATTTAACGTTAAAGTTGCAGCAAAGCGATTACTATTCGGTGACGCCGTAAAGGTCTTTATGGCCGTACAGCATTCGAAAAAAAAACGGAGCGATTATAGAACGCGAGCTATTCAAAAATGGAACTGAACAGAGTGTGGCACAAGCGTGACTCTGAAACCAGTATACCGCCTTATTTTAAGCGAGATGACGGTAAATACGGTGTTATTTGTAGTCGGTTGGCGGGCGGTATTTTCTTTGTTTAGGGTATATTTTATTTACACTTTTCTTCGCGGCAAGATTGGTCTTGCTTTATGAGGTTTGAGAAAGTTTTTCATATACTGTACTTTAATGAATAAAATGTGACTTTATTGTTTTTTGTTATATGAATGAACGTCATACAATATTCTAAGATAATATAAGAGGTTAAAGTGAATATTTACAGAGAAATAACCACATACCATTGCTCTAAAATGAACGACAACATTTAATAAGTTTAACTCATATTATTATTTTATTAAAAAACAATACATAACACAATATACCAACCGACCACAAACTCGTCCCGCGACTTCAGCTTGTCAATTGCCTTTGACGTGAAGATGAAGGCCTACACATACGAATAGATGAAGGCCTACACATACGAAAAAAAGTGTGACGTCATCCACCCGTACCGCCAAACGTACCGCCAAGTGTTACGTCACCCGTACCGCCAAACGTACCGCCAAATGTTACGCCAAGCGTATTCATTAAATTTTAGTCTGTAACCCATAGCAACAGAACTAGTTAACTAGGGCGGATACATTTATCTACGAAATGTTACCTAGCTTACACACCTTTGCTTTCTATATAGATAGGCTTGATATTATAATGTTTTACATACGGAATGATGAGGGGAACGACACGACGCTTTACTTGTGTGCACCCCCTCTTTGTATGCGAATGTAGCTTAAATATTTGCCTTACATATCATACGCTCTGTTTTACCAAATCTCTGTACAGTATTTACTGACTGAGGCTGTTTGTGCAAATACATGAAATTGAGCTCAGAATTTTAACAGTCTCTTAAAATGCGACAGAGTTTTATAGACGATGTTAAATCAGCATTCATTACATAACATCATCAAGCCAGTATAGATTCAGGTTCATTTATTTTTCATTATTATGGTATTTTTCATTGGTCATTACATTTTTTTTATCTATAAATGATTTTGACACTTTATTTAGTCTAGTGCTGTTATGTAGTTATGTATACCTACAATTTTTCTTTACAAACAAATTATAATTATTGCATACTTATGTACATAATATTTTTAATAATATACTATTGGACGCCCGCAGCTTCGTTCGCTTGGAATTGAAATAACAAAAGTTTAATTTTTGAAATCGGTACGGTAGTTTTTGTGTGAAAACATTACAAACATTTGTTTCCTCTTTATAAAATTAGTATAGACTAAGTTAGTTAGTAAGTTCAAACGCTAACAATATCACGCGTGGAAGCCCAAACCTGTTCACACCATGCTCACCAGAGTTCAGCTCAATGTTTACTCACCCTAATGTTATTACAATAACTTAAGGATACCACAAAGCCGACCTCCCGCACTTCAATATGGAGATGTTGCGCAAACAACGTGTACGGTTGACGTAAAAGGGTTTAAGCAGCACTTAGGGCTGCCTTACAGCGAACAAAGTCCACATGAACATGAGCCCGTGGCGGGGTGGTCAGTAACCCTGACTGCGGGATCCCTGGTAGCTGGGGCAGACGAAGATTTATTATACTAGAGAAATATTGGCAATAGAAACATCAAAGCGTGACCAAAACTTAATTACACGAGTATGCGTGTTATGTGCATGTGTGAGCAGGTTGTCTAACTATACTATAAATATTCATTTCAATCCATCTTAAAATTTACTGCTACCTATAATAAATCCTTGATCTCGCAGTAGCGAGTCTGTTAAGTTTTTGCTTTTCATATGGTATCCACAAAGCGGTACGCAACTTATTCAAAGTTCAATGTTTTAATAGTAATTAGTCTGCAGACATAAGTTATGCATAACTAGATAAGACTTATGTATCAGACAAACGAAACTAATGAATCACATGTGTTGTATCTTCAGAAACTAAATAGTCCATTGAAAAGTTACATTTTGGGTTGCGTTTTTTAGAGGACGCAATTTTATTTTATTGATGTGTAGGGGGGGGGGGGGGGGGGGTCAGTGTAAAGCTAAAACCAAGTTTGTGGGGTCGCCACCCTTGTCCCACGGCCGCCATCTTGAAAATAGGGGTTGAAATGGTTTTTACGATATATCTCTTAAACTAATTATCTGATAAAAAAAAATTGTCAACATTTTTTGTTGCAAATTAAATTCTCTACAACTTTGGTTTAGTAACTTTTTGTCGTAGAACTATAAATAAAAAAATTATAAGCGAAATCCATTTAGAGTTTGCAAGTGGAACGGCTTTGTTTCTTAACAAGAAAGTTGACCCTGCTTTGCTCACTGTAATTGGTGAACGTTTTTTTATCTCTTTATACGGTGGTAATAAAGATGATAATTCATATGAGCAGTGAGAGTGAGTGAATATGAGAATTAATAAATGAAAATGAGTTATATTTACTATATTTATATTTATGCCAAACTAGTGGACGCCCGCAGCATAGAATTGGACATAACAATAGATTCGTTAACACCTAGTAATATTATATAGCCTATGTCACTCAGTGAATATGCAGCTTACTAATGGTGATAGAATTTTTTGAAATCGATCCAGTAGTTTTCGTGTGAAAACATTACAAACAAATCTTTCCTTTTTATAATATTTTTTTAATATATATACTTACTTTTTATAATATATACTTAGACATGTGTAGTTGAACATAATATAATTTTCACAATTATTTTTGTCTGACTGTTAGTCAGACACGTCTGGCAGTGTCTCCACTTTCGTGGAGACTCCAAACTTGGGCTTAGCGATAAGGCTCTGTACAGACGGCAGCAGGGCCGGATTTAGAGGTCTGGAGGCCTCGGGGCAACAAAGGAGTGGAGGCCTCCTGGCCACTAATTATTTTCCAAACGAGATGAACACCTTTTTTTGTTTACTAGTGTTTACTCGTACTAGTCGGAATATGCAACATTTTGTTTTCGAAGTCTGTTGTGGGGGCCCCTCTTTTGTGGAGGCCCAGGGCTGTAGCCCCGGTTGCCCTCCCCTAAATCCGGCCATGGACGGCAGTGTACTAGAAAGTAGGTACCTAGAAAATCCCAGTTTAATTCTGATCCGGATTAGAATTAGTAGAACTAATCAGGACAATCCGGATTAGTTGATCATTAGATCAATAGACTAATCAGGCTTAATCCGGATAAATTGATCAGTAGATCAATAGACTAATCAGAACTAATCCGGAATAGTTTATCGTAGATCAATTGTCTAATCAGTACTAATCTGTATTAGTTGATTAGTAAATCACTGGACTAATGAGGACTAATCCGGATTAATTGATCAGTAAATCAATAGACTATTCAGGAATAATCCGGATTAGTTGATCAGTAGATCAATAGATTAATCAGGACCCGGATTAGTTGATACATATAACAATACATAGTTTATCCAACAAAATTACATCCCTCTATAATTTATAACCCCTATTATCTGTAGTCTATGGACTTAGATAAATCCGACCAATTATTCACAGGGTGTTCCTGTCGGCCATTAGTCAGAAATTCGTTGACAAATTAAACAAGCTTATCCAATGATTTGAGAACTTAACCGATTAGGTTAATTTTGATCTAGTCACTATAAATTATATAGCAAAATCCCGCGCCGCGTCTGTCTGTCTGTACATGATAAATTAAAAAAAAATTGAACGGAATTTCATGCAGTTTTCATCAACAGACAAATGAGAAAGTTTTATATGTACAATTTGTTAAGTTAGTTAAGTTAAAAATGGCGAAAAAAGTCAAGGTAGGCCGAGAGAGAAAAAAGCCGGAGGAAAAAACTCTCGGTACTCATTTAAAATTCAAATTAATTTGTACAGAAAAATGTACAGTATGTCCATGACATGATCAGGACAGACACGAGACAGCCAATCGTGTATGACAAGAATCACCCCATATGCCACCTGCTTACAATATTTAGTAAAGGAAAATCATAGTAATAGAGTGCCAAGAGATAGACGATATTTAACGAATATGAGTCGCAGTCAAGCGATTATGTCACGCGAGTGGTTTAAAAATAGAGCCCCAGAACACAATCGCTTACGATCACACGCCTCCCGCTCGCAAGCCGCAGAAGTTGTACAGAAATCCTCAAGTTTGTTAAATTAGCAATTCAACCTCAAACTACCGTAAGCGGGTTAGTTCAGGGCAGTTCGGGACAACTGAACAAGCTGCTAACTAATTCTCGCTGACTAATCTAGTCTCGACTGTTAAGCGTCCATGTCCCAAAGGCTCACGTCGACCGAGTTAAGCAACGACGGGCGCGGTCAGTTTGGATGCGATACCGCTATTGGTGAAATTTTCATGGGCGCTTAAGTGCTTCAGAAGGCACGCTCAGCCGTTGGTTCCGGTTATTTTCGTTAATTCTAGTCCAAGAAATTCGGGTGGCTTGAAAACTTATGTATGTATGTATTTACGTATGTATGTAACGGAATCTTTGGACGATTTTCGTCCACTTAAAAACGTCCGATTAATTTGAAACTTTGCACACTTATCAAAGACAGATTACAATGCAGTAATTTTATTTTATTTTTAAATCAACATTTTAAGTCGGTTATCTAAAATAAAGTGTTTTTTCGTTTAAATGTTGTTATTTAGTTCATCCCTCACTGCGGTCCCTATGCAAAATAATAGTTTTCTATTAAATAAAGGACAGCCAACGTTCTGAATGCGGTGCTGTCATAAGTTTTGATGAACGACGTCGTTTTATATATCCATATCAGTGTTGAGCACGCTACAAAGATCTTGGCGCGTTCATTCTGTTCAGTTGTCTCAAGACGCGTCCGCACAGATCACAGAACGAATCACTGCAAGTGCTACCCCAGCGCCATTTTGTCGATCCAAATACATTGCACGAAATGGCGCGGCCGTCTCCCGCGCTCACCTCATGCCATCTAATAGACCCAAAAAATCACTTCCGCGCAGTTAGTCCTCTGCCTTCAGTTATTCAGTTTTACTCCTGTGTAATATCTACATTTGCATAATAGTAACGACCGCAGTCCGCAAATCGTAGTAAGCAAAGTGTGGTCAGCCATTTATAAACCTTACAGGGTTGTCCAAACTAGACACTCTATTTTTTAAATACTTGTCTATGAAAGTCGCGAACGAATTTCATGTGTTTTATTACTGAATGATTCGTGAGTGTCTATATTCATAGTTGAATTTCTCACGTGTGTCTTAAATCGGAAATAGGCCGACTAGTTTCGGTCGATTACGATGACCATCTTCAGGAACGAACGCGCTCGCGGCGGCGGTAATTTCAACTATGAATTTCATGTGGTCTCTATTTTTGAAATTCAATTGGGCGACTTATAACAAATGGTCTATTCCTATTTTCGCCTCATTGAAGTAAATAGTAGTTCAATATTTTCGCCTGGCGACAGTTTTTGTGTTATAAATGTCAACTACTTACAGTGTTTAAGTTTAAATTTTTAATGGTCTTATACCTAGACTTCAATTAATTCTTTACATAAATGTTTCGTATACGAATAGGTACCTAGCTAATGTCATACCTACCAGTGAAACTCAAAAATCGGGGCCATGGTAACTGTACCTAGATTTTTTTAAATAAAAGTTAATCTATATCTAGACATCAGTAGTATTTTAGATCTAGACTAATGTGTAGACATAGATTAACTCTCAATCGACAACCCTAAAATGTTCGGACTCACATATTCGGTCCCAGAATCCAAATGGAGACATAACTTTTCTCAACCACTATCTTTCAACCTTTTTGCTCCAATATAGATATTTGGGCCAATATGGAGGGATAAAGTGTCCGCTACGTGCGCCTAACGATTGTTCGAGAAGGACGAGTTACTAGGGTTAAGCATTTATGTATTAATAGTGGTAGAATCTGTACACGGGTTGTCTGGAGTATTTTTGTCTATACTTACTAATATTATAAAGAAGAAAGATGTGTTTGTAATGTTTTCACACAAAAACTACTGGACCGATTACAAGACAGCAAACGAGCATTCAGTACAGCCCAATGCCGCCCATGACAACTGTGACCTACCCTGAATAACACCCGTGTGGTATGCATATTCAATTCAACTGTCAACGGCAAGGTTGACATGAAAGCAATAAAGATCCTTAAGTAACATGGGTCTATTCGACCGACGGGTGTATTTCAGTAGGGGTAGTCAAGGGTTGGATTTACGGACGACGTTAGCAAACTATGACCTTAACCCTTCTCATTATGCCTTCACCTGTAAGTCCTGTAACGCCCCTGGGGTCACACGTGTGCAACTACTACATTACATACATACAGAAATTAAACCAATATAGAACGGCGATCGAGTATTATTTTGATACAAACGATGCGTGTCACTTTTTTCGTCAGCCCTGCACAAGTCCCGCCTACTATGACGTCACACTATAGTATGTAATTAGTGAGGTGACACACTCGTTTTAGTTCAAATCTATCGATAACGTAACGTACAGTAACAAGTATGGACTGAGAAGGGACGGTGGGGGATGAAGGAAAGCAAACATGGGACCTAAACACCTACCTAAACCCTAAAAACCCTAACCTAAACCTAACTGCTGAAGAGTGTTTTAACACCTCTGCCTGCCCCTACGTGAAAATACTGGCGGTATGTTATGTTGTATGAAGTGATTTTACAATAAATGTTTAGAAGTGTTGCTAATTTAAACTAGGTGACAATAATATTGTTCACAATAATACGTACTATCACAAGGTTTAGCAAAGTTTTTAAGTGTTGAAAAAATTACAAAGCAAGCTACTCGAAGTTTAAAATAGAAGAAGCAAGCTTATACAGTTCGGTATCCGATAGCTATACTTTTTGAAGGGAGGCTTTCGGAGTTAGTCGCTATATAGAATGTAATAAAACCTATTCAACATGGTTGAAATATTACAGGTTTCTTTTCTTTTTGACATCGAACTGTCCTCTGCCGTGAAACATCTGTGATACCTTAGACAAGGCTTATCTCATTCAAGTCGTAACACAGTGAGCCGACCAAAGAAATTGGGAAATTAAAAATACTAAAAATGCACACTTTTGATAAGAGATTAAAAATGTAGATTTTTTTTTAATTACTGCATTGTCATCGGTCCTTGATACGTGTGGAATGTTTCAAATTAATCCAACGTTTTGAAGTGGACGAAAATTACGTTCAAAGATTCCGTGACGTAATGTGTATGTACATAGAAATGTACATACATACATAAAAACCTGACCTCAAAACTATGCAGAGCCTGAGCTAAGGGTGACAGATATTATTTAATTTTTAAATACATACTTAAATAGATATTAACATCCAGACACAGAACAAACAAATGTGTTCGTCACACGAACGTTTGCCCTGATTGGGATTCGAACCGACGACCCCTGGCGCAGAAGGCATCGGGCATTCTTGATTAACTACCTGTTCCAGGAACATAATATTCTCAGTACGCACACCTTGGGGTGTCGTACCTCTGAATTAAATTAATATTCATATCGAGTACACATACGCTGTGTTAATTGCTTTGAACAAGCTTTGAATATGCCTGTGTGATCGTGTTGAAAAATATGTCGCGTAATACATGCTCGTTGAATATCTTGCTTAGGTAAGCAACCCATAGACGTCCCACTGCTGGGCACGGGTCGCCCCCACAGACAGATGCGGGAGGTTTAGAGCATAGTACATCGCGCTGCTCCAATGCGGATTGGTGGAGGCGTTAGTGGTCAACCCATTGTCGAATATTCTCAAGCCACACTGTCTTCGACAAGGCTTAACGATTGTTTTACAATTGAAAAAATATAATGTTAGAAATATGTAATGAAACACTATTTAACGTAAGAACGTTTTATAAGAAGGAGCTTGTATCAGTTAGTTACATTGTAAATTGAATGTATACCCACATTAGTCACCACTAATTTAGAATCATGAATAACGTATAAATAATGTTGTTATATGACAATACAACCGGCAAAGACGGCGACGTGCGCTCCAGAGAGATGCGCCATTAATTGATAATAGATATTATTTTTCCCATTCGAAAATATTCGTTGATTAGGTAATTTTTGCAACACTTTGAAACTCAAGTAAAATCCCTTTCCTGACAGACAGCAGACGGCAGACAAAAGTATTATGGAGAAAGCCTCACAGTTACATGAATTTGTCGGCGAAATTTTTTAATTAAAACACGCAATACTGCGGAGAAGAATGGAGAAATTAATATACGAGACAACAGTGTCATTATTAACGGTGGAATTGAGCGTTCCGGAGCTCTATTTTAGAATCACTCGCCGCGTGTCCAACGTTTGACTGCCACTTACTTTCGTTCTATAGAAACAGAGTCAAAGTTGGTCCAAGATGAAATACATCAAATCAAGCGTTCAGCGATTATTGCGCCGACGCATTGTGACAAAAAATAAGATTTTACCCATGAAATAAATAATGACTAACTACTTAAAATAAAACCCCAGGTATCTCGCCGAACCGAAGCGCCTCGACTTATTTGCATACGATAGAAACATTTCCGAATAGTTTAGTATATCACTGTTTCAACACGTTTCTTTCGAATCTCAAAAGCACGGAAACTCCGTTGAGTTCCTTAACGATAAAAAAAATACACGAAAATTTTCGCTCGACTTGCGGCGAACGATTCCAAAATAGAGCTCCCGGTCGGTCTTTTTGTTCGCATGATGAAGGGTTCCGGACGCTTTTGTTCTCCAGAAATAATTTATTTCGTATTATGTTTACGGTATTCTTTTAACGAGGGAGACATTTAGTTGAATAAAGGTGATGCGGAGACTTATCTACACGGTTAATAAAATAGCATTTAATGTTTACAGACCTTTATTATCATAAAATACACTTAAATATTAATTACAGTACAAACATTATTTGGTTTAACCTAATGTACAATTTTTTATACTTTGGTAGAAAACTATCCAGCATATCTGCTGTACTACATAAAACCATAGAGTATAGTGTGTGGTCCGTGATAAAACTAATGTTCAGATAGGTAAATGGTAAAAAACCAACAAACCCACATAACTTTCAAATTCATGGACGCTCCGTGCATCGGAGGGCACGTAAAGCCGTCGGTCCCAGTTGTTTTCAATGGTCGAAACAGTCGCTAAGCCTTGTCGAAGCTTTCGACACTGGGTTGGCCTAACCCCTCCACCAATCTGAATTGGAGCAGCGTGGTGGATTATGCTCTAGACCTCCCGCAGCTGTGTCTGTGGGGGAGACCCGTGCCCAGCAGTGGGACGTCAGCACGCAGCAGCTGCAGTTTGTCAGTCAGGATCACTCACCACGCCACAGGATATATAATATGTATTTTACATAATATAATAATAAAAATATTATATGTATATTTTTTTTGTCATTTTATACGCGGAAGTGCCGTGATTACTGTTAACTTTTTTCAACCATCCGCGCATCTCCTTCCGAGTAAAGCGTGTCACACATTACGCAGATACGATAATATTTTATCTGCGTATAAAAACTTATATTATCTGAAAGTATCACACACTACGCAGATACGATAATATACGAAATACACTTTTTTTTGGTGCGGATCATATTATACAGTATGATGAATTCTGATACAAATGCCATTAATATGCCAATGAGTTCGCGTTTATTGCTTTTTGATTTATTAGACAGCTCCTCAGAAGAGGATTATGATTTTGAATTTGATACCCGTGTTGCGTTACAATGTACTAAAAGGCGAAAAATTTGGGTGGAAAGGCATATAAAACTTATAAATGATCGAGGTGAATTTAATCTCTTCAAGGATCTATCAGATAACAAATTTACTATCTATTTCCGAAAACCAAGGGCGACATTTATGGCGATTCATGACTTGATCAAAGGGGATATAAAAAAAAAAAACTAAAATGCGAGAATGCATTTCTACCGAAGAAATACTGGCTGTTTGTTTAAGGCAAGTAAGCAATTAATATTTTTACAGGGTTTAAGGGACAAATAACAACAAAATTCGGGAGGATTATTATGATTTAGAAAAATTTCAACACAGAAGTTTTTGATTAGCTGTCACTCTAGTTTATTATTGTAGGTATACTATATCAAAGTACAGTAGGTACTTGAACCGACATGTCGACACATGTCAGTTTCCCCCCGTCCGCCTCACGGCATACCGCGCCGCCTCAGTGCAAAACAACCTGTATAAAATCTGTTGCATCGGCAGATGTTATCTGCCCATCTGTTGATATATGTCGGTGCCGACAGATGCTTGACGGTAAAATATAAGTGATCTGCGTAGTGTGTGTTGCTCCTTGAGTTTAGTATAGAGACCGATATGGACAGATATGCGCTCAGATACAGATATCTTACCGCATCTGCGTAGTGTGTGACACGCTTAATTTACTTCCCCACAAAGCAATTAAGTTTCAGATGGTTTAATTTGATATAGAAATTGACCGTAAGAAACTCAATTCCACGAAGCGGTTCCAATTGAAGTTTTATCCGTTTTCTACTTTCAAGCTCTGGTAGCGGGAAAAGTAGCAAATCAAATTATCTTTCATCTTCTTATTCTGCTAGAGCGGCACAGAGTAACAAAGTCGGTCAAGATTGTACCTATACCATGTTCCTTTTTTAAAATATTTTCGTGGTACGAACATCTTTAGCATTTGTCAATGTTTTGGCCGTGTCTGTTAGTGTATAAATAAATATTTAAAATTAAATTAAAGATTTGTAAAGTAAATAAGTTCATGTAGGATATACATATAATAATAGCTCCACCAAACAATTTTTGACGGCCTTTAAAGTTCATAGAACGATATTCGACATTGAAAAATTCAATGCTGTATGTTTGCCCGCAAGTTTAAGAATAATGTCACTTGTAATGTTTTAACTAGTTAAAAGGAAAAAAACCAAAAAATCTTAAATTTTCCCGCCACTGAGCGACACAACCACATTAACGTTAATTTTATGTAATACCCTACACTTAACTCTACTCCATAGGTTAGCATATCCTTCAAACCTGTGTGGTTTACTGATCGAGTAGCTACTTAATATATGTTTGTAAAGTTCTGTGTACCAATAAAAGAAATAAAATTAAAAAAAAATTATAACACTACCTAACTTTGTAACTTTGTAAGTTAGTCGTTACCCTTGGTCAGATTGGCAGACGATGACATGCCTTGGTATGTTTGTTCCAGATCGCGAGTGCCCTGAGCTGGAGCAGCCAGAGATTGGGACGGTCGCGCTGACGGGACGACTGTTCGGTGACAAGTAAGTGGTGACAGCGGTGACAGCGGTGACGACCTATCGAGCTCGCCTCTCACTCGACGGGGTGTGGGTTCAAATCCAAGCTGCTCGCACCAATTAATTGTCATAGCTAAAATTTCCAGGGGAAACGTGCAATTTTCCGGAATAAAAAGTAGCCTATGTCACTTTCCAAGCCCACCTGGCGTCGATGACGTCATGTCGGCGTTCCGGTACGGTGTGCAAAGTGATGCTTCAATAGGAATTTTTTTTTATTTTAAAATCTTTATTTTATCAAGGCTTTGGTACATCCTGAATAACTGCAATTAATATTTTATACAAATATTGAATTAAAATTTTCTTTCTCAATATCTACATCATTCTGTGATAGAATATGCATTCCAGTGAGGTGCAGAGATATTGTGAACGTTTTAAAAGTGAATCAGACTTGCCTTTTAATTTTCAACACCCTTGACACACTCAAGGAATAATAGGTGGTTATCAATGGAATTGTTATAACAATATCAATGGAATTGATAAACATACATCCAGATTCTTGTATTCACGTGTATATGTGTATTTGTCTTTATCGAACGCATGTAGTAGTAACATCGAAGCATTGACATAAATACTGCGTCCAAGGCTTCAAGCATTACCCTATCGCGATTAATATGAACATCAATAGCAACTTATCGATCTACTTTCTTCCAGGGCAGTGTATTCGTGCCCTTCAGGGTACCACGTAGTTGGCCTGCAGAGCAGGAGCTGCCAAGCGGACGGCAAGTGGGCTGGACAGCCACCAGCCTGCAAGGAGAACAGTGAGTATCACGTTACACATATATTTATATCGGACAGTACCTCCAATTTTTCCGTTGATTTCTTCTTGGCGCAGTGATGAGTGTTCCTATCTATGGATCCCGTGTTCCAATCCGAACCAGCACAGACAACCTACACCCCCGCTGAAGGAGTTCTAGATGTCACTTGCTACAACGGTGAAGGACACATCGTGAGGAAACCTGCATGCCTGAGAGTTCTTCATGTTGTTCTCGAAGGCATGTGAAGTCTGCCAATCCGCACTTGG
The DNA here is from genome assembly GCA_944567765.1 of Carterocephalus palaemon. Taxonomy (NCBI): domain Eukaryota; kingdom Metazoa; phylum Arthropoda; class Insecta; order Lepidoptera; family Hesperiidae; genus Carterocephalus; species Carterocephalus palaemon. Next base: position 1,317,686 of record OX155663.1, read on the forward strand.
CCAGTGTGGTGGACTAAGGCCTAAATCCCTCCCATTCTGAGAGGAGACCCGTGCCCAACAGTGAGACAAAGAAAGGGTCGTGATGATGAGCATACTCCACCACACTGCTCCAATGCTTTAACAGATTGTCAAAGACAACAGCTTGGATTGAGCTTATTTCAAGTATCGTTAACGACCTATATAATAATAATAATATCGTTTATTTCAGATTTTTGTAGGTATCCATATTATGTTAGTATGTGACATCTTATAAATATCTAATGTTAGTAAATTAATATTGTTCTGTCAAAATACAAAAGTTAAGATCCAATCATAATTACAAAATTAAATGTCAAATACTAATACAAATTAAAATAAAATACAAATTAAAATAAACACATGTCACATAAATTAAATGTCCACTAAATAGAGCCTGTGGCAACTTTGGCCCAGAAATGTTGCAAGGGACAATCCAACCGTGACGCGACCACTCTCAGAATGCTAAGCTAACTCTACTTGGAGTACACTGCCTATATTTCTCCTAACACACTGGCCACTCCTTCCAGTATACTGCCTGCAGCCGCCGACGATCGAGCACGCGCGCCACTCGGCGCTGCCCGAGCAGGCCACCTTCGACCTGGACGCGACGGTGCAGTACAACTGCCACACCGGGTACACCACCAACGGCTTCCCGCGCGCCAAGTGCCTGGCCATCGACGGCCAGGCCTCCTGGTACGGCCCGGACATCAGCTGCGAACGTAAGTAGTCCGGTTTAAGATGACATACAGCAGTCCGAAAAAATTCTTTTTTAACTTCAGATTATTAAAAAATAAATAAATGGACACTTCATTCGCTTCACACCGATTTCCCTGTTCTCCGAAAAATATTCAGTCATCGCTTCAGCGCTGAATCCGTAGGTAATAAAAACTTGCCGAAGCAAATGAAATCGGTACAACCTACAAATAAAGAATTTAAAAAAAATATATAAAAGCACTGAGCGCTGCACTAAAAGCAGAGACAGGATTGTCCATGTTAACTGATCTGATCTGACTGATCGAACAGCGATAACATTCAAAATATAACCTCAAAATCAAAAATATTTTTGGGAATAAACAAATTCTCAGAAGTGCCCGTTGTTTAAATCTGTTTTCAATATTATATAGGATCTATTTTAGATCCGATAGTAGGTATGTTTTATGACTGTTGGTTCCTAAGCGAACTTTGTATGTGCGCTGGTCAATGTCCTTTATTTCGTCAAATTAACACTGTATATCAATGGTTACACAAGTATCGTACAACAATATGTCTATAAAATAAATAAATAACAGTGTATGATCTGCATCAACACACACACACACGTAAGTGCCGCGGTAGACATCCCTAGAGTCTTTCTGTCACTCACGCAACCATAAACACAATTTTTCTCATGAACGCCCTATAACAGCAGACTTACTTTACTTGAATCTAAGTGAGGAACGTGAAGGGAACTTTTTACGCCCTTTATTATCAGCCTCATTAGGTCTGAGTGAGTCTACGAGACGAGGTTTTTATGGCAGACCAATAAAACTTATTCCATTTACGAGAGACGTTATCTTTCAAGCATACGGCCCGGGCACTAAAGATTTCTCATTTTCTCAACGCTTTCCGCTTGATCAGTAAAATTTCCAGGCGTTTGATGGTTTAGCACTTCTTCGAAGCACATTTACTAATTAGTTCTAGAAACTTAATTCGAATAGCACCAAGAGTTATTGTGTACGCAATTAATAATCCATACTAATATTATAAATGCGAAAGTAACTCTGACTGTCTCGCTTTCACGCCAAAACTAGTGAACCGATTTAAGTGAAATTTGGTACACAGATAGTGTAGAGCCTGAGAAAGTTGAAGTTTTTAATTGAAAAAAGTGTTGTAAAGGGTTGAAAAGGGGGATGAAAGGTTGTATGAAAATATTGTCATTTTCAGAACTAGAAGCATAAAATTTATATTATAGGCTGTTGATTAGATATAAATAAATATGGAATTCAAAGTTTGTAAAAATACAGGGTGTAAAATAAACATAGGGAATAACACATTTACGGATTCATTATAAATTTGTGGAGCTAAAGTTAACGCGTTAATGTTAAGTCTAATTCCACGCGAGCAAAGCTGCGGGCGTCCACTAGTCCTTAATATAGTGATATAGATTAATATTTAATATCGGTAATACTACCAACAACTGACCTTTCCTATCTCAGAGATCTCTGATTGGTATCATCAAATTTCTGCAAAATCCCTGAAATTATTATTGTCAGCCCGTTCCTGCGGTGAGCCAGGCGACGTGCCCCACGGGTGGGTGACGGCCGACTGCCACACCTTCGGCTGCCGAGCCGTCGTGCAATGCGGCCAGGGCTTCGAGCTGGTGGGCAAGGCTGAACGCTACTGCCAGGCAGACGGAGCCTGGGCCCCCAAGGAGCTCCCCACCTGCGTCCGTGAGTAGCCTCATATCTTGGTAACTTAAGGCTTTAGTGATGAGTCTGATCATGAAGAAGACTGGTGGTGAAGATTGAATGTTGGTTTATAATCAGTTCTGGCGGAATTCAGAATTGCGATCCAATTTTGTTTTTTAAATGTCATTTTTGTTTATGGACAACATTACAATCTTGACTATTGGCTTTTACTAGATGCTAATAACATTGATACTTATTTACTTAATCCTAAAGAAAAGTGAATATTCCGATCTTTTTACCAGAGGATGCAGTACTTAGTGCGGGCTCATCATTAAGGCTGTCAAAATTTACAATCTTGTCGTTTCTCGCATTGCTTCGTGACAATGTAGTTGCCGATTTCAGTGTCGTCCCTAATTTTGGAATGTTGCATGGTTTTAAAGTTCGTGGATTTAAATGTCTACATGTTCTGCCGGTGACTAGTTGGCATGACGCTTGGTATCTAACGAGTTATCATGACTATCACTCCGCAATATCATTGTCATGATGCAATTAGTTTGATCGGATCTCCCACTCGATTGGAACTTACTAATTTATTAAACTAATCAAATGAAGCACTTCACGACAATCTTATTCATTTACGTTTTCTTTATTAAAGTTTAATATGACCGCTAGCTTTTAAAGTATTTTTATGTTCGAGTTGCTCAGGGTTTGCGTTTCGGTCCATAATTTTGTCTGAATTAATTAAAACTTCCATTCCCAGTGGGATATCTAGACATTTTTTTAGACAAATTAGTTGTGGATTTATAATTTTTAAAACATCTTTTTTCCCCTTTCCTGCTGCTCTTCAGAGGGAGAGAAAGTGAAAGTTTGATCAATCATTACATTCAGTAGAATTTAAAATTGTTACAACTACGATATAGAATTTGTTGTTCTATTTAAATTCTATAACATTAGTACCTACTGCGATTTTCCGAATTTCATGAGTCAAAATATTAATGGCCATGGTAAAATTATTAAATGATATCGAAGATACCTTTACTGCCTAAATAGCCTATTATAGTCTATTATAGCTACGTGTTTGTAGATTACTTAAAATATTTGTAGTCGAAGCTTATTTCGATGTTGACATTGCAAGAATTTAATATAAAGACTTTCATATCTTTAACTTGTATTGTGCTGTAGCGAAATAAAGGTAAATATGACATTATTGTTTTATTTCCTCGAGTGCATGTTGCGCTTATTTCTGCATGTTTATTTATCCTTAAAAAAGAAACATCTTGATAACCTAACAGACATGAATAAAATAATCATTGCCACATCCCTGAATAAACCTATCCTTGCTAAAAAACTAAATATTAAACCCTTGAATTGTCTTAAATTGATTTCAACGCCATCTATAATATGGATTGAGAGTTACGTTAAAGCGACGCTTGTCGCCATCTAGTGGTCACGCAGGTGCAGTGCCCGCCGCCAGAGGCGCCACGTCACGGCAAAGCGGTGTATACCTCCTGTGCTTACAACTCTGTCGTATCTTATGAGTGCAAATATGGATATCGACTGGTTGGCGACGCAACTAGGCGCTGTGGAGCTGACAAAAAATGGTCGGGAACTCAGCCAATTTGTAAAGGTGAGTATTATAATGAGATATAAAATTAAAACTTCAAGTGGACGAAAGACCATTCCAGTCCCTTTATGAGTCTTGTTCAAGTCAGTCACAGTTGTCATAGGCGGTAGCGGAAGGGCGCTTGTTTGCTATTACTACTATTGATCTATATGAGATCAAATATCTGAATATTCTACAAGGAATATTTACGGCGTTTTCTGGGATATTTTTAAAACTAAACGAACTATCTGGCTCGAAGGACCAAATTATAAACTGTTGGATTTAAAAAGTAGTGTGTAGATTCGACACAATTTCATTAAAAAACCCTAACTAAATAAGGCCTTTAAACCTAATGTAGTGGACATTACATACAAGTGTTTCCTCCGAAAAATTTCCTTCAGTTTGCATCACTGTTTTCAGAGATAAACTGCGGACACCCAGGGCAACTGTGGAACGGGTGGTTGGAGAACATTTCCTCGGGCACAGGGCTGGGAGCATCGATCATATTCCGTTGCCAGGACGGCATGAAGATGGAAGGCAACGGGTCCGCTATCTGCCAGAATGATGGGACTTGGAGCCATCCGTTGCCCATGTGTTTAGGTGTGTTTCGAGTTTACAGCCCAATGGCTCGCATCGATCGTATGAAATCGAGCGAGTTAAGCAATGTAGGGCGTGGTCGGTTTGTGGATGGGTGACCGCTAGTGGAAAAATTTCATGGGCGCTGCCGTGCTTCAGAGGGTTTTCAACTTTAGTTGGCCATTAACCCCCTCTATCAATCCAATATGCTCTAGACCTCCCGCAGCTGTGCCTGTGAGAGAGACCCGTGCCCACCAAGTGGGACATCTATGGGTTGAAGCTTGTTCTACATTACCAGTAGAATTAAAAAGTTAGAATACTTACACCGTTTCCAAAATATTGGGACTCAACACATGGATAAAAGCCAAGCGGCACGCACAAATGGCTTCTTTTGATTTAAGAAATCAAATGTCACCTGAGTGTAGTAGACTACGCCCTAACCTACCATTCCGAGAAGAGACCCGATCCCAACAATGGGACAAAAATATTGTGGTGTTAACTTTCATATCTTAATTTGCAGCACCATGTGTGGTACCCCACGTGTCTCAGGGGAAAGTGGTGCTGATGGACAACAAGACGGGCGAAAACGACACCAATGATAACACTCAGATCGTCGGCAGCTCGTCAATGGTTCAACATGGTAAGTTACCATAAGAGATCGAACTGTCCTTCTTTAGGAAATAGGCGAATAGAATTACCTAATTTACTCAACTGCTCATACGCATTATTGCCCATTAACTCCAAATTCGTGCCTTCGTCGCGTCGCCAAGTTTACTTTCTGCTTGAACTTAAAATGTTCTCAATTCCTAAATGCCTTTCATACACATTTTGCAGGAGATATGATCGTGGTGGACTGCGACAAGAACTACGAATTCCCGTCGAACAACCTCGCGGTGGTCTGCAATAACGGCACCTGGACCCAGATCCCCAGGTGTCAACCAGCCCGGTATGTCACTTTTTCTGAAGTATTCCACCACGCTGATAAACACGGATTAGTTAGTGATCAATGGTTAATGGTTCTTAGTCGCTTGAATGCATCTGACAGCTTCAAGACCAGTCCAACAATCTTAGACCAATATCTTAAGATTTCAATAAGACTGTGCCCTTCAAATATGAGCAGTACTCCAGAAATGTTATCTCTAGTGCTTCTTTCTTCCCTTCTACTGCCCGAATCTTCTCCTTAACTGCTAACAAATTTGTGTAATTAAAACAAACCTAATATCAAGTTAGTACATAATAGCAATAGTTTAGTAATGTAGTCCGTTGTATTAGTTATGACCTATAACAGTTAGGGTAAACTTCTGCGGGGTGAAGACCGTAAATAGGAAAACGTAGTGTGGGGTGAATTCCTGCTAGGTTTCGCGTTGATCTGCGCAAGGCAGTGGAGCAAATGGATGAGAAGAGTCGAAGATCAGGTTCTTTGGTTTACCTTGAAAAAGCCTTGCTGTATTAGTCCACTGTTGGGGTCCAACAGTGGACTATTGTGAGCTGAAGAGAGAGTCTTCAATACACAGACAACACTAGATCTATTGCCAATACATAACTTATAACAACAGCTGTTAACTCTTCAAAAACACTTTCTTTACCAGATGCAAGAAAATGCCGAAGTATCCCCGAAACGGGATGGTGATAGCACCCAAGACGGAGCACGGGATGAAGGCCAGGTTCCGCTGCAAGGACGGCTTCGAGCTCAAGGGGAACCCCATCGTGGTCTGCTCCTTCGGGAACTGGATAGGAGAGACGCCGAGGTGTGAAGAAGGTAAACTACAATAATACATTATTTAATGTTGTCCCACTGTTGTGATCTGGTCTCTCGGAATATAGAAGTCAGCTGTTTTCCACCACGCTGGCCAAGTTTAGATTGGCCATGCATATCGAATGCATTCGAAAAGATTATTGAGGTTATTGAGAACTCTCAGACATGCAGGTTTCCTCACGATATTTTATCTTCACCGGTGACATTTTATGACATAAAACGAGATCAGTGGCAAGTAAAATATATTATTTTAGGTATCTATTGAATTTATCAACTTTCATTTTAATTATTCGGTCATTTAGGCATGTCTCGACAAACAAAAAGGGTTATTAAAGTTTGACTTGTGTGTGTATGTGACATTATAACTCAAAAACGGATGAACCTATTTTGATTATATTTTGTTTTAAAGGTGACTTGATATAGATTGTTATTAGATGATATCAGCTATGATTAAAAAATATATACTCAGAGTTTCCAATAGTTATTGATTGAATTTCCTTACTCGTTTTCAGTTTTCTGCCCGTTCCCCGGATACATAGAGAATGGAAAGGTGCTGTTGGTTGGGAACATGGGACTGTACGACTATCGCCCGTATGTAAAGAAGGTAAATTATAACGATTTATATCTACAACACTTTAGTAGAAAATATAAATTAGTCTTACAAAAGATAATACATAATAATATGTGCAACCAAAGGTTGTTTTTATTTTCTGTGTTTTATTGCGAGGACTTTTTTTTTGACCCGTGCCCAGCAGTGGGACGTCTATGGGTCGCAGCGATTGCGAGGACTGTAAATTACCTACAATTATCTTATTCCGTCATTTTTGGCCACCTCCACCAGTTATTTTTGGACATTATGCTTAAATGTAATGACCAAACATTTTTGGACTGGATCTGTTTATCTGGCATAATATTTTTTTTACATGGCATAATATTTTAGTGCAAATTCTATCAATTTTTAATTACTTACATTCCAGGTAGTTAACAATAAGCAGATTATGTACGAATGTGAGAAAGGCCATGTGTTATCCGAGGGCCCTCCCGGAGCGACCTGCGTCGGCGGCCACTGGAGTCCCAGGGAACTACCGAAGTAAGTATATACCAAGTACCATTTTTGCAACGTAATTAGCTCTTAATGCAATTGTGTTCCAGTTAGTATGTTGTGGTTTACGGCACCACAGGAAAGTTACACACTTCTGGTGTAGGAGGTGTGAGCCATAATGCCCATAAGCCACTTCTGGTGTGGAAACTTTCTTTAGGTACATACTTCTAAAAACTACAAAAAACTACAGAAAAACAGGCATTTTCTTAATTATAGAGCAAAGACATTTATGTAGAAAAGAGTTACTACAACGCCACTAGCGGCGTTCACATCAAACACACTAAAGTGCTATTATTATATAACAGTATGTATTATGTGTTCCGATTGACGTCCGAAGTCCATTATGAGAGAGAGTACATCGTCTTCGTTCCGTGTTCACCGCTAGATGGCGTTGTACCTACCCGTAACCTGCGCCTGCGCCTCAAGCGCCCTCCGTATGAAGCTGAGTGAACTAAGTTACTTACGACAAGCCGCCATGTTCTCTGATCATTGTTGCGTCGTTTCGTCGAACCGTGCGGTCGACTGCTAGCATTGGCTTAAGATTTAACTTTTGAGTTTAAAGTAAAAAGTTAATATCGTAATTAAATTATTTTTAAATTATTTTTTCTCTTTAAATATAAAAGTGAATAAAAGTGTTAGTGTATCTATTCGTAACCAATCGTTTTAAATATGGAAAACGATTTAATAAGTGCGCCGAACGAGCCTTCAAGGAAAAGATCAACTCCGGGCCCCTCGACTTCCTCGTCAAGCAGTTCAGACGATTCCTCGAACGGCAGCGAGCCGCTGAACAAACGTTGCCGACGCCGCTGCGAAAGTGCGATTTCGAAGGAGTCTGACCTTGATAGAAGATTTGAGGTATTATCTCAACAGTTGGTGAGTCATGTTAACAATATCTTAACTTCGAATTTCCCGTTAAATACTGCTGCCTCTCAAACGCTTTCTAATGCTAATCAAGGCCAACGTTTCGAGGCCAATTTACCAAATGTATCGAGTACCCTCAGTCATGATTTTTATTTGCAACCTCCAGATACAAAGACTTTTGATAATATATCGGAACTCGGTGTTTTTATCAAAGAACCTACCGTGCCAAACGCTAATCCGGATCGTGTGGCTAAAATTGTATCTTTGCAACGATTTAATTCGCCCGAGTGGAACTCTGTCCGCTATACCGATATTCAGAAAAAATATGTGGCCTACCCTGCCTTCACAGACCTTAGAGTAAATGAAGAACTCAGGCGTTTTGAAGACCCCTTGTCACCATTGAGATGGTTTCAAATGGAAAGAAGTTTTGCGGCCCTTTCTAACGCGCTTCTGGCGCAAAATGAATGTGTTAATCAATCCTTACAGGAAATAATTAACTGGGCAGGTAAGTCAGATGCACAACTTACACCTAGTTCTCTTTTTGATAAAATCAGTGAGTCCTTTGGTAGAGAATCTAAATATACCAACGTCACCCAGGATATCTTGCAAATAGTTTGCGGCAAGCGTGCTGAGGTCATGGAATTAAGGCGTCGCTCACTTTTGAAGCAGCTGAAGTCGAAGTACGCTCGTGAGGATATTGATCAGATTCCACCATCGTCTGAATACATATTTAATCCAGACGGTCTATCAGCCTATTTGAGTAAGATGGGGGGGCTAGATAAATTAGAGAAACAAAATCCGCCGCGAACTACCCGCCCGAAATCTCCAGAGCCGTCTACCTCATCATTTCATCAGAATAAAACCTTTCATCCGCAAAATAAAACAAAGAAACATAACCAAGACAAAGATTTTCGAACCAAAAGACATTTCACTGCTACAGAAAAAAAAGAGAGGGGGACAAAAGGACAAAAGTGGAAGAAAAACAGGAAATCGAAATAAATGACTCACCGACTTTCTCAGGAGGTTGCTTACAGCATTACCGAAGCACCTGGCAGCATTACAAACCTCCAAATCCTGTGCTCAAAATAATTTCAGGGGCTCGTATTCCATTCAATCAGAGCCCACCATTGGTTATGCCAACCTCAGAAATTCTAGAAAAATTTCGAACCCCTGTATCACCAGCCATGACTTACGAAATAAAGGAAATGATTCAAAAACACATTGTGGAACCAGCACCAACAACGCCCTCGTTTCTCTCACCTTTATTTCTAATAAAAAAGAACAGCAAAAAGAGTCGAGTGATTTTCAATTTAAAGGCTTTGAATCGTTATATGATGCCAAGACATTTTCATCTATTCCGTTACCAGCAGATGCCCGAATTTCTACAGCCTGCCGATTGGATGGTCAAACTGGATCTCAGTCAGGCTTATTACCACATACCGATCAAACAAGAACACAGACGTTTCCTCCGTATCAGTTACAACGGTATCCTGCTGCAAATGACGTGCTTACCATTTGGCCTGGCATCAGCGCCGAGAATGTTTGCCACAGTCACAAACTGGACAGCAGAAATGCTCCGTATGAAAGGTCTTCGTTTAGTAGTCTATTTAGACGATTACCTGATTGTTCATCAGTGCAAAACGACTCTCCGAACTCAGGTAATGATGGCCATCAAATTCTTAACCAGCCTAGGTTGGTGTCTAAACACAGAAAAATCTGTCACCACTCCGAGAAGGACAGTAGAGTTTCTGGGAATCCACTGGGACACCGACACCAATACAGCGTCCCTACCTCCAGAAAAAGTAAGCAAAATACGCCATCATCTGCTGTCTCTCCTAGCTGCAGGCTCATGGACCCTCAAGCAGGCGCAACGCCTCTTAGGGTGCCTCAATTTTGCAACCTTCATCACCCATCGGGGAAGGTTGCATTGCCGGACGTTGCAGCGTCACTGCAATCTCCTTCGCAAAGAACCTTTAGAAACAACTCGTTTCAGCGAAGAGGTATCTATCGAACTGGAATGGTGGTTAGAGAACATCAATCAACAGAGACCGATACATCCCGTAGACAAACCGGTAAACTACTTGATAACAGATGCCTCGGATATTCAATGGGGTGCTGTAGTAAACAACAAAAATATTCACGGAGTTTGGAGCCCACATCAGAGAAGATGGCATTGCAACCTCAAAGAGATGTACGCTGTAATAGCTGCAATAACAGCGCAGGGGTCAGTCCTCAGAAAATCTTCAGTTATCGTGCAGAGCGACAACAAAACCGTTGTGTCATACGTGAAAAACGAGGGAGGGACGAAGTCACTTCCGCTGTTAGAACTGACCAAACAGCTCTTAGCCCTAGTGGACGATCTCGATGTTGTATTAGTTCCTCATTACCTTCCCGGAATATACAACGTGGAGGCCGACGGCCTCTCCCGAAATCGAACAGCCTCCGAATGGCATCTGAAACAAGTAGAATATCAAAGAATTTTCAGCCTATGGGGAACCCCCGAAATAGATCTCTTTGCATCAAAACACGCTTACGTCGTTCCGAATTATGTTACCAGAGACTTTTCAGACTCGAACGCTTGCTATCACGACGCGTTCAGCAAATCTTGGACATACCATCTAGCTTGGATTTTTCCACCACCGGGTCTCATCCCGCGTGTACTGCGCCACCTAAACAAAGCGGAAGGCCGGTACATAATAATTGCACCCAGGTGGACGAAACCCTTTTGGCGCCCAGACCTGAAGCGCCGAGCTCTAAAACGCCCAACGAAGATCCGGAACCTAGAGCGCAACTTGGTAGACACCTTCACGGGACGACCGCCGACTCGGGTGTCCAGCCTTCACCTGGAAGCCTGGCTCATTTCGGGTGGGACGCACTGACCGACAACTGGTCTGTCCAGGAGAAAGAGTTACTATCATCGTGTTGGAGAACATCTACTCTTCGAACCTATAAGCCCATTTGGCAGAAGTGGTTGTTGTGGTGTCAGAAACATAATTTAAATTGTCATTCTCCTAACCCAGCAGATGTAGCACGTTACTTAGCTTTTCTTTATTTAACTGAAAAATTGGCTTATCGTACCATTCTTGTTCATAAATCAACCATAGCATCTATTTGTGAAACTTCTTGTAATGTGAAGATATCGACTAGTCACATCGTAAAACATGTTTTAAAAGCGATTTCTCTAGCGAAACCGATACCGCCTAAGGCTCCTATATGGGATGCAAGAATCCTTATTAGATACCTCAAAGAAACTAATCCCGACATCAGTAATTTATGCGATGTTTCTAGACGTACCGCCACTATACTACTTCTTTGTTCTAGTCGTAGAGTACACGACCTCTCACTATTACACTGCGATTCAAAGCACTTCATAGATAATGAGGATAGTATTATCTTGCACCCGGAATTTGGATCTAAGACTGATAGTATCCATCATCAGCAGTCCAGTTGGTTATTACGTAAAGCACCTGACAGGAACGTTGACCCAGTTTTCTGGCTTAGGACTTTGTCTAGCATGACAAAAGAATACCGAAACACAATTTCTAATCTCTTTATTACAACGAGAGGGTCAGTTAGAGCAGCTAGTCCAACAATCATCGGAGGTTGGGTAAAGCGGATCCTCATAGAAGCCGGTATAAAGGCCTCGCCTGGTAGCTTTAGATCGGCGGTCTCTTCCTTAAACTGGATAGAAAACTACCCCATTAATGATATTTTGTCTAAAGCAAATTGGCAACATGAATCAACATTTCGAAAATTTTATCAGAAACAGATAGATCAACCCAGCCAAAACGTTTCTGACAAATCTCTTGCGGAATATTTTTCTGCTTATTAAACTGTAGATCATATTCCTTGTTAAATTATCTCAAGTGCCCTGTAATAATTTACTTTGATTATTTAATATTATTCGATTGCTTATTATAAACAGTCATTCTAATCCTTATTGTATATTGCAGTGAAGCTTTGATGAATGTTGAAAGTACTCTCCAAATGTATTGTAGTATTTTCGTTGAATATTGCATAATTTAATGATTATCACATTGTTGCGTTTTATTGCAAGCCACCAGGAGATAACAAACATTTCTCTCATAATGGACTTCGGACGTCAATCGGAACACATAATATGCAAATTTTACCTACCAATAAAATTTTTATTATGTTTCCATAGACGTCCGAAGTCCAGACTAAGGTCTTCCTGGTGTTTATCCTCAGCCCTTTAGTATTATGAGCTAAACAATGATCAGAGAACATGGCGGCTTGTCGTAAGTAACTTAGTTCACTCAGCTTCATACGGAGGGCGCTTGAGGCGCAGGCGCAGGTTACGGGTAGGTACAACGCCATCTAGCGGTGAACACGGAACGAAGACGATGTACTCTCTCTCATAATGGACTTCGGACGTCTATGGAAACATAATAAAAATTTTATTGGTAGGTAAAATTTGCATATTATTATACAGTATGTAGTCTTCAATCGACCATATTCTATTCTATTCTATTCTATTCATTTTGTGTTCGTAGGTAGTTAGTACACATTGTCATTATGATAACATTAATATGAATGTATGTTTTGTCCGTCACAATTGCGGATAGGTGGTGCTGAATGTATTTTTTCTTTTTTTTTTTTTTATGGAAAAAAGATAGCAAACGAGCTTGCAGCACCACCCATCCGCTGCCGCCCATGACAACTGTGACTGACTTTGAACAAGACTCAATTAGGGACTGGGATGGTTAGTCCAATTAGTTGAGAGAGTTAATTAGAACATTAGTTGGTCAGTTCGTTAGTAGTGATTAAACCCTCATCTGGTGGGTGGAGGTTGGTCACTTACTAAATGAAATATCTGGAAGCACTTTACTATATTTATTTCACTATCCACAATTGAGTATACATTTCACTTCACTTCTTGTAGTACTTTACACTTTGCTTGCTCTTGTAATACTGACTATCCCATATAAAAACATTTTTACTTATACAATCTCCGAAAGTTCTCACTAGCGTGATTCACAAATTTGAATTTGGATTTACTAGCGCCATCTAGTACGCCAATATAAAACTAACATACCGCTCACCAAGGACATATGTTGATATGTCCTTACTAAAGTTTACACAAATCAAATAACAATTTTAATTACATCCTACCCTAGCCACAGCAAAACATATTCTCTTAAACCTTTACAATAAATTGAATCACAAAATAAATTTATCTTAACTTAAAAATACATATTTTACCAAACCATAACTACAAATTACTTCTTTTAAAACATTCACTTAACTAAGTAATAGGTAGAATACACAATTTTGAGGTAGGTCTCTTAATAACTGAAACCTTAGTACGAAGTGTGACTACTCGAGTAAGCCCGTTCTGTCCAGGATGTTTCTCAATAATTCTGCCGAGTAGCCATTTAGCTGGAGGTAAGTCGTCCTCCTTAACCAACACTACATCCCCCTCGTTTGACTCAGAAGTTTGATGCGACCACTTGTATCTCTGAAAGAGCGTTGCCAAGTATTCCCTTGACCAGCGACGCCAGAATTGTTGCATCATACCCTACACAAATTGCCATCTTTTTAGATTCGAGATGAAAACTGTTTCAAAATTGTTATCGTCCTAACCTGCCGCCCACCCTCAATATATTTGAACTATCAACAAACGGAGTCAAACTATGTAACGTGTTTTTCCTTTGAACCGTTTTTGTATTTCTTAAACTTAACAGCTTTTCTTGAAAATATCTTTGTTGGCATTGTCTTATGTAAATATATCCAAAACAATTTCAATTCCTTCCAATGCAATTCCAAAGCTAATTTAAATAACTTTCCATCTACCATCCGGATATAAACTACGGCAGCGTATGCCATTTTTGATGCATCGTAAAAACCATGCAAATCGACTTTTTTGTCGCTACTCTTCACACCCAACCATCGCGGTATCATTTGCGACAAATTCAACAATTCGCTTCGGTAAGTACACCACTCGTCGTATATTGTTTGTGGGACTTCTTGATCCCACCCAATCCCCATCATCCACAGCTTCTGAATACAAATTTTCGCTAAAATCACTACAGGTGCAACCCATCCCAATGGATCGAATAATCTTGCAATGTCAGATATCAATCTTCTTTTAGTTAATGGTTCCTGAAGTGGTGGCAGTTTCACCGAGTACTGGAAGGCGTCATCTCTTCGGTTCCAGGTAAGTCCTAGCGTTTTAAATACTTCATCTTGTTTTATTTTCAATTTTAAACTATCTTCCCCTTCCTTTCCTGCCTTCATCCTTTCCAGTAAATCCTTACTATTGCTCGACCACTTCTGCAGCTCAAATCCCCCTTTAAATAGTAATTCATTCATTTGCTTATATATTTCCATTCCTTCTTCTACTGTTTCACATCCTGTCATTAAGTCATCAACGTAGAAATCTCTCGTTAGAATTTCAGCTGCAAGAGGATATTGTTTTCCTTCGTCTACTGCCAATTGTTGGATGGATCTAACTGCTAAAAATGGCGCCGAAGCTGTTCCAAATGTGACGGTAAGTAACTCGTAATCCTTGAGTTCTGCGTCTCGGCTTTCCCTCCACAATATTCGCTGAAATGCAGTATGCTTATCTGCTACTCGAACCTGTCTGTACATCTTGACAACGTCCGAAATAAGACAGATGGGATGCGTTCTCCATTGCAGTAGCAGGTGTCTCAGCTCTGGCTGCAACCTAGGTCCTATCATAAGATCATCGTTCAATGATTTCCCGTTCTTTCCCTTGCAGGATGCATCAAAGACTACGCGAATCTTCGAAGTATCTTTATCATTTCTGATGACAGCATGATGTGGTAGGTATACTGCGTGAGGAAGGTCTCTTTCAGCTGCAGGCACTAATCTCATATGACCAAGCTTGCTGTATTCATTAATGACTTCTCCATATTGCTGTTTAAATTGCTGATTCCTATCCAACTTACTTTCAAGCGCATGAAAACGTTTCAGAGCTACACCCCTAGAATCTCCATATTTGCAGCTAGGATCTTCACTTCGAAATGGTAAGTTCACAATATAACTTCCAGTTTCATCCCTAGCTGTTGTAGCTGTGAAGATTTTTTCGCACTTTATCTCTTCCTCTGTAAGTTTGATATTTTTATTAGTTTCCGGTTCTGATTCTATTTCCCAGAATCTTTTAAGAATCTCATCTTCATTTGTGTAAGCATGCATAACAGCAATGCTTTTCCCAGTAATTCTTTCAGAATCAACGGTTCCTGAAAGAATCCATCCCAAAGTGGTACGTTGCGCTATCGTTAAACCACCTGGGCCCGTTTTTATCCCATCTTGCAAAATCCTAGAGTACACATCCGCCCCTAATAACATATCCACTTTATTAGGTGTGTGATATTTAGGATCTGCCAACTCTAAACCATTTATTTCAAGCCAATCCAGCACTATGGTTTTCCTTGCAGGTAAAAATGACGTTACAGATTTAATAACGTACGCTTTAACCAATAACTCAACCGCTGGATCAACCCTAGATTGTATTTTTATTTCAACCATCGACCTTGCTTCCAGATTACAATCGCCACCAATTCCAGAAATTATTCCCTTTACAGATTTTCTCTGTAAACCCAAATTCTGTACCGTTGCCTCAGTCACAAATGATGCCTGAGAGCCTTGATCCAAGAATGCTCTCAACGTATACCTGGATCCATTTTTCGAAACAGCTTTCACCATAGCCGTTGCTAACAATACTTGATTGTTAGTTTCACCCTTCGAAAAACAAGCAACAACATCACGTTGCTCCTGAGACCCAATAACTGTAACCACCTGATCAGTCGAACGCCGGTCGTTCGACTGCCCTACATCCCGATCATTGCTAACACCCATTTCACCCGTAAAGTGCAATAGATCGTGATGCCTGCGCTTACAAAGACGGCATAAAGTTTTTATTTTGCAAAACCGTACAGAGTGATTATTCCCCAAACAATTATAACACAATTTTTCATCCTGGACAAACTTACGCCGAAAGGTCACATCTTCCTTAGCAAAGTGAAAACATTTATTTAACTTGTGATCTTTATTACAAAATGGACAGTGTACCCTAGCTGTCGTCTGTAAAGTAGTAGCAGCAACATTGTGTTTAACATTAAATCTATTAACATTTGAACTAGCTCCATTAAAATTCCATTTAGTATCTATAAATTCTAAAGCCCGATATCGATTGACAATAAAATCTTTGAACTGCTCTAGTGTAGGCAAAGCATCGGATTCATTCTCACTGGTTACTTTGAATTCCCACTGCCTTTTACTCTCTGGATCTAATTTCAAAGTAATAATGTGAATGATTAAAATATCCCACGACTCTACACTAATACCTACATTCTCTAAAGCACCCAAGCA
This sequence comes from Carterocephalus palaemon, assembly GCA_944567765.1. Lineage (NCBI taxonomy): Eukaryota > Metazoa > Arthropoda > Insecta > Lepidoptera > Hesperiidae > Carterocephalus > Carterocephalus palaemon. Next base: position 1,334,344 of record OX155663.1, read on the forward strand.
ATCAGTTGTAGTGTCTATTAACTCTTTCAAAGCATTGGCTGATTCCTGATTCCCTAAGTTCCTTTGACCCAAAAGTCTACGTAAGATGCAATTTGACAGGTACCTCTTATTGTTATATCTAGATACTAACTGTTCCCAACATCTTTCATAGTTAGCATCTGAAATAGGTATCTGTCTTAGCAGCTGCTCCGCTTCCCCACTGAGGCAACCCTTAAGATAGTGCAACTTTTGGACATTATCCAAGGATTCGTTCTTATGAATCACAGATAGGAACAAATCTCGGAAGGAAGGCCACTCCGTGTATTTCCCCGAAAATGTAGGAATCGTTATCCTTGGAAGCTTGACACTGGAGGCCACTTTGCCCACGCTATCTGACCTAGATTCCCCAACAGTGGATCTTAAACTATTAATAGAAGTTTTCAAAATCCCCTTTAATTCTATAAATAGCTCCTCCGTTTGGTCAAACAACTCATCCTTTACATATGTTGAATCAGCCAATTCTTTCACCCTACACTGTTCTATTATTAAATTATGATTATCATTAAATTTATTCCAATAACTTTCTAATGTCTCTAATCTGGTTTCAATTAATTCTAAAGTCAATCTTTCCTTAGGTGACTTTTTAAAATTAACTTTAGCCTTACTAATCCTCAAGTGCAGGTCATTTTGCACTTTCAATAACCTTTCGACAGACATATTGAAATAAATTTTTTCAAGTTCAAAATTATTCTATGTTCCAAAATATTTCCTAAAAATTTACAAGTCTAAAAATTTAAATTTAAATTAGACTATGTCTAAACACACATCCACAAAATTAGAAGTCCCAGAATATACAAATTTGTACTAAGTTAAAATTCTTCCGAAATTTTTCTAAGTCCAAATCCTTGCAGAATATCAAATCCAAATCCAATCCAAATTTTTCTATGTTAAAATTAATGCAAATTTTTCTAAGTTAAAATTGTTCCGAATTTTTCTAAGTTAAATCCACGTCATACTGTTAAACAATGTTACGTCACTCACGGATCACGTCACTTTACTTCCCTTCGGCTGGTCCACTCCTGGTCCTGTACCCCGGCCTGGTCCACTCCTGGTCCTGTACCCTGGCCTCCTCTCCTTGGCACCGATCCTCTCATCAGCTCCACAGGGCTCCACTCCTGAGATCCTGGGTACTCCTGGGGTCCACGACTGCTCACCAGCTCAGCTCACCACGCACTCAAACTTTAGCCACTATCCGGCTCGAAGGACCATGGTAAACCCTCATCTGGTTGGTGGAGGTTGGTCACTTACTAAATGAAATATCTGGAAGCACTTTACTATATTTATTTCACTATCCACAATTGAGTATACATTTCACTTCACTTCTTGTAGTACTTTACACTTTGCTTGCTCTTGTAATACTGACTATCCCATATAAAAACATTTTTACTTATACAATCTCCGAAAGTTCTCACTAGCGTGATTCACAAATTTGAATTTGGATTTACTAGCGCCATCTAGTACGCCAATATAAAACTAACAAGTAGGTATGAGGACTGGGGACTGTTAGTGATAGTTAGTCCTGTTAGTTGGTGTTAGTAATAGTCCAGTTAGTACTTGTTAGTAGGAGTCTCGTTCTAAGTCAGTCACAGATGTGTTGCTACCCTTGAGGACTAAGATGGTCGCCTCTAAAGAAGTGTAACCGGAATCCACACCTTTCCAACCGGACCACAATTGCTTTAAAAACAATTGTTACACGGCAGAAATGGTACTAGGTACCGTGGCGGGCGGTGGTACTGCCCCGGGCGAACTCTATATGGAACCAATTAGCTTTCATATAAAACCTATTTGGTTCCCTATAGGCTCTACCACCTACAAGCTCTACTTTCTACTCTACTTCTAGGCTCTACTTTCTATCTTATATATAAAAAAACATTGCATATATTTTCCAGGTGTACCCTCTACCAACATCCACGCATACGCTGGAGCAGAAGACGTCGATCTGTAGTGGAACCAGAAATACGGCACAGGAGATCCGCCTACCTCCGGCAGTACTACAACAAGCTACGACGTCAGGCAACAGAGCCAGAACAACAAAACCTGGACGACCTTTATGACAAATACAACCACGACACACGAAAACCTACCCTGAGACATGCCAACTTTAAACTCATGAAGAAATTCGACATGGAATTCTTAGATGATGACGACATAGCTCCTTCCGATATAGATACTCCTGACCCTGAAAACTTTCCAACAGCCGTATACACAGTCTTTAACGTCCACGGTGAACCTATTGGTCACAGATTATATTCGTACCAACCGGTTTACGAACCGGAAGAAGACGAAGTGGTCCGTCATGATGAGATTCCTGATTACGAAGACTCATCAGAATTCGATAATCCTCACATCACAGTTCTAAAAGGTGGAATGTTTTCAGACCGCGATTCTGATTCACACGATATCTCTGATAATATAAATAAACTCAAACATCAGTACTTTGAGAAGTACGTCGATAAACGGAGAAAAAGGTATTTGAATCAAAAAATCAGTGATGCACCTGTAACTGAAAAAGAACAGAAAAAATTGATAGATATTGAACTTCAAAGTGCTGAAACCATAGTGCAAACAAGCACGGAGAAACCACTTTCAAAAGGAAAAAAATCTAGGAAAAGGCGTAATGTTATTACTGAAGAGGTAGATACTGAATATTTAACGTTACGTTCAATAGACAGAGAAGGAAAATTATCAGAGGATCTTGATGCTGACTTACTTAAAGTCATACCATTGGATACAAAATCTAAGAACGTTACGGCAAATGAAGTTTACGGAAAAGAAGTAGCTGTTCTTCCAATACAACATAAGACAAGTAATTCCACAGCAGTTAATAACGTATTTGAGAAACGTGACAAAAGAACGAGTAGAAAAACTGATAGATTGAATCAAACTACCGCTTCTGTTCCAAAAACGTAAGTCAATTAATATTGTAAGAATCATATTCAGATTCATTTATTTTTATTATAATGGTATTTGTAAAATCTTAATGAACCGCATTAAATGTTTTAATCTACCGCCGGTTTTAATGCTACCGAGTAGAAAAACGGCAAGAACTTGGTGAAAAATTAGCACGTTTTAAGCTAATACTTACTTTTTAAGTTAGGAAAACCAAAACGTTGTTAAGAAGATCAAGAACCATTTAATTCCGCTTCTAAATTTATTTAAAAAAACATTAACATTAAAATTTCTACAGTGGTAGGGAAGGTAAAGGAGGAAGAAATCGTCAGCGCGAATCACTGACGGCTGAAGAGAAGGAAGCTTCTGAATCTAAAGACAGCAATGAGAACGGGAACAAAACTGAAAGTGAAAAGGGTAAAAAAGGGCGTCCGAAGAGCCCTTGCGAGCCCATACAGAGCGAACCATTCGTGAACATTGAGATTGTGAAATACGGACGGGATCCTAATAACACCTTCAGTTCTGGTATGTGGTTCAATCCTTACTAATATGTAAATAGGAAAGTGTGTTTGTTGGTTTGTCCTTCTGCTCCTCCTCAACGGAATGACTCAGTATGATCAGTTTTGCTTGATATAATTCGTCGGTACAAAAGTCAATTAGCCAAAGTGTAATTTTGGCATTAAACTAAGTTAACTAATCTTACATAATATAGATTAGTTTACTTATGCAGAATTTTTACTTTTTTCAGTTATGCAGAAAAACGATTTGTATTAATAACATTTATATTTGAAATGCCACGTATACAATATTTTGCCACAGTATGCATTGTGTCAAGATGTTGTGTCATGTAAAAACTGCCAGAATTACACTTTGACTAGTTGACTTTTGTACCGACATTATGTACTTTGTATTGTGATCCTCAACTTGGAAATTCATCCAGGGACCGTTCATATTTCAGGGACGATAGTGCGAGTGGCATGCGGGAAAGGCTACGGCTTGAACCTGGACCTGAACGCGACAGCCAAATGCGTGCGAGGGAGATGGAAGCCCGAGAAGCCGAAATGCGAAATCCGTGAGTAAAAGAGACGGCACATCACCTACCCATTAGGCTCGGAATGATAGATACCGCATGAAGTATGGACTTTAGAACGAATTCATCGATGTTTATAGATTACCCTACTTTGTAATTGACATTAGCGTCTATAGCCCAATGGCTCGCGTTGGTTCAATGTGATCGAAAGAGTTAAGCAACGACGGGCGCGGTCGGTTTGTGGATGGACCGCTAGTGGAATAATTTCATGGGCGCTTCCATATTTTAGATGACACGTTAAACCGTAGGTCCTGGTTTTTTATAACTGTAAAAAAAACGTTAAGGCTTGAGAACATTCGACACTGGGTTGGCCACTAACCCCTCTACCAATTCGCATTGGAGCAGCGTGGTGGAGAATGCTCTAGACCTCCCGCAGCTCTGGCTGTGAGAGAGACCCGAGCTCATCAGTGGCTGGTCTTTCTTTGTAGCTAAGTAGGTAAGCCTATCTCAATAAAAACTAAAGAGTCCTTAATCCTGTAGCGTTAGAGTTCTTCTTGCAGTGCCGTGCCACGTGCCGACGACGGAGTACGGCATATACACCATGCCGCTGGACTCGGGGCTCGGCAGTCAGATGGTGTCGGGCCTGACTCATGGGGATGAGAAGGAGCTGAACGAAACTGATGCGGTTCCAAACGGTCAGGTCGTGCAGTTCTCCTGCGAGTACGGGTGAGTTATTTAGTGCTATCTTGTTCTTCTGCGCCTATTTCCCATATATTTTGGGGTCGGCCCTCCTAATCTTACTGCGCCATTCTGAACGTGACTGGGTCTGGTCCTGTAACGCCATCGTCTTCATGTTCCTCCATATTGTTCCCATCCAAGATGTTGGTGGTCTACCTCGGCCTCTCTTAGGTTGTTACATGTCCAGAATTTTCCTGGTCATGTGGTCGGATCCGCGGCGCATGACATGTCCATATCATCGTAAACGGCTTTCAGCTATTTTATCGGTGATTTTTGCTACTTTGAAAGTCCCTCTAATATGTTCATTTCTAATTTTGTCTTTAATCGTAGCACCCCCAGACCACCTCTTTCTTCTAGTTCTTTAGTGCTATACTCAGTGATTAAACGAACTTATCTTATCTGTATGTGAAGTGCTAGCGTAGTTATTTATGCGAGGGCTATGTCCGAAGAGATTAGCATAATTATATGCATTAAAGTCTACCTCTAACCTGGAATGTACAGAAGTCAAAATTAAGACGTCTGGCGTCAGTGCAGACTGGTCGCGCATCTATCCCCTCCGGATCTTTCATTACAAGAATAAATACCAAACAGAATAAATTCCGCACGGCATTAGAACGAAGTTTTCATTCTGTTTGGTATTCCATCTGTTTGGTATTTGGTTAGAGCTAGACTATCCTTTGATAGTTGCTACAATAATTTTGATGTCACTTCCAGGTACAATGTCCAGGGGCCTACCAACCTGCGGTGTTGGCTTGGAGAGTGGGCCGTGACCAGCATGCCCGAGTGCGTCGCGGGTAAGACTGCCCATATCCAAATTGACAAAGTAACAACAACAAAACTAATGAAACAACCGTAGTTGCGCAAAAAAAACGCTAGTCTGAAAGCGCTCTTACAAACTCTCAACTTATCGAAGTTCTATCAAAGAACTCAACATTCCCCCGAACTCCCTCTTATTATAATAATGTCTTTGCAGCACCATGTGAGCTGCCCCTGCTCCATGGGGCGACGTACGAGGCTGGCTACAGGGCTGGGCTCATCGTAGCCCACGCATCCTCTGTCAACTTGGCCTGCGAGCCCGGAAGGTCACCGCCAGCCACCCTCAACTGCCATTTGGGAAGATTGCAGCCGACAGTTCATGACTTCTGCAGACCTTTGGGTAAATATTCTTAATCTTCAGAGTTAAAATAACAGCTACATTCTATGAATGTTTTCGTGGTGATAAGGTATTTGCTCTTCTTGGATTCTACAGATTTGGCGATGCCCCATTTTGGCGTTTTCCCCGATTGTAGTTGTTAGAATTATAATTTTTATTAATTGTAGTGAAGATTTGTTCATTTGTTCCGTTTCACCTCGTTTTGCCTCATTATATTACATACCAAACCTTCCTTGAGTTTGCGATGTTTGTGTCAGTATCTGCATTGACAAGCTCTGATCAATGTACCTTATTGAAACTAGTGGTTTTACTGACAAATACTCGTGGATGAAGAATTCAATGTATCTATTGGCTAACCCTTTACAACGGATAGACACCAACTTTACATGTTTCATTATGGAAGGCAGAGTAAAGATAACGCTAAGTTAAGCGCACTGATTGTCTGTTCGCCGTGCAAGCACAAAGTAGACATTAGGTACAGAGGCTAAGCTTCTTAAGAACATGCAAAATTGTTACCTATTTTGGTAGGGTTGTCACAACAGGTTAAGAGAAATTTAAGAAATCATTTGTTAAATAGTTTTATTATTCAGAATATAAAAAGAATACTACAATAAGAACCAATACAGAATAGAAAATAGAAAATAACATACTTTACAAATTTCTTACTCTAATAATTTTATTTTTATAATTTTTATTTTTTAATATTTTATTATTTATTTTTATGGTATGGAAAATTCTAAATCTAATATATAGTTTTTTCAAGTAATGTATCAGGAAACACTCACATGGCATATCAAATCCTAGCTGCAGCGTCAGGTTATAATCTATCATATTATTGTACTGTCACCGAAGTTACGCAGGAAAAATTTCAGTTCAATAAGACATCTGGATGTGGTTCAAATCTCACTTGCAATACTTAAATTTAAAACACATAGTACGTACCAACCCACCCACATACCTACAAATGTTTAGTAAAAGCTTGTAATAATAATAAAAAGGTAAAAACACACCGTCTAGTACACATTTCTTATTAAAAAAAGGATAATTCCGTAAAATAAAGGTACTTACTTGAAAAAGTAATAATCAAATATTTACTTACCTATTGCACTCCTTGGGATAGTTAAAGTATGATATATTTTTATTTTTTCTAGCATTATTCATACACACAGTACAATATACAACCATTATTATTAATACCACGTTTTTATATTAGATATTCAAACTTGCAACTAACAAAACCAACAATGTGCGTAGCGATTACCCTGCGATTTTCAACTTGATGTGACAGCGTCAACCGGTTTTTTCCAGTCTCGCCGCGTACGCGACAAGCGGCCAGTGGCCACACATAGATGTCCCGCGTGCTTGTAGGAGTGCAACCGATTTGCACGTTCCTATGAAGCTTAATCTCTGTACCTAATGTCTACTTTGTGGTGCAAGTGTGCCTATTGGCCATCCGCGATTACAAAATGCGCGGTAAAATTGATGCCACGCTCTGATTGGTCCTAATCATAAAAAGGAGGATCGCAGAGTTTCGCGCGTTAGCTGAACAGCGTTTAGAAATTAAAGGATGAAACAACAAGGATTCGTTCGTAACATCGTGAATTCATATTCATTACACAATTTATATAATTTTAGCAAACGTGTCAAGACCGCGACCAACATCGGAGTACCAAAGCGGGTCGGATATAGTCCGGGAAGATATATCGGAGCTTGAACCAGACTTGCACGGGAAAGCTGTGTCAGAGTGCGGGCCGCCGGCGAGGTAAAGATACTTTCAGATTTCCAGTAGACTTATCAAACTGACCAAAATATCAATCCTTGAATGACCATTTCACGACTAAAGGAACAAATGATATCTGTCATAAAACAATACCGTCCTTATTTTCCAAGCCCGTTACTTATATTTTCCTTCAACATTTATACATAATTATAATAAGGCTATATGAAACAGTAATAAATTAATCATTGCTTTTTAATTTTACCTTCATTTATCTCGACTATAATAATATTATCTTGCGTTCCTCTATTTAGTGACTTTGCTTTTGATTGTTTATAGTACAGAAGATAAAGTAATTCATTATTTGTGTTTTATTCATTTACAATAAGACCGCTTTCATTGTAGCTTATGTGTGGTGGATAATTTTGTTTTATTTCAATGGAAATCATAATTATATCTATTACCAGTGTTGACTTGTGTACAGCTTTGATGTTCTGGACTTGCAACGAGAGAATAATAGGCCCCCCTGCTTCGACCGCAACCAATTTCCATTTGTTTAATTTAATTTGCTAAACATTTGTACTTATGTTGTTCTCTGTTAGTTGTATTCAAGGTATCTCTTTTAAATTCTACTTGAATACAACTTCCTCAATGTGCATTCTCATTTTGCCCTTTGTTGAGAAAACAACGACAAAAAATAATATTTTTGCAAAGAATTTGCGTTTCTTATTTGCTGGCTGGAAAGACTGAAGGGAACACAAGCGTTCAGGGATGCCAAGCCCTGGTGAGAGCCTTCTAGGTTCGGAATTTTGCTTCTCTAACTTGTATTTCATATTTCTGATCATTCCCACTTTCAACATCTCAAATAGCCACATCGTCATCTTGACTAGAGTCACCTTCATCGATCTGATCACCAGTTTTGGATTCCTTCTCACTTCTTTCTTACATTCATCTTTCTAACATTTGGTTGTAAACTTTATCGGTCTCATCACTTTCATCGTTACGACGTTCCGATGAAATCCTCAGAAGGCAGGGCTTAGATTTCAGTTCATGTTCTTAACAATAAATTTGATTCGTTAAGATAACAACACAGCACTACAGCTGTATATCTAGCTTTTTTCTCTTTGTCTTGGCCAAGCTTGTGTTTTGTTGCTAATTTTTTGCAAACTTCGTCGTTGTTTTTAGTGCATGTTTCACGTTAAAATGATAATTGCTTCAATTGTCAATTGATGCAGTTTGAAAACTTTCCGTTATACTTGTGGTTATACACTCTTTCTGATTATTCTTTGTTTTTAAAACTTTTCATGAATATTTTACGAAAAATCCGGTAGGGTACAAGGGACTTTGATATATCGCGATGGAGCAGAAGTCAATGGTACTTTAGGAGTGGAAGGATATCCCCATGGGACTGAAATTACCTTCAGATGTATCGCATCCATCATGGGAGAGAGAACGACTTGGAAGCTCATATGTGAACAAGGAGACTGGGTCGGGAAGAGTTTTAACTGTGGTGAGTTAAACTTAGATACTACTTTAATAATTAAATCTCTGAGTAGTTATTAAAACATAATAATATGTATGTTGATAGGCACATAAATGATGTGTATTTCAAATGTGCTTTTCCAGAAAATTAAAATCACTTTTTTACCTTTTTAATAAACTAAAAATGTTAATCCTTCCTTCTCTTACTTTTTTGGTTACTTTACGTCCTGTTCAGTGATGTTTTTAAGGCCAGCAGGGCCTACAGCAAGAATCCATTAAAAATACCATAAAGAGCTAAAAAAGCCTGCATTATTTTAGTTCAGTTACCAGCATTTATGACATGAATTTCTATGAATGTTTAGACCACCAACCTTCATGTAACGCACTAGGATTCGTGAAAATGTAAAACTTAAACTTAATGTAACAATTTCCTTCACTGCTTGCAGAAGAGATAGAAGCCCAAAATGAAGAACTGCTGAATAACAACACCTGCACGTTCAGGAACGAAGAGCCCCACGTGGTTTCTTTTTTCAACGACCTCGAAATCACTGAGACAGTCGACTTTCCTCCAGGAGCCGTCATAATATCAAGGTATCTCAAATCTCTCACCCTCAACCTATGCACTAGTTTTGAGAACAACTTCACTTGGCATGGACTAAGTTCCTAACAGTTTGATTTGAGTTTGATAACTACCACCATTGGACAACTTACCTTTTCTTTAACAGTCTTTCTGTCCTTCTTTTCTTACAGTCCTTCTTGTACTGTGAAACATGACCACATGTATGACCAGAAATAACAAAATTGCTGTTTGAAGGTACCGTTCAGTCCAACCAATAAAGCGAGTGGTGTCTCCAGGTGCAGCGACATCGGGAAGTATGCGATGACAGGATCGCAGACGAGGAAATGCATCGACGGCTCGTGGGACGGCACCAAGCCCACGTGCTTCGGGTTGAATCAGGAGAATGACTATGCTAGTAAGTTGTTCTGTACATGCAAGCAGGGTCCGTAGTGGAAATCAATAGTTGAAAATTATAATAGTAAGTAGTCTCTTTAGTGGAACATGGGTAGAAATCGAGAAAAAGCGGTTAGATGAGAGCAATCTCCAGTAGTTGAGACTGTAACTCCTTTAAATACAATTTGGCAAAACTTAAGAGATCATCAACAAACCGACCGTGCCAGTCGTTATTGAACTCGGTCAATCACATACAAACGACTCAAGTCATTGGGGTTTGGACGCTACAAATGCATCGATGGTTAAGTACCCCTAAAATTAATTTAATTTCCATTGAGCGTATGCCTTGACCTGTCTCTTTCAGTGGAGAAGCCCCCAACGATCCTGTTCCGGTACTCGCAGGGCCCGATCGCGCAGACCAACGACGGCAAGCTGCTGGTGTATCCGGGCACCGTGCTGCACATGGAGTGCCTCTGGATGCGGCGCTTCGGCAACCCTAAGTGGAACGTCACGCATTTCTACCCCGAGTAAGTGATGAAGTATCCATTTCTCTAGATGGGGAGGAATGGAAACTTAAGAGGACTACAGAGGCTAAACGCGAGTTTTATAAACAAGATATCACACGAACCATTGCAGAGAATCAAATAAAAAAAATATATGGTATTCTTGGGGATATATGTTAGATTGCTACGGCCTTCAAAACATAATACATTAATGTTGACTCGATAGAAAAAAATCACGAAGATACCTCTAAAATAATCTTCTAAACAATCAAATCCCTTCTAAAATACGTGTTTTTTTTTTCAATTTAACATATATTTTTCATCACAATAAATACAATATATCAGTTATACCACTTTTTAAATCCATTTTGTAGAATTTCCAAAAAACCCTTGTTCTCATTTGCGCATCGTTTTCGAACATAACTCGCGAGCATGTGTGTGTAAACGCCGTGTACCGACAGTCGCGGCTGAGGCCTCTTGCTAGACGGGCGTGTCGCGCTTTCTGCCGCAAAATTTCTGCAAGATTCCAACGTTATTTCATTACTTTTATTGATTGGTTATTACATTAGGTTAATTTATATAAATAATTTAACGTTATAAGTATTTTTTTAAGTTAGAAGGGCGTAAACGGACTCCTATTTTGTAAATAAACATGGGAAATAAATCAAAAGTGTTCATATAAAGCAAACGTCACACACATGAATGACGTAAAGATTTAAATTTTGTCAAACATTTATTAATTTTCATTGTTCTCTGCAATCCTGCAGAGTACAAAAAGATAGATACGTACACAGTTTTTCAACCCTAATCGTATAGCTGTAAATGGCGTAATTGGAGTTTGCGGCGAGTAAGAATCTCGCTCCAGAGACTCGGGTTCAAATCCCAGTTACACTTCCTATATTTTTCAATTTTTTCTTTATTTTTTATGACTTTTTTTTTGTTATTATTTTATGCAAATGAAATAAAAAGCTAATAATATTTATATTATGTCATAATATGTATTTATTACAGGAAAAGAGAATCCAAAGATAATATCAATAACGGGGAAATTATAGACATTAGCAGTGAGTAAGAATCTCGCTCTAGAGACTCGGGTTCAAATTCCAGTTACACTTCCTTTCTTTTTCAATTTTTTCTTTATTTTTTTATGACTTTTTTTTTGTTATTATTTTAAGTAACTAAAAAAATTGCATAAATCTAATTTCATTACGTTGTCGTACCTTCCTATAAATTTTTTGTTAGGTCAATTATTACTTAAAATAAACGCCATCTACTGAAACACTTCCCCGTATAAGCCGCGCAGATAGAGAATAGATTTGAAAATGGCGTCCTCTCGCATGCGTTCTCGCTCACTCTCTATCGCTGTCTATACTCACACAGTGAAGTACGAGCTGCAAACAAATAATCAGTCGGGATTCGCTTTCTAAGCTACTTGACGCACTCCGAGTAATTGTTGTTTTCGTTGATATTGTTGTTTTTGTTTGCGTTACATTTGATTGTTATTTATTTTCGTTAAGTTTTTGTTACGAACGTTGACATTTTGTGATGTAATTGAACAGCAACACCGAAGATGAAAGTGACGACTCTGAAGACCAGGACTGTGAAAGTGACCAGTCCATGGAAGATTTTAACCAATTCATGGAGGGAATTGAACCAGTAATGGGTACAGATGACCAGGACACTGCTGGACCAAGCGGTTTATAAAACCTTTGATACCATTCCCATCCTATTGTTCTTTATTTTTATAATCTGATTCTGAAATGTCACAATTAATAAAGGCAAATTTTACAATTGACCAGTCCATGGAAGATTTTAACCAATTCATGGAGGGAATTGAACCAGTAATGGGTACAGATGACCAGGACACTGCTGGACCAAGCGGTTTATAAAACCTTTGATACCATTCCCATCCTATTGTTCTTTATTTTTATAATCTGATTCTGAAATGTCACAATTAATAAAGGCAAATTTTACAATCCAGTGTTTTAAGTACCCTTGCTTGTGTTGTGTGTTGTGCTTGTATTTTAAGTGCCATTTTCAGATCTATTCTCTATCTGCGCGGGTTATACAGGCGATTAATACAGTACCTCATGACATGTCATTGTATGCTCTGTAAGGTAGTTCTGAGGTTTTCCGTTAGAGGCGCTGTTGTCGTTTGTGAGAATGTGTGCACCGATTCTCAAGGTCATTTTGCACCACTAGGCGCCTTAAATCTTGAGATTAGATGCTGCTGTTTAAATTTCTTATCTGGATTAAATAGGGAGGACAGGATAGGTAGGTGTATATTGAAACAAGTAACTGGTAGAAGGCATTTTAATCTTGAGAGCAGTGATATTGTTTGTTTATTGAATAAAATAAATGACTACTTACGTCAACGATAAAAACGCTTGGTGTGAAGTATTACCAGCTCTATTTTAAGTTCAATAATAATTTACCTTGATCGAATTATAATATTGTTAAATTTTGAAAAGAGTAACTATCGAGTTTCTTGTTGTGTTCTTATTGATAGCATCAACTTTACAAACCAGTCCAAGAGACTCAATTTTTATCCTTGCATCCACAGCGTCGAGCGCAAGTACCAGGAGGGCTGGACGGAAGACCCCGGACGGGACAGCCAGCTGGAGTACCGGCTGAGCATCCTGGGCGCGGAGAAGGCCGACTCCGGGGTCTACCGCTGCGAGACGCCAGCGAGGCAGAGTCATCAGGTCGAGATTATTGTCGAAGGTAGGCCATGGTGTGACAAACAATAGCATTTTTGCTTTTTCTTTTTCAAACGCTTTTTGTATCAATGAGAAATGCATTTACGCTTCCTGCCCGGATTGAGGACCAAAGCAGTGGAAGTCGCTGACTTGCAAGCAATGCCTACAAAACCCAGCGGCACCTTCAGCGCCTGTAGTAAGTAATATGTAGGTATGTCGTGGGGTGACGGTACATTAAACGGTAATAAAATAAAATGTATTTACCAACTTGAAGATAAAGTCAGTCTCGGTCTAGCAAGCGTTGTTTCATTACCTGGTGTCAGGTGTGTCAGGTTAAAATTATAATATTAAAGACGTACTTACCCGCATAAATTCATTAATTTACAATTTCATTAAACGACTACGACGATTAAAATTTGTTTAGTGGGTTAGGCAAACTACCCGGCACGTACATGATACATGAGAAGTCACGGGATCGTATGAGCATTACTACCGTAACTTCTCGTGAACTACTGGCTCCAAACTTGAGTTTTTTTATGACGGGGGTGAAGATGCGTAGAACACCTTCTCCTTCCTCCAAGGTCTTCTCCTCTCGTGAGTAATGAGTCAGCGAGGGCGCCACTTCCTTTCATCCATTCCGCTGTTTCTTTGAGGCCAAACTAAAGTTAAAACTTCTTTGAGTTAGTCATAATCTTTAATAAATAAAAGCTTTTATTTAACTTCACCCGTATATATGTATGTCCTGGAATCTTGCAATCAATATTTCACCAGCTTCCACTGAAGCTATCGAGCTGAAATTTGGCACACATATTTGGTTCCGATGACAATGCACGAAAACAAAAAAAAAGTTATGAAAAACTATAAAAAAAAGTTTTTTTTATTTTTATTTTTTCGGATGTTCTCTACCGTATATTTTAAGCTTTCTCACCCAATAATTCCTTCGCTCCAGACGTCCACTGCCCGCCGCTGCCGATCCGGCGGGGGCTGGTGGCCAGCGGCGCGGGCAGCATGCTGGGCACGGAGATCCGGTTCTCGTGCGCCAACGGCAACGCATTGCTCGGCGCCAGCACGCTGCATTGCCGTGCTTCGGGCAACTGGAGCGCACCTCTGCCTGTTTGCGAGAGTAAGTTCTGGAATCCTGTAGAAAGAATTCTTAGCAGGGACTAACTATCACTAACAGTCCCCAGTCCTCATAACTACTAACGAACTGACCTACTAATGTTCTAATTAACTCTCTCAACTAATTGGACTAACCATCCCAGTCCCTAATTGAGTCTTGTTCAAGGTCAGTCACAGTTGTAATGGGCGGCAGCGGATGGGTGGTGCTGCAAGCTCGTTTGCTATCTTGTATCTATAAAAAAAACACTTTGATCGGTTATCGTGTTCCAATTGAAACGGGCGCACTCTTTGCACTGCCGCACTTCTGGCAACTAGAGTGCGATGATGCCTGACTGTGAGAGTAAGTTCTGGAACCATCTAATATATAAAGAATAACGCGAGATCTCTAGTGAGGTTCTCTTGCACTAACTAACGTTAACACGCAGTTGCAGGTGCGATGCAACGGATGTTGCTCAACAGTGATTCTGATGGAGTGCGCTTTTACCAATTTTTGAGAGTAAAATCTGAAAGTTATCTTATCAGTTGCACTCTCGAGCATTTGTCAGAAGGGTTTCTCGTACACCAACGAAAACGAAGCACAATGGGTGCGCTGAAATTGGACATCTCCGGCAACTGAAGAATGCCGGTTTGCCAGAGTGTCCGAGAAGCTTCTAGAAGAAAAATATTACGTGAAGTTAGCAATCTAAACATTCCGATAACGCAGAGAATTATGCTATTTAGCCTACGTACCTACCAATCACAAATAACAAACTTTTTAGGCTTAGGATGTGGTGCCTGATCCTGAAAAGTGAGACTGACTAATCTGACCACTCCAGGTGTTGAATGCGGCGATGTAGTCCACGACACGCCCCTCAAGGAGGGCGAGCGACGGCCGCGCGTGGCGGTGGTCTCCCGCGGGGTGGGGGGCCGCGCCGCCTTCTCCTGCCCCGCGGGCTGGGCGCTCAGCGGGGCCTCCGAGACGGTGTGCCTGCCCGCCGCCGACTGGGCCAGGCCTTTCCCCGTCTGCAGGGGTAGGTTCTGCGCTTTCAGACCAGCGTTTTCATTCAACATTTACTAACAACCGATCACGTCATGCGCCCGCTTTAACGCGTGTCAGCGAGCGTTAATGCAGTACTCAGCGAAAAAGTCTCTAGCAGCAAGCGATCGCGCGTTGACGCGCGTTTTAATATTAACATAACGTGCTTGCTATATCAAGTCCCTAAACTAAACCATCATACGCAGGGCCCCATATACGGTAAAATTGATCTGTACGATCCGTCGTTTCAGACCGATCGGAAAGACAAATTGATAGTGTATGTCAAGATCGTTAACGATTTACTTAATTTTTTGCGTGGCATTTTTGTGACGATCGACCGTTTAACGATTTCCGTCAGATCGATCGTACAGATCAATCGTACCGTATATGGGGCGCAATACAACCGCAATCGTACCCTTACTTGTGGGTTGTTACAGAGTAGATTAAATCGTTTTCTCTCCAGAGGTGTCCTGCCCCGCGCTGCCGCCGCCCGCGTCCGGCTACGTGCTGGGCCGCGCGCCGTACCGCGCCGGCGACGTGCTGCAGTTCCACTGCAACCCGGAGCACACGCTGCACGGCAGGCCCATCCTGGTGTGCCAGGACAGCGGCCGCTGGAGCGACAAGCCGCCTACTTGTGAGTTCTAGCTAAAACTTTTGACTTAAAAAATGGTTGCCTGTAAAGTCGGTATACGGGCGAAAGTTTTACGTGACAACGACTTTGAGTGGTAAAATAATTTTAATGTGAATATTCATTCGTATAGTAGTATCGTCTCGTATCGTATCGTCTCTCTCGCTCTTAGGCGGGCTAACCATGCCCGAGTGGAAGGGACGCGTGCCTCTCACTCGCTCTCATTGTGAGCGCATAACGTGAGCGGAGCGTAACGCAGTTTCTTGAAGTGTCTACCCGTCTACCCGTCTAAAGACTTCAAAAACGGCAAAGTTTCATACTAACTTTGCACCCCCGTTTTACCCCCTTAGGGGGTGAATTTTCAAAAATCCTTTCTTAGTGCTCCCCTACGTTATAAAAGGAACCCCTGTGCAAAATTTCAAGTTTCTAGCCCTTATAGTTTAGGCCCTGCGTTGATATGTCAGTCAGTCAGTCAGTCAATCAGTCAGTCAGTCAGTCAGTCAGTCAGTCAGTGAGTCACCTTCACCTTTTATATACAGGGTTATTGGTAATTCGACGTATTCCCGTTAGGAGGTGATAGGGGTGACTATTTGTGATAATTTTAACCCCCATATGCATTATGCAAAAGTGAACCATTTTCGAGTTATCAAGCTTTTCAGCTTTTTTCAAAATAGGTCAGAAATGCAACATCAAAAATTTATTTAAAAAAAAGTATCAATTAAAATCTATTTTTTTCTTCTGATTTATAAAAACGATTAAACAATGGTTATTTATCAACATTAAAACTACAATTATCGGTCCAACTTTAAAAATGCGAGACGATTAACGATATTACTTCAATATTTTTTGAGATTTTTGTCCACTAAAATGCCTTAAAAACAAAAAAAACTTGTATCAAACTTGGCTTGCAGATTATTTTAAAAACATAACCGTTTTCTTAGCTTTCCAACAAGGCATAACAACTATGAACTTATATTTAAAAAAAACGGAGAAAAACCGATCACAAAGGAAGCAGGCGGAAATTTGTATTCGAACTAAACTTAAGGTCGTTCTTTAAAATTTCAAAAAAAGTAATTAAAATCAATGCCCAATGTAAATAAAACAAAAAATATAAATATAAAATTAAATTTAGAACCAGTAAAAGCGGTGACAGCCCAGTGGCTATCGAACTCGCCTCTCACTCGAGCGGTCCGGGTTCAAACCCCAGTGGCACGCACCAATGACTTTTCTAAGTTATGTGCGTTTTAAGAAATTAAATGTCACTTGCTATAACGGTGAAGAACACATCGTGAGGAAACCTGCATGCCTGAGAGTTCCTCACAACGTTCTCGAAGGTATGTGAAGTCTGCCAATCCGCACTTGGCCAGCGTGGTGGACTAAGGCCTAATCCCTCCCATTCTGAGAGGAGACCCGTGCCCAACAGTGGGACGTCTATGGGTCGCAGCGATGTGCAAGAATTTATCGATGAACCAATTTTGGTCGCTTACGAATTTTTTTAACAAATGAAATGCTTGAAGACGTGCCTATGGCTATAAGGCAAAACATGATATACCTACTAGCAAGGCGGATGTCCTGCAAATGTGATTCGGAATAATTTGAACACTTCGGTAGTTAAGTTACACCTCATAAAAAGAATGAGACTGCGTACGCAATAGGCGAAGTCCCTTCGAGCAAGAACCTTAATTAGGCTAAATTAAAAAATGTCTTAATTGTTACTTATTATTAATTGTTATTATTACTAAACTTTTACTGGTTATAAATTTAATTTTATATTTATATTTTTTGTTTTATTTACATTGGGCATTGTTTTTAATTACTTTTTTTGAAATTTTGAAGAACGACCTTAAGTTTAGTTCGAATACAAATTTCCGCCTGCTTCCTTTGTGATCGGTTTTTCTCAGTTTTTTTAAAATATAAGTTCATAGTTGTTATGCCTTGTTGGAAAGCTAAGAAAACGGTTATGTTTTTAAAATAATCTGCAAGCCAAGTTTGATATAAGTTTTTTTTGTTTTTAAGGCATTTTAGTGGACAAAAATCTCAAAAAATATTGAAGTAATATCGTTAATCGTCTCGCATTTTTAAAGTTGGACCGATAATTGTAGTTTTAATGTTGATAAATAACCATTGTTTAATCGTTTTTATAAATCAGAAGAAAAAAATAGATTTTAATTGATACTTTTTTTTTAATAAATTTTTGATGTTGCATTTCTGACCTATTTTGAAAAAAGATGAAAAGCTTGATAACTCGAAAATGGTTCACTTTTGCATAATGCATATGGGGGTTAAAATTATCACAAATAGTCACCCCTATCACCTCCTAACGGGAATACGTCGAATTACCAATAACCCTGTATATAAAATATCTAGAACTCACATACCCTAACACCCGAGTAGAAGGACTACTAGGGACAATACCAGACCCTAGTCAATAGCCCTATTAGGTCTTGTTTATCGGTAGTACTATGTAGCAGGTTAGGCACCCGTGTAGCTATTCGGCCCGACGTCTATATATAGCCCGGCTAGCTATATATAGACGTCCCACTGTTGGGCACGGGTCTCCCCCACAGACGCAGCTGCGGGAGATCTAGAGCATACTACACCACGCTGCTCCAATGCGGATTGGTGGAGGGGTTAGTAGCCAACCCAGTTGAGTGTCGAATGTTCTCAAGCCACCCGAAGGTCTTCGTCAAAGCGTAACGACTGTTTCCACCATTGAAACAACCGGGACCGACGGCTTTACGTGCCATCCGAAGCACGGTAGCGCCAATGAAATTTTGCCACTAGCGGTCACCCATCCACAAACCATCCTCTAAACACACCACAGCATAAATATTGTTAACTGGTGCCTCATCGACGATGATTGTCGCAATTATTCCCACCAGGTGCTCAGGCGTGCACTTACCCGGGTACGACGATATCGGGGCGAATGTCGTCGGTGAAGTTCTACTACAAGATCGGGGAGACGGTGTCGTTCACGTGCGAGCCGGGCTATCGGCTGAAGGGGGCGCCCATGCTGAGGTGTTTGAAGTGAGTGGGATTAGATTTTTACATATAAGATTTTCTTGTACAACATTGTATAGAGACTCGGCTGATGGTCAATGAGGCATACACGCAATGGACACGCTGGCTGCTGGCGTAGAGCTAATTATCGGTAAAATATTGCGTTGCGATCTAAACTGTTTAAGTAAGTTTATTACTAACTAATGGATATGAATTTTGTCCCCAAAATAAATATACTTTGACACAATTTCGCCAGAGTCTTGAGTCTGATATGACAGATATCAGAAGTCATGTTAGAACACCTGCTGGTTACGAACAGAAAGAAATCAATCATTTTATTGTCCACTACAGCTTCTTAATTCTAAACTGCACCAT
Organism: Carterocephalus palaemon; assembly: GCA_944567765.1. NCBI lineage: Eukaryota > Metazoa > Arthropoda > Insecta > Lepidoptera > Hesperiidae > Carterocephalus > Carterocephalus palaemon. The sequence goes on from OX155663.1 coordinate 1,353,683, forward strand.
AATTCGTATGCTTATTCGTTTCAGGAACAGAAAGTGGTCTAACGCCATACCACTCTGCGCGCCAATCACCAACTACACCTCACCAGACCTGGCGATGCTCAACGGAGACATCGACGCCATGTTGTCCGACTCCGCCATCTTGCCGTCCGACATCTTGAAAACGCGCGAAACGCCCGCCATCTTGTCGCCAGAGAGCTTTAAGGCGGCTGTCACACGAGTTGCAGCCACCCGGCTATTTCAGAGAGCGCCTATAGAGACATACAAAAATAGAATTTTAAGAGTAAATAGGTTCATTAGACGGGATACTGAAAGATAATTACAATTGAATTCTAGGTTAAGTTCTTAAAACCTACAACTTATAAAATCATTCCATTCTACGTATCGAAACAAAGGAACGCCGTGTGATTTTAACAGACTTATTAATTACTTATAAAATATTTAATTGTATTTAATCAAGTGTAGCTGCTGTTTTTTCAGATTATTTTATTTTTAATTATTACTCAAAAACAACGCTCTCTATTATTAACAATTGAAAGAGAATGACTTCTGTGTCAAAATATGGCCAAAATTGACTGAAATACTACTATATTGATGATCTTAAAACGAATACATACTCATAGTTAAATTTTATATTATTATATTATATTATATTATTTTTACATTATTTATAAAACGAATATGAAGGATTTGACGCAATGAGACTTGACTCATAATCGTAATTATTAGGTAAATGCTAGTACCTAGTCTTTAAATATGATTATCTAATAAATTCCTTCCTACCTACTTACTAATTATAGAAAAACCTATTAATTATGTTGTTGTTAACATTTTATTGTGCGTTGTTAATTCTTCCTTACGTTGACTTGTCAAAATAATTTTATAATTTGTTAATGTACTTGAGCAAAGCTCTTTTGTAAAATACTTAAAATTTGCATAATAACTAATATGTATTTGTTATTTCAATATCTGTTATAAGGTTTTATGTGTAAAAGCTATTTAACTTTTGGTACCTGTAAATAAAATGCTTCGCCAAAGATAAATATAGACACCATTCCTATAAATAAGTTACGAAATAATGTAAGATAATAATTTAGGTATTTTAGGATAAAAAATAATAATTGTAATTATTTAAATTAGGAATACGTGAGTGTAATTTATTACATTTCAATAATAGGTTCGAATATACTAGACCATATACCACGCACAAATATTTGGAAAAACTTTTTAATCATTATATCTCTGAATACAGTCCAGCTTGCACACAATTTACTATTATTATTTCTCTATTGTACACAAAAAACAAAAAACAACTTAATGTAAAGAGAAGTACATAATTACAAAGGCGTAGGTACATTACATCTATTTTTTACATATTTTTTGTTTCATTGTCTCTTAAAATAGATAATATTATGATTTTTGTTAATTAAATCAGACAGATTTTAACATTGACAGTGATAATGGTTATTATTAGTATGACGCAATAATGATAATTGTTAATTGTATCAAGCTGGATTAAAAATCGTGCATATCAAACAAAATCTTGCATAATATCTTCTATTGTTAAAAAATTGGTACTTGTAAGTGAACCATTATCAAAGATATTATCAAAGATAGATGATAATTATAGAATTTGCATAATATTATCAACATGTAGTACCAAGTGTACATTTTCGATTAACAAGCCCACACAAACGACAGTGTTGATTTGGGAATAGGGGAAGGATAGGCATTAAGCAATGAGATTTTTTTAAGTACCTATAACAGTATAAATAAATAAATAAATAAATAAATATCTTGGACATTCTCACACACGGCCATCTGATCCCAAAGTAGGCGCGAGCCTGTGTTATGGGTGTCAGAGACTGATATACATACATACATAGATATTTTTAAATACATACTTAAATAGATAATATTGTATAGGAAGAACCATAATAATATTGGATTAAATGTTTTATATGTAAAGTCCTTAAAAGTAATGATACGCAATACTGTGGTAATGGGCTTACCATGACACGAACCTGTTGACACGATCCAGTCTTTGAATTAAATAGCTAATTTAAAAAAAAACTTTTATCTATCTATATCAGATCACATCTATTTTAGCTTAAGGATATTTATTTATTTAATATGTATAATTAAGTAACTGAACTTTATAAATACAATTAGGGTTGACTGGAGACTAGAGAAAGGGATTTAAATTAGTATGTAATGTCTTACATATGTGTTCTAAAAACAATATCTGTGGGTGAGAGAAATCTTATGGATATTTATAAAGGTTGTTTGGTAATGTCTTGATGAGTGCAATTAACGAAACGGTTTAACACTGTCGAATGTTGGGTCTTTTAACTTGTCCTCTACAGAAATAAGTAAAATGATCCATCAAATTAACTGTCTTTTTTATTTCTAATACCAATGCCTTATGCCTAATGCGGTTGACTAATTGCGGTGACAGCCCAGTGGCTATCGAACTCGCCTCTCACTCGGGCGGTCCGGGTTCAAACCCCAGCGGCACGCACCAATGACTTTTCTAAGTTATATGCGATTTAAAAAATTAAGCATGAGGAAACCTGCATGCCTGAGAGTTCTTCATAATGTTCTCGAAGGCATGTGAAGTCTGCCAATCCGCACTTGGCCAGCGTGGTGGACGAAGGCCTAATCCCTCCCATTCTGAGAGGAGACCCGTGCCCAACAGTGGGACAATGAAAGAGTTGTGCTGATGCCTAATGAAGATTGCCAGCGAAAAGATAAGGAAGCACAAACGTCTATTGATGATTACTTAAAGTTATTACATTTAGCGCAATGTTTTATTTTACTACCTATAGATAATAATTCTATATCATTATTCTATACTCCATAGAATTGCTGCTAAAAATATGCTCATAAACAAATGAACATGGCGTTATGTTCGTTGCCCCGCGCGACGCAGTGCAAACAGAAAACGTACCAATTGGCACGTATTCGACGCTTCACTTTTACAGCGCCAATGGCAGATTTGCTTCTTCTTACTACTTCCTATATCTATGATTTAGATGTTAATTCAACACCTTAATAGAGTATTGGAGCGATAAGCTCTATAGGACGTAACCAGAACGTAACTGTGGTTTAACTGCCGAAATTATCGATGACCGCGCGAAGCAAGTTAAGTACTTTCTAGTAACTTGACTTATCAGAATACAGATACAAGTATTCATTCAGTTACTTCAGTCAAGTCAGTGGAGCGCCGGTCGCGCCATGAGTATGACGTATGGAGAGTCGGTTTCGCGCCATTTTTCCGACCAAAAAAGTATCGAGATTCGCGCCAACATAAAATAATAGACAAATATTTTTCTAGAAGTGCTAGTGCGCATTTTGTTTTGTTTACGTTAAACAGTGTTTTTTTAAAGGATAATAAAGTGATACGAGCTAATACGTCGTTAATGCGATAGCTAAGGTGGGTTAATAGTTTTACTTATTGGTTTACCTACATTGTTTTCTCATTGAGATAACATTCTATGGTGCGGAGTTTGAATAGTAAGACTACCTACCCTCGACAAAGAGTTTGTATGGTAAGTATTTCGATGATATCGGTATATTAACTGGTCCAAGTGATTATGATGTGTGATTATAGAGTAGCTTAATGGTTTCCTAATCTAATCTGTGGCGTAAAATACCTCACTAAGTACTTTGATACTATTTATGACTCCATATGCGTAGAACATGAGAAGGAATGTAGAACCAAGTAGGACTTAAGTACTTACCTGCAAGTCTAATTAGTTACGTAAAGCGACAAGTTACTTAGATTTTTATGAGTCAACTGTGGCTTACCATTAAGTATCATTTACTTTAGGCTAGGAATGTATGATAAAAGAGGATAAACTGTGCAAATGTGTGTGTAAAATCTGTGGAAAAACTATACTTACTACGATCATCTGCAATAAATTCTATCTTTTTATTTTTTCATTTTATACATAACTAGTGGACGCCCGCAGCTTCGCTCGCGTTGAATTAGACCCATTAACGTCGTCTGCCCGCGTTCGGGTTGCCCACTTAACTTAAATAAAACGGCAAAGTTTCATACTAACTTTGCACCCCCGTTTTACCCCCTAAAGGGATGAATTTTCAAAAATCCTTTCTTAGTGCTCCCCTACATTATAAAAGAAACCCCTGTGCAAAATTTCAAGTTTCTAACCCTTATAGTTTAGGCCCTGCGTTGATATGTCAGTCAGTCAGTCAGTCACCTTCTCCTTTTATATTATATAGATAGATTAGTATAAAAATACTTTGGTATCTTATCTACGTTACGTAACTACATTTTAATTCTTCTAATTTCACAGGCCCGTTGGCGCAATCAGTAGTGACCCTGTCTGTTGCGCCAGGGGTCGTGGGTTCGAATACCACTCAGGACAAATATTCGTGTGACGAACACTTGTATTTGTTCTGTGTCTGGATGTCAGTATTATCTAAGTATATAAGTATGTATTTAAAAATATCTATGTATGTATATAAGTCTCTGACACTAATATTACAGGTTCGCGCCTACTTTGGGGTCCGATGGCCGTGTGTGAGAATGTCCAAGATATTTATTTACCTATTTATTTATTTATACATAATTAGTATAAATAAATACTTAGGTGTTTTATCTACGTTACTTAGCTACGTACACTTTTAATTCTAAAATATCTCATGATATAGTCAAATAATATTATTATTATAAGCTAGGTAGGTTTCCTACCTACATGTGATCCTAATAGTTAATTAGTCTTCCATGATGTTTATCTGTGCCAAAACAACAACAAAAATTGCTTATTTTCTTACTGACCAATAACTCGTCGTCTAAAATAAACAAAAACACGAGGAAATCATAACATTTATTTGGATTGGCAGTCACGATACACTCTAGCAAGATTCACCTTTTCGCGCGCCGATAAAAAAGAGCGGATTTTTTAGATTCAAAAAAAGAACGCAATTTTTTCTTAATTTTTTCAAACATCACTCTGTCATTGTCGTCGCCTCGAACTCTCGTCGATTCAGCCGACTAGGCTACCTTTTTTGTCTTCAGAAGGTTTCTGATTCGACTCGCCTCTTCGCTACGCCAATTCCCATTGTTATGTTGTTAGGCCATTAAACACACAAGCTGTTATTTTTATAAGCATGTGTTTATGTAATTAAGTGAACCTTTTTATACCTTTGTAATTGTGTGAGGTGAGTGTGAGGTAACTATCCAATAAAGATGAACTGCAAATTTATTAATGCTTATTTATTAAAGTTTAAAATAACCTCAATGTGGTTTGCATTCGCGCTTGCGATCACGAGACAAACGACACATTTCATTGATCATAGTGGTACATTTTCAAAGAGATATAAGCACAGAGCGGCCTACTCATACAAAAAATTTAGTTCACAAATTTCAAAGAAAAAAATTTAACAGCTCTGAGCTGAGAGTTACTTGCTACCTCTAGGTCTAGGTAAGAAGTTTTTTATTTGTAATATGTATAATATTGGAATATTAATATACTTAAAGAGAAAGTACTTAATACGGAATCGCACTTTACACAAACTACAATCTAGTCATATTTTTAGATACATTTATTTTAAACAAATAAAATATTTAATCTAAATTGTTACGGCTACCTACACTACAATATAACATGGGAGTATGCCTCCCATGTTATATATATTTGTTCGCAATGGGCCGTCTATAAAGAAACAAGACCCCAACAAGAAACGAACTATCACTGTTTGATCAATTGATTGACAGCTAAATACAAAAGTGACGACGCCGGTACGCAACAATGTGATCGTGGACCAGAGATTAAAGACCCAAGCTTTACTTTTTAAAGTGTCAGAAGTGGTAGACACCTATTTGGTGACGCCGTAATGGTCTTTGTGACCATACAGCATACAAATAAATAAATTGATTGATTGATTGACAGCAAAAGTCCATCCAAAAAAAAGAGGTGGTAAACTCGAAACCGTAAAATAATATCCAGGATTCTCAATGATGAAATCCGTAAACGAACGAAGGTTACCGACGTAGCTCGAAAGATCAGTGAACTGAAGTGGCAATGGGCAGGCCACGTCGCTCGACGGACTGATAACCGTTGGGTAAGAAAAGTCCTCGAGTGGAGACCGCGCCTCGGAAAACGAAGTATTGGCCGCCCTTCGACGAGGTGGACTGACGAGCTGAAGAAGAGAAACCGTTGGATTCAGAGGGCGCAGGATCGGGAGGAGTGGCGACGATTGAGGGAGGCCTATGTCCAGCAGTAGACCCCAAAAGGCTGATGAATAATTCCACATGTTCTGAGAATATTCGTATAATATATTACGCTGCCTGCACGCACGAAAAAGCGTGACCCATGCTCACGTTCCGCCTAAGCGTGCCGCGGAAGCGAGTGCGCGGAACAAGCGATAGAGAGGCACGATCAACCTAAGCTTTCGGCTTGTGACGCATCCATCTCTCTTCCACTCCATCGGCTGACGCGTCCGAGTAGAATAGAGACAGCGGCAGCATACACCACGTGAACTGTTTTGTCAACTGTTTATAAAGTGAAGTGAAAAGATGTTTTCATAAGACGTTATCACGTAAAATTATCGTCTGTAAACCGACTTTACAAACATCCAATAATTTTAATAGATAGAGTGATTCAATAGGAATGTTTATATGTATATACATGTATAATATAGAAACAAAGATAATTTTTAATACGACCGATACGACCGCAGTTTAGAGTTAGTCGTTACGTTCGTAACAAACAAACGTAGCAAAAAAACAACGCTGTTTGAATTACAATTAATGGCTTAATATAATTCATTACATCCTTTATAGTTTATAGCGATATGGCAAAAACTCGACGGCTTCATAACACGTAGGTACTGAAAACATAATCAGTTAAATTACTTACTAATGTATTCCGTTTTTGCAGTTCACGAAACGGACGGAGTTACACTAAAGCTCTTATGCATTAGCCGTGCATGATATTTTAACTGAGGGTTCACATCGGCACAATTTTCACAAGAAATCATGCTTTCCTCACGTTTTTTTTTTGCGTTTTGCGAGTTAAGTTAAATTTTTCTCACAAAATATGATGTACTAGCCTCGCTCCCGTGGAATTAGACATAACAATAGTTTCGTTTACACCTAGTAATATTATATAGCCTATGTTACTCAGTGAAGATGCAGCTTTCTAATGGTGAAAGAATTTTTGAAATCGGTCCAGTAGTTTTTGTGTGAAAACATTACAAACAAATGTTTCCTCATTAACATATTATTAGTATATTATTAAATAGTATAGATTAACTTTCTACGGATTAATACCCAGTTGGTATCAAGGGTCCACGGGAGACTCGACGGGGGTCTACGTTGGCGTGACAAAAATAATGAGGGTTCAAAATCCACGAAAATTTATCTGCTTTCGATAGTGAAAAACTGAAATGTTAGCTTGACTTCACCTATCATTTTGTTTTCGAAAACTATTAATTCGTGGTTGGAACTCAGCCGCATCGCAAATTTCTATAGTTAGATCTAATCTTCACATTCCTTGTCGAGTTTTGGGATATGGTAGAAATGTAGTGCAGGGGGTCCACCGGAACCAACAAAATATTGAAAGGGATGAGAAAAAATGTCTGGGATCCTCTGGTTTAATTGAACCAAAGAAACAGTTGGAAAATATAACGGTCTAAAGCGTTAAGGGATCGAATGGATTGATAAACTATTGCATAGGATGCTTTAGATAACCATTAAGTTAAGATAATATATATTAGTATTCATTATTCGCGATTCTCACGTGTTATTTTCAAGGTGAGACGCCATTTTGAATTTGATGTGCGTTACTTGCTCGCTGTAATTTGTTTAATTATTTGTTTTAAAGTTTATTATAGTATATTATTTTATTGTTTTTTTCTGACAATCTCGGAGTTTCGGCATAGCATATTTTAAACAAATTTTAATGTATTGTTTTTAAATTAGAGTCTATGCAGTTGGCGTTGGTCCTTGACTCCTTGGCGTTCGAATTAGTTTTGATGTTTTTGCTAATTCTCGATTTAATTCAACATCTAAGAGTAGTCCTATATATAACTTGCATATTCAAATACCAACTTTTTTAATTATGTCCAGATACAGGTAACAGGTTTCGTTAACTATATGTTTTTCGTAATTTACGCAATCAATGAATCTCTTAGGTATTTCCTAGTCTTCAACCGTCAAACTGGGACAAGTTGTTATCCTTATCATATTATCATGTTTAGCTTTAGACAAGTGTTTGTCAAGTAGACAAGATGCAGGCAATGCTGGGAATACTGGTCAAGTGTGGCCAAGTGTGGCAATTGGATTGGAAGTGTCGATTCCGCGTATCTACTTTAGATTAGAGAATTTTTCATTCTTACGCGCTCCCGTCGCATTCCGTCTGCCACCACACGTTCAGTTTTCCAATATTCATCTATACTTTTATACTAATATTATAAAGAGGAAACATTTGTTTGTAATGTTTACACACAGTTAGAAAGCTGCATCTTCACTGAGTGCCATAGGCTATATAATATTACTAGGTGTAAACGAAACTATTGTTATGTCTAATTCCACGCGAGCGAAGCTGCGGGCGTCCACTAGTTCGCTAATAAATTGATAATGTATAATGTATAAATTTTATGCTCTAGACCTCCCGCAGCTATGTCTGTGGGGGAGACCCGTGCCCAGCACTCCCAGCAGTGGGACGTCTATGGGTCGCAGCGACTATCCCAGGTTAGCTTCTCGTGGTTTTTTTTACGGCGAACTGGTCACCTGTGGAATGAGCTTCCGACTGAGGTTTTTTTACGTGCTACCACATGGAGCGCTTTAAAAAGAGTGTGAAACGCTTGTGTCTCACGTGTCCACAGACGACGGTGACCACTTACCATCAGGTCCGTACGCCTGTACGTCTGTATTATAAAAAAAGCCTCGCCTTAATTCAGTTGAAAATTATCCATTATGTTCTATGATAACTAATTATATACTCTGTGATCATGGGTGTGGTCATTCACTAATGTCAAAAATATAAAAATAAGAAATATGTCCTCTCCTATATGTCTTAATTTAAAGTTTAATAAATCTGTTTAATCAAGATAAGTTTATATCTTTTAAACCCATCATAATAATTTATAATACATGGCGCAGTCGTAATAAGGAAAATGGAGAACTTAGTAAAGTTGCCACCAAACTTTGATATACGATCCCAATCCGCCGCTTCAGAGTGGAAAGTGTGGAAATGCCTTTTTGAGGATTATTTAATAGGCATTGGACAAGATGAGGCGCCGGACAAAATAAAGTTATCTCTGTTGAGAAACATGATGGGTGCAGAGGCAACCAAAGTTATCATGAGTTTCAAGCTAAGTAAAGAAGTATATAATGATTATGAAAAAGTAATTGAAGCAATAGCTAAGTACGTGAACCCAAAAAGTAACGAAGTTTTCGAACGATATAAATTCAACGAAAGAAAGCAATTAACTGGTGAAAAGTTTGAAAATTTTTATACATGTCTGAGGCAGTTAATTTCAACATGTAATTATGAGTTATCTAAAGGCGAGTCATTAGAAGATCAATTACTTCGGGACAGATTGGTGCATGGCTTGCATGACAAATCGCTACAAGAAAATTTACTCAGAATTGAGGGTTTGACTCTGGATAAAGTGACTAACATATGTCGTACTAGTGAAATCAGTAAATCACAAGTCAAAGAAATGAACCCAATGTTAGAAATAGATGAGGTCAAGTATAGAAAAAATAGTTCTAAAAGGCAAAGTTTTAACAAGTTTAACAAAGAAAAGTCTTGGAAAAATGACAATACAAAGTTTAAGTGTAGGAGATGTCAACAGTTACATGGTCCTCGTGAATGTCCAGCATATGGGAAGAAGTGTACTAAGTGTGGTATTTTAAATCATTTTTCAGTAAGCTGTAGAAGAAAGCAAGTAAGTGAGGTTAAATGTTCTGAGTCACCTGAACTAAATGTATCAAATGAAAGTGTATATTGTGGTGCGGTACAAAATATGTCAAATTTAAATAAGTGTGAGTGGACTGAAAATATACAAATTGAAAATGAGAATATCAAATGTAAATTGGATACCGGTGCAGATGTAAGCATTATGCCTACAGGAATTTTCAATAAAATAAAGAATAAAATAAAGTGCAATTTATATAAAACAGAGTTACAAATAGAATCTTTTATTGGTCAAAAAGTTGAACCTATAGGCATGGTGAATTTAAAATGTAAATTTAAAAATAATGAATGCTTTGAAAATTTTGTCATAGTAGACTGTAACACTATGTTACTGGGATTGCCTGCCTGTGTGTCTCTAAATTTAGTTAAGCGTGTGCATGTGGCTTTAGTTAGTGATAACAAAGATAAATTTATAAAACAGAATATACAAGTTTTTGAAGGTATAGGAAGAATACCAGGAAATGTAGAAATACCTACAAAGTATACAGAGGAACAAATTTGCCACCCTTCACCTAGGTTACCGTCTTCTTTAATTGAGCCGTTAAAAATAGAATTGAAAAGATTAGAAAGTAGAAATGCTATAGTTAAAGTAGATAAGATTAATGAAAATGCATGTATCAACAGAATTGTAATTGTTGAAAAACCAAACGGGAATATAAGGTTATGCCTAGATCCATTAGATTTAAATAAAATAATTGTTAAAAAGCCTAAAGTTTTACCCACATTGGAAGACTTAAGTTTTAAATTAAAAGGCAAGAAATGGTTTTCAGTTTTAGACCTGTCTGAGGGTTTTCATCACTTGATGCTTTCAGAACCTTCATCGTGGAAGTGTTGCTTTGCAACTCCACTAGGAGTCTATCGGTACCTTGTTTTACCATATGGGCTGATGAATGCACCAGAATTATTTCAGGATATACTGGAAAATCACTTTGGAGAGTTGCCAAATGTTGTAATTTGGGCAGATGATATCTTAGTAATGGGTAGTACAGAAGAAGAGCATGATAAAGTGCTATTAAGTGTAATTAATAAAGCTCGAAAATTAGGAATAATATTTAATAAGAATAAGTTTCAGTATAAGCAAACAGAAGTAAAATATGTTGGTCAGGTTTTCAATGAGCATGGAATGTCTCTAGATAAAGATAGAATTGAATCCCTGTTAAGTTTAAAAGAACCAGCAAATAAGGATGAACTGAGACAAATTTTAGGTTCATTTAATTATGTACGTAGATATGTTCCTGATATGGCAAATTTATTGTCACCTCTTTCTAAATTGTTAAAGAAAGATACTGAGTTTATTTGGTTACCTGCTCATAGGTTAGCATTTGCAGAGCTGAAAAGAAAAGTTTGCATGACACCAGCTCTTACTCCATTTGATTCTAAAAAAAAAATTACTTTACAATGTGATGCATCTAAAAATGGTATAGGATGTTGTTTATTTCAAAAAGATGAGAAAAATGTTTTAAGGTTGGTTACTTGTGCATCAAGAACCATGAATGATGCTGAACTTAACTATAGTCAAACAGAAAAAGAATTGTTATCCATTTGTTATGCAGTTAAAAAATTTCATAGGTTTATATATGGATATCAGGTAGATGTGCAAACTGATCACAAACCTATTGTGTCAATAATGTTAAAACCTATATGTAAGATAGGATCTCCTCGTTTGAAACGTTTAAGATTGAAATTATTAATGTATAATTTAAATGTTTACTATGTACCAGGTAAATTGTTACATTTTGCTGACATGTTATCCAGGAATAGCTTAAAGAATACTGAAATAGATCAAGAAATGTCACATTTTGTTCACTTGGTTACTGCACACTTACCTATGTCACCTGAAAGAAAACTTAGATTTCAAAATGAAACTAAATCTGATTTTGTTTTGAGTTTATTAAATACATATTATTTAAATGGTTGGCCTGAGAAAAATAGGGTTTCAAAACAGTGTAAAGAATATTATAAAATTAAGGATGATATATATTTTGAATGTGGTTTAGCATTTTATCAAAACAAAATTATTGTACCTAAATCTCTGAGATCTTATGTCTTAAACTTAGTTCATGAAGGTCACCCAGGAATCTGTAAATCTATTAGTAAGGCTAGACAGTTATTCTATTGGCCTGGACTTTCAAATGACATACATCATTTTGTTTTTCAATGTCGTACATGTGAAAAGTTTAGACCTGCTAATCCACATGACAAGCTGTTACCACATAAGATACCTAATCGTAGATATGCTAAGGTTGGTACAGATATTTTAGATTTTAATGGAAAAAATTTCCTGGTTATCATTGATTATTTTTCTCACTGGTTAGAAATTTTACCTGTATGTGACAAGACATCTAAGTCTGTTATTAATGGTTTTCAGGAAGCTTTTACAAGATTTGGTTACCCAGAGGAAATTGTGACCGATAACAACCCTTTTAATTCTTTTGAATGTCATGAATATTATAAGTCTAAGGATATTGTATTCACTTCTAGCAGTCCTCATTATCCTAGAAGCAATGGTATGGCAGAAAAAGCTGTCCATATAACTAAAATGATTTTGAAAAAAGCATGTGAAGATAGAGTAGATTATAGAGACTATTTGTTGGGTTATAATAACACTCCTCTTACAGGGTTAGAAGTTTCTCCCTCACAGATCTTAAATAGTAGAACAACTTAACAACGGTCTTAACAACGATGTGTTGTTAAGACCTAAGATAGAAAATAATATTTATAATTTGTTAATTTTAAGACAGTCATTAAACAAAGAAAGAAAAGATGTAAACACTAAAAAAGAAGTTCAGTTTAATATTGGAGATGAGATTGTTCATAAAACTGAAAAAGATAAATATTGGAAAAAGGGAAAAATAATTGCTAAGTGTAAGGAACCAAGATCTTTTTGGATAGGAAGGGAAGGTAAAGCTAATATTAGAAGAAATATTAAGCATTTAAAAAAGTCATTTACTGAAAGTACTGTTACTAATTTTGATTATGCTTTTGAAAATGAAAACAATGATTGTACTAATACTTTATTGCCTTCTCCAGTTCAAAGTTTAGAACCTATTGTTAGAGAGTCTTATGGTCAGCAGGTAAAAACAACAAGAAGTGGTAGAGTTGTAAAACCTCGTGATGTCTTAAATCTGTAATGTCTGATTGTAGTTGTTTAATTAAGAATGTTGCAAAATTGTTAATTAATTGTCTAGGGGGGAAGGTGTTCTATGATAACTAATTATATACTCTGTGATCATGGGTGTGGTCATTCACTAATGTCAAAAATATAAAAATAAGAAATATGTCCTCTCCTATATGTCTTAATTTAAAGTTTAATAAATCTGTTTAATCAAGATAAGTTTATATCTTTTAAACCCATCATAATAATTTATAATACACATTACAAATATTACAATCGTAAACAGATTCTACATATAAACATGCCTTAACCACAAGTTTTAACTTTATAAAACACACTCGTGCGAGCATCTTACCATAACGAAGTCATTAGCGAGAGTGTGTTAAGGGCACTAAAGCCTCCTTTGTCCGGGGATGTGATAATGAGTGATGAACAGTAACGAAATAGTTAGTTGCGTATGAAATGTTTTGTACGTAACTTTATAACATGTTGTAGAGATTTAATTTTATTATTAGCTACTCGATCAAAATGCCTTTTTGGACAGATAATGCAGCAAACATTAGTAATGATTCGATTAGTCATTAATTTGAGACTGTTTTCATAATTTATTTATTGTTTAAAGTGTTATTTTATTAAAAGCTTTTATTTAACTTCACTCGTATGTAAGTATGTCCTGGAATCTTGCAATCAATATTTCACCCACTTCCACTGAAGCTATCGAGCTGAAATTTGGCACACATATTTGGTTCCGATGACAATGCATGAAAATAAAAAAAAAGTTTTAAAAAGCTTTTTGAAAAAAAAAAAATTTTAACGGTATAATTTTAAGTCAAAAAATACTGTAATATTTCTGTTCCAATAAAAGTTTATTCTAATCTATTCTATTCAAAGCTGCAACCCATAGACGTCTCATTGCTGGGTACGTGGGGGAGACAAATCTGCGGGAGGTCTAGAGCATATTTCACCACGCTGCTCCAATGCGGATTGGTGGAGGGGTTAGTGGCGTACTCAGTGTCGAATGTTCTCAAGCCACTCAAAGGTCTTCGAAAAGCCTTAATAGTACAAGATAATATAGACGGACAAACAGACATACCGGCCAACTGATGGTAAGTGGTCACCGTCGTCTATGGACACGTGCGACACCGGGGGTATCACAGGTATTTTGTCTGCCTTGTTTTTTTAATTATGCCCCGGCGGTCACCCGTTCACAAACTGACCACGCCCGTCGTTGCTTAACTCTTTCGATCACATTGAATCGACGCGAGCCACTGGGCTATGGACGCTATTTAAGACTTTATCCCATGGAACTAGATGTATATCTATTTATAAGTGAGTCAATGACTATTGCGTCATTTTAATGATAAAAACACGATACCAGATGCATTTAGATAAGGTTTATCACGACACAACATAGGACTGAGTTTTAGTTAGTACCATAGTACTTTTAGGGGCCAATAGTATAGTACTAGTCCATATACAGGGCCCGTTGGCGCAGTCGGTAGTGACCCTGTTGCGCCAGGGGTCGTGGGTTCGAATCCCACTCAGGACAAACATTCGTGTGATGAACTCTTGTGTTTGTTCTGTGTCTGGATGTTAATATTATCTATATAAGTACTAGTGGACGCCCGCAGCTTCGCTCGCGTAGAATTAGACAAAATCAACAACACGTGGTGGTTATGCTATTAAATTGTAGCTTGTATGACACATTTGTAGGTTTGACATAGCAGCGCCATCTATTGATTACTTACTCAATCCAGTCAACAGATATCGCCATCTGTTAAAATCGTTTGGAGTTAACAGTTATTTGTGAATGTTAAATAATAGACAAATAATTTGCAATTAAATAATATTGCGGCTATAAATTAAGATGTAAGCTATCCTATCTTTCAAGTTGGATCAAACTGCACACGGTGTGCAAATTTAATTTAAAATCGGTTAAGTAGTTTAGGAGCCCATCGCGGACAAACAACGTGACACGTGATATATATATATTAAGATGTATTTAAAAATATCTATGTATGTATATCAGTCTCTGACACCCATATTACAAGCTCGCGCCTACTTTGGGCTCAGATGGCCGTGTGTGAGAATGTCCAAGATATTAATTATTATTACTTCTGCCAACCCCCACGGATAAATACGGGCGTGATGTTATATTATGTTATTTCCCGTAACTTAACAGTGCAACAGACTACTAAGAATCAATCTATGTCCGCAGTTTGTAGTGGTTTGTAGAGCGGAAAATGGCGGCAACGGATGGTCGCTCACATTATTATTACTGCTGACAGTATTGGAAGTACCTTTTTTTATGGATATAAGATAGCAAACGAGCTTGCAGCACCACCGAGCCGCTGCCAAAGCAACTGTGACTGACTTTGAACAAGACTCAATTAGGGTCTGGGATGGTTAGTCCAGTTAGCTGAGAGAGTTGTTGCTGCGACTCATAGACGTCCCACTGCTGGGCACGGGTCCACAGACAGCTGCGGGAGGTCTATAGCATACTCCACCACGCTGCTCCAATGCGGATTGGTGGAGGGGTTAGTGGCCAACCCAGTGTCGAATGTTCTCAAACCACCCGAAGGTCTTCGACAAGGCTTAACGACTGTTTCCAGCATTGAAAAAAACCGGGGCCGACGGTTTTACGTGCCCTCCGGAGCACGGTAACGTCCATGAAATTTTGCCACTAGCGGTCACCCATCCACAAACCGACCGCGCCCGTCGTCGCTTAACTCTTTCGATCACATTGAATCGGCGCGAGCCATTGGGCTATGGACGCTACAAAAGCTGAGAGATTTACTTACAACAAAGTTGGTCAGTTCGTTAGTTGGTATGAGGAATATGGACTGTTAGTGAATGTTACTCCTGTTAGTTGGTTTTAGTAAAAGTCCATTAGTAATTGTTAGCAAGGGTCTCGTTCCAAGTCAGTCACAGAAGAAGTTTAACTGGAAACCACACCTTTCCAAACGGACCACAATTGCTTTAAAAACAATTATTACACGGCAGAAATGGTACTAGGTACCGTAGCGGGTGGTGGTACTGCCCCGGGCGAACTCTATATGGAACAAAATAGGTTTCATATAAAACCTATTTGTTTCCCTATAGGCTCTACCTTAAAAACGGGGTTAAGTAAATACATATGTATTTCTAAATTAATGTTTTCATCACTTGACGTCAGTTTATTTATTTATTCACATTAGTGTACGTGAGTATATTATTGTACACTTCCGTACACCTCTGTACACCTAATGCATATTAATATGAGATTATACCTGTTTAGTTTCGCCATGAACAATACGACCGATGTTAGGCTAAGGTAAGTCTACACTGTTTACGGAATTAGTGACTGTAGTGCTGTGAGTTGATACTGCACTGAAAACCAGCAACTGAGGTACCGAAGCAAAAACGGGAGCATAATTTTTGTTCGCTATGGCCCGTTAGCGGTGATAGTTTAGCCTGGTTCAAATACAAGTTTCAAGACACAAGCTTTAACGGTAATGGAAACTTCGTGAAGGAACCTGCATGCCTGAAAGATCTCCATAATGTTCTCAAAGGAATGTGAAGTCTGCCAATCCGCAATTGGCCAGCGTGGTGGCCTTGCTTCACATTGCTTCACATGCCTTGGTGACCGAATGAAAGGGTGATGATAGCCCGTATGTCTTTGCATAGACAGACAGGTCTGAGCCCAACAGTGGGACAAACAAAAGCTGGTGATGGCCCGTCTTTGTAGAAGAAGAAGAAGAATATAATTTATTTTGCTTAAAACACAGTATGGTACAGAATATTATTAAATAACAATAGGTGTAGGTTATTTCAGTTTTAAAGCAAAATAGGACCGCACTCAACACATGATTCCTTAAAAATCATGACGCTGATTTTCAGCTCGGCCCTGTCGAAGTGATAGTACTTGTACTTAGACAGACAGGTAGGGCGGATCTACCGCATACAGATTCTACCACCTTCGAAAAGTGCTGTTAGTCTGTGGGTTGTTTCTAACCCTCAAACTGATTACGTAGTCATCATTGTTACATAACTGGTTTGGCTGGTACTGAGGTCCATTGAAGCCTGACGGTAGGTGGTGATTGTAACGTGACATCTGTGACATTTAGCTAGGTGGTCTCCTTGAGTACCTACAAGCTGTTGCCCGCGTCTTCGCCCGCTTTAAATAGCTTATGGCACTCGGTCTGTCTATTTCATTTATTTATTTATCTTTATTGAACCACATACAAAAGGTACAGGGTTACAGTGGTACGTACGCCATTTGCGCAAATTAAAAAATAATGTCAATATGTATTCGTATGCATGTACTTACTAGCTGGAAAAAAAAAATCCGCCACGGATCGAAGCGTCCACCCCACCTTAACAAAAACTTAATTGAACTTAAGCACACATTAAGATAATTAGGTAGGTAGATTAGCTATGGATTACGATATGATATAAGCGTTGTCGTGATTCGTTCATTAACCTCTAGATAAACAGTCTTAATACACAAGTTCTTAAAAAAACTTGTTTTTTTGATCGTTGTGGTTCTAACCTCTAGATAAACCGCCATAATACCTACATAAGTTCTTGAAAAAACTTGTTGGTTTGAGTTGTCGTGCAGTCGAACTATCTATCGAATGGCTATCGAACGCGCCTCTCACCCGAGAAGTCCAGGTTCATATCCAAGTAGGCACCAAAAACTTTTTAAATGAACATTGTTAAATGTTACTGAAAATGTTATAATTTTCAAAATATTTCACCTGCTGTAAAGATTAAGATATTAGGATAGACTTGAATCCTAAGAGTTAATGATATTGTTCTCGAACGCATGTGAAGTCTGCCAATTTGCACTTTTTCTGCGTGGAGGACTATGGCCTAACCCTTCTCATTCCGAGAGGAGTTCCGTGTCCAACCGTGGGACAAAGAATGGGATGTGTGATGGATGAAACGTACAGTCACTGAAACGAATAGATCTACCTTAGTATACAGAAGTAGCGTCCATAGGCCAATGGCTCGTGTCGATTCAATGCGATTGAAAGAGTTAAGCAACGACGGGCGCGGTCGGTTTGTGGATGGGTGACCGGCAACATTTCATGGACGCTACCGTGCTCCGGAGGGCACGTAAAGCCGTCGTTCCCGGTCGTTTTCAATAGTGGAAACAACAGCCTTGTAGAAGACCTTCGGGTGGCTTGAGGACATTCGACACTGGGTTGGCCACTAACCCCTCCACCAATCCGCATTGGAGCAGCGTGGTGGAGTATGGTTTAGACGTCTCGCAGCTGCGTCTTGGGGGAGACTCGTGTTCAGCAGTGGGACGTATATGGGTCGCAACGAAGCGAGGAGAAGTATACAGACTGGTATCAAATTGTAGAAATTAAGGTGAGTTCGTTCGCCAGCCGTATTATGTCCCCCATGCGCACCTATCCCCTTCAGTATCATCGCCATCGTTATTACATGAAAACATAATGTTGTTATCAGCGAGATAAGTGGTCTGCGGAAACATGTAATTTAGCGCATCACCCGCTGAAGTCAAGGGCAAATTTAACAGCACGTATTTAATTGCATTACAACTTGTTTGCCGTCCATTTTATAGACCTTAGGTTAAGTGTGTGTTTCAGCTTCAGAAGGGATCGGCAGATATGTATCTACATACTCTCTTCACCAGTTTATGGTGGTGAGACAGACTCCAAGCTACTATTAGGAATTTCAAGTTAGAAAAACCCAATACTACTTTGCCTGACCCAGGAATCGAACTCAGGATCTCTAGCCAACGAGGCATGAGGCAATCATTACGGTCTGTCTCTCGTTTACATCCTTACTAATATTGTTGGCTTGAGAACATTCTACACTGGGTTGACCACTGACCTCTCCACCAATCCGCATTGGAGCGTGATACTGCTTTTTATCCCGGAAAATTGCACGGTTCCCATAAAATGACAAATTTTTAATAACACGTTGATTAGTAATCGATCAAATTTAGAACGCGGTGATCGCCCGGCTTGAAGCTGAAGTCGCTGGATGAGTTTGTGGTCCGCTCGGCGCGTGTTATGTATAACCAATGACAATGGGCCGCATCCTCATCTAAGGGGGATAGCGCCGCTGCACGCGCGTCCACCTGAAGGCCGACCGCTCCCTAGAGAGCTGTTGGACCTTCTTCCCCCCGACCATCAGGGGGGAAATAGCGACTAACGGCTGCAGATCCCGATGACACACGCTCAGCGGGGATGTAACCGACGGGGTTCACCCCTGAAGCAATTGCCCGGATAGAAGGACCATCCTTACATCCGAATTCCTCACGCAGGAGCACTCACAGCGCCGCAAAAGAGGAGGAAAGGTTTCGTTTGTTCGCTCTCCCACTTTCGCCGCCAGAACCAAGTTTCCTTTTAATCGCCTTTTACGACAGCAGACTAATGTAGCACTAGTCTTTTCTCTCTTTCCATAAGATCAGGATTAAGTAGGACGTCAATCTCCAACAAACAATACGTTTACTAGACTTACATTACCCGCATCAAAGTTAAACTCTATGTAACCTTAACCACTCGTAATAAGATTTAAATTACGTCAACGCCTAATCCAAGCAGGTTTTAAGGTAGCTCTTACTGCACTGATGATAAGGCTCAAGGTGTGGTGACCGTCACGCTGATGGTTCGACCTCGGAACGACCTTGAATAGCTAGTTACCTAGAGTTGCAATACAGTTTTCCGGTTTGTCGGTTGACGCTTTCCCATTGATACTTCAAGATTGTCACGAGACTAATTGGCTTGGGAAGTGTTTTTTAAACTTACTGATAGCAAACGAGCATGCAGAAACTGTATTAGAACCTAGAACTCTTTCGAGAGATCAACGTCTTGTCCACTGCGTAGGCCACTGCACCCATGCGTGCCTGTTTGAAATTCCATAGCCCACAGACAACTCTACTAATATTATCGACGGCATTCCTTTCCCTTATGAAGATTTCTTAGAGGTACCACAATAACATTTAAATGTAAGGGTCGATTCACGGAATTAATTAGGTACGTACTTGGTACAAAAACCAGTCGAATGGTAAACCTTACTTGCGATGGGATGCTGGTGTATTAAACGATACACTTAGGTACTGGAATTATTTTGTATAATAAAATTTGTACTACGGCTAATTTTATAGATCACATTTGACACCTCGTCAAAATTTTACAACGTAACTTTATGATTAAGTATACTAAGTAGTTGACGCCCGCAGCTTCGCTCGCGTGAATTAGACTTTGTTCCGCCTTAGAGAAAATAAATGAGCAGATTTTGGATTTTTTTCTTTAGTATTAAAACCTTCCGTGGACCAAGGAACATTACAAAAAAATAAATTTGCCGAATTGGTCCAGCCATTCTTGAGTTATGCTCTTACCAACATTCATTTTAATTTATATAGAAGATGATTACTTATGTAGTAAAAAACGTCAGTTAACTATCGGTCAAATTGAGTTTTATAGGTGCATGTATTAATTAAATTAGTACTACCTAGATAATAGTTTTGTGCTAAATGAGCTTGGTCGGTCAATGTAATTTTTACTTGTAGGCTCATTCGGAATATTATTTCGATAAATTGGTAAATTGGTGTCCGTCCATTATCCGATTCACGAGATGCCAATAAAAAGGGAAAAGGTAGGCCATGCAATTAAAATAATTGATGCAGGTAAATAATAAATAATTATTGATAAATAAAAAATACATTTGTACTTAAAACAATGAAACGCTACTCAATTCCTCACCAATAATTATTGTAATTATCAGAAAACTAAATAGATACAAATTTTTTTAAAAACAAATTATAAGTCTACACTCGAGATTATTGCACCTTCTGATATTTGTGAAAAAAAAAATCCTTTTAGCTTCATTTAAATTCTAAATTAATGAAAAAAAAAGGCTTGATTAAATTTTTTGGCTTTATTTAAAAATAATGATTTAATTGACTTGGCGTATAAAAGTAAGTTTGTTTAAATTCTAAACTTTACACAAATGGGGTTAATTTCTCCACCCCGTACCGCCCTCGGGCCGTATATTTTAACCTCACTCGCATTATGAAAATAATATTACTCTTACATAGGTATACATATTTCTTGTATACGTGTACGTATGACAGTGAACTCCTCCTAAACAGCTGGATGGATGTTGATGAATTTTTTTGTGTGTGTTCAAGGGGTTTCAAGAATGGTTTAGATTCACAATTTCGTCACTGGAAATGTTTTTTAAACACTATTTTAGTCTTTTTATTTATAACCGTCGTTCCTTGACGTGAAGTCATTCGTCACTTTGACATTTCAAATGGCAGAACAACGTTTGCGGGGTCAGCTAGTTTACCTATATAAAGTTATATAGTTATATAGTTTTATTATATACCCATGTCGGACTATGGCCTAACCCCTCCCATTCCAAGAGGCCACGGCCTAAGAGAGGGGAAAAGATAGATTGTGCGGTGGATGGTTTAGATGTGAAACAAAAATCGATCGATCGGTAGACAATGATTTCGTATGATGCGACCAAAGCCTTTCAAACCCTCTCAAACCCAAATAAACGTTTCCGACATAACAGGATTAGTAACCCCATCAACCGAAGGCGACTCAGGCCGTACAAGGATACCATAAAAATGCAGGAAGTACCATCGCAACATCACGATGTGTGTCTGGCATGTGTATGGACACGTGTGTATGTGTGTGCGTTTACTGACCGCGTGCGTGCGATGCGTCATGCACTATCAAGTTTGGTTCAGGGTTGTCAATTTGTAAGTTTTCAAATTTTGTTTTGCCATTTGTAGGCGCATGAAAATCAATGAGTTCTAAACTACATCAACAATACCTATAGATATCGGGTCGACGCAAAAAAGACGTAAATAACAGCTCACTTGAAAAGTGAGATCTTATTTTGCTCAGTTAGCTTGAAACAGCCTAACACGTTTACAATACCGCAGTGTGTGTTCAATAGTTCCAAAAATACATAGTGCAATTCAATATAATTTTATTTTAATTATGTATAAGCAATTTAAGGGCCGTAGTGATTTACTTTCGATAAGGACATGGACAATATATTACATGAAAAGCTTTAAACTAAGAAATAATATCAAGTTTTGAACAAAACTACCGATTTCAAACCACCACTAGGTCGCAAGGCAATAACGAGAAAATGTACTTTATATGTTGCCGCTTAAGGTTTATTTTACACTAAATGTTATTTATTTAACCTATATCCCTACATATCTAAGTGGCAGGAGTAATTTATTGCTTTGCTCGTTTTTTTGTGACAAATGATCGTAAGTGTAATATAATATTTTGAAGAGTGACTTTATTACTAGGTTGTAATATTATTCGATTATTCTAACTAGAAACTTCCACTAGAGCTTGGATATTGAAATTATGCTCGGTTTATTGCAGAGACTCAACAGGTGAAAATCGGGTGTATTACACACCTTTGCCTACATCATCATCATCACCACAACCCTTTCGCTGTCCCACTGTTGGGTACGGGTCTCCTCTCAGTCTTTGCCTACACTTTCAGGGAAATACAGACCAAACTTCCCAAACAACCTTCTTTTTAGAAAAAAAACTCCCTTGTGACAGCCCTAACCACTTCACACTCCACTTGCCGGTGCACAAATTGATCGGTTCATTCTATCCCGCTCGCACCACTCGCCGCGCGCAGCTATCTCGCTCTGTAACTGTGGACATACAGTTACTCGCACCGCTGATCGACGAACCACTGAACGTAAAACAATAAGCTCATCTTCTGGTGGTAGAACCTGCACAGGGTTACCTGGGAGGTACCACCCCCACAGTTCCACAACCACAACAATTTTTAAAAGATTTTATTTAACTTCACTCGTATGTATGTATGTATGTATGTCCTGGAATCTTGCAATCAATATTTCACCCACTTCCACTGAAGCTGTCGAGCTGAAATTTGGCACACATATTTGGTTTTATGGAACCCCATATCAAATTTAATGATTACAAATCAACACTGAAATGTATACCACATATTTTTTAAGAAATGTGTAATTTGATTGAAACAAAAATAATCTTATCTTAAAGTTTTAATGTTCGGTATTAAATCCGACAATTGTATGTATCTGGGGTAGTAACCTTGACCTGTATTTGGTTTTTGTAAGTGTAAGAAGAACATGGTACAAGTACAAGCAATTAGGGTATACAAAAAGGCGGCCTTATCGCTTATAAGCGATCTCTTTCAGGCAACCTTTGAGTTACATAATATAAAATAGTAATAAGAAGAGTAGGTGCATATAATATAAATATATATTACTATTCTACGGAACCCCTAGGGAATCCCTGGGTTAAGAAACTACCGTGAGGAAACCTGCATGACAGTAGGAGAGTGAGAGACTCATAAAAATTTTTTTTTTAAATATTCGGTGACAGGCGAGGCATTCCGCGCTCGTTCCGCGGTCGATGTTATGTAAACGAATAATAATTCGTACTCGATTACTCGATTAACCGAATACTTAGGCCAATTAATGCGGTCACCGCGTTCGGTCACTGACCCCATGTAAACGGGCCAGAAGCAACTTGTTCGTGTGAAAGAGCTCTTATCAATTTTTTGATTAAATACTGATAATGCTACGAGTGCATACTGGTGAGGCGGCCATCTGTAGAGGCGACCATCTTAGTCCTCAAAGGTAGCAACACATCTGTGACTAACTTAGAACGAGACTCCTACTAATAAGTACTTACTAACTGGACTATTACTAACACCAACTAACAGGACTAACTATCACTAACAGTCCCCAGTCCTTATACCTACTAACGAACTGACCAACTAATGTTCTAATTAACTCTCTCAACTAATTGGACTAACCATCCCAGTCCCTAATAGAGTCTTGTTCAAAGTCAGTCACAGTTGTCATGGGCGGCAGCGGATGGGTGGTGCTGCAAGCTCGTTCGCTATCTTGTATCCATAAAAAAAAGGTGGCTGGATGTTGGTTCCTCTTCGAGGGTTGTCATCACGTCATAAAAAAAGGTGTTATGTACACACATTACTTCTTTTAGATGTTACAATAAATTTTTACTGTTAAAAATATATTTTTTTAAAAACTTTTTATAACTTTCTTTTTATTTTCGTGAATTGTCATCGGAACCAAATATGTGTGCCGAATTTCAGCTCGATAGCTTCAGTGGAAGTGGGAGAAATATTGATTGCAAGATTACCATACATACGAGTGAAGTTAAATAGAAGCTTTTAATAATAATAAAATGCAATCAATGCACAATCTACTTTAATGGTAAAGGAAAATATCGTGTGGTAAGCCCTATGCCTGAGGATTAGCCATTCGCTGCGACCCATAGACGCCCACTGGTGGGAATTTCTATCTCCGATAGACAAATCTATCCTTAGATAGGTTATTGAAATCCAGCGTTAATCAAATGTTAAAAAGTTTTCTCTAGATAACCTATTTATAAAATCCTTGAGCAAACGGCATTGGTCTGAATTAGACATTAGAATATCTGCCATTGTGCTCAATGTAATAAGACAATGCTATGGTAATAGATGCTGAATATATTAGAAATTCCATTCCAATACATTCTGTGCTCACTGTTCAGTGCCGCGCCCCACGCGATATTATTTAAGCATATCTTTCTATTGAACGGTTGTTATGATTGAAATAAAGTATAGGTGGGTATCTAAGTATAGTAGGTAAGTATGTACTTGCTACGTGACACATTTTATGTGTTTTACTTTTAATAGGACGGGAGGGATAAAGCCTTAGTCCACCACGCTGGCCAAGTGCGGATTGATAGACTTCACATGCCTTCGAGAACATTAGAAGAACTCTCAGACATGCAGGTTTCCTCAGATGTGTCCTTCAACGTTACAGCAAGAGACATTTAATTTCTTAAATCGCACATAACTTCATCAAAGTCATTGGTCTGGGGTTTGAACCCGGACCGCTCGAGTGAGAGGCGAGTTCCATAGCCACTGGGCTGTCACGGCTGTAATATTACTGTCTGAAGCAATAGCAGCATATTACTTACTATTACTACGTCTGAACTGATTAATGACTACTTGAACCATAGAAATGCTTGGTGCGATGTATCTCCAGCTCCACTTGTTCAATAATAATGTAATGTGATCAAATTATAAAAATTGTAAATTTTGAAAAGAGTAGCTACCGAGTTTATTGCCGTGTTCTTCTCAGTAACATCAACTTTGTGAAACGGCGGTAGATAAAAAATGTTATGACGTTCATTAAGCGTATACAAAATACCATATAATGAAAAAAAAAATGAATCTGAATCTGAACTGAACCATATACAGATTCTACCACCCGTAGTTAGCTAAAAACAGCACCTTCTCGCTTCACCTCACTCATTGAGCTATCTAAATGCCCCAACCTTCCCATTCAAGCGAACAGACCTTGAAACCGACTGAGCCAAATACAGAAGCTATCACAATACTACTATCAAACATCAATTGAATCGTAATGTGGAATTAGAATCGGAGCGTCAACATAACATGACTGACGGGCCCGTTGGCGCAATCGGTGACCCTGTCTGTTGCGCCAGGGGTCGTGGGTTCGAATCCCACTCAGGACAAATATTTGTGTGACGAACACTTGTATTTGTTCTGTGTCTGAATGTTTATATTATTTAAGTATGTATTTAAAAATATCGATACGGGTGTGATATGGATCACAGGCTAGCGCCTACTTTGGGGTCAGATGGCCGTGAGTGAGAATGTCTAAGATATTTATTTTAAAATAATAGTATAATAATAGTATGTAACAATAATTAGATAGACACATATAGACTTCAGCCGGACAGGGGGTCCGCGGCGCTCCAATGAACGTGCGAAGGGGTCCACGACCGCCAAGTGCGTAGACACTAATGCCAATGAAAAATGTGTGATTTGCGAATATTGAATACCTGCTATGAATGAAGGTAACATACATACATATATCTTTTGTGCTTCATTAATCCTATGGGCGCTATAGCTCGTCTATAGACTGCTTATGCAATCGATCAATGACAGGTATGTATGTATGTATGTATGTATGGACTTGTATGTAGCAACAATGAAACCGCACCGCGGAATATGCATTTCAGTAAACATTGAACAATGATGTTTATGAACGAAATGTCAGCCTTTCTGCATCTAAGTGAGTGAAACTCTGTTTTTCTGTCAACAACTCAAGTTTCCCACTGGGCTCGTAGGAAATATAATGAAAGGGATGTTTTATGTCAATATCAGACATTGACACCAGGTGGTAGAATATGCGTAAGTAATAATGAACCCGGTAGCGGTGACAACCCAGTATCGAACTCTCCTCTCACTCGAGCGGTCCGGGTTCAAACACCAGCGGCACGCACCAATAACTTTTCTAAGTTATGTGCGATTTATGAAATTAAATGTCACTTGCTGTAACGGTGAAGGACACATTGTGAGGAAACCTGCATGCCTGAGAGTTCTTCATGTTGTGCTCGAAGGCATGTGAAGTCTGCCAATCCGCACTTGGCCTGCGTGGTGGACTAAGGCCTAATCCCTCCCATTCTGAGAGGAGACCCGTGCCCAACAATGGGACAAAGAAAGTGTTGTGATGAAGTATAATATCAGAAGTAGGTTTCATCATCATCAATATTTCTATTTCTATATAGGTATTTTTATGGATATAATTTAAGATAGGAAACGAGCTTGCAGCACCACCCATCCGCTGCCGCCCATGACAACTGTGACTGACTGAACAAGACTGACGTGCCGCTTGAGTTTGAACCCGGACCGCTCGAGTGAGAGGCGTGTTCGATAGCCACTGGGCTGTCACCGCCTTGATATACTCGTAGTACGTTATATGTAACACAGGACAAAAACGATGTCAATAAACGTAGATAAAATGTACATACATGCCATTGTGATTTTATCAAGTATATCAAGTATGTACTTGCCTACCGCATGTAATGAAACCAGAATAAAAAATGTCAATAATTTCATCATAATGCAGTTAATTAGTCAACAGTTTACACCTATAATCTGATAACCGCTCTATCAAGGCGTGGTAAATATGCGACAGTTGCTTCGCTAATGAGATCATTATTAAACAAATATTAGTCACTATCACACATGTCGCAAAGCATTGTCTCACTGCCACTTTCTGTTACAGGTCACTTTGGATTGAAAGAAGAAAGAAAAGAAGTTTAAACGAGTTTTCGCGCCAATAAAGTATTGCATAAATAAAGTGGTATTGTTCCAATCACAGATAAATTAATAATAAACGAGTGATCCAAGTTTAAAACTCTTAACTTTAAAAAATTACGTGTAAGCGTAATTTTCAATTCAAATATCGAAGGAAATTGTTGTTGCACGTTCCATTCCAAACTCAAATATTTTACTAAGTGATTTTTTCGGCGTAGCCAGTTTCTGTTCTTCTAAATTTAAATATTTGAACGCGAAATTATTAGTGATTTTTTTGTTTTAAATTTTGGACTGCATTTTTCGGATCGTGCCAATTTCAAAGTGCTGTTTTTGGTTTCCGTGATATATAAGTGTTGTTTTGGTGTTTGCGTGTATGATGTGTGCCGGGTATGGGTGAGCCGCAGGTACACAGGACGTGCGTGCGGGTCAACTCCGCTGATGATGAAGAGGCTCGGGATGAGGTGGACCATGAGCTGCCGAAGAAGAATCCCTTTGTGCGCGTGAGTTATTTTTTTAAATCTCATTAATCATTGTCAGCTTGCTTAGGATAATATGATTAAACATTTGATCTAATATTTTGTTAATAGCTTTATCCGTCGTTTGTATAATCTGCGAATCTTATGACTAATGAATTTACGAAAACGTTGCTGTCTTAACCAAAAATATTCATAGTATTCTTAAGTATTAAGTACCCTACCCAAGGATTTAAAGTGTATAAGTCCTAAATACAAAAAAAAATATCTTAAAATAATCCTCCTCGATAAATGTATAAAATGTTTTCGAATTGTGAGCTGCGCTATACGAGTATGTATTGAATGTATTGAAATCTCCTTGTTTGCTTTACTGGACTGACTTCCAGTACTTACTAAGTATTTTATTTACTCCTCAGCGAGACGATACATGGCATGTAGCATTTATTTCAAATAGATTTTAACTGTTGGTCCTAATGGCCTTTAGATGTACTTGTAGCGTTACCAAACGGCAGCATTTGCTACTTAAAATCACCGAGTGGAAAAAAATAAAGACCATACTCTTGCTCTATGGCTAGTCCGGCACTGAGGTTCCGAGTAAATACCTACTCGCTGCAAGTCTAGCAAAACATTATTATCTCAGTAACATAAAGCAGACTTCACACGCAATTTCACTCGCAACTGGCTGGCAATCCGACCGATAATCCCATTCGAGTATAAGTATTTTTGAATCGCTCGCCTCACTTCGAACGATTATTGATTGCGAACCATATTTGATCGATAGTAACTAGGCAGCGGTGAAGAGCTCTGTTTTTGAATGGCCCGAATGACTCTCACGCTCGACTGCGACTCAGTACTATGTATTTAGTCTAAAACTTGGCCTGCCAGTCGAGTGTTTTGTACCAGATTTTGCATAGTGACTCAAAAATATGAAAATGCCCCGCAGATTGATATACGACTCGTAATTATTCACTCGTCGCGCATCAAGATATTAATCGTCATATTACGATTAACATTGAAAATACTGCGTTTTAAATATTAAGTAATAAGTAATAAAAAAAAGTGTAAATAACACAGATTGCGTTTGCGTTTTGATAAATAATTAAACACTCGGTAGGGCCGAGCGATAGACAAAAGCCGCAGTCGAGCGCTTGTCACGCGAGCGATTCAAAAATAGAGATCCAGCCAGACTATAGTTTTAGGCAATAGGAGTACCGCTTGTTGCATAGGAGTACTGAATGAGTGTCTGAAAAATACCGAATTGCGTTATCGATCGACAAATGACGCGTAATATTTAGCTCGACACACGGCGAGTGATTTGAAAATAAAACCTTCGGACTGCTTCACTGCTCCACATACTTTTTGTTTACACCGCCGATTACTGCCGATTGTTAGCGTTCTGAGAACTTTTGCGGTGGTTTTCAGATATGGTTTTATTTTGCGGTTTTGCATGAATTTGTTACTTGGTAACTTAGCATAGCCTCACGCCTGTATTTATGCGAAGGGCTAGGCGGAGGTGTATAACTTTCACCAGTTATGTTAGGTCCCATTTAATATAGGTTGGTGTGCCTGTTGTGACACCGGGCACTATTTCACACTGGGAAAGTTAGAAAATTGTTACTTGGCTGTAAACTAAAATAATTTTAATGGACATAAGGTAGCGAACGAGCATGCAGCAACTATAAATATTTATAGGTGCAGTACACATCTATCTTTAAATCCATGAATGTGCTCTGTTATATTAACATAAAAATTTTGACTAAATGCATGTTGTCTGCATGCGAATCGCTTAAGAGGGCGTCATTTCCATCCAATTGTAGTCCCCTGTTTCCTCCTGGGATAATGAAGCTACAGCACAAATATTATAACCATACGACATATACATACTGCGGCTTTACGTGCCCTCCGAAGCACGGTAGCGTCCATGAAATTTTGCCACTAGCGGTACCCATCCAGAAACCGACCTCGCCCGTCGTTGCTTAACACGGTCGACGAAGACGTAGGAAGCGAGCCATTGGGCTATGAATTCTTCAAGCTGCAGTTTGGTCTATTAACCGCGACATGACTGCCAATGGGGGAAAGTTTTTATACGCTGGTTTTGGTAACAGCCCATTGTCGTGGTGCGAACTGACGGGCTTTCTACGAAATATTGGCTAGACAATAGGCAATATTCATTATTACTGGGTGGTAGAACCTGTGAGCGGTGATAGCCCAGTGGTTGTCGTTCTCGCCTCTCTCGAGAGCGGTCCGGGTTCACACCCAAATGGCACGCACCGATGACTTTTCTAAGTGATGTGCGATATAAGAAATTAACTATCACTTGCTATAACGGTGAAAGACAGCGTGAGAAAACCTGCATGCCTGAGAGTTCTTCATAATGTTCTCAGAGGCATGTGAAGTCTGCCAATCCACGCTTGGTACACTAAGGCCTAATCCCTCTCATTCTTAGAGGAGACCCGTGCCCAACAGTTTTGCCACTAGGGTCACCCATCCACAAACCGACCGCGCCCGTTGTTGCTTAACACTGTCGATCACATTGAATCGATGCGAGCCATTGGGCTATCGACGCTACGTCTATGTTATAACAAATACTATTTCATAGCTACTTATAACATTTAATTATCGTAAGCAATATAAGTACAGTAAAGTTAAAGAAAATTCCGTAGTGACATAACTAGAAAGCGGTGCGAACGACTTTTTTAATTACCTTCCCGACTGGACAACGTTCCGCTTCCTTCCCGCCGCTTGGGTAAGCTTCCCCTTCCTGTCTTCCCGTGTGCGTTTGTAAATAAGTAGCACTTATCAATCTTATCTCATACTCTTATTACTTACCTAACTAGAGGACGCCAGCTTCGATCGCGTGGAATTAGACATAACAATAGTTTAGTTTACACCTAGTAATATTATATAGCCTATGTCACTCAGTGAAGATGCAGCTTTCTAATGCTGAAAGAATTTTTGAAATCGGTCCAGTAGTTTTAGTGTGAAAACATTACAAACAAATGTTTCCTCTTTATAATATTAGTATAGAAGTATAGACTAGAGGACGACCGCGGCTTCGCTCGAGTTGACTTAGATATTGCGGCAACTTATATTAATTGTTGCTACGATTGCTATTCTCCTCACAGAACAGATAAAAGAGGTTCTCCTGATGTGTGAATATTATTTGATATTACTGGACAAACTCTACCCTCTAAACTAGGCTCATCACCTACGGGACCTAAACTTATCTGGCCAAAAATGAGTATACATACATATACATATACATGTCTACCCCTACAGCCTACATAGACGTAAAGTTATATTGTAATGTTTTTAGTTCTCAGTACTACTCTGAGTAAACCCATATATAGGTTCTGCCACAACGAGTTATTCTGCGCAAGGTCGAGTTAAGCGAGAGTTGTATCAAATTTGTCTCAACTGGCTCAAATTGCTCAACCGACGTGGCAATTAGTTAGCTTTCTGACGACTTCCAGATTCCAGTTAGTCCGTGCTTAACATTCCTAGAAAAAAACATCAATTAAATGATATGGTCACAGCAGTGAGAGTTGTTTTAGTTGTGTAAACTAATGGAATTAGACATTGATTTTGTAAAGAGTTGTAATTCCCCTCATTGCTTCTAACATAACATTACATAGCTGCGACATAGACGTCCCACTGCTGGGCACGGGTCTCCCCCACAGACACAGCTGCGGGAGGTCTAGAGCATACTCCACCACGCTGCTCCAATGCGGATTGGTGGAGGGGTTAGTGGCCAACCCAGTGTCGAATGTTCTCAACCCACCTGAAGGTCTTCGACAAGTCTTAACGACTGTTTCCACCATTGAGAACAGCTGGGACCGACGGCTTTACGTGCCCTCCGAAGCACGGTAGCGTCTATGAAATTTTACCACTAGTGGACACCCATTCTCAAACCGACCGCGCCCGTCGTCGCTTAACTCTTTCGATCCCATTGAATCGACCCGAGCCATTGGGCTATGGAAGCTACGTCCAACATAACATCAGATCTGTACTTCTGTCTGTAGAAAACGTGGATGGGGACATCGGGGAAATACAGGCATTAACGTAATGTTATGACGTTAACTTTAATAACTACTCTGTGTACTGTACCATAATAAATATTCTTATCTGTGTCACAGACTCGCTTCATACACACAGGTTGGTCTGTTGCTTATTCGTTAAACTGTGACCCCAATACCAGCACAGCGCATGCCTAGAAAACGTCGTAACACCAGCTCACCATCACTTCAATTCTACACCTTATCGTTTTCAATCAAGGTATATTTTGCCTTGACTGGGTACGGCTTTAGATGCTTCCGATATGGGTAAAATATTTGCCGCGCCTCGATTCGGTGATCAGGATTACTTAGTTGACGTACTTATATTTATCGGATAATATTTGCTAAGGACGAAAAGTTATTAAAAATAAGAATCAAAAAGGTAAATAAATACGTTTCGTAAATGTTCACACAAAAATACATTGTTTTTTCATAGTTAACGTTACCGGCTTAGTCACGTGTGATTTAAGTTGGAAATAGGCCGACTAGTTTCGATCTATTACGATGATCATCTTCAGGAGTGAACGCGCTCGCGGCGGGCACGGCGTAGTAGGTATACTACGTGCCCGCCGATCATCGTAATCGATCGAAACTAGTCGGCCTATTTCCGACTTAAATCACACGCGAGTAAGCCGGTAACTTCAACTATGAATATAGACAATCACGAATCGTTCTGTAATAAAAAAAAATTGTATAATAATAAAGGTAAATAACTAGGTTTTTGCGTGGGTCCGCCCGCGTCAAATCGTTTTTCCTTGCAGAACATCTCGGGACTCCAGCACAATGCTGATCGGAGTTCAAAGGTGTGATCCGTTTACACTTCTTTAGAGACGACCATCTTAGTCCTCAAGGGTAGCATACCTGTGACTGACTTGGAACGAGACTCTTACTAACAATTACTAACTACTATCACTAACAATCCCCAGTCCTCATACGCATTAACGAATTGACCAACTTATGTTCTAATTAACTGTCACAGCAAACTGGACTAAACATCCAAGTCCCTATTTGAGTCTTGCTCAAAGTCAGTCACAGTTGTCATGGACGGCAACGGATGGGTGGTGCTGCAAGCTCGTTTGCTATCTTGTACACATAAATAAAATCAGAGTCCGTTTTATAATGCGTCCCATAAAATCATGCCGACCGCGCCCGACGTTGCTTTACTCGGTCGATCACATTCATACGATGAACGCCTTAGCGCAACTGGACTGGACATATAGATAAATAGACCTCCCACGACTTTCAAGCACGTAAGGATGGGAATGGAGTGACATTTTAGTTTAGGGTTATCTATTCTGCATTGTTTGCCACAGTTAAGATCAAATCAGTAGGTTAATCTTACTCTAGCTTACGTATTGCGTTGACTGAAGGGAACACATAATTTACAATACAATACAATACAATATAATTTATTGCACCAGAAAAAGAACAGAGGAGAACACAGTAAAGAAAAAGAAGTTTTGCAAAAGGCTGTCTTATTGCTTTGAGCAATTTCTTCTAGGCAGCCTGGCAAACAAGAGAGGATACAAGTATAAAATAAAACTAATATAATTAGTTATAATATACTTAATTAGTTAATACGAATTGGGGAAGCTTGTACTAGTAATGTTAGGTTAAGTTTTGCATTAAATTAATAATTTTTTGAAGGGATCACAGTATAAAATGTTTGCCCAATAGTTGTTGCCCGAACCGGGGATTGAACCCAAGACCTATCACCACCACAAGACCAACGAGGCAGTTTATAATCAAAATTTCATCTTGGTACGTAATATAGTATGTAAATCACCTATTTCTTTAGTTTCCTTAGTCTTTAAACTAATGATAGATAGAGGTACCTACAGAATGTAGATTTTAAGTATTAAGTATAAGTATTAAGTAATTTATTTATTCAGAAAAACAGTTTAACAAATAAATGTATCCGTTGTTGGGACATCCTTGTAAGTAAGTAAGTATATTAACTGTGCCAGGATGTCCCGCTCTTCCGTAATCTTTCTTTTCGTCTTCTCTACGAAATCGTATCGTGTCGTAGTAGGTATCTATTAATCCACTATGAAAAAATATTATCATCATGCCCACACAATAGACACAATAAAAATGTTTCACAAATTGTTGATTGTCATTCTGTAAAGGTGATTCTGGATTGCATTCACTGTGTACATGACCGAGTTCGGAAGTTGTTTCCTCAAAGGTTAGTTATGTTTTGGAATGTATGGGTTGTAGTGTATTGAAGCCAATAAATTACTGGCCAATATACATATTTTTTTAAATTCTAAGATAGATATTTATTATCCATTGATAACAATAAATAAATTGTTTAGCTGACTTTCAAAGACAATATTCACCTTATTTAATTTTTAGGTTAGCGTGAAACCTCTTGCATACAGTCAATATTTAAAATTGCGCCTGGCAATAGTAGAATAGCAAAGTATGTTGTCGTGATCCTACGTTTGCTATTAAAAGTTTTAACAGGCACTACATTACTGACTGGTTGTCAAGCAAGGAAGGTAAAATTATTATTTAGATTTGTATCATTTCAACAAAACTTCTTTATTTAACTGATTATTCGGTATTCTTCAATATTTTTCTCGTTTAAATAAAGCTTGAATTTGAATTTTGAATAAATAACATAAGAAGGAAAATGATATCGTCTATATCTGAGGTCGATTATTTGGTGTTGATAATGTTCGTTTTTTATCGATGAAATATTAAAATTACGCGAGCGAAGCCGTGGAGAGCCACTAGTATTATTAAGTAGGTACATACTAATGATATCTTATATATAAAATTTCCGTGTCACAATGTTTGTTGCAGTACTCCTCCGAAACGGCTTTACCGATTTTTACCAAATTTTATATGCGTATTCAGTAGGTCTGAGAATCGACTAACATCTATTTTTCATCCCCCTAAATGTTAAGGGTAGTCCATCCCTAATTTTTTTTTTTTAATTGTTATATAAATTTTTATTTTTGTATTTTTTTATGATACAACATTAGAAAATACATACAACCCTGAATTTTCAACCCTCTACGATCAACCAAAAAGTATTTATATGGCAAAACAACGTTTGCCGGGTCAGCTGGTAGGAATATAAAATGCATTTTGCAGTAACTTCTTGATGCTATTACACCCTCCTACTATCGCAATTCATGTTGTTACACCATTGCACATCCACGCATGGTTGCGTATCGTAATAATAAATAGTGTTGCCATGCCTAAAACACATTTTACCCGCACGCTTTCTTACTGTAGGTTCAATCCACCAGTATCTATTAAAGTAACTGCACATTCATAAATCTTTCACTGACAAGCCCATTGGCGCAATCGGTAGTGACCCTGCCTGTTGCGCCAGGGGTCGTGGGTTCGAATCCCACTCAAGACAAACATTTGTGCGACACAGACGAACACATGTGTTTGGTCTGTGTATGTTAATATCTATGTATATATGTATATCAGTCTCTGACACACATAGTATAGACTCTGCCTAGTTTGGGGTCAGATGGCCGTGTGTGAAGGTATAAAAAAAAATAGCAATCCCTGCCCAATTCTTAAACTTACTAAAGAACTAACTAATGTTCATATAACATCACCTGTTAAGTGAACAAACCATCCCAGTCCCTATTTAAGTCTTGTCCACAGTTTGTCACAGAGTCATCATGCATAATGCTCATTTGCTATGTCATATTTATTGTAAAAATACTCTTGCCTGGTGGGACGTGGGACCTGATCCATAATGTCGCTTAGTATGGATGATTATATTAAACTAGTGGACGCCCGCAGCTTCACAGCAGACAAAATCATTGATATAAAGTATCAATCATTAGGGTTGTCTGTTATCAGCTTGACAACAAGCTTTGTAACAACCCTGCTACTTACTTTAATCCTATTTTGTAAACGTCTTCCAAGCCTTGTCAAGAGGTCGCAGCGCTGGGCAACACTGGCCGGGCGGTCAGCTTCCGCGTTCGACCGATGGGAGCGAACATGCAGCTAGTTAAGGCGAAGCGCGTTCGCTACGGCGTTGGTCAAGTCAATTATCTTTTTTAGGGTTCCGTACCCAAACGGTAAAACGGGACCCTATTACTAAGACTTCGCTGTGCGTCTGTCCATCTGTCACCAGGCTGTATCTCATGAACCGTGATAAACAGTTGAAATTTTCACAGATGATGTATTTCTGTTGCCGCTATAACAACAAATACATACTAAAAAAAACAGAAAAAATTAAAATTTAATTTAAATTTTCCCATACGACAGACATGATTTTTGCTGTTTTTACAATAAACGGCGTGGAACCGTTTGTGCGAGTTGCACTCGCACTTGGCCGGTATTTATTTTCGAATTGACAATATTATTCTAGGCCCTATTGGTAAAGTCAAAAGGATGGCGAGCTAGAGAACTGAGAGGTCCTCTATTACATTGGTAATCTCGTTGAGTAAGCAAATGCGACTACATAATCCTCGGGACCTCCCCTAATTCCGAATTCCCTCAACGCAAGGGCGCCGCAGAAGAGAAGGAAAGGTTTTTCTATAATCCTTTTTAACAGAATTTAGCCACTGCTTGGAAAATTATGGTAGACTAAAGAAGACTAAGTGTTCCAGACTTCAAGTCTTCTTCTTTTCCCGCATAAATCAATCAATTTAAATGGTTTTTGAAGTCTTGGAAACGGATGGAACGGTCGAAAGTGCTTTCGAATCGTACCATTTATTTTAAAAATATTGAAGTGTGTGTGTGACCTGCATGGCATGGACTTTTTCCCGCCTTAAACATGTTGCGGAGCCTTAACAAAATTACAGTAACAATTTTCTTTACCCGCGCAACCAAGCAGCGCAAACGCATTCTGCCGCGACCGCCGCGCCGAGCGCACGCGTTCCTGATTCAAATCTGACATTTAAACTGTCAAATATTGACACTTTATTTTTTAATCCCGCAACGTGAACACGCGAGTTAACCATACGTTCAACCAAGTGCAGTGAAATTCTGTTTTGTTGAGTGACAAAAATGGACCAATTTTTTTAACAACCGAAAAGTGATAGTCTCAGGAATGCGAGACGCCCCATCTATTGAGGTGACTTAGATTTAGTAGTTAAGTTAGCACTTCGATCATCTAATTTTATTACTAATGCACTTATCTTGTGGTGGAGCCATGATTAAGTACTATATTAGCTACTACACTAACTGCTAACACGAATATAATAATAATATCATTTTTAACTGGCTATATTAAAGGACATATTTGATTATTTGCTAATAATATATTTAGTAAATTTTATATGTAGGTTACTAAATTAGGTAGGTTATTAATTACCCGAAAGTTTGTTTCCGCACACGTTTATGACATGAGAAAAAAGTGCCTGTCCTACTTAGGCTACAAACCGTAGATAGAATTAGCTATTGTTAATTGATTAATATTTAGGTGTTTTTAAAACATAAGATTAATAAAATCTAATGAACGAAAAAACAAAAGAATAGTCTAATTAGTACTCTCAGATTGAGTTAGTACTAAAAAGATTCAGATTTAAAAGAAAAAAAAATTCTAAATTATTTCGGATATAATCTTCCTTTAATAAATTAAACTAACTAACTGTCTTTTCAAACATTTAGTTCTGGTCTATATACAATATGAAACTTATATAACATCGTAGTTTTGTCTATCATGATAAAGATCCCTGTAATCATTTTCAAGTAGACTCTGAGTTAAAAAAAATACTCTCCGCACATGTTTGGAAGCATTTTCTAATTATATTTTAATTACACAAACAAATTAAGATATGCATCAAATTCGTTTTAATCTGAATAGCGCACAGCGAGAAAGTAACACTTACAAAAATAAGATGGCGAGAGTTGGATGAAAGTAATAAGTATTAGTGGTAAGTACTTACGACTTACGACGCCTCTCTTAATCTGTAAATACATTTGCACAGAATCATCATCGCCCCACTGTTGGGCACTGGCCATGTTCCACCAAGCTGGCCAATTTATTGATTAATTTCACCAGAGAAGTCAACCTAACAAGTACAAAGAGAATTAATACTTAAATAGACTCGAAGTTCTTCCTTTCAAAAGTAGCTAAACTATGAGTAACTAATTAAGTAACGAGAATATATTTATTTACCTATTTGAGTTGCTAAAAATCTTCAACTTCTCTTCTTTACTTAGAGTTACTGAAATCCGGGCTCGCTGTCTTCTTAACTATATAAATAAAATACAACACAGGACCTAAAGTACCACCCTGCTCAAAAACAACATAGATATCAGTTAACTGGGTAACCTGTAATAATTAAGTTCGTACATTAACCGAGAATCGAATGGGCGACCTTATAGGATCCGGATAGTCCATGCACGGTGACATCGCAAAAACGGTGATATATTTTATAGGACGGAATAGTGTTGACTAGCAATCGATCGCTACACGGAAAATGAACGACGAGACTACTTTTTATTTATTCAGCTATCAAGGATTTTATTAACAACTTATCTATATGTTTATGGCATGAAAATTAAATATTTATAAGTATTTATAAATGGGTAATATTGGATTTTGGGATTATTTTATGTATTGTATTTCGATTTTGGCAGCTTTCATTATTATCTGATCTCATGGCTTAAATAATGACATTATTAAAAGGATGATTTGACGTCATGAATGTAAATTGATTACGTTATTCATTCACACATTTTCATTTCCCTAA
Source organism: Carterocephalus palaemon (assembly GCA_944567765.1). Lineage (NCBI taxonomy): Eukaryota > Metazoa > Arthropoda > Insecta > Lepidoptera > Hesperiidae > Carterocephalus > Carterocephalus palaemon. The sequence continues at coordinate 1,392,101 of OX155663.1, forward strand.
CTTATCTTTTATCCCAGTTTATTTGGAACCAGTTCTATAAAAATCTATATTACATATATAAAAGGAGAAGGTGACTGACTGACTGACTGACTGACTGACTGACATATCAACGCAGGGCATAAACCATAAGGGCTAGAAACTTGAAATTTTGCACAGGGGTTCCTTTTATAACGTAGGGGAGCACTAAGAAAGGATTTTTGAAAATTCACCCCCTAAGGGGGTAAAACGGGGGTGCAAAGTTAGTATGAAAATTTGCCGTTTTTGAAGTCGTTAGACGGGTAGACGTCGTTAATGGGTCTAATTCTTCGCGAGCGAAGCTGCGGGCGTCCACTAGTATTTCATAAATTTTAATACCTAATCTCCAAACATTTTTACGTAGAAAGAAATGTTAAACATTGAATTTAATAAAAATATTTAATACATCGATAGCTATTGATAGATTTGATGTAACGAAGGAAATAGTATTTAATATTATACCATTAATAATAATGGTATAATATTAAATATCAGTTGACATCATAGATTTAATATAGGTACTAGAGAGTTGACATACTCGTAACGCATGATCAAGAACGCAAATTTATTGTGTTATTGAAATAGAAATAGAATAGAAAATATTTGTTTGTCGAATACTAACGTAAAATCATCCTAAAATAAATTGGGCTTATTTAATTAATATATTAAGTGCTTAATATACGTATATATATTAATGTAATTCAGACTTTCTAGGTTTATATTTGAATCATGTACCGCTAGTACACACACACACACACACACACACACAGCACAGTGTTTGTTTATCCTGCGAAAGTTTGCAAAGTGTTTGTTTAAACTGAAGTGGTTTGTGATGTGTGCTTAGACAAAGTGCGGCAGTTGGATAATAATGATGAAAATGACTTCGATTATGATGGTGAGTAAGTAGTAATAGATAAGTATACTTGAATGATTTAAATCTATCACTTTCTTTTATTGAATAAACTGAACATGTCAGCAAAGTTTCTAACGATTAATTTTGTTACCGGGTTGATCAACTAATTATCATATCTTTGGGTTTGACGAATGATGTAGTGCAAACGTTGAACCGTACGCAAATAACTTTTATATACTTTAACTATATGCATACTTTAATCTATAGTCTAATCTATAAATTAATCATCAAGAAACGGAATACTCATTTAAAATAAGCTTATTACAATTTGCGTATCTGTAAAATGCAAGGAAAGTACCACAATATTCGTTCAATATGAAATAACATATTTATAAAATTCCCACGAAACTAAAACCAGTTGAATCGTCCATTTTAACTGATCAATTTCTTTAGTTTTGGTTTTATTAGTTTTTATTTGCGTTCAAAGCTAAACCACAGAATACTAAATAGTAACTACGCTAAACTAAAATTTATTTTTTATTTTTTCTTCTGCCGTCGATGTTTTTTAAATTTAGAAACTACCCACTGCCACTAGTGATCTATCAGTTATAAGAAGTGTATCGTGGTTTGTGAAAACAGAAAAATATATTATACTAGTGGAGCCCGCAGCTTCGTTCTCGTGGAATTAGACATAACATAGTTTCGTTTACGCCTAGTAATATTATATAGGCTATGTCACTCGGTGAAGATGCAGCTTTCTAATGGTGTAAGAATTTTTGAAATCGGTCCAGTAGTTTTTGTGTGAAAACATTACAAACAAATCTTTCCTCTTTAATATTAGTATAGAAGTAAAGATAGATTGTGATACAAACTGTTCGTATCAAAGACCACATTAAGTTTTTTTTTAATCGAAACTGGCTGGTGTAATGTAACATTTGAAAGAGTTTAAATGAAGTAATTATGTTCACCGCAGGCACCGCCGCGATGTGTCCGATCCGATCGACTTTTTCTCCCACTTGTGGGCGACGCGAGATTGCTATTAGCCAGCTCGCAAATAGATACATACTTAATATCCATTAACTTCTTCCGAAGCGCTCTCTGTCTTGCGGTTCCCGTAAATATAAATAGTTAAAAAATAGACTGTCATTTGCTGCAACGGTGGAGGAAAATGTGTTGACTAACTTAACCCTTCCAAATCCGAGAGGAGACCCATACCCAACAGTGGGATAAATAATGGTGATAGTGGTATGTAAACTTACAACTTGACAATAATATTAATTATGTATAAATAAATGTACCAGTGGTTTAGATACAAATAACAGCTAATCGTTAGTAGGAAATCAGTCTAGATATCTATAGTTATTTATCTCTGCTTTTTAAATTTTCAAATATTTGAGTTGCAAAAAGTAAGTTTAAAAAATTGAGTTTTTTTAATATTTTTTTCATTAAATTTATGACTAGTGGGCGCCCGCAGCTTCGCTCGCGTGGATTTAGGCATAACAATAGTTTCGTTTACACCTAGTAACATTATATAGCCTATGTCACTCAGTGAAGATGCAGCTTTCTAATGGTGAAAGAATTTTTGAAATCGGTCCAGTAGTTTTTGTGTGAAAACATTACAAACAAATATTTCCTCTTGATAATATTAGAAGAGTGTAGGTACATTAAAATCACCTCTCTTAATACATACTGACAAACTGCGGAACAGTTTGTCGGCATTAGGTCAGCCTCTACTCTACCATGAATAAATCTAACTGGCCGCTCCAGTGGGAGGAATAAAATCTTAATTCAAAAAGCAAGCAAAGCCGCGCGGCTGCCTTAGTGAGAGTCTCTGTCGCGTGTCGCAGGCTCGGTTCCTGTTCGCTCCTGCCGTTGAACCGGGACAGGAGAGCGGTGGAGACGCATTACTAATACATACTACTATTTGTATACCTAATTGAATGAATGAATGAATGGATGAACGTTTATTTGTTTAATATGCAACACAGTACACGAGAAATTAAAAAAAATGTAAAATATACACTGATTTTCAGGGCAGCCTCTGCTGTCGAGTCGTCAAACAGAATCTGTTTATAAACTAAACTGAAATAAAACTTTACAATAATAAAATCATCAACACAAACCTTTCTTTGTCCCACTGTTGGGCACGGGTCTCTTAGAATGGGGAACTGCCAAACTCCACCACCCTGGCCAAGTGCGAATCGGCAGATAATGGCAATGGCAATACTAAAATAATATAACATAAAACCATGGAAAAAATCTCACCACTCTGGCAGACACAGACAGAAAACAAAGCAATTTAACATCAATGACCAGAATATTTATCGACAAAATAAATATCTGCGCTGAACTGGAATCGAACCCGCGTTTTGGCAATCAGGCGGCCACTCGTCACCACGTCACATTCGTCAAACACTCCTTTTACGCAAACGGTTTTTAAAGTTCATTTCAGTTGTCAGAAATACGTCGCATTGCAGGACTTCGGACAAACTTTCGATTCATTCATCCTTTAGAATAGTTATTAATTATGATATATTAATAATATAATATTAGCTTCGAACACGGAAGAAATAATACTTCTGATTTGAAGATATGTGAATAATTTATTAAAGCTAGAATTATGCATACTCAAAGCAAAATCTAAATTATGCGCGTGAATTTAATGTATTTTTTTTAAAGTTTTATCCTTATACAACTTTCGAAGTTACGAATAATTAGTTGTAACCTTTGCTGTTACCACGGAATTAATGCAGTCTTTATATCATTGGCTGTAACATTTGAAGCCACAGATAATGATATGAATAATAAATTAATTGTTTTTCTTCTGGCCTGAATAGCAAGGTGTTCATCGGTGCTGCCGTGTCAAATGAAGATGGACCATGATTGATTATGCCAGTGATTGATTGCACGTTATTATTACTAAAAATTATTACTAATAAATATGGCGTAAATGATGTACATTCCCGCCAAGTTTGACTATGCTTTGGTTTTTGTACGTTCAGTGCCAAAATACTGGAGGCAGTTTTAAGAACGTTAATTGATGCAATAAAAAAAAACTATTTCTAGGTATTGTTATTTTTAGTTTTATTCGTTCCTAACAATAGTTTCCATATTTCTAGGTAAATAAGCAATTTTATTAAATTAAAGGTAAACTACGTTTCCATTTTGAATTTGGACACACTAGATTTTGGTGAGATTATTTAAGTTTAGTACTTATTCAAAGCTTTAAGAATTTAGTAAATTTATTTCACTAGTCACCACTTAATTTTAGTAGAAATTTGAAATTTTGGGTACACGATTTTTCTTTTGCTAAAAATCATTTAACAAAAAGTTGTCTTATTAGGTCAGTCAGTTATACCTATTATTAAAATTAAGAAGAGTCCTGAAGTCATACCCACTAACGAATTGAACAACTAATGTTCTTATTAACTCTCTGCCAACTGGACTAACCACCTCAGTCCCTATTAGTCTTTTTCATAATCAGTCACAGTTGTCATGGGCGCCAACGTTTGGGGGGCTGCAAGCTCGTTTGCTATATCCCATAAAAAGGCTGAGAGGTAGGCTCCACGGGCGCGCCTGGGCCGCGGGGTCGACGACACGTTGCGTCACAGATCGACCAGTCACTCGATACGCGGGAGACGATCGATAATGTTATTTTGAGCCAGCTAGTGTTTATACCTGAGGGCCTAGACAAGTGGCAAAAACGCTAGTAGAATAGATTAACAAATGTATGGGATTGACATGGGATGGGATTGGCTAACGACTAATTAGTCGTGAACTAATGTCAATCCCATACATTTGATAAGCTATTCTATTTCTATTCTACAAGCGTTTTGCCACTTGTCTAGGCCCCCGGGTATTTCTTATCCCACCAGAAACACTACGATCTGTATATTATTATCAGTATATGTGATTGATTTGACGCGTCCTAATTACCAAACTGGGTGACCGCTAGTGGCAAAATTTCATGAACGCTACCGTGCTTCGGAGGGCACGTGAAGACGTCGGTCCCGGTTGTTTTCAATGCTGGAAACAGTCGCTAAGCCTTGTCGAAGACCTTCGGGTGGCTTGAGAACATTCGACACTGGGTTGGACACTAACCCCTTCACCAATCCGCATTGTGGTGGCGTATGCTCTAGACCTCCCGCAGAAGTGTCTGTGGGGGAGACCCGTGCCCAGCAGTGGGACGTCTATGGGTCGCAGGGAGTAATCCGGTAATTTCAACTATGAATATAGACACTGTCCGGCTACTACAAACAAACCTAGGTAGAATCGGTAGGCACTTCATAAATTTAAATAAAATCGATTTTTAATATTATTCGTTTTTTCATTTTTGCTGGCTAATTAGATTGCAATATTATAAATTAAAAAAAAAAAAATCTTACAAAGTTTATTATTAATCTTTAATCATTACTTTTATTTCATATTTTATTTCTTTATTCGGTCGACATTATAAAAGCATGTTTGTTGTGCGAACGAAAGGCTTATTATGCGCGTGACCCGAATACATATGTACCGTAAAGCCTTCGCGCTTCCGCCGGCGCGCCTTCCGCTGTTGCAACTGCTGGCCGAAAGCCGAAAGATCACTGGGCTTCATCGATATATCATCATCATCATCATCATCACAACCCTTTCTTTGTCCCACTGTTGGGCACGGGTCTTCTCTCAGAATGGATATATGAAGTATAGCAATTGCAGCCGACCAGGCTCAGTTCCTCAAGCGTCGCAAATATAGTAATATTTTAGATAATTATGAATTTAGCAGTAGACACTTTTCATGGCAGTCTTGTCCACCACTCATTTCCGTCTCAGGACCGGAGGGCTGGCAGCTTTTTCGCTCAAAAAATTAGCCTCGCTGGCTGCAATTGGGACGTTTTCGAGTCTACACTTCGCGTGTGCTTATAACATATCTGCTTCTTTTTTACCTGTACAAAATCATTGCATCTGTTACAATATCAGGTTGAATAAAGGAATTAACAAGTCCTAGTCAGACTCGCGCACGACGTGTTCCGTACCATTATCTATAATTACCGGCCAAGTGCGAGTCGGGCTCGCGCACTAAGAGTTCCGCACCATTATCTATAAAAACGGCAAAAAAAACATGCTTGTTGCATGGGATTACATTTTTTTTTAGTATTTGTTGTTATAGCGGCAACAGAAATACAGCATCTGTGAAAATTTCAACTGTCTAACTAACACGGTTCATGAGATACAGCCTGCAGACAGACGGACAGGCGGACAGCGGAGCCTTAGTAATAGGGTCCCGTCTTACCCTTTGGGTGCGGAACCCTAAAAATTATAAAACTTTACGTGACTTAGAACGGATATACAAGTTATCATTGGCAAACATCATAATCACTTAAATGACCCCAACATCAGCCTTGCCCCTTCCGGTGATGCGAAAGATATAGAAGGGGTGGGCCCGGTCGAGCGCGGCTGGTGATGTTAGCTTACGTAAGTAGCTAGCTTTGTGTAGCTATATTTACAATTTAAATAAAGAATAATGTTAGACTAATGTTAAAATGAAGTTTAATTCCGACCAATTGGTAAGTTATTTTTTTTTTATTTATTAAACTTTTATTGCATTATCTACAATGAGCGGACTTAATGAAAAAAGGAATTTTATACCAGTCAACTCTTGGTGACATAGAAAAAGTTAAGACAGTAATAAACTTTTAACGTGAAAAGATAACAAAATATACTTAATAATAATAAACTTATACACAAAATACAGACATCCATACATACATATAATAATATACATATTATATTCTATTCTTTAATTCAATTACGTTTCACGGTTATGATACGAAGCCAGTTGATTTGAAGGTGACACACCTGTTTGATATTTGAAATTTAGAATAAGTGTTGCTTACTAACTAATGTAATCTATGTAAAGACATCAATTACATACAATACACATACATCGTCAAAATCACATTAAAAAATTTGCTCGTGTACCTATGACGTATAAAGAAATAAATTAAATATAAATTTAAAAAAAAACTTTTTATAAGTAACTTTTTTTATTTTCGTACATTGTCATCGGAACCAAATACGTGGTAGAGCCTATAGGGAACCAAATAGGTTTTATATGAAAGCGAATTGGTTCCATATAGGTAGAGTTCGCCCGGGGCAGTACCACCGCCCGCCACGGTACCTAGTACCATTTCTGCCGTGTAATAATTGTTTTTAAAGCAATTGTGGTCCGGTTGGAAAGGTGTGGATTCCGGTTACACTTCTTTAGAGGCGACCATCTTAGTCCTCAAGGGTAGCAACACATCTGTGACTCTGTGACTGACTTAGCACGAGACTCCTACTAACAAGTACTAACTGGACTATTACTAACACCAACTAACAGGACTAACTATCACTAACACTCCCCAGTCCTCATACCTACTAACGAACTGACCAACTAATGTTCTAATTAACTCTCTCAACTAATTGGACTAACCATCCCAGTCCCTAATTGAGTCTTGTTCAAAGTCAGTCACAGTTGTCATGGGCGGCAGCGGATGGGTAGTGCTGCAAGCTCGTTTGCTATCCGGTATCCATTAAAAAAAAAAAAGTGTGCGAAATTTCAGCTCGATAGCTTCAGTGGAAGTGGGTGAAATATTGATTGCAAGATTCCAGGACATACATACATAGATACATACGAGTGAAGTTAAATAAAAGCTTTTAAAAAAAATAGTGTACATAACTTTAATACAAGAAATAAAGTTAAACTGATTGTAGCTCTAGACTAAGCAAAGTGTCAAAATAATTTATGGTGAGCTGTGTTTGCTTCTACAATAAAATACCTGAAAACATTACTTGTCTCAGAAAATAAATTTAAATCTAACATTGAACCAAACCTCCTTAGTGAAGCATTCTATAAAATAAATAACTAATTCAATCTTGAACGATAGAAGCTGTTGGTGCGAAGTATGTCCAGCTCTACTTTATGTTCGGAAATAATGTACCTGTATCAAATTTTGAAAAGAGTAACCACCGAGTTTCTTGCCGTGTTCTTCTCGCTAGCATCAACTTTGTGAAGCGGCGTTAGATAAAAAATGAAATGAAGTTCATTAAGCGTATACCTTCTGAAGAAAATTAAATGAATTTGAATCTGAAAAATTTTTGGATCTATATTTATTTAATTTTTATAATCCGACAATATTTTTAAGTAAAATTATTACATACGCTCTTTAACTCAAAATTAAATAATATCCCCCAGTGACATAATTTATCACGGTTAACTCATCATCATGGCAATCATTTACTGTATGAAATGCGACCCATAGACGTCCCACTGCTGGGCACGGGTCTCCCCCACAGACACTAGACTTTCGTTAAGCGTGTGTAATCACCTCATAGCGAAATAAATTATTTGAATTTGACACAGCTGCGGGAGGTCTGGAGCATACTCCACCACACTGCTCCAATGCGGATTGGTGGAGGTTTACTGTATTAAATATTACTAAACAAATCCTGGGGTTTGAACCCGGGCCTTTTATCGGGCGAGATACCGAAACCATATCAGCGCATTTTTTGCATAAATTGTATAAGTACTTGCTTCATAAAAAATCGTAACCAGGTTAGGTACCGCTTACCAGTAAACTGTGCCGAGCGATTGAGAAAGAGCGTTGGCCCGCGCCGGAAACTGACTGGTCCAACCACAGAAATTAATAAAGATGAGAATAAGATAATCATAAATAGTAATATAAAATAAATAATTAAATATAAGGACCCCGAAAGATAACATCGGGGGGAAAATGTATTAAAATATTTAAAAAAAAATATCTAACGAATGATCTAGGCGTTTAACACTATAGTATACCTATTTTAGTAGATAGGGAAACAAATGAAAATAAATAGAGAGACATAAAAAACATCTGATCAGATAACAACTGATCAGTAACATCTGAAGAGAGTACAGTCACGGTAATAGCACGGACTACATAGTAATAGTATACGATACTATGACCGTGGTACAGTGTTCTTTTCTTTACCGTCCACCGTAGTCTGTTAAAAAAACCTTCCTAATTTATACAGTAAGATATTGACACAAAAATCAAGTGCATTGAAATCAGTTGTTCTGTCAAAAGACACACTTCTTTTCGTGGTTTAAGCGGTGACAGCCAAGTGGCTATCGAACTCGCCTCTCACTCGAGCGGTCCGGGTTCAAACCCCAGCGGCACGCACCAATGACTTTCTAAGTTAAGTGCGATTTAAGAAATTAAATGTCACTTGCTATAACGGTGAAGAAACCTATAACCTATATAATCGTGAGGAAACCTCCATGCCTGAGAGTTCTTAATAATGTTCTCGAAGGCATGTGAAGTCTGCCAATCCGCACTTGGCCAGCGTGGTGGACTAAGGCCTAATCTCTCCCATTCTGAGAGGAGACCCGAGCCCAACTGTGGGACGTTTATGGGTCGCAGCGTTCTGCCAAAAAATCTCACATCGTATATCTAGTAGTATATTAGTTTTCTGATAAGCAATTTCACAAACTGATTCATCGCAGCGTGGTCTCAACATTTCCATTCATTCGTGGTTGTTTTCGTCGCGAGGCTATGACACACTTCGTGGAACTAGCACTGGGTCTCCGGGTAGATCCGTATCTTAACTGAAAGTAAGAGGTGACAGGTTTTTTTGAACTGCTGGCTGAGGGCAATGTTCTGTACAACTTGTCTTTAATCCATAGAGGTCATGATTTAATTTCTTCTTATTTTTTGCGGATAAGAAATGCATCGATTATGTACAACTAGTGGACGCCCGCAGCTTCGCTCGCGTAGAATGACGTCTGCCCGCGTTCGGGTTGCCCACTTGACTTCAAAAACTGCAAAGTTTCATACTAACTTTGCACCCCCGTTTTACCCCCTTAGGGGATGAATTTTCCAAAATCCTTTGTTAGTGCTCCCCTAAGTTATAAAAGGAACCCCTGTGCAAAATTTCAAGTTTCTAACCCTTATAGTTTAGGCCCTGCCTTGATATGTCAGTCAGTCAGTCAGTCAGTCAGTCACCTTCTCCTTTTATATATATAGATAATGAGGTCATGATTTAATTTCTTGTTATTTATTCGGATAAGAAATGCATCGTTTATGTACAATTATTTATTGACACTTAATACCGGCTTGAGTTTCCTTTAAATCCACAAATCGCTGTGACCCCATGACGTCACACTGCTGGGCACGGACCCCACAAACGCAGCTGCGGTGGGTCTAGTCTAGAGCATGCTCCACCAAGCGTGGTGGAGCATGCTGGAGCAGCGGCTCCCATGCGGATTGGTGGAGGGGTTAGTGGACAACCCAGTGTCAAATGTTCTCAAGCCACCCGAATTTCTTCGACAAGGCTTTACGACTGTTTCCAGCATTGAAAACAACCGGGACCGACGGCTTTACGTTCCCTCCGAAGCACGGTAGCGCCCATGAAATTTTGCTACTAGCGGCCACCACAAACCGACCGCGCCCGGCTTTGCTTAACTCGATGACATCGAACGCAAGCAATCCATTGATGATGAACGCTTTAATTAACGATATAATTACGATTATTGCAAATGTTATATAAATAACTAGTTCACATTTTTATATTTACATTCATATTACCTTATTTAGTCTCTTTTACAACATTGCTAATTTAAATGTTATTATGTAACAGACCCAATTTAATAATAGGTATTTTAAATTCTTTGCACTTTGCACCTGTTTTGCATACATCGTTTCAATATTATGCTCAATTTATGTAATAATTATATGTAATATGTAGGTTACAAATTCTCGTAGATTTTTTTCTCGCTTATTTGTTCGCTAAATACGCTATTGATTAAATTCTAGGTAGAACACGGTTTGTCAATAAATACGTTGATATTGTAACAGCTATTGTAATAAGCATACGTAATCTAGATAGATACATGTTATTAGGTATTTATCTGTACCCAACCTTCTACCATTTCAGCTCCCAATCTCTCCACTGGTACATAACGTATTTTTCCTGAAGGACGAATTCTAATTCTAGTGTTAATAAACTATGAAAATTTACCTTTATAAAATTTTATTTTATTAATATTTAATACCACCCTATTACTCACACGAAATTATGAATCTATCTATACAATTTTATAACGATAGTAGTTTTGTGTAAGCCGACAGGGCGCACCACAGACAGAGGACCGGCTTTCTCTATGGTTTTTATCGGTGGTCTCTGGCGTGACCTCAATTACGTTTTATTTGTCAAGTGTAGGAATTGTACGTAGTACACTAATAACTACATAATAATAAATGTATGCTATGACGTTGAGTTTAAAAAGTATTTTTTTATATTTGCTTTACAGGTATTAATTTATGAGTACCTACCTACTACTAGATGGCGATTTAAATTTGTAAAATAAAATGCATTGCTGTTAAAATAATGACAAAAACAATAAGTATTATAAAATACAACTACTTAGTGTAAATCTTAGAAACGACTACATAATAGTATAATGTATTTTAATAAACTAAAACAGATTTGTTTCAAATAAAAACAGAGTAGGGTAGAGGCGCCAATAAATAAACGATTAAGAATTAATTACGAATACGTGTTTACTGGAAAATCTCTTAAAAGATAAAGGATAAGACACGAGTGTGGCGTTTTCAATAGATAGATAAATGTTGCCGATAGCGGGGTGACACGGGTGACAGGACACGACACTGGGAAGATTTTGCGTGCGGATAATAATTAGTACCTAATTAGTCAATGTATGGTCAGAGCAGATACTTACAGGTTTTATACATTCATGTGGAATAGTTTAGGCTATCTAACATTTATTTGTAATGTTTTCACACAAAAACTACTGGACCGATTTCAAAAATTCTTTCACCATTAGCAGAATACATAATAGTACAAGTACCATTAGAAATCTGCATCTTCAGTGAGTGACATAGGCTATAATAATATTACTAGGTGTAAACGAAACTTTTGTTATGTCTAATTCGATGCGAGCGAAGCTGCGGGCGTCCACTAGTATTTTTATAAAGTTTAGCCCAAGCTTAGCCAAATTATTGATATTCCAAAATTACTAGTCTTTAACTAAGTACTTCGTTAAATTATGTTGAATTATAATACTCATCCGGATTATTTAATAAAAATAGTGTACGCTCAGATTAGGGAAAGAAAGGAGTGTAAGTAGGTACTTAAATTGTACTGGACATTGTCAACCGTTTACGTTTGAAGTAGCGAGTCTAATCTAAGCGCTCTCTCGTTATTTCTCCGTCCATTTTATTATTGAGGTTGCACAATACGATTTTAATGTTACTTATAAGATGTAGCCTTATATATTGTAAATAAAAACTGTCCAGTCACGATATAAAGATTCACGATGCATAAGCAATAAGGCTTAGCATAGACGTCCGTTTTCTGGTTTCGTGGTGGTTGACCGCTCAAAGGCTAGTAGCATTGCTAAAATTTAAAGATGCAGCTAATAAATAAAATATAAAAATGAAAAATTAAAATGCCAAATCATAGTTTATGTAGCGACCTACATACTGCGTAGATAAACCGACCGGAAATAGTACCAGTATTTCCGATCGGTTTATCTTCCTACTAATTACCAATTTTTTTTAATAGAACATTGCACCAGCGACTTGCCTGACTATTGAATGTCGAAAGCCATTTAGAATTGAGCCATACATGATAATAATTATTATTATGTTGCCAATATACATTTTACTACTAACGTGCGTGAGAATGACAAACTTCTTCTAACCGGCATAAAAATGGCTGTCTGCGCAACGCCTGTGCCCCGATGAGGTGTCAGGTTGTGTTGTAAATGTTGTAAATGTTGTAATCGATTTGATAGTCCATATTCCTCGCCTAACCGGCCGACGTAACACCGGCGTGGCTCTTCACGGAAGTCTAGTAAGTGATGAACTGATGATATTGGTAATTTAACTGTCATGTTTTAAAAACGTTTTATCTCTCCAAAACCTTAACTTAACCCTTGTGCTTGTTTGCCGTGCTCTACGCTGCGTCCCTCGTCGATAAGCTTTGAGGAAGCCCACCAAACAGCGTTGCCAGACAACCCGATGTTGGCGGGACGTCCCGCTTTTTACATCAAAATTAAATGTCCCGCGCGGGACAGGCTCAGTCCCGCTTTTCGGCGATAACTCGACCGTGCTGAGGAAGCGTGGGCACTTACTCATCCAGTTTAAGCTTTGAAATAATGAAATAATTTATTTAGAAAAAACACTTCAACACCGTTGTTGGGACATCCTTTTGAGTAAGTATATTACCTGTGCCAGGATGTCCCGCTCTTCCGTAGAAAATCTATTTTAAACTAGTGGACGCCCGCAGCTTCGCTCGCGTTACACATTCACTAACTTCAAAAACGGCAAAGCTTCATACTAACTTTGCACCCCCGTTTTACCCCCTTAGGGGATGAATTTTCAATTTTTTCTCGCCGTAAAAACCATCCTTGAACTTCAACCAACATTTAAAAAAAAGAATTGGCCAAATTGGTCCAGGCGTTGTTGAGTTATGCGCTTACCAACACATTTTGCGATTCATTTTTATTATATAGATTAAACTGATTATGTACTAAATACTTATTAAAATTACTAACAAAGAAAAAGAAAATTAAATTAAGTTAAAATGTGGTGGGTGTACCAAATATCGTAGAGTCCATCGGCAGGAACCCTGATGGTAGGCTGCCTCCTGGCATAGGCACGCTTTCATAACGCAAGGAGGAGTTTCTCCATTACGGGCCATTACCCCATTATGACTCTTTATGGCCAACTCTGCCCGCTCTGCGCTCCGTTCCGCTCTGTATCCCGTCGGAATTTGGCCACGGAGAAATGTGACCGCTCTCTTTGAGGCAACTATTCTATTTAAAGCTTTTAGGTACTAGTGGACGCCCGCAGCTTCGCTCGCGTGAAATTAGACATAATAATAGATTCTTCTTAACGCGTTAACTTTTGCTCCACAAATTTGTAATGAACCCGTAAATGTGTTATACCCTATGCTCGTACACCCTTATGGGTAACATTTTTACAAACTTTGAATGTCAGTATTATTTATATCTAATCAACAGCCTGAAATATAAATTTTATGCTTCTAGTTCTGAAAATGACAATACTTTCATACAACCTTTCATCCCCCTTTTCAACCCTTTATAACACTTTTTTCCAAATAAAAAGCCCATAGCCTATGCCTTCCAATATAGCCTATGTCCTTTCTCAGGCTAGACTCTCTGAGTACCAAATTTCATTTAAATCGGTTCAGTAGTTTGGCGTGAAAGCGAGACAGACAGACGGAGTTACTTTCGCATTTATAATATTAGTATGGATAAGGTTATGATTTTGTCTCCTTCGTCTCAACCCTTTCATTGCCTATTAGCTATCATAGCGATGGTGAACGCGCGGTTCACAGTCGAAGCGACACGACGCGTCATGTTTTTCCGCCTACAGCATATTCATCTCTATTGTTCTATTATTTAAGTACAAATTTCTGCTATGTAAATATGGTAGCGCGCGACTCGAGCGGACTGGAGTCGAGCTGGGAAAAACATGACGCGTCGCGTCGCTTCGACTCTGCGCCAGTGTGAGTCGACCCTTATTCAGAGAAACTCGTCCTTCCTTTGATTCTGACAGTGTTTACCTCGTTACAACAACGGCAGATATAATCGTCAACATTCGCCACAGACACTTAATAAATTGGCGGGAAGTTCCCACAGATGAGATATGCGTAGATTTAAAAATAATATTCTAATTCTTTCCGGTTCTCACCGCGCCGGTGGTCTGATCTAACAGTCTCTACTAACGAACTAGGTATTAAAACATAAATTTGTTTTTTTTATAATTCAGTCTCAACTTTTAAAACACAGTTTTTTACTCTGTATTGTAAATCCATTCTGTTCCTTACTGTAAGTGTAAATGTTGCCCGCTTGAGACTGCTTCGTTGGTCTAGTAACTCGTAAGCGAGACTGCTGAGTTACAGGTCCTGAGTTCTATCCCCGCTTTTTTTTGTTTAACGAGTGGGAAACCTTGAAAAGGTACCCGGACGTCGTGGGAGCGGCGGCGGCGGGTTTATGTGGGACTTTCACCCACTAAAACCCGCTCGGTGTCCTACTTCGGCGCTACAGGAGGGCTCCGAAATCTCTTGTAGAACGCGCCGGTGCCCTCCAGCGCTCCGCTCAAGATGGGCTCTTCCCGGTTTACACAACGCTGTACAGCCACAAACAGCGTCGTCTTTCCCGGGGTCACATGATGGACGGTTCGAGCTCCCCCTCTCACCGCCCGCAACCCCAGAAGTCCCCTTTTAGTCGCCTTTTACGACAGGCAGGGGCTACCGTAACACTATTCTGGTCCCGAGCTACGGGGAAGAAGGATGGTAGCCCGTGTTCCGTTTCCCGAGTCATGGTCTCCACTCGAGGACCTTTCTTACCTAAGTAAGACTTCAATTAGTTTTACAAGTAATAGTATATGTTTATTTCAAATCAAAACACTAATTTCACTATCAAGTCGCTTACAACAATATCGAATCGAGTATCAAGAATTTATCGGTATTTAATTGTTCGAATTACACAACAATCGATTTCTATTCGATATTAGCGTGTTATCGGCCAGTATCGGCCGGCTTACGATCTAACTAATAATTGTTGAGATAAAAACTGTAGTTCGAAATTCGAATTCCTTAGAAAACATGCGTAGGTTATGAAATACAACGTAACTGCGTAATAGTTCACGCGAGGTGCCACATATTGTGTGTAGAGAATACAGTCCCGGAGATCCCGGGGTCCGGGATCCTGGCCTATTTGCGGTCCCGGGAATCCCGGGACTGCATTTTGGCTAATCAGTTTTGATGAAACTAGTCAGCCTATTTCCGACTTAAATCACATGTGAGTAAGCCGGTAACTTCAACTATGATTAAAGACACTCACGAATCATTTGTTAATAAAATAAGTAAGAAGTTTGGATTCGTGCCCAGTGTATGGTGTATATCTATTAAATGGGACCGAAACATAACTGGTGAATAAAAAAAAAGTGTGTGCGTCTAACCTTTACGCGCGATTGAAGTAAAACTTATTATAAGTTATTGTTATTGTTATTTTTATTATTTATTATGTACAACCACCTAGATATTCAAACAGCAAGCGCACCGTAAATAGGTTCTACCACCTAGCTATTCAAAACAATCAGCAAGCGTACCGTATATAGGATCTACCACCAAAAAGTGTCAGAACTTTTAGTCTTAATTTTTTCCGTCTAGCCCCCTTTCGCAACACGCGTTAAGGAACTTCGTTCCAAAAGTAAAAAGTACTCGTTTGATTAAAATAAATTAATAGTTTAAAAATAAGCGTCACATCCGGCAAAAAAGAAGTACTCGTTTGATTAAAATTAAAATAAAATAACCGGAACATCCGTCAGAATCGAAAAATCTGAGTTACTCCCTAGTCGCGCCTAAAGAAGTTTTACTTCAAAAGTGAGTCTATGGGGAAATACAGGGGTTATGTTATGTTAACTAGGTCATCATCACAACCCTTTCTTTTTGCCACTGTGGGGCACGGTCTCCTCTCATAATGGGAGGGCCAAGTGCGGATAGACTTCACACGCCTTCGAGAACATTATGACGAACTCTCAGGCATGCAGGTTTCCTCACGATGCCTTCACCGTTACAGCAAGTGACATTTAATATATTAAATCGCACATAATTTAGAAAAGTGATCGGTGCGTGCCGCTGGGGTTTGAACCGGGACCGCTCGAGTGAGAGGCGAGTTCGACAGCCACTGGGCTATCACCGCGTTAACTAGGTAATAGGTGTAAATAATTACATTAACTGATCGCATGTATCGAAGTAGGTGAAATATTGCGAATTCAGCCGCGAAAATATGTTTGGTATTTGAAATGTATATTTGTAAATGTTTTAACTGTTGCACTTACACGGATTGTTCATTTGTAACTTGTAAAATACCGTTGTTATTACGAAATATTATGTAGTGTCTCAAAACAGGTGGTATTTAATAATATAATAATATCTTGGACATTCTCACGGCCATCTGACCCCAAAGTAGGTGCGAGCCTGTAATATGGGTGTCAGAGACATACATACATAGATATTTTTAAATACATACTTAAATAGATAATATTAACATCCAGACAGAACAAATACTAGTGTTTGTCACACGAATATTTCTTCGTTCGTTCAGTTCAGTTCGAGTAGGATTCGAACCTACGACCCCTGGCGCAACAGGCAGAGTCACTACCGATTGCGACAACTCACCAGAGTCACCAGACTCCACAGACTCACCACACTTACCACACTCATCAGACTCACCAGACTCACCAAATATTACCACATCGGACGCTCAGATAAATATTTTTTTAGCTGTTTATCTGAGATGGAACCTAAAGATAACTGGTGAAAAGATATCTTAATATATATATATCTTGTGTACGTGTGTATGACAGTGAACTCCTCCTAAACGGCTGGATAGATGTTGATGAAATTGTTTGTGTGTGTTTAAGGGGATTCGAGAATGGATTAGATTCACAATTTGGTCCACTGGAAAATGTTTTTTAAACACAATTTTAGTAATTTTATTTTTAACCGTCGATCATTGACGTGAAGCGTCGCGTCACTTTGACATTTCATATGGCAGAACAACGTTTGCGGGGTCAGCTAGTATATATATAAGTATTAAATGTATCTATTATTCCGAGAGCCTTCAAAGCCAATTAATTACGGAGTTCAACCAACTTATAAGATAAGCTTCGTGGCTCTCGCAGTTGGGTCAGCAATGCAGGCGCCATTGTTTGAGTTGCGTCGCTATTACAGAGTGCATTGTGTGGAGAACGGTCTCGTTGGTGCCACTAAATTAGGTTGTTACGGTAACGCCAAGGTTTTATTGTCTGTGTGTAAGATAGCAAACGAGCTTGCAGCACCACTCAGTTGGTGCCCAATGAATACTGGCAGACTAGAAGACAGCGTCTACACGAGATTCTTAATACAACTGAAAAGAACTAGAGTGTACTACGTTGTCCACGCTGGTTAGTGGCGAACTAACTGCGGAAGTTTTTAGGCCTTAAAAACTGTTTTCTTGCCATAACTTTGTAAAAAAATTAAGTTTTTGTAGCAGTTCGTAGCTTTTTTTATTGTTTATTTTTTATTCACTTTAGTAGCGTAGCGTAAGCAAGTGAACAAATCTTTACTGAGCTACGCTACGCAAATAAAGGAACTAAAAGATATAAAAAAAAAATAAGGAAAAAATAATTAAAAAAAAACAAAAAAAAAACAAAAAGCAAAAAAAAAAAATCAAAAGGAAAATTTATTATTATATTTTATTAATAAAATAATTTCCGACCGTCATTTGTCGGAACTGTATAGTATATATATTCCATATTCGCCACGCTCGCCACGCTCGCCACGCCAAAAATTTGGTTTGCCCTCCACCTAAAGATGTTTCACATCAAAAATATAAAATAACTCTAATTCTACAGATATTTGTTGACCATAGACCATAGACGGTCAGCTCGACACCAACGATCAATAATATCGTAGTTCAAACCGCAGCACTGCAAGCGCTTCAACGTACAGTCCGAGACATAATTGATAAAATGTTTACTAACCTGCATTTATCAACCGCGTCCGATAGTTAGCTTCTGAACTGGTTATAATTGGTGTAAAGTGTAATTATTTGCCGGCGAAAGTGGCAAGTGGCAAGTGACCATCCGCCATCACTTTCTAAAGGCCCGCACGAAAGCTTCAGTGATTGTGTGGCTGAGTTGGGGCAAGTGAAGTGAAATGGTCACTTTGCAAGTGCAAATGACAGGTTTTATAGAGTTCCATTCAATTGGGTCAAGCCGTCTTGCTGAGGTATTACGTTCCGTGTTTTCATTCCTATTGCAATAAGACGAGGTGGTAGAGCCTATAGAGAAATAGGTTTTATATTAAGCCTATTTAATTTTATAAGACTCTCATTATAGAGAACTCTCAGGCATGCAGGTTTTCTCAGCTGTGAGCAAGTGACATTTAATTTCTTAAATCGCACTAATCGCAAAGTCATTGGTGCGTGTCACTGGGGTTTGAACCCGGACCGCTCGAGTGAGAGTCGAGTTCGATAGCCACTGGGCTGTCACCGCGTCAAAATGTGGTTTATCCAATGATTAATTGTAATTGTACACGACACGACATAATTGTTGAAACTTAGAATTGAATTTATAATTGAGTATGTTACAAATATTAACATGTTTACGTGAAATTTTACGGTTAAACGTTAAAAAAATATTACAACATTCTTAAGTCGAAAATGTGTCGCAAGCACAGAAATTAATTAAGATAGAACGGTGAACTGGCCATGGGTTGTATCACTGCAGCAATTTAGAATAGAATAGAATAGAATAGAATATGTTTATTTTGACAAATTTCAAACAATTACAACAAAAATAAAAATAAATTGACCTTAAAAAGCTAATTAACCTAACGAAGTATGATTTTGTCAAAAAGGGGCCGTAGCATTAGCCGTGGCGGACCACGACCGCTGGTTTTCAGTACGACCCCTGATTCCGATTTCTCGATCGATTCCGAACGGCAAACAACCACATTCAGTAATTAATCTGGGCGGGAGTACGTTGTCGATAAATCAAAGTATAATTGCCCGAGCGGGTGTCGAACCTAGGCCAAGCTAACGGGACTTCGCTTCCTGGTACCTACGCCTCGGACCCTGCTGCTCCTACGATCGGTTCTCGAATGTAAAACGATGTTAACTCGATCGAAATTTGGTGAACTCTTTTTGATTTTATTAACTGTTTTCGTTCGTTCTGGGATAAATTAGTAGAATTCTGATATTCGTAGATGGTTGTATAGTAAAAATTAGTAAATTAATTACTTAGTTTACTAATTGTATCAGAGCCCAATGGCTCGCATCGAATCATTGTGATCGAAAGAGTTAAGCAACGACGGGCGCGGTCGGTTTGTGGATGGGTGACCGCTAGTGGCAAAATTTCATGGACGCTACCGTGCTTCGGAGGGCACGTAAAGCCGTCGGTCCCGGTTGATTTCAATTTGGAAAACAACAATTTGGGTTTCAAAGTTGGAAACAGTAAGCCTTGTCGAAGACCTTAGGGTGACTTGAGAACATTCGACACTGGGTTGGCCACTAACCCCTCCACCAATCCGCATTGGAGCAGCGTGGTGGAGTATGCTCTAGACCTCCCGCAGCAGCGACTGCGGGGAGACCCGTGCCCAGCAGTGGGACGTCTATGTGTCACAGCGATGCATTACCTAATAAAAAATTACCGTCCCTACTACACTCACGTCTACAATATAATTTCCACTTAAGTCTATTTAGCTGTAACTGTTGAATAATTCATTACCATGGTAGGGGCTTGGCATGCTAGGGCGCTTCTACTGGTTTCTAAGTGAAATGCAGTGAAAATGACTGAACGGGCATGGCGGTGCATTCGAATTACATGGTAATAAGTACTCGGGCAAATGTCCTTTAGGGTTATATTTGCATGCTAAGTATAAATAATGATGATACTCAGACCAATCGAAGTCCAATAGGAACTTACTTGTTTATGGCACGATAAATAAGATAAATTAACATTTTATTCAAAAGCATTGCATTAGCTGATGATGGGACAGAATCGTAGGAGAGGATTAGCTGCCATGACGATAAATTTTAAGATAAAATTACTTTTGAAGTTAAACTTCTTTAGGCAAGACTAGGGAGTAACTCAGATTTTTGATTCTGACGGATGTTCCGGTTACAGTAGAGCCTCGATAATCCGTACTCAGGCTAATCCGAACGTCGCTATAATCCGAACTGCATACCCCACCCCACTTCCTCGCCTTCGCCTCGCTGCTATGTTGTTTATTAATTAGTCTGCAGTTACGACTGCCACGTTGCGCGTCCATTCCACGTTTTTCTGCTCTGTACTCGTGCGCGGCGTGTTTTTTGAGGTTATAAAGATGGTTCCAACACCAAAACGCAAACATAAAACTTTGACTATAGCCGAAAAGTGCACCATACTAGACAGTTTAAAGGACGGAGTGTCGGCAACTTCTCTTCTCTTTATGACTAAATAGACAATTTACACCTTACGTATTTTATGGTACCTAATTATTATGTAAATGTACGGTAAGCAACGAGCCGGGCTTTTTATTTGCATTACGACTGTAGTCCTTACGCTGCTTGTAATAAGAGCGTTCCCAAGGTCAATATGTAAAGCCCAGCTCGTTGCTTACTGTACCTCTTAAACTATGTATATAATTAAACACTATTTTAAGAATAAAAATGTTTTTTTTTCTCCTTACATACTATAATCCGAACGCTTCGTGAGTCCGAACAGGGGTTAGTTTTTGCTAGTTCGGATTATCAAGGCTCTACTGTATTTTCTTATTAAACTATTAATTAATTTATTTTAATCAAACGAGTACTTTTTTTTGACGGATGTGACGCTTATTTTTAAACTATTAATTTATTTTAATCAAACGAGTACTTCTTACTTTTGGAACGAAGTTCCTTATCGCGTGTTGCGAAAGGGGGCTAGACGGAAAAAATTAAGGCTAAAAGTTCTGACACTTTTTGGTGGTAGAACCTATTTACGGTGCGCTTGCGTTTTATTTTGAATATCTAGTAAAACAAAAATTAAAGGGGGCTCCCATCTACAACAGACATGATTTTTTTGTCGTTTTTATAGTAAATTGTATGGAACCCGTCGTACGCTAGTCCGACTCGCACTTGGCCGTTTCTTTTTCCATTTCCTGGGGTCACTTGATCAACAAGTTCCCTTGTCGCCCACAAACCCTGATCCCTTTTAGATGCCTCTCACCGTTCTGGTCGTGAGCTTAAGTACACGCTTGTATAGATATCGGCATCAACTTTGACCTCTGACCTTGAATTAGCCAACCGTATTTTGTCCTCTGCACCGATATCCCATGAGCAATAATACGCAGCTATTTTTCCGTATTTTGGTATGTGTTAACTTTCGCGCCGCGAGAAATACCTTGGTAATATGGTAGTACAAAAACAGCAATAAAATGTTATTATTATCGAACGAGTATGCTGTTACCAATCTGCTTTAACCGCGCTCGGAAGCTTCCATCAGGTAACGGGAAACCGACACGCGCCAATAACAAAAAAATACACATGAGCGAATCGGGATTGCAAAATGGGTTCTGTACGTTTAATATACAGAACTTCCTTATTATGTTATTCTATTATTCTTCATATTCGAAGTTATCGGCTTACTTAAGTCGGAAATAGGCCGACTGGTTTCGATCTATTACGATGATCATCTTCAGGTGTGAACGCGCTTGCGGCGGGCACGGCGTACTCTCTATCATTCTTGTATGTCAAGATGAAGATATACGAAACATTATAATAATAAATAAATAAACATCATGGACATTCTTACAAACGGCCATCTGACCCCAAATTAAGCGCGAGCCTGTACTATGGGTGTCAGAGACATATATATATTTTAAAATAAGAATAAGTAGGTATAGTTTATTGGGAACCTCTAGATTTTACATTCTTAATTTACGTACTTATTGTAAAAGAAACGTTACATAAAAATTTTAAGCTAAGCAAAATAAATTCACAATATCTGTTTTTATAATTTAATGCAATTTTATAAATTGGTTTTAGTGAAATTCTGTAGAATAGTACAATGTTATATTACAATGCATTGGTGGATTTATTATCTGTTAGGAACATCATAGTTTATAGTCTGTGAGTGAATGGTATGTCAAGTAGTTGTAAGACTGTCAGATTGTATAACCGTAAGAAAGAACGTTGTGCGAATTGCTTACAATAAAACTTGTGCTTATATTCTCAAGAATAATCTTTTATTTTATTAGGTAATCAAGAACAAATTCCCTAAACATGTCCCGTTATTTTTACTAACGGAACCCTAATATGACTTCTATTCTTACTAATGCATATACATACATAAATCCTGTGTATTCACGCGTGGCGCAATACGTCTTCTACTTCATACGTTGTATTTAGTTGATTGGTATTTTTATAAATAGAAGTAAAAACAATCTACCTGCCAGTATCAAAAACAGTTGATACGAGTATAACCGTCTCGTTCTGTTACAATTTGGTACAACCTGTACAATTTTAAATTGAATTCTCGACTTCAATAAATAACTTGTAACGTTCTTCTAACAATAATACTACACGATCCACCATGTTGGCCAAATCAGCCAAATGCAGATTGGCAGACTTCGAAAAGACCTTTCGTAACATCCTCCCGATGTTTCCTTCAAGCACGCCACATAACTTAAAAATGTTATTAGTGCGCGGTAGGTACTTTGATTTGAATTTGAAGTAATTTGAACCAACAAAAATTTTGCACTGTCACCGTTAACAAGGGAAAAATTCTTACCATTAAATAAATGAACGAATGACATAATGAAAGAATGAATGAAAGAATGAGTGAATGAATGAGTGAATGAATGAATGAATGAATGAAATCATTTATTTGTTTTAAGTTTGCGTACATATATAGATGTAGAAATTACTTACAAGGTTATCCTGCATACTCTCCGTATAGATACAGTGAACAAATATTTAATTTATTTATTTATTTATTTATTTATTTATTAATTTATTTATTTATTATTAATGGTAACTAAGTACATCTATAAAAGTATCTTCAACATTACTTAGTTTAAAATATGAAAACTAAATTTTGCTCGACTTAAACTGGGCTGTTAATGATAGGGTGATGTGTTTAGGTACTCTTTCGAAATTTCTACTAATATAAAATTGATATCAGCGATTAGATTCAAGAATAGGCAAAGTTACGAATGGAGAAATTACATTTATATGTTAGACCCTTTTTAGAAAGTCCTTTTACTCACTAACGTCTTCATTAGAACCCCTTACCAGTACTCAACCAATTGATTCTGGCCACTGCAATTTACGCAACGGTCATTCTCAAACAGACATCGACTTAGCACGGGACTTGCGTAACAAACAATTAAATAGATATGTATGTTCACTTTCTGTCTTAAATAAATATTAAATCAACGTCTACAAAACAGTATTTGGTTTAAATAAATATTTGAGTCAATTTTCGAGGTAGTTAATTGTCTACATATACTAGTGGACGCCCGCATCTTTGCTCGCGTGGAATTAGACATAACAATAGTTTCGTTTACACCTATTATATAGCCTATTAAAACATTAAGTAGGTACAAAAAAATGTTTCCTCTTTATAATATTAGTATTGTATAAGTAGAATAGATTACGGTTGTTATTAAAATTTATAAGTAATAAGATTGGGTAGTAATTCATTGATGTCTTTGACATAAAACTTCAGAAATACCTACAAAAAAATCAACACAGAAAAATCTTTGACGCTCAAAATAACTTGGATGTGTAGAAAAGGAGTTTGATTTTTTATATTTTCTTATCTAACCAACAGAATTAAAATGACTTCTATTAGATAAAACTTATTATCGTTTTAAAATTCGAACTCCATTTTGATGAGCGCATAGTTTTGATCATTGCCTTGTAGCTCTACTAAACAATAATATTATTACTAATACCTATGCCATTTATAAACAGCTACTCGTATCTAAAAACATCTGCAGAATGTTCGCTAATTCAATGATTGAGCTCATTTTTCAAGGTTCATAAACTATGACAAATGGAGTGAGCGGGAATCTCAGATGTGCGGCCATCTTTGATGTTTGCCTTATGGCGGGAAGCCCGAGTTACGCAATCATGGCGGAACGCCTCATTAAGCGTACTTGATATAAATTTGCCCGCTAAGCTGGCTAATTAAGGTAATCTTCATGTTTACGGGAAAAATAAATGTTTGTTAATTTACTTTTAAATAGCTTTGTAAAAGGAACAAAATTATCATGTGCTTAGATTATTTGTGTGTTTTGTATAACCGCGTCGACAATGGGTCACATCTAAGGGGGATAGCGCCACTGCACGCGCGCCCCCCCGAAGGCCGACCGCTCCCTAGAAAGCTGTTGGACCTGCTTCCCCCCGACCATCAGGGGGGAATTAGCAACTCACGGCTAGTAGTACCGCGAACGCACACGCGACGATCGACTGGCTCCCACGCTCAACAGCGGGGAAGTCACCGACGGGGTTTACCCCTGGAGCAATTGCCCGGATAGAGGGGATCTCCCCTAATTCCGAATTCCCTCAGCGCAGGAGCGCCTACAGCGCCGCGGAAGAGGAGGAAAGGTCTGTCTGTTAGACTATTTGTCTCAGATTACTTGATGAACTTCATCGTCATCATCTGCTTTTAGTGGTCCACTGCTGGACACAGGCCTCTCCTAAACTCTGACTGTACCTTCCGAATCCAGCGGTTTCCCGCTGCCTTCTTCAGGTCGTCCGTCGAAGGGCGGCCCAGTAGGTTTTGTTTGAAAACATTAGAAATAAATGTTTCCTCTTTATAATATTAGTATAGACTAGTGGACGCCCACAGATACGATCGCGTGGAATTAAACATAACAATAGTTTCGTTTACACCTAGTAATATATAGTTACATATATATCAATGGTTTACACCTATTAATATTATAGCCTATGTCACTCAGTGAAGATGCAGCTTTCTAAGGGTGAAAGAATTTTTGAAATCGGTCCAGTAGGTTTTGTGTGAAAACATTACAAACAAAATGTTTCCTCTTTATAATATTTGTATAGAGGAGATAGGCTCGTCACCAAGCGGGGAAAACCTTAACTTACGATGAAGAAAGGTTCATTCACATATCAATTCACACCTGGCCGCGACAATTGTGATCGTGTGAACATCTATCCGCGATCTGCAGATAACATACTATTATGTTGATTGTAACGATTGACACTTTTTTGTGCTAGCATCGATGTATCGTATCACCCTGCTAAGATTGCCATGTCATTCATACTAACTTTTCACCCCCGTTTTACCCCCTTAGGGGTGAATTTTCAAAAATCCTTTCTTAGTGCTCCCCTACGTTATAAAAGGAACCCCTGTGCAAAATTTCATGTTTCTAGCCCTTATAGTTTAGGCCCTGCGTTGATATGTCAGTCAGTCAGTCAGCTTCTCCTTTTACATAATAGAAGCTTAGATTATAATATATTAATCTAAGAATTGAAGATTATAAAAGTTATATTATTTGGTCAAAGGTCAAAACAAACTTGAAATCTTTATAATACTATAATATCGTGATGTGGTCATTAGATGGTCATTATATAGACTGACGATTAGAACTAATGTGAATTTAAAATGTGATTAGAGTCATCCAGGAGCAAGGTCAGACATTAACTTTGCAAGCAATCAATTGCAAGCTTCGTATGTGCAAATATTTAACCTTTACAATCTATATAAAATAGGAAAAATTATACTGTAAAATATTTTTTTTTAAAAAGCTTTTTTAACTTTTTATTTTATTTTCATGCATTGTCATCGGAACCAAATATGTGTGCCAAATTTCAGCTCGATAGCTTCAGTGAAAGTGGGTGAAATATTGATTGCAAGATTCCAGGACATACATACGAGTGAAGTTAAATAAAAGCTTTTAATTAATATATGTATTTAACTAGTAGACGCCCAGCAGCTTGGCTCGCGTTGAATAAGACATAACAATAGTTTCGTTTACACCTAGCAATAGGTATTATATAGCCTATGTAACTCAGTGAAGATGCAGCTTTCTAATGGTGAAAGAATTTTCGAAATCGGTCCAATATTTTTTGTGTGATAACATTACTAACAAATGTTTCCTCTTTATAATATTAGTAGATACATACATACATACATACCAAACTAATAAAAGTGTGTTAAAAAGCAATGGCTAGACATAATGAAAATCACAAATCTGGTTTCTATCAAAAATGTTACCAGCGTTAATAATTTTAGCGAATTAAAAAGTAAATTATATATTACTGTGTAGTTTCAGTGTTTAGTAGGGTACTAGCTCCCATGTAATAAGTAAGGTATTAACTAATGTAAGGGCGTGAGTGACCACTTATATCATTTCACCCATCGACGGAAATGCTAGATTCGGATCCAACTCACGCATACGCGCGTGACGTGAATGGAAGCGGTCGAGCGATGAGTTACTCGTATGCTTATGCGCCTGCATCAATGCACCGGCGACGTTATTGAATATGCGCGTGCGCTGGGTAGCAAGTGGGCGCCGAGAAAAGTTGCATTTTAAGGTGTTACGCACTGGTGTGTGTAAGTTGTAGGATTTGTCAGCGGCTATAGTCCCTATTTGGGTTTAAATCTAAGCGTCGCGCACCCATAACATAAGGTACACGGTAAAATATTATTACGGTATGATAAAAATAAAAATAATAAGACACATCTAGGAAACCTGCATGCCTGAGAGTTTTTCATAATGTACTCGAAGACATGTGTAGACTGCCAATCCGCACTCCGGATTGGCAATCCGCACTTGGCTAGCGTGGTGGACTAAGGCTTAATCCCTCCGATTCTGAGAGGAGACCCGTGCCCAACAGTGGGACAAAGAAAGGGTTGTGATGACTAAGTAAGTACTTACCTTGTACTGGAAGCCTATTCATTCCATGACCATTTCTTTTGGTAGGATAGTTAAAAAGCAAAAAAAAAACAGACAGACTAGAGTGACTCTCAAAAGTTCCATATCTTGGCACTCGCGAAAACTATTATGTAAATCGGCTATCTTCTCTCGCTGCGACCCATAGACGTCCCACTGCTGGGCACGGGTCTCCCCCACAGACACTGCTGCGGGAGGTCTAGAGCATATTCCACCACGGCTATCTTGTTGTAATAAGAAAGAAAGAAAGAAAGAAAGAAAGAAAGAAAGAAAGAAAGAAAGAAAGAAAGAAAGAAAGAAAGAAAGAAAGAAAGAAAGAAAGAAAGAAAAAACTTTATTCACACACAATAGACACAAGCGAGCAAGCAAGACAAATACAATCACTTCTTTTACTTTACACATCTTACAGTATGTAAGTAAGTACTGTAGCGTCGTTAGCCTAGCTGGCGTCGATTCAATGTGATCGAAAGAGTTAAGCAAAACGCGCGTGGTTGGTTTGTGTGACCGCTAGTGGCAAAAATTTCCGCTACCGTGCTACGGAGGGAACGTTAAGCCGTCGGTCCCGGTTATATTCAAAGGTGGGAACAGTCTTTATGCCTTATCGAAGACCTTCGGCTTGAGATCATTCGTCACTGGGTTGGCCACCAAACCCTCCACCGATGCGCATTGGAGCTGCATGGTAGATTATACTCTAGACCTCCCGCAGCTGTCTGTGGGGAGACCCGTGCCCAACAGTGGGACGTCTATGGCTCGCAGCTAAGTACTGCAACTTCCTCCGAACTCAATTTGAAAGATAATATCAGATAATATTTCCCAATTAAATAAGTGGAAGACTAAGTGGATTGCGAAAAATGCAATTTTGTTATTCGTGCTTTTGGATGCGTTGGCTGCTCAGAAAAATGAATGTTTGAAATTCTATATCGTTAGTGATTGGCCAACGCTATTGTTCGGCGGGCCACAACTATTGCTCGATAATACTATGTTACTAACAGAAGCTGTTACTATAGCACTGATAGCTCCGTATAGCTACAACCCATAGATGTCCCACTGTTGGGCAGGGTTACTAACAGAAGCTGTTACCATTGAGTAAAGACCAAAAGTGTAGTCCGTGCTGTTACTATGGCACTGAGAGCTCCGTATAGTTACAACCCGTCGACATAGACGTCCCACTGTTGGGCACGGGTCTCCCCACACATAGCTGCGGGAGTTCTGGAGAATACTCCACAACGCTGCTCCAATGCGGATTGGTAGAGCTAGCCAACCCAGTGTCGAATAATCTCAAGCCTGACGGTCTTCGACAAGGCCTTTGCCATGTGTGTCTGTTGGGAGACCCGTGCCCAGCAGTGGGATGTCTGGGTTGAAGCAATGTTATGTGGCCCTGTGTTCAGGTTGCATTTATCTGCCATTCAGTCACAGTATAGAGAGAGACAGGGGTATTAAGTTGAGACAATTTTTATTATACATACGACCTTGTAGTAATAAATGTATACTGCAATGTAAGGTACCTTACACACAATCCACGAACTCTTGCGTAACAAGAAGCCATTCATATCGCACCGCGCGTGCTCCAAATAATAAAAATATTATGAGTCTGAATATTTTCTCATACGTTTGTTCGTTTGTTTGATACAGCTTCGCAGCTTAATGAAATCGGGCATACAAGCGATTTAGCGATCGTAAAATTTAGGACAGTGATTGAAATTGTAATTAAAAGTAGTATTAAAGTATTCTGAACTGTGAGATGAATGCGTGATGTACTAGTAAAATATGATCAGATTCTTTTGACTATGTTTATTTTTACTGACTTGTAATACTTTTATTAATTTAGCTGACGTACTTAGATTATTCTATGGTGACATTATGATATTTTGCAATTATATTTTAAATTTTTGAATTGAGGATTTAATATTGTAATTAGTGTAAGTGGTATACCCGTACTAATTAAATAAATGAATAAAAAAATCTTGAACTGAAATTGCAGATTGAATTTTGTGTAAAAAATTTACGAAAAACTCTTTTAGTAGCGATCGAACTTAACTAGACAAGTTCGTTTAATGCAGATCTCTAATTAATATGACTGTCCTCATAAATGTTTGCCTATACGTAATTCAACAGGACCTTTCGCGTGTAATAACGAGTGAAAATAATTATAAATTAATGTGTTTGTCTGTCATGCGTTGCTTCATTTAAATTCATTGAAGAGCGTGATATTCGGAGGTCACACACTGCATAGGAATTGAGTTGCGTACTGTGGTTGCGTAACAGTTACTTAATCTGTACTTTTAGGTGGTACAATCAGAAAACCTATTGGTTGAATTATTAATATAATAATAATAAATATCTTGGACAATCTCACACACGACCATCTGACCCCAAAGTAGGCGCGAGCCTGTGTTATGGGTGTCAGAGACTGATATACATACATAGATATTTTTAAATACATACATAAATAGATAATTTTAACATCCAGACACAGAACAAATACAAGTGTTCGTCACACGAATATTTCTCCTGAGTGGGATTCGAACCCACGTCCCCTGGCGCAACAGACAGGGTCACTACCGATTGCGCCAACGGGCCCGTCAATTTATTGACTTATTATGTCCAGCAATTGGGATTGGGCTATTGTAAATAATCGAACAAATCAGAATAATAGTTTATTTCGCATAACGGTGTGTACAATACAGATAATCATAAAAACAATGCTATGCTACATCTAAAGATTATTTGTAACAGCAATAAATATTATTTATGCTAGCCTAGTTTTTCAAAATGTAATACCTACTTTTCAGTACAGCCTATATAAGCATAGTACAGTCGATAAAGGTAGTTCGAACATACAAGGCGTGTGAGCAGGTACTTAGCGTAGGCACAGATTAATAAATATTTAACAGTTACAAGGAGAAAAAAATCGTAGATTCATTGCTCTTGACACCGGCGTCGGACGACAAAGGTTGTCTTATGTCTTATCTTTGTAAGTAACATGTTTTCGACACTGATGAGATATAAATTTCTATTTTGACACGTACTTACAAGAATACTTACGTGATAAATTTTGATAAGTACACCGCACCGTGAGTAAAGTTTGAGTTACAGAATTGTTGAATGTCTTGTACACTTTACTTGCGCGAGTTGACTTGTTAATTTTGGCGTGATAAGGTCTTATGAATCGATGAACGCCAGCAACACGCACAAAAAAGTGTGAAGTCATCCTCCCGTTCCGCCAAACGTTCCGCCAAGCGTTCCGAGCGTGCATTCATTCAATTTTAGTCTGTAACCCATAGCAATAGAGCGAATAATTGGTTGTACTAATTATATTCAACGTAATGAAATCAGCTGCATTACGATTTGCAAATATTGGCAATGCTTCTGATCTGAAGCTAAATTCTGTGTAGTGTTTTGTTGTTCATTATCGCAATACTCTTCTTTCTTATGAGTATATCACGCGTCCGTAAACGGACTTTACAGACACCCATTAATTTTTTAAATATAATTTAATTAAAAAATAAGTATAATATTAATAATACAATATAAGGCAAGTTTATTATGGTAGTAAAATTATGGTAAAATGAGACTCTCACAATCGACTATAATTTTTGTATTCTTAGGATATAGAATGTATTGGTTTGGTATGTCAGCCAAATACCAGCATGTACAAACTTCGTTCGCTGCGACCCATAGACGTCCCACTGCTGGCCACGGGTCTCCCCCACAGACATAGCTAAAAAAAAAAAAAAAACTATGGGTACAAAAAACTTAAGTAGGTAAGTAAATATCTCCTGAAAAAATAAAAAAATATGCATCAACTCTGTCAATTACATGGTACGTTATCGCCTTAAGTGACATGATACGAGCGGTGGCATAAGCACCCTCACTGGATCTTACGACAGTAGTGACAGCACGCGTAGATAGCACTTGCAGTGAAAGCCGATCGTAATAGTCATGATGTATCGTGTATCAGTAGCCAGCATTCCTGCGGCCGGAGGCGAACTGCAGACTACCGAATACAAGTCGTGGTCATTATGCGACTGAGCGACAATTATTATAAGCGGAGATAAATAATAAATAAATAAATATCTTGGATATTCTCACACACGGCCATCTGACCCCAAAGTAGGCGCGAGCCTGTGATATGGGTATCAGAGACTGATATACATACATAGATATTTTTAAATACACACTTAAATAGATAATAATTAACATCCAGACACAGAACAAATACAAGTGTTCGTCACACGAATATTTGTCCTGAGTGGGATTCGAACCCACGACCCCTAGCGCAACAGACAGGGTCACTACCGATTGCGCCAACGGGCCTGTCATAGATAGATATAGGAGATAATTTATTTATTTATTGTTTGTTGTTAAAAACAATGTTTTACAAAGGGCGTACTTAATAACTGTTGGCATTCCAGCCAACCCATAATAATAATATCTAATGAATAAATCGTACAAAATACTATGAGTAAAAACAATAGTAGAGAGAACTTTCAATCTTACAAATTGCAGCTCTAACAATTTCGACCTCTAAGATACTGCGAAACTAAAAAATAAACAGTTTGTGATATAAGAACAAATTTTAACTGTAACTTATTGAAAATTAGTCGGCTTAGTGTACAGTAAGTCATCTTATCCATTAGTATGGTATAAAATATTTCGCAGTAGAATAGATGCACCAGACCTGAGTGATGGGCTGTGCCGAATCTTAGCTACGACCTATAGACGTCCCATTGCTGGGCACGGGTCTCCCCCACAGACACAGCTGCGGAAGGTCTAGAGTCTAGAGCATACTCCACCACGCTGCACCCGAATTTCTTCGACAAGGCTGTTTCCACCATTGAAAACAACCGGGATCGACGGCTTAACGTGCCCTCCGAAGCACAGTGCCGATTCTTAACGGCAGATAAATACTTTCGGTGCCGCAAACATAAACTGTTTGGCGTACTTACCCTCAACGCGTACAGTGTGAGCGAACTCTCCTATTCCTCGCGTTCACATCTGGATTGATACTACACGTCGACTAAAGTCGGTTGTCTGCTTTGCGCCCAATTGTCACTCGGATGACAAGGTGATGTGACGATGAAATTTTATTGCTTCAAAGTCTCAAGATGGTCTTAAGATCATTATAGGAGTAAATGAAAGATTGTATAAAAAATGCATGCCACTGAATTTTTCTTCTATCGTAATCATCGTTATCACCAGATTGGATGATTTATTCTTTAAAAATAACTAAAAAAGTAAAAAACCTAAAGTTATTTTCTTGTTCTATCGATTCAGACCTCCCAGTACACAGAAATTAGTCATTGGGTACTATCGCTGCGACCCATAGACGTCCCACTGCTGGGCACGGGTCTCCCCTACAGACAGCTGCGAGAGGTCTAGAGCATACTCCACCGCGCTACTCCAATGCGGATTGGTGGAGGGGTTAGGGCCAACCCAGTGTCGAGGTCTTCGACAAGGCTTAACGATTGTTTCCACCATTGAAAACAACCGGGACCGACGGCTTTACGTGCGCTGCGAAGCACGGTAGCGTCCATAAAATTTTTGCCACTAGCGGTCACCATTCGACACAAACACAAACCGACCGCGCCCGTCGTTGTTTAACTTTTTCCATCACATTGAATCGACGCGAGCTTGAGCTATGGACGCTACTACTACTAATTGCTGGGCTTCATAAGGTTTGTAAGTTGTCTATACTAATATTAGGTATAAAGAGGAAACATTTGCTTGTAATGTTACTGCTTGCCTACACAAAGTAGGACCAATTTCAAAAATTCTTTCACTGTTAGAAAGCTGCATCTTCACTGAGTGACATAGGCTATATAATATTACTAGGTGTAAACGAAACTACTGTTATGTCTAATTCCACGCGAGCGAAGCTGCGGGCGTCCACTAGTGACATAATAAAGTTAGAAGAGATGGTAGCGGTTTAATTAACAGTGGAGCAGGTAATGATAGAGGAGCGGGTTTTTGATGATTACGAGTTATTGCGACGGAAATTTTTAATAAAAAGCAGTTTTATGCTATCATGCTTGTTTGTGACAAATGATTTACTTTTATGTAATTCGAACATTATAATGTTCATCTCATTATTGTTAACTGCTTTATTTGTAAAGGTCTCATTAATAACAGTAATAATGATAAGTAATAACTGTCAACATTAAAAATAACTGGTGAAAAGTCGGTCTACTACACCTCTGCCTATCCCTTTCAAGAAATACATGCGTAATGTAATCTTATGTGAACATATGATTGCTGCTACTAACAATTACTAACTGGACTATTACTAACACCAACTAACAGGACTAACTATCACTAACAGTCCCCAGTCACTAACCACTAACGAACTGACCAACTAATATTCTAATTAACTCTCTCAGCTAACTGGATAAAGTCAATCACAGTTCAAAGTCAATCACAGTTGTGCTGCAAGCTCGTATGCTATCTTAAATACATGAAAATAAGAATAAGTCCTTCAACTATAAACTTTAACTAAGCCAAATTTCATACACCTCCGTCCGCGTGATTTTCGTAAGAAGTAGAGAGTTTTACTTCACGTATTATAATTATGATTCCTGTCCCAATTTAGGTCTACCCCAACATAATATATCTTCTGATCATCTCATCTAAATGAATAAACCTAAAATCGACCTACCCTATGATAGCTATAGGTAACCCTGGTCCCTGTCTCTTCCGGAGCCCTAACTGACCGCTGGTTTCCTTGTTCCAGGGCTCGGACCCTCGCGTGGCGACCTGCCGCGGCCGCCTGCAGACGCGCCGCTGCCAACTCAACCAGGAGATCAACAAGGAGCTGCGTCTGCGGGCCGGCGCTGAGAACTTGTTTAAGGTGAGCCTCTAAGAGGGCTATGAGATCCTTGTACCTGCTGAAGCTCCTGCCGCGGCCGCCTGCAGACGCGCCGCTGCCAACTCAACCAGGAGATCAACAAGGAGCTGCGTCTGCGGGCCGGCGCTGAGAACTTGTTTAAGGTGAGCCTCTAAGAGGGCTATGAAATCCTAGTACCTGCTAAAGCTCCCTCACGTGGCGACTTGCCACGACGCGCCTTAACAATTGAATTATTTGTAGTGTAATGTCATTCCCATATACCTACCTAAGAATGTGTGTGTACTTCGATGTTAATGGCCTCAGGAAAACGTTATGTCGAGGTCAGAAAACTCCGAACTCTCTGAAGCGGTGACAGCCCAGTGGCTATCGAACTCGCCTCTCACTCGAGCGGTCTGGGTTCAAATC
Source organism: Carterocephalus palaemon (assembly GCA_944567765.1). Lineage (NCBI taxonomy): Eukaryota > Metazoa > Arthropoda > Insecta > Lepidoptera > Hesperiidae > Carterocephalus > Carterocephalus palaemon. The sequence goes on from OX155663.1 coordinate 1,426,708, forward strand.
AAACCCCAGCGGCACGCAGCAATGACTTTTCTATGTTATGTGCGATTTAAGAATTTAAATGTCACTTGCTATAACGGTGAAAGACACCTCTGAGGAAACCTGCACGCCTGAGAGTTCTTTATAATGTTCTCAAAGGCATGTGAAGTCTGCCAATCCACACTTGGCCAGCGTTGTGGTCTAAGGCCTAATCCCTCCCATTCTGAGAGGAGAGCCGTGCTCAGCAGTGGGACAAAGAAAGGGTTGTGATGATGATAATGCCTTTCCTCTATTATCCCTCTCCTGTGATTAAACGGTGCAGTAGGAACTATTTACTTAACTGAGTAATTTGCTAATTTAAAAGCTTTTATTTAACTTCACTTGTATGTATGTATGTCCTGGAATCTTGCAATCAATATTTCACCCACTTCCACTGAAGCAAACGAGCTGAAATTTGGCACACATATAAGGTTTCGATGACAATGCATGCAAATAAAAAAAAAGGTATAAAAGCTTTTTAAAAAGAAAAAATTTTTTAGAGTATAATTTTTCTAATCTGATTCATACTAAACAGTCATAAGCAGTTGAATATCCAAGTTTAAGCCATTCAAGCTATGGCTCAAGTGACTTCCGATGTGACCGCACAATGAATCATTTTCTGGGACGTTGACTTGCCATTGTGCGGGTCGCCGAATACTGAGCCCGGTTTAAACGAACAACTTGCTACATGGAGTGTAAGCTGTGCAGTGTGCTAGTGAAGTGACCACTGACCACTTGCCATATCTTATCTGGTAGTCAATCCGCTCTTTCTTTACTAATATTATAAAGAGGAAAGATTTGTTTGTAATGTTTTCACACAAAAACTACTGGACCGATTTCAAATATTCTTTCACTATTACAAAGCTGCATCTTCACTGAGTGACATATAATATTACTAGGTGTAAACGAAACTGTTGTTATGTCTTATTCCACGCGAGCGAAGCTGTGGGCGTGCCACTAGTAATTAATAATTTCATATCGAAAAAACTAAAGAACGGTATAAAATCAGTATGTTCAGTGTAGCGTCATATTTATTGGTTTTTTTGTGTGTAAAAATAATCCGTGTAAAAATAATCCATCCCTTCATCAATCAGCCTTTCCTGGTACACTGATGAATTTGGCCTCTTAGGTGGTCCTGGGTTTGATCCCCGGAAGTATCATTGGTTTTTTCTTACTTGAGATTCCAGTAAGTAATAGCTCAATGGCAATAGGCTCTACCACCTGCTTATTACATGGGACCTAAACATAACTGTTATCACACTCGCAGCCTACTCCTTTTGGGGAAAACAGGCGTGAAGTTATATCATGTCCGTGTCTAAAGATGTAGAAATTACCGACATTAAATTTGTAATTCTAACAAGTTTCACTTGTCAGTATCGAGATCACAGATTACTAAATAGTTACTTGCCGACGTGTTGACTAAACTCGTGTAAACACGCATAAGGCGCGCCGTGAACCGTGACACCCTTGTGGGTCCGTGACCTTTCGCCTTGAGGATGTGGTGAGGTGGTAATGGGTGGTAGACCTTTCATTCACCTGTCGTTTTTAGGGTTCCGTAGCCAAAGGGTAAAACGGGACCTTTAAAAAGCCCTGGAGTGACGGAAAGATTGAGCGAAAGTAACGGACTTTTTTTAACACTTATTCACTAATAGAAAAGTCAAACATTTTATAAATGAATGAATGAATAAATATTTATTTTGCTTTGCACACAAACAAAAATTAATACAAAAAAAAATAGGTACAGTTCTCATTATCTTATAAGAAGGTATTACAATGCAAAATTGACTACACTCAGCATTTGCCGTGATCCTAATGAATCATGACGCTGATTTTCAGTGCTGCCCTGTTTTGAGTTAGTTTTATCGGTAAGCCTATCCATTTTATATTTATATACTAAATAAATAATGACAGACACAAGAAATATTTACAGAAATAGTATTATTCATCTTAGTATCTAAGGTGCAATGGGCGGCCTTATCGCTAAGCATCTCTTCCAGGCAACCATTGCAATGATTAACATTAATAATTATAATGTAAAGGTAACTGTTAAGTGTTGACAACCCTAGCCCACTAACATCGTTGTTGTGTCCGTTGCAGGCGACGACGAACCGCAAGCTGCGCGAGACGGTCGCGCTGGAGCTGAGCTTCGTCAACTCCAACCTTCAGCTGCTGAAGGAGCAGCTCGCTGAGCTGAACTCCTCCGTCGAGCTTTATCAGGGAGACAGGTGGGACTTTTTGCTTCATTTAGAATACAATAGAATCCATACTAATATTATAAATGCGAAAGTAACTCTGTCTATGTGTCTGTCTCGCTTGCACGCCAAAACTACTGAACCGTTTTAAATGAAATTTGGTACTTATACAGATAGTCTAGATCTAGAGCCTGAGAAAGGACATAGGCTTCTTTTTAATTGGAAAAAAATGTTGTAAAAGGTTGAAAAGGACGATGAAAGGTTGTATGAAAGTATTGTCATTTCCAGAACTAGAAGCATAAAACTTATATTTTAGGCTGTTGATTAGATATAAATAAATATGGCATTCAAAGTTTGTAAAAAGGGGATAACACATTTACGGATTCATTACTAATGTGTGGAGCTAAAGTTAACGCTTAAGAAGAATCTATTATTATGTCTAATTCCACGCGAGCGAAGCTGGAGGCGTCCACTAGTAGAATATAAATTTGCAGGTGAAATATTAGCTGCAAAACAGACTTGACACATAAGGTAAATAAAACATAAGACAAATAACTTATTTGGCTAGACTGCTGGTCCGGCATGCTGCGGTCCCCCACACACATCTGCGGGAGGTCTAGAGCATACTGCTCCATATCGGAATATTAAACAACCAACAGGCGCCTATGATATCTGATGACCGTTTTATGCTTAAAAAGTCAATGTAAAATAGTAGAAAAACATCGTTAGGCGCTTACGTAACATATACTTAAATTTACCTATTACGCAAAGCCCAATTATGTCCAGATCGAATTGATTTTTTAAGACTATAAAGAGAGAAAGTGGCATAATTACACTTTCTAATGACTATAGTAGGTACTAACCGCTATTATCTGTCTGGATTTTGAGGTTAAACTGGGTTAATTTTGATTTTGCGAAACTTAGTGCAAAAAATACGAGGTCAATGTTGAACTTAGTAAGTAGTTAAAATACCTACTTAAAGTTTTAATTCGCGGAACATGTGATTAACACTTATTATCAACAAAAAGTAAGGTAAATTAACCTGAGATTGAACTACCGACGACCGCCATTTGAAATTTGAGGTTACATTCAGCTGGGTAAAAAAATATAAAACAATAATTATGATGCAGGACGCCTTCCCAATACTTTCATAATTTCGGTTCCCATAGCGTAAAAATAAACAATATCACGCATAAAGTTTTTATCGATATTGTAATTAGATTTGCACGTAGTCGTAGGTACAGATAATTAAAAATGAAGAAAGAGCGCGTAAAACTTCGTTTCCGCGGCCCGCTATTGTTGCGGTCCGCGCGGGAAAAGCGCACAGACGCAGAGGCCATTTTGGGTAGGTATTTCAGTGTTTGAATATACGGTTAAAATTCCTCTGTCTATATTGGGATGTAAATAAAACATGTATTATTGCGTTTTCATAACAAATAGAGAGAAAAAATGTAATGATAAACCAGGAAGTTATGTTTTTTTTTTTAAATACCTTTTGCCATGTTTAAAAATAAATATCTTTAGAAAGCATAACCACAAAGTAGATATTAGGTATGTCTACTTTGTGGCATAACGTCCTTTAAGGGTGGCAATTATTTACGCCATGTGAAGTCTATTCCTTAATGGGTATACTAAGAAATACCTGCGGCGACCGGTAAAAGAGCGCAACTGATAAAACAGCAAATTCGATTAGTTGCAGAATTTTTTCATCTAGAATCTAGAATTAAATGACATGTTTTTATACTGGGCTTTGGAGTTAGGATTAGGTCCTAATCATCTAAATAAGTGAGTAGGTTAGGTATGTACGAATTGATAAGAAAAAATAAATTCATACTTTATCCCACCACACAACCATCTCCATCAAACAATAAAAGTATAAAAGTAATTTCAGAATGATGTTCTCAGATGGTCAGGATAATTTTAATTTATATAAATTCAATGTATATTAATTAACATAAAAGTAAACAAACAGAATTAAATAGAAATTAAAATCATCTTTTTAAGTATTCCAGTCACCATAAAAAGATAATCTCATGGTAAATTATCTCCTCCATTTTTATCTAGCCAGTGTTCTTCCTTGACATTAAAACGCTACAGGTGTTTAAAAGCCTCATCTCTCTATCGATACCTACTAGGTCTTCGGGCCTCGAGTCTTCTTCGGCCCTAAAATAAAATAAATTGCACATAATAAAATAATAACAAGCTGCGTATAATGTATATATTTCAAGTTACACCCTTATGCCAAGGGCGACCGAGGTATTGCGCGGATGACAGCATAATAGGCGCGGTAATATCGTGCAATTCAAGAAACGAACGCAAAAACTTAACCGTTTAAATGTGCTAATATGAGCCCATTTGGCCCTGGTTATGCTACGTTTCTATGGGAAGATAGCCTCTACTACTACAACCGATCTATTAGAAAGTGTATAAAAATATTGTTGATGAATAATGTAACATAAGTTAAATAAAAGTAAGCTAATTAGGTATACATTAACTAGAATAGAATCTTTCATCAACATTTTATTTTTGTCTATAATAATAAAAATAAAAGTAAAATAATCTTATAAAGAGGAAACATATACAGTAGAGCCTTGATAATCCGAACTAGCAAAAACTAACCCCTGTTCGGACTCACGAAGCGTTCGGATTATAGTATGTAAGGAGAAAAAAAAACATTTTTATTCTTAAAATAGTGTTTAATTATATACATAGTTTAAGAGGTACAGTAAGCAACGAGCTGGGCTTTACATATTGACCTTGGGAACGCTCTTATTACAAGCAGCGTAAGGACTACAGTCGTAATGCAAATAAAAAGCCCGGCTCGTTGCTTACCGTACATTTACATAATAATTAGGTACCATAAAATACGTAAGGTGTAAATTGTCTATTTAGTCATAAAGAGAAGAGAAGTTGCCGACACTCCGTCCTTTAAACTGTCTAGTATGGTGCACTTTTCGGCTATAGTCAAAGTTTTATGTTTGCGTTTTGGTGTTGGAACCATCTTTATAACCTCAAAAAACACGCCGCGCACGAGTACAGAGCAGAAAAACGTGGAATGGACGCGCAACGTGGCAGTCGTAACTGCAGACTAATTAATAAACAACATAGCAGCGAGGCGAAGGCGAGGAAGTGGGGTGGGGTATGCAGTTCGGATTATAGCGACGTTCGGATTAGCCTGAGTACGGATTATCGAGGCTCTACTGTATTTGTAATGTTTTCAAACAAAAACTACAGGACCGATTTCAAAAATTGTTTCACCATTAGAAAGCTGCATCTCCACTGAGTGACATAGGCCATATAATATTACTAGGTGTAAAGGAAACTATTGTTATGTCTAATTCCACGCGAGCGAAGCTGCTGGGCGTCCACTAGTAAATAATAAAACATAGATCCACGATTTATCTGGATTGTATTGACACTGAATCTTTTCGTTTCCCCAGCAAAGAATGCGTGATGCCTATGATCCCGCTGGGGCTGAAGGAGACCAAGGAGGTGGACTTCCGGGAGCCCTTCAAGGACTTCATCCTGGAGCACTACAGCGAGGACGCCGCCGCCTACGAGGAAGCCATCTCCGACTTCATGGATATGAGACAGGTTGCTACCATTGGCGTACACTTACCACTGATATCAGGCCTACGACGGCAGTGTGTATCTTTACCTGAACCAATTCGAGTCACTTTTACTCTGCGATCCATAGACGTCCCACTGCTGGGCACGGGTCTACCCCACAGACGCAGCTGCGGGAGGTCTAGGGCATACTCCACCACGCTGCTCCAATGCGAATTGGTGGAGGGGTTTAGTGGCCAACCCAGTGTCGAATGTTCTCAAGCCACCCGAATGTCTTCGACAAGGCTTAACGACTGTTCCCAGCAGTGACAGGTCACAGCTCGACTAACTGCAATGGTCACAAGTGACACCAATTCACGGCACGCGTTTCGTGCGTTGGTGGTGTATCTACCTCTTGTAATGTATATAATATAGGCGCTCTGTGCTTAAAGGGAGGCTCTAGCCACTTATTTATGTTAAAATACCTTGTGAAGAAAATAAATTAATTATTATTACTATTATTATATAATATTATTGGTTTAATCTGTGGCCAGGCGATGCGCACTCCTGTCCGCTCCGCGGCGGGCGTGGCGCTGCTGTTCAAGTACTACAACCAGCTTTACTACATCGAGCGGCGGTTCTTCCCGCCCGACCGCTCGCTTGGGGTCTACTTCGAGTGGTTCGACTCGCTCACAGGTAGGAGACACATGTTTTACGTAATGTCTGTTGGCTGGCTGTGAGGTTGGGTACCTTGGCGGCACCTACTATGTTCTTCCCTGGAGTTTGAAATAGGCTGCGATAAATTGACGAGACGATGGCGGATGTCACCGTCACAGGCGTGCTAGTTGTCGTTTGATTAATAGCGCTTCAAATTAACCATCCCGGCAATTTATTCCTTTCCAGGGGTGCCGTCATGCCAGCGGACAGTGGCGTTTGAGAAGGCCTGCGTCCTATTCAACATGGCCGGCATCTACACACAAATTGGCGCCAAACAGGTAATAGAAGTGATGGAAAGCGATTTGATTTCATGAGAAATCTGTCATTGCATACACAAAAACTTGTTTATGAGTTTCGCTCGCTCGCTGCGACCCATAGACGTCCCACTGCTGGGCACGGGTCGTCCCCACAGACATTGCTGCGGGGGGTCTAGAGCATACTCCACCACGCTGCTCCAATGCGGATTGATGGAGGGGTTAGTGGCCAACCCAGTGTCAAATGTTCTCCGAAGGTCTTCGACAACGCTTAACGACTGTTCCCAGCATTGAAAACAACCGGGACCGACGGCTTTACGTGCCCTCCGAAGCACAACATCACTTTCTCCTGCAGCATCCTCCTATATTCCTCTGTGGTGCTGTATAGTCTATCTCCCTCTCGCTAGGAGCGCAACACCTGCGCGGGGCTGGACGGCGCGGTGGACGCGCTGCTGCGCGCGGCCGGCACGCTGCGCTACATACACGAGAACTTCACCAACGCGCCCTCCGTAGACCTGGCCGCGGACACGCTGCTCGTGCTCGGCGCTTTGATGACGGTAACGACAATACAACAATACAAATACAATACAAACATACGTTATTGTACACCAAAAATAGAGATATACATGACAGGCCCGTTGACGTAATCGATAGTGACCCTGTCTGTTGCGCCAGGGGTCGTGGGTTCGAATCCCGCTCAGGACAAATATTTGTGGGACGAACACTTGTGTCTGGATGTTAATATTATTTATTTAAGTATGTATTTAAAAATATCTATATATGTATCAGTCTCTGGCACCCATATCACAGGCTCGCGCCTACTTTGTGGTCAGATGGCCGTGTGTGAGAATGTCAAAGATATTTATTATTTATTTATTTTTCTTCCAGGCGCAAGCCCGCGAATGCCTCTTCGAGAAGCTGCAGCTGCAAGCGCGCGAGGCGTGCGGCGGCCGCGAGCGCGAGCTGCGCGACGACCTGGACATGTGCCTCGACCTGGCGCAGGAGAGCGCGCAGCTGGCGCACACCTACCACCAGCTGTACGAGAAGGTGGGTCCATTAGACAGAATGTTTTGTAATACGATTCTTCATGATCAACATGTCACTTTGACTTAGTCAATTAAGTATACATAAATAAAATGGGACCCAGAAATCGCCCTTGGCGTACTACAATTCGGAACAGACGTTACAGTATTTAATGCCAAATTTTTCTTTGTTTCCACTTTAAGTTTTTCCTATATCCTTTACATAAACATACGTGATGCGATACATAATTTCGTATCGCATTTTACACACTACATTTTGGCAGCATTTGAATCAAATGCATTTGGAAATTCTAGAAAACTACGTACACAGTTATGTCTTCAGTATATTTCCAGAAGAAGCCAATTTAAAGTTTAATTTTTGTATACCTGTTTAAACTTTAATGTTTATGTTTATTTTGATTTTATAATCGATAAATTATTTTGATTTTAAATGGAGCTTATGCTCGAATTGCCAAAAAATGGAAATTATTTTGCCTTGAAGCGAAAGATTTGACATTTTAATTTTCTCGCACAGATGCAAACAGAGGGTGTGTTCAACTACGTGCCATATTCCTGGGTGTCCCTGGTCCACGTCAAGACTGAATTCTACAAAGGTAACTTGAATATCAGTGCGTACCTCCTCCGGATTATTAGTGAACGGCTCAAATACAATCGACACTTACGAACCGGTATCCATTATCACAGTGGTAACGACTATCTAACTCGCCCCTCACTCGAGTGGTGCGAACCAAGGCAAGCTGACAAAAGGCAAAAAGACAGGTGCTTGACTCAAGATCGCTGCGACCCATAGACGTCCCACTGTTGGGCACGGGTCTCCTCTCAGAATGGGAGGGATTAGGCCTTAGTCCACCACGCTGGCCAAGTGCGGATTGGCAGACTTCACATACCTTCGAGAACGTTATGATGAACTCTCAGGCATGCAGGTTTCCTCACGATGTGTCCTTCACCGTTATAGCAAGTGACATTTAATTTCTTAAAACGCACATAACTTAGAAAAGTCATTGGTGCGTGCCACTGGGGTTTGAACCCGGACCGCTCGAGTGAGAGGCGAGTTCGATGGCCGCTGGGCTGTCACCGCTTTTACCGCGCTTGACTCAAGATGGATTCGGGATATTGATGGCAAACAAATAATAAGTGTATGTTCCCAGCCCTGGCGCACCAGTACTGCGCGACGGGGCTGCTGCACGCGCCCGCGCCGCCGCCCCCCGCGCGCCTCGCCGCCGTCTACGCGCCGCAAGACTCGCATGCCGATGGTGAGATTTAAAGACACTGATTCCGCGCACTTATACAAACTTAAAAGAACTGATTAGGAGAAATGGAGAAAGAAGATGTAACGTATAGTGGTTGAGGTAGAATTGATAAAGAATAAATCCAAGAGTCAGTCAGGGATCAGTACTTTACTTGGTCCTCTTCTGTTTATTCTCATGATTAACGACCTTCTTATTGGTAAAAACTAAAGCTAAGAGGTTTAAATACTTCACCACGCTGCTTTAATCCAAGAGTCGTCAGGGATCAGTTCTTGGTCTTCTTTTGTTTATTCTCATGATGAACGACCTTCTTAATTGGTAAAGACTACTAAAGACGACTAAAGCTAAGATCAGATTCATGCAAGTGCTTGCATTCTCAGATCTGGCTAAATCACGTGCGTTTTACTTCTCCTTAATCATTCGTGTGCGTACCTTTCCAGGCACGGTGACTCCAACGTTGAAGTACGAGGGCGAGCTGGAGCACACTGCGCTGGGCCGCGCGCACCTCGCCGAGGCCCTCGCTCTGTACGAGGAGGCCTTGCGCCTGCAGAGAATGTGCCGGTATGTGTTTGTGTTGTAGAAGTCACGAGCTCAGTATCAATTTTTTGAAAGAGGCCTATGTACAGCTGTGGACTCATGTGGGCTGACGAGAGATAGACTACTGGTCGCAAGGATGACTGATGAAAAGGTCCTGGATTTGACTTGTCGTACTTGATTTTTCCAGTAGTACGGATCTAGATTTATGGCAGAGGCCGCGTCAATAAAAAGCTGGGAGGTATAAGTGCACAACAACAGATCATGACGTTGATGACGTCACAGCGGCGTGCTAGTACAGTGCACAAAAAAACGCTTTACGTCGTGAGGTGAAACGAGTATAACGCATATATGCGTCGGTTGATGTTCGTCGTAAGGGAGAACGCGGGGAGGTGCGACGTGGAGCGGATGGACCATCCATCTGGATGGTGTGTGTCCGCTAGGTGACGATGTATTTGCCATTGCTGTTAGCCGGGCATCGCTTTACCCCATCGCTTTACCACCCTCCATGTGAGGTGCTGCGCCGACGACGCCGCGTAGCTTGCCGAGCTCTGGGGCCCGAAATTTTTGCCTGAAATAAAAAAAAAAATAAGCAACAAAAAAATACAATTTTATTACTGAACGATTCGTGAGTATGTATATTCATAGTTGCCAGGCACGGCGTACACACGCCGCGAGCGCGTTCACCCCTGACGATGATCATCGTAATCGATCGAAACTAGTCGGCCTATTTACGACTTAAATCACACGTGATTAAGCCGGTAACAGCTCCCCCACTAGGATTCCCTGTGTTAAATAAAGGCTTCATTGTTATTATCTGTGTCCCAGCGAGCTGCGCGACAAGGAGGCGCTGTCGCGCACGGTGCACGCGCAGCGCGAGCGCGCGGCCCGCGAGCGCGCCGCGCTGCGCGACGAGCCCGACTTCGCGGAGCTCATCGACGCGCCCGCCGTGCTGCGTGAGTACAAAGTCAAAGTCAAAGTCAAATAATTTATTTAAGAATAAGAATATAAGAGAATAAAGAATATATTTATTTTTGCTTTGTAAAATTAAAGTTAACAAGAATAAAATAAAAACATATATATATTAACACAAAGCAAGAATAGGACCACACTCAGCATGTGCCATGATTTCAATGAAATCATGACGCTGATTTTCAGTGTGGCCCTTTTCTTGTTTATTTCGCTATGAGGTGATTGGACACACTTAACGAATGTCTAGGTTACAACAAACTACTTAAAGAAAATAGATATAGATACATAATGCTATTCTAAACTGATCAATATAAGGTAAATGATAAGATATTGATCATTGAATGAATAGCTAATCCTACACGGGTGCCTAGCCTGCCTTAGGGCAAATTTACAAACATTACCTACCACTAAGCTAAGCACTATCGTAGGTGGTAAAGGCTATAGGGAACCAAATAGGTTTTATATGAAACCTAATTGGCTCCATATAGAGTTCGCCCGGGGCAGTACCACCGCCCGCCACGGTACCTAGTATCATTTATGCCGTGTAATAATTGTTTTTGAAGCAATTATGGTCCGTTTAGAAAGGTGTGATTTCCGGTTACACTTCTTTAGAGGTGACCATCTTAGTCCTCAAGGGTAGCAACACATCTGTTACTGACTTAGAACGAGACTCCTACTAACAAGTACTAACTGGACTATTACTGACACCATCTAACAGCATTAACTATCACTTAAAATCCCCAGTCCTCATACCTACTAACGAACTGACCAACTTATGATCTAATTAACTCTCTCAACTAATTGGACTAACCATCCCAGTCCCTAATTGAGTCTTGTTCAAAGTCAGTCAGTGTCATGGGCGGCAGCGGATGGGTGGTGCTGCAAGCTTTTTTGCTATTTTGTATCCATAAAAAAAAGGTAACTACAAACTATAGAATAGAGATATAATGCTATTCTAAACTGATCAATTTAAGGCAAAGAATTAGCTATAGATCATTGAATGAATAGCTAATCCTACACGAGTGCCTAACCTGCCTTATGGTTAATAATTACCTACCACTAAGCTAAGCTATGTCACGATAGACTATCTATCTGGTCCAGCCGTGTTGCCAGGGGGCTGTGACAAGGGGTTCAGCGCGAGCCTAGCCATCAACTTTCATGTCGATTGTATGATCGATCGAGTTAAGCAACGACGGGCACTATTTGTAGATGGGATGAAATTTAGTCTTGTGTGTGTAGGGGCAATATGCTCACATTACATGGGACCTAAACATAACTCTCCACCAATCCACATTGGAACTGGGTGGTGGAGAGCTCTAGACCTCCCGCAGCAGTGTCTGTGGAGCATTCGTGCCCAGCAGTAGGACGTGTATGGGGTGGTCGCCCTTCTACAGCTACGGCCAACGCTGAATGTGGCTCCTTTTCATTTAGTAGCCAATTAAATTTAATTTTTATCGTTTATTTCTTCTTCTTCTTCTTCTTCTAGGGTAACAAAAGTTGGGCCTATAAAAAAGGAGCGCTTGTAATTATTAGAGATTATGGTGATCGAAACCTCTCGTTAACCAAACCCCTCGTCCCCTCCAGCGTCATCGAAGTTCCAGCTGGCGCTGACGCCGCCGGACTTCGCCCAGCACCGCGTGGAGGACCTGTTCCGGGCGCTCGGCCCCATCGCCGTGTTCTCCGCCAAGCGGCACTGGAGCGCGCCGCGGCTGGTGCAGCTGCAGCGCAGGGCCGAGCGCCGGGCGAGGAGGAACGGGGAGAGGAGGGAGGAGGTACTGACGCTTTGGCTATGCTACAATAGGAAATGTGACGTCAACGAATTTATATCACCTGCCAGGTAGAGTTGCCAGTTGTCCGGTTTTCGACCGGACAGTACGGTTTTCGTCACGTCTGTCCGGTCAAGGAAATATTGGAAAAACGGACTAAAGATTGTCTGGTTTTCAAGATAATTCGTCTAATAAAGAACACTAGCACTTCAGCCGACACCGATCGACAGGTACAGGACAGGTCCGAAGTACAGGGAAACTAGGCTAGTAAGCCTAATTAGTCAAAACTCACACTTTGATTTAAGTACTATGAATGACAGTATGAAAGCCGATTTTAGATTTTTATTAAAAGCAGTGTCGTCGAATGCAAAATATTATGCAAAAAAATAGATAAACTGTTAAATTATTAACCTTTGATTGTGATTTAACAGAAAGAAATTGCCTACCTGCCAGTTATAGCGTATTGATCGAAACTTTTTTAATAATAATAATAATACCACCTGCCGCTTTTTAAATTTGTAACGATATGAATGGCAGGTGTCATAGTTCTACATAGCCCATGTAGCAGTCCCTCTAACGCTGGATTTCAATAACATATCTACAGATAGATTTGGCTATCGGAGATAGAAATTCGACACATTTTATATGGGACTTATGTCAAATTTCTATCTCCCATAGCCAAATCTATCCGTAGATAGGTTATTGAAATCCAGCGTAAATCCACCACAATAGACCCAATATAGTTTCCATTCCTTTGCAATAGTTCCAGTGCAAATAACTATTATTATTTTGCTTTGAAAAGCTAGTTCTACCGCAGTTGAGATTCAAACCCGTGACCCATTTAGTATGTGTTATACAATTCGACTGATCCTTTCCGTATGAAAAACTTGACGGAAAAAATTAAGTTGTGTTTTTTGTTTTTATGTGTACAATAAAGAATTAATATAACACAAAGTGAAAAGAACATAAAAAATGTCAAAAAAGTTATTATGATTATGAAATACCCCGGCCGGGATTCAAACCCTGGATCTGCGGTTCGCCAATTAGTGTCACTCACAATCGCTACTTTTTGTATCCAAACTATTCCAAACCTACAAAGGCTGAATGACTTTCATTGATGTTTCAGGAGGAACGCAACGCCCTCAAGCGGCGAAGCAGCGACAAGCGCGACCATTCCGAGGACAACAGCGCCTACTACAGCCAGATCATCCGCAACGACGAGAAGTACGGCGACCAGCGTGACAAGCGCGTGACAAAGCAGAACGGCGTCTACATCAGCGGCTTTGAGAATAACTACGATTATCATCCGAAGGTAATAGCATTTTTAGATTCATCCATCCATCCATCCATCAGCCTTTTGAGGTCCACTGCTGGACATAGGCCTCTCCTAAACGACACCACTCCGACCGGTCCTGTGCCTTCTAAAACCAGCGGTTTCCCGCCGTCTTCGTCTGTCCACCTTGTCGAAGGGCGATGTGATGACGATGGAAATCATGAAATACGGATCCGAGACGTGGTCCTTTACCGTCGGCCTCTTGCACAAGCTCAAAGTCGCTCAACGCGCTATGGCGAGAACTATGCTCGGTGTTTCAGGAATGATGAAATCCGTAGGCGAACAAAGCTCACCGACATACTCGTAGTTCGCAGAGTTAGTAAGTTGAAGTGGTAATGGGCAGGCCACGTCGTTCGTAGGACTGACAGATGGGGGAGAAAAGTCTCGAACGGAGACCACGTCTCGGAAAAATGAGCACAGATTCATCTATTCACCATAATTAGATTCAAACCTCATCTCTGACAACAACAGAAGAACAAACGTTTCTTTACAAACTTTTCACTTTCAGGTGTTGGAGTACGAAAAGTACGAGTACGCTGAGTACCGCGACCGCAAGAACGGGCGGGAGAGACGGAAGGGGGAGCTGCGCCGCGCCGCCAGCGAGTACAGCGTGGCGGCGCGGGACGAGGAGGGGTTCGGCTTCTCCGTGCGGGGGGACGCGCCCGTCGTGGTCGCGGCGGTGGAGCCCGGCTCGCTGGCCGACGTGAGTACTGGGGGAGGAGGGGGGAGGAGAGGGGGAGCTGCGCCGCGCCGCCAGCGAGTACAGCGTGGCGGCGCGGGACGAGGAGGGGTTCGGCTTCTCCGTGCGGGGGGACGCGCCCGTCGTGGTCGCGGCGGTGGAGCCCGGCTCGCTGGCCGACGTGAGTACTGGGGGAGGAGGAAGAGGAGAGGGGGAGCTGCGCCGCGCCGCCAGCGAGTACAGCGTGGCGGCGCGGGACGAGGAGGGGTTCGGCTTCTCCGTGCGGGGGGACGCGCCCGTCGTGGTCGCGGCGGTGGAGCCCGGCTCGCTGGCCGACGTGAGTACTGGGGGAGGAGGGGGGAGGAGAGGGGGAGCTGCGCCGCGCCGCCAGCGAGTACAGCGTGGCGGCGCGGGACGAGGAGGGGTTCGGCTTCTCCGTGCGGGGGGACGCGCCCGTCGTGGTCGCGGCGGTGGAGCCCGGCTCGCTGGCCGACGTGAGTACTGGGGGAGGAGGGGGGAGGAGAGGGGGAGCTGCGCCGCGCCGCCAGCGAGTACAGCGTGGCGGCGCGGGACGAGGAGGGGTTCGGCTTCTCCGTGCGGGGGGACGCGCCCGTCGTGGTCGCGGCGGTGGAGCCCGGCTCGCTGGCCGACGTGAGTGCTGGGGGAGGAGGGGGGAGGAGAGGGGGAGCTGCGCCGCGCCGCCAGCGAGTACAGCGTGGCGGCGCGGGACGAGGAGGGGTTCGGCTTCTCCGTGCGGGGGGACGCGCCCGTCGTGGTCGCGGCGGTGGAGCCCGGCTCGCTGGCCGACGTGAGTACTGGGGGAGGAGGGGGAGGAGAGGGGGAGCTGCGCCGCGCCGCCAGCGAGTACAGCGTGGCGGCGCGGGACGAGGAGGGGTTCGGCTTCTCCGTGCGGGGGGACGCGCCCGTCGTGGTCGCGGCGGTGGAGCCCGGCTCGCTGGCCGACGTGAGTACTGGGGGAGGAGGGGGGAGGAGAGGGGGAGCTGCGCCGCGCCGCCAGCGAGTACAGCGTGGCGGCGCGGGACGAGGAGGGGTTCGGCTTCTCCGTGCGGGGGGACGCGCCCGTCGTGGTCGCGGCGGTGGAGCCCGGCTCGCTGGCCGACGTGAGTACTGGGGGAGGAGGGGAGGAGAGGGGGAGCTGCGCCGCGCCGCCAGCGAGTACAGCGTGGCGGCGCGGGACGAGGAGGGGTTCGGCTTCTCCGTGCGGGGGGACGCGCCCGTCGTGGTCACGGCGGTGGAGCCCGGCTCGCTGGCCGACGTGAGTACTGGGGGAGAAGGGGCGGAGGGGGAAGAGGGTAGGGGAGGTGAGGAGTGGGAAGGGGGAGGAGAGGTGAAGAGTGGGAAGAGGGGGTAGAGGGGAACACAAGAGCGTGACGCAATAGATTTGGCTTCCCTTTGGCGGCACGAGCATCGGCATCAGAGACGTGTTAGACACCTGTGTAGGATTAGCTATTCATTCAATAATCAATAGCTAATCCTTTGCCTTATATAGATCAGTTAGTAGTTTAAGTAGTTTTTAGTTAGGTACCTAGACTTTCGTTAAGCGTGTCTAATCACCTCATAGCGAAATAAATTATTTGACTTTGACTTTGACTTTGACTTTGTGTAGTTAAACTCCCCCCCCCTCACGAGTATCGGGTCATCGAGGAAACAGTAGAGTTTCATCATTCAGATTCCCCACAAACATAATTTATATTATTTATCCTGATGATTATCATCATAATAGATCGAAACTAGTCGGCCTATTTCAGACTTAAATCACACGCGAGTAAGCCGGTAACTTCAACTATGAATATAGACACTCACGAATCGTTCAGTAATAAAATAGATTTTATACGCATTCCGGGACGTCATTTTCAATGTCACAGTGTCATAGTGGCTTTGTAAGCAGATTTCTCTATACTCTAATCTTACACAATAGATTCTCTAGTATAGAGTAATAAATCTATGGGTTCCACAGATCGGTGGCATGCGAAGCGGCGACTTCATCATCAGCATCGGCTCCCAGGACGTGAAGTGGTCGTCGCACGAGGAGGTGGTGCGGCTCATCCAGCGCGCCGGGGACTCGCTCACGGTGCGCCTGGCCTCCCCCATGGACACTACCACCGCTAAGGTAGCTGAGGATCTTTACCATCACCAGATATAAAGCCCAGAGCATACTCCACTACGCTGCTCCAATGCGGATTGGTAGAGGGGTTAGTGGCCAACCCAGTGTCGAATGTTCATAGTTAGAATTTTGCCACGTAAGAAAAGCCCTCGAGTGGAGACCGCGTCTCGGAAAACGAAGTATTGGCCGCCCCCCGACGAGGTGGACTGACGACCTGAAGAAGACAGCAGGAAACCGTTGGATTCAGAGGGCGCAGGATCGGGAGGAGTGGCGACGATTGAGGGAGGCCTATGTCCAGCAGTGGACCCCAAAGGGCTGATGGATGGATGGTTGGATGCTGGGCACAGGTCTCCCCCACAGACAGCTGTGGGAGGTCTAGAGCATACTCCACCACGCTGCTCCAATGCGGATAGGGTTTAGTGGCGAACCCAGCGTCGAATGTTCTCAGGCCACCCGAAGGTCTTCTTGAAGACAAGGCTTAACGAATGTTTCCACCATTGAAAACAACCGGGACCGACGGCTTTACGTGCCCTAAGAAGCACGATAGCGTCCATGAAATTTTATTACTAGCGGTCACCCATCCGACCGCGCCCGTTATTGCATAACTCTTTCGGCCACAAATCGACTCGAGCCATTGGACTATGGACGGTAAAATATTGATGCCATTAAAACGTTTTTTTTTTTCAGAATCATTTATTTTTCAGTATATGGTATTTTGTACACGCTTAATGAACGTCATAACATTATTTTATCTACCGATTCACAAAGTTTATGCTATCGAGAAGAACACGGCAAGAAACTCGGTAGTTACTCTTTTCAAAATTTACAATTTTTATAATTTGATCACATTACATTATTATTGAACAAGTAGAGCTGGAGATACATCGCACCAAGCATTTCTATCGTTCAAGTAGTCATTAATTTTATAGAAATCTTTATTATGGAGGTTTTGTTTAATGTAAGATTTAAATTTATTTTCTGAGAGACAAGTAATATTTCTTTTTCCATTCGCAGTCCTCCCCCGAAGAGTCCCGGCAGTCGAGCTCCAACCAGGGCTCGGTCTCCGCAGCGTCGACCTCAAGCGGGTCTACCACCACGGCGCGGTCGGCGGCGCGCCGCGCGCCATCTTGGAACCCGTTCCGCAGACACGCCGCGCGCGCGCACTCCGCCACTGCGCACGCGCATAACGTGCTCTTTAGATAACAACTTCCATATCGAGAAGGAATAAGCCACTGCGCACGCGCATAACGTGCTCTTTAGATAACCACTTCCATATCGAGAAGGAATAAGCCACTGCGCACGCGCATAACGTGCTCTTTAGATAACCACTTCCATATCGAGAAGGAATAAGCCACTGCGCACGCGCATAACGTGCTCTTTAGATAACCACTTCCATATCGAGAAGGAATAAGCCACTGCGCACGCGCATAACGTGCTCTTTAGATAACCACTTCCATATCGAGAAGGAATAAGCCACTGCGCACGCGCATAACGTGCTCTTTAGATAACCACTTCCATATCGAGAAGGAATAAGCCACTGCGCACGCGCATAACGTGCTCTTTAGATAACCACTTCCATATCGAGAAGGAATAAGCCACTGCGCACGCGCATAACGTGCTCTTTAGATAACCACTTCCATATCGAGATGGAATAATATAGATGCAGTGCTTCATACTTCAAGTGCGCTTTAAGAATGGCGTTTTAGAGGAGAGTATAAGCTGAAGAGCGTATTTTCTTTTTGAATAACCACTTCAACATATTTACAACTATTACTAACTATACTATACTAGGTGTTATAAAAATCTGTGGCATAACATTAAGTATGTTACGCATCGCATTTTACATTCAAAAAAATCTGCGTTCCCACTAATTCCGGCAACATACTTAATCGCATTTTACATTTTTTTAAATCTGCATTCCCACAAATTCCGGCAATATACTTAATTGCATTTTACATACAAAAAGTCGTCAACAAACAGAAAGTCGTCAGTCAATTTCTCACCTCACGCATTTGGTTGGTTATAAGGCAGATGCGGGTAGTGTGCAGTCGGGAGTATATTAACAATACATAACATCACTCCTTTATTTCCCCGAAGGGGCAGGCAGAGGTGTGTGTAAACCCACTTTTCACCAGCTATGTTCAGGTCTCATGTAATAAATAGGTGGTGAACCTATTGCCATACACCGGGCACAGATCCGGACTCCCGAACTGCCACCAGACATTTCAAGTTAGAAGAAAAACTCATTAGTTGTTGCCCGACCCGGGGTCGAACCCAGGACCTCGCGCTTGCGACCGCTCGCTTGCGACGTCCCACTGCTGGGTACGGGTCTCCCCCACAGACACAGCTGCGGGAGGTCTAGAGCATACTCCACCACGCTGCTCCAATGCGGATTGGTGGAGGAGCTTGCGACCGCTAGGCCAATAAACGATTGTCATTTTGTCGGTATTTCTCATTATACAGTGTAACGTAGGATATATTTAAAGGTACTTGGCAACTATTATATATTTAGCACCTAAATATATAAATAGACTATGTATGAAAATTGTTTTGGCTATGACATTCCAAAGTATATACTGTTCATTAATTTCTTAAATTATCTGTAATTCAAAATATGGAATATCTTTTGTCCTTTGCTTCGTTTGTTTTAACCTACCTGTATTATTTATTACCATATACGTGCGTTTTTCTTTTATCTTAATTAAAACTCATGAGTCACTGTTGATTGCAAAAATATCAGTTGACGTTTCAAAACTACATAATACCACAAATTAAATGCCCCCGATCGCTACGCTACTTTGTGTTTCATATCGGTGACTCTGTAAAGGTCATTATGACCATACAGCTAAAGTCCATTCGAAAAAAAAAACTTTGTTTAAAGTGTATATATTGAATATAACAACTGTGAATATCAGACACGAAGTTAGGTTAGGTTTGAGTTTGGCTTTCTTAATATACACGGAAAAAGGAGCGAAGTACTTACTGTTGATATCTGTCAGTTAAAAATATTTTGTCTGCCAATAGTGGTTTTCTAAATAATTATGACATTTGAGTAACAAACTATTTTGTACTTCGTTATGCACTCGAATATAAAATCATATTATATGTATTTATTTCTGTAATCATGTACATACGTAACGTATATTATATTACAAATAACTTATTATTTTCAAAAATGCCATGGCGATAGTCTGTCTTCTTTGAACTGTCACATCTTTATTTCATTCAAGACGTGCACAGTTAATGAATGTGTCGAGAATCGATACCTAAACATCCCATTCCTCTACTCCATCGATCAACGAAGTTCATTTAACTCGTCTCGTTTAGTTTTTAATTATTTTCTCGTATAGATGTATATTTTGATTGTTAATTCAGTATTTCTATAAACTAGAAATTTATTCTTGTTATGAATTTTGGTTGTGATCGATTTAAAGCGAATTAAATTTTTGATCGCACCCAAAACTGTTTTTAATTAATAAGATAATATTGTTTGTTGTAATATTGTATAAAGTTTAGTTTATGGAATGTATATTTTATCAGTGTATAAAAGAAACTGGATGTAATTTAGAGAATGTATTGTGTAAATGATTATATTATTAAATATTATTATATAAAATAAAGTTTATATCAGGATTTCCTAACCTTATTTTATTCCTTGAACAACAAAAAAAAACAAGGGCTTAATAAAATTAGGTAATTTAATACTTACACCCTAAGTACCCGTCATTATAAATCAATTTTTTTTATTATCATAACATTAATATTACACTAATTTATCAACAGAACAAATATGTACATATACTTAATTAGGTTTTTTAACGTATTTTTTGTGACATTTCTAATAGTGGCATATTCTATAATAATATTCAAACTAAAACTAAAAGGATATCACAAAAAGGCAATACTGAACTACAAAAATCCGATACGGCGGGGTAGGTACTAGAGGATGCAGAACCGCCCTTTATTTAGGAACCGGGTATACCCGGTTCGTTAAAACCGGATATATCCGGATTCTCAACTATCTAGTTTTTTTAGGAACCGGGTAGAACCTCTCCGTAGGTCCTCTAGTACCCTAGGTACCTGCCTCGTCTGAATTTTTAAATGCGAATAATCACTCTTACTCACCCATTACTACCATTACCTACTCACCCATTTTTATTAAGATGGATGCTTCGATCCGTGGCGGAAAATAAAAATCATATTTTTGTTGTTAACTATCTAGAACATTTATTTAATGACATTATTTAATATGGGAAAGCAATATTCAAATGTAGCTTAAATTCAGAGCCAAAATCATAAATTAAAAAAAAAAACAATGCTATACCGTATGCCAAGTTCGAATCAACATGTTTTAATTTAAATTTCCCGCCACGGGTCGAAGCGTCCACCTTATACTTTTAATTCGTTTACAAAAAACCACTCGATAATTTGTTATCCCAACTCACTATCTACCTATGATTATCGACCACTAGGTAGGCGTCAATTACATAATATTAAAGGCCTTCACAACACATTCGTTTCTCCCCACTTCTTTCCCCCGGTAATACCTCACTATCTACCTATGACTAGGTAGGCGTCATTACATATATTAAAGGCCTTCACAACACATTTGTTTCTACCCACTCCTTTCCCCCGGTAATACCTCACTATCTACCTATGACTAGGTAGGCGTCATTACATATATTAAAGGCCTTCACAACACATTCGTTTCTCCCCACTTCTTTCCCCCGGTAATACCTCACTATCTACCTATGACTAGGTAGGCGTCAATTACATATATTAAAGGCCTTCACAACACATTCGTTTCTCCCCACTGCTTCCCCCGGTAATACCTCACTATCTACCTATGACTAGGTAGGCGTCATTACATATATTAAAGGCCTTCACAACACATTCGTTTCTCCCCACTCCTTTCCCCCGGTAATACCTCACTATCTACCTATGACTAGGTAGGCGTCATTACATATATTAAAGGCCTTCACAACACATTCGTTTCTACCCACTCCTTTCCCCCGGTAATACATCACTATCTACCTATGACTAGGTAGGCGTCATTACATATATTAAAGGCCTTCACAACACATTCGTTTCTACCCACTCCTTTCCCCCGGTAATAGCTCAGTAACTTAATGTGTGTACACAATATTTATACTATCCTCCTGGATCAAGATTTCTCACTCGATAGGTTAGCTGGAAGAGATCTCTTATAGAGATAAGCTCGCCCTTGTAATGTCTTTTCTATAAAATAAGTTGTTTTTTTTTTTTTTTGTGTGTACAATAAAGAATTAAAGATTAAGATACCTCACTATCTACCTATGACTAGGTAGGCGTCATTACATATATTAAAGGCCTTCACAACACATTCGTTTCTACCCACTCCTTTCCCCCGGTAATACCTCACTATCTACCTATGACTAGGTAGGCGTCATTACATATATTAAAGGCCTTCACAACACATTCGTTTCTCCCTACTTCTACCCTCGGTAATACCTCACTATCTACCTATGACTAGGTAGGCGTCATTACATATATTAAAGGCCTTCACAACACACGTTTCTCCCCACTTCTACCCTCGGTAATACCTCACTATCTACCTATGACTAGGTAGGCGTCATTACATATATTAAAGGCCTTCACAACACATTCGTTTCTCCCCACTAATACCTCACTATCTACCTATGACTACCCGGTAATACCTCACCGTAATACCGACACCCGGTAATACCTCACTATCTACCTATGACTAGGTAGGCGTCATTACATATATTAAAGGCCTTCACAACACATTCGTTTCTCCCCACTCCTTTCCCCCGGTAATACCTCACTATCTACCTATGACTAGGTAGGCGTCATTACATATATTAAAGGCCTTCACAACACACGTTTCTCCCCACTTCTACCCTCAGTAATACCTCACTATCTACCCATGACTAGGTAGGCGTCATTACATATATTAAAGGCCTTCACAACACATTCGCTTCTCCCCACTTCTTTCCCCCGGTAATACCTCACTATCTACCCATGACTAGGTAGGCGTCATTACATATATTAAAGGCCTTTACATCCGAAGTATGTTACCTAGGTATGTTACCTAGGTATGTTACCTAGGTATGTTACCTAGGTATGTTACCTAGGTATGTTACCTAGGTATGTTACCTAGGTATGTTACCTAGGTATGTTACCTAGGTATGTTACCTAGGTATGTTACCTAGGTATGTTACCTAGGTATGTTACCTAGGTATGTTACCTAGGTATGTTACCTATCCAGGTATCTCTCGACAGCCGCCTTGCAGTCCTCATACAGGCCGAAGAACAGGAACCCGCCGAGCGCGAAGGCCGCCATCCTCGGCGTCAGGCCCGTGAACAGCGCTCGCACGCCGCCCCGCACGTATATGCCGGCCAGCACCGGCCGCAGCTGGCGGCTGGCCACTGCACCCTCGGCCAGCATGACGCGCGTCTTGGCCAGGTCGAGGGGCGTGGTCGCCGCGCCGGCCACCACGCCGGCCGCGGCGCCGCACAAGGCACTCTGGAAGATAACAATACAATACAATACAATACAATACAATATCATTTATTGCACCAGAAAAAGAACACAGGAGAACACAGTAAAGAAAAGAAGTTTTGCAAAAGGCTGTCTTATTGCTTTGAGCAATTCCTTTCTTCTAACAATATTAGTTTGTAATAATTTTAACGTACAAA
Organism: Carterocephalus palaemon; assembly: GCA_944567765.1. Lineage (NCBI taxonomy): Eukaryota > Metazoa > Arthropoda > Insecta > Lepidoptera > Hesperiidae > Carterocephalus > Carterocephalus palaemon. Next base: position 1,449,830 of record OX155663.1, read on the forward strand.
GGCGGACTTATGATATAAATAAGTAGGAGTAGAAGTCGGTATTAAGATATAAATAAAAGTAAGTAAAATAATTAATTAATAATTTACAAAATTTAATTGAAAATAAACAGAATAAATTGAAAATCCAAATAATTTCAATAAATTCATACACATAATTAGTACCTACTTACATTAGAAATAGAAAATCTTTAATTTTTACAAAATGCAGCGTACACAAAACATTTAAAAAAAAAACAGAAACTTAAAACAAAGAAAGAAAAATAAAAATGCTACATTATGACAAAAACGAACGTACTCAGCTTTGCCGCAGCGGTGCTAGAGCCGCGACGCTGGTTTTCAGTGCGTCCGTCAATGTCACGTAGTTCGTGTGGCAGTGATGCTAAACATACATACATGAACATACAAATATATATATTCAGATAAAATAACTATACATATAAGTTTTTATATTAAGTTTTTTTTTTTCTTTTTCCATCTACCGCAACTTTTCCCCACTCAACCAGGGTTTGACTTGTAGAAAATGCCATAAGGCATTAAGTCCGCCTATTGTATATCCAATACTCTGTGTGTATATCTCTTTAGAGGGGTCAATAAAGTTGAATAAATAAATATAAATTTTTTTTTCGAATTAATCTTTTAAACATTTTTTCTATTCAATTTATTCTTCAAGAAGAGTATTTAACGTTTAGTGTTTAGCGTTCTTCAAGTCCAGCAAACACATCACATGTGTTTGCTGGACTTGAAGAACGGACTTGAAGTGTCCCCTAGTGTCCAAAGTCCTCACCTGGAAGCCGGTGACCTCTCCCCCGTTCCTCTCCCGCGCCAGGGTGCGGAGCGCCTCCCACACGGGCAGCTCGATGAAGCTGAACGGCAGGTCGCGCGCCACCGTCGACATAAACCCGCGGTACACGCCCCTGCGGAAACCCTCCGCCCTGTACGCCTGGTTGCGGGAGGTCATTATGGTTATGGGAATAAATAAACTAAGGTCGCCTTTCAAGAAGTGTAACCGGACCTTTCCAATTGGACCACAATTGCTTTTTAAAAGCTTTTATTTAACTTCACTCGTATGTATGTATGTCCTGGAATCTTGCAATCAATATTTCACCAACTTCCACTGAAGCTATCGAGCTGAAATTCGGCACACATGTTTGGTTCCGATGACAATGCACGAAAATAAAAAAAAAGTTGTAAAAGCTTTTAAAAAAAAAATTACAGTATAATTTATATTTATAGTCCGTTAGTAATTTACAATCACTAACGGACTATTCAAAACAATTCAATATTTATTTGTCACTAGTGGACACCCGCAGCTTCGCTCGCGTGGAATTAGACAATAATAGATGCTTCATAACGCGTTAAATTTAGCTCCACATAATATTTGTAATGAATCCGTAAATGTGTTATCCCCTATGTTTATTTTACACCTTTAATTTTTACACATTTTTACACACATTACACCATTTTAGTTTTGGCGTGAAAGCGAGAAGACAGAGTTACTTTCGCATTTATAATATTAGTATAGATAGATAGATAATTATTTATATTATATATATTTATCATTATTACTCATTATTACTAACACCAACTATACCGACTTACTATCACTAACATTCCCTGCCCGAACCCTAATACCCACTAATGAAGTTACTAGAGAAAAATGTAGTCTGTTCTTCTACTAAGCTACTAAGTGCTCACCTCCATGAGTATCTTCACACTACTCCTTTTCTCCGATCCCATATATGTTTGTTTTCTCTGCTTGGCTATTTCTGCTGGCACTCTGATTGTACAGCACAGCTGAAATTATGTATGTATTCAACATGAAATTACCTCCACCACAACCCTTTCTTTGTCCCACTGTTGGGCACGGGTCTCCTCTCAGAATGGGAGGGATTAGGCCTTAGTCCATCACACTGACCAAGTGCAGATTGGCAGACTTTACATGCATTCGAGAAAATTATGAAGAACTCTCAGGCATGCAGGTTTCCTCACGATGTGTCCTTTGCCGTTACAGCAAGAGACATTTAATTTCTTAAATCACACATAACTTTGTAAAGTCATTGGTGTGTCCCACTTGGGATCAAACCCGGACCGCTCGAATTTAAAATTAAATTACCTTTATGTTCTTTATTGAAATATTTTCACTAGATTTTTGGTGGTAGAGCCCATGTCAAACCTATACAAAATGCATATGATTTCAGTTTAGTTGAGATTTCTTTTTATCACTTTTTAAATTATTTTCATTTATTTGTTATACAGTGTAGTTGTACTTTTGTATAATGTCATGACTATGACTAGAAGTTCTATTTAGAGTCACCCTGGGCAGTACTACCATCACCCAAGGTAACCAAGTGGGTGACATGTAATAGTTTTTACAGGTAGCAATTCATTTAAGAGACCAACTTTAAATGAGACTCCTATGAGTCCTGGTCAAGGTCTGTCACAGTTGTCATAAATAAATGAGATAGCCCAGTGGATAAAACTTTGTTGAAGTTCTGAGAGTTTAATTCTCACTCACCACTTCAGATAAGCTGGCGGCAAACATGTGCACAAACGAGGTGTACTGATGTGGCACCAGGGGTGCCACTATGGCTTTGGTGGCCTCGTAAGACACGAAGAACAGTGCAGTTATGGGCATCGACACCGTGGCTACAGTTAAGAGGCCTGGGACAAAATAAAGTTCCTTTGTTGAATTTTTTATATCATAAGTTGGTACATTCACAATACTCACACTTATCCTCTTTTAATCTACATTGAATTTTTAATCTACAGTGTCATTTAAAAACTAATAATTCAGCTAATTTGTTTCTTATTCTATTGAAATTGCTGACAGTTTAGGACAGGACAGACTTATCTACTGGCGAAGGTGGTTACCACATAGCATTTGTTAAAGTAGGTAGGTATATAATATATAAGAAACTTGAATAATAATATTATAATTTTAGTATAATATTTTTTTATAACAGGTATGAAGCCACCGCAAATGTTTAATCAACAATTTTGTCAGCAACTCAATAAACTGCATGCACCTGTATAGACTCCCTTAAAGCCTCCAGACTTGTAGAAGCCTTGCTGACTCTGTAGCCGTGTCTTCAGGGTGTCCAGAGGATAGAGTATGGTACACACAGTGACTCCTGCAAATGCACCCGCCTGCAAAGTTATACAAGGTCTAAATGATTAAGCTGCATTAACTGTATTGTAATACATTGCTATTAGCTATTTACCAACTAAACCGAAAGTAATTAGAAGTACTTAATTTAAAAATATTAATACAAGTTTATTTATTGTGGATCAATTAAGTTGTACTTAGATATTTACAGGTGTTAATTATAAAATATAGACCTCTGTGTCATGCCTACAATATTAGATTAGGCAATTATTTTAAATTTTGCGTACATATTTGGTAATTTGTCATTCAAAAAAATAATTTTAAACTATGTTTAAAACATTTGGCAATATTTTTTCAAGATCTTAAAAATAGCAGGTAGGTACTTATAATGTAGACTTACAAGTAAAGGCGCAACGTACGTTTTAGCTGAATTTACTTTCTCATTACTCTCCATGATGCAGAATTGTGAAATAAAATTATTATTATTAATTATCTGATCTGATACTAAAACTTGCAACCTGTACTGGGCAACAGTACAGTTTGAATTGCGTCAGGTAAGCTCATGCATGCCCGCTAACTAGATAACCATATCTCACAATCAGATAAACCTAAACCTAAATAAATTTAAAAATCTCGTGCTTATATATTAGGATACAGATTACAGACAGACAGAGAGGAAAAAACGCCGGAAATCTACGATAAAATTCCCCAAAATCAACAACAAACAACTGTCAACGGAGTCAACTGACTGAGTCAACGTCATGCATGTGCATGTTCAATCAATCATTTCATTGTGTCAGTGTCAAAATAATAAATCACGCCCCTATTTCCCCGAAAGGGTAGGCAGTGGTGTGGATACTTATCAATGATAAGTATCCACACCACTCAGTTATCAAACATACACCCACTTAAGTACTCTGTGCACCCACTTTTCACCAGTTTTGTTTTGGTCTCGGGTGGTATACTTATTGCAATGATAATATATTATAAAAAGATTATGCACTAGAGATTTGATTCCGCGCAAAAATAACCACTGTCCTCTTGATATAAACTCAATTTTCCAATGCAATTATTATGTTGAACGGAAAAACGAGCTAAGCGAGAGGGTCTCAAACTGGATTGCGCCTTTGTCTAATCCAGTGGTTCCCATTAGCCGGGTTGCGACACGGTACCGGGCCATCAAAATTAAATATTATTATGAGGCAATCTAGTATAAGCGTCTGTATTAGTTTTGGATCACGATACGAAAATACATAGTGGTAGCAGTATTTTATTGGTTTTATGCAATCAAATGCCCGATTCGTATAATTCATTGCAATTTTATTTGAAAAAACATCTATAAAGACTAAACTATAAAGTTCCAATCTGCGCCCCGTTGTATTTTCAATTTGAATATTTTCCTCGGCGTTTAATTTATCTTCGACAAGATTAAATAAATTATAAGATTCGGTCAGTAGTAAAAATAGTTTAGTAGTAACTTAAAATAAGAGCACCTCACATAAAAAATAGATATCAAAACGTAAATCATTCATTATATAATTAGGTAAGTTAAAGTGAGTTGGTAACTGAAGTACCTTTTTATCGTGTTACGAGTGGGAAACCTTTATATGTTAGGTAGGTAGGTAAGGTACCCGTACATCGTGGGAGCGACGCCGGGTTATGTGGGATTTCCACCCCCTAGATACCTCTCGGTGGCCTTCCTCAGCGCTTCCCCGAACGAGGCGTTAAATTATTGCTCAAAGTGCGGAAGCTCTAGCTAGGGGCAATAAACATCGAACTCGAATCTCACTCGAGCGGTCCGGGTTCAAATCCAAGCGGCTCGCATCAATGACTTTTCGAAGTTATATGCGATTTATGAAATTAAATGTCACCTTCTGTAACATTGAAGGAAACATCGCGAGTAGTGCATATCTGAGAGTAGGCTCAATAATGTTCTCTAAGGCATGTGAAGTGTGCCGTTCCATTCCGAGACCTCCGAGAAGAGACCCTTGCCCAGCAGTGGGACAAAGAAAGGGTTGTGGTGTGATGGTGTGGCGGGTAATCTTATCATTACATAATCTTATCTTTTCAGATGGAGCTACAAGACATAACCTGGAAAATAATATTAGTAGCAATGGTTATAACTACATCTTTCTCGTACGAAATTAATAAAAGACCAGTGTTTAGATATTTACAGGATAACTTGAAAAATGATTGTAACTGGTGCAATATGAAAAAAGAAACAATTAATTTTGAAAATAACGTTGAAGAACGCCGCGACCACAGATTAAACAGACCAAAGGTCGTTGACCTGTTCGACATTCCGGTTTACGTTGCGATGGCTTCTAATAATAATGGGAAAATGGACAAAAATAAATTAAATGATTTAATATCACGGTTGTTAAATTAAGTTGTTTTTTATTACTGTCATCTATTTAGGTATTAAATAGATGATAGTTTTTATAGCAAGATAACAGTCGTTGAGGCCTTATGACGGCCTATAAACTTCCGAGTCCGACAATCGGGTTGGACAGTAAAAATAAATATGGCATTCAAAGTTTTTAAAAATATTACCCATAAGGGTGTAAAATAAACATAGGGGATAACACATTTACGCATAGATTTATCTCTAGTATAGAGTAATAAACCTATGCATTTACGGATTCATTACAAATTTGCGGAGCTAAAGTTAACGCGCTAAGAAGAATCTATTGTTAAGTTTAATTCCACGCAAGCGAAGCTGCGGACATCCACTAATATACTATAACTTAACTTTTCTAAACAATAGAAAAAAGTAGAAAAGGGAAAGAACCGATTGTCAGTCAATACATCTAGATTGTTACAAGCCATAAGTCAATAACACGCGTATGAATTTTAAATATTAATTGAAATTTTCATTGACTTTTTATAGTCTAGCTTCACAATTGCTATTTGATTAAACTGGAAACTAAAATAAAATTTACCGATCACGTTAACATAAAATGAATATGTTCAAATACTTAAAACTAATTTTTTTAATAGGATCCGTGAATAGTATAGTAACAGAGGTTAATTTTAAGAATTTAAATCTTAGCACTGTGTCTTCACTTCTCAAAACACTCAATCGATTAGGAAAAGATGTGAAATACGTGGAAGTACTACCAAATAGTTGGAAACAGAAACATGATTGGAAAGACAGAAATAATATTGGAAAAGATGATCGTAGAAATGAGTTTGGTACTTTGAATGTTTATCCGAGACAACACAAAATGGAAAAACCTGTTAAACCTAAAAGGATAATGATAAAAAGATTGATACCTCACGGAATGTCGCCTTCCAAATTTGAATTTGACAGTAAATTCAAGACGATCTACAGGCCTCTAGTGAGAATACACAAAAGAAAACCTGTACCAAGTGTTGGTGCTTTGTTGAATATTGATGGAGGCAGTGCTGGAAGGGATAAGTATGGTTTTGATACATTTGATTACTACGATAATGATCAGAATGTTGTTAATTTCGTAACGCAAAGAGGACTGGATGACAAATTAAACCACTTCAGCGTTAAAGAAGTCGGGAGCTCTGACATCGACGGAGAATTGCTCCAACCGTTTACTATAAATGGAATAGACAATTTTGATACGGAATATGAACAGTCAGAGCAATTAAAGATGTTACAAAAAATCAGTAAGCTGTTGAAGCAAATTTATTCCAGGTAATGGTTTCGTATAGTAACAATAATAAATAAATACCATGGACATACGGCCATCTGACCCCAAATAAGGCGCGAACCTGTACTATGGGTGCCAGAGACTGATATAGGTACATATGTACATAGATATTTTAAATACATACATAAATAGATAATATTGACATCCAGACACAGCATGCTAAAAGCATTATCTACCAGTCGACCTTCGGGCCAAACAGTTACGCACGCGCAAAGGCGGCAGAAATGTAAAATACAAAACATAACAAAATATGTTAAAATTAAATAGAAGAAACTTATTAAAAAAATGAAATTATATGTTTATATTATAACATACTAATAATTATACTTATATTATATTATTACTTCTGTATGGTTATACATACTTTTACGGTGTCACCCATCTTACCACCATTGTATTGGCACAAACACATTTAGTCTTTGGTGGCACCATAGACGACTTAACATAGAGTAAAGGTCTATGAGAGGCACCTACCTATTTAACATCTAATGGCCTCAATATTCTCGTTTCGCTTCCAGTCCCGCCAAATTGAGGACTTACGACAGGATTCTCAGCATGTTGGACAAGCTGGTGATCAGGAGCTACTATGACGAGAAGTCAGGAGAGGACAACGACCCGATGGCGCCGGGCAGGCCACGGCCGGAGGACCTGGACGTCAGCACACAGAAGCCCAAGACTATACTGCACTACCCGCCGTGGAACTATTGGACTGTAAGTTAAGCTAACTTATTGACGTTCCGTTAGCGGTGACAGCCCAGTGGCTTTCGAACTCGCCTCTCACTCGAGCGGTCCGGGTTCAAACACCAGCGGCACGCACCAATGACTTTTCTAAGTTACGTGCGACTTAAGCAATTAAATGTCACTTGCTATAACGGTGAAGGACACATCGTGAGGAACCTGCATGCCTGAGAGTTCATCATAACGTTCTCGAAAGTATGCGAAGTCTGCCAATCCGCACTTGGCCAGCGTGGTGGACTAAGGCCTAATCCCTCCCATTCTGAGAGGAGACCCGAGCCCAACAGTGGGACAAAGAAAGGGTTGTGATGATGATGAATACATAATTTATGTACTCATTTCTACAATTCCAGTACAAGAAGACGATCTACCAAGACGTGTGTCCTAAAGGGCAAGCGAAGATAGCCGATCGCTGCATATGGTTGCCGCCGCACTGATCTACTAGAAGCGACAGTGACAGCACTCTTAAAATAAACAGAAAAATAAACCTAGAAACTGGAAGGAAGATCTATTATTTATTACACACGACCAACGTAATAACGAGTAACTTAAATCACCAACAAGCATAAAAAAATTAAATATAAAACGGTAATAGTCAGTTAAAAATACCGGCCAAGTGCGAGTCGGACTCACGCTTGAAGGGTTCCGTACCATCTATAAAAATCGCAAAAAAATCATGTCTGTTGTATCGGAGTCCCTCTTAATTTTTTCTTATTTTTAGTAGGTATTTGTCGTTATAGCGGCAACAGAAATACATCTTCTGTGAAAATTTCAACTGTCTATCACGGTTCACGAGATACAGCCCGTGACAGACGGATAGAGGAACCTTAGTAATAGGGTCCCGTTTTACCCTTTAGGTATAGAACCCTAAAAGGTATCGTGGTTTTAGTGATAAAATATCACTTTTATATCCTACTAATATTATAAAGGGGAAAGTTTGTAAGTATGGATGGATGGATGGATGGATGGATGGATGTGTGTTATAATTTCACGTAAAAAGTACTGAATAGATTTGAATGAAACTTTACATTAATATAGCTTATACATCAGAATAACACACAGGCTACAATTTATAAAGATATTATGTGAATTGTCCAAAATATGACGATAAGTGTCGAGTAAGTAGGAAAAAATCTACCATCTGCGAGCTATTCAGGCGTGCGCTGCCAAAACTACTGGACCGATTTCAAAAATTCTTTCACCATTAGAAAGCTGCATCTTCACTGAGTGACATAGGCATATTAGGGAGGGTAGTTTGGACAGTGGTGCAAAACGGTACTGCTTCCCGATTATTTTGTCTGTTTATTATTATAACTACATAAATAGTGCTACAAAGTAGAAAAAAACTGAACAGTACAGTTGTGTTGGTGTTCCAGTATATTATCCGTGCATAAATCTAAGTGGATCTAGTAAAATAAGTGTAAAATGTAAACAGCATTGTGCGCACCAGCTGATACGTCAAAACATCGCTAAGTAACTACAAAACAATTAAAAGTAAAAATTAAACAGATTGTTTATTTAATGGCATAGCAACAAATTCAGCGAGTCAGTGAACCAGTGTTTTGTGTAATAAAATTAGTGTAGTATGAATATTAATGAATATCGTAGAAGCGGCATAAAATAAAATCAGCTGATCTGTCAAAATACAGCTGTGTAATGTGCAACTGATTGAATCACGCTGAATTAGATTGGACTAGATAGTTCGTAAATAAACAATAGTGTAAATATACCCCTAGGTCAAATAAAAGTGAAAATAGTAGTTTTAATAAATTATTAGAAATTGTTCTTTGTTAATGTGGAAAACATCGCGTTAGTATTACCTACTAGCGCCATCTAGTTACTTGTGTTAGAACTTAATACTATATTAGCGGACTAGTTATCTGTGTTTGAAGACAATGGCGCCTAAACATCCCAAATGCAATATTTGCTTAAAGTCAGCGACAGATGGCGTCAAATGTACCCATTGCGCTTCGAGCTATCATCAAGGCTGTGCCGGTATTGCAGCTAATTCGCGAGTTCCAGCGAAATGGCAGTGCAAATCATGTAAAAATTTAAAACATAAGAACGCTGCGCCATTATCAACTAGCCCGGGATCGACTGGTACTGACACCGATTGTGAAGAAGCTGTAAAGACCACGGAGAGTAACATAGATTTGGCACGGGAAATAGCGCTTATACGAACGCAGCTTACAAGTATAGCGCAAGAAACTTCAGCATGTAGGCAGGAAATGACAACCTTCAAGGAAGAAATTATTAAATTAAATTCTACAATGTGTGAATTTAATACCCGCCTTAACTTGGTAGAGGAAAAAGTAAACAACCTTAGCAGGCGCCTCACTGAAGCAGAATCGAAAATGACGGTCGTATCTGGAACTGACATATCGGCGAAAATTGAAAGACATCTAAACGACCGCGATCAGGAGTCATATCTATCAGATGTAGAGGTTACAGGAATAGAAGAAACTTCCGGTGAGAATCCAGTACACCTGATCGCGCTTGTCGGGCAAAAACTTGGCGTGCCTCTACAAGAAAACGATGTTATCTTCGCAGAAAGAAGAGGCAAGCGACGTGACCCCGGTACCGATACAGAGGGCGCTACTGGGCGCGGCCCACGCACTCTTGTGGTTCGTCTTACTAGAAGATCTCTCAGGGACCAACTACTTCGCGCTGCTCGCGTACGCCGGTCAATCGACACCTCCGGAATCGTTGAGACCGCCCAGCCACGTCGTTTTTTCATAAATGAGCGGCTGACGTGGTACAACCGTCAGCTTTTTCGAAAAGCTCGCCTTCAGGGTAAAATACAATCATACATGGTCTGGACACGTGGGGGACGCGTGTTTGCCAGGCGTGAAAAGGACTCGCCAGTACAACGTATTCGATCCGAGGCTGATATCGAAACTGTATTTAGAAAATAAGATGATTTTTATGTATAGTATGATTAATTCTTTGTTGTTTTATTGTATTAAACGAGAATGTGGACTGATTTATTTATTGGGCATGAGAAAAAATTATACATATAGTAAAATAAAAAAGGAGCAATGTTTATGGTACATAAGTTTCTACACTAGAAAAACTATGAATTACAGTTATTTTTATTACATTATGTCGATAAAGTTTTATAAAATAAATATATTAATCTCAATTTACAATCTAGAGTATTTAAATAATTTTCATCACACATTAATTTATTACAATTTACACTTGAACTCACTTCTTAAGTTAAACCTAACTACCAAGTATTGTGGATATATTAATATAATTGATACCAATTTTTTACTAAATATAAGTATTGAATTTATAGGAGCATTTAATATATACATTTTTCAATTAACAAATGAATAAGTCGAAAGGATTAAAATTTGGTCTACTTAACCCAGGCTCATTAGGAACCAAGCACGAGGAGTTTATTGCAGCAATGTTAGACCATAGAGTTGACATCATGGCTATTAATGAAACTTGGCTGAGGGAAGGTGAGGACGCCCGCGCCCCTGTCGTACCCGGTTACAAATTCTCGCATAAAACCCGCCCACCTGAGGTGCGCGCTCGCGGCGGAGGGGTTGGGTTTTACATTCGAAAGGGTATTCGCATGCGAGTGCTTTCTCATCCAATCTGTCCAACCGTAGAACAGATGTGGCTAAGCTTCAACTTCAATGGAAAAACTCTTCTCGTAGGGACTGCATACCGACCACCGTGGTTGTGTTTTCAAATCTTTGTAGATGCTCTCACCGATTCGCTCTCTTCATTTGAGTGGCATAACTACACTATTTTATTAGGTGACTTCAATGTCAATCTTCTAAACAAACAGCATAATTACACGAGTGCGCTAAATGAATTCCTTAATGTAAAGAGATTAACACAGCACGTGAACGTACCCACTCACTTTACCGATCACAGTGAGACGCTCTTGGACCTAGTCTGTACAGACGCTCCTATCTCGAACATCAAGGTCAAGCATATTGAGGAGCTAAGTAGTCACGCGTTTATATCGTTCCTATTGAATACAGTAAAAATTCGTAAACGCTCAAAATTAATAACGTACAGATCTCTAAAGAATATTGATTTGAACCTTTTTCAGGAAGATCTGCTTGCTGCCGATTGGAAACGCACAAAAGACTTATCAAATGTAAACGAGATGACAACGCTATACACACGGCAAGTGATAAACTTATTTGATAAGCATGCACCCATTACAAATTCATATATTAAAGCTCAGCGACACCCCTGGGTGACATTCAATGTCCGTCAAATGATGAGAACAAGGAATAAAGCTCAGACTAGGGCGTATAAAACTGGCCTGGATATTCACAAGATCTACTACAAGGACCTTAAAAATGTAGTTAATACTGCCCTTTATACAGAAAAAAAGGCCTATTTCACTCATTACATTAATTCTAACCTCGCTAGACCTCAAATTATGTGGAAATACCTAAAGGAACATGTCACAATGAAGAAAAACAGCGACTTATCTTTACCACCAGCTATAAATGATCCCGATCGCATAAACGATCATTTTTTAAGCGTTCCGGGTAGAAGTGAGGCACCGCTTTCAAATATTACCTTTTACCACTTTCATAGTCACGGGACGGCTACGTTCGACTTTTGTACGGTCACTGCGACAGACGTCAGTAAAGCTATAAAGAGTTTGTGTTCAAATGCTATAGGTGCTGATGGGATCTCTCAAGAAATGTTGTTGTTAACGCTATCAAGCACACTTGAAGTTCTCACTGCTATCATTAACACGTCTTTTGAAACAAGCACTTTCCCAAATTTATGGCAGCAAGCAATTGTTAAACCGATACCTAAGAAGGATAATCCAGCTGAAATAAGGGATCTAAGGCCTATAAGTATCTTACCAAACTCGTCAAAGATTCTGGAAAAAATCGCGTGTGACCAACTGAAAAGGTATCTTGAGACGAACGACATTTTGCCAAATACTCAGTCTGGTTTCAGGCAAAAAAGAAGTACAACGACCACTCTGATGGATGTTGTGGACGATCTGCTCAATGCACAGTGTGAGGGCGAGATTTCTATCCTGGTCCTGCTTGATTATACACGCGCCTTTGACTCAGTAAATATACCACTTCTCTTATCAAAGCTAGAATATTACGGACTAAGCGCTAAAGCGGTAAAATGGTTTGACAGCTACTTTCAGAACCGTTCGCAAGCGGTAGTTTTGGAAGAAGCTAATGGGGAAAAGCGGTCGTCATGTAGGAAACCGTTAAAAAGGGGTATTCCACAGGGATCCATCATTGGGCCTTTACTTTTCATATTATACAGTGCAGACGTAATCAAGCATATACAGTACTGTAAGTATCATATATATGCTGATGACCTTCAAATATACATCTCTTGCAAACCATCGGAGGTCAAAACTGCTGTAGACCAACTTAACTCTGATTTGCAGCGCATTTATGATTGGTCCGAAAAAAATACGCTTGTTCTCAATCCACAGAAAACAAAATACTTACTGATAGGCACTAAAAAAAAAGTTTTACAAGTAGCTGCAAGTAATATTAATATTTTTGTGAACTCAGAACCTATACAACGCGTCAAAGAAGCTCGTAACTTAGGCTTACTCATGGATGAATCACTACGGTTTGAAAACCACGTGGTTGGTATAGTTAGAAATTGTTTCTACCGATTGAAAGTGCTCTACAGAATTAGACCATTTATTGGGCCTGAATTACGTGCAAAACTCTGTGAAAGTATAGTGCTTTCGAAGCTAAACTACGCTGACACCGTAATTGGCCCTAGGCTTCTGGTACGCTCACAGAATTTAATTCAGCGCGTTCAAAACGCCTGTGCCAGATACTGTTTTCAGATACCGCCACGTGCACACGTAACCCCATACCTTAATAATGCGAATATGCTAAAAATGAAATATCGTAGAATGTTACATTTCGCCACATTGCTATTCGGGGTTGTCCAAACGGAATCTCCACCTTACCTTTATGGAAAATTACGATGGCTAAAGTCTTGTAATGTAAAATATATAACAAGGGGTTCCTCGTATAAACTTAGTTATAACAGGGGTTGTTCGCACGCTTTTCGGGGTAGTTTTCAATATAATGCGACTCATTGCTGGAATAATCTCCCGCCACCTATCAGGAGCCTTAAATCGATACAAAACTTTAAAATTAAATTCAAAATGCATCTCCTAAACATACAAAAAATTTCAACATAAAATCACACACATTCACTCATACGCGTACACACACACACACATATACACACACACACACACACACACACACACACACACACACACACACACACACACACACACACATACTTAACTTAAATCTGCTACTCCGGGTATCCACATTATGCTAATTTTAAAATTATAGAAAAACCCATGAAATTGTTCCTTTTTTTCTACCTAAAAATATTTATAGTATACCTAGTAGTTGTAAACAAATGTACACCACTGCCCAAACTACTTCAACTGGGGCGCACTGAAAACCAGCAGCTGAGGTTTTATGCCAAAGCATAAGCTGAGTGCGCTCCAATTTTTCACTGGTGGCAACAGCTGTTTTGAAAAAAAAAAAACGTGTTAATACCTAATAATAATAATTTGTAATAATAAGTGTAATAATAATAATTTAAGTTAAACCTAATTTAAGATTTTTTTTTTTTTTTTATATTACTGTTTTTTGTCTCCTCGTATTTTTTATTATCATGTTTTTTATTTTAGATTTAAGTCTTATTGTATTTTTTATTTTTATTTTTTGTATTGCTGGTCACTGGTGAAAATAAAAGCTATTCTATTCTATTCTATTCTATTACTAGGCGTAAACGAAACTATTGTTATCTAATTCCACGCGAGCGAAGCTGCAGGCGTCCACTAGTATAAAATATTTTTCTATTAAAATACACCCAGACAACCCAGTCTGACCCTCACAATAAAAGAGCGTATTTGTCAATTCAAAGGGGGTACAGAAAGAAAAAACACATATAATTTGGATTTTTTTTATTAATATTTAAACCTCTTTAAACCTAACCAGATCATTTGCTTTCTTAACAAAATTGGAATGATTCCTTACTTATATAAAACTAAGCTAGTTATGAACAAAGATAAAAATTCACAGCTGGGCCTATAGAAAACGTATAAAGAGAATAAAAAGGAATATTATAACTACATTTATATCACTTTAGAGACTAATATCTATTTGTCCTTTCAAGACAGTTGTTCAGACGACTACGTGGTAGATATACAGAGATGTGTGTATGGTTGATTAACCTTTGTTTGTCCCCCCGTCTCTCCCAGAAGGGAGAAGAAATGTGACTTCTTCTTCTCGTAAGACTGTGTAGACACTGATAAAGATTCAGCTCAAGCTTTAGGTGTTTCTATGTTCACTTGCGTGTTTGCGTATACTAGGCCGCGCGTACGTGCGTGCGTACGTGCGTGCGTACGTGCGTGCGTGCGTGCGTACGTGCGTATGTGCGTGCGTACGTGCGTACGTACCTGCGTGCGTGCGCGCATCAATTCGTAAGTGCGTATGAAGATGCTGAATATTTTTCAGACGGTCACGAGTGCGTTCCTATTTTTCTAGTCTGGGTGTTTGTGGATGCGTAAGTTAAAAGCACTCTTTTGTGTGTGAGAGAGAGGGAGAGAACACGTGTCCCCTGTACTCTGTGTTCGTGAATGTTCGTGAGGGCGTGTGTACTAAACAGCGCACTGTTGTGTGTGTGTGAGAGAGGGAGAGAACACATGTCGCCTGTACAACAGCGCCCCCTACATGAGCACGTACGTGGGCGCGGTGCCGACGCCGCAGTTGTTGTCGCGGCCCGACATCAGCACGTACCCGTCGTTGCCCCACATGTTGGACCACGAGTTCTTCACGAGCCAGTACTTGTGAGTGAAAGAGAGCGCCCTTGTGTGTGTGAGAGAGAGGGAGAGAACACGTGTCGCCTGCACAACAGCGCCCCCTACATGAGCACGTACGTGGGCGCGGTGCCGACGCCGCAGTTGTTGTCGCGGCCCGACATGAGCACGTACCCGTCGTTGCCCCACAGGTTGGACCACGAGTTCTTCACGAGCCAGTACTTGTGAGTGAAAGAGAGCGCCCTTGTGTGTGTGAGAGAGACGGAGAGAACACGTGTCGCCTGTCCAACAGCGCCCCCTACATGAGCACGTACGTGGGCGCGGTGCCGACGCCGCAGTTGTTGTCGCGGCCGGACATGAGCACGTACCCGTCGTTCCCCCACAGGTTGGACCACGAGTTCTTCACGAGCCAGTACTTGTGAGTGAAAGAGAGCGCCCATTTGTGTGTGTGTGAGAGAGGGAGAGAACACGTGTCGCCTGTACAACAGCGCCCCCTACATGAGCACGTACGTGGGCGCGGTGCCGACGCCGCAGTTGTTGTCGCGGCCGGACATCAGCACGTACCCGTCGTTGCCCCACAGGTTGGACCACGAGTTCTTCACGAGCCAGTACTTGTGAGTGAAAGAGAGCGCCCATTTGTGTGTGTGTGAGAGAGGGAGAGAACACGTGTCGCCTGTACAACAGCGCCCCCTACATGAGCACGTACGTGGGCGCGGTGCCGACGCCGCAGTTGTTGTCGCGGCCGGACATCAGCACGTACCCGTCGTTGCCCCACAGGTTGGACCACGAGTTCTTCACGAGCCAGTACTTGTGGCCGTTCAGGACGCCGTAGCCCACCGCCAGCACTGCGTGGTCCAACTCATCCACTTTGTTCTTGCTGGAAAGTTAAAAGGGACAATTTTTTAATGGACTCTAGCTGACCCCGCAAACGTTGTTCAGCCATGAAATGTCAAAGTGACGCGACACTTCGTGTAAATGACTTCACGTCAATGAGCGACGGTTTAAATATTTGGATTATCGCTCGCTCGCTGCGACCCATAGACGTCCCACTGCTGGGCACGGGTCTCCCCCATAGACACTGCTGCCGGAGGTCTAGAGCATACTACACCACGCTGCTCCAATGCGGATTGGTGGAGGGGTTTGGCCAACCCAGTGTCGAATGTGCTCAAGCCACCCGAGGGTCTTCGACAAAGCTTAACGACGTTTCCGCCATTGAAAACAACCGAGACCGACGGCTTTACGTGCCCTCCGAAGCACGGTAGCGTCCATGAAATTTTGCCACTAGCGTTCACCCATCCACAAACCGACCGCGCCCGTCGTTGCTTAACTCCGCACCAACCATTCGGTTGATAACGTCTCAGGCCTCATACCATATAACAACGTAGACTCACCACTTGGGCTCGTAGTAGACGCCGTTGGAGTAAAAGCTGAAACTCTTGTGGGACGCGTCGATCGCCACCGATATCGGGCCGTGCTTGAAGATTGCCAGCTGGAAAAAAACCCGGATGGTCATCACATATTTCGTTCTTCTTCTTTTAAAGAAGGAGAGAAAGAAAGAAAGAATTAACTTGCTAAAAAAAATTATGGCAAATGGGTCTGCACTGAGCAGTAACATCACCTGTTATTAATTTAATAAAAAAGAACTAAAATCAAAAACAAAAAACATTAAATGAATGAATGAAAATCGAGTCTATGGGTGAACTACAGCTGCTCATTTCGCAATTTCCCGTTGGTTTGAAGATAACTGAGGATGCCAAGTCTACACTACCTGCCTCAAAAGCAGAAGTTGCAAAAAAGACTCGTAGACGTAACTAGTTCTAAATCCTGTCCCTCGATCACGTTCTCTGATTCAAGATTACCTACTAGTACATAAAAAAATATCTTATTCACTTTTGCATTTCGCTTTAAATCTGATAAGCATTAGTTCTAATCTACATATTATATATATATACCTAGTATTTTCGTAATTAAATTGTTGAACCACTACTCTCATTCCTTGTTATAGATATTATTTAATGCTGTTAATAATAACAAACAACTTGTCTTATATTTGTTTTCCTATCTTGATTTAATTAGTTAAAAATTAATGGAAAGCAATTTGTTTGTTATTGTTTTCCTACCTACTAACTACGGTAATAATTCTAACCATAGACTAATATTATAGACTGTTATAAAATTGCAGAGTGCACACTGAAAATTGTTTGTTCATGGTATTCAGCCAGGAGCTATAATTCGTGGGGTCTACGGGCACCTACCAAAGTTTCATAATGTTATCGAAAGATGAGTTTGTATGTGATGTGCTACAGTGTTATTCTGTCTTCACTGAAGTTATAAGCTTGGTTTGGGGATTTATGAAATATTTACCTTAGCACCAACCGTAATTTTTGTCCTCCTATACGATTTATTGTTAATAGTGTTAATAGTTTTTTATTATCTTTTTTATTATTTTTTTTTCTATGTTGTTGTTATATTAGGTATCTGAAAACAACCATTGTGATTTAATTGTAATTTACTTGTTTTGTTGTGTTCAGTTTTAAGTGTAAACTTTAGGTAAAGTTGATAACTCTTAATTCCTTCCTTACTGACTGTCAAGATTGTATTTAATAGTTAGTTTGTTTACTTATTTTTCTTCCAGTGGGCTGTGAGTGAAGCAATAAGCTAGTAGTATTCTTGTTTTTCTTATTATTCTTATTTTTAATATATATATATTTATATAAATACATATATTTAATTAAGTATAGCAAATATGAGTAGTTCTGATGAATTCGATGACTGTTTTTTTTCCTGCTCGTCTTCTGAAAAGAGTTTTGTTAGTATCAGCAGTGAATCTACGGACACACCAAATCTCCTTGATCACTTATCTTGTATACGCACTGCATATCCTAAAAACCTTAACATAGCGCACATTAACATCCAAAGTGTTCCACGACACTATCCTGATCTTCTGGCATCTATCGACAGCAAGCATATTGACGCTCTTCTCATTTCGGAGTCTTTTCTTAAACCCTCTCTTCTTTCAACGCAATATACCTTACCCGGCTTCATTTTGATCCGCAACGATAGAACTGGCAAAGCATGTGGCGGTGTTGCCATGTATCTACGCTCCGAGATCCCGTATAAAGTAATCTGTGCATCTCCATCCCAATATTCGGAATCTGCTGAATATATGTTTATTGAATTAAGTATCAATCATTGCAAGGTACTCCTCTCAGTATTCTATAGTCCTAACCTTACTATCAATTACTTTGACCAATTAGACAAAGTACTTACCGATTTATGTCCCATTTATGACCACGTCATCCTCATGGGTGATTTTAATACCTGCATGATCAAGAATGACTTCCGCACCAGTAAACTACTTCACGTCTTATCCTCTATCAATCTCCATCTTCTGCCACTTACTGCGACCCATCATTTCCCTAACTGTACCCCTTCCCTTCTTGACTTGATGATTGTCTCCTGTCCACAAAGAGTTGCCTTGCATGGACAGTTTACGACCTCATTTTCTTATCATGATTTCATCTATTTGTCGTATCGTTTACGTCCACCCAAGCGAAGACCTAACTTTCTCATGGTTCGCAGTTTTAAAAGCATTGACATGGAAGAACTGCATCGCGACGCTGATGCTATAGATTGGTGTCCTGTTGTGGAAGCCTCAAATATTGACGATAAAGTTAATATTTTTACGACGGAAATATTAAAACTCTATAATAAGCATGCTCCTTTGAGGCGTGTCAGGGCCAGACGTAACCCGGCACCGTGGCTTTCTTCAGATATTAAAGAGCTGATGGCAAGAAGAGATAGAGCAAAAAGACGATACAGGAAATGTCCATCGGAGGAGAATTTAATGAAGTTCAAGACATTACGAAATCGCTGCAATCGGATGTGTCGAGATGCAAAGAGACGCCATTTTCATAATTCTCTCTACAATCGATCCACAGCACAAACCTGGAATTTTCTGCGTTCTGTTGGTATAGGTAAATCCCCAGAGGTATCTTGCACTTGTGTCAGTCTTGATGATCTCAACAAACACTTTTCCCTTAACTCGGTAACCTTAGATTCCAAGACTAAGTCCGACACTCTGTGCGCTCTTTCATCACTACCAATTACGTGTTCAAACTCCTTTCAGTTTGAAAATCTAACAGAACAGACCGTAAATAAATCGGTACGTGCTATCTCCTCATCATCTGTTGGTGACGACAAGTTGTGCTCAAGAATGATAATTTTAATCCTCCCATCTATTCTTTCTATCCTAACCCACATTCTAAATCATTCTTTAACCTCTTGTTGTTTTCCCGTAGCCTGGAAGCAGGCTCATGTTGTCCCTCTTCCAAAAGTCTCCAAACCTTCGTTACCGTCCCACTATAGACCCATTTCTATTTTACCATTCCTTTCCAAAGTTCTTGAGCATATTGTCCATAAACAACATTCCTCATTTCTTCTATCAAATTGCCTTCTTAGCTCATTTCAATCTGGTTTTCGACGTGGCCATAGCACTGTATCTGCTCTCTTAAAAGTAACGGATGACATTCGCTGGGCCATGGAGAATAAGCAGCTGACAATTCTTATCTTACTTGACTTTAGTAATGCTTTTTGCTCAGTGGACTTCGATATTCTTATTAGTATCCTGCGAGCAAATAACGTCTCCTCTTCTGCCCTATCTTGGTTCAGTTCTTACCTTCGGGGTCGCTCGCAGATGGTACGCGTCAACGACAACTTTTCTATTCCATGCACTCTGACAGCGGGCGTACCTCAGGGTGGCGTTCTTTCTCCTTTGCTTTTCTCACTCTTCATTAATTCTGTCACCCCTTTTCTTAAATCTAACTTCCATCTCTATGCAGATGATCTGCAGCTATATCATCACTTTTCACCCTCAGACTCTTTGTCAGCTATTTCATTTGTTAATGATGAAATTGGTCGCATTACAAATTGGGCAAAGTCAGTTGGACTTTTGCTTAATGCCAGTAAGACGCAGGCGATAATTATTGGTAGCAGATATGTACGTAGCAAAATTAATTTCTCAGCACTGCCTTCACTTACATTAAATGGCTCGACTATAAACCTCAGCGAAAGTGTAAAAAACCTCGGTGTGATCATGGACGCGAATCTAAACTGGAATGCTCAAATAAGTGAAGTCAGCAGAAAAATATTCCATGCTTTCCATTCCTTGAAATGTCTCCAAAATTTTCTTCCACGCAAAACAAAAATATCGCTCGCTCAAACCCTAATCTTGCCAATCCTCGATTACGCAGATGCTTGTTATCTAGATGCCACTGGGGAGCAATTAGTTAAACTTGAGCGCCTGCAAAATCTCTGTATCCGCTTTATTTTCGGTATCCGTAAATATGACCACGTCTCTCAATTTCGCAGGGATCTCAAGTGGCTCCCAATCCGCTTCCGTAGGAACACGAGGCTGCTATGCCTGCTATACAATATTCTCCATAACCCTAGTTATCCATCATACCTTCGTGAACGTTTTTCTCCTGCTCGACCTCCCCCTGCACCTTGTCGTTCCCACCTTAAATCCCTTCTTAAATACCCACCACACAAAACCTCTTACTATAACAAATCGTTTTCCGCTCACGCAGTATTCCTCTGGAATTCATTGCCACCTCACATTCGAGACTGTAATACTTTGGCCACTTTTAAGAAACGAGTTAAGGAACACTACCTCTCCTTAACTTGACTACGAGTATTTAGCTATCACCTATCTATATTTTATATATTATATTAATCTTATAGTATGTATGTATATTAATTATTATTATCTTACTGTATATATATATATATATATTTGTATTTATATAATGTACATATTTATGTATATATAATTTATTTATTTTATAATTTACTTATAGAATGTAGAATGTGGTGTACATACATCTGCCATCTATTTGCTCGTCTCCATTCACAGGGCTGCTGGAAGAAATTTCTATTGGAAATAAGCAGTTCCTTTGTGCATAATTTAATGTTATAATGTGTTTGAATATGTCTTATCATGTATGTGCATAAATATTAAATAATAAATAATAATAATAATAATGAATAAAAAATAAATAAGAAAACAGTAGTCGATAATTATTTTATTTTTGGCTATGTGACATAGTGCCTTAATAATACAAATTGAGCATACATTTATTTATCAACCCTTAACCAACCTTCAATTAACACCATACATATTATATACTTTCTTTACATAAATATAATCAAACTAGTGGACGGCCGCAGCTTCGCTCGCGTGGAATTAGACATAATAATAGATTCTTCATAACGCGTTAACTTTAGCTCCACAAATTTGTAAATTGTAATAACTTTCGGAACGCATATAAATATTCCTTTTTTACTATATCGATGGGATCACCCACCAGTCTTCATGAAATAATTCATAACTACAGCTGTCGGCGCGAAAGGTTAGCTCTCAACGACATTCTTAAATTCGACTTCTGCGCATTCAAGGTCAGAGCTGAACTTTCGTGCCGCCAACTATACCTATCATGGAATATAGTTTTATTTAATTTTATTAAAAAAAAAAAGAATATAACTCACTTTCAATGCCTTCTCGTCGCCAGAGGTAACGTTGACCCAGCCCTTCATGGATGTCACCAATGTCACGTTGTCAATGTGGCAGTAGCCATCCTGGATTAAGCAGAATACACTTATCGTTAATATATAAATGGGGAAGTGTGTATGTTGCATAGATGCAGCACACGGCCTTGAGAATCTATATATATAAAAGAAAGTCGTGTCTGTCACCGCAAATTTTATTGAGCAAAGCAGAACATTTTCGCCTGTACATTATGTGTTTCTGATAGATTCTGATTAATTTTTTTTATATTGTATACGCTTAATGAACGTCATAACATTTTTTGTTATCTACCGCCGGTTCACAAAGTTGATGCTACCGAGTATAACAGGGCAAGAAACTCAGTAGTTACTCTTTTCAAAATACATATATGAAATTAGTCTTTTCAATGGATATGGTGGTAGACCCCTTACCTGCCCCAGGTAGCCGCCGTAGTCCTCCTCGGTGGGCAGGCCATGCTTCATGATCCACTGGTAGGCGCGGTAGTCCTCTCCGCCGTCGCAGCCGTTGTTGCCGAATCTAATTATATTAT
Source organism: Carterocephalus palaemon (assembly GCA_944567765.1). Lineage (NCBI taxonomy): Eukaryota > Metazoa > Arthropoda > Insecta > Lepidoptera > Hesperiidae > Carterocephalus > Carterocephalus palaemon. Next base: position 1,472,297 of record OX155663.1, read on the forward strand.
TACATGGTATTATTTTTTATTTTTCAAGGCTTCGCACTTGTGTATTGCAAATAAATGAATCTGAATGATTTAACTTATTTGTGTATTGCAAATAAATGAAATGGAATGATTTAACTTAATTGTGTATTGCAAATAAATGAATCTGAATGATTTAACTTAATTGTGTATTGCAAATAAATGAATCTGAATGATTTAACTTAATTGTGTATTGCAAATAAATGAATCTGAATGATTTAACTTAATTGTGTATTGCAATTAAATGAATCTGAATGATTTAACTTAATTGTGTATTGCAAATAAATAAATCTGAATGATTTAACTTATTTTTGTGTATTACAAATAAATGAATCTGAATGATTTAACTTAATTTTGTATTGAAAATAAATGAATCTGAATGATTTAACTTAATTGTGTACCTATTGCAAATAAATGAATCTGAATGATTTAACTTAATTGTGTATTGCAATTAAATGAATCTGAATTATTTAACTTAATTGTGTATTGCAAATAAATGAATCTGAATGGTTTAACTTAATTGTGTATTGCAAATAAATGAATCTGAATGATTTAACTTAATTGTGTATTGCAAATAAATGAATCTGAATGATTTAACTTAGAATCTGAATGATTTAACTTAATTGTGTATTGCAATTAAATGAATCTGAATCTGAAATAGGCGGCGCGGGCGGCGGCGTAGGTGTCGCCGCATGCTCGTTCGCCACTCACCCCCAGGAGCAGTCGACGAGCGCCTGCTGGCTGAGCCGCACGAGGTGGCCGCCGTTGCGCAGGAACAGGGCGCCCTCCACCGCGCCCACCGTGCCGAACGACCAGCACGACCCGCCCACCGACCGATCCGGTACATGCGGGTAGGTGTCGCCGCATGCTCGTTCGCCACTCACCCCCAGGAGCAGTCGACGAGCGCCTGCTGGCTGAGCCGCACGAGGTGGCCGCCGTTGCGCAGGAACAGGGCGCCCTCCACCGCGCCCACCGTGCCGAACGACCAGCACGACCCGCCCACCGACCGATCCGGTACATGCGGGTAGGTGTCGCCGCATGCTCGTTCGCCACTCACCCCCAGGAGCAGTCGACGAGCGCCTGCTGGCTGAGCCGCACGAGGTGGCCGCCGTTGCGCAGGAACAGGGCGCCCTCCACCGCGCCCACCGTGCCGAACGACCAGCACGACCCGCCCACCGACCGATCCGGTACATGCGGGTAGGTGTCGCCGCATGCTCGTTCGCCACTCACCCCCAGGAGCAGTCGACGAGCGCCTGCTGGCTGAGCCGCACGAGGTGGCCGCCGTTGCGCAGGAACAGGGCGCCCTCCACCGCGCCCACCGTGCCGAACGACCAGCACGACCCGCACACCGACCGATCCGGTACATGCGGGTAGGTGTCGCCGCATGCTCGTTCGCCACTCACCCCCAGGAGCAGTCGACGAGCGCCTGCTGGCTGAGCCGCACGAGGTGGCCGCCGTTGCGCAGGAACAGGGCGCCCTCCACCGCGCCCACCGTGCCGAACGACCAACACGATCCGCACACCGATTGATCTGGTATATACGAGTAGGTACAGTACTCCCAAATTAATAATGCGCATAGAAATCTTCGTCACTGCTCGGCAACAGTCGTATTCCCCGAGCGTCGGAAGACGATATGTATATAGAGTGGTTAAGTGCATTTTCATCATGCATAATGCATTCATCACCTTTGAAAACAAAACCAAGAAGGGTGTGTAATAGCAGCTCTATATAATTCCACACAGAGAGAACACGTGCAATCACCACCAATATATAAAGACGACCGGCGACAGCCGCCGACCGCCCGAATTGTTTTTAATTGTTTCACATGATTTGACATATGACATTGATTCCTGTTTCTTTCGAACAAGGTGCAAAATGCAAGTGCATTGTTTAGGGCTTTCTCCGATTCAATGATTCGGGTGTTTCCGGGAATACGACAATTAGCGAAGATTTGCATGCGCATTATTAATTTGGGAGTACTGTACGTGAATGTAATGTATTAGAACGACAACCTACAACTATATAATGTACTAGTGGACGCCCGCAGCTTCGCTCGCGTAGAATTAGACCCATTAACGACGTCTGCCCGCGTTCGGGTTGCCCACTTGACTTCGAAAACGGCAAAGTTTCATACTAACTTTGCACCCCCGTTTTACCCCCTTAGGGGGTGAATTTTCAAAAATCCTTTCTTAGTGCTCCCCTACGTTATAAAAGGAACCCCTGTGCAAAATTTCAAGTTTCTAGCCCTTATAGTTTAGGCCCTGCGTTGATATGTCAGTCAGTCAGTCAGTCAGTCAGTCAGTCAGTCAGTCAGTCAGTCACCTTCTCCTTTTATATATATAAGATTAGTATATATTAGCAGTGCAGTTATATTAGCAGTGACAGCCCAGTCGCTAACGAACTCGCCTCTCACTCGAGCGGTCCGGGTTCAAACCCCAGCGGCACGCACTAATGACTTTTCTAAGTTATGTGCGATTTAAGAAATTAAATGTCACTTGCTATAACGGTGAAGGACACATCGTGAGGAAACCTGCATGCCTGAGAGTTCATCATAACGTTCTCGAAGGTATGCGAAGTCTGCCGATCCGCACTTGGCCAGCGTGGTGGACTAAGGCCTAATCCCACCCATTCTGAGAGGAGACCCGAGCCCAACAGTGGGACAAAGAAAGAGTTGTGATAATGATGATGATGAATGTATTAGAACGACAACCAAGGATTATACTTTGCAACAGTCCGCGAACAAATATGTATGGTGGTGTATACCTTCGTGTAATGAATTTTCACACTTTTGCAATCACTTTGCGATTAACCGTCGAGGAGTCTACTTACCCTGATGATGCCTTGTTTTGAGGCGAAACACGTGTTGGTGTGTGTTTTCATTAATTGCGTGTGCATGTTTCCTGTGTGGAAGGAAGGTGCTGCGTGCATGAAGGTATACACCACCATACATTTTTGTTCGCGGATTGTTGCAAAGTAGATTAATCCTTGGTTTGTAATAATGGAGTTCCGCAAAGTAACGCCTGATACAATTAGTTATTAGAACGACATTGATTGTTCATTTTACATTTATAAAGAAGAGTATACAAAACGAAACCATGACAAGGATTTTCAGTGCGCCCCTTGTGCAGGTCAGTAGTTCGGCCGGGAGCTTGTATTTTTATTGTATCAATGACCTAATAAATGTTTTTTCAAATACCTAATAAATGTTTTTTCAATGACCTAATAAATAATATTTGTTCCTAATTGTAGATAGAAGTATCACCATAAATTGAATCAAAGATCAATTTAAAAATTCTGACTCCTCAAATGCTTCTATAATGTTATGAATTTTTAGATGGTAAATTTTAGAATAATTTTAAGTAGTAAATGTTAGTAATTTTAATATTTATTATTTTATATGTTATTGAGTATTGTTTCTAGGTATTCAATTATTAATTTTTGACCATTACATTGTAATTTAACCTTATATTCTTACCCTTAACCGGAGTGACAGCACCGAAGAGCCTCCAATCGTATTCAGGGGGCAGTTTCACGTTCATATCTTCGACGTCTTCCGCGCTGTACGGGAACGGCAGTCCTGTGGGCACAAGTCACATGTTGCAGACCATTTATACTATATTATAAGGAGGAAAGATTTGTTTGTAATGTTTCCACACAAAAACTACAGGTCCGATTTCCAAAATTCTTTCACCATTACAAAGTCGCAACTTCACTGTGTGACATTGGCTATATAATATTACTAGGTGTAAACGAAACTAAGTAAAACAGGTTTGTCCCTGTAGCTCGAGACCAGAATAGTGCAACGGTAGCTCCTGCCTGTCGTAAAAGGCGACTAAAAGGGGACTTCTGGGGTTGCGGGCGGTGAGAGGGGGAGCTCGAACCGTCCATCATGTGACGACGCTGTTTGTGGCTGCACAGCGTTGTGTAAACCGGGAAGAGCCCGTCTTGGGCGCAGCGCTGGAGGGCACCGGCGCGTTCTACAAGAGATCCCGGAGCCCTCCTGTAGCGCCGGAGTAGGCCATCGAGCGGGTTTTAGTGGAAGTCCCACATAACCCGACGTCGCTCCCACGACGTTCGGGTACCTTATCAAGGTTTCCCAAAAAAAAAATGGTTGTCTGTAAAGTCGGTTTACGGACGATAGATTTACGTGATAACGTCATAATCATTATTTTTATACAAAAAAAAAAAAATATCTCACACACCCTGTATACAATGTTCATGTCCCACACACCCTGTATACAATCTTCATGTCTCACACACCCTGTATACAATGTTCATGTCTCACACACCCTGTATACAATGTTGTACAATTGTTGTACAATGCGAGATAGCACATGACGTCAAAAAGTGTGACGTCATGGTAACAACTCATGACGTCAAAAAGTGTGACGTCATGGTAACAGTACCATGACGTCACACTTTTTCGGATGTGTTGGCGTTCATCGATTTAATAAACGTTATCACGTCACAAAAGGCTTACCCGGGTTGGGCCCGCCGTAGCGCCGGCCGCGCAGCGCCGCCAGCTCGTCCTCCGCGCGGTCGGCGAGGTGGTTCACCGCCAGGGAAAACCCTGCGTGCGCGCGGTTGCTCGAGTGGATGTACCTGCGGATGCAACGCACAGATTAAACTTAAGGCCGGTTAGGCACCCGTGTACTTTTATCCAATACTAGTAGACGTAGTATTAGATCCATTAACGACGTCTGCCCGCGTTCGGGTTGCCCACTTGACTTCAAAAACGGCAAAGTTTCATACTAACTTTGCACCCCCGTTTTACCCCCTTAGGGGGTGAATTTTCAAAAATCCTTTCTTAGTGCTCCCCTACGTTATAAAAGGAACCCCTGTGCATAATTTCAAGTTTCTAAGCCTTATAGTTTAGGCCCTGCGTTGATATGTCAGTCAGTCAGTCAGTCAGTAACACCTTTTTTTGGTGTAACAATAAAGTATTTAAATAAATAAAAATAAATAAATAATATGAGAATATGTATGTAATATGTATCTATTCATTCAATGATCAATAGCTAATCCCATATAATTGTAAATAAATGTTTTGCTGCTTTATATTAATTTACGATCTTATTTCTTTAAGTAGTTTGTAGTTACCTATACTTTCGCTAAGCGTGTCCAACCACTTCATAGCGAAATAAATTATTTGACTTTGACTTGACTAACTATGAACAACATTACAAAGCATGCACGCATGCCCGCACGTTCGCACGCACGCTCGCACGCATTCCCGCACGCATGCCCGCACGCAAGCTCGCACGCATGCGCATGCACGCACGCTTGCACGCACGCTCGCACACGGACGTATTTATAATCAACAATCGTTAACACTCCTCACCTAAGGTTCTGCCTGAAGATGTTCAGCCTCTTGGCGTGTTCCACCTCACCATTGTACTGCTTGTTGTGCTTCAGCTTAAATCTGCGGTAACACCGTAACTTTTTTATTGATAAAGGAAGAAAAACTTTATTTGTACCGCTTGACTGCACAAGCGATGACAGCCCAGTGGCTATCGAACTCGCCTCTCATTCGAGCGGTCCGGGTTCAAACCCAAGCGGCACGCACCAATGACTTTTCTAAGTTATGTGCGATTTAAGAAATTAAATGTCACTTGCTATAACTGTGAAGGACACATCGGAGGAAAAATGCATGCCTGAGAGTTTTTCATAATGTTCTAGAAGGCATGTGAAGTTTGCCAATCCGCACTTGGCCAGCGTGGTGCACGTGCCCATCAGTGGGACAAAGATATGCTTGTGATGATGATTAATAAAATTACAACTTATATCTACCTGTTTTTTTGTTTAACGTGCGGGAAACCTTAAAAAGGTGCTGCCGACCTACTGGGACTTTCACCCACTAAAACCCGCTCGGCAGCCTACTCCTTGGAGGGCTCCGGGATCTCTTGTAGAACCCGCCGGCACCCTCTAGCACCCGGGGATCGAACCCGGGAGCTCAGCAGCTGCAATAACTCACCGGTCGAACTCATCCAATACGTGCATGTCGCGGGCGGGGTGCATAAACTCCTGCATGGGGTTGAAGGTGGCGTAGTGGCGCGCGCCGGGGCCAGGGAACGACGTGCATTGCAGGCCTGCGAGCAGGGGCCCGTATTAATGACATACAGACAGACTCAACTTGGAGGAAGCACTCAAGACCCTGGGCACCGTAGGAAGTACAGAGGCGCAATAGGAAGTACAGAGGCGCCGTAGGAAGTACAGAGGCCCATCAGCCTTTTGAAGTCCACTGCTGGACATAGGCCGCTCCCAAATGACACCACTCCGACCAGTCCTGTGCCTTCTGAATAATATTCTACTCTAATTATTTAATCACAAAATAAATATGTAAGTAATTTAATGTAGCGCGTGCTCGCTACGCGCGTGTTCATAATTCGTTAATATTTTTTTAAATTTATTATTTTAAATGACAAATTAAAACCTAGTTTCATAATGTTGTTTTTTTTTTATTTCGATCTAGCAAAGTGATGGCGCCGTCGCAAATTTCTTAACTTGTAAGTACGTCGTACGACTGAAAAAGGTTGGGAGCCCCTAACTTAAGGCATTGACATCTATATTATAATAAATGATGAAAGAATCCTGCATGAAACTCAGTAGCTACTCACTCTTGTCGACGGTGAACACGTCCGGGTCGATGTCCTCGACGTCGTAGCTCCTGTAGTCTATGTAGTAGTGGTCGTAGTGGGATCCCAGAAGCGAGTTGAAGCCCTTCATCTCGTACCTGCGACAATCGCAACACAAAATTTATTTATTTACTAGCTGACCCCGCAAACGTTGTTCTGCCATATGAAATGTCAGTGACGCAACGCTTCACGTCAATAAACGACGGGTAAAAATAAAAATACAAACATAGTGTTTAAAAAACATTTTCCAGTGGAGCAAATTGTGAATCTACACCATTCTCGAATCCCCTTGAGCACACACAAAAAATTTCATCAACATCTATCCATCCAGCAGTTTAGGAGGAGTTCACTATCATACACACGTACACAAGAAATATATATATTAAGATTTTATGTATGTACTTGTTGTATGTTGTATCTTCATCCTTTTGGTGTACAATAAAGGAACTTGTCGGTCTGTCTGTCTGTCTGTCTGAAGATACAAGCGCCTCACCTGACCGGGATGGGCACGGCGTCGCCTCGCAGCGACTTGTGGTACTTGACCCACATGGTATACTTGTTCACCTTGTCACCGACAGTCATCACCATGCGCCACTTGGCCGTGTCAGAGTCTTGCATTGTCTCAGTTCCTGTAGGAAACGACAAGTGTTTCAGTAAGTAGCTTTACTCTCCATTGTAGCGTCCTTACCACAGAAATTAATCAAGATGGAACGGCGATCGCGTATTATTTTGATACAAAGTCAAAGTCAAATAATTTATTTCGCTATGAGGTGATTAGACACCGTTAACGAAAGTCTAGGTAACTAATATATACAACGATGCGTGTCACTTTTTTCGTCATCTTTCACTGCAAAATGTGATAAATGCCATGCTTAGCAGTGAAGGATGCTGGCAAGCAATGACAAGGTTTTGCGAGGAAGTGATCTGCCAAAAAGAAGCTGCGGAAAGAGCGAGGGAGATCAGCGCCCACGCAGGATCGCTCCGCAGTAGGAGACCCGGGGAAAGAAGACGGCGCTATGCGCATCTACTTCCCCCATAGACGAGAGCACAAAAAAAAGTAGGTTCCGTAAGGCACGCGCTCAGGCGTCACGGTAGTAATGCGCAAGCGATCCCGTGACGCTTCATCTCAAGCGCTGATGGTGCTGCTGGGTTTTAGTGGGTATTCTGGTCTTTAGTGAGTCCCATATACCTGCCTATGTTCTCATAAAACCAAGCAGGATGCGTAAATGCATTTCCCAGCGAGAAAAAAACCCTGCGCAAGTCCCGCCTACTATGTGACGTAACACTATAGTAATTAGTGAGGTGACACACTCGTTTTAGTTGTAATCAAATCTATCGATAACGTAACGTACCGTAACAAGTATCGACGCCCACTGACCGAACTTGCGAGATATTTTGCAGTATATTGCAAGATTGCGGCACAGCGAATACGCCCAGTTCACCGTTTTATCCATCCATCTATCCATCAAACCTGTATCATATACATGTATTCGACCCAACAGAGCTAGCGAAGCAGCACTCACCGACATACTTGAAGTCAGTCATATCTGGCAGAACCGTCTGGACTGTGATGAGCTGGTCCACGGTTCCGTTCACCTGGAGGCACGTCTGCTGGTTCAGGACCTTCTCCGTCGTCACTGGGGCTATCTGCAACATTCGTGTCAACTCATGAGCTGGGTGGATTCCTTTTTCACGCGGAAGCATGGCTAGGTATGACGTATGACCATGTGTCCCTGTCGCTCGGGACCAGAATAGTGCTGCGGTCCCACATAACGCGGCCTTTTAGAGCCTTGTTCAAAGTCTGTCACAGTTGTCATGGGCAGCGGATGGGTGGTGCTGCAAGATCGTTTGCTATCCATAAAAAAAGCCCCGTGCCCAGCAGTGGGCTATACCCTCACCTTAATGGAGGTCCCGTACTGCGGGTACACGCTGGAGGACATCTGGTAAGTCTTGACCATACCGCCGTAGTAGTCGATGCGCGACTTCCCATTATTGCTGTCGTACCTGCAAACACGATTATAAAGTTTCGCGACGTCAAGTATCCTGAATCACGCTATCGAAATTTTCTTAGGTTTTGGCACACTTTTTAGAGATTTCATTCGTTTGTTACGTCATAATATGCCTATAGTGAGTGAGTGAAAGAGTGAGTGAGTGAAACAGTGAGTGAGTGGATGGGTGAGCGAATGACTGAGTGAGTGAGTGGATGGGTGAGTGAATGACTGAGTGAGTGAGTGTGTGAATGAGTGAATGAGTGAGTGAGTGAGTGAGTGAGTGAGTGAAGATGATGATTATCTTTGGTTGAAACAGGACCACAGTAGAATAGGACAGCGTTGTATAGTCATGAATGAAATAGGACACAATCACGTATTTATGACTATTTATCCTAGCCTGGCTTGTCCATTGTGGCTGTTCTGCGAATTTACTAAACGATAATTAATAATAAACAATAATTGTCTTCAGATCTCACACAACTTATTACATATCTATATTGTAATAAAACTAAAGAGGGACTTTTTCTGTACATTGAATATTTTTTTACAAAATTTCAATTCAGGGGCATTATAATTTAATTTCAACCCGAAATGCGTTTTTTGAAAATATTGTCTGTGTGTATATCTGTGGACGATTTTTGATAAAACTTGGCAAAAGTATTACTCATTCTCTGAATTAACATTAAGGCTAATTTGATTCCCGAAAAATAAACAGGGGGGTACGTTATGAAAGTTTGTATGTTTTTTTTTAAACTAACTGATTCAGTTAAAACCTTAGAAAAGCCATAGATAAATTAACAAATATAGTTTTTCTATATGTTGTAAGAAAAACACAACAAATTAAATTAATGCAAATATTTTCAACTATTCAGGGCCCGCCCCTGGTTGAAGGTAGTGTGTTTTTCACCTGGAATTAATAATATAGATACAAAAATATATGATCTCCAATACAAATTCAGTGAATTTGTATTTTCAAGTATTGAAAAAGGGGATGAACTGAAATGTGAAGAGATGTAACGATTTTGTCAGCCGTTGCACATAGACCTTTTTATTTTTACATAATAATATATGTATGTCATTTTATAATATATACCATAAAAAAACTACTTTAGGTTTCACGGGTAGAATTCGCCCAGTAATGTCCGTGATTAAAATAGGTAGGAACTATAAACGAAACTACCGCTGTCTAAATCCACGCGAACAAAGCTGCGGGCGTCGCCTAGTTATATAAATTATTATTATGCTTATTACGTTTGTACAATTACTGTTCAGTTGAGTTCAGTTGACCTTTAGATAACTTTTCATATTCAATACGTAAGTTACTTATGTTAACGCAAACCTTTGGTTTCTCATTTTGATGATTCCGTCGGGCAATCACCCTAACTGCCTAACTGGTCCCACGTTTGATTTCCAGCAAAGGCTCAGGTGGCCAAAAACTTCTAACAATGGAGCTAACCATGAACCAAGCCTCAGTTAAGGCTAGTCCGAAGGCCCGTTGCACGAGGGAATTCAGGTTTCTGGGGGTCATGGATGGATGGATGGGTCCCATAGTTGAATAAGGTTAAAAAGCTTTTGGGGTTGTAGATGACGCTTTGGACTTACGAACTGGTCTTAGTCACCAGATAGAACTAATTCAAATACTCGTAGGTATACCTATACTGCTTGCACAAACATAATGGTATTGTTACATATTAATGAACATGTGTTTCTTTAAAATTAGCTGTACATAATTTGAGTCACACAGAATTGGCACACGCAAACAGATTTGTTTAATAACTCACACAACAAACAAAGCTAACAGTTGTACGAACACGATCGTGTCAGTCTTTGACCCCAGATAAACTTGATGACAAACATTTAGAGCGAATTTATCTTCTACGGTTGAAGTCTTACAAAACATATACGTATTTACATTAACAATCTATAGTTTTCTTTTCATTTCAAGCGCTAAGCTACGGCTTGCGTCGATCGTAGGTGATCTACCGAGTCGAGCGCAGTCGGTATTTGACTAGGATAAATCGCTAGTTTTCGCAAAATTTTATGCCATAAGGCATTGAGTCCGCCCATTGTGTATCTATTTAGGTGTCATTAAAGTTGTATAAAATTTCATGGGCGCTACCGTGCTTCGGGGGGCACGTAAAGCCGTCGGTCCCGGTTGTTTTCAATGCTGGAAACAGTCGTTAAGCCTTGTCGAAGACCTTCGGGTGGCTTGAGAACATTCGACACTGGGTTGGCCACTAACCCCTCCACCAATCCGCATTGGAGCAGCGTGACGGAGTATGCTCTAGACCTCTCGCAGCAGTGTCAGTGGGGGGAGAACCGTGCCCAGCAGTGGGTTACCTTTAAAAAAATTACTGCAGGAGAAAATAACTAAAGTAAAATAGCAAAAAAATTAATTTTGTCTAAACAATTGTAAATCTTTTCATTTTGATAAATTTTTACTCCTGTTTCACTGTGATTTTAAATGTTTTGCAAAAAATATTAACATATCAGAATAATAGGTCAAAGAGTCTCTTAAACCTAACCAAGCCAAGATTGTAAGCATTATAATATTGCCAGTCTAACAATTTTCTATCCACAAGGCCTTTTAGACTGCAAGTAGGTCAAATGTTGCTGACTGAATGCTGATTAACCCTTAACTTGGCGGAAAGTAAAAATGTAAATAAAATGGTTTCCATTGATAAATTTGGTCTTATTTATGATCAGATAACATGAAAAAAATAAAAATAAAAATTAAATGTCCTTAGATTTTGAGAAAATCTATGTGCATCACAATGTACACCGCCAATTATGCAGAAATATATACCTTGTACATTGTGATGCACATTGCCAGGTTTATAATAAAATACTGGTTTGTAATTTTAACATATTTATTAGAAAAAATATAATAAATTTAGGTTTTTGAGTGGAAATTACGGAAACAATTACGTTTTTGTTTACCCACAACAAAACACAAGTGTACGCGGCACTTTATAAAGGAAAACAGTAGTTCTGCCAGCTTTGCAATACTTACAACGCATTGTTTCATCCCCTGCTCTTACTTGGCGATAGAAAAACTTCAGTTAGTATTCGCGTTAGTGGTAAACCGATAGAGATATCGACTTCCTCTTTATTGGAGTCTGTCGAACTATTGAGCAAATTAAGGGCTTCGAGGGAAGAGGCAATTGAGGGTGCATCAGAAGTGTCTGGCGATGGCGGTATATACACATTCGTGTCTTCATCGGATGTGGAACTATCGTCAGAGCATACATTTTTTGTAGGGACTAAAGCTAAGTTATGTTCTGTAGGCAAAACAAAAAAATAAAGCTAAAAACAAGCACTTACACCAAAATGCAACCAAAATATCGGGAAAAAACCATCAAGACAGCTCAAAACTTAATATTACGTAAACCTGGCAATGTACATCGTGGTTACCATAATAATGCTCTATGTACTTCACCGCTTCATTGGCAATGTGCAGTGCAATGTACGTACATTTATTTGAATCAAAAGCATAAATAAATATATAGTTAGCTACGCAAAAGTGCACTAACTGAATAATATACACTCTTTATTTTCAACCTACGACAAGACATTGCTAATTTTCGCAGAAAAAAGTTGATAATAAAATAAAAACTTAGCCGTGTTACACGTGTAGCTGATTTCTTTTCGGCTATTTTGAATTTGACATATATGACGGCGTATTCGAAGCCATTTGTGAAATTAAGAAGGAACTAGATTTTGACAGTTGTCAAGGTCTAGCGAAACGTCGTGTTGATGGTCAGCGCAGCCATGTTGGCGGATTCGATCTGATACCGCAACGACGAGCGCACCACTTATTCGACGGATCGCTCTTGTTCCACGTAGATAAACATGGCCAATCCTGATGAGGGCAAGCATGAGCCTTTATCAGAAGTGGGATACTTCATTTCCGCGTGCCTAAGGCCGTTTTGCTACCTGAGATATGAGACAGAAGGTTGACTTTTCAAAGTATTACAAGTTTTCAGGTTATCAAGTGATACTGTTAAAGTTTCTTTGTGTGTTTAAAACATACGTCTACTTCTCTGGTGAGTATGTTCCAATTTGTCTGAAGTAACTTCAGGAAGTTAAATTTTTGTTTGTACGGGTACATTGATACAGACATTGCTTTTAATGGTTCCTTACAGTTCCAATTCTTTGGTTATGTCCATATTGTTAAGAGAAATTGGAAGTTAGTAGAGTCAATATCCTGATTAATTGCTATTTTTAAAGTGTGCCTATATAGAACACATGTTTTTGCGAATATTCTCGCTGTTACAATTCACTTAATTAGGTTATATAAGCCCACTCGATTTCTGTGTTCATTAATTGTTAAAAGATGCCAAATGATTTGCGCCCTAGGTATCAAAATACGTGACCCGCCGTAGATCTCCTAACATAACTGATCAAATGAATCAAATTTTTAATCGACTTAAATCATTGGAAGGATGTCGTCCACCTTTGCCGCCACGTGCTGGTACACCGCCGGTGCCGCCGCTGCGACCGCGGACGGAGAAAGCGGTTGCAGCAGAGCGTCAAGAACCTGCTGTGCTGACAGCATGATGATAAGCCGGGACCCCAGTGGGACTGATCGTATCAATGATGCGATTTGGTTAATTAACAACACGGTGAGGTCGAACCATACTTACTATATCTCAAATTTTGATCCAAGCATCTGTAACATACGAGTAGACTCCTGATGCGAGGAAGTAGATCGTGCTAAAGTTATAAATAATTGGAACAATAACGAATGCCTATCTCGTATTGGGAATTGTTTAAAAGGGGATGCCAGGACTTGGCTCAAACCATCTCCTAGTATTGGCAGTAGCAACTGTTGGGGTTTCGTATGAACTGTATGAAACACGTAGTTGAGGTAGACGAATTTATTGCGGAGTAATTAAGAAAATAGTACATCGATCGTGCGTGACTTGTGGTGAATCAGAACAAGGAATCCACAGAGTACATTTTACATACTGAAGGAATCAAATAAGTAATGTCTGCACTGACGTGACATTTCTTAGTACAGAATAATAAACAATTTGTTGGGTTGCCAACAGCAACGACCAAATAGTAAACAGCAGGCTGATTCTCATCACACGAAAAACGTCAACTTTTGTCAGGAAAACTAATTAACAAAGCAGTTCCTTTCTCACGAATTACTAAGCACTGTTTATGTTGTGTTATTTGTGTAGCTTGTGAAGTGCTTGTTTTCGCAAATTGAAGGGTCAGGTGAGACCGAACCTACGAAAGATAGAAAGAAACCCTTGCTAACACGCCCCATCGAAAAACGTGAAGCAATCTAAGAGCGCCAACTGCTTGGTTTCGCGGGATTTGACTTGTTTGCTCACAATTTCCTTGATATCTACGCAAACAGCCGTTGGTTTCAAATAAGAATGCCACGAGAAGAGCTAGTTAGAACGCCGCCTCGCTCTGGGGCTAGGCGTAGCCGTCACAGTGAATTTCGACTAGAACAATATTTCATAGTAAACAAAGTGGAAGATGAAGTTAAGGTCGCGACGTTGATCACCGTGATGGGTAGTGACGCCTATGAATTATTGGTGAATTTATGTACACCAGATAAACCGGCGACAAAATCTTTTGCCGGACTCGTACAAATAATGAGGAGCCACTTGCAGCCCTTGCCCAGTGTGATGGCAGAACGATACAAATTTCTACAAAGAAGACAAACACAAAGCGAATGCATTGCAGATTTTGTAACGGATTTGAAAAGACTTTCAAGCACTTGCAATTTCGGTACGTGGTTAACGGAGAGTCTGAGGGACCAGCTCGTTTGCGGCTTATGGAGTGACAGCATCAGGCAAAGGTTGTTTGCTGAAGAAGATCTGAAGTTTGACCAGGCTTTGAGATTAGCTGTTACTATGGAAGCGGCCGAAGCGGACGCGGCTATCGTGGTGGAGGGGAACAATAGGAACGGACATAATGAGGAGAAGGAACGGCAATCAGCCACACGGACGCGTCGGGTCGACGACAATGGCATCAGTTGTCAGGAGCGGCGCGGGGCAGCGAGCAGGCGGGGCGAGGCCAGCGCGGTGGAGCGCGGCGCTCGCGCGGCCGCCGCGGCCGGCCCCGGGTCCGGCGGCGCGGGCGAGGCGCACGGCGGGTGCGCGCCGCAGCGCGGTGGCCTGTGTTATCGTGGGCTCAGGCGGCAGGCGGAGCAATCAGATATTGGTAACGAAAGCGAGCAAGAGGTAAACAATTTTTCCATTGAAACAGGGCCATTAAAGAAGTACAGTCCTTATTATTTAACCATTATAGTCAATCGTAAGGAATTGGTTATGGAGTTGGACACCGGTAGTACGATCTCATGTATAAGTTACGACGATTATCTATCACAGTTTGCAGAGTGTCAACTAAATAAATCTAAGCTGTTAATCACATATTATACTGGCGAGTACGTTAAACCGGTGGGAAAAATTAAGGTTTTAGTAAAATTCAAAGATAGAATAAAAGAATTGGATTTGTATGTGATAGAGGGGGCCAAAACAAGGCTTTTAGGCAGGCAGTGGCTGCAAGAACTTGGTATTAAAATACCTACAGCGAATTGCTACGTGCTAGGCAACCAGGATAAACCGAATTTTTTTAACTTGGAGGAATTCAATTCCAGATTCGGTGAGGTGTTCGCGGACGGCCTGGGACGGTTCACCGGCGGGATGGTGAGTCTACGGGTGCGGCCGGATGCGCGGCCCGTGTTTATGCGCGCGAGGCCGCTCGCGTATGCGCTTCGGGCGCCCGTGGAGCGCGCATTGAACGCGCTGCAGCGGGACGGCGTCATCACGCCGGTGGAGACGTCGGACTGGGACACACCGATCGTACCGGTCGTAAAGAAGGATGGTTCGATAAGAATTTGTGGCGATTTTAAATTAACCCTTAACAAGTGTCTCGAGGTGGCCCGTTTTCCCTTGCCGAAGGTGGAAGATTTGTTAGCACGATTACATGGCGGGGAACGTTTCTCCAAGATAGATCTATCTCAAGCCTACGCGCAGTTTGTTTTAGACGAGCCCAGTAAAGCATATACAGTTATAAACACGCATCGTGGTTTGTTTAGGTACGAACGCTTAGTATATGGCTTGTCATCTAGCCCGGGGATTTTCCAAAGGAAATTGGAGGCGATGTTCGCGGACTTACCTCAGGTAGGAGTTTTCCTCGATGACGTAATTATAACGGGGGTTAATGATGAGGAACATATTTTAAACCTCAACAGAGTGTTTGAACGGTTGAGTAAATTCGGGCTTAGGGTTAGAAAGGATAAATGTATTTTTTTTAAAAGTCAGTGACATATTTGGGGTACGTGATAAGTAAGGACGGTGTCCACACGTGCCCAGATAAAGTGGAGGCAATAGAAAGGGTGCTCGTGCCTAAGAACGTAACAGAGTTATGGGCCTTTATTGGACTCGTTATGTACTATGCCAAATTTGTTCCTAACATTAGTACGTTATTAAGACCTTTGTATAACTTATTACAAAAGGACGTTATTTTCGAATGGAATGACTCGTGCAATAATGCTTTCGACAGGGTTAAGCGGAAATTGGTGTCTAGCGAGGTGCTAGCCCACTACTCCCCGGAGCTGCCGCTGGTGCTGACGACGGACGCCAGCAGCGTAGGGGTCGGCGCGGTCATCTCCCACCTTGTGCCCGCGGCGGGCGGCGCGCCGGTCGAGCGCCCGGTAGCGTATGCGTCGCGAGTGTTGAACACAGCCGAACGCGCGTATTCGCAAATAGAACGAGAAGGACATATCAATTCTCAGTCTGCTGGGAAACTCGACCCTGGCATGAGGGGTTCATACCGTGTAACTAAAGTGTTACCAAGCTACTGATCTGAGTTTAAACTGCTTAGTGGTGCACGTGGTAGAGCGACATAGGCCGCAGCTTAATACAGGGTGGCTTGTATTGCACCGCATTCTTTGAAAGTGAGTTTACGCTTCTGTTTATGTTTCAGCGCACACAACGCAAAAGAGAGCTCTGCAGACGTGTCCTTGACGTGTGTGGTCCTGCCCTGCGGATGCTGCCCACGTGTATGACCTGCTGTGGGAGGGGGCTTTTGCTCCATCGACGTGTGCTGTGTCTGCGCCGCGGGTGCTGTTCCGGAGGGCGTGTGCTGTGACTGCGCTGCGGGTGCTGTCCTGGAGGACGCGCGCTGTGTATGCGCAGCGAGTGGTGTCCAGATACTTGCGCTTGTTTCCGGGTCATTAAGGTTTATTTGAGATAAGTAACAATTTAACTAAAGAAGAGGAGGCCGAGACGGCGACAGATAAAATAGAACACGATGTCAGCTGTTCCGATAAACATGATGTATAAGGACGACTTATTGTTGACAATTGATGAAGTTGCTTCGCTGGTCGTAGGGACAGTGTCATCCGGGCCATACCGTCCGCGGTTGGTTGAAGGGATACACCCGTCCGGGCCATACTGTGGGTTTGAGCTGGTCGTAGGGACAGTGCCATCCAGGCCATACCGTCCGCGGTTGGTTGAAGGGATACACTCGTCCGGGCCATACTGTGGGTTTGCGTTGGTCGTTGGTTGTGAGGACCTGTATGGTCCAATTTCTTCGTACGCTGATAAGACAACGGTTGTCCGGTTAACTGGTGGTGGTCGTTAAGAAACAGGAGTTTATGCGCTTGGAACACTAGAGTGCCATAAAGATTACTGGTTTGTCAGGGTGGGCGAGCGGCATGTTCGTGTGGACGACTGATGCCTACTCGTTTGTTACAGGTCTGCAAATAGAGGCGCCCGAGGACGGTCGAAAGTCAGTCCGGCCGTGACGGCGTATTCGAAGCCATTTGTGAAATTAAGAAGGAACTAGATTTTGACAGTTGTCAAGGTCTAGCGAAACGTCGTGTTGATGGTCAGCGCAGCCATGTTGGCGGATTCGATCTGATACCGCAACGACGAGCGCACCACTTATTCGACGGATCGCTCTTGTTCCACGTAGATAAACATGGCCAATCCTGATGAGGGCAAGCATGAGCCTTTATATATTATTAAATGTTACTACAGTAAAAGTATTTTCTACCAAATCTAATATATTTGGCAAAACATTTATGGAAACATTCACGAAAGAAAAAACTGTAAATAACGAGAAATATTTTTTTTAAATGTGTGTACATTGGAGTGTACGTTGTCAAGTTAAGGGTTATGGACTGATTCAACCAAAATGGCCAACAAGTGTGTGATGTGTGAACAATATAATAATAATTATATATAACATAATTGTAATGATGTACTGACCAACTCTAATACAACTGTTATATCCAAATATAAAGCGGAAGGTTTTAATTTATTTTTTGATTACATTCAGGAGAAATCATATTTTTTTAGATACAGGTACGAAAATTAGGGTAGAGAGAAGTGGTTAAGAAATCAAACTCTTATTTTAGAATACTGGGTTTAAATCCAACCTGGTTTTATCCCCGGTCAATTACACTCCCGTGAAATGGACAAAAAACTTTATCAGTAAGTATATATATATTTTTAATCGATAATTAACTATTGACGGCTATCTCAGCTTATAATCAGCCAAATTATGGGGGAAGGTAGATTTTGATGTGGTAATCTTTGGTGTAACTTGCCAGTGATAAAGGCTTTACAAATATTAAATTTTATATCATCCTTTTATGGTAGAGGTAATTCTGCAGGTTATTATTAAACACAGACGGAGCAGCAGGGAAAATTTGTTTATGAGTAGTGAAAGAAATTAAATTCAAATATTTTTTAAGCGAGCACATAATTTTTTTTATGACTTACCAGGCATAGAATGGCTCGTGTAACTCTGCATATGGAATGTTGAGCGTGCCCTTAACAGTGTAGACAGCATTCCACTGCGGGGGCGTATCTATATAAAAAAATTAAAAGAATGCACTGTAGGTAGATTAAGAAAAAGTATTAAGTAAGTTTACAAAGATAATTTTAAATAATAAGAGTAATTAAACGATTAAATTAAACGTTTACTCTTAAAATAAGTTAATTTCTTGCCCAAAGAAAGCGAAATACTCTTCAAGCACAAGAATATAGAAGAATATCGTAATGAAAATAAAACATAAACATGTTTACGAAAGTAGCTGAATCATTTCAAATATTTAAACTACATACTACTATTACAGATATTTAAAAAAGCCTTTAATGGAAGTTACAAAATACTTATTTTAATTTACCTTTGTCAACGTATCCAACAGCACATCCGATCAAAAATCCTAAGATGATGTACTCGAACATTTTGCACTACCGCTCGAAAAGGCTGATTTAAATCGAGTGAAGTGAAAAAGTGAAGTGAGTGAAATGAAATGAAATGATTATTTTTCTAACTATCACAACAGACAACATCCGACTGATCGTAAAATGTACTCTGTGCTATGACTCTGTGGTAAGATCTGACAAGTGTACGCACAAATCAAACAGAGAGGATACACCATCATTTACTTTTCAGTATTTAATTTATTGTACTCTGTACATACCTTTAGTTGAGCTTTATTTATGTGAGTTTGGGTTGGGTTAACTTGATTGCGAGTCAGCCAAAGAGTTTATTAATATATACAGGAAAGTATTGGCCGGCTAGAGTAAATAATGACAAAAATTTATTTTGGCCCCACTGAGATAAGTTGTGCCCCACGTAGTACTCTGTTTGAGTGTACTAAAATAAAAATAAATAAATTAGTACAATAGTAACTATTGAGTTAATTGACGTGTTCTTTTCTGTAGCAATGCTGTAGCATCAATTTGGTGGTGGTTATTGGTTAATTAATTGTGACATTCTGTGGCAATATTGGACACAGACATGGAAGTAATAGATCCGCCTCGCGCTTAGATTATTATACATAGCACTGTTCTAAGACTATTTATTTAAAAATCAGTAAATACTAAGTTTTCAAATATAGTTGATTTTTGTCTGTCACAATGCAGTTGATACTCTGAATGACTGATCCATGTTTTTATGACACTGCATAGATGACCATAAAATAGACTTTACTTTAATGTTAATTGTTAACTCTATGCTCTAAAATCTATGTCTATGACATGACAATTCATGACATTGATTGATTGATTGATTGATTAGATTGAATTGAAATTGAATTGACAATGATTTGTTGTTGATTTTGATTTACTTTTGTACACAAGTACAACGTATTTAAAATATCACGGCCAAATAAACTTTAAAAATGAGTAAAAAGCCAATATCATTTGGAAAAATCAGTTTCAACCTGGGCAAAAAACCTGAAACGGCAAAAGATGATCCAATTCCAACGTCTGGCTTCGGGACTTTCGGGCGCACTCCAATCCAGGAGCAGAAAGAGATCGAGGAAATCGCTGACGATCTCGAAAGCCAGCACGTGCACCAAGTGATGGGCATCAAGAATTTTGGTAAAAAAGCAAAAAATTTCAGCGTCGAGGAAATGATCGAACAAGCGAAGAAAAATGCGCAGCAAAATGAACGTAAAGTCGAAAAGGTTCCTGATGCTAGTGAAGTAAAACCAACTGAGGATTCAGACAGTGATGAAGAAGACTTCATAGGTCCACCTCTACCAGCAGAGCTGATGAAGCCACCAGAGAAAGAAAAAGTTAAGATTGTTGAAGAAAAATCTGGTGAAGATAGCTACGATGAGCTCAGCGGCTCAGATGATGAAGAAATATCACCAGAGGGCCGGATACCTAACACACATGAAGTAAGTTTTCAACTGTGAATAAGCTTACGATTGGCTTTAGTATCCTGCAGTAGGGAGGAGGGAGGTAGATTGGTGTGTAAGGAACTTAGGGGGATTATAAAGGTTAAGGAAGGTTCCCCTAGGTTAGGAAACTCATAGTTTAATTATTATATTTATATTTATTTAGTAGCCCTGCTAAAATAACTGGTATTTTATTTCTTTAGTTTCCTGTTACAGTGGATGGGGGAGAGGGATGAAATAATCAGACTGAAACAACACAATCAACTCGAAGTTTTGATAGTCTTGGTTCAGGATTGACTATGATTATTTACAAAAAGTGGGACAATGCAAAGCAGGATTCAGTCTACATTTGTGACAGTCTGACTTGTGTAACACAAAGTTAAATTTGGTTGGGTTCTGATTAGCCTTTATTTATTTGCATAAGAATTTTAAACATCGTATTTTTATGCTTATGGCCTTAAGGGGAGGTAGGGTGGGGAAAGCCACATGCCAAGAAGAAACTTCATAATCAACTTGAAGTTTTGTTGTGTGGTGAGCTCACGCCTTCCCACTGAAAAACCTCTTGTTACAAAACTAACAGCAACTAAAAGATAAGACATTGATGGTCCTAACTCATCAGGGGTGTGTAGCATTTATTTATTGATTTTTGTCCAGGTACAAATGCATCACGGCACCAAGGCTGTTGTTGCCCTAGCTGTGGACCCATCAGGAGCTCGGCTGGCTACCGGCTCAGTGGACTACGATGTCTCCTTTTGGGATTTTGCAGGTGAGAACATTAATTTATTTTTCCTATTTTGTGATACTACAACTACTGTGGTACTACAGCTACAACCCCTTTTTAAGCTCAATGTTGAAATTAGTCTTCTCTCTGCCAAATAGGTCGTCTTTCGTGTATAGTGGTTGAATGAGAGCTATTTTTAAGCGAACTTTTTATGAACCTATTGGATTATGGAGAACACTTCAGCATGCTATCATAGCCCTGTGATCAGTCACACACACGTCTATCGTATGTTATTGAACGAGTTAAGCAATGTAGGGTGCTGTCGGTTTGTGGATAGGACTACATGGAAACCAGTTATCAGACCTGATGCCAAATTAGACCAGCCCGCCAAACTGGCTTCTCTCAGAGCATCTCCGTTGACGCTTCTGTGCTTCGGAAGGCACGTTAAGCCATCTCCTATGTTTTTGCAAGATAATAGTTTGTTAGCACATGTTGGAGGCTTACGGGTGACTTAAAAACTTCAATCTACTGCTTCTGATTTCCAGCAAAGAGAATATTGGATGTGTCTGGTTTCCAGGCATGGACTCATCGATGCGCTCGTTCCGAACCCTGCAGCCGTGCGAGAACCACCCCATCCGTGCCCTGCAGTACTCGGCCACTGGGGACGCGATTCTGGTGGTGAGCGGCGCTGCGCAGGCTAAGGTGTTGGACCGGGACGGGTTCGAGGTGCTCGAGTGTGTTAAGGGGGATCAGTATATCAACGATATGGCTAGGTAAGTTCCTTGTGTTGTGTAACTAATTGAATCTTTTCTATTATATATTTATTTCGTTAAGCGTGTCCGATCACCTCATGGCGAATTATTAATAATTAATTGACTTTGACTATGTATATTTATAAGATTTAAATCTTAGATGAAAAAAAAATTAAAATGAAATATTACGCTTTTTAAGCTACTAAAAAAAAGCATTTTAAAACTTTTTATTTTTATTTTCTTGCATTGTCATCGAAACCAAATATGTGTGCCGAATTTTAGCTCGAAAGCTTCAGTGGAAGTGGGTGAAATATTGATTGCAAGATTCCAGGACATACATACGAGTGAAGTTAAATAAAAGCTTTATATAAAGAGTGTGTGTGTGTACTTATCGCGTTAGAAGTTATACTTCTTTGGCGTAACAAGATAAAAATCTTTTTAAAAATTTTATCTTTCGCCTTATTCTACGTTTGTAGAAAAAACGACACTAACAATAGAAAAAAGGTATTTAATACATTGAAAGTTTAATTATAGCGCATTAGTTATCTATCATTTTTCCCTAACGCGCCAAAAGAAGTATAACTTCAAAAATAGTTCCCACCACGGATCGATGATTTCACCTTAATAATTTTATAACTAGATAGTCTATCGTGACTTAGAGCTTAGCTTAGTGGTAGGTAATTATTGTAAATTTGCCATAAGGCAGGTTAGGCACCTGTGTAGGATTAGCTATTCATTCAAGGATAAATAGCTCATCCTTTGCTTTATATTAATCAGTTTAGAATAGCATTATATCTCTTTAAGTAGTTTGTAGTTACCTAGACTTTCGTTAAGCGTGTGTAATCACCTCATAGCGAAATAAATTATTTGAATTTTGAATTTTGAATTGAACTCCGCTTACTTGGTCTATCTCTACCTATGTAAATGTTTTCCAGGACGAAAGGCCACGTGGCAGCGCTGAACAGCGGCTGCTGGCACCCGCACGTGCGGGACGAGTTCCTGACCTGCTCCCAGGACGGCACGCTGCGCCTCTGGATGACCGACAACCCTCGCCAGCATAAAGCGGTCATTAAGGTATAATACAGTCCATTTTAAAAGCTTTTATTTAACTTCACTCGTATGTATCTATGTATGTATGTATGTCCTGGAATCTTGCAATCAATATTTCACCCACTTCCACTGAAGCTATCGAGCTGAAATTTGGCACACATATTTGGTTCCGATGACAATGCACGAAAATAAAAATAAAAATTTTTTTTTTTTATAATTTTAGGGTTCCGTATGGTAAACGGTACAACGGGATAATTACTAAGTGTCCCCTTAGCAGATCTTGCGCAGAGCTATCTCACATAATATATATCTGGACAGGCCCGTTGTCGCAATCGGTAGTGACCCTGTCCGTTGCGCCAGGGGTCGTGGGTTCGAATTCCCACTCAGGACAAATATTCGTGTGACGAACACTTGTATTTGTTCTGTGTCTGGATGACAATATTATCTATTTAAGTATGTATTTAAAATATCTATGTATGTATATCAGTCTCTAACACCCATAACAGGCTCGCGCCTACTTTGGGGTCAGATGGCCGTGTGTGAGAATGTCCAAGATATTTATTATTATTATTATTAAAGTGTATATTCTTAAAATATATATAAATATATTTTAATATTAGTACGTATATTTAAGTATGTCTTAGCTATATAGATATTATGTATAGGTAGCTGTGTACACCTACTTTACCATCACGTAACAACTCTCCAACCGCAGGACTGCCGGAAGATATTTCCATGAGAAATAAGTAGTTCCTTTGTTCACCTGTTTCTATCTTTTGTTTTGTTAATTTTTATTACATGTAATTGTGTACATGAATATTAATAAAATAAAATATAAATAAAAAAGTATTTATTTATGTATTGGTAAGAATTTCTTTCCGTGCAGCCGCGTCAGCAAGGCGGTCTGAAGACGAACCCGACCGCGTGCGCCTTCTCCAGGGACGGGGGCACGGTGGCGTGCGGGTGCTTCGACGGCTCCATACAGATGTGGGACCACAGGAGGAACTTCGTCAACACCACGGCCCTGCTGAGGGACGCGCACGCCAGCCAGACGGAGATCACCAGCATTGCGTACTCTTATCTGGGTAAGGTAGATATTATCACGTTCAAATGTTATATTATACATAGTTAACCGTCAGCAAGGCGGTCTGAAGACGAACCCGACCGCGTGCGCCTTCTCCAGGGACGGGGGCACGGTGGCGTGCGGGTGCTTCGACGGCTCCATACAGATGTGGGACCACAGGAGGAACTTCGTCAACACCACGGCCCTGCTGAGGGACGCGCACGCCAGCCAGACGGAGATCACCAGCATTGCGTACTCTTATCTGGGTAAGGTAGATATTATCACGTTCAAATGTTATATTATACATAGTTAACCGTCAGCAAGGCGGTCTGAAGACGAACCCGACCGCGTGCGCCTTCTCCAGGGACGGCGGCACGGTGGCGTGCGGGTGCTTCGACGGCTCCATACAGATGTGGGACCACAGGAGGAACTTCGTCAACACCACGGCCCTGCTGAGGGACGCGCACGCCAGCCAGACGGAGATCACCAGCATAGCGTACTCTTATCTAGGTAAGCTAGATGTTATCACGTTCAAATGTTATATTATACATAGTTAACCGTCAGCAAGGCGGTCTGAAGACGAACCCGACCGCGTGCGCCTTCTCCAGGGACGGCGGCACGGTGGCGTGCGGGTGCTTCGACGGCTCCATACAGATGTGGGACCACAGGAGGAACTTCGTCAACACCGCGGCCCTGCTGAGGGACGCGCACGCCAGCCAGACGGAGATCACCAGCATAGCGTACTCTTATCTGGGTAAGCTAGATATTATCACGTTCAGATTCAGATTCATTAATTTTTCATTATATGGTATTTTGTATACGCTTAATGAACGTCATACATAACATTTTTTATCTACCGCCGGTTCACAAAGTTCAAGTAGTCTTTAATTTTATAGAAAGCTTTATTAAGGAGGTTTTGTTTAATGTAACATTTAAATTTATTCTCTGAGAGACAAGTAATATTTCCGGGTATTTTATTGTAGAAGCGAACACAGTTCCCCATGAAAGATTTTGATACTTTACTTAGTCTAGACCTAGGACAATCAATTAATTCTTATTTCTTGTACTAAAGTTATGTACACTACTTTTTTGTCAAAAAAATTTACATTTTTTCGTACATACATATTACATAATATTTTCATAAATATATTCAAATGTTATATTACTCATAGTTAACCGTCAGTCTAGAGGAGTGTTTCCCAACCCACGCCCCACAGGGGGGCAATTTAAAAATGGATTCGACACGACTTTAACCCTTTCGCTTTGGGTTATTTAAATGCAATGCTAGATATCGGTGACAAATTTTACAAAACAGGTAAATTCTTAAAAAAATGCTGTAAATAATTATTTATTAGCTATAGAAGAAGAAGAAGAAGAAGAAGAAGATATTTATTTTTCACACAAAACACTATTACAATCGACAAATAAAAATGAACTAAAAGCTACTTAAACTATGTACAGTGTCATGCGTGAAAAAAAGGTTTACGCTCAGCATACTGCCCTGTGTCACAGGGCTGCTGATTTTCAGCGCAACCCTATTTTTCGAGCAGTTTCATATGTGGCGACACTACTAATAAAATAATAATAATGAACACAAAATTTGTTAAAATGATACAAACAAGAATTAAAAATAACTAGGAAAGCAAAACAAAATTTCTAAAAGCTTGATGCGAGTAAAATAAAACAAAATACAAAACAAAGGAAAATAGTACAACGATAACACAGTTAAAATAATACCAACATAAAAATTACAAACAACTTTAAAAGCAAAACAAAAACTAAAAATGATTGATGTTAGTGATAATGGGTATGAAATACTACAAATAACAGTGTAAAATATACATGAAATACATATAAACATATACAATGTCCAGCAGTGAACAATAAAAGGCTGATGGATGGATAACACACATGCAATGCTGCTCACCTCAGAGAATGTACGACGTTCAAGGCCATTGTGCTGCCACGAAAGGTTGGAAAGTAAGTAAGTAAGGTTGTGTGTGCTGTGTGAGTGTGTGTGTGTGTGTGTGTGTGTGTGTGTGTGTGTGTGTGTGTATGTATGTGTGTGTGGGTGTGTGTGTGTGTGTGTTGGTGTGTGTGTGAGTGTAAGAGAGAAAATGAGTGTGTGGTGTGATAAAACTGCATGTGACTATTAATGCGCTTATATCTAGGGTGTGCTTGGTATTATTACAGATTTTTGTGAATTAATTAGATGAAGTTTGTATTTGTCTTTGAAACTATTTATTGTTTTTAGGTCGTGAAAAGGTGGAGGAATATTGTTCCAACACTTCGTGGCACAATATCTGTAACTTCCCCTAAACGCAGGTGTACAATTCATAGGATGTATGAGTCGAGAATTCCTAGTCAATAAAGTTCTTGGCCATTGCAATTTATCAAACAGATAAGGTGGGCACTTGTGTTTTACAATTCCAAATAATAGCGTAGCAAAATGGAGATGTCTGCGAAGTTTCATTTTGAGAATATTGGCCGAATTCAAGAATGGTGTGACATGTGTACGAGGGGGAATATTAAAGCAAAATCTTGCGCACGCATTCTGCACTCGCTGGATAAGGGTTTGCGTACGCACGAGAAGCCTGGGTCCTATTACACAATCTGCATAATTCAGCTTAGAAAGCACCAATGATTCGCAAAGTCTTATACGGAGAGAAGTATCTATATGTTCTCTTATTCGGTACAAGACTTTTAGTCTATAGAAACAGTTCTGCACCACTTTATGAATATGAGATTCAAACCGCAAAGATTCATCCAACAGTATGCCAAGATTGCGAGCTTCTAATACTCTCTCGATTTGAACCCCGTTTATAAGAATTTTCGGATCATATCGCGCAATTTTTTGGACCTGTATGTTAGTACCAAATATCATATATTTGGTCTTGCTAGGGTTAAGGGAAAGGGTGTTATTTTTAGACCAGTTGAAAATACGCTGAAGGTCTGCATTAAGTTTATCAACTGCTTGCTTTACTTCTGATACCTTGAATGATATATAAACTTGCAGATCATCTGCGTATATATGGTATTTACAATGATGTATATTCTTAACGACATCGGCACTATACAGAATGTAAAGTAAGGGGCCCAATATAGACCCTTGAGCCACGCCTCTTTTTATAGGTTTCCTAGTCGAGAACTGCCTTAAACCATTGTTATCATGTTCCATAACTACGCTTTGTGACCGGTGCTGAAAGTAGGTATCAAACCACTTGACTGCTTCAAGACTTAGCCCGTAGAATGAAAGTTTGGAGAGAAGTAATGGAACATTTATGCAATCAAATGCCCTGGTATAGTCCAGCATCACCAGAAGAGTACATTCTCCTGTCGCTTGAGCTCCGAGGAGATCGTCCACAACATTCATCATAGCGGTTGTGGTACTATGCAACTGCCTGAAACCGGATTGTGTGTCAGGTAGGATCCTATTGTATTCTAAATAATCTCTCAACTGCTTACAAGCTAACTTCTCTAATATTTTAGAGGTATTGGGCAGAATACTTATAGGTCTTAGATCTTTAAGCTCATTTGGACTATTTGTTTTTGGCAACGGTTTGACCAGAGCTTCCTGCCATTTTGTAGGAAAGGTGCTGGTTTTGAACGAACGATTCACAATTTCCGTAATTATTTCTAGTGTGTGAGGCAGAGTTAATAAGAGCATGTCGAGGGAAATTCTGTCTGAACCTACTGCATTTGATTTTAAAGACTTTATGGCTTTTGCGACTTCCGCCATTGTTACGCACTGAAAGTTAAAAGAGGCTGAACAATATCTGTGGAATTCGTAAAAAGTGATTTGGGAAAGCGTGACAGTAGCAGGACCAGGTACTTCCAAAAAATAATCATTGATTTTTTCTGGACAACGGAGAGCCAAAGGAAGCATTACTTCATTTTTGGTTGTAAAATTAACATTTTCTTTTAGGTGTTTCCACATTACCTTCGGCTTATCAACGTTAGCAGTAATATAGTACTTGAAATAAGCATTTTTTTCAGCATATAAAGCAGTTGTGACGACACTTTTGAGGTCTTTATAAAATAGCTTATGAGCATCTGATCCCGACTTACGCGCTCGTTCCTGTGCCTCATTACGCTTTCTCATCATTAACCTGACTGTGTATGTCACCCATGGATGCGAACGACCTTTAATGACTACAGTTTTTAATGGTGCATGTACGTCAAACAAATGTAATATATTTGCTGTGAACTGCTGTGTAATATAATTAACGTCGGTGAGCTGCCTTACTGTCTTCCAATCGATAGCCAATAGATCGTTATTGAACTGATCAAAATCAATATCTTTTAACGGCCTATAAATGATACGTTTTAATGCGATGGGATTTTTACGGATATTTAGTCTGCATGTTAAAAGTGAGTGATGACTTAATTCTTTGATGTAGTTGACTTTCACTTGGATTATTGGGGCGTCGGTACATACCAGATCCAAAAGTGTAGAGCTATGATCTGTAAAGTGTGTAGGCTTATCCACGTATTGAGTTAAGTTATGAATTTGAAGAAAGTCTAAAATTATTTTGTAATCTCTATGATGCGTGTTTAAGAAATCAACGTTGAAATCACCGAGCAAAAATGTGTATTTGTGTAATGTGAAGGATGACAGGGAATCTGTGAGCGCGTCTATAAATAGCTGTAGAGAGAGCCATGGCGGGCGATAAGCAGTACCGATTATTATAGATTGACCGTTTACATTTGTACTTAGCCACATTTGCTCCACTAGTGGCGTTATCGGGTGCGACAGCACTCGCACGCGCATCTCCTTACGCAGCAGAAACCCAACCCCTCCCCCGCGGGACCTGACGCCGGCCGGCCGGGGGGTGTGTATGAGCCTATAGCCAGGGACGCGAGGAGCGCGACCCTCCTCTCCTTTCCTCAACCAGGTTTTATTTAAGGCCAGTACATCTAACGGGTGATCCAACATTGCAGCAATAAACTCATCGTGCCTGGTACCCAGAGATCCAGGATTAAGAAAACCTAAAGTCATAAATTTTGATTTTATCATGATAAAATTCGTATGTCTTTAACCGATAATATTGTAAATATATTCGCAATAATATTTGTGTTGGCACTAAATAACAAATGATTCGCATGTGGTCGCCTTTTCATATTAGAATAGTAATATATGGTGTGACAAATATGATACACCTTTCTTTTTAGTAGTAAAATTAGCAAATATTTTATAATTACACACATAGTAATACAATAGCTTAAAAAGGACACTATGGATTGTAAATAACATTTATTATATTTAAAATAATACATTGTACATTTTATATTTTTCACAAAATTATATTTATAATATTTAAAATGGAATATAAACGAATAATTAGAATAATACGTATAGAATACTTCAGGTTTGGTTTTCCTTGCAAATAATATGAATAACTGATTAATTGCAAATAAATAGCTAATTAAATAAATATTGGTAGTAGAATTTACGATAATATAACCCTTCAAATTATTCACCATACTGCACATCAAGAACATCAATTTCCACACACATTTGCTTTGCTTGTAAAGTAAATATGCCAAAAAAATGAGTAAACTCAATATCAAAAGTAAAACGAAAACTGTAAAAGTCTTTAAAAGTATAAACAGACCGTTATTATTCACCGGGAAATTAAAATAAAACTTACGGAATGCGAATAAAAAAATCAACATTAAACAACAGGTTATTATACTACTTGTCGCCCTGAGGGGACGATGAGAAAACCTTCTCAATGTCCGATTCACATCGAATCCGAAAGGCCGGAGATCCTGGTTCCCGTCTAACGAATATCCGCCCCTGACGCGTCCATACGTAGCGAAATGACTTGGCCCTTGCCTCCAGGCGTGACCTCCGAAATAGTTGCCGGTTGTACCACGTAAGTCGCTCATTTATATAAAATCGGCGCGGTTGCGTCGCCGCGACGATGCCGCTCGTGTCCACATTCCGGCGCACGCGCGCGGCGCGCAGCAGCTCGTCGCGCAGGGCCCGCCGCGCCAGCCGCACCACCAGCGCGCGCGGCGGCCCGCCCCCGCCCGCAGGCCCCTCAGCGCTCGCCTCACGCCGCTTCCCGCTACGTTCAGCGAAAACAATATCATTCTGCTGTAGGGGCACACCGACTTTTTGAGCGATCGCCGTGACCAGATGTATCTCGTTTTCGCCAGGCTGCTCCTCTACTCCCGTGATCTCGACGTCTGTCAGGTACATGTCCTGGTCCCGGTCATTGAGACGGCTTTCCAGTTCTGATGCTACCCGAAAACTGGAACCCGCGGCCTCTATTTTGCTTTCGGCTTCGGCCAGGCGCTTGGCAATGTTATTGACTTTGCCCTCAACCGTCGTCAATCTATTATTCATCTCAGCCACGGTGGAGGTCAGGCTTAACATTTCTTGCCTGAATTTTGTCATCTCGGCGCGGTGGCTCGCGAATTCCTCGAGTATAGTTGCGAGTTGCGTTTGTATAGACTTTATTTCCTTTGTCATATTCATCTTTTCAGCAAGTGGTGGATTCGAATCGTGTTCGTCAGTATTCGGACTATTAGAGCTAGATGACGGCGGTGACACTGAGTGTTTCGTCTTACAGCTACTGCATTGCCAATTGGACGGCAGGCGAGCGTCGACTTTTATTTTCACACACTGGCGGTGGAAAGAAAGCCCGCAAGAGTTACATTTAGCGCTATCTGACGACAAAAATTTACCACAGCTGCCACATTTCGGAGCCATTATCACGAAAACTAACGTCGACTTGTAAATATAATAATAAATCAAATATAAAAATCACAAAGTCGAGTACGCGAGCGTTAGAGTCGGTAGGTAAACAAAGTAAACACAGTACGACAGGGCGTTGAACTTCTGTATGGTACTAAAATCACTTAAAAACCGCTACGCTGACTTTGTTTATGATTAAATAATTGCACAATCACAACTATACTGTCTATTTATACACTGTTTTAAGCTTAATGTTCACCAAAACTATTTTTAATACATGAAATAATACGGAGCCACTTGTTGTCACCACAAACAAAACTACCCTACCCCTATAATTTCGTTTGACGTTACTAAAATATCAACTGTTTAATTAGAGTAGTTAAGTAAACTTCGTCGGGAATTCACGAGGTTAAAAATTATGTATATGGGGGGCATAAAAATTTTAGAAATGTTAAGGTGGGGCATGGTCGCAACCTTTTTTAGGCATGGCCTAAAAAAGGTTGCGACCCATAGACGTCCCACTGCTGGGCACGGGTCTACAGACACTGCTGCGGGAGGTCTAGAGCATACTCCACCACGCTGCTCCAATGCGGATTGGTAGAGGATCCTTATCCGTATCTTTTACATACAGAATATAAATGATTTTTTTTTCTTTCCAGGTTCTTATTTAGTCAGCAGAGGCAACGATGAAACTTTAAAGCTGTGGGACCTGAGAAGCTTTAAGAAGCCCTTGAATGTATTTCCCAATTTGTTCTCCAGGTATGTTAATTCATTTACCTTCCATGATAGAAATAACGGCGTACAAACTTCCTTCTTTAGCTTACACTGCAGATAAATGTATGTATGTATATACACTGCAGATAAATGTATGTATGTAATAAATGTGTGTATGTAATGTACTCGGGAATTGTTTTTCTGTGTGTCCGCCACCTGCATCACAGGTCTACTGCTAGGGCGGGGGTGTGAGTGTGAAGCGTTTATTTATTTTGATAGTCTATCGTGACTTAGAGCTTAGCTTAGTGGTAGGTAATTATTGTAAATTAGCCATAAGGCAGGTTAGGCACCTGTGTAGGATTAGCTATTCATTCAAGGATCAATAGCTCATCCTTTGCTTTATATTAATCAGTTTAGAATAGCATTATATCTCTTTAAGTAGTTTGTAGTTACCTAGACTTTCGTTAAGCGTGTGTAATCACCTCATAGCGAAATAAATTATTTGAATTTTGAATTTTTTGAATTGATAAAACTTCTTTACGCACGTTTTACTTGGGGAGTAAACTGGTGAATGCGCGACGAGAGCGATACGAAAAGTGTGATCGCGCGAGGCGAAAATTAGGAGATATACCTAAGTTAGTCAAGATTGAAAGAGAGGGGTTAACATTTCGTATATTAGTGTAGGGGCAAAAGTCTCTCCCGAGAGGAGACCCGTGCCCAACAGTGGGACGTTGAACGGGTAGTGGTGGTAAGTAACATTGCATTTTAAACTGTTGCAGATACGAACAGACCGACTGCGGTTTCAGCCCAGACGATACCCTAGTCTTCACCGGAGTATCTTTAGAACGGGACGACAAAGTCGGCCGATTAATATTCTACAACAGCAAAACCTTCAAGCAAGTGTCTCAGATCGAGGTGACACAGTCCCACGTAATTAAGGCCGTTTGGCATGCCAAGCTAAACCAGATCTTCGTAGGCTGTGGCAACGGTGTTGTCAAATGTTACTATGATAACAAACGTAGTCTCCGCGGTGCCAAATTGTGTATAGTGAAGACGAACAGAAAGAAGGCTTCGATGGAGGTGGTCAGCTCTCAGCAGATAATAACTCCTCATGCCCTACCCCTGTTCAGGCAGGAGAAACTCAGGACGAGTAAGAAGAGAATGGAGAAGGATAGACTTGATCCGGTGAAGTCTCATCGACCGGACCTGCCTATTACTTCAGGACAGGGTGGGAGGGTAGCGGCTTCTGGGAGTACACTCAGCTCGTTCGTGATAAGGAACTTGGGGCTGAGCAAGAGGGTGGACGATGAACAGGATCCAAGGGAAGCTATACTGAAGTACGCGAAGGATGCAGAGGAGAATCCCTTCTGGGTGGCCCCGGCGTATAAGAAGACTCAACCGAAGCCAATATTTCAGGAGGGGGATGAAGATGGACCATCGGATGCTAAGAAACAGAAGTCGACTTGATTGTGCTTTTGAGATTGGAATGGTCAAAGTACAGAGAGGCAATGGAGTGCATGGACAGTGGACTTTCGAAGGTGTCAATCACAGAAATTAATCAAGATAGAACGGTGAACGTATAACCTGTGCCGCAATCTATATAAAATAATTAAAAATAAAAAAAAAAATATCTTGGACATTCTCACACAAGGCCATCTGACCCCAAAGTAGGCGCGAGCCTGTGATATGGGTGTCAGAGACTGATATACATACATCGATATTTTTAAATACATACTTAAATAGATAATATTAACATCCAGACACAGAAATATTTCACAAGTCACACGAATATTTGTCCTGAGTGGGATTCGAATTCGAACCCACGACTCCTGGTGCAACAGACAGGGTCACTACCGATTGCGCCAACGGGCCTGTCAAATATAAAAAGTCTATATATATAAAAAGAGAAGCTGACTGACTGACTGAATGACTGACTGAGTGACATATCAACGCAGGGCCTAAACTATAAGGGTTAGAAACTTGAAATTTTGCACAGGCGTTCTTTTTATAACGTAGGGGAGAACTAAGAAAGGATTTTTGAAAATTCACCCCCTGAGGGGGTAAAACGGGGGTGCAAAGTTAGTATGAAACTGCCGTTTTTGAAGTCAAGTGGGCTACCCGAACGCGGGCAGACGTCGTTAATGGGGCTAATTCTACGCGAGCGAAGCTGCGGGCGTCCACTAGTCTTTCAATATACTGCAAGATATCCCGCAAGTTCGGTCAGTGAGCGTCGATACTTCTTACGGTACGTTACGTTATCGATAGATTTGATTACAACTAAAACGAGTGTCACCTCACTAATTACTATATTGTGACGTCATAGTAGGCGGGACTTGGGCAGGGCTGAGGAAAAAATTGACACGTATGGTTTGTATCAAAATAATACGTGATCGCTACATCTTGATTAATTTCTGTGGTGACAATGGATAGAAAGAGAGTGATGAATGACGAATAAGTGATGTCTAGTCTGACTGTTTAAGAAAAACTTATTCACAAGATTTTATTAAACTTGCACTCAGGATACAGTTCTTTACCATAGGAACATGCAACGTTTCTTATTTCAGGTCAAATGCAACTTGAATTTAAATCAGTTCCTGTTATCTCACGAATGAAATATGACAATGATATTTTGCAGTTCTGATGACAATGCATTTTTAATTTAAGCTTATCATTAATTGCAGTCATGAACTGCTATTTTAATGGAGTATGAGAAAAAGCTAGTATACGAATATAGTATACAGTATCAGAAGTTATTTTCTCCTATCTGTACATGTAAGTCATAGAAACCCTTAGAAACTTGATAACTTTTATCATCATTAACTCACCAAACTATTTTTAACTCTTATTCATCTTATTTTTGAAGTTAGTACATTAGAAGTACATAATGTAAAATTAAGGGAATTTTAAAATCATCTTTCAATAGACAATTTGAAATAATATAATAGAATAAATATATGTACTAATATATAATATAATAGACAATTTATTTTGTCAACAGTTCAAATAAATGTATTCTTCACATACATTTTGTAGTTATCGTATAAACACCCTTTCCTAAATCTAATGTTTGTGGATAGGTGACCGGTAATGGCAAAATTTCATGAGCGCTACCGTGTTCAAAGTGCTCGTTAAGCCGTCGGTCCCGGTTGTTTTCAATGGTGGAAACAGTCGTTAAGCCTTGTCGAAGACCTTCGGGTGGCTTGGGAACATTCGACACTGGGTTGGCCACTAAACCCTCCACCGGTCCGCATTGGAGCAGCGAGGTGGGAGTAGGTATGCTCTAGACCTCCAGAAGCAGTATCTGTAAGAGACCCATGACGTGACATGAGAGCAACCCAGGGTTGCAGCAGCACATGATGAATTGACCAATTCACAGGAATACAAAGGATACTGCGTGGTGAAATTTTTCTAGCGTGTTCTGAACGAGCACCCTTATTGCGGGTAAAATAAATGTCATGGACATTCTCACACACGGCCATCTGACCCCAAACTAGGCGCGAGCCTGTACTATGGGTGTCAGAGACTGATATACATACATAGATATTTTAAAATACATACTTAAATAGATAATAGACACAGAACAAACAAATGTTTGTCCTGAGTGGGATTCGAACCAACGACCCCTGGCGTAACAGGCAGGGTCACTACCGATTGCGCCAACGGGCCCGTCATATAATAAAACGCATTTGATTATTTATATTATATAATTTCCTATGCTACTTACACAATAAACTCTTAACTTAAAACTTAACTTAAGCTTGCGCTTCTATGCTCTCTGGTTCCTTCACTGCGAACGGGTTGATCGGTGATCTTGCTCGGTTCTGAAAAACATTTTTGTTTTAAAAACTTATATTTAACTTGTATGTATGTATGTGTACGAGTATGTATGTCCTGGAATCTTGCAATGAATATTTCACCCACTTCCACTGAAGCTATCGAGCTGAAATTTGACACACATATTTGGTTCCGATGACATATATAATATGGGTGTCAGAGACTGATATACATACATACATAGATATTTTTAAATACATACTTATATAGATAATAACATCCTGACACAGAGCTCTCCATAAATAACATTATGGAGAGCTCAGGCATGCAGGTTTCCTTCACGATACAGCAAGTGACATTTAATTTTTTAAATAGCATGTAGCATCGGAAAGCAATTGGTGCGTACCGCTTGGGATTGAACCCGGACCGCTCGAGTGAGAGGCGAGTTTGATAGCCACCGGGCTGTCACCACTGTATTATATGCTACTAAGGTTTCTAACACAATTCATCATCAATCGTTCACAATTAAATCATCATCAATCATCACCACAGGTTCTTCCCCGTGGTTCTTACCAGTTTCTTAGCCCTGTCGGTGAGGATGGTGAACGCGAAGTGGTTGAGGTGCACTCCGGAGGGCAGAGCTACTCCCTGGAACCGGTACAGCTGCCGGACCTCGCTATCTGGGCCTCCTGGGGCACAAATCAATATAATCGAATATTTTTACCCTCCTGGGTCACAGAAATATCAGATACAGAGATTTCTTTCTACATAAATAATGAATGTATTTATTTGCAACTAGTGGACGCCCGCAGCTTCGCTCGCGTGGAATTAGACATAACAATAGATTCGTTTACACCTAGTACTATATAGCCTATTTCACTCAGTGACGATGAAGCTTTCAAATTATGAAAGAATTTTTTAAATCGGGCCAGTAATGTTTGTGTGAAAACATAACAAACAAATCTTTCCTCTTTATAATATAGATATTACAATATTTTTCTTTCTCTTTATAACATAGATATTATAAAGAGGAAACATTTGTTTCTAATGTTTACACAAAAACTACTGGACCGATTTCAAAAATTCCTTCACCATTACAAAGTTGAAACTTCACTGAGTGACATAGGCTATATAATACTATTAGGTGTAAACGAAACTATTATGTCTAATTCCACGCGAGCGAATCTGCGGACGTTAGTGGACGTAGTAGTAGTATCATACTACAGTATGCTCCATATAAAATGTTTCAAAATTTTCAAATAACTATCTCAGATAGGCAAATCTATCCAAAGATAGTTTATTAATTTCGGCCGTTAATCTCTTACCGGCAAGCTTGTGTACGGATGTGATGGATACGCGTCCGATCTGGCCGGTGTGGCTGACCATGGGCCCGCGGGAGATGTCCACGTGCTGGCCCACCTTGTACAACGTCACCTTGCCTGCAACACACGGCTTTATAGTGTAGTGCATTTTTTCCCAACGCGGGGCCCACGCCCCACAGTGGGGCAATTTGATTGTTAAGGGGGGCAATTTAAAAATGGACTCGACAACTTTCGCTTTGAGTTATTCAAATGCAACGCTAGATATCGGTGACAAATTTAACAAAAAAAGTCAAATTCTTAAAAAAGTTCTGCAAATAATTATTAGGTATAATTTCGTTTGACGATACCAAAATATCAACTGGGTATTTATAGTACTTAAGTAAACATCGTCGGGTATTCGCGAGGTTTATTTATTTATTGATTTAAATTAGGCACACCAACATTTGATACACGAAACAGTATAAAAAAACAGTATAAATAAATGTTGCAGTCGTGAACATACAATTACAGGTGAGCACAACATTCACATTGTTACGCTCAGTTAAAATTTTGAATTTGAACTTTACTTTGAGGTTAAAAATTATGAATATGGGGGGCATACAATTTTAGAAATGTTAAGGTGGCCTAAACAAGGTTGGGAAACACTGGTATAGTGGATCACCACCACAACCCTTTCGTTGTGGCCTCGAACTCTTCCTCGCTCTCTGGGCGACTTTGAGCTTATGAATGAGACCGACGGTCAAAGACCACGTTTTGGATCCATAAGACAATGACAACAAACTGTTCGAACATTCGTCTGCAACCAATGACCTCAACTAACCAGTGCTTTTAGCGATGCTCGGTATCTGTCCCGCCTTGTGCTCGTCCCCTGCAAACATCTCGCTGGCCAGTGCCTCCTCCACCTCCAGCCGGCGCACCGGCAGCCGCGCGCGGCACAGCCTCACGTACTCCGCGCCCAGCGTATGCAACACTCGTCTGCAACCAATGTCCTCAACTAACCAGTGCTTTTAGCGATGCTCGGTATCTGTCCCGCCTTGTGCTCGTCCCCTGCAAACATCTCGCTGGCCAGTGCCTCCTCCACCTCCAGCCGGCGCACCGGCAGCCGCGCGCGGCACAGCCTCACGTACTCCGCGCCCAGCGTATGCAACACTCGTCTGC
Source organism: Carterocephalus palaemon (assembly GCA_944567765.1). Taxonomy (NCBI): domain Eukaryota; kingdom Metazoa; phylum Arthropoda; class Insecta; order Lepidoptera; family Hesperiidae; genus Carterocephalus; species Carterocephalus palaemon. The sequence goes on from OX155663.1 coordinate 1,509,869, forward strand.
AACCAATGTCCTCAACTAACCAGTGCTTTTAGCGATGCTCGGTATCTGGCCCGCCTTGTGCTCGTCCCCTGCAAACATCTCGCTGGCCAGTGCCTCCTCCACCTCCAGCCGGCGCACCGGCAGCCGCGCGCGGCACAGCTTAACGTACTCCGCGCCCAGCGTGTGCAGCTCCTGGTGGTTCGGAGACCAGTCCTCCAGGGTTGGCAGGTCCACGTCGTAGATGAACGAACCGCTTCGGACTGGGCGTGGGCAGGATATAATAGATTTTTTTAAGGATTTTATTTAACTTCACTCGAATGTATGTATGTATGTATGTATATATATATATTTATGTATGTATGTATGTCCTGGAATCTTGCAATCAATATTTCACCCACTTCCACTGAAGCAATCGAGCTGAAATTTGGCATACATTTTTTTTTTTTATGGATACAGAATAGCAAACGAGCTTGCAGCACCACCCATCCGCTGCCGCCCATGACAACTGTTCTTGGTTCTGATGACAATGCATGAAAAAAATAAAAAAATAAAAAGCTCTTTTTTTTAAATATTTTTAATTTTACCACTTATTTTATTGTTGAATTAGGGTTTTTGATATTACACATAAAAAGAATAAATAAATAAATAAATACAAACTAAGGATTAATATACTTTGCCAACAATCCGCAAACAAAAATGTGTGGTGGTGTATACCTCTCTCCCTCCCACGCAGTAAGCATGCACACCAAAAGATATCTGAACTCACTATCTGGTCCAGGAAAGCTGTGCAGTTTGACCGGAACAGTTTGCTTGAAGGCGATTGTTGCGCACGCGCCCAGCACCAGCGAGCACGTCCGCCAGAACGCTTTGTTCACCTGCTGCGGCTCCGCTGTCGTGAAATTTTGGAGCTGGGGACACAATGTATTCAATTAATTGTGTCCTAACGCTAACGCCCCCGCTGTAAGCCTAAGCCTGTTTTGCTGTGGCGGGCACAGATAGAAAAGAACGGTAGATATTGGCTGTGTTAGTGCTTGTTCACGTTGACTCGCGGGCGCGGTGGCGTGCGCGGTCACGAAATATCAAACATATGACGTGATATGCAAGTGTTCACGTACGAAAAGCACGTGCGGTCTAAGTAGCGGGCAAACTAGCGACAAGCGGGCGCGGCGAGCTCGCGGCAGTGCAGTATTAAACGCGTGAGACGTTTGTGTCAGTCGACTAGACTAGCGTCGGAGCGCGCGATTCACTCGCGACATCAGGTAAGTTCAACCCGTTTGAACTTTTACTCGCGCAAACGCCTGGCGGTTTAATGTGAACACGGGCTCGCATCGTCTACCGCGTCCTCACCCGCCGCCGCGCGTTCCTACGTGAACAAGCACTTAGGTATGTTTGAACTACCTATTAACTAACTACATCTCGCGGCACGAAAGTTAAGCTTTGAACAAAATCCGGAGAGAGTAGCTGCGCATGGAGAATCAGTTCGGTGGACATTTTACGGCTGGCTAGCCAATCAGCGCTTACAATTGACCCCGCTCGCCTCGCACTCTAGCTGTGGGAAAGGCCCTAGCCCAACAGTGAAACGTCTATGGGTTGTAGCTAATTGAAAATCTAAATAAACATTAATTGATTTATTCATTCAGTGTATTTATAATGTTCGGAAATAAGTAATAAATAGTAAAACACAATTTAACGTAACAACGTTTTATTCAGCTAAGGAGCTCGTGTCAGTTTGTACTTGACATTATAAACTGAATGTACCTGTAGTGTTTGTGGTGCCCATTGGGTAAATAAAACACGCCTTTGATCACTCAATAGGTGAAGTAGGTAATGCGTCCGGCGCACGTCCGAACTTGCTCACAGCTAGCTAACTGTCTAACTAACAATTTTGTTTTTGTACCAACAGCATGTTTGATGTAGTTAGGTCACCGTGAATTATATTATTCTCATGTAATTTCCGGACGGTGTGACCAATTTTAAGGGCTATTACATCTAGATATTTTTGACTGTCACCTGAACCGGTCCGCATACGCTACAGTACCCACATTAGTAACGCATTATTAATGAATAACGTACAATGTTACCTACATTGTACGTTATTCATTTATATATAGATTTTATATCTAGATATTTTTAGATAGAAATGTTTATATATAACAGTATTTTTAACTCACTTCTAAGGTGCAGTTCTCCGTTAGAGGCTTGTGCATGTCCCAATAGACAGCGCCGTCCAGTAGAGCAAGAGCACTTGTGTCTGCATGCCACTCACTTAAATCTGAAATAAAGAATAATATATTTTTATGATCCACAATAAACATTACTTAGCTACAAGCTACAACCCATAGATGTCCCATTGGGTATGGGTGCGATAATTTTACCACCTATTCCTACACTGCAATTATTATCAAGGCTAGTTATTATTTTAGTTTTTAAGCAGAGCCAGGTTGGAGAGAAGATTCAGATGAGAATTCATGGAAGAAATTTTTATGGTACATCTTAAGAATGTAGTTTACTAGGACATTTACAATAGAATATTACAATTTTTTATTTTTTTTTATTTAAAGATCACCAACATAGTAAACAAACAAACTAGCAGAGCCTTAAAATTAATAATGTACAAGCAAATAAAACCATAGTGCCCTAATTATAAGCAATTACAACATGCATAGTAACAGACAAGATTAATGAATTGTAACAACTTTTATGATCAAAAAGTGAATACTGACATAAGCCTATTGTGATAATGTCATTTGGATTCTAAGCATCACAGGTGAAAAGTGGGGATGAAGTAGCTTAAGGTGCTATTGAATCGCTTTTACTCACGTTTAGCACAGTCGTAGGGTGTAGAAATGCCTCTGTTCATAACAAGTGTACAGTTGTCCGGATGCCCCTTGTATTGCACTTCTATCTTCTCTATCCTGCCGATTTTCTCTAATTGCCTCTTCTCTTCCAGCTCAAAGAGATGATGGCGGCGTTCCGTGGTTTCTTGTGTGCTTAAATATCCTAAAAATATGCAAATATGTAAGTATTTGATCACAGGTTCATTTTTTTATACGTTTATAGAAAACATTGTAAATGCTTACTTATAACAGAAAATGTTTTGGCGGCATTCTGTCTGTATGAAGACCGAGTCAACAGAAGTAATTGGTGGTTCATTTTTGCGTTAGGCTATTTTAAATTGATCGGTAAAATTGTAAACACTATTTTTACAGGTTATGAAATGCATGAATGACAGAGTGAGTGACAGACAGATGACAGACAGCTGAGACCATGAGGCAAAGAAATTGGAGCTGTCCATTAGCCTAATTTCTTTGCCCTGCTGTGACCGTAAAGAACAATTGTTCGAGAAATGACGATATACCGGTAACCCGGTAAGGAACTACTACTTTCATGGAGTTATCACTCAGTATAAAAAATAGTTAGCATCATTTTTTTAAACATGTTCTATCTTTAAGCAATAGCAATACGCATTGACGTAGGTACATGCGACACAGCCAATACGAACAAACGCGCAAAGTTAGATTACGACTACCATTGAAAAGTAGAAATAAAAACAGCTAGCCCAAATAAGTTTACAGTACAGTTCGTATTTTCCATTATAACTTCGGTATTAAAACATTACTTCTACATGCAATTTATATGTACGGTGTAGCATTGCTTGATACATTCTATTTTATATTCTTACTTGGAGCTTGAGTCTCCAAAAAAAAAGAAAAATGTTTTTGGGAATGACTGGAAGAATGTGGATTTTAATGTATTTTTAACATGTTATCCACATAATTTTAATTAAATTTTTAAATATTTATAAATTTAATATTATAATGATGGCTAACCAGTTACTATTATACAATTTATTTTGCATATATGTAGTCTGAGAATGCAAGAATATTGTCACAAACTTTTAAAGGGTATAAATGAGAGTAATACACAAAAATAATTGATTTTTTAATTACAATAAAATAATTTTATATATTCTATCCTATCATAGTTCTTTTCCGGCCTCTTGCTCGAACCTCTTCAAACTTGCTTATAATTTCCTTAATGTTATTTTTGCTATAACTTTTATATGCATCAAGAATCTTCCCAAACAAGTCGGGGTAGTCATTATGTGTACTTATTAAAGCTCTTTCTAGAACATATAAGTCAACACCTTTATCTTCTGTACTAGATTCAACGTGAGATAAACCAAAATCTATCATAACTAAATCTATGTCTTCAACATGCCTCCAATCAGGATCATGGACACAATTTTGTTTTTGTACCAACAGCATGTTTGATGTAGTTAGGTCACCGTGAATTATATTATTCTCATGTAATTTCCGGACAGTGTGACCAATTTTAAGGGCTATTACATCTAGATATTTTTGACTGTCACCTGAACCATTTTCTTGTTTAACTATGTTTATGATGAAGTCTTTGACAGTAATGCTTTGTTCAAAATGCTGCATGTAAATACGCCGGCGCTCAAAATCTACTAAATAAATACTTGGCGTTTTCACATCTATAGTTTTGCATCTGACTATAGCTCTTGCCTCGTTTTTAATACGCTCCTTAGTAATAGCAGCGTCCAAATCCGCATGCCGGTATGTTTTCTTAAATCTCTCCTTGATTAAGGTTGGTTTACCTAGATAGTTGCAGATATATAACTTAGCTTCAGCTCCCTGCTTAAGTAATTTTAGGTTTTCACACATTTCAGTGCTATCAAGTTAACCTGTAAAGTGTTTCAATTATGAGAAGTTGACTTTTGGAAAAGTATACTTTGTATTCGGAATTATTTTATTTATTACCATGAAGTTTGTGAAATTGATCTAAACCTTATAGTTTAAATATGAAACCATTTCTTAATTATACTCTCGTAGACCTAATTATTTTCAAATAGCTTTAATTAATTCAAATTCATCAAAACAAAAACATGAAATCGGTTTACTTGCCTTGCCTTGCTTGCTTATGATGACATTGACATTTGTGTCAACTGTTACTGTCAGATTTTTTTGATGTTTCCAGGAAAAAAATTGAAAAATTTACAGGATTCCTGTCTGTCTTATTCACTGATAAAGGGGTCTTTACACTAACCATGTTATTCATAATCATAAGGAATAAATAAATGCTGTTTCACTCAAGAAAAAAAAGCAATGCGATTGCTGGTATGATACATAAAAATAATAAGGTATTTAGTAGGTATGTAAGCAAGTATGTAATGAATAACATAATAATTGTTGTGATTTAAAATAATAAAGCAGTGTTAATTTACTGCAAACGGAACGTAATAGATAACAGCATGTTGCATGTTTAATTAATAAATGTGTAGACAGACAATTATGTCGTAGCGAAGCCGCACCTGAATTAGATATAGCTGTCATCTAAAGCTGTATCAACTTTCTATAGTGATACCTATTTGTATATTGTTCACTCACTGGAGAGTAAGGGAGGCTGTGTGGGCGTCTGAACTCTGAAATTGGTTGTTGCACCCGTGCCGGCCGGCGGCGCGACGTATTAACGCCTTAACGCTCAATTCAGCCAAATATTTAATGGAAACAGTGTTTTATATAACATTTCAGTGTTTTTAATACTTTAATATTTAATAAAATAGCAGTAAGGGACTAAAATCTAGTGGTCTAGCACTTTAGGATAATTTTATTTAGAAAGAGGATCCCAGTGAGCAGATTTTTTGTGTGATTTTTAATTTGTGAGAAAGATGTCGATGGAAGGCTTGGAATACGAGACCATCGTGCAGAATGGGCCCAAAAAAGTAAGTTATTTTTTATCGTAGCCTTTTCCTGTGATGCTTACATGAATGCTTAGTCATGCAGCCGCTCCCGTTGATACATTACTACTCAGCGTAAAAATTTATATAGTGTAGTGATGTCCTGTAGGCTCAATGATGTCTGAATTATTGTAACTAATGAAGTAAATAAATACCTACATATTAAAAATAAATAAAATGTAAAATTAACATAAAACATGGGTACGTTACTTAGATTGAAATGTGAAATATTTAATAAGAAAAATCTAGTATTTACAGTTGTTGTTGTTTGACAGATTATAAAATATGTGTTAAAAATATTTTTATTTTTAAATCTACAAACAAAATTTTAAATTGTATTTAATACTGCGGATACGTTTTCAATTTGAATAAATGTAAAATTCGAATTACGAAATGTTAATAAAAATAGGTCTCCAATACATACTTTGGGCGCCATGGCAGCGTACTGTACTTACATATGTAATACATACATACACCTTGGCATGGGCACCGCGCAAAAAGGTGCAGCTTTAATAAAAATAAATGCATAATAAATAATAACATAACGTCCCTATAGCTACCTGCTATTTGATACGCATATTATCTACAACCTAAACCAAGTCCTTTAAATGTAAATATTTACAGACGATTAATAAAAATACTGCTTTTTTCAATATAAATGTAGATATTTAACTATTATTATAAAAACTGTATTTAATGCGCTGTTATTTCACATATAAAAAATTTATTATTTCTCCGTGTTTTCGTGATCGATATCGTATTGAAATATTTAACTTACATCCATAAATAAATCATTTAAGCCGTAAATAATATGAAGTATAGATAAAATGGTTATTTACGACATACGACAAAATGTGTGTGGATATTCGAGGGGTGTCCTGCGCTGAAGAGAGAAGAGGTGTTCTATATGTCTGGGTGCATTTTCGCAGATGTAGTGGCAGGGAGAAACGCCCATAGTCCGGACGGGCTAACGATTGATTTACTTGAATTTAGAACTGTTTTGTAATTAATTCGTGTGCTTTTAACTGCTTAATGTAAATGCTTTTAACGGAAATGAAATAAGTATAAGAAAGTTATTTTAAGCTAAATTTACCTTAGGTATTGAAGCGGAAAGTCAAAATATGGTTACAGGACAAGCGTAAAATTATTCATTATGAAATTACTTCATAAACATACTTTTTTATTTTTTTTGTACATATAGGTATCTGTTTAATAAAAAAATTAAGGAAATTCAGTTCAAGTTCCTACTTATTCGATGCGAAATGGTAAATATGTACCTACAGTGCATTTCAAAATTTTACGCAATCTATCTGAATTATTCTTTCTTTATAATTGACATATCTCTATTACTCTATAAACAATTTCATATTTATAATTACATATATTCAAAAGTGGTCAAAATTAATTACCATCTCTACAAAAATCAGATATTATTATGCCACATCACGTTTACGGTAATTAAGTTCTTATTAACTTATCAAAATAAATTTACCGTAGTATTATTTATCTACAATGAGCATTATTAAGTACCAATACTTATTATTAATTTTCAAGCAAAATGAAGTCGCTTTCATTCACATTCTTCGTCATACCTCGGAAAAATGTTCACACAGCGAGAATTTTTTGTGAATAAATTAAAAAGAAACATGTTGTAATTACAAGGTTATTGCAGACACTAATTATACCTACTGGCTATTCATAAACGCAAACAATATTATCCCAATGGAACAAGAATCTTACTGTAGTAAAGAAACATAGTAGTTAAAAACATTTTGTCGGTTCGCGAATTTTTTGTCAACTCCCATCGTGAAAGTTATTTGCTATTGTAGCGACTTTACCAATAGATAAATTTACTTTATTTGATCTTACTCATGTTGAAAATGCGAAAGTTTTGGGATAGTTGGATGTTGGACGCAAAAACTGCACGAGTTTATTAAACTATCGTAAATAATAATAGCTTTGAGATCAGAAAATGACATAGGTTACTTTGAAAAACTTTTGTTAAAAAGAAGCCTTGAGATAATGTTTACTGTGATTTATTAACACGAAACATTTATTCACACGGGACAGCATGTATTCACATAAGGATACAAAATTAACATACAAAAATAAACAAAACAATACAAACATGCAGGAAAATCATTTCGTGATGATGAATTTTTTCATCTATGCGGTGCCGCACCGACGCAATGCGTATTTCATAAAATATCACTATTAATTTATCCTATTCAGTAAAGTAACATTGCTATGTAAATAATATTTATTATTATTTAGATATTAGTATAGTTAAATTTAAATTGAGGCGTCATAATTAAGTTCAAATTGGAATCTAGTAAGATTAGTCAACTACATTGCTTGTTTGTTATGATTTCAATCGCGTTTCATATTGTGTGACCTGACTCACGATACTGTTCCGCTACAAATCGCTAAAAATCGAATAACAATAGCCTGTGAACTGTATTTCAGACACGGACAGTGAACGTATTAAGTTTCGTCTTTGAAAAATATCTGATTGATTTCATAATTGCTTTTATACCTAGCACACTAACCCCCTTATTAAAACTATTTTAACTATACAATCATATTCGTTTAAACTCAATTCAGAATTTGACAGGTGTCAAAACACTTTATAGTTAGAATAGGCTTAATAATTTGTTATGAATAAGACCCGTTACGTTACCGATACGTTCGTTTTACAGATGTGTACTTGTACACATCTGTAAAAAAATCGTATTTCAGAGTAAAAGCGTCAAAGTTACAACACAGTTAGTACACAGTAGTTTTAATTAAGTAAACAAAACATTTTTATTCTTAAATACTAAACATGTACATATAAAACAAAAACGATTATTATAAACATTAGTATATATTTTTTTATTACATAATAAAATTATTTGTTGTGATTCATTGCTTACAAAATGACAAGTGCCTCACGTTAATAAGTGTATAATTTTAATAATTCTCAAGCACGGACAGTGTGCCTGCAATACAATTATTAAAAAAATTGATATACCTACGGCTAGTCTCATTTCCGGTTTGTCTATTTTTTATTGCAGAGGGAGGATTACGTATACCTACTTTTAACAAAGATTTTTAACTAGGGAATTCATAGCATGTGTCGTACTTTAACAATATAATAATATGAAGGAAACAATAAAATAACTACCGAGTCAGAAGAAAATAAGTCCGAAAATGACGCACTCACGCTCAAATACACGATGTAAGCCTCGCTCGGAGTGCAGTGTGCAGTCAACATGATTGCCGCGTTCATTTTAAAAATGGCTGCTTGAATTCCTCTATTTTAAAACCAGGCTTACATTTTTTTAATTGTCTCTGATAATTGTAATAATGATCTTGTATCAAATTGCAAAATTTTATTCCCGCTATTTATTCAAATAAAAATTATAATAATAATAATTATGTGAATATTTATATGATTTTATTATTAATTATTAGTACCGTAGAATATAAGTAGTGTATGTGTACTGTACCTGCTGGTGGACCTCCGTGGCATTTAAAAGACGTCCCACTGCTGGGCACGGGTGGGAGACCAGCTGCGGGAGGTCTAGAACATACTCCACCACGCTGCTCCAATGCGGATTGGTGGAGGTCTGGTACCTAGCAATTTTATAACAGGAAAATTACCTGAATTTCGGGATTAACTAACATCGCCTCCCTTGTAGACTTTTGTGCCTTTCGAAATCACAGCTTTTGTGTGGAATCCATACTAATAAAATGTTACAAATGCGAAAGTAACTCTATCTGTCTGTCTGTCTCACTTTCACGCTTAAATTACTGAACCGATTTAAATGAAATTTGGTACACAGTCTAGCTAGAGCCTGAGAAAGGACATTGGCTATTTTTTAAATTGGAAAAAAGTGTTGTAAAGGGTTGAAAAGGGGGATGAAAGGTTGAATGAAAGTATTGTCATTTTCAGAACTAGAATCATACAATTTATATTTTAGGCTGTTGATTAGATATTAATAAATATGGCATACCTATGTCTAATTTCACGCGAGCGAAGCTGCGCGTGCACTATTATTTGAAATTTTTAGCGCAGTAGAAAACAGGATTAATATTTGCAGACCTGGATCCACCTCCACCTGATAAGTAGGTAGGTACTTAAGATTTGAATTCGCAACTAAATTCCATTACTAAGCGTAGGTACGATTGCTTATCTCATTAACTTTGATAATCTATTATCGTCACACGTAATTCCCAGTAAATTTGTTTAAGTTGTATCTAATCATAACATAACTATCATCAATGCAACGGAAAGCGACTCAATTCTATGAAAGTCCTGCCATCATCGCCTGTTTAAAGGTCCTATATTACATTGGCATTTCTACCTTCTTTGACCTACATACTACATTTCTATTATTCTTTGATTCTACTCGTACATACAGTGATAGTCAGACATTTATTTATTTAATGCAACACAAGTCTGCAAACTTACAGCAGCACGCTAAGGCTTTCACAAGCCCAATGGGTAGCGTCCATAGCCCAATGGCTCGCGTCGATTCAATGTGATCAAAAGAGTTAAGCGACGGAGGGCGCGGTCGGTTTGTGGATGGGTGACCGCTAGTGGCTAAATTTCATGGACGCTACCGTGCTAAGGAGGGCACGTAAAGCCGTCGCTCCCGGTTGTTTTCAGTGGTGGAAACAGTCGCTAATCCTTCGGGTGGCTTGAGAATATTCGACACTGGGCTGGCCACTAACCCCTCCACCAATCCGCATTGGAGCAGCGTGGTGTTGTTTGCTCTAGACCTCCCGCAGCTGTGTCTGTGGGGGAGACCCGTGCCCAGCAGTGGGACGTCTATGGATCGCAGCGAGTACGTAGTACAAAATCATTCAATGATGGCAATACCTGGATAAGGCTCGCCACCTGGGGACCTTAACATAACTGGTGAAGAGTGGGTGGTATACACCTCTGCCTGCACCCTTCGAGCAAATACAGGCGTGATGTTATGTTATATTATGAAATAATAATATTATTTACTTATACTGTAGTTAGATTTCATGTAAAATTGTAGCCACATATTTAGTGGACGAGACTGGCTTCAGGTACTCAGCTCACGCTTCACTGGAAGTCAGGGCTCATTTTTATGTAACGTTTCCTTTACAATAAATACATAATATTTAAGTAAAATAATAAACTATTCTTATTGTTAAATATCTGCCGCGGTCGGGATTCGAACTGTGGACCCGCTGTACGATAGTCAGGGTCACCCACCACATGCCACCGAGTCGTCAACACGATAACGATAGTTGTGTGTGTGTGTTCAAACAAAACGTAACTTAGTGTGACCATGAGTCAAGACAGAACTTTAAATAAACGTAAAATAATATTTAATTAATCTGCTCGCACATTAATAAGATTAAGTAATTAAGCCATTTAGTAATAAAACTTAAAACTAATTTTTGTTTACTATTAATTACTTTTTCGAAATAATATTTCAAAAAAAATTTGTGCCAAGAAAAGTGTAAGTATGTACATTCAAAGATGATTGATTTTGATTTTGAAGGAGACTCTAATGAGTCTAATTCTCTAATTGGTCTGGCTCTGTAAGGAGTGGCAGTGGATAGGTGGAATGAAAACGGGTCTCACAGTTACATGCTTTTCCCAATGTTGAATGAATAAATGAATGGATGCATTTATTTGGTCAAGCATGTGTACATATTAGGTGTTAATGAAATATGTTTAGAACTACATAATGGTTATACCAGTGTACAAATATTTGGTATTATTTGTGCCCAGCAGCAGAAGCTACATTCTTTATCTCAAGAAATAACTTTACTTTTATCATTAGCTCAGTTAACATAATATATTATTAATATTTAATTTAAAATTTCAATGTTAATTTTAAAATGTCTTAATATGTTCATGTTTAAATAAGAGTGTTAGTCTGTGATGGATGGATGGATAACGACAGATTATAAACTGTACCTGAGTGTACGAATCGCATGGCAGTACACACCAGACGCCTCGGCCGCGGGTTCACAATCCGACCAAATCTTCGAGGGCGTCGACCCGCACCCACGCGCTTCGATTGATCCGATCTAGTCTATTGGTGAATCTGTGGTGACTCTGACTCTACTTATCTATGATTAATTGTTTCCCTTCATAATTATCTACTCTTTAAATATTTTTTCTGCGCCTTGACCAGTACATATAGTATTTTTTTTATCAAAAATGCATCGAACCATATAACCATTCGTTATGGTTCGATGAGCGCCCCTTCTATGGAAGCATAGGAAAGTAATGGGGATATGTATTCTGGAAATTAGGTGATATGAAATGTTTACGGGTACTATTCGGTTATACAGCAAACAAAAGTAGCCTACAAAAAAAAAAGAATGTTTATGATAATTAATCTGACCACCTTGTCGAAAGTCGGTCGGTGTTAATTTTTCGAATAAATTTGATTCTTGATTGCATTTTTTTTACTGTATAGACGTACCTAAGACTAACAAAGAGCAAGAATAACACTTAATTAACTTCTAAAGTACACACATACTATATTAATGTACCTACTGTCAGTCACAACCAAAAATAGTTACGTTTGTTTTAATTACGTATCATGTATTAATTCCTAGTGAGAATAATAGAGATAACAATAGTTTCGTTTACACCTAGTAATATTATATAGCCTATGTCACTCAGTGAAGATGCAGCTTTCTAATGGTGAAAGAATTTTTGAAATCGGTCCAGTAGTTTTTGTGTGCAAACATTACAAACAAATCTTTCCTCTTTATAATATTAGTATAGCTAGTACATATAGATTTACCGCTGTATTTCAAAGTTAACACTTTAATATCTCGTCTTGCCCTATACCTCATTCTCCATGTACTCACTGTTAGCGACGGTGTTCTCTGTATAAAAACATCACTAAATTAATTTAAATTGAGATACCATTTTCAAGGTGTAAAGAGTATCGTATCAAAAAAGCTCCAAAAAAGGCGATAAAGTAAAACTTAATCCATTGAGTTACATGTCGCACGAAAGCTCACGATTGCATCACACCTACCTTGTCCTGGGACCTGACCAGTGACCAGTCAACCTTAAGCAGTGAAAACAGGGTCACAGGCAACCCATTACACCGATCATGTAACTTTATCCACGCACCATGTGTGAAATATATAAAATAAAAAGTGTGTTCCTTGATTTGTCCTTCTTCTCCTCAACTGATGGATCGATGTGATTTTTTGCATAGATCTAGTATACGCCCTGGAGAGTGACATAGGCTTTTTACTCCGGATAGAATAGTTCCCGTAAAATTAATAAAACCAAAGACATATAAACAGAAATTTCAAATTAACGACTTACTCGTAACATTTCCAATGTTGCTGCATTATCTGTGCAAAAAGGCGTTCACTCAGCATAATGCAGTGATAAGCCGCAACGCTGATTTTCAGTTCGGTCAGTCAAATTTTGAATTTCATTAAATTCTTTATTTCTTACACAGAACAGATAAAACCTCTTTTATCTGTTCTGTGATTTCTTATGTCAACGATTCACTTCCTACATTGAAAGAAAGAAAGAAAATTAATTAATTTCGTATGAACTGCATTACAAAAATAAATGAAAAAAGGAATTCAAATTAAATTAAAGGAAAAATGCAGTCAAATCTATACGAAAATTTACATTCAAAGGCTTCATTCGATTCATTACCTCTAGGTAATGACTCTCTCTAGACGAAGCACTAAAACGACAGAATTAGTCTGCTAATCCTGTCTTAGCCTAAGGATTATCTTTAGACTGACGCTTTGAACTATCCTTTCTCCTTTCTCCTGTTTTGGTGTGGTTTCCAGTTACACTTCTTTAGAGGCGACCATCATAGTCCTCAAGGGTAGCAACACATCTGTGACTGACTTAGAACGAGACTCCTACTAACAAGTACTAACTGGACTATTACTAACACCAACTAACAGGACTAACTATCACTAACAGCCCCAGTCCTCATACCCACTAACGAACTGACCAACTAATGTTCTAATTAACTCTCTCAACTAATTGGACTAACCATCCCAGCCCCTATTTGAGTCTTGTTCAAAGTCAGTCACAGTTGTCATCGGCGGTAGCGGATGGGTGGTGCTGCAAGCTCGTTTGCAATCTTGTATCCATAAAAAAAAAAACATCAGGTAGTTTTAGGTGGTAGAGCCTATAAGGAACCAAACAGGTTAAACATGAAAACTATTTTGTTATAATAAAATATAATTCTTTATTTATATTATTTTTTCGTGAGCCTGTTTAATAATAAATAAATAAATACCATGGACATTCACACACGGCCTGACCCCAAATTAGGCGCGAACCTGTACTATGGGTGTCAGAGACTGATATTCATACATATATATTTTTAAATACATACCTACTTAAATAGATAAAATTGAAATCCAAACAAAGAACAAACACGTGTTCGTCACACGAATATTTGTCCTGAGTGGGATTCGAACCCACGACCCCTGGCGAAACAGGCAGTGTCACTACCGATTGCGCCAACGGGGACTTGTTGAAAACCTTTGGGTGGCCTGAGAACATTCGACGTGGGTTGGCCACTAATCCCTCCACCAATCCGCAGTGGAGCGTGTTGGCTGTGAGGCCCATAACTAACAGTGGGACGTCTACAGGGTTGTAGCTAAGCAGTTGACAAAGCAATTGCAATGCAAGTTTAAGGGGGACTAACAGCGTATTGAACTTGGGTTGAGTTATTTTTACCGGACTATTTGAGGCGCGCCGGCCCTCCGTATGTATTTAGCCTAAGCCGACTGACTCATGTGTTGGTGCTGTCGTTACTTGCGATCTCAAAACGTGTACTGAACATTTTTTTTAAATCCATACTAATAATAATATTAGTATTAATATGGATAATAATAATGGATATAATAATAATATTAGTGTATTAGTTATTTATTGCAAAAGTAACTCTGCCTGTCTGTCTCGCTTTCACGCCAAAACTACTGAACCGATTTAAATGAAATTTGGTACACAGATTGTCTAGAGTGTCTAGACTCTAGACAATCTGTGGACTCTGAGGCTCTAGACTCTAGAGCCTGAGAAAGGACATAGGCTACTTTTTAATCGTAAAGTGTTGTAAAGGATTGAAAAGGGGATGAAAGGTTGTATGAAATATTTTAGGCTGTTGATTGGATATAAATAAATATGGCATTCAAACTTTGTAAAAATGTAAAATAAACATAGGGGACAACACATTTACTGCAGTACAACGTATACAAAATATGTAACATATTTCCTGTTGTGATCACAACGAGATTTAAAATGATTCCTTTTAGGAATCAGTGGGGGAGTTAAAATTGGATCTGTTGACCTCGAACTTCGTGAGTTTGGGCTGCTGCCAAATCATAATTAACCTATTTAAGCTCCGAATATTCTTTTCACTGATTGAGAAGTTTTTTTTTTTTTTTATGGAAAAAAGATAGCAAACGAGCTTGCAGCACCACCCATCCGCTGCCGCCCATGACAACTGTGACTGACTTTGAACAAGACTCAATTAGGGACTGGGATGGTTAGTCCAATTAGTTGGGAGAGTTAATTAGAACATTAGTTGGTCAGTTCGTTAGTAGGTATGAGGACTGGGGACTGTTAGTGATAGTTAGTCCTGTTAGTTGGTGTTAGTAATAGTCCAGTTAGTACTTGTTAGTAGGAGTCTCGTTCTAAGTCAGTCACAGATGTGTTGCTACCCTTGAGGACTAAGATGGTCGCCTCTAAAGAAGTGTAACCGGAATCCACACCTTTCCAACCGGACCACAATTGCTTTAAAAACAATTATTACACGGCAGAAGTGGTACTAGGTACCGTGGCGGGCGGTGGTACTGCCCCGGGCGAACTCTATATGGAACCAATTAGCTTTCGTATAAAACCTATTTGGTTCCCTATAGGCTCTACCACCTACAGAATACACAATTAACAATGTTGGGTACTATCAGGAGAATGCTACAAAGAGAACATAAGAGTCTATCACGGGGTTTTTATCATCAATATTAGATAAGTTTAATAAAGTCTAGTAAAGTTAAAATTGAGTAGTTAGGTTATAGTGATCTTATGATGGCCTAAGTTATTTGCGTTGTGAGAGATTATGTTTAAAAAGAGATTCGTATTCAGCAGTTGATGGATGGTCGTGAATTAACTTTATCGGATATACTGCGATCTGGGAATTTTAAGCTAGAAATCCCCTAAAAGCAAAAAAAAGGCTTTCGACCACAAGACCAACAAGGCATGAAGTAGGTAAATTGTAGATCCTCGTGCGATTGCGATATTATTGGAAACCACAGATAAGCAATCGCCACAGAGTAAGTAAAGTAGAAGAAAAATAAAAAAGCAGTTATTTTCTAATAGTTTAATCAACGCATTAATAAATGCAGTCATATAAAAACAATTTACAATTTTGACACTAGTGGACGCCCGCAGCATCGCTTCGCTTAGTATTAAAACCTTCCGTAGACTTTATGGAACATACGAAAAAATAAATTAGCTGATTTGGTCCAGCCATTCTTGAGTTATGCGCTTACCAACATTCATTTATTTATTTATATAGATAGTTTAATCAACGCATAAATAAATAGTATAATCAACGTATTAATAAATAGACATTTATAAAAAATAAAACAATTTACATTTGACATAAATAGTTCTGACATACACTGTTGCATTGATCACCACAGAGTACATTTTACATACTGTTGACCACTCAAGAAATAGGCTGTGATATACATACATACTTCAAGTAAGTAATAGACGTGCTCTGAGTTAAAAAAAATAACTGTCCGGAAGTGCTTTCTCATTCATATCGGAACATGTGGTACACAATACTTCTTTGTTCGGGCTCAGATCCACAGATACAATATCTGAGCGCGGTGCGATGACCGCGGTGTGTTCACACGGTAACCCAGAGTGAAACTAGAGAAGTTGTAAAGCACAGATAACGTAAAAATTAACGTTGATTGTACCTAGCTCTAGCTAGGTTAAGTAAAGTATCAAAATCTTTCATGGGGCACTGTGTTCGCTTCTACTATTAAATACCCGGAAATATTACTTGTCTCTCAGAGAATAAATTAAAATCTTAAAATTATAGTAGAAGAGAAAATTATATATATTAAATATTATATTAGAGAATAAATTTAAGCTTAATAAAGCTTTCTATAAAACTAATGACTACTTGAATGATATAAATGCTTGGTGCGATATATCTCCAGCTCCACTTGTTCAATAATATGTAATGTAATGTGATCAAATTATAAAAATTGTAAATTTTGAAAGAGTAACTGCCGAGTTTCTTGCCGTGTTCTTCTCGGTAGCATCAACTTTGTGAAACGGCGGTATATAAAAAAATGTTATGACGTTCATTAAGCGTATACAAAATACCATATACCTAATGAAAATAAAATGAATCTGAATCTAAAACGTCAAGCATGCAGGTTTCCTCAAGAGGTGTCCTTCACCGTTGTAGCAAGTGACATTTAGTTTCTTAAATCGCACTTAATAAAGTCATTGGTGCGTGTCGCTGGGGTTTGAACCCGGACCGCTCGAGTGAGCGGCGAGTTCGATAGCCACTGGGCTCCTACTAACTACATAATATTATTTATGTCGTAATCTTCCAATTCGGCGAATATTGATCTATTAAAAATTGCGTTGTTCAAATCAAATCAAATCATTTATCTGTCATAAATATGGGTTGGGTACATATAGTTGGTTGGTGGTAGAGAACAGGGAAACATTTGTCCGCCATATTTGCCTGATGCGGCATACAAATCTTATAAATAATTATCTTTATCAATCTTTGTTATAACTACAATTAGGTCAATCTTTATAAATTTAACTAGCTGTACCCTGCCACGCCTCGCTGTGGCACATTGTGATTGAATGGTTGTGAAATGAGAAACAAAACAAAGAATATATGTCATATAAGTTTAATTTTGCAATACTTGTGGATATTGAAAGAAGAAAGAAAGAAAGAGAAAATTTATTTACATATTTCGTAAGCTGCATTACAAGAATAAATGAAAAAAAGGAATTAAAATTAGTAAATTAAAAAGAAAAGATGCAGTCAAATCTACACGAAAAGGGGCCGCGCTCAGCACTGGCCGCAGTAGTACTACGACCGCTAGTTTTCAGGGCGACCCCGTGAATTAGACCCATTAACGACGTCTGCCCGCGTTCGGGTTGCCCACTTGACTTCAAAAACCGCAGTGTTTCATACTAACTTTGCACCCCCGTTTTACCACCTTAGGGGATGAATTTTCAAAAATCCTTTCTTAGTGCTCCCCTACGTTATAAAAGGAACCCCTATGCAAACTTTCAAGTTTCTAACCCTTATAGTTTAGGCCCTGCGTTGATATGTCAGTCAGTCAGTCAGTCAGTCAGTCAGTCAGTCAGTCAGTCAGTCAGTCAGTCAGTCAGTGATTCCCATAAAGGCAGTAATGAAACATTATAATCGAGTTTCAACTGCATTGATATGAATGTGGAATTGTTTTAAGTGCCCGATGCCCGTATCGCCCGCACTTTTATTCCAGACATATTTTTTTGAAGAGCTTTACCACAGATTCAATTAAATAATGTAAACATGCATTCATGTGAATTAGTAAACGGAGTGTTTCGTAAACTTTATGGTATGCATGTTCAACGGAGTTATGGGAAAATGTGACAAAAATTAAATTTAAAAAAAAACGGACCATTGCGGACTCTTGATTCGATATTTAATCGAAGATCGACAGGCGTAGGGCAAAGCAAAGTTCAGGCAACGACGACAGCATCTTTTAATGGTACTTTACATGAATCAGACTAGCCACCATCTAACTATAAAATAAAACAACACATACAGGCTTGCAATTGCTTGTCTACAAACTATTTTTTTTTTAGTATCATTAAAAGTAAGTACTTACTTATGATAAATAAGGATCACATCCATACTTTAATATTATAAATGCGAAAGTAACTCTGTCTGTCTGTCTCGCTTTCACAACAAAACTACTGAACTGATTTAAATGAAATTTGGTACACAGACAGTCAAGAGATTGAGAAAGGACATAGGCTACTTTTTAATTGGAAAAAAGTGTTGTAAAGGGGGATGAAAGGTTGTATGAAAGTCATGTCATTTTCAGAACTAGAAGAATAAAATATATTTTAGGCTGTTGATTAGATCTATATCTTAATAAATATGGCATTCAAAGTTTGTAAAAATGTTACGCTAAAGGGTGTAAAATAAACATATGGGATAACACATTTACGGATTCATTACAAATTTGTGGAGCTAAAGTAAAGAATCTATTATTATGTCTAATCCCACGCGAGCGAAGCTGCGGGCGTCCACTAGTCTAACTATAAAACTACACTTACAGGCTTGCTTTTTTGCATGTTTCAAAGCTTAAAATAACATTACACGCTCCACAATTCATTAGTCCAGCTAAACATTGAATATAATTTTAAAAACGAATAATAATACTCTGAATCCAAATAATTATTAGAGTTTTTTTAAAAAAAGCTTTTTATAACTTTTTTTTTATTTTCGAGCATTGTCATCGGAACCAAATATGTGTGCCAATTCTCAGCTCGATAGCTTCAGTGGAAGTGGGTGAAATATTGATTGCAAGATTCCAGGACATACGAGGGGCGGCTGATAATTCCGCGGCCTAAGGTACTTAGCGATGACTAATCACCTCATTACTAATGTCACTAGTAGCAGCACTCACTAGCAGTATATATAGCCATAAATTAAATTGTTATGTTCATTAATAGTTAATCTATCTAACAACGAACATCGCCATGTCGACCGAACTTGACAATTCGCGTAATTTCGAGCATCGCGCTGTGATTAAGTTCCTCGTTAAGAAAGGAAATACGCCGAAAGCATTTTTGAAGAAATGTCATCGGTACTTGGGGAATCTGGACCTTCTTATACGATGGTCAAAAAGTGGGTTCGGTTATTTCAACAGGGACGAGAGTCCTGTGAAGACGACCCCCGACCGGGTCGACCTGTAACGGTAGTGTTCGGAAAATATTCAAAAAGTAGAGAAATTAGTACTGGGCGATCGAAGAATTAAATTGTGGCAAATAGCAGAGGAGTTACAGATTAGTAAAGAAAGAATCGGAGAAATTTTGCATCAACATTTGCATATGAAAAAAATTAGTGCGCGTTGGGTACCGCGAATGCTCACTCCGCTCGACAAGCAGCGACGACTCGCGACTTGTAACGAGTTTTTAGAGTTGGCCAAGGATAATTTGGATGAAATTTGTCACAGAATAGTAACCGTTGACGAAACATGGATACGTCAGTATGATCCAGAATCAAAAAAGAGTCGATGCAATGGATAAAAAAAGGGGAAAGGACGCCGAAGAAATTCAAAGTGGAAAAGTCGGCGTCTAAAATTTGGCGACCATTTTTTGGGATAGCGAGGGAATTTTATTAATTGACTATTTACCTAAGGGAACTACAATGAATGGACAATATTATGCTAATTTATTGGCTCAGGCACGGGAGGCTGTGGTGGAGAAGAGACGTGGAAAGTTGGCGCGCGGTGTGCTGTTTTTGCAAGACAATGCGCCAGTTCACACCTCTCGGGTTGCACGCCAGGCCCTTAAAGACACAGGATTTTCAGAAATTGACCACCCACCATATAGTCCAGACCTGGCACCTAGTGACTTTTTTCTTTTTTCAAAATTAAAAAAGGAGTTAAGGGGCCGAAGATTTTCCGACGATAGTGAGATGATGGCGGCTGTAGAAAGTCATTTTAACGAGCAAGACAAGGAATATTTTTTCAACGGCTTAAAAGCATTATATGCTAGATATGAAAAATGCATTTCACTTGAGGGTGATTATATTGAAAAATAAAAATTATATAACCCAATTTTCCTTTCATTAAGTACTTCAGGCCGCGGAATTATCAGCCGCCCCTCGTACATACATGAATACATACGAGTGAAGTTAAATAAAAGCTTTTAAAAATTCTAAATTTAACAAACTAACTGTTCCAGGACAGACACAAAAAGTGCAAATCACGCCCACAGACGTATTCAACGTTGCGAGACCATTATGAGATTGTTTCAAAACTACAAGTCACTGCTTCTAGTATGTTTTCAAAAATTCAAATGTAATCTGACAAAGAGAAACATCTCTACTAATAGTACTAATCATTAATAAGCATTAAGCATAGTCGATTCGTTTGACTACCTACTCGTACTTGGAAATATATATATCAACTAGTCTATTTAGAAGAGTGTTGTTCGTAAAGGATCGCTGCGACCCATAGACGTCCCACTGCTGGGCACGGGTCTCCCACAGACATAGCTGCGGGAGGTCTAGAGCATACTCCACCACGCTGCTCCAATGCGTATTGGTGGCGGTTATATAATAAATTAACAATTAAACAAGCTTTAATAGCAAATCAGAAAATAACTTTTAATTTATATTTTATTCAACTGTTATAAAATGTATGTTTCAATAATTTTCAAAAATTCTGGATTAAAAATAAAGTTATGAAAACAAAATTAATTTTATTGCAAAAAAGCGTGGCGATCCTAATCTGAGATAAGCTTATCAAAATATTGTATTGTCGGCGGTAGTTGATAAGTCTACAACGTTTAAAGTAAATCTGATGCTTATTGGGGCAAAATCGAGCCCCAACGAGTCAGTTACAAACAAACAAACATACAGGTGAAACTAACGATAGCGTGTTAAAAATAAAATTAAATGGACTTAAACCTACTCACATATACAATTTTAAATTATTATTTGATTTGCATCCCTCGCAGGCTCGCCTTTTCCAAGGATTTCCATGCGTTCCAGCAATATATACTTACCCACGCTGCTCCAATGCGGATAGACGTCCCACTGCTGGGACGTCTATGGGTTGCAGCTTACATATAACCGTATCGCTTTCTAAGTAACGAGAAATCTTTTACCGTTTAAACTTCAGTTGGACTCGTTAATTTTATAGTTTAAAACACAGTTTAATGGTTTCCGTCAATCCAGTTGGGATATTACTATGAGATGGTAACTCATAAATCCCGGTTAGCACGTGAAAAGCTTTTCCCTCGGTGCTTGACCGAGTCCAATGACCACTATGGTTTACGATAACCAATAAGAATGAGAAGTAAATAGTATAATATACAGGGTGTTTGGTTTATATTCGAGGTATACATAACAGCGGGGTAATTGCATACAATTAAACAGCTAATTCGATTAACATTTACATGAAGTGTCACGTCATTTTGACATTTCATATGGCAGAACAACGTTTGCGGGATCTGCTAGTATTATACAGGTTGATTACATTCGCATTCCTTTCTAGCATTATTTTATGACTACTAAATATGAAAATACACTGGTTGCTATTGGCCTGTGGTTTGGCTTGTAAGTCTATAGCGAGGAAGTCGCCACAGGAATGGATAGGACTGAGCTGAGATGATTCAATGCAAATCGATTCCCCGTGAACTGTGACACCTGTGGTTCCGTAATACAAGCTAACCGAACCTGCTACCCTGGTGTCGTACATGTTGCGGTTGATTGTCGCTACTTATGTGAATGAATGCATGGGGTGACTCGACTTTAGAGATCATCGATCAATAAGGAGATTGCAAATACATGTAATGATGTAAGTAAAGAGTAGCGTCCATAGACCAATGGCTCGCGTCGATGTTGCGTCATTAGCCCAATGGCTTGTTGTGACAATGTCGGTTTGAGGATGGGTGACCGCTAGTGGCAAAATTTCTTGGACGCTACCGTGCTTTGGAGGGCACGTAAAGCCGTCGGTCCCGGTTGAGCAAGGGGATAGCGGTGACAGCCCAGTGGCTATCGAACTCGCCTCTCCCTCGAGCGGTTCAAACCCAAGCGGCACGCACCAATGACTTTTCTAAGTTATGTGTGATTTAAGAAATTAAATGTCACTTGCTGTAACGGTGAAGGACACGATATATCTGTTGGTACGGCCATAGCATTCTCTCCATTAGTATGACAGTCAGGAAATGTCATTTGACATATGTTTTACAAAAATCAAATAACTAAATATCTATTAAAAATAATGAATAAGACAGTGTCATGCTCCGTTGCAATTTAAAACTGGGCAAGCAAATCGCGCGTCGCGCGGTTCGTTCAACTCACACGTGCTTGCAACGGACGCGTCATTATTATTTTTAATCTGTTGAATATTGACCTTTGCGACTCTGTGGACTGAAGGTGACTGGAGCGCGCGCGTCGCGCCGCAACCCAATCAATCAACATTCGTTGACTCGACGAGATAACAGGAGATAACTTTGCAAAGAAATTGGAATTTCGTTAGTAGGCGTTTTTTTTGTAACTACATATGCTTCATTCTGAAGTTCTGTGGATATGGGATGGGTTCTTTCAAAGAGTTATTGACAAGATTGCGATAGATAGGCGACGCAAGCGAGGCGACGCCTCTGGTTATCTATTTTTATGTGAAGGTGTAATAAAAGCTGTGGTAAAGAAATCAGGGGACTGAATAAATATAAATTAATTGGGTATCTGTTCCAAGTAAATTTAGTTTATCATATTTGTTATAGGTACCTAGTTAGTAGTGTAAAATGTATTATTGTAACAATATTATTATTATGATTTCTGTATTTTTGTTTCATTGTTTAAACATAATATTGTTAATTTATTACCGAAATGAACCGAATGTGAATCTTTTATCCAATGACCAAGTAACTAGCTAAGTCTAGCTAAGCCATTATTATAATAACAACTAGAATAACAACTTACTGTCTTCCATTTCATGCTAGGACGATAAACAGGAAATATGTTTATATTAACCCGAATTGCCTGTGTGACTAAGCCGACATGCGAGCGTTAACATTAAACTAACGCCCACTGTAGACACTAGATAATAATATATTTCACATTGGGTAGGTAGTCTAGGTAGGTACATATATGTATTATAAAGAAAGAAAGAAGATCTTTATTTTGTCTCAAATGTAGACAGTAAAATAACAAAACAAAATTATACTGCAAAAAATATTTTTTTTTAAAAAGCTTTTATAACTTTTATTTTTATTTTCATGCATTGTCATCGGAACCTAATATGTGTGCCAAATTTCAGCTCGATAGCTTCAGTGGAAGTGGGTGAAATATTGATTGCAAGATTCCAGGACATACATGAATACATACATAGAATACGAGTGAAGTTAAATAAGCTTCTATAAAATAAGCCAAACATATAAATTAAAAAAGGAGAGAGACAAAATAAGACTACTTCTCCGCCTGTGCAGTGCTACTGAGAGAGAACCGCGACTGCTGGTTTTCAGCGTAGCCGTTTTTTTTTATTAACCTTTTTTTATTGTTTTTATTAACATGTATATATGTAATTTTAAGTTTTCTTTTTCTTTTTCCACCTATCGCAACTTCCCCACACTTTGTATCGATGTATCGATCACGAAAGATCGTCCAACACAGTAGTGAATACAGTCCTCTGACGAATCGCGAGATGAGAGATGACGTCAGCTCGCTAATGACCAATGTTTATAAATAAACGATGTTTAGCTAAACGCCAGACGCTGTTGATCGGATGTTGTGGTCCGGAACATAATCGCTGCAAACGAGCATGCACTAATCAATCATATTCCAATTTAGACACATCTGCTCCCACCTTCTTGGGTGGGTTTAATGCTTGTCATATAAGAGCACAAACAAACTGGCCTACAGTTTGGCAGATATAATATAGCTGACCCCGCAAAGTTGTTCTGCCATATGAAATGTCAAAGTTTAAAAAACATTTTCCGGTGGAGCAAATTGTGAATCTAAACTAAACCATTCTCGAATCCCCTTGAATACACACAAAAAAATTCATCAACATCTATCCAACCGTTTAGGAGGAGTTCACTGTCATACGTACACAAGAAATATGTATATTATACCTTTTTTGTGGCAATAAATAAATTAAAAAAGTTCTTAAACTAAGTAAAATCATTTTTAGTAACTGTGTACCTAATCTATTTTTGGCCTTAGTATTTATTTATTTATTTAATAATTTATGTACACACATTAGTTAGGACATAGGTACAGTATATAAGAAAAGAAGATAATATAGTATATCATTATACTAGTGGACGCCCGCAGCTTCGCTTGCGTGGAATTATACCTACATAATAATATATGTTTATTTTACACCCTTACAAAATTTTTACAAACTTTCAATGCCATATTTGCTTATATCTAATCAACACAACTACAACAAAAAGTAGCCTATGTCATTTCTCAGGCTCTAGACTATCTGTGTACCAAATTTCATTTAAATCGGTTCAGTAGTTTTGGCGTGAAAGCGACACAGACAGACAGACAGAGTTACTTGAGTTACGCATTTATAATATTAGTTATTAGTATGGATGTATAAACTATTGTACTTTTATCGCTGTTGGATTGCCTAATAAAATAAATCGACGTAGGTATTTTACTTCGTACATGGGACTTCTGGTGAAATGTAGATGCACAAAAATAGAAATATAGGCTTGATGTTATGTTTATGATAATGGGAAGTTGTCAATTTCGCAAAATGGAAGCGTGGGGTCTTATTTCGGTGTCCATTTCGCCCAAGCAGTCGTTCTATTTCTAGGCGCTAGTCGTAGGTGCAGTAATTGGGGCACTCCACGTTTCAGACTCGGCACTGGACGACATAGATTCCGTTCGGAACGCCCGTTGCATAATTTATATTATTATGTTTCATACATCCATCCATCAGCCTTTTGAGGTCCACTGCTGGACATAGGCCTGAACGAGACGAGAAACTTAAAATTATTATATTATACAAGACAGAAAGATGTATAGACAACTAGACACGGCCTGATGCTGATAGCTCGTACAAGTTTTTTCTCAATTTCACTGAAGAAAGTGATACAGATTCTTTACGGTATGTGGCCGATGCAGCGACGGGCGACGGCAGGGTTCCGTATACAGACGGTGATAACACGATCACATGACTGTATGGGCAGGGTATGTTAGACAGCGAGAAAAAAAAAGGGTATGTTAGACTAATTTGCCTTAGATCTTCGATCTAGAATCGTACAACGACTGTACCGTCCATAGCTCAGTGGTTCGCGTCGATTCTATGTGACCTACAGAGTTAAGCAACGACGGGAGCGATCTACAACTCGATCACATAGGCTTCAGTACTAGGTATACCTGAATCAGTGAACGTAATAATAATAATACTTTATTTCAGACATTACATCCATGGATTGTTAGCATGTTAGTAACAATTTTTACTAAATTAGGTACTAGGTTAGTATTGTTAATGTAATGACATTCGAAGTATGTTTAAAGAAAATGTTATTGTAGCTTTATTGACGGGATATTAGGTCCACGGAACCCAACTACATCAACGCATATTGCGCGCTCATATTATACTATCTCGAGTGGCTACTTTTGGCGGATTACACAGCAGATTTCACTAAAGGAATCCTTCATCTATGACGAACAGTTATGCGCCATCGGTACTCGCGTACGCGGGAAAAAGTCGATATGCCAAATTGTTAGGCCTTTTTGCACTGGCCAGTTTACTGCTTCGTCCGATTTGCCAAAGATGTGATTTTCGGGGGCGTTTTTAATGGATATAAGTCATTTATGTCATAGTGTACTATTCTTTAAAGCTTTTTGACGTGATAACGTCTTATTAATCGATGAACGCCAATACATACGAAAAAGTGTGACGTCATCCCGTTACGCCATTCGTACCGCCAACTGTTACGCCAAGCGTATTCATTCAATTTTAGTCTGTAACCCATAGCACTAGAGCGAATAATCGGTTGCACTAATTATAGTTCATGAAAATTATACTGGCCTAAATACATTCTCATTTTCGTATTCTACAAGGAGTCTCAACAGCGTGATTCAGAAAAAGGCGCCATCTTGTTTAGTTTTTAAATCAATGCTACAATTTCAAATAATATTTCTTATATGACGTTATCACGTAAAATTATATATTTTATAGCTTTTATGTAAAAAGATAATATCGACAATCAGCCGCTTTAATCGTGGTAAAGTGATACGATGTGATAAGTGTTACGATGTGATTTTATTTTGAGTAAATATTACTATTATATTTTATACTTATCTACTATATTTGAGTAAATATTATTTTTGCCTACGCAAGGGGCGCACAACGCAGGGAAATAAAATTAATTAAATATGCGTATTAACTTGCTCGTGAATGTTATTGTCTAGTGCGTATAAGGCCTAACAGTGAAAAAGAGAGATTTTTCTTAAGTGGACATTAAATGTACGACGTAAATGATTTCATGTCTACATAATTATTGGTTTACTCATTTATAACTGTCATTACGCATTTTACGCGTTAACAGAAGAAAAATGTACAGATTAAATTGCAGTGGTGTTGATTCAAAACATACCACTCACTTGGTGCTTGGAGAAAACTATTTACTTTGTATTAAAAACGCCTTCAAATCGTTCAGAAAAATAAATTCGTGTCATGGTTGATTGACACCCAACCGTTGTTCAGTCACACAATGTTTTACTCACCAATATTTAATTGAAATAGTGCATCGTATCCATAATATTCATACTATCCATCCATGGAGAGCGACTACACAATGCGGGAATGTATTGACAAATTGACAAGCAAACAAATCGGTATGGTATCTAAATTGGAAGTACTCTCTAAGAGCGTCGATGATATAAAGAAAATATTGTCGCAGTTTACGGAAAAGTTTGAGGTGTTAGACGAAGGGGTTGTGGAGAGGAAGAAGTTAGGGTCTGAAGTGAGGAGTCTGAAGAGGAGAGTGGAAGAACTGTTCTCGCTGGTGAGAGAAGTAAGAGAAGGGAATGAAGAAGCTTCGGTGCGCAGTGACGACGTCCATGATGTAGAGTCATCACATTCTGGTTTATCTGGCTCTTCCAAGGTACGCAGTTGGTTTGACTACATTTTAATCTATAGTTATTATGTCAAGTCGAGTGTCTACAGTTTACAAAGATATTTAAAAGTACATACAGAGAGCGGCTTTATCATAAAAACACTGGAAGAGTCTTATAAATAAACAAATACCATGGACATTCACACACGGCCATCTGACCCCAAATTAGGCGCGAACCTGTACTATGGGTGCCAGCACAGAACAGATAAAAGAGGTTTTATTTGTTCTGTGGGTGCCAGAGACTGATATACATACATAGATATTTTTAAATACATACCTACATACTTAAATAGATAATATTGATACTTCAGACACAGATCAAACCACTACCGATTGCGCCAACGGGCCCGTCATTCAAGTATCATCGGGGAAAGATATTTTAATTAGAGCAGTCTTTTCATACAAAAACTTTGATCCCAATTTTACACACAGTTGCGTGTGCAAATTCTACCAGACGATCCTTGTTTTTTACTGTATTGTAATAGTTCTATTCAACTATTGCAAGGAACTCCAGCTAATAAGTGATCTCTTCAGCGAGAGACATGCAAGAGTCTATGAATATATAGCCATAAATAAACCCGTTATTTCTAACGTCATCCCATAACGAGGCTTACAAATAGCTACGATTGAATATTCACGTAGGTACTTAATTACGAAACGATAAGGAGTCAACAATATGCGTCGCTTCTTCGAATCCATAAAGTCGAGACTTAACTAGACTTGATTTATTTGAGAGCCGGCAAAAACCGAACTTACTTATCTTAATCGCCATTTATAACGCCGGAGAGTTGGTGGGCCAGGTGTCGTGATCGCTGGTTTTTGCGCGACCCCGGTACCGGGCGCTGACTTCATTACTTGCTGGATTGTAGAGCGCTGCGTCCCGGGGGCACGTTTCCAAGGACGCTAAGGGACGGTGGATTCGACATGACGTTTCCATTTGCACCGCGGCGCAGACGTATAGGTTATCTGTGTTGCAGGCAGACACACAGAAAGTACTAGTAAGAGATACATGACTCATGAAAATATTTAGCTGTCAAATAATTATTTTGCCTTACCCTGATCTTAAACAATGCCTTACACATGTGTGAACATTCTAACAATGCGCTATTGGTAGGTAGTTGTGTGTTTGTATAACTGCCTTTTGTATTGTTTGTTTGTGTGTTTGTTTTGTCATAAATATCTTCTGCAGAGTCGATGTATGTTTATTTAATGTTTTGCTGCACTATTGAACCAGCAAAACCGCGTGGTAGGAGCAAGTAGCAACGCGTGCTGTGCTCTAGCTTCCGGTGAAATTAGTGAGCGGGCTAGCTGAAAAAAAAATGCTGTAAGCAAAAAGCGTCTTTTTGCACACTGTCTCACTATCGAATTCCGTCTCCCTGCGAGGTAATAGTGTAACTAAATCTGTGTCAAACCTCTTTGGTTTTGATTGATCACCCGAATGAAAGCATGAAAATGAAACATTTTATTTGAAACGTCGACAAAAACGCGGTCAGCAAGAGTGTCAACCACAGAAATTAATCAAGATAGAACGGTGAGCTGGACGTATACCCCATGCCGCAATCTTGGAAATATACTGCAAGATATCTCGTAAGTTCGCTCAGTGCGCGTCGATACTTCTTACGGTACGTTACGTTATCGATACATTTGATTACAACTAAAACGAGTGTATCACCTAACTAATTACTATAATAATATGACATCACAGTAGGCGGGACTTGGGCAGGGCTGACGAAAAAAGTGACACGCATCGTTTGTATCAAAATAATACGTGATCTTGATTAATTTCTGTGTCAACGGTGGAACGTCGCCGAAAAAAATGCTCGCCTCAGCCTCGTTGCCTGACACGGCTGCAGCGACCGCGCAACGCGAATACAATGGAAACGCGTACGTGGTGCAAACGCGTCGCGAGGTATTCGATCCTCTGTAATTATAAGCATTAATCTGTAATTAAGAACGCGCGGAGTCAGCCGGCGATGGCCTTATACAGAGCATTGGAACCTGCTGGGTGTGCGTTTGGCGGGACTAGATGCTGGCTTGGGAACTTGTGTGTCTCTTGGCATTTTGGAAGGGAATGGGTTAAGGGCATCCAAATAATTACAAAATGCATTGAACTTTTGTAACAAAAATTATAGTGTTAATTTTTTTTTAAAAAGCTATTAACATATTTGTTTTTTTCGTGCATTGTCATTTCAGCTCGATAGCTTCAGTGGAAGTGGGTGAAATATTGATTGCAAGATTCCAGGTCATACATACATACGAGTGAAGTTAAATAAAAGCTTTTAAAAATAATTAGGTGTACATATTTGTTTCATACAAAGATGAATTATATTTTTTTTAATGTACGCCGTGCCCGCCGCGAGCGCGTTCACACCTGAAGATGGTCATCGTAATTGACCGAAGCTAGTTGGCATATATCCGAATATTTTAATTTATAATTATGAACTTATCGATTTTTTTTCTTTTCTTCCAGGTAACCATGACAACCGGCCTAGACCGGGACACGATACGCGCCGCATACGATGACGTGCGCTCCGATGGCTCCCCAACGGAGTGGTAAGAGACGTTTTTTTATTTTTAACTTCCTGTGGATTTTACCGATGGAAGATGCATCATCTCATGTGTGGGTTTTATTATCTATAAGACTGTTCTGGCGTTGCGCGACAGCAACGCATTTTCCGTTTGATTTGCGTCCACCACACACTTCTCATATCTGATGACACTATCAAATTTTTTAAAGCAATTTCAAAATTGCTTTATTTTTTGTTGCGCATTACAATTAATTGTAATGCCCCCGAGCATATGACGATCTATACTTTCATGCATAAGAAAGCACGTTCCCACATAAGAAAGAATGCACATGCACATCATCACAACCCTTTCTATGTCCCACTGTTGGGTACGGGTCTCCTCAGAATGGGAGGGATTAGGCCTTAGTCTACCACGCTGGCGAAAGTGCGGATTATCTGTCTGTCACTGTTCACATGCCTTCCGGAACATTATGAAGAGCTCTCAGGCATGCAGGTTTCCTCATGATATGCATCCTTCACCGTTAAGCACTGGGTTATCCTGTGTTATCTGACAAGTCTTGACGACTATAAATTAAAGATGACAACAAATCGGACGGCTTAGCTCAAGCAAGCTGTAAAGTATTAAAAAATCATCACTCGTTCACTCCAACTGCCGCTCATGCGTGACCAACTCTGCTTAACATTGTGACGTGTTGAAATCGACTCGGTTGACTCGAAACTGCAAATTCTGTGCAAACTCCACGGAAATGAGCTGAGAAAAACTTTTTAACAGATTAAAAAACGCTTCAATGCTGACCGCAAAATGGTTTGAACGGTTGCAAAAAATCGATTTGGGTAGTAAGTGTTTAAACGTAAAGCTATTATTTACACTGGTTTTTGCATGACCACTCGAGCGGCGTTTGAGACTGATCGAATACATAGCGATGTAAATCTGAATTTAATTTAATCGGTTTATGTCTATCGATTTTAATCTAAGCGTACGGTTAAGGAGCCTACATTACGGGGTCTAACAGCAAAAATTAGAGGATACTAAACCACGCTGCTCTAATGCGGATTGGTGGAGGGGTTATTGGCCAACTCAGTGTCGAATGTTCTCAAGCCAACCGAAGGTCTTCGACAAGGCTTAGCGAATGTTTCCAGACTATAACATGTATAAAAGATTAATAGGCTGTGATCTATGTACCCACTTGTTCGACTGATTAACTTTATGATCGTTTCTGATCACCAGGTCGTTATCTACATTCATATCTTATCACCAGGTCTCATGTATATTTATATCTGATCACCAGGTCGGTGTTCAAATTCGAGGGGGCGCGCATCGTGGTAGCGGCGCGTGGCAGCGACTTCACCGAGTTCCGGACGCAGTTCGCAGACGACGAGCGCGCCTTCGGATACCTCAGGTACGGATACGCTGCTTTGGGCAACACGTGCCAGCTATAGCTAAGCTACAACCTCTAGACGTCCCACTACTGCTGACACCACCACCATGCTGCTTCAATGCGGAATGGTGGAGGGTTGGGAGCCAACCAAGTGTTGAATGTTCTCAAGTCACCCGAAGGTTTTCGACCGCTATGGACACGCTAAATTGTTATTTGGATGCAGAGCATGAGTCCCAGACTGGACAACTGACTGACTTGAATATAGATGACGACTGGACGACTTTGAGCATTTGGTCCGAAACAGTCTGGGTCTGCTGGGAAGTCCAAATAGTTTACCAGTGTTTGGACATCCCAGCAGACTCAGTTGGGTTAAGCAGCCATGCACCCAATAGATAACCTAGTCCCTACTCTTTGCCTTCAGTTGGGTCAAGCCCCCAATTCATAATATGCTAGTAATCGTTCTGAAATCTACATTCAATCTACACATCTCAAGACATGCAATACAGTCCTAATACTTAATACATCAAAGTATTTTGATCTGCATTAGATTAGCTATTAAAATGATATTGCATGATATGATATTATTAAATGCTCTTAATTAATTTATGACGTGAGTATGAAATTAACTGCAGTTTAGCACGCGATTACCAACGCGTGACCAAATAATGGTTCTGCAACCCAATATAAAATGTTGGCAACCCTAGCGACAGTAGGACAATTAGCTGTTTTAGTATAACAGTATAGATGGGAACCCTAGCTGGCCTAGCCTTTTTCTATTGATTAACAATCCTAACGCTAGTAGCGTCCATAGCCCAATGGCTCGCGTCGTTTCAATGTGATCGAAAGAGTAACCGGGCGCGGTCGGTTTGTGGATGGTGACCGCTAGTGACAAAATTTCATGGACGCTACCGTGCTTCGGAGGGCACATAAAGCCGTCGGTCCCGGTTGTTTTCAATGCAGGAAACAGTCGCTAAGCCTTGTCGAAGACCTTCGGGTGGCTTGAGAACATTCGACACTGGGTTGGCAACTAAACCCTCCACCAATCCGCATTGAAGCAGCGTGGTGGAATATGCTCTAGACCTCCCGTAGCTGTGTCTGTGGGGGAGACCCGTACCCAGCAGTGGGACGTCTATGGGTCGCAGCGAACAATCCTAATATCAATCACATTTTATACAACGTTTCTAGACTAATAATTCTTCGCTTGCATGCTTCGTTCTACAATCGCAATGGAGCCATCTGTCTGTAAGCTGTAGTTACAGAGCAACGCATGAAAGACAATGCAAAAGTGCACAAAAGCCTCCGTCTGCGTCCTTCCTCTAGGCTCTATAGTAGTAACAACTTACTGCCGTGTTACAAAGCTTCTATCAATTCCGGGGACGGCTCAAAGGCAGCTTTTTGTGTTGAGGGTTGAGACGCGCGCGACCGAAAGTGGAACACCGCCAATACCGTAAAATGGGGTGAATACGGTAGATTCTCAACTTTATTGTTAAACTAGCTTTTGCCCGCGGCTCCGCCCGCGTGGTCAAAGGGAATTAACAATGAGTTGTATAACGCAAAGGCACCGAATTCCGACCGCTTATCGGCGTTTTATGTTTGAATCCCAAAAAGATAACAAAATTCAATTTATGAAGTTTAAAAATTAATACGTTTTTGTGGTCATATATTTTTTTTAACTAAAATATTAAGACAAAGTAGTCTAAGTGGTACATTTTATATCAAAATCTTGACTTTTCAATGCAGATCAAATGAAATACTAAGATCCCCGTTTTCCGACCGCCCAGTGGTGTTTTGCTTGAATCCGACCGCTTAGGCGCCGAATTCCGACCGGTCCGTGACGTTTTGACTAAAATGAACTTAATTGTCTACCAATACGGTGTGAATTTGTTTAAAAATAACAAGATTTTATAGTTGTAATTTGTTTTTTGTTTAACGTTCTTAGATTACGTTTTTACATTTACATTTTAATTATCCGAAAATTATCGGATAACTATCAATGAACATCTTGATAATTTCCAACCCTGGGCAAGGGGATGTTATCTCCCCAAAGCTTTTCACCGCTGAATTGGAAGATGTGTTCAAGCTGATGGAGTGGAAAGGTCGCGGCATCAACATCAACGGAGAACGCCTCACACACCTTCAATTTGCCGATGATATATATAGTCATGTTGGTGGAATCGCTGGACGACCTCAACACCATGCTAGGAGACCCGAACAGCGCCTCGCAACGGGTGGGTTTGAAAATGAACATGGACAAAACTAAGATCATGTGCATGTCAAACCTATACCGGTTGTTGTTGACGGCGCTGCTCTCGAAGTTGTTGACGAGTACGTTTACCTGGGACAAGTGGTCCAGTTGGGTAAGTCCAACTCCGAGAAAGAGGTCACTCGCAGAATCCAGCTCGGGTGGGCAGCGTTAGGGAAGCTACGACATATCTTCACATCCAAATTACCTCAGTGCCTGAAGACGAGAGTTTTCGAGCAATGTGTGTTGCCAGTGATGACATATGGATCCGAGACGTGGTCCTTTACCGTCGGTCTGATCCGCAAGCTCATAGTCGCTCAGCGCGCTATGGAGAGAGCTATGCTCTGTATTTCTCTACGGGACCGGATTCGCAACGATGAAATCCGTAGACGAACGAAGGTCACCGACATAGCTCGCAGGATTAGCGAACTGAAGTGGCAATGGGCAGGCCACGTCGCTCGACGGACTGATAACCGTTGGGTAGTAAAAGTCCTCGAGTGGAGACCGCGTCTCGGAAAACGAAGTATTGGCCGCCCCCCGACGAGGTGGACTGACGACCTGAAGAAGACAGCGGGAAACCGTTGGATTCAGGGGGCGCAGGATCGGGAGGAGTGGCGACGATTGAGGGAGGCCTTTGTCCTGAGGCTGATGAATGGATGGTCGCAATCAAGTACATTGAAAACGTGATTGCGACCGGCACGGACGGAAACAGGGAAGAGGCAAATAAAGTGTACCGTATTTCCGACCATTATTAATGTTTGTCTATTATTCAACTAAAACAATGTATGTGGTTTGTGTTTAGTCAAAAAAATGTCATGTAAACCTTAAAACGCTGAATATCATCAAAGAACACCCCAAAAACTCGATATGTTAAGTAAAATATTTATTTATAACAACACAGATACTTTGTAAAAAATCAAGAAAGTCTTGAAAAATCTTTATGTTTCGAGTCAAATAACATTGAATGTAATGATTTTAGAGTAGGTCGTATACAGGTTCCCTAAAGTATCACAAAATTTACTTAAACAATCGAACGTGAAAAATAAGTTTTTAGTGAAAACAAAGCTAATAATTAACTTTCAGTGCGAAGTACAAAAATCTTGTTTCCGTCCAACCGGTCGGATTTCGGAACTTACGATTTTTAGAGAGACCTCATTCCGTCCAATCTTAATAACTTGATAAACCTATCAATTTACTAAAATTCGGAGTTTAAACTTTGTAATTAAGATCACTGTAAGTGTATTTATACGATAAAAACACAAAATACTTACTGGTAGGCTCACTTCCGCAAAAATCGAGATTAGTATGATTCTCTACTTTTAACTTTTTTTACATTACGAAACAATCAAAATGCACCCTTTCGCAGTTTTGAACCAACTGACGTTTTGTTTGTTACGATTTTAAAACCGTTTTTTGTCAATTGACACACGAATATTGAATGAATAAAATGCGTTAAATTTCGTGAGTCTTAGGTGTGAAATTTAAAAGTTTTAACGACTTTTTCGAAACGGTCGGATAGAGGAGGCCGGTCGGAGACCGGTGCCGTTGCGTTACATGACACATTTGTGGTGGATGAATAGTGACAGTTCCACGATTAAAAGATACTAACTACTTAACCACTATACTAACTACTTAACTAAATTGTACTAACGCCATCTATTAACCATGGGGATGTTTTACCGCGGTAAAAAGTAGCCTACGTCACTCTCCACCCTCCTCACTATCTCCACACACAAAAACCATACCATATAATAGCTTCGTTGCGACGTGAAAGCCGGACAAACAAACAAATAAATAAATAAACAAACACACTTTCACATTTATAATATTAGTATGGATAGTATGGATATGTCCCAAGTCTATATAAGGTTAGGACAGCAAGTAAATAAAGCAAGATTAAGTTCGAGTACCTAGGTAATTCTGTTACTGAACGCCAGATAATGTTACACAATTCGCGTTTATTTGGGTGAATGCTGATGACGAAACATTTTAATAAAAAAGATTGTCCTTGATTTGAAGTCCCTTCGAATTTGTCTTTCATCAGTGTTAAAATTGATCCAAATTATTTTAACTATAAACGGTGATGGTTCAGATGATCGGTTCTCTTGGAATAGGTATATTTTAGGGGTTTAGGCCATATATCCCTATGCTGGCCAAGTGTGGATTGGTACAGTTATAATGTCATAATGTTCTCGGAGAATTCACAGGCATGCATTATAGCGGAATCACCCATCTATATCCTCTGCGACTGTCGCGCAGTAACTCATGACAGAAGACGCAAACTGGGCGGAAGCCTAGTCTCACCTTGTACAATCAAGGAACTTGACCCCAAAGGCATCCTGGGATTTATCCGAGTAATTGTCCTCTAAGATCAGGTTTGAACTTTAAGGATCAGGATCAGGTTAGAACTAGCTGCAATAAGCTAGCCCCCAGATCTTTTTAGGTCGCAGTGGCTTATGGGCATTATGGCCCACACCCCCTCCCCTTCCTACAAATAATAATCATAGTGGTAACAGCTGACTTCTCATCTCATTATCCCAGTGGAACGCCACAATGAATTTTGTGTGCTTTTTAAGAAAATTCTCCGGTAGAATTCGTACTGGGACTTTCGAGTAACGAGTTTAATGCCGAATTGTTAACCGCGGACCACACCGCCTAGCTGTTATTAAACAAAATTACGCCGGCGGTATTCCCTCGAGATTGTGGATAATTATGCAGAGTCACGGGCCCTGTCTCCCGGCAAGGACCGCGTCTGTCTTTAGACTTTAAATAGCAGCTTCATGTCTTGTCGCAACATTGTGTGCGCGTGAAATTAGTGTGTGCATACGCATAATTAATGAGTAGCTGTAGACACGTCCTCTTAAAACTTGACCGGTCATCCGGATTGCAAGATGCAGAGATTAAACGTGTGTGCTTGTATGTTTGTTGCTGCATCATGCTCAAACGGGTGGACCAATTTTGATAAAACTTGGTATGAATGTAGGACACTGACACTGACACCTTGGATTAACATCTATACTAATATAAAGAGGAAACATTTGTTTGTAATGTTTTCACACAAAAACTACTGGACATTCATTTTATTTTCATTCGTCACAACCCTTTCTTTGTCCCAAAAACTACTGGACCGATTTCAAAAATTCTTTCACCATTAGAAAGGATGTCACTCAGTGACATAGGCTATATAATATTACTAGGTGTAAACGAAACTATTACTAATTCCACGCGAGCGAAACTGACATAAGTACCTACGTGTAGTTTTAATAAAAATAAATTTATTAATAATAAATATCTTGGACATTCTCACACACGGCCATCAGACCCCAAATTAGGCGCGATAATATTAACATCCAGACACAGAACAAACACAAGTGTTCGTCACACGAATGTTTGTCCTGAGTGGGATTCGAACCCACGACCCCTGGCGCAACAGGCAGGGTCACTACCGATTGCGCCAACGGTAATATAATGTAATGTACAATTGAAATAATTGCTAGAAGTATAAAATATTATTTTAATTAAAATTTGTATGTCACAATGTTGACTCAGCATAAGGTCCCTTAATTTTGCTACATACTTGTATTATGATAAACACTAGTAAATAAATAAAATAAATAATGTCAAGTAACCATTGTCTCAGGTTGCAGATGGGCGACGAGATGTCGAAGCGCAAGAAGTTCCTGTTCGTGACGTGGGTGGGGCCCAACGTGTCGGTGATCAACCGGGCCAAGATGTCCACCGACAAGGCGATCATAAAGGATATCATATCAGTAAGTTTCTCGCTTATCCTTGGCGCGAGGTGTTGATTATTTAAAAATCTTTGAATGCAGCCTATTTATTTTTAAATCAAAACAAAGACTTCTTTCGATAAAACTTCGTATGTGCCATATTTAAGGCACTTTCCCAGTTCCCTCCATGTGGCAAGGCCGTGGGACACCCGGTATAAGATAGGATATCAATCGGCTTACAGGTCCAACCTCTCAGTCATTTATTGAATTGTATTGTAAAATAATAATGTAGAATGTAACATACAGTTGTCATAAAATCACTGATAAAGACGCACTGACAATTATCAAATAAGTAATCTTTAACAGATAACGTTTGCAATACTTGTTTGCATACTATAAGCCCTATATCTACATGACATAAATAACATGTATACACATAGGAACAGTAAACGAGTAAGAAAAAAATTGCATTTAATAAAATAAATCATATCTTACTTACCCTGACATTTACTCTTCATGCCTTGCTGTATCTAGTCGTGTAATCCCCATCCACAAACCAACCACGCCTGTCATAGCTAACCTTACTCAGTTGATCACATATAATCGACACAACTTTGGAAGATTTGGGCAGTTAAAAAAAAACATTATTTTGGAGCCTAACACATTTAATTAAAAGTTTTTCATCTGTTTTGAATAACCAATTGACAAAAGGCAATATTTACATAAAATCATACAGGTACTTCCGCACATTGAAACTGACAGTTTGAGCCACAGCCGAAATGAAATCGTAACCAACAATGCATTTATATTTAGACATATCCAAATCTATTTCCTTACTGCCTGCGATCAGTTTTAATTCTACGAGAGTTGCTATTTGGGCTAACAGGTTGCTGGTAAGACTCATCTTCTCTTCTAAGATGGCATAGAATATTGCCAGTAACCGGTCCAAAGTGAAAACCTTAGGTCCCAGTTGTGTATTTAGCTTTTCACTCATTTTAGCCTTAGCTCTGACTTGCTGCATACGTTTTCGTTGTTTACCATGATTCTTCATAAACAACCTCTTGTCTTCCTTCGGCGGATTGTAACTTGCCAAGTAGGCGGCAATGAGTAGGAACTTTGCATAGTATGGCAGCTCAAAACTTTGTGCAAAAGTTTTTGTGGACATTAACTCCTCTTTCAAAGTGTTTTCAAAGTCATACTGCAATATTTCAGAGACTGAGTCGTCTTTGCTTGCCATCTGTGGTTTGTCCTTTTGTGGGTTTACACGTAGATAGAGGAGTTCTAAGCTCGCTTGGAGTATGGGCGATATGTGTCTCCACAATTTTGTAAGATCGTTCACATTTATCTCATTTGCAATTATCGGCTCGCAGTATTTAACGAAATTTACACGCGCCATGTATTGCAGCTCGATCAGATCGCGACACGGTCGGTAGAACACGCTCAAGAATGCGTTCAGAAAGTTTGCAAACAATTGTGGGCATTCCAGATCTCGCCTCAAGTCGTCCCCAACATCTTTGTCACTCAACGCATGATGTAAGAAAGATTTATGATGCAGGAATATGATATTAAACAACTCCTTCTTGCTGTAGTTTGGGAAGAACATTCTGATGGGCACTCTGATACCCATTTTAAAGTGGAAGTTGTCGAACGTTATATGCGTAACGAAAATGGTGCATATGTTAAGATTACAGAACTCGCGGAGTTTCAAAAGTGCGCTCATAATGCTCTGGTCCATAGCACGAAACCTCTCTGCTCGGTCGAAAATCAAAACGACAGGTTCGTAAGTTGTTTTTGTTTCGCCCAAATGGTTTAGTTTGTTTATCAAATCTGACAAGGATTCGCATTTGTTGTCGACTTCGTCTTGCAAGAGTCCGGATAAAATATTTTCGTACATGATTTTAGGACTGTAACACTCGATGCAATTGATTGTAACATACTTGTATCTCAAGCGCTCCAGCACCGTTGATAGACATAAAGTTTTTCCAGTAGCCATGCTCCCACTGAGTAACAAGGAATACGGTAACGGCTCATCATTTTCGCCAAAGAGATCTAGTAACTCTTGTATTTGACTATCTCTACAAACAACTTTCTTTTGTGACCACATTTTGAAGTTTTATTTTAACATTTGAAACTGAATTTAAAAACGAAATGTAAACAAAATAAAAATATCCGGCCGGTCTAATTAACATCTGTCACTTTGACAGTATTGAAATTATTTGAAATACGTTCCGTTTCGACTGCCGCGCGGCCGTGAAGCCGCGCGCCATCTTTATAAAATTTTATATTGGCAGCATTGTGTATGTGCCGGCTCGCTACTACTTTTTTTAAATCGATATTGTGTACATATTGAATGGATGGAGTCGTTTTTATTTAACCACCAGTGGCGCTACTGCTGAGCTATGTCGAGTGCTATGTACCCTTGACAAGTGTTGCTATCGCGAATACAAAATTGTGTGGAATGGAATAGGATAATAGTGGTATTGATTTCCAAATAATAATAATGAATCACGATTGCAACAGTCTGCCATGAATAAAACGTACGCATTTCTAATTTTTAATAAGTTTTGTGCACACTAGCGATTTCAAAGTTATATTTATATAAATATTTGGGGTGCCCAGTAAGGTACCTTATTCACCTTGTTTCGAATTTCTGAGAAGGAACAGTTTGAGAAGATGAATATACTCAGGGATCGCTCATAAGATTTGATCTATCAATTACATAATTACAAACTTTGTAAAAGGTGTTTGCGTCATTCCTTTAATTATAAACTTGTCTTTGATGTGATTGTGTAATAATTTTAATTAAATTTTCACTTTCAGAATTTCGCAGTGGAACTTCAGTTGGAAAGTCAAGCTGAGATAGACATTGACCAGTTCAAGGATGCGCTAAACAGGGCAGGCGGCGCCAACTATGGGACTGGAATCCGGGATTTATGAATTGTACACTAAGACGTCGCCAAGATATTACCACTTTAATATTTTAATAGTTATTGAATATGTAAAACCGTCAAGTATCAGGTAATTAATACAATTATCAATGCTTTATTAAAATATTATGGTAAAATCGTTTTTAAATCAAAAACAAAATCGGGTCAAAGCCCATAAAACAATTCCTGTCCTATCAAACTTAGCAATTTGACATGCACTAAAATTATTTGTAAAATTCCGATGGGTTGTGAAATAAATCTAATTAATGAGAATATCAAATAAAATATCTCGAAATTGTAATGAATGGGCTGGCATAATAAATTGACCTGAGTTTGTTTTTATGTTTTGTATAAGTAGTCATTTGCATTTGTTTATAATTTTATATCAATTTGCCGTAAGTATTCTTGAAAATTATCTTAATTTATTTTTATCACAATGGAAGTCTATTTATTTTTTTTAATAAAGAAGGATTGGTCGAAAATTTATTTACAAATTGATTTGCTATCGTAAACGCATAATACAAATTAATAAGCATCTTATGAGTACCTACCTAAACTACCTATCTATATATGTAAGTTTCATTAATTGTTGACAATGTTATCTAACTAAAAGGCAATAATAACAAAAATATGAATATAATTTCTACGCTTTTATAACTGAATAAATATTGTAAAACAGTTTCTGAAGTAGGTACTACTTATTATTGGTATCCTTAATTAAATTTCAATAAAACTAATTTATTTTTAAGTGACGATTATTGCCAAAAATGTAGGGAATGTTGCCATGTGTAAGGCACGATGGGTGCATTTATTTTTGTCTACTAAACTTGTATTTTGATGACAAAGTCAAAATTTTACATTGTATTGTATACAAAATTCGAATTTTACGTGCTTTTTTTATACCTAGTATTATCATTACCCAACATTATTATTGAAAAAAAAAACCATTGATAAAATCCGATTAACCAAACATTCTCGTGTTTTATTATGTAAAGAATTTATAACCCCTCAGATTACAGGACAAATGTATACTTATTCAA
The DNA here is from genome assembly GCA_944567765.1 of Carterocephalus palaemon. Taxonomy (NCBI): domain Eukaryota; kingdom Metazoa; phylum Arthropoda; class Insecta; order Lepidoptera; family Hesperiidae; genus Carterocephalus; species Carterocephalus palaemon. The sequence goes on from OX155663.1 coordinate 1,551,348, forward strand.
TTTACTCTGTCCTTTGCTGTGTGTACTTGCTAATTGCGCTACTAGGTACATACTATTATTCTGTGCTACTAATATCTAATCTAGTATAATTTCTGAGAGATCTCTATTATTTTACACGGTCTAAAAATTTAAAATCATACGACCGACGTGGGAAAAGAAAAAAGAACACATTTACTTTATATTGCACTAGATGTCGCTGTTCTCGGTTCATTTTCATGTCAATGTCGGTGCAAAAGAGAGTACCGACTGATTCTTAATAGATTAGCTTTTAAACGCTCAATCATAGCTGATCAGCCGTTTGATACCTCTCCTTCCTCGCAGACAAATCTGCGGGAGGTCTAGAGCATACTCCACCACGCTGGTTCAATGCGGATTGGTGGAGGACACAAGTATATAGGCACCTAAGTAGTTGAACTATTAGATACCGAGTTGAAAAGAAACATGACACTATTAAATCATGATATCTTTATTTCATAAACTATTATATTTACAGTTAATGTTACTTAAAATATACATTTTTTTCATTGTATGGTATCGTTATTAGTTGTATATGTGTATTATCGTTGTCACAAATTACATAATTATGATTCACAATTCTGCAGAATATAAACTACGAGAGTAGTCCTTCTGCGCATATTTCGAAATTTTGTATTATGTCCATATTATTAATATAACTTAACTAAGCACAGCCATCGTATTTTAATATTTTTAATACATATTCAAAATGTTGCCATCAATCAATTTATACGATTAGCAATTCTTTCTTACACTTATCTATTACTTATTTTGACTATAACATGGAATGTTATTCGAGAGAGTTTTAGATTTTGCAAGAGTGAACATTTAATTTTTTTGATTCAATATAAATTTATTCTCTCCGAAATGTCTGTTCAGTGACGTAAAGGTCAATAGGGCCAACAGCAAGAGTCCATTCGAAAAATGGGTAATAAAAACCCTTATTGTTTGAAACGGCAACGTTTGACAGACCAAAAATCTTCAACAAATTTTTAATCAAACATTTCGAAATAAAATCGATACAACTCTCCCGATTATAATTTTATAACCTATCTGCGCCCGTTTAGAGCGAATCTTTGGTATCTTGTCTATAACTGGTGGATGTTATTCCTAAGCTTGTGGAGTTCTTCCCACATCTCGTTGGGTAGATCCTCGCCGACCTCTTCCTTGAAATATTTCTCTATACAGTCAGCCTGTGAACAATGTCATTAGATTTAAATTACCATATATATTTCAAAACAATCAGAAACGTGGAAGTTGCTCATTCCCTTTACAACTAAAAAACAGCTAATCTTAAAACAGCTGATTTGAGTGATTTGTTTCATAGCCTGAATTTAACTAATACACGAAAAAATCACTGTACAAATAGAAATAAAATACAAAATCAAATTACGACAGGATGACACAGTAAAATTGTTATTCTAAATTATCACCCAGTATATGACCAATTTTGAGTTAAAAAAAAATAACATGAATAAAACCTCACCTCCTGCGCCCAAAACTCCTTGGGAATACTGAACAGCTCGTCCATATCGACTGGTCCCAGCCCAGTGGTGTCCAGCTCGTCCCTGGCGGGCACGAGGCCTAGCGGCGTCTCCGAGGCGGAGGCCTCCCCGGCGCAGCGGCGGACCACCCAGTCCAGAACGCGGGAGTTCTCGCCGAAGCCGGGCCAGAGGAACGCACCCTGGAAAATTCGCTTTTGAGAGTACTGTTTTTTGACTATGATTAGGGTAGTAGACTGGCTACAACCAATACGTCCCACTGTTGGGCACGGGACTCGCATAGACACAGCTGCGGGAGGTCTAGAGCATACTCCATCCAATGTGGATTGGTGTGTAGGGGTTAGTGGCCAACCCAGTGTCGAATTTTCTCAAGCCACTCAAAAATCCGCTCGAAAATATAAAAATATAGATCAATGATTTCTGTTAATATTTAAGAACAATTATAATCATGTTTGTACAAAGGTGAAGGTACATAACAGCGAAAAAAAAATATCAAAAGAAAAGTTTTTTACTAGTGTTTACTAGTTTTTCGAAGTCTATTGAGGGGGTCCCTCTATTGTAGAGGCCCCGGCGCTGTAGCCCCAGTTGCCCTCCTGTCCCAAATCTGGCAATGCCCATGCGCAACTATCCCCTCCGGATTCAGAGCTTTATACCTGAACCCATTTCGTGATAAACCTTACCCACCTTCTGATCCTTCCGGAACCAGTTGACGTGGAACACCTTGGGCATGCGGCGGCCCGCGCGCGGCATGCTGAGCCAGTGCCGACCTAACCTAACCTATGCGCAACTATCCCCTACGAATTCAAAGCTTGAACCCATTTCGTGATAAACCCCACCAACCTTCTGATCCTTCCGGAACCAGTTGACGTGGAAGACCCTGGGCATGCGCGCGGCATGCTGAGCCAGTGCTGACCTAACCTAACCTAACCTATGCGCAACTATCCCCTACGAATTCAAAGCTTGAACCCATTTCGTGATAAACCCCACCCACCTTCTGATCCTTCCGGAACCAGTTGACGTGGAAGACCTTGGGCATGCGCGCGGCATGCTGAGCCAGTGCTGACCTAACCTAACCTAACCTATGCGCAACTATCCCCTACGAATTCAAAGCTTGAACCCATTTCGTGATAAACCCCACCAACCTTCTGATCCTTCCGGAACCAGTTGACGTGGAAGACCCTGGGCATGCGGCGGCCCGCGCGCGGCATGCTGAGCCAGTGCTAACCTAACCTAACCCATGCGCAACTATCCCCTACGAATTCAAAGCTTGAACCCATTTCGTGATAAACCCCACCCACCTTCTGATCCTTCCGGAACCAGTTGACGTGGAAGACCTTGGGCATGCGGCGGCCCGCGCGCGGCATGCTGACCCAGTGCCGCAGGTACTCCCCGAAGTTATACCCGAAGAACGGACGCATCGCGAATGGATCGTGCATCACCACCTTGCCCTGGGGGACGGAAGTTGATAAGTAAAGTTGTGGGTAAAGAACTTTATTTCTCAAAGAATAAATACATTATTCACATAAAGAGAAATAACAATTTACTAACTAATAAATATAACAAAACCCTCCTTGGTTCCATAGAGTTCGCCCGGGGCAGTACCATCGCCCGCCACGGTACCTAGTACCATGTTTACGGTCTGCCGTGCTTTTAAAGCAATTGACAGCATTTCAAAATTTGTAACACGTGAAACTAAAAATACCGTTTCTTAATTTTTACACCCTAAGTTCAAAAATATTTATTTCAAGTATTATCATTCCTTCATTTCGGAGAAAAAAATAAAAACGACAAAATATATGATGACGTCATTGCTACAGCAGAATGTATTAGATTTTCTTTTCAAATTGATGCCATTGATTAAAAATTCATTAGAGTTACACAAGCAAGTGACAACCAAATAGTCATGTTTACCTATGCATTAAGGGTATTCGCTGTGACCCATAGACATCCCACTGCTGGGCATGAGTCTCCCCCACAAACACTTCTGCGGGAGGTCTAGAGCATACTCCACCACGCTGCTCCAATGCGGATTGGTGGAGGGGTTAGTGGCCAACCCAGTGTCGAATGTTCTCAAGCCACGCGAAGGTCTTCGACAAGGCTTAACGACTATTTCCAGCATTGAAAACAATACGTGGTAATAATTCCTCCCGTGGGTAAATTCCTCCCGTAAACTCACCGCGTGTTCAGCAGCGGCGGTGGCCTCGGACCTCATGGAGGCCCCCATGAACACCCCGTGGGCCCAGTCCCGGGCCTCCACCACCAGCGGCACGCCGGCCGGCCGCCGCCCGCCCAGCAGGATGGCCGAGATGGGGACGCCCTCCGCGCTCTCCCAGTCAGGGTCGATGATGGGGCACTGCGCTGCAGGGGTGCAGAACCTGAAAGAGTATTAATCATTTTTATACCGCTGCACGGGGTGCAGAACCTGAAAGGGGTACAGAACCTTTTGTACCATGTTCGTTGGTCTAGTGCTCGTAACCGTGACTGCTAAGCTACAGGTCCTGGGTTCGATCCCCGGACAACTCGTGATCGGAGGAACTTCATTACTTAATTCCACCAACCTCATTCAACTATCGCACTACTTGGATGAAACTTCAGACCTCGGCGTAGATCTGAAGTTTCATCCACACCGAATCGACTCATGACCTACTACCACTGTACGTTTCTTGCGGTCTTTTTTACGGCGAACTGGTGTTCTGTGGAATGAGCTTCCTACTGAGGTTTTCCCTTCGAGCTACGACATGCAACGCTTCAAGAAGAGTGTGAAACGCACGTCGCACGTGTCCATAGGCGACGGTGGGTCCACTTACCATCAGGTGGCCTGTATGTCTGTTTGTCCGTCAATATTATTAAAAAAAAACAACTATTGGTGGTTGGCCAACCCAGTGTCAAATGTCCTCAAGCCACTCAAAGGTCTTCGACAAGGCTTAACGTGCCCTTCTAAGCACGGTACCACTAGCAGTCACCCCAAATTGGGATATGAAGCCTACATTGATCCAGATTATATTAATACCTACTTTGGGGACAGATGGCAGTGTGTGAATGTCCAAGATTTATTCATTCAATCCTCACCTGGAGTTGGGGTGCGCCGCCGGAGTCTTCTTGCTCTGGTCCCAGGGCTGCCCCTTCCAGTCGACGAGGCCTTCCGGCGCGGGGCCCATGCCCTCCCACCACACGCCGCCGTCGGCAGTCTCCGCCACGTTCGTGAACACCGTGTTGCTCTGCACCGTCGCCATCGCGATAGGGTTTGTTGCTGACGACGTGCCTGTGGAAGGGAATCAGCTGTTAATCGATTTACACATATGAAACTGCTCGAAAAATAGGGTTGCGCTGAAAATCAGCAGCCCTGTGACACAGGGCAGTATGCTGAGCGTAACCCTTTTTTTCACGCATGACACTGTACATAGTTTAAGTAGCTTTTAGTTCATTTTTATTTGTCGATTGTATAGTGTTTTGTGTGGAAAATTAATATCTTCTTCTTCTACTGCTGCTGCTGCTGCGACCCATAGACGTCCCACTGATGGGCACGGGTCTCCCCCACAAACACTACTACAGGTCTAGAGCATACTCCACCACGCTGCTCCAATGCGAATTGGAGGGGTTAGTGGCCAACGCAGTGTCGAATGTTCTCAAGCCACCCGAAGGTCTTCGACAAGGCTTAACGATTGTTTCCAGCATTGAAAACAACCTTGATTCTATTTGATATTTTCCATACTTAGACTGCTTTTTTCACATGTCCATAGACAACGGTGACCACTTACCATCATCAGGTGGCCCGTATGTCTGTTTGTCCGTCTATACTATAAAAAATAAAAATAACTCACCAGGCGCTACTCCAAAGAAGCCATTCTCAGGGTTGATGGCCCGCAGCACCCCGTTACTGTCGAACTTCATCCAAGCGATGTCGTCACCAACGCACTCCACCTTGTACCCCGGAAGGGACGGAGCCATCATGGCCAGGTTGGTCTTCCCGCAGGCCGACGGGAAGGCGGCCGCTACGTACCACTTTCGCCCTTTGGGATCGGTTATGCCCACGATCTGCAATGAAAGAGCAAGAGTGATAGGTAGTAGGTGGTAGAGCCTATAGGGAACCAAATAGGTTTTATAAATGAAACCTATTTGATTCCCTATAGGCTCCATATAGAGTTCGCCCGGGGCAGTACCACCGCCTGCCACGGTACCTAGTACCATTTCTGCCGTGTAGTAATTGTTTTTAAAGCAATTAGCCGGTTGGATGGTGTGGTTCCTGTCATCCTGGAATTTGTGCGCTCTGCCAACATTGCGTGTAGAACCATAGACACGAATGGTGAAAGAATTTTTTAAATCGGTCCAGTAGTTTTTGTGTGATAACATTACAATGTTTCCTCTTTATATAATTACTAGTGGACGCCCGCAGCTTCGCTCGCGTGAATTGATTATTTTACACCCTTACAAAATAATCAACAGCCTATAATATAAATTTTATGCTTCTAGTTCTGAAAATGACAAATCTTTCATAGAACCTTTTAACCCCCTTTTCAACCCCTTACAACACTTTTTTCCAAATAAAAAGTAGCCTATGTCCTTTCTCAGGCTCTAGACTATCTGTGTACTAAATTTCATTTAAATCGGTTCAGTAGTTTTGGCGTGAAAGCGACACAGACAGACAGACAGAGTTACTTTCGCATTTATAATATTAGTATGGTATAATTAGTATAGATAGTATAGAAGTGTAGACAAGTGGTATTCAGTACGTACCAGCATGTGCTCTGCCAGCCAGCCCTCGCGGCGCGCCAGCACCGAGCCCAGCCGCAGCGCGAAGCACTTCTTGCCCAGCAGGCTGTTGCCGCCGTACCCGCTGCCTGCAACCATCATCATCATCATCACCACCATCATCACCACCATCATCACCATCATCACCCTCATCACCGTCGTAATCATCATCATCATTGTCATCGTCACCATCAACAACAACAACAATGTTAACTACGAGTTATCATTTAATCGGCCTAATCAGACCTCAAGATCGTCACTCTCATAACTAGAGCACACAAGCAGTTCCTAGACTAGGGTTCTGTACCCAAATGGTAAAACCAGACCCTATTACTAAGGCTCCGCTGTCCGTCTGTCCGTCTGTCACCAGGCTGTATCTCATGAACCGTGATAGTTAAACAGTTGAAATTTTCACTGATGATGTATTTCTGTTGTCTAAAATGTAAGAGGGGCTCCCTTACTACGGACGTGATTTTTTGCCGTTTTATAAATAATGTTACGGAACCCTTCTTACGCGTGGCCGGTTTTTATTTTAATATGAAACCTGTTTGGTTCCATAAACTTTCATATAGAGTTCGCCCGGGAGTGCCACCCCCCTTCACGGTACCTGGTACCATTTCTACCGTGTAGTTTTAGGCTATGGACGCTACTAAATCGACGCGAACTATGGCTATATGATAGCGAAATACTCTTGTCTTGCTCTGGGCCGTCCGGACAAATCCAAGAGACACGCAGCCATACCGTAGCTAATGATCTCGTTGTCGGCGGGGCGGTGCAGGATGATGGTGCGCGGGGGGTCGCACGGCCAGCCCGGCGTGCCCGTGCCCGTGCCCGTGCCCGTGGCCGTGCCCGTGGCCGCGCGCCCCGCCGCGTGCAGGCAGCGCACGAACGACTCGTCCTTGCGCAGCACGTCCAGCACTGGAGCTCCTGGAGGAACAAGTTTATGTTTAGATCGAATGATGCATCGAACGTCTAGCACTGGAGCTAATGGAAGAACAAATTTATATTTAGATCGAATGATGCATCGAGTGTTAAGCACTGGAGCTCCTGGAAGAACAAATTTATGTTTAGATCGAATGATGCATCGATCGTCTAGCACTGGAGCTAATAATAATAATAATAACAAATTAATATTTAGATCGAATGATGCATCGGACGTCTAGCACTGGATCTCCTGGAGGAACAAATTAGATCGAATGATGCATCGAACGTCAAGCACCTGCGTGGCGTGGCTAAAAGAAATACTACTAAGTTCATGATATCATACAAGCCTAAGACTAATATTTCAGTAAGTAAGGATTGTTAATCATCAGCAAATTTAAAATATACTAATATTATAAAGAGGGAACATTTGTTTGTAATGTTTTCACACAAAAACTATTGGACCGATTTCAAAAATTCTTTCACCATTAAAAAGCTGCATCTTAACTGAGTGACATAAGCTAATAGGCTATTATAATATTACCTACTAGGTGTAAACGAAACTACTGTTATGTCTAATTCCACGCGAGCGAAGCTGCGGGCGTCCACTAGTTTAAAATAAGGAGAACACGCAGATTATTTTTGGGGTTAGCCCCTGGTCAGTACACAACAGAATAACTAATATGATAACATGAATACATAGACGGGTCAGTCATGCCGATTTCATAGAGAAACTTACCCATTCTGGTCATGGTGCGCATGGAGTACACCACGTAGGGAGAGTCGGTGACCTCCACGCCGACCTTGGACAGCGGGGAGCCCACGGGACCCATCGAGAACGGGATCACGTACATCGTGCGACCTGTTCAAAGATTCATGGGAACATGATTTGCTGCTTGATCAAATTATAAAAATTGAAAATTTTGAAGAGTAACTACCGAGTTTCTTGCCGTGCTCTTCTCGGTAGCATCAACTTTGGTAGCGGCGGTGGATAAAAAAAATGTTATCGACGTTCATTAAGCGTACACAAAATACCATATTATTATAATGAAAATATGTAATCATTTATTTTCATTATATGCATCTAAATCTGCCTGAAGTTGCACATGAATTTATCTGAATCTAAATCTGTCTGAAGTTGCACATGAATTCTGATAATGTAAATGCAGTACGCGACGACGGCTTCTGCTCGCCCCCCTGCCCCGCACCCCTCAGCGCGATGCCTACCCCCTTGAACCTCACCCCGCGGCACATTTGCCCACGCGCCGATCTTTTGACCGAGTCTGTTTCCGCCCGCGAGACCTGTTTTTTATCTTTTACGAGTGAGAAACCTTGAAAAGGTACCCGAACGTTATGGGAGCGACACCGGGTTCTGTGGGACTTTCACCTACTAAAACCAACTCGGTGGCCTACTCCGGCACTACAGGAGGGCTCTTTTAGAATCCCCTCCGACCCTGCGCCCAAGACGGGCTCATCCCGGTTTACACAACGCTGTACAGCCACAAACAGCGTCGTCTTTCCCGGGGTCACATGATGGACGATTCGAGCTCCCCCTCTCACCGCCCGCAACCCCAGAAGTCCCCTTATAGTCGCCTCTTACGACAGGCAGGGGCTACCGTAGCACTATTCTGGTCCCGAGCTACAGGGACGAAAAGGCTAGGTGTCCTCACCTCTCATGCAGCCAGGGAACCGCTCGGCGACCGCCCTGTCGTAGTCCGCGGGCGCTATGTAGTTGCCCAGCGCGGACTTCTGTCCGGCGCGCGCGGCGGGCACCACGTCCCGCCTTTTACAACAGGCACTAGCAGCACTATTCTGGTCCCGAGCTACAGGGACGAAAATGCTAGGTGTCCTCACCTCTCATGCAGCCAGGGAACCGCTCGGCGACCGCCTTGTCGTAGTCCGCGGGCGCTATGTAGTTGCCCAGGGCGGACTTCTGTCCGGCGCGCGCGGCGGGCACCACGTCCCGCTCGCGCTCCGTGCAGATGAAGGTCCGGGATTCGACGCGCGCCACGTCAGCGGGGTCGCAGCGACAGGCTAGGTGTCCTCACCTCTCATGCAGCCGGGGAACCGCTCGGCGACCGCCTTGTCGTAGTCCGCGGGCGCTATGTAGTTGCCCAGGGCGGACTTCTGTCCGGCGCGCGCGGCGGGCACCACGTCCCGCTCGCGCTCCGTGCAGATGAAGGTCCGGGATTCGACGCGCGCCACGTCAGCGGGGTCGCAGCGACAGGCTAGGTGTCCTCACCTCTCATGCAGCCGGGGAACCGCTCGGCGACCGCCTTGTCGTAGTCCGCGGGCGCTATGTAGTTGCCCAGGGCGGACTTCTGTCCGGCGCGCGCGGCGGGCACCACGTCTCGCTCGCGCTCCGTGCAGATGAAGGTCCGGGACTCGACGCGCGCCACGTCAGCGGGGTCGCAGCGACAGGCTAGGTGTCCTCACCTCTCATGCAGCCGGGGAACCGCTCGGCGACCGCCTTGTCGTAGTCCGCGGGCGCTATGTAGTTGCCCAGGGCGGACTTCTGTCCGGCGCGCGCGGCGGGCACCACGTCTCGCTCGCGCTCCGTGCAGATGAAGGTCCGGGACTCGACGCGCGCCACGTCAGCGGGGTCCGTGCGGGCCAGCCAGCTGGGGAGAGGCGGTCGAGTTGGTGGTGACTTCCAAGATAAGCTACTCAGTTACCGACAGATTTTTGATGTGAAACATCTTTAGGCGGAGTGCAAACCAAATTTTTGGCGTGGCGAGCGTGGCGAGCGTGGCGAATATGGAATATATATACTATACAGTTCCGACAAATGACGGTTGGAAAATATTTTATCTAATATATAAAATTTCCGTGTCACAATGTTTGTTGCAGTACTCCTCCGAAACGGCTTTACCGATTTTTACCAAATTTTATATGCGTATTAAGTAGGTCTGAGAATCGACTAACATCTATTTTTCATCCCCCTAAATGTTAAGGGTAGTCCATCCCAAATTTTTTTTTTTTAGTTTTTAGATAAATTTTTATTTTTGTATTTTTTTATGATACAACATTAGAAAATACATACAACCCTGAATTTTCAACCCTCTACGATCAACCCCTATTTTTCCATCGCGATTTTTATTTTTAATAATATACATGGCAAAACAACGTTTGCCGGTTCAGCTAGTTAATATATAATACCTAATTAAATTTTTGTTTTATTTTTGTTTTTTTTTTGTTTTGTTTTTTTTCTTACATGTTTTAGTTCCTGTCATAATCTGTACTTTTGTGCATATTACTTGTACAAAATAATTTCGATGTTTCACATCTGCCAGGCGTCCCGTGACGGCTCACAATTTTTTATGGATAGCAAACGAAATTGCAGCACCACCAAGTAAAAGTAATTTTTTGTGTCATATTATTGAGGTTTTTTTTAACTTTGACACGTTCTAGATCATGACTCAGCAAAACGCATGCGCGATTTCCAGGTCAAAATCATACCTACATAACGATGACTGTAATTACCTATAAATTTTAGTAATTACTTGGAAAATTAATTTTTCGGTTTATCAACAATCCTAGCTGTTTTTCCTTCCTTCTCCAAACTTCCTCTCTTTTGTATGTGTAATGTATAGAGTACCAAATATATTAGTACATAGAAGATACATGGGCGCTTGATGGTAAATATTGTTACGACCAAACTCGATACAGTTCGAACTAGTTTGTACCTGACCAAACTGATTGTTCACTGTAATTGCAGGTCTTTCCTAGTGATATCGTAATCACGTTGACACCCCAGTGTGTTCTGGTGAGAAACCTTTTTTTCTTCGGTAGACTCAGCTGTTGAAACTAGGCCTCTCACTCGAGTTCGAAGGTTCGAGGCTCAAATTAGCCAATGATTATAATGTTCAGTTATGTGCGTTTAAGGAAATTAAATGCTACTGTGATATCTCATTGATTTATCAAGTAAATAAGAGATGAGATATATAATATAAGCTTCATAAATTCAACGTTTGCAAATACCACATTTCGTTGACATTATAATCAGTTAGAATACGTCACGTACTGACGCGGAATTAAATCATATAAAATATCTATCATTTCATTCCAATTTATAATTCGGTGCGATACTAGCTATGAAAAAATGGTTTCTCACCGTAAGCGCCTTATTACAAACCAATTGAAGAAAAAATGGTTTCTCTCCAAAACGCACTGACTCGTCAGCGCCATAACACAAACCAACTGCAGAAAAAAGGTTTCTCACCAAAACGCTCTGACCCGTCAGCGCCACAACAAACCAACTGAAGAAAAAAGGTTTCTCACCAAAACGCTCTGACCCGTCAGCGCCATAACAAACCAACTGAAGAAAAACGGTTTCTCACCAGAACGCACTAAGCTGTCACCGCGATGTTATTACAGTACAGTTATCTCACCAGTTGCGGTACTTGGGCAGCGGGCGCAGCGTGTCCTGGTGCTGCATGAGCTGCAGCAGCGCCGCCGCCTCGCTCTCGGAGCCGTCGCACACGTGCACGTGCTCCGGCTCGCACAGCGCCGCGCTCTGCTCCACGAATGCTCGCACCTGGGGCACAGTGAAATTTATTTAATTTATTCACAATTTGCTCCACTGGAAAAAATGTTTTTTAAACACGATTTTAGTATTTTTATTTTTACCCGTCGTTCAATGACGTGAAACGTCGCGTCCCTTTGACATTTCATATGGCAGAACAACGTACGTTACCTAAAACTGTCGCGAAAAACATCAACCCTAATGTAAGATGAGTAGTAGTCAGTTACAAAATCGGTTACAAAAGTAGGTCGTGGCAGCTTCAGTGTAATGAATTAAAGAAAAAAATTAGACTTTACACCAATTATAATGATATAAGCGGTAGGTGTTCCTACATATGCATAAAAATAACATAAGATATTAAATTTAAAGCGCCATCTATTGATCACTTTTTCGAAGTATTCCTAACCAGTGTCATCCAGGAATGAACAATCACAAAAATTAACTTAGGTAATTGCTTTTTTATTTTGACTTTTAACTTCAACAACATATTGTTATTTTTATTATATGATATTACTAATTAAAATTAAAAATAAAACTGTGCATTAAAAAAGGATCATTTAAAGGAATCTTGGAAAGGGGGAAAATAACTATTTTTAAAAATAACAGTTAATTCAGGTCAAGATGCAGAATATAATAAAGAAAATAATGGATTACAATAATTTTATTAAAAATGAATATCATTTTGTCAAACTTTTTAACGGCATTTTTTAAATTAATATTTTCTTACACTGGTGATGCCTATAGTACTCAGTACCCTTACCTTCGGGGTCAAAGCGGCGAGCTGGGGGCTCGGCTTGACGACGCCGCGGAGCGCTGTCTGGTGCGCCGCGCGGCTGCACCCCAGCGCCACCTGCGCGCATCTGTGACAACACAGACCACTTTAAAACACAGACACAGTAAATCTACATTTCTTTATTAAGCTCTGTAGTACTTATATTAAAAACAAAAATATGTACTAACGAATATTATGTACTTTCACTACTTCTTATTATGTACTTCACTAAAATAATGTAAGATAATATAATACATTATTTTAGTGAAGTATACACAACCCAGCCCAGTTTAAAACACAGTCACAGGAAATCTACATTTTTTATTAAGCTCTGTAGTATATTAAAAACATAAAAATACTAACGAATATTATGTACTTTCACTACTTCTTATTATATACTTCAATAAAACAATGTAAGATATAATACATAGATCTCCTTAGGTGGCCGTGTCTCTAGTAGATAGAGGTGCATTCTTATAGATATTTTGGATTTCAAATGAGCGTGCAACACCATCCATTAGCCAGCACCACCCAATGAGATTGTTATTAATTGTAGATCAGATAATTAGGTTTGCCATTCGAAAATTCGAACAGATAACTCACTATTAAAAATCATTGAATTGTAGAAAGTTAGATAGAACAATAAGCTATCAATAAAAATATTTAAGATTCTATTAATTTTTGAAAAAAAGAAAAAAATAATCTTGGTGTTAGTCAAATTAATATTATTCTTCAGAAAAGCGTTATAAACTTACTCTGCGGGCTTCCTCACATAGTTTTCCGGGACGGTTTTAAATTGCAACATTATGAAAATTTTCCTAAATTAAATTAAATATAAACATCTACAAAAATAATACTTGATTGAATATTGGAATTAAATTGATTTGCTAAATTTTATCAAAATTACTGAAGCTGAACAAGAATATGAGCCACCTATAAATTTTAATACGCAATCTATCACCCATTTAATAATTAGAAGTTTGAAACTAGGCTTGACGAGAGCGAATGTTTGTAATTGCGCGGGAATTCAATATATAAAGGGGGAGTGTGCGCACGGCGCGCTCTGATTGGCTAGAGCCGCGGGCGGGTCACTGACGTATCAACTTTACAATCACACGTATAACCAGCTGAGATAAAAACAAGTTTGTTTTCAACGTCCGTAACAAAGTACAAACGTGTCATGAGCACGTTGAAAACAAATGTGTCATGTAATTGAACTCGCGGTTTCGTCAGATTCTGGTCAAATCAAAGATCAAGGTTCAGGGTTATGTTGCGTCAGATAACTGTCCGAAGGGCAGTATGTATTTAACTGCAGCGCTTGTTTTTCTTACGTTATTGGCGTGCATACCAATGATCAATTTTAACAAATAGCAACAATGTTCTAGCGTAACATAACATGGAAATTATATTGAATGCCTACTTACGGATGAATTAGATATAAATATCGTTCATTTTTACTTATCTCCTTAATATCTACATAATATAAGCACGGAAGTTTAAACTACCGGGAACAAGAAGCGATAACTTATGGAATATTACTCCAAAGAGCATAAATATGGTTAATCACTTTATATCAAACAACTAGCATTAGACAAAGAAAACGAGACACATAGCTACCTACTTATGATACAGTGAATGTTTTTGTAAACATGCTAGAATAATTAACACCATATCATAATAAGTATTCTGTGACCATATTGAATAACAAAATAACTTCATTAATATCACTTTTCATTACTCTACCTTGGACTTTATAAGGGCATAATTAGACTAGACGTAATTTCTACGGATAAAGGACCTATGAAAAATTCGCTGCTTTACCATGGAACGACCGATAGATTTACTGGTAAGATCCATTAGGACCATGGGTAATTTTTTTGCGTGGTATTAATAGGCACGTCGGTAGTACCAGATAAATTTTACCCCTGACACTTAATACATTTTTAAATAAAATGACACCATTACCAGATATACATGTACCACGGTAAAGCAGTTTTATATTTTATACGAGTTATAAAAATAAACTTATGTAAGGTCAAATAAATACGAAAGGATTCTAGAAATACTGATAAACTCGTCTCGTAAGTATTTTAAATGTTGTCGATAAGAATCCGGTTGGGGTGTGTCTCGGTATCACATTTAAATATACTATACATAAGTTATACTATACATACTATACATAAGTTACACTATACGTATTTTTCGTGTCACTTTGGTTGAATGTAGGAACATTGTTCTTAAAATAGCCCTGAGTGTGTCACTTTAATCACTGATATTTTGCACTTAGTCTCTTTCCATTAAAGAGTTTACCGATAATTAATTAATAAATTAATACACACCTGCCGGACTCATTTACCATCCCGGAAAATTTACTGGTAGATAATTCCATCAGGCATGAAGTCAATGAAGGCAATGAACACCTTTTATAACTTCAATATCTCTTATAAAAGAGAAATTAATGAAACGTGCATTTATCTAAGTAATAATCCTTTCAAATCTGATTTGTGAATCTACGGGCAAACCCGAGTTTTCAGCCGAAAACAGTATACTTATGTAGGTATGTAATAAGATGATAGCGCGTTGATATGAAAAGTAACGGATTCTAAATTATTTTATTATGATATTAGTATTGATTTATTATGATCGTTTTGAAAACATTGACAATTACTCGGAGACCCTCTACAAAATCTTGGATATCCGCGATAGTAAGATATTCTACGTAGGTACTAGCATGTTACAAGTAATAAGCGTATATTTAAAACCTACTAAAAAGTGACATGCTAAATGAACAGTACACAACAAGATAATTATACCGTTAAAAATAAAAATAAAAAAAGTTTTTTATAACATTTTTTTTTATTTTCGTAAATTGTGATCGGAACCAAATACTTATGTGTGCTAAATTTCAGCTCGATAGCTTCAGTGGAAGTGGGTGAAATATTGATTGCAAGATTCCTGGACATACATACATACATACGAGTAAATAAAAGCTTTAAAAAAAATATAAGACATTAATGACACACCCACTTACACCAGTCACGTTTCTTGCCACGTTAGTAAACGGGCTGGTGGCATTTTAAAACACAACATATATTGTAGAAAATTACGTAAGCATTGATATCTTCTTGAGTTATAAATCTTAGCTTGGTCTTTGATTAAACCACTTGGCAACTCCGTGTCGCCAAGCCGGGCGATACCATTTCAAATGTCAAGATGTCGGTAAGTCAGCTGTGTGTATTTTTAGGCCTGACGATAATCATAATTTTTTTTATGATTAGCGTCAAGCCTAAAAATTTTTGGTTATTATTTTACTATTTTTGTATATGCTATACAATATCAAGGAAAAATATTCAAATACACTTATATACACAAATATATTTGTATTAGTGTATATAAGTGTATTCTTGTATTCGTGATATAATTAAAAACTATATAGCCAAGGAAAAATATTCAAATTTATTATATTATTTGTGAAATTTGTGTATATAAGTGTATTTGAATATGTTTCCATACCTATATAGTTTTAATTATATCACGAATAGTGCGTGTCGGTACCGATTTAAATGCTTTCAAACAAGTCTGATTTAAAAGTATTGTTGTTAATAGGTGAAATCATGTAATTCTATTTTCTCGTTATAATTTTGTTTACCTTCTGTTATCACACTGTCCCTACTTTTCTGTGCAGAGCATTGAACATAACAAACGGTCCATGTTCCTTATATACTTAGGCTCGCGTTAGTAACATATTATAAGAAATTAAAAACTCGTTTCAGTAGCCTTGATTGTGAATGGCACATTAAATAACGTTATTACCCGTCATCCACTGATATTACATCTACCTTTGGAATTTTTTGAAGTAACTTGTTTATATATATATAAACTGTGTATGTGTATATATACATATATTTTATACACACACAGTTTTAATGTAGTAAAATAACCACAACAGGAAACATTGCCAATGTACTATAGTAAGGACTGTTTCAAACGGTATCACGCGTGCGCTAATCCGACGTTTAGCTTCGTGCGGCACCCTCTTAATAAGAACACCATGTACCTTCGGGTCCAAGATATATCAAAAACGAGAATATAAAAATTAAATGTATGATCAATATCGTTATCCCCATTAGTATGATCAAAGCAGCAATACCTAATTAAGATCATTCCAATGAAATGGAATCTCCCAGAGAAAAACCTAATTAGATATGAAAGAATGATTAAATTGAAGTCATATGATTAAACAAGTAATTGATAGGGTTGATTAGAAGCCATTCAAACTGTGCTGAGATTGGCGGCAGCTCGGGTTTTTTTTATAGTATAAACGGACAAACAGACATTTATTTACTTTTTGTATTTACCGGTGACTGCCAAGTGCCTATCGAACTCGCCTAACTCGAGGGGGTACAAATACCAAGCGGAACGCAAAAATGCTTAAGTTATGTGTATTACCTAAGCAATTAAGAAATTAAATGTCACCTGCCGTAACGTTAAAACATCGTGAGAAAACCTGCAAGCATTATGTTCTCCAAGGCATATGACGTCTGTCAATCTGCACATGGCCAGTGCGGTAACTATGTCCTCCCATTTGGAGATGAGACAGTGGGACACAATGGGACAGAGAAATATGGTTGTGGTGTACCTTCTACTGTAAGTAAGAACCCAATGATTACACGGAGATGTTATTATAAAGTGAGCCTTAAGTACCTCAATGGTATTTATTATTTACATATAGATACATACTTATGTAATTTTTACATATAAATTTATCAAGTCAACATAATTAAATAAAAAAAAGAAATAATAAGCTGGAGTTAAATTAAATGAAACAAATCGATTGCATATTAAGGCATAACCCCATTCTATTTACTTTCCCGAATTACCAACCAGGTGGCTCCGCAATAGTTTTAAACAATGTTCGAAATATGAACTCCATGTTTTTTAATAATTACATGCGCTAAAGGTAAGCAAGTTACTGCGACCGATTTGGTACCTAACGTGATTTTATTATGACCTAAGATTATTTGAACTCAAGAAATGTGCTTCTATCTTCACTCGACTCCACTCGTACCACAGCATACAGGGGCATATCGATAAGTGGTTTAACTTGTCAAAGCGAATCCTATAATCAGTAAGATTAAGATTACAGCTGTTATTCGAGATGAATCTCGCCGATATCAATCACAAAGTTACACGTCCTCCGATGTCAATCACAAAGTTGACAACAAAGCATTTCCTACTTATTATTGGTCGTTTAGAGAAAATTAACATGGTAACAGTTTGACGATTCTGTGGCGCATTGGTGAGTGAAAATTTTCATTAGATCCACACTTGACAAAGTCTGTCTATTAACAATGCCAATGGTAACATCGATGAAAACTATATTATAGTAATTTCCCTACTGACTGCCGAACTGCGGGCGCCCCGCTGCGCCTTGCCCGGGTTAGAATCCCTTTATTTATTTCCAGCATAGACCAGCATGACTGGTACTTTGGACCACAACAAACATTACACCACCCATACGCTACTGGCAAGGACAAGCTGTGAACTTTGAAATAAATTTGAGTTTCGCTCAACAGGAACAGAATAGTGTTACCCCTGCCTGTCGTAAGAGGCGACTAAAAGGGGGCTTCTGGGTTCACGGGCGGCAAGAGTGGGAGCTCGAACCGTCCATCCAGTAACCCCGGATAGATGTCGTGTGTCACGTGTGTGGCTCCACAATGTTGTAGATAGGCGTCGACGTCTTTCGACGTCTCGTCCGATACGAGCCTGTCATGGGCACATTAATAAACTTTTTAACAATGGATTTACGCGATGTAACGCCTGATACAATCCATACTAATATTATAAATGCAGAGTTACTTTCGCACGTACGCCGTCACGCCAAAACTACGGAACCTATTTAAATGAAATTTGGTACACAGATAGTCTAGAGCCTGAGAAAGGACATAGGCTACTTTTTAACTGGTTTAAAGTGTTGAAAAGGGGGATGAAAGGTTGTATGAAAGTATTGTCATTTTGACAACTAGAAGGATAAAATTTATATTTTAGGCTGTTGATTAGATATAAATAAATATGGCATTCAAAGTTTGTAAAAAGGTATAAAATAAACTTAAGGGATAACACATTTACGGATTCATTACTGAGTTATAGTAAACTCCCAAGAAGAAACTGTTAATATGTCTAATTCCACGCGAGCAAAGTTGCGAGCGTCCAATAATTATAGAATAAATAATAATTTATATTAGAAATAAAATGTCTCCATGTTTACAACAAAACACGGAAATAGTTGTTAATAGCAAATAATTATTCAAAGATTAGATAATAGCTTAAAACTAGAACTAGACATGCCGGGTTCGTGGCCTCGCCATTCTGACCCGCTCGTGGCAGATAAAACTAGATTTCCCCAAATCTATCGACCTATATTAATATTATAATGGGGTTTGTATGTTTGTTCCTGTTTCTTCGTGGAAGCGGGGTAAAGGTACATTTTTAGCCGAACTATCTGTACTACCTACCTATTTTAAGTTTCTCATTTTATGTGACTTTTACTGTATGTACTAGTATGTCTTATGAGAAATAAAATATTCTTTAAAACGAAAATCAAAAACTACTACCATATTTTATTCGAACGCTACATCATTCCCGAGTGCTAAAGGTTATTTTTTATTTTGTTAAAAATATGTCTAGACGTTGACTAGACGTCAGAAATTACGTTATTACAAAATTGCATGAAATGGCATTAAAAATTGCAAAAAACCCATTAAAAAACTGAAGTCATTGAGCGCCATCTATAAGTTCTTGAGGTACCTACCTTTAAAGAAAACACAAAGAGGTAGATTAATCGTCGACCACTAAAATAATAAAAGGTCAAATGTTTTTATTTCATGCCACTTTCCCTGGCCTACTGATGGAAGGGATGTATCATACAAGTCTACCTATAACCGAAAATAATATTATTATACCATCTTAGGCCAGTTTCAGGAGTTATGACGCCATTGGTGAACGCACGTACAAAAAGATTTCTTGCATCCTCGACGACTTGCAGATCACTGGCATGGCATCGTTAGTAAATAATTCATATTGCCACAAGATCTCTTTTTGGATGACATATTTATTTTCTTTTTAAATATTTCTTTGTTTAGTTTAATCATATGCTAAGTATTATTTTTAATTGTGAAAATAAATGTGATCATTAATAAAAATTTCTTAGGTGCTAGATTAGATAGTACATAATATTTAGCTACAATAGATCTATTTAGGTCGCAGTGGCTTATGGGCATTATGGCCCATATTAAATAATTAAGAACTCTGTCTGCTAATTACTAGCGTTTTATTAAGCAATAGCAGAGTATATTTCGCGATAATGATGATACAGATGCACGGGCGCGCCTCTCGAGACGGAGCATATTGCTCTCTCCGTCTTACATGCGGAGAACACAGACCCCAGTAATAATTTCGAAACACAATGTTCTTTAATGTAATGTAATATGTAGTACCTACGCTTTTATACTTGTATCCTCTCTTGTTTGCCAGGCTGTCTGCAAGAAATTGCTCAAAGCAATAAGACAGCCTTTTGCAAAACTTTTTTTCTTTATTGTTTTCTCTTCTGTTCTTTTCTGGTGCAATAAATTATATTGTATTGTATTGTAGTAGATATAGCAGCGTCCATAGCCCAATGGCTCGCGTCGATTCGATTCGATCGACAGAGTTAGGTACGATGGGCGTGGTCGGTTAATTCTTGGGAGGGCACGTTAGGCCGTCCGTCTCGGTTGTGTGTGAAAACAATCCTTGTCGAAGACCTTCGGGTTGCTTGAGATCATTCGAGACTGGGTTGGCCACTAACCTCTCTACCAATCCGCATTGGAGCAGCGTGGTGGAGTATGCTTTATACCTCCCGCAGATTTGTCTGTGGGGGAGACCCTGTGGGACGTCTATATACCCATAGTGCAGGCTCGCGCCTAATTTGGGGTCAGATTGCCGTGTGTGAAAATATCCAAGATATTTATCCATGCATGATGTCCATGATTGACTTCGACTATATACATTAACTGTTACTTATGCACAAATAAACTAGCTTGCAGAACTTACTTCTTTGTCAACCGTGTGAAATAAAACACCATTGTCTTGGCTAGGTCAGCACTTCAGGAATTTCTGAAACAGAAACAAGAAAATGGAATTACACCGCTATTTTCTTTTACTATTTTTAAATACATACATGATGTTATATTTTATCATGAATAATAAGTTAGTAGGTATGAAACTTTGCCGTTTTTGAAGTCAAGTGGGCAACCCGAACGCGGGCAGACGTCGTTAATGGGTCTAATTCTACGCGAGCGAAGCTGCAGGCGTCCACTAGTTTTGTATAAATGTAAGTATGTATGTAGTATAGAAATTAGTATAGTAATTCTAATTATATATATATAATTTATAATAATCTATAAGAGTAAAAGTGTAAGTAAAAAATTTTATGACGTTCATTTAGCGTATACAAATACCATATAATGAAATAAATTATCTGAATCTGAATTATCCGGGATAAAATGTAACTATGTACCTAGTATCTAATTAACAGACCGTATACTACTTCCATGTAAAAAAATAACATCGACCTATCATTCCGCTGACACGATGAAGGACAAACCAACACTTTCCCATTTAAATATATTAATATCTAAGGACAAGTCTATCAATCAGGTTTTCTTCATAGGTGTCAAATCCTATCTATATGCAAGCATCCTATGCTATATGTAAGCAAATTTCTAGTCAGCAGCGTTATAAACAATGCCAGTCAAGGGCAACGATAAGAAATTGTTTGAAAACATGGAAATGTGAAGGAGATAACTGTCGCAATATTTGTTTGCAGATATTTCGTCAGCCTGTTATCAGGATTGTTTGCTGGGGGCCGTAATCGGAGGCTGGGGTGTTTTCTTGTTTCTAACCAGTAATCACGACTTTCTTCTTTCTTTCTTCTTTTCTTCTTTATTACCGCAGTAACCAATACGCACATAAGTTTAATCGATATTAAAACTACTTTCATTTGAAAATAAACAAGCATGCACGCAGCATCATCTTAATTACAACCGTGACAAACTGTGAACAAGACTGAAAAATTGATTGTTAGTCCAGTAAGTAAAGGAGTTAGGGTACATAATTAGAGCTCGATGGGCTAGAATAAGAGGTCATGTGGAATTTAAATTTAAGAACTTTAAAGCCATACTTTGTCCTGCTAATAAAGTTTTGATTCGGTTAAAGAAAATTAGTCCTGATACTGGTTGCGCAAGGGAGGCACCGGTGCGTCCCGTAGGAGATCCCGGAGCCTCCCTTGATGCTATAAAAAGCTGCCGAGGGGGTTTTAGTGAGTAGAAATTCCCCGGCCTCTCTCTCCCCCCATCTCGAAGATCTCTCGAAGATTACCCCCTCGAAAAAAAAAACTTGTTCAGAAGTTGGTTCGAGAAATCGTCTCGTTTCAAGTTAGACACAGATGGCGTTTTGTAAAATGCAAACAAGAAACTACATCATCAAAGGCACAACTTTGCCGTGGTTATAGATTGACTATAAGATTCCTCTGTGCCTTCATGTATTTTGTATAAGAACAACAGTAATCAACAAAGTCGTCCATTATCTTCAGGTCGAAGGTCGAGGGGGCCGGCTGCAGCCGTCACCGGCCCGTTACATCACGCTGCCACTCCTGCGTTATCGCGGACGTGACGTATTTTGCACACCACACAGAGAACAGATTATGCGTCGACAAATATTTTGACACCGATTTAATCGCAACGTAATATCTGGTTATTTAGTATCATTTATTTATGCTTTATATATGTAACTAAACTGATTTTCATTTGAGAAAATTTATAGTCAAGTGCACACGGTATGGAAAACTTAGCTCGCAAATTTTGCATAGATCCATTGAGTAGATCTGGTCTAGACCAAAGATTACCGACGTAGATCGCAGAGTTATAGAGCTAAAATAACATTGCCTACGCATTAGTTCGTTTGATAATCTGTGGAGAGAAAAAGTCCTCGAAATCCACCAATTAATATGTATAATAGGTAATCCACAATGGGCGAAATGAATGCTTGAATATATTGGCTAGCAGGAGAGGAAAAAAATAACATAAACAACGCAGTAAATACATATCACAAAATGATTAGTTAATTGGGTAACCATTATTTTTGGTTTTAAACCAAAAGGACCATCAAGGGCGGCCTGCCCTTGGATAAGATGGAAAGACGACAGCGACGTGAAGAAGACAGTACTACAGAATACTTACCTACTCGTAATAATACAAAAGACAGCGGGAAACCGCTGGATTCCAATGACATTAGTTAATCTCTAAATCTCTCTTAGCCATCTGGTGGTAAGTGGTCACAGTCGTTATTAGCATTATTTATACTGTTCCGAGTGTTTCGGCTAACTTCATTTCACCAGTGAATATTTACCAAAGCAATTAGAGATGGGACCCATGAATCCGAAAGAATTGGGTTTCCGGATAATCCGAGTCTAGAATTCTAGATAATTGACAAGTCGTAATCACGTATCAATAAATGGTAACGGGAGATACTTATAACTACCTACTTTGAAGGTTGATAAATATAATTGTCGTTCGTTAAACATTGATGTAATCATAAAGCAATTAATTGCCAGATATAGGGAGAAATGCTAAACATAATAGTATCAAATTCAAGCATCGCAGATACCTTTGACTTAGGATCTTCCGTAGGAACGTATAATGGAACGAAAAGGTACGTAGGTACATTGTTTACAACCCGAACATTTCTAGTTAAATAAAAAAAAACTGTTGTTATTAAAAAATGACAGTTCAATTTGGCGCCAATGTCACCTGCATTAACATACAAAAACTCACCTTTAGTCAACAGGTCAGTCACCTCGGCTTTACTGGTGAAATCTGTCTTGCCACGCTCCGCGTCCCATATGTTACGAGAACTAAGTTGCCAACAGCAATATAGGGGCCAAGCAAGCGGGCGTCCTCCGTACGTTCGCGCCAAATCAACACTGCTCGGTAATTTCCACTCGAGATGAAGTCAACAAGTCTTTCTTTGATATCGATGTTTCGCCAGAATTCCAATTTTTCGACGCGTAGAACTTAAGTCGAAAAGTTATTTATTTTAATATGGCGCGTTATCGATGTTTCGTAATGTATGAGTATGAATGTATGAGTATTTTCTTTCTTATTAATTAGAACTGTTACATAGATAGGAATTATGGTCATGCTCACATACCTATATCGTAAGAATTCATTGACTCTTCTGGTTACGCTGACAATCTTCATCATCGTTCATTCTAAATCTCTCTCACTCTCTCATTCTCATATTCATCAATCATTCTAACTAACCACCACACCAAGGAAATAGTTCCGGGTTCGAGTCCCAGCCGGTGAACCAAAAATGTTTACCGGCCGGTCGTATATTTGTTACATTTATCAGGTCTGTGGTATAGAATATAGAATTGTATTGTTTTGGCAGTGTAGTGTGTTCATCTCTCGAACTTGTTGACTTCTTTTTGTGTAAAAATATGATTTAGTCACAGATAACTAAATAGTATTGAGTATTGTAATGGGAGCAGTGGGACTTCCCAAGACCCGAATTTCCTCATGTAAGGCAACAACATCGCTGCGGTTCGGTATAATTTAGGGTTCATTGAGTTTATAATTTTTTAAATATTTTTATAATATATATAAATCACGTGTCACGTTGTTTGTCCGCGATGGGCTCCTAAACTACTTAACCGATAAATTAAATTTGCACACCGTGTGCAGTTTGATCCAACTTGAAAGATAGGATAGCTTACATCTTAATTTATAGCCGCAATATTATTTTATTGCAAATTATTTGTCTATTATTTGACATTCACAATTATCTGTTAACTCCAAATGATTTTAACAGATGGCGATATCTGTTGACTTGATTGAGTAAGTAATCAATAGATGGCGCTGCTATGTTAAACCTACAAATGTGTCATATAAGCTACAATTTAATAAGCATAACCACCACGTGTTGTTGATTTCAAAAAAACAGACAAACAAAATCAACAACAGGTGGTGGTTATGCTTATATATCCACTAGTATTATATAAAATCTGTGCATCGCCTAGCGCGTTTTATTTAAAATTTTCATTTAAGAATAGATACTTACAAGGCTTTGAATGAATATAATCCAACTTTGATATAAGGCGTGCGGTGGTAAGAGGCCTTCAGCGGACAATATGGGAGGTGGACATAAATATACACAATAACACAATAGTCCTATTTGAATAGCTCACCTGGCTGTTCACACGTCCATTGTGGATCATGCGAACTGTCAAAGGGCTAGGCGATCAAAGGAAATTTATTTGTGACTGAAAATTTTCATCTTTCTCTTGTAGAAAGTAGGGTGGCAGCACTTTCAGATAAAAAAAATCAAAAATTATTTATTTCGACACAAAAACAAGGAAAATACAAAGACAAAATATGTTCGTAAACAGCTGTTGCAGCTGTTTAAGCCCACCCCGGAAAATAGATGAAACTATAACTACATGTTAATTTTCAAATGAATTATATGAAATAAATAATATATTATGTTTATATAGTGTGTGTGTATGTATCTACTGTGTGTGTGTGTATGTCAAGTGATAGTAATTAAGTCCTGAAATGAGTAAATGAGTTCTTCGGTTTTTAGATAGTAGTTTTCGGACAGTACTCATCCAGAATAACAAGACCAAGACAATAGGAGAAAGTTAATATTTTTGATCTGTATATATTGTAACAGGAAAATCTAGCAGAGAGTTAATTAAACATCAAGATAGATGTAATGTAATAAAAATATAATAACAATTACAAAATTTATAAGTATTTATAATATTAAATTATTAGCATCCATAGCCTAATGTCTCGCAGTGATTCAATGTGATTGAAAGTGTAAGTAAGAGCAACGACGGGCGTGGTCGGTTTGCGAGTGGGTGACCGCTAGTGGCAAAATTTCATGGATTTACCCTGCTTCGGAGGGTACGTTAAGCCGTCGGTTCCGGTTGTTTTCAATATTGGAAACATTAATACAAACATAAGCCACAGGTTGGCCACTAACCCCTCTACAAATTCGCATTGGAGTAGCGTGGTGAAGTATGCTCTAGACCACAGAACAGATAAAGGAGGTATTTATTCGCTACTAAGTATCTCTAAGCCGGATTCGAAATGATCAAAATGATGAAAGTCAGCGGGGAACCGCTGGATTCAGAAGTGGCACCTATTAAGGGTAGGTATGTCCAGTAGTGGACCTTAAAAGGCTGATGGATGGATGGATGAAGTCTGTCTAAGTTTGGATAGAATTTCTTTCCCGGATCTTTCTTGTTATATGATACTGCGCGCGAGTGTGAATATAAATAAGATAAACACAATAACCGAATAAGAGTGTAACGTGTGAATCAACTTATCTTATCCAAAAAGATAAGATGAAATTGATAATTGTTCCGGTACATATGTACACGTAATATACAAATACATAGTTTAATTGTGCATAAGTAAACATAATAATAAATGATAAATATCGTGCACATTACCTATCACACGTGGCCATTTGACCCCAAATTAGGCGCGAGCCTATACTATGGGTGTCAGAGACTGATGTACATAGATAGATATTTTTAAATACATACTTAAAAAGACAATATTAACATCCAGACACAGAAGAAACAAAAGTGTTCGTCGCACGAATGTTTGTCCTGAGTGGGATTCGAACATTCGAACCCACGACCCCTGGCGTAACAGGCATGGTCACTACCGATTGCGCCAACGGGACCGTCAAACTTTACCAAATCGTATCTTAGTAGGGTCTAGTGTATTCCTTTTCTTTCATACCATACATAATAAAGTGTTAATCTTGAATCTCACATTGCCCAAATGCTCGCAGACATAGTTAAGCAATGCGCTTTTGGTTTGTGACCGATATCGGCATAATTTCATCCGTGCTTCGCAGGGCACGTTATACATGGACCGGTTGTTTTCTATTGTAAAACAATCGTGAAACCTTCGAGTGGCTTGAGAACATTCGACATTGGGTTGGCTACTAATCCCTGCACCAATCCGCATTGGATCAGCGTGGTGAGGTATGCTCTAGACCTACCACGTGTCTGTGGGAGAGACCCATGCCCAACAAGTGGGACGTCTATGGGTTGTAGCTAATAGATACCATTTTTAGATCCTACATTAACTCAACAAGTTAATGTTGAAATACAAGCGACTGATTATTTAAAATATGCTTAATTTTAACCGCCAACGAAAGTTGTGGCTCAAGGGCGACAGGTCGTGGGTGGAGCGGGCTGGTCGACTGGCTGAGGCTTGTCCAAACGGCTTTGGATCCAGTCATGCTAGTCAGACTAGCATAGATATAGTATTGTAAAAATCCACATAGCAGAACCAGACAGCCGAATACCCTATAGCTATAATTTCGACCCTCTCATTGCGGGAAGGTCGAAGAACGAAGTTTTTCTTGAAGCGATCACATTTGGTAGACGGTATATAAAATGTGATGAAGTTTAAAAGCGTATTCTAATAGGATTTTAATGAAAAACATCATTGATATTAATCTGAAAATCTAGTTTAAGTCTTAGGATATTATAGATAATTTTTTCAGTCCTTGAAGATCCATTACTGAGCCTCAAATAATTATTGTTTCGGTAAGAAAAGATTAAAGAGTCCTTCCTTTATTGATAACATGGTCACTCTAGCTTTCTTTCTACTGAGAAGTAAAACACGTAAACTACACTGAATAAATACAATAATCTATTGTACCTACACTTCAAGAATATCAGAAACGCTAAAAATAATACCAAAGAGAAAAAGCAGTAAATAAATTTAAAAAAAAAATACATACTTACATAAAATAATTAGATACACTTGAGTGTTGCCTGGGTTGGGGTGTTTATTGTTTTTTATTAACTGGCCAGTTATAGCCTATATATTTTTATTTTATAATAGCTAGGAGTTCGGGCTCATGGTCCCATTGGACACGGCATAACGAGAGGAGCTCGTCATGGGAGGACTTAAGCCATAGTCCACCACGCTGGCCAAGTGTGAATTGGCAAGCTTCACATGCCTTTGAGATCATTATGGAGAATTCTCAGGCACGCAGGTTCATTTCATCATCAAGTCACACATAACTTAGGAAAGTCATTGGTAGGTACGTGTGCCTCTTCGGTTTGAACCCGGACCGCTCGAGTGACAGGCGAGTTCGGTACCCAATGGGCTGTCACCGCTGTTAGCAACCACACCTGTGACTACCGGAACACAATATGGCCGACATTTTAATTAACCAGCGATACCTTCTTAATTCAAGTATTATATTTACAATTCACAAATTGATATACGGTCATAGGTACTTTTCAGGGCGCACAAGCTTGCAATGCATACTTTTCAGTAAAAAGAATTTCAATCATAAGTAGGTATAAATAATCCAAATAATGTGTTTCATCTCTTTGTGTTGCGTTTCAATACATTGTTACCACCCACAAGAGGCGTGGGATATGTCCAGAGATGCGCAGGACTGGACTTTAGATATAAAAGGATGGGTCGTGTTTCATCCGTTTCAATTCTGTTTAGATCTTACTGTATTCGGGACTGTCCTTACTTAAGTCAAAGTTTTGGTTGACGTGATTCGTTAAAATAGTGTAATAATGACTGCTGTGAGTTGCAGGTAAGTAAAAGCAGGTAATTCTTCATATATTTATCAATTACTACTTGTCAATGAAGTCGTACATCAAGGCCCATTGTTATTTAATATTTTTATCAATGACGTTTCATCCTGCTTTCAAAATGCTAATACGCTGATGATAATCAAAATCTTCAAAAATGTAAATATAAATAATAATCTATATATATAAAAGGAGAAGGTGACTGACTGACTGACTGACTGACTGACTGACATATCAACGCAGGGCCTAAACTATAAGGGCTAGAAACTTGAAATTTTGCACAGGGGTTCCTTTTATAACGTAGGGGAGCACTAAGAAAGGATTTTTGAAAATTCACCCCGTAATACGGGGGTGCAAAGTTAGTATGAAACTTTGCCGTTTTTGATGTTATTCGAATGAAATTCAGTACCTACCTATGATGGTTTTTTATTGAGTTTCGAAAATCATCTTAAGGGGGGGGGGTAAAAGGGGGGTGCAAAGTTAGTAGGTACATAAAAGTTTTTCGTATATAGGTAAGTACCTACATTATTTCAATGAAATTTTGTATTTAGGTTATGTTAGATTCCACGCGAGCGAAGCTGGACGCCCCACTAGTAGTATTATATATTTAGATAATGGTTTGCTTACCGAAACGTCTCACGTTGAATCCAGGAAAGACCATGCAGTCTACTGACTTTTGAGTATTCAAACGTTAAACGCACTGCACGGAAACCACAATTGAAACTATAGCAATTTTACGCTGGGTTTTCGTACAAGTTCAATATCAATGATGATCGTTGTTAGAAATGAACTAAGTGACTGATGCAAAGAAATTGGACTAGTGACTTTCTTTAAACTAATAGGTCGGTCAATGACGTGCGGTTGAAGACTTGCCAACTGCAAGACAGATCGAAAGCGTTGAAAGATGGTACTATACTAAACAAAACAAAGTAATTAGTTGACTGATTTTCTAGGATGAATTTCGGCGTCTTTCTGAGCACGATTGGAATATAATATATTTTTCAAAAGCAAAATTACAACAATACACAAAATGACTACTAAATTTATAAATCTGCAATGATATAATAACAGCGTATTTACGAGTATATCTTGGGATCGCAATGAATCCATGACGCTGATTTTCGGTGCGGCCATAGTGCACGGGTCAACAAAGATCATACCTGAGAGTAAACCGGGTAACTGAGTCCACCCCTGGTTAACAATAGTTTCGTTTACACCTATAATATTATATAGACTATAATATGTCACTCAGTGAAGATGCAGCTTACTAATGGTGAAAGAATTTTTGAAATCGGTCCAGTAGTTTTTGTGTTAAAATATTACAAACAAATTTTTCCTCTTTATAATATATATTAGTATAGAAGTATATAAATGGTAGGTTAGGTAAATTATCGATGCCGCTTACTTTGATTGGTATACCAGCGGGCCATACACTTCCCTTATAGTTGCGACATGCACTGCCCGTTGCCCTTGGCTCCGCTCGCTTTCATTGTAATAATGTAAATACATCACATTCCAATTAGAAATACTTCCTAGTATAGTCCAGTTATCGAAACCAACGTAGGTGTTAATAATAAGTTTGACACAGTTAAAGTTTAACAACTTAAAAAAAAATTAGATCGAAAAACCAAACCCTAGATAATTATTATTCTTGAGCCTCTTTTTGATTAACGAGTGGGAAACCTTAAAAAGGGTGGCACTTTCACCCACTAAAACCCGCTTGGTGGCCTATTCCGGCGCTACAGGAGGGCTCCGGGATCTCTTGTAGAACGCACCGGTCTCCTCCGGCGCTGCGCCCAAGACGGGCTCTTCCCGGTTTACACAACGCTGTACAGCTATACGCAGTACAAGCAGCGTCGCCTTTCCCGGGGTCACTTGATGGACGTTCGAGCTCCCCCTCTCACCGCCCGCTACCCCAGAACCCCCTTTTAGGACAGGCAGGAGACACCGTAGCACTATTCTGGTCCCGAGCTACAGGGACGTGTGCCTGTACACCTACTGCGCCTATTTGGAGTCAGATGGCCGTGTCTGAGAATGTCCATGATATTTATTTATTATTTATTAACGAGGTAGTATTGTAATGTAATGCTCAACACTAACCTACAGGTGAATGCCCCTGGTGAGGGAGCTTAAGAGTCTAGTCTTTCCATTTTCCGTGTACGCAATCTACCTGTGTAGCTGCTAGCTGCTCCCTGCTCCCCCCAGAAGCATGGCGCTGCTCGGCGTGTCGGTGCTCGCGGCGCTGGTCTCCGCGCAGGTCACCTTCAGCCGCGACTGGTCCGGCGGGAAGCGCGCGCCGCCCGCCGCCGTCGACTGCGGTCAGTTCGCGCGCCTGTGCCGACAGTTCATCGTGAGTACTGACCACTGGCTCCGTAGCGTCCATAGCCCAATGGCTTGCGTGTAGCGTCCATAGCCCAATGGCTCGCGTGTAGCGTCCATAGCCCAATGACTCGCGTGTAGCGTCCATAGCCCAATGGCTCGCGTGTAGCGTCCATAGCCCAATGGCTCGCGTGTAGCATCCATAGCCCAAAAGCTCGCGTCGATTCAATGTGATCGAAAGAGTTAAGCTACGATGGGCGCGGTCGGTTTGGGTGACAGCTAGTGGCAAAATTTCATGGACGATACCGTGCTTCAAAGGGCAAGTAAAGCCGTCGGTCCCGGTTGTTTGCAATGGTGGAAACAGTCGTTAAGCCTTATCGAAGACCTTCGGGTTGCTTGAGAACATTCGACACTGGGTTGGCCACTAACCCCTCCACAATCCGCAGTGGAGCAGCGTGGTGGAATATGCTCTGCAGCTGTCTATGGGGACAGTGGGATGTGTATGGGTTGTAGCTACACTGGCCAGTGTTGAACACTGGTGTCCGAAGGTCACTAGACATGTGCTAATATGTTATCTGTGCTTATGACAACTGGGCACAGCATTCCTTTAGCGTATAGAGTCACGCGCTAGCTGTGAGCAAGTTCGGACGTGCGCGGTACGCATTACCTACTTCACCTATTGAGTGATCAAAGGCGTGTTTTATTTACCCAATGGATACCACAAACACTACAATTCCCAGACTTCATAAATCCGCTAAGTGCTATTCTGAACCGCGTGCATTTGGCGACTACAAAATACTCGTACATCCGAAATTATTTATGACTTAGGGCAAGCGGTGACAGCCCAGTGGCTATCCCCTCCCATGCTGAGACCTGTGCCCAACAGTGGGACAAAGATAAGGTTGTGATGAGGGTTTTCTTAATAAAATAAAAATAAAATTACGTTTGTGTATCACCGCTAGCCCGTGTTGCGCTCACGCTATCAACTTAGCGAAGCTTTTGTCGGCAGCACGAGCTAAAGCAGGCGCTGTCGACGGAGAAGCTGGAGAAGCTGGAGAAGCCGCGGCGACCCGACCACGACAGCTTCGCCTACGACGACGACAAATAGCGACCACGAAGCGACCACTACCCGGCAGTCCGAGCTCCATAATGACCTAAGTACTCTTCTCATTACACATGGATACCGATCATTGTTAAATTGAATAACTAACCCTAATATGAACTAACAAATTTTACAATTTAATTAAAATCTTACAAAAGGGCATCGAAGAACACTCACTTATCAGTATTTAATTTTTTTTGTAATAGATTTAAGTAATTATTAACTATGTTTAGCTTCACCATCACATTAGTTTTTAGTCCTTATTCTATGTAATTGTTCTTGTATGTCTTCATTGAGTTAAATATACTATGTCTGTCTTGGTGTGCAATAAAGAGTCAATAATAATAATAATCACCCGAAATAAGTGACACTGACGGACGCACTGTAACCCACCGCACCGTCGCGGCTCTAGCACCGCCGTGGCAAAGCGTTCGTTTTTATTTATATCTGTTCTGTGGTTTTTATCAAAATGTAAGCATCATTAAAATTTTCTTTCTTTGTTTTGTTTCTGTTTTTTTATGTTTTGTGTACACTGACTTTTGTAGAAATAAACGTTTTTCTCTTCTATTCCATTCTAAAAGTTGTCTAGTTTATAATGAGAAGTAACAAGATTGTTTAGCACAAGATGGATTATAAATAGTAGACGTCAACTCAAATAAAATGGAGAACGTTACTAAGCAAACTCCTTTTCTTCGAGTTAACTGTTCTTTTGTTTTTGCCAATGTTAGAATACGAGTTGTAATAATATCTCAGATTTGTTGAATTTAATCAGAATAGAAAATGTTTCGAATGAAATGCTTGTTATGTAGAAAATTAATGATTTGCAGAAATAATTAAGATTGTGTTATTTATTAAAAATTGATCGCGAATTTTATGCGATATTCATGTGATTTAATAAAGACACATGGTAAAACTGAACGGATTTTTATTAGCATATTTAATTTTGATTGTTGCCTATATTTTGCATACGTATAAATATAAGCTTCATCGATTTTATATTCAGTCTTGCTCGTAATAGATACTGGAGTATAATATTATACCCACGTACATAAAGAATAGTAGGCTATCAAACAAGGGTACCAACCATGCGTGTGCGCAGCACGTGGCCAGCGAAAGATTCAATTTCAATTCAATTTTCAATTTATTTATTTGTTTGTATGATAAGGTTATATGTACAAAAGATGGTAAATATAAAATTAAATTTCGCTTATCATTACCCATGATGGCGCACAAAGATTTCTAGTTCGTTTTTTAACGACCGATCGCGGCTATGCAGTTGCCGATACCGCATCGATACTATTTGTCATTCTATAACGAAACTCACATCTATGAGTTTCGTTAAAGAATGAACCATTTTAAATATAACAAACACATTATTGTAGTGTTTTCTGATGCCTCAGAAGCTCTGTAAACTACGCTTTTTTTAACAAAATGTATGCTCATTTTGCAATAATGAATTATTACCTATTTTAAACTAGTGGAAATATATTAGCTCTACCTTTATAGGCAATTATGTCCTACCGGACCAAATAGCACTTGCGTTATATACTCTGAATATGCTATGTGATCTCTAAAAAGAAATAAAAACAACACAGTTGAAATATAATATAACATTTTAATGTCATAAATTGATTTTATATACGTTGAATATAATTACATAATATCCTACACATGATATTGCGAGACGTATTGTATTTCAGCAGAGTTCATACATAACTAAAAAAATCATTATAATTAAGACATTAACATTCTAATACTTATAATGTTTAGTGGGCCACAGTATAATTTCAATCTCGCCTTAAGTGAGAATTGGTATAAAAATGTACAGGCACTTTTTTAAGGATATAAGATTTAGAAGGCACAGGATCGGGAGGAGTACTGAGGGAGGCCTATGTCCAGCAAGACTATTGACATTCGCTGCTGTTAAACCAGACATCCAGTTGTGACAGACAAAATCAATTGTATATTTTGACCTAAGACGATCTGACTAAAGGTTAGGTGCTTTTAGACAGCTGCGATAAACTAAGCGAGCTCTCGCTTAGTTTAGAAGCGCTGGATTTTAGTAATTTACATTTAACATAGTAAATGTTTTCACATTGAACTGATTTTTTCACCAATTTTGTGACAGATTTTGTCTACCATGAATACATGGGAAGGTAACGCTGGAACTTGGCATTTTAAACATTAAATTGTCACATAATGCTGCCATTGATTTGGTCCATTGACCCGGTCAAAAAATTGTTTAAAAATTCAGCCAGTTGACGCCCTAAACAGGGCTTCAATACTGATTAGATGACGATTGATTAGGTACATGAGACAATTATTTAGGCGGACTCTCATATGGTATTTTCCAGTGACCTAAATAATAATAACTCAACTAATTAAAAACTAAATGTTAAATGCAATTAATGTTAGTAATAAGTTAGCAAAAACTAAACTAAAATTTCTTATAAAGTACACACTTATTAAAGTTATATTGTAATAATACAAGATTAAAATTAAAGTTAGTTAAAAGTTAAAATGTTAGGATGTCATAAAAGATTATTTCATTAATTTTAAAATATCCTACGTAATTAAATTTTGCACTGTATTATAACAAGAAGAATCAAATGTAGATGCATCAGGAAATAATGTATAGAATATAAAATTTAATAAGTAAAAGGGTTTAATGTACAAATTATATAATGAATTACCAAAATGCATTGAATTTCTCTCTACATCAAATCTAAAATTAACAAATACATATTACAATTAATTGTTTTCTCAATAAGACTAAAAATTGGGGACTTGTGGGTGGATGGTGGGTGCTGAAGCATTTGTAATCTGTGGATAGGGAGTATCCCTTGGTAGCAATGAAGCAAATGTATTACTTGATATGTTTGACAGAAGCTTGACTTTGTCAGACGCACCGTTTTCTTTGGGATTTCTCCTATTTCTTTGGGATTTGAAACATTTTTCATAAGATTGTTGCTGTCAAAATTATCTGATCAAAAAAACGCACTTGTTTGCCCGATTAAAGAAAATAAAAAGTTCAAATGACTAAACACAATACATTTTCTATTTTAATTTTCACACCACACAATATTTTGTGGCAAAGACCATTAAAATTATCGACCTTTAACCTATATGTAATTTTGTACTAAGACATAATTATATTCTTTAATAACCAACCCTAATGTCTAGTATCCTATCCTATAGAATTATTTCTAATTCGACCTACAAATTTATATGTCAATAAGGCGACAGATTTCAAGCACGTTTTTGTATGAATATAAATAGTACTATTTATATGGTGGTGGTAAATCAATGTTTGTATACTTTCAAAATATACTGAAATTTACAGTGTGTTAGTCTTATAGTAATTCAACTACAAAATTAACACATTTCTTTAACATCCAGACCTGTTATACCAAACCGTAAATGCCTACCTTTAAATGTACCAGTATTTTGTAGTTTCACTAACCAAGGTTACATACTTCAAATACACCTGCATTGAAGTAATAGTATGTACTAGCTAGCGTACTTGAACTTCACTTCACTTGAACCGTGCAGTGAAGTTGAACCGTGAAATTTTCTGGGATAAAGAGTGATTGAGTGACATAGGCTATGTCAATCTCCAGGCCGTCTACTACATCTATGCAAAAAACACTGATCCATCATTACGTTGAGAAGGAGAAGGACAAACCAACAAACACACTTTCCTATTTATATAGTTGTAAGGGCTGAACAAAAATAAAAAGCGGTGACAGCCCAGTGGCTATCGAACTCGCCTCTCACTCGGACGGTCCGGGTTCAAACCCAACCGGCACGCACTAATGACACTATGTGACACGCACTAATGATATGAGTATGTACTCTATGTACTCGTGTACTTAAACTTCACTTCACTTGAACAACACCAGCCGAAAGTCACTGATAATCACACTTGTCAATCACATATATCACAATCACTCGACACTATCGCCACCGGAGCAGCGCACGTACTCGAGCGCGGCGTTGAGACACTTCAGCCACGCGTCCCTATCCTGGGCCGTGTCCGCGGCGAGCAGGTGCCTGAATAGAATAGAAAATATTTATTGAGTACATAAAATACAACAACAAAAAAAAAATATTGGTTGCCTGTAAAGTCGGTATACGGGCGAAAGTTTTACGTGACAACGACTTTGAGTGGTAAAATAATTTTAATGTGAATATTCATTCGTATAGTAGTATCGTCTCGTATCGTATCGTCTCTCTCGCTCTTAGGCGGGCTAACCATGCCCGAGTGGAAGGGACGCGTGCCTCTCACTCGCTCTCATTGTGAGCGCATAACGTGAGCGGAGCGTAACGCAGTTTCTTGAAGTGTCACCCGGCAAACCAATTTATAAGACGTTGTCACGTCAATACAATAACATTTGAAGGAACTTATAAACTACACTAGTGGACGCCCGCAGCTTCGCTCGCGTGGAATTAGACATATGCACCCTTACAAAATCTTTACAAACTATGAATGCCATATTTATAATATATCTAATCAACAGCCTATAATTTATATTTTATGCTTCTAGTTCTGAAAATTACAAAACTTTCATAGAACCTTTCAACCCCCTTTTCAACCCTTTACAACACTTTTTTCCAAATAAAAAGTAGCCTATGTCCTTTCTCAGGCTCTAGACTATCTGTGTACCAAATTTCATTTAAATCGGTTCAGTAGTTTTGGCGTGAAAGCCACACAGACAGACAGACAGACAGACAGAGTTACTTTCGCATTTATAATATTACTATGGATTATTATTTAGTTGCACCTCCTGTCCCAAAAAGGCGTACACTCAGCATATGCTACGGCAGTAACCGTAGCGCTGGTTTTCAGTGCAGCCTTGGAGGCAGTATTCGGACGATAAGATGGTTATCATTAGATTAGAGG
The DNA here is from genome assembly GCA_944567765.1 of Carterocephalus palaemon. Taxonomy (NCBI): domain Eukaryota; kingdom Metazoa; phylum Arthropoda; class Insecta; order Lepidoptera; family Hesperiidae; genus Carterocephalus; species Carterocephalus palaemon. The sequence continues at coordinate 1,587,841 of OX155663.1, forward strand.
TTAACATAAAACTTTTATCAACAAATTTTCATCAACAAGTAACTAACTATTAACTTAATCAGAGTAGTAGTGCCTTGTGTGCAAGCGAAGTAGTAGGTAGGTAGGTACTATAGTAATTTTTTTATTAAACGTAAATATTAAAATACAGTAAATACAGTAGCGTCCATAGCCCAATGGCTCGCGTCGATTCAATGTGATCGAAAGAGTTAAGCAACGACGGGCGCGGTCGGTTTGTGGATGGGTGACCGCTAGTGGCAAAGTTTCATGGACGCTACCGTGCTTAGGAGGGCACGTAAAGCCGTCGGTCCTGGTTGTTTTCAATGCAGGAAACAGTCGCTAAGCCTTGTCGAAGACCTTCGGGTGGCTTCAGAACATTCGGCACTGGGTTGGTCACTAACCCCTTCAGCAATCCGCATTGGAGCGGCGTGGTGGAGTATGCTCTAGACCTCCCACAGCAGTGTCTGTGGGGGAGACCCGTGCCCAGCAGTGGGACGTCTATGGGTCACAGCGAATTATTTATTTACAAGTTAAATGAAAAATTCGTTACATTTCAAGTTTCTCGTTGTCCAGGAGACAATATTATTGGGAATAACTAAACAATGCACTTGCATTTTGCACCTTGTTCGAAAGAAACAGGAGTCAATGTCATATGTCAAATCATGTGAAACAATTGAAAACAATTCGTTTGGTCGGCGGCTGTCGCCGGTCAGTCAAAGGTCCGTCAGTCGTCTTTATAAATTGGTGGTGACTGCACGTGTTCTCTCTGTGTGGAATTATATAGAGCTGCTATTACACACCCTTCTTGGTTTTGTTTTCAAAGGTGATGAATGCATTATGCATGAAGAAAATGCACTTAACCACTCTATATACATATCGTCTTCCGACGCTCGGGGAATACGACCGTTGCCGAACAGTGACGAAGATTTCTATGCGCATTATTAATTTGGGAGTACTGTAGGTGTATAAATAAACTAGTGGACGCTCGCAGCTTCGCTCGCGCAGAATTAGACCTATTAACGACGTCTGCCCGCGTTCGGGTTGCCCACTTGACTTAAAAAACGGCAAAGTTTCATACTAACTTTGCACCCCCGTTTTATCCCCTTAGAGGGTGAATTTTCAAAAATCCTTTCTTAGTGCTCCCCTACGCTATAAAAGGAACCCCTGTGCAAAATTTCAAGTTTCTAACTCTTATAGTTTAGGCCCTGCGTTGATATGTCAGTCAGTCAGTCAGTCAGTCAGTCACCTTCTCCTATTATATATACAGATGTGTAATAGTTTATATAACCTGCGCGCGAGCCCGTCCGCGCGGCGCACGTACACCAGCGAGCCGCCGTCGGGCGCGACCAGCCCGGCGGGCGCGGACGACTCGAACAGCAGCGTGTTCGATACGATCGTTGTCCAGTAATAGTTTATATATATATAACCTGCGCGCGAGCCCGTCCGCGCGGCGCACGTACACCAGCGAGCCGCCGTCGGGCGCGACCAGCCCGGCGGGCGCGGACGACTCGAACAGCAGCGTGTTCGGGCGCGCGCACAGCTCGCGCGGCGCCCTCGTCACCTTGTCCGATACGATCGTTGTCCAGTAATAGTTTATATATATATAACCTGCGCGCGAGCCCGTCCGCGCGGCGCACGTACACCAGCGAGCCGCCGTCGGGCGCGACCAGCCCGGCGGGCGCGGACGACTCGAACAGCAGCGTGTTCGATACGATCGTTGTCCAGTAATAGTTTATATATATATAACCTGCGCGCGAGCCCGTCCGCGCGGCGCACGTACACCAGCGAGCCGCCGTCGGGCGCGACCAGCCCGGCGGGCGCGGACGACTCGAACAGCAGCGTGTTCGGGCGCGCGCACAGATCGCGCGGCGCCCTCGTCACCTTGTCCGATACGATCGTTGTCCAGTAATAGTTTATATATATATAACCTGCGCGCGAGCCCGTCCGCGCGGCGCACGTACACCAGCGAGCCGCCGTCGGGCGCGACCAGCCCGGCGGGCGCGGACGACTCGAACAGCAGCGTGTTCGGGCGCGCGCACAGATCGCGCGGCGCCCTCGTCACCTTGTCCGATACGATCGTTGTCCAGTAATAGTTTATATATATATAACCTGCGCGCGAGCCCGTCCGCGCGGCGCACGTACACCAGCGAGCCGCCGTCGGGCGCGACCAGCCCGGCGGGCGCGGACGACTCGAACAGCAGCGTGTTCGGGCGCGCGCAGAGATCGCGCGGCGCCTTTACCACTTTGTCCGATACGATCGTTGTCAAGTCTATGTCGCCGATCGGCATCTGAAACGGTAATTTGCGTACGAAATTAATAACCTATCTTTGGATAGATTTGCCTATCTGAGATAGATAAATATTTGACATAATAATATGCTCCATATAAAATGTGCAACTTATTGACTAACGGCCGAAATTAATAACCTATCTTTGGATAGATTTGCCTATCTGAGATAGAATAGATATTTGACTTAGGCTCCATATAAAATGTGCAACTTATTGACTAACGGCCGAAATTAATAACCTATCTTTGGATAGATTTGCCTATCTGAGATAGATAAATATTTGACATAATAATATGCTCCATATAAAATGTGCAACTTATTGACTAACGGCCGAAATTAATACCTATCTTTGGATAGATTTGCCTATCTGAGATAGATAAATATTTGACATAATAATATGCTCCATATAAAATGTGCAACTTATTGACTAACGGCCGAAATTAATAACCTATCTTTGGATAGATTTGGGAGATTTGGAACAGGTACCTTCTTGTGCACGTCGTCGGGGTACTTCCAGTAGGCCAGGCGCGGCGCGCGCAGCTGGAACCAGCGGCGGTGCCAGGCGCCCAGGCCGGACACGTCGTCGAAGCGGGCGATGGATGGATGGATGGAGGGGGTACCTTCTTGTGCACGTCGTCGGGGTACTTCCAGTAGGCCAGGCTCGGCGCGCGCAGCTGGAACCAGCGGCGGTGCCAGGCGCCCAGGCCGGACACGTCGTCGAAGCGGGCGATGGATGGATGGATGGAGGGGGTACCTTCTTGTGCACGTCGTCGGGGTACTTCCAGTAGGCCAGGCGCGGCGCGCGCAGCTGGAACCAGCGCCGGTGCCAGGCGCCCAGGCCGGACACGTCGTCGAAGCGGGCGATGGATGGATGGATGGAGGGGGTACCTTCTTGTGCACGTCGTCGGGGTACTTCCAGTAGGCCAGGCGCGGCGCGCGCAGCTGGAACCAGCGGCGGTGCCAGGCGCCCAGGCCGGACACGTCGTCGAAGCGGGCGATGGATGGATGGATGGATGGATGGAGGGGGTACCTTCTTGTGCACGTCGTCGGGGTACTTCCAGTAGGCCAGGCGCGGCGCGCGCAGCTGGAACCAGCGGCGGTGCCAGGCGCCCAGGCCGGACACGTCGTCGAAGCGGGCGATGGATGGATGGATGGATGGATGGAGGGGGTACCTTCTTGTGCACGTCGTCGGGGTACTTCCAGTAGGCCAGGCGCGGCGCGCGCAGCTGGAACCAGCGGCGGTGCCAGGCGCCCAGGCCGGACACGTCGTCGAAGCGGGCGATGGATGGATGGATGGAGGGGGTACCTTCTTGTGCACGTCGTCGGGGTACTTCCAGTAGGCCAGGCGCGGCGCGCGCAGCTGGAACCAGCGGCGGTGCCAGGCGCCCAGGCCGGACACGTCGTCGAAGCGGGCGATGGATGGATGGATGGAGGGGGTACCTTCTTGTGCACGTCGTCGGGGTACTTCCAGTAGGCCAGGCGCGGCGCGCGCAGCTGGAACCAGCGGCGGTGCCAGGCGCCCAGGCCGGACACGTCGTCGAAGCGGGCGATGGATGGATGGATGGAGGGGGTACCTTCTTGTGCACGTCGTCGGGGTACTTCCAGTAGGCCAGGCGCGGCGCGCGCAGCTGGAACCAGCGGCGGTGCCAGGCGCCCAGGCCGGACACGTCGTCGAAGCGGGCGATGGATGGATGGATGGAGGGGGTACCTTCTTGTGCACGTCGTCGGGGTACTTCCAGTAGGCCAGGCGCGGCGCGCGCAGCTGGAACCAGCGGCGGTGCCAGGCGCCCAGGCCGGACACGTCGTCGAAGCGGGCGATGGATGGATGGATGGAGGGGGTACCTTCTTGTGCACGTCGTCGGGGTACTTCCAGTAGGCCAGGCGCGGCGCGCGCAGCTGGAACCAGCGGCGGTGCCAGGCGCCCAGGCCGGACACGTCGTCGAAGCGGGCGATGGATGGATGGATGGAGGGGGTACCTTCTTGTGCACGTCGTCGGGGTACTTCCAGTAGGCCAGGCGCGGCGCGCGCAGCTGGAACCAGCGGCGGTGCCAGGCGCCCAGGCCGGACACGTCGTCGAAGCGGGCGATGGATGGATGGATGGATGGAGGGGGTACCTTCTTGTGCACGTCGTCGGGGTACTTCCAGTAGGCCAGGCGCGGCGCGCGCAGCTGGAACCAGCGGCGGTGCCAGGCGCCCAGGCCGGACACGTCGTCGAAGCGGGCGATGGATGGATGGATGGAGGGGGTACCTTCTTGTGCACGTCGTCGGGGTACTTCCAGTAGGCCAGGCGCGGCGCGCGCAGCTGGAACCAGCGGCGGTGCCAGGCGCCCAGGCCGGACACGTCGTCGAAGCGGGCGATGGATGGATGGATGGAGGGGGTACCTTCTTGTGCACGTCGTCGGGGTACTTCCAGTAGGCCAGGCGCGGCGCGCGCAGCTGGAACCAGCGGCGGTGCCAGGCGCCCAGGCCGGACACGTCGTCGAAGCGGGCGATGGATGGATGGATGGAGGAGGGTACCTTCTTGTGCACGTCGTCGGGGTACTTCCAGTAGGCCAGGCGCGGCGCGCGCAGCTGGAACCAGCGGCGGTGCCAGGCGCCCAGGCCGGACACGTCGTCGAAGCGGGCGATGGATGGATGGATGGAGGAGGGTACCTTCTTGTGCACGTCGTCGGGGTACTTCCAGTAGGCCAGGCGCGGCGCGCGCAGCTGGAACCAGCGGCGGTGCCAGGCGCCCAGGCCGGACACGTCGTCGAAGGCCGTGAGGAAGGCCGCGTGGGGCTCCGGCGGGGGCACGCGCACCGTCGCGCGGATCTCCACGTTCAGCGAGCCCTCCAGGGGACTGCCGTGGGGGACCTGGTATAGTATAATAATATAATTAATTGTATCATGCGTTAACTTTGCGGAACTCAATTATTACAAACCAAGGATTAATCTACTTTGCAACAATTTGCGAATAAAAGAAAACAAAACAACAAAAAATTTGTTCGCGTATAATAATACTTCTAATCAGTGTTAGTCCGGTCAATTTAGACAATTGAAATAAAGAAAATTCCGACAGAGCCAAATCTTCGTAGAGACCTTTAGTAGACCTTTTTGACTTTATAAGTATTATTTATCAATTTCCAACCCCAGTCTTCAGTTCAGTTCATTGCCTTGCCATGTCTGAACTTGATAGTATACTCGAAACAAATGTTGAGTAGCAGACTAGACTATTTTTATGTCTAAATTGACCGGACTATAGTGCTTTTTCGAATAAAGCAGATATTTACAACCTTACGAGTAAAAACGGCTTTACTTGGGTCGAATTAAAATTTAAAAAAAACAACAAAAGACAAAACTTTATTATTTCGTCATTATTTTAATTTATTAAGTAAGTCATTCATCAATTTTTTTTCGTCTTTAATATGCTTTATTTTGTGTTTATGTTTGTTTGTTTTTTAATTCTGTATGTCTGTGTCCATGTGTGTGTGAATAAAGATTTCTTTCTTTCTTTCTTAATATGTGAATCAGCTGTCCCACCGTATTCCGTCGTTACGCCGTCCCCCCTCACCTTGTTGAGCGTGAACGCGGTCCTGGAGGCCTGCTGCAGCGCGAAGATGCAGTAGCCGTGCAGCTGGAACTGCGGGCTGCGCACGGCGCCCGGGCCCGCGGGGCTGTGCACGCGCGGCGCCTTCAGCTCGGACACCTTCGACTTGGGGGTCAGGAGCTTCGAGCTCGTCTGAAGGAACGTGTGAATTACGTCGTCATGCCGTCCCCCCCTCACCTTGTTGAGCGTGAACGCGGTCCTGGAGGCCTGCTGCAGCGCGAAGATGCAGTAGCCGTGCAGCTGGAACTGCGGGCTGCGCACGGCGCCCGGGCCCGCGGGGCTGTGCACGCGCGGCGCCTTCAGCTCGGACACCTTCGACTTGGGGGTCAGGAGCTTCGAGCTCGTCTGAAGGAACGTGTGAATTACGTCGTCATGCCGTCCCCCCCTCACCTTGTTCAGCGTGAACGCGGTCCTGGAGGCCTGCTGCAGCGCGAAGATGCAGTAGCCGTGCAGCTGGAACTGCGGGCTGCGCACGGCGCCCGGGCCCGCGGGGCTGTGCACGCGCGGCGCCTTCAGCTCGGACACCTTCGACTTGGGCGTCAGGAGCTTCGAGCTCGTCTGAAGGAACATGTGAATTCCGTCGTTACGCTGCCCCCCCTCACCTTGTTGAGCGTGAACGCGGTCCTGGAGGCCTGCTGCAGCGCGAAGATGCAGTAGCCGTGCAGCTGGAACTGCGGGCTGCGCACGGCGCCCGGGCCCGCGGGGCTGTGCACGCGCGGCGCCTTCAGCTCGGACACCTTCGACTTGGGCGTCAGGAGCTTCGAGCTCGTCTGAGGGAACATGTGAATTCCGTCGTCATGCCGTCCCCCCTCACCTTGTTCAGCGTGAACGCGGTCCTGGAGGCCTGCTGCAGCGCGAAGATGCAGTAGCCGTGCAGCTGGAACTGCGGGCTGCGCACGGCGCCCGGGCCCGCGGGGCTGTGCACGCGCGGCGCCTTCAGCTCGGACACCTTCGACTTGGGCGTCAGGAGCTTCGAGCTCGTCTGAGGGAACATGTGAATTCCGTCGTCATGCCGTCCCCCCTCACCTTGTTCAGCGTGAACGCGGTCCTGGAGGCCTGCTGCAGCGCGAAGATGCAGTAGCCGTGCAGCTGGAACTGCGGGCTGCGCACGGCGCCCGGGCCCGCGGGGCTGTGCACGCGCGGCGCCTTCAGCTCGGACACCTTCGACTTGGGCGTCAGGAGCTTCGAGCTCGTCTGAAGGAACGGGTGAATTCCGTCGTCATGCCGTCCCCCCTCACCTTGTTGAGCGTGAACGCGGTCCTGGAGGCCTGCTGCAGCGCGAAGATGCAGTAGCCGTGCAGCTGGAACTGCGGGCTGCGCACGGCGCCCGGGCCCGCGGGGCTGTGCACGCGCGGCGCCTTCAGCTCGGACACCTTCGACTTGGGCGTCAAGAGCTTCGAGCTGGTCTAAGGGAACATGTGAATTCCGTCGTTACGCCGTCCCCCCCTCACCTTGTTCAGCGTGAACGCGGTCCTGGAGGCCTGCTGCAGCGCGAAGATGCAGTAGCCGTGCAGCTGGAACTGCGGGCTGCGCACGGCGCCCGGGCCCGCGGGGCTGTGCACGCGCGGCGCCTTCAGCTCGGACACCTTCGACTTGGGCGTCAAGAGCTTCGAGCTGGTCTAAGGGAACATGTGAATTCCGTCGTTACGCCGTCCCCCCCTCACCTTGTTCAGCGTGAACGCGGTCCTGGAGGCCTGCTGCAGCGCGAAGATGCAGTAGCCGTGCAGCTGGAACTGCGGGCTGCGCACGGCGCCCGGGCCCGCGGGGCTGTGCACGCGCGGCGCCTTCAGCTCGGACACCTTCGACTTGGGCGTCAGGAGCTTCGAGCTCGTCTGAGGGAACGGGTGATTTTGGTCAGCAAACATCTTTTTTAATACAGTTGCTCAAAAAGTGGCGTATTACAGGGACGTATAGCGTTCGGGAAGTGAGCTATTACACACTCGTGCTTTTTCTTTACCTTTTCCGAACTCGTGCGTTCTCTTTCCCAACTGTCAAAATAATGTCTATTACAAAGAAAAAACCAACCACGAAGATTTTACTAAAAAAAATATTCATAGAAGTTTTTATGATTCATGCAAATATTTCTAAAAAGAAGCTACTAATTTGTTTCAATATCAGATTTAATGATTTGATTCAATGAGTTAGGTTAGGTTTCATTTCATTTCATCTCATTAAATTTCATGTCAATAAACTGAAGACTTGGCTGTATGGGCTAGTTCCCTTTGCCTACCCAGAATGGGTGAAGAAAACAAAAAAAAATCTCTGCAATACTCTGTATTCTTTTACGGTTGGCGCCATTTTCCAAAAATGATCTTTGCGAGTTTAGTTTGTGTTTTTATTATTTTATTAAATTGCTTCATTTTTTCGGAACTGTATTAAAAATAGTTGTTCAGTACACGTGCGGAACCGTCATTGCAACTTGTTCCGACTGTCAACCCTCGCCTTCGGCTCGGGTAGACAGTTGTCGGAACTCTTTGCAATGACAGGCTTTCCGCACTTGTAATGAAATATACTATATTTTTATTTTATTACAAACCAAGGATTAATTTACTTTGCGTGTTGGTGTATGTATTCATTGATCGCGTGTGAGAGGGAGGGAGGTGCTGCGTGCATGAAGGTATACACCACCATACATCTTTGCTCGCGGATTGTTGCAAAGTAGATTAATCCTTGGTTTGTAATAATGGAGTTCAGCAAAGTAACGCCTGATACAATTAGATATTTTATTTTATTACTAGTTGTCACCGCAGCTTCGCTCCGCCTTACAAGAAGTGTAAGGCGGAACAAAGATAAAATGCGTAGTAACTGTGTTCTAATCGTATTTATCTGAAAATACTAACGAATCACCTAAAAATGATGCCTAAAAGTATAAATAGGCTTCAGAGGAAGATTACCATAATAAAAGTATTTCCATTAATAATAATTATAACGTTAAAATTTTTTTTTAAAAAAAAGCTTTTTATAACTTTTTTTTTATTTTCATGCATTGTCATCGGAACCTAATATGTGTGCCAAATTTCAGCTCGATAGCTTCAGTGGAAGTGGGTGAAATATTGGTTGCAAGATTCCAGGACATACTTACATACATTAATAATGGATACATACGAGTGAAGTTAAATAAAAGCTTTTAAAATCTAACCAAAAGATTTTGTAAGGTTGAGAACTGCCTGGTGATCAATTGGATGTCGACGATAAGCCTTGTTGAAGAGCTTCGGGTGGCTTGAGAACATTCGATTAGTCTGTGGGGGAGACCCGAGCCCAGCAGTGGGACGTCTAAGGGTTGCAGCAGCAGGGCTGTAGAGTAGCCTATTATTATAGCCTAAAAAATATTAGTAACACAGTAATTTGAAACGGATATTTTGACTTACCTTCTTGCCAGTAATGTGATATTTGACATCATGCGGCAGCACTTCCTTAGACGCTTGCAGGAGATACACTTCTACTGTGACCTGCATTGTTAATTACATTGACATTGTTAATTACTATACTACTATTGACATTGTTAATTAATTAAGATTAAAATATTATATTTAACTTTAAATAAATTTGCATACCCTTAAGAGGGTTAAATAAGATGTGCTGTACATGTATAAATAACCAACCAACTGTAATACAGTCAAACCTGGGTAAGCGAGAGTTCAAGGGAGCAAACGGACACACAAGGAACAATCTCACTCTCGCTTATAGAGGTTTCTCACTAACCCGAGTTTCTCGCTAATGCAGGTACATATATGGGTAGCGTTTCTCTCTTATAGAGGTACGCAGCAATAACAATATTATTTTATTTTATTTAGAACTTATTTACGCTTAAAAAAATGGTAGGAAGTTCCACGAAAGTTAAGAATGAGTCATAAAATAGCAGATGTTAAATTTGTAATTTGATTTGTCATTTGTTACTGTATGTGTGTATCTTTTATGTATGTATGTATTTTTATTGTAGCTATAGTTCCTCCTAAATAATATAAATAAATAAAGCTCGACTGTCGCTTATAGAGGTATAGATAAGTAGCAGTCTCTCTTACGGAGGTCCATGAGGGAAAAACGACTCTCTCTTACAGAGGTTTCTGTTTCTCGCTAATAGAGGTTTTGGGAGCTTAAAATGACGGGTTCTGACTATTACTCTCACTTATAGAGTTTTCTCACTTATCCAGTTCTCACTTACCCAGGTTTGACTGTATGTACCTTATTTCAGCAAATAAATATTGATTTGATTTGCAACCGACAGAAATATCTACATTGAATGTACCGCGTCACTCATATACCGCTAGGACATAAAATATTGCATGCAATCATATTTTGACGTCCACTGCTGGACATTGGCCTCCTAAACGAGACCACTCCGACCGGTCCTGTGCCTTCTGAAACCAGCGGTCTCCCGCCGTCTTCTTCAGGTCGTCTGTCCACCTTGTCGAAGGGCGACCTGTGCTCCTTTTCCCGTAATTAACGTAAGCGGTGACAGCCCAGCGGCTATCGAAATCGCCTCTCACTCGAGCGGTCCGGGTTCAAACCCCAGTGGCACGCACCAATGACTTTTCTAAGTTATGTGCGATTTAAGAAATTAAACGTCACTTGCTATAACGGTGAAGGACACATCGTGAGGAAACCTGCATGCCTGAGAGTTCATCATAACGTTCTCGAAGGTATGTGAAGTCTGCCAATCCGCACTTGGCCAGCGTGGTGGACTAAGGCCTAATCCCTCCCATTCTGAGAGGAGACCCGTGCCCAACAGTGGGACGTCTATGGGTCGCAGCGAGCGAATGTAAGCATCATTAACACGGCTACCAACCCGTAAACCTCGCCCTCAGTGGCCAGCAATGAGTAGCGTATAGCTTAGCTATGACCCCAGCACATGTCACCGTTGTCACCAGCACATGTCACCGTTGTCACCAGCACATGTCACCGTTGTCACCAACCTTGAAGTCGCTCGCGAGCCCGTCCATGCGGATGTCGTCGGGGAAGTGCAGCGGCGCGCCGGGCCGCGTCAGCTGCATGCTGGTCGCGAGCACGCGGTCGCGGCACTTCAGCAGGCAGACCGCGTGGTGGCCCACAGCGCCATCTAGCGAACAACACCACATCGTTGTAACATCTTAATCTTTATATATGTATATATTTCTTGTGTACGTGTGTATGACAGTGAACTCCTCCTAAACAGGTGGATAGATGTTGATGAAATTTTATGTGTGTGTTCAAGGGGATTCGAGAATGGTTTACATTCACAATTTGGTCCACTGGAAAATATTTTTTAAACATTATTTTAGTATAAATTATCATTTACATGAAATGTCACTTTGACATTTCATATGGTAGAACAACGTTTGCGTGGTCAGCTAGTATTAGTATATATTATGTGTATGTATGTGTATGTACTCGTATTAAGTACAGTGGACGTAATTGTTTTGCTCAAATCTCTGAATCATAATTAGTAAAGGTATATGATTATTACAAGCAAAGTTTAAAAAAATAATTGTATATTTTATTGTGGATTTCCTTAATTTAAAAATCCAATGAATTTGATTGATGAAGTGAAGATTCAATCAAGATTTTATTTGTACTTGTGGTACTTAAAAATATCAATGATTTTACACGATAATGCAATAATTTTTAATGTGAGTGCAATGTCATGTGGTTTGAATAAATGTTATTAGACTCTATATTAGTAAGCGATCACAGTCACCTATGGTAACAAGGGGTAAAAGTTTTTTTTATGAACGACACGCTATATTAAGTCCGCCCATTGTATATCTCTTTAGAGGTGTCAATAAAGCTGAATAAATAAATATATTCATACATACCTGTAGCGTCCATAGCCCAATGGCTCGCTTCGATTCCATGCGATCGAAAGAGTTAAGCAACGACGGGCGCGGTCGGTTTGTGGATGGGTGACCGCTAGTGGCAAAATTTCATGGACGCTACCGTGCTTCGGAGGGCACGTAAAGCCGTCGGTCCCGGTTGTTTTCAATGCTGGAAACAGTCGTTAAGCCTTGTCGAAGACCTTCGGGTGGCTCGAGAACATTCGACACTGGGTTGGCCACTAACCCCTCCACCAATCCGCATTGGAGCAGCGTGGTGGAGTATGCTCTAGACCTCCCGCAGAAGTGTCTGTGGGGGAGAGCCGTGCCCAGCAGTGGGACGTCTTGGGTCGCAGCGATACACACCTGCGTGCAGCTGCCTCACGTAGTCGCGCCGCAGCGGGGCCCCCAGCCCGGCCACGTGCAGCGACGCCATGCCCGCCTCCGCCGCCGGCCCCGCCCCCTCCACCTGCCGCCGGTGCGCCGCAAGCGAGCGTGTCACCATTCACATACACACCTGCGTGCAGCTGCCTCACGTAGTCGCGCCGCAGCGGAGCCCCCAGCCCGGCCACGTGCAGCGACGCCATGCCCGCCTCCGCCGCCGGCCCCGCCCCCTCCACCTGCAGCCGCCGGCCCCGCCCCCTCCACCTGCCGCCGGTGCACTGCAAGCGAGCGTGTCACCATTCACATACACACCTGCGTGCAGCTGCCTCACGTAGTCGCGCCGCAGCGGAGCCCCCAGCCCGGCCACGTGCAGCGACGCCATGCCCGCCTCCGCCGCCGGCCCCGCCCCCTCCACCTGCAGCCGCCGGCCCCGCCCCCTCCGCCTGCCGCCGGTGCGCCGCAAGCGAGCGTGTCACCATTCACATACACACCTGCGTGCAGCTGCCTCACGTAGTCGCGCCGCAGCGGAGCCCCCAGCCCGGCCACGTGCAGCGACGCCATGCCCGCCTCCGCCGCCGGCCCCGCCCCCTCCACCTGCAGCCGCCGGCCCCGCCCCCTCCACCTGCCGCCGGTGCACTGCAAGCGAGCGTGTCACCATTCACATACACACCTGCGTGCAGCTGCCTCACGTAGTCGCGCCGCAGCGGGGCCCCCAGCCCGGCCACGTGCAGCGACGCCATGCCCGCCTCCGCCGCCGGCCCCGCCCCCTCCACCTGCAGCCGCTGCGCCTCGTGCACGCACGCCTGCCGCCGGTGCGCCGCAAGCGAGCGTGTCACCATTCACATACACACCTGCGTGCAGCTGCCTCACGTAGTCGCGCCGCAGCGGAGCCCCCAGCCCGGCCACGTGCAGCGACGCCATGCCCGCCTCCGCCGCCGGCCCCGCCCCCTCCACCTGCAGCCGCCGGCCCCGCCCCCTCCGCCTGCCGCCGGTGCGCCGCAAGCGAGCGTGTCACCATTCACATACACACCTGCGTGCAGCTGCCTCACGTAGTCGCGCCGCAGCGGAGCCCCCAGCCCGGCCACGTGCAGCGACGCCATGCCCGCCTCCGCCGCCGGCCCCGCCCCCTCCACCTGCAGCCGCCGGCCCCGCCCCCTCCGCCTGCCGCCGGTGCGCCGCAAGCGAGCGTGTCACCATTCACATACACACCTGCGTGCAGCTGCCTCACGTAGTCGCGCCGCAGCGGAGCCCCCAGCCCGGCCACGTGCAGCGACGCCATGCCCGCCTCCGCCGCCGGCCCCGCCCCCTCCACCTGCAGCCGCCGGCCCCGCCCCCTCCGCCTGCCGCCGGTGCGCCGCAAGCGAGCGTGTCACCATTCACATACACACCTGCGTGCAGCTGCCTCACGTAGTCGCGCCGCAGCGGAGCCCCCAGCCCGGCCACGTGCAGCGACGCCATGCCCGCCTCCGCCGCCGGCCCCGCCCCCTCCACCTGCAGCCGCCGGCCCCGCCCCCTCCGCCTGCCGCCGGTGCGCCGCAAGCGAGCGTGTCACCATTCACATACACACCTGCGTGCAGCTGCCTCACGTAGTCGCGCCGCAGCGGAGCCCCCAGCCCGGCCACGTGCAGCGACGCCATGCCCGCCTCCGCCGCCGGCCCCGCCCCCTCCACCTGCAGCCGCCGGCCCCGCCCCCTCCGCCTGCCGCCGGTGCGCCGCAAGCGAGCGTGTCACCATTCACATACACACCTGCGTGCAGCTGCCTCACGTAGTCGCGCCGCAGCGGAGCCCCCAGCCCGGCCACGTGCAGCGACGCCATGCCCGCCTCCGCCGCCGGCCCCGCCCCCTCCACCTGCAGCCGCCGGCCCCGCCCCCTCCGCCTGCCGCCGGTGCGCCGCAAGCGAGCGTGTCACCATTCACATACACACCTGCGTGCAGCTGCCTCACGTAGTCGCGCCGCAGCGGAGCCCCCAGCCCGGCCACGTGCAGCGACGCCATGCCCGCCTCCGCCGCCGGCCCCGCCCCCTCCACCTGCAGCCGCTGCGCCTCGTGCACGCACGCCTGCCGCCGGTGCGCTGGAAGCGAGCGTGTCACCATTCATATACAAAAAAAAAAAAACTAATGTGAGTTTATGCGACACCTTTTATGTTTAAATTTACCTGTATAACTATTTTAAGTAATAATGAAATAATAAAATAATAATAATAAATAAATTTTCAAAAAAAAATTACTGTTAATTATTTTTTAAAAAGCTTTCTATACCTTTTTTTTTATTTTCGTGCATTGTCATCGGAACCAAATATGTGAGCTGAAATTCGTTCAGCTCGATAGCTTCAGTGGAAGTGGGGTGAAATATTGATTGCAAGATTCCAGGACATACATACATACGAGTGAAGTTAGATAAAAGCTTGTAATTAAAAAAAAGAGCTTATATAATATAACTTTTTCATTTTCTTGCATTGTCATCGGAACCAAATATGTGTGACAAATTTCAGCTCGATAGCTTCAGTGGAAATGGGTGAAATATTGATTGCAAGATTCCAGGACATACATACATACATACGAGTGAAGTTAAATAAAATCTTTTGAATTGCTTGAAAATGGAATATTAAAACTGCTGAAATTTGTGCACTTTTTGCTTTGTTTCTTTCCAGTACGTGTCATATCCTTATACTTTCTATTGTAACAGAAATAGAAAATGTTTAGTTTGCCAAATTACGTACAGTTGTGCTTACATAACACTTTCATCACAACCCTTTCTTTGTCCCACTGTTGGGCACGGGTTTCCTCTCAGAACAAGAGGAATTAGGCCTTAGTCCACCACGCCGGCCAAGTGCGGATTAGCAGACCTCACATGCCTTCGAGAACATTATGATATAACTCTCAGGCATGCAGGTTTCCTCAAGATATATCCTCCACCGTTACAGTAAGTGACATTTCTTAAATCGCACATAACTCAGAAAAGTCAATGGTGCGTGCCGCTGGGGTTTGAACCCGGACCGCTCGAGTGAGAGGTGAGTTCGATAGCCACTGGGCTGTCACTGCTGTGTCGAATAACACTTTAAGATAAATAAAAAGTGATAACTTACTTGCCAACAGAAGTAGCCTTTCACCTTCCGCCTGTTCCGTGGAACCACTGAATTCGATCGTGGCCGCGCACAGGTTCAGCGCTTGGCTTGCCTGAAACATTCAGACCATTGAATTAATAATATTAATTTTTATTGAGGGTTCCATATTATTATTTTATTACTATGACATAAGGCATTAAGTCGTTAAGTTGAATAAATAATAAATTACAGTACCATGTCTGCAGTGTAATAATTGTTTTTAAAGCAATTATGGTCCGGTCGGAAAGGTGTGGTTTCCGATTACACTTTTTTTAGAGGCGACCATCTTAGTCCTCAAGGGTAGCAACATACCTGTGACTGAATTAGAACGAGACTCCTATTAACAAGTACTTACTAACTGGACTATTAATAACACCAACTAACAGGACTAACTATCACTAACAGTCCCCATTCCTCATACCTACTAACGAACTGACCAACTAATGTTCTAATAAAATCTCTCAACTAAATGGTCTAACCATCCCAGTCCCTAATTGTGTCTTGTTCAAAGTCAGTCACAGTTGTCATGGGATGGTGCTCGGTTCTCATGAGTGTCGCTCACGAGCCCCCGCTAACCTGCGATATGATGGTCTGCTGCTTGGCGACCTCCGCGTGCAGCTCCTTGACGCGCTGGCGCACCGTGGTCGCCGCCGGCTGGGCGGGCGGCGCGGGCGGCGCGCGCTCGGGGGACGCGTGCCGCACCACGCGCACGGGCGTCGTCGGCGTCGACGACTGAAATATAACGTAACGTAACGTAACTTAATTGAGTCTTTGCATACTGCATGTCAGAGCTAATCGTGTAACTGCCAAAAGGATTCTGATGGATCTGACAAAATTAACCACTAAATTTTTTTTTTAAATTTTGATTTATTTTCATGCATTGTCATCGGAACCAAATATGTGTGCTAAATTTCAGATCGATAGCTTCAGTCGAAGTGGGTGAAATATTGATTGCAAGATTCCAGGAACTACATACATACATACATACACATAGACACATACATACGAGTGAAGTTAAATAAAATGTATGTAAATGTATATAAATAAATAAAAAAAAAGCCTTTAATTTTAATAATAACGCTTAAAAACTGTTTTATTCTGACATATATTACGATTTGTACAAATATTATAAATTAGTAAATGTTTTTGTTTGTTTAAACAATAAACGCGCTAATATCTATAAGTACCAGTCCGAATAAAAAAATTTTTTTATACTAGATACTTACATTCATGAAGAATAGTTTAAGCGTTCAGGCACCAAGTTTAATTTAGTTACTAAAATATTGGACAAATTTTATTTGAAACAAGATTAATCTATACTAATATTATAAAGAGGAAAGATTTGATTGTTTGTTTGTTTGTTTGTTTGCATCGAATAGGCTTCAAAACTACTGAACCGATTTGAAAAATTCTTTCACTGTTGGAAAGCTATATTGGATTGTGGAGCACATGTAGAAAGGAAACACGTTACACGTTACTCTTGTAAATTAATATATTGAGCACACACGACCTGTCTTCATTGGATTTTTCTATATCTGACTTCCTAATGACAACCTAATCACAACGTTTTCTTTTTCAAGTATGTAGTCTAGTATAGTTTGAGTTTACACTCTAACACCTGCCCTTAAACCAAACGTTACAGCACAACATCTCTATAAACACAAAACATGCTACAAACCTAACAGAAACAATTAACAGACAAAACACTAAGAAACTAATTTAACTTAAAAAAGTAAAAGCAACTTAAAAGTAAAAAATAATAATTAATATTTATAACTTTAATTACATATATTATAATATACTATTATTATTACCTATTTACTTTAAGTAAGCCTAACAGCGGAACAAATTTATCAAATTTGTCCTTCACTAAAGGTTTTGTCAGTATATCTGCCACCATTTCATTTGTGGAGAGATATTCAACATCAATCAGATTTTTACTCATAATATCTCTAATAAAATGATGTCGAACATCGATATGTTTCGTTCTTGAGTGAAACATCGAATTTTCACACAACCTCTGTGCTGACTGGTTGTCATTACGTAGTAACGGTATACATTTCAAGTTGAGACATTCATTAAAGAAGGTGCGCATAAACAAAGCCTCCTTACATGCATCAGAAAGTGCCATATATTCTGCCTCGGTGCTGGACAGCGCGACAGTCCTCTGTTTCCGACTCTCCCAAGAGACAACTGAGGTACCTACTTTAAACACAAAGCCGCTGTACGATTTGCGATCGACTTCACACGACGCCCAATCTGCATCCACGTAGCCAAATATGCCGAGACCCGATTTTTCAAAGCTCAACCTATAATGAATTGTCCCCTTCAAATACCTTAGTACGCGCTTAGCTGCTTTCCAGTGCATCTCGGAATGACATTCATTAAACTGACTCAGACAGCTCACCGCGTGGGCTATGTCTGGCCGTGTACAAACTGCGACGTACATAAGGCTTCCGATAAGACTTCTATACTCACAGTTTTCTAACTTTGTCTCTGCCTTGTTCAGTTTGACTCCAGCTTCCATCGGAGTTCCAACTGGCTTGCAGTCTGACATTTTAAATCGGTCCAAGATAGTGCCGATATAGTGTGACTGGTCAAGAGTAATTTTATCTTTCTCTTTGCACACTCTCATTCCTAGGAATTCATGGACTTGTCCTAAGTCTTTAATTTGAAATTCCTTTTTCAACTGACCTTTAATGTCATTAGTTTCGGCATCCGACGAGGAAAACAAAAGGATATCGTCTACATATATGGTTAAGATGGTCAGCCTGCCTTCGTGTTGTCTAAAGTAGACACAGGGTTCTACAGAAGATCTCCTAAACAACATCTTTTTCGTAAGTACGCTGTCTATCTTCTCATACCAACACTTAGCGGCTTGCTTCAGACCATAGACGGATTTGTTTAACTTATATACCATACCTTCCTTCCCCTTTACAACAAATCCTTCTGGTTGCTGCATCACAACATCTTCGTGTAGATCGCCATTCAAAAATGCGGTTTTCACGTCTAACTGACTGATATTTAAACCGTATTCGACGGCTACAGCGAAGAGCATCCTTATTGTCGAATAGCGAACGACAGGGGCAAAGGTTTCCTGGTAATCTACGCCGTACTTTTGCGTGAATCCCTTAGCAACTAAACGAGCTTTGTACTGTAATAATTTTCCGTTCAAGCCTCGCTTAATTTTGAAAATCCACTTGCATTTTACCGGTCTCTGACCTTCTTTTAGATTCGTTAAAGTCCAGCAGTTGTTTTCGGAAAATGACTTTAACTCTTCTTCCATTGCTTCACGCCATTGACTAGCATCCCTGCCACTGAGAGCTTCCTTCACTGTTGATGGCTCGTCACTTGTACAGCTCAACGCAAGCGCCATATTACTATGCTCTACGGAGTCCTCGATACTTACGAAGCTTCGCGTATTTGAGTCCTCGGAGTCGTACGCAGATGGGCTTGGAATATAAGTTGCATCACTTGATCCATCATCAGAACTAGTACTAGCGTCATTCACCTCAATAATTTCCTGACGTCTCGTCCTCCTTGACTGAGTTAAAGTGTCTTCACTTGAACTGCTGGAAGACTGGGCATCAGTTCGCTCTTCACTAGGTGACGTTGTACTATTCTCACCAGTATAAGGGGTCAAACTCATGTCAATTACATCACTGCGCGATATAAGGCTAGGTAGATTTTCTTTGGTAAGAAATTGATTTTCAAAGAAAACTACGTTTCTGGCCTTAATGCATGTAGTTCTACATTCAGGGTCTATAAGTCTGTAACCCTTGGTTTTCTCACAATAACCGACGAATATGTACCGTTTGCTTTTAGCATCTAACTTTTTTCTTTGTGATACTAAAGCGTATGCCACACACCCAAAGATCTTGAAATGACTTACGTCAACCTTAACACCAGACCATTTCTCTTCAGGAGTCGATCCCAAGACAGCTTTCGAGGGAGATCTATTCTTAATAAAGACTGCTGTATTTACAGCCTCCGCCCAAAAACTCTTGTCTAGACCTGCATCCTGAAGCATGCATCTCGCTTTCTCCAAGATCGTCCGGTTGGCGCGCTCGCTGACTCCGTTCTGCGCCGGCGAGTGCGGGACCGTGGTTTGATGCACGATACCTGACTTCTTTAGGTATTCCTGAAAAAAGTCGTTAACATATTCACCTCCGTTATCAGTTCGCAATATTTTAATGCGCTTATCAGTCTGGTTTTCCACGAGAGCTTTGAAATTTTTAAAATGCTCGAAAACTTCAGACTTGCATTTCAGAAAATATACGAACGTTTTCCTACTATAGTCATCGGTAAAAGTTAAAAAATACTTTTTACCTCCAATCGACGGCTGTGGTAGTGGTCCACACAAATCACTGTGTATAAGGCCTAAAACCTCACTGGACCTATTGAAAGATTTCTTGGGAAAAGGAAGTTTAGACTGCTTCCCCTCAACGCAAGCTACACATGACTGAAAATTAGTAACGTCATAGTCTATACCTGTTGCCAATCCGTTCTTCATAGCGTACATACTACGCGAGTTAAGATGAGCAAGACGTCGGTGCCATGTTTCTTGACTCACTTTTCCACTCGACGATATGCCAGTTCCGGATTCACACGAATTTTCATCAGCCTTTGCCACGTTCCCAACATCCAAGGGATCCTCAGCAGCCTCTGGGATAGTAGCCGCAATCTCTGAAATCGAACTCGAGACAGAATCGGCACTTTCTAACGCTATATTACACGTCAAAGGTTTCACGTTGTCTAACTGGTAAACATTGTTTACAAGGCTAGCTGTGACTGACAATTCATTTTTACTATTAAAAATTTTACAACCATTGCCAACAAATTTAGCCTCAAAACCTTTTCTAGCTAAAGCGCTTACCGAAAGTAAATTCGTTGAAAGCTTAGGTACAAAATACACATCAGTAATAAATTTTATAGAGTCTTTTAACTGAAGTTTGATTTTTCCTTGACCGACAGCTGACAGCTTGTCACCATTCGCAACATTCACTTCGACAGGCGTAATTCGAGAAAAATCACAGAAGAGGTTTCTATCGTGACTCATATGATTCGTCGCTCCCGAATCAATGCACCATATGTCACTTCGCACAGCTACGGAGAGCGCCGCCAACAAGGTCTCAGTCTTCGCGGGCGATTTCTCCTTGCTCTTGCTACTCTTCTTCCGAGGACAATTTCTTAGTGTATGACCCTGCTCCTTACATCCAAAACATTTGATAGTCTTCCTTGTAACCAAAGCAGTAACTGTCTCGGTATTCTCGTCGCGTCGCTGGTGTTCCTGTAACAATTTACTTTTCACGATTTCACTTGATAATTTTGTGTTGCTGTGTTCCAAAGTCATAATTAAGGGATCATAGTCTGCTGGTAATCCACTTAAAATAATCACAGCAAGAAAATCATCTTCTAAAGCGGAATCGATGTCACACAATTGCTGAGCGATCTTCGATATCTTCGTCAAGTATGCGTCCATGCTTTCGCAATCAGTCATTTTCAATCCGAAGAGACTCCTTAAAAGGCTCAATCTCCGACTCAAACCCCTATCTTCAAACGCCTTCTTCAAATTGTTCCACGCTTCGTAGGCGGTTTTTGAGCTTCTTACGTAAGGATACACTGAGGAATGAATACCTAAACAAATTTTGGCTAGCGCCTTCATTTGTTTCGCCTCTTCTTTGTCATCCATCTTCCCTTCTTTGGGTTCCGATTCCACGCAGCTCCATAGATTTTCATGCACCAACAACATGCGCATTGCGAATTTCCAGTTGTGGTAATCATTACTTCCCTTTAATTTTTCAACTGGGAACGAAGATGAATGTCCGTCAGCCATGTCGACGTTCGTGTTTCGAACAAAAAATATGCCAAATTTCTGTGCTTATTTTTGTTCCGAATTTCCCGATCTAAATGCTCCGCAGGAGTATCTGGGTCCCATAACCTATTGGATTGTGGAGCACATGTAGAAAGGAAACACGTTACACGTTACTCTTGTAAATTAATATATTGAGCACACACGACCTGTCTTCATTGGATTTTTCTATATCTGACTTCCTAATGACAACCTAATCACAACGTTTTCTTTTTCAAGTATGTAGTCTAGTATAGTTTGAGTTTACACTCTAACAAGCTACACTATCCCCGGGTGACATAGGCTAAATTTTATTTTGGAAAAAATAGGGTTCCGTAAGATATTTGGGTTTTTCGGACACAAGGTGTAAAAAATCAACCAGAAAAGTTACTTATTTTGCGTACGCTGCCTAAACTATAAAAGATAGAACCATAAAATGTTCTAATTAATTGTAGATCTTATAAATATCTATAAAAAAGTCCGCGACACACTATACCTATCTATGTCGAGTGAGGCACAACAACCTTTTTTTATCTTGAATTTTTTGCGGACTACATTTACAGTTTATGTAGATAATATTTAGTCTTTGAATGATTAAAATTGGACGTTTGGTTTTGAAGTGTCTGTCTGTCTGTCTGTCTGTTTCGCTTTCACGCCAAAACTACTAAACCGATTTAAATGAAATTTGGTACACAGTCTAGAGCCTGACAAAGGACATAGACACTTTTTAATTGGAAAAAACTGTTGGTAATGGGTTGAAAAGGGAGATGAAAGATTGTTTGAAAGTATTGTCATTTTCAGAACTAGAAGCATAAAACTTAAATTTTAGGCTGTTGATAAGGTATAATCCTTAATAATCCTATCATACTAATATTATAAAGGGGAGAGTGTGTAAGTATGTATGTATGTATGGATGGATGTGTGTTACTTTTTCACGTAAAAAGTAGTGAATGGATTTTAATGAAACTACAATAATATAGCTTATACTTACATCAGAATAACACACAGGTTAAAATTTATAAAGATATTGTGTGAATTGTCCAAAATATGACGATAGGTGTCAAGTAGGTAAGTAGGAAAAAATCTACCATCTGCGAGCTATTCTGGCGTGCGCTGCCAAAACTACTGGACCGATTTCAAAATTTCTTTCACCATTAGAAAGCTGCATCTTCACTGAGTGACATAGGCTACTAGGCGTAAACGAAACTATTGTTATAATCTATATATGTAAAATAAAGTCGTGTTAAATTTTTATTTTTTTAGTACCTGACGCAAATAAAGTTTATGTGTGTGTATTATAATTTTGATTTTTATATAAAATGCCCGTGCGAAGCCGGGGCGGACCACTAGTTTTAGATAAAATTGTCAGCGCATCTTAATCATCATGACTTCAAGATACACAACAGGAACACTCACAGCGCTCTGCATCCGTCGGTAGAAGCTCACGCTGTGAACGAGCTCGCTCCCCTTGTCCACGCGTGGGGTCGCCGGCTGCACCTTCAGCGGCGACTTGAACGCAGCCTTCTCCTGGTACACGAAACTTGATGAGGACTGGCATCCATTCTAATAAATATCAATAACATCAGAATGTATTAATAATAATAATAAATATTTTGGACCAATGTCCATGTGTGTATAAATAATAATAATAAAAAATTTGGACCAAATGTCCAAGATATTTATTATTATTAATAATGAAAGTGCCCTCCCCGTGCTTCGGAGGGCACGTAAAGCCGTCGGTCCCGGTTGTTTTCAATGCTGGAAACAGTCGTTAAGCCTTATCGAAGACCTTAGGGTGGCTTGAGAACATTCGACACTGGGTTGGCCACTAACCCTTCCACCAATCCGCATTGGAGCAGCGTGGTGGAGTATGCTCTAGACCTCCCACAGCATTGTCTGTGGGGGAGACCCGTGCCCAGCAGTGGGACGTCTATGGGTCGCAGCCATAATGAAAGAAATAATAAAATATATAAAATAATAATTGTTAGTGTTGTTACCTTGTTGACTTTAGGTGGGGTGGGTCCCTCGTGCTCCTCCAGGGCCTCGTCCAGTAGCTCGTCCAGCTCGTCGCCGCAGTCGCTGCCGGATTCGTCCGAATCGCAGTCTCTGACAGCCTTCTTGTAGCTTATGTTGTTTTTCTTCACCACCTGGGAACGATTGGTTGGTGAAAACTCCTTTGATAAGTGTGCAAGATTTTTTTTAAAAGGAAATCGAAGAATCAGTATTTTATTTATTTATTTGGGAAAAAATCAATGTTAGATTAACACATAGATAAAAAATGGATGCAAAATCAATTTAGTTTCCACTTTTTTCAAATGGACTTTTACTGTGTGATTCTCCCGATTTTTACAGCGACACCGTAAAGAGCTCGACACGAGCTTAACCAAAAAAAATACAGAATTAACTATCTCAGAAGTGTGTGAGTGCGATTGATGCGCCTCCCCCAGCTTAGGTCAACGCTGTTACGGAAGCTTCAGAAGAATTAATCGTGCGTGCCTCTGGGTTTTGAACCCGGACCGCTCGAGTGAGAGGCGAGTTCGATAGCCACTGGGTTGAATCGCTTACTTATACTCGTATAGCTAACGTGAATATAGCTCAAGTACTCACGTTCATTACTTCTCTTCCAAACGACGTCTCTGCCCAATTGTCGGATTTGTTCAACTTGTCTGGAATGTTCTCCACGCTGAAACATAAATTGATGATTTGCATGATTTTGTAGTCGTATTAATGGATTAAACTGCATTATCTGCATGTTCATTCCTCATATTTTACTGCTAAATAAATTACAAAGTCCTCTGTGTGTGCATTTTTTCTAAATTCATAATTATAAAAAACATTGCAGGTGGTCCCATATAAATTTCATGAAAAATTTCTGCCCCTAAGAGTAGTAAACAAGCATAGTAAGGGTAGCAGTGTAAGTAATATGTAGTTTTGTTAATTGCCCAGTAGCGTTGGTTATTTTGTATGGATTTTCATGATTCTTATTTTGTTTGAAAGATTATTATCACAGAATAGATTCAGTATAAATTTCATTAAAAATTTGTACTCTTAAAGTAGTAACAACTCAGCATACAACCACATTTTGTTTGTGTATTAACGGAATGAAAGAAAGAGGTTAAGAGATGTGCGAAGAAGAAGAAGTCCCTCACTAAAATAATAAACAAACACTCAACATTTTTTTTATCGCTGACTTTCAGACTATTGGCCACTGTCCACTGACTGACGAATAATGGAGAAAAAGTAGGCAAGGATTAATATACTAGTATTCATTTATTTGACAGATAAAAACTCGGATCGGAGCTTTGGGATTTTGTTGTTCTCTGCATTGGTGGAATCCACAAAATGAGCTTTGTAACATTGGAGTAATTCCTTGAATGCACAGTAGCCGTGCCGTGCAGCGTACAAGGTGCCTTGTAGCGTGCAGAGGCGAATGAGCATCTCAGTCCTGACAAGTAGCAACGTATTCCAAGACCAAATTGCATGGTCATTTTCTACATCACAAATGGAAATTTCATGTAATTTTTTTCTGCAGTCCGTTTCGCTGCGACCCATAACGCCCCACTGTTGGGCACGGGTCTCCCCCACAGACACAGCTGCGGGAGGTCTAGAGCATACTCCATCACGCTGCTCCAATGCGGATTGGTGGAAGGGTTAGTGACCAACCCAGTCTCGAATGTTTTTAAGCCACCCGAAGGTCTTCGACAAGGCTTAGCGACTGTTTCCATCATTAAAAACAACCGGGACCGACAGCTTTACGTGCCATCCGAAGCACGGTAGCGTCCATGAAATTTTGCCACTAGCGGTCCATCCATTAACCAACCGCGCCCGTCGTTGCTTAACTCTTTCGATCATATTGAATCGACGCGAGCCATTGGGCTATGGACGCTACGCATGTGTTTAAGTGACCCGAATTTTCTACTCCTATCAACCACCTGTCAACTGTCACCTGTCAACGCTCAAATATGGCGTCGTTTGGGAAGCCTGTGCTTTTGACTACAATTCAATATCATTGCTGCAGACTGTACTGGTTTTCGACACATAGGTCGCTGACGTGTGTGGAGCTATTAAAAGCTTTTATTTAACTTCACTCGTATGTATTCATTCATGTAAGTATGTATGTCCTGGAATCTTGCAATCAATATTTCTCCCACTTCCACTAAAGCTATCGAGCTGAAATTTGGCACGCATATTTGGTTCCGATGACAATGCATGAAAATAAAAATAAGTTTTAAAAAGCTTTTTAAAAAAAAAAAAAATTTAACGGTAAAATTTTTAAGTATAACTCGATTTATGTAACTAGGCATTGGCTGTCATAATTGTTAGGTTGGTCAGATTTAATTCAACCGTAGACTTCTCTTCTCACCTTCCCGTTCACGACCAGTACAGTGGGCACCAATTGATGATAGTTATTTTATTGATGGAGTGGAATTGGCTTGCGTCTATCAGTTCTAATGATTTATAAGATGCGTTGCTCTTGGCTCTTACTATAGTCCGTTCAACGAAACGAGATTCCAGACGTAAACAACGCCGAGCATTGACTCGTAGTGACGACGGAACAAACAAAATATATTCTATCTCTTTCTATCTTGTTTGTTTTCTATCTTCCGCACGGCTCACGGCAATAATGCTGAAGGTCAAACGAGGCTATTGATGAGTTTGAAAACATTTGGACGGACTTTTTATTTTGTAGTTATTTATTATTTTTTAGTTGTTATAGTATATTTAACACTAATACAGTGGGATAATAGATAAACTTTTGTTTACATATGAAAAGATCAGATTACAACCACTTAAGAAAAGATGGCGTCAACGACTTCAAACATTTTATAGAAAATATTGGTTTCGTCGGTTTATATGTTTTACCTACCCAGAGAAAGGAAATTTAATACAGATTCCATATAAATAAACACCAAATGTCCGGGCGTATTTATACGCCCAGAGTTTGCATAGGATTCCTATGAAAAAAAAGGCGTATAAATACGCCCTGGACATTTGACACTTATTTTTTTAGGCGTATAAATACGCCCGGACATTTGAGTGGTTAAGTAGTAGGTAATTATCAAAATATAAATTTATTTTACATTTTAAAAATTAGAGTAAGTAAAAAAAGTTACAAAACCCTGCATAAGCGAATGGCCTTGCAGTCGGTTTGTTTACGTCTGGAATCTCGTTTCGTTGAACGGACTATAGCTCAGCTGAATTAGTAGCTTATAATCACTTGTATGGAAGAGCTATGCTCGGTATTTCGCTACGAGACCGAATCAGGAATGTAGAAATCCGTAGACGAACAAAGCTCATAAAGGACTGATAACCGGTGGGTAAGAAAAGTGCTCGAATGAGACTACGATTCGGAACAAGGAGTACAGGTCGCCCTTCGACATGGTGGATAGACGACCTGAAGAATACGGCGGGAAACTGCTGGCTTCAGAAGGCACAGGACCGGCCTATGTGCTGATGTATGGATGGATTGAATCATTTGTATATCTGACGGGCACGTTGGCGCAATCGGTAGTGAGCCTGCCTGTTACGCAAGGGGTCGTGGATTCGAATCCCACTCAGGACAAACATTGGTGTGACGCACACTTGTTTGTTCTGTGTCTGGGTGTTAATATGATATATAAGTATGTATTTAAAAATTTCTATGTATGTATATCAGTCTCTGACATCCATAGTACAGGCTCTGCCTAGTTTGGTTTGGGGTCAGATGGCAGTGTGAGAGAATGTCCATGATATTTATGGTTTGATTCTAATCTATATATATAAAAGGAGAAGCTAACTGACTGACTGATTGACTGACTGACTGACATATCAACGCAGGGCCTAAACTATAAGGGTTAGAAACTTGAAATTTTGCACAGGGGTTCCTTTTATAGCGTAGGGGAGCACTAAGAAAGGATTTTTGAATATCCCCCGTAAGGGGGTAAAACGGGGGTGCAAAGATAGTATGAAACTTTGCCGTTTTTGAAGTCAAGTGGGCAACCCGAACGCGGGCAGACGTCGTTAATGGGTCTAATTCTACGCGAGCGAAGCTTCGGGCGTCCACTAGTATTAACTAAATGTATCATTTGCGAGCAAAACTACTATGAAGCTAATCTCATTGCCTCACCTTATTGTGTCAATGAACTAATTGAAAGCTTGAATGAATGATTTTTTAGATTATTAATAATATTTAGATTAATACATTTAAGAAGTAAATGTTAGTACATTTAAATAATTTTTATTTTTACTATTCAATTATTTTCTCTTGACCATTACATTTTAAATTAACATTTAAATGAATAAATGTAATTAATTTTGCATGTCAAAAATGACAAATGTAAGGCACCTATGAAACTGACCATCCTAAACATGTGACCACATTTTTGCAATCATTACATCATTATCATTATCATTGAAAAATGAATACCGATAGGCAGGGAATGAACACACACACACAATAAATGCACACTGAGGGCCCTGTAATTTAAACAGTAAATTATGGGAAATGAAACACACAAGTATGTACTTCAAACGTTTTTATTATTACAAAATCGTGTATAAGGTCGAAAAAACGTTTCTATTATCACAGACAATAAACTTAAAATTTCTAAGCAACCTGAAAAAACATCTGATAATGGTTAAATTAACATCTACCGCGTACATAGATGAAAAGTTAAGATTTATGCATAACTCTCAATGGCGTACTATCGTTTTTTAAACATTTTTAAGTAATCAGTATATAACGGCAGATTTTAAAAACTACTTTATCGTAATACTATAGTTTCTGAACTAAAACTAGTAGTGTATTCCGTTGTACTGTCGCTGTAGTGAAGTAAACACTAAAAAACTACGATCAAGCTGTTTCAATTTACTTCATAATAGTATATAATAAGTAGGATTGTAGAATATATATTAGTGTTACCTATTAAATAATGGCAACATCCTTTAATGTTACATGTATTTTTATTTTTGGATGAATCTAACTGCAGTACCTTATGCTATCTAACTCTCAAACGAATCCAGTGTTATCTTAGATTAAAATGAATATCTGAATGAGGTTTTTGCCAATAACTTTTAATAACTGTACATAAGTGTCCCTATTCCATATATAAATTATTTAGCCGCAGCTTCGCCTGCGGAATAAGTAAATATACGATCTTTCTGAAAGAAAATTTAAAGTGATGGAAAGGATACCATAATCGCCAAGATGCTAGTATTTAGACGATATTTAAGTTATTTATATTTTGTTAGTGTAATCAAGTTAAGAATTAGTGACAGCGCCATCTATTGACGTAGTCACAGACAGCGTCCAATAAACGTGCAAAGCCCACGGGAACATTATTCCAGGGTGAAAGGCTTCCCTATGTCCTAATCTAGGTTATCTATGTGCCTAGTTTCATCCAAATCTGTTTTAAGTTTTTTTATCATTGAGTGACAAACATAAATACTTTCACATTTATAATATGTAAATATTGGTTATTGAATGAATCCTTTTTCTACGTAAAAATTGTACTTACACTTCGATTAATTTAAATTTTTAAAACTATGTACTGACGATCATAGTGGAATTAATATGGTTTCTTGTACTTAGTTGCGATAACAAAATATACTACTTACTACGTGCGTATTAATCTGTGTGATATTGTAAAATTAACCAGCCTAGTAAATATATTTTATGTTTATATGGATTTACTAACAAACAATTTGTCTAACTACTGAAATTGTCTGTTACATCACGATTTTCAGATGTAATTATTTTTGTTCTTTATATTTTTATCACTTTATTATGTCAAAATAAAAATGTCAAGCCAAAAATGCTATGTTTCCATACAGAAATAAAACATTTTTAACATATATCATCTTTGATATCAAGTTGAAATCACCCTGAGTGACTTGCTACCTTCAAGTAACAAATGTGGGAGCGCAGAACTTGTTCACTATGACCAACCTATGTACCGATTAATATTATACTTCTGAGATTTCTTTAATCTGCTTATAAATTGTCTTAAATGCACTTTAATTTCATAAAGGCAAAGTAAAACTTCTGCAGATGACAGGAATAGGTAGTTAACTGAAGACACTAGTATTAATAATAAGATAAGTATATTATAAAATATTAATATTATAAGGTTATTATAAAATGCTTTAGGGTTAATATAATAATTGCACTGTATGAATGTAAATAATGTGGGCAAGAATATGACGGCGCACTGTTTTTTTGTTTTCAACACACAAAACCACGCCTGTATTTACCTAAAGGGGTAGGCTACTTAACTGGGTGCTATAAAACTCTGTATTATTGGAATCATTAGGAATCTAAAATATTGTGCAATGTAATTAAATATTGAGCTATTCGTATCACTGCATAAATTAACTTTTTAACATATATTAACATCTATTTATTATGTTCTACGTCTTTAATTGTACTCAAATGTTAATCATTTTAAACAGCAATTACATTTGGTTTATGATAAAAGAAAAAAGAAACTAAATATTTAATTTAAAATATGATTTAAAACCAACAGGTTGTTAACGTATTTTATATATGTATTGATTTAATTAAAAAGTATGATTGTATAAAAAAAGGTATGAAAAACCTATTAAAATAGGCAACTCGAAGATCTGTGCGAATTGTTACTAATAGGTAATGATAAAAAAATTAATCTCGCGTATAAAAAAACTAAAAACTTAAAAAGTAATAAAATACCTATAAAAAAAATACCGTTCTCGCCTCTCACTCGAGCGGTCCGGGTTCAAACCAAAGCGGCACGTACCAATGACTTTTCTAAGTTATGTGCGATTTAAAAAATTAAATGTCACTTGCTATAGCGGTGAAGGACACATCGTAAGGAAACCTGCATGCCTGAGAGCTCATCATAATGTTCACGAAGGCATGTGGGAGTCTGCCATTCCGCACTTGGCCAGCGTGGTGGACTAAGGCCTAACCACTCCCATTCTGAAAATATACCTGTGCCCAACAGTGGGACAAAGAAAGGGTTATGATGATGATGAATAAAATACCTACGGAAAATCTTATGTACCTAGTAAGCTTAGCAAACTTTAAGATGATATAAATAGTAATTATATATAATAGTAAATAGTAGATTCTACGGGAATAGTTAATTACGACACCTAGATCGTATTTATTTATTTGATTATTTAGACAACACCTAACTACAAAGACTAACTACAGATACGAACTATAGGCAACATTACAGTCTTATTTAATTAAAATGATTTAAGTAGAAAATTTTTCGAACTATCACTAATTTCCAGACCACCATGATCCACCATGCTGATACAGTCTGATTTGTGGAGGGAGTATCGACCATCTTGCATGATATTATAATACTTAACTTTTCGTTGAAGAAGGTACTATTCCCTCTGTATAACAAGGTTCTACAAGTAAAATGAATTACTTTTTTTTATGATAAAAAACAAATTTTATTTTGTCGCAACTGGCAATTTAGAAAATTTATTCTTAATTTGCCCTTACTTCGTAAGATGACGCTGTATTACATATAGAGAAAATTATGGTACGTTGCGTCGAATTCAAATTTGTGAAGAACTATCGGAGATTTAAGGTTGATCTAATTTAAATTCTAAGTATTACAGAATTGGTCCGTAGATCCTAAAGTCCCCTTTGTAACCCACAAACAAAAATGAGGGGTATTAGAAGTTTGACGTGAGTCTGTTGTACCACATCTCCCAATTGGCTGAACCGATTTTGATGTAATTTGTTTGTTTGAAAGGTATCTTGATCGAGACTGTTCTTAGCTATGATTCAACAAAATCTGCTCAGCCATATGAAGATTATCACCTCGTTTGTAGTTGTTGGGTCGGGTTTTTAATTTTTCAATCGTTACTTATGTAACATTTCAAAATTACTACAAGATTTGTAGGTATAATCTGTATACCCATATAAAATAAATTATATAATGATTTCATTGAAACATAACATATTAAATTTCAAACGCCAAAATCACAGCGTAAAAAGTTCTTCTTTAAATTTAAAATAATTTCATTTCGCATTATTCGTTAGTTCATAATATTTAATTCATAATATTTATTTCACTTTCAACAGAAAATATGATAAAAGGTCAATAAATCTATTCTCAGTTCTTTTTTCTTCAATCAAGCAATACGGCAAAGGCCACACGATTTATTACTATCGACACACGACAACATTCAAGAAAATTATCAAAAAGTTCGCATATAAAATCAGTCGTTTTAGGCAACAGGCACCTATGTGTCTTTATATTAAACTAGTGGACGCCCGCTTCAGCCGCCCCAGCTTCGTTCGCGTAGAATTAGACATAACAATAGTTTCGTTTACACCTAGTAATATTATATAGCCTATGTCACTCGGTGAAGATGCAGCTTTTTAATGGTGAAAGAATTTTTGAAATAGGTCCAGTAGTTCTTGTGTGAAGACATTACAAGCAAATGTTTCCTCTTTATAATATTATCGTAGACTAGCTTACCCTACAACTCCGCCCGCGTCAACTTTTACGTGCAGAATAATCAAGGGATGTTTTAAAATACAATAAGTATAGCCCATACCCACGGCAAGCTACACCACAGATTATCAATATCTGGCTTCACCCGCAGTACGGCCGAACAAAATCTGAGTCATTAATCGATTAAAAAGCGATCGATAGTTTAATTATCGATTAAAAATCGAATGATTATTACAGGTTTTTCTCCATTTCCACAAGAAATGTTTCACTCTAACTCCTCAGCGCCGCGTGAGAGGAGGAAAGGTCTGTCTGTCTGTCTGTCTAGAAACGTGCAACTTTCCGGTATAAAAAATATCCTACGTGTATGCAAATCACGTCGATCCATCATTCCGTTTAGGCGGAGAACGACAAACCAATAAACACACATTCCCAGTAACATATTAGTAAGGATTGATATTGATATTAGTAGTATCGAATTCATAACATGTTAGATTAAGTTACTACCTAAATATTCCAATCAAGAATACGCACTCACTGCATATTTTTACGCGAGTAACTTAAGGGTGGTATTCTAGTATGTCATAATTATAATACTTTAAGGTGTTTATTAAGACGGTTATAATCCCAAGTACTTTTACAGAGTAACTTGGAAACAAGTGATTGTGGAAACGCCTAGGCGACAGTGTTTTAACAATTCTCATGCAAGAAACGCACTTCTTAACTATAGTATGGATCCATATTTAAAAAAAAAACTGTCTAGACAATGTTATTTCCAGGTGATAGCAACATTTTTGTATCAGTCCTAATGCATGTAAGAAGGGTCTGTCTAGACTAGACGGAACCCATTGTCAACGATCAATATACAAATATACATAGTATAAGTATACATAATATAATGTGTACTTACACTTATTTTATGAATGATCTCACATCCTGTCAATCGAGATAAAAGTCAAGATAAGAAGTCTTAAAATGCAGGAGTTGACAACCACCATATAAAGCGGCGATTTATGTGCCATATGGCAATATAAATCTCACTTAAAAATTGACGACATTTTTTCCAAAACTAGCGAACCAAGTTAATAATAAAAAATGTATATATTTAAAAACTTTTATCGAAATGCTATCGATAATTAAAACGAAAATACGGACAGAAGGCACCTATATTGCTTATTCAAATTCGTTAGGTAAAGTTCAATGTCGTCTAGGTTGCAATAAATCGTTCTAGACCTTGCAAAAACCGGACTTAAAGAGTTCAAAAGCCCGAATAAAATATAAAGATATTTTTCCAGACACATTAATTATCGAAAATACGGACAGAATGCACCTATATTGCTCATTCAAATTCGTTAGGTAATGTTCAATGTCGTCTAGGTTGCAATAAATAAATGCAAAAACCGGACTTCAAGAGTTCAAAAGCCCGAATAAAATATAAAGATATTTTTCCAGATTTTTCTTGCGATAATCTTTTCATGTCAGACGCCATTTTGTAAAATGGGATTCATTTAAAATGGCGCCACGCGCGGTCCTAAGACGAGAATTTATACATACACAAATATAAATATTGTTTAAGTAGACATTTCGACATCTCGTTTTCGACATCGAAACCATTTTGTTAAATTCAAAATATAAAATGGCGGCTCAATGCAATGTCGTTAGGATAGATCAACGAGCATCGCTTAAGCAAATTTAATGATTTACGATCATCAGCGCATCATATATTTTGGGGATACTATTGTTTCTCCAGCGTTCGACACGCCGCATACAAACTACTTTCGTGGATTAGCAGCCGGATAAGACTTAACTGGCCTTTACATCATCACCAACTTCAACGTAAGTAAATTTAGTTGTACAAATGTTTCGACATTCGATCAATAGCCGCCATTGAGGTTCAGATGCATAGGAAAAAGAAGACACACTCCAGGGCGTAGTAGCCACACCTTGAACCACCGCAGTCAGACTCTTCTTGTGTATTGGAATTGTCCGTTTCGATGTCCGACAGGTGCGGGTATATGCTGCCCGGTTGTTGGACTACCGCGCCGTTGCTCTCTTTCGTCTTATCGTTCACTTTTATCCGTTTTACGTCGTCCAGGACTGAGAGTACCACTGCTGAGTCTTGTGAACCTGTAAGGTATTGAAAGAATTGGTTATGAAATCGTTACTTAATAGTCTTATGAAGTGGTGATGCTCAATGGTTAAAGAGTCACCATTTGTTCAAATCAAATCAATCAAAAAATAATTTATTGCCACAAAAAAATTACACGCTTAAATTATAAAAACAAAGTACAGTAAATGGGCAATAGGGGGTGAAGCTCAGCTTAAGCTGACATAGGATTGATTCCCTGCAGCGCTGTTTTTCAGGCCAGCCCCTATCCCTGAGATGTTGGGTGGGAAGTAGAGTGGTCCCCGGGTACTCGTGTCAGCAGTGGGACGTCTATGGGTTGTAGCTATTTTCCATTTCCAATCCAACTACTACTGAGAATTCCACGTTACCGAATAATAATATTGCAGATTTGTCTATAGTGCCGTGTCCAGCGGTGGGAATGTGGGATGCAACTTAGCTTTTTTTTTCATAGTTTAGTGTCGCCTCTTTGGCGTAGACAAACTGGGAAAATATTGTAAGCCCATATTCTACCACCTGCCATTTTTCCACTCGATCAACCGGGGCTAAGGCTGCTAATAGATTTTCGATTTTTCTCTCCGATAGTCTGATCAGACAATCTGAAGGCACTCGTGCCATACATACTCGGACGTCCGATCCGACTATCGGATCGTATGTGTATTTAGTATTCAAACCAATGTATGGCACGAGTGCCTTCAGATTGTCTGATCAGACTATCGGATCCGACTATCGGATCCGACTATCGGAGAGAAAAAACGGAAATCTATTCCCAGCCTAACTTGCAGAGAATGCCAACTGGTCCTAATTTACACTTATACAAAAAAGTATAAAACAAAGTACTCACTCCTCCTTTTAACCGGTTGCGCACCAACCACCCTCTCCTTGCCACCATCTCTGTCCACTGGCTCCTTCTCGTCGAACGAGACCTTGGGCACGTTGGCAATTATCTCCGGGCGTCGGGAGGCCAGGGCCAGGCTGGTCGTGCTGCCCATGAGGGGCGCCTTCTCGGACGGGTCGTGCTCGCTGTGGTCATCATCAGAATCATTGGCGTGATCGGGTTTGTCTTTTGCCTGAAAGTTTATTTGGTATCGTTAGAGTTTTAAGTGTAAACGATTCGCGATAGTCTAGAGGTGAACGATAGATTTGGTTCGTTGCGACCCATAGACGACCCACTGTTGGGCACGGGTCTCCCACACAGACACTGCTGCGGGAGGTCTGGAGCGTACTCCACCACGCTGCTCCAATGCGGATTCGAATGTTCTTAAGCCACCGGAAGGTCTTCGACAAGGATTAACGACTGTTTCCATTTTTTTTTAGATTTGGTTACTTAAGACTAATTAAACGATTCGCGATAGTCTACACGTGAAAAATAAATATCTATCTACCAATAGATTTGGTTACTAGAGATTGATATTTGACATCAGCTCGATATATAAATGTGTCAAATATGTATCTATCTTTAGTAGTCAAAACTATCGATAAATAAGTTATTGATTTCGGCCTTATATATCCCATAAATGATAATGATTAACCCATGAGGATAAGCTAGATTTCAAAAGACGTGTATTCTCATTTTAAGGAACAAATTTTAGGAGGATTTATCTTACGGTACATAAAGTAAAACATACAAATTACTTTTTATATAAGGGTAACTTATAAATTAGCAAATCACTGCCCGATATGATAAAGATACCGCTATTCGGTTCACATTTTCTTAACGTCGAAAGTATTTGGTTGTGTTCGCAGCTGTATGTCTGCACAAGCAATGTTACGATATTGAGTAGGCGAATCAACGCTAACAACATTTTCACCCAATGCAAACAAGACATCTTTTCATCAGATATTAGCGTGTAATAGAAACTCGAGGGCAAACATTCATACCGCCTTCCACATTCGTTGTAAAAATTAACACTGCCAACACCACGGACTTCTGTTGCAACAAAACTCCTTTTAGAGCGTTTTAGGAACTGCGTAAGGTATTATCTAACCATGGATACATTGAGGAGTTGGTTCCAAGCTACGAGAGACCGCTAAGAAGGCAGACAAACAGCAGAGCATCATATCGAAAATTTAAACAAACAAGAAGAAGTAGTTGACATTTCTCTAAGAAGTAACTATCCTACGGGTCTACTGGAAGACATTTCACAATGAAATAAGTACTACCAAATATTTATTTCATAGATAAATATTTCATCATTTTAACATCAGTGACTCAGGCCATGAATGTTAAATTGTCTTATTTTGCGTGAATTTACAATTTCGTATTAAACTCAGAATTAATTACAGCGGGGCAACGCTGCCAGCGTTCTGGGTACAATGCCACTAGCTCTGTTTTTGGATGACATATTTATTTTGTGATAAATTATTTTTAAATATTTCTTTGTTTAAAGTTGAGTTTAGTTTAATTATGTGCTAAGTACATATTATTTTTAAATAAATTTAGAAGTAATTATTTTATTATATTTCTTTTCATTATATTCAACTCAGAATAGTGTCAAATGTCCGGACTTCAATCCCGGGATAAAGCTGAAAGTCGCCTATCGGACGAAACCCTACAAGTGCCGCGACATGTAATTGTAAACGACGAATCTTTAGATTATCCAATCCCACGTAAGACGTCATGCCACTGACGTCATACTCGTACGTGTAAACATCCAATGACCTTATATTGTATAATCCTTGTCATATAAAAACTAAAGTAACGAGCAACATCTATTCAAAAGCTTTTTTATGAATAAATGAATGAGAGCTTTATTTGTCCCAACATCACACAGTCAGTCTTATAGCTACATCGCTGCGACCCATAGACGTCCTGGGCACGGGTCTTCCCCACAGACTATGCTGCGGGAGGTCTGGAGCATACTCCACCACGCTGCTCCAATGCGGATTGGTGGACGGGTTAGTGGTCAACCTTGTGTCGAATGTTTTCAAGCTACCGGAAGGTCTTCAACAAGGCTTAACGACTGTTTCCACGTTGAAAACAACCGGGACCCCGTCGGTCCCGGTTGTTTTTACTTTACTTGCCTTCAGAAGCACGGTAGCGTCCATGAAATTTTGCCACTAGCGGTCACCCATCCACAAACCGATCGCGCCCGTCGTTGCTTAACTCTTTTGATCACATTGAATCGACGGGAGCCATTGGTCTATGGACGCTACTATAGCTAAATAAGTACATAGTTATAATCTCAGACTAAGTAGACTGCTCTTTAAATATTTATGATTATATTTTGGGCAAAGCAAAACTTAAATCTAAACCACTTGCTGGTAGATTTCTGGCAAATTGAAATGGTAAGCATCAAAACCGGATTGACCTACAAACAGATTTCATATGCCTGTTAAAATGCATTACAAGGTTTTTTAGGTACTGCCACAGAATAAAGTACTGCTAAAACCTTGTCTTTAAAAATTATTTTTGAACTGAAATTTATTCTACTAATGGATTCGTTTCATGCTACATTTAGGTTACACATTTACAAAACAAATATATTTCGGGGACGCGAGGAGACTGTTAAACTTTAAACCATTTGTAAACAAATCGAGAATGCGACGCAGTTAGCGTGGTAGCGTTTGAACTGAATTTACATATGTATGCGGTTTTCCCAAAAAGAGAAACTGGGTCTTCGGCAGATACAAGGGTGTATGTTTTAAGTACTCAACCGTTGCCGCTGCTTACTTCATACTCTAATGTCCATGGTTGAATAGAATAGAATAAA
Source organism: Carterocephalus palaemon (assembly GCA_944567765.1). Classification (NCBI taxonomy): domain Eukaryota; kingdom Metazoa; phylum Arthropoda; class Insecta; order Lepidoptera; family Hesperiidae; genus Carterocephalus; species Carterocephalus palaemon. The sequence goes on from OX155663.1 coordinate 1,625,113, forward strand.
ACTTTATTTGCCATCTGTATATGTCATGGTTTCGCAAGGAGCCATGACGCTGATTTTCAGTGTTCTTGTGTAATTCAGTAGTTCGGCTTCCAGGAACCTCTAATTTCATTATGTTATGTATACAGCGCTCACTATGATGATGTCCCATAACATCAAACAGCGTTGAATAAAATCGGTTCTTGGATGTTAACTTCATGAATCTATCAATTCCTTAGGATTTTTTCTCCCCATGAGTAGAAGATATTCAGCACAAAGACAATAAGCACTACATCACAATGTAACTTATTTAGATGACCATGCATGACAAATACACAAAGCAAAGGCGAAACAAATAAAGCCACATCATTACATCCATTTTGTTATACTATTAGGTCTCTCCTTAACGATACCACTCCGACCGTTCCTGTGCCTTCTGAATCCAGCGGTTTTCCGCTGTCTTCTTCAGGTCATCTGTCCAACTCTTCTAGAAGAAGCCTATGTCCAGCAGTGGACCATTAACGCTGATAATTGATTGGGTATAATTGGTTAACAAAACGAGTAATGCGAGTCTGCCCGTAGTGGGAGTTAGGATACCAAAGATCCCGAAATTACCGAGATCTTGCTTAGCAGTTTTTCAACTTGAAATGCAATCGCTTCAATCTTCAGCATTAAAATTAAGCAGCTGAATTTAGATACATGGAAGTTCAGTTAAGTTCTAATCTAAGTTTTAAACCTTTGAGAATATTTTGGGGAGCTCTCAGGCATGCAGGTATGTTTCCTCAGATGTGTCCTTAATCCTAGCGCACGCAGCGCTAGGATTTGAACCCGGATCGCTCGTGTTAGGTGAGTCGACCAACTCGTCGTTAGCTACCGGGCTGTCAATGACTTACATCTATTGGACTACATCTACTGTAACGACTAGTAGTGGTGACCAATCCAAGCCGTGGTTAACATAAAAGTGTGTATGTCATGAAATTAGCAGAAGCCACGAGACTTAGAAGTCCATCATTTACTGTCAACTATCATCTAATTATTCACTTTATGTTTTAATGAGCAACAAGCGTTTTTAATTATCATTAATTATTCAGTTTTTAACCGTTTCATAATTATGTACTGTAAGCGCCCAATTATATTATTTGTCTCATATTCATACTGTAATTAATTCTCGTTGACTTATGACTCGACGGTTATAATAAAGATTACTGCGTGGAAAAATAATGACTAATTAAAATAGTCACTGAATAATATTATTGCTTGAAATTTCGGCCGAATTTTGCTTTAAAAGGCACAAATGTACGGGAAAACATATTTATGGCTACAGTTAAGAGAATAATTATAAAGAATTAATAAAACCTCACGACCTTTTTAAATTAATTACAGCTTCCTAATAACGCCAATTACGAGGTTAAATAATTTTGAAATTGATTAATTAGAAGAACGCTAGGAAATAATAGGAGAAAATTAAGTGGGCATTCATTGCCTTTCACAGTATTTTTTTAATTGCTTTGGAGAAGCAACTGGAAAATAATTTTAGAATCAATTTGCGACGATTAATACTAGTTCGCATTTGTCATGTATAATGAAGATGCCGCTGAGTTTTAGCGAGTATTCCGTGCAAGCCAGAAGTCCCACATGCCTGCTTCGGACCACAAACCTGGGACCCAATTCTCGCGCCATAGGCATTATGTCGATAAAAAATTATGGATCTCTATAGATGTTTTTACCGCACTAGAAGTGTGGGTCCTGCCTAGCAGGATGCATAAAAGCGTTTCTCAGCGTTAAAAAAAAAGAAAAAGTTCCTCTTGGCATACGATTCTGTATTCACGCGGAGCACATAACGTGCAATCCGTCGCATAGCAACCGTTCAAGTAAATTGTACAACAAAACGCATATCTATAAGATTTCTCCGTTGTGAAGCAGAAAATTTAATTAATAGAATATTCATTTATTCGCCAAATAACAATGTGATAGACTACGCTGGTCTGCAATGCGGAAGTACCACCACAGGTTAGGCCATAGACCAAGATCCACTACACCTACATATTTAACAGAAAAAGGAAAAATGTCTCACCTTATAATGGAATCGATTTTGTAACATCTCCATCTCTCTGTCCTTTTCCAGCTTCACCTTCCCCGCTATCGTCGTCTCGCTTATCGTCTGCTCCCTGTTAAACAGCGCTGCCAGCTTATCCTTTATCCCCCCTCCCACTGAGTTCTGGCTTATATTGTCCTCGTGCAAGCTGTCCTTTGACGCAGCTCGATCGTGCAAGCTGTCCTTGGACGTAGCTCGTTCGTACAAGCTGTCCTTAGACGTCGTCCTGGAGTTGCTCTGTGACGCGTGCGAGCTGCTCGGCTTATCTTTGCTCGTCGAGTGAACTGGTTTCGTCTTGTCAGCTGAAATGAGCAAAAACATAAGACAGGGTTCAACGTAACGATCGAAAGATCGCCGGTGCCGACGCAATGGTTTTTTTTGCTTCCTTTGTGCTGTTCGTTGAGTGTTTGTGTATATAATTATGTGTGAGTACGATCTGATAGCGAGTCTTTGTTGGTTCATTGAGTTCTGTCGTTTTGCACTTATTTTCACGTAATGTCAAAACTTATATTATTAAATCATTTTAGTATCTTATTCATAAGCTCTTTGATTTTGTCGGGGCATATACTTTGAAAAACAATAAATATATCGTTAGGTAGTCTAATATTTGGTCTTAATTATCAGAATTCAGAAACTTTCAGTATGACCTAAGTTCAAAAGGTCTCATCTCATTACTCTTAGAAAAAAGTTGATTTTTATACGCTCTGAAAGTGGCATATGATCAATGATTTGTTTCTCGGCAGTACTTGACGTATTAACCATGGAAGTAATAGATCGGCCTTGCGTTAATAGATTCTAATGTTAACGAAATGCGATAATGAATCCTATGATGGTTATAACATAACTAGCTTAGATCAATGGCTGATCGCATCAACTGATCTAGTATCAGCCTCGGACGTAACATCTGTTGTTCTAGCTTTTGAAAGCTATTAAGCTAGGGTAAACCCAACATACAGGTGTATGTATTTAGACTACTATGTCAAAGGTTTTCTAGCTAAGCTGAGCACTTATATTATTTATCTATTCATCAACTTGCTTAGTGGGATTTAATGGCGCGAGAACTCAAAATGAGTTTTGGCCAACGACAAAACGAACCTCCACAAAAGAATTATCAAATTACGTTACTTAAAAGCTGTCATATTCCATTGGTTGAAACGGGTTTTTAAGTTAAATACATCAACATAGTACGCGTGTACATAGATAAAAGGTGTTTAAACTAGGACACTTAGTAACCGCGATACAGGTTGCCCGCAGAACAGATGTTGGGCCAAGGCTTCCCAGCCAAAGGATTGCGTACGTATAATTGAACATATATAAAAAACATTTAATATAGTGTAAAGGTGTACATAGAAGGTTTTTTATAGCGTATAGTGGACGCCCGCAGCTTCGCTCGCGTGGAATTAGACATAATAATAGTGGAATTAAAATTTGGTCCGAGGAAATAAATGAGCAGATGTTTCATTTTTATTTTTTATTTTTTTATTTTTTTTAGTATTAAAACCTGCCGTGGACCTTATGGAATATACAAAAAAATAAATTAGTCGAATTGGTCCTGCCATTCTTGAGTTATTAACCAACAGTAATTTTTATTTATATAGATTATACTATAGTTTTCTCATCCCGTAAGGTAATAAAGGTTTCCATGGAAGACAAGCGACTTTACAAATATGTATGGACTGCTGAGCTACTGGTATTCCAAAAAAATCTATTCTCAAAAATTCGGACCGTCCTACTTACTATCGTTATCGCCAATTGTTCACCTAAATGTGCTGTAATTACTGTTTATATGTGTTTTACTACAATAAAATATTACGCATTGTATCACAAACCCTGTGCGTAAACAATGCACATCGCAACGAATCGCCAAACGGATTGGAACAAGGTTAATTTCATACATAATCTCGCATACATTAGATGCGAGCCTGGAGGGCTATTTTTGAATCGCACGCCGCAGGACGAGCGAAAAATTACGAGTATCGATCGACAGTGTCGTGGTTCTGAATTAGAATTATGCAGCGAAATTTAAAGTACTTCTAATGCAGCGAAATATGCACGATATTTCTATTTCACTATAGCGAATCGCAGTGGAACGATTAAGTCAAGCGAGCGATTCAGAAATGGCGGTCATGTACCTATGCGAGAACACTTAAACCGTGAAGTACGATTAATAATATCTCGTGTTTACTTAAGACATGATATTATACTGCCACAGGATAGGCAGAAGCCTTTTCAGGCGTACTCCGAGTGGTTAAGTAAGTCACGATACTTCGGTTAAATATTATTATAATATACTAGTGCACGCCCGCAGCTTCGCTCGCTTGGAATTAGACATATTAGACAATAGTTTCGTTTACACCTAGTAATATTATATAACCTATGTCACTCAGTGAAGATGCAGCTTTCTGATGGTGAAAGAATTATTGAAATCGGTCAAGTAGTTTTTGTGTGAAAACATTACAAACAAATAATTTACATGATGAAATAGATGATGATATAGATGAAACTAACACACTGTGATAGTAATAAATGTTACGTGTAATAGAATTTTTTTTTCTTTTCTTTTATTTAAGGCAAAACTATGAAGATTATAGAAATATTATAAACTACATTGCATATTCAGTTGCATCACAACGCGACATCGTATGATTATGAACATGCAAAACGGATAATAATTACAACAAGTTTTCCTTACAGCACGTGCAAAACTTACCGATTCATCTATACTAATATTATAAAGACGAAAGATTTGTTTGTAATGTTTTCACACAAACACTACAGGACCGATTTCAAAAATAATTTCACGATTAGAAAACTGCATCTTCACTGTGTGACATAGGCTATAATAATATTACTCGGTTTAACGAAACTATTGTTATGTCTAATTCCACGCGAGCGAAGCTGTGAGCATCCACCAGTATTTCATATAACCTGTAGATGTTGCCGAGACTTTATACAAATGAAAAATAGCCTATAGTACGCTGCTGCGGTAATGCACCTTCAGTGTTTTAGATATTACCATACAAACTTCATCTACTTGTATATGAGTATAGAAAACAATTAACCTTAAGTAAATGATTATAGCCGCATTGGAGCAGCGTGGTGGAGTATGCTCTAGACCTCCCGCAGCTGTGTCTGTTGGTGCCCGTGCTCAGCAGTGGGACGTCTATGAGTTGCCGCTAACTAAATTACAATACATACTACATTATAAAAAATAAAAAAACCAATTACCAGATAATCCAATCCAATATACGCTATCATACGACACTATCTCGAAAATTTTATCACAGAAAAATTCCAAGAAGTATCCACTTCACTGAGTCACGACGACCGGTATTTAAAAAAAAAATTAAAAGTTCTTTTTTTAATATTTCGCGTCGACAGCGAGCGCGGCGCGTGCGCACGAGACGATGGCGAGTGACCATCGGCGGCACCGTCGCCCCGGCAACACCTCCCGATACCATCTATCAATAGTGTACCTACAAGCTTCCGACTCCCACACCCGTTAGGCGTATCACACGCGGACGTTAACTGTGCTATTTATTATTAATACTATTTAATTACATATGTAGTAATAATAATAATAATTTAATACATAATAATTGAACAAGGTAACTACGGAAAATTATAATGGGACAAGAATAAACGTTGTTAATTCGCGAAGGGTTCTTCGTTCTTAACTACTAATAGTATATCAGCTTGACGTTGAACAAAGCAATAATAATTTTAACATTTATATTATTACTATATTTATAGCATGACTTATTTTTACTTTTTCACCGTAGCATCGTAGGTTAGATGGAAGTTTGTTTCTGAATACATACTTATAAACTTAAATTAATGCAATTAATTGCCGCTATACACACCAATCCGATCCGCAGCAAACACACTATTCTATTGTCTCCGAGATTTCGGCAATGCCAATCCTAAATCCTAATCCTGCTACTAAAACTACTAAAAAACTACTAAAGAAAATATTTAAATATTTTTATAAGTATGTATATGGAAGATTAGCGAAACGAGAACCCTTACTCTTGTAATGTAACTCAATCTCGCTATAGACAGGAAGTCGGTTTAAGTCGCGTCGCAAGTTTGCAATCAGCCTATCATCAGTCAATCGTCAAAGCTTTTTCGCGCTTGACCGATTCTCCGGCTATTGATTTCAGATCAACCGTGCTACTGTCAGTTACCATTGTAGTACTGATGCTCGCTGCAACAGTATGTGCATTGTAATCCGTGAGTTATGTATTACTCGTAATCGGGAGTGTGCACCTTCGATCAATAATGTGTGCACAGACCAAAAATAAATACAGGTAATTAAAGGGAGAGAGCATTTGGTAAATTATATCATGCGAATCAAATTGGAAGTGAAAATTGGATTAAACTAATCTATCGCTGCGACCCATAGACGTCCCAAAGCTGGGTACGGGTCTTCCCCACAAACACTGCTGCGGGAGGTCTAATCTATACATCTATACTAATACATATTATAGAGGAAATATTTGATTGTAATGTTTTCACACAAAAACTACTGGACCGATTTCAAATATTTTTCACCATTAGAAAGCTGCATCTTCACTGAGTGACATAGGCTATATAATATTACTAGGTGTAAAGGACACTATCTTAATATATACATATTTATTGTGTACGTGTGTATGACAGTGAACTCCTCCTAAACAGCTGGATAGATGTTGATGAAATTTTTTGTGTGTGTTCAAGGGGAATCGAGAATGGTTTACATTCACAATTTGGTCTACTGGAAAATGGTTTTAAACAATATTTTATTATTTTTATTTGTACCCGTCGTTCATTGACGTGAAGCGTCGCGTCACTTTGACATTTCATATGGCAGTTCAACGTTTGCGGGGTCAGCTAGTTGTTATGTATTATTCCAGGCGAGCGAAGCTGCGGGCGTCCACCATCCCGAATAAAATGATTTTAATATCAATATAATATGTATATATCAATATATCGACTTAATATCTGTGACCCGAGCGCAAATAATTATCTGCGAAATAAATATCTGCCGTGGGATTCGTATCCGGGATCCGTTTGATCGGTGATATATTGACGGTTGTAACCTTACATCATCAGATCGTCACAGCATTCCCGCTTCACTGAATCTCCTGCTCGCTCCGAGTATCGATTTCAGCGGATTACAGAGCAGCGCGCTGCTACCATTGTCGTGGTGACGCGATGACGCGACGTCATGGAACATTGACGCCAGTCGGCCGTTTCGTAACCGTTGTGGTAACGGTGGTTTGACGACTTTGCGAGTATCGCCTAGGTAAGTTGGAACGTGAAAATCAATGTCGTGAAGAAAATACAATTTTTTATTAAATATCTAAGTAGGCGCGAGCCTGTTACATGGGTGTCAGGGACTGATATACATACATACATATTTTTAAATGCATACTTAAATAGATAATATTAACATCCAGACACAGAACAAATACAAGTGTTCGTTACACGAATATTTTTCTTGAGTGGGATTCGAACCCACGACCTCTGATGAAACAGACAGGGTCACTACCGATTGCGCCAACGGGCCCGTCTGAGTTGATTTGCTAAGTAGAAAAGATGTTTTGCAGTGCAGAGCATTTAGTTTATTGTACGAAGTGCTGTTGATTCTGGCACATACGAATAGGTGTTTCTTGTTTGTTTTGGTATTAATAATAGGTGTTATATTTTTATGCTAATAAAGAGTGCCGAGAGGATTTTCTTCGTATTTTTTTTTTAATTCACACAAAACTTACAAAGTTACCCAATTTTTAGGTAGATAAAGCGCATAGCGACCACTTTCAATTGCGACTAGGCGAGTGTCTATGATTCTACACGCAAAGGTTGGCAGCGCGTATAAAATCCTGGATGAACACAACGAAAAACGAGAACGGTTGTAGATGAGCGCGCAAACGTCATTACTTATGTCAATTCAAACTATAAGCCTGTGTAAAAGATGTTTTACATAATACTTCATTAAAAATCCTCAAAAAATTATCCTTCTTTTAATTTTCAATTCATCACCACATCACGGTCATCACTATCATCACAATCATCGTCATCATTCATCACATATCATCAACAACAGCGAGTTAATGTGGAAACCTGCATGGTTTCCACAGGATGTTTCCTTCGCCGTCACAGCATACATTTAATTTCTTAAATCGCACTTAACTTAGAAAAGTCATTGGTGCGAGCCGCTGGGGTTTGAACCCGGACGAAAGCCACCGGGCCGTTACCGCTGCGCCGGTATTTTTACACATCGTTCAATCGTCGCTCGTCGCTGCGACCCATAGACGTCCCACTGCTGGGCACGGGTCTCCCCCACAGACGCAGCTGCGGGAGGTCTAGAGCATACTCCACCACGCTGCTCCAATGCGGATTGGTGGAGGGGTTAGTGGCCAACCCAGTGTCGAATGTTCTCAAGCCACCCGAAGGTCTTCGACATGGCTTAACGACTGTTTCCAACATTGAAAACAACCGGGACCGACGGCTTTACGTGCCCTCCGAAGCACACGGTAGCGTCCATGAAATTTTGCCGCTAGCGGTCACCCATCCACAAACCGACCGCGCCCGTCGTTGCTTAACTCTTTCGATCACATTGAATCGAACCGAGCCATTGGGCTATGGACGCTACCATCGTCAATAATAACCATCAACTATTTACCAACCGCAGTTACTGCGCGTGCGTCATTTTACCGCTTAGTGGTGTTAATGATTGTCGGATGAATGGTAATCTTTTTTGTTGTTGTTGTAGTTTATATGTCGTATATGTATATAAAATGAATGCTTATTGTTTGTCCTCAACGGGTATCTATTCCTAAACTACTCGTCAGATTATGATAAAACTTTGCTGAGTTGTTCTATATTAAACTACTGTCTGATTGTGATGATTCCTTGGCGAGTTGTTCCGCGTATATCCGATAAAAATGATAATTAGCATCTTATCACAATTGGGATATAATTCCAACTACGTGTTTCTACAATCTAGGATTAAACAATAATCTACTGCTTAAACAATAACCGTTATAGTCGACGGTTGGCTGCAAACCAGTCGTCCCACAGCTGGGCACGGGTCTTCCCCACAGACAAATATTGTGGGAGGGGTCTAGAGCATTCTCCACCACGCTGCTCAAATGCCGATTGGTGGTGGGGTTAGTGGCCGACCCAGTGTTGAATGTTCTCAAGCCACCTGAAGGTCTTCGACAAGGCTTAACGACCGTTTTCACCATTGACAAACAACCGGGACCGACAAAGTTCCAACTACATGTTTTTACATGTTTTCTACATCTGTGACTAGACTAAACAATAACCGTTAGTCGACGGTTGACGGTAAGTCAATGCCGTCCAACGTATACTTGTCAGTTTGGTAATAACACCCTACAGCGCAGGTGAAACTCGGGTAATGACATGGGGTGGAGAAAGAAATTACTCGCAATTGCATATCATATCATTAGAACTGTGTATGCGTGGGAGCTACACATTTGTAACTATAGCTACTGGTGATTAAGTTGGAAAGGCCAAGGACTATTAAAGGAATAAATATATTTGTGACGTCACTCCCATTACCATAGTAAGTACAAATATGGAACAAAAAAGGCCCTTAACGCGCCCCCTGAAGCGCAGAAACGCTCAAGTAATGTTTGACAATAGGGACCTATCAGCTATTCCATTAATTATCAGTATCCTAAAAAAAATTAAGACTTGATTAAATCAAGGTATAGAGGGCGCAGACGCTAACAAATTTATTTTATGTTAATTAAATCAAAAACTCTCTAAAATGGCGATAGTTACAAAATACGATGTCTGTCGTCTGCACCAACAACATTTACCCGATTATCTGAACACAATTCTCGATCGTCATCGAACTAATCTAAGATAAAGATTATATTTGTTTAATCTATAAGCACCTTTACCGAAAAAGACTCATAAAAGACCGTTTATTGCAGGAAATAGAATTCCTAATGACTGTGATGAGTCGTTTATTACTATGGCTTGAACACGATCTAATTAGGATTCTAGCCCCGAAACCTTTTACAAATATTCAGGCGACGACTGCGCCGTTGCAAACATCGACATTTCAGTTGACGAGAATATATTTTTGACGCATCATTGTGGTGTGAATTATTTCTTCCTGCTCTATTATTAAGATGCAACAATAATTCATGCCTGTATTTGCATGTAAGAGCAAGGCAGAGATGTGTAGTACCCATTTGTCACCAGTAACTTGTACCTTTAGGTCTCGTGTACAAATTCAGACTCTTGAGATTTAATTTTTTCTTCGGAAGATCCCTGACCACTCTGGGGGAAGAGGCCGGGCTATATGAGATTTCTACTATACTAAAAACCCCCAGCGATTCCCGCCGTCTTCTTCAGGTCGTCGTCCACCTTGTTTCGACAAGTACTCCGTTTTCCGAGACGTTGTCTCGGCGCCGGACGTGGCCTGCCCTTTGCCACTTCAACTTGCTAACCCCGCGAACTATGTCGGTGAGCTTTGTTCGTCTACGGATTTCCGATTTCATCATTCCTAATCGGTCGCGTAGCGTAATACCGAGCATAGCTCGCTCCATAGCGTGTTGTATTAATACAGCTGGAAACCATTGGATTCAAAGAGCACAGGATCGGGAGGAATACCGTCTATTGAGGGAGGCCTCGGGAGCAGTGGACACTAAAATGCTGAGGGATTGTAATGTGAAAGCTATGTTGTAATCGAATTGAGTAAGAAATAACCGTAACAGTTACCTTACACTGCATCGATTTAAGATTAGTTCCGCTGAATTTGAATCACAGATCTCTAAGTATTTTCAAAGCGTTAGGCAACCACTGTGTCTTGTGTATAGAATCTAGATATAATGTTCGCTGCGACCCATAGACGTCCCACTGCTGGGCACGGGTCTCCCCCACAGACACTGCTGCGGGAGGTGTAGAGCATACTCCACCACGCTGCTCCAATGCGGATTGGTGGAGGGGTTAGTGGCTAACCCAGTGTCGAATGTTCTCAAGCCACCCGAAGGTCTTCGACAAGGCTTAACGGCTGTTTCCAGCATTGAAAACAACCGGGACCGACGGCTTTACGTGCCCTCCGAAGCATGGTAGCGTCCATGAGATTTTGCCACTAGCGGTCACCCATCCACAAACCGACCGCGCCCGTCGTTGCTTAACTCTTTCGAATACATTGAATCGACGCGAGCCATTGGGCTATGGACGCTACAGAATGATGTAATGTTAGGACATGGTAACTCCAAGTGGTCTGCGATCGACGATATTTCTCAAATTCTTATTGCTCTTGCAAGGAAGCTATCGTGTTGAAAGACTGCCAACAAAAAACCGTTATCTCTTTGTTTGAAACGCGATTTGAAACGAGGACATCTATTTATACCTACTACCTATTATTGCTAATCGATTTAATCACACTATGAATATTATGAAGGCGAAAGTTTGTGAGTTTGTGTGTTTGAATGTGTTAGTTCTTCTCGCTCAAACGGCTGGACCAATTTTGATAAAATTTGGTATGGAGGTAGCTGACACCCTGCATTAACATAATACGAATTTTATCCCGATACTCTGTTCCCTTGGGGAAAAAATCAATATTTTTTCAGTATCTATACTACTATACTATAATATTATAAAGAGGAATGATTTGTTGGTAATTTTTTCACACAAAAACTACTGGACCGATTTCAAAAATTCTTTCACCATTAGAAAGCTGCATCTTCACTGAGTGACATAGGCTATATAATATTACTAGGTGTAAACGAAACTATTGTTATGTCTAATTCCACGCAAGCGAAGCTGCGGACGTCCACTAGTATACAATAAATTTCACACGAGCGAAGCCTCGAACAGCAGCTATCCATTCCAAAGAGTAATAAACGGACAGATGATCAGATCGTTAATATTTGGTGACTGACTCGTGTTTACAATTAATGTTTGTTTCATTGTGATTGTATACTTGGGACTAATTTGGACTTCCATAAACTACTGGGAGAAAAAAAACCAGTACTCCAGTAATAGATCTAGATAGTGGACCTACTGAGACCAGGCGACAACGTATACAAAATATGTAGTGTCGAAGGCTTATTAATATACTAGTGGACGCCTGCAGCTTCGCTCGCGTGGAATTAGACATTCACTTACTACAAAAACGGCAAAGATTCATACTAACTTTGCACCCCCGTTTTACCCCCTTAGGGGGTGAATTTTCAAAAATCCTTTCTTAGTGCTCCCCTACGTTATAAAAGGAACCCCTGTGCAAAATTTCAAGTTTCTAACCCTTTCAGTTTAGGCCCGGCGTTGATATGTCAGTCAGTCAGTCAGTCACCTTCTCCTTTTATATATATAGATATACCACGCACGCAAGATGCTGCCAAGGCGATACAATGACACTTAGCTGAGGTGAGGCCATAATTACCCACAGGATTTGCATTTATAAACGTTCCCCATCAATACCATGGCGAGTGTCATGTCGTGTCATTGTCTTGCAAATCGTTGGCACAGTTTTGAGCAGCAACGGTAGATTCGAGCACGCTTAAATGGACATGCTTTGAAATTCGTAAAAAATGGTACGCTCGCTGCGACCCATAGACGTCCCACTGTTGGGCACGCGTCTCCTCTCAGAATGGGAGGGATTAGGTCTTAGTCCACCACGCTGGCCAAGTGCGGATTGGCAGACTTCACATGCCTTCGAGAATATTATGATGTATTCTCAGGCATGCAGGTTTCCTCACGATGTGTCCTTCACCGTTATAGCAAGTGACATTTTAATTTCTTAAATCGCACATAACTTAGAAAAGTCATTGGTGCGTGCCGCTGGGGTTTGAACCCGGACCGCTCGAGTGAGAGGCGAGTTCGATAGCCACTGGGCTGGGCTGTCACTGCTTCAAAAATGGTACATTATTTTTTATATTTAACCATTAAACCATAATTAACCATTTAACTTCCCATGTGAAGGAATATTATTTCATGTTGTTTAGCTTGTAATGCATTGATTATATATGGTACATTATTACATGTTTTAATTAAGGTTTTATTGCAAAATCCTGAAAAGATTTTACAAAAGGCGGACTTAATGCCCCAAGGCGTTTTGTACTAGTCAACCTAGTGTGATTGTTAGAGCTGGTGGTAGGTGTCAAAGAACAAAAATTTATTGAGTACTATTCGCCAAAACAAAAACCAAAATCATTTGCTCACAATAGGTACCTACTAGTGGACGCCCGCAGCTTCGCTCGCGCGGAATTAGACATAACAATAGTTTCGTTTACACCTAGTAATATTATATAGCCTATTTCACTCAGTGAAGATGCAGCTTTCTAATGGTGAAAGAATTTTTGAAATCGGTCCAGTAGTTTTTGTGTGAAAACATTACAAACACATCTAATATTAGTATAGACAATGAGATTCTAACTTTGCATTATAAAAATATTAAAATTTTGTCAGTAAACCCGTACAAATGGTTTGCTAGCCAAACTTTTGCAATGTTCAAATTTTATTTAAATAAAATTCTAGTATTTTAAAAGTTAACTAGTGGACGCCCGCAGCTTCGCTCGCGTGGAATTAGACATTCACTAACTTCAAAAACAAAACTTCAAAAATTATACTAACTTTGCACCCCCGTTTTACCCCCCTATGGGGTGAATTTTCAAAAATCCTTTCTTAGTGCTCCCCTGCGTTATAAAAGGAACCCCCGTGCAAAATTTCAAGTTTCTAACCCTTATAGTTTAGGTCCTGCATTGATATGTCAGTCAGTCAGTCAGTCAGTCAGTCACCTTCTCCTTTTATGTATATAGATGTACTACACACTTCTGCTTCCCTTTCGGGGAAATATAGACGATATTAAATAAAGTTATTTTATATCTGTCAAAAACGAGAGCAAAACGTGTAACTAATACACACGTTTGCAAGAAGAAAACAATTCAAATTAAGTACATATTTCCAACAGGAATCCATATAGAAACCTGCTGCTTGAGAAACTATGATTTGCCCACTCATATGTCGAATGAAGTTACGTCCTCATTTGTTACAACGCCAAGAACAGCTTACAAAGGAACGGGCAAGAACAAGAACAAAGGGAGGGTAAATGTTGGTAATGTGTCGCGCTCTTAAAATAGACAAAGATTACACCGTGACTTTGTTTGATGAATAAGGAGCATCTTTGCTTCATAAATCACCGCACATATCTACCGTAAGCATTACCAAATGTGTCTCAGTGGTTGCAAAAGTAATGATAGTAAAATAAGAAAAGTTCCAGGGTTTCACTGGGTAGAGTTTGTCTAGTAATGTTTACGAGGAGAATATGTAGCAACAATAAACTAAGCTGATGAAATGTTTAACTCCACGCGAGCTAAGTTGCGGGCGTCCTCTAGTGAAATGAAAAATGATTTAATAAGCAAAGAACAGATACATTAATTACAGTTCCACTAGCTCCCACACGAGGATTCCCTGTATTGTAGGAAGCTAGGATTTCCCCCTTTCGTTAATACACAATTAAATTAATGTAATGTATAGGAATGTGTAATTAATGTAGTGTATCTTAATATATATATTTCTTGTGTACGTGTGTATGACAGTGAACTCCTCCTTAAAGGCTGGATACATGTTTATGTGCTTACTTTAATATAAGATGTACATGCTATGTACACGTATCGTGTGCTGTTTAGAATATAACATACGAGCTAAGTTTCGAATAAACGGTGCCCTATCCTCAAAACTCTTTCTATGTACGAAATTAATAGTACTTTGAATACAGAGTATAGAAGTACTATATGCATACAGGTCATCTTTAAACAGGTATTCGATGAAGTTCGTGACATAAAAGCCACCCAGCGTAGTCCTTTAGAGACCGACGAGACGAAAACAGCTCTCAAACTAAATTGAGTTCTATGTACTAGACCGAAGGTTGACATTAGAACGAATGGACTAGATTCATTGGCCTGAGTACACACAGACCGCATTCATCTGTGGTCTGAGAATTCTGAGATGTTAACCGCGTTTTTATAATATACAACAATGATGAAACACCTAGCATACAATGTGTATTGTATGAAAAGGAGTTTCTCCTTATAAGGGTAGGTTAAAACTGTCTTGATACAGATATAACTGATTCTGTTATATTTTAAAACATCGCACAATATCTAGAAGACGAAATCAGTTTTTATTCTGCTGCTTTCACTGGTGCTCTTGTATAAAGTCGATCAAATCGTACAGAGCTACACAACTATTGTCCACACAAAATACATACAAAAAATATTGTCTGTTTTGTAGAAATTCTGCAACACAGTTTTTACTTTAGCAGCTGTTTACGAACAAACTTTTGTTTTTGTGTCGAAATACCTAAATAAATGAAATATTGGATGTTACAAATTCCGTTCCATTGAAAGAAAATTCCATATCGGTAATTTACACACATACCTACATCCAAGAAAGAAAATTCCATATCGGTAATTTACACAGATACATCCAAGAAAGAAAATTCCATATCGGTAATTTACACACAATCACATCCAAACCCGTTATAGCCACTAAGCGATAATGGACCATTTCAAACTAGCACTTCGCAGAGGACCCGATGTCACGGCTTTTATTTAAGTATGTAGCTTCGAAATTAGCACGTCTCCGGTTTAAGTGGTATTGTATTGTCTGTGATATTTGTTTAACGAACGTTACACTTCCCAGGTCGAGGTCATAGACATCCAGGTCAGGCGTTTAGGACAGTAGTAAAAGGAGCACGGTTGGATGACATGTAGAATAACACCACCACCACACCTGTACACATGTTGGGCACGGGTCTCCTCTCAGAATGGGAGGGGTTAGGTCTTAGTCCGCCACGCTGCCCAAGTGCGGATTGACAGACTTCACATGCCTTCGAGAACATTATGAAGAACTCACAGTCATGCCGGTTTCCTCTCGATGTGTCCTTCACCGTTACAGCAAGTGACATTTAAATAGCAAATAACTTAGAATAGTCATTGGCCGCTTGGGTTTGAACCCGGGCCGCTCGGTGAGAGGCGAGTTCGATAGCCACTGGGCTGGCAATAGAATAAACACAAGTGTAATCAAGAGACCATTATTATTATTATAATGCTTGGCTTGCATTGCCGATATATAGGAATGATATTCAAAAATAGAACACTGGGCTCGAAGGAGTAGTAAGAATCCAAAAACTAGATCTTATCGTTATTTTCTTTGAAACCTGTGAAGAACTCTTGAGCAGGATGCATGTATTGATGGAAAGAGGAAATCTTTAAATGTAGTAAAATAAACATGACTCTTCTTTAAATCCTCCATCCGTCAAGGTCCAAAGGGATATAGGCCTCCCTCAATTGAGACCAGGACTTAATGAGGTAAAACAGACGGATCAGAAATAGTTGGGAGCTACTTATAAAGCCTCCGATGAGACTCAACGAATATCATCTAACTATAGCACATCCCTAAACGTACAAAGAATGTTCAAATGCTGTTCAAAATACAAAGAATACGTGAAATACAAAATATGACAATAGCTGTAAATTTTTAGCAATGTAGCGATCTTTATCCGAAATATGTGTGAATAACTGTGTCGGTAAAACAAACAAGCTTTAAAGGTATTCTATATAATGTGAGCCACATCGTGTTGAATAAGAACCATTAAACTGGGTTAGAAGACTAGGTAGTATAACTGATGATGATAACTGCCTCGATTCGACGTCAATAAAAAACGACCGAAAGAGGGTAGGTGGAGAAGCTAAGAAGGTTAAAGGCGAATCCTAGAATTAATTCGAAGACAGATACATTCCGATATTTGGATGTTTGTGATATCATATCACGTAATTGACAACATATCAAAATTTAACACGTGAAACTAAACATAGAGTTTCCTTATTTTTGCACCCTGAGTTCGAAAATATTTATTTCAAATTTTTAAATTAAATCGTTTTTGAGAAAAAAAATACAAAAAAAATGCATTATGACGTCATTGTTACAGCAGAATGTATTAGATTTGTCAGATAGACTGAGAGGAGACCCGTGCCCAACAGTGGGACAAAGATTGGGTTGTGATGATCACGTCTAGTTACGATTCAACATGTTCTAAGCAACACGTTATACCGTGCGTGCATGACAGCAACATGCAAGGCAGTTTTCCTCAACAACAAATTATTGCAAAATTCTTGGAACACGATTCGAAGGTTCTCGATTATTCCATATCCCCGCGTTTTATGCAAGCCGAGCGCGAGCGATTATTGAAATTGTGATTCAAATTTCCCTTCCGTCATGTAGGTACGTGGCTAACTGTGAAGTATCGAATATTTCGTAATATGAAATTTTATGGTATAAAGGGAATTACGTACCTAAACTATGTAAGTACCTACATTAATAGTACGAGTAAGTACAATATGTATGTACCTTGCTTCGGAGGGCATGTTATGCCGTCGGTCCCAGTTTTTTATACTGGTAAAAATAATCAGTAAGCCTTTTCGAAGACCTTCGGGTGACTTAAGAACATCCGGCACTGGTTTGGCCACTAATCCGCATTGGAACAGCGTGGTGGAGTATTGTCTTGACCTCCCGTAGATGTCTGTGAGGGAGACCCGTGCCCAACAATGGGACATCTATGGTTTGTAGCTGAGTAAGTATATAGTTATTCCTTTGATTTCGGGATCCTACTGATATTTCACCATCTTACAACGTCACAACATTGCATTGCATCATATTATTTAAGTATTACATAAGATGTTGCGTTTTGTATTTGTTATAGGTATAAGTCGACGACTCAGTGGCGTGGTCGTCCATGACCCTGACTGGGGTCACGGTTCAGATCCCGAGATTTCTATTTCCTGGAATTTGTGGCTGATATGTAGCAAACATATACTCTTACTACGATGTACCCATATAATTGTGTTCGCAACACAGGTGAGTGTGACGTGTGCAACGTGGACTAAGGCCTCATCCCTCCCATTCTGAGAGCATACCCGTGCCCAACAGTGGGACAAAGAAAGGGTTGTGGTGTATAATAATAACTTGGTTTGACATATTAAATAACAAAGGCAGATTTGGCGAAGCTAGATTTTAATTTGGCCTTCTTTCAGTTCTCTTATCGATTAAACCCGTAGTTTCGTTCCACATTGCAACGCGAGGCGAGACAAATAACTATTTTACCTGCACATACGCTTTCATTATAGGTACCTACCTGATTCTTATTAGCATGATCAGGAACTAAATAATTAGTGTCGCCTTATTTATTACTAGTGGACGCACGCAGCTTCGCTCGCGTGGAATTAGACAACAATAGTTTCGTTTACACCTAGTAATATTATGTAGCCTATGTCACTGAGTGAAGATGCAGCTTTCTAATAGTGAAAGAATTTTGGAAATCGATCCAGTAGTTTTTGTGTGAAAACATTACAAACAAATCTTTCCTCTTTATATTATTAGTATAGATGGCATAAAAAATCATCTTGTATCTTAAAAAAAATGGTCAATCCTAGTTAAGGCGAGGTATCGCGGATCAACTGTTTTAATTTTTTTTCTTCTTCATAAATTATATTACATAACAGAATTGTAAAATAACATAATATATTTACTGTAATAACCAAGGCCCCTGCCTTGGTTATTCACTTCATTGCATTGAAAAATAACATAAGTGAGGTATTAACAGGAATACTATCGTTATATCAGGAAAATAACCTAAAAATCCACAATTTTTAAAAATATTGAATGGAAGATTGTTTGCATATCCAATAAATTACAATAGAATTGCTTCATATTTGTGTTTACCCGCTCAATGAATAAAAATATAGGATAGGTAGGTGGTAAGTTTTAGCCTGATACCACCCCTTGGTTCGAAGAGTAGAGGTTCGACCGGTTATGTCTTTGACAAGGATGGCTAGATTTGTCGCCGATAGCTAGCAAACCAAACTGTTAACTGTCTAATACCACGCGCGCGAAGCTGCGGTCGTTCACGAGTTCAGAATATTCCGCTACCTAGCAACTAGCACTATACGTAATGTTGTATACTTACATACAACCTTAATGAAATGTTTTACGGAAACATCGGAAACCACAATTACCTTGGATTGTTCATCTTTATTTCCTTGTCCTCCGATACTAACGTAGGACAAATTATTGGTGCTATTTATTAGAACATTTTTGTATCTAATTAGAAAACTAATCTTTGATGATGAACGAAACATGTGACCACTTACCATCAGGTATGTCTGTTTGTCCGTCAATATTATTAAAAAAAAACATGGTGAAAAAACTTATTCGAAGCAAAATACATATAACTATATGACCCGGTGAAATAGGTGTCACCTACAATCATTGGTTTATCAAGTGAAAAACAGATTAATCGTCGGTCACCTGACCCAAACTAGGCAGAGCCTGTGTCCACCACCACCACAAGTATTCAAATCGGTTCGGTAGTTTTCGATTTTTAGCGAGATAAACGAAATTTTGTTTCGAATGGAATTTTAACTGTATGTTAAAACTACTGATCATACAACGTCTGCCAATAGGGTCGTGACTTTTACATAACAGTTACATTGAACGAAATGTAAATCTTATACAAGGAAGACATTATCACTCCAGGAAACAATTGTGTCTTCTATGTGTTATGTCTTCATTCTTAAACCTAACGTATTTCCCTCACACACTCAATAAAGATATATATGCTAGATATCAGTTGATTATCTTCTGTGGGCTATGGACACTACAGTGTTTTTACTAGTGGTTCTAAATTTGTACGTGACAATGCAACCCAACACTAGATTTACTAAAACGGTTTGTGTAACAATAATGACAAATGAAATCATCAATCATAACAAACGTGTCACATACAAAAACATTAGGAACATTTGCTTCAAACTGCCTAGATTCAACTGCATAACATTAGGAACATCTGCTTTACTATCACAAAACTGCCTAGATTCAACTGCATAACATTAGGAACATATATTATATACTTTACTATGACAAAACTGCCTAGATCCAACTGCAAAATTGCCATCAGACCTGTGCTCACGACAATCCATAACCGTTTCACTGACGTCACTATAAATAATATTCAATCGTGTAAGTGTAAATGTGTTGAATAGTGTGAGATCGTCGGCACCGAAACTATAAATAGAAAAAAGGGGCTCACCTTTCTCGCCGTGCAGGGTTTTGACGGAGGGAGCGAGCCCGAAGGGCGCCTTCGGCACTATCGCGACGCCCTTGTTCTTTTCGAAGAGCGCCTTTCGTTCCCTTAACGACATCTCCGCCGGGTCCTTCTCCTTAGCCCGGGGGCTGCCCGCTTCGAACATCGCCGCCTTCGATAGCACAGAACTCCGGTCCACGTTGCCATTCTTCGCGATCAGTCTCTTCACCACCGGCGAACCGAGAGCCTCGTCTACCGGCTTTGTTTGTACACAACTGTCTTCATCTCCCTCGCACTCGATCGCATTGTTCTCCTTGTCCCTATCGCTTTCGCATTCGGGCACCTTCCGCGGCGGCGTCGGCGCGCGGTACTTTTTGATGGACGGCTTCTTCGTCACCGGAGCGGCGACCATTGTCGCCATGTTGGGGGCTGCCGCCGCACTGGGGGTTGCAGGCGCGCGCCTCGGCTCCTGTCGGCCGGGATCGGGCGCGTTCGGCTGGGCGAAGTCGTAGACGAGCCGCGATTGGCTCGCGGAGACCCGCCGGTACCCCTCGCCCTGCTACGATTGGACGGCGGCGGTGCGCGCGGGGTGAGCACGTGCGTGCATAACGTGTATCGACGGCGCGCGGTAGTCCGCGGTACGGTTTAATAGCGACCGCAGGGTAACCGGGTCAGTCGTCGAGAGGGTTTGCGGCGATGTTGCATCATGATCCGACGAGACGAGAGGTCGATGGGTTGCGTAAGTTCGGTTAAGGATCGGGTTGCGTCTAGTCTCTAGTGGGGCAGGAACGACCGCTCCGAACGTCCGTGGGGAGGCGTGAGGCGCGTGTGGCGTCGCTCTCGCTACTGGCGGGTTAAGAGCGAGCCGGCTCCACACGTGCGGGAACCGGCTCGTCAGCAGACGATATTAATTATTGTGACGCGGGCGCACACACGACGTTTCGCAATTATCGCGCGGCCACGAGGAAATGTTAATGAGCTGTTGGTACGCGACGCGACGAGCGGGCACGTAGGGACTGTTTACGATCGGCTGACTGGACGATCATTGTTTACATTCAAATCTGAGGGATTGTTTACGATCTGATGACTAAATTACGGTTGTTTACATTCTAAACTGGCTGTGTTTGCCTATGGAAACAGTTTCAATTGTGTGACTACGTCGTGTCGTGGCAGTGACCCTATGGACTGTGGAGACTGCAACGATATGTTGACCGAGAGATATTTGTTCTATACATGTTTGTTCTCGGGCGGAGGTCGTTTTAATGTTTTTTTTTTTATATACTAGTGGACGCCTGCAGCTTCGCTCGCGTGGAATTAGACATTCACTAACTTCAAAAACGGCAAAGTTTCATAACAACTTTGCCCCCCGTTTTACCCCCTTAAGGGGGTGAATTTTCAAAAATAATTTCTTTGTGCTCCCCTACATAATAAAAGGAACCCCTGTGCAAAATTTCAAGTTTCTAACCCTTATAGTTTAGGCCCTGCATTGATATGTCAGTCAGTCAGTCAGTCAGCTTCTCCTTTTTATATATATAGATTACTGATGTTCATTTGCCGCGCAATACAGGAAGCCCTAATGCGTGGGTTAGTGTGAGAAATCGGAGGTGTTTACTTACGCAAACAAAGCTCGGCATCGACTTGAATTCTTTTATTTTTCGGACTTTACGGCGTCACCAAACAGGCGTTTAATTCGAATGAAATATCACCCACTACAAGTAGGTACATGTCTAAATCTAGTTAGCGGTTTGATTAGATCGTTCGAGCTAGAGTTTTTTCAAACTGCTTGAATAAATCTAGTTTGAGTTTAGTTGTTATTTCCTGAGTAGCGTCCATAGCCCTATGGCTCCCGTTGATCATAATGTCGGTACAAAAGTCAACTAGCCAAAGTGTAATTTTGGCAGTTTTTACATATATGTACATATATATAGATTATAGACATCAATATCTTGACACAACGCATACTGTGGCAAAATATTGTATTTGTGGCATTTCAAATATAAATGTTAATATTACAAATCGTTTTTCTGCGTAACTGAAAAAAGTAAAAATTCTACAAAAATAAACTAATTTATGTGAGATTAGTTTACTGCCAAAATTACACTTTGGCTAGTTGACTGTTGTACCGACGATATGTGATCGATTGAGTTAAGCTTTCCCACTCGCAAAACAAAATAGACCGTAGCCTTAGAATATGTAATTATTCTAAGACCGTAGCACTGTTTTGAACCCTAGTAATCAACCACCACTCAACAGCAAACTTAAATCGACGAGAAATTCGATTTACGCAAATATCGAATCACAACAAAATACTGAAATCTTAAATATCTTGGACATTCTCACACATGGCCATCTGACCCAAAAGTAGGTGCGAGCCTGTAATATGGGTGTCAGAGACTGATATACATACCTACATAGATATTTTTAAATACATACTTAAATAGATAACATAAACATCCAGACACAGAACAAATACAAGTGTTCGTCACACGAATATTTGTCCTGAGTGGGATTCGAACCCACAACCCCTGGCGCAACAGGCAGGGTCACTACAGATTGCGCCAACGGGCCCGTCACCTGGATTCAAAGACAAATGTCAAAAATCTATAGTTCCGTGATGATATCCCGAGTGTAAACAGTCGGGGCAGTAAAACAAGACGACGGACTGGGACGTATGAGATGGCACAAAACAGGGTCCGCACAGACGCGACGGGCCGACGAATGAAAGAGAAAACAATACTTTTTTCGGGGCGTTTGACAATAGCGACGCGTGAATAGGCGAGATTTTCAAGCGACAATGAAATATCACGCTACCGGTCACTAATCTTGTGAATGGATAGGTGTTAAGAACAAAAGAATTGGAATTATGAGTCGAAAACCACTTTAGAAAATGTTGGTAATGACGCAGTTAATTTCAATAAATAAAAATGTTAACAGTGGCGTTCACCAATACTATTATGGAACCTAAAACAGAAATAATGTTATGAATTATGTTATGTTTACTCCCTTCTACCTATAATATTTCTATACTTACTAATATTATAAAGAGGAAACATTTGTTTGTAATGTTTTCATTTCACACAAAAACTGCTGGACCGATTACAAAAATTCTTTTACCATTAGAAAGCTGCATCTTCACTGAGTGATATAGGCTATATAATAATACTAGGTGTAAACGAAACTATTGTTATGTGTGATTCCACGCGAGATATACGATTATAAAAGCAGGCGACAATAGCAACCAACGAATGCCATTCACTACCTACATTCATCGTAAAAGAAACTGGCAAAAAAATCTCTGAACTGAACCTGTTCGGAAGGGACAAGTTTTTGGCAAACAGAAAGCTTGCGAAAAACCGTAAAGAGATTATTCCGATTATTTTATTTCTAGAAAGTTAGCACCTGTCACAGTGCTTTGGGGTCAAAACTCTAAACTTCAGTTCTTATATTTTAAAAGCTTTTATTTAACTTCACTCGTATGTAAGTATGTCCTGGAATCTTGCAATCAATATTTCACCCACTTTAGCTTCAGTGGAACTGAAGCTATCGAGCTGAAATTCGGCACACATATTTGGTTCCGATGACAATGCACGAAAATAAAAATAAAAGTTGAAAAGCTTTTTAAAAAAAAAAATTTTTACAGTATATTGTACTTAAATTATGTTTGTACCTATTCCTGTTAATATTTTATGTATGAATCCATAAGTATAAACGTACAAGACAATAGGTACTACACTCATCAGTAACTATAGAAAACCATCATCAATATACCTGTAATAATAACTAACAAAAAATTTCGACGAACAAAAGTTTTGTCGACGCCAGTGTGTAAATTTAATTCAATTAAAATTATTGTTGACCTAATTTCATAACAATGTTTTTGTACTCGTATGAGGTTATCAGTTATTACAAAAGGGATTCAAAGTACGAGTTTCATAGAAAGTCCTTGATCCCAATTTTATCTCACGACATTTACCCGAATAGATGACTGCTAGCTGATAGCTGAGGCTGTCTAATTCAGCCACTTTTGACCAGTTATGTTACGCGTTCATTAAAAAAATAATGGTTGTCTGTAAAGTCGGTTTACGGACGATAATTTTACGTGATAACGTCATAATATTATTTTTATTATTAATACTAGTGGACGCCCGCAGCTTCGCTTAGAATTAGACCCATTAACGACGTCTGCCCGCGTTCGGGTTGCCCACTTGACTTCAAAAACGGCAAAGTTTCTTTCTAACTTTGCACCCCCGTTTTACTCTCTTAGGGGATGAATTTTCAAAAATCCTTTCGCGCTCCCCTACGCTATAAAAGAAACCCCTGTGCAAAATTTCAAGTTTCTAACCCCTATAGTTTAGGCCCTGCGTTGATATGTCAGTCAGTCAGTCAGTCAGTCAGTCAGTCAGTCAGTCAGTCACCTTCTCCTTTTATATATATAGATAGATTATTGGTAAATTGTAGCATTGATTCACAAAACGTAAACTAGATGGCGCTGTGCCTTTTTCTGAATCCCACTATGAAAAGTATCTACTGTGTAAAGTAAATTAATACTCAGTACACCCTAGTAAACTAGCTCTGTTACTATGGGTTACAGACTAAAATTTAATGAATACGCTTGGCGTAACACTTGGCGGTACGGGTGGCGTAACACTTAGCTGAACGTTTGGCGACGTCACACTTACTTTCGTATGTGTAGGCGTTCATCGATTTATATAAGACGTTGTCACGTCAAAAATAGTTTGCAATACCCGGCAACCGAACCTTGGAACACAACAGAAACGAGATCAAAAACAAAGCGAGACTAACCGAAAGTTGACGAACGGTCTAGTTCGAATTGAACGAGTCGATTAACCAATTCCCCTACTTAAATATTTGTGGCCCTACCCAAATTAAGATAGACGTACCCTATGAGTCAATGACCTTGGGGCTAGTTAATATTAATTTTTAAGTAAAATAAATGATCGCAAACAAAAGAAAAACATGCTAACATCTTAACCGACTTCGAAAAAAGAAGGTTTTCTTATTCTTACGCCATTTTTTTCCGGCAATGACGAATCTTGATTTTTTTCATTTTGATGGTTCTTTTTGCTTTTGGAAGAACATACTACAGAGGTGATCCCATAAAAATTTCAAGAAAAAAATTCAAGCTTAAGAGTAGTACCTAAACAAGTATATTCGTTGCGTTCATTGCCCTGTAGCGTCAGTATTTGTGAAGATATCTATATTATTATTCTGTGCTATTAATAAACTTTTTTAAATATCATAATTTTATTATTCAGCCCTACGGACGAACAAACCTAACATTTGTAACAAACATTGTTTGACTCGTCATAATAATAATTTGCTTTGTGCTGTATCATCAGAAACAAAGGAGGCAGGCGCATTCCTGACACATTAAATAACTAACTTATTTTAACCCTACAATGGGCATGGCTTTCCATCCCCATCGGTTGTACCGATTTGGTCCTTGTTACTAGTCTGTCTGTCGTGGCCTGCCCATTGCCACTTGCTAAGCATACGAACTAATATTTCAAATACAAAGAATTTTTGAAATCAGTCCAGTAGTTTTTGTGTGAAAACATTACAAACAAATGTATCCTCTTTATAATATTAGCACAGATGTTACCTGCTATAACGATTAAGGAAAATATCGAGTGGAAACCTGCATGCCTGAGTGTTCACCATAATGTTCTCGAAGCTAGCATGGCGGACTATGGCCTAACTAACCCTTCCAATTCCGACTGGTGACCTGTGCCCAACAGTGGGACAGTTAGTTGTAGTGGGGTTTACAACCGGTGCATCGAACCTAGCTCACGACTCGAGCCTGCTCGCTACAGTCGCTACACGAGCGAGATCGAAGGATCAATACCGGGTTTTTGTCCGACGTCGCAGCGACAGAACCGGTTGGGACCAACGGGTCGCCGGTTCGTTGCTTGCTACATGCTCCAAGCGAATCTGTTTCCTTTTATATACCTACTTATACTTCACTTTTTCAGACTTATCCCATTTAGTACAAAAATCTTGTGGTTAAAAAAACTTTATTCTCAAAAGAAGTAACACTTCACTGAATGAGAATCTATATAGGTAAGCGCATAACTCAAGAATGGCTGGACCAATTCGGCTAATTTATTATTTTGTATGTTCCATAAGGTCCACGGAAGGTTTTAATACTAAAAAAATCCAAAATCAGCTCATATATTTCCTCTAAGGCGGAACAAAGTCTAATTCCATTCGAGCGAAGCTGCGGGCGTCCACTAGTACAAAAATAAAATTACGTACACTTGTTGTGAGCATAATAACTATATTCTATACTAATGTTATAAATTGTTTGTAATGTTTTCACACAAAAACTACTGGACCGATTTCAAAAATTCTTTCACCATTAGAAAGCTGCATCTTCACTGTGTGACATAGGCTATATCATATTACTAGGTGTAAACGAAACTATTGTTATGTCTAATTCCGAGCGAGCGAAGCTGCGGGCGTCCACTAGTTATATAAATATAATAGGATACGCGGTTAATTTGCAAGTTTGCGGTGATACCAGTTAAAATTCAGTTTCTTATTCGTGAGATTCAATGTCTTCAAAATATACATAAAACCACGACTTGACAATTTAGTCGTTAAGATTTGACGATAGACTATAAATTTACCTTAGTCTTCGCCAACCGGTTGAACTTGTGATGTCGGTAAATAAAAAATACATACTATTATTGATCTTTACATATTTCTTGTTACAACGAATCGTGACGGTGAGAAACGACTTAAGTTCGATGCACCGCGAATACGCGAAGCGCTCATTGCCACGCGGCTTGAGACTTTGAGACATTATCAGCACATAACATCACACCTGTATTTCCCAAAAATAATAATACATAATAATAAAAAGTGTACACACTTTTTATTATTAGTAAATCCACTTTTCACCAGTTATGTTTAGATTATGTAATAGGTGATGAGCTTGATGATTATATTTCCTATAACGACCGTTACCGTTACCGTTGCGACCCATAGACGTCCCACTGCTGGGCATGGGTCTCCCCCACAGACGCAGCTGCGGGAGGTCTAGGTCTTAACTCTTTCGATCACATTGAGCCGACGCGAGCCATTGGGCTAAGGACGCTTCAATCGATCACATTGAATCGACGCGACCCATTGAGCTATGGACGCTATAGCGACCCCGATCCACTCAACTATGCTGAGCATTACAATCCACTGAACACGCGAAGAAGACTTCCTCGGATACCATAAACAGTAAGCATCAAAAAAACCAGGAGATGCCGTGAAATGTCGTGTCGAACCGGTAATCGGCGCGCAAAAAACTTGGTTCAACAAACTATCCAACCAACCAGATGCAGTCACATCGAGCGACTTAAGAACTCCCAGTCGAGCTCAGACGACGCAATACGGACGAATCGCGCAAGTAGCTTAATCGTATGGGACTGAACCAAGTAGGAGGCATGTCTAAGTTGGTTGGGTTGCTCATTGCGAGACTGATGCAATTTTGTGGAAAAAGTCGTTGCGCAACTAGGCATTGCAGAGCGATTATCCGCGAAGATTTACTAGAGTCAACAATGAGACCGCTCTCTTCCTTATTTATATATGGACGTCTGCGAGCAACTAACTATAATACCTCGAGATAAGGCCTTCACAACTATTTGAACTTAATACGAATGATTTAGCTCAATATTCACAAAACTGAGTTTCTTTATCAAATGTCAGTCTAGAATCTCTAGAACGACGAAGACTAATGAAAGTAAAACACGCAAAAAAAACAGAATCTGTTTTTTTCTTTAGATCCTTTTTAGCGGTAACAGCAATTTAATCTAAGTAAAGAATATAAGATTCATAGGGTTTTATTAAAATTTTAACCGAATCAATCATCAATCTCTGAATTATCCAAATATTATTAAGTTTTTCGCAGCCTAGTCTACTCATCTGAGCACACACACAAGTATGGATGGCTGCGTTTGTATAGAACCGTTCAGCGCGCGTTTATATCAGTGAAATCGGAGAGTTGACGAGTAAATCGCAATAATTCCTGGTTTTAACGCCGCTTTTGCACGTCTACGACTGACTCACTCACTAATATCATGCGGATATCAAATTACACTGACTTGCTATTTGTCAGTTACCTTGAGGTAACAAACATGGGAGCATAAACTTTTCTCGTTATGGTCCGTCTACGTACTTGGTACATATTAAAAAAAAAATTGTCTGCATTGCTCTTGCACCTATGCTATGCCTGTGCTAGGTAAAACGCGGAGACTTGATTGAAGCAATAACATAGTCATAAGATTATACCCCATAATGCTGATCGATGGATAAATATTCTCGAAGTTTTAAACTACTTTGTCAACGCGATTGAATCATTAGGAGCACCGCACGCATACTTACCTGACTACTGCTATGTCCGTACTAAAAAAATATTTGAAACACACAATGGGCAATTTATCCCGAAAATTTGTTTGTAGTTTAGGATTCGATTGAGGTTTTGGGGATAACGGACATAAGGATGACAATGAGTTGACACGACAATAAGATACGAATCTCGAACACAGCAAGAACTTGCCATATGTTTCTTGCTGTGTTCGAGTTTTGAAGGTTTCAATGAGAATCAAACATGGGATATACTGGGTGTTTCTTCAATGAGATGTTCAACGCAATGCAATGCCACATATTGATGACGCAAGAACTTGCATTGGTGGATGAATTCTGGTGAAGAATCCAGAGGATACAGAGTATCGAAGCTAGAACTGAGTAGACGTGGACTATATTTAACATACTGCTCCAATGTTTCTTTAGGCGGGGGGTTCCTTATTTAACTGCCTGCTAAGTCGATCTCCACCAATCCGCATTGGATCAGCGTGGTGGAGTATGCTCTAGACCTCCCGCAGCTGTGTCTGTGGGGGAGACTCGTGCTCAGTAGTGGGACATCTATAGGTCGCAGCGAAGTCGATTGAATTTCAACGTCTCACTGTTGTAAACGGGTCTACTCTTAGTATTCAACGTCTCACTGTTGTATGGGAAAGTTAAAGCCATAGTTGATCACGCTGGCCAAGTGTGGATTGACAGGCGATTAAATCAGAATCAATGTGTGAAAGATAGATGTTAATCGGTTGATAAATGCTCAAATTTAAGCGCGTTTGCTACAACAATGAAAACAGCCTTGAATTCCTTGAAAAATACCAGTAATTATACCTTCAAGATAAATTTAAACAAAACCTATCGAAAATCAGAAATGTACCAGGAATCGCGTCGCGGAGTGCCTGGGGGGTCTCACCACTCGTGTTTCATTCTCATATTTCGGTGGTAAAAATCGAATGGCAAAACAAAGGCGCACAAAGCCCTCCAAGTGCCAATAACCGTCAAAAAAATGTTTACAGCCTATAATCTGACGAAACGGCATACTTGTCATGGAGCAGTGTACAGTGAGCACCAAATTTTTGACAGCATTTTTCTTTAATTTTTACGGTGTTTTAGTCAAAGTTTCGATTGACCGCAGTTCTGTTAGTTAGTACCAAAGTTATAAATATTAGTAAAGAAGTATAATATATTTGATCCAAGAACCTACCCGGATTCGTCGTGTTGACAATCACAGATCTGATCACGCATATAGAACTGTAAAATACCGACTGCCGACAAACGGGCCTACTGTTTGGCAGAAATTTATAAAATAGCTATGTACCATTTTTGTGGAAATAAATAAATAAATTATAACGAATAGAAGGTCGATTTTGCAATTCGAATAGTAGGTACTATTAATGAGTAGCGATACCGTTAAATTTTTTTGACGGAACCGTTTTCTTAAAAGCCAAATAAACTGGGACACTATCAAGCCGTGGCTAAAAATAACGAGTAAGAGTTTTTGGTGCCGCCTGTACACCGCGCCGCGTCGAATGCAAAACAATGCACTGCCGAAGGGTTAGGGGAATTGCCGTCAACAAGAAAGAAGTTCGTCAATACGGCAATAATTTTAAAGGAGTATTAAAATCACTCGAATACGGTAACAAATATAACAAAAGCCTCGATTTTTAAGTCGATAAAACAGCACGCGCGCGTTCATACTAGTGCACGGAGCGAGTCAAATCGATTCATATTTATTCGAAATTCAAATTTATTTTGTACTAGTGGACGCCTGAAGCTTCGCTCGCGTGGAATTAGACATAACAATAGTTTCGTTTACACCTAGTAATATTATATAGCCTACGTCACTCAGTGAAGATGCAGCTTTCTAATGGTGAAAGAATTTTTGAAGTCGGTCCAGTAGTTTTTGTGTGAAAACATTACAAACAAATCTTTCCTCTTTATTAGTATAGATTAAATGTCAAAAATCAAAACATGTATGTATCGATAGGTATCGGATTATTCGCAAATTTATTATTTGGAAAAAAATATGTTAAGATTTGGAAAATGTACTTAACCAGATCAAAACAGTAATTACATATTACTACACTAATTATTCATCGTTTTATTTTGTCTTTGCTTGTAGGTATACCTAATGTGTATGATGGCAAAATAAAGAAATCTCTATGTCTGTATGTTATATATGGTGCTACATGCCCATTCAACAATCTCTTGCCACCTAACCTTACACATCCATTAAAAAATGTCGTGATTTTATTTAAGATCACGAATAACTTCCTGGACCACCCAATCTCGCAGTTTACGCCCGAGAATATTTATGTGCCGTCGTAAAACTACATCTCTGACGACGCGAAAGACGTTTGCCGGTCGTAAATACAGGAGGAAGGTAACGACTAACTAACGAACTACTAACAACTAAGATACACAAACACGCTACAGCCTATAGTTGTCCCACTGTTGGGCACGGGTCTCTCCACAAACAGAGCTGTGGTTGGAAGTATGCTCGCTGGTCTGGGGAGGTCTAGAGCATACTCCACCACGCTGATCCAATTTTAGGATGTTTTGAAGCAGCCCGAAGAATCCTGATACAGCTTAACATAACAACCCATATTGTGACTGAAACCAGCTTAACGTGTCCTCCGAATCACGGAAAAGCTCAAGAAATTTTCCAACTACAGATCACTAGTTCACTTGCGACCAATACCGGTGCACCTATACACTATTGATCTGTGGTATCCGGAGCGCAGTCGAAATTGTCTATTAATATTTTTTGTCTGTGGTTTTCTCTCTGGACTACTTTTTCCTGCTGCGTAACAAAACTGCTATCACATGCATAATATTGTTACGAAGGCACAGGGAAGCTAGCGCCATCTAGCGCCGCTGGTGGAACCACTCAGTGAACGCATAGACAACGTGATATCCCGACTCGATACTAGATGGCGTTAGTGGGCCTGTATTCTCGCGTGTTCGGGAACACGCGGTATCTTTCCAGAATCGTCTAGTACTCGCGACGGCACGTATAAATAGTCGCGGGGAGCGCCGCGAGTTCAGTTCAGTTTGAGCTTTCGAGGCGACTTCGAAGTGAAAACTAGTGATACCGGAGTGATACAAGTGAAACCTACGACTTGGCTTACGACCTAGGACATCGTTAGTGCTTTGTGTTTGGACCTAGTGCATTGTGTTGGACCTAGTGTTTAGTGTTTGACCTAGTGCTTTGTGTTAGTGCTAGTGAATAAAGTCTTCATTGAGTCAGCAGGTCTTTCTCTCCAAATCCTTCGAACCCTAACACGTAACAACTGGTGTCGGAAGTGAGATTTGGAGATGCCATTGACTCCGAGAGAGGACTTACAGGAGGGCGTCAGGACAAGGGCACAACGAGCTGCGGAGGCCACAACTGGGGACCAAGCTCCGCTCACTGTGGGCCAAGCCCCGCCCAGTGGCCCCGCCTACCAGGCCCCGCCCACTGAACAGGCCACGCCCACTCCATTAGGGAGTTTGTTTGTATTAATTCGGGAAATGAAGGAATCACAAGATCGCAAGCTCGGTGCTTTACAAGAGTCACAAGAACGCAAGCTCGGTGCTTTGCAAGAGGCACAAGAACACAAGCTCGGTGCTTTGCAAGAGTCACAAGAACGCAAGCTCGGTGCTTTGCAGGAGTCACAAGAGCGCAAGCTCGGCGCTTTACAAGAGCAACAAAAAGACCTCCAAGAAAAAGTGCTTGGGGCTATAAATGATGTTAGTGACACGGTGATTAAGCTTCGAAAGGATTTTGACGTAGTGGAGCAACGAGTTACCGGGTTGGGATTGGATGTGGAAAATATGAGAACCGGCCTCACTGAATTACAGAAGAAAGTAGTGCGCCTTGAAACCACGGGAGTTGCGATGTCTAGTGGAACTACCGTAGTGGCGCAAGGACCAAGAGTGAAAGTGCCACCATACGACGGCACTACTTCTTGGAACGCTTATCGTCAGCAATTCCAGACTGTTGCTGCTGCCAACGGATGGACGGAAGAACAATGCCTGACCGCTCTCACTGTTGCGCTCAGAGGACAAGCTTTGTCGGTCCTGGAAGCACATACAGGAAATGGGTTCCAAGACCTGATGGAGGCACTGGAATCCAGATACGGGGAGCGACACCTGGAGCACGTGTTCCGTGCCCAACTGCGTGACAGAGTCCAACGCTCAGGAGAAGGACTACAGCAATGGGCGTTGGAAATTGAAAAACTAGTCAGGAAGGCACACCCAGGAGCCGACACCAAGATGGTGGACACGAATATTGTTCAAGCATTTGTCGACGGAATCAAAGACCTGGAGGTCAGAGCTGCAGTAAGGCTTCGTCACCATACCTCGCTAAAGGAAGCATTGGCGCATGCCTTGGAGGTCGAGGCGGTTCGCCATGATATACGGCAGACCCATAAGATCCGCGAGGTCTCTGAGGAAGTCAAGGAGGTTAAGGCTCCTACAAAGAAAGCTTTTGGAGCCATGTGCTACAAGTGCGGCGAGAGGGGCCATCTTCAACTCAACTGCCCGCAGAAGGAGACCCAGATGGCATGGAAGAAAAGGATGGAGGAACAAATAGAGGAGCTGAAGAAGCAAGGGGCTTCGTCCCCTGCCCGGGATCAGGGAAACGAATAAAAGCCAGGACTAAGGGGCGAGTGCTGGCTGACGCGGAGGAAGCCCCGATAACTGTTATCTCCCAGGCATGCAGCGGGAATAGTCTTGTGATTCAGGGGACTATTAACGGGACGGATTGCAAAATGACTCTAGACACAGGAGCCTCTAGAACAATAGTGAACCCAAATCTGGTAAAAGCCGCAAGGGGACACAAGAGGAGCATTCAAAGTGGTACACATAGACCGTCTGGCGCGTTACCATGGCAGTAACAACGATGCTCGGGACGAGCATCGCTAAGAGGGGAGTGGTGTTACGAAGGCACAGGGAAGCTAGCGCCATCTAGCGCCGCTGGTGGAACCACTCAGTGAACGCATAGACAACGTGATATCCCGACTCGATACTAGATGGCGTTAGTGGGCCTGTATTCTCGCGTGTTCGGGAACACGCGGTATCTTTCCAGAATCGTCTAGTACTCGCGACGGCACGTATAAATAGTCGCGGGGAGCGCCGCGAGTTCAGTTCAGTTTGAGCTTTCGAGGCGACTTCGAAGTGAAAACTAGTGATACCGGAGTGATACAAGTGAAACCTACGACTTGGCTTACGACCTAGGACATCGTTAGTGCTTTGTGTTTGGACCTAGTGCATTGTGTTGGACCTAGTGTTTAGTGTTTGACCTAGTGCTTTGTGTTAGTGCTAGTGAATAAAGTCTTCATTGAGTCAGCAGGTCTTTCTCTCCAAATCCTTCGAACCCTAACACGTAACAATATAATAAGATATTCATTACAATAAAGTCAGTATCAAAAATTTCTATTTTTTTATTAGAAGACTCGTAGAATTCGACATAAAAATTGTTTCTTTTACACCTAGTAATATTATATAGCCTATGTCACTCAGAAAAGATGCAGCTTTCTAATGGTGAAAGAATTTTTGAAATCGGTCCAGTAGTTTTTGTGTGAAAACATTACAAACAAATCTTTCCTCTTTATAATATTAGTATAGACAACATGGCACGAGCGTTTTTTTTTTTTAAATTTAAATAACTGCATGCATCTCCACAGGTCTCCCAATCCAACGTGGGTCACGCGCAACGACAATTTGAGCGTGCGCCCGCGCATACCGATGCCGCGCTTTTGTCGAACTTACCTGTCATCAGTCCTATCAGCATTTGCATTTCACGTACACTTTTATTTTCTACTGACCTTGATATGTCACTTCCATGGCTTTTTAGGAGCTGGGCTAATTCCACTGATGACAAGGCATGCCAAAATTTTCGTATGCCAACTTCGTAACGAGTCGAGCGCACGAACGAAAATTGTGAGCGTAACTCATTTTTAATGACAAAGCAGCTCATGTTAAGGTTAATGGGGGAGACCGTGCCCAGCAGTGGGACGTTTATGGGTCGCAGCGAATACGTGGTAAGCTGTTACACCCACACAGATCCTAACTCCAGGGTAATACTTTAAAAGAAGAAGGAATGTACCTGTAGGAACCCTGTAGGAACGCACCTTAAATTCATATGTTGAAATCCGTAAAAACGTTCGTAAAACCTTCGGTCACCGCAGGATAAAAATACTATTACACTCGAGGATGAGACTTTCAGTCTACATCGAGACTGGAGTTTTGCCACGCGTGTGGGACCCATGAATATTTTGACAATTTTTATGAGTTTCTGCTCGTTAAGTCTTTCGTTAGTTACTAAGCCGCAAAGCGTACACAAAGATTGTACACGTACCTACCTACTCGTAAGAGAATGGTCGGTTCCTGCATTGGTTCTAAAATCTCAGTATTTTTACAGTAAATATCTAAAGAGAATAGAGACAGACACAACACGAGTCCTTTCGTTAAAAATTGTTATTATAAGCGTAGAGAGGTATCTCTACAGAAGATTTTTTTTTAATTCTCCGCGAACCGTCTCATCGCAACTACGCCACAATTCCTCTTTTCCGCTATACACCGTTTTAAAACAATATTTTTCATCCGTCACCAAAACAAAATCATGTTCGTTAAAGAATACCACCACCAATCCAATCATAGATAGACTAGGGGTTAATCACAAAATACACTTATGCTGTTATCATTTGCATGAAAATTAATTCTACCAAGACAATGACAATGTATGATTGATAAATAAGTGTCAATAATAAAGGATTTTAATGGATATTATAAAATTATTTATATATGGCAATAACAATTTGCGATGCCTTTCAAAATATTTATACAACAAGACAACTCAAGATTTTATTATAGTTTATCAATAAGCTTCAGAATTAAAACTTTAAAACGTTCACTTTTTAATGATAAGTCAAGGAGAAAGTAATATGTAATGACTAAAGTGCAAATAAAATATTTGAAAATAAAATAACACTCACCTTATTGTTATGTCGTAATAAAATTATTTTATTTAACGAACATTATACGTAACAAACAATTCTCATGAAATTGTTTTTGAATGGATTTAATTAACCTTGATGTTTTCACTATTATTTTTAACACTCTTGCTTTATCGTTATGTTATGTATTCTCACAATTTATTTGAAATCTTATTTTTATAGAAATTCATAACCGTAACAACATTAATATTTTTCATTTGTTATTGGCAACACTGGAATAATCGTGATATTAAACTTGCAATGTAAAGTGTATAACATTGCTTATTCGGAACAAAACAAACTTGTTCCAACTATTACAAAGTTTTTGTTTATTAATTTCCTGTTGGATTTTTCTCAAAGAAGAACATTTAACGCTAATTATATTTATGAATGAATATCTAATCTATCTATCTAATATTTGATATTGAATCTATCTTTCAATTAATATTAATTTAATTTTTTGTGTTACAATAACAACTAAATAATATTTGCAGTATTGCCATTAAACAATAAAAAGACGGGTACAAAATAATTTTTCATTTTATTTTCATTGACTTTTTCACTCAAAATTTTTCGATGGGCGCTCTGACTATGCCATCCTTACATGCAGTTCTATGTTTCTTCAGAAGCTGTTAACTTACTTGCTAGTTTATCTTACACATGTATCACTCACCAGTTCAGCAACTATCTGTCTGTTAAGCCACTGGCACTCGTTTGTTGGTGCCTTGGTGTATGTGCCCGTGTTGACTGGCTTGCAAGTCTGAAATGAATTATCACTGTTATATTAACCTAGCAAACATTCTTTCATGCAATTTAGTATTCACAAATGTAATTTTTTGTAACATCCTTTTTATATAGCACTCGAACAATGCACAAACAACAACTATTGATTACCTTGTAAGTAAATGTGACGCCGTATTTTTTTATAATAATAATAACTAAGCTTTAACACCTATTTAACTGACCTACTAATGATAAATTAATTTAAAAACTAAATATTTTGCATGAACGATAGTGGCAAATAAAAGATTATTTCTTGCTTTCTATTTTTTATATATCCCGTCTTTCTAATTTAAATTCTAATGTTCGTATTAACATCTTTCACTATGTGGAATAACCTACTGAGTCCCATTTTTAGTTCGGTTCAATCATGGGCAGCTCAATAAATAAATACTAAATCAATAGGCCTGACTTGAAAGGCTGAAATCATTCTCAAATTATCAGACGTGTGTACCACATACTTCAGCGATATCTTTTATACTATACACTTTAATAATTAGTAACGTAAGCCGTGAGAAATTGAACAATAACATGTTAGTTAATACAACCATTATTAGTTAGTTTTAAAGAAAACTGACCTTGCTGGACTTGGGGGAGGATGTCTGCAACACCTTGTTGATATCCTTAATGGAGTGGATGGATACGTCCAGCGTGGACGCGTCGTGCGCCTCCTGTCGCCGCCACACCGGCTTTTTGGGTTCGGGGTGCTGCAATTATACGAGAAATAGAATAGAATAGAAAATAATTTATTTTCGTTCTTCATGCGAATATATATATATATTTTTTTTTTATGGATACAGGATAGCAAACGAGCTTGCAGCACCACCCATCCGCTGCCGCCCATGACAACTGTGACTGACTTTGAACAAGACTCAATTAGGGACTGGGATGGTTAGTCCAATTAGTTGAGAAAGTTAATTAGAACATTAGTTGGTCAGTTCGTTAGTAGGTATGAGGACTGGGGACTGTTAGTGATAGTTAGTCCTGTTATTTGGTGTTAGTAATAGTCCAGTTAGTACTTGTTAGTAGGAGTCTTGTTCTAAGTCAGTCACAGATGTGTTGCTACCCTTGAGGACTAAGATGGTCGCCTCTAAAGAAGTGTAACCGGAATCCACACCTTTCCAACCGGACCACAATTGCTTTAAAAACAATTATTACACGGCAGAAATGGTACTAGGTACCGTGGCGGGCGGTGGTACTGCCCCGGGCGAACTCTATATGGAACCAATTAGCTTTCATATAAAACCTATTTGGTTCCCTATAGGCTCTACCACCTATATATGTATAAGAAACACAAAATGTATAAGAAAATAATGGCAAGAAAATAATGGGCATGGGTCTCCCCCACAGACAAATCTGCGGAAAGTCTAGCTAGAGCATACTCGACCACGCTGCTCCATTGCGGATTGGTGGAGGACTCTGCTCCAATATCCTTACTAATATATAAATGGGGAAGTGTGTTTGTTGATTCGCCCTTCGATAAACCAAAGTCACATTCCTATTTATATATCCATACTTTCTATACTAATATTATAAAGGGGAAACATTTGTTTGTAATGTTTTCACACAAAAACTACTGGACCGATTTCAAAAATTCTTTCACCATTAGAAGGCTGTATCTTCACTGAGTGAATATTGACTATATAATATTACTAGGTGTAAACGAAACTATTGTATGTCTAACTCCACGCAAGCGAAGCTGCGGGCGTCCACTAGTTAGTGATACCCCTGATGGATAAAAACTAACTAACTAAATCAGGTAACTTACATACGTCCCTGTATCTCGGGACCAGAATAGTGCTACGGTAGTCCCTGCCTGTCGTAAAAGGCGACTAAACTTTTCAAGGTTTCCCACTCGTTGGTCAAGGGGTCGTTGGTTCAGATAATATTAACATCCAGACACAGAACAAACACAAGTGTTCGTCACACGAATATTTGGCCTGAGTGGGATTCGAACCGTACTAATATCTTTACTAATATATATTAGTAAAGATGGGGAAGTGTTTGTTCATTCGCCCTTCGATAACCCAAAGTCATACTATTTATACATTAGTGATACGCCTGATGGATAAAAACTAACTAAATCAGGCAACTTACATGAGTATGATGACTCAGATCATCCTCCCAGTTGTTGATCTGATCGGCTAGGGCTGCCAATCTGCCGAACTTCTTCTTGCCATCGGCGGGCGCGGGCGCGGAGGCGGCAGCGGAGGCGTGAGCGGGCGGCGTCGCTGAACTGAACTGCTGCTCGGTGCGATGTATGGGAGATGAGAGCGTCGGCTTGTCTGGAATGAAGAGAGAAGTTGCGTTGCTTATATGACCCCGTGACGTGGTGAATCCCTGACCTGGTCGAATCCCGGCCGGAGCAGATATTTTTATGTATTCATAGATGTTAAATTTTGTTGTGTTTCTGTGTGTTCGCCAGCTGGAGCCCAGGACTAGCCTACGGCGGCGGTGTCTGTATTAAAAGAAAATCATAGGTCTAGTGGTCCAGTGCGAAAATTAATAATAATAATAATAATAATAAAGCCTTTTTACTTCTACTACAAACTACAAATAACTCGTAGTAGTGCGAAAATTATTATCAGGTAAATTATTTTATTGGAATAAAATTTCCAGTAGCAGGAAGTATTAATCTGGAATTGTGCAATGCCGTATGGCACGGATTCACCACCTACTTACTACATGGTGGTGAATCTATAACATATAAACATTAAAAATGCCGAATTTTATACACCTCCGTCCACGCAATTTTCGAAAAAGGATTAGAATGGGTTTGCTTCACTTATTAAAATGATGATAAACTGTAGTTATCAAATAACTTATTTTATCACATCCTTTCCTTTGAATGTTTTTATGCCTATCATATACAGGATATTTGAGAGTCAGATAAACAATTTGGTTTGCAATAAAATGTTGTCCCAGCTTTGCTATAAAAGTACAAATGCATATGAAATAGTAAAAATTAACAGTAAGTAGAGCTTTTAATTTTTTCAGGTTTAATTAAGTGCTTAAAATACACAATTTAGATACTTAGCACACATAGCACTAAAAGGTAAAAATACACAATTTAGATACTCAGCACTTTAGATATTTATATCATAAAATTATATGATCACAAAATTCTCTTCATACTCTGTTGGTTCTGTGGCCAAGTGCCAGCCAGTCCTTCACATTATTATAACGACATTTTGTATAGTCTTAAAATAAAATAACTATAAAATACCACCCCTACCATTTTTAACTCTTGTACCATCTTTGATCTTTATAAATCCTTTATAAATTAATTTGTCAACTTACCAGAATACAAGTTGCCAAGCCTATCCAGTCTTGATTTAATATTATGTCGAAGGGCTGCCTTTTCTGTTCTTAATTCAGTCATATTGTCCGATTCCTTTTCAGGTTCAGTCAATGTGTCATCTGAAAAGATATTGAAAAAAGTTGGCTAAGTAAAGGCACATAAGTATTATATACGATGTAGTATGTACAGGAATTGACTCAATGTTGTGATAAGCACTCAAAATTTGACTATAAGAGTTCTGTTTAGACACCATTAACAGCTCCCAGCTATGTACAAGACTAAATCCTTGTAAGAAAACTTGGAGCATATACTGTTATTGATGGAATTATCTAACTTATTGGCCTAAGGCTCTAGATTTTCTCTGAATCCTTAAAGTAAAAGTTTAACCATGTTATAAATAAACAATTAAAAAACCTATTTTAGGTAGGTATAGTGTTTAGTTTAGAAAGTGGCAAAAATCGTAACCGCTGGATTCAGCAGGCACAGGATCAGTCTTAGTGGAGTCATTAGGAGAGGCCTATGTCCAGCTGTGGACCTCAAAAGGCCGATGGATGGAATACTATGAAGGCAAATAAATTAGTGCCATGGATAACAGTGTCTGTCAATAGTCAGATAATATTCGTTGAGGAATATTTATTTATACAACTTTATGTACATTTTCTACTAGTCAAACCCTGGTTAAGTGGTTACCTTAAATATTACTTAACTTATTAAAATTTTGATTACCCGATTTAACACTCATTTTAACAACAAACCACAAACACCAACTAAACAGATATACTTAACAACTTACTAAACCAAAACAATTATTAATAATGTTTACTCAAGGTAACCATTAACTGGAATGGTTATCATTAACATGACTAATGCCTGTTTTGAGGCAGGAAAACAATATTTACTTAATGGTCAGGAGTTAATGACCAAATGATATCAAGGAGTTTGTTTGAATGTAGTAGTTACCCTGTCTGTTATGCCAGGGGTCATGGGACTGTACCATTGGCGTAAGCGTTGGTTCGAATCCCACTCATGAGTACTCATGACAAACATTAGTGTGACGAACACTTGTGATTGTTCTGCGCCTGGATGTTGATATTATCTATTTATGTATTTATTTATAGAATAGAATAGAATAGAAAGAATTTATTTGCTAAAATATAAAAAATTTATAGCAAATGGGTCTGCACTCAGCCCAGTTGCGACATAACACCGCAACACTGATTTTCAGTACAGCCTGTTAAGTAAAAGTAGCTCGAACTGGCTAACAGGACCTGTTATTAACTAATATTATAAGAAACTAAGATTAAAACAAAAAGAAAAAGTCAAACAATTAAATGAAAAAACAAATTAAACAAGAGAACATACAGTACAGTTTTTGGCATTATTACTTAATACAATACAATCTGCGCATATTAATATTTATCAACCCTTATTTAAAAATATGTATATGTATATCAATCTCTGACACCCATTGTACAAACAAGCTCATACCTAGTTTGGGGTCACATGGCCGTGTGTGAGAATGTCCCTGATATTTATTAATTTAATGTGTCATAAATGGCACTTTCACCACCATCTTTTATGACACCCATCCACTGCCTCCTAGGACAGATAAATGCTAGACTTCTTAGAACCTTCCAAGCCTGTCAGAGATGTATTGCTACCTTGAGGAGTAAGATCGACTCCTTGTAACCGGAAGCTATAGTTTTTGACCTACCTAAAATTTTACTACTAAGTACCTCGGGCACTCAGGGAACTGGGGATAGAATAAATATATTTTTAAAGGTTCTATACAGATATAACCAGTACTTTTATCAATATGATTATATTCCTGTTTTATCAGTCTGAACTGAAAACATCATAAATATCATCATGAGAACAAGCTTGTTTGTGTCTTAGATTTTCTTTTAGATATAAGATAGCAAATAGGCATGCAGCATGACCTATCTACTGCCGGCTGAACTGACTGTTCTGACTCTAAACAAGACTCAAAAAGAAACTGAGATGGTTTGTCCAGTTAGCAGAGGGTGCTAATAAGAATATTAGTTGGTCAGTTTGTCAGTAAGTAAGGTTAAGCAAAGACAGGTGTGGTCGGTTTGTGGATGGGTGACCACTAGTGGAAAAATTTAATAGGCGCTACCTTGCTTTGGATGGCAAGTTAAGCTATCAGTCCTTGTTGTTTTCAATTATAAAAACAATCGTCAAGTCTTGTCAAAGACTTTCAGGGGTTTGCAAACATCATATTGCATTGACCAATAACTCCTCCACCAATCCCCATTGGAGCAGCATGGTGGAGTATGTTCTAGACCACAGCTGTGTCTGTAGGGGAGACTAATAATGGGATGTCTATCGTTTGTAGCTAGGAAAGAAGTGCAACTTTCACTCAAAATGATTACCAAGTTTAGCAGAGTCGAACTGAAAATCACTCTATCACCTAAAATTAATATTATTTTAACATTTATAAAACAAACTGACCTTCAATTTCCTTTATTATCACATTATTCCCATTTTCTAAGCCTCTGTCATACACAATGCTAATGGGCGCGTCTCTTTCTTCCACCTGAACTTCAATCTGGATGTCATTACGGTGAGATATATTGATTTCCACGGACACATCGGAGTTCCGTCTCGTCAGGCTGCCCTTCCTTGGGCTTTTAAACTCTTTCTTCGTCACTACAACGTCATTTCGCGCTCTCTGGGGCGAGGGAACGATCAAATCAGACTTTTGAATCAACTTATCGCTTTTAATAGAACTTTTTCGTGCTGGCGAGTTAGTTAACGATTTTTTAGGCGAACTAACTCTGTCCTGTACGGCTTTACTCGGAGATTTCACAGGGGAAGCTTGTGATTTGATTATATCTATGTTTTCAGTTAACGGCTTCCTCTTCGGTACGGTTTGACCGGAGTTAGCCAACTTTTGGTCAATTTTCTCTTGTCTAGCACGCGCCCTTTCCAACATGCGCTGAAATGTGAAACATGATATTTATAACTAATTTAAACTCAAGGTTTCGCAGCCGTTATTTTATGAGTAATCAAAACCTACCTGAGTAAAAGGATCCATGTTTAAAGTTCGTAGAGATTTTTATACTACACAATTAACATAACGGTCCCACAGATTTCATTCAAACCAATATAAAACGTAGGTTTTAATTTAATTTCAATCAAGCACAGCACAAATTCGTTACAAGTTCACTAACTTTGACATTCAGTATTCACACTCCGACCGAGGGTCCCCCAGCAGACACAAACAAGAAACCGTATTTTCAATTTGAATAGAGTATTCATTACTCTTTCGATAGAGGGCGTCGATTCGGTTTGTTGTCTATGGATAAAGCTGTTACTCGTAAAACTTTATGACGCGCCAGATAAGTCTGAGAAATAGAATGATCAGTCACGTTAGCGTCAGGTTACTGTATTGTATTATGTCGATTATAAATAAATCACATGGAAAAAAAAATTATTGTGCCTGTAAAGTCGGTTCACAGACGATAATTTTATTAATTCTCTATTGCAATGGGGTACAGAATAAAATTGAATGAATGCATGCTCGGAACGCTTGGCGGGACGTTTGGCGGAACGAGAGGTGACGTCATACTGTTTGGTGGGTGTTGCTGGCGTTCATCGATTTATAAGACGTTATCACATCAAAAGGAGAAATCTCGATGGGTAAGGATTGGTGAGGATAATCTTTTCTTAGTAAAATAATTCATTATAGTTAAACAAAACCACTAAACCATAACTGATTTTCATGAGATGGATTCATTCACATAATGCGATTTTACTTTATAAATTGATGAACATCGACAGCGCGAAAAAGTGTCCCGTTCTCTGTTCCGACTTTTGTACATTCCAGCATAAAAAGAGAAAAATATACTGATTCACAGAAAAATATTAAAAAAAAAAATTAAATGAGCGGTTCTCTGCAGATAAATTATTTTCAAAAGGTAAATTAATTTTACACACGACAACATTGGCAACCATGGCTCCGAAATAGGGAACTGTCAAAATAAATATAATTATAGACTTGTCTGTTGTCTGTGATTAGTTATCTGTACTGTAGAATACTTTGAAGTTTAGACTACAGACGTCAATTCTCCTTTTTTGTATTGTTTCTAATAATGATCTAACAC
This sequence comes from Carterocephalus palaemon, assembly GCA_944567765.1. Taxonomy (NCBI): domain Eukaryota; kingdom Metazoa; phylum Arthropoda; class Insecta; order Lepidoptera; family Hesperiidae; genus Carterocephalus; species Carterocephalus palaemon. Next base: position 1,668,848 of record OX155663.1, read on the forward strand.
GTAAATCTATCGTCCTTATACCGACTTTACAGACAATCAGTTTTTTTTTTGGGATTTACTAGCTATACATCAAATTGGAAGTTAGAAATAGAAATTGGAGTTTACCCACTGCTAACAGCCCGTTGGCGCGATCCTGCCCGCCTTTAAGGTGAAGCCGTAAAGGTCTTTATGACCATTCAGCAAAAGCTGTTACGCCAGGGGTTGTGGGGTCGAATCTCACTCAGGAAAAACAATCATTTGACGAACACGTCTGAATGTTAATATTATCTATCATAAGTACATAATTACATATGTATTTTATAATAACTATGTTTCACTCTGACGCCCATAGTACAGGCTCTCGCCCTGTATATACTATTATACTCTTTGTTCTCACCTAATTTGGGGTCAGATGGCCCTGTGTGAGAATGTCCATGATATATATTTATTTAATTTCTCTGGATTAGACGATTACGTAAGGATCTATTATTTCCATGGTTTAAATAGCCTCTTGCTTGAGGGTTTCTAACGGTATTATCTGCCTGCAGGGTAATTGCGTAAAAGTTTTCATGAGATTAATGATGTTTTTTTGAAGATTAAATGTATGATTTGTTTTTTGTTCGGGATTTACAGTTAATTCGAAAGTTTCTATGAATTGACAGTCTCACACAGTACGAATTTAACATAACATTTCCTTAAAAATGATTAAATAAATAAATAACGATCGTAATTCTATCGAATAGTAACTCCATCCATGAAAACTTTCAGACTATTCCTCGTGGATGAAGACTGACTGACACTCAGATAAGAGAGCTGCGGTTACTGAGACCGTGTACCGGCATTACTGAGCGGGTAGCGGGTAGAATATTAACTACCCAAGTATACACCATAGATACGAACACGAGACCAAACTTGAATTATTATTATTACGAACTTCCTCGATGTAAGACTCCCTATCTGAGATACAAAATTTGATTGATCTAAGGGTCTGCCCGAACCCTTATATCAATCGCACCCTAAAAGTTGTTTTTTTAAGAAAAAAATACTCTATCGGTAAATACAATACAACACAAACATAAATATATTATTATTATGGAATGAATTTTGAAAAACATATTTGCTTACTACGATTGACGCAATAAATTATTTGTATTTGTAGTACCTAATTCTTTATCATTACAATAACATGTTATTAGTAGTAATCTTTATTTAACCCAGAGGCTGAATATGAAATTTTGTCTTAAGGCAAGTCCGCCCATTGTATATCACTTTAGAGTGGTCGATAAAGTTGTATAAAATAAAATAAATAAATATTTATTTATTATTTATATCGATCAGAACAAAACCTTTTTTCGCTATGACGTTTTATCTAATTAGTTTTTTCAGTGTTGAAAAATCTGTAAAATCGAAATTTTTTAACGTTCGTTCCTCGTCGTTTTCTATCGTGTAGTGAGCACTCACATCACATCACACTGATATGAACCAGTTGTGAGAAGTAGGTATTGTACCTACATACTAACTATACTAACATGCAGTTGTGGTCATTTCTGTCAAGTCTGTAGTCAGTAGTCACATCACAATCACATTCAGTATCAATACGACACCCATACAGAGTAGTTGTGTTCGTATAAGGATAAAATAAACAATGGGTAAGTCTCTCAATTACTTTTTTGTTGTTGACATAACTAATGAGGTAAATATTCCATTGATTCTATGGACAAGCTTACGCAATAAGTATTCATTTGCATATAGAGTTAATAATTTGGATTTGATTATGTTGTAAACAAATTTAAAATCGTCGATTACAAACGACATAGCAAGGGTTGCACGTATACATAGTCACAAAGTGTAATTTTTTAATCTGTGGATGGGGTCTTCGGGTAGTCTTGGGTTCTAACCCTGTTTAAGCCCGACTTTTGACGTGCCATTTAACGCAACGCAATAACACTTTTTTATTAGCAAATTTACAGATCAACACAGATACAACTATACACACACCCTATACGTAGGAGATTATAAGCTTAGATGTAATTATAGATAAATCCTAACATTCATGCAGTGTTCATCCGTCCGTATGGTGTATAAGTATGTCAGTGCTTAAGTTGAGAAAGCAGTAAATACTTAGTAAGTACCCAGACATTACCAGGGACTACTTGACAAATGATCACATTGCTTGAGATTACATTGTATTAAAGGTCAAACAACTTCATTTAAGAGGTTATCCTCAACAATTAAATAAATTCACATATAAAGGATGGCACTAAATTAATTCTGCAGTCGAAAAATCGATTGCCATTTACCTTTCGAAGAATCTGTACAAAGCAGGTCAAGGATGTCTCAATAAAACAACAACGAAATTAAATGCAAATATTTTATTAGTAACTTTTTGTTCTTCTCCAATCGCAAGAAAATTTAAACTTAAAACATATTAAAATCTATAAATGTGGTACAAATAAATTAATAATTTTAAGGTAGCGTAATTACTGTTTTTAATTTACCTGATTTTAGAATTTAGCTATAAATTAGATGTTTGTTTTGTTATACTGACCTAGATAATAGTAAAACTAGATTTCATTTTATCTTTTTGACAACGAAAAAAAAATTCAATACATTGATCCAATTCAATACTTAGTTAGCTGTAACTAACATAAATTTTGTGCTGTACCTAAATGGAAGTAACTATAAATACATACTGAGTATTAATTTAATTAAACTACCAATCATACATATCACACGTTAACATACGATACACAACAAACTCCTATCTTATTGATCAACAAAACAAGTCTATATTAACGTCTGCCTTTACGATAGTTCAGAAAACATGTCTATACGATTTTTGACAGCCCTACAAGTGGGAACCATTTTAATGTTGCTCATGAGAAAATCTACACAATACCATTTTATGCATGCGTACTTTGTAATTAGTTCTTAATGATTAGACAATATAAAAAGTATAAAGGCTTTACGTACTTAGTAACCTAGTAAATAAATTTTTTTTTTTTTAAAAGAAGCTTTTTTAACTTTTATTTTATTTTCGTGTATTGTCATCGGAACCAAATATGTCTGCCAAACAGCTCGATAGCTTCAGCGGAAGTGGGTGAAATATTGATTGCAAGATTCCAGGACATAGATATAGATATAGACACATACAAGTGAAGTTAAATAGAAGCTTTTAAAAATAAATATATTAAAAAAAATTTACTAGAGAAATCCATTTAGAAAAATATTATATCTAATGAAATAGTTGCGAGCAGGTTTATGCTTTTTGTTATGTTTTTTTTTCAAATATCTAGTATTCTAGATATTTTAGGTAGGTATTCTAAGTATTCTAGGTATTTTGGGTATTCTGGGTACTCTGCAAATCAAAGTGTACAGTGTTTTAGTGCTTAATACTAAAATCTTTGGTTAGGTACGTATATAGGTACGTTTTCAAAACCCTCTTTCATTTCAAGTAAAGAATGGACTAATTTTAGCCTTATATTAGACATCAGGGACATTGTACTGCTGACATGATAGGATAATAACACTAATAGAATATTAAGTACTTAAGTGTATCTGGTGTGGACACGGAAAGACCCGTTTGGGTCATTAGCGCTAATAGGTAGGTACAGTCCCGTGCTTGGACAGAGGAGCTGACATCAGAACTGGTTATGGTTGAATATGAGCAAAAGCCAGTTTATTCTAATAACTAGGTAGGCCATAAATAGTATTTTTGCTAATGCATTATTTTTCAAGAAATTGGTAACCTCAACCAAATGAACATGAATAGTGTTTCTTGATAATAGGAGTACGCTGTTGTAAATGTTAATATTAGAATAAAATTATCAGTTCGCAAAAAATATATTTTTGACGTTTTGTCTTTTCTGCCGGTTAATTCATATCAGTGTCATGTAAATTAAATTTATGCCGGCATTAATTTATAGCTTCGACCGCACCGCATCTACATGAGGTCAACTTGTTGCTTTTACTACGATTGATAACACTGACCTTTCAAACTGTGTTCCTAATACGTTATTATCAAATAAATATAGATGCAATTGCATTGTAAATAAACTAACTTTGTACTATATCATGAAAATATAATTAAATTCGTCGCCAAAAAATAGAAATTGCACAATAGAATTGCAAAAAATAGAATTGCACAGATCACAGTTTAATGATACTGTACCTCTGTGTTGCAAGTGACAGTGTACTTATATCATATTGGGAAATACAGAATCTTTAAAAAAAAAAATGTTGGACATTCTCACACACGGCCATCTGACCCCAAAAAGCGCGAGCCTGTAATATGGTTGTCAGACACAGATATACATACATAGATATTTTTAAATACATACTTAAGTACATAATATTAACACACAGACAGAACAAATACAATATATTTGAATATTTGTCCTGAGTGGGATTCGAACCCACGACCCCTGGCGCAACAGACAGGATCACTACCGATCGCGCCAACGGTCCTGTCTTTTTGAATTTGATTTGATTGTAGAATATATATTTCTTTAGCCATATTAGTAGTTGATATCATCGATTGCGTGTAGATAGGACTTCATTCAAGTATTTACTTAAAAAATTGCATTGTCACCTAAGATGCAGGGGTAAAGGGTTCAGAGGGCGAACTTAATGCACACTGGCATTCATAAATAATTAATTTCCTCATTTATTTCAGGTTCCTTCACAATCCTGTTGCCAGCTGTAGCTCTGGTTGCCATATATATGAGCAGCGTTGAAGCCGGTAAGTTTCCTTTTATTATCTGGAGATGTGGCGACACTTGGGGGCACAAGAATACTTCAGTAGAGTAGCAGCACCCTCGTAATTCTTATAGGGTTAAAGGCAATGAGAGGTAAATTTCCAAACCCAAAATTCTTAATTCTCTATTTAAACTGCTTAATATTATTTTATTTCTGTAGTGTTTATCTGGCGCGCACTTTAAAATCATAGACAAGTTGTAGAAAGGAAAATTAAATGTCTTTTTCTCTCTCCTCTCACTCTCTCTATCTCTCAATCTCTTTTTTGGTTCAATGGTTCTATTAAGTATTTGGATAGATGAAATCTAATTGGATGCATTATCATCATGCCAATTATGAATTTCTAATTGGAGTATGTATACAGAAATCGAACTGCGAACTGCCGAATAGCAGGTCCCCGGTTCGAAACTCGGGTCATGGATATTAAATTGTGTTTTTTTCTCTGTGTGAGATCCTACACCACCCTAACACAGGCTTAAGCCTAGCGCGAGGATGAGTGTGTTAGCGTTTATAATTATTTAAAAAAATATTTTTCTCAATTCCAGCTGCAAACTGCCCCTTGCCCTCAAAGATCTACGGCTGCAGCCCCCGGTGCCTGCAGGACTACGACTGCAGCCACGGCAAGAAGTGCTGCTCGGACTCCTGCAACACCAAGACCTGTGTCGACCTCGCCACCTTCGGCAATACCAACAGCAACAGCAAATATGGACAGTGTAAGTACCTACTCGTCTTGTCAGTAATTAAAGAGGTTTTTTTTAATTGTTTTTACTGAATAATAGTCCCTAATTGAGTCTTGTTCAAAGTCGGTCACAGTTGTCATGGTCGGCTTATCTGTTCTGTGGTCGGCAGCGGATGGGTGGTGCTGTAAGCTCGTTTGCTATCTTGTTATAAAAAAGAATACTCAAAAAAGCGTCAAGGACTTATCCCACCCATTAGGATCGTAACCGACTGGACACAACCATCTCTTGCGTCCTGTAGTCCCAGTGACGTATATTTACGTCTCTCAGCTCCACTTCACCACGAAGGCCTCCGATCTCGCGGAGAAGGTACTTGGAGGTGAAGACGAAATTCCGGTTGAGGGTCGAAAAGCTGGAACGAATCTTTTAAAAAATATAATATCAATTTGAATTTCGAACACAAGATACCATGGAATAGGTACGCCTAAACCAGATTTAATAAAAAAAGTGAAACGAAAGATAGTCCAATTATTACCTTTAGAGAAATTTAAAAAATTTCAAAGATGCGATACTGGACGAAACATTTATTTTATTGTTCTCAAATCGGGAAGAACAACACTGTTAAATGTGATTTCCAATGTAAATTCGACTTTTATTTTTGGTGTTCGGTCTAATTCGCTCTAGTTAGGTATATATTTTTTACAATTTTTTTTTTCTACTATGTAATTGTATCCATCCAGACGTCTTAAATAAATATTTTAAAATTGTATTCTATTTTCAGCTGGTGCGACAGGTGTATACTGCAACAATGAGAAATGCAGACCCTCTGAAGTGTGCAAGCAGGACCCCGCCACCAGACGGATGAAGTGCGTGAGGGCTTAGGCCTGGCTAGCATAAGTTACCCACATGTACTATTTAGGCTATACTTTAGGATACTCATTTGATACTTTCACACTAAGTTTTATTTATGTTACCTTTTTCTATATTTACTAGATTAATAAAGACAGAAAGATAACATGAGTTTTATTTTGCATCTTTTCCCGTTGGCGCAATTGGTAGTGATCATTCCCGTTGTGCCAGGGGTCCTGGGTTCGCATCCCATTCAGGACTAATATTCGTGTGACGAAAACCTGTGTTTGCTCTGTGTCTGGATGTCAATATTATCTATTTAAGTATGTATTTAAAAATATCTATGCATGTATATCAGTCTCTGACACCCATAGTACAGGATCGCGCCTAATTTGGTCAGATGGCCGCGTGTGAATGTCCATAGTATTTATGTATTTATTTAATTAATCAGAAGAAATATAAACAGGCCTTTTATTTGGAGGGCAGGCCTAGGTATGGCAGAACCCGAAAAGACTACCTACGCAATTCTCAAAGCGTGAACTGCCTTCATCAGTGGGCGGGCGTTGTTCACGTTTCCAAAGGGTGTATAGTCAATACTCCTCAGTACTTCCCCGTCGCCCACTGAGATTTACCGTGTTCATTCTAAGCAGGACTATTGTTCGATAACTTTTGTTAAAGTTCTCTCTGCATTACAAAACTCTCTAATTGTGAGTGATGATTAGTGACGTCAAATTTAATGCGATCTAAATTTATTAATTATGATGTACCGGTAAATTTTGATGTAGAGTAAGTATAATGTAACGCCTTATTCTCGTTAATTACGAGCACAGGTTGGTATAAAAATTTTAGCGCCTAAATATTTTCTTACTAAATAGTCTTCTTTCTTACTAAAATATTCTTGAGTAATTTTTTTATTTAGAAGACATTGCTATTATTGCAAAATAGGCACGCAAGATTTTTAAGAGAGATTTACTATGGACTTTGCTTGTGTCATAAATGTAATAAAATAGTTGTAACGTAGTGGATGGGTTAGTTTCGTTTACTCCTAATTATCATCCTCAAAGACCTTTCCGAAGATTCGTTTGCACCACATATTCTATATTTTTATTCATTCAACAACTGTGAACATTTGTTGCAAATATAAATTCAAAATGCATCAAAAGGTTTCTATGTTAAGTCTAAACAATAAATAATTGATTTTTTAACCGTTTATGGATTGAATATTTAAAAACGCTGAATTAGTATTGGAGAATACACATTGATATAATTCGTCTTAAATCCAGGACAAACTATTCCATATTTGGTTACTTTCCAGTATAGATAGATAGATAGACCTGAGTAAGATTCAAACAACGATTACATTTTTACCCACTTAAAAAAGGTATTAGAATATGTAAAAGCAGTCCAGTCTTTCGAACATACAATACCTCAGCTCACAAAGATAAGGGCCTTAAGTATTTAGAAAGAGATTAAAAAGATAAAATGACGAGGTGATGAACAAAAATGAACGGCGAGTCGACGGAGAGCTGCGACGAGGAGCGCCCGGGCTGCGGCCCCTGGAGACTGCGCTGCGGCCGGCTGTGCGGGCGGAGGCGCCGGGCGCGGGTGGAGCCCGAGCGGGGGAGCCTTAAGTCGCGGTGAGAACACTTCTTTTACGATAATAATTTAACTTCACTCCCTATGTATGTCCTGGAATCTATCAATCAATATTCAACCCACTTCCACTGAAGCTATCGAGCTGAAATTCGGCACACATATTTGGTTCCGATGACAATGCAGGTAAATAAAAAAAAGGTTCTAGAAAGATTTAAAAAAAAAAAAAAACAGTTTAACGGTAGGTACCTATAATAAAAATTTTTGAACGCTTTTATTTAACTTGATTCGTATGTATGTATGATATGTATGTCCTGGAATCTTGTAATCGTATCGCGTGTAGATCAAACTTTTGAGATTTTAGTCCATTCCCAGTTTTCAGGTCCGCTCGTGCCGTGATTTCGTGACAAAAACTATTTCCCTTTGTCCGGAAACTAATTACCTCACAATTGCACGTGATCGAGCTTTGACCCGCTACCTACTAAGTTGTGACAGTGCATTAAAGGGAATAAAGGCTTTACGAGCAATCGCGTATAAAAGTCGACACGAAAGTGTAGGTCTGAACGAAATTCCGTGAGGATAGCTATCAATTATCAGGGGACATAATCCGGCTGGCGAACCTAATCGCGAGATTTGTCACTAACACTAGTATGTATGTCCACGCTGGAATTCTAAATACCAGCGTTCGACAGTCCGCAGACATGGGGCTTCATCACTGAACACAGATGTTAGCTCTTCAAAACACTGAAGCCGTGTCAGGCCTCTTTTAAAGTCTTCTAAAGTTCTATAAATAAAATTTAAAAGTAAATCTAAAAGTAAATTTTAAATTATTGCACGAACATTTTCCTTAGAAAGATTCATTTTCGTACGTTACAGCTTCATTTTTGAGATATCATCGAGATAAGGTATTACTGGTCTTTGGTCGCCGTCCCAATTTCGTACTTGACCCAGTCTTCTCTCTCTCTAACAACTCTATCCTGTGACCCAGGGTTGCCGCACGCAAACACGCACAACGCGTGACATTTGAGTTTACTTGCGCCGTGATATTTATTATCCCTCGGCCCTAGGGTTACCAGGCGGTAGGCTAGTCCCACAGTGTTGTCCTTTTCCCACTGCTGGACACAGTTCTCATCTCGAAATGGGGCTGGGCTTGAGTCCACCACACTGACCAAGAGCGGTTTAGCAGACTTCACATGCCCTCGACATTATGGAAACTCTCAGGCATGCAGGTTTCCTCACGATATTCCTAGCAATAGCCCAGAGCAGTGGTGGGCAAACTTTTTTAATGGCGGGCCACAAAGGTTTAGAAATTCTAGAGGAGGGCCAGAATTATAGAAAAAATGCATTTTGTGTTATGATATTATAAAAACATTACAGCATTACACACAAATGTTATGGGTTTTACCCTAAATAATAATTAATTTAACTTTTATTCGAAGGCTCTGCCTTGTTAAGCGTGTGAGACACATGGAATTGTTTTTGTTTTTCTCATAGAGGAAAAAAGGGGAGCCTCCTCCGTGGTTTTCCCATAATATCGACGGACCCTCAGCGGGCCGGATTAAATACTTTCGCGGGCCGTAGTTTGCCCATCACTGGCCCAGAGTATTGTTTGTGTAATACAATAGGTTTTTTTTTTCGAATGGACATTTGCTATGGTCATAAAGACCTTTACGTTGTCACCGAATACGAAGATAGGCTTACCACTACATGGGACCTAAACAAACGGTCAAAAGTGAGTTGTGTAATACACACAACTCTGTCTACCCGTGGGGGGTCTACCATAGGGAAATACAGGCGTGATGTTATGTGATTTCTGTGTCTCTTAATTGGCACCTACTTATATAAATGAAATAGCTATTAATTAATACAGATTTACATTCCAGCATCCATTCCACCCAAAGCTTGCTGTTTCGGTAACTGGGCACAACTGATTTTCGTGTTTATTTTGTATTCTATTGAAGATGTAGCTACTTGAATTTTCTTGATCAAAAAATGTTAGGTTATAGGTAGGACTTTACCTGTTTATATTCTGATAAAAACTAGCTAGCCAGTGCAGGCCTTTCCGATCTATGACATGGAAACCCTACTCGCATCACAGCGGACTGTACACGGGTTTATAAATAACTAACTTCCTCACGCGAGTTTATTACGACCAATAAACAATTTAATTAGCACTGCCTAGGTACCTGTTCACTATAGTACTTAGTAGGTTTAGTAGGTATGTAGGTAGGTACGTAAAAAGCGTGTATGTAGGAACGTAAAAAGCGTGTAGTTAGGTACGTAAAAAGCGTGTAGGTAGGTGTACGTAAAAAGCGTGAAGGTAGGTACCTACGTAAAAAGCGTGTAGGTAGGTACGTAAAAAGCGTGTAGGTAGGTACGTAGCGCTGGTGGCGGCACTGATTCAGAGATTATCAAATCAAATCAAAATTATTTACTTACCTATTTGTTGAATGAGGTTACCTGTTAAGAAACAGCATATTCTCCCAATTTACTTGCTAGCTTCATACGCCCCACTGCTGGGCATGGGTCTCCCCCACCTGCGGGAGATCTAGAGCATACTCCACCACGCTGCTCCAATAAGAATTGGTGGAGGTTTTCCCACTTTAGTAGTGTAGAAATATAAAACTGAATAAAATTTAAAGTTCTTATTGACTGGAACAAACCTTGACTCTACCAATCACAGGGGAACGGGAACTGTGAGAAGTCACCGGTCACAACGTCATTGCGTGACTCCACGTACTAACCAGACTAAAACAATGTACCTAAAACCTACAGGCTACTCTAGGGAATAAAAAGATAATACACGATGGCGGTCACCAGCAGGCTGTATTTACACTCGCTTAGTGTGTTTAGTAAATTGGTGTCCTTCTGAGGTACTGGTTACAAAATAAATATTGTGATTTCACCCACTTCCACTGAAGCTATCGAGCTGAAGTTGGGCACACATATTTGGTTCTGATGACAATATACGAAAATAAAAAAATAGATATAAAAAGGTTTTTATTTTTTTATTTTTTTTTCAATAATTAATGCAATCAATTCGGGCGTGTTGCGTTGCGTTGCGATATTTTATACACCTCTGTGTATCGCAGGGCTGTAGAAAGATATCCAATTGGACAAGTCTGTTATGATTGTTGTCTTTGTAAATAAATATTTATGTATGTATAAGTAAATATAAAAAAAAATTGTTAACATTCGATCAGCCATCGAGAACGCTATGGATATAATAAATATAATATATCTTAGGCATGTCTGTCTTGCCATCCAGCATCCAGCAGGTGACATTTAATATTTTAATAAATAAAAGCTTTTAATAACACTCACACCTTGATTATGTCAAAAATAACATCGTTTAAAAACACTAAAACACGCTTTCTAGACGACCGAACTAAAATGTAATTTTTTTTTAATTTATTTTTCCCATCAGAACTGACAGTTGATTGGATCATCTTGACTTTTTAGAGGTTCTACCACATCTAGAAAATGACAACGTATAACGTGCTAGGGCTTTTGCTGACCCTACCACTTGATGTGAGGAGTTAATGAGTTTTTTATTCAGTGGCGGGTGGTTAGTTCACAGTACTGGGTGTTTTCAGGACAGCGTCACAAACATATTTTATTTTTATTTATATGTAGGGTCTTAAAACTGAGCCTAAGTTTTAAATCGTGTGAAAATTGCAGTTCTAATTTAACTTTTTGAGATAGAAAAAGAACTTAGTTATCTACTTTTTGAGTCCGCCTATCTGCAATTGGCCAGCGTGGAGGCCGTGGGTAGAGAAAATGGTCTTCACTGACTTTTCAGAAAGTCAAATCAGTCATCGATCGATTCAATTAATAGAAGAATAAGAATCGATTAACTTTTTTATAATATGTTATAAAAAAGAAGTATGTACATATTAATGATGTTTTTTCACGTTTTTTGAACTCAACGTTGCTTTTTCACGTTTTTTGAATTCAACGTTGTTTTTTCACGTTTTTTGAATTAAACGTTGTTTTTTCACGTTTTTTGAATTCAACGTCATTTGAATTTTCGAATTCACCACCAACACAACCATTTCTATGTCCCACTGTTAGGCATTCCTCTCAGAATGAGGGGGATTGCGGCTTAGTCCACCACGCTGGCCAAGTACGTATTGGCAGACTTCACGTGCCTTCGAGAACATTATGAAGAACTCTCAGGCATGCAGGTTTCCTCACGATGTGTCCTTCGCCATTATAACAAGTGACATTTGAGTTAGTGACATGTGAATTTCGTATTATTTAACCATAAATCCCAGTAGTAGATTGTGGGCTTCAATTAAAATTGTACAATGAAAAAAATTTAAAAATCATGTCGAAAATCCAATTCGACACGCATCGTCGCAAATCTAGTGTTAACTTCGAGAATTTTCGACGGTTTCACTTCTTAGACAGGTCAGTTTTAATGCGCTGATTGGTTCGCCAGCCGTATTATGTCCTCCGCATATTGCAGCTATCCCCTCCGAATTTCTATCAGAGTTCTTTACACTTCCGTGCCGATGTTTATAGCGAAATTTATCTGAGCTTTTATTAAAGTTTCAAAAAGCTTTTCTCTGTACAGGAGCCGCGAATCCCGGCGCCGGATCAACCACCCCCCCTCTGCCCAATACAGTGCGCTGGGCGAACGCCTGCGCACGGGAACACCGGCCGCTCTGCAATGTGCACTGTTCTGCGGCGGCGCGAGCTGCCCGTACGAGCTGCCGCAGCAGCGCAGCGCCGCCGTGCAGGGCCTGTACTCCCACTGGTTAGTGTTACTGCCTCCGTTCTGCGGCGACGCACGCTGCCTGTATCCGCTGCTGCGGCAGCGCAGCGCCGCCGTGCAGGGCCTGTACTCCCACTGGTCAGTGTTACTGCCTCCATTCTGCGACGACGCACGCTGCCTGTATCCGCTGCTGCGGCAGCGCAGCGCCGCCGTGCAGGGCCTGTACTCCCACTGGTCAATGTTCCTGCCTCCATTCTGCGACGACGCACACTGCCTGTATCCGCTGCTGCGGTAGCGCAGCGCCGCCGTGCAGGGCCTGTACTCCCACTGGTTAGTGAGTTACTGCCTCCGTTCTGCGACGGCGCACGCTGCCTGTACCCGCTGCCGCAGCAGCGCAGCGCCGAAGTGCAATGCCTGTACTCCCACTGGCCAATATGTTATTGCCTCCATTTACGGCGTGCGCGTTGCGCGTACAAGCTGTTGCAGCAGCTAAACGCCGCCGTGCAGGGCCTGTACTCTCTCTCTGTGTTGTGTGTGTAACTGCCTTCATCTACGCTGTTATACGCTCTACTAGTCATCTGCTACAAAGCGGCATCATGCCTGCAATGAAGTACTTATAGACTGGTTATGCTGTGCGCTTATTTTTGACTAGCAGCTGTCCGCGGATTCGCTCGCGTGAAATTTGTAGTATAAATACCTACTGAAAAAATATTTAATTTGAATTTTTGTCCCAAGGGTATCGGGATAAAAAGTATCCTATATGTTAATTTTGTGTCGGATTTGGTACGGAATACCAAGTTTTATCAAAATTACTCCAGCGTGAAGAAGTAACAAACATACAAAGACATACACTCAAAAACTTTCGCCTTTACAATATTAGTGTTATGCGATGTGATGTGATGGTTGCTGGCAAGCAACAGCAACCCTAGTTTTCACCCTTAAAAATTAAATATAAAGCAATGTCAACGTTCGCGTGACTTCCGGTGGTTCGGTGGTTCGCTCATTAAAATGAGTTTTACATTTGGTATGGCAAGTGGAGGACTAATACGTTTGTACCTAACACTGCAGTGTGAAAAAAATATGCAGTAAACTATATGTAAATATAATGAAAGAAAAAAAGTTCCAGTAAAATTACCCGTGAATAAAAAGGGATAGTTCTTTTAATTATTTTGTGTTAATTTATAGGGGTGATTCATGGGGGTAATGTGCGTTTTTTTGCTATTTTCTTGCGTTTGCATGCTTTAAATAATTAAATTAAAATAGACAAATACATATAAGTATGTACTATTTTTTGGAGGAAGAATTTCATAATTTATACTCAAATCTTCTACAGCCTACAGCCTTTAATAGGCTATGTAAACGAAACTATAGTTATCTAATTCTGCGCGAGCGAAGTTGCGGGAGTCCACCAATTTTTTGGCATCGATTACTAAATAGCTTAGTTTAGCATCAGTACGTGACGTGTCCTTACAGATTCTAATGTCACCGAAATGTGCTATTCGCCAATACTGGATGCTATGAAGGTCTATTACCTCTTTTACTTGATAGATATGACATGTTTCATATCCGTAACATGTCCCAACTGCCACCAAGTCACGACACGACTGCCACAAGCTAACCTGCCCCAATTGTCCCAGGGTCACGGACGACATTCTGGCGATGGCGCGGCCCAGCACCGCTGGCATCGCCGCCAGGAACATCGTCCAGCAGTTTCACAGGTACCACAGCCCTTTCAATGTCTCACTCTGTCCCAATGTTGGACTGGTCTTAGCTAAGCGTGACCGCCTGTTGCTGGCCAAGTGCCCATTGGCATACTAGGACATCCTAAATTTATTATGTTTAAAAAGTTAATTTTTTTTTAGTATCTCTATCTACATACTATTATAACGTCTCTCTCTATCTACATATTATTATAACGTTTCTTAGCAAAAAAAAATTATTTAAAAAAATAACAATATCGTTCAAAAAAACACGCTTAATTGTATCTAAAATTAAGCGTGATTTTTAGATGTTATTGTTGTCGGTTATCTAACCGAACTAAAATGTACAGTTTTTTTTAAATTATAAATTATTGCATTTTCATCGGCTTATATATACCTAGTGTGCAAAGTTTCAAATTAGGTAATCCGACGTTTTGAAGTGGGCGAAAATCACATTCAAGGATTCCGTTACACGCATAGGTACATATCTACATACCTCCATGCCTACATACCTATATACATATATATCAAGCTAATTACTTGAATATCAAGCTACTATTGACTTTATTAGTCCGACTTTGTGATAAGTTTAAGTTGAATCAGGATATTATGGTGAGTTACAAAATCCGCTGGTCCGGATTTGTAAAATTTAACGGATATCCGAATTCCTAATTCCATCCATCTCTGGAGGCCCGTCAGCTTATTCGTACGTCAGTCATACTAACTAATAAATAGACTATTTCCTCGCTACCTCACCATCTGCAACTGTTCCAGTTGGGGCATCCGGTCTATAATGAACCTGCAGACGCCGGGCGAGCACGCGAGCTGCGGCCCGCCGCTCACCGCCTCGGGCTTCACCTACGACCCCAACATCTTCATGGCCAACGACAGTGCGGGTCACCACCACAACCCTTTCTATGTCCCACTCCTGGGAACGGGGATTAGGCCTGAGTCCACCACTCTTGTCAAGTGCAGACACGTGCCTTCAAGAACATTATGAAGAACTCGCGAACTTCGAACGAAGGCGTGCAAGTTTCCTCGCGTTTTTTCTTCACTGTTACAGCAGGTGACATTTAATTTCTGAAATGACATGACAGAAAAGTCAATGGTGACTACTTGGATTTTTACCCGGACTCACAAGTGAAGAGGCGATTTCGATAGCCACTGGGCTGATATGGTGTGCAATCTGGCAATCTGTGGCCTGACCCCTCCCATTCCGAGTGGAGTACCGTACTAAATAGAGGGACAAAGAAAGGGTTGTGTGTGTCATGGTGGTCTTACCACCGCCACAAGTTGCCTCGTAACTTCTGAAGGCTTGGCTGGATCTGATGGGAACCTTTTTCCAGTATATTACTACAACTTCGCGTGGCCAGACTACGGCGAAGCGAGCTTGAGCGGACTCCTCGACATGGCCAAGGTTCTGTCCTTCGCACTGCAGGAAGGAAGGGTCGCCATACACTGTCATGCAGGTGAGCTCAACGGTACGCTAAGCCCTTTTTTGGTAACGTGGTCCTGCAAGAAATTCCGCAAATGACGTGTTTTAAAATGTAATTTTTTTGTTAATAATTATAAGTAGGTAAATGAAAACTTTGCTGCTTGATCTCGTACTTTAGTTTCCCTCCACGTGATAGCAGTGGTAGCTTGGTGACTGCGAGCGACTAAAAGACAGTCACGGAACACTTGGTTATATTAAAGACTAGTGGACGCACGCAGCTTCGCTCGCATGACATTAGACATAACAATACCTAGTAATATATATACCTAGTAATATTATATAGCCTATGTCACTCAGTGAAGATGCAGCTTTTTAATGGTGAAAGAATTTTTGAAATCGGTCCAGTAGTTTTTGTGTGAAAACATTACAAACAAATGTTTCCTCTTTATTATAATATTAGTATAGAATAGCTAGCTAATACCTACCTACCTACCTAGCTATCAGTCTGTTTGTCTTCCTGCAGCCTAACACGATCAGAGATATCGCCTATTATAGTCCGCAAATAAGAGACATAATTTTATTATAATTAATTGTGTAATGTAACTGGACAAATAGATTAAAAATTTCTGTGTACATTTTCGTAATATTTTTTTTTATTTCGAATCGTCACTTTTCGGCCAACCTCTTGCTTTCTTCCCACACCCTTTCCACCAATCTCTCGTCCTGCGCTATTCTGTAATAATCACGTAATCTACACTCCGCGTAATATCCTCCCGAAGACATCTCCAGCTCTGGGGCCACACACAGGTGTATGCTCGTTTGAGCCCCTTCCCACGCAGTCTTGAATAATAATCTGATAAAGAAATGCAGAATCTTTAAGGACACAGGATCCAATCTCTTGAATATATCAGTCATAACTAACCCTGGATGCAGAGAGTTCACCGTAACGCCCTTCGGCAAACGCCTGGCTAGCGCTCTCGCCCACAACACATTGCATAGCTTGCTGTTAGCATATCGTATCATCGAGTGCTGGTTGGCTTTGGCTCCTGCTAAGTTGTCCACGTTGAGTTTAGCGAAATAATGCAGTTTCGAAGACACAATGACAATACGACTAGGTCTGGAAGCTTCCAGTTTGTCCAGCAACAGATTGGTGAGCAGAAAATGTCCGATATGGTTAACTTGCATGGTGATCTCCACGCCGTTTTCAGCGAGACGCTCTGCGGCGCCTGCGCAACCGGCATTGTTCACCAGAATATTCAAGCAGTCGACGCTTCTGTTGAAGTCTTCAGCGAATGTCCTGATGCAGCTCGGCTTAAACAGATCTAGGTACCGAAACTCGACGTTAGGGTTACCGGTTGTGCGAATTATGTCTTCTACAGCCTCTAGGGACTTTCTGGCGTCTCTGCAGGCGATGATGACCCTAGCTCCTCTGCGTGCCAAATCCCTGGCAGTCTCCAGGCCGATTCCAGAATTTCCTCCGGTGACCAAAGCCACTTTCCCATTCAGTTGCGCCGTACATTTACACACTCCCTTGACCGGCTCGACAAATACTCTGGAGAAGAGCACAAACGCGGCAAATAATAACAATAAATAAAAAAACAGGTGTAGCAAGCAAATAGCCAAGAAGGATATTAAAGTAAACATGTTTGCCGTTGCACTGTCGACGTTAGTGTATGGACGAACGGTCAAGAGTAATTAGAATGGTAATTATTTTAATTCTTGTTAACGCAATCAGCAACTAAGTATTTAAAATTCTAATGATAAACTATTTTCGGTTTATGTTCGTTTGTTTATAACACAATTTACATCTAAACAAAGAAGAACAAATTATCAAGTCACGCAGTGAATCGAAAATTCTACTCATGCATGGCGAGATATGTGATACACTGAGACAAAGAGTTAACATTGACTGTGATCAAAAAATTTCCTTTCTTAAAGACTGGTTTGTACTGCATCTGCAACCATAGGTATGTATGACCTGTTTTCGTCCTTAAAAATGTTGTAAGGTCATTTTGCAAAACCTCTTTTTCTGTATTATTTTTTTTTCTGTTCTTTTTCTGGTGCAATAAATTATATTGTATTGTATTGAGTAGATAAAATAATTGTTATTGCAAGTAAACCGAGGTGAAGACGTTCGTGAGATTAAAAGTGCAATATGACACAGCTACGCTTAGGTACTATTTTACTTGTACTATTATGTATTCTGTGCTGGTACATAACTTAGGTACTAGGAGACGCCCGCAGCTTTGCTCGCGTGGATTTAGACCGCGGTTCTCCAGTCCATCCGTAGGTACTCATTGCCGACTCTCGTACGTATGTGCCCATTTTTTTAATTTCAAGATTACTAAGGAGCAGATAAATTACATTATGCGAGTTCCGACACGCGGAGATAATGATATTAAAAACATCACGGGGACCAACTGCTTTACGTGCCCTCCGAAGCACGGTAGCGTCTATGAAATTTTGCCACTAGCAGACCTATCCAAACCGACCGCGCCCGTCGTTGCTTAACTTTTTCGATCACATTGAATCGACACGAGCCATTCGGCTAGGGGCGTTAAAATTAATCCTACTTTATTTTGTGAAGTTTATAACAGCAGTCCGCTCAGGTTGAGAAGCGCACTTTTTACTGCAATGCGCACCCGGCGCCTTTTGTTCGCTTATCTTTCGATCACTTTTTGGGTACCTACTGAGCATAGAGGAAAAAAGGGTACTGAGTATTCTTATTTACGTGCTGTAGGTACTCGTATTTAAATTGTAATAGGGTTACTTTTTGTCAGCATATTACTAATTTGCAAAACAAACAAATCAAGTCAGTTTGTAGAAGTTTCATGTCGCTCGTATTGTCTATATAAATCGTTTTTAATAGCATTTTATCGCTTTAAGCTTTTTCATTGACCTAGACTTTCGTTAAGCGTGCATAATGCATAATCACCTCATAGCGAAATAAATAAATTGACTTTGACTGATCTAAGTCCCTATAAGTACTTACTTAGTTTGATTCCAGGACTTGGCAGAACCGGGGTGCTGATAGCCTGCTACCTGGTGTACTCTTTGCGCGTGAGAGCAAACGACGCCATCCGGCTGGTGCGGAAGAAGAGGCCCAGGGCGGTGCAGACCTCTGGCCAGATCCTGTGCGTCCAACAGTTTGAGCACTACCTGCTGCCACAGACTGTTGTCTTCAGCTCCAAGTGAGGAAATCCAGTATCTAGAATATTGCTACGATATTACAATCTTTATCAAAAAAGGGGGATTTTGATCCTCTGCGTCCAGCAGTTCAAGCGATACCTGCTGCCGCAGACTGTTGTCTTCAGCGCCAACGTTCGAGTTTCTTCAATTCGTTAGATGGCATGGTATGACTGGATTGGGGCAGGGACGGTAATGCTCGTTAGGTAGTGTTATTTGATTTGATGATTGATGTCGCACCAGAATAGATACAGATTCAAGTTCATAAATGTTGAGCAAAAAAAAACCTGCAAGTGATAGCGTCGGCATCATCCTATCTGTAGTGGGAAGAAGTTTTCTGTTCTTAATAGAAATTAAGATCATGTGGAATTAAAGTCGGAAAAAGACTGACTTATTCTTCTTTTCTAGTCCACAGCTATCACATGATGACCACGATAGATCTACCAAGAACGTATTGACATAGGTGAAGAAGAATAGCTAACACGTCAATACTAACCAAGTGTCTTCGCCCCAGGGAGCCGTTGATGCTGACGAAGGATCACAAGACCGCGGAGTTCACCCTCAAGCAGTTCTTGTACCGCCAGCGCGCCACACTACATGGGCTTGAGGAGCGAGCCTTCCGGGAGTTGCCAAAGGTAAGGCATTCAGCCAGGTTTAATGGGTATGATTGTTGGTGTTGTATGTGTAAATAAATAAAATCTCCTGTAGGTTTTATGTAGGGACCCGGGTAGGGATCCGGATAAATAAAACACGCCTTTGATCACTCAATAGGTGGAGTAGGTAATGCGTCCCGCGCACGTCCGAACTTGCCCACAGCTAGCGCACAAACACTACACCTCCTATTGTAGAAGTACCTAACGATAAGAGCAACGTTCCGTTCTATCAGATATTCCGGAGCCCTGCATAAGTGCTGAGGTAGGCCACCGAGGAGGTTTTAGTGGGTGGAAATCCCACATAACCTGGCGTCGTTCCAAGTTATTTTAAAAGGTTTCTCACTCGTAAAACAAACAAAAAAGTTTATAATCTGATTTAATTTCCGATCTACCATGATATAATGTAGATAATTAAATTTAAACGCTACGCACTCACATCACCCTCATTAGGCCTAGGAATGTGTATCGGTTGGTGGACACAATCACAGAGAAAATATTATACTAGATATAATTAACCATAGATTATTGATCTTGTAACTAACCCTGTAACCAGATAGTATACTGCCTCTGCGAGCGCCTTCTGAAGCTGTGCGGCAGCCAGCAGAGCCCGGGGCTGGACCTGCGCGTGCGCAGCCGGCCCTTCTACAAGGCCTTCATAGTGTATAAGCTGAAGCAGGGCAAGCCGCCCGACCAGGGCAGCCCGGAGGAGCTCGCCACAGGTGATTTTCAAACTTACTTATAACAAATAACATGCCATCGTATCCAGCTAACTAACTATTAAATATGTTGTTTGTCAAAATAATGGTAATTTTAAATAATTTTTAAATAATTTAGGTGGAATTGTTTCACGTTTTATCTGTGTTATATTTCATGGTTTGACTGTATTATATTTCATTCACCTCCGTCCACGTCATTTTCGTAAAAAAGCGGTACCTACAAAGTTTTTTCTTCACGTATGTATATAATATATTATTATTTTAGTGTTCATGTGGTTTGTTGTCTGTAGGTCAGGTGACAACACTGCCGATGGTGGAATGGCGGGACCCGGTGGAAGAGGACATCGAGAGGAACCTGGAGTCAGTCAGCAGGCTCACTGGCAGCTCCAATGGCGGCGTCATACCAGCTTTGAGTGTCTACGAGGTAAGGGTTAATTCGAGGTTAGGTTCTAGTTCTACTCTTTTCAATACACGGTCAGTCGTTAAAAGTATTGGACCGATTTCAAAAATTCTTTCACCATTAGGAAGCTGCATCTTCATTGAGTGACATAAGCTATATAATATTAGTGTAAACGAAACTATTTTTATGTCTAATTCCACGCGATAGAAGCTGGGGCGTATTAAATAAATAAATAGAACTCGTTAATTATTTTGGACACACTTCTCTCGGTCCTGTCTATTTAGATAACTGCTTGATAATAGTTATCTACTCGATCTACTTATGAGGGTTTTGATTTCAGGCATTTACAGTGGATCCGCACAGTCTTCTAGAAGAGAAACAGAAGTACATGAAGCAACTTCGCAACGACATCAACCAGAGAAGAGAAGCAATTGCCAGGATTGATGAGGAAGTAAGGACTACTGTGTTATTATATGTTATGAGCCCCGCAAGTTGATATTGCGATTGGCGGCCATCTTAGTGACGTAGTCGAATTTTCAGTACCGTTCGCAAGGCCAGCTAGCGCTTACGCGTATTGAGTACCACGTAATTTTAATTAATTTTAATTAAATAATTTAATCCATCCATTAAATACTTAAGTGTATATAATATAAATAGTTAGAACCCTAGGTTATTAACTTTTTGTGAACTGTACTTTTTTTGCGGTGGAAAACGTCACGCAGCTGTTATTGTGACAAGGTTCCTTCGCAATATCAACGGGGCATGACGATAATTAATCTATTAATCTTCCCCCGACCGGAATTCGAACTCGCGACCCGCGATCACTCATAGAGTGGTCTCCAAATACTAAGTAAGGAGTACGTACCCAATCGAGACCCTTTTTGAGTTTAAAAAAAAAAAACAGAATCATGCGCCGTGGAGTAGTGGTCTACTACTAATACTAAGTAAGGAGTACACGTACCAATCGAGAACCCTATCTTTTGAATATGTATTAAAAAAATACAGAATCACACTACCACAATAGGCCTAGCCCTATGCAGTGGGAAGCGGACAACACTGTTAACTTAAGAAGTTTCTAGTTATTGATCATCGATGAATGACCATGAACCATATTTAATTTTATCTACGGAACTTTAAGCTGGAATTAGAAGACCGCGGTTTCCAATCACCCGCGACGTAAGTCAATTAAACGTACGCCGTGCCCGCCGCGAGCGCGTTCACTCTTGAAGATGATCATCGTAATAGATTTTTTTTTATCGTAATAGTTTTTTTTTTTATAATCTAGTAAGCCGGTTAATTAAGTATTGATTCGTTTTCAGGAAGATCCAGCTGTATTAACTGGTCTGCTGTTCGAGTGGCTGGAAGGCTTGAAGCAGCCAGTCCTGGACAGAGGGGACCTTTCCGTGATAGTCGGCCGCTCCACGAACGTAGAGGCCTGTGTTCTGGCGCTGCAAATGGTGAGTCCAGGATTATAGCTATATAGCATATACCTTTTTTTTTTGTTTTTTTTTGTTTGAGTGGGAATCCTTGAAAAGGTACCCGAACGACGTGGAAGCGACGCTGGGTTATGTGGGACTTTCACCCACTAAAACCCACTCGGTGGCCTACTCCGGCGCTACAGGAGGGCTCCGGAATCTCTTGTAGAACGCGCCGGTGCCCTCCAGCGCTGCGCCCAAGACGGGCTCTTCCCGGTTTACACAACGCTGTGCAGCCACAAACAGCGTCGTCTTTCCCGGGGTCACAAGATGGACGGTT
This sequence comes from Carterocephalus palaemon, assembly GCA_944567765.1. Lineage (NCBI taxonomy): Eukaryota > Metazoa > Arthropoda > Insecta > Lepidoptera > Hesperiidae > Carterocephalus > Carterocephalus palaemon. Next base: position 1,691,266 of record OX155663.1, read on the forward strand.
CGAGCTCCCCCTCTCACCGCCCGCAACCCCAGAAGTCCCCTTTTAGTCGCCTTTTACGACAGGCAGGGGCTACTGTAGCACTATTCTGGTCCCGAGCTACACCGAACCCAGACCTCTTTCTTAGCAGTCGCGCTTGGGACCACTAGATCAAAGAGGCAGTCGGACAGAATGACAAACAATATTGAGTCCAACTTAAATTATTTTCCCGCGAAACTCATGTACCTAATGGCCGCTGCACTTGCGCCACAGACTCAATAATAGTTACATAGCATTGGTATGTTACTGTGTTGCGCTGCCACCAGCGCCTCTAGTGGTCCGTGGGGTAAACTTTCCCGGCGTACTATACCCTTCAATATAAATAATTAATGAGCTTGTCACACGCTTTACTAAGCGTTCTATACTTCCAGGAGGATGCCATGCTCCTAGAATATCTCCTTCGCTTCGTTACACGCTTGCGACCTCTGGCGGCGAGCAAGAAAGTCGATATCATCAAGCGCCTGATCGCCTCCCTCACCCATCAGACAGTAGCTATTAACGGCAGGTAGGGTGACCAACTAGTGAACTGTTGAACAAAATAAAGTATTCTTTTATTCTGTTACCTCAGCATATACAAAAAAGTTTTTCTGTGGTGACTGTAATGTGGCTGGAAGGCAGATAGAACGTCAAAGCAGAGCATTAACTTTAATTTGATGTCTCATACATTCCAGTTTTAATTGTGGCGAAGCTTATGAAACATTAAAAATGACAATAAACTGATAAAAAAAATGTAATTCCTAAAATAGTGTACCTCACTATATTTTATATTTTGATATGTAAGAAAAACACACTGTCATGTAAGATACGACTGTAAGATCTCTTAATACACATTTTATTTAATTTACGATGTTGGTTACCCAAGGTCAATTTTTGTTGTTAAACGACATAAAAACTTAGAGTATATTTGTAAGATATACTTTAACATATTGTTACGTGTTAGGGTTCGAAGGATTTGGAGAGAAAGACCTGCTGACTCAATGAAGACTTTATTCACTAGCACTAACACAAAGCACTAGGTCAAGCACTAAACACTAGGTCCAACACAATGCACTAGGTCCAAACACAAAGCACTAACGATGTCCTAGGTCGTAAGCCAAGTCGTAGGTTTCACTTGTTTCACTCCGGTATCACTAGTTTTCACTTCGAAGTCGCCTCGAAAGCTCGAACTGAACTCAACTCACGGCCCGCCCCGCGACTATTTATACGTGCCGTCGCGAGTACTAGACGATTCTGGAAAGATACCGCGTGTTCCCGAACACGCGAGAATACAGGCCCACTAACGCCATCTAGTATCGAGTCGGGATATCACGTTGTCTGTGCGTTCACTGAGTGGTTCCACCATCGGCGCTAGATGGCGCTAGTTTCCCTGTGCCTTCGTAACACCACTCCCCTCTTAGCGATGCTCGTCCCGAGCATCGTTGTTACTGCCATGGTAACGCGCCAGACGGTCTATGTGTACCACTTTGAATGCTCCTCTTGGTTGCTTTTGAATCCTATAAGTCACATCATTCAGTCGGGTAACCACTTTGTATGGACCGTCCCACTTGGTCTGCAACTTTGGAGATTTTCCTTTCCGGCGAGTTGGGTTATGCAGCCACACCAGTGACCCTTCCTCGAAGCCGCTCGTGTTCGATTTCCGGTCGTATCTGGTTTTCATGCCCTCACTTGACTTTTTCTTTCCCTGATCCCGGGCAGGGGATGAAGCCCCTTGCTTCTTCAGCTCCTCTATTAATTTCTCGATCCTTTTCATCCTTGCCACCTGGGTCTCCTTCTGCGGGCAGTTGAGCTGAAGATGGCCCCTCTCACCACACTTGTAGCACATGACTCCATATCTTTTCTTCGTAGGAGCCTTAACCTCCTTGACTTCCTCAGAGACCTCGCGGATCTTATGGGTCTGCCGTATGTCATGGCGAACAGCCTCGACCTCCAAAGCATGCGCCAGTGCTTCCTTTAGCGAGGTATGGTGACGAAGCCTCACTGCAGCTCTGACCTCCAGGTCTTTGATTCCGTCGACAAATGCTTGAAGAATATTCGTGTTTACCATCTTGGTGTCGGCTCCCGGGTATGCCTTCCTGACGAGTTTTTCTATTTCCAACGCCCATTGCTGTAGTCCTTCTTCTGAGCGTTGGACTCTGTCACGCAGTTGGGCACGGAACACGTGCTCCAGGTGTCGCTCCCCGTATCTGGATTCAAGTGCCTCCATCAGGTCTTGGAACCCATTTCCTGTGTGTGGCAGTGCTTCCAGGACCGACAAAGCTTGCCCTCTGAGCGCAACAGTGAGAGCGGTCAGGCATTGTTCTTCCGTCCATCCGTTGGCAGTAGCAACCATCTGGAACTGCCTACGATAAGCGTACCAAGAAGTAGTGCCGTCGTATGGTGGCACTTTTACTCTTGGTCCTTGCACCACTCCGGTAGTTCCACTAGACATCGCAACTCCCATGGTTTCAAGCCGCACTACTTTCTTTTGTAGTTCAGCGAGGCCGGTTTTCACATTTTCAACATCCAACCCCAACCCAGTAACTCGTTCTTCCACTACGTCGAAATCTTTTCGAAGCTTAATCATCGTGACGCTAACATCATTTATAGCCCCAAGCACTTTTTCCTGGAAGTCTTTTTGTTGCTCTTGTAAAGCGCCCAACTTCCGTTCCTGTGACTCCTTCATTTCCTGAATTAATTCAAATAAACTTCCTAATTGAAGAGCCACTTGAGGGGCTGTAGAAGCTACGGTGCCGCTGGTGGGCATGGCCTGTCTGGTAGGCGGGGCAAGGTTGGCGTGGTCAGTGGGCGTGGCTTGGTAGGCGGGGCCAGTGGGCGGGGCTTGCCCCACAGTGGGCGGAGCTTGGTCCCCAGTTGTGGCCTCAGCAGCTCGTTGTGCCCTTGTCCTGACGCCCTCCTGTAAGTCCTCTCTCGGAGTCAATGGCATCTCCAAATCCCACTTCTGACACCAGTTGTTACGTGTTAGGGTTCGAAGGATTTGGAGAGAAAGACCTGCTGACTCAATGAAGACTTTATTCACTAGCACTAACACAAAGCACTAGGTCAAGCACTAAACACTAGGTCCAACACAATGCACTAGGTCCAAACACAAAGCACTAACGATGTCCTAGGTCGTAAGCCAAGTCGTAGGTTTCACTTGTTTCACTCCGGTATCACTAGTTTTCACTTCGAAGTCGCCTCGAAAGCTCGAACTGAACTCAACTCACGGCCCGCCCCGCGACTATTTATACGTGCCGTCGCGAGTACTAGACGATTCTGGAAAGATACCGCGTGTTCCCGAACACGCGAGAATACAGGCCCACTAACGCCATCTAGTATCGAGTCGGGATATCACGTTGTCTGTGCGTTCACTGAGTGGTTCCACCATCGGCGCTAGATGGCGCTAGTTTCCCTGTGCCTTCGTAACAATATACTTATAATTGTTAGTTTTACTCCAACTTTCTAAGATAGGTTTCTCTCTACTTGATAATTAATTTCCTTCTGACCTTGATTTAATTATTTTCTGGTTAAAATGTTGGCAACCCAAACCGCAGGTGTCTCCCGACAAAAAGAGACTTCGCACGGCTTCGAGACGGCACTTGTACCCAAGTGGTCAACTTCATGCTGCGTATGGTGATGGACATTCAGAAAGACATGGCGAAACCAGGACGAGACGATGCAGATGTCGTTATGCCGCCAAGAAGAATCAGAATAAAAGCTTGGAAATAAGTTGTTTTTTTTATCTATTCCCTTAAATAAATACTCTACAAAATGCAAAAGTATTCGTGGTCTATACTTAATTAATTTACCACCCATTAACTAAGTATTATGTCGGTGACGCTCTAAAGGTCTGTATGACCATACACCGAAAGTCCATACCAAAAAGAGTGCATAAATCCATAATTTTAACAATTTACTGTCTGTCAATTTCACTGTCCAGAGAACACATCAACAACACCTTTGCTACTAACATATTTATTATCACGAACGTTTCTTGTTATAATGACTGACTACTATTATTATATACGTTTACTGTCCGCGAAAGAGTTATTATTATTAATAATAACTTTCATTATCACCCACTTCATTACTCTCGAGCTCCTCAGAATGAAAGGCCAAAGTTTTGTACATTTAGATGATTCACTATGTACGCATTCAGGCATGAAGATTTCCTAAAATGTTGTTCATCACCAGCTCCGGATCCAGGGAACCCTTCAGCAACCACGGGGCTGACCAATGTACGTCGTCGCCCTGGCCCTTACATATATTATTAATGTCTAGATAATTTAGACTCTATTGGTTATATTATATCCTGCAACATCTGTTGAAATGTTTCAATCTGTGGTTTTACTCTTTGTCATGTCATCATTGTCATCGCACGCTGTTAAATTTGCACTGTGCCTGTGACTTACACGTCATACGCAATACGCATAAATTTACCTGATTGTTTACAGTTACTGCAAATTCTTATCAGATTGGTGTAAATTTTGGAACTATATTTATATAATAATGTCTTCCTCTTCTGATGAAAGTGCCCAACTTAAGGCTGGACATCCCCCTGCTGGTATGAATGATCTACCAAAATATTGTTGTTGTAATACTTGTTTTTATAATTTCTGACTCAGCTATGCACGGCATATGTGTCGAGAAAAAAATCATTATTTATGTTTTCTCTACTTATCTTCGACAGCGTAGAAAAATTTCTGTCTCGCAATATTCGATTTCAATTGCTTTTCATTTCAAAATTGATCATACCTTCGTTATACATAATGTTTATAGACAAAGAAGTTTTGTTTCAAGGTCAAGAAATTATCAAATAACTTGAAACAGGTTTTAGTAGTTTTATTTTAATGTATTGTTTGTTTTTGAAATAGACATTTTTGCAGTGTATCAACTGCACTTATTATTAAGTAGTTATTAATATTATCTTAATGTATTTTCTGCACAATATAAGTCTGCAAAATTTACAAATACTAAAATGCCTTTGTTCGTATCCAAATTATATTCTACTAAACTGCTATTGCACTTCAACTTATATCCAATACAACTCAAGCAAATAAATATATCAATTAAAGTCCCGGGAATATGTACAAATGATTTTACAGTTAAAGCTGGTGGCATGAGAATCATTCAACACAAGGTTCCGCACCCTAAGGATCTGAAGGAATCAGCCAATGAGGACCTGACTGGACTTTCGGGACCGTCTGCTGTTCCATCGAACCCTGTTTCTATTTCTGGAGCACCAAACAGAGGTTGGCAATTAATTTTGTCTTATAAACGTGTTAGCATTGACGACTCCATAGCGCGGTGGCCCTGACTGCTGATCAGAGTGTCCCAAGTTTGTTGCCTGGCTGGGACAGATATTTATGTTGCAAATAAAATTCAATATTTGTTCTTGGGTCATGGACGTTAAATAGACATTTTCTCCCAAATGGAGCTGTAATGTAACTAACATACCAAATTGCTGTACAAACCGCTGTATTCCTAAACTGCAATCAAATCATCACTTGTGGTTAACTTTATGCTAGTAAGCACATATATTTAGATTTCCAGTTGAAGTAGTCATGCAAGGGACTATATCTTTTTTAACTCACTTCAATTTCACTGACAGGTTGATGTTAGCCATTGTGAATTTCATTCTTTTTTTAGGCAATGCTGATTTCACTCCAGAGGCTGCACAGGTGGCTCACAGCCCCAAGCCTCCGACGCACATCAACAACAGACCCAACCCACACATCCAACAGCCCAGGAAGTAGACGAAAGGCCCCATAACACAGCTAAGGCAACAACAAACATTCATTATGTGCTATATAACATGGATCATTGATACAATGTAATACAACTCATGTCAAGTTGAGAACACTTGAACAAACTTACTCTCAATTATAATCAGTCTGACCAATCTATATAAAACCATCACAGTAAGCTTTACCATCTCAAAGGGATAAGATAAATATTGGTATTGTTGCTGTCTGTATCATGCATATTTAATGTCATCCTCATGTTTCCTTTTGTCATACTATTATTAGGAAGTTGTTTATAATTTAGGCAGTGACTGCCCATTGGCTATCAACTCGCCAATATTTTTATTATTTTATGCGATTTAAGAAATTAAATCACTTACTGTAACAGTGAAGGACCCATCATGAGAAAACCTGTATGCCTGAGAGTTCTTCATAATGTTCTTGAAGGCATGTGACAAGTCTGCCAATCTACACTTGGCCAGCATGGTAAACTAAGACCTTATCCCTCCCATTCTGATAGGTGGAGGATGATTCCCATGCCCATATTAATATTTAATTTACATGATAACTGTTCACAATGTTTTATAGTCAGATCTTCAGATGTATACAATTTATACTCTGTGTATTCTATTCATTGCTTAAAACTATATTTAATAGACAAAGAGAGAGAATTCAGTTCAGTTTATTACCTTTCTAATGTTATTTTTTAATAGTAATGGTTTAAATTTAGACTACTTGGTAAACAACTCATATAAATAGGTACTTAGCTGACAGCTTTGAAACATTATATGCAAGTCAAATGAATTTTCCTGCCGTGTAGTTTAATCCAAATTGCAAGTCATTATAGGTTTAAAAAAAGTCAAGGTTAGAAAAAGCTACCAATGTATTGCTTGTTTAGTCACATACTGCAATAACTATGTGTTGCGTCATTACGTTATTACCATGTAACACGAAAGAGATTGTGAGATGATCTAAGTGACTGTGTCTCGGCTCCTAGGCCGTGTCCTCCGACGTCAGTGCGGTGAGAGGGGCTTCGGTTAGTCTTGATCTTACACTTGTGTTATTAGGTCATTTATAACACATTTGCTCGTAAAGGGCCCCTTATTTCACCAATTTCAATATCGTAATGTATCTCATTACCGCACTTGTGCGTTTTACATTACATTACCGCACTTGTGCTGTAATGTAGGTTTTTTTTTTAATAAGGTAAAACGCACGGTCTAACAAGATGCTCCGTCTAAAACGAACAGTACTTTTTCAATCTTAGCAAAGAGTTTTTATGTCAGAAAAGTGGTCAACATTTTATGAATAAAATTAACTTTGGGAGATAGAATATAAAAAATAAACATTTAATTCTTTAATTTAATTAATTTTGACAATAAATTACAACAATTTATCTGTAACAAAAACAATTAAATATTATTTTACCTTATCAGTAATACTGGCTGTTTTTGTGCCTTTGCCTTAAAAAAAAGCGCTGATGCGCGCGCATCGCTAATATGTGAACAAGTAAAAATTTATCCGTGCGCTTTTTCTTTTCGCTGTAGGTTTTGTTTTTATTTGAAAATGTCGTCAAGTAATGATGAATTTATTAATTTATTTCCTCGCAAATATGTTATAAAACGTCGTATGACACACGTGCGCTTTGATAATTACAGCCTCTGCCTTCTTGTAGCCCTCGCCTGCGGCTCGGGCTAGCAATATCGCCTCGGCTGTAATTTTCAACTTACCGCACTTGTATCATAATGTACTATTTTAGTGTCATTTCCTTTGTGAAGCTGAAGTTTGTGTTCTTGGATGTTAAAGTTATTCCTGGCGGTTGTTTAAAGCAATCGACGGTATAACATTTCTATTGTAAACACAAAAATTTCAAATATCCACATTCAATTTGACCTCATATTTCTCTACCCAGCAATCGATGTCGCTTATTAATTAATTTGTCATTATATTTTATCATTATTTTGTCTCACTCACTCTCAAATACCACTAGACCTATTTGAATTTAGAAAAATTGGAGTAAAGCTTACTGCTACAATGCACTGCCCATGTTACAAATTATAAATATGTATTTTAGGCATGTGTACCATTGATACACAGTCTGAATATGATCGTACATTCATGTGTTCAAACAACAATTGATTATGACGCAAAACAAACTTCAATCCTTAAAAATAGTCTAGTTGCACATTCGCCCATAACATTCATAGTGGAATAGCACACAATGTATTTTTGTATTCTGCCAAGCAGCCCAGTGATTAGATTTGTATCTTGAGGGAAACTACTAATTGGAATGAACTTGTGGTTTACGGGGGAAAAATAGTTTTTGATACACCAAGATTAATAAACATAAATATTTAGTTGATCTTTACAATAAATCCCTTACTATAGCAACATAATTAATAAAGTGCGAATTATTATTTTTGATTTCAGACCCCTTTTTTATCTTTTAATTTTTTCTACTTAAAATTCGTTGACAAAATGCGCTTTCACATTCGAAAATTTTAATTCCAATTACAAAATTTATATTTATCTACGCGATTAAAATTCAAAACAATGATATTTAACCTTGAACGATAAAACCGAAGATAAGAAAGCACTTATTGCATGTGTTCACTAAATAAATATTCGTAGCACCACGTTGTGTCAAGTTTAATTATAAATTTCGCATTTCTGTCGTAAACAACTCTTATCAGTCATAGGTATTGATATTAAACACTAATGAATATTCAAATTGCGTTTCAGTGTCATTTTTTAAAATACCCTCAAAAAATATTTTAAATCATTTCTTTTGATGAAGCACAACAACCAGTTATGTTGGTAATATATTATCATATTTTAACCATTTTAACATTAAAAATGTAATCGTTGTTTGTTATTTGAAATATTGTTAGTTTTATGAATATAACTACATATTTAGGAAATATTGAAAATAAGAAGAAAGTTTTGGTTTCAGGTTTGAGAGATAATATCAATTCTAAAACCAAACGTTTTATTATTTAGACGGCACTTTTACATATCACCTGTAAAATATGTCATATTTTTGTAACAATGTCAATGTATGAAGATTTCCTAAAATTGTATTAATGTACTTATATTATTTGGTTCCTTTGTTGGTTTGTGTATAGAAGAATTAAAAAAAGCATTTTGGTTTTAATATTTTAAAATAATGTAAAAATACCTTATTATCAGTGAATGTTACATTAAATAAGATATAAAGGTTGAGGGTATGTGTGAATTTAGTCTATACATCAAAAGTTACATTGGTAGAGTAGATATATAAAATTTAACAAAGAATGTTGTATTGAAAATTGTTTTTCTTTTTGTATTTTTTTATATACTATTGTTTTTAAGCTTACAATGTAAAAAGCGCAGCCCACATATAAATGCTAAGGTCATATATCTTTTCATACAAGACACTTAAATACATTATTATGTCTCACACAGTGGCAAATCCAGAATTTTGGTCACAACCTGTCAATTTTCAATATGAAACACACTTGTCAATGGCGAGACCCAGATAGTTTCAGGGAATTTGAGCTCTATCTCGGCTTGGATCTACTGAGTGATTTAACCAAGGTCCAATGTGTTTTCAAGACTTTAAAGTTGGTAAAATTAGGATAAATAAACCCAGTTGTGCTTTAAGATCTCTGTTTGATTAATCATGTGTATGAAAAGATACTTAAGCTATCCTAGGGGCAATCAAGCACAACGCATGGAGTTTACTTTCACAAACATTTGAAATGTTTGAGGAGTATATTTGAAGTTTGATTGGGGCTTCATAACAATTATTATGAAACCCCCGAACTATGCCCAGACAGTGTGGCCTGCGCTTGTGAGCAATAGTTGTAGTTTTAGATTTAATTGGTGCTCTAAGTATAACCATGCTAAGTTGAAGTTTCGTATGAGTTGACACTGGTTTTTGTGTAAGGTTACACGGTAAGTTGGTGACCAAAATTCAAGAAGTTGACCTGTGAAAGCTGCAGATATAACAGATTTCGCGACGTTTAAAAAAGTCTAACCCTAACCTAACCGTCAATAAGATAGTTTTAGGTTAAATCTGGTTATGAACCAACCCAATCCAAATTATGTACGATCAAGAAGTTCGTTGAGGCTTCAGTGCTACTAGCTAGACTACGCACTACATAGGTACTCCAGAATTTTGGTCTTAATCTGGCAGCAAAAAGTCATCTGAAATTCCAACTTAGCCCATGTGAATTATTATTTTCTGTTTGCATTTTTTAACATTCCTAAATTTTGTTAATTACTAATTCGTTATAATTTTACTTTTGAACTGCCGTGGTCTTCAAGTGGACTTTGGGACCATTAAGGTTGTACTTTAATTTCTTAGTTATATTATAAGTGTAATTAAATAATTTTGTTTTATTTTATTTCTTCCGGTCAAGTTAAATAGGGTACATAATAACTTTTTTGCCAAAAAGCAAAATAATCGTCTACAGAGTTGTGTGTAAATGAAAGTCACAGGTATATTTATGTATTTATTATCAATAAAATGTACAAATGAGGACAAAAAAGTAAAAATACATTGATAGCAAAGGAAATCACACATGTTAATCCTAATTTAACAATCTGAACTGTCAACATTGTACAAATCCTACGGTGGTGACACTGTAAAGGCCATTGTGTCCATTGATTTTCAATAAGAGACTAAAAATGCAAATCTACATTGGTAGATTCTAAAAAAAACTATTTAGGAGAAAATGAGGACATCATTTTGCCTCTCTGTACATGTGAAATGTTATCACAGATTCGCAATTCCGGTGACACTAAAGGCCAATCCAATTTAACAAAAATTATGCATATAATTTTATTGCACTAATGTTGTGTTGTACAAAATGTGGCAAACTCTTAAATACTGCCGGTAGTCTAGGATTTTGTATCGATCATTGATGATCCAATCTAAAACAGGTATCTGTATTCCATACAAAGGCCATTAAATTAACATAATTTAATGCTTGTCTTCCCCTCTAGAAACCCTAGCTTCTAGATAACAAGCCTCGTCCCTTATCCTCGTCCTAAACTAGTCCCTACCGGTTTCTCGGCTTACCCTCCGCTGCCCTGTTGTTACCGGATATGAGACTGCTGCTGTAAGTCTGTAAAATGGCTAAAATCATTAACTATATAATTTCTTCTAAAATCCAAAAGGCTGTAGGTATCATAAACACAGCCTTTTATTACAATATACCGATTTATACGGTTTCAAAACGCATTTAGCGGAATTTCGTGCAGGAATAATGGGTTCCTCACACACATCCATACTAATATTATAAATGTGAAAGTGTGTTTGTTTGTTTATTTGTTTGTTTGTCCGGCTTTCACGTCGCAACGAAGCTATTAAATGGTATGGTTTTGTGTGTGGTGATAGTGAGGAGGGTGGAGAGTGACGTAGGCTACTTTTTACCGCGGTAAAACATCCCCATTTGAAGATATCGATGTTTTTTTATTTGCTCCAGTAAGTCCGTTTACGTACACTTTATCTGCGGTCAGCATTACCTCTGGTTCCTCTAAGTATCTTTTAATCGTGGAACTGTCACTATTCATCCACCACAAATGTGTCATGTATGTTGAACAACTCATTGTTAATTCCCTTTGACCATGCGGGCGGAGCCGCGGGTAAAAGCTAGTAATTAAGTATTACTACTTATTACTGAACTATACTTTACCTGAATCGAAGGATATCGAACCACAGACAGAGATTGTACACACAATAGTGTACTTACTACCACTTACGTAGTAACTATTTAGTAATCTGTGCGTGCGTACAACTTACCTGAGCTGATCTGACGTCTGGTTCAGCATCAAAGTTGTGTGTACGCAGAGACCGCTCCATGATTGATGTGCGCGAGCCTGTAACGAGTCTTGAGACCTCAAAGCGCTCATAGCCCTACGGCTTACGTCGATCGTACGTGATCGACCGAGCTAAGCAACATCGGGCGCGGTCAGTGTGTATAATATAACGTTGTGGCCAACCCTGTGTCGAATTTTCAAGCCAGCTTAAAAGATTCGATAAGGCTTAACGAGGCTTTACAACTGAAAACAATCGAGACATTTAACGTGCCCTCCGAAGCACGGAAACGCTCAAGAAATGCCGCTACGACAATATTAGCGATTGGTTGATAATGTTGACAGCCCAGTGGCTATATATCAAACTCACGTCTCCCTCGAGAGATCCGATTTAAGAAATTAAATGTCACCTGCTGTAACAAACCTCGTGAGGAAACCTGCATGCCTGATAGTTTCTTTAATGTTCTCGATGGCATGTGAAGTCTGCCAATCAGCACTTAGCCAGCGTGGTGGACTATGGCCTAACCCCTCTCATGCTGATAGGAGACCCGAGCCCAACAGTGGGACAGTGAAAGGGCTGTAGTAATGTTGTGATCACAGACTGATTTCCACACAAATAAATATTTCCTTGTCCTTTTAAAAGACAAATATCACTAAAAGATATAATTTGGAAACTTACGTTTTGAAGGCACTCTCAATTCAGGCTAGGATACAGAAAAAAATATGGAATTAGCAAAGTTGAATAATAATAATTATTTAAGATTACATATGGCTGTGACAATAACAATTAATTATCTCTGCTACAGTTCGCGGCGTGAAAGTCTAGCGCTGGACTAAATCCGGAGGGAATAATCTCGAGGGAAGTGCGGGCAACAGCTAGTATACCTACTAACTAGGTAGGTATATTAGTCTTCCACTGACAAGTAAGCATAAAGTCTACATACCATATCACCGAGGCTCGGTTTGTAGTATCGCGGGTTCAAATCTTTCTCGCTTTGCGTGTTAGGCATGAAAGCTGTAAAATATGGAAATATGGAAATTAATTTTACCTTGAATAAATCGAACGTAAGCATTTGTATTGCTGTATTCATGCTTTGCCCCTCAACTTTCCAATAAAACAGTGGGACAAAGGGTTGTGGTGACTGACTGACTGACATATCAACGCAGGGCCTAAACTATAAGAGTTAGAAACTTGAAATTTTGCACAGGGGTTCCTTTTATAGCGTAGGGGAGCACTAAGAAAGGATTTTTGAAAATTCGCCCCTAAGGGGGTAAAAAGGGGGTGCAAAGTTAGTATGAAACTATGCCGTTTTTGAAGTCAAGTGAGCAGTCCGAACGCGGGCAGACGTCGTTAATAGATCTAATTCCACGCGAGCGAAGCTGCGGGCGATAACCACAACCATATATTGTTTAACATAGCAGCGCCATCTATTGATTAATTACTCAATCCAGTCAACAGATATCGCTTAGATATCTGTTAAAATCGTTTGGAGTTAACAGATAATTGTGAATGTCAAATAATAGACAAATAATTTGCAATAAAATAATATTCTTCTTTCAAGTTGGATCAAACTGTACACGGTGTGCAAATTTAATTTAAAATCGGGTAAGTAGTTTAGAAGTCCATCGCGGACAAACAACGTGAAACGTGATTTATATATACAGTGTAAACTCTTTATAACGAATTTCAAGGGACCGAGCATTTTCTTTCGTTATAAAGAGTTTTCGTTATAGGGAGAGAAGAGAAAAAGTATACCAAATGTAACTAATTACAATTATTTCTAATTTTATTACTATCAATACAATAGATAAATTATTCTAAACACTTATATTCTGTTAACTTTGCCTGACGTGTTGGTTTACGACTGCTAATACACGATAGGTGACGATGGTGCGTTTAATAATTGAGACCAAATTTCCTACAGCCAATGTAATCTATGAATAGCACACGTGTTAAGGCAATTAACAATAACAAAAGCTAGATAGCTGTTTTTGACCTCAGGTATCTTTCTTAGAAATTGCGGCACCTCAAAAGATTAGTTTTGTTTTGTTTTAATATGTAGTTGATGTCTAAATATGAAGATATTTATTCGTAATAGAGAATGGCTGATGCGTTATAGAGAGTGAATTAATGTATGGGTTTTATGGTAAACCAACCAAATTGTACTAATTTCTACGTTATAGAGAGTTTATCGTTATAACGAACGACGTTATAAAGAGTTTACACTGTATATATATATGGGGGAATGACTCACACGGCCTCCTCCACACGGATTCTCGGTAGTTAACGCGTCGCCCGCGGCGGCGCTTGCCGCGCGCGCGCCGCGCGGTCGTCGCGCGGGAGTCGGACGACAGCTTGCGCGACACTCGGTGGTACAGGCAGCGAGACGACACGTTCGATATCTGTTCGCCAGGTTGATGAGAGTTATTTTTGTAACACGTAAAATATAGGGTTTATAGCAGACAAAAAAAGGTGCACTTAAGCTAAGAAACGTAAACACTTTTTTTTTTTTTTGTGTAAATAATTGCCAGATGGAGAAAAGTAAATAATGGCCAGTGTAAATAATTGCCAGATGGAGAAAAATTACCTACCCACGTTTCCCCTGGCTGTTTTTAATGGGTTTTTTATATAATAAAGTACTCTGTGGGTTTTTTTTGACAGCTTTAAACTACACTATGGTTGTTGACAGCTTTAAACTACACTATGGTTCTTGACAGCTATAAACTACACCATGGTTATTGGTTTTTGACAGCTTTAAAATACACTATGGTTTTTGACATCTGTATACTACACTGGTTTTTGACAGCTTTAAACTACACTGTGGTTTTTGACAGCTTTAAACTACACAATAGACTTCGGAAAAAAAATTATCTACTCGGTTTCACACTAAATTATTGATTGAAAAACTCGACTGAAAAAAGTTGTTCATCTCATTTGGAAAATAATTTGGGGACAGGGGGCCTCCACTCCTTTGTTGCCCGGGGCCTCCACACCTCTAAATCCGGCCTGTATGGGTGCTTTATACTACGACCGCTGGTTTTCAAACGACCCTGGCTTTCGTGTAGTCTTTTTGGAGTCTTCTCACAATCTCGTATTGAGCGTGCTCTTACCAGCTCGCACTGAGTGCTCTCACCATCTAATTTTTTTTTTTTTTAATTAATTTATTTTCCAATAAAAAGGTACATACATTTTTCACATATAAATTTCTGCCAAACTGTAGGCCAGTTTGTCGGCAGCCGGTATTTCACAGTTCTCGTGGACCTTTATTCTTATATTAATACGTTTATTTTATTATCTATTACTATCTATTAAGTCTTACTTTATACCTACCTTCCTATCTCATACATATCTCAATTAAGTTACTATATACCTACGTATTAATTTAACTTATTTCCTCTCTTTATTATATTACTTTTATTTTGTTACAATCTCATCAATCTCGCGTTGAGCTTGCCCTTACCAGCTCGCACTGAGTGTCATCCAGTTCGTCCTCCATGATGTCCAGCTCGTCCGTGTCCTTGGCGGGGATGATGAGCAGCGTGGTCTTCGGGCAGGACCCTGACACCACCAGCTCCGACGACTGGGGCAGGATGAGGCGGTGCGCTGTTCTGTGTGAGCGTTTGTGTTTTGTGTGTTTTGTTTAATGTTTTGTTTAATTTTTGAATAGACAAGTGGCAAAACGCTAGTAGAATAGAAGTAGAATAGATTAACAAATGTATGGGATTGACATTCGCTGACGACTAATTAGTCGATAGCGAATGTCAATCCCATACATTTGTTAATCTATTCTACTAGCGTTTCTGCCACTTGTCTAGGCCCCAAGGAAAGAAATTCATTCGAAAGCGCTAATTGGTTCATTAGCCGTATTATGTTCCACCGTAGGTATTATGTCCACCCGTATATGTTCCCCCTTATTATGTGGTAGCGTCCATAGCCCAATGGCTCGCGTCGATTCAATGTGATCGAAAGAGTTAAGCGACGACGGGCGCGGTCGGTTTGTGGATGGGTGACCGCTATAGGCAAAATTTCATGGACGCTACCGTGCTTCGGATGCACGTGAAGCCGTCGTTCCCGGTTGTTTTGGAATGAAGGAACGAATGTTGGAAACAGTCGTTAAGCTTTGTCGAAGACCTTCGGGTGGCTTGAGAACATTCGACACTGGGTTGGGCACTAACCCCTTCACCAATCCGCGTTGGAGCAGCTTGGTGGAGTATACTCTAGACCTCTCTCCGTCTGTGGGGGAGACCCGTGCCCAGCAGTGGGACGTCTATGGGTCAGGCATACGCAGGTGTCAGGTACAGTTTCGTGCCGCCAACAATACCTGGGGATGTAACACGGAGGCTGGAACACCTCCCGCGTCGCCATATCCTGGCAGATGCCGTCCAGGAGAACTATGTCTTCCATCAGCTCGTTCACGACAAACACCTGGGACGAACATTTGGTATTTTGGGAACATAGTAAAAACCTTAAAGTCTAGAAAAGCTAGTGAAAGACATTAAACATACTATACGGCATATTTGTTTGCTATGGCCTGTCCACTCGCAACACAGACGTAGGCCAACCGTGGGGGCACAGTATAGCGTAGTGGGGGTGTGTGAGAGTCAGTGTATGAGCGTTTATTTATTATTTACTAGTGGACGCCCCGCAGCTTCGCTCGCGTGGAATTAGACATAATAATAGATTAAAAAGTAGCCTACTTATGTCCTTCCTCAGGCTCTAGAAGACTATCTGTGTACCAAATTTCATTTAAATCGGATCAGTAGTTTTGGTGTGAAAGCGAGACAGACAAGAGTTACTTTCGCATTTATAATATTAGTATGGCTTTATTTATTTACTAGCTGCCTGCTGCTTCGCTCGCGTGAAATTTATATATAGTGTGTACCTATTGAAGAAATATTTAAATTGAGTTTTTATCCCGGAAGAAATTTATTAGGAAGTAAATGTCGTGATAAAGTGTATCCATACCTATATGTTAATCCAGGGTGTCAGCTACCTCCATACAAAATTGTATCTAAATTGGTCCAACCGTTTGAGCTAGAAGAAGTAACAAACAGACACACACAAATTTTGGCCTTTATAATATTAGTGTAATTCTTCACTCTAGCCCTCATGGACCTACTCTACCTTGAAGGCCTTCAGGCAGGGCACGAAGGCGTGCTCGAGGCGCATGCTGAGCCGCTCGCCCGCCCAGCCGTGGTACGCGGGCACGCTGGGCAACACCATCGCTGCTAGCTTGATACCAATCTCCCGCCACATCGCTGACTCTAGCCTGGGTTTGACAACATGACTTGGATACAGATGATATCGTCGGTACAAAAGTCAACCAGCCAAAGTGTCATTTTGGCAGTAAAATAAGTAGGTAAACTAATCTCACATAGAATTAGTTTACCTTTGTAGAATTTTTACTTTTTTCAGTCATGCAGAAAAACGATTTGTAATAACATTTATATTTGAAATGCCACAGATACACTATATTTTGCCACAGTATATATGTGTCAAGATATTGATGTCATGTAAAAACTGCCAAAATGACAATTTGGCTAGTTGACTTTTGTACCGACGGCCTTAGGCTCGCGTCGATTCAATGTGATCGAAAGTGTTAAGCAACGACGGGCGCGGTCGGTTTGTGGATGGGTGACCGCTCGTGGCAAAAAATTTCATGGACGCTACCGTGCTTCGGAGGGCACGTAAAGCCGTCGGTCCCGGTTGTTTTCAATCCTGGAAACAGTCGTTAAGCCTTATCTAAGACTTTCGGGTGGCTTGAGAATATTCGCGACACTGGGTTGGCCACTAACCCCTCCACCAATCCGCATTGGAGCAGCGTGGAGTATGCTCTAGACCTCCCGCAGCAGTGTCTGTGGGGGAGACCCGTGCCCAGCAGTGGGACGTCTATGGGTCGCAGCGATATAGCCTTAGGCCTTCTCGCGGTACTGATAAAATTTTATGAAACTTGAAATTGTTTTTATCTCTTTTTATAATAATAAGGATTTTTTGTGGCTGAGGCCGTGCCCAACGCTGGGACACTTTTGGGTTGTGGCTTCTACAGACCATTGATGGTGATGTTTTACCTAGACTACAGATGCTTACCCCATAATAGGATGCGGTGCGAGGTTAAAGGCTTCCTTGATGACAGGCATGGTGATGTAGTAGGCCTGGACCGCCGTGTCGCAGCGGACCGTGTAGCAGTACGGACGGTTGGTGAGAACCTGGAAGAGGCAACAATCACGCGTGTTATATACCAAGCAAGCAACAAGCACCTGTTGATAGTCCTGAGGGGGTATTTGGGAGAGCACAGTGAAAAGCATCTGACCGCTACATATGGTTTAATGCAAGTGACAACCCCAAGCACGCCAACAGCATTCTTAGTTCTCTCCACAGCATGTAGAGCGACTCTGAGTCTGCGAATGAGGCCGACGCTAAAGAACAACATTGGTCATACGAGCCAGGAAACTTACCCCAAGCACGCCAACAGCATTCCCCGACACGATATAATCCTGGCTCGGCTCGGAAAACTTGAGGTCGGTGAAAAACTCATAGTTGGGTATTCCCTCGTCGATGTCGAAGTCCGGCGGGATGTAGGTGGCCTCCAGCAGGCCCGACACCAGGATGTACAGGCCTTTGGGCTCGTCTCCTGGGGAGGGCACAATGTATTAGTCTCCCTTCTGTAGCCTCTTTCTTACAAGTAACACTAACAAGATGGACTCAAAACCCTCCATTTGTTAAAACACATAGGCATACTTGGCAGTATCTAGCTAACTACAGCCCATAGAAGTCCTGGGTTGTGTCCAGTCCCAACTGTTGGGCACGGGTTTTCCTCAGTCACAATTGCGGGAGGTCTACAGCATACTCCACCACGCTGCTCCAATGAGGATTGTTGGTGGGGGCTGGCAAACCCAGTGTCAAATGTTCTTAAGCCACCCAAAGCCAAGGCAACAAGGCTTAACGATTATTTTTACCATTGAAAACAAACGGGACTGAGGAAAAAATTACTCACCTCGAGAGATCAATATGTCGTTGAAATTATAATGAATGATTTCAGAGTTTTCAAGAAAGAAGTCTGCGACCCTTTCATTGTTTTGAAGCCACGACACGGCACGCAGTTGAGTCTGCAAAAATAATTGAGAGCAGCAAAAGATTTGTTAATTTGTAGGCTCCCTCTGTGTTCTACTGGCTTTACAATGGTGAGTTCTCTGGAACTTGAAGATGTCGCTATTTATCGACGACTGGATTTCTGGTGATTTCTGTACAAAACGGCTTGCGCAATCTTTTTGTAAATTGTGTGGTCTAGAGCATACTCCACCACGCTGCTACAGTGCGGGTTGGCGGAGCGGTTAGTGGCCAACCAATGTCATATGTTCTCAAGCAACACGAATATCTTTAACAAGGCTTAGCGATTATTTTTACCATTGAGACTTGAGAACTGGGGCTGACGGCGGTAC
The DNA here is from genome assembly GCA_944567765.1 of Carterocephalus palaemon. Taxonomy (NCBI): domain Eukaryota; kingdom Metazoa; phylum Arthropoda; class Insecta; order Lepidoptera; family Hesperiidae; genus Carterocephalus; species Carterocephalus palaemon. The sequence goes on from OX155663.1 coordinate 1,710,264, forward strand.
CGCGGTAGCACCTGGTCCACGCGTCTAATAAAACGAGCCCAAGAATAACCTCTGGGGAAGATGGCGCCACTAGGCTTCCTTTATGGCGACACAGCTGCACTTTCTCCTGGATTGCATTCACCAATGACTTGTATTCCATTTCGTCCAAGAAACCTAAAAAATGCGAACTGCATGTTGATAAAATCTTTTATTTGGTAAAAAAATTCACACAATACCTACAATACAAGTTGTTATTGATCTTCTTTAAGTGGCGAAGAACTCTCAAGCAGCCTGATTTCCACATGATGTTTTCTTCCAGTTACAGCAGCACATTCATGTTTTTAAAACGAACCTACTCCTAATTTAGACGAGTTTGGTATGTGCCACTGTGATTTGAAACCGAAACGTCTCGTGTGGCTGAATTTCAAAAAAACAACTGGCAGGTACTTTCCAACAAAGGTCCGCCATTTGCTGAGGGCGTCCTATTTCGCCATTGTTCGACACCTACTTATTGTGTACTAGTTTACCGCACGCCTTCACCCGCTTCAAATCGTTTTCCTTGCAGAATTACCTCTATCATCAAGGAATGGTTTCAAATATATTAAGTATAGCTTTCATCAAGGGCTACACCATGGAGGTTAGAGAGAAGAACGATCGCTGCAGAAAATAGTGTCCCAGAAATATGGACAAAATAAGTGACGCGCTGCGATCGCTAACTTACGTCTAAGTGGTACCAGTGGTACCGACACGAGTGGTTACCTTCCTCCTTAAGCTGCATGGCATCTAACAGCATGATGTTGAGGGTAGAGGTGGTGGCCTGGCGGGTCTTCACCGTGATGGCGGTCCACGGCCGGTCCCGCTGCAGCAGGCCCAGCTGCCGAGTCACCATCAGCCTGGTGGAACCACCATCAGATAAGCTACACCCTGTAGCTCACCACCCTGTCTTTGGCTAAGATTATATTTTTCACAATTGAAAATAGCCGGAACCGACAACTTACCGTGCCCTCCGAAGCACGGACACGCCCATGAAATTTAACAACCCTTAGACGTCCCACTGTTGGGCACGGGTCTCCCCCGGACACAGCTGCGGGAGGTCTAGAGCATACTCCACCACGCTGTTGCAATACGGATTGGTAGAGGGGTTACTTACCAACCCAGTGTCGAATGTTCTCAAGCCACCCGAAGGTCTTCGACAAGGCTTAGCGATTGTTGTTATCATTGAAAATAACCGGAACCGACGGCATAACGTACCCATAAAATTTATCACTAGCGGTCACCCATCCACAAACCGACCGCGCCCGTCGTTGCTTAACTCTGTCGATTACATTGAATCGACGCGGCCATTGGGCTCACTCTCTTTTATCTGTTCTGTGAGCTCATTAGCCAAAGCGTCCATTTGCTCGCGTCGAACGTATAATATGATAGGTACACCGAGTTAAGCATCGTCGGTCGATACGTGTGACCGTTAGCGGCATAATTTCATTGGCGCTTCCATACCCTCCTTAGTGTAGTGGTCGCAAGGGGGTGGAAAATCCCAATCATAATTTGCACAACCCGAGAATCGAACGCAGGACTTCGCAATGGCGCCAATAACCACCAGCCCAACGGCGCAAGCAAATCATATTTCACTATAAGCCCAACGAATTTATTTATTTAAATAAATAATTAATCTCACCTATCAGCATCTAGCACGGAGCTCAGTTGTTCTTGAATCTGAACGTTGTCCACTAGCTGCGGCAGCAGATTACTTACTTCTTGTTCTCCCGTCACGAATCCCTACACATATTTTCGGTTTTATTCATAAAAAAATAATAAATCTAATATATTCTAGCTATACATACTGTGTTTTGTCTTCTTTATTCAAACTAAATTCAGAATTTACAGAAAGTTACAAAATACTTCATAGCGATAATAGTTTTATCAATGGTTGTCACTGTAGCTAGGGACCAGAATAGTGCTATGGTAGCCCCTGCCTGTCGTAAGAGGAGACTAAAAGGGGGCTTCTGGGGTTGCGTGCGGTGAGAGGGGGAGCTCGAACCGTCCACCAAAAGGCGGTCTTAACGCTACTTACTCGAGTTGTCTATGAAAGATAGATTAGAGAAATTGGTCATACCAAAAGAAATTACACTAAACACTCCTTTCCCTATCGGTCGTGCAGCTTCTACAACCGCCATCTTCAATTGGTAGACCCTTTCAGGTGTCCGATAGGTGTTTACAAAAAAAGAGTATAAGAGCTATAATTAAATCTTTCATAGAGGTATTTAATAGAATTAGATTTTTATTTTTTATTTCTTTGTTATTGCATTTACTTGATAAGAGATGATATCTCTTTATGATTTGTATAATTTCTTTCTGTGTACATTTTATAAAGTATATTCTCGCTCTTAATTATTATTATAATTTAAACTAGGATATAATATCTGTAATAGTTATAAGTGGAAACTAAATGCGTCCATTATTTTTTGTATCATCTATGTGTTAATGTAACATTGTTTGTTTCCCAAATAAATAAAAATAAAATAATAAAAAAAAATTATAAAGAAGGGTGAACCGGAAAGAAACGGGGTGGGTGTATAATGAAGGGTGAACCGGGGAGTTTGTTTGATGTCTAAAAATTAAAGGGTAGTTACAAATAGCTCTAACCTTTCCTACATCATATCCAAAGGCCAGTTGCTTGTCAATCATCCTGTCTATGTACGCCATTATTTTCGGCACGGACACCCTGAAACAGTGGTCCTTTGAGCCGAATAAAATTATATAGCACTTAACATTGGTCAATTATTTTTTTTATAATTATTATATTATTAAATATTATTTATTAATTAATAGCGGTAACAGCCCAGTGGTCATCGAACTCGCCTCTCACTAGAGCGGTCCGTGTTCAGCACAAGCGGCGCGCACCAATGACTTTTCTAAGTTATGTGCGATTTAAGAAATTATATGTCACTTGCTGTTACAGTGAAGGACACATCGTGAGGAAACCTGCATGCCTGAGAGTTTTTCATAAGCAACGTCTAATATATGGAAAATTACGTAACGTTCTGTAAAATATTATTTCGTAACGCACATAATACTTAGAGCACTATTTATAAAGTTGCAATTTCATTGACACAATAAATGTAACTACATAATATGATTGCGAACTAGGGTATCGAATTTCGGAGTTTATTAGGGTCGGCAAAAGTTGAATAGCCTACTGGCGGAAAATTTGTAAATCCGCCACTGGTTGTCGGTCCTCCTGAAGGCAGCCCATTGCAACTTCAGCTTGTTAGCTTTAAGAGCTATGTCGGTGACTTGACTTTCGCCTTCCGTGTCCTAGATCAGAAAGTATATACCTGGCTAATTTACAGAGTCGTAAAAACCGAAGCATTCTTAACAATTTCGTCGCGGTCAGTACACTCGAGTTCAAGTTACGCCATTTATCCCATTGAGTGAATGCATCTATTACGTCCAAAGCTAAATCTGGAAAAAGAAAGAAAAAAGGAACACGCTGTACAATGATGGAATCACCTGCCTCCCCCATATCCATTGTGCTCCGTCCTTGCCCAGTTTTAAGAAACAGGTAATGGAATTTTACCTTAACCGGAATGGTTACACCCAATCAAGCTTTGTCTTCCAACAGGTACATACCAATAAATAAATAAATAAATAAATAAATATCTTGGACATTCTCACACACGGCCATCTGACCCCAAAGTAGGCGCGAGCCTGTGTTATGGGTGTCAGAGACTGATACACATACATAGATATTTTTAAATACATACTTAAATAGATAATATTGACATCCAGACACAGAACAAATACAAGTGTTCGTCACACGAATATTTGTCCTGAGTGGGATTCGAACCCACGACCTTTGGCGCAACAGACAGGGTCACTACCGATTGCGCCAACGGGCCTGTCATTATTTATTCATAATTATTTATTTATTTCATTTTAATGCATACATGCAATATCTTTACATATATATTTCTTGTGTACGTGTGTATGTCCCTGAACTCCTCTTAACGGCTGGACGGATGTTGATGAAATTTTTTGTGTGTGTTCAAGGGGATTCGAGAATGGTTTAGATTCACAATTTGGTCCACTATATTTTAACCGTCGTTCATTGACGTGAAGTCATTTACTTGAAGTGTCGCGTCACTTTGACATTTATATGGCAGAACAACGTTTGCGGGGTTCAGTGTCATACACACGTACACAAGAAATATATACATAAAGATAGGTTGGCTCCAGCCATAGATTTTTACATGAAAGGAAGGAGTAAGAACTAACCGACTGTCGCGATGACAATGATACAGAAATCGAGCTTGTTCCAATGTGACTTGAAGTACCCAATAACAGTGAACGCCAGCATTTTGATCACCATCTCCAGCACGTATATTATGAAGAAAAACCTGGAGGAAAGAGAGGAAATGGCACCAAGACTGATAAAATAACGGTTACAATTCTGGGTGCCGAGAATATCTGGGTCCATAGCCCAATGGCTCGCGTTGATTCAATGTGATCGAAACAGTTAAGCAACGACGGGCCGTCCGTGGATGTGTGGAACAACCAGTGGCAACATTTCATGGCCATTTCAACGCCACAAGCATACATAACATCACGCTTGTATTTCTCCGAAGGGGTGGACAGATGTGTGTAGTACATCCACTTTTCACCAGCTATGTTCACCACGGACCATAACTACCTACTAACCTAACTGTCTACCCCGGGATTTGAATCCATGGCAATCAAAGATACTGTCCACCGCACTACACATTCCACCAAATTTGACAGAACCACTCACAGATTAAGCGACTTGACAGTGATCATCAGGGTCCTGGACACGGGCGCTCTCGTCGCCACCTCCAGGAGGATGACTGGAGTGTTGCACAGGATCATTAGGTAGATGAACCCGTCGAACCAGACGCTGGTGACCAGCCGGTAGCAGTGCTGCCGCCAGGGGTGGCGGGGGACTTGGGCGTTGGCTGCTTCAGGGGTCATCATGTTGACCAGCTTGCGACGGAGCCAGACCGCGTGCGCCTTTAAATGTATATAGGTTTAAGGCTAGTTTTAGCATGGCTGTGAAATGGTTGCTCTACGAACAGGTTATCTAATGTGTAAATAAAAAAAAGCTACATGACAAGAGTACAAACATTTAGCAGCGATATCTGGCCCGGCTGGGATTCAACCAGGGACCAGCGATTAGGCAGTTAGGGTCACGCCATGGAGTCGTCAATGTTGTCATTTTGTTTTATTTTTTTTTTGTTTTTTGTATTTCTAGCACTATGACAAACTTATACCTATACATGACGAATAAAACATTTGAATTTGAATTTGAAAATATAATCTATACTAATATTATAAAGGGGAAAGATTTGTTTTTAATATTTTCACACAAAAACTACTGGACCGATTTCAAAAATTCTTTCACCACTATAAAGCTGCGTCTTCACTGAGTGACATAGGTGTAAACGAAACTATTGATATGTCTAATTCCACGCGAGCGAAGCTCCGGGCGTCCACTAGTTGGAAATAAAGTACGTCAATCGTGCTTTCTCATAACAAACACTAAACCTTAGGGCTCCACAAAGTCCCCAATTGATCCAAGTTGACCCTGCCGTTCAGTGAATCGGCTGCCACTTCCACAGCTTGCACGAGGGTCCGGACACCATCCTTGCTGATCTTGCCATGCTCATACTGCCGCCAGTAGGATATCTTCATGGCTTTTAACACACGCTGATTTGCTTCCCTACCGACAAGGGAAACTGTTTGAATCCCGAAAGATCATTAGGACGGCATTCCCTGCAGCGGATGGAGGTGTCCCAGAAAACATAAATCTACCTAAATGAAAATAAGACCTGAGACACAGCTTTTTCCGTTTCCTGCCAAGAAACAAGGGGAGGAAAGGCTGTGCTGGAGGAAAAAAAGTGCTGATCGTACGAACGTGTGCGCACGACCCTACAACGTGCTGTATGTAGACCGCACGACGCGCGTCGGGGCGTTCGGGCGGATTGCTAATGCGCTGTGAAGAGTAGGATTGAAAGGAAAAGTTCGTTGTGGTACCTACGTGGCAAACAGACCATAAAAAATGTCACAGATGTCATTTTTAAGTAATACGTGGTATGAAGTGATGGAATGGAGGTTAAGGTGCAGTTACCTCATCATCTCGGCAAACTCCTTCTTCGTAGGCTCATTTGGTATCTCCCGCTCGCAGTCGGGACAAGTGGTGTACCGGTAGCCCATGTATGTTTCGTCGTCGCTGTCTTCGTCGCGACCTGACATCTGGATCTGGTATGGATGCTTGATCGTCGTACCTTGGTGGCAAGAAGGTAGGAGAAAGATGGATGCAAAATATAGGCAAGTTCAAGGTAAATTCTTTGTACAATATGAACCCTAAAAAGGCATGACATTCGAATGCACAAAGCATTCGAATGTCATGCCACGTACATACAATACTTTGGTTCTTATTTTTTCTGTAGGTAATGTAACTTTTTCCGTAGGTAATGTGTCCTTTGTCTTTTTGTGCAGACGTCAGAAACACAGGAGATATCACTAGGTATATTGTGAAGAACTGGTCTAAATGGTCTCGCAGGAGAGGCTTATATGACAGGATTTGGTTTGGCAGATAAATCGTCCAAAGGTTTTGCTGTCCCGCCCAAGGTTATCGATCTTAACCTAATAAGGAAATGGAATTTTAATGGATGGAGAAGTCACCTTCTTGTACCAGATCCCAATTGGCATCAGCGAGAAACTTATCCATCTTCAGCATAGATATACATCTGTCTCTGGTCAGCATGACGCGCTTGACACAGTTGGTCATGTTGGCTTTCTTCGCCAAGGATATTTCAGCTAAGCCAAGCACCTTCAGGACCTTGTGCATGGTCGTGGCATTGATCAGCAGGGAGAGTAAGACCAGGCCAGCAGTTTGTATTATGAATATCTGTAGAAAGTTGAAAGATTAGAGATCTAATATTATTTTTAGCTTGCATTACACGACACAGCGTGGTACAATCAGCTATTGAAAGTACCAACAGATAATAATTATGTTGTGAGAGATTGAATCTTTTGAATACATGTGTGGTGATAAACCACTTTGGTTTGACTTGGCTTTAAACCACATAGGCTGCCGCGCGATCTCAAAACAAAATCTGGTAGGTACATACCTACCAAGTACCTAGAAATAAATCTATTCCAACATACAGATTGAAAAACTGCGGAGCAAAACTCGATGCTGCAGGCCTCAATGATAGTGTGCGATCTGGATGAATGCATCTTTTATAATTATGACGATCATCGCCACCGCTTCCTGATACCTCCCACAGTAGAGCTACTAGCTACCTAGCTAATTATATAAATTGTATTTAATCTTGTAAAGATTCAACTCACCTCACCAGCCTTCGATTCCCCCATATCGTCGCTCAACGGCGTCTGAAGAACAATCAACGCCAAACACAGCGACAATGGCCCGCGGAGGCCTCCCCACACACACGCCATTGTGTGTTGCCACGTCATGCCGTATCCCACCACCCTCAGTAACGGCATCATCGCCCAGTACACCAGCAACCTCGAACAGTACACTGTCGTATACGTCACGAATATTAAGGTCACCTGCCGGACAGTTATCACAAAGCTCACCTTCTCGAATATTACTACCCCGACCATAGTGAAAACCAAGGTGTTCGCGATATGTGAAAGGATATTCCAACAGCTTGACGCAACTTGTTCCACCTCTCCTACCATTGTCGACTTGGTTTTGCTGACCATCACGCCAGCTATGACGGTACCGAGCAGTCCAGAGACGTAGAATAACTTTTCACCGAGGTAAAACGTTAGGTACGCCCCAGCGAGAGTCACAGTAACAGCGCACAAAGTGTCGTAATATGTCAAGGAAACCAGGGTAGCTGTTATCTTCCCCGTAACGATGCCTAAAAGACTTCCCCCTCCAGCGTAGCGAAGGAGCAACAAGGCTATCTGAGACGGCTCCGTCACGGCATACGCCAGATATCCGAAGACCGCCGTGAACTCTATCATGACCGTCGAATCTCCTATCAGACCCTCACCCTGTAGAAGCACACTGACATATTTCCCCTTAGAAAGTTCTCTTAACTGCCTCACAACTTCTACAGGATATATTGGAGAGCAGACGATCCCAAAGAGCAGTGCCATTCCGAAACTCCAAGACGGTTCTATCAAGTGATAAGCCATGAATCCTACTATCAGGGCAGTGAGCAATGCTCCAGGTACTGCCACTAGGAATATTTGGGGGAAACTTTTCCAAAAGGCATGAGAATCTACTGTATAGGAAGTGGTGAAGATGATGATAGGTAAAAAACCTAGGAGTAACCAGTCGACGTCGATATGACAGACTTGGACGAACGGTCTAAAGTCAGGGAAAGTGTGAGCACAAAATCCAGCCAATCCTCCAAGTGAAAACATGATAACCCTGTAGGGTACACACATACTGGTCCACAGCATTACCGTCCTGACTATGACTCCCGTGATTATTGTGAAGAATATAAAGAGTATCGGCAGGGAATTTGGATAGGAAAGCGTTGGGCGGTGAGGGTCATCGAAGACGATTGGTGTGGTGTTGGTGCGAGATACATTTGCGTACACTTGGGGTAGAATTGTTGATAAATAAATGATCTTTGATGTTGATAACATTTTGTGACATTGAGTAGAAGGCGCGGCCGCGTAGAAATGCGAAGCTATCGATGCGTTCCTATTTGAATCAAAAAGATTTACACAACATAACATCACGGCTTTATTTTCCCGACGGGGTATGCAGAGATGTGTAAGTACACCCATATTTCACCAGTTATGTTTATACGTGTAATAGGTGGTGAGCCTATTGCCATACACCGGGCACAAAACCAGACTCCGAGATGCTACTGGGCATTACAAGTTAGAAAAATCAAATAGTTGTTGCCCAATCCAGGGATCGAATCCAGGACCTTTAGCTTAGCAGTCTTTCGCTTTCGCTTTCGACCCCTAGACCAGGGGTCGGCAACCGGCGGCTCGCGAGCCAAATACGTCTCTTTGGATGTTTAGAGGTTCTTCTCTCTAGCAATGAAACTCGTGATCTCTGATTGTCGAATGAATAATTTATTGCTAAAAACCCCTATTTATATTTACAATTCCCTACGTACAATAATACACTATTTAAAATACTAATTTACAATCGAACGTCCAATGAGAATTCGCCGCAGGGCGATGCCGCGCGCGGGGCGCGGGGTCCGCGGGGAATTAATAAATACAAGCGGCGCGCAGATCGCAGATTTAGTGTTCGCCTCGCACCGCCGCCGAAACGTCGAGATGCTCCGCCGCCGGTGCGCCGTGTGTCGCAGCTCGCGTGTTCTTCCTCGAAGACTGAAAAAGGAAACTGGTGCTCTGCTTGATCTGCCTGCGCGTGCTTCGTGTTAAAAACCGCTTTTCTCAAAGCGAATCGGGCGGCCGGCGTATGCACGTCAAAACGTCCTTTTCAGGACGCTTCTTCTTGTTTCTATCACCGACGTCTGTTACGTTGAAGTGCTGCGTCCGTGCCTCCCATGTTTCTATAGACATACGTCATATATGTACCAACGCCTTTTTCAAGGCGATTGCGTCACTGTTTCTATTAACGACGTAGTCGGTAACTGGTAACTGGTTCGGTTCTTGAGGTACTCTTGAGGTTCTCGAAGGTATTTGGAGGTAAGGTACTGGTAAGGTGTTGAACCACTACAGCACTCCCCTCTAAGCGAAGCGTACGTTGGGTTTCACAGCACGGCCGGACTTCGTCACGTAAGCGTAGGTATCTTGCGGTTGCGATGTCCTTGAGTTCGATGACCGCGGCTCGCCGGCGACGCTCGATGTTTTTGTTTCGGTAGGTACTTGCTGTGTCGTGCATGTTGACGTAGGTCCTTCGTTAAGTAGATGCGCTGGCTTGAGTCTGTCTATTGAGACAACTGTAGTTCGAAGTGGCATCTGTATAGTGAAATGCTTGCTGTCACGATGAATCACTTTGAACGGGCCGTCGTACGGAGGGGTCAATGGACTTCGCACGGTGTCATTTCGCACGAACACATGTGTACACGTCGCTAAGTCCTTGTATACAAATGTACTTCTGTTGTTGGAATGAGACTTGCTGCTAGGTGATAACGTCGACATTGTTTCAGTTAGCTTCCGCACGAATTCTGCGTCTTCATTTTTCGGCTGTGTAGGCACGAAGAAATCCGACGGTATTCTGAGTGTCGATCCGTAGGTACTCAGGGCTGGGCTCAGCTGTGTGTCTTCTCGTAGCGCAGTGCGCAGGCCAAGTAAAACTGTAGGTATTTCTTCGCTCCAGTGTGATCCGGCGTTTCGCGCCATAAGCGCGGACTTCAATGTTCGATGCCATCGTTCAACTTGACCATTAGCTTGCGGATGGTAGGCAGTCGTACGTATTCTTGTTATGCCGAATTTCTTCATAAGTAGATTGAATAATGACGATTCGAACTGACGACCTTGATCCGTGGTCACTCGTAACGGGCAACCGAATCGCGTTATCCATCCTTCGTAGATTGCTTGTGCGACAGTGTCGGCGGTGACGTCACGTACAGGAATTGCTTCTGGCCATTTCGTGCATCGATCGATCATCGTTACTAGGTATCTGTAGTCGTTAGAGGGCGGCAGTGGTCCGACGATGTCAACGTGAATATGTTCGAAACGCGATGATTTTTGAAACTCGCCGAGCGGGCTGATTACGTGTCGTTGAACTTTCCCGCGCTGGCAACCGATGCATGATTTCGCCCACATACCGACTTCTTTGTTCATATTCGGCCAGAAAAACTTCGTAGACATTATTCTTCGTGTTGTTCGTACACCCGGATGACTTAGATCGTGTTGCGCTTTGAATGCTATCATACGATAAGTCGCTGGTAGGTATGGACGAACGTTTCCGGTCGATGTTTCGCATATGATGGGCCGTTGACCTCCGGGCAATGTGATAGGCGCGAACTTGAGACTTGGGTTTGACATGCAGATCTTCAATTCTTCATTATTCTCTTGATCTTGAGCGAGTTGATTGTAATCGATCGTGGAGTGCGATAAATCGATTTCTTCGATGCGTGATAAGGCGTCAGCTGCTTCGTTCTTGTCACCGTGAATGTATTGAATCTTCGTACAGAATTGACTAATGAAATGCAGCTGGCGTTCTCGTCGTGGTGTGTCGCTGCTACTCGGAGTTCGCGTAAGGGCACTCGTTAATGGTTTGTGATCGGTGAATATTGTTAAGTCGCAGCCTTCTATCAGTCGTCGTAGGTGTTGAACAGCGGTGTACATAGCTAATAATTCGCGATCGTACACGCTGTAGCGTCGCTGCGTCTCGCTCATAGTCTTCGAGTAGAATGCCAGTGGTCTCCACACGTCGTTTATTTTCTGTTGTAGAACCGCGCCGATGCTAGTACTTGAAGCGTCGGTGAATAAGCATAGCGGCGCGTTAGGTACCGGATGCGTTAGGGTTGTCGCCTCGAGTATGCTTTGGCGGCATTTCTCAAAGGCTTGCTCTGCTGCTTGCGTCCATTGGATTGGAGTTTTATCATTCTTCTTACTGTTATGTAAGTACTTATTTAATTCATGTTGGAATTCGGCTTGACGAGGTAAACAGCTTCGGTAAAAGTTTAACATTCCCAAAAATCTTCTTAGTTCTTGAACTGTTTGTGGTTTGGGATATTCGACTATGGCTTTTATTCTTTCTTGAGTGGGCTTGATTCCTTCTGATGAAACTTCGTATCCGAGGAACTCGATGGTTTTCTTGTCAAACTCGCACTTGTCGATGTTAAGACTGACGCCGTAGGTATTTAGGCGTTCGAGTACTTGTTCTAAGTGGCGGCGGTGTTCTTCTTTGTTTCTCGAGTGTATGAGCAGATCATCGACGAAACAAAATACGATGTCGTCAAGGCCTCGTAGGACCTCATGCATGAAGCGTTGGAAGGTCTGGCTTGAATTTCTCAAGCCTAATGTCATTTTGGTCCAAGAGAATAAGCCAAAGGGCGTAATGATTGCTGTCTTCTGAGCATCTTGTTCTTCGATAGGAATCCAGTAATATGCCATCTTCAAGTCGAGTTTGGAGAATATTTTCTTTCCGTGGAGTTGGTAAGTGAAGTCTTGAATTCGTGGAATGGGGTATCGGTCGGGAACGGTGACGGCATTGAGTCTTCTGTAATCGCCACATATTCGAAGTGATCCATCTTTCTTTGTCACAATGTGAAGTGGACTCGCCCATGGACTGTTTGACGGTTTGCATATTCCCATCTCGATCATACGTTCGAATTCAAGTTTCGCTGCTTGATATTTGTCGGGCGGTAGAGGGCGCGCACGTGAGTAGATCGGTGGCCCCGTTGTCTCGATGTGATGTGTGACGTCATGTTTGGCTGGAGTCTTGAGTGACATTGGTCGAAGTACATCTGGATATTTCTTCAGCAGGTCGTGATGAGTGTGATCGCGGTTGATAGTGGAGATTGATTCTTCATTGCTGTTTATCTTGACGGCGTTCACACTAAGCTCTGTTACCCGGTCGATGAGTTTTCTTCGGTGTAAGTCGACTAATAGTTTGTGCTGAGCCAGGAAGTCAGCACCCAGTATCGAAGTCTTCACATTGGCAACGACGAAAGTCCACTTGAAACTTCTTCGTAGTCCTAGGTTGAGTTCGAGTGTGCGCTCTCCGTAGGTACGAATTTCGGTTCCGTTTGCCGCGTAAAGTTTGTAGCCTGTATTATCCGCCGGTTTTAAGTTGTTCTGGTTTCGCGCGGCTAATACCGATATGTCAGCTCCCGTGTCGACAAGAAATTTCTCTCTGTTGTTGAAGTCGGTTACACATAGGCGGTGGCTAGGTTGGTTTACATCGATTCCCGCCACTATCGATGTACTTTCTAGTTTTCCCGCTTCTCCTTAGCACACGGCGATTCACATCTTCGTGCTTCGTTGCCGAATCGGTAATGATAACGGCATAACCAGTCGGGATCGCCGGGCTTGCGTGAATTATTATTATTACGCTGTCTTGATAGCGAGCGCGAGCGGCTACGATGCGATGAGTTTTGGCGGGAACGGTGCTGCGACGCAAATTGATGTTGGCGGAGTTCGGCGACTTCGAGTGATAGCTTCTCTATTTGTTTCGTCAGCATACTGATTTGTAGATTCGATATTGCGTTCAACTGCATCTCGTTGACTGCTGGACTTGCTGACGGAGGACTTGCTGTGGAGACTGCGGCGACTGTAGTGGCTTCGAAATGCTCCATCATCTTGTCGGCCATTGCGGCTAATACATCGAGCGACGACTCGGTGTTGACTGATAGCACGGCGCGTACTTGAGTGGGCAGCTGGTTGAGCCACATGACCTTGAGCGCTTCATCTGGTAGTAGCTTGCCGCTGAGATCTCGCATTCTACGCAGCAGCTGGCTTGGCTTGTTGTCGCCGAGTTCGAGACCGCTGAGTAATTTCTGTAACTGCCGGTGATCTGATTCTTGGTACGTGGAGATTAGTCTGTCCTTGAGCTTGGTGTACTTGCCGGTAGCCGGTGGATGTAATATGATGTCTCCGATTTGTTCAAGGTCGCTGTTGCCGAGTAGCGGGACGACGAGGTTGAATTTCTGCTCTTCACTTATATTGCTGGCAGCGACAGCAGCTTCAAATTGAGCGAACCATAACCGAGGATTTTGGCGCCAGAATGGTGGTAGACGTGCCGGTAGGGATACTGCTTGTACTTCGCTTTTGATCGTTGTGACGTCCTCAGCATCCTTAAAATCCTCGGGATTCTTCGTCATGATGATCACGGTTTCTTTCTTCCAATTTTCTATTTTTCCAAAAAAAATTTTTTCTTGCAGGGGTTCGAGGGATTCAGTCTTCCAGTTCGTGTTCTTCTTAGTATCAGCGTAGGTCACCAATTTAGAGGTTCTTCTCTCTAGCAATGAAACTCGTGATCTCTGATTGTCGAATGAATAATTTATTGCTAAAAACCCCTATTTATATTTACAATTCCCTACGTACAATAATACACTATTTAAAATACTAATTTACAATCGAACGTCCAATGAGAATTCGCCGCAGGGCGATGCCGCGCGCGGGGCGCGGGGTCCGCGGGGAATTAATAAATACAAGCGGCGCGCAGATCGCAGATTTAGTGTTCGCCTCGCACCGCCGCCGAAACGTCGAGATGCTCCGCCGCCGGTGCGCCGTGTGTCGCAGCTCGCGTGTTCTTCCTCGAAGACTGAAAAAGGAAACTGGTGCTCTGCTTGATCTGCCTGCGCGTGCTTCGTGTTAAAAACCGCTTTTCTCAAAGCGAATCGGGCGGCCGGCGTCTGCACGTCAAAACGTCCTTTTCAGGACGCTTCTTCTTGTTTCTATCACCGACGTCTGTTACGTTGAAGTGCTGCGTCCGTGCCTCCCATGTTTCTATAGACATACGTCATATATGTACCAACGCCTTTTTCAAGGCGATTGCGTCACTGTTTCTATTAACGACGTAGTCGGTAACTGGTAACTGGTTCGGTTCTTGAGGTACTCTTGAGGTTCTCGAAGGTATTTGGAGGTAAGGTACTGGTAAGGTGTTGAACCACTACAGATGTGAAGCTGTGGCTCTTTAGTTCGATACGCAAGTATGAATAGATATTTTTCTTATGAATAAATAGATTAGATATTTATTTTTTCAAAAAACTTTTATGCAAATATTATTATTATTTTTGTTGACAAGAATTTTTTGTGGCTCTTTAAAATCATTGAAATTTTGTAAATTGTAATTTTTGACTCTTCCGACTCAAAAGGTTGCCGACGCCTGCCAATGAACATAAAAAATTTCGGATGGTTTAGAGGTGGTTCATACGCTATATGGAAACTATACAGGATGTATTTATATTCATGGCATATCTATTACCTGTACATTAAATAATTGTTTTTGATTTATTGAAACTAAAAATTCAAAAGTTTATTGAAACTAAAAATTGCTCTATAAACATTTAATTGGTTTTAATTGTTATGAATATAAAATCCTTATCCACTAATTATATGTAGTCATCTTATAAAAACTTAATAGGATCTTTAGGCCATTGTGTTTTATTTTCTATTACTGGCAGAATCAGAAAACTTAAATAACTAAAATTACAATCTTATATTTTAAAAAAAATGAGTCCAGTGTTGCCAAGCCCAGACAGTAATGGATTTGGTTTTAAATCGCTTCTAATCTTTCTTCTAATCATATATTCTTTGGAAACAATAATCTCACACCATTCTTTCCACTAGGTGTTTTGTACGGAGAAAATTTCTGTGGAGTCTTTCTAGGTGATCTTCTTGGAGAATTCTCTGGACTCGGAGACCGGAACATAACATCTTTCCTGGGCGATAACAAGTAATCCTTCCTTGGAGTGTGATGTTTTGATGACTCAGTAGTTTGTGAGACAATGTCCATAGGAGGAAACAGTAAGTTAATTTTGTTAAAGTTAAAACTACTCTTCCTCGGAGATGTCCTTACATTATTCTTAGCCGGAGATGGACATTGTTTTTTTCTCGGTGATATCTGTTGATTTTCCTTACTATTCTTTATTTTAATCTGTTCAGATTTCTTCAGTTCCTCATAAGCTGCTTCAAGCATTCTCTTCTTCCAATCCTCGTATGATTCTGTCTGGGGTTCTGATGATATTTCTTCGGTAGGGCACTTCTCAACTTCATTATTCTCAGTTGCCGTATCTGAAAATAATTTGTCTTTCAAGCGTAGTATAAGTCAGCCTAGCCTTTCGGCGAAATACGGGCACGATGTTACGTTATGGTGTGAACATGTAAAACCCAAAATTGAATGGATTGATGGAACAAGTAGATTGTAAAGTTAGAAGGCAAAGAAGAATTTGGTTTGATATTATGACTAATATTAGTGTTAAAAGTGTAAGTTACATGTGTAAAGATCTATGAATTACTTACAAGTTTTACCAAAAAAATAATGCTATAAATATCAAAGCTTAGTTAGTTAGTTTTATCATAAATTTTTTCTACTTTATTTTAATGAAAGAATAACTTGTGTGTCATTTCGAAAGTTCGATGCACAGTATTTTAACTTATTTCATACAATTCAACGCGCGTGGACACCCGCAGCTTTGCTCGCATGGAATTAGACATAACAATAGTTTCGTTTACACCTAGTAATATTATATAGCCTATGTCACTCAGTGAAGATGCAGCTTTCTAATGGTGAAATACTTTTTAAAATCGGTCCAGTAGTTTTTGTGTGCTAACATTACAAACAAATCTTTCCTCTTTATAATTTACCGCAACTTTTCCCCACCCAACCAGGGTTTGTCTGGTAGAAAATGCCATAAGGCATTAAGTCCGCCTATTGTATATCTCTTTAGTGGTGTCAATAAAGTTGAATAAATAAATAAATAAAAATAAATATTAGTAGTATTAGTTAAATATTATAGATATTCATGTTATCTATAAATATCTGACCTTCTACGACAGTTTTAGCCGGACGTCCCTTCTTCTTAGCCCTGGCGAAGTTGGCGTCGACCAGCTTGGCCCAGTCCGCTTCCAGCTTGCCCCACTGAGCAGGCCTCAACCTGCTTGTCTCTATTAGCTTGCTCCTTTTCACTTTCACCTTATTGATCCTGAAGATTAAGAGGATATGAGTCGACACTTTTTCCATACAAACGTAGTCCCCTGTTTCCTCCTAGGATAAAGAAGTTACAGAATAAAAAAAAATACCATACGATTTATACGTACCTCTGCCATGCCTGTACGTTTTGTTTTTTTTTTCATAATTTGCATAATAGAAGAGAAAAAAAATCTTTTAAAAACAAAAAAATCGACTTTTTTTACATACATTTTCAAACATTAAGCAAACTGGTAATTACTAACATATCCCAAAAAAGCAAAACGTACGGGCATAGCTTAGACCCTGTTCTACATTTTAACTGAAAGAAATATTGAAATCGGTCTAGATTTCGAGGAGGAAACAGGGGATTACGAAAGGACGATTTTCTTAATTTTACGTAGGTAAAATCAGTTCGAGACTGCACTTCTCTCTATCGCACGCTAAGGGGTAAGGTTGGGGGTCAGCGCGACGGCAATATTTTTGGTAAAAACCTATTCTTCAAAAGTGACGGTCGACTGGTGTGCTCTTAAATGCGCATTTCCAAGGTTATGTTAATAAAGCACAAAAAGCTATGGCTCGGGACGACCGTACATGATCGAGCGAATTATATGGATGTATGGATGTCAATATTATCTATTTAAGTATGTATTTAAAAATATCTATGTATGTATATCAGTCTCTGACACCCATATCACAGGCTCGCGCCTACTTTGGGGTCAGATGGCCGTGTGTGAGAATGTCCAAGATATTTATTTATTTATTTATTTAAGCAACGTCGGGCGCGGTCGGTATGTGGATGGGTGAATGCTTGTGTGAAAATTTTATCGGCGTTAGTTGTTAAACAATCGACAAGCTTTGTCGACATTCGGGTGGGTGGAGAACATTCGACGCTGGGAATGACAGCATTTCGTGAGACTTCAAAGGCGGTGAGCCCACTGTGAGTAGTTCTACTGTCCCATTAATGTAAGACATTATTATTTGAAACCTATTCTGTTCCCCGGGGCAGTACCACCGCCCGCCACGGTACCTAGTACCATTTCTGCCGTGTAGTAATTGTTTTTAAAGCAATTGTGGTCCGGTTAGAAAGGTGTGGGTTCCGGTTACACTTCTTTAGATGCGACCATCTTAGTCCTCAAGGGTAGCAACACATCTGTGACTGATTTGAAACGAGACTCTTACTAACAAGTACTAACTGGACAATTACTAACACCAACTTACAGGACTAACTATCACTAACAGTCCCCAGTCCTCAAACCCACTAACGAACTGACCAACTAATGTTCTTATTAACTCTCACTACTAACTGGACTACTTGAGTCTTGTCCAAAGTCAGTCACAGTTGTCATGGGCGGTAGCGGATTGGTGGTGTTGCAAGCACGCGTTTGCTATCTTGTATCCATAAAAAAATTGTTACCTTAAAAAGTATACTAACCTGCAAGCTTGGTAAACAGCCATGCAGACGTACTGCGGTAGATTTAAATCAATTTCCTGAAATATAAAAAAAAACTCATTTCAATAACAAGGAAAAAATCACGTTCGTACGACTTGGGTTAGTAACACGATTGTCGGAAATGTTTAGGCCAGCAGAAGGCTTCTGACTTACTATCTTAATTTGTTTAGTTTGCAGTGTTCAAAACATTTTTTCTTCTCCTTTTATTCATACATTTCCGTTCATATATCATCCATCAATTAGCCTTTAAGAGTCCACTGCTGGACATAGGCCAGCCTCAACGACGGTACTCCGCTAACATCTTTATTTTACATGAACGACCTGAGCTGTTTCCACCACATTCATTTATCATCATCACAACCCTTTCTTTGTCCCACTGTTGGGCACGGGTCTCCTCTAGCTCAAGCAGAATGGATGTAGCAATGCTGGATGTGGTACTGCTCCAGTCAACCGTACAGGTTCCAACTTAAAGCTACCAATTTAAGATAATTAATTGTATCAGGCGTTACTTTGCGGAACTCATTACAAACCAAAAATTAATCTACTTTGCAACAATCCGCGAAAAAATGTATGGTGATGTATGTATACCTTCATGCACGCAGCACCTCCCTCCCTCCCACACAGGAAAACATGCACATGCGATCAATAAATACATACACCAACCTTGTTTTGGGGCGAAACACGTGTTGGTGTGTGTGTGTTGGGGGTTGCTGCGTGCATGAAGGTATACATACATCACCATACATTTTTTGGTGAATTGTTGCAAATTAGATTAATTTTTGGTTTTTAAAGCTACGATACAAATCCACTCACCATTTTAGCCTGTCTCCGATAAGCATCCAGAATGTTCTCCGCCAGAGCCTGCACCCCGCTGCACTGCAGCCGCACACACAGCTCGCCCACCGTCAGACGGTCGCTGTTGATCTCCAACAGGTTCTCCACCACCTTGCGACAGCTGCTGTAGTTGGATTGTTTCAGACCAGAGTACTTGATTGCTGATTTCTAAAAACGTTAATTATTGTCCTTACTAATATGTATAATCCTTATTTTAATACATATATAAATGGAAAGTGTGTTTTGTTGCTGTGTTCTTCTTCTCCTCCTCAACAGGATGATGGATGGATGTGATTTTCTGCATAGATGACCTGGTGATAGTAATCAGGTTACATTTTAAAAAATCGATTATGCTAGGATTAAAGCTAGCTCGACGAAGCTAGGATTAAAAATCGAACGATTATTTCAGTATTTTATCCATTTCACGCAATTTTCCGTGATAAAATTTGACGGGCCCGTTGGCGCCCTGCCTGTTGCGCCAGGGGTCGTAGGTTAGAATCCCACTCAGGACAAATATTCGTGTGACAAACACTTGTGTTTGTTCTGTGCCTGGATGTCAATATTATTTCTATTTAAGTACTAGTGGACGCCGCTTCGCTCGCGTTATATATTCACTAACTTCAAAAACGGCAAAGCTTCATACTAACTTTGCACCCCCGTTTTACCCCCTTAGGGGATGAATTTTCAAATTTTTCTCGCCGTAAAAACCATCCTTGAACTTCAACGAACATTTAAAAAAAAGAATTGGCCAAATTGGTCCAGGCGTTGTTGAGTTATGCGCTTACCAACACATTTTGCGATTCATTTTTATATATTAAGATGTATTTAAAATATATATGTATGCATATCAGTCTCTGGCACCCATAACTAGTACCGGCTCGCGCCTATCAGATGGCCAGGTGTCATTCCATGGTATAAAAAAAAATGGCAATACCCCCCTAATGGATTATTATATTAGGATATTAGCTGCCAATTGCTGTTACACCATTATGTGGTGTGGCCTCTAATTACTTACTTATGTAATACTTTTAGTCCTGATGATTCGCCTGGGAATGAACTTTGAATAGTTTGATCGGTAGTGTCCTCAAGGATTATAGCAACTCAGTGGAAATGAAACTATCGTTATGTGTAATTCCACACAACTAAGGCATCCATTAGTAAATAAATAAATTGCTTTTAAATGCAATTAACTTAAAAAAATATTAATTAAAGCTTACCACATCCAACTCAATGCCGAGGACAAATGAAGCGAGGTCCAGACAAATTACCACTTTGCTGGTGTCCGTAATGTTGACACCAGCTATTGTCTTGGTTTGCAGAAGGCGCTCAAACTCAGCTGCTTTTCTGCAAGACACCATACAGAACTTAAGAGTTACATACGATATAGAATAGAAGTTCTAAATAGCAATAAATACAGCAATTATTTTTATACTACAAATCTAAATAATAAAAAAAATTAACAAGTTTCATTATACTGAAATTTTAATTTTCTGCATATCCCTGCATAAATGCTGCTGCTAATTTTCAGTGATGCCTCAAAGATGGTATTAGAATGGTGAGATTTAGCAAAACAAAGACTGACAAAGAGGTAATATTAAATCCTATTATAAATTATCACTATAGGAATTATGATTAGATGCTATTGAATCAACAGCTGTGATAAACCGGTGGCTTTCAAACTCACCATTCATCTGGGGGATGTCAGTTTAATCCAACCAGCAAGCACAACATTTAAAATTTTATGTGTAAGAAATTAAATGCCACCTGCTGTTATGCTAAAGGAAACCATTATGAGGAAACCCATGCCTAAGAATGTCCATGAGGAAACTGCACTTTACCAGCATGGTGGAATATGGCTTAAGCTCTCCCAATTCGAGAGAAGACACTTGCCAAGGGTAACACAAAAGGGTTGTGGTAGAATTATAGGAGGCCTATGTGCAGCAGAGGAACTAGGCTGATTGGTGAATGGATTAATATGAATTGAGTTGAATTAAATTGAATCACAATTGAATTAAATCAAGAAGCATTAGTGTTCACAAGACTCAAGACATCAACAAATCTATAGTGCTAAGACCACCTGATATTAGCAGGCAGACTCAAATTGGGATTGGGTTGCTACTAACCCGTCACCCAATATGCATAAGAGGAGCACGGTGGAGTAAGCTTCAGGCAATCTCAACAATGTGAGCTGTGTAGATCCTAGGTAAACCTCTTTACCATCATCAGGAGATCATCTTAGTCTTCAAAACTCCAAATACAGAAACAACCAAAAACTGCAAGCGCGCCGGTAAGTGAACCCACAAATAGATGTGAGTATTGCTTAATTTTCTCCAAAAAGCAACATGTTTTTTTTTTATAATATAGACAGGCAAACAGACATACGGGCCACCTGATGGTAAGTGGTCACCGTCGTCTATGGACACGTGCGACACCAGGGGTTCGCCGTAGAAAAGACCGCGAGAAACGCACGGTGGTCGTAGGCCATGAGTCGATTCGGTGTGGATGAAACTGCAGACCTCGGCGTGTAGTGCGATAGTTGAATGAAGTTGGTGGAATTAAGTTACAAAGTTCCTCCGAGCACTCACCATGGTAAATACGGTAGAGGACACAGAGAGAGCCTATGTCTCTCCGGAGACTGAGGTCCTCCAATTTACCGGTAAGATTGGGATCGCCAACAACTCGGATCGCTCGTCGCTGTATGGAGGATTTTCTCAAGCTAGCCACATTTCGCAGTAAATTATTGAAAGTAACTTATACATTATGTAGTATAATTTCTGCTAGATGCTCCTTCCCATTCTGTATTCTCCAAAAGTAGCAAAGCGTGACCAACTTTTATAAGCTGCCATGGCTGCCGTCCATGGGCTGGAGTGATACTGCATATTCGTTTGCTATCTTACATATGCAATAAAAGTACACATTTATATCACAAAAGCTAACATAATACCTAAGAACTTTTTCTTCGTCATTTATGCCCAACTTCGTAGCTAATAACTGCAGTGTTTTATTGTGTGTAGCCATTTTTTAGAGTAGGTATAGGTACTTTTGGAAAGCACTTCATTTAATAGATTATTACAACAATTTTTAATAGCATCCTTTCAATTTTGATTTGAATTTGTATCGGACGGAATCGTATTTTATTGACAGACCAGACAGAATGCGTGAGCGAGCAGCTGTTAAGTGGTCACAGAATTATAAATATACAATTAGAATTATTAATCTGTGTATCTATGGTCATCTATGGTCTAACCATAGATTATTTTTTTTTGTATACGATTCCTCGCAAAATTAATAGTGATTTTATTAATTTCCATTTCGTTTTTTTTTGTATTATTACTTTTTCTATGGTATTAAAATTAAACCTTACATGCATTATTCCACTTTACACCTTTTACAGCTGCATTTTTTTCCATGTTACAATTAAATAATAATTGACTCCACGTCTTGAGTTAATTTTTGTAAAAATATTATGAGATTTTTTTTCATAAATGCTAATTCATATCCATTGCATCTATATTTCTCCAAAAAATGAATTTTTGTTTATTCTTATCGTTTAATTGGCCACGCCCCTTTTGCCTCTATTCGGCTCAGCTGAAGTTGCAGCGATATACATAGCACCTTGTCGAACTAAACACAGTTTAACAGGCGACATGTTGATTTTTTGTTCTGTGAAGCCGATACGGATCGCTGTCATTGCTAGGGATGCAAGATTTTTAAAAATATCGATATATCGATATTTAAATATATCGAACTATTTCGATATTGATATATCGATATATCGGTCTAGTTGATCGATATATCGATATATCGATATTTATTCTTTTTTAAAGCTATTCAATGAAGTAATATTAGTTATATCAAACGTTTACTGTACTTATAGTAGTTTGTTTTTCAATGCCTTACCTATGTGAATAAAAACAGAACTTTGAAGTATAACTCGTGCTTTTTTGACCGTCTTACATCAGAACTCCATTAAATATAATGTATGTACTCATCATAATAAACCTCCGATGTATGACGGTTAAAAAAGCACGGCATCTATGGTATTAACTTAACAGTTTACTCACCACAGATTAGAGTAGAAAATATTTTGTAGACAGTGTTGCCAGTTTATTATTTAATTAATAATAATGTTTATTTTAATCAAGGCGGTTCTTTCGATATTTATTTACGATATATTGAGTTTTCGATATGATAATTATCGATATCGGCTTGTCGCCGATATCGATATATATCGATATATTTGGCTTCGATATATCGATATTTATCGGTCTTCCGATATATCGTTGCAACCCTAGTCATTGCTACAAAAATGTCTTTGTAGTTATCAGGGTGTAGGTCATTTAATTCTAGTCTTAATAAGTAATCCGTGCAAAATTACGTATGTTAAATTCGTTATAGACTGAAAGAAGAGGATCCAATCCACCCGAATCAGGGGTGTGTATGCAGTGATGTTCGACCGATATAGATTTGTATCAAAATAATCCGAAGCTATTTATAAATATTATTTTCTCATCTTTTACTTATGTTCAAACGTTAATAGAAGCGTCTGGTCTATAATTAAACCGTGAAAGTTTATAAATATTACAGAATTCCATGGTGGAATCGTCGGATGAGTCGGGGTCATTATTTTTGAAGGTTGGCCATTTTTTCGTGGGATATATTAGTGTGTGGTGATTCTGGGCGTGATCGGGGTTTGGAGGTGACGTTTCGGTGATCGCGGCGAGGTGTTGGGCCTTAGGGTCGCGGGGTGGGCATAATCCTTTAGTTCGCGACTGCCTGCTGCTGTCATTTGTCATCGAAGTGAATTAATAAATGACAGCGACTCGGTTGGAGTGAAAACTGAACGTTCCCCGAAGTTTCTAAAGTGTTCGGAAGTAGTGAAATAGTGTGTGGTGGTTTCAGGTAGAGATGCAACTAGTGTCAGTGTGGTGGAGGTAAAAAGAGTGGTTATGTGATGATGCTGTCAGAGTGATTGTGTGCATCACGGCTTCCTCAGCGGCGGGCGGAGCGCGGGGAGCTGAGCCTCCTTCGCAAGCCAACCAAGACACCGTGGATAACACCACTCCCACTTGTTGGTAAGTCACTCACAATAAGAATAACTGTAGATTAAATCTGCATAAGAATAGAGATGTAGAGTACTCTCCATGTCTGTGCACAGTAGTAGGGTAATGATTTGTAGCCAAGGACTAGACTATTCTACAGTTTTATTAAATCACTCGGTTAAACTACTTTCTCAGAGGCTTCTCAGTTGCGAGAAGGGACCCACTTCTCACAACTGAGAAAACCCTAGAGTACTTCACACTGCTCCAGTGCTTATTATTCTTGTGTCTTTAATCAATATAAAAAACCATAATTAAAGTATAATAAATAAATACCTACCTAATCATGCCTTCCCTACACATAAATGTTAATATCAAACTTTTTGCTATTTCCCTTAACTTCATCTGTGTAGAAGAAAATCATTCTGCACTCAGTGTATGTTGACTCTCTTATTGCATCTGATACCAATCTGCTTTACAACATAATTCTATACTATATACTATAACATTTATTATACATATTCAAAAGATATTTTGTACAAATATTTAATAGAAATGTTACTTAGTACCTTGGGTTGTAATACCCTGTACTCATCATATATAGGCTCCATAAAGGGCCTATAATCTTTCTGCTTTTTATCTTTTACATATAGTAAGATATTCATATCCATTTACTTAAATCTATTTGTAACGGTTTTTTTTATACAGCCCAATGAAATTTATAATGACTATGTAGGCACTCTTAATAATCATTAAAATTTATACATTATAGTAGTTTTAGCAGGCAAAAAATGTGGGAATATTCTTCAATGACAAAGTAAAATTAACATCCAATCCATGGAATGAAAAAAAATGCTATCTGCAAACAATTTTTCAGTATAATTTTGAGTGCCATGTATTTTTGAATGTTATAATGGCATCATAAGTTTTAATAAACAGTATGGTACCTAATTATTCAATCAAATCAAATTGTTGAAATACTAAAAAATCAGTACTTAAATACATAAAATGTAAATGATAAGATTTAAGGGTGGATGGCCTATACCCTACACTCAACCAAACTGCTCTAGTGTAGATTGGCAGATGGTTTAATGTACAATCCAATTTTCTATATGTCCATAGGTCGCCCAAAGGCCTGCTATCTAGCATTACAACTGTTATCTGATGATAAGAACCCAGGCTGATACCTTGGCATGCACTCCAAAGCTTGAAAGCTCCCAAGAATTTTTGCAATTACTGGCTATCCATCCAGCTATTGGCTTTGATGGAGCTTAACACTGTTGATTGGTGGACAAAGTGTCAAGCCGAGTAGACTCTAGCACTTCAGCCCTGTTAGTTAGTTAGTTAGTGGGATGGGGGAAGCACATCAACCCTGTTCGTTGGTTAGTGGGATGGTGGGAGGACCCAAAATTAGTCTTGGTTTCCATCAACTCCACTTCGGTTTATCCGGCGCGGCTAAGGTCCTTCCCGACTTCATCTTTCCTTATGAACCCATCGTTACTATTGGATAACCAACCCCTCCAAAGACTGTTCAATGTGACCTCAAGACCCTGTTCAGCCAACAAAGTCTTGTACAATCGAAACAAAGTCATTGACCTCTTGGTTGCACCTGCTTCATACTGCTATTATGTAGCTTGTAATTAAACTTACAAAGTTATAGTGTTTAGGATTAGGCCCAAACATTATTTGCTAGTCACATACATAATTTTAACATTGTAACATTTAACATATTTCTATTTAATACTTCATAATAACTAGTAACTAACCAATCAGTGTCTACATCATTTTAAAGGCAAAGCTTATTTTGTAAATATCCATTATTTACTATATTTAAAAGGAGAAGGTGACTGACTGACTGACTGACTGACATATCAACGCAGGGCCTAAACTAGTTATAAGGGTTAGAAACTTGAAATTTTGCACAGGGGTTCCTTTTATAACGTAGGGGAGCACTAAGAAAGGATTTTTGAAAATTCACCCCCTAGGGGGGTAAATCGGGGGTGCAAAGTTAGTATGAAACTTTGCCGTTTTTGAAGTTAGTGAATGTCTAATTCCACGCGAGCGAAGCTGCGGGCGTACACTAGTTTACTCTATATTTTCAGACTTGTCCTATTTTCATAAACAATCTTACCGTGTGTTGTCATAACTAGTTAATTTGTGATTTAAAAATAAATATTCATTTAACGCAAAAACTAATTTCTGTTTACTATTCATTATTTTTTTAAATTACCATTTCAATAAAAATTAGTGCCAAGATTGTTTACCAATAAAACTCAAGAATAATGGAGTTTACATAAAGTTATGTGTACTTGTGTTCAATCGAAAGTTACGTTTGATTTTTGATGACAATAGCAAATATGAAATAATTGAAATTTTTATTCAGAAATAAACTCTTCCACGCTGAATTAATTTCTATATAAATTTATTAACAACTTTATTACTTTTTTTTTTGACAAGTTTTGTAAAGTTATAGAAAGTTATTCAATTCACATATTTTATGTAAGAAGAGTCTTATGAATGTAGAGTAGAAGAAGCAAAAAGGGTATCAGGAGTGTGGTAAGTGGAAATCTATTGTCTTGTCTGCTGCTATGTTGTATTAACTTGATTTTGCATCAGTAGGAGCAAAGTTTAAAATAAATGTTTTCAATTATAGATGCATATAAAAATAATAATGAAATCTTCATAAATCACAATATGGTAAAATCATAATCATACAGTAATAAATTGTAATTATATCTAAACAAATATTATAAAGAGGAAACACTGTAGTTATTTCTGTATCATTGTCTGTTACAGTTACTGTTGTCTGTTTGTAATGGATACGCTCAAAAACTTCTCACTTAGTTGATTTTAAAAAATCTTTCACATATAAAAGCTACATGACACTACATCTTCATGCTCTACATCTCTCATACAATTTTGTGTATTTTAAACATACATTAGTTTTAGTGATAAGAATTCTTCTTGTTGTTGTATCTCTTTTAATTTAATAACTTTCCAATTAAAAAGCAGACTACTTAATTTTTAAAAAAATGTAGTCCAGTCAAAAGGGTTGACAACCCTAGAAATTTCACGTCAGCTCAATTTCAATTTCACGAAACAGAAATTTTCACGTCAATCGAAGTGGTTTATGCTTATCAATTCACACATTTCATAGATCTATTGAGGACCAAATGCTTATCTTGCCCTCCAAAAATGCAATCGCTCATATAACCAAATTTCTCCCATATTTTTTTTTTAAATTTTACGGTCTCTCGCTAATAAATTTGTTATGTTTTCCTTTTCCCGTTCCGACGTTTCATGTCTTTAGTCTGTCTACCATCAATGATTCACGTAATTTATTCGCAAACGTGTGTTTCGGCCGGGTTTTATAAATAGAATTTTTATACTTTTTGGCGGCATTATCCTTGTCTTAAATTAGAACTGTCGCGTAACGATGCTTATTGTGTATAAGTTGGGCTTAGCTTACAAGTTAGGGGTGTCAACTTGGTTTCTCGCCGTCTTCTACTCGTTTGTCCGACCTTTCATAACAAAGACCATTCATAAGGAAATTAGCTAGCACAATTGCTGTTAGTTTAGTAAAGAATCAAATCTGTGTTTATGAATAAGATACCAAATGAGCATTCAGAACCACCTTGACAGACAAGAATCAGTCTCGTTTAAAGTCGGTCCCGGATACGTATCTACCCTTGAGAACTATACAGTCTATACAGTCGCCTCTAGTAAAATTTAACCGGACACAACACATTTCCCACGGAACACATTAAAAAAAAATGATTACACGGCAGAAATTGTACTTGGACCCTTGGGTACTGTCCCGGGCTAACTCTAAATAGAACGCACAGAGGTTCTTTTTTTTATGGATACAAGATAGCAAACGAGCTTGCAGCACCACCCATCCGCTGCCGCCCATGACAACTGTGACTGTCTTTGAACAAGACTCAATTAGGGACTGGGATGGTTAGTCCAATTACTTGAGAGAGTTAATTAGAACATTAGTTGGTCAGTTCGTTAGTAGGTATGAGGACTGGGGACTGTTAGTGATAGTTAGTTCTGTTAGTACTTGTTAGTAGTTGTGTCGTTCTAAGTCAGTCACAGATGTGTTGCTACCCTTGAGGACTAAGATGGTCGCGTCTAAAGAAGTGTAACCGGAAACTACACCTATCCAACCGGACCATAATTGCTTTAAAAACAATTATTACACGGCAGAAATGGTACTAGGTACCGTGGCGGGCGGTGGTACTGCCCCGAGCGAACTCTATATGATTAGGTACTTATAAAGGTTCTTTATAGGCTCCAATAAAAGTTAAAGTAACACTTATAATATTACACGTTATACTCGTAGCATCGAAATCCGCTTGCAAATATTTTAAAAACTATTGTTTCGCATCTCAAATGTTTCACCGTCACCAAAATGGAATTACCTAATTAATTATTTATATGATAATCGTGGAATAAGCTCCTCGGTAAATTTGTAATGAGAGACTCCCTACTTCGCCCACGCAAATCTTTGTAGGTTTGATAATAGGTAGGTAGGTTCCAACAACGGTGACAGCCCAGTGGCTATCGTACTCGCCTCTCACTCGAGCGGTCCGGGCTCAAGCCCCAGCGCCACGCACCAATGACTTTTCTGAGGTCTGTGCGATTTTAAGAAATTAAATGTAACTTGCTGTAACGGTGAAGGACACATAGTAAGGAAACCTGCATGGCTGAGAGTTCTTCTAATGTTCTCGAAGGCATGTGAAGTCTGCCAATCCGCATTTGGACTTGATAAAATAATAATAATAAATAAATAAATAAATATCTTGGGCATTCTCACACGGCCATCTGACCCCAAAGTAGGCGCGAGCCTGTAATATTGGTGTCAGAGACTGTTGTACATAGATTGTAAACTTACATCCTTAAATAGATAATATTAACATCCAGACAACAAATACAAGTGTTCGTCACGCGAATATTTGTCCTGAGTGGGATTCGAACCCACGACAGGCGCAACAGGCAGGGTCACTACCGATTGCGCTAACGCAACGGGCCTGTCAAAATAATAAAATAAAGAATATAGTTAGATTGGCAACCCTAATACAGCATCTAACTTAACGCCTCTTTTTAGTCTGTGGTTAATTAAGCAGAGAACTAGGGATGTGGTATATTTAGCGCGGCGCGACGGCGTGCACCGCGCGGGGTCTCCGCGGCCCCCGCAGCTACTGGCCGGTTAATGAAGCGACAGGTTATCGATTTGACGGTACTTCTATACTAGCTCTTGCCCGCGACTTCGTTTTCAAATATGGTGACCACAAATTTGTGAAATTTTATTTTTCGTGAGCAAAAACGATATTTCCTCATATAACATGACATGGGTATGTTACCCAAAATTTCAACCACCATATGTTTGGTTTATTTGGGTCTGGTGTGAATGTAATAATAGGTGGTGAGCTATGCAAGCGGTGTCAGCCCCGTAGCCCAGTGGCTATCGAATTTGCCTCTCACTCGAGCGGTTCGGGTTCAAACCCAAGCGGCACGCGCCAGTGACTTTACTAAATTATGTGCGATGATATAAGAAATAAAATGTCACTTGCTTTAACGGTGAAGGACACATCGTGAGGAAACCTGCATGCCTGAGAGTTCCTCATAATGTTCTGGAAGGCATGTGAAGTCTGCCAATCCGTACTTGGCCAGCGTGGTGGACTAAAGCCTAACCCCTAATTCTGAAAGGAGAGGGATTCGAACCCACGACTGCCAGGGGCGTATCAGCGCCACTACTGATTGCGCCAACGGGTCCGTCGAAATAATTGTTCAAGTGGCTATCCTGCCAAATCTAGTGCCAATTTGCGCGACCGCGCCCGTCGTCGCTTAACTCTTTCGATCACATTGATTCGACGCGAGCCATTGGGCTATGGACTCTACGAGATTACTTAAGAATCATGTCCACTGGCTTGGAACTCTGCTGCACTTCAGAACAGCCTCTTCATTTAAAAATAAACCTCAACCCGTTCCGCATTTAGCTTTTAATTAGCGAAGTAAAATTGCCGCTTCTATTTCTGCCGTCCAGGACGTCGTTCCCACGGCTTCCATTGTTGGGCCGTGACGAAACGTAGGCGGCCATGATTAATGTTATTTTGTGCTCGGAGGTGTTTAATTTACTACGACTTCCTAGTTTCTTAACCTTGCCCCGTAGTACGTTGGGTCTTCTGGTAGAGGGTTTTTAGGGTAGCTGTTCCACGTTGTGGTCAGACTGCTGAAGAAGACGGCGGGAGACCGCTGGATTCAGAAGGCCCTGGACAGGAAGGTGGTGTCGTTTAGGGGAGGCGTATGACCAGCAGTGCACCTAAATATGCTGATGGATTGATGGAAGGAAGTAATTAGGGTCTGTCACTTAGTATACATTAGGTTCCAACTAAAACACATTACTAATTATAAAGTACAAATAACTAGTACAATATGAAATATTTTTTTAATAGAGACACAAACTTGATGGTAAGTGGTCACCATCGCCTTTCTTTTTGTTTCACGAGTGGGAGACCTTTTAAAGCTACCCGGTCATCGTGGAAGCGACGCCGGGTTAACTATGTGGCATTTCCACCTACTAAAACCCCCACGGTGGCCTTCCTCAGCGCTTGTGGAGGGCTCCGGGATCTCTGTTTGAACGCACCGGTGCCCTCCAGCGCTGTGCCCATGACAGGCTCGTCTCAGAAGAGACGTCTAAAGACATCGACACCCATATACAACGTCGTCTTTCCCGGGGTCACCGGATGGACGGTTCGAGCTCCCACTCTATGGACACGTGCGACACCAGGGGCATCACATGAGTCGTCGCGACTAACACTCTTTTTGAAAGGAAATACTTCGGTTGGAAGCTCATTCCACAGGTGACTCGTTCGACAAAAACAATACCGCGAGAAGGAGACGGTGGTTTATGACGAGGATTCAATACGGTTTGCGTGAAACTTCAAACCTTGGCGAGTAGTGCGACAGTGGAATGAGGTGATATCAAATTATAAAGTTCCTCAAAGCACTTACTATGGTAAGTTCGATAGAAGACCCAGAGAGATCGTTAATTAAATGAGAGAGAACCGTGAATTGGTTTCTAATAAGTACTTATACATAAATATAAGACAACTAGTGGACGCCCGCAGCTTCGCTCGCGTGGAATTAGACATAACAATAGTTTCGTTTACACCTAGTAGCCTAGTATAAAGCCTATGTTACTCAGTGAAGATGCAGCTTTCTAATGGTGAAAGAATTTTTGAAATCGGTCCAGTAATTTATTGTGTGTGAAAACCTTTGAATAATTATATTATTCCAAGGTGAATACATTACAAAAAATCTTTCCTCTTTATAATATGTATTAAGTATACTTAGATATAAATAAAAAAATAAAAAAACCAAAATTGTTCTGCAGTGATTTTCAGTCGGACCTTTTCTTGCTAAACTAAGCTTCGATAGAGTGGGAGGCCACTGTTGGGCAAGGGTTCCCACAGCCACAGCTGAGGGAGGTCTAGATATACTCCACCACGCTGCTGCAAAGCGAATTTGTGACCAACGCAGTACTGAATATTCTAAAACCACCCGAAAGTCTTCGATAAGGCTTAACGATTTTTTTACAATTGAAAAAGGTCGTAACCGACAGCTTCGCGTGCCTTGCGAAGAACGGAAGCGCTTTGAAATTTTGCCACTAACGGTCCACGTACGTGCGTATGGACGTAGGTACGTGTGTTAAGACGGCCCATTATCGCAAGTCGGAAGCTCTGTTCCCTAGGGAAGGCTAATGCGATCCGAGCCTTGCCGACTGTGTGCGACAGATGTAATTACGTCATGCATTGATTAATGATTGAACTCGTTCGTCGGAGCTCGGCAGTAGGGCGGTCCCGGGTTCCGTTCCCGGCGGCCAGCGCGAGCTTACTTTAACGGCAGTCCGTCCCTAGTCAGGGGGTCAGCTGTCAAAGGTGTAGGTAATGTAAATAATACAGGAAACTGGCAACGGATTCTTGAATGAAACGCTCATAGCCACGATTTTATTCTAGCTAATTACAGTAAAATTATATTAATACTAGTGGACGACCGCAGCATCACTCGCGTAGAATTAGACGTAACAATAGTTTCGTTTACACCTAGTAATATTATATAGCCTATGTGACTCAGTGAAGATTCAGCTTTCTAATGGTGAAAGAATTTTTGAAATCGGTCCAGTAGTGTTTGTGTGAAAACATTAGTTATAAACAAATGTTTCCTCTTCATAATATTAGTATAGAAGTATAGATAAATCTTAAATCTGTTAGTTTGGTTGTTTTCCTGGAGCCCTTCGATCAGTTGAGCCCTTAAAATGGCGCCTTGCAGCCAGTCACCGTCAGAACAGTATAGACTATAGAGGTTATACACCCTGTCATGCGACAAAGTTAGATTGTTGATCACAAATTGTCGCCTAAAATAAGCCACCACAACAATATTGCGGCGGACGGGGACTTGTCGCGCGGAAACCTAATCCGGCTGCGGTTATAGAAATAACTTGTTTAATCTAATTCGATCATAAACCTTGATTTATTAAGGCTGGGTTGCACTATCTATCTATATGTGTATAATATAAAAGGAGAAGCTGACTGACTGACTGACTGACATATCAACGCAGGGCCTAAACTATAAGGGTTACAAACTTGAAATTTTGCACAGGGGTTCCTTTTATAACGTAGGGGAGCACTAAGAAAGGATTTTTGAAAATTCACCCCCTAAGGGAGTAAAACGGGGGTGCAAAGTTAGTATGAAACTTTTGACGTTTGAAGTCAAGTGGGCAACCCGAACGCGGGCATACGTCGTTACTTTGTCTTATTCTACGCAAGCGAAGCTGCGGGCGTCCACTAGTTTTACTATAGCAATAACATTTCAGTTTCAGTTCCTTTTTACCGCGCACTTGTCAACTGTGGAATGAACTTCCTTCTGAGGTCTTCACGGTAGGCTATGACATGGGGTTCTTCAAAAGAGGCGTAAAAAGAGCTCTCCTTCAGGGCCGGCGACGCATTGACAACTCCTCTGGTGTTGCTTATGTTCATAGGCGACGGTGACTACTTACCATCAGGTGGCCCGTCCGCTTGTTCGTTTGGCTAACATCTATTAAAAAAAAAAGTTAATGTAACGTATCGGGAAAAAATGGTTTGCACTATCTGACAATAAAAGGCGTCAGAATTTGACGTTGACAATTACAGCCCAATCTGTCGGTTGACGTCATAGTTTACGTTAATTAATCTCAGACGCTCATTGTGTTTTATGCTGAGGCTGCTGATTCAACGCTTTGATGGAATATTTGCAAGTATAGCTAGCTACATATCTACAACCCATAGAAGTCCCACTGTTGGGAGCGGGTCTTCTCCGGCACAGCTGCGGGAGGTCTAGAGCATACTCCACCACGATGCTCCAATGCGGATTAGTGCACGGTAGCGCCCATAAATTTTGCCACTAGCGGTCACCCACTCACAAACCGACCGCGCCCGTCGTTGCTGAACTCTTTCGATCGTATAGAATCGACGCGAGCCATTGGGCTACTTCTGTCAAGGATATTAATCTTTTTTTTAACACACTTTTGTTAGTCTTGTATGTAGATGTACGTACGTATGTAACGGAATCTTTGAATGTGATTTTCGTCCAATTCAAAACGCTGGATTAATTTAACTTTGCACACTTATCAAGGACCGATGACAATGCAATAATTTAAAAAAAAGTAGTTCGTTATCAACAAAAGCGTGTTTTTTGTTCTTTTTTTAAACGATGTTATTTTCGTTACTACCAGTATTTCAATATCTAAATTGTTTTCCATAACAACTTTGCGCCAGAGTTCCAGTCCCGGTAACTTTAACATAACTATTGAAAACCCCGGTGCGACCCATTTGGCAACTAACGTTAAAGTTACCGTTATTATTGTTAAATTAAACATAATTTAACTAGTACTATGATGCAACTCAGTCTAAGTAAAATGTATGTATTTAATCACTTATTCAGTGTTCCCAAATTTACATTAGAATCGGTTGAATACGTAGTTAGAGTATAGCAAAACGCGAAACTCAGCAAAAGGTGCACTTTAATCGGATATACCGCCGCTTTCAGAGCGATTATAACATTTTCCTTTCACGTTTATGCGTGTACGTACACTGTAAGTTATGATAAATATAATTAATAAAACATTAAATACATATTGAATTACTAAAAACCAAAAATAAATTACTACTGTGTGCTTTTAATTATAATATTTGATTGTAATAGCGTGGGGCGATGGAACAGGAAATACTTTTTGTATAATTTGCTGTGAAATCATGTTCATTTGTTTATGAGCACATTTTTTAGCACCAAATTCTATGCATATATGGCATATCTTATCTATTTATATCTTATAGTATAAAAAATCATTGAAAAGCTTTGTAAAAAGATCAGAGAGAACATTTCATTTTCTTGCGTCCAGATTCTGGAATTGTTTCCAAATTTAAATTTCGAATGTGAATTCCGAATTTTCTTACCGGCCTTAGTTTATGTTCAGGCGGCCTGCGGTGATAATTTTTATGCTACAGCAGTTCCCATCGAAAGATTATGTATTACGCGTGCATAATCTAGGGGAAATTGCCCCCAATACCTACTTTGCCGGGCTAAGCGGTGCTTGACATCCTCCTTTGGTAAATACTCTCAACGGCAAGTATAGTCCGGGGCGCTGTTATTGGGGATACGAAAGCCCGAGGGATAGTTGAGAAACATTAGGATTGTCGAGCAGCGAGGACAAGTGTTCGTGGTAGCGCGGCGAATACTTATCGATCTAAAGCGATTAATAATGTTAAGCTGAGCTGGTTGAAGTAGGCATATAAATATTTAATAATAAATATCTTGGAAATTCTCACACACGGCCATTTGACCCCAAAGTAGGCGCGAGCCTGTAATATGGGTGTCAGGGACTGATATACATACATAGATATTTTAAATACATACTTAAATCTCTATATTATAAAAATGAATCGCAAAATGTGTTGGTAAGCGCATAACTCACAACGCCTGGACCAATTTGGCCAATTCTTTTTTTTAAATGTTCGTCGAAGTTCAAGGATGGTTTTTACGGCGAGAAAAATTTGAAAATTCATCCCCTAAGGGGGTAAAACGGGGGTGCAAAGCGGGTGAAGCTTTGGCGTTTTTGAAGTTAGTGAATGTGTAACGCGAGCGAAACTGCGGGCGTCCACTAGTAGATAATATTAACATCCAGACACAGAACAAATACAAGTGTTCATCACACGAATATTTGTCTTGAGTGGGATTCGATTGCACCAACGGGCCCGTCAAATGCTTACGGCGTTCAGTCTTCGTTCAGGTGTACTTTAACTATTTCGAACTTTGCCTTAATAACTCTTCTGCAGAATGGCAGCCATCTTAAAAAACATCATAGTGTTTTTATCAATTCATTTATCCCGTTAATAGAATCCCATAATAGGGGGACTATTATACTATACTGTTTAATAGAATGAAGAAGAATTTAGAAGTTTTATTATCAGTAAAAAGACCGAAAATATCGTATTTTGGTCACTTACATATAGAAATGATAAGTATAATTTTTTAAAGCATATATTAGAGGGGAAAATAAATAGGAAAAGGGGAAGGGGATCACCTGGCTTGACAATATAAAAACTTGGACTAATATAAAGAACGCAGCCACAAAGATAGCTAAAAGTAAAAGCGAAAAAGCTATGATGGTCGCTGACATGGCAACTGAAGAAGAGAAGATTTATCCCGTTCCCGGAGATCCGTGCCGCGGGCTGTACTCACCCGCCCGCTACTGTTACGCAAGGTCCCGCGGTCCAACTCCAATAAAAGTCGGTTCAAAAGTAACTTCGGCCCGCCCGAGTCCTCGGTAAAGACTTTCGGGGTTTGTTTGTTGTTCGATATGGGAATGGAAAAGTTTTCCTAATACCCGCAAATTAATCGGATTGCGAGCCTGGAGCGCTCAAGGTCGCCCGGCAATTTGAGCCGTTCGTCCGTTCGTCTGTGTAGGTTTATCCGTGTTCTCGAAGGCACCACAAGTCAGCCAACACACATATGGCCACTGCGGTAGGCAGTTTCAATAGAAACGATTACGTAGTAGAAACGATACGACTAGACCTCCCGCAGCTGTGTCTGTGGGGGAGACCCGTGGCCCAGCAGTGGGACGTCTATGGGTCGCAGCGAGTTGACTATCAAGGACTAGCCGGACTAACTCCCACAAAGAAATCTGTCATCAAGACCAAATCGTATCCATTTCATGTTAAAAGCAAGCGTGACTGCGACTTAGAGGTCCTTGGTTTGAATCCCGGTTCGGGTAAAGTATTAAAGAAATTCATAGCTCAGAGTTAATTGTGTCCGGCAATAGGGTAACCACCTCTAACATGGAACATAAGCTCATGGGTGTAATATACGTTATCTCTGTCTACTCCTTTCGGGTAAATGCAGTCGTGGCGTGATGATATGTTTAAAAAGAACATTTTTTATTACTATCTACCCACATTGTTTTAAGCAATATTCGCAGTAGGTACTATAAGAATAAGATACCAAATGTTAATAATTATGATTTCTCTTGTAAGTGAATGTGTGATTCTAAGTGAGAATAAAGTTTCTTTAACCATATGGTTCTAAAAACCGTGTCACACATACCATGGCGTGTTATGTGGATGGCGCTCGGCCAGTGAGAGTGGCCACGGGGTATCCGTACAAGGCGATAAAGAATTCACGGCGGCGCGGCGTACTGTAACATAAACTACACTTTCGTTAGGGCTGTTGACACCATCAGTTTTGAGTATCTGTGGACACTTGTTGAATGTGTGGTTGTATTGGAGTAGAGTCCATTCCATAGCCCAATGGCTCGCGTCGATTCAATGTAATCGAAAGAGTTAAGCAACGACGGGCGCGGTCGGTTTGTGGATGGGTGACCGCTAGTGGCAAAATTTCATGGACGCTACCGTGCTTCGGAGGGCACGTAAAACCGTCGGTCCCGGTTGTTTTCAATGGTGGAAACAATCGTTAAGCCTTGTCGAAGACCTTCGGGTGGCAAAGGTGCCTCAGTGTGCGCTGTGCGTTCTATGTGGACGGCGGATTTGGCTCGCGAGCGCTCTTTTTACTTTTTACTACTTATTTCCGTATTGATTGCGACGCTAATAAAGTTTTTTAATCCACAAGCGTCTTGGTCTTTTCTTAAAACGTGACGGTTTCCTTTTTTTTAAACAATAAGCTACTAGAAAAATAGCTGCAGCAGAAATTGCACCACTGTCCATTTTGGATGGATCGGCCTGCCTCGCGAGGCTCGCCTCAGTGCTTCCGGGGTGCATCGTGAGGCACACACCGCGGCTATTGGGCTATGGACGCTACATACCTAAAGATGTTCATTGGAATGATTTTCTCTTAAAACCAGGATTATCCTGAAGAGTCCCACGCGCATGGGGTGCCCACACTGCGGCCATTGTCCACTCGTCTGGGCCAGTCTGAATTTAAAACAGTCAACGTTTAACACTTTGTCATGTTAAAATCCTTGTGTCGACTTCAAAACCTTTAACTCGTCTTCACCTATTGTTGCGTTAGGCGACTCGACGTCTGTCTGTATGTCTGTCTCTGTCTGGTTTTGTAACATTACCATTGAATGTAAGTGGCGACAGTCCAGTGAAGCGCATGGTCCTCTCTGGGGGCCGTGATACGTACCGTCTTTATGCTGCAGATACGAGTAAAACCTGTCCGTGACTGATCCCACGTAGTACTCAACTAGTGGATGCACGCAGCTTCGCTTGCGTGGAATTAGAATAGAATAGAAAATATTTATTGGGTACAGAAAATACAACAACAAAAAAATACAATAACATTTGAAGGAACTTATAAACTAATTATTATTAAGTTGCACCTCCTGTCCCAAAAGGCATACACTCAGCACGCTACGGCAGTAACCGTAGCGCTTGTTTTCAGTGCAGCCTTGGAGACAATATTCGGGCGATAAGATAGTTATCATAGATTACTTAATCATCAACAAGTAACTAACTAAACTAACTAAGTAACTAACTATTAACTAAATCAGATTAGTAGTGTCTTGTGTGCAAGCGAAGTAGTAGGTATTATAGTAAATTTTTTACTAAATGTAAATATTAAATTATTATTAGAATTAGACGTAACATAAGTTTAGTTAACACCTTTTTTCTTTTTTTGGTATCGGGGGGGAAATCTTCAAAAGATACCCAGCCTCGAGGGTAGAGGCTGCGGTATGTGAGATTTTTACTCACTAAAACCCCCTCGTCAGCCATCCTGCGCATCTGGGGAGCTCCGGGATCACCGGGAACACCTAGTTACCATTATCCTCAAAAATTTTACAAAAGAAAAAATACAACAATCAAAAAAAATTCATCTATTTGATGATAAAACTTTCATCCCGTATTCCAGGAGAAGCTCTTTACTTTTCTGGATGAACAGTGTATTTGATCGGTCTCAGGGAGTGTATGTTTCACAAAGTTTCATTAAAATCGGTTCGATAGTTTTTGATTCCATCGCGCACATAGGGACAGACAGACTATAAATTTGAAAAAAAATATTTCGTAATCTGTATTACGTATGTATCCGTATTATGTATCCGATTACGTATTCAATGATAGTTTTTTTATTATTATTATATGTATGTACTATTTATTATACTTTATGCCAAGGCATTAATTAAGTCCACCCATTGTAACATTTTTTTTTTTTGGTGTAACAATAAAGTATTTAAATAAATAAATAAATAAAATATGTATATACATATAACTGTTCGCGACCCCGACTCGCACTTTGCCGATTTAATAAAAGCACGCCGCGAGTGTAGATGGTTATGTCGGTGTTTATTTTGACAACTGTTCAAGGAGTATTGTGTGGAGTAGAATGGGAGTAAATTAATTCGCGGGAAAAATGTATGAAGTCATACAATCGTTAAATATTGGTTGGTTAGTCATGTGCTTTTATGTTTTTACTGCCACCGTATGACGTGGTAGTTGAAAATGTACTTTGGATGTATGATACAAATGGAAAATATGTATACATATTTTGTTAATCTTTCTAATTAATACATTTATTAAAAACTAGTGGACGCTTAGGAAACTAACTAGTTAATTATTAATTTGTGGTGTGCCAAATTATTAATTGTGTCGTGTGTCAAACCAATGATAATTTGTAATGTTCTCTTTTATTAATTTAATGTACATATTTCTAATACATATTAAGTATATAAAAATGTTAGCTTGAAGATATAAACTTTAACTGTGTATAATTATACATTATATAATTTCATACACCTTCGTCCACTTAATTTTCGTAAAAGCTTCGCGTATTGATAATTACGTATGAACTGTCTTAAATCCATCCACGACGATGTGCGAATATATCACCTGCAAGGAAAGTCACAAAGTTAGATTTCCACCACCACCACAACCTTTTTCTTTGTCCCACTGTTGGGCACGGGTCTCCTCGCAGAATGGGAGGGATTAGGCCTTAGTCCACCACGCTGGCCAAGTGCGGATTGGCAGAATTCACATGCCTTCGAAAACATTATGAAACTCTCAGGCATGCAGGTTTCCTCCTGTGTCTTTCACCGTTATAACAAGTGACATTTCATTTCTTAAATCGCATATAACTTAATAAAAATACATCGGTGCGTGCCGCTTGGTATTGAACCCGGACCGCTCGAGTGAGGCGAGTTCGATAGCCACTGGGCCATAGTATAAAGACTACCAAGTAGGTTATCTCCGGCCGAATCCGCGATTTTAAAAGGGGGATGAAAGGGCTAAATTTTAATTCAGTGCCTATGAATTGGCAAGGGTCGATAGTTGTATTTTGTACTGTTTGTTTACCAATTCATTACCTATTTTTAAAGATAACACAGCTCTGTAGGTATAACTAATGATAGATACTATGGCGCGCACATACAAGCCGCGCGCGGTGCGTTTCTATGAAGACAACTTACTTGGTAGAGCGGATCGACTCTTTATACTATGTAGATACGCTTGGTAGATTTCAATTTCAGATAACCCAGCATCTGGCTTCACTCCGACTGTAGGTGCGTACTGGCAGCGTGTAACTGCCTCTCCCAGAGATGCCGACCTGATAAATATAATGTGAAGAGCTGATAATTATAATATGGTTTTCTATAATTAATTTCGTACTTCCCACTTGGTCTTTACGGTCGATCCATCTCGTGTATTCTCGAGGTATATGTATATTTTGACACGCCCGTTGGCGCAATCGGTAGTGACCCTGCCTGTTGCGCCAGGGGTCGTGGGTTCGAATCCCACTCAGGACAAATATTCGTGTGACGAATACTTGTGTTTGTTCTGTGACTCGACACTGGGTTGGCCACTTACACCTCCGCATTGGAGCAGCGTGCTGGAATATGGTCTAGACCTCCCGCAGATTTGCCTGTGGAGGTGCCCAGCAGTGGGACGTCTATGGGTTGCAGCAGCATAGGCAATTTCAGATGAATTTTCACCATCGTCGAAATCGAATCGCCATATTATAATACTACTGGACGCCCGCAGCTTCGCTCGCGTGGAATTAAACATAAAAATAGTTTCGTTTACACCTAGTAATATTATATAGCCTGTCATTCAGTGAAGATGCAGCTTTTTAATGGTGAAAGAATTTTTGAAATCGGTCCAGTAGTTTTTGTTTGAAAACATTACAAACAAATGTTTCCTCTTTATAATATTAGTATAGATGAACTGCTGCAGCCAAATGTATTGATAGCTTATTATCATCCTTATTTAATCTCTTCGCCGTTTCCATTTGAGATCGAGACGCGAGCGATCTTACGACATACAAGTATGCGTTACCTTACTATAACTACACATGCATTACTATACATAGATATACGTACATACACTACAGAGCCGCACACTAGTCCGACAATAAGGTTAATAGCTGACAGCCGTAGTCTGTCTGTCTGTACGTTTCCCTTGCACATTTCCATTGCCTTCGGGTTGTTAGTACATTACTACTTTCATTGCTGTGTCTTGTCGGAACTCGCCATTGTGCCTTTATGTTGCCGCATTGTGCCTGATGCCCGCGATGGAAGCGTACCCACTCTAGGGTTATGTATATTTTGATAGTTTAGTAGTTTCAGACTAACCCCGATTGCTCCCATTAAAATTATCTACCGTTTTTTTCTTTATCTTACAAAATGCAGAAAACGTAGAAACAGGTATTAATAAAATAAATGTATACATTTATTTAAATAACAAACCTTTGTGTCAGTAATAGTCAATGTAATACTTGTACTATTATGTATTCTGTGGTAATACTTTAGTAGTCTGTCACAAAGGTTTGGATTATGATGATATCTGAGGGTTGGTCGCTCTTGTTTTGTTGGTAAAAATCTATGGTCTGTGTCGTTGTAACTTATACAGATAAGGTGTAATAATTTAAGTCATATTTCAATTAAAACCATTTCTTTAGGAGTAGTAACTGCTTTATCTATATATATAAAAGGAGAAGGTGACTGACTGACTGACTGACTGACTGACATATCAACGCAGGGCCTAAACTATAAGGGCTAGAAACTTGAAATTTTGCACAGGGGTTCCTTTTATAACTTAGGGGAGCACTAAGAAAGGATTTTTGAAAATTCACCCCCTAGGGGGGTAAAACGGGGGTGCAAAGTTAGTATGAAACTTTGCCGTTTTTTAAGTTGTTAGACGGGTAGACGTCGTTAATGGGTCTAATTCTACGCGAGCGAAGCTGCGGGCGTCCACTAGTTCTTTATAAATCCATCACTTTGCTGCAAATTTAAAATTTACCAGGCAATGTTTAAGAAAAATTCCATACAAAACTTTCATCCGGTATTCCAGGATTCCTTTTTGATTTTCTGGATGAACAGTATATTTGATCCGTCTCAGGGATGCAGTGTATGTTCCACCAAGTTTGATTTAAAATCGGTTTGGTTATTTTTGATTCAATCGCGCACATAGGGTCAGACAGACAGACAGTAAATTTGAAAAAAAAATCAGTAAATTTGAAAGATCATTTATCACGTGTGAAAGGGCTCCAAGGGACCAGTAACCCGTATCTATAAAGTCATTTTCTGAGCCCAAGATAAGCGTTGACTGGGGAAGGAATGCTAAACGGAATTTCAGCAGATAGCAACTGTGGATAAGTTGCCCCTTACCAATATGTAATTGAATTTATATACTCGTATCTTTATCTCTATACATATATATTTCTTGTGTACGTGTGTATGTCCCTGAACTCCTAACGGCTGGACCGATGTTGATGAATTTTTTTGTGTGTCCAAGGGGATTCGATTCGAGAATGATTTAGATTCACAATTTGGTCCACTGGAAAATGTTTTTTAAACACGATTTTAGTATTTTTGTATGAACAATATCCAAATATTTTAACCGTCGTACATTGACGTGAAGTCATTTACATGAAGTGTCGCGTCACTTTCCCATTTCATATGTCAGAACAGCGTTTGCGGGTTCAACTAGAATATATTATTTATCATAACATATTTCTACAAACAAAAAACAATTTCACATCCAAAGCCCCAAACAACAAACATTTAGTCAAGTCTACCTCTCCAAAGGGATCAAACTAAGGACTCATAGTCATTATATGCAAAAAAATATATTATGTCCTCTCCGGGAATCGAACCCGGTATTCAGTCAGGATCGCGGACAAACACGCCACGCCTGTGGTGAAGTCGTTAATAATGTGAGCCGGACTCGTTCTAAAGACTGGAATGAGTTCGACGGCCATTTACAATTCCGCTCCTAATTGGAGCTAGTTTTGATGCATGACGACATCTGGTGGTAGAACCCGCATCAGTACCAACGGATGAATGGTTTTTGCTATTTTACTTTAAGGAAAGATCAACGATCAGTATTTTATCACTAATCTTTTTTGATATGGTTGATAT
This sequence comes from Carterocephalus palaemon, assembly GCA_944567765.1. Taxonomy (NCBI): domain Eukaryota; kingdom Metazoa; phylum Arthropoda; class Insecta; order Lepidoptera; family Hesperiidae; genus Carterocephalus; species Carterocephalus palaemon. The sequence goes on from OX155663.1 coordinate 1,753,046, forward strand.
GGTTAAAGGGCGACCCTAACAGTCGACAGATTTTGTGACTTAATGAATACGAATTATTATGAATAGTTATTATATAAAAAACTAGTGGACGCCCGCAGCTTCGCTCGCGTGGAATTAGACATATTAATAGATTTTTCTTAACGCGTTAACTTTAGATCCACAAATTTGTAATGAATCCGTAAATGTGTTTTAACTATGTTTATTTTACACCCTTATGGGTAACATTTCTACAAACTTCAAATGCCATATTTATTTATATCTAATCAACAGCCTAAAATATAAATTTTATGCTTCTATTTCTGAAAATGACAATACTTTTATACAACCTTTCATCTTCCTTTTCAACCCTTTACTTTTTTCCAATTAAAAAGACCTATCTGTGTACCAAATTTCATTTAAATCGGTTCAGTAGTTTCGGCGTGAAAGCGACACAGACAGACAGACAGAGTTACTTTCGCATTTATAATATTAGTATGGATTCTTCGAGGTAGTTATTCCATAGTGGAATCTCTTCCAGTGCTATATTACACGGCAGAAATGTTTCTTGTGTGATGATGCCCCGGGCGAATCTAATACCTATAAGTGATGATGATGAAGCAATATGATTAATGTAATTCGTGTCACCGGAGCTAACGAGGCGCCTCTGGGCGAGATTGCTTGCATATTGCGGCTGACGATTTAGAATTTACCCCGCCTGCAATATTGTGAGCTGTGATGGCCCAGTGGTAGAATTCTGCTTCTCAGTCGAGGGTTTCGGTTCAAGACCCAGTGGCATGCATTATTTTATTTATTTATTTATTCAACTTTATTGACATCTCTAAAGAGATATACTATGGGCGGACTTAATGTCTTATGGCATTTTCTACCAGTCAAACCCTGGTTGAGCGGGGAAAAGTTGCGGTAGGTGGAAAAAGAAAAAAATAAAACTTAATTTTAAGTTCGACGTAAACATATTACAAATAATTAAATTGCATACATACATACAAAATTATATACATACATAAATACAATACGTATAAGTACATAAATCTATCTATCTTCTATATTATATAAAAATGTTATGTTGGTTTGTGTACGCTTCAAAAACTCAAAAAGTTCTGCACCGATCGAGCTGAAATCTTAACATGATATATATACATCAAGGATTGTTTTTATCTAATTTTTGCATCAATCACATATCCGCGAAAAATATTGTATATCCACAAGTATTGCAAAATTAAACATATAAGACATGTATTCTTTGTTTTGTTTCTCATTTCGCAACCATTCAATCACAATGTGCCACAGCGAAGCGTGGCAGGGTACAGCTAGTAGTATATAAATACCTATTTAATTCATTATGCGATTTAAGTACAGAAATTAATCAAGATAGAACGGTGAACCGGGCGTATACCCCGTGCCGCAATCTTGCAATATACTGCAAGATATCTCGCGAGTTCGGTCAGTGCGCGTTGATACTTGTTACGGTAAACGAAACTATTGTTATGTCTAATTCCACGCGAGCTAAGCTGCGGGCGTCCACTACTTTTAAATATAAAGCTATTGTATGTATTATTGTTGCAATATTGAATTTAGAATAATCTTTTCACTCTTTCTGATGTTGAATATTGAGTATTCACCTCGTCGTTTTTTTTTTCTTTTTCATTTCGTCGTCCAACGCAGCCGTACTCGTAACACGTCGCACAATAAGCGCGCGTAGCAATGTGGTTAATGTGTTTGGTCTCGCCGCCGGTTCCAGTCGCCGGGCGGCCGTGACGTCACGCGTAGCTTCTGGGAAGCGTGGACAATGTTGTCTCTATAGATACCGGTATCAAAGTCTTGCGCTGCCCTTGGATGCGCAGAAGTCGAAATTAAGGTGTCGTCGGGCGCGGGGCGGGAACGGGTTGTCAGTCGTGAGCGCTGATTGGTTCGCCAGCCGTGCGATTTTTTAAATTATAAATAATAAATAAATAAATATCATGCACATTATCACACACGGCCATCTGAACCCAAAGTAGGCGCGAGCCTGTACTATGGGTGTCAGAGACTGATATGTAACATAGTTACACAGATATTTTTATATACATACTTAAATAAATAATAAGTATTAACATCCAGACACAGAGCAAACACAAGTGTTCGTCACATGAATGTTTGTCCTGAGATGACCCCATTATTATATTTTAATTTTATTCCTAAAAAAAAAATTTATTTTGTGTCGACTCGTAAATTATGAAAAAAAAAAAATTATACATAATATTTAGGCATTATATACATATATGTATATGGGTACGTACGTAATACTTGTGTAACTTGATAAAAAAAATTTATTTATTTATTTTGTGTAAATGTATTTGTGATGAATGCAATTCTGATCATCCGAATGCCGTCCCAAAAGGGCCCCACTGAAAATCAGCGTTGTGGCTTAGCAGCCGCAGCATAAAGATGAGTGGGCTGCCCTTTTTGGAGCAAAATGATGCAGTATTAGTTAAATTTTGGTTGTTTTTTTTTGTATAATTTAATTTGGTTTAAATTAGTATTGTGTTAAAATTGTTTTATGTTATGTGCATTATTTAGTATCAAATAATATACTTACTTGAGAAGGGTGAGCTGTGTGCCTAAAGCCAGTCTCTTCATGTGTAAGATACATGTAATATACATGTTGGGACAATTTTTACAATATACATATACATACATATACATACAATATATTATAATAAAATGTTTATTTTTTTCCATCTTTTCTTTCGTCTAAGCTTCAACCCATAGACATCCCACAGCTGGACACGGGTCTCCTCCACAAACAAATCTGCGGGAGGTCTAGAGCATACTCCACCACACTGCTCCAATGCGGATTGGTGGAGGTGGAGGGGTTAGTGGCCAACCCAGTGTCGAATATTCTCAAGCCACCCGAAGGTCTTCCACAAGGCTTAACGATTGTTTTCACCATTGAAAACGGCTTAACATGCCCTCCGAAGCACCATCCACAAACCGACCGCGCCCGTCTTGCTAACCTCTATCGATCACACTGAATCGACGCGAGCCACTGGGCTTTGGACGCTAAAACGGAAGGTTCTTTCGTCTTCCACCCTGTATATTGGATCTTTGAGGTGGAACATAAAAAAATTCACCTATATTTCAGGTGGGCGGCGTGGTCTGCCATGGGGTGTTTCGGGTCCCCGGGCGCCAAGAGCGGCGGCGGCGACGGCGACGACCCCAAGTGGCAGAAGCGCCGCAGCGATGCTATCACCCGGCAGCTGCAGAAGGACAAGCAGGTGGGTTGAGCCACGCTGCTCCAATGCAGATTGGTGGAGGGGTTAGTGACCAATCCTGTATCGAATGTTCTCAAGCCACCCGAAGGTCTTCGACAAGGCTTACCGACTGTTTCCACCATTGAAAACAACCGGGACCGACGGCTTTACGTGTCCTCTGAAGCACGGAAGCGTCCATGAAATTTTGCCACTAGCGGTCACCCATCCACAAATCGACCGCGCCCGTCGTTGCTTAACTCTTTCGATTACATTGAATCGACCCGAGCCATTGGGCTATGGACGCTACAGCGTTTAAGAGAGGCCTATGTCCAGCAGTGGACCTCTAAAGGCTGGATGATGAAGTCTTCGATCTGCCCGAAGACTGACCTGGTGTAAACGTGCCCTCATTCAACCACCACCGCGTTCAATTCCAGCTGTACCGGGCGACGCATCGCCTGCTCCTGCTGGGCGCGGGCGAGTCCGGCAAGTCTACTATCGTGAAGCAGATGAGGATCCTGCACGTGAACGGCTTCTCGGACAAGGAGCGCCGCGAGAAGATCGAGGATATCAAGAAGAACATACGCGACGCCATACTCGTGAGTGTTTCATTCAACCATTGGCGTACTACTGTGGAGGTAGGGTCCGCGCTAAAAAATGTACGAGATAAATGACCAACAAAACGCTTAAAGACTTACAATTCCAATCGTCGGGGAATCGTGCAATTATTTTGCACGATTGGACGACAGTAAATGAATGCCCATCGCAAGATATTCATAGAGTGGCTTTGTTGGTATTTTTTATATTTATTTAAATATTATAATGCACATAATAACTCAGCTCTCAGGGCTGCTGGAAGAAATTTCTGAAGGAAATAAGCAGTACCTTTGTACATCTCTTTCTTTTTAATTGCTCTTGTTCTATTCTCCTGTATGTACACGAAAAATAAATAAAAATAAATAAAATAAAAAAATAATGTCCCTAACTCAACCTGTTCATTTTTCATATAATGAAGTGAGCGAATTATCTCTCGATAAATTGATTTCAGTGATCTTTTCTCAATTAATTTGTATAAACTATTGTATGCGACGGCTCATGGGATATCGGTATCTTGTTATATATTGTATAGATACCGGCATCAAATTCTAGCGCTGGCCTTGAATGCGCAGAAGTCGAAATTAAGGTATTGTCTGCGCGGGGCGAACGGGTTGTCAGTTTTAAACGCTGATCGGTTCGCCAGCCGTATTATATCCCCCGCACTGATATCCCAGCGCAGCTATCCCTCCGGGTTTCTCAGCGCCAAACTTCGGCGCCGCGGGGAATTCCGGTGTTTAATATATTTAACGTTTGTTTTTCAGACAATCACGGGCGCGATGAGTACGCTGACGCCACCTATTCCGCTAGAGAAGGCCGAGAATAAGGCCAGAGTCGACTATATACAGGTGAGATTCCCTTATCTGTAATGAGTGTGTATGTATTTATTTATTTATTTCAAGGCGTAACATAACACATTACAGGCTTCCCCAATTCGTTAGTGCAGCTAAACATTAACTATAAATTATAATGTCAAATTCGGTTAATGTCAGATAAAAATGAAAAAAAAAATGACAGTTGCTAATAAAAATGTCAATATGTAATAAATGAAATGTCAATTTCTAATAACACTCACATGCCGATCGGCCGTATGCGGCCACGCAACACATGCAGTATTTTGTTTACGGGTAGATGAGTGATTAAAAGTCAATGAAAAAACATGTCACTCCTTATTATCTTATATTTGAATCAATGTCAACAAAAATAGAGATCTAGATAGATCTAATTTCCTTATGATCTTTACCTACTAATAATACTTTGCCCAACCCGGATATCGAACTAAGGACCACAAGGTTAGCAGTCGCGCTTGCGACTATACCAACGAGCCAGTCGACTAAATCACCCAATTATTTGTCTCCAGTACTCAATAATTAGACTCAAGATGCATCAAACGTAGCCGGCACAAATTGGACTCAGCTGACCCCTAATAAAGTTAATTGTAGTTTTAATGTACTTTGCAATAACCCGCGAATTTTCATTTTTCGAATAGACTTATGCTGTATGGTCATACAGACCTTTACAGCGCCGAATAGTGTCGTAAGCTTCGACCAAAAGGGAAAGGATTAACTCCTTCAAGTGTGTGGGTGCGATAGATCCATGGGTCTACTTGAAGTGCGGACCTCGGCTTAGGTCAACGCTGTGTAACTATAGCAGGGGATCGACCAATCACTCGGGGATAGCTCGTGTTGGCCGTTCGATAGTTGTGTCTTCGTCCTCGTCGGCGGGACGGTGTACATGTGGTGTGTTTTGTATCTGAGGTAGGGAGTCATGTTGGAGGTTTTTATCAATAGTGATTGCGTCGTGGGGGTCTTATAGCACATGTCTAGGTAGTCTAAATCGAGCTGGTAACCCGTGAACAAGGCGTATAGACGTCCCACTGCTGGGCACGGGTCTCCCCCACAGACGCAGCTGCGGGAGGTTTAAAGCATACTCCACTACGCTGCTCCAATGCGGATTGGTGGATCGGTTAGTAGCCAACCCAGTGTCGAATGTTCTCAAGCCACCCGAAGGTCTTCGACAATGCTTAACGATTGTTTCCACCATAGAAAACAACCGGGACCGACGGCTTTACGTGCCATCCGAAGCACGGTAGCGTCCATGAAATTTTGCCACTTTGAAATTTTGTAAATTGTAATTTTTGGTTCTACCGCCACAAAACAAAAGGTCGCCTACCCAGATAACCCCACTTCGCATGCTCGCAGGACGTGGCGTCGCAGCCGGACTTCGACTACCCGCCGGAGTTTTACGAGCACACGGAGGCGCTGTGGAAGGACCTGGGCGTGCAGCGCACGTACGAGCGGAGCAACGAGTACCAGCTCATCGACTGCGCCAAGTAGTCAGTATACTGATAAACTAATAATGACAAATTTCACTGATGCTTCCTAAAATCCGCCACAATGGGTGTTTCCGCCAGCTCTCAAATTATTTAACTCGATCCCTCTTTCTCCTGTACTAATTAAAGTATCTCCATGTGTCTCCAGCTTCTGGTTTACGCAACTAATAATGGCAAATTTCACTGATGCTTCCCAAAATCCTCCACTGCGTGTTTCCGCCAGCTATCTAATTCTCTCACTCTCTCTTTCTCCTGTCCTATTTAAAGTATCTCCATGTGTCTCCAGGTTCGCAACTAATAATGACAAATTTCACTGATGCTTCCTAAAATCCCCCACTGCATGTTTCCGCCAGCTCTCTAATTCTTTCACTCTCTCTTTCTCCTGTCCTATTTAAAGTATCTCCATGTGTCTCCAGCTTCTGGTTTACGCAACTAATAATGGCAAATTTCACTGATGCTTCCCAAAATCCTCCACTGCGTGTTTCCGCCAGCTCTCTAGTTCTTTCACTCTGTCTCTCTTTCTCCTGTCTTATTTAAAGTATCTCCATGTGTCACCAGCTTCTGATTTACGCAACTAATAATGGCAAATTTCACTGATGCTTCCCAAAATCCTCCACTGCGTGTTTCCGCCAGCTATCTAATTCTCTCACTCTCTTTTTCTCCTGTCCTATTTAAAGTATCTCCATGTGTATCCAGCTTCTGGTTTACGCAACTAATAATGGCAAATTTCACTGATGCTTCCTAAAATCCTCCACTGCGTGTTTCCGCCACTCTCTAATTCTTTCACTCTGTCTTTCTCCTGTCCTATTTAAAGTATCTCCATGTGTCTCCAGCTTCTGGTTTACGCAACTAATAATGACAAATTTCACTGATGTTTCCTAAAATCCGCCACAATGGGTGTTTCCGCCAGCTCTCTAGTTCTTTCACTCTGTCTCTCTTTCTCCTGTCCTATTTAAAGTATCTCCATGTGTCTCCAGCTTCTGGTTTACGCAACTAATAATGGCAAATTTCACTGATGCTTCCCAAAATCCTCCACTGCATGTTTCCGCCAGCTCTCTAATTCTTTAACTCTCTTTTTCTCCTGTCCTATTTAAAGTATCTCCATGTGTCTCCAGCTTCTGATTTACGCAACTAATAATGACAAATTTCACTGATGCTTCCCAAAATCCTCCACTGCGTGTTTCCGCCAGCTCTCTAAAGCTTTCACTCTTTTTCTCCTGTCCTATTTAACGTATCTCCATGTCTCCAGCTTCCTGGACCAGGTGCACGTGATCAAGCGCCCGGACTACACGCCCACGGAGCAGGACATCCTGCGCTGCCGCGTGCTCACCTCCGGCATCTTCGAGACGCAGTTCGTCGTCGACAAAGTCAACTTCCAGTGAGTGTTCCACACTCAGTGCATAATAAATAAATATCATGTTCGTTCGTTCGAGTGAGAGGCGAGTTCGATAGCCACAGCTGTCGGTATACCTATAAAATAAAATAAAATAAATATCTTGGACATTCTCACACACGGCTATCTGACCCCAAATTACGCGCGAGCCAGTACTATGGGTGTCAGAGACTGATATACATACGTAGATATTTTTAAATACATACATAAATAGATAATATTAACATCCAGACATAGAACAAACACAAGTGTTCGTCACACGAATGTTTGTCCTGAGTGGGATTCGAACCCACGACCCCTGGCGTAACAAGCAGGGTCATGACCGATTGCGCCACCAGCACCAAGTACCGTTTTTTTTAATGGATATAAGATAGCAAACAAGCTTGCAGCACCGCCCATGACAACTGTGACTCTGACTTTGAACAAGACTCAATTAAAGACTGGGATGGTTAGTTCAGTTAGCTTAAAGAGTTAATTAGAAAATTAGTTGGTTAGTTCGTTAGAGGGTCCATGTGGGGATATATTGGTACTGTTAGTGATAATTAGACTTGTTAGTTGGTGTTAGTTTTCATGTCATGTCAACATGTCCGTTTCCTCGTCCCCTAGCATGTTCGACGTGGGCGGTCAGCGCGACGAGCGGCGCAAGTGGATCCAGTGCTTCAACGACGTGACCGCGATCATCTTCGTGACCGCGTGCTCGTCGTACAACATGGTGCTGCGCGAGGACCCCACGCAGAACCGGCTGCGGGAGTCGCTCGACCTGTTCAAGAGCATATGGAACAACAGGTGAGTTGGAAATGGGGTGCTTGAGGACCCCGGAAGGGGTCTCGAAGGACCCCGAGTGGGATGTTGCAGGACCCCATGTTTGGTTGAAGGATTGGACTAGCTTAGCCGCTTGACCTCTTCAAAAGCATATGGAAGAACCGTTTTGTAATGCGGGGTATTGAAGTACCCCGGCTTATAAATCGTGGGGTCTCGGTGGACCCCAGCATGTAGAATTTAGGGTCTGGAAGAAGGAAGTGCTCGGGGATTGAACCGGAGACCTGCTCTCTCGAAGAGCTTATAGAAGAATCTTATCTCATCTAAATGCACAAATTGTTCAGCTTCCACCTCTTGAAAGACCCCATTCATTCATTTCTTCATTCACAAAAATGTCATTACATACATTGGCATGTAATGACATTTTTGTATTTTTTTTTTTTTTTTCATTTTATCTGATGAACATCCATGCTCACCTTCTCCCGTCTCATTGCAGATGGCTGCGCACGATATCGGTCATTCTATTCCTGAACAAGCAGGACCTGCTCGCGGAGAAGGTTCTCGCGGGGAAGTCCCGCCTCGAGGAGTACTTCGCAGAGTTCGCGCGCTACGCCACGCCCCCGGACGCGGCGCCGGACCCGAGAGACCATCCCGACGTGGCGCGCGCCAAGTACTTCATCCGCGACGAGTTCCTGGTCAGTGCTTGAGAAAAAAAAAATTGCGAACATAGCCCAATGGCTCGCGTCGAATCTATGTGTTCGACAGAGTTAAGAAACGATGGGCGCGGTCGGTTTGTGGGTGACCGCTAGTCGGTGTCCAACACTGGGATACCTATGAGTTGTAGCTAGGTGGAGAAAATCCGGCTTGAAGGACCATAAAATATGTTCCTTCGATCCAGTTCACAGTAGTCATCCAATGACCTTTGATACGCGCAAAAAAATGCAAGTCTTAAAGCTCTCTTAGGGAGGCAGCGTGGTTCGCAACCGGTTACGAACTATCGATTAAATAAAACATAAAAATAAAATAAAATTATAATGTAGTGATTAGTATATCTAGAGCGACTAAAAGGGTCGCACTGAAAACTGTGGTAGTACTACTTGATCGCCAAAGCTGAGAGCGATCCCTTTTCGTCTAGTAACTGTTAATCTGTTTGTTATTTGCTGTATATTTTATTTTGTATATTTTGTTTTATGCAGCGCTTGGCATCATAATAAATAGTTTTTTATTGTATTCAATTTTATTTTTATTTGACCTGCAGCGCATAAGTACGGCTTCCGGCGACGGCAAGCACTACTGCTACCCCCACTTCACGTGCGCCGTTGACACCGAGAACATCAAGCGCGTGTTCAACGACTGCCGAGACATCATTCAGCGCATGCACCTGCGCCAGTACGAGCTGCTCTAACCGCCCGCCCTCCGCCCCGCCGCCCAAAGGTACACGCAGAAAAAATTATGATCCGGCTCGAAGGACCATATTTTTGCTGCATAAAATTGAATACAAGTATATATCCGCTGGCCCTCCGAAATCAAGCTTGCAGCTTTGCTCTGAACGATATCCGGAGGGGCTAGCTGCATATGGAGTATCAGTGCGGGTGCCGTATTAGGCTGGAGAACCAATCAGTGTTTACGACTGATAACCCGCTCGCCCCGCGCCGGACGATACCTTAATTTTGACTTCTGCATATTCAAGGTCTGAGGCCGGACAGGCCGGCCTGAGATCGAACCCAGGACCTTAGCAGAGCTTGTGACCACCAGACCAACGAGATTATATTCATCTATCTACAGACTAAACTATCCTGTACGAGGTGTAATAACATATTAATTTTTATCCTCAGAATACCCGCCGTGAAGAGCAGACATTGGCGGCAGTACCCGGTACCGCGTCTCGCACCGACCTCAATACACTATTACCTATATAATTACTTATATAATATATAACATAACATATAATATTAACACACAATATGCATAAATAATCATATAGAGGCCGCAATCCGAGACGCCAGTTCGGGCCTCCTTAGGGATTTTACTTCGGCGAAAATACTGTTCTTCTAAGTCGGGGGTATGTTCAGAGCGTTCATCCATTTCGCATCCCTCTCGTTCACTCATATGAAGCACATTTTTTTATGGATACGTGATAGACGAGCTTTCAGTACCACCCATCCGCTGTCGCCCATGACAACGTTAATTTATGTATCGTATTCGTGTTGAAATATGTGTAATTTTTTTTATTTTGATGTTGAAACAGCGACTGTGAAGCTTAATTTTTTGGTTAAAACCTATCCATGAAAATATTCTTACATTGTTGAAATTTTATTTTTAGATCAGTAAGCACAAACATAAATGTATACTGGATAATAATAATAAATGACTTATTAATTTAGAAGCGAGAAGTATGCGAAAGAGATGAAACAAGAAAAAAAATTTCGATCTCGAAAATTCATAATGCATCTAGACCTCAAATGATTTAATAATAATGCAATTAGTACGACATGTTTTTTAATAATATTGTGACGTGTTTTAGTTGGTTAAAAATTATATTTTTAGTCTGTAAAAAACTCTGCTCTGTAATGTCATAGTGATAATGTCATTTATTCCAAATTATACGTGATAATTGCTCGGGGGTAAGTGTATTCAAAATCTCATTACATTCGTTTTTGCGTAGAGTAGAATTGTAACACTATTAATTATTATGTGAAACTTCCAAGATATATCACTATTTTGTCACAAAACTTTGTAATGAAATAATTGCGGAATCTTCAAATTTATTCACTATTTACTTACTCTGAATCTTACTCTGATTTTAATGGTCACTGACTGTTTTCAAATTAATTAATATTTTTAAAATATGACGAATCCTTTTGTCTGACCTTTTGCTGCATAGTGATTTTATTAATTTGCTTTATTAATAACAGTAGGTTGATTAATATTGATTATTTATAAGAAAGTGGGATATTTGCAATATTCTTTTGACGTACAAATAACACAGGAAATGAACATCAATTAGGTTTTAGAGATTTGACAATTGTATGTTTTTTCAATAAAATTAAACCATTTCACTGGCTTCAAATATCTTGTGATGAGTATTTTTGCGCTGGCAACTTAAATTCGAATGTGGAACGCGGTGCTACGTCACCACTCTTGTCTTTGGTTTACGTGTCAAATGCAAAGGTATTTTTCCTGTACAGACATCATGATTTAGATTTGGCATCTGACTATTTTTATTGAATTTTAGGCAACATACGGAGTGTGCAATTATTTAGATCTGCTGTTTTTTTTAATTATGGCTGCATGAATAGGTTAATAGAGTCAGGCCAGTTGCGTTCGGTATTTAAAAATTTAAAAGAAAATAGGTATATACGTATACCAACGTATATAGTTTTTTGTGTAAGTAAAGAATGAAACACAAGAATTGCCAATGGATTTGATTTATAGGTCTAGTGTAAGGAAACCGAGTTACTTGCTGGAATTAAGGTGTGCGCGGGGTTAGTGGTTAATATTAAATATATTAATAATTATTATTAAATGAAATGGTATGTTCAAAAGTGGTGGCGTATATCGAACGGTATCTCGGGCGGCGGGTACTTTAGTGAGTGCCTATCGCAATGTTCGTGAACTGCCCGCTCCGTAAATTTTGTATTTTTAATGTTCCAACGCATTTTGAATAGGAAAGTGATATTTTAAGTGTAAGATTTAGTGAAACTTCATTGCTACCCATACGTACAAACTCAAATGTTCGCACAGTTCTCACACATGCAAATGACGCACAAAATGTAATCAGTACCACTTGTATATTAGTATCCATGTATGTATTACATAATTGCTTTAATTTTTTATGAAGATGATATACAGTAAATGGATCCGAGCAAGGGGCAGTTCATGAAATAAGTAAAAATTGTTTATATTAAGGATCATGTTTGCATGAAACAAAGCTAGCTTACAGAACTTAAATCGTAAAAATAAAATACGACCATTAAAAGTATACCTATTTATATCAGGTCTGGTCCGACTAGAATGATGTTCACATTTTCTCAGATAACGACGCTCCTGATTTTATCGTAACTGACCAAAACTAGTCTGCTTTGCTATAATATATGCGTGTAAAGCCTCATAAAATCACTTCAGGAATCTTGCAACCTTTTTTGTTCAAATTCATCTGTTAATTTCAAAATAAGTTATAATTTTATTTAATAAAAATAATAATAGACTATTTTAATAGTCCATGTCAAAATAGACTGAAACAACATATTCAACCCTCCTATTAATAAAAAGCAGACTCAGAAAATTGTTAAAGTGTATATAACATAAAGTTACCAATGAGTTCATTTATTTATTTTAGTTGTTTCTATAGAAATTTCAAATATCACTTCAATTTGTCAAACATTTAATGGTCGTATTCTGTGCATCTACAAAGCGAGCTCAAGCTTACGACGCATAAAACTATAACTATAAATAATAATTTTATGTATGAACAATTTTTTTTAATATTACGCGTCCTATCAATGATTTTAGTTCCCATATTCGTGGGTGTGTTGAAGCTAGATGTATGAAAAATCAATGTGTCGAAAGTAATGCGATAATATAAACATCTTTTAAAATCCGTGTAAAATTTTAATCGATTTTGCACAAAACATTCATAACTAGATTAAAAAGGATCGTATAATTATTACATCAGTATCGATTTTTCTTTAAACTAATAATTTAAGGAAATGTCGATATTTCGTATGCAACATCGCTGCCCATTCGATTTAATCTTAAGCTTTCGATCTTTTGAATGAATATTTGTAGCCAAATATACATTGTATACACTTTTTTTTGTTATAGTGAAATGTTCACAATATTACAATACCATTACGTGTCTGTATATTTTTGAGCGTGGATTATATTTATTATTTCCTATTTCTTTGTTATTCTGGAAAATATGGATTTTTCGGGTGAGCTAGGACATGTTACAAATGTGAAGTTTTATTTGTTGAACAAAATATTATAAGTATTTTCTCGTGAGATTTTAGTATTGACGAGAGACTTTTAAAAATCAATGTGGATTTAAAATAATAAATAGCTACAATACGAAATCTTTTCAGATACTTCGAGTTCGAGTCTTTTGTTGATGTGTCAACTGTCTGTCCCATAAATGTTCATGGTAGTTCTGTTAAATAAACTATGACATTCTGTGAATGTCATGGATAATGAATGTTAGATTGCTAAAAAAACAGTCATGAGGTTTGGTGGTTTCTAGAAGTTTCTAGGAATGTCTGCAATAAGTATTAATTATTGCAGGCATTCCTAAAAACTTATTTTATTTTAATTTCTAATAAATAAAGAATTAATAGCGAGCTATTCACGCTTGTAACATGCCGTCGCGCCTCGCACAATATTGTTACTGTTAACATTTTCCTGTTTTATTAATTTTATTGACGAATATATTATTTTAAGTTATAATTTCGTGTTAGTTTGTTAACCGTGCGTCTTCCATGTGTCTTAATGAATAGTTCATTATTTTCTATTTGGTTCGTAACCGGACCGAACCGGTTCAGTTCGGTACCGTTCGGTTCCAAGTTGTGTGTTAGTAAGTGACTAAGGTGGAACGCGAGTTTTCGCTTTTTAAATTTAGTTATTTAGTGCTGAGCTTATAGTTTAATTGTAAAGCGTGTGACGGTCACGGCGTCCGCTCGCGGATGCGTTGCTACCGCGCTCCCGGCGTCGCCCAAGCAGCTAGCGGCAGACGGGCGGTGTGTAAGGTACATTACAACATCTCTTTAATATTTTCTAGTGTTCTAAGGTCCAAAGATTATGAAAGCTCGTATGTGATGCGGCCGCGAACAGGATGCAGTATTTACTTCACATCTTCGGTAATGTATAAAAATATCTATATTTTAGACCCCCTCTTAGTTGAGACGGGCGGTAGTCTTAGATTGTAACTAACGCCCTAACGTTTAATACTTTTAAAATTATAATTTATACAATTGGTTTATGTACTTACCTTGTTATGTATTAGGTTAATCCATTTTAAGAGATCTATTGATACATTTTTCGTTATATTTATGTTTATGGTTTAAGATGAGTAATCCAAATTTTAGTCTGTTTTTACTATGGTTGTCAAAATATTAATAAATAGTCAGAATTATCATTACCGTCAAAGTGTTTTAATTTAAATTTAATACGTATTAGAGTGAAGATAAGAAGGAATATTTTATAGGCTCGTAAGAATAATTCATGATAAAGCAAATTCACATTACTGCTAATGTGGGTAATTCTAGTTGAATATATTAGCGTAATCTGTTTATGGTCCTTACTACATGATGTCTAGTTGAGGGTCTGTGCCATAGTGTTGCCAGCGGGAACACAATAACCTGATGTTACCATCTAAAAAGTAAAAAATCTACTAAATAATAGTATCCTACAACTACCTTTCCTAGCATATTGTATTTTAAAGCTTTTTTCATTTCTGATTATTGTCATTATTGTTTTTCAATATTCATAATTATATAACTTTCAATTGATAACTATACGTTTTTTTTATAGCGTTATAACTACTAAATTTAAAAGTATATATATAATACTATTATTAAATTTAGTAGTTTAGTAGTTATAATAAATATTTTTTTATTTAATAATTATTTTTTAATGAAAATAGAGTATTTTAGACAGGACCGTATAAGTTTTTGAGCTTTTAGGACTAAGTTTAGTGTAGAAGAGTAAGAATGCAACGTAAAGATGCGTTTAATTCCTTCGGCAGCGAGTTTTCGGCACCGGTCATTAGAATTCATTGTGTAATTAAAAAATAACACGGCGTCTTAAATACTTATTGTATATGTAATTAAAAATACTATTTGGTAGCTATATAAGTAAGATATAGTATCGCGATATGAAATGAATGAAAGTATAAAAGTAGAAAGCTAAGATTATTTTCTCTGCGAATCTGCGTAGCGGAGTTGGTGACTTGATAGAACATTCTAGATTCTCTCTCATGTCTGAATTCGGATAAGAATTGACATGGATTTGATAACTGGATTGACATTAAAAGTTTAAACTCTTCCGCGAGTATATCCAAAGGCAAAGGCTATTATGTATCTATATAAAATTATTGGCTTTCGATGCTCTCAAGAAATCAATTCTGAAAAATTTAAATCGATCATACATTTTGTCTCAATAAATAAACAGTTTGATATCGAAGGCTCTAGAATCGATAGATCGATAGTGTTGAGCCGGCCCAAGCTCGTTCCTGCCAGCCGGATAGTGGCAACTCTTGAGAGCTTCCGTGATTCGAAAGGATCGTTAAGCCGTCGATTCTGGTTATCTGAACATGAGTCGTTAAGCTATGTCGGAAGCCTTAGGTACTACATATTTCTTCTAATTTTACTTTGGCGCCAATATTTAAGGAATCGATTTGTATAGTGCTCCCCTTGTATGATTAAGAAAATGCAATAACAAGTGAGACATTTATATATGTAATATAGCATATTTTCTATGGTTTTCGATATATAGACGGGGATACGCCGTGGCGACTTCAAACATTAGCGACTTTAAGGGCACTCGCATACGACCGACTTTTCCACAATTGTGTGACAGACGACTGTTTTTATGGTTTTCGCGGTAGACATTTAACTCCGTTTAATTGATTTCAAACAACAAATGTTTCCTTTGATTGATTGGTTGAGTATGTCAGAAAATCTGTGAAAATGTCGTTCGTGTGCGCGGGCCGTTAACCCGGCGCGGGACTAGGAATAGGTAGGAATAGTTAGCGTGATCTGCTCCTCGGCTAGTTGATGTTACGTCCGTTGCCAATAACCAAATAGTATTGAAAAATCCTCCTTTTTAAATATATCTTTCGAAATATAATCGTATAATAATTAATGTACTTGCGCACAATACGTATGTGAGGATGGGAATTGAGTAAATTTGGTTTCAACTCGCGGCCGGCGGCGGGGCGTGCTTCGCCGCGAAGGTTGCGTCAGTACTGAGTTGTGGCTCGCTTGGCGCCTATAACCTAGGTGTCATTGA
The DNA here is from genome assembly GCA_944567765.1 of Carterocephalus palaemon. Lineage (NCBI taxonomy): Eukaryota > Metazoa > Arthropoda > Insecta > Lepidoptera > Hesperiidae > Carterocephalus > Carterocephalus palaemon. The sequence goes on from OX155663.1 coordinate 1,769,355, forward strand.
TGTTACTAGAATAATATATTATGATTGCCTCATTTGCATGTAGTTTGCGTGCAAGTCGCCAGGAATCTACAGTCATTACTTATTATAAGACTAGTGGACGACCGCAGCTTCGCTCGCGTGGAATTAGACATAACAATGGTTTCGTTTACACCTAGTAATATTATATAGCCTATGTCACTTAGTGAAGATCCAGCTTGAATTTTTGAAATCGGTCCAGTAGTGTTTGTGTAAAAACATTACAAACAAATCTTTCCTCTTCATAATATAGATATAATTTTCAAGAATAACTCGCAAATTGCTAACCACAGAAGCATGTAGGTATAAAATATCGAATACGTAAAATAGGTGCAATTAATATTTCATAAAATATGCCCCACGATTTGTGAGACACGTTAGCGTTAGGCAACTCACGAATAAGGAGAAATATTACATTGCGAGAATATAAGAATTACCTTATACGTTAATTGGTCGCTGGGGTCAGGGCGCCAAGTATGCCAGTTTCAGTACGACGTAACCGATGGCCAGTAAATGCAGGAGTCTGCAATATTTTTGGTAATGTTTTACTGTCGTAGCGACGTTGTCCGCACGTCAGTCTGTCTCGCTCTATATACTAAAATGATGGCATTTATATAATTAGTGCTAGATTTTTTCCACTCTTAGCACGATTCTCGACTTTTCGGTAGAAATATTCGATTGGAATAGATCATGTGATGTAGATCTTCTAGATGTGATCGGCGCTTATCGTCTCCAGCGGACTGCGGTACGGTGTATTTACTCTTTAATACCTACGTTTAAATATATATACATACTGAAAATCTATATTTTTAACAAATTTAATTTTTAAAATATACCTAATTAATGAAATTCCTAAAGATTAAAAATTAAATTTTTAATATTTATGTGTAAAGTAGTGGCGAGGTGATTTCTTAAATTAACAATCGCTTATGATTTTATTTTCAAAGAATCGCAAAGAGAATATTATTTACTGTCCATGAGATAATGATCTGTAGCTGACGTGGGCACACAATCAGTATGTTTCAGGCATTTTGAATCCGACTTAATGTATGTAAAAATAAATGTTGTTTTAAAATTGTGAATTTTTATTTACCTTGCCTCCCGCGCCGGAACACTCGCTAAATGAAAAGCAACTTGTATCAGAAATATTTTTATTTTGTAAAACAACATTACATTTTGTATCGAATGTAAGAAAATTACAATTACAGAGAGCACACGCCGGTGTAACAATCTATGCGAATTAAGTAGCATAAAATAATGAGGTTTTGAGCTCAACAAGGTACCTTTGAGAGAATCATCTCGCATCTTAATATTAGAAAGGGTCTTCATTTCTGTATGCCCATATTTGGCCTATGGGAAACCGTTCAGACAAAATTATTCATACTAGACCCGTTTTCTGTTAAATGGTTATCTTCCACTGTTTACAAATCTTCATACAAAAAATGTCACAAAAAAGGAGGCACGCACGGGTTACTTTAATCGCAAGATACAAATAAAATTTGGAACGTTCATATTAAAATGTCAAAATATATTCATTATTTAGAATATTCAAATGTCAAAATTCCTACGGTGTTTATTTTGCGCTGGGATGGAATAGATCCTTGGTTGCGCCTGTGTTAAGCTCATTTTGGGGTTAAAACTCCACTTAACCCGGTTTCGCAAAACAAAAAATAATTTCTCTTACAAACTTGCAATTAAAACATAAAAGTGAGAACATGGTCTAAACCGTGCGAACCAACTTCAAACAAAATGGCCAGGCAATGCCTAACTTATACGGAAAACAAATAATACAAATAAATATTATTTACAAGTCAATACGTAAAGGTACAAAAACATCTTTGGACTCTACCTACGCTAAACCGGCATCATTAAGAAATATATGTATTTTATTTAAAAGTCTATATTAATTGAATGAGCAGAAAATCGAGTTATCAAAATAATTTCCAATTTAATCAAATTTTTCTCATTTTCTCAAGTAAAGAAATGTAGAATTTAAATTTTGTTAAAATTTCTTAATATTAATTTCATACAAAACTTAAAACTTATATGTATTCGAGTCAAAGCGTTGGCACATTCCTGTAAACATTGTGTCCTTAAGATATAAATTACATATAATACAGAATCACTTGGTAGTTTATCAAAATGTTTACTTCGACAAGCCCTAAGTACATGTTAAAATATCGTAAAGTAATAAGCGTATTCAAAAACGTGTCGACCGCAACGCACAAGTTAAAGGCAAATTTATATACGGAATAAACTTTGACTAGGTATATGGTAGAGTTAACGAAAAATCACGCGTACAACACATTCAAATATCTATCGCATATTTCGAAAAATTAATTAAAGAAATTAAATGTCACTTGCTATAACGGTGAGGGACACATCGTGAGGAAACCTAAATGCCTGAGAGTTCATCATAACGTTCTCGAAGGTATGTGAAGTCTGCCAATCCGCACTTGGCCAGCGTGGTGGACTAAGGCCTAATCCCTCCCATTCTGAGAGGAGACCCGAGCCCAACAGTGGGACAAAGAAAGGGTTGTGGTGGTGGTGATGTTTCTGTTACAAAAAGTCAATTGATAAGAAACAAATGACATATGTATATGATTTACTAATTTTTAAACATGCTGTAGAATATAAATGGCTTTGACGTGAGTTCAGCGGTCTATATGACCGTGTAGCTTTCGTGAACCGGCCTTAAGTGTGACTCAAAAGCACAAGAACAGGATTATTACGAGTGATTGTTGAGAGTACAGATTCGAATCCGCAACCAAAAGGAACTTGCGAAATTGTTCCTTAGGTACCTTTCAAGTACAAACAGGCACTGAATATCTAGACGTTATTACAATCACACATTTTAAATGCCACTGTAAGACAGTAGGCACATACCATGCTGGTACATATTTTTGGAAGAGTTATAAAAGTCGATAACTCTTCAATTTTAAACTGCATTTATAAATGCAACGCGGTCATAAAGATGCATCGCAACATAAAGCAATGCAATTTCAGTAAATAAGCCTATAGAAGCATTATCGTTGCGGTCACCTCTTGCCCTGGATGTCAATCTTTGCAACTTAACAGTTGAGTTTCAGTTAATGTGAACATTAAAATATTTGACAGAAAATGCGAACATACTAAAATATTTGACAGAATGTCAACATGTGAAAAATGACAAAATGTTAACAATATAAAATGCCTTTTTCTTACATGTTAAACATTCACACATGAAATTACCAGCCAAGTACATTTATTTAACTATGAAAGTAGTTAGTGAGTGTAAGGCTTCCCAAATATGTTCGAATAAAATTGAAATATAATGAAACATTTATGTTAGGAGAAATGTGAAATAGTATTTAAGGGTCGTATCATGAAATCACTTAATTAATAGTTATTTAAAATTAATTGGCGAGGAATTCCTGATTTTGAAAAACGGGAAACTACAGAATACACGCGTTTTAAGACTTGAGGAAAGGAAAAAAAATCAATACTTAATACTTAACACACGATATAAATTAAAAAAGGCACAATTCTTTGAAACAAAACTAACCATACTGTTGGCACATTAAAAATTACAATAGAAATGTTTTAAGTGTTTACGAAATAACTTAAAATAAGAAAACACTCACACGTCCAATCCTTAAAACTAACAAACTTAAAAAATAATGAGTTAAAAGTACTTAAAAATCCTTAATTTAAAAACAGTTTTAAAAAATCCTAGAAAATTGTGGATAAAACATTCCTTCTTAAAAATGACTCAAAATTTCTCATCATTTTTCTATTAAAATCTAAAAACATTGTTGGTCCCAATTTATTGCATAGAGCAAAATATTTTAAAAACCTTATAATCGTTGATATCCAAATACAAATAATCTCAAAAATAAATATTTAAAAAGGACCAATATGGTCTGCTTTATGGCTTTTTTCCTACATAAGTCTAATATAAACAGTGTATAATTTGGAGCAAGAATAGGAAGTCATCCTCATGGAATAATAACAAAAAGGCCTGTTTGTGTTAACTTTTTGATAGATCTGGTGTCGGTGTTAAGGCCACTAAGACCAAAAATGTAAAAAAAGTATTCCTTTATTAAAAAAAAAACGATTCTTGGTAAAAACTGTTGTTGGTATAACAGGAGCCGTATTTTTTAAATCTCACTCATAAGAAAATCGCCAAAGCGTCTACGAATTTCATATTGTCTCTATTTTTGAAATTCACTCGCGTACCAATCGAATTATAAATCACAAAGCATGGAGATTTTATCACAAAGTTAACGAGGGCTGCAGTAATACCTAAATGAACTGACTTTCAAAATGTGCCTTAGAAAATTGGAAATATATTTCCTGGTCTTATTGACCTTTATTTAGTCACCGAATCTATGTGCAACTTAATAAAATCTGCATTTTATATTTTATTTTACTGGCCAGTTTCACGTAAAAATGCTCCTTTAAGGATCAAAGGAAACTTAAGGGCTATGTACCTTGAAGTTCAACTACTGCAGTAGTGCAATGAAATATGTTTTCTGGTCTTAGTGGCCTTTATGCAGTCACCGAATCAACGTGCAAATTAACAAAAGCTGCATTTTTATTAAATTTTAAGGTTTTTATTAATTTAAAGGTCAAAGGAAACGTAAGGGTTATGTACCTTGAAGTTCAGCTACTGCAGTAGTGCAATGAAATATGTTTACCTATATGTACCTTTATGCAGTCACCAAATCTATGTACAAATTAACAAAAGCTGCATTTATATTTAATTTTACTGGCCAGTTTTATGCTCCTTTAAAGGTCAAATGAAACATAAGGATATTATAATATACCTTGAAGATCAGCTAGTCGAGATAGACATAGAAGTTGGGTGTACCGCAGTATGCAGTGGCCAGCGCTTTCCCGTGCGAAGGGAAACGTAAGGGGTATGTACCTTGAAGTTCAGCTACTGCAGTAGTGCAATGAAATATGTTTTCTGGTCTAAGTGGTCTTTATGCAGTCACCAAATCTATGTACAAATTAACAAAAGCTGCATTTATATTTAATTTTACTGGCCAGTTTTATGTAAAAATGCTCCATTAAAAAGTCAAAGGAAACACAAGGATATTATAATATACCTTGAAGATCAGCTAGTCGAGGTAGACATAGAAGTTGGGTGTACCGCAGTACGCAGTGGCCAGCGCCTTCCCGTGCGGCGTGGGCGCGCTGAACGCTATCTCCGTCCGCAGCAGCGGCGACCCGAGCAGCGCCGAGCCGCGCGCGCAGTCCAGCAGCCGCCGGGCGACGCCGCCGCGGCGGTGGCGCCGCCCGGCGGCTTTTTTACAACAAAAGTTGCATTTTTATTTAATTTTACTGGCCAGATTTATGTAAAAATGCTCTTTTAAAGGTCAAAGGAAACGTAAGTGTTATGTACCTTGAAGCTACTGCAGTAGTGCAATGAATGTTTTCTGGTCTAAGTGGCCTTTATGCTGTCACCAAATCTATGTACAAATTAACAAAAGCTGCATTTATATTTAATTTTACTGGCCAGTTTTATGTAAAAATGCTCCTTTGACCTTTTAAAGGAGCATTTTTACATAAAACTGGCCAGTAAAAAATTAAAACATACGGAGAGTATATACCTCGAAGTTCAGCTAGTCGAGGTAGACATAGAAGTTGGGTGTACCGCAGTACGCAGTGGCCAGCGCCTTCCCGTGCGGCGTGGGCGCGCTGAACGCGACCTCCGTCCGCAGCAGCGGCGACCCGAGCAGCGCCGAGCCGCGCGCGCAGTCCAGCAGCCGCCGGGCGACGCCGAGCCGGCGGTGGCGCGCGTGCGTCCACACGCGGGATACACCCAGTCTGGGGACACGATGGTACTTATTAAAGCAAGAACTACATTAGGCACACGTGGGCCACGTACGCCGATCTAGGCGCATCGGGGCTCATCTATCTATATATATAAAAGGAGAAGGTGACTGACTGACTGACTGACTGACATATCAACGCAGGGCCTAAACTATAAGGGTTAGAAACTTGAAATTTTGCACAGGGGTTCCTTTTACAACGTAGGGGAGCACTAAGAAAGGGTTTTTGAAAATTCACCCCCTAAGGGAGTAAAACGGTGGTGCAAAGTTAGTATGAAACTGCCGTTTTTGATGTTAGTGAATGTCTAATTCCACGCAAGCGAAGCTGCGGGCGTCCACTAGTACATTTTATATGGCAATTACAAGTTTAGAGCTACATATGATCCATCCCATGCGACGCGACGCCACGTACGCGACGCCGAGCTAGCGTTTCAAGAAAAACGTCGGAAGGTGGAGGGGGTAAACACGCGTCGGGCGGCGTGTGTCTAGTGTAGCTCTGCGTCTGAGACGTTGTACGCGTCATTCTACCTCTCTTCTTAAATTTATGTTGTGAACCCAAACTCCTTTTCCTGTCTTTTCTTTTTAAAGCTCGAAAATTGTTCATAGCCATCAATAAAAGCACATTTTCTTCAAATTCACGGTCCGAATCGTCCATTTTTTTTTCTAAAGGCCGCCATAGACGTTCAAGTAATTTGATCAAACAGGCTGGATCAAACCGTTTTATCAAATTGGCATGAGTGTCTGTGGTAAAATTTGATCAAATTTAATGAGTAATCAAATTGTTTGAAGAAATATGAATTTTCGTTTTTTTATTTGATCAAACTGTTTGATGAAAAATTTGAGCGTGTGTGTTGCGAGCGCTCAGTTGTTGCTGCGGAAGTGTTACCTAGCGGACGTGTTGCAGCTTGCAGTGCATAATGACGAACCGCGATGTATTAGAAGAATTCATACAAATATATCAAAATGAAACCTGTTTATGGAACGTCAAAAATAAAGATTACCATAACAGATCGTCTATTTTCATGAGCCACTTTTTACACCATACAGTACGTTTTTTTGTCCTTTTTTTGGCCTTCAAAGCAAACACTAACCTACTATTGCTATAGCGTCGTCTGTACATGACATTTTTACGGCCACACACACAACAATTCTTCGTCCGGTTCGATACTGAACTGACGCTGCTTCAAGCCTGCGTGAAGGTGTGTGGTCGCTTTGCAGATTATGCCAATTTGATAAAACGGTTTGATCCAGCCTGTTTGATCAAATTACTTGAACGTCTATGGCGGCCTTTACGTGTGTCTTTTCAGCCAGCGTGAAATGCGCGTAACACGTGTGCATCGGTATAATGTGCACACCAACGTCACACGTATGAGACGTGTCAGACGTGTGCGTCGGTCTAATGTAGTTCTTGCTTAAATCTTTGATCAAAGAAAGAAAAGAAAAGCGGTGACAGCCCAGTGGCTATCGAACTCGCCTTTCACTCGAGCGGTCCGGGTTCAAACGCAAGCGACACATGCACCAATGACTTTTCTAAGTTCTCGTTTGGCTTCATCATAAAGGTTTTTATAATGACATATAATAGCCAATGTCGCTCAGTGAAGATGCAGCTTTCTAATGGTGAAAGAATTTTTGAAATTGTACCAGTAGTTTTTGTGTGAAATTATTACAAACAAATGTTTCCACTTTATAATACATATTAGTATAGATGAAATACGGGAAAGCGACCCTGCCTGTTGCGCCAGGGGTCGTGGGTTCGAATCTGACTCAGGACAAATATTCGTGTGATGAACGCTTGTATTTGTGTGTTAATATTATAAATAGATAATATTAACAGCCCGATGTATGTATTTAAAAATATCTACGTATGTATATCAGTCTCTGACACCCATATCACAGGCTCGCGCCTACTTTGGAGTCGGATGGCAGTGTGTGAAAAAGTCCAAGATATTTATTATTTATTATGATATCTATATATATAAAAGGAGAAGGTGACTGACTGACTGACTGACTGACTGACTGACTGACATATCAACGCAGGGCCTAAACTATAAGGGATAAAAACTTGAAAAAATTGAAATTTTGCACAGGGGTTCCTTTTATAACGTAGGGGAGCAGCACTAAGAAAGGATTTTTGAAAATTCATCCCCTAAGGGGGTAAAACGGGGGTGCAAAGTTAGTATGAAACTTTGCCGTTTTTGAAGTTAAATGGGCAACCCGAACGCTACGCGAGCGAAGCTGCGGGCGTCCACTAGTTTATTAAATACATGGACGATGCTCACTTGACGGGGTACTCCTCGACGCTGCAGCAGTCCGGGTCCCCCGGCAGCAGCTTGTACGCCCGAAGCTTGGGCTCAACTATCACGCAGCCCAATATCTGCTTCTTATCGATGTACAGGTACGCCTGCAGAGGTCATTTTAAAATCAAGTTAATTAAGTTATTACTTTTTTTTAATAGGTTTTTTCTTTATAGCGGTGACAGCCCTGTGGCTATCGAACTCGCCTCTCACACCGGTCCGGGTTCAAACTCAAGCGGCACGCACCAATGACTTTTCTGTTATGTGCGATTTATGAAATTAAATGTCACTTGCTGTAACGGTGAAGGACACATCGGAGAAAACCTGCATGGCTGAGAGTTCTACATAATGTTGTCGAATGATAAATGAATCTCGGCATGTGAAGTCTGCCAATCCACTTGGCCAACGTGGTGGACTAAGGCCTAATCCCTCCTATACTGAGGAGGCGCGAGCCCAACAGTGGGACAAAGAAAGAGTTTTCGGTAGGTTTCTTTAGTGTTTTTGTGAAAATAAATATTAATTCTTTTAAATATAAAATTATACGCTTATTCATAAGAAATTAATGAACCTTCATAGCTATAATATAAAGCACTCAAATACAAGATAACTGCGCATGGGGTATCAGTGCGAGCGACATAATACGGCTGGCGAACCAATCGGCGCTTAAGGCTGCCAGCCCACCGGTGCGGAGCCGAGAAACGCAGAAATATTAACCAATAAAATCTCCGCTCCTCTTAAGTGGACAGGGACTTGCGATTTTGTGCAATCTTATTGGTTAATATTTTGTGCAATCCTATTAGATAATATTTTGTGCAATCCTATTGGTTAATATTTCTCCGTTTCTCGGCTCCGCTGCCTCGCTCCGCTCCGGTGGACTGGCAGCCTAAGACTGACAACCCGCTCGCCCCGCGCAATACAACACATTTGGTCGGTCAGACTTTGACGCCGGTCCGTATACTCACGTACGGCTGGCGAACCAATCGGCGCTTAAGACTGACAACCAGCTCGGCCCGCGCAAGATTGGTTCCCGATACATTTGGTCCGTCAGTAGACTGACGCCGGTGGGTATCGCTGCGACCCATAGACGTCCCACTGTTGGGCACGGGTCTCCTCTCAGAATGGGAGGGATTAGGCCTTAGTCCACCACGCTGGCCAAGTGCGGATTGGCAGACTTCACATGCCTTCGAGAACATTATGAAGTACTCTCAGGCATGCAGGTTTCCTCACGATGTGTCCTTCACCGTTATAGCAAGTGACATTTAATTTATTATTAAATCGCACATAACTTAGAAAGTCATTGGTGCGTGCCGGTGGGTATACTCACGGTGTACACGTGCGGGCCGCGCGGCAGCCGCCGCTCGTAGCCCAGCGTCGGGTGCACGACGCGCGCCAGCAGCGCCCCCACGCGCCGCCAGCCCGCGTCGCCGCCGCGCACGCGCACGCACCGCCACGTCGCCCCGCTCTCCCCCACGCCCTCCTCCCGCCAGCCCCGGCAACGTATACTCACGGTGTACGCGTGCGGGCCGCGCGGCAGCCGCTGCTCGTAGCCCAGCGTCGGGTGCACGACGCGCGCCAGCAGCGCCCCCACGCGCCGCCAGCCCGCGTCGCCGCCGCGCACGCGCACGCACCGCCACGTCGCCCCGCTCTCCCCCACGCCCTCCTCCCGCCAGCCCCGGCAACGTATACTCACGGTGTACGCGTGCGGGCCGCGCGGCAGCCGCTGCTCGTAGCCCAGCGTCGGGTGCACGACGCGCGCCAGCAGCGCCCCCACGCGCCGCCAGCCCGCGTCGCCGCCGCGCACGCGCACGCACCGCCACGTCGCCCCGCTCTCCCCCACGCCCTCCTCCCGCCAGCCCCGGCAACGTATACTCACGGTGTACGCGTGCGGGCCGCGCGGCAGCCGCTGCTCGTAGCCCAGCGTCGGGTGCACGACGCGCGCCAGCAGCGCCCCCACGCGCCGCCAGCCCGCGTCGCCGCCGCGCACGCGCACGCACCGCCACGTCGCCCCGCTCTCCCCCACGCCCTCCTCCCGCCAGCCCCGGCAACGTATACTCACGGTGTACGCGTGCGGGTCGCGCGGCAGCCGCTGCTCGTAGCCCAGCGTCGGGTGCACGACGCGCGCCAGCAGCGCCCCCACGCGCCGCCAGCCCGCGTCGCCGCCGCGCACGCGCACGCACCGCCACGTCGCCCCGCTCTCCCCCACGCCCTCCTCCCGCCAGCCCCGGCAACGTATACTCACGGTGTACGCGTGCGGGCCGCGCGGCAGCCGCTGCTCGTAGCCCAGCGTCGGGTGCACGACGCGCGCCAGCAGCGCCCCCACGCGCCGCCAGCCCGCGTCGCCGCCGCGCACGCGCACGCACCGCCACGTCGCCCCGCTCTCCCCCACGCCCTCCTCCCGCCAGCCCCGGCAACGTATACTCACGGTGTACGCGTGCGGGCCGCGCGGCAGCCGCTGCTCGTAGCCCAGCGTCGGGTGCACGACGCGCGCCAGCAGCGCCCCCACGCGCCGCCAGCCCGCGTCGCCGCCGCGCACGCGCACGCACCGCCACGTCGCCCCGCTCTCCCCCACGCCCTCCTCCCGCCAGCCCCGGCAACGTATACTCACGGTGTACGCGTGCGGGCCGCGCGGCAGCCGCTGCTCGTAGCCCAGCGTCGGGTGCACGACGCGCGCCAGCAGCGCCCCCACGCGCCGCCAGCCCGCGTCGCCGCCGCGCACGCGCACGCACCGCCACGTCGCCCCGCTCTCCACCACGCACTCCTCCTTCCAGCCCTGGGAGCGGATGACAATGTTTTAATAGATTAACATTATTACACTCAAGCGGTCCGGGTTCAAACCCCAGTGGCACGCACCAATGACTTTTCTAAGTTATGTGCGATTTAAGCAATTAAATTTCACTTGCTATAACGGTGAAGGACACATCGTGAGGAAACCTGCATGCCTGAGAGTTCATCATAACGTTCTCGAAGGTATGCGAAGTCTGCCAATCCGCACTTGGCCAGCGTGGTGGACTAAGGCCTAATCCCTCCCATTCTGAGAGGAGACACGAGCCCAACAGTGGGAAAAAGCAAGGGTTGTGATGATGATGAACATTATATTTGACTGGTCCGTTCGCGCAATCGGTGCGACCCGATGTGCAAAGGGGTTGTGGGTTCAAACACACTCAGGATGCATTCGTCAGACCAACCAACACTTGTGTTTGTTGTGTTATCTATACATATAAAAGGAGAAGCTGACTAACTGACTGACTGACATATCAACGCAGGGCCTAAACTATAAGGGTTAGAAACTTGAAATTTTGCACAGGGGTTCCTTTTATAACGTAGGAGAGCACTAAGAAAGGATTTTTGAAAGTTCACCCCCTAAGGGGATAAAACGGGGATGCAAAGTTAGTATGAAACTTTGCCGTTTTTGAAGTCAAGTGGGCAACCCGAACGCGGGCAGACGTCGTTAATGGGTCTAATTCTACGCGAGCTAAGCTGCGGACGTCCACTAGTATAGAATATATATGGGATCAGGTTTGAACTTCTGGGGGCTAGCTACAATAGATCTCTTTAAGTCGCAGTGGCTTATGGGCATAATTGCCCACACAAATAAATACAAAAAAGTTCCTACAAATAAATAAATAATAATAATAATCTATAAGAATTTATTTTCACTCTCTAACGCGCTATGCTATTACAGGCTCTGCCTAGTTTTGTGTTTGATGGGCGTGTGTGAGGATGTCCCTTTATCATTGTCATTAATCACTTATATAGATTACTAGTGGACGCCCGCAGCTTCGCTCGCGTGGAATTAGACATAATAATAGATTAAAAAGTAGCCTATGTCCTTCCTCAGGCTCTAGACTGTGTACCAAATTTCATTTAAATCGGTTCAGTAGTTTTGGCGTGAAAACGACACAGACAGACAGACAGAGTTACTTTCGCATTTATAATATTAGTATGGAAGTATGGAAGTATGGATATATACCAACAATATTCGAAAACAGATTAAGATAAAAACATATTTGCAGTAGTCTTCTGGGTCCAACTAACCCAATCCACGCAACATACAACGATCAATACTTACATTGAACCTCAGCACATCGGTGGCATTGTGGTGCACCAAGTGGTCGTGTTCGTCTTGTGGGTCCCCAATCTATGAAACATACAACGATCAATTACTACATGATCATCTTACTTAAATGGACTAAGGCAGGGGTCGGAAACCTATTGAGTCGGAAGAGTTAAAAATTACAATTTACAAAATTTCAAAGTTTTTGAAGAGCCACATAATTTTTTCTTGCCAACAATAAATAGTACTTGCATAAATAAAAAATTTTGATAAAAAAGAACAATCTATTTATTCATATATAAGTAGTGTCTTTATTCGTATTCGTTTATTCGTATATAAGTTGTAGTCAGATTCGATTTATATATAAGTTGTAGTCAGATTCGATTTTTAAATTAAAAAAAAAAAACATGCATGGAACTAAAGAGCTTCACATCCAAAGAGCCGCAGGTTGCCGACAACTGGCTTTAGGTCCATTCCGAGAGGAGACCCGTGCCCAACAGTGGGACAGTGAGCGATTTAAGGTGGCTGGTTCAAAAAGATGAACATTGCAAGCTAGCTTAGCCTTGCGGGAATTCGAGGTTAGGGTAAGACAACTGGACTAAGGCTTTAGGCCAATTCCGAGAGGAGACCCGTGCCCAACAGTGGGACAGTGAGCGATTTAAGGTGGCTGGTTCAAAAAGATGAACATTGCAAGCTAGCTTAGCCTTGCGGGAATTCGAGGTTAGGGTAAGACAACTGGACTAAGGCTTTAGGCCCATTCCGAGAGGAGACCCGTGCCCAACAGTGGGACAGTGAGCGATTTAAGGTGGCTGGTTCAAAAAGATGAACATTGCAAGCTAGCTTAGCCTTGCGGGAATTCGAGGTTAGGGTAAGACAACTGGACTAAGGCTTTAGGCCAATTCCGAGAGGAGACCCGTGCCCAACAGTGGGACAGTGAGCGATTTAAGGTGGCTGGTTCAAAAAGATGAACATTGCAAGCTAGCTTAGCCTTGCGGGAATTCGAGGTTAGGGTAAGACAACTGGACTAAGGCTTTAGGCCCATTCCGAGAGGAGACCCGTGCCCAACAGTGGGACAGTGAGCGGTTTAAGGTGGCTGGTTCAAAAAGATGAACATTGCAAGTTATCGTAGCCTTGCGGAAATTCGAGCTTATTATTTTATTATTATTATTTTATTATTATTAATAGCGTAGCCATGCCTGGTAGATGACGCCGCACTCGGGGCACTGCGTGGCGCCGAACTTCCTCTGGCCCGCGTCGATCACGTACTGGTCGCTGCCGGTCTTCAGCATCAGCTTCTTGCTCTCTTTCTCCACGGCTGGATTGTCTATCGAACATTTGAAGGGTTAAAAAATAACTATACCATTAAAAAAATTAAAAAAAAAAAAGGTTGTTAAAACTTTTATTTTTATTTTCATGCATTGTCATCGGAACCAAATATGTGTGCCAAATTTCAGCTCGATAGCTTCAGTGGAAGTGGGTGAAATGTTGATTGCAAGATTCCAGGACATTCTTACATGAATGAATGAATACATACGAGTGAAGTTAAATAAAAGCTTTTAAAAAGTAGGGAAATACATTTTTTTATGAGAATAGTCCTGAACAAGACACAACAAAGTAGTCGGTCACATGTGCGTTTCTACCCAGCCGGGCAATTGCGCAAAAGTTTTCATCTATTACTAATATTATAAAGAGAAAACATTTGTTTGTAATGTTTTCACACAAAAACTACTGGACCGATTTCAAAAATTCTTTCACCATTAGAAAGCTGCATCTTCACTGCGTGACATATGCTTATGTAATATAACTAGGTGTAAACGAAACTATTGTTATGTCTAATTCCACGCGAGCGAAGCTGCGGGCGTCCACTAGTACATAAATAAATAAACGTTACACACTCACACCCAGCGGTAGGTAGGCTTGTGTTGCGGACACACAGAAAACATCACAATTTAACATCCATCACCGGAGTACAAATATTTATTTACTTAATAATAAATATCTTGGACATTCTCACACACGGCCATCTGACCCCAAAGTTGGCACAAGCCTGTGATATGGGTGTCAGAGACTGATGTACGAGTACATACTGATGTACGAGTACATACATACATATATATTTTTAAATACATACTTAAATAGATAATATTAACATCTAGACACAGAACAAATACATGATTTCGTCACACGAATATTTGTCCTGAGTGGGATTCGAACCCACGACCCCTGGCGCAACAGGCACCGATTGCGCCATCAACACCATAAACACCATAGACAGACCTTTTGCAGTGGGTGCGGACACGCCGGGGTTGGGTTTGCTGAAGATCGGGAATAACTTCTGTGATTTTTCCGACTTCTCAGACTCCACCGGCGCCTGCGCAGTCTCTGCAAGTTAGTAGAAATTATGTTAATACGCGAAGGGAAAATTGTACCTCTTTTTGGGAATAATACACGAAAGGAAGTCTTTTTAAAATTTATATGATACATAAACGTAGAATTATTATTATTTAAAATAAGTTAATAAAATTATTATTATTAATAATTTTATTAACTATAATAAATTATTATTATTAATGTTATCGACAAAGTTAAGCAACCGGGACCGACGGCTTTACCTGCCCTCCGAAGCACGATATTAGATATTACAATCGATAAATTGGTTGCAAAAGGGCAAAGACATTAAACGAACCGTTAAAGGTCAAAAACCAGTTTTTTATAGGGTTGGTCCCAACCCTTTGCAAGACAACATTTCCGAGCAGGTGTCAAGTGAATATGAAACAAGTCATTCCTGCAAATGTACACCTGGAGCCTATTTATCTATATGTACTTACTACAATAATATTATAGGATAGGATATATAAGAGGAAAGATTTGTTTGTAATGTTTTCACACAAAACCTACTAGATCGATTTCAAAAATTCTTTCACCATTAGAAAGCTGCATCTTCTCTGAGTGACATAGGCTACATAATATTACTAGGTGTAAACCAAACTTTTATGTTATGTTTAATTCCACGCGAACGAATCTGCGAGAGTTTATTTATTTATTTTACGCTTTATTATTTATATTAGACCACAATGGGCAGACCTAATGCCTGAAGGCATTGTCTACCAGTCAACCCTTGAGATGGTGAGAGGTAGCGGTAGGCGTTTATGAAAATTAAACGGAAAATCAAATAAAAAGAAAATAGTAAAATTTAAATATTATTCAATAAAATAACATATAATACATATAATTATTATAACTAAGGGAGTTCACTAGTGATGTAATAAAGAAAAAAATTAAATGGTCAAGCCCTTGCTCTGACTATGGTAATAAGTACAAATAGGATATATTAGAATATGTTCTTCAATTATTATGAACCGGTCACTTACCGGCGCCCGGCGGAGCGGTCTCGGTGGAAGCCAGCACAGCCTCTGCGTCGATGTTATTACTCTGCGCCATTTGCAGGATCTGTTCGTCTAGCATCTTGATTTCACGCTCAATTTCGTCCAAATCGGGGATTTCTTCTTGATCTACGTAGAAAAGGAAAGATGTGCTTAACCGTTCATGTATAACTTGAAAGTTTAAAGTAAAGTGTTAGTAAACTCTAAGTTGAACACGTCCCATGTAAACGATATGAACAGATTCATGAAAAATATACCTACATAACATAAACTGACGTAAAATTCTAAAATCAAATCAAAAAGGCGTAACTTCAGTCAGACTACCACCACCACGACCCTTTCTTTGTCTCAAAATGAGAGGGATTAGGCCTTAGTCCACCACGCTGGCCAAGTCCGGATTGGCAGACTTCAAATGCCTTCGAGAACATTATGAAGAACTCTCAGGCATGCAGGTTTCCGCAGATGTGTCCTTCACCGTTACAGCAAGAGACAATTAAAATAAATAAATAAATGTAAATAATTTGGAGATAATCCTGTACCTCATTACAAACTTGTGATGTATTGGAAATGGAACTACTACGCCTTATTGGTAAATAAGGCGATGTTAGTTAAAAGTAGGTAGTTAGATATTGTTTGATTTTTGATTGTTTGTATAATGTAGGTAGATGGATATATTTCACTTGCGATGGCTACCTAGCTCGTAATAAACTCCTTAACCTAATTTCGTGGTTTTAATGAACACATTAGTGGCGACGTGTGATAAAAGTGGATAAAATGGATAAACGATCAGTGAAATTTCCGGAATTTAACTTTGAAACGGATAGTTGGGACAGTTACATAGACAGACTAAAGTTTTGTTTTGAGGCAAATGGAATCGAGTCGGACGCCGTTCGAAGAGCTAATTTCTTTACCGTGTGTGGTCCGCGAGTGTTTGAGACGGTCGTCGCACTACTTACGCCGAAAAAACCGAGTGATGTGACTTTTAGTGAGGTCGAACAAATATTAACCAAGCACTATAGTCCAAGACCTAACGAAATTTCTACGTCATACAAATTTTACAAACGCGATCAAAAGCATGGCGAGTCGGCGTCTGAATACATCGCGCAATTAAACAAATAACATACCTGGCACCATTGTTCCGTCGAGGAGTAGGTAGCCTCCTTCAACAGGAATAAAATCTCCTCTCTTGGGCATTTCCCCATGACTAGCCGCATAACCTTCAGAGTCAACAACCATAACATCCGACGAAGGTGAAGAGCGCGGCAACGCTACATTTTGTAGCTTTTGCCCCACATCCTGTGGCAAGGCCGCCACAGATTGTGGCACTTGCAGCGAACTTTGTGGCAAGGCCGTTGCGCCTTGAGGATTACCCAACTCAACGAGGACCGTGTCAGAGTCTTGAGGTAGATTTTGAGTTGAGACAGGCACAGCTGTGACTGGTTCGAAAATGGCATTGGTTTCCTCTATAACAGTGCTATTGAAGCATGGTAACTCTTGTCGAGGTTTACTGTAAACTAGTTCTGACTCCGGGACTTCCTCTTCCGTCCATTGGCTTAACAGAGCTTCTATAGTTTGCTTCTCCTTATCAAATGGATCTGGCTTTTCAGACACTAAAACAATTAATTCATTAAATAAATATGTTATCAAATAAATCGGCAAAAAATTGTTCAATTAATCTTTGTAAGAATCTTACCATTCAGCAGTTCCTGTGTTGAGTTCTGACTTAGCATTGAAGTGTCGTTGTTCGTTGAAACATTGGAGAAAGTGCTACTATTAAGAACACTGATATTAGGCTTATTTATAGGGGTGACTCCTTTAATGTTACTGTACTTGTGTTTGAGGGCCTTGGGCTTCCGGATTTTATGTTTCACACCCATGTTTATTTGCCCCGGCCTTCGCTTGCGTCTGTTTGAATGTGAATGCGCGAACGGGCGTCGATTGTGCATATTCGTTGCCTCTATTGCGCTGGATAACTTGTAAGTAACGCTAGTGTTAAACTCCGGATTCGTTTTTCCATAGAACGACTTAGCCGATAGCATCTCTTTCAGCCTCTCGCTGTTAAAAAGGGAAAGGCGAGCCTTGGGCGCAGTGGTTGGGTCCAGTCTCGGATATTTGGAACTAGGAGCACAATCTAGCGCACCGTCGTTGAAACGCTTATGGCTCCTCTCACTATCGCAAGTAGATTCAGGACTCTCTTGGATCTCGACAACCGAACGACGGTTGTGTCCCAACTTCGGCGGAGACTTTGTCTCTGAGGTATTGTGCGGTGTCTTCATCATCTGCGTCGGCGAGAGGACATTGCACATGTCCATTCTAGTCAAGCAAACAACAGCTGTTTTCATTGGCGTAACATTTTTCTTCTGTTCCACTAGAATGCCTTTAAAGCTTTGTAGTTTTGGGGTCAACTTCTTAATCCTATTGGAGCGTCTTATAGACTGAGTGGGTGTGTTTTCTTTGGAGTCTGTGCCAGAGTCTGTGTCGAAATTGAGGTCTTTTAGCGAGCTGCTGCAACTTTCTGTGTCTGCGATGAGACTAGCCAGGCTCTTGCGGGCTCGGCTTGAGGTAGAGGAGGTCGTGTGAACGCTGGTGCAGGAGTGGGTGGATGAGGGAGTCCCAGGGTGGTTCTGCAAGTGAGGGGTGGCTGGAGTAGACAGTGATCCGGTGCATTTTGACTCGGGACAGTGTCTTGTCTGGTACTTTTTCAGTGTGAATGGAGATTTCATAAAATTTTTCAGATCTTGACTCTCAATCAGCTTCTTCGAGTGACTCCTTGTTCCATCTGGTGGAGAAAGGAAATTATTACCTAGCACAAATATTCGAATATACTTACCTATATAATTGCAATATCTCTACATTGTCCAAAGGCTGTGGCATTTTGCCAATCTGAACAATATCTTATGTTTTTATAAAATGATAAATTTTAAAATTCAAGTAAAAGTTTGTATGTTTGGATGTTTGTAACTCAACAATTTTAATACATTGTTACATGTTGTAGTGTTATCAGCCTAATCAGGTCATAATAATCACTATGAACAAAGATATATTATACTATAGATATGCCACCTCTATTATCATCAATTTTTCTCCATTTACCAGTACTAAAAAATGTGCTCATAAACAAAATGAATATGGTGTTGTGTTCATTGCCCTGCAGGACTCTGTGTGACAAAAGACCTTCCTATTGGCACATATTCAATGCTTCACTCTTACAGTGCCTATGACTGATCTGTTCCTATATTACTTCTTCTTATAACTATATATGATGGTGAATATTTGGCTACAGAACCATGAAAATATACATGAAAGGCTCCATTTTAGATATACATAATGTATACGAATTTAATTAATATGACATGATGCTGCTATGCAGATTTTTATGCTACAAATCAATTTAATCACACTTTTTTATGTCACAAGTTAATAAAAGATAATTTTATATTCATTAGAATTACAAAAAATTTGGTTCTAATTTCGTGCAAGGCCATGGCACAACCCCTGACGTAACAGGCAAGGTAATTAAAGAGTATCTCAACAGGCCATTCATTATGTTAAATCGATACAAAATCTATCACTGTAAAAAGCATTGATATTGATATTAGCAGTACATTTCTTTTGATCACAACATTATTTAACTGAAGTGCGGCCTTGCACTTAGTTACTAATGTCAAAGGAAATATTCTGTACTTGTTACCTTGAGGTACCAAGGTAACAAGTACAGGTATAAGGATTTATTATTGCAAGCCATAATATTTAACCACTTTTTTTTTTTCATCATTCAATAGAATTAACATAAGTAATTAACTCTTTGTTTATGGCATTCAATGGTGTATAGACATGCCTTATAACATGCCAGTTTTTGTAATATCTCCATTACTATTAATAAACGTTATTACAACTATTCTTCAGTTCAAAGAACAGTTTATTTGTAGCACCAGTTTCAAAACAATTGAGAGACAGATATTTTGGTCATCTGATAGCAATGCCCTACTTACTACCAATTGTGATAAATAGCATTCTTGTAAACAGTCTCAACTGGAACATGAATAATAACTTGCTTGGAAAGCTGAAATACACAAGTAATAAGATAATTTCTGAAAAATGTATTAGTTTCATAGTAAATTTAGTTTTCTATACTGCTAGGATAGGATAGTTTTAATATTTTTTCTCACTATCTGTGCATTGCCTTTAGCATTAATTGTTGTTATCAGCAAAAATACCTCTACCAAGTCCAACCATTATTATCTACTAACCCCTGCTACCGTATTCTAAATTCAAACCTAAATTAGCAGTAAGTACTCACGCCAGTGCATTCTTTCAGGGGTTTTGAGACTGTTCTGATCTGTCTCATCCCCGGAGCTGGAGTCTAGAGTGCTGATGATGCCCAGGTCGCAATCATCGCTGTCCGTTTCGCTATCGACCACGGAGAGCTGGCGGTGCTTCGTAAGGGCCTCCCGAGGAACATCCAGATCCTCCTGGAATAACCCCTTTTTCCGCTCGGACATCCTCGGGGTATGGTTAAGCGGCAAACGCATGGAGCGACGCGGGGTTATCTCAGCCATCTCTCCCATATTCATTTAAACTTAATACCAATTTAAAGTAACAAAAAACTTGAAATACACCCTGACAACGCTACATGGCCAAGTGTAAACGAGACACTTGCAACGAAATAAAACACTTTATTTACGCAGTTTTTAACAGAATACAGTGATTGTTGATTTAATATGGATATTAACGTTTATTTATGTGAAAGTATCAAAAAATTTGCATCGAAAACTTTGTCTAACTTTATTCAGCAACCATTGTTCACAATTGTTTGGCGCGTAAACATCTGTCAGCAGTGTTGTCAGTGTCGTCTGCAAGCAAACTCAGCAGCGCAGCGGTGTTGCTATGCTGCGTAAAAAAAATATTTGGGCACTACGTTTGGGTGACATTAGTTAGGCTACAAAGGTACTAAAGATTGGTTATAGTTACTTGATAGGTAAGGTAAAGAGATTAAAAGTACACGTATTTATTCAAATATTGTGAAAAGAAAATTTGTGTTTTTATTATTATATAATAAATATATTAAAAGTTATTTGTCAAATATATAAAAAATCATAATAACATGTTTTTAAAAGCACTGAATTCCAACAACAATTTACTTAATAATAAAGTCAATATCATTGATTTTAGTTTTATTTGATTTTTTTTCACATTCATGTATATGTTATTGAAAATCTGAAGAATTTAAGGCGATTTAACAAAAAGACCATTCAAACTTTCATGAACGTCTGAATCTCCAAATTATCCCTCGTATTGGTGGAATTAAAAAAAAAATGCAATTGCTACATATTTCAATTATCTCAGTTCTTAGCTTGAGAACTGACAACGTTTTATTCAAACTCTAGTAAGTATATACCTACTCCTATATTTAACCTCTTATAAGTCTCCTCTATATATTAAATATATATTAGTATTTTTCCTTTATTTATTTATTCCTGGCAATCATTCGAAGCGTAACCGGCTAGCCAGTGACCGGTTAGGTCACGCTTGACCGAAATGTGTGCCCCCTTCACTAGGCGAAGCGCTCAGCTATTAGAATAGTGGAAATAATTATGGTAGGTAATTCATAATTCATATAGTACCTATATGAAAGCCATTAATTAAGCCCAGCGAACTCCACTAGAGCCTTAGCGGGATCCTGTAGAAAATTCCGGAATTCCTAGTAGGTAGGACCTAGCTCTTAACATTAGCCGCTACATTGGTGTATAGTTTAATGTAAACAAGTCATTTTGTTACAAATACATAATACATTATTTGTAACAAAATGACTTGTTTATGACACATCGGTCCTTAAACAAGGTCGTCACCACTGTATTTTGTAAGAAATGATTATAAGTATGTGCCTAATGTTTTTAATGTAGATATAATGTTTCCTACTTAAAATTTATTTATGACAGACCCTTGTAAATTTTACTTAAAAAAACAACGATTCTGATATAAACCCGTGTAAATTAATCACAGGTCAAGATCATCCTAATTTTCATCCTACTTATATTATTAATGTGAAAGTTTGTATGTTTTTAATTAATAAATTCCAGCAGGATTATCTAGCTAGTTCCAAATAATATATAAATACACTTTTTACTCCCAAAATTAAAGAATTTTAATTTCAAAAATTAAAAGTATTTTTTGTAGTACAGGACAAGTACTTAACATTAGCAATGGGGAAAAAATAAAGACTGATTTTTTATTGTTGCACCCTCTTAATCATTTTTCATCTAGCGGTGGACCTAAGCCTAATCGAGTGGCAGACACACAGATAACACCAAGATTTAACAGACATGACCGCACCACGGAGTTCTGAGTTTCATTCTGAGAGGAGGTCCTGCTCGTTTCTACAGTAGGGTAGTGGGGTGCTCGGTACGACAGCCCAGTAGCTATCGAACTGGCATCTCACTGGAGGATCCGGGTTCAAATCCAAGGCATATCCATGACTTTTTTACGTTATGTGAGATTAAAAAAAATGGCACCTGTTCTCACGGTGAGAAAAACATAACGAAACCTACCTGAGCCTACACAATAAAGATCTCGAAGGCATGTGAAGTCTGCCAATTCGCTCATGGCCAGCGTGGTGGACCATGGCCTAACCTCTCCCATTCCGAGAGGAGACTCGAGCCGAGAGTAGGTAGTACCTGATGGATAAATAATTTATTAGATACTTATTATACTATAAATCCCTGCGTAAAGTAAATTGAGAGATAACCTTAAAAGCCTTTGGATAATGCTAAAAAAACGTTGATGTACCAAATACATTATTATTTTTTTATGACCAAGGAAACATTCCCATTTTAAAACAATCGCACAGATAGGTACCAATATACATTTGTGTTTCATGTCATTATTTTCCTAAAAGGCCCATTTAGGTTGTTTAACTCTCTAAAAGCACCTTGGATGACAAAATAAGTAGATTTTAAGTAAGTAGACCTTAAAAGCTCTTTTGACCTCGGTTAACTACAACACAGGCACGGAATAAATGGTATTCAAAATGGCAGCCAAAGATATTAAAGCAATCACGCTGATGGCATAGTATTAAGAAGTCGCTCCACTCTACCCTGATGGCCTGTTCGTTGATGCTGTAAAGGTACAGACCTTACCAATAAATAGGTCTATTCGACAAAGAAAATTGTGGAATTTATTGATTTAAAAAAAAAATGGTTGTCCGTAAAGTCGGTTTACGGAATAGATTTACGTGATAACGTCATAATCATTATTTTATACAATACAAAAAAGGAGAATTGAAAATACAAAGATAACAGACAACAGACAAGTCTATATATTTATTTTGACAGTTCCCTATTTCGGAGCCATGGAAACGCCAATGTTGTCGTGTGTAAAATTAATTTAATAAAATTAAAAATTAATTTAATAAAAACACTCAACGGAAACGGAAGCGGAACGGGATACACTTTTTCATATGCGCTGTTCATCAATTTTATTTATAAGACGTTATCACGTCAATAAACTTAATTTGATTATATACAGGGTGTCCCAGAATGAATGGATAATCCTTTAGCCCCGCACAGAACAGCTCTCCAGCGCTTAGAAAAAAATATCAAAAAAAAAAAATTCCAAGTGATACCCAAAATATGATTTTTTTTAGAAAAACATACGTTATTTTAGCTTCACTTCACATTAATTTACACAACTGCCACAAATTAATGATATTCTTGGCGTTTTTGGTGTCATTTTATTCCTGATAGACTATACTACTAGAAATACATCAAATAATATAAGTATCTGTGATACTTTTTTTATAAAAAAAATAAGAACTTGAATTTTTAACATGAATTTTGATACCAAAATAATTTTGACATAGTTTGAGAGTGTTTCATGTAAAAAAAAAGTATGAAAACGTAAGTGTCCAGCTATTTTAAAAACATGCGCAGTTAATACAGATTAAATAATGGTATAATACATCATTTTATCTAATACTACTACGAAGTTATTGCTATTGAGATGCAAAACGAGTAAATACGACTAAAATTAAAAAGTTAATGTCTTAATACATTTTAATAATAATAAAACATTTCAGGTGTCGCTGCGACCCATAGACGTCCCACTGCTGGGCACGGGTCTCCCCCACAGACAGTGCTGCTGCGGGAGGTCCAGAGCATACTCCACCACGCTGCTCCAATGCGGATTGGTGGAGGGGTTAGTGGCCAACCCAGTGTCGAATGTTCTCAAGCCACCCGAAGGTCTTCGACAAGGCTTAACGACTGTTTCGTAGGAGGTAATGGAATCCCATTGGTTACAGAATGATGGCTGCCCTGCATATTATGGTACAAACGTCCGGGCTTATTTAAATGCCACGTATCCAAACAAATGGATTGGTCGTTTGGGTCCTATTCTGTGGCCTCCTCGATCTCCAGATTTAAACTGTCGGGATGTTTTTTACTGGGTCTGTCTAAAGGAAGAAGTGTACTCGAAAACAATTTCAAATGAGGAATTACGCAGCCGTGTTCAAGAGGCCGCTTTAAAAATAAATGAATGACTCTACGCACGGTTTCTTAGTAGAGCCTATAAAAGAAGATGTCGAGCGTGTATTAGAATCGGTGGCAGACAATTTGAACACCTGTTGTGAATAAAGATTGATGTAATGTACACCTGAAATGTAGCGTCCATAGCCCAATGGCTCGCGTCGATTCAATGTGACCGAAAGAGTTAAGCAACGACGGGCGCGGTCGGTTTGTGGATAGGTGAGCGCTAGTGGCAAAATTTCACGGACGCTACCGTGCTTCGGAGGGCACGTAAAGCCGTCGGTCCCGGTTGTTTTCAATGCTGGAAACAGTCGTTAAGCCTTGTCGAAGACCTTCGGGTGGCTTGAGAACATTCAACACTGGGTTGGCCACTAACCCCTCCACCAATCCGCATTGGAGCAGCGTGGTGGAGTATGCTCTGGACCTCCCGCAGCAGCAGTGTCTGTGGGGGAGACCCGTGCCCAGCAGTGGGACGTCTATGGGTCGCAGCGACACCTGAAATGTTTTATTATTATTAAAATGTATTAAGACATTAACTTTTTAATTTTAGTCGTATTTACTCGTTTTGCATCTCAATAGCAATAACTTCGTAGTAGTATTAGATAAAATGATGTATTATACCATTATTTAATCTGTATTAACTGCGCATGTTTTTAAAATAGCTGGACACTTACGTTTTCATACTTTTTTTTTACATGAAACACTCTCAAACTATGTAAAAATTATTTTGGTATCAAAATTCATGTTAAAAATTCAAGTTCTTATTTTTTTTATAAAAAAAATATCACAGATACTTATATTATTTGATGTATTTCTAGTAGTATAGTCTATCAGGAATAAAATGACACCAAAAACGCCAAGAATATCATTAATTTGTGGCAGTTGTGTAAATTAATGTGAAGTGAAGCTAAAATAACGTATGTTTTTGTAAAAAAAATCATATTTTGGGTATCACTTGGAATTTTTTTTTTTTGATATTTTTTTCTAAGCGCTGGAGAGCTGTTCTGTGCGGGGCTCAAGGATTATCCATTCATTCTGGGACACCCTGTATATTATGAAGTAAGTACGGCCGCCATAAATTGTATAGGTACATCTGGGAAAAAATGTATCCGTCTCATATTGTGCATTATAAATTCCATATTTAATATTGTTGATTAAAACTTGTGATTTAATTGTGGTTCGCAGTATCATGTTTATTCATGCCAGTGATTTAAATACATTTTGGCTGGCTATTACATCTGAAGCTTTTTTTTTTCGTCATGAGTTAATTTATTTTAATTTTAGTTTCCATACATACTGTATGTCGCACTAAGACATCTCATGGTTTGACGTCGCAAAAAAATTTGGTGAACCGATAAATTTTGCTTCTGAATTATTATAATTTGCCGAGATTTTATTTATTACACGAGCTTTATATTAAACTATTTTTCACCGCGATTCCGCCCGCCTCAAATCGATTTACGTGGAGAATTACCTCTACCATCCATGTTTTAAAATATAATGCCTTTGTCAACGACAAGCTACACCAAAGATTAGCACGAAATTTAAAAAAAAGAAAGAAAGAAAAAATTTATTTGAAAAAAAAATGTTACCACTAATTTACAATCAAACGAGCATAGTAATGTTCGATTGTAATTATGTGAACGATTTAATCGAAGTGATTGACAAGTTGTAGCAACTTTCAGCCGCAGTCCGGTCGTTCATAATCAGAGATAGCCATGAATCGATTAAAAATCGATCGATGGTTAATTATCCAGTATGTTTTTGAATTTGAAGGTTCTTCGACATTTACTCCTTGTTTTTATCTCGTCACATAATAGTTATAGTATACAAAAAAAAATTGAAAATAATTTAAGTAATATAGCATGAAATAGAAAAAACGAGTTGAGTGGACGAAAAAAGGACGTGGCAAAAACAGCCGCTGCTTTTCAGAGCAACTCTCTGCAGCGGGCACTTTGGTGAGCTGCCTTTAAAGTAGGTACTTACGTTACTTAAGCCAAAAACCTCTGCTGTAGAGGACGGAATAATTATGAAAATTAGCTAAATTAAATTTGAGTAACCAAGGTTAACGTAATTATCTTACTAATTGAATATCTTTTGTGCGGCAGTGGCTAAGGTTATATTTATATTTGATTTCTTGTTATTTATTGGTAGGTATTTCGAAAGAATAATTCGAAGTTGGTTAGGGTCAGGCTTTAATCTTCAAATATGGTTACGTCAGTAAGTACATTGGTATTACTAAGATACCAACTCGTTTATTTGTACAGGAAAGTAACCAAATATGGAATTTTGTCGTACCGCAATACCGGTTAGATTCCGTATTTGGGGTACTATTCCATATTTGGTTACTTTCCCCTATTATATACTTACCTTTTTTACGAGTGGAAAACCTTTTAAAGGTACCCGGACATCGTGGGAGCGACGCCGGGTTATGTGGGATTTCTAACCACTAAAACCCCCACGGTGGCCTTCCTCGGCGCTTGTGGAGGGCTCCGGGATCTCTGTTAGAACGCACTGGTGCCCTCCAGCGCTGTGTCCATGACAGGCTCGTCTCAGAAGAGACGTCCAAAGACGACACCCATATACAACGTTGTGCAGCCAAAGTCAGCCAAACACACCTTTCCCGGGGTCACTGGATGGACGGTTCGAGCTCCCACTCTCAAGTCCCGTAACCCCAGAAGTCCCCTTTTAGTCGCCTATTATGACGAGAAGGAGATACCGTAGCACTATTCTGGTCCCGAGCTACAGGAATGGTTCCCCTATTACCATACGTACCAACTTAACGCAATTATTACCTCTGTGTTACGTGGTATGGTACCCATGGAGGAGAAGAAGAGATTATTTATGAATATAGACAGTAAATGAGCCAGGATTAGGCCTTAGTCCACCATGCTGGCCAACTGCGGATTGGCAGACTTCACAAGCCTTCGAGAACACTATGAAGAACTCTCAGGCATACAGGTTTCCTCACGATGTGTCCTTCACCGTTATAGCAAGTGACATTTAATTTCTTAAATCGCACATAACTTAGTTATGTCATCGGTGCGTGCCGCAGGGGTTTGAATTTGAACCTGGACCGCTCGAATGAGAGGCGTGTTCGATAGCCAATGGGCTGTCACCGCATTGTAGGTATCATTGCTACTAAGGTAAGTGTAAGGTGTACGTGTAAGGTAGTTGCTTACCCACGGCCTATTACCACAATATCATGTCACGCAGACGTATGCCTTGAAAACCTTTTGGTGGGGCGTACCGCGGTGGATCAGCTAAATCAGTTTCAAGCTTCCAATCAAATTCAAAATCTAAATTTGATTGCAATTTGACCCTTTTGGTCAAAACACATGTTTATGTAAATAAAAACCGGCCAAGTGCGAGTCGGACTCGGGCACTAAGGGTTCCGTACAATTATCTATTAAAACGGCAAAAATCATGTATGTTGTACGGGACCCCCTTCAATTTTAATTTTTTCTGTTTTTTAGTATTTGTTGTTATAGCTGCAACAGGAATACATCATCTGTGAAAATTTCAACTGTCTAACTATCACGGTTCATGAGATACAGCCTTGTGACAGACGGACAGCGGAGCCTTAGTAGATAATAGGGTCCCGTTTTACTCTTTGGGTACGGAACCCTAAAAATATCATAGTTACCCAAAAATAATGCATTTAAAACTAATCAAACAAACAAAATTAAATTTGTTTGTACTTTTTAAATTAAAAGCTTTTTATTATTAAAAGCTTTTATTTAACTTCACTCGTATGTATGTATGTATGTATGTATGAATGTCCTGGAATCTTGCAATCAATATTTCACCCACTTGCACTGAAGCTATCGAGCTGAAATTTGGCACACATATTTGGTTCCGATGACAATGCACGAAAATAAAAAAGTAATAAAAAGCTTTGTTTAAAAAAAAAATTATATTCTTATTAGGGATATAGATTTTGCGTGATAGACCTTATATGGAAACAAATAGTTTCCACATAGAAAAACTATTTGGTTCCATAGAGTTCGCCCGGGGCAGTACCACCGCCCGCCACGAAACCTAGTTCCATAGTAAAAAAAATCATTAAGCATGCTCGAAGACCTTCGGGTAGCTTGAGAACATTCGACATAGCCACTAGCCCCTCCACCAATCCGCATTGGAGCAGCGTGGTGGAGTATGCTCTAGACCTCCCGCAGCTGTGGCTGTGAGGAAGACCCGTGCCCAACAGTTTGACTATCTGTTAACTTGTAATCTGTGCGATAATGTTCATTTTAGTCCGTGAAATCTTCAACTCTGCACTTGGCCAGCGTGGTGGACTATGTTCAATGACCCCATTCGTCTCATTCCGAGAGAATATCAAGAGTCCGAGAGAATATCACAAGTCGGCCATCTTGTTAGGAAGATGCTCTCGTTGGTAAGGGTTCGCTGTTTGTCCACGGAACCCAAAATAGCCCTTTGTGTTATTACTATGATTAATATTAATTTAAGATGCATGCCTCTACCTGCTTCTGTCTGCAATGGGCCAAGGTTCAAGCTTTGATTGATTCCGGTTATATATAAATAACGCAATAGTCTGAATGGAATTATAATAATATCGGCATTAGGCGCCATATTTAAATTTTTAGATAAGTAAGTTAAGTACGTATGTAGTGTAGCGTCCATAGCCCAATGGCTCGCGTCGATTCAATGTGATCGAAAGAGTTAAGCAACGACGGGCGCGGTCGGTTTGTGAATGGGTAGTGGTAAACATTTCATGGACGCTACCGTGCTTCTATGGGCACGTAAAGCCGTCGGTCCCGGTTGTTTTCAATACTGGAAACAGTGGTTAAGCCTTGTCGAAGACCTTCGGGTGGCTTGAGAACATTCGACACTGGGTTAACCTGGTTAACCACTAACCCCTCCACCAATCCGCATTGGAGCAGCGTGGTCGAGTATGCTCTAGACCTCCCGCATACATGCATACACTGCATGTGGGGGAGACCCGCCGTGCCCACGCCCAGCAGTAGGACGTCGGTACGAGATTACGGTAAAATAATTACTTACCGTAATGTGGCGATTCGATAATTTTCCAATCAATTACTTTCCTATGTGCGTAAGTCAGGTGACTATAATATGATTCTCTACCTACTCTGTAATCTGCCTTCACATTCTTAGATAACTAAGGCTATGAAATAAAATTAAAAAAGCACGACTGTTATAAAGGTAATTTTATTTTTTAGTATGTACATAGGTACATCAACTTGGATCAATCACAGATGAAGGCCTCTTCCAAGGATTTCCATGTGTTTCAATTCAATCCTGTGCTAACTCTATACAATGTAATTCCGCTAACTTTAGTCGTCCTTCCGACGTCGCGTCCGTATGTAGGTATGTCGTTTACCTCATAGATTTAGCATCTTTTTGCTAAAGTTTCTCTCGTGGATCATTCCACTTTGTGGGTCCACCTGCTATCAGTTATTTTCAAGTCCATTTACCTACCTCTACCTTGAATTTGGGAAGTGGGGCTAAAATTTATATAAAAAAAAATTTGTAATCTAATAATTTAAATTTAAAACTTAGCCAAAAATAAACTAGAAGGACACGAACCACTAGAAGGACCGAACTGGATTATTAAAACAACAATAGGTAAGTTTATAACCTTTAGTAAGTATTGCAGAAAATGGGTCAATCACTTCGCCGGAATGTTATTGTGTCACGCACGTCAAACGTCACATTCGTAATTGGAACGGTGGGCGTCCATCTTGGAAATTATGGCGCGCGCGCCAATCGCGTGGCGGGGCGGGCGTTCCCGGATTAGTTGATTTATAAATAGCTACAAGCTATAGCCACATGATTAACTCAAGCAAAGTCGGGTATGGCTCCTGCATAGTATGCATAGACTGCATACTACTGGATGGCTTTAATCCATAACCGGCAAGCAAGCATGGGGTCGAAAGTTTTTAAAGATATTTTGGTCTAGGATAGTATGTACCTATTAATAACTTTTTCAGGACTAAGTGAAAGGACAGGTGAAAAACAATATACATTATTCATGTCACTTAATAATATATGCTACAATGCCAAACATTATGTCTGAGTTAAGAATAATTTGTTAATTAAATATTTAACTTTTGTCTGGTCAGATAATTGAAGTTACCTTAGTTAGGTAGTTATCTTACTTAAACAATAGACAATAGTCACCAATCACCATAAGCTCTTCTAACTTCTGATCTGTAGTTATAGCAACTGCAATAATTTCAATGTTATGTATGTATAAGTTCAATCAGTGAACTGTCGAACGACAACATTGTAACATGTATGCATTTAGGAATGTATCATAAGTACGTTTCATGACATGTTAAAAACTTATTTAATATTCGCGCAAACTCAAATTACAATGAAGATTTATTATATTTTGTGTTAATAAAGTTCAAATTTGTCCTGTTGAAATATTTTAAGTTACAATTTTGCAGCATTTCATTGATTCGATATGCACAATCTAAATTCGTAAAGTCAAAGTCAAGTCAAAGTCAAATAATTTATTTCGCTATGAGGAAATTGGACACACTTAACGAAAGTCTAGGTAGGTAACTAAAAACTACATAAAGAAAAGAGGTATAATGCTATTCTAAACTGATCAATATAATGCAAAGGATAAGCTATTGATCATTGTATGAATAGCTAATCCACAATAATTACCTACCACTAAGCTATGCTCTAATATCACGATAGACTACTAAGCTATGCCACAGAGTACCTAATAGTACAAGTAGCTATGCTCTAATACTCTAATGTCACGATAGACTATCTATCTTGTCATCGGCTTTAGGAAGAATAATTTACAATATTCTTATCTTATGCCCTAGTGTAGGTCGAGAGAAAAAAGCCGGAGGAAAAAACTCTCGGTCAAAGTAAAAGTCTAATAACTTTACGATGTTTTTGCTTGAACTTGGGCTGACTGACATAGTCTTAAATAAAAGCCCCAGAACAGAGTTGTATTGTGAACGCACATATAGTGCGGCAAATTTTATAATACCAATATGAATCCATAAAGGAATATAAAAGAGGTCCCGTTTATCAAAAAGTTAAGTCAAGAGAGAAAAAAGTTATATTATATTAGTCTATAAAATAATTTTTAGATGACAGAATAATCTCTAAGAATTAATACATTTGTACGCCTTTTAATGGCTTCTTGTAATTGATCTCGTCTGACTGTACTATCGCTATTACCGAATGACAAATAGGTACCTAAAGATTGAATTGAATTGAACAGGTGCCTGAAATCTTCGGAGGACCAACATGCTTCGGTGGGCACGTTAAGCCGTCGGTCCTGGTTGTTTTTAATAGTGGAAACAGTCGTTAAGCCTTGTCGAAGAGCTTCGGGTGGCTTGAAAACCACCCGTTTCCACCAATCCGCATAGGAGCGTTGTGGAGTATGCTCTAGACCTCTAGTAAGCCTATCTGTACAAACTACTAAGAAGAAAAGACGG
The DNA here is from genome assembly GCA_944567765.1 of Carterocephalus palaemon. NCBI lineage: Eukaryota > Metazoa > Arthropoda > Insecta > Lepidoptera > Hesperiidae > Carterocephalus > Carterocephalus palaemon. Next base: position 1,800,890 of record OX155663.1, read on the forward strand.
CAAAAATTAGAGAAAAGCAGGTTGGTTTGGTAGTGTGGTAAGTACTCAGTAAGTAATGTTGGCTCCTACTTACAACCTTGTCCCATATTTTTCAAAACCGCCTAAAAGTAGGTATGCATGCATAGGGCTGCCATCCGTCCGGGTTTCCCCGGATTTGTCATAGTTTGGAGGGCGTCCGGGGAGCGTCCGGGCGGGGTTTTAATTTTAGTCCGGGTGAAACCCGGACTAAAATAAATGTCCGGGTTTTCGATCAGATCCCAGATAATTTATGTAGGTACCTAAATAAAAACTATGGGTTAGGTTTAAGCATGGCATGTGTTCGCATATACCTACATAAATCGACGGTCCCTACGTACATAGGGTCAAGTCAAAAACCGAGGTTTTCAGGAGAGCGTAATTTGTGTTCAACACGCCCTAGAAATAATTCTATGACAAATAATAAATATTTTCTTTCTACAATATTTTAACAGTTTTAAGAGCTTTATAATGCTATTTACACATATTTTATTTTTTTACGTTTTCTTGTAAAAACTGATAGATGACCGTTTCTACGCCGATAATAAAATAGAAGTATGTCAGTCATGTCTATGTTACCTTTTTATACGCAGGAAACAAAAAAACAGTGTCTGATATAGAATTTAAATAAAATGTTTTATGAAAATGTAGGATTATGTTACTATTTTTAAATCAATACGTTAAACATCCTGAAATCGTCACCCATGGATATAAAAAGTACTTCAATGACGACATATCACTTTATACGTGGTTTTAGTCATTCGGGGTAGGACTATTCTTGTAATGTAAATAAAGACAAGTCTTTTAAAATTATCAGGTTTGTGTTTTATTAAATAAACAAGGTTTATAATTTATAAATTCAACATTATTTATTATTAAAAAACAATCTTCTTAGCATCTAAATAATAGGTAGGTACATACCTATAGACTCACTGAAGTAGGAACTAAACATAAAAAATCACTAGTTCTTTTAAAACTAAAGAAAATATTCTTAATTGTACGAAAAAATAAAAAGTTAAACATATTTTCATTTAATTTTATTAACTGAATAACTAATATTGGGTTTGTTTATCTTTTATTTAATACCTAAGGGAAAAAAATAAAGCAAAATTACTCAATTGACGTCACAAGAACGATTAAACATACTATTTCATGCAAAAGAGGCTTAAAATTAAAGTTGTTTTTTTATCGAGTATGGAGTAAAATATATTTTAATGAAGTTGTAAGTGGTTGAAAAAAGTATTGAAATGTCCGGGCCGAAAGCTCCAAAATCCGGGGAACTTACGCCTCCGGTCCTGGGGGCAGGTTTTAGAGATGGCAGCCCTACATGCATAGCCCTAATGAGATCCTTTATTGATTGCCTGTCATTGCCTGGCAAAACTAACAGATACACAATTAAAAAGATGACAGCAAAAGTAAATATTGAAACAGTTCGCGTTGGTATTGACGGTAGACGTGTAATAAAACAATGTAATTTACCTGTAAAGTTGCATAGGATAGTGAAGAAGCCAAGGCCTATCACTAGTTAGTTGAATAAATAAACAAATAGAACCCTATAATGATTACGACAAGGTCTAAATTCGGGAACCTTACACCTGTTTTGTGTAAACTGCACGGAAGTACCGTAAGCTGCCGTCAATAGAAGTTTTTTTCCCGAAGTAATAAGGTCCACGCTTAATACACGTGATGGTTTAAAAAACAGGTTTTGGTAAAAATTAAAGTCGCCCTTGCTATCAGACTTTCAAAATTCGAACAATCCCACCGTCTTTTCTTATTTCCAGAATACGTCTATTTGAACATTTCGCACTTATTGTTCTCACCTTAGATTGGTATGTCGTTCTCACATATTTTTAGCTTGTCATCGTGGTAAATACTAATCAATCGTTTATCATTTGATTAAGATAAACAATACGATATCTACTACCACTTTCTTTAAATATTTTCGACAAGGCTATGTAAGAACGGCGCAATGTAAAACAAATTAAAATACACTAGACTATTTCTTTCGAAAACCTAAATAAATACAACAGGCGGTCGTTAGATGTGTCGTTAGCGTTGAAGCAACAACTGACGCACCTGCGACGTTGCTGTACATTAACGATTTCAAATGATATTGTTTTCTTTCAAAAGCGCAAACCTCGCCGTATAGAGCGAACGGTGCGTGAATTTTGTTAAGTCGGTCGGTGGTCGGTGAACGCGGCAGCCATCTCATCATCAATGATAATGCTCGGTTTGGCAACGCCGCATCATTCGCCTCACCTGGCTGGTCGGCGCGGCGTTTACCTGCGCAGTGTCAACAGGGGGGCAAGCGCGCGGCGATTCCATTCGTTTCGTTCAGTCGATCCAACGATCCGATAGGCACAGTCGTGTCAAATTGTTATATTTATGGACATAATTTTATTATTTAACTAAATCTATAAACATTTTATGTTAACGTAAGCATTTGAAAGAAAAATCGCGAAACAAAACAGCCTGTGCGCAGAATGAAAAGCGGATCGCGAGTGCAACAGTGAAGCAGAACTGGAAATTCGGAATCTTTCATCGAATTTAACGTCAATCAAACATTAGATATTTGGTTCACACACAGTGGACCGTAACGTATTGGAATGATTTCGTGTGCCGGTCGAATGTGATACGAGTTAATTCCAGATTTTCACTTACGGCGGAAACGGCTTACGTAGACGGCTAGCGGTAAAACGCGGTCCGCGGCGCACGCGAGTTCTTTTACGTTGAATAACCGCCAGACCAGGTTTCTAAAGGTGCTTTCGACTGTCTACAACAAACAACTCTCATACGTAAAAATTTTGGGACAGATCACCGCAGACGAATCTACTGTAGCGCGCTTGAATAGTTTTGATCCCGAGAAGTGTCCCGTTATAAAGCTCGCGCGAGTGTTGACTTAATTTATGCGTGGTGGACATACTTGTAGTTGATGTTTGGTGGGTTCTGATGGACTTTTGAAGGTGGGTGGGTTGTTGTATGGTGTAGTCAGTGCATGGCGCGATGGTTACCGGAGGTTGGGTGTGCGCGGTGCACGTGCGCACGGCTGGTCTGGGCGGCGCCGCTCTGGGCTCCGATGAAGAAGAAATCGTCTACCTCGCCTACATAGTCATCGATGTTTTGACCAATCAGGTATGAACTACTCCGTTCACATGCTTACTACGTTATCAAGTTATCATAACACATTTGATAACAGTACGTAGTTCGTAAGTACGCATAAACTTATTACATGGATATTACATATACATATTGTATCAGTAATTCTTATATTTTGAAGAATACTTGTCCAAAATTAAGTTCAGGTTCTAAAACCACAAGATTTAAAGAGAACAAGCAAAGTAGTAGTTAGTATTTGTACCTACTACCAACTTCTTAGTTGCACTATCTACTAATACATACTATTAACTAACCAGATACCTTTTACTAACTAGGTAATTAATTAATATCTTTGACGTCTGATCTTCAATTGAGTAATCCCCCTCAATTCCAACTTTCATTTAGGTAAACCACACGGATATAGATATCTGTCGTAATCTTATGTTATCGATAGCACCAAGCTTAAACGTGTCCTACCTATTTTATATTTAATGATCCTATCTTAGCTATTCAAGTATTTATAGCTATTAAGACGAGATTAAAATCACTGTTTGTTAACATTTGATTTAATACGTTAGAAATTATTATCGTCTATGTCACTCAAAACAACCAACTGAATGATAGAAGTTATTTATGTACCTTCTGTCTATTCATATGTTGTAAAAATGTCCAATTGAAACAAGCAACTAGTCAACCTTGCACTTGCCCGCTAATAGGCGCGCGCGCACAATAAATATTATTTTATCTATTATGGAATTCCTCATTTTTATGTTACATAAGGTAAGCGTTAACATTATAATTTCAATTATTGAAAAAAAAAACAAATAACCCGACTGCGTAAACTAGAAAACTATTTTCAAAATTACTATAAAAATGGACTGAAAAGATAGAAACAAGTTGAAAACATTAGGTACCCTCCTTCTAGCTCAGTCGGGTTGCATAGTTACAAGTTGAATAATTAAAAAAAATTATAGGTAGGTACCTGTACTAAAAGTACGAAAGTATATCGTTATAAATCCTAAACTAAACTGTTATTGAAAATTTTTATTTTAATTACCTATTCTTCGATACCCCACTTGATATAGGTACCCTTCATTGAATCGCGCAATCGGGTAAAAAAAGGCAGTCTTCCCCATGTTAGCAGTTATCTTGCTAGTGGAAAAATCCTATTAGTTCCACTAGACTCGAGTTACACAACAACAAAAATACGTCGTTGTTATGTTTTTTTTGTCGATTTTACTATTTGTCTTTGTCTTTACATAATCCTTGACAACTTCACGGGGACTCTCCCTTTTTGTTGCTAGTTAGTCTAGTTAGTCCTGCCTTTTAGCTATGCTGTCCCTATAACAATTTACCTGCGAGTAAACTTTTGACACCAAGAGCGTAATTTTACCATCGCCTTATAAGTTACGTAACATAAAACAAGGTGGATATGTGTGACACTGTTAATATTTGCCTTGCACTTTAAAACGCATGGGCTAAACGGATATAAATCACGTTTGTTTAGGAATGACGGATGCGGTAAACTCTTCAATAGTTAGTCTAGTTAGTCCTGCCTTTTAGCTATGCTGTCCCTATAACAATTTACCTGCGAGTAAACTTTTGACACCAAGAGCGTAATTACCATCGCCTTATAAGTTACGTAACATAAAACAAGGTGGATATGTGTGACACTGTTAATATTTGCCTTGCACTTTAAAACGCATGGGCTAAACGGAGATAAATCACGTTTGTTTAGGAATGACGGATGCGGTAAACTAGAGATTCAATTCTTATTTCGACGGTATTGTGTGCCTGAACTTAGATATCTAAGATTAATGATAATATTGACCACCATGCTAAAACCACCATTAGTATTATTCGGTTTGTCATAATGTCAGTAAAAAATTTAGTATACAAAAGACAGCAAATAAATACAAGGTTAACCCAGTCATGTAACTGTTTGGGTTAATAGAAAATTCTGTTGAGGATTTATTTTTCTTAAGATTTGTGGAAAAAATTACTTTAAAAAAATACTTTTACCTCGAATCTAATCACCAATGATCAAGATTCGTCAGTCCCTGTTGAGGATTAAAGTCTTTCCTTGTTCTTTATTCAAATTCAGCTGAGGAGATTCGGATTTCATTGTAGTAGTAGTTATTAGGTAAATAATTCAAGTACATAAAATAGCACATTACAACAAGATACCAACTTAATCTAAATATAACTATGTATATATATTTCTTGTGATATATACGTGTGTATGACAGTGAACTCAGTGAACGTCCAAAATGGCTGAAATTTTTTGTGTGTGTTCAAGGGGATTCGAGAATGGTTTATATTCACAATTTTATCCACTGGAAAATGTTTTTTAAACACTATTTTAGTATTTTTAAAAGCTTTTACTTAACTTCACTCGTATGTATTCATTCATATGTATGTCCTGGAATCTTGCAATCAATATTTCACCCACTTCCACTGAAGCTATCGAGCTGACATTTGGCACACATATTAGGTTCCGATGACAATGCAATAATATGGTACTGTCAAACTGATCTGATGATGGAGCCGGAAGATATTAACTGGAACTTCATGATGGAATATCGTATCATAGTCGTGTTTGCACTTGTGGTAAAGTCTTGTAATGAACTTTGACCACGATTAGGTTTCAAGGTCAAGTTATAAAAGCTTTTAAAAAAAAAAATTTTTTTACAGTATAGTTATTATTTTTAATCGTCGTTCATTGACTTAGTGTCGCGTCACTTTGACATTTCATATGGCATAACAACGTTTGCGGGGTCAGCTAGTTAAAATATATTTATTTGAAGAGCCAATGCAGGTAACAAATTACGCCTACCTAACTATCTTCCTAAATCAATGATGTTAAGATTTGTATAATATTCGCGTTTTGGGAGGGATGATTTATTCCAACTGAACTGAAATATTATTAACTAGTAGGGTTTATTATTATTTAGTAGGGTTTAACACATCCCTCCGACCAGATGGACTGATGACCTGAAAAAGTCAGCGGGAAATCGCTGGACTCAGAAGGCACAGGATCGGGAGGAGTGGCACCGATTAAGGGAGGCCTATGTCCAGCAGTGGACTTTGAAAGGCTGATGGATGGATGGAACACATCCAAATGGAAATAATTCCCGTGCACGCCGTACGGTCGGTACCTAACTATGAGGACATTACAAAGGGAGGTGCAAGCAGAGGTTGCTTAACTCTTTCGATCACATTGAATCGACGCGAGCTTTGGACGCTACAAGTGATGTAGCGTCCATAGCGTCGATTCAATGTGATCGAAAGAGTTAAGCAACGACGGGCGCGGTCGGTTTGTGGATGGGTGACCGCTAGTGGCAAAATTTCATCGGTCGCAGCGACAGCGAAGCAGAAGTACCCTACACGTGCGGTTGCGTATGCGATAAATTTACGATGCGATGCGATACCTTTTGTAGTTTCAGAATAGTGGGTTGGTAGTGTTGTGGTGGTGGTGAGTTCCCACGGCTCAATTCTCTATCTGCACCTACCTCTACCTGTGTAATTACTTTTTTATCGTCTTCATTACACAATCAATCAACGATCGATGTTTAACTATACCTTATAATTTACATGTACATATTTGTTATAGTAGGGGAGCCCAAGAGGGGATTTTGCGGGATACTCAAGCGCGTAAGTTTAATATACAATGGGATACCTTGTACCCGGTTAAGTACCTCCACCAAATATGAGCCCCATATATAAATGGGGCCGTCAAGGATAAAGGATCAGATTAGTAAAAAAAAAAAATTTGTCATCAGAAATTCTTGAGCGCGTTAGATTAAGGTAGGGTGAGTTAATTACATGCTAAAAAGTGTATATTCCACTAATCTTACAATTTGAGAGTAACGTAAAGAAAGGGGAGGGCTACAACTTTGTAGCCCATATTCCACTAATCTTACAATTTGAGAGTAGTTCCCCTTTCTTTACGTTACTCTCAAATTGTAAGATTAGTGGAATATACACTTTTTAGCATGTAATTAACTCACCCTACCTTAATCTAACGCGCTCAAGAATTTCTGATGACAAATTTTTTTTTTTTACTAATCTGTTCCTTTATCCTTGACGGCCCCATTTATATATGGGGCTCATATTTGGTGGAGGTACTTAACCGGGTACAAGGTATCCCACTGTATATTAAACTTACGCGCTTGAGTATCCCGCAAAATCCCCTCTTGGGCTCCCCTACTATTAGTAGGCAATAAGAAAACTGTTAGGTCGTATCTTATCAGACTACCTGTTACGCTAAGGGTCGTGGGTTCGAATCTCACTCAGGACAAACATTCATGTGACGAACACTTGTGTTCTGTGTCTGGATGTTAATATCTATTTAAGTATGTATGTATTTAAAAATATCTATGTATGTGTATCAGCATCTATCCATTCATATGGTCTATTCTACGACCACGCTTGTCTGACCTGACAGTGTTTGGTGCACGTTATCCTAAATACTTCATCTTTCTCCATTGCGGATTGGCTTAACGATTGTCACGTAACCGCGCCTGTTGTTTAATACTTTAATACGATCGATCACATACGATCGACGTTAGCCATTGGTTTATGGACGCTTCAGCGCAGAACGTTATGATAGTAGGACTTATTTAAATAAAAAAATATTTAAATTAAACCCAAGGAAATTAAACCGTCAGTAATGATTAAAATTTGAAACTATTAACTAGTTGGTACTTGGTATACTCGTATGTATAAATTTAAAGATAAAATTTTAATGTTAGGGGCAATATACCTATAAGTATTTATTTAGTAATTTGTTTGTGACTGTACTTATGATTATAATTCTATGCTAAGTCCCAAAATGTCTGCACAACATTTTTATGCATTTCAAATTCCATAAGGAAAAGACATCAAAAATTTTTCATAATCAAAAACAACAAGTTTAGTCCAAAACTCCTCGACACATCCTCACGCCTTTTTATTTTATTACAGAAATTATACTATACTAGTGGACGCCCGCAGCTTCGCTCGCGTGGAATTAGTCATAATAATAGATTAAAAAGTAACTTGAACTTTCTCAGGCTCTGGACTATCTGTGTACCAAATTTCATTTAATCGGTTCAGTAGTTTTGGCGTGAACGCGAGACAGACAGTTACTTTCGCAATCATAATATTAAGTACCCTACATACATAGCAAAATTATACCGTTAAAATTTATTTAAAAAAAAAAAAGATTTTTATAACTTTTATTATTTTGTCATCGGAACCAAATATGTGTGCCAAATTTCAGCTCGATAGCTTCAGGTGGTATTGATTGGCAACTGGTATTGATTGCAAGATTCCAGGACATACATACATAATATGCATACATACATACATAGATACATACATACATACATACGAGTGAATTTAAATAAAAGCTTTTAATTTTAAAAAACATTTATTTTAAAATCCTCCTGAAATACATGTACAGTATCATGTCGAATCATTCGCGTCGCCTCTCGGAATCGAATGCAGGTCCCTTCACTTGTCAGTCGATCTGTCGTTCTGAAGAGTATCCGCGGCTCAAATTACCCTGACCCAGATTACGGCAGGACTTTCCCCAAATGGCTATAATAATGTCTCCCGAACACGCATGCCATGAGATGCCCCTTGCATGGGGTCTTTCCGATTTACTGCTTGAATCCCTACAGTACCTACTAGTAGAAAATCAATCTATACTTCTCTACTAATATTATAAAGAGGAAACATTTGTTTGTAATGTTTTCACACAAAAACTACTGGACCTATGTCAAAAATTATTTTATCCATTAGAAAACTGCATCTTCACTGAGTGACATTGGCTATATAACATTACTAGGTGTAAACGAAACGAAACTATTCTTGTCTAATTCCACGCGAGCGAAGCTGCGGGCGTCCACTAGTCTAAAATATAACGCATGTGCGCTACGAGTCAGATAGATTTGTAATTTTTTGCACGAAGATAAAATTATCAGGACAAATCTGCGTGGCAGCCAGGGTTTGAAATACCGGTATTTTTGTGGAACTGGTACCGTTGACCTTGGTGTGGTATCGGTACCAGCATAATACCTGTACTATTGGTACCTGTAATAATGGTGAGACTGTCCTGGAATAGAAATAGGTATGAATTCACTCGCAATCCAACCTTGTTGAGGTGCAAATGGTTATTATGTTAAAACAGCATTCTGAAGTCGACAGGCGGAGCGGCCGAGTATAAGAACTAATGTTTGCTACAATAAATACTTCGTTACGAGGATAATTTATGCGGCGACGCAATGCATGCGTACGAGTTTCGTACTACGAATTGTAGGGCAAAGTTTTATTGTGATATTCTACTCGCAAATACATATACCTATCTAGTTGTAGCTCGAATTGAAATTCCCAGTGGTAGTTAGAAATATGGCGTTGTGCTTGGTGCATGGTAATATGCTCAACATAGGACCTTAACATGATGGTGAAATAGTATATTTCATTACAAGTGCGGAAAGCCTGTCATTGCAAAGAGGTCCGACAAATGTGTGACGAGCCGAGGCGCAGTCGAAGGTGAGGGTTGACAGTTGGAACAAGTTGCAATGACGGTTCCACACGTGTACTGAACAACTATTTTTAATACAGTTGCGAAAAAATGAAGCAATTTAATAAAATAATAAAAACACAATACATTTTGGAAAATGGCGCCAACCGTAAAATAATATGTAGCGCAGAGATTTTTTTTTTGTTTTCTTCACCCATTCTGGGTAGGCAAAGGGAACTATGCCCATACAGCCAAGTCTTCTGTAGAATTTTTTTATTGATACGAAATGAAAATGAAATTTAATGAGATGAAATGAAATGAAACCTAACCTAGGTCATTGAATCGAATCATTAAATCTGATATTGAAACAAATTAAGCTTCTTTTTAGAAATATTTGCATGAATCATAAAAACTTTCTCTTTTTAATAGACATTATTTTGACAGTTGGGAAAGAAAACGCACGAGTTCGGAAAAGGTAAAGAAAAAGCACGAGTGTGTAATAGCCCACTTCCCGAACGCTATACGTCCCTGTAATACGCCACTTTTTGAGCAACTGTATTAAAAATAGTTTTACACACCTCTGCCTACCCCTTCGGGGTCCCACTGCTGGGCACGGGTCTCCCCCACAGACACAGCTGCGGGAGGTCTAGAGCATACTCCACCACGCTGCTTCAATGCGGATTGGTGGAGGCCAACCCAGTGTCGAATGTTCTTAAGAGGTCTTCGAAAAAGGCTCAACGACTGTTTCCACCATTGAAAACAACCGGGACCGACGGCTTCACGTGCCCTCCGAATTTGTATTTTTTGCTGTTTGTGGTCCATACCATGTTTGTGGTCGATATGTATCACCACAACCTTTTATTTGTCCCACTGTTGGGCATGGATATCCTCTCAGAATGGGAGGGATTAGGCCTTAGTCCACCACGCTGGCTGCGGAATGGCAGACTTCACATGCCTTCGAGAACATTATGAAGAACTCAGGCATGCCGGTTTCCTCTATATGTGTCCTTCTTTGTTACAGCAAGTGACATTTAATTTCTTAAATCGCACGTAACTGAAAAGTCATTGGTGCGTGCCGCTTGGGTTCGAACCCGGACCGTTCGAGTGAGAGGCGAGTTCGATAGCCACTGGGCTGTCTGTATACCTATAAAATAAAATAAAATAAATATCTTGGACATTCTCACACGCGGCCATCTGACCCTAAATTAGGCGCGAGCCTGTGATATGGGTGTCAGAGACTGATATACATATACCTACATAAATATTTTGAAATACATACTTAAATAGATAATATTAACATCCAGACCAGACACAGAACAAACACAAGTGTTCGTCACACGAATGTTTGTCCTGAGTGGGATTCGAACCCACGACCCTTGGTGCAATAGGCAGAGTCACTACCGATTGCGCCATCGGGCCCGTCACCTATATGTATACAGTTTATGTATCTCCAATTTAAATCAAGCTAAGCAAGATTAGATCTAAAGCACTACCAGACCAGTCTACGGTCAAGGATGTGCCCCTCGCTTAACTACCGTCATTAAAAATAGCTGCTCGTTAAATCAGGTGTTATTTAGCTTAATTAATATCTGCCTTAATGAACGTTTTATGGGATCGAAGTTGCAATGGTTCTAATTGCGTCTGCGGTCCATGGACACCACCTGTACAAATCACTGGTTAGGTAAAATATGTAGGTGGAATTACAACGAAGAAATGCTTGGTGCAATGTATCTCCAGCTCCACTTGTTCAATAATAATGTAATGTGATCAAATTATAAAAATTGTAAATTTTGAAAAGTGTAACTACCCGAGTTTCTTGCCGTGTTCTTCTCGGTAGCATCAACTTTGTGAACCGGCGGTAGATACGAAAATGTTATAACGTTCATTAAGCGTATACAAAATACTTACCATAAAATGAAAAATAAATGAATCTGAATCTACAAATGCGTTACGTGTGGTCCGGGCTGGGCAACAGTAGCTATTTATTACTAAGGCTCCGCTGTCCGTCTGTCCGTCTGTCACCAGGCTGTATCTCATGAACCGTGATAGTTAGACAGTTGAAATTTTCACTTATGATGTATTTCTGTTGCGGCTATAACAACAAATACCTACTAAAATAATTATACCGTTAATTTTTTTTTTTAAAAAGCTTTTTAAAACTTTTTTTTATTTTCGTGCATTGTTATCGGAACCAAATATGAGTGCCAAATTTCAGCTCGATAGCTTCAGTGGAAGTGGGTGAAATATTGATTGCAAGTTTCGAGGACATGGTTACATACGAGTGAAGTTAAATAAAAGCTTTTAATTATAAATCGCAATTTTGTAACGTCCGCCATATTGGATTAAAAATGGCGGAAGTTATTGAATCGTGCATGGTCATCGGAACCAAATATTATGTGTGCCAAATTTCAGCTCGATAGCTTTAGTGGAAGTGGGTGAAATATTGATTGCAAGATTCCAGGACTTACATACATACTTACATACATACATACGAGTGAAGTTAAATAAAAGCTTTTAATAAAATAGAAAACATAAAAAAAATTCTCCCATTCAACAGACATTTTTGCCGTTTTAAAGATACTATAAAACGGCAATAGACCTAATACTCGTAGTACGTAACCCTTCATGCGCGAGTGCGGCTCGCACTTGGCCGGTTTTATTTTGCAATGATTGTTTTAATTATTGAGTCACAACATCAAAATTACAGCACACTGTCACAACATCAAGGACAGCACCTGTACCAGCCTGTACGATCCAACAACAGTTGCGTTGCTCGCTTGTACGTACACACAGGACTTTATACAGGTAGCGTTACCAGGCGTCCGGATAAAGCCGGACATAGGTAGTTAGGCTTTTTGATTGCGTGTCCGGCCAAAATAAACGGTGTCCGGCTTGTCCGGCTTTTGCTAGGCTTTTTACATTTAATTATTATTTCATTAGAATTTAACAAGATTTATGACAATAATCAATAAAGCTTGATTTTACATACAATTTTTTTGTCGTTCCTATTAATACTGAGACACAAAATCCTCAATAATGTAGGGTGTCCGGCCTTTCTACCCAAATGTCCGGCCCATTCGGCTGGTCTGTCCGGCTATTAGGTTTGGAGACCTGGCAATATATACAGGCAGCCGCTTCTCGTTCCACTTCGATTGGCTATCGAATTATAAAATATGTGATTATTATATTATTATGTCAATGACTCAGACAGAATTAAATGCCGAAATATTTTACTGAGGTCAATGACTTTTGGTGACACTACCGGTTCTAGAAAATTTGTTTCATCTCAAGCTCTTCATATCGCTGTTTCTCTTCCGATCGCACAGATAAATCAATCTTTAAATTTAAATGTAAATTATAAAATCTTATATCATCTTAAATTTGTTTGTGTTCATAAAGGCTCAACTACTGTGCATAAATTGCGCAAAAAAACACTGGCTTCGCACATGCTGACGTCAATATATATGTATTTCCATCCTTATTTTACCGTCGGAACAACTAAATAATTTTAGTAATAAACTTGCTACGTGCATTCTAAGCCGGAATATATGACAAGGAGGGCATTTTGGGGTTAACAAACACATGCATGACACATCGGTATGTTTAATACCTGTTTTAAATAATATTAGTTAATTACTTCATCTAAATATCAATGAAATTTGTAGATTTTACTTTTGACTTTTTGACTACCTACTTAGGTACGGTTTACATTGTATTTTAAAAAATGTGAGCATCTGAGAGAGAGTACCTACCTATAAGTTGATAGACTAGTAAATCTCGTTGTCTAACTAGCTTTTAATTACTTATATTACTATGCATTTTTCACACACATTAAATAAAACAATTTTCACTGAATTGTAAAGTGGTTTTAACATAATCAAAATATGTAATTTTTGACGACGTATGCAACCAACGACATCCCACCTCCCCACATCGCGGGATGACGTGAAAACTTCATGCACTGCGTTACCATTCAAAGCACTTTAAAAAAAAAATTTTTTTCAGTAAGTATGTATTTATTTTACCAGAAGTATGGTTATAAACTTATGTATATATATATTTAAGGTATTTTAAAGTGGCAGATTATATTAACGTGATTTAACCTCCTTACTCTGTAAAGCATGAAAAAAAGTTAAGTAGGTATCTATGTACCTGCAGAGGACACTCGAGCGTGAATATTAGTTATAATCGTCTTTAATTTATTATATTTCAACCTTCTTTATGTACTTACCGATTTTTATGAAGCAACGTTCTATCTGCATACTTAATTATAATTACACCAGAGTTAATTAGGCAAATGGTATTCGTAAAAGGTTTAAATTTATTCTCTGACAGACAAGTAATATTTCCAGGTAACATTTAGTCAATTAAAAAAAAAAGTAAAAGAAAATGGTTATAAAATAAATATGTCACCCACGGTCTCCCCGTGAGGCATAGTCCAGAGTCGCAGAGTAGCCTCGCTGTAGCTAGCCTAGTCGCGTCACCTGAAGAAGTCAATTTAGTCGACATGTCCTTCATAAAGGACTAATGTTATTCCCACCATCCGACCCATTTTTCCTACCGTAAGCGCCATAAATTCCTAGTTCCCTAAAATGCAACTGTATTTGCGGCGCTTTAGAAATTGGGCCTGTTCAACTGCCGCTGTATTCGCAGTCGCAGAACTAGAAATGCGTGCCTGAACACGCGTTAAATCGTTTTTGCGTGCAGAACATTTACTACTGTCTGTCTACCTTACCTAACCACCAACGGATGATTTAAAATACAATACGTTTTCGATGGTGTGCTAACTTTGTACTAAGATTTAGATTTTATCGACAAATCTATTAAAAATTTGTCGATTACAAATCTAGATATCATTTTCAGTCTTCTGTTAATTTCACAGCATGTCGTCTATGTTTCACGGGAACCGAGCAACACGTTGAAATAACACATACAAACTTTCGCCTTCATAATATTATGTGTGATATAAATAATATCACGTTTTCGCAACTTAATTGTACGTGGGTAGTAATAACAAGCAAAAAACATGCTAAAAGAGGTATTCAAGTTGCCGGCCCGTTGGAAAAGTTGCGAATCACAACATCATTCAGGTTTACATCATAGCATAACAGCCTTATTATTCATGTAAGCAACTATTTGCGTCTTGTTTGTTAGTGTATTCTTTTATAAAGCTATACTTCGCTATTTTTTATTTATTTATTCAACCTTTATTGCATTGGCTACAATGAGCGGACAATGCCAAAATGCATTTTCTACCAGTCAAATCTTGGTGACATAAAAGAAGAAAAAAATTACAATCGACTTCCAAAAAAAGAACAGATTCTCAATTCGAATGTATGTTTTTTTTTTTTTGATTAGGTAAGGACTGGCCATATAGGCACTTATTCACTCGATCTAGTCGGGTAGTCTTTTGTTTTAAGATACACATTGTGTGGTGCATTGTCAGTTACCCATGCTGCCATTGCAGGTTTTTTTTTAACCCCCGATGCAAAAACGACGATAAGTTTGACGTGTGTGTGTGTCTGTCTGTAGCATCGTAGCTCCCGAACGGATGAACCGATTTTGATTTTGTTTTTTTTTGTTTGAAAGGTGAATTAGTC
This sequence comes from Carterocephalus palaemon, assembly GCA_944567765.1. Lineage (NCBI taxonomy): Eukaryota > Metazoa > Arthropoda > Insecta > Lepidoptera > Hesperiidae > Carterocephalus > Carterocephalus palaemon. Next base: position 1,816,109 of record OX155663.1, read on the forward strand.
GGGAGTGTAGCTATGTTTGATGAAAATCGGTCCAAGATGGCCGCCGCCACAAAATGGCGGACTATATATTTTCAAAATGGCGGAATATATAACTCCCTCAATATGGATATCAAATGAAAGGTATGAATAGTAGATTAAAGAGACGGGTGTTTTTTTTAATTTTTAATGTTAATCAATAGTTATTGATATTTATTTTAAGACCCTTTACCCAAACTTGCATGTCTCGTTTATACTGGTATGTATAAGATTTTGAAGACCGTATGTGATGACGAAACATAAATCTTGAGCGTCTTTGTACGTGTTATAAGGGATACTGAGATTTTGCTAGTCGCTTATAAGTCTCGATAACAACAGCATAATATAAAGCGAACAAAGTAGGGGCCAAAACACAGTTGCCTTGTCTAACTCCACAGTTGGCGGAGAAAAGATCGGATTGTTAACCATTTGCTATGACGCAACACGACATGTCATCACTGCTTTATCTGCAGAAACTAAACAAAAATAATCTGACAGAAAAACCCATCATTTCGTATAATTTTATCCTCATTTTCTCTTAGGATATGATTAATTGGAGACAAAGCTCGTAGTAGGCAAGGCCGCAATTTGTTCACTACTGATTTTATTACGAAGGCTACATGTAAATTGCCTTCGAGAAATAACTTTAAAATTCATTGATCAATCCCAACGCGTGAGTTCAACTCGACAGTTAATCTTACTGTTAATTATACGAAGGGCCGGTTTATCAATTAACCGCACACAGCATACCGACTCATTACTAACACCATTAAGTTGTGGGAACTTAGGACATTTCTTACGATTTTTGACAGCCTGTTCATGGAAAAAAAATGATCATCATAAGGTGAAACCTGCATGCCTGAGAGTTCTTCATAATGTTCGCGAAGGCACGTGAAGTCTGCTAATCAGCACTTGGCCAGCGTGGCGTAATTAAAGCCTCGCTGCAACCCATAGTCCTGCTGCTGCGAAGCACACACAGACACAGCAGCGGGAGGTCTAGAGCATACTCCACCACGCTGCTCTAATGCAGATTGGTGGACTAAGGCCTAATCGCTCCCAATCTGAGAGGAGACCCGCGCCCAAGAGTGGGACAAAGATAGGGTTGTGGTGTGTGTGATTCGATAAGTGTGTGACTTGATAAGTGTCCTTACGATTCTTAGTATGCATAGCACATGAATTGTCACCCTACGCCACGACTTCTCCGACGGTTCTAGCTTTAACACATCTGAAGGTTCACTGCATATGAATAAAATGTTTTTGACATAATCTGTACACCTTGAGAAGTAATTAAGCCTTCCGCTGTACATAAAAAAATACAGTTACACATAAATGTACTTGTTTACCGGTTATAAAATCAGCTTTAATACCGTATTTTTTGTAAACAACTAATTGACTTATGATATATACGGTATGGAAAGAAATAAATATTATCTTTTATTTATTTTATTTAGTAGTGGACGCCCGCAGCTTCGCTCGCGAGTTAGTAATATTACCTATATAGCCTATGTCAGTCAGTGAAGATCCAGCTTTCTAATGGTGAAAGAATTTTTGAAATCCGTCCAGTAGTTCTTGTGTGAAAACATAAAAAACAAATGTTTCCTCTTTATAATATTAGTATAGACGAATTATAATTTGAATTTAAGTCCAAACATTTTATCCGACTAATTAGATACTGTATGACTAATTTGACAGATTATATCGTATTATTTTTTGTATGATCATATTGTTTTTTTTTACTGATTTGACAGATCTTTTCGTATTGTCTGACTAATTTGATAGATTATATTATATTTTCGTTTGACTAATTTAACAGAATCGTTTTTATTAGAGATGTCAATTTCATCCAACTATCTCCAACTAACAATCTCCCAACTCAGATGCAATAAAAATAACTGAGTGGGCGTGTCGGCGAGCTAGCCGAGCGAAGCAAAAATATTATTATGTTTTGTTTGGTGCAATATTAACCAAGGTTGTGGCGTATCCGCTTCAACAACAAAAAGTAGTACATCTGTAAGTAGATAAACTCAAGCAATATTCTTCCTGCTGGATATAAATTTGGTTATATGGAAAATCTATATGAAATATTTTACATAATTTTTTATTGGAATCGTATGTATATTGTTTTAATTACATAATCTATGAACGTAAAATTTAAAATTTAAAAATTATATATTCAAAAACACTGTTTTACAAATAGATGAATCCGTCGTTGGGACATCCTTTTAAGTAATTATATTACGTGTGCCAAAATGTGTATTTTAAACTCAAACTGAAATAATAATAATAAAATAAAATGTAAATAACCAAAAAATGTGTGTGTTTGAGTGAGACTTTAGATGTATGTATTTGTAGAGTGTAATCAAGGACTGCGCATTTTGGTGATTACGTCGAATAAAGTCTCAGTCTCTTCATAATTTAATTTTGTGAGCCACTCAGATACTCTCACGTGTAAATAAATATCTTGGACATTCTCACACACGGCCATCTGACCCTAAAGTAGGCGCGAGCCTGTGTTATGGGTGTCAGAGACTGATATACATACATAGATATTTTTAAATACATACTTAAATAGATAATATTAACATTAAGTATGTGTGTTTATGTATATGTATGTGTATATCTAAGAAATTATGGGTGGGAATGTGTGCATTTATGTGTAGGATTTAAAAAAGGACTATAGACCTATAGAATGGAATAATTTTATACTTAAATATGGAAAATCTAAATGAAATATTTCAATCATTTTTTATTGGAATCATATCGTATTATTTTAATTAATCTATGAACTTAAAGGAATTAATATTCATTTGTGAATATATCTAAGATGATTCACCTGTATAAATTTTCATACGGAAAACTCATTCATATCCTCGTCGCGAGAGATAAAGATTGATCAACTTCATATGAAACTATTTCATATTTATAATATCTACATTTAACATGTGTGACTTAAATGACATTAGACGGTGATGACTAGGTCTATCTTTGTTTGTTTTAATAGTAGGATACCTCGTATTGGTATCCCACTTTTAAAACAAACAAATGACAAACAAAGAGGTGGATTTCTTGGGAGCGCGTTATGTGGGTTACCCACTAAAACCAGCTCAGTGGCCTACCTCGGCAGTTTAGGAGGGCTCCGGGATCTATATTAGAACGTGCCGCCGCGCCAGTGCCCTCTAGTGCCCAATACGGCTCTACCCGGGTTTCAAATCTTCAACCCTTACACGACGTTGTGCAGCATAGCGTCGTTCTTCCCGGGGTCCCTTGATGGAGGGCTGGAGCTGACACTCTTGTCCCCGCAACCCCAGAAGGCCCCATTTAGTCACTTCTTGAGTCAAAGTATTCTGCCTCCAAACATACATACTCACGTTGAAAAAAAAAACAGAGGTCTTCAACAATTACAAATTTATTTCACTTTACCTGAAAAGGCATGAATTGAATATGCATGAATATGTTAATTATAAATATTTGAACCTTCAATTTGAAGGTATATAACATTATAACTGTAGCAATCTTACAATATAAAAACATTGTTTAATAAATAAAAATACTAAGTTTTTAGTTTTTTTAAACAATGTTTTTTTTAGTAGATAGTTAACCGAAATCCGACGGTTTGAAGTGGACGAAAATCACGTTCAAAGATTCCGTTACATACATACATAAAGACACACACATATTATATAGTATATACAATCATACATATTAACGGTTCTCTACAATGATATATAATAGCGTGTTGTGTGATATATTTTTTTCTTCTGTGATCGATGCATAGCATCCAGGCCGTATTCGACATCTGTTTGGATGAAGGATAAAACAAACACAGTTACCCATTTATATATTAGTAAGAATAAAGTACAGTGCGTATTATTTCCATGAGTGGCATGCTACCGCGGCTCTGGATTCCTCGCGTGCGCAAGCGCATCCGCCGCGGTAATGGCCGGCGCGCGAGTGACTTGCAACTCGCAACTGGCTAGGCTCTGTTTAGCGGGCCTTGGGAACGCCCGGCATTGCACGCCACGACACGCCACTGTATTCCTCGCGGCACGCAAGTTTAGCTCTGAAAAAACCCGGAGGGGATAGCGCGGGGTATCAGTGTGAGGGACTGTTTTATTTCAGCCTGAGCGTTTCATTTTTTAGGGTTCCGTACCCAAAGAGCAAACCGGGGTCCTATTACTAAGGCCCCGCTGTCCGTCTGTCCGTCTGTCACCAGGCTGTATCTCATGTACCGTCATAGTTAGATACCTAGTTGAAATTTTCACAGATGATGTATTTCTGTTGCCGCTATAACAAAAAATACTCATAAACTGAAAAAATAAAAATTTAAGGGGGCTCCCGTACAACAGACATGATTTATAATAAGAATAGATTATATTAGTGAGTTTATATTTATATGTGACAGGCCCGTTGGCGCAATCGGTAGTGTCCCTGTCTGTTGCGCCAAAGGTCGTGGGTTCGAATCCCACTCAGGACAAATATTCGTGTGACGAACACTTGTATTTGTTCTATGTCTGGATTTCAATATTATCTATTTAAGTATGTATTTAAAAATATCTATGTATGTATATCAGTCTCTGACACCCATAACACAGGCTCGCTCTTACTTTGGGGTCAGATGGCCGTGTGTGAGAATGTCCAAGATATTTTATTATTTATTATACCACATTTTGGTTAAAGTTGATTGTGTGCCCATAAACATCTTGTTTTAAATACTAAATAATAAATGAACTCAACTTTAAAGCAAATAAACTATTTGTATTTGAACCCTTCGTGTTCTAATTCGACTCGCACTCGGCCGGTATTCTTTTATAATCACTACTAAGCCGTGGAAAGGCTGCTTTCACACTATTGGACCACTCGGCATTGAAGCGTTCGCACAATCGATCTCTTACAAACATTTATCTGCTAAATTAAACCAAAGAATCTTGGGTAAGGTGAAAAGATACCAAGAAGTATTACTTCCACAAGCTCCTTAGTGTTAGTAGATATGCCTGTACCTAGTTTCCATTTGAGGTGCGTGCGTGCAACCCGCTACCGGTAATAACCAGTCTTCAACTCTCTGAGTGACTTGCAACTCGATATGTTTATCCGGCCTTGGAAACGCTGTGGTTAGTAGAATCGGTAGTGCAAATTATCTTATAGCTCGGAATACAGGCTAGGAAAATAACGCACTTTTAGATGGTAAAGTATTCTTTCGTTGGTTAAGTTCCTGTCTACATTCGGTACCGGTTGTTTTCAATGGTGATAACAGTCGCTAAGCCTTGTCGAGGACATTCGGGTGGCTTGAGAACATTCGACACTGGGTTGGCCACTAACCCCGTCAATCCGCGATTGGACAGCGTGGTGGAGTATGCTCTACGTGGGACGTCTATGGGTTGTAGAGAAGCTACAATCTTCGGTTTCATTAGAATTGAGTTACAGGCTGAGCTACAGGCGGCGCGCGGTGGCCCCCACAAAAGATTAAATCAACGCAATTTACCTATTCGGATGTAACAAGAGCTATTGGTTTTTATTTGATTTCCACTTCCTCTCCGAAGCATTTCTCGCTTGTGGAATACTGCACTAACACACACTGTCAATTGTGTCTGGCTACAAGCCATAGAAGTCCTACTGTTGCTTATTCCACCACGCTGCTACAATGCGGATTGGTGCAGGGGTCAGTAACCCAGTGCCAATTAGTTAAAAAGTTACATACTTTTTTACATAAACTTTTTTATATGACTATTTTCCGTATCTATATACACACAGTGTCTTCTGGGAGTCGCTGGCCAAAAACTGCCTTAATACCAAACATGAATCATGAGCATGCCAAGACAATCCTTTTGGAACAGCTATAAAGCAAATCAAGCTGACATTTGTTTGCAAGTCTGCGCATACTCTGCATAGAAGATGTTGTTGTCTGTAGAAGGTGTTATGTTGCTTCTCCGATGAGATGCATGTTCACTTAGTTCTGTATCATAATATAAGATCACACCTTAATTTCTCCGAAGGGGAGACAGGTGTGTATCCACATTTCGCCAGTTGTGTTTAGTCTCATGTAATAGGTGGTGGGACTTGCCAGAAAGTCAGAAAAACCCAAAGGGTTGTTTAACTCTAAATTAATCGGAGGTTAAGGTAACCTGTGTGAAAAAAAAAGTCTTTTGCCCTTCGTCAGTACAGGCCCTTACTTGTCTTTCCGGCACGCGGTGTAATTAAATTCAACTTCTAATATATCAGCGTAATGTATGTGACGCAAACCATTAATTTCCTGCCTAATTGGTCATTAGGTTCGCAAGGTATTCGCAAAGATACCGCCCGATTATTAATTACGAAAATTTGCCGCTGAGAAAATGTACGTACTACGTTCTTTAACTATACCTACGTAAAGTATTCTGAATGATTCTTCCTGATTCATTCCTAAGATTGTCCTGAGTAAGTTAAAAGTCCATATTCTACGTCATTTAGTAGAACGAAATTTATTTAATTCATTGTATGATTCAACGAGAGGAATTTTTTTTACAAGTTTAACCGAACGTTGTGGGAGCGACGGCTGGTTATGTGGGTCTCTCACCTACTAAAACCCGCTCGTTGGTCTACTCGTGCGGTACAGGAGGGCTCCGGGATCTCTTGTAGAACGCGCCGGTCCCTCCGACGCTGCGCCCAAGACGGGCTCTTCCCGGTTACACAACGCTGTGCAGCCACAAACAGCGTCGTCATCCCGGGTCACATGATGGACGGTTCGAGCTCCCTCTCACCGCCCGGAACCCCTTTTAGTCGCCTTTCACGACAGGCAGGGGCTACCGTAATAGTAGGGGAGCCCAAGAGGGGTTTTGCGGGATACTCAAGCGCGTAAGTTTAATATACAGTGGGATACCTTGTACCCGGTTAAGTACCTCCACCAAATATGAGCCCCATAAATAAATGGGGCCGTCAAGGATAAAGGATCAGATTAGTAAAAAAAAAAATTTGTCATCAGAAATTCTTGAGCGCGTTAGATTAAGGTAGGGTGAGTTAATTACATGCTAAAAAGTGTATATTCCACTAATCTTACAATTTGAGAGTAACGTAAAGAAAGGGGAGGGCTACAACTTTGTAGCCCTCCCCTTTCTTTACGCTACAACTTTGTAGCCCTCCCCTTTCTTTACGCTACAACTGATGACAATTTTTTTTTTTTTACTACTCTGATCCTTTATCCTTGACGGCCCCATTTATATATGGGGCTCATATTTGGTGGAGGTACTTAACCGGGTACAAGGTATCCCACTGTATATTAAACTTACGCGCTTGAGTATCCCGCAAAATCCCCTCTTGGGCTCCCCTACTATAACACTATTCTGGTCCCGAGCTACAGGGACGAAGTATAAAGCTACCTGGAGTTACAAACTTAAGTCATTGCATCAATAATTCTTGTTCAATTAAATTTCAGTGTATGTCATATATAAGCGTGGCCTCCGTGATGTCACTCCAACTAAGGGGTCCTGCGGAAGATCAGCGCTGGTCGTTCTCGAACTTCCAGCACATGCTGAGCAGGATCCTATTTGTTAGCAGTACCACTAAGTTACGTTACCTATTTGTTTTAATTGTTTGTAAAACTTGTATTTATTAATCTGTAACTTGTGTACTCTGACGAATAAACTATATTCTATTCTATTCTATAAAAGTTGCAATCAAACAGCTGGTATAAAATTGTTTATGGTTTATGCGAAACTGGCTCGGAAGGCCAGTCGATAGGTACCTACTGCCTACTTTGGTGTTTCCGGATAATTAACCGCATCACGGATCACGAATACTGCGACCGAAATTGCCGCATTAAGGTGCTGCTCCACCGACGAGACGAGACGAGAATTGAATATCACATACCGTATATGAGTGACTAACAGACTGATAGTCACGGTGGCAACGGAAGTGCGTAGTGTTAAACTACAATTATAGAAAGAAAGAAAGATATTTTTTTTATTTATTTCGTATGAACTGCATTACAAAAATATGTAAATGAAAAAAGGAACTAAAATTAAATAAAAAACCAAATTAACCAAAAATGCAGTCAAATCTATACGAAAAGCTCACTCAGCACTGGCATTATAATTTAACAAAACCGCTGGTATTATAATTTAACAAAACCTGTATAATATATATGTATATATTTTATCAAATTAAATGTAACTTCAGAGCAATGAGAAGTTTACATTAAAATTATTCGCTTTTTTTCTGTTGTTAGTCTAAATTTAAAAAGCAGCGGGAATATCAGAATGGGTCCGCAAATTTCACTGTTTATGTAGTTATGGCAAGATTTGGTAATAATAGCCGGTGGAAAACCACCTTAAAGGCATTATATATTGGCTTGGCCCAGGTACGGCAATCAAAATTTTGGACATTTCGACTTGGAGGGATTGCGATGATAAGAAGTTTAATACAAACATACTTCAATCCCTTCATCTCTAATTAAAATTTAACGTTTCGAACCGCAAAATGATGATTACTGATAACTGGCAATTCCATATTACATACTTTTTAATCTTGCGCGGTGACCAAATTCTTCCCAGAGATATTTGAGTTGGAATTCATTACTGTGGAAATGTTGAATATTAAAAAAAAAATGATACTAAAATTTCATAAAAAATATTTTTTTACTTATATGTTGTATACCTAGTTGATCCGTTCGTTAGTAAGACTACTTATTAGTAGGGGCAAGGACAGTTAAAATTAGCCTTTTTCAATTATTAAAACTTTGAATTGTCCTTTGCAGTAATGCCTTTATGATAAGTCAAGGTAAGAATACCTTGAAGATACGTGAGAAGACGAGTTGCGTTGACAAAGCGGTTAACTTCGCAATTCAGACCATCGCGTCGTTAAGCGGTCGGTTTGTGCAAATCACGGAAACTCACGTAAAAATGTCTTGTACAGCTTCACTTCGAACAAAAGTATGGAATCATCAATAACACTTGCAAGTGATTCCAAGTGCAGTAAACGTTTAAGATGGTCGCTTGGTAGGTAGCGGGAAATAAAAATAAAATGTTCTTTTAAGTTATACGACCACCTTAAACGGTTTATAGAAATGTACCTAATAGTTTAATAATGTAATAAAAAATTTAGTTAGATAACAAATATATAACTAATAATAGATAGATAATTTAATAGATAAGACAATTCAACCCGAGTAGGTACAAATATTTATTTATCTGCAGAATAAATATTTGCCCTAGCCAGGTCGAACTCAGGATCAGTCGCTCACCAAGGGAATCACCCAAGTAGAGTAGAGTGTAGTTCAAGTCACGTTCAAGTAATGTAAGTTTTGTGCTATAAAGAGAAATTGAAAGAAAACTTGGCCTTTTTTTTCTCGCTCACAAGGAGGATTCAACGAAACTTTACGCCGAGGAGTTGCAGGTTGTGGCATGCAAAAGAAAACTCGGCCCGTCTTTCGGACAATTCTTGACCAAAAGACGATCAAGACAGAAACAGACAGACAAATGTATAAATTTTAAAATAATGACTTGTAGACTAGTTAAGCCTAATTACAACAGTTTAGTCAACGGCCACAGTACTTACCGCTTGCAACCGCAAACGGTCACGCAAGTTACGCAACATCGGCTATTACCACTTGCTGCAACCACCTTGCAACCGACAGTTCGGCGACATTCGAGGTGCCGTTGCGGTCGGACACTGGTGGCCAAATTCTGAAGTACATACTCGTAGGTACAACGAACGACAAAAATATTCATAGTTGAAGTTACCAGCTTACTCACAGAACGACAAAAATATTCATAGTTGATGTTACCGGCTTACTCACGTGTGATTTATGTCGGAAATAGGCCGACTAGTTTCGATCTACAATTACGAATGAGGAGCGAACCCGCTCGCGGCGGGCACGGCGTACATTCCGACTTAAATCACACGTGAGTAAGCCGGTAACTTCAAATATGAATATACACTAGACACTCACGAATCATTTCAATATTACCACAGAATAATAGTACAAGTAATATTACTAGGTGTAAACGAAACTATTGTTGTCTAATTCCACGCGAGCGTAGCTGCGGGCGTCCACTATCTTAGAATAATTATATAATTATTCTAAGATTAACTCTCAGCTCTGTACTAATCATCCCAGTCCCTATTTGAGTCTCGTTCAAAGTCAGTTCACAGTTGTCATTGACGGCAGCGGATGGGTCGTGATGGAACATGACAATGGCAATAACTCTATAGGTAGGTACATACTAGTTATTTGCCTTACTCTGTGCGGGAACTCCATATTGAAGAAACAATTCAAGCTTGACCGCACTCAGTTTGCTGTCCACTCCCAGTGTTTGCACACTGTATAAGTGGCATTCCTTGTAAATGCTTCTAGTGCGTGTAAGTAAAGGGTTACTTTGTATGTAATACCCGAACTACCTGTTATGCACTAGGCTTACCTGTTCCTGCATACAAAGAAATTAAACCTGCCACATCTTAAGTTTGCAGAACCTTTTACCCAAACGGATTAAACTTATACATTGGTAAATCATGATTACGCCTGTTTCTATCGAAAGGCATAGGCAGAAATGTCGTGTGATGTTGAGCTTAGGGTCGACTCACACTGGCGCAGAGTCGAAGAGACGCGACGCGTCGTGTTTTTCCGCCTACAGCATATTCAGCTCTATTGCTCTATTATTAAAGCACAGCTCGACTCCAGCCCGCTCGACACCAGCCGCGCGTCGACGCGCGCCACCATATTTACATAGCAGAAATTTGTACTTAAATAATAAAGCAATAGAGCTGAATATGCTGTAGGCGGAAAAACATGACGCGTCCGTCGCTTCGACTCTGCGCCAGTGTGAGTCGACCCTTATTGTCATCCGGACTACGAGGACGAGCGGGTTGTCATTGTCAGTCGTAATCGCTGATTGGTTCGCCAGCCGTATTATGTCGCCCGCACTAATACTCCATGCGCAGCTATCGTTCTATTCGTTCAAAGCAAAATTTTCGATACCCTTTTACCAAATTGTTTGATATCATACTAGTATTACCCTAGACTAACTACTGTTCAATATAGTTACTGCCTGGCCTATCAATTGAATGAATGAATGAATGAATGAATTTTATTTATTTTGCTAACAACTACAACATTTTACAACTATAAAATCAATAAAAACAAAATAATATATGAATAGTTGTTGTAGTCCTAGCGAAAAACGGAAAGCACTCAGCATTTGCTACAACAAAGAAAATGCCACAGCACTGATATTCTGTGCTTCCGTTTTGTCGCGTAGTTCGGGCGTTGGCGTGTTTCAAGATGCAACTATTATGTACCTACTTACTTAACAAATATAACAAAAACAAAAAAAAACAAGCAATAAATTATCAAAACAAAAGTGGCAAGAATTCTCACTGTACAGAAACAAACGAGATAAACAGATGTATTGAGAGATAGGATATCTAAGGCGCGTCTGTTCTGCACTATGACTTCCGAACAGGAAATCCAATTTTGAAGATGATTAGTTGACAGTATTTGGCGTATGACGAGAGTGGATGGATGACGACATTCATATCCCGATGACGTCAACGACCCGAGCTTGACATGGCTATGCTAATCAAGCGAATGTAAAGGTAAAAACGATTTCGCTGCGATATTAGTTACGTATAGGAAGTCATTGAAACCGGTCCCCATGATAATAATAATTAAATGTGATCGACCGAGTTAAGCAACGACGGGCGCGGTCGGCTTGCGGATGGGACCGTTACTGGCAAAATTTCATGCTTATCCTTCAAAGGGCACGTTAAGCCATCGGTCCTTGTTGTTTTGTAAAAACAATTGTTAAACCTTGTCGACGACCTTTGGGTACTAACCCCTCCACCAATCCGCATTTGAGATTCTCTAGACCTCGCAGCTGTAACTGGGAGGCCGGGGAGTCCCGTGCCCAAAAGTGGGACTATGGGTTGTAGTCTTGTCGAAAATCCCTATAAGTACATACTTGTATACTTTAATTAAAATTTACTATTTGAGGTAGTAGTACTTGTTCTATTATTCTGTGGTAGTAGTACAATTCTGCAGGGAAAGCGGCCTGACGCGTCCGCTATTAGTAGCAAAGAAGTTGTAGCAATGAAGTTAGTAGCAAAGAAGTTATCAGCAAAGAAGTTAGTAGCAAAGAAATTAGTTAGTAGCAAATAAGTTAGCAGCAAAGAAGTTAGTAGAAAATTAGTTAGCAGCAAATGAGCTAGCAGCAAAGAAGTTAGTAGCAAAGAATATTTGTACGTAGTTAATGGTATGTATAGAGACTTGACGCCATGAAAATAAAATGATTAAAAACAAATAATATCTTGAATAACACTTGCGCAATTGCTCCAAGAACAATACGGCGTCCCTCCCGCGGCTCTCGAGCGCCGAACAGCTAAGTAATATACAATTAGCCGTGTTTTTCTCACACGCCGGGGTCAAGGCAGCAGAACTTCACCCAGCTAACGTCATAACGCCATAATACGTTGATATCCGCTGAGAATCATCGTCATCAAAATCTATGGCGATAGAGCTAAACATGAAAAAAAAATGAAGGTACAATACAGTCAATATTGTATGTCAATATGACTGACTGACATATTAACGCAGGGCCTAAATATAATAAGGGTTAGAAATTTGAAATTTTGCACAGGCGTTCCTTTTATAACGTAGGGGAGCACAAAGAAAGGATTTTTCGGGGGAAAATATCCTAAGGGAGTAAAAGGGGGTGCAAAGATAACTATTATTATGTCTAATTCCACGCGAGCGAAGCTGCGGGCGTCAACTAGTAAAATATACTTACGCACTCCGTGTTAAAAATACCTTATGACACTCTATTTTTACGTAGTTTGTGGTCTACCTATCCATTCATGGCACTAACAATCCATCCATCAATCAGACAGACAGACAGGAGCGTAAGGCGCGGTTTTTTTATTATACCACGATAATAAGTTTATCATTTACTTTCAATTTAATCATTGATCAGATGATAACAATAGCAACATATTTTCCAATTTTCAAATTCTAGCTATGACTCGCGAATTCGCCCCGCATGCAATCTGGGATTACTGGGATAAAAAAAAGTAAGTGAATAAGTGTGTAAAGTGTAATTCACTATCCAGTTTAGTCCTGTGCGTATTGGCACACTGGCCAAATCAGTATTGGCACGCACATATTAAAGTTTAAGGTTGTATTTAATTAAGTTAATTACGCGTCATCGCTTCCGGAAGTGACCGCTTAGCAGGAGAATGAGTTCGCAAAACTTACCGCTGCTAATAATCACCTACTATTGGATTATTAATAACTGTTATTCATTAGCGGTAATACCGTAACAGGTTATGCTAGTTGAAGGGTTATGGTTAGTATTAAATGCAAGGTTGGACGATGCAAAACGATTTATGTTAGGAAGTGTTCAGTTGTCACATGACGCATCTGCAAGGCTTTGAGGACGAATCACGAGAAGCGCAGTTCCACTTGACGATCAAATCACATTGCACGAAAAAAATCGCACCGATTTATAACCGCCAAAATAGACCTACTTAGCGGGTACTTTTCAGCGCGGGTACTTTTCAGAACGAGCAAAACAAAATGTACAATCTTTATGTATGTACAATAATGTACATCTTATGGATTATAGGATTGAGTTTATAATACATATTCATAACTAACAGTAGTATCATTGTAGGTCTTCGGTCGCGGAAGAAAAACTTGGTACATTACTTCATACTTAATTAATGTTTAAATTATTTATTTTCATTTATTTATTTCTCTTTATTGAACCACATACAAAAGGTACAGACAGGGTGCAAATGGCGAGCTTACTGCACAAAGAATTCTCTACCATTCATAGTTTAATTTTGTTAGATTATTTCACTTTCACTCTTCACATCAAATACCCTTTTGAGAAGACAGTTCCAGTTCCCCAGTTCAGATCACGTAAACAAATAGTTTGGGTGACCGCTAGTGGCAAAATTTCATTGACGCTACCGTGCTTCGGAGCGCACGTAAAGCCGTCGGTCCCGGTTGTTTTCAATTGTGGAAACAGTCGTTAAGCCTTGTCGAAGTCCCTAGAGTGGCTTGAGAACATTCGACACTGGGTTGACCACTAAACCCTTCACCAATCCGCATTGGAGCAGCGTAGTGGAGTATGCTCTAGACCTCCCGCAGCTGTGTCTATGGGGGAGACCCGTGCCCAGCAGTGGAACGTCTATGGGTCGCAGCGAAACAAATGGTTTGATGAAAAATTTGCTTGGGAAATAAATGTTATACGTAATAAAATTTTACAAATGCTACTACTCACACACACCTCCGCGCTAGGCTTGGTGGTAACCCTGTGTTGCGTCCATTCAGTATTGTTTTATCTCCATAAATAATTTGGTCTTGACATAATTATCTTAAAACTTCTTTTTAGTTTTTTAATTACACCAATCACAATTAAATAATAAACTATTTTGTCGTAAGGCATTTTAGTTATAAATCTTAGAGGCGTGGTAATCTAATAGGTTTTAATTATCTACGAAATTAGTTGAAGCCATTGCACACTTCTAGGGTTGCCTCTGACCAAAATTTAAATAAATAATTTGCTTGAAATCAAGGTGACTATGGCAAAATTTTCAGAAGAGCCAGTAGAATTTTAAGTGGTCGAATCTGTATACGACTGCCGAGGCAGTAACTACGTTAAATTCCACTACAGTGTGTCTACTTTCGATGCTTTTCTGAATTTGTAGGATTTATTTATTTACCTACATTACTTCAGCTTATAATAATTATTGAATAACCGCATTAGCAAAAAAAATTGTATTCAGTTCTTATAAAATTGAGTTGGCAATCCTAAACAAAAATAATTAAAATTAATTGAATACTGTAAAGCCATACAGGTGTTTTCTATTAGGCAGCTTAGGCGGAAGATCGAAGCGGAAAATATCTAGTGTTTATAAACTGCTTCATTGTTGTACTGGTTGCAAGTGTGACAAAGCTAGAAGTCCTAGTTTCGTTTCGTCGTTAGAAGGGTTTGTCAAACTTGATATTAAAAAAAAAACAAATACTTGCTCGGAGTTTGGTTGAATTAGTCCCCGTGTGGCAATGGAAAAGGCATTATAATATGGGATATAAACATCTAAACCGACCGCGCCCGTCGTTGCTTAACCCTTTCGATCACATTATGACGCGAGCCATTGGGCTGTGGACGCTACTCTATTAACTAGACTAAAGCCTTACTCTATGGTATTGGTAATGAAACAAATGCGCTCTTGCGGTGTTTTTGCAGTCTCTACTCGTCAGCTGACCAAGGACAATGATAATCAAAGATTAAAGTTACTAATGATAACTCAATTTTGGCGGCCGTCGAGACAGACAACAAAAACAACGTGAAGATTCCACGCAACCTGACGCCGAAAAAATAACGTCCGACGTAGATCTGCGGTTAACGCGATCAATGGATCGATTAGCTGACCGGGGAACACTGTCCTAGCGGCGGCGGTGAGCGATTAGAGATGTATAAGCTAACTTCAACGTCCGGCACTCCTTTAGAGTCGGTCAACTTACTCGTAGTCCTCGAGGGTAGCAACGTATCCCGAGGCGTCACGGTAGTAATGCGCAAGCGATCCCGTGACTCACTTCAACGCTGAGGGTGCCGCTGGGTTTTAGTGGGTATTCCGTAATCGACCTTATGGCCGGGTGGGATGCGTAAATTGCAAAAAGTAACCTTTGTCACTCTCCAAGCAATACACACGTCTATGCAAAAAATCACATCCATCCATCATTCCGTTGAGGCGGAGGAGAAGGAGAAACTAGCCAAACACACTTTAGTAAGGATATTGTAATGTAGCTTTAAATATAACTTACTAACTTATAATGTATTAAATGTATTGTCTGTTGTACCTAAGTGCTGTTGGATTGCCTAATTGGCTATTAAATTCAAATTCAAATATTTATTTGTCATTAAAAGAAATATAAGGAAAAAAATAAAAAATAGAACATAATGACAACAGGAGCTGTCTCAGCTGTTGCTAATAAATTACATAATTAAAAAAAAAATATTAAAAAAACGACAAATCCAAATGAGAAGTTGTCATTATTAGTCACCGTAGTCTATGGCCAGTGGACTCATCGTAGTCTATGGCCAGTGGACTCGAGCGACTCAGGCGTCACATGTGCGCCGGCCTTAAACGCGTATACTCTTCCCTTGTCGTATCTAAACGAAATATCACGGCTAGAAGCTCACAGCTGACTAGTTCAAGGTTGAATGAATAGAGAAAGACAGAAGTATGTATCGTATGAAGCTCGCTACTCGCTTATCGCTTGCGGCTGCACATAACAGTGAATGGTGTCAGCGATTTAATGGTTATCACGTAATCGACATGAACAGGATATTTATAGAAATATGCTTTTTGTGTTGCCTAACTGAGAAGATGTTATTGTGCACAAAAAGATATAAGTAAGATATTCTATTTGGACGTGTTGAGTTGTGCAGTAGATATTACCTTGGTGGTAACAAGCCTTTGATATTTTAGGCGTTTTAGGTTGCATTGATGGTTGACGTTAATTTTGATGGTTTTTAATAAACTTTTATTAGCTTGGTATGTATGTAGGTATGAATGTATATATATATATGTATGTATATAATATGTAGGTATCTATGTAAGTAACGAAATTTATGAACGTCATTTTCGCCCACCGATCCGCCGTTTTAAACGTCGGATTAATTTGAAACTTTGCAAACTTATCAAGGTCCGATGACAATGTAAAAATTAAAAAAAAATCTACATTTTAGTTTTTTTATACGACGTTGTTACGAAATGCGCTTACGCATCCCTCTAAACAAGTGTTATTATACAATAAATTTACCAATAAATTGCGCGCGTAGTACTTAATAGTGATTTAAAATAATTTAATTTCCAGGTATTTCGTGCAACCCCATCAAATACAAAAATAGCATAGGTATTTGATTAAATTCAATTGTTTTGTTCTGTATCTGTAAGAGATTTAACCATTTCCACCCAACTCTCGTCTATTTTCTTGCGTGACTGGTGAAAGTTGTCTCGACTAATTTGTATGCCTATTTGTATGTACATTTTACACAAACTAATTACATTCGAGTTAACATTAAGTTTAAGGCATACCTACTCGGAAAATGTTAAGTAGAGTTTATCCAGAAATGTCCTTTTGGAGGATAGCAAATATGTCTGCAACGACCATGCGAGCGAATCTGCGGGCTGGGCCTACACTATATCAATCAATTGTTTTATGCAATGCATTTGAATGCATATTATACATATATACAAATATATTTAAGCACTTCTGCTCCAGCCATCTATATACTAAATATAAACTAACTATAAATCATACAAAAATAACTGAAGTACCTGACCAGATAAAGAAATTTATTTTCGTAGTAATGAGGAGTAATCAATGGGAGTAATTCAAACACAAATAATAGTAATAAAAAAAAAGTAAGAGCAATTTTTTTACGACTCCAGTTTAACGAGATTTTACTTCCTAACTTAGATAAAATTAAATTACAATTAAAAATATTGTATTGTAAACAAAAGCTTTTTATTTTTAAATTTAATTTTTTTTTTCATGCATTGTCATCGGAACCAAATATGTGTGCCAAATTGCAGCTCTATAGCTTCAGTGGAAGTAGGTGAAATATTGATAGCAAGATTCCAGGACATACATACATACATACCTACATACCAGTGAAGTTAAATAAAAGCTTTTAATTATCCTGACTTATATGTACCATTCATCCATCGACCCTTTATGGCCCACTGCTGGACGCAGGCGTCCTGATAAGGCTGCGTAATCGCTTGTCGCTCGCTTACATCCTCTCATACCCGTTTGCTCCTCATGATTGATTAAGATTGACGTGGAGCAGTTGTTACATATACCTATTTGTATTTACTGTGTACATACACTCAGCAACAGTTACTGCTGTGTCGAACACACAACACTTAAATACATAACAAAGTGTTTTCCTTTCACGGCATGCAAAGAATGACGGAGTAGAAACCATTTTAAATAAATTACGTGTCTCATTATTTACTTATTTGATGGATACAATGTCACAGTGACCTCTAAAACACGTGAAAAAAGTATCATTATTTTACATATTATTATTTATTATTACTACATATTATATTATTACTACATATATAAAACCAAGTCGCATCCCGCTGTCTGTCTGTCCGTATGTATGCTTAGATCTTTAAAACTACGCAACGGATTTTGATGCGGATTTTTTTATTAGATAGAGTGGTCCAAGCAGTGATCAAGTTTTTAAACAGGGTTTACATGCATAATATAGTAGAGAAACACTGATAATTTTAGAGATGTGTGTGATGTTTCGTAAATAAACACATTTTTTTGGCGCTTACATTGCACGCTGCTTGAATCCTACTAGATCAAAATAATGTAGGTACCTACTATAGTGTTGTACACATTGAAAAGTTCTATAAAAAAGTCCGCGATGGTATATGTCTATCTCTTAGGGATAACCCACAATAACAATTTTTTATCCTTTGCTTTTTACGAGAAATAATGGGTTATTTATGAGCGATTTTAAGCAATACAGGATTAATCCTTATCCAATTAATATACCTAAAATACATTGTGCATTTAATAATACTAATATAGATCAGTACATTACTAATATAGATAAATATGGCCCTTTACAGTATGTAATTTAATAATAATTTGACCATTAAAGCTTAGATTTAAGCATTGAGTGATTTCACACCTTTTTCATGTCGCTTTTTCAAAAGTGACCTATAAAGAAAACATGTTTGTATGGTCTAATGACAAAAAAGCTGTGAACGCTGTATATAAAGACATTCTGTAGTATATTTAGTATCAGCATTGCACCCGAGCAGACCCGGGGCGGGTCGCTAGTACAGAATATAATTTGATGCCTATTATTTTTTTGCATGGACATTGGTTTTGGCTATATTATGTATTACACCATCCATTAAATGACGATGATAGTCAAAATGATAAAGGGGAGATTATCTGGGTAAATTAATATATAAACCCGGACAAGTGCGTGTCTGACTCGCTTTTAGAGTTCCGTACAACCGAGATTTTTTTAAAGGTTACTTGTATGAAAACCTTTTGGGATGTAACGTCTTTACATTTTTATTATATCTTGTGATAACGGCCACAGTAACACGAGTTCTGTGAAAATTTCGGCCAAACTTTGTGTATGGAACCATTGGAACCCTAAAAATGCTTTAAACATTTAAATTTAAAGTTCATCTTCTTCAATCATACGAGTATACAATTTAATTATTCAAAAAAGTAACGGTTTACCTTCACGTATGATAGATAGTAAGTTTAATTAGTCAAAAATTCCAACTTGGATTTGATCAAAATGGCGGCCACCGCCGCCGACTGCTGCTAACGTTTTCCCGCCATTGTCGCCGGTGACATTTGACCGGCGCATGCGCAATGGGTGTCGCGGCCTATTACGCGTAGGGTTACCACTTGTTCTTGTTTGATTTAAATACGTTTACGATAGTAAAAGTTGTATTGGGGCATATGCTTCGATTTACTGTTCGGTATCTAAGTGTTTTTATTTAAAACTATTGAATGCTTAGAAAAAAATACATTTAAGACATTACCTAACTATAATTTAAAAATATTAAAAAAACAACCTGAACAAAAAACTGCACTTAATAGATTCTTCTACGAGTACTTGTTAATATTTTTCATTTTCACTGATTAAGCTTAAATTTTATGTTAACTTGACAGTAAAATCTTTCGAAAATACCATTGTCTTTAAAATTGTCTTGTCTTGTTTGCTACAAGTTATTAGATAGCACTAATACATAATATTATTATACTTCGCTAGCGTGGAATTAGACATAACAATAGTTTCGATTACACCTAATATTATATATAGCCTGTGTCACTCAGCGAAGACACAGCTTTCTAATGGTGAAAGAATTTTTGAAATCGGTCCAGTAGTTTTTGTGTGAAAACATTACAAACAAATGTTTTCTCTTTATAATATTAGTATAGAAGTACATATAGATAACACCCATTTAATCGAGTGATGACCCTAATTATATGATTCCCAACTCCTTGTTTGCATACAATATAGAAAAAGGTTTTGGTATAATGCGGTGGAACCATTAAAATTTTCCGAATATTTTGTTTTAAATATGTAATTAGTTTTAAACAACTATTGTTTTATATAATGCAGCAACAATTACCTTAGGTAGTCCTCCGGTTTTATAATGGCTATAATATAACTAGTGAAAAGTGGTGTTTGTAGGACGAAATACAGGTATGTATTTGAAAAAGTTAGTTAGTATAAAAATACCATAGTTTTCTACATAATATGTGTACAAGACCAAGATCAGGGCACCTATTTGTTTACAAATCTGAACCTACTCGCGGTCCAACAATTGCCAATAAACGTTCAGTAGGTAACTGGCAGCCATTTTTGTTTACACAATCCCGTTGATTGGTTAATTCTGCTTCCTCCCATTCGTTGGAACGTTTTGAAATTGGAACCACATGGGGCTGGCACTTACTTTTTCATTTAGTTCTATCTAACTGCAACTGGTCTAAGTATTACAGATGCATTCAGATCACGTGTTCTATTTATGAAATTAAGCAATCATAGACAGACATACAATGAGACATGAGGTAAATAAACAAAACAAAAATGTTGAAGTTAACAGATGTAGTATGTTCTCTCTATGTAGGTGCACACATTGCTATGTATCTATGTAGAGAAATTAAGACTCTAGAATGTTCTTACTAAAATGAAACGTCAGATGCATATTGACAAATCACATAGGCAAAATCCAATTTCTTTGCGCAGATCCCTGGAGAAATGGGTTAAATTAGCAAGCAATGTTGTTTTTATTTGCAATTTTTATGACTGCAATAAAAAGTTTATCAAAAATGAATTACATACGAGTATGGATCATGAAAATTTATTAGCACGCATATACTTATCCATATTCAATAAATTATTGGTACAAGGAACCTTACTCAGTAGTCAGACTAACTCTAGTTGAGTCTCCTCTCCAATAAAGCTATGGTAGAGTAAGGATTCCAACATGCAAAAACAATGCCATAGGCAATATGCCGACATCCATGTTACTTAACGCAGTGCGCTGATTGGCTGAATCCGACACGTCTCATTCGCCGGAATGTTTTGAAATTGGAAACACGTGGGCGCTGGCTGAGAATACATATTTAAAGTTATCAGCGGGAAAGTAAGGAATGGACGCGAGATGAGTTGGTTCATTCGTTCTATTTATAATGTAGCCAATCATGTGACAGCAATCATTAGTAAAATCATTCTTCTGGAGCCAATCATTTAGCAGGAATCTTGGGTGAATCTCTATGGCGTTGACTTATTTTAATATATTACTAGCTTTTGCCCGCAGCGTCGCCCTCAATAAAGTGTAATAAAGTTAAGAGTCAGTGTCAGCGCCATCTGTTGACAGTGTGCCAGACTGCTTTTCAATAAACGTCATATATCCCAAGGAAACATATTTTCGGGATGAAAAGTATCCTATGTGATAAGGCACATAAGTAGACGATAAGATTAGGTTATCGTCTACTTATGTGCCAAGTTTCTTCCAAATACGTTTTGTAGTTTTTACATGATTATGTAACAAACATTCAAACATTACAAACGTTCACATTAATAATATTAGTAGGATTGATTACCAAAGTTACATTACAAATGTCAAAATCATGGGAGATCGTTCCAAACAAAGAAAATGGAGCTGCCAAAGATATTGCAGTACCGTAATTTTTTTCATTTTTGTAAAACGTGTTGTTTCTTGTTCCAGATCATAGGCCAGAGAGAATACGCCGTTCGGCCCACGAGGAGACCTTCGGAGGAGCTGCAGACAGGCCAGCCGCTGGATGTGGTGGTCAACCAGGTAATATTCTCTCTCTCTATCTCTCTCTCTCTCTCTGTCTCTCTCTCTCTCTCTGTCTCTCTCTCTCTCTCTGAGAGTTACACTCTTTCTTCAGCCCACATTACTCCACTGTTGGATATTTTTTCCGTGACTGATTTAGAACGAGAGTCTTACTTACAATTACTAACTGGACTATTACTAACATCAACTAACAGGACTAACTATCACTAACAGTCCCTATTCTTCTCATACCAACTAACGAACTGACTAACTAATGTTCTGATTAACTATCTCAGCTAGGACTAACCATCCCAGTCCCTATTTGAGTCTTGTTCAAAGTCAATCACAGTTACAAAGAATTAATCTACTTTGCAACAATCCGCGAACAAAAAAAAGTATGTATGTATACTTTCATGCACGTAGCACCTCCGTCCCTCCCACGCAGGAAAACATGCACATGCGATAAATGTATACCCACACCAACATACACACACCAACACGTGTTTCGCCCCAAAACAAGGCATCCTCAGGGTAAGTAGACTCTACGATGCACGCGATGGTTAATCGCAAAGTGAGCTCACCGGACTGGCAGCGGTCTTATCCTTACTTAATTACGTGCATGAAAGTATACATACATCACCATACGTTTTTGTTCGCGGATTGTTGCAAAGTAGATTAATTCTTGGTTTGTAATAATGGAGTTCCGCAAAGTAACGCCTGATACAATTAATTAGAAATAAATTAATAGTTTAAAAAAACTAAAAAAACACACTTTTATAAAAAATCCAACTAAAAAAGAAATCATGAGACCTTGAAACCTAATCGTGATCAAAGTTCATTACAAGACTTTACCACAAGTGCAAACATGACTATGATACGATATTCCATCATGAAGTTCCAGTTAATATCTTCCGGCTTCATCATCAGACCTTGAAACCTAATCGTGGTCAAAGTTCATTACAAGACCTTTCCACAAGTGCAAACAAGACTATGATACCTTATTCCATCATGAAGTTCCAGTTAATATCTTCCGGCTCCATCATCAGATCAGCTCGACAGTACCATATTATTGAATGTGTCTCAGAAGTACATACAGCTGCCAATTTTCATTACGCTACGATCCTTGGAAGATGGTTAAATTAGCTCTCAAAGATTCCACTTTAAAGTAGCTAATATCTTCCGGCTCCATCATCAGATCAGCTCGACAGTACCATATTATTGAATACGTTTCAGAAGTACATACAGCTGCCAATTTTCATTACGCTACGATCCTTGGAAGATGGTTAAATTAGCTCTCAAAGATTCCACTTTAAAGTAGCTAATATCTTCCGGCTCCATCATCAGATCAGCTCGACAGTACCATATTATTGAATACATTTCAGAAGTACATACAGCTGCCAATTTTCATTACGCTACGATCCTTGGAAGATGGTTAAATTAGCTCTCAAAGATTCCACTTTAAAGTAGCTAATATCTTCCGGCTCCATCATCAGATCAGCTCGACAGTACCATATTATTGAATACATTTCAGAAGTACATACAGCTGCCAATTTTCATTACGCTACGATCCTTGGAAGATGGTTAAATTAGCTCTCAAAGATTCCCTTACATTGTGAGTTACATACAAGTGGACCTAATAAAAGTATGTTAAAAAGGGTTGCAAAGTGACTTACCTAAAGTCAGTTTGTTTGTAGGCTTTATTTGTTAAAATCAAAATTACTTATTTGACAATCAACGAAAAGTTCAGTTTTTGAAGAGTGCTTCTTGCACTTAGGTACTTAACTGCAACAACCAACCACCGTACACAGGTTCTACCACCCGCAATCTTGAAATTAACTTGACAATGCATTGTGTGGTAACGGTGCTCACCTCCGCGACCCGGGGTAATAACTGCTGAATATTAATTCCCGGGTCAGAACCCTGACCCTCGGCGCCATGAGGTGGTAATGGTGCTCCGAGTTTAATTGTATAAATACATGTACAGTAATTTTTTTAAAATTTAATGTAAACAAAATTATCCTCTGACAATGCCAGAGACATTATTTGCTGACTTGTTACAAAATACCCCGTAAAAAATATAATTAATTAACAAAGCCAAAAATGTTGTCAACCCTAGTAAGCTGTCATGTTAGTGAACCAGATTGTTTAACAGAAATGCCTACGTACCTATTTTACCTATTTTTCCAATTTTTTTTGCAAAATAACGATGCCCCCTAACTCGAAATATTACGATATTATTATGATGTTATGCGTAGGCCATGAAGATAGCAATTTAAATCTTGTGAACTGTATCGGCAACGATTTAAATAAAATTAATATTAATTAAGCAACCGTTTCTGTAAATTTGACGTTTATTATGAAAAAGTAAGTGTTCGTTTAGGTAGTTTCGTTAGGTTAGGCCTTTTAAAAATGTTTGTCGTTCCGCGAATTAGGTAGAAATGTAGGTACATTCTGCGTAGTTTCCTCTTTTATTTTACTGAAATAGGGTTTGCACATCAGTGAAGATAATAATAATTTTTTTTGGGGTTTGTTATACAGCGTTACTACGGTTCTTAAATATTGTGAATGGACTCCTTAGAAGTCCCCATAAAACCTCCTTTCGGCTTTACGGGTAGTTTTGTAACACCCTGTATAATAATAACTAGCGGACGGCCCGCAGCTTCGCTCATGTGGAATTAGATAGTAATATTATATAGCCTATGTCACTCAGTGAAGATGCAGCTTTCTAATGGTGAAAGAATTTTTGAAATCGTTCCAGTAGTGTTTGTGTGAAAACATTACAAACAAATGTTTCCTCTTTATAATATTAGTATAGAAGTAAAGATATATAGAGATATATAAAGATAATATTAGTATAGAAGCCTAGATTACAATTAAATAAAAATTAAACCAAAATAAAATAATATGAACTAAAATAATTGACAAAATATACAAAATACAGACTACATATTACATTAAAATCAGATAAAATATAACCACAGTAATATAGTTAGTCAGTTGTAAGTGTCGAGAGCTCTCCACTTCTGTGTTAGGTACAACCACTTCACCGAGCTACCTCGACACACATTGTCAACAACAACTTCTAGCTGCGACCCATACACTTCCCACTGCTGGGCACGGGTCTCCCCCACAGACACAGCTGCGGGAGGTCTAGAGCATACTCCACAGTGGAGGTATCGTTTAGATAGAAATGCGTGGTGCGATGTATCTCCAGCTCCACTTGTTCAATAATAATGTAATGTGATCAAATTATAAAAATTGTAAATTTTGAAAAGAGTAACTTTAGTAGTTTCTTGCCGTGTTCTTCTCGGTAGCATCAACTTTGTGAACCGGCGGTAGATAAAAAATGTTATGACGTTCATTAAGCGTATACAAAATACCATATAATGAAAATATAAATAAATGAATCTGAATCTATAAGTAAGAATCGATAACATAGTTGAAGTTACCGGCTTACTCACGTGTGATTTAAGTCGGAAATAGGCCGACTAGTTTCACGAACTAGTTTCAGTGTACGCCGTGCCCGCCGCGAGCGCGTTCACTCCTGAAGATGATATACGTAATAGATCGAAACTAGTCGGCCTATTTCCGACTTAAATCACACGTGAGTAAGCCGGTAACTTCAACTATGTATATATATGTATAACTTCAACTGAGTACTATATATAGACACTCACGAATCGTTCAGTAATAAAAAAGAATCGATAACCTTCACGTTGTACGTAGAAGGTCTATATCACACCAGTAAAGGAAACTCCAAAAACGGCTTGTCGCCGAGTTGTGTTAACTATGGTATTACCTATCATTTGCATTTACAATTACAGGCCGAGAGACCTTTGTGAGGCTAAAGCTTTCCGGTTTGATCACCGTTGCCGATTCTAGTGAGATGCTGCGTCGCTTTTTTAGAGTTCCGTACGCAAATACCCGAACCCTTTTAATATGGCTTGCTGTTGTCTATCGACTGACAACATCTATATGTATAACTAGTGGACGCCCGCAGCTTCGCTCGCGTAGAATTAGACCCATTAACGACGTCTGCCCGCGTTCCGGTTGCCCACTTGACTTCAAAAACGTGCGTGTGTTAGTTAGGTTACTGTGGCTAGTATCACAACAATTTAAAAAAAAGTTAGATCCCAAAAGGAGTATCTTTTCCTCATACCTTAAAATCGTACGCTACATGTGTAAATCCGACTCATACTTGACCGTTGGTCAGATACCATCCCTCTTTTATCCATCCGTGTCAGATTCGGGAAGGCAGCCTTTTAGCTACGTTTTAAGTTTCATTTCTGGATATGGGCACTCTGGATTTGCTTTCCCTTCGGTAATCATTCAGACTTTATTTTTACATTTATTAAAAGCTTTTTGTACTATCGATCATAATTCGACCATAATTCATTTTTTTAGCTATTTATTATTATATTTTTATTTATATTGTTGATTAAATTAATGTCTGTATGTTTTACAATATATCTATGTTATACGAAAAGATATTACGAATCTTCCCTTTACAATGCAGATAAACAAAAACTATATAGTAAAACGCGCGCCAAAGTCTGTTTTAACAAAAGTGGTGTATTCGTTGTAATGTAAAACCTTTATGCAATAAATGTTAGTGCAAGTGATTAATAAAATAAGTATAAAAGTACATACTTAAGTTTATGTTATTTGCTAACAATTTTTTAATTTGTTCACAAATAATATAACATAGCCTAAAACGTTGTTAAGTTATCTCTATAATCACAGACTTGATCTAAACTCACAACTCCGTGGTGGGCGGATGTGTAGTATTGCGGGTGCGCACAGAAAACAACAAATGAGCAAAAATATTTATCTGTGTACTAGCCATAGCTAACCCCGCGAACTTTGTTCCGCGCAGGAAATAAATGAGTATATTTTTGATTTTGTTTTTATTAGCATAGTACCTACATAATATAAATAAAACAAATTAATTATTTTAATGATTCTTTATTGACCATTTATTTATATATTACCTTGTGATAGACGACATTTCTCGTTTTATTTTAATGCTCAAGATCAAATAATGCAGATGATCTTAAATTAATGTTAATAAATTATTAATTTGAGTTAATCTGGAGCGTGAAATGTGCGTTCGTGTTTTCCAGATGGTTGTTTATCCGCTCTGATCACCACTTTGTAGTCCTCATTTGTCATGCGCTCCAAAGCACTCTTGAACAACCTGACCAACGCATGAAGTTCATGAAGTATTTGCTGCAGATCTTGTTTTATTGCTCTTTTCATTGCTGAATCTCTTGACGTCGATCATGTTGCGCATGCAGTATAATTGTAAAAAAATATTTTGTGCATCTTCGAGAGGTTGTAATGATCCGATTCAATGGTAAATCTGTCTGTCCTTGTATCTACAAAATCAAAAGCAAAGTCAGTATTACAGATTTATAAATATTTTTTTTATAATTTGCATACATAACATAGTAATAATTACCTATAGTATGTTTATGTTCTACTTTATTCTTTGTAAGTACAAAAATTAAATAAATTAATACATACCTTTAATGTCGGATTAAATCCTCGTTCTTCCATAATGACTGCCCCAAATCAGGTCATTTGGAAACAACTATTATATTTTCGAATGTTTGCTAGAAAATGTCGTGATTCTGGTGTTTCGCCAAGGAACAATGAATGTAATGGTTCAGGTGGCGGACAGTAATCAGTTCTGAAATAGTATTGAAACGCTGCTCGATTCAAATCAGTACCTACTTGATAAATTTCTTCTTGTTCTTCTAAAATTATCTAGTTCTTGATCTCTGAGCTTTGATCCACGATTTCGCATTGCCAACCGAGCCGTTTCAGTGGCTGCCTCGCTTTGCTCTTGTGATTGAGAAGCACGAAGTCGCCATACTAACGCGGCGCTCTTCACGTGCCCTTTGACGCGCAATGTTTCGAATCCTAGGTGGATTACGGCTTTGTCGGAAAAGAATTGATTGTCTTGGTCGCGGCATGGTATTGTTAATGATAATATCGACAAAATAAGCTAATAGAAACTCGAAACAAACATTTAAAATGTACTCTATAATACAAACACATCAACTGCTCGACTTCAAAAATTCCTAATTGTCAAAGTATCAACTGTCACTAAAAAATAAAATAAAACGGAACGGTGTAAAAAGTATCCTATAGCAGTCCCCTGGTTCTAAGGTACCTCCCGACAAATTTTCAGCCAAATCGGTTCGGCCATTCTTGAGTTATAAATGGTGTAACTAACACGACTTTCTTTTATATATATAGAGATTAACTAACAGCAGATTAAGAAGTCTTTCGTACTTAAAAACCTCATTAAACGGGTATTGGTACTCGCATGGTATAAAGCCGAGCTGAAATCAGTAATTGCATGTCAGCGAGAAAGCCTCAAGCGCCTCGCAAGGTCCAATTAGAGATCATTTCCGGTCACTGACAGCGAATTTTGGATTGCTTGCGTAATGTTTTCCTTTTTTTACATCATGCAATGACACGAGGCTGACTGCATTTGGCATTTAGATAGTTTATACTCTTTTGCTGTGCCCATCGACTTACGAGCTTAGCTACAAAAGTGGAACTAAGCTCACAATGTTTGACCCGAACATACATACAAACATTATAAGTTAAATAATATATACTTATTTTATTACTGAATGATTCGTGAGTGTCTATCAAGCCATAGCACGGCACTGCACCGCGAGCGAGTTCACTCCTGAAGATGATCATCGTAATTGATAGAAACTAGTCGGCCTATTTTCGACTTAAACCATACGTGAGTAAGCCGGTTATTTCAACTATGAATCTATATATATAAAAGGAGAAGGTGACTGAATGACTGACTGACTGACATATCAACGCAGGGCCTAAACAATAAGGGTTAGAAACTTGAAATTTTGCACAGGGGTTCCTTTTATAACGTAGGGGAGCACTAAGAAAGGATTTTTGAAAATTCACCCCCTAGGGGGGTAAAACGGGGGTGCAAAGTTAGTATGAAACTTTGCCGTTTTTGAAGTTTGTGTATGTCTAATTCCACGCGAGCGAAGCTGCGGGCGTCCACTAGTATTTAATAACAATCTTACCTTTATAATATTTATTTCCTAAATGGCACATTCGTTTCGACAGTTTATTTTTGTATATTTTTTGTAGTTTCTCAAAACTTTTTTCGTCTACCCACATTGAAAGTCAATTATTTTTCAGCGTCTCCCTTAATATTTTTTTACTTTACCAAAACTTAGAAACCACTTCCCCAAAATTCAGAAACAACATCCCCCACTTTTGGCCCCCTTGACGCCCCCTCTAGCCCATTAGCGCACGCAATCGTCCACTTTAGGTAAGAGTGTTCAAGTGCTTAAATTTTGGAACTACGAGTACAAGACCGATTTAAAAAAATGTTTTTATCTTTATATGTACCATTAGTGCATGTGTACAATAGTATAATTTATAGTCTAGTAGTAGGCTATCTAGAATTAGTATGAATTAAATAAATTAATTGAATAAATAAAAAAAATTGGAACGAAAATAAAATATGTAGTTAAATACGAGCTTAAATGTTCTGTAATCTGGCCGTTCCATACCGACGTTTGTAAGAGATCAGTGTCCTGTAGGTCGTTAATGGTGGCAGCCAAAAGCGCATTGTCTTCCCGGAAAGCGGCTGATTACTCCCGAGAGCTCGCGGGCCAATCTCAGATAATTCCCGGTCAGTGACTGGCCGAGCTTGTTTTTTGGAGCACTCAGGGCGATCTCGTTTCGTGAACACCCGATCGGGGTTGGCACAAGCAATAAAACAACATTATTTATTAATTATTATTTATTTCACACTGAAAATCAGCGCTGCAGCTTAACCGGTGCGGCACATGCTGAGTGTGTCACGTTTTTCGCCTAGACTGCAACGCCATGATTGTTTGTTTGCTTTTGTGTTTGACTTTTTTGTACTTTTTTTTTCATGTATATTTCCATTATTTTGTTGTCGTCAAGAGCCAAATAAATTTCATTTTCATTTAATTTCATATTTATTACTTTACTAGTGGACGCCCGCAGCTTCGCTCGCGTGGAATTAGACATAACAATAGATTCTTCTTAACGCTTTAACTTTAGCTCCACAAATTTGTAATGAATCCGTATATCTATCTATGTTTGTTTATTTTACACCCATAAGGGTAACATTTTTACAAACTTTGAATGCCATATTTATTTATATCTAATCAACAGCCTAAAATATATATTTTATGCTTCTAGTTCTGAAAATTACAATACTTTCATACAACCTTTCACAACACTTTTTTCCAATTAAAAAGTATATGTCCTATGTCCTTTCTCAGGCTCTAGATTTTATCATCTCCTGTGTACCAAATTTCATTTAAATCGGTTCAGTAGTTCTGGCGTGAAAGTGAGACAGACAGACAGAAAGAGTTTCTTTCGCATTGATATGGATTTACATCTGTAAGCGATGCATTGGCGACTCCTAGTGGTACTCATGTCCATAGGCGACGGTGAATACTAACCATCAGGTGATCCTTGTTCGTCAGGCTATACATTTTTTAAAGTTGTTGATATGCAGTGTAATGCCTCATGCATTCACTAGTGGTCCATGATGACATGATGACGGGATTACAGAAACTACAGCACAATATTATTTTACATTTTTAGAAAACCCAATTTTTTGGCTATAGAGCTGAAACCGGTGTTGCATCCATGACATGAATGTTTTTTACAATCTATGTAGGTAATATAATGTTAGGTATGATTTAAAAAAAAAAACACAAGCAGGTTGTGTGGCAGCCCTACAAGTGTTCTGGAAATAACGGCTTTTCGTCAACTCGTACGGTGAAAAAGTTGTCGTGCCACAGTTTGGTAGGCGGCGGCGAGCGAGGTGTGAATGTTATGGTTTATGAGGGCCTGGTTACGGGAATTCAGTTCTCTAGAGTTATCTATCAGCCCTTGTTGGTTGGAAGGCTCATTTGTATGTAAAACTAGTGGACGCCCGCAGCTTCGCTCGCGTGGAATTAGACATTCACTTACTTAAAAACGGCAAAATTTCATACTTACTTGGCACCCCCGTTTTACTCCCTTAGGAGGTGAATTTTCAAAAATCCTTTCTTAGTGCTCCCCTTCGTTATAAAAGGGACCCCTGTGCAAAAATTCAAGTTTCTAACCCTTATAGTTTTACATTTGGTTCCGATGACAATGCACGAAAATAAAAAAAAGCTTTTTAATAAACATTTTTTTTACCGTTTTTTTTTTAACTTGTATTATTTGATTGAAACCGGATCTCCGAGTGAGAGACGAGTTCGATAACAGGCTGTCATCGTTGTGATTAAATGCACTTAAGTAGAATTTTTTTCTACCTTTAGCGCTATGCATATTTTGCATAATGATATAATTTTATTGTAGCAGCTCACGCACGTAAGTTTTACTAGGTTATTACAAAAAATGACCTTTGATTTTATTAGCAACTAGTGGACGCTCGCGTGGTATTAGACATAATAATAGATTCTTCGCGTTAACTTAAGCTCCACAAATTTGTAAGGAATCCGTAAATGTGTTTTAATTTTACACCCTTAAAGGTAACATTTTTACAAAACTTTGAATGCCATATTTATTTATATCTATACAACAGACTAAATTATAAATGTTATGCTTCTAGTTCTGAAAATGACAATACTTTCATACAACTTTTCATCCTTCTTTTCAACCTTTTACAACACTTTTTTCCATTTGAAAAGCTAATGTCCTTTCTCAGGCTCTATCTGTGTACCAAATTTCATTTAAGTCGGTTCAGTAGTTTTGACGTGAAAGCGAGAAAGACAGACAGACAAGGTTACTTTCGCATTTATAATATTATATGTAATATGTAGTAATAATAATATTATATTAGCATGGATGGGAGATACTTTGTCGCTCGTAAAATTACTTTAAACTTACGACCCTATATTGGCTTAGGTATTCATTGACGGGCATTGACACATGACGGGCCCGTTGGCGCAATTGGTAGTGACCCTGCCTGTTACGCCAGTGGTCGTGGGTTCGAATCCCACTCAGGACAAACATTCGTGTGACGAACACTTGTGTTTATTCTATGTCTGGATGTTAATATTTTCTATTTATGTATGTATTTAAAAATATATATGTATGTATATCAGTCTCTGACACCCATAGTACAGGCTCGCGCCTAATTAGGGGTCAGATGGCCGTGTGTGAGAATGTCCAAGATATTTATTATTATTTGCAATTTTACGTAACATCACATAACATCTCGCCTCTATTTACCCTTAGGGATAGGCAGTAGCGAATACCCACATTACCAGTTATGTTTAGGCCCCATGTAATAGGTGTTGAAGGTTGATGAAGTCCACTTGGTTCGCTAAGGTTGCGTGCGTGTCCAAGACAGATAAGACAAGAGAATTATATAAATAATGGAATCCTATAAAAACATAAATAATCCAAATGATATACGCGTGCAATTTGTATGCTAATGTAATGGCATCCATTCATGTTTCAAATAATTACCCACGCTGAATGCGGAGTTACATGAGCATTTTGCTTCTATAGTTCGTTCACAACGCTATAGTTAAAGTCTAATAAGATAATGGCAGTAGCATCCATAGCCTAATGGCTCGCGTCGATTCAATGTGATCGAAAGAGTTAAGCAACGACGGGCGCGGTCGGTTTGTGGATGGGTGACCGCTAGTGGCAAAATTTCATGGACTCGGAGCACGTAAAGCCGTCGGTCCCGGTTGTTTTCAATGCTGGAAACAGTCGCTAAGCCTTGTTGAAGAACTTCGGGTGGCTTGAGAACATTCGACACTGGGTTGGCCACTAACCCCTCCACCAATCCGCATTGGAGCAGCGTGGTGTAGTATGCTCTAGACCTCCCGCAGCTGTGGGGGAGACCCGTGCCCAGCAGTGGGACGTTTATTGCTCGCAGCGAACAGCGAGCTGTGACATAAAAGTACATTGACCGCAGGAATAAAACAAAACGAGCGATAAACGGCGCTTTCGTAAAGCGTTTTTATACCTTTACTTCATCTCCTAATCATTGTTTTACTGTCTGTTATAACATTGTGGCTTACGATGTGATAAAATATTTCAAACTATGAAATAAATCTGAGATTAATAGAAGACTAGACCAGCTGAAGTAAACCTACCTGTCTAGAGAATAGTACAGGTTTGATTCCCAACTGGTACACATTAATGTTTGTTTCCAGATCTTGCTCATTATTGGCCACCCAAATAGGGAATCCTAGTGCACTTTAGCAGGGTAATCTATACATATATATAAAAGGAGAAGGTGACTGACTGACTGACTGACTGACTGACTGACTGACTGACTGACTGACTGACTGACATATCAACGCAGGGCCTAAACCATAAGGGCTATAAACTTGAAATTTTGCACAGGGGTTCCTTTTATAACGTAGGGGAGCACTAAGAAAGGATTTTTGAAAATTCACCCCCTAAGGGGGTAAAACGGGGGTGCAAAGTTAGTATGAAAATTTGCCGTTTTTGAAGTCGTTAGACGGGTAGACGTCGTTAATGGGTCTAATTCTACGCGAGCGAAGCTGCGGGCGTCCACTATTACCCTGACTTTACTATTACCCTGACTTTAGTAAGATGAACATTAAAGCACACACTCACACACACAAATAAAAAGGAGAAGCTGACTGACTGACTGACTGACTGACTGACTGACTGACTGACTGACTGACTGACTGACATATCAACGCAGGGCCTAAACTATAAGGGTTAGAAACTTGAAATTTTGCACAGGGGTTCCTTTTATAACGTAGGGGAGCACTAAGAAAGAATTTTTGAAAATTCACCCCCTAAGGGGGTAAAACGGGGGTGCAAAGTTAGTATGAAACTTTGCCGTTTTTGAAGTCAAGTGGGCAACTCGAACGCGGGCAGACTTCGTTAATGGGTCTAATTCTACGCGAGCGAAGCTGCGGGCGTCCACTAGTAATAAAATATTTAAATCAGTGGGTTTTTTCCAGGTGAATGTACTTTTTATTTTATTGATGATTTAAATTTTTAAGCTACCGGTCTTTTTTTAAAAAATGTGTACAAATAAAATATAAAACAATGTAACAATCTTTACTTATCTGTTTGACAAAAATCAATTTAATTAAATGTCAACTTAAAGTACATAACTTCTTAGAAAAAGGTTTGCAGCCCCTAATGGGTCTACAAAAATGTAGCACCATTAGGGCAAGAGCAGGGACGAGACAAAATCTAATAAATTTGATTCAATTTCGCTGATAGGTTAAAGTACCTATCCATTGAGATTATTCAAATTTTATTCCTGGCGCATAAACAAATCAATGATTGCTAGGGATATATGGCGTACAGTAATTTGTACTATTATATATTCTGTGGTACAGTGCAGCCATATGTAAACGTGAATATTATCCATTTGTTTTCACTTAGTCACTGAGCAAGTAATCACTACGTTTTTACTTAAGTGGACAGGACGCATCGCGTATTAATGTCATTTGTAATAATTACATTAATTCGCGATTAATTGTGATAAATTGTGCTGTAATTAATTAATTGTGCTGTAATTTTTTGTCTTTATGTGTTCTTGCAATGGTTTAGAGTAAAAAAAAAATGTATTGTGTTATTGTATTGTAGTCTTCAGCGTAGAGCTGTGTCTACGGACCACGGTAACAGAAGCACATTAGTTATTTGGTTGCTCTATCCGGGCAATTGCTCCAGGGGTAAACCCCGTCGGTGACTTCCCCGCTGTTGAGCGTGGGAGCCAGTCGATCGTCGCGTACGCGGTACGCGCGCGCGGACCCACTAGCCGTTAGGGTCGACTCACACTGGCGCAGAGTCGAAGCGACGCTGACGCGTCGCGTACAGCATATTCATCTCTATTGTTCTATTATTTAAGTACAAATTTCTGCTTTGTAAATATGGAAGCGCGCTTTGACGCGCGCATTCGCGCTTCGACGCGCGACTGGAGTCGAGCGGGCTGGAGTCGAGCGGGCTGGAGTCGAGCTGTGCTTTAATAATAGAACAATAGAGATGAATATGCTGTAGGCGGAAAAACATGACGCGTCGCGTCGTTTCGACTCTGCGCCAGTGTGAGTCGACCCTTAGTCGCTAATTCCCCTCCGACCAACTACCCCTAGTTGGTCGGGGGGGAAGAAGGTCCAACAGATCTCTAGGGAGCGGTCGGCCTTCAGGTTCACAATCCGAGTTGGAGCACCGTGGTGGAGCACAGTCCTCAGTCGTGGCTGTGAGAGAATGGTAGGCAGGGCTCGGTTAATATACAATGACAAATTATTTAAATGAGCGTGTCAAATTCCAGCTTTTCAATATTTTAATTTATGAGCTGACTATTATGACGTGACGATATTATCGCTAAACTAATTAGCGTAGATTTAATTAGCACGACCTCACTGTCATTGCGAGGAATGCAATCTTTTCACATTCAAATAAATGTTATAAAGTAAATTTTGTATTTTTTACATGTTTTCGCTTATTAAGCGCGTATTTGAATATGATAAGACTGTATTTTTCCAATACAGAATAAAAAATAATGGATTAAATTAAATTTAAATACCGGCCAAGTGCGAGTCGGACTCGCGCACCAAGGGCTCCCTACCATTTTCTATAAAAACGACAAAAAAAGTCATGTCTGTTGCATGGGATGCACCCCTTAAATTTTATTTTTTTTATAATTTTTAGTATTTGTTGTTATAGCGGCAACAGAAATATATCATCTTTGAATATTTCAACTGTCTATCACGGTACATGAGATACAGCCTGGTGACAGACGGACAGCGAAGTCTTAGTAATCCCGTTAAAGGTCCCAGTTTTACCCGTTCGGTACGGAACCCTAAAAATGTACATAAAAGGCAGGCGCAATCCCCCTGCCTTTATTAAAGCAACTGCAACGGCTCTGACAGCTTGTTTCTACACAAGATGTATGAAGACTACATTAGAGTACAATAAACATTATAAATGATTATTATAACATTAACTTTGCCACCTATACTACCTCAGTACACAAGATGTATGAAGACTATATTAGAGTACAATAAACATAATAAATGATTATTATAACATGAACTTTGCCACCTATACTACCTCAGATACAAAACACACCACATGTACTTATCACACGGCGTACACAACTATCGAACGGCCAACATGCGGTATCCCCGAGTGATTGGTCGATCCCCTTCTACACAGCGTTGACCTGAGCCGAGGTCCGTACCCCAGGAAGACCCTTGGATCAATCGCACCCACACACTTGAAAGTGTTAATCTTTTACCTTTTGTTAATAGCTCTTTGAAGCTAACCACCCTATTCGGTGACGCCGTAAAGGTCTGTATGACCATACAGCAAAAGTCCAATCGAAAAAAAAAGCTGACTTCGGTACTATAGATACTTCAGTTATTGTTTAACAAGACAGCGTTCTTTTTAAACGGTTTTATTTAGCTTGTTTTGTGTACGTTTGATAGATAAAAATGCACAGCTTTAATATATCTCGGTAATATAAAGATTTTTATGAGACGGTAAAGTATATTAAAATAAATAAAGGCTTACATTTAATATCAGTGACATAATAGATATTGACTCATACACTGTTATCGTTTATCACTGATTGATTAAATTGGCGTGGATAAGATATCA
Source organism: Carterocephalus palaemon (assembly GCA_944567765.1). Lineage (NCBI taxonomy): Eukaryota > Metazoa > Arthropoda > Insecta > Lepidoptera > Hesperiidae > Carterocephalus > Carterocephalus palaemon. Next base: position 1,852,595 of record OX155663.1, read on the forward strand.
CAGGCTTAGGAAGATGGATTCACAGGAAGATATGAATAGATATGACAGATGACACAGTTCCAAATATGAACAGGATTGACTTTGTTTTACCTGGCCAATTTACCAAAACCTAATAGGTTACACTGAGAGGCAAAAGTCAAAAGTCAAATACTTTATTTCGTTAGGAGGTGATTAGACACGCTTATCGAAAGTCTAGGTAACTACAAACTACTTGAAGCAAAGAGATATAATGCTATTCTAAACAGATCAATATAAGGCAAAGGATTAGCTATTGATCATTATGAATAGCTAATCCTACACGGGTGACTAACCTGCCTTATGGCTAATTTACAATACTTAATTACCTACCACTAAGCTAAGTCACGATAGACTATTTAACTGGTCATCGGCTTTAGGAAGATTTTACAATATTCTTATCCTATGCCCTAGTGTAGGCCAAGAGAGAAAAAACTCTCGGTACTGACCTCAGAAGACCTGGAGTCCACCACGCTGCTCCATTGCGGGTTTTCGGAGCGGTTGATGGCAAACCCGAGTGTCGGTCGCCGAACTGTTTAGAGAATAAGCCCATTAAAAAACGTTTTTGAAACAGCATCTTATTTGTTTCCAGTTCGATGAGTTCATCCGGACGATTGAAGTGGACCCTGACTCCGCACTCTTCAGGCTCGTTACAGACGGACAACCTCCTCTCAGGTAACTGGTTTTTATAGTAGCCCACTGCTGGGCACGGGTATCTCCCAGACAGCTGCTGGAGGTCTAAAGCATACTGCACCGCGCTGCTCCAATGCGGATTGGTGGAGGGGTTAGAGGCCAACTCAGTGTCTAATGTTCTCACCACCCCAAGGTCTTCGACAAGGCTTAACTATTGTTTTTACTATTGTGAACTGTACGTACCCTCCGAAGCGATCCATGAAATTTTTGCCACTACCGGTAGGTTTATAGATGGGTGCTACATACCGACCCCGCCCGTCGTTGCTTAACTAGGCTATGGACGCTTTAAGGACATCAAAAGTTGAAATTTTAGATTATTCATATTTCTACTCATCGATAGAGGGCGTTGATTTAAATAATTCTATATTTGTCTCAGAATAATAATTTTTTTTTTTTATTTATTTATTTATAATTAATAAGAACGGATCACCCAATTACACTTATTAATAAAATTGTCAAGAGTTAGAAATTAGGTACATGATAAAAATAACAATCAAATCAAATGTCATAAACAATACATACTACTAATACATTTAAAAAAAATTAAAATTAAAAAAAAAGAAATGTTCACAAAAATAATTCAAATAGATATACATACTTACAAAATAAAAAAATTTACAGTGAGATTCATCAATGAGATTTCCTAAAGTCCATAAGTTCCGTTCATTCATCATTACACATTCATTTCACAATATTGCAAGCACACTGACATAATCATTTTCCACTCATCTGCGAAAAGGTCACAATAGGGCGTGGCTTTTAGGAGAGCATTGAAGGCAGTTAGTGCTCGTGGAATGGGAGATTTAGATCGAGCTAAAGTTCGACACCTCGGAACTGCAAACAGCTCATGCTTCCTGTTGCGACGTTCCCGAAGGTAATCGTCGGGAGCATAGAGCCTACACAAACTAGAATGTACCTCTGGGGCATCCACCATGCCTCTTAGAATTTTACACATTACAAGGATTTGATCCTTCCACCTCCTGACCTCTAATGAGTTATAATTGAGGCACCCAAGGATAAATTTTGATGGGTACATGTATGGGTAGTAGCCAAAGGTACGTTTATATAGGTACCTTAAAAAGGCCTTTTGCACTTTCTCCAATAAGAGTGCATACGTACTCTCGTACGGATGCCAGACGCATGCACTTGCTTCTAATTTGCTGCGAACTAAAGTGTTAAAAATTAATTTAATCACGTTCATATTTTTAAAGTCCTTCGAGTTTCGCAAAACAAAACCTAACCGTCGAAAGGACTCCTTGGCCAACATTCCTACGTGATCATGAAAATTGAGTCTGCAGTCAAACGTAACACCTAAATCCTTAACGGAAGATAATCTCAATATTGTTTCCATGTCTAGTTTGTAAACGAATTCGATTGGATGTCGTCTTCGTGTGTATGTGACTGTGGAACATTTCAGTGGATTAAATTCCATTTTGTTGTCCACGCTCCATCGAAACGCTACGTCAATGTCACGCTGAAGCAAAAGGCAATCCTCTGTGTCACATCAAATAATGTAATTATACTGAGTAATGTTTTACTGCCTGCCGCAAACGCGACTGCTAAGCTGAAGGTCCTGGGTGCAATCCTCAGGTCGGTCTAAGTATTATTGGGATTCGCTACTATTGGCAAGTGGATATCCGAGTGACTTGTCACCTTTAGGTAACAAGCATGGGTGAAAAAAATTTGTTCCTTACATCCCGTCTATTCATTTCTGGAATGCATTTTCTTTCACGTAATCATTTATACATCTAGTATGAAAACCTTCATTCAATCATTACACAATAAAGATGAAATTGAAGTTAGTAAAACTCCTAGTGATGCTTGTTTTGCACTCTGTACCACAGCGCCCACATGATGTTCATCGACACCAAGTGCACAGATATTGTGACCGAGCTGTATACGAGTATGTTACTGTCGTGTTTACGGTGCAATTATAGAAACTAGTCGGAAACCTATTACAGGATAGTTCTCAGTACCCGACTGTACACAATGCACAATAAACATTGACCGCTCGCCTGTACACAACGGACTTTAATAGTCTGCGGTCAATAATCGTCGTCAATGTAGGGTTGTCACTTAAGGGCAGAGGTCCCGCAATTGTGAAGGCCTAGAGTCAAAAACAAACAGCAACTGTCCGTCCATACAAAAACATGGGTGTTTAGGTATGATATAGATGATCGTTTCCCGTTTTGAACATGACCCACTGCTCTGTTATCTTTGACGACTACGAGTATATGGTATCCCCATTGACATATTATAGCTATGGACGTCGGGTCTGCGCTAAAAAATGTCCGAGCCAAAAGAACTAAAAAACGCAAAAAGAGCTACAAATTCCGCGTTAGTCTTTCCCTACTCAACAACGATACCGTATTGTATTTTGAAATCGTGTAAAAACTACGCAAGTAAAGTGAATAAAGTAGATGGTATATAATATTTTCAGGACAAATATTCGTGTGACGAACACATGTGTTTGTTCTGTGACTGGATGTCAATATTTTCTATTTAAGTATGTACATATTTAAAAATATCTATGTATGTATATCACATTTGGCCATAGTACAGGTTCGCGCCTAACTTGGGGTCAGATGGCCGTGTGTGAGAATGTCCATGGTATTTATTTTTTACTAAATGTGAATCTTATTACATTCTTATTCCATCCCGATGTAACACTGCCCTCTCCCGTTCCAGACAATGCCTGCACCCCGAGGCGTGCGGCAAGGAGATCGCGCTGCCGGCATACTACGCGCGCTTCCACGACCTGCGCAAGGAGTACGTGAAGGCGTACACGCTGCGGGCGGTGACGCCGCGCGCGCAGCCCGCGCCGCCGCCGCCGCCGCCCGACAACCCGGGCTCGCTGCTCGACATGCTCAATTGTATCCTTTGCTTTATCAATACACTATTAGACGCCTTCAGCTTCGCTCGCGTGGAATAAGACAACAATAGTTTCGTTTGCATATAGTAATATTATACAGCCAGTTGAATTAGACAACAATAGTTTAGTTTATACCTAGTAGTTATATAGCCTATGTCACTCAGTAAAGATGCAGCTTTCTAACGGTGAAAGAATTTGAAATCGGTCCAGTATAGACTAGTGGACGCCTGCAGCTTCGCTTGCATGGAACTAAACAACAATAGTTTCGATTACACCTAGTAATATCACTCAGTGAAGATGCAGCTTTCTAATGGTGAAAGAATTTTTGAAATCGGTCCAGTAGTTTTGTGTGAAAACATTACAAACACATCTTTCCTCTTTATAATATTAGTATAGACTAGTAGTCGCCCGCAGCTTCGCTCGTGTGGAATTTGACATAACAATATTTTAGTTTACACCCAGTAATATTATATAGCTTATGTCACTTAGACTTAGCACATCCAGCTTTTTATTTAATACAGCCAACTAGCGCAACCTACCGTCAAATAGCGGAAGTCTTTAATAGTATGTGTGTTTGCAATTCAAAGACAGATGGCGCGCGCTACTGTTAATAAAAACACTACTATATTTGCATGTATTTCCGCTGTTTAAATTAAAAGTATGACGGCTTATTAATAATTCTTGTTTAAAATATGTTACAAATCAACACAAAAATTTTCCTTATGCTAAACACTTTGGAGCTAAGTTTTCCCTGTAGTCGATACAAGTTGTATGACCAGATTGATTTATGAACAATGTGTGTTGCAATAAATTCCTATACGCCGTACAGATCTAGGTATACCCCCTTACAGCGGAGACAGCTTCTACGCTGGAGAGGTTAAAGACATGGCCAACATCATACAAAGGATAATCGCTGATGGTAATTATGTCCTTGGTTGCATCATATTAGGGCACTGCAAGGCACATAAACACAAATGAAAAGCGTACTCAACCATGCTCGTCCCGTGCGAATTGACGGAGGAATTAGTGACCAAGCTGATTTGCGGAAGTTTTTAGGCCGAAACGGCTTAATGACTGTTATCTTGCGATAACAATCGGAACTGATGACTTAACGTGCCCTCCGAAGCACGGAAGCCGAAGATCATATGGGGTTTTAGTGGATGGGAATTTCACGTAACTCAGTTTCGCGCCCATGATACCCTGGTACCTTCAAAAGTTTTTTACTATAGAGTAAGGACCAACTTTTACAACATATTGTATTGACAATATATTGTACAGTTTACGGCTTAAGATTTTTATTTAACACTAGTGGACGCCCGCAGCTCCGCTCGCGTTACACATTCACTAACTTCAAAAACGGCAAAGCTTCATACTAACTTTGCACCCCCGTTTTACCCCCTTAGCGGATAAATTTTCAAATTTTTCTCGCCGTAAAAACCATCCTTGAACTTCAACGAACATTTAAAAAAAAATTGGCCAAATTGGTCCAGGCGTTGTTGAGCTATGCGCTTACCAACACATTTTGCGATTCATTTTTATAATATAGAATAAAAATGTACAGAAGATCAAAATAAAGAAAGAAGAGCATTTTCATGCCGCTTAGCAGCACATTTTAATATTATCAGTCATGCACTTGATCTCACATGATCTAAATTCTAAATTCAACATATTATTAATATCATTATTATGTTAATAATTGAATACTGTTACTCTTTTTCCAGGTTTCCGGTTAGACCTTCCAGAGACCATCGACTTAGTTTTAGAAACTGGAATTTGGTGAGTCGAACCATATATTTAACCTTAAATTTTTATTTTATTTACGAGTATCTATTTATATCTAAATCTTTTTGTTTGTTCTAACAAGACGAATCTTAAGATTGTTGAGTCGAACCGTGTGCGCGTGAATTCTTGTCAAAATCAAGTTATGAATCCCGTGAATCCTGATATCGACTTGGTTTGATTTACTTTCCAATCGACGACAATCAGCTATGGCGACTTTATTAACCCCTTCCCTAAAATGACACTGACAGTAGCTCATAACAAAAAAATAATATAACGCCTGAATAAAATTACCCGCAAAATGTGACAATCGTGCTCAGCGTTGGAGATATTAAGATTATTGAGAGCTTAGTCTTATTATTTTGATTTGCTCTATTTTGAATTATTTCACATACATTTTCTTGAAAAAGAATGTAAGATGAAGATAAATTACAACTGTATTTCATCACTATTGCCACAGGAGAAACTACTAGAATACTTATAACCTTGATTTGAATTACATTGAATACTTGAATACTTAATACCTGTATGAATTTAAGGAATATAATAAATGAAATTAGGTTTTTATTTAATCACTTATTTAATATAACTAACATTAATATAATTTGACTGTTATAAAATTTGCCATTTATTTAGATTGACATTTATTATAATTGACATTCATACATATTCATTTGATATAGGTCAAGATTGACATTTAATATAGATTAACTTTAATATAATTGATATTCGCACATATTCATTTTAATACTATTGACATTATAATAATGAAGATGTTGCAAATAATTAATTTAACCATTTTATATTTTTTAAGTTTTATATTTTTTATGTTTGTTGTTTAGTCTGTTTAATTTGTGATAAATGCCCCTTTAATGTAACTAATAGACGATGTTGCACACCATTTTAATGGCTTTAATTAATGTTTTATTCAGCTTAATGTATTTACAACAAAACCTAGTGGTCGCACGGAGTTCAGTATGTTTCATAGTTCCCAGAATCTTATGGTACGTGGGGCCTAGTGACGTTGATACCTATTGGGTCACCATGACTAATAAGTCCGATAAACTGCTGAATATCACGTACGAACACTTACATACTTATACTTACTTGAAATTACCGGCTTCCTCACGTGTGATTTAAGTCGGAAATAGGCCGACTAGTTTCGGTCGATTAACACGACTATCTTTAGGAGTGAACGCGCTCGGTGTATGTTTAATTGATGAAATAACATCCAGTATTCAAATAATTATTTAACAGAATAGTTAAATATTCCTTCAAATTGCGTTTATCATCGCATCGCATCGCTTGAGTTCGGCTCAAGCTTGCCCAACATAATGTTATGTCATACATCTTATTTTAACTTTTATTGAGTAATTATTTGATAATCTTTCATAATCAGAAGGTCAAGATCAATACCTCGCTTTTTAATTAATTAAAAGCTTTTATTTAACTTCACTCGTATGTAAGATACATAAGTATGTCTGTCCTGGAATCTTGCAATCAATATTTCACCCACTTCCACTGAAGCTATCGAGTACATATATTTGGTTCCGATGACAATGCACGAAAAATAATAATTATAAAAGCTTTTTAAAAAAAAAAAAATTACGGTATAATTTTTGATCGACCCTGGGTTGACTTGAAGATATGACATCAGACATAAGCCCTAAAACTTATATTGGGTGTCTCATAGATCTAATGAGACGTTCAGTCTTCCACCTATATTATTTGTAATGGCGACAAAAAAATTAAATAAATAAATAACATCATTACTGACCCGGTTACGATTTGGCATGCTCTGAGTGCGTCTACAATTCTACGTCTTTCATGTTATCTTACCATGTAATCCGATTTGATTTGCAGGTATTAGTAAGGTACTTTTTTTTTTGTTTATCGAGTGGGAAACCTTGAAAAGGTACCCGAACATCGTGGGAGCGACGTCGGGTTATGTGGGACTTGCACCCACTAAAACACGCTCGGTGGCCTACTCCGGCGCTACAAGAGATCCCGATCTATTGTAGAACGCTCCGGTCCCCTCCGGCGCTGCGCCCAAGACGGGCTCATCCCGGTTCACACAACGCTGTTCAGCCACAAACAGCGTCGTCTTTCCCGGGGTCACAAGATGGATGGTTCGAGCTCCCACTCTCACCACCCGCAACCCCAGAAGTCCCCTTTTAGTCCCCTTTTACGACAGGCAGGGGCTACCGTAGCACTATTCTGGTCCCGAGCTACAGGGACTTAGTAAGGTACCTTACCTAACCTGAGTAAGTATCTACTTGTAGTGGTGCACGCCACTGTCAACAAGGAATCAATATAGTTTCGCGATGTCCGTCTGTCCGTCTCTCGGGATAAGCGTACCTAATCTCATGCCTACTCTACATTGACCACTACGTATTCTCAAGGTGATCTGCAAATCGTTTGAACGCTCCGATAAGAACATAGTAGTCGCATGGAGCGCACGTTTCTGACTTGTGTACAATCATGCTGATAAAACAAACTTACTGATGTATCATTATAGATCGCAGTGTCATCATAAACTGCTAACCTTCGATCTTGCAATGAAATCAATAACCGTCAACGGCGAAAATCTATCTTGCGAACCAAATCTCAAAACCAAATGTATAACAAATCCAACATTTCACATGCATGAGTTCAAAACAAAAGATTCAGCTGGAATACGACCCCAGACGAAGGTGCGTTGGAAAAGCAACTGTATTACGCGTGAAGAGGGTAGGAATTAGCGCTAGCACGCGCCATCGGTCTTCAGGCATCGACGCATGCGCAGCGCTGTCGCCAAGCGTCACGCTAATCGCATTCTTGGTCCGACCGCCGCGCGCACCGGTCGCCTGCACTCCGCAAACAATAGCCTCTTAAAGACTTAAAATCCTTGCAGTGCGTCTTATCGGTTTTTATGTTCTCGAACGCAATAAAAACGCTGTAAAAACGGGACGCGGTTTGAGTGTTTGACAGTGATAAGCGAAGTTACCACTTTCGGGACTCCCGGCTGTATGGAGATAAGGAGGTGAGGAACTGATAACTTTAGATAATTAGCTCGACTTAAAGTTATTCTTGGCTGATTGGTTTTCTGATCGTGTGGAAATATACTATATGTTTGATTTGATATGGATGTCGATTGAGCAATGTCCTTTACTTAACCGGACGGCCATGTTTGCCTTGTGTATCGACGGCTTATCCTGAGGACTACATGAAGTACTAAGGTCGTTGATTTGATCTTCACTACCAATCTGCCTGATACTATGGCAGCCAATTCTTAGTTTCCTAAGCTTAAGTACCATCTAAGATCATGAATAACCGCTATGTCAGCCTATGCTAGAAATGCCTTAGGAAACCCGTACGAGAGTAATGTATAATGTTTACGAAAGTCAATCATTAATCGGTACTTGAGTAACTTTTCAACCGAATGATAAGGCCTCAAAGATCTGAACAGGTAGTTAGTTGGATGGGTGATCAGTTAGTTGGTTTTAAGGTTGTCTTTGACTGTCTGAGATGTTAGGTGTTAGTTAGTTCACTGCTGAAATCGTTCTTGGTTGGACATTGGGAGTCGGTGGTATTGCTTCGTACCCCTCGTATCCAGTAGAACCCACATACCACACTATCAACAACCAAATAAATATGCTCCAAACGCTGTGAGAAGGACGCATCTCGACCTTATGGGGTCACGCGTTTGTCACTGACTTGGAACGTGATTTTTACTAACAATTATACTAACTGAAGCAGTATCCATCCGAGCCATTGGGATATCAAAGGATAAGTAGCGAGGGGGCTATATAAACGCATTAGGTTTAAGTCATGTTTACATACCGAATGATTTAAATCGCTGCGACCCATAGACATCCCACTGCTGGGCACGGGTCTCCCCCACAGATTTAACGACTGTTTCCACCATTGAAAACAACCGGGATCGACGGCTTTACGTGCCCTCCGAAGCACGGTGATGATGTAAATAAATAAATAAATTATCTTACACAAATTCCCATTATCTATGAACTCTTAGACTATGTCTAATTGCTTCGGAGCCTTTTTAATACATATAACCGGAATCCATGTCTCAAATTTCTGTCATCCATCGCTTATTAAAGAAACGCTATAATCATGTTTACCAAAGTGTGTCGTTTGAAAGCAAACCCGCTGATGTAGGACTTCGGGCTTTCGATGACGCGCTATAATAATTACTGCGCTTTGCATCAGCTTCTAGCGGTTCGTTAAGGTGCTTATGCATCGTCTGTTATCATGACATAACTAACATCGCGCTTGATAACTTAGCATTTCCCTGTAGGGATTTATTTATTTATTTATTAGAGTTAAGGCATCCTAACAACATTTCACAGATTATTATGCAAATTACATTAAATGGTGTTGTGTGCCTTCGGGAAATTAAGGCGTTATGTTTGTAATTTATATCATAAAAAATACCATAGGACAGTGTAAACGGTCTCTACATAGATTTTACGCGGCGTTGACAAAATTGACGAGTGTAGATGATTCTGACGATTCGCTGAATAATTATTACGTATAACTTGTGTATAATATTAGAGCACACAATGAGAATACTTGCGTATGTATATCTATCTATGTATACATGTGTTTATATAGGTACACGTTATCGCTCAAGGCGATTGTTAAAATCATTATCGTTTGTTATTTCAATTCATTCTCGAAAGCAAACTCGAAAGCTCATTTTTATCTGTGCCACTGTCCAATCTATTTCGTTGAAACGTTTCTATGGTCTCGTGTTTTATTCCCGACCAAAGTTAACTTCGTATAATATCATCATCATCATCACAACCCTTTCTTTGTCCCACTGTTGGGCTCGGGTCTCCTCTCAGAATGGGAGAGGGATTAGGCCTTAGTCCACCACGCTGGCTAAGTGCGGATTGGCAGACTTCGCATACCTTCGAGAACGTTGTGATGAACTCTCAGGCATGCATATTCCTCACGACGTGTCCTTCACCGTTATAGCAAGTGACATCAAACATAACTTAGAAAAGTCATTGGTGCGTGCCACTTGGGTTTGAACCCGGACCGCTCGAGTGAGAGGCGAGTTCGATAGCCACTGGGCTGACACCGCTTTATATCATCCAAGTTAAATACTGAACTAGTGACCCGCCCCGGCTTCGTACAGTGTGATCCGGTTTGTACAGTCTGTTGCGGTTTGTACAGGTCGTACCTTTCCGTTTCCTAGCGATCGATTGATTAAATTTGTTATATCTTCTAAAATATTCATTTTAATGATATGTCTGTTGCGCCAGGGGTCGTGGGTTCGAATCCCACTCAGGACAAATATTCGTGTGACGAACACTTGTATTTGTTCTGTGTCTGGTTGTTAATATTATCTATTTATGTATATGTATTTAAAAATATCTACGTATGTATATCAGTCTTTGACACCCATAGTACAGGCTCGCGCCTACATTGCGGCCGCGTGTGAGAATGTCAAAGATATTTATTTATTATTTATTAATTACTGCAATAGATTATTTTGACTTAAATTGTATGCGTATGTGTATCTAAAGTGTTTAAGTGTTTAGATAAGGATTACGTACCTACTTGTTGGTTAAAGTAGCACCATAAATAAACCATTCACTCTCACTGAAGGAAGATGATCACGTAATCGATTGAAACTAGTCGGCCTGTTTCTGACTTAAATCACACGTGAGTAAGCCGATAATTTCAACTAAAAATAAGCCATTATTCTTTAGTAATATGTAAAAGAAAATAATGTTTACTGTGGGTTAACCTTTAGAGATAGACATAAATATATACTGTCGCGGGCATTTCTGTAGGCCTGTTTAAATTATCAATTTTATAATACATTATTTTGACCAACTTCGTTAGGCTTATCCAGCATTAGCAAAGTAATCGCCCATAATATATTTTTACGACGTCATTCCAAATTCCTGTACTTCTCGACTTTTCTCTACATCTATAAGTACTATATCTATATATATAATATTATAAAGAATAGTATACTAATATTATAAAGAGGAAAAATTTGTTTGTAATGTTTTCACACAAAAACTACTGGACCGATTTTAAAAATTCGTTCACCGTTACAAACTGCATCTAGGTGTAAACGAAACAATTGTTATGTTAATTCCACGCGAGTGAAGCTGCGCGCGTCCGCTATATATGTATATGTACATGTATTTGTTATTCATATAAACCTTCTGGAATAATCTCTAAATGTAAGTGAAAACAGTATGATAGTAAAGTTGTCACGGTTAATTTAAATATAACTTATAATGCTCATGCAGTTTCATAAGAATCTCTTCAAAAGGGTCGCAGAATCTAGAAAAAAAAAGGTCAAGTTCTGTCAACTTAAATTTGTAGCAACTAATTTATGATCACTTGGCATTCAGTTTTATCATTTTAGGTACAGTCAGCAACTTAAATCTGCCCTTATTAGATGGAATAGTACCTATGGTTTTTGTCTTGCTGTTTTCATATTTCTTGAGATTTGTTAATATTGCAAGAGACCTAACCTGGTGATGATTAATTATGAATGATGATGATAATAGTTAAAAAATATTAATAATTTTATAAATTACTTTGTATTTTACTTACTGCTATATAATTTTTCGAAAGGTATAAAAGATTACTTCGAATATTTAAATATATACATATATGTACCTACATAAGAATTCAATTTTGTATGCTCAACGTTTTAGTTTACATATTAATTATCACGAATGGTTACGGAGGTTTAGATCATGCCTGTTTTGTTTATACGTCTTTGGTCTTAATGGTCGCAACTGTAGATACTGCTAAGCTAAAGGTCCTGAGTTCAATCCTCGTGCAAAGTGTTTTTTGTAACTTGAAATTACCAGTAATAGTTCGGGGATGTGTGATTTCACCATCTAAACAACTGGTGAAAAGAGAGTTAAGCACTTCGTCTCTACGAAAAATACAGGTGAAATGTTATGTAATTTTTATCTCTACTTATACTTATACTTTTACTTTTTATACTTATAATTATACTAATATTAAAAAAGAGGAAAGATTTGTTTGTAATGTTTTCACACAACAACCACTGGACCGATATCAAGAATTCTTGCACCATTAGAAAGCGGCATCTTCACTGAGTAACATAGGTTATATTATATTTCTAGGTGTAAACGAAACTATTGTTACGTCTAATTCCACGCGAGCGAAGCTGCGTGCGTCCACTAGTGATTAAATAAAATATTACGAGGCTCAATTTTATGTTTTTATCCGCAAGACTGTGCCTTTTGCCTGACTGTACAAAAAAAGGCAGTGATTGATACGAAATTCTATCCGCCATCTTGGCTTGGACCGGCGGCCACAGAGACACAAGAGACATGTGTCGCAAGTTTAGCAACACCCATTGTTCTCATGTTTTGGCGCCGGTAGCCAACTACTCCGCTACGCACTCAACTTGCTTGACTATTCCAAACAAAACTCCTACTGTAAAAAAATTTCAACAAAAAATTCGACTTAAATGTTTTAGTTTAGTTTTTTACTGGTGGACGCTCGCAACTTCGCTCGCGTGGAATTAGACATAACAATAGTTTCGTTTACACCTAGTAATATTATATAGCCTATGTCACTCAGTGAAGATGCAGCTTTCTAATGGTGAAAGAATTTTTGAAATCGGTCCAGTAGTTTTTGTGTGAAAACATTACAAACACATGTTTCCTCTTTATAATATTAGTATAGAAGTATAGACGACTTCGTGGCAAGTTTTTCTAGAAACGGCCATTTTAGTCGACAGGCAAGGCATCTGTGCAACTGTATGAAACTTTTATGAGTGTTGTTTATGGTCTGTCGCGGTTGTCATGCAGCAGTGATGGGTTGTGCTCTATGCTCATTATCGCTATCTCGGGCAGTGCATTAGTCGTGGCGGACCACGACCGCTGGTTTTCAGTATGACCCCTGGTTCCGAGCAGTTCGGACAGCAGTCTATTATGTTTACATTGAGACTGATATACATATAGTTATTTTTAAATACATACTCAAATAGATAATATTAACATCCAAACACAGAACAAATCAAATACACGTGTTCGTGAAACAAATATTTTTCCCGAGTGGGATTCGAACCTCGACCCCTGACGTATCAGGCAGGGGCACTACCGATTGCGCTAACGGGCCCGTCAAATAACAAAAATAGTATTTGTAGCTGTCTTCGATCAATAATGCACTGTAGCTTTGACTAAGTAAGCGTACTTCACACGACTTCGAGAGCGCATGCAAGAAACACCACATCCATGCTTTAAACATGAAAAAAGTATGCATCACTCATCCATCTAATGCCTGACTTGGCTGATGCTTACATGCGTAGTAATAGTATAATTATTAAGCTTAAACTTTAGTTAAACATATATTAATCTCCTTTTTTTATAACTAATCTTAGTAACGTGGTAACAAGTGTAGTTAGACTGAATTGGGAAAACTACACACAGTTGAAACTAAAGAAGCAGTCAGATAATCCAAAAATGTTTAACAATATGCTGAAATAATAAATATTTGCATATACATATACATACATACATACATATATATGTATGTATTAGTTGCTAGGCAAGTCCCGACCTTGGGACTTACGTTGTTTGCGATTAAAAACCATTCAGGACAATTTGTTCAATAAATCCATTTCGCGTGAAACGAATCACGAAATGAAACCTGTATATGTGAGCAATATATGATTTCTTATGGCTCAAGCAGTGAGCTGTTATTGTGAGATTGTAACACTTTTGACCGATTTTCTCACCGACTAAACCGACCAAATCAATAAACAGTATTTTGTTGACAATTTATTGTTTAAAATGCCAAGTTTTTTTTAGTGGGTATTTTGTTGACAATATAATAAATAAATAAATAAATATCTTGGACATTCTCACACACGGCCATCCGACCCCAAAGTAGGCGCGAGCCTGTTATATGGGTGTCATAGATATTTTTAAATACATACTTAAATAGATAATATCGACATCCAGACACGGAACAAACACAAGTGTTCGTCACACAAATATTTATCCTGAGTGGGATTCGAACCCACGACCTTTGGCGCAACAGACAGGGTCACTACCGATTGCGCCAACGGTCTTGTAATATTATAATATTTTGTTGACAATTTATAGTTTAAAATGCCAAGATTTTATTGTCAAACATTCCTGGTAGGTATACCTACCTATTTATGATACGCAAAGAATTTTATAAAAAAATCGTCAAAAATTTCAATTCTTTGCTGATTAAACGAGTTTACTTTTGTTATGTACTCGTAATTACCAAAGCATACACAATAAAACATGTCTTCCCAACCTCAGATTTATTAGAGTTCCCAACACGTCTTTTCGTTGTTTCACAAAACATGTAATGTGAGGATCTATTACTTCCATGGTTGTTATACACGTTTGAAAGACTTCGACCACTACAAACGCAAACATTACCGTCCAACACGTTCAACAACAAATCGTAGGATTTTTGACGTCTTGTCGATGGGTCGACACAACGACACAACAACAATTTGTGCGATTTATGCTTAGCTAGGTTTATGCGACGAGTTTCGTAATTTTAATAGTTTATTGTTTTTTGGTCGGAACCCAGTGTAATATCAAACTACTCGCAATGTTCCGAGTATAAGATTCTATGAATTTTCAAAATGCATTCATGTAACTTGTGGATAATAAGGCAATTGGTTAAGATAAATCATTCGCATCGAAAACAAAATAGCTAGGCACACAGATACACAATAGAGATAGAGATGCTGTATTGGATTTGCAATGATGTTTTCGCAATGTCACAGATATTGCTGATATGCTTTCATGTTATCTGTGCTCCTGCGCTGACCTTTGCCGCCATTTGCCGCTTCCTGGCTTGGCTGTTTCCAATGCCACAGATTAAGAATTAGGTATATGAATATTCCCGAGGTAATTTCTTATTTTACCAATAATTACTTCCCGTAACGGGGAGTGTGGGCTACCTATCTATCAGTACTAGGCCAGTGTTGGACAATATAGCCTTTCTCTTGTCATTCCAAAAGAAGACATTCAACAGGGATCTTGTAAAACGTGGGCGTGGGAAACGACATGACACCAGTATTCAATTAACGTGTCGTATTCAAAATATCTTCACCTGACACTATGAGTCGATTCCTACACGATTTCCTACGCGTGAGAATAATGCTATAATGTATTATCTTACTAGTGGACGCCCAGCAGCTTTGCTCGCGTGGAATTACACTACAATAGTTTCGTTTACACCTAGTAATATTATATAGCATGTAGCAGTCAGTGAAGATGTAGCTTTCTAATGGTGAAAGAATTTTTGAAATCGGTCGAGTAGTTTTTGTGTGAAAACATTACAAACAAATATTTCCTCTTTATAATATTAGTATAGATTAATGGTTTACTTACTGCATACTGGAATTAGGGCGCAGCCTCTGAAGTTTCAATCCAATCGAAGGTGTGAGGACCAGCGCAGGCCGCGACCATTTATTTTTACAATACTCATGATTTGTGCTGTTTGCAGCTTATGAAATAATAAACTTATTATAAAATAGCCTAGCAGACTATTTATAAAGAAACCAAACATTTATTAATACAACAAAATTATTGGCTGTTAAATCTGTAATAAATGAAATTAAACAAATTTCGTAATGTCGAACGGCGATCGAATTTAGGTAGTTCCTAATAAATATGCTGTAGAAGTGCTGAATTGCTGTAGAAATGTTTTACGAAATACATAGCTGTAGAAATGTTGTATGTACTAAAATAGCTGTAGAAATGTTTTACTAAAAATGCTGTAGAAGTGCTGAATAGCTGTAGAAATGTTTTACTTGACCTAATATCATATTGACACCTTATACATATCGCCACCTGCAGCCGGCGATAAGACGAAGCTTAATCACGATCACGACGGCTTAATTCGGAATTAATTCGTTTTATCGCTACTAATTCGATTAGATACGACATACGCTTCGATAGCGTTCCGATAGCGGGGGTCGCGCGCTTGTTGCCCGTCCCGTGGATCGAACCTCGGACCTCTAGCTACTGCCTCGACCATTGCACCAATGAGGCAGAACAAATATAAGTAAATACGTTAGCAGAAGTGTCCCGTTATGGGTTTCTTTTTTAGCGAATTAATTCGAATTGTCACGTCAAGGTTACGTGAACCTATATCAAATGGGCTGTCACAGCGGTGACAGCCCAGTGGCTATCGAACTCTCCTCTCACTCGAGCGGTCCGGGTTCAAACCCAAGCGGCATGCACCAATGACTTTTCTGAGTGATGTGCGATTTAAGAAATTAAATGTCACTTGCTGTAACGGTGAACGACACATCGTGAGGAAATCTGAACGCCTGAGAGTTCTTCTAATGTTCTCGAAGGCATGTGATGTCTGCCAATCCGCACTTGGTGGATAATGGCCTAACCCATCCCGATCCGTGAGGAGACCCGTGCCCAACGGTGGGACAAAGAAATACCTACAATAATATTGGTGTCATCTATTTTAATTATATTTTTCTTTCGCAGCTCAAAAGACGATGATATAGACGGCAACTGCATAGTGCGCGCGCGCGGCTTGCCCTGGCAATCTTCCGATCAAGACATCGCGAAATTCTTCAGAGGACTCAATGTTGCCAAGTAAGTTACACTAATTACATTTAATTAGAAGAAGAAGAAGATATTTATTCTCACACATTATTTACGCTATTACCCATCACTACAAAATGCAGCAGTAAAATTGATACTATAATTTAGACTAGATTTGGAACTCTATCTTTGCAGAGTAAAAATATGTTTACTCTATGAAAATAATGGGCATGAAAAACAGTATGTGAGGAAGGTTGTAAAGGAAATTGTAAGAATTAGATCAAATTTCCTGAATTCCATTCAATTTATTTGTAAAATAAGGTGCATAAAATAGGTTTTTCAAATTTTTATGTAATAAGTAGATACCCTTGTTTTTATCTATTTAGAGTATTTAGACATGCAAAATACTTGAGTTAATTAAATTGAGCTGCCACAAAGTATTTTAAAGAGGCAGTAAATTTTATTGTGTCAAGAGTTTTTACTTTTAAATCGCGACGCAAAAAGACGGCTGTTACAAGTGTTTGTGATAAACAAAGATTTAGGAGCAGGATTAAACAAGGATTTAGGAGCTACGATGTCACTGAGAGCTGTGACATCGTAGCTCCTAAATCCTTATGCGGATTTTTTTGTTTGAAAGCTGACGTGACCTTAGCTATGATTTATGGTGATCTATTAATTATTTTTGTAAATATCCTTAGGGGTGGCGTAGCCCTGTGCCTCTCGCCGCAAGGCAGACGGAACGGCGAGGCGCTGGTGCGGTTCGTGTCGCAGGAGCACCGCGACATGGCGCTGAAGAGGCACAAGCACCACATCGGCCCGCGGTACATCGAGGTGGGTTCCTACTACTACCCTACCTACTACCTGGGGGCCTAGACAAGTGGCAAAAACGCTAGTAGAATAGATTAACAAATGTATGGGATTGACATTCGCTATCGACTAATTTAGTCGTAAGCGAATGTCAATACCATACATTTGTTAATCTATTCTACTTCTATTCTACTAGCGTTTTGCCACTTGTCTAAGCCCCCAGGCCGGTTTCACTCCGCGTGTAGGTATCAAAAACGCAAGTACACGCGGCGGCCTAGCCGGCTCGGCTAGTCCGTAGAGATCGTCAGAAATGGTAAAACGCGGTGTTACGCGATAGAATGAGACGCATTTGTAGGTGAATATAGCAGTAGGTTATTAAGTGCTGTGCGATCTGTACTGCACTTTATTCTAACATAGTAAGAGTCCCTATTTCTTTGATTGATTTTGGGGAGTGAAGTACAGAAGATTCACTCTGTATTCTGTATTCTGTGCTACTACCCCCGTAATGACATTCTTATTGACATTTTTAGTCGACTTTTATATTTCTTTCTTTCTTTGTCCTACTGTTGGGCACAAGTCTCCTCTCAGAATGGGAGAGGTTAGGCCTTAGTCTACCACGCTGGCCAAGTGCGGATTGGCAGACTTCACTGCCTTCGAAAACATTAGAAGAACTGCCATGCAGGTTTCCTCACGATGTGTCGTTCACCGTTACAGCAAGTGACATTTAATCTCTTAAATCGCACATAACTTAGAAAAGTCATTGTTCCGTGCCGCTTGGGTTTTAACCCATACCGCTTGAGTGATAGGCGAATTCGATAGTCACTGGGCTGTCACCGCTTTTTAAAAGCTTTTATTTAACTTCACTCGTATGTATTTATGTACGTATGTATGAATCTTGCAATCAATATTTCACCCACTTCCACTGAAGATATCGAGCTGAATTTCGGCAAACATATTTGGTTCCAATGAGAATGCACGAAAATAAAATAAAAAGTAGTAAAAGCTTTTTAAAAAAAAAATTTTTTACAGTATAATTTTTTATTTATTTATTTATTTATATATTTATTTAATAGACACAAACTTAAATCTAACATTACAGCCTGAACCAATTCGTTAGATAAGTACATAATTATAATATAATCCAATGTCAAAACAGTAATAATAATAATTTAGTTATAATATAATCCAATGTCAAAACAGTAATAATAATAATTCAATAAATAATTCGTATTGTATTATTGTATTGTATTGTATTGTATTATTTAGGTGTACCGCGCAAATGGCGAGGACTTCCTGTCGGTGGCGGGCGGCGCCACGTGCGAGGCGGCGGCGTTCCTGTCGCGCGGCGCTCATATCATCGTGCGCATGCGCGGCCTGCCCTACGACGCTACGCCGCAGCACGTTGTGAGTACCGCCGCACTCCAGTGGCCACTGGCCTTCGTCCCGTGTGTGGAAGGCCCGCTTACTACCGTGACTTGGTGAGCACAGCAGGCAACTATAGGAATCTTGTAGCTTTCTGCTTCAACAAGCAAAAGCAAGGACAAAACAAGCACCGACGCCTATGATATGATCAATATTTAATCCTTCGCCTTATACTGATCACTTTAGAATAGCATTATATCTCTTTTCTTTAAGTACATAGCATGTAGTTACCTTTATTTATTTTTTCTCTCGACGGGGAAATCTTCGAAAGATTGACCACTCTTGGGGAAGAAGCCGGGGTATGAGATTTCTACTCACTAAAACCCCCTCGGCAGCCTTCTAGAACATGTAAGGAGGTCCCGGGATCCCCTACGGAACGCACCGGTGCCTCCCTCAAACTAGACACTAGACTTTCGTTAAGCGTTTCCAATCACCTCATAACGAAATAAATTATTTGACTTTGATCTATTTTATCTGATACTAGTGGACGCCCGCAGCTTCGCTCGCGTGGAATTAGACGTTCACTAACTTCAAAAACAGCAAAGTTTCATACTAACTTTGCACCCCCGTTTTACCCCCTTAAGGGGTGAATTTTCAAAAATCCTTTCTTAGTGCTCCCTACATTATAAAAGGAACCTCTGTGCAAAATTTCAAGCTTCCTAACCCTTACAGTTTAGGCCCTGCGTTGATATGTCAGTCAGTCAGTCAGTAAATCAGTCAGTCAGTCAGTCAGTCAGTCAGTCAGTCAGTCAGCTTCTCCTTTTATATTTTATCTGATGCATGTCCCTTCCAGCTGGAGTTCTTCTCGTCCGGCGAGGATCCAGTCCAAGTGATGGACGGCGCGGAGGGCGTGCTGTTCGTGCGGCGCGCGGACGGGCGCGCGACGGGCGACGCGTTCGTGCTGTTCGCGAGCGAGGAGGACCTGCCGCGGGCGCTCGGCAGGCACAGGAAGCTGATAGGCGCGCGGTACATCGAGCTGTTCCGCTCCACCACCGCCGAGGTGCAGCAGGTGAGGGAATGAGTTCTTCTCGTCCGGCGAGGAGCCGGTGCAAGTGATGGACGGCGCGGAGGGCGTGCTGTTCGTGCGGCGCGCGGACGGGCGCGCGACGGGCGACGCGTTCGTGCTGTTCGCGAGCGAGGAGGACCTGCCGCGGGCGCTCGGCAGGCACCGGAAGCTGATAGGCGCGCGGTACATCGAGCTGTTCCGCTCCACCACCGCCGAGGTGCAGCAGGTGAGGGAATGAGTTCTTCTCGTCCGGCGAGGATCCAGTCCAAGTGATGGACGGCGGGGAGGGCGTGCTGTTCGTGCGGCGCGCGGACGGGCGCGCGACGGGCGACGCGTTCGTGCTGTTCGCGGGCGAGGAGGACCTGCCGCGGGCGCTCGGCAGGCACAGGAAGCTGATAGGCGCGCGGTACATCGAGCTGTTCCGCTCCACCACCGCCGAGGTGCAGCAGGTGAGGAAAGGAGTTGAAGCTAAATTAAAAAAAAAATTTAAATTAAAAAAAAACGCTACTCACTCACACCCTCGCGGTAAATGGACCTGTGTTGCGGGTGAAGACACACAGAAAACATTTTAATTATACAATTAACACAGAAAACATCATAAATAAACAATTAACACAAAAAACATCATAATTATAAATTAACACAAAAACATCACAATTTAACAATTTACACAGGAAACATCACAATTTAACAATAACACAGAAAACATCTCAAATTAACAATTTACACAGAAAACATCACAATTAAACATTTAACACAAAAAATATCACATTTTAACAATTAACACAGATAACATCACAATTAAACAATTAACACAAAAAATATCACATTTTAACAATTAACACAGATAACATCACAATTAAACAATTAACACAAAAAATATCACATTTTAACAAATAACACAGAAAACATCACAATTTAATCACAATTAACGCGTACAAATATTTATCTGCGAAACAATTATCTTGGAGATTGGAGCGGTTCGCTCCGTAGATCTGCATTAATAGAAATGCACCCTTAAATGCATCCTTAATGTGTGCCCCATGTGATGTACATTACAACGATAAGAGATAGATCCACAGTTTCTTTGGAGAACTTGTAGATAAAATCATGAAATTTAATAAAACATGCAAAAAAATTTACATCAACGACCCCGTTTTAAAGGTACAGATCATTAAATTAAAAAAAAATGAACATTTTTTACAAATTTCAAAATGTTTTATTTTTTCACGAAGAATTCGAAATTTTTATTGTTTTTTTATCTGTTTAGCTAGTTAGACTTTCTAGCTTTCAAATGAAATTTTTCAATATTGAAGATAATTCACCGTTTACAAACAAAGTAAGAACTTTTAAACATGAGGTTTTCGTTAAATAAAAAATTAAAGTGCCTTCATTTTTTAAATAGCCTACTATTTTTTCGTATTTTTATCGATAACTTCTTGTCTTATATCCGCACATTTTGTTTGATCAAGTTTCAAAAAACACATTGTATAAGATTGAAATTTGCATGAATCAAAGAAAAATTAAACTCTCAAAGCGTCGATAAACAAATCGCATGAGTATGGCCCATTATTGGCAACAATGTTATCTTGCTGGGAGTTACCTGGCTCGCGTTATCGGGCCGCTGGGAGAACAATCGAATTTTATACATCATAAATATATTTCAATACGATGCCCTAGATTCGCTTTAACTTATCATCAGCTGGCAAAGCCTGGAAATAATGAAAAGGGTACTTTACGACATGTAGCGTCCATAGCCCAATGGCTCGCATCGATTCAATGTGATCGAAAGCACCGTCCGAAGCATTGAAGCGCCTGAAAAATTTCGCCACTGGGGTCACCCATTCAACTGTCGGCTTGAATTGAAACACTATCGATCGGACATAACGGAACTTGGAAAAAAAATTTGTGACCAGTCACAAAAAATTTTTTTGGTCCCGGTTGTTTTCAATGCTGGAAATAGTCGTTAAGCCTTGTCGAAGACCTTCGGGTGGCTTGACAATATTCGACACTGGGTTGGCCACTAACCCCTCCACCAATCCGCATTGGAGCAGCGTGTTAATGGTTGTTAAAAATACCCGCGATAATAAACCGTGGTGGTGGGGCACCATTTGTCATTTTCCGCATTTCCGCAAACCGACATGATAACCGTTACTACATTTAATGGTTGTTAAAAACACCCCCGCTAATAAACCATGGTAGGGGACTATAGCTTAAGCATTTTCCGCATTTCCGCAAACCGAAACAATAACCGTTCCTACATTTAATGGTTGTGTGTGCTTTACCATTTTCCGACACGATGATGGTTAAGCTAACATTCCCTAATCACTGTGATTGTCGTAAATTATGTTTTTATGTCCAGCCTGCCCTTGAGAGAGGTAAGTTGTTTGGCTCCGGCCGTCCTTACTAACACCACGATGCTTATAACCGTGACATAGATGTGGTACCATCAAGTTGCTTTTATTTGTATTTTATGTGAAAAGATAGGAAATGACCATGCAGCCTTTCACTTTCGCTCGTGACATCTGCGACAAATTTTGATTAGATTGTAACTTCAGAAGTTATTAGGAATTTTAAATTTAATAGCTGTTCAATAAAAAGCAATAAAATGAAGCATAAAGTAGGTAACACAAATACATATAAAAATAAATAAGTTCACATTGCAGACAACGTAACACTGCCCATAGACAAACCACATACTTCATGAGATGGGATACAATCATAATCATCTTTTAGCGCCATTAAAGTTTGCACAGATTATAGAAATACACAGTGTTGAGTCACGAACACAGATTGAATAATATGGTAATAATACTAGTTGCATAGATGGCGTGTAGCATGCGATGCTGACTGATTCCTTTGCGAGAGCTTGTATTAGATATTTCACCTTGATTCCATAGGTACGTGGATGTGAGTAATGAATCACCAAGTCACTAACATTTAGTACCTAGTTAAATCTGAAAACTGCAATATCCCAAAATGTCTTCAATATATTATTTATTTAAAAACAGGAATATATTTTGCTGAACTGCTACTATTTTAATATTTATATACTAGTGGAGGCCCGCAGCTTCGCTCGCGTAGAATTAGACATAATAATAGATTCTTCTTAACGCGTTAACTTTAGCTCCACAAATTTATAATGAATCATAAATAAAATAAATGTGTTATGTTTATTTTACACTCTTAAGGGTAACATTTTTACAAACTTTGAATGCCATATTTATTCATATCTAACCCTTTTCAACACTTTCAACCCTTTACAACACTTTTTCCAATTAAAAAGTAAAAGTAAAAAGCCTATGTCCTTTCTCAGGCTCTAGACTATCTGTGTACCAAATTTCATTTAAATCGGTTCAGTAGTATTGGCGTGAAAGCGAGACAGACAGATAGAGATACTTTCGCATTTATAATATTAGTATGGATTGACTATATGCTTTAGGTATTCCTGTAATATTATATAGAATAATATATGTATAAATATAGCTACAATAGATCTTTTTAGGTCGCAGTGGCTTATGGGCTTACGGCTCGCACCCCTTCGCTCCAAATAATAAAAAAATATATATAATGTACAATAGAGAATCAGATATAACCAACGTGTTCCAACAGGTCCTGAATAGATCCCTGGAGACTCGAACGAGCCAGGCCAGCACGCCGTCGACGGCCAGCGCGTGCACCGAGAGCCTGCTGCCCGTGGCCCTGGTCCCGCAGCACGTCATCACCTCCGGCACGGCCAAGGACTGCGTGCGGCTGCGAGGCCTGCCCTACGAGGCACAGGTGAGGGATAAAGTGAACTTCTAGTCAATGGAACTATCATAATGGATTATTATTTATATAGAATTTTGCTAGCAGCTGAGGTCGCCCTGGTGGACCGCTATGGGCAGCATAGGTGGGACATCCCACAACTATAACATGTGGCTCAAAATTAACTTTGACTCATTATCTTTGGGACTACCAAGCACAGCGTGATTCTGTAGGGCTTTCTTACGAGGCTAGTACGTACTCTGACCTTGAATGCACAGAAGTCGAAATTAAGGTGTTGTCTTGCGCGGAATTTCGTTCAGAGCTTAATAAAAAATCATGTATCGTGAACAGGTAATTAGAATTGAATGCTAAAATTTTAAAAAGTAACAGTATAATTATAATTTTAATAATAATTAATTTGCGTTACAGGTGGAGCATATACTGACTTTTTTAGATGAGTTCGCAAAGAACATCGTCGTGCAGGGCGTGCACATGGTTTACAATGCCCAGGTATTAACATTTAATTAAATTTGTATAATGTATTAATAATGTATAATTTACAATGTAATAATAATACGCGGGTCTCCCCCACTGATACAGCTGCGGGAGGTCTAGAGCATACTCCACCACACTGCTCCAATGCGGATTGGTGTAGGGGTTAGTGGCCAACCCAGTGTCGAATGTTCTTAAGCCACCCGAAGGTCTTCGACAAGGCTTAACGACTGTTTCAAGCATTGAAAATAACTGGAACCGACGGCTTTACGTGCCCTCCGAAGCACGGTAGCGTCTATGAGATTTTGCCACTAGCGGTCACCCATCCACAAACCGACCGCGCCCGTCGTTGCTTAACTCTTTCGATCACATTGAATCGACGCGAGCCATTGGGCTATGGACGCTACTATTATCCATAACCATACTAATATTATAAATGGGAAAGTGTGTTTGTTTGTTTGTCCGGCTTTCACGTCGCAACGAAGCTATTATATGGTATGGTTTTTGTGTGTGGAGATAGTGAGGAGCGTGGAGAGTGACGTAGGCTACTTTTTACCACGGTAAAACATTCCCATGGGATAGATATCGATGTTTTGTTATTTGCTAGATATTTAGTTCCGGATGTTGTTAATAGATGGCGTACCTTACGTACCCTTTATCTGCGGTCAGCACTACCTCTGGTTCCTCTAAGTATCTTTTAATCGTGGAACTGTCATTATTTATCCACCACAAATATGATAAACAACTCATTGTTAATTCCCTTTGACCACGCGGGCGGAGCTGCGGGTAAAAGCTAGTATATCAATAAAATGGCGTGTTTGTTCGCCAGGGCCACCCGAGCGGCGAGGCCTTCATCCAGATGGACAGCGAGACGAGCGCGTTCCTGTGCGCCCAGCAGAAGCACCACCGATACATGACGTATGGGAAGAAACAGCGGTACATTGAGGTACATCACCACATATACTTCACACTTAGTTGCTGCTGCAACCCACGTCCCACTGCTGGGCACGGGTCTCCACAGACACAGCTGTGCAGGTCTAGTATACTCCACGCTGCTCCAATGCGGATTGGTGAAGGGGATTGGCCAACCCAGTGTGGAAGGTCTTCGACTAGGCTTAACGATTGTTTCCACCATTGAGACACCCGGGACCGACGGCTTAACGTGCCCACCGAAGCACACTTAGTAATCCTTACTAATATATAAATGGGAAAGTGTGAAAGTTGTCGGTTGTTACAGCGGTGACAGTACAGCGATTTATCAGCGAAATAAATATCTGTTCCGACCGGGACTCAAACCCGGGATCTGCGGTACGGATCGTCACTCACCACCGCGTCTAAATGGTTGTTAATGCTGGAACCCCAAAAGCGTCACATACGCAGAGCTGGTCCCTTACAACTAAATAAAATATATTTTTTTAATTTAAAAAAAAAGCTTTTTATAATTATTTTTTTTATTTTCGTGTATTGTCATCGGAACCAAATATGTGTGCCAAATTTCAGCTCGATAGCTTCAGTGGAAGTGGGTGAAATATTGATTGCAAGATTCCAGGACATACATACACATACGAGGGAAGTTAAATAAAAGCTTTTAAAAACCGTCTATTTTTTATATTTTTTATCATCCACAGGTATTCCAGTGCTCCGGGGACGACATGAACATGGTGCTGACCGGCGGCGTGACCCCGGCCTCCTCCCCCAAGGTGCTCTCCCCGGGTACGTTGCCCCCCCCCGCGCCGCGCCTGCTCGCCCACCACATCGCCACCCAGAGCCTCCTCGCTCGACAGCAGGAGAACCTCCTCCTGGCCTCCCTACCCCGGCCTCCCCTCGTCCCCGTCCTGCCCTACCAGATGCGCTCCACCCAACCCCAATACACCCAACTGCCTATCATGCAGCAGCAAATGTTGCCATCGAAACGTAGCTACGAACGCGCCTTCGCTCAAACCGATCCGATCCCGGCTAAAAGACAGTACGTTCAACAACAAATTCCTCTGTCCCTCCCAGTACTGTCCTACGGGTCGTCCACGCCCATTTTCTCGTATGCCAATTCAGCGCCAATGATGATGTCGACGTACGCTAATGCTCTTCCCGCGGCGATCCCTACCGCCCTCCCGGCCGGGTACGGCGCGTTGACGGGTCTACCAGCCGGCATGACCTCCCCCTTCCCGGGGTCACTGCCCATGTCGATGTTCCCCGCGTATCCGTATTATCCGGGAGTTTAGAATTGTTTGAATGACGAAACGTTAAATATCGAGTAGATTCGATTATTCGATTTTGCTAAAGCAGCTAGTATGACGTGTACCTTTGATTTAGTTAAGTGTCGGAGTAAGTTCGATGTGGATAAGTCAAATATCGATTTGGATATTAGTTCAGTGTATCGATTGACTTGACTTCGTTGACGATGCGTCACGGATGTAGTTTGGTATCGAATTTGATTGGTAAGTGAGGTCCCTTGAATTTTGTTGGAATTAATCGGCTTTTTTTTAACTTTCTATGAGCGTTATTTAGTGTAATCAAATAAGCGTAATTCTTAATCTATGACGATGCGTCAAATTAATATCGAGTTTTATCTAGAGGTACCGTTAAGGAAAATGTTTCTTCCAATAGTGATACAAATAAATACTTTTGGTACAGGTACTTATAAAATAGTAAAATCGATTATAAATGCATTATTGTATTAAGGCTCATGATAATATATTTCGACCAATTTTTGTATAAATTCGAATGATACTGCGTGTACGCAGTTTAATACGACAGGGTATACAGTATGACAATACGCTCAAAATCAAATAAAAAATTTGTCAGTGCCTTCACGGATTTTGATATATTTTTAGATTTATACTCATATAATATACATTGTCTATGAATTTATTATTAACTCATCTCTATAGAGATATTAATCTTAATATGGCAGTTAATGTATCGCAGCTTAAAAATTAGGTTAGATATACCAGTTTCACCAACCACATTATATGTACTTAAGATAAGTGTTGGTGAAATCATGAATTAGTTTTATTCGCTTACATAAAATCAGTTTTTGTTATTTTTACACTGACTTTAAATCTTGTTGAGCTCTTATTAATATTTTAAAGAATCAAAGGTTGTTATTCTATGACAAGTATAGTCTGTAGGTTGCTTTTTATCTGTCGTTGTGATTTTTTTTTAATTAAGACATTCCATTAGCTGTAGACGAGTTTTGCCAATTTGTTCAAGGCTGATAAGTAGTGCGCGGTAAGGCTGAGAAGTAGGTACTTATAAAGTGTGTAGGAGCTTAATGTTTGATTTTTCGTTTTTTTTTGTCAGTACAATGCACTTT
Source organism: Carterocephalus palaemon (assembly GCA_944567765.1). Taxonomy (NCBI): domain Eukaryota; kingdom Metazoa; phylum Arthropoda; class Insecta; order Lepidoptera; family Hesperiidae; genus Carterocephalus; species Carterocephalus palaemon. Next base: position 1,880,314 of record OX155663.1, read on the forward strand.
TTGCTGTTAGTTTACACTTTTTTGTGTTTTAGGTTAAGTGTTTTTCAATTACGTTGATAAGTTGGTTGAGAATTATTAGCACAGATTGTTTATTGAAAATACTTAGCGATCGTTGCCGTACGTATCTTATTTAGATTAGGTGTTGTCTTTTTTCCAACGGAGCAGTTCTCTTGGCTGGACTGGCCTTAAAAGCGTCACTGAAATGGAAATTATATATCCATTCACATCCATTTGCCCCTCCTTCCTACTGCCTCTGGCCCAACATTTCATTTCGTCAACAATCTTATCTCCACTGGCTTTTACAGCAGCACTGAACAGGAAACAAGTTGTCCTTTTCCATCCATTTGCCTTCCCACTGTTGTCTATGGTCCAACGTATCATTCTAATAACACTGTATAACACCGTTCGGCAAACACACAAACAAGCCCATTTCTCACACCACATGTAGAAATATTGGTAATTAAGTTTATGTTCAGGGTAAAATATTATTTAAATACATATCGATTTTTCAACCAATATATCCTTATTCGTACCGTAGGAAATATACTGGCACATTTTCAAGAAATGTCATTCACAAATTAAGTTGAAATAAGTAGAAGTTCAATATTTTTATTTACTTAGACCTATCTATTTGTTGGAAAATCGAATATATACCGGGTGATTTGTAACGAATCTATCTAGAAATCTTAGCGTTATTGTTTTGGTGTCGCGTCGCCGCGTCTCAAGTCACGATATTCATAGGTATGGGGCTAAGTCACAAGTACATACTGGTGTTATGGCTAATCTTTGTTCTGTCATTTCTAATACCCAGTTTCACCACCCATCTCTGATTTAATATACATATTTTTTTTATTCATAACATAATTCTAACTTAAATCAACCAAGTTTAACCCTAAAAATTAGGCGTGGTTGGTGAATTGGGTAAAAAATATTATACTTAATAATTTATACATTTTTGTGATTTTAGCAAAGTTAAATTATCTTGTAACATATATCCTAACTCTAATTTTACCTATCGACTTTTACTCTATGGGTGAAATGGGTATCTTACCATACTTTTAATTCAATAAATCAATTATTTAATCGTTGCTAACGTCACAAATGTATAGGCATAGATTATAGAATAAAATAATGTGTTTATTAAGCGTAAAAGAGTGTTGTAATTTACTTTTGCCTGACTGTCGATAACTGACCTTTTAAACTAGTCGCATAATCGATGGGGCTATCGGTTTTATCAAAATTGTCTATCATTGCGAAATTGAATACCTACTGATTGGTAGTATCCATGCTGTCATTATTAAATTATAATTTACTTTACAACAACTGGCGATACTATCGATACTACATCGATAAATATAGTATCGATATATACTGTCAATTATATCAATAATATAATGTTATTCTTTCATAATGATCGAAACCCTTGGCCTACTAATGGCTTTGGACCGTGGTTCAAAGCCATTATTAGTTTACATGGTCGCAATAAAACTATCGATATCGATAGGCAGTTTATCGTTAGTTAGGCAACACTTATGGTGTATCCGACGGGTTGTGTGCTGGAAACGTGCATGGGCGGTAACCGCGGGTGAGTTGCACTGTCTGTTAAAAAAAGCTACCATTTTATTACTGGCAATACTAAAACGGTGTAAGACTTATTGGCATGCGGTATTTTATAGTTAATAATTTGACATTTATAAAACCGTTTAATCACAAACCTTTCCCTCGCTCGCACATTCGACCATTTGAAACTATTTTTAAATCCTTTGTTATTTTTGACAGTTGTTATTTATTAGCAATCTTGGAAAACATGTCGGTTATTTTATAGTTAATACAACCATATTTTAACATTCACATAAATATTACATTTAAGTTTGTGGAGAAAATGGCGAAAACAACGTGTATTATTTGGGTAGCATTCTGTGTTATATGTATGCAAAATAAAAACATAAATAACCGAAATGCTATTTTCAAGATCTATATATTATATACGTTTGTCAAATAACTAACCAATCATTGAAGTTGTCGTAATGTGCTAGCAAGTCGGCTATAAATAAATTCTCTAAAAATTAAATTATTCTTAAGGATCTGCAAAACAAGTCCTTAATAGAAAATAGAGATTCATACAGGACCCAAATTACTAGTTGGTTGCTAAGCTACAAGCCATAGGCACCCCACTGTTGGGCACGAGTCTCTCCCACAGTAGGTCTAGAGTATAAGAGTATACTCCACCACGCTGCTTGGGATGTCTTAATATTTTTCCTATACAAATTTCTCTATTAAGAGTATTTCTAGGACCGCAATGGCTTTGAATTAAGCAATGTAGTCATTGTTAATTATCAGTGTAGACAGCTAATGAACGATAATGTCGTGCGACGGAATTAGTCGATTTAAATATTTAAAAAAATATACCATACGGTTTTTTAAGAAATTTTAAATAAGAAATTAAAAGTGAGATAAATAATAAAACCTTAAACTAAAACAAAGAATTATATTTTTATCAGCTAATTATATTTTTATTTCAATTTACTTACAAATATTATATATTGATAACATCACGCCCGTACTTTCCCGGAGGTGTAGGTAGGGGTGTGTTATACACTCACTCTTCGTTAGTTATGTCTAGATCCCATGTAAAAGTTGTTGATAAGGGCACAAATCTAGACTCTGAGCTGCATTTCAAGTTAGAAAAACCCCATAAATGTTGCCTGACCCAGGTATCAAACCCAAGACCTCTAGCTTGGCAGCCGTGATTACGACCACTAGACCAACGATGCAGTCTCTTATAATACTTATAAAAATATTTAAAAAAAATTATAGGCAAAATTTGTTATCTATGTTAGTAATAAGCATCCTGTGCCAAATATTTCTTAACCAAGTGTTGCTGTCATTAATGGAGTAGCATGTCTCGCTTCCAAGGAACAGGTCTTTGCATGGCTACGTTTGTTTAATATCGCTGTCTCGGTCTATCCCGCTTAACCAGAGTGAGACGAAACGTTTTCAGAGCACAGCCGGACGCAGTGTTGAGGTGAAAGGGGTTTTACACACACGGACTAACCAAAATTATTACATCACACATTTAGAGACAATCAATGATGTTAAATCATATCAAAATAAAATTTCTAAAAAAAAGTTTAATTCCCATTCGTGAACAAGAAATCTTTATCAAAATCGGTGCATCCGTTTGGAAGCTATGATGCCATAGACCCTTTTTTTTTTTTTCGAAAAACCAACTAACTGTGAGACATTTTATGGACAGATGGCGTCATAGCATTGAATCCATCTACCAAACTAGTGAATTTATGGTATTTTGTGTGTGTATAATCTCTGTTGCCCGAGAATCTATGTGTAATACAAATTGTACTCGACAAATCTCGTAGCTATATCCTGGTTTTATGGTTTCTGAAACTTCTAAGATTAGGTTAACGACACTCTTTTGCCTTTTGTTTAATTTTTTAAACTTCAACATTTCCATCTAATATTTTTACATTCCGATTTCTGTCATTCTAATTTTAGAATGTTTAAAATGTTCTCAGTTTTTTCTTAACAGAGGGCAAAGGACTTATTTAACTGGAGCAAAGTATACAGATATTAGGATCCTAGTTCGAGGAAGCACCCTCCCCCAGTCACACGCACTTTACATATTATATACACAGCTTATTCTTACGCTTATGATCCTATCAATACATTTTCGTTACGGGATGTCTTCAAGATTTGTGTTCCTGAATATGTTCGTTGAAAGGTAATCAAAATTAACCCATTTTTGACTCAACTAACACAATTCTATGGCCATTTCACAAAAATGTTGGTGTCTGCTTCAAGTTAAACTGTATTTCCTCTGAAAATTCTATAAAGATTGGTTGTATATTGAGTTGACATCGTACATTCTTTAATATCACGCTAGTAATAAACAATTTCCCTAGCAATGTGGATGGTGACATAAGTTTATGGTCTCGCGAGGTGACTGGGGGTGGCTGGTGTCTCGATGGCCCATGATGACAATGATGATCAGAATCACCAATTATATAATTTTGAACAACATGTGTTAAATAAATTGACAATACCGAGTTTGTCATCAATTTCCTTTAAAACTATGGATTAAAAATCGATTTTTACTAAGGTCTATCTTAAACACCCGATATGGTTGAACTTAACGTACCTAGATTTGGCTGAAAATGTTGAAATAAACTAAAGAAAATATCTATTGAGATTGGGAACAACTATAGTAAACAATAATTGACACTGCCCTATGTGCTTAGAAAGATGTTTTACCACAATTTATGTATCAGTTACATATTGAAGAGGTTGTACAATGAATTAATTTTTTTTTTTTTCGTTTTTAATTTTGTCTATCTGTGCTTTTGGAAGCTATATTAGGCGGGAAATCTGAATAGTTCGGAAAAACAAATTGCACTTTCATTAATTTATTTACTAACATCAGTATTGTAGATAAAATACTTATATAATTGGTGATTCGAGAGATCGAACGAGGCTGTTGGTTACATTTAAGGCAAACTAAATACCTAAGCGCGTACACAAAATAGTACTAAGTGTATCTAGATGTCAATCGTAAGCTTTGACTATTAATGATGATGACTTTAGTTGCCTAATTTTAGTGTATTGCGGACTTTTGAATAAATCGATAATTTTTTCGTTTTAGATTTAAAACGATTGAGAGTTTTTCTGGTTTTTGGGTGGTTGTGCTATCCATGTGGATTAGTAGAATACCTGTGAAGGAGGGCTGCACTAATACGGCTTGCTGTCGATCAGTACGTCTATATATGTTTACTAACAAATCTATCTACTAGGGATCTGGGCTTGCTACCACTTAAGCAATTCGTTTCATCTACTACGAGTTAACTTTTATATCTGCATTATATTTTTTTGTGGATATTCTGTGCACAGGTGGTAAGTATATAAGGTAAGTATAACATTATGTATTTTTAAATGGCCGAATGAAAAGCTACGTTATTGGTCTTTGTATCGAAAAAATCATTCGTTTTAATGTTCTTAAATTAAATCGTTCGTGATGAGCCTGATGTATTTCCGACCGGCGTTCTATAGGACCCATCTGATATTTAGGTTACAGGTGGACTTTTTTTTTCAACTGGACTTGCTCATAAAGACCTTTACGGCGTCACCGAATAGTTATAAGCTATTGGACAACTGGACGGGCTTTAGATGTATTATGTTAAAATACAATATGCCGGTATTCCTTTAGCTACCTTCATTCTGATATTATGAAAAGATTTTCACATCACCCACTAAATTTATAACTTTCCTTCACCGGGTAACAACACACGTATGGCACAACCATTACTTCCCGCCTCCTAACATAGCTTAGTATATGTTTAGCACCTCCTACGAGAGCAGTGGTACGGTCGGAAACAAAAAATGCGCTCGGAAAAATATAAAATTCAAGTTCTATTCAAAACGAACGCTAGACGTGTGATATATGCATGTTAGCCTAGGGATACTTGCGAACATATTGATGGGTAACGTAATTCATGGTTTACCGCGTGTGGTGATGGTTCTAATGTGACACCGTATTACTTGGTTTGGGTAAAATGAAAAAGGGTATTCATATAGATATGCAAATGAAGATTTTGGAACACATTTGAAGGTAACAAATTCTCATTTGATGCAGGATAATAATAGTAAATACGGTGAATATTATTATATAGTAGTAATGTATCAATTTTGAGCTAAACATTTTTAGTTTCCGACCAATTATTATTACCATAAAACATAAAATAAACTGAAAAACAAAGTGGGAGTAACAAATTATATGAACTATATTCAACGACCGAAGGGAAACGGTCGGTTATGCAAGCACAACAAGCTTAACTGAGAATTGTTATTTTACTGATGTAAGGTGTAACTTGTTCCATTATAACACGAAAAACACTGGCAAAAAAAAAAACAATCGTTCATTTGAATTTAATACAAGTTCCATCTTACCATAGACAAATTCTATACATTGCTTAAATGCATGACTACGGTGACAGATTAAAAATTCTTAAAATCTTGTAAAATGGGAAACACTTCGGCGCTTAAGTGTGTTGTAGAGAAAATGTTTTGTGCTTACAATAGACGGAATAATAGAATCATGGGCGTGGTTACAGTTAAAACCTTTAGCGACCGGGCGTTGTAGTACACAGAATGTCATCAATAACAAAGTAAGTACTGTTTATCATTTGTTGTGGGTTCACATTAATTATTAAGCTCCTCTATTTATCATGGCATTTTCTGGCTGCGGTCTCAACTTCTTGCACAAGAATTTTAAAGTCTATGGTTGTTTAAACATTTTTTTGTTTTTAAAAATTCGCGCCTCTGTGTTCTTCTTTTATATAGTCTTTTTACCAAGCATATTGCAATATTGTTTAATATCGTATGTACTATGTATGCTTTTTGGATTTAAACCTACTTCTTAAGATTGTAATAATGTCCATATTCGAAATTTCAACAATGAACTTTGTTTGCTTGTATTCAAATTGCTTTTTAATGCTTTACTAACAATCTGTTTGATTCAAATACAATTTATGATATATACCTACTTTAACATCAACAATTCCAGTAAGTATTAAATCTTTTTAATTTTCACGCGAATCAGTAATCTAATAAATTTTTTATGCTATTTTCGTTTGTGACGTATTAAATGGTATATGCGAATTTTATACCTACATGTAACTTTGTTTCCTTTGCCTGCTTGAATATTTTTCATTAAAACATTATAACTTTTGCTCTTAAATTAAGCCTAACCTGCCTTACCTATATTACCTTAGCTGTATCGTGTATTGATGTTAACTAATTTTAAAATAATAAAATTAGTAGTACTAAACAAGTTGAGACCGCATAGAATGGTGCAAAGTACTAGGGTACTAGGCAAGCATAAGTTTGGTAAAGTCCGCAGACAGCTTGGTGGTTGGCGGCCGGCGGAGTGTGTAACTGAGTATTGGTGTAAGTTCGCACTGCTTTGGTGGACTGTAATGCGTTCTGAAACCCTGGTGAGTGATCATCATTATTATATTAATATTACATACTTTAACAACTTGTGTCCGTCTTAATATTAGTAAACGAGCGCTTAATTCTCTGTCGAGCAATACGTACCTTGACCGCCGGTGTATAACTATATAACCTGCCACGTTTCAAAATATCCTTCTTTCTTTTCTTTTTGGCAATATTACCTGGGTATATGCCAACATATTTGTGCTTAAAATTAGTTAAAAAATATATTGCAAAAACATATCTACGATCTATTGTTTGCAACATGTGTAAAATTAGTTTCACTGATACATAATTATTTGTTGACAAATCATTTTAAAAAAGAAATTATAAAAATCTTCTGCATCTGTGGGATCTTCTGTATTTATTTATGCATAATGGCACTAAAGTGGTATTGGAAATTTACCGGCAAATTACTTTAAAAATATACATTTATTAAAACTTATACATATATACATTACATGGGAGATAACGTATTTCAGATATTGGAAAGTAGGCTTAATAACTATAACTGCCGGGATCAATGTAGTTATAACTTTGATAACATAATTTTATTAAAAACAAATATTAAGAACATAATGTCATTGCTCGATTTCAAAAGACGTGTGACTAACATTTTGCATGACTATTGTATACATATGAATCATTGTGGTCAAATCAGCTAATGTATTCGTCAAATAATTATGGAATAAGAATAATAAATAAGGAAATATAGGATTAATAACATGATAAGTTAAATTGATCTCAAATTGATTTAATAACAAGATAAATTATTACAGAGATAAGTTGCTATGCTATGCAGAGTGTAGTCATGAAAGTCAAATTGCTACTTATGTCAAGCCTATGTATATATATAGGTTGGACATGAAAAGCAATTTTAATACGAAGACTAAATTGTATGCACCGTCATCAAAATTACTATATTTTAGGCCATGACAGGTCAATTGAACCAGCCGGAAAAACGAACTTAATAGGCACCTATCCTATACACAAAATATTTGAGATATAATTTTTACTGAAAAAAATCATGCTTTTATTTTCGAACAGAAAAATATTTTTTTTTTATATTTTAAATTGTTATATTGCAAATTGTACTATTATGAATGTTACATTTAGATAAAATGTCAATCATTCAGAATTAATTCAATTCACAGTTTTACGCAAAATTGGAAAAATATTTGATGCATGAATGTATGACAACAAATTTTAATAAGTAATAATTGTATTTAAAAAAAAATTCTCTTCAATAAAATTTTATATTTTCCATATTTAGTGTATTTTATAACATAGTACTAGATACTCGTTTCTTATCGGACAAAAAAATTTTTTACGACATAACTTCATAGTACGTAAGCAAGGTAGACGAGTAGACGGTGCATTAAATTCAAACTAATTTAATGTTCGTTATTTTTTTAAATACCTAAATATTTTTAGTGTATACATTTTTTTTATTTTAGGTATTTTATCTTGACATACCAGAATTTTTTTTTTTTTTTTAAATAATTTAACCAAGTTTAAAGGTTTTTCAAACCATTACAACCACTGACGTCCAGGTGATGTTGGCAGGCCCCCTGACATACTACTACCCGGCCATGGGCCCCACGCTGCCGCACCCCGTGCTGCCCGTGTACTGGGGGTACCCCACGCCCCCCGTCTCCCCCGCGCACTACTACCACCCCCCGCACCACCCCCAGACCATGGTAAGTAGGTATTCGGGATTTATAATTTTAAATTTTTTTAGAATGCTATTCAAATTATTTTTAGTTCAATGTTTTTAAATTTTGTTCGAATGCTATTAAATTAATTAGATAAATGTGCTGTGCTTATAACGTTTTTCCAATGGAGTCTAATTTTATAAAATGATTCGAAATTCTTGATGATTAGATTAATCATACAAACTTTGTCCTTCCTTGTTAGTTATATCGTGAGGAGTCTCAATATATTGTCTTCCTTCTATACACGACACCACACAAACTAAACATAACTAATTTTCCAAAAAAGTAACAAGTATATCATCACTCCTTTAAAAATATGTCTGCAAAAGTAACTCTAAACCTAAACTTGTTAACCTTTATCGTCCACATGCGACTACAGTGTGACATCTCGAATTATATACGATTTTTTGTTTTACTGATATTCTGAATCGCTTTTGATATTTCATTTCAGTATTAGTTATAGGTACTTTAATCACTTCATACATATTATAGCTATCTTGACAACAATTTAAGAGTTATGCTCCTTTAAAAGTTCTGTAAAATTATGGTTTTTGAGATGTCACATTGTCGTCGCATGTGGACGATATAGGTAACAAGTTTAGGTTTAGAGTTACTTTTGCAGGCATATTTTTAAAGGAGTGATATATTTGAGTTACTTTTTTGGAAAATTAGTTATGTTTAGTTCGTGTGGTGTATTGACCGGCACCATGTCGCCTCAGATCCCCGAGGTGGTCCCGGTGGGCGGGGGCTCCCCGCTGCCGCTGCCGCCCGCCTGCCCCGAGTGGCCGGTGTTCATGGTCAACTGACCGCTCGCCATCACACTGTCCTACTTCTCAGAAAAACATTTTAATATACGTCAGTATAGCGCATGTGCCCAGCACTTTCCAAATTTTTAAAAATTAAGCCGCGTATCCACTAGGCAACATTTGGCGCGCGACACGTGACGCTCAATATATACAGCAACGCTGCACAACAGCGCGCGACGTTGCCAGCTGGCGCGCAACATGATGTTTATTAGATGCGTAGACAGACAACGTTGTTCAACAAAAAGTTCCGCGCTCTTGGGCAACCTGTTGTGCAACATGTCGCGCGCCAAATGTTGCCTAGTGAATACGCGGCTTCATATTTTTGTAAAAAAAAATTATTTATGTAAACTTAATTCAAAGTAAAGTATTTATTGTAATGAGGCGGCTTTAAAACGATATCGGAATCTCTTAGACAAAAAAATCAATCGTCTATGCTATGCTAACCACCCATAAAATCCCTTTCAATATAATACAGCTCTATCTAGTGATGCTAAAATTATGTTTACCGTAGTGATGTAAATTGAGTGTGTGTCAATCGACTTCATATATTCACAAGATTGCTGAATTCTATTGAATAAGAATAATAGAAACATACTGGAGTCTGCTAGTATCCGCTATGCTATGTGGCCATTGCAATGGACCGAAAGTAATCGACGTTACTATTAAAATACAAGTAAATAGATAAGCCGCCTCAATAACTATGAATGTTGACAAAAAACTTGTTATAATTTTATTTTAATAACTGTTAAAATTTTATCATAATTGGCATATTTATTTACTAAGTAAATCTACATGCCCATGTATTTACGTTTTGTTGATGGTAGATTTGACCTTTAATAATTGTAGTTGTATTTAGCATAATAGTTAATATGACTTAATAATTACACTATGCTAGTAGTTAATACAGATAAAGTATATTTTATAAAACGTTAAAATTTTATTTACGAAGGTGTGATCTAATGTTAGTTAAAGAGTAAGATAAATATAACGTAGCAGAGTAGTTGCCAGGCGTATTTCGTTACTAATTCTATCTGTAAAGTCTTAAATGAATCTCAATTGATTAACTTAGAATTATTTCGAGTAATTACGCAGTAGATACAAGTGTGTGTTGTCACCGAAATCCTAGTTAAGGCTAATTATTTTATATCTTATATAAATAGTAATAATAGTTACGTGTGTCCCCACGCAATCCTTACAAATTACCGGGTCCATATCGGGACCCGTGAAATTTAAACAGATAGTAATAGAATTTGTTTATTGCCACCTATTTTTACAATTTTACACACTAAAAAGAAAAGAAAAACAGCACAAAAGCATTTCAAGGAATGGGAGCTGGTTCAGCTGTTCGCTTACTTGGGAATCTTGGGAAGCGCTGGTTTTCAGCCAGTCCCTCCTCCCTAAGAAGTTGTGCGGGATATGCAATGGTTATAATTATGTATGCTATCAAATTATCCATAGTGTCCTCGTCAAAAGTTTTTTATTGATATGTTTTACTCATTGCACGTAATGTCATTAATTATTTCACGAAATACGCCGGCGACTATTACAATGTTTTATAATTCGATGAATGTACAAAAATACGATCACTTGCCAAGAACAAGGAAATGACAATAAAACATAAGTTTAGAACGGCTCAAAATATAGTGATATATTGTTATTATATTTAGATGTAATTTATTTTTAATTTTACTACTAAATATTGATGTTAATATAAGTGAGTAGTTACGATTATTAAATATTATCTTAGTTTAAAATATTGCCACAAAATTGTTATACATTTTGTTACGTTTGAAATTTAATATGTCGCCAATTTAAATACGATAAGAATGATTTGGTGCTAGTTGGAATCCCCTGAACACTTAAGGGTAATCCGAGTGAAACATTGTTGAATGTTAAAATTGGATACGTGCAGTTATAAAATCCTTTGTCTTGTCTTGGTTATCTATTTAAAAATGAAAACTAAACGTCATTATTTTATATTAATGAATTGTTTCGTTTCCTATAATAATATTATGTTATATAAATGATTGAAAATACATATTTTTTTATCGAATATGGATTTTAGCGTCAGATTCCATATAATATAAGTATATGTATGTATTAAGATAAAAAGGCCATTTTATTATGTTCATCTCGTACATATTTTTTATATTTAAACAACAACTGGAATTGTTGATTTCTGATATTATTTTGTTTGTGAATAGATAACGACCCAAATATGATATAAATTAATTACATTGTTATGTAATGTTATGCTAAAGCGCAATGTGCTATTATTCGGAGCTTTGTACGAATTGGTTTTTTCCGTATTCCCTGGGAATAAATGAATGATGTTGTAGCATTTCCGTATCGGTGTTCGCTTTTAAAACAATAATCACTATTTATAAAATAAAAAATTATTCAATAAATAGGCGACGGTGACCACTTACCATCAGGTATCAGGCATACGGGTCGTCACTATTATTTTTAAAAAAACTTGGGTTATGTATACTTACTACTTTGAATAAGTTATTATGTATATTATGTTACCTAAGTTTGAAAGTTAATCAATTTATTGTTTTATTCTTTCTAAATTCTACTAAATTTTTATTTTAGTATTTCTTAATTGTTTTTCTATTTTATACAGTTGATTATTGAAATTGATAAAATTCCTGGCGTGTGATTGGAAAATTAAGAAAATAATGCGCGTGCTATGTTCCTCATAATCTTTTACTACTGAATATTACGAGTAATCTTCATAATCATTTTATTAATAACAACGAAATCCAAGCAGTGATAAGATGGTGCTGTTGTTTTTATAAAAAGATGAGCCAAATATGTAGTTTTATAAACATCTTAGACTAGATATAGAACGCTCAATTAGAATGTATTCTACATATTAAATATTAGAAATAATTTTTACTTTGGGATATGATAATGTATCTAAATGCTTTTTTAGTTTTTGTGCATTTTATTTCTAGATAATTTTAAAATAATTACAACTTAAATCAAAACTGGAAAAATTAACATCGGAATTAATGATTTTAATGTTTTGTTTGCCTTCATAAACTAAACTAGATCTTATGTCAAGTCCTGTTGATTTAATTATTAAATGTCAATTTTTATCTGTATTAAACAATATATTTTATTATGTATCAAACAATATATTTTGACCAAATGTTGTAATTCATAATTTTTTCTTATAAAGAATATGAAGAAATGAATGCTTTGAGTAAATGTTTGCTAAATGAAACTGCTTAGTTGAAAGCTTCCTTTGAAATGGCGACCAAAATTAAGTATAAAAATGAGTGAGTACTTAGTAAAACAAGATCGTGCGCAGTAGACTTAGTTTTGTTTATGGATTCGTGTTTCTCATTATATAGAAGAGTATATTTGAGGTAAAAACTAAATGATTTCGTGCCCCATAGCTGTTACAGGAAATTATTTTAGTTTAATGTTCTAGCAACCCAAAAGCTGGGTTTTAATTTTAATGCGTCATCGGCTTATCGGCATAATAAGTAATTATTAATAATAGCTGGTAGTGTGCAAGAAACAACAAATTCAACGTCTTCCAATGTTGTAAAATAAATAATTTATTATAGATCGTCTTTAAGATCTTCTTTGCGTTAAATCGTTACTTAAAGTTAGTGTAGTTAGTATACGTTAAGGCTCGGATTGTACTAAGTTGTTCAAAAACGAAGTGCTTAAAGTAAATTAAAAAGAAACTTACTTTAAGATATATATTTATTCTGGAAAAACTATCTGTTTATCATATTAGTTGCCTTTATGAAAAAAAGTTCGAAAAAAAGTTAAGAATAGCAATAATAGTTTCATGTAGATATGCAGCTTACAAGTACAATTCGGCCCTTGTAAGTGACGACGCGGTGGCAATTATAAGCAATAATTATATGTTCTCAATTTACAATGGTCAGTGTAGTATAGTTTCATCTTACTTAAGGAGACGAATCAACTAATATATTTTTCTAATTAAGTCGTGTAGTGTCATCACATTCATATCATTTTAGTTCTTTTAAAGTTGTATTAAGGAAAGTGCTAAAACAATTTTAAATTGTTGTATTCTATCGAAATACGCTCGAAAAGGTTTTTTTTTATATTATGGCTTATGTGATTGATGATGATATTATGGCTTTTGATATATTTTTTTATATTATCAACTGGCGCAGTCGGATTCAAAATATCGGTAATATCGGAATGTATGTAAGTACTTGTACATCGCAGCACACTAAAAATCAAATTAGGTCATGAAAAGTATGGGGCTTATCCCATCAGATTAGTTTAGATAATATTTAGTGAGTAAATAACATGACCTAGACATTGAATAATAGTATCGCTAGGGAAAAAAAACAAATATTTGCAATCAAGCAATATTAAATTTATATTTACCTATAAAGAATAAAAATACCATGACGAAAATCATGACTTGATCTAGATGTGTAAAGTCGATACTAACGAGAACATGGTTAGTATGTAGCGTGCCTTCAAGCTTTTTGTAAATTTTTTCGACAACCTGGTAGGTACTCTTTATCATTTTGGTCAGATGCGATTCAGGGCAATAACCTTATATGATGTCTATACGAAACTTAATGGCGCGAAAATAAATAGGCGAAATAAATTCTATATCCATCAAATAAAAAATGTTTGTCATGGATAAATCAGACCATGGCAACATATTTTCAGATTCAAATTTTAATTTTTATTGATATAATTGATAAAGGTTTCATATACAATATTATTTATTTATAATTATTAAAATAATATCATCTAAATAACTTTTAAAGATAATATAAAATTGTTAAAAATATATTGTTTGTTTTAATTGAATTAGAAAATTTTATATCTATTTTTAAAGAAGTAAATTTTTATTAGCACAAAGGTATAAATTATTAATATTGCCGCAAAATCTCGATTTAATTAGTTATCTGAATTTAGTACCTATCCAATTAATTCAGATATTTAATTTATACTCTTCCAGTGATCAGTACTTATATATTGTGTTTGATTGTCAATCCAAATTATTATATTAATAGCTAATATATTATTATTAATGTTTATTTAGCTTAAAGATATCACAGTATGTAACACTGTTTTCAAAATGTTATTATAGGTTTTATATTTTTTCGTGAGTTGTTAGTTACTTGTTACCTATATTACTTTATTAGTGTGTTGATAGAATTAGAGGTCTGTTGAGTTGATAATTTAAGTGTAGGTAAGCCTTCATGTAGTGTAGTTAACTAGAATGTGCAATGTAGCTAGTAGGCAAAATAAATCAGCGACAGTAATGCCAAATTAGTTTTGGTTTCATGTCATACAAAGTAGTAAATTGTTTCAATAAATTTGAATGTGAAATTAAGTTGTTTTATTTCTTCGTGATTCCATACCACCACCACAAACCCTTTCTTGCCACGGACGGCACGGATCTCCTATCAGAATGGGAGGGATTATGCCTTAGTCCACCACGGCTATGTGCGGATTGGCAGACTTCACATGCCTTCGAGAACCTTATGAAGAACTCTGGGAATGCAGGTTTCCTCACGATACGTCCTTCACTCGAGTGAGGCGAGTTCGACAGCCACTGGGCTGTAACCGCTATGATCCCGTACACGTATTGAAAAGTTAAAAATTACAACTTGCAATTTTATTTTAATTCTGTTTTGAGAAAAATGTGATAAAAAATAATATGGCGCTATAACTCGTGATCGTTTCCCCGAATTCGATTGCACTGGCCACTTAATTCATACTATTTTTTTATTGATTTCATAACTATCACTACTGGGAATGCACTTTATCAAATGATTCATTAAAATTTTAATCCGAACTCTTGGTATAATTTCGATTAATAAAGAGTTAAAGTAGGTACCTAAACTATTTACACGGTAGGTAAGTAGTACTTATTATTCGTGTTAAAACAGGAATTTATGAGAACTATTGAAAGCGATTAAATGAAAAGTTGTAGTGTAAGGTTGAGTGATCCTTATGTTTTCAACGATAATGGATCCAAATAAATGAACTACTTTGTCAAACGAACCTTATACTATCTAGTTGGAACTGGACACGTCTGCCAGCACATATATTGAGCATTGTGAATAAATTTAGAAGCGGATAAAAAAACAACTAGGTATATTCATCATAATTTCAGTTTAATTAGTTACGTCACCACATTGAGTTATGACACATAGGATGGAAATCTTATTTTACAATTATTTTCTAACATTTATTACAGAATAACTGGAAAGAGCAGGCTTATAAATACGAGCGAACATTAATCAAGGCCGCACATCACACCGTCGCGTAACACCGAATTGGATACATCGAACGCTTAAAGCCTAAGAAAGGCCAAACTTAAAATAATTGTACTTAAAGATTACTTATGCCTAACCAAAAACCAGTTCTAATGACTATCGAGAACATTACTAAGTAATTTGTTCACAGCACCGCGGTGTGACGGCGGCCGTTGGCGACACTTTCATAAGACAATATTTTTAAGTATTTTATTTTTTTAAATGGCTTCATATCGAGACTGGCAGGATTATCAAAGATTGTTCGATACATTAAAGCAAAATTCGGATTAGATCGACGCTACTCTAACTCTTACGTTACAAAAAAGCAATAAAAAACTGTATAAACCCACACTAAGTCCATCACAACCGCCTCTTCTGATCACAGCTATACTTACCAACATTTAACTTTATAATTACACACGAACCGGTTTGTGGACGCGTCGTATCGACTGGGCCAATAGTTACACAAGTACTATCATCAGTAGGTACTCAGTATAACATACAATCACGCTTACATCTCCCGATGTGATAGGCAGGGGTGGTTTTCACCACCAACTATGCCCCGCTGGTTTCTAGAGGGTATTCCGGCACGTCGGCAAGTCTCATACATACATACTTGCCCATTATTTTTTCGGATGGAATTTTGCTGTATTGGTCAAACAGACCTTTAAGGCGTCACCGAATAGGAATAACTGCCAAAGTGTCCAGTATCTGGCAGGATGCGTAAAGCATTTCCCAGCGGCAAAACAAGGCCTTGATGGTGAGCCTATAGCCACACACACAAATCAAAACTACGCTCTACTATTGTCGAGGTTAACTTCACAGGTACCTATAAATTGAATGAATCTAACACAAATCCAGAGTATAGAGTCTATACTCTGGATACGTTTATTTTTTTTGTACCTATAAATAAACAATTAAAAAAAGAGAAAAATCTTGCTTGAAAGCTCAAGCAAGATTTTTCTGCTAGAGAATTCATTTATCCCTGTGAAGTTTACCTCGACAATAGTCTATACTATAGACTATAGACTATTGTCGAGGTAATATATACTATAGACTATAGACTATTGTCGAGGTAAACTTCACAGGGATAAATGAATTCTCTAGCAGAAAAATCTTGCTTGAGCTTTCAAGCAAGATTTTTCTCTTTTTTTAATTGTTTATTTATAGGTACAAAAAAAATAAACGTATATATAAAAATAATACAATTCTCTGAATTTTCATGTCTCACAACACGCCCACAAACCATACCTACGTACATTGAATCAAGAAGCAAAAAAAAGTATACAAAATATAATTTAACGTATTATATACAATAGACGGGAAATATTTTCAATCTTAAACTACACTCAAGCGGGAACCCTGAAATCATTGCCAGTAAGTAGTCCGTTTAATTCGTATATTACACATTGTTTTTTTATTTGATATATTGATTTTTTTTCCGAGAAATCGTGTACATTATATAGATAATACTCTCTACACAACAAGTTACCTCAAATAGTATTGGTTTAAGTGCGTTTATTTGTCAGCAATAAATAAAATATAAAAAAATTAAAAAAAGTTCCAATTTAAAGCAAGTCGGTGCTTTTTAATTGAACACAGTTTTAAATATATTTTTTAATTTGTGTAATACAATTTTGGACATTTTCGACAGACACAGATTTTACACAACATACCCACGCCTTTATTTTCCCGAAGGGGTAGGTAGAGGTGCGTAGTACCTACTTTTGAATCTTTATGATTAACTTAGAATACTATAAAGTGCGAGTTATCTATAAGGCATTTAAACAAGTAAACGCTTTCAACCAATACAATTAAATTCACATACATACAGAGTCGGAGAAAAATCTTTCAGAATAATATTATTGTAACAGACAATTTAAATGCAACCAAAATGGTGCAACAGCGCGCAAATGCGTACGCTATATGCGTACAATTTTGGGTATTTGTGCGCATTTCAACTATAATTTAAAAAAATAAAGCTTAGTTATTATTGTGTACCTAGAAAACATGCAACACCTGTAGTGTTAAAATGGCATATGTCGGCAATTAATTTCAACCCTTCAACTGTCCAAGAATTTATAACTATCGCACAAAGTGAATCATATTTAGTACAGATATATATATATTCATTCTATTCGGGGACAGATCAGTTGTATTGTTTCTTATAAAACTACTATAACGGGTAGATTGTACCTCCCAAGCTACTTTACAATACTTTTAATTGTAAGTAATAATCAAATCGCATTATTTTAGAACTCAGTGACTTGTATTTTTAAGTTCAAGAAAGGTTACTTGTCCAAACACATCAAATTCAAGACATTTTTGAATTTAGAAATAAGGGCTACTTATTTTATATTGTAACGAATTTAAGTGTACAGTTTAATAATTAACAAGTTTTTTTAAATAAAGTGTCTCCTCTCTTCTTTCAGGGAAACTGGATTAGCACGACTTACCCAGTCGAAACAACTTATTTTATACATTGGTATTTCTATATGTAATATTATTTGTTGTATTTCGTCGAGCGCCTTGACCATCGAATCAAAGAATTAACATTGACTAGTCATTTATTATTTTCCTTATTTCATTATGCGTATCCAATGTTAATTTGACTTTTACGCGTAATATTTTCTTCCAGCAAATTAAAAACATTTCTGATCAAACGAAACTTAAATGCGATGTGATCTATGTGTATATGTATATGGATATTAATTCGGTAATTCAGAGTGCACAGCATGGGTATGGAATGATAGAGCAAAATAAAAGTAATACAAAAATAAATGATTTCTCAATTTCGATACAATAGTATCAAATTATTAGTCAAATATTTATTTAGCTTTTGTATTTGTATTTGATATAATTTTTATTAAGAGGAGAAGATACCAATGATTTTAATTCTTTTTTTAAACAAGATTTCAGCAATTGTCCTATTTTGTTTAATACATATTGAGTTCGCACGTGGCAGTCCGCAGTAGTATAAGTCCCTGACTGAGTTGAATTTAAAAATTTAGAAATCTTTTAATGAATCTTATTTAGTAGAAATCCTAATATTATCTAAAATGTTAATTACCACGATTGGAAAAATACTGTTAAGTCAAATATAAATGCGTTTCAAAAACATAAGGACCTACTTTTTAAGGATTTATAAATCCGATAATAAGATACAATTAACTTAAAAATATCTTTGATTTGAAATAGAATAAAAAAAATTTATACTTAAACGTTCGTCAAGGAGTGTCAGATGAAAGTATTCATTTTTGCTACGATAATTACATATTAAATAGGGACTTTATCAATTCAAATCAATCAGGATTTTGAACGTCCATACAATATGTACTATTATATTTAATAGTTAACTGCGCTAAGAAAACAGATCTAACAGTATTAAAAAATGTCATCCAGATTTGGATAAAATGCCTTTACCTGCAGAGAAGGTTCATAAATAGATCGGTACAAAAATACACCGAACACAATTTTAGCTCCCGAGCGTCTTGTGTGTACACAAGACGCTCGGGAGCTAAATATAGAACGTGTTACCTTGAGGTAAAAAGTCTTAGGAAACTTTGTCTCATTATTCTCCACTTAAAGGTAACAAATATTAAATATGTACTGTGGTACTAGATCATTGCCTGCAAGTTAATCCATGATATGCCAGAGATAAGCTGATGAATTCGAAGCTAATATTTTTTACCCGTAATATCAATATTGTTAATGTAATAATTTGTCGTTGTAATTGTTTGTGATATCGTAATTTTTGGATAGCTGGTTTAGTACCAATTATCCAAAAAAAATATTTATCAATGATCCAAAAAATATTCAAAGCGTACATTTATGAAGACAGCTAACTGCACAGGAAGCTCCTTTGCAAGATTATATTATATAAAAAAATTAACTGAACAGACGTTGCAGCAAACTGAATATCAATTTATATTTTAAAGCCATGTTAATTTCAAAAACAGTGCCCTCATGGTTCAACCTCATACATTCCTAGTTTACGTATAGATTTATCAATTGATTTTCTCATAAAGACAATGTCTCGATGCCGGAATAAGCCACGCCCCCTGACGTAAAACTAAAGCAAGCACCGAAAGAGGTAGAAATGATGCTATATACACGCGATTCACATGAGAGTGGGTGTAGACGAGCTGCAATCAGTCTGCAAGTCTAAATAAAAGTGGATTTTATAGGAATTAAGATAGAGAACAAATTTCTTAAACCTGTCTATCGGAAGGTTATTATCACGTAAAGAAAAATGTTTATTATAATTAATTGTATCAGGCGTTACTTTGCGGAACTCCATTATTACAAACCAAGAATTAATCTACTTTGCAACAATCCGCGATATAAACATACACACACCAACACGTGTTTCGCCTCAAAACAAGGCATCCTCAGGGTAAGTAGACGCTACGATAGTTAATCGCAAAATCTCAAAATCTTAAAATCTTTGCGATTAACCATCGTAGCGTCTACTTACCCTGAGGATGCCTTGTTTTGAGGCTAAACACGTGTTGGTGTGTGTATGTTTATATCGCGGATTGTTGCAAAGTAGATTAATTCTTGGTTTGTAAAAATGTTTATGTGTGCGTGCGCGTGAGAGTAAGGCCTCTTGTCCACGACACGGTTTTTCAACTGTACGGCGTGTTAGCCGTACGGTTGAACAACCGTGCGAGCTTGTACATGACCCGTGTACGTCAACAAGCTTTCATAGTTCAAGCATCCATACAACACTGACGACCGTGCCTACACGCGGCGAATTAACCGTAGATTTTAACGGCGATAAACCGTTCGTGGACAAGAGGCCTTATAGTTTAATCATTCATTCCTAGTACAATTGTATAGCACGATAGTTTAGCTCTAAACAAAATTCGAAGGGGATAGTTGCGCATGCAAAGTTCGGGAGATATAATAAGGCGAACCAATAAGTGCTTACGACAACGCGCTCGTTCCGCGCCCGACTATACCTTAATTTCGACTTTTGCGTTTCAAGTTCTGAGCTAGACTTTGAAGCCGGTGCGAATAGTGTACGTACGAACGATCGTTCGTTTCGTTCGTTCGTTCCGAATAGTGTGATCATGTTGTTGTAACGACAATACGCGCGCGCAAATTGCAGCTAGTCCAAACCCTAAGACGTTACATAAACTTATAAGAGTTATATAAACTTATATACTATCGGCGGTCGAGATTGAAAACGCATAACTTAAGCGTATTTATGAAACAACAAAAAAAGTGTATAAAAGCGGGAAATATTAATATTTACAAAATTAAACACTATTGCTACGTTTAATTTCACACTTAAGCTATGTACAAATAAATGTCAGGATGTTTTGGTAACTAAACTAATCACAACATAATTCGCTCGTGGGCGATAGACCACATATTTTTGACTTGATATCGTCTTATAAATCGATGAACGCCGGCTGTACGCACGTAAAAGCGTGTCTCATTGTAACGTTCCGCCTGAGCCGAGCGTGCAAGGGAGAGCGCGGAAAAAGCGATAGAGAGGCACGATCTGCCTTAGCGTTCGGCTTGTGACGCATCCATCTCTCTTCCACTCCATCGGCCGATGCGTCCGAGTAGAATAGAGACAGCGGCAGCACACAACCTACACGTGAACTGTTTTGTCAACTGTTTATAAAGTGAAGTGAAAAGATGTTTTTAATACAGTTGCTCAAAAAGTGGCATATTACAGGGACGTATAGCGTTCGGGAAGTGAGTTATTACACACTCGTGCTTTTTCTTTACCTTTTCCGAACTCGTGCGTTCTCTTTCCCAACTGTCAAAATAATGTCTATTAAAAAGAAAAAACCAACCACGAAGTTTTTACTAAAAAAAAAATCATAGAAGTTTTTATGATTCATGCAAATATTTCTAAAAAGAAGCTACTAATTTGTTTCAATATCAGATTTAATGATTTGATTCAATGAGTTAGGTTAGGTTTCATTTCATATCATCTTATTAAATTTCATGTCAATAAAAAAATTCTACTGAAGACTTGGCTGTATGGGCATAGTTCCCTTTGCCTACCCAGAATGGGTGAAGAAAACAAAAAAAAATCTCTGCTATACTCTGTATTCTTTTACGGTTGGCGCCATTTTCCAAAAATGTTCCTTGCGAGTTTAGTTTGTGTTTTTATTATTTTATTAAATTGCTTCATTTTTTCGCAACTGTATTAAAAATAGTTGTTCAGTACACGTGCGGAACCGTCATTGCAACTTGTTCCGACTGTCAACCCTCGCCTTCGGCTCGGGTAGACATTTGTCGGAACTCTTTGCAATGACAGGCTTTCCGCACTTGTAATGAAATATACTATTTTAATACAGTTGCTCAAAAAGTGGCGTATTACAGGGACGTATAGCGTTCGGGAAGTGAGCTATTACACACTCGTGCTTTTTCTTTACCTTTTCCGAACTCGTGCGTTCTCTTTCCCAACTGTCAAAATAATGTCTATTAAAAAGAAAAAAACCAACCACGAAGTTTTTACTAAAAAGAAATTCATAGAAGTTTTTATGATTCATACAAATATTTCTAAAAAGAAGCTACTAATTTGTTTCAAAATCAGATTTAATGATTTGATTCAATGAGTTAGGTAAGGTTTCACTTCATTTCATCTCATTAAATTTCATGTCAATAAAAAAATTCTACTGAAGACTTGGCTGTATGGGCATAGTTCCCTTTGCCTGCCCAGAATGGGTGAATAAAACAAAAAAAAATCTCTGCTATACTCTGTATTCTTTTATGGTTGGCGCCATTTTCCAAAAATGTTCTTTGCGAGTTTAGTTTGTGTTTTTATTATTTCAATAAATTGCTTCATTTTTTCGCAACTGTATTAAAAATAGTTGTTCAGTACACGTGCGGAACCGTCATTGCAACTTGTTCCGACTGTCAACCCTCGCCTTCGGCTCGGGTAGACATTTGTCGGAACTCTTTGCAATGACAGGCTTTCCGCACTTGTAGCGAAATATACTATTTCTTATGACGTTATCACTTAAAATTATCTTCCGTAAACCGACTTTACAGACAACCATTAATATTTTTTTTAATAATTTCAGTGTGACAGTTGCCATCATAATATATTAAGTGTAAAAAATATATATATTTCCAGGCTGAACTTGCACACTAAATATGAATAAATTTGTGCATCTCTTGCTTAGTTTCGCGTCAGTGCTTGACGTATTCTTATAGATTCAAAAGTCAAGCGAACGCGCTACTAGCGAACATCGAATAATATAAACATAAAATATCTACCTATTTTCACTTGACAAATTAATTATTGACACATTTTTTGAATCATACACGTACTCCCTAAAAATCGGAAAATAGATGCGGATTTTTTAAATTTCTACCATAAATGTAAAAAAATTTCACCTGGCAACCCAATCCCGACCGCCGACCCACACTACATCAATGGCAACATTACTAACGAGTTCGCTCCAGCGCCGCTAACTTAGATATATAATTGTACGTATGTAACAGCCGCTTAAAATACGTTCGAGTCTTCGATCCGATCATCTGCAAAAGAAAACCTCTTATTGTACTAGCAAATTTTAAATACTGCGGTAAAGTTAAACCTATAAATAATTATTATTAGTTCTGTGTAAGCGCGTTCTTTGAAAACAAATACAACGAAAGGAGTACATTAGTAAATTGTTGACAGACTAGTATATACCGAATATCATAGTTTGTGATTTTCGGTATACTCGTCTATACTAATATTATAAAGAGGAAAAATTGTTTTGTAATGTTTTCAAACAAAAACTACTGGACCGATTTCAAAAATTCTTTCACCATTAGAAAGCTGCATCTTCACTGAGCGACATAGGCTATATAATATTACTAGGTGTAAACGAAACTATGTATTGTTATTTATTTACTAAACATTTATCGCACTATCTACAACTAGCTTTTGCCAGCGGCTCCGCCCGCGTGGTCAAAGGGAATTAACAATGAGTTGTTTATCATACATGACACATTTGTGGTGGATGAATAGTAACAGTTCCACGATTAAAAGATACTTTACTAACGCAATCTATTAACAACATCCGGAACTAAATATCTAGCAAATAACAAAATACCCATGGGGATGTTTTACCGCGGTAAAAAGTAGCCTACGTCACTCTCCACCCTCCTCACTATCTCCACACACAAAAACCATACCATATAATAGCTTCGTTGGGACGTGAAAGCCGGACAAACAAACAAACACACTTTCCCATTTATAATATTAGTATGGATGAGCGGACTTAATGCCAAAAGGCATTTTCTACCAGTCAACTCTTGGCGACAAAGAAAAAGTTAAGACAAGCGTAATAAACATTTAACATGAAAAAAGAACAAAAAATAATAATAATAAACTTGTACACAAAATGCACATAAAACATATCAGAAGTGAAACTTCTGTGGCGAAAAATTCAAATATACACAAAAAAAGAATAAATGTAAATATTCATCTGAAAGTCTTGTTGTTTTATTACAAACGTTCGCTCTATCTCACTTTCTCGCTATCGCCCATCCTCTTCTTCGTCACGAACGTTGCATGCTGCGTGACGCATTTCCGTTTCATCCGTAAAAAAATTTACCCTCATGCTACTAAAGAAGTTTCACTTCAAAAATAAATAAATAAATAATAAATGTTATGTCTAATTCCACGCGAGCGAAGCTGCAATAATGAGGGTTTTCGCGTATGAGAAATTTACTAGATGGCAAGACGCAGTCATGAGGTCTAACTGTTAAGCGGGCTCTACACTCGCGGCGCGAACGCCCGCGAAAGCCGCGAACCGCGTGTGTGGATGGTTTCGCGGCGTCGCGGTCGCGCTTCGCGGCGTTCCCCGTCCGGTGGCGGTTTTTTGGTCCGCGTCAAAGGGTTTGCGAAGCGCGAACGCGAACGCATCCACACTCGCGCTGTGTTCACAGTTGTGTGCGAGACGCCGTTGCAAGCAGACGTTATTTTAATTAAAATGAGCACCCAGTGGAGCAACGATCTTGAACTAGTGCTCCTGGAGTGCTATCAAGCAGAACCTGTGCTTTGGCAAGCCCAACATGAAGGACATAAAAATAAGAATAAGATACACGATGCATGGACGAGAATTAGTGCAATCATGGAAATTCCTGTGCCAGAATTGAAGAAGAAAAGAGACTCCCTAATGTCCAGCTACAGAACGTACAGGAAAAAAGTGAAGGATTCTATCCAAAGTGGTACTAGCCCAGATGAAGTATATAAACCTATATGGTTCGCCTATGAAACCATGGATTCATTTCTTGGAGATGGAGTGGCATGTAATTAAACAATAAATACTGTAAGTATGTTTTATTTGCTAATTTATAAAAAAAATGATTTTATACCTAATTATAATCTTTACTTATCTATCTAGGTACCTCCTACTTACAAAGTACTTCGTAAATTCGTCTCTTATTTCACGGGCATTTAGAGTTGAGCGGCGTGCTCTGATTGGAATATTACGAACAGCACAGAGCAGCAGCAACAGTAATTTCCACGTCCATTCTAGTCAACTGCGCGAACGTAAATGCGAAA
Source organism: Carterocephalus palaemon (assembly GCA_944567765.1). Classification (NCBI taxonomy): domain Eukaryota; kingdom Metazoa; phylum Arthropoda; class Insecta; order Lepidoptera; family Hesperiidae; genus Carterocephalus; species Carterocephalus palaemon. The sequence continues at coordinate 1,905,647 of OX155663.1, forward strand.
GGTTGCGAGTGTAGAGGGCTATATTTTTCGCGCCGTGTCTATGCGCGAACCGCGGCCGTGAATCACGGCCGCGGTTCGCGGGCGAGTGTAGAGCCCGCATTATGTGATTGGTGAATTATGATATATCTCTCAATGTCATGTCAAAAATAACCAATCATGCAGCAGTCGGACCTCATGCCTATATGTATTGTCATCTAGCGGATTTTTCATACGCGAAAACCCTCATTCGGCCGTCGTAGGCTAGTCGGATAGGGGGCGCTCTCACCATCACTCGGCGTGGAACTCCTTGATGCAGAGCGCGCACGACCAGGAGCCCTCCGGCGGCGTGTCGAGCGGCGGCGCGAGGCAGTACATGTGGTAGCCGCGGTCGCAGTCGTCGCAGAACAGCAGCTGGTCCTGCGGGGGACACGCAAGGCTAGTCGGATATGGGGCGCTCTCTCACCATCACTCGGCGTGGAACTCCTTGAGGCAGAGCGCGCACGACCAGGAGCCCTCCGGCGGCGTGTCGAGCGGCGGCGCCAGGCAGTACATGTGGTAGCCGCGGTCGCAGTCGTCGCAGAACAGCAGCTGGTCCTGCGGGGGACACGCAAGGCTAGTCGGATATGGGGCGCTCTCTCACCATCACTCGGCGTGGAACTCCTTGAGGCAGAGCGCGCACGACCAGGAGCCCTCCGGCGGCGTGTCGAGCGGCGGCGCGAGGCAGTACATGTGGTAGCCGCGGTCGCAGTCGTCGCAGAACAGCAGCTGGTCCTGCGGGGGACACGCAAGTGTTATGTCGTACATCAAATGCATCATTTTGGTTCTGTGGCTAAGAAGAATTTCAATAAAATTATACTCCAAAAATTTTTTTTTTTAAAAAGCTTTAATAACTTTTTATTTTATTTTCATGCATTGTCATCGGAACCTATTAAGTGTGCTAAATTTCAGCTCGATAGCTTCAGTGGAAGTGGGTGAAATATTGATTGCAAGATTCCAGGACACACATACATACATACATACATATGAGTGAAGTTAAATAAAAGCTTTTAAAAAAGGTACACCATACAATTTTTAACGGTTTTTATGGTTCATTGAGCAACATTACATCGTGAGGAATGTATGCATGCCTGAGAGTTCTTCGTAATGTTCACGATGGCATGTGAAGCGTGGTGGACTAATCCCTCCCATTCTGAAAGGAGACCGGTGCCCAACAATGGGACAAAGAAGGGGCTGTGGTGGGAGCCACATACAAATTCCGGTTAACTTAAGAACCAAAATAATACATTGGAAAATTTAATCAAGATATGACGCGTATCACTTTTTTCGTCAGCCCCGCCCATGTCCCGCCTACTGTGTGACGTCACACTATATGAGGTGTTATAGTTGTAATCAAATTTATAGATAACGTAACGTAACAAGTATCGACGCGCACCGACCGAACTTGCGAGATATCTTGCAGTATATTGCAAGATTGCAACACGGGGTATACGCACAGTTCACCATACTATCTTGATTAATTTCTATGGCTACACCATTTTTAAGGGTTTTTATCGTTCATGGAGCAATATTCAAATTCCGGTTAACTTCAAAACCAAAATAATACATTGGAAAATGGTATGTGCGCAAGTTTAAAATGAGTTTTTTTTTTTTTTCCGCCACGGTACGAAGCATTCACCCTAAAACCTCTTAGGCGCTTTTCAAACTGGGCGATGGCGACGCGGATTTTTAATGGATGAGATAGCATAATAACAACAGCCGTTCACTGCCATCCATGACAAACCCTCAACGAGACCCAGTCTCGTCCAAGTGTGTCACAGATGTGACAACCACACACCTCCAAATCACGAAACCTCATCCCAACGTGTCAATCAAGTGCAAATTGCTAAATAAATTCCCTATTACAAAATAACCATGATCGAGTAGAAGGAGAGGAACCTCCAAATGCCCATGGGACCTTATGACGTATGTATGGATGAAATGGATGGATGGATGGATGGACTTACGTCATTGTCGCTGGTCCCGCACACGGAGCAGCACTTGCACTCGATGCACTGCCAGCGGTACTTGCGCACCGACACAATCATGTTCTTTGTGAACTGCAGGCACGTCGGGTGCCCTGTGGGACACACACAACCACAGATTAAACATGTTAATTAATAAAAGATAAAACATTAAAAGATTGATTTGTTATATCCGACGCTTGTAAGACTTCTGTAACGATACAATAAATATTGTGTAATATTTATTATTAATTTTTAAATTGTATTGGAAAATTTATTGCTATGTACTGGTAGGAGATTCAGTTCATACCAAACTTTTGCAATTAGTGTTTTAACGTTTAAAAGTATTTAAAGAATAAATGAGATGTACTATGTTGTGAGATGTAGTGATGTTGTGATGTTATATACATTATATTTGTTGTTATATATTATATATTTTGTTATGTTATACTTCATATTGGTAAAAATGTTTTTTTACCCAGGTGATTAAGATTTACAAGCGTCGAATATTTCACAACTGTAAGGCACATAATTCTTACCTTCGAAAGTATCTCGACGTCTTCCGTTCAACAATCAATATTTATATTTTTCATTACATTTACTTTTTTTTTTTAAATATATGTAGGGGTAAATTATGTGCCGAACAATAGTGAAAAAATAAATAAACCAACAAACATTAATAACTTAAATGAAACACACGCGACATCGACGCGACGTTACAGATGTTACACAATCTAAGTATCAAACAATGATGTATGGAAGTGCACTTAATCATTCACTATTCTTCAGCACAAGCGGAAATGAAAATCATCTTCGCAGCTTAAACGATTTAATATTTTCAATACGAGAAATTATATCAATTAGCGATCACGTGACGTGTACAAAATTAAACAAAAAAGTAATAATAATAAAAATAGCGTTGGAAATATACGATCCTTAAACTATGACAAATGAAAACATAAATATTGGGAACAACATAATGATTCAACATACTCCCGCATCTTTGGATATCGCTATAGTATGCACTTCCGTACTAGCATTGTATGATACTTTGGACTGCTCTATATGCTATTGACTGGGCGAACTTATTGGTAAGCGTCGACTACAATGTGGCCAGCCGTGTCCGTAACGTGCGGATATTATTCATTACGGATAATGTTATTCGTATACGTTAAAATTTCGAATACGCTATTCGGATTCGGATACGGATATGACTCGGTACGAGTGCGCACACATTTTGAAATCGCGCTTACATTAAATTACAACACTCACGCTAAATTGTATTGTTCTTAAAATGAATACATCTACAAGACTACAGCATTTCGTTGCGTTAAAAACCCATAAACAGTAAAAAAATGTAACCAAAATTGTCTTTCGCTCAACTAATAAACCACGAAACTATACTTAATTAATACAAACAAAATTGCACAATCTAAGGCACCAAATGATGATTGCAACAATTTTTAAACGGCGTTTATAATTATTAAGAGCTAATTTAAGGCCCGTTAATAAACCAACTTTAAGTTTTGAGTTTGGACTTGAGTAATGAATTGAGCGGGCTCACTTATCTTATGATCTTGAGGGACAGATCACCTAACATTGATCGTGATCTTAGTTTGGTTTATTAATATGGACCTAACATTCTAATATAATAAGAGTAACTAGAGGATGATCCCTTTAATTAAGACAATCCACTTAAATAAGGGGCAGTTGCCAGACGCAACCATATGTATGTAACATTACATTACATAATGCAATGACAATTAGTTATAATAACACAGTTGACTCTCAGAAGGACATATCATATGGAGGTTAGATCTTGTTATACAAACCCATATTGTATAACATCTAAAAATCATATTGCATTTTCCTGGTAACCTACGATTAAATGTCATTGTGTTATACAATAATTGTATAATAATTATTTTATCTACACTATATAATATTAATGAAATTGTCATAGCATTAGTGTTACAAGCAAAACGTAGAACTAATTATATCTTAACGTAACATAGATAGATTTAAAATTAGAATACAACATTATAAAAACAAAAATTTAAAACAGAAAACGATAATTACTTTATAGGGAATGATAAAACTTTTATATAGTGATTTAAATCTACTAACTAAATAAGCTACTAACTAATATTAGTCATCTCAGCTTAACTAACAGATGTACACATCATTCATGGTCTGAGACTAATCTGTCATTTATTTGAGAATCTTTGGATTATACCTTAGTTTTGGACCAATATTCCATGTTGAAATATCCTATAAATATGTGTAATATCGCGTTTACATCTTTTAACACTGGTAGAGTTAAAAAATTATAAGCTACATTAGCTCAATTTGCTCATACTAAATGTATGGACTCTGCAAACTAGAGTGAACGTAAAACGGACTCACGATGTTCTTCTGGCTACCTGTATCGTGCAGTCATTCAGCCTTTTCACATAATAATTTAAATTTGGAAGGCACTCAATAAGCTCTTAAGTCCAAAACAGGATACAGTTCTACATCAATGGGATATACTTCATACATATCGAAACATACAACTACACCTTGGATGGCATACAAACAAACACAACACAACAATTTTGTATGTCACTGGCCAGTTTTTAAATAAATTTCGAACAACTTTTGGCGCCAAAAAGGTATACAGCTCTGCGCATAGAAAGGACAGCGTAAAACAATCTGCGCAGAACTTCAGGAAACAATATTAATTTTAGCTGTATTTTTAACCATGATTAAAACAATGAAAATTAAATGCTATTCGAGATTTTCTGCACGTCAGTATATAACTACCGACTCTAAAATTTTGTAAAATCAAATCACTCTTCACTTTGTTCAAATTAGATTTAGAGAATTCAATTCTTACATATACACCTTCATACACAGAATACAGAAGTCGTGACTGTGAAAGCGAAAATATTATTAAATCTGGAAAAGCAGTGTCCATTTTGTTCAAGGTAAATGAGATCAAAATGATGTTTTTTTTGGTAATTATTTACCCAGTTATTTAGATGCATAGTATTTGTCAATATGTATATTTTTGTCAAGTAATGGGCTCATGACGGCATAATAGTAAATCCTATTGTACTGTCAACGTTAACAATTTTAACTGACAATTTTTTTAGTCTTTTGTACTTCAAAATGAAAAACTACGCCACTTCAAAACCTTCCGAATAAACTATTAATAAGCAACTTCACAATGCGTGCGATTGATGACTTTGAATGAACACATTTTTTCCAAATAGTATTATAATATCGTCAGTTACATTTATACTTAAAACTAGCTTTTGTCCGCAGCTTCGCTTCGCTTCGAATAATTGTAATCAAGTTAAGAATGTCATCGCCATATTTTGTCGGGCCAGGCTGCTTTCCAATGAATATGCAAAATATCCCAAGGGAACATATTCTCGGGTTGAAAAGTCCTATGTGCTAATCCAGGTTATCGTCTACCTATGTACCATGTTTCATCCGAATCCATTGTGTAGTTCTCACGTGATTGAGTAACATACATCCAAACATACAAACTAACAAACTTTCCATTAATAATATTAGTAGGATATGAGTTGGCATATTACTACTATTATGTACTTTCACTTTTCAATATAAATTTGGATATGTACTTAGATATACAAACTTACTATTATAAAACTCTTATTAAAATAACTAAAACAGGGATAATAACGATACTTTATAATATTCAATAACATTAATATTGATAAATAATTGTATTTTTTGATACAACATTCATAGTGATTGTGTTTGACTGATAATATAACGTATCTGTCATATTTAAAGTCTTACTCTAAAGTATATGTAACGTTGAATGCTTGGCAATCACAAAATGAATGCAATTGGATACATTTTGGCATAGTAATTCATTTAACGAGATCCCGACAATTTTTCTTTGTAGTAATTTATTAAATCAATATTGCCAGTCAACTCACTAAGGGCTCGTATACACGAACGGCATGCCAAATGTTGTCGACACCAGTCGCAATTGCGGGCTGCCTCAACCGTCTCGACTGTATGGGAGCCTGTAATGGGTACAGCCCTAAAGGGCCTGCTCGCACTCATAATACCATACCCTTTAACAGTGTTACAGTCAAAACTCATAACCGGTCAAAACCACTTTTGACTGCAAAAATATTGGGCATGATTTTCGCAGTCAAATGTGGTTTTAACCGGTTATGAGTTTTGATATTGCAAAATATTCAACCCATAGTTGTAAATACAATATTTATTAACTCATTGCATTAACATGCAATATACTACAATATACCGTTGAAGGCCATCTACATACAGATTTAAGAGCCCTTGTGCAACTCGTGTATAAGAGCCCTTACGATTGTATGTTGTTGTCACCGAAGAGTGCGACGGGCTACTTTTGTTAGAGCGAGATGCCGACTAATGTAAGCTTCTCTACATAACAATCAGACATGATGGCTGAACATTGTTTATTACATTCGTTACAAGTACCTCCGCGATTCAGTTTGCGACAGTTGACTAGATAAACTAGGATACATTGTGTGAATTTTGACTAACTTATAAAATGTTAGATATAAAGATGCTATGATAGGAAAATATTAAAAAGATACTTCTTAGAGGATGATGGATGAAGCATTGGATAAAACTGTAATTCAAGCATGAAGATGTTAAAGACTGTATAATATTGTTATATACTGTATAACTGTTGATAAAGACTGTATAATATAAAGTAATGAACGGAAAAAGATTGTTAATGTCAAGTCTAAAGTAGATCATTTATTTTGTGTTTTTATTATTACACAATAAGTGATCATCGTCAAATTCGTGTTTGTTTGTTTATTGTATGTTGTTGACAACTGCAACCAAATTTTTTTACAACATATTTCGATTTTAAATCTTCAAAATCAAATAGATACTACATCTACGCAATATGTATATCGACTTATGCACAAGGCACACACTTCCGTTAAGGAAGACATCTTGGCACAAAAAATTCAATTTCAACATTTAAAACATGATACTTTTACACGCACAGGGGGAAAATAATATAATTTGGCAAATATCATTTTAAATATAGCCTACACTTAAATATGCCTCGGAAGATTCATGAATCTTCCGAAACACTGTACTGATATTTTGTGTACATTCATTATTAGTATTGCATTGGGTTCAACTAAACTTTTTAAGATTTCATTTATGACAGACGTATGTTAAAATCGTATGATATTAATTTAGGTATAAAATGCTAACTATCAGAATCTATTGTGTGAATCCATGAAGGGAAATTAAAAAATAAACACTACATACGAAAGCATTATGAAAATTATATAAGATTTATAATATTATAAAATACTCGTACGCGTGTCAAAATTAACATTAAGTTAATTTTGATTTTAAATTTTTCTTAATCAAACATAACTTATCAAACGCCACAATTAAGTATTAAAATGGCAACATTGACATCACAATACTTTGCATGAACCATTGTTAAATATCATTGTTCTCTTGAATATGATATAATAATATGCATTTAGAATCATATATTTTAAATGTAAATATTTTCTTATATAATTTATTCAAAGAATAACCCATAAAATTGTCAATTGAAAACGAGAATTGGTAAACAAATATAGATTTAAAAAAAATTAACATGTTCCTAAAATGACGAATAATTTTCAATACACGCTGTATAAATTTACTATAGTATAATTAATATGATTAATATTTGGTTTATAAAATTTTATATTAATATTTAAGCTTTCTAACCTAGATAAAACAACAATGGAATGTATGTACCATGCGGTAGATAATTTTATAAGCAATCACACGAGACGCGAGACACCAGGCAGACAGACAAATCTTTGGTAGTAAAACTAGGTTGTACCTTGATTAAAAGCTACAAATCGAAATACCATACATATCTCCATACTTTCGAAACATATTCTGAACACACTGTATAGGAAAAATACTCATGAATATCAATCAAAGTAATCCCTCTAAATAAGCTCCCTTTATCAATAAAAAGGTGATAATTTCGGATTATTGAACGTTAATTCACAATGTAATCTTTATATTATTTAATTGCTTTAGGATGGTGTATTGTATCACTTTTGAGAAACCACATGATTTTCCACCACATACTTTCATGATACTGATTGTGTGACAACCCTCAGGAGTGTCGTCTGTGTGAATTTGTCTGTGGCACAAGTATAGAATTTTCAAAGAATAATTTGACGTTAACAAATTATTGTGAGTGCAGGCAAACACAAAAACTGTAAGCATTGTTATATATGATCGCAAAGTTGGAAAAGGTGTGCCATTTTCTAAAATACCCTATAATTTTCATATCACAATTAGATACTTAAGTACTACTACATGATGTAAATAGTAATTTTGCAGACCAATAAATTTTGTAACTATCACAATATTTTGTTAATCCGTAGTTAACATTTTCATTTTTACGAATATTCTCAATAATTGCAAGTCCTACTCCCAAGTGTGTCCTGGAACCTTGATCTCCACGCATGATTACCATACCGTGTAGGAATACAGCGTCTCATCGCTACATTACAAAATCAGACTAAGCTGTCTGTCCGGAACAAGTCAAGGAGCAGGGAATACTCCTTGATTTATTCTGGTAAGAGATTATAGATATTTATGTACGTTACAATACGAATTAATCTTTTGCCAAATTCTTTGTAACCATCACTTTACTTTGGTACTGGCAAATTTTAAACAGATCTTTAACATTCACTCAATATACATACATTCATACATCATACATCATCCATCCTATTTCCAACGCACATCCCTTGCCGATCACACGCGATTGCCACTCATTACCGTCACCTCGACGTCCAACACTGACTCTTGGGGCTATGACGTGACATACTCCCCGCACCCGAAATCCCTTGAAAGCTTAGTCCGATTCGCAAACGAGACGAGTATCTAATTTCGATACTTAAGTACGTTACAATACGAATGCATCTTCTGCCAAACAAAGTTTTGTATCACGACACTTTGGTATTAAACCGATCATTAAACATTCACTCTTTCCATCAACACATTCATCCCTAGTGTCTCGTTCACGCGTGATTGCCATTCACCACCGTCACCTCTAAGTCCAGCGCGGGACTCTGACGCGACGGCGGCGACATAGCATACTCCCCGTACCCGCAATCCCTCAACAGCTTAGTCCGATTCGCGAACGAGACGAGTATCTAATTTCGATACTTAAGTACGTTACAATACGAATTTTTTTTGTAACTATCACGACACTTTTGTATTAAACCCACCATTAAACATTCACTCTTTACATCTCAACACATTCATCCCTAGCGTCTCGTTCACGCGTGATTGCCATTCACCACCGTCACTTCTAAGTCCAGCGCGGGACTCTGACGCGACGGCGGCGACATAGCATACTCCCCGTACCCGCAATCCCTCAACAGCTTAGTCCGATTCGCGAACGAGACGAGTATCTAATTTCGATACTTAAGTACGTTACAATGCGAATAAATCTTCTGTCGAATAAAAGTTTTGTATCACGTTACTTTGGTATTAAACCGATCTTTAGCATTCACTCTTTACATTCATTTCTATAACGCCCATCCCTAGCGTCTCGTTCACGCGTGATTGCCATTCACCACCGTCACCTCTAAGTCCAGCGCGGGACTCTGACGCGACGGCGGCGACATAGCATACTCCCCGTACCCGCAATCCCTCAACAGCTTAGTCTGACTCGCGAACGTGTCGAACGCGTCAGCCGAGAAGGTCATCGAGGATATCTCCAGCACTCCGTTCAAGTTGTGCCGGTGGGCCTCGCAGACGCGGTTCCGCTGGTGGTAGCAGGGCTGCGCGGCGCGCGGCGGCCGCCCGCGGCGCTTACCTGATCGTCCGCAGTCCGAGCAGCTCACCAGCTTCTCGGGCGTGCCGGTCTTCTTGTTCTCGCGGTCGTCGCCCAGGCAGAAGTCGCAGTAGGGCGACGGGGACGCCTGCGGTTACACACACAAGTTATTCGACGAAAAGACGACAGTTCATTTGGTCTTCAAAGTCAAAGTCAAATAATTTATTTCGCTATGAGGTGATTAGACACGCTTAACGAAAGTCTAGGTACCTAACTAAAAACTACTTAAACTACTAACTGATCTATATAAGGCAAAGGATTAGCTATTGATTATTGAATGAAAAGCTAATCCTACACAGGTGTCTAACTTGCCTTAAGATAAATTTACAATAATTACCTACCACTAAGCTAAGCTCTAAGTCACGATAGACTATCTATATGGTCATCGGCTTTAGGAAGAATTTCAGAATGACATATTCATAATAAAACAACATTTTAGTACCAAATTGAACCTTATTGCCAAGGTTTTTGAGCTTGATTTAAACGCAAGCCTGAGGGCCTAGACAAGTGGCAAAACGCTAGTAGAATAGAAATAGAATAGATTAACAAATGTATGGGATTGACATTCGCTTACGACTAATTAGTCGATAGCGAATGTCAATCCCATACATGTGTTAATCTATTCTACTAGCGTTTTTGCGTTCCTTTAGCAACCGTACGCGATAATGTCGCCACCGCGTTTCAGAAACCTTGACAGCGCCATCTGTTACCGCGACGCGGAACTAATGTCATAAGTAAGCCGGGTTTACGCCTAAACAACTGAACCTGTTCTGAACCCATTCTGAATATATTTGACCCTGAATTATCAATAAGGATTTACACAGATGTATCAAAGGAGTTTACGCCTAAAAAGTATGTTCTGAACCTATTCTGAATATATTTGACCCCTAATCAAAGGAGTTATTCCAATTATTATATTATTATTAATTACTTCCCACAGCTGTGTCTGTGGGGGAGACCCTTGCCCAGCAGTGGAACTTCTATGGGTAGCAGCGATCAAAGGAGTGGGAGTGGGGGTGGGAGCGGTGCTATGCTGCAAGCAACGTCGATGTCGTCGTCACCTCACGATGGAACCACACTAACCTTGACCTCGGGCTCCTTGAGGTCGGCGGCGCAGGAGGGCGTGACGACGGGCGGCGCGGGCGGCGCGGACGGCGGCACGAGCGGCGCGTGCGCTGAGTCCGACGACGACGTGTCCGCGGACGCCGGTCGCGGGGGCGGCGACGAGCGGCGCGCGGTCGACGGCGTTGCCCCTGCGGCTGGGGGTATTTAAGAAATCTATATATATAAAAGGAGAAGGTGACTGACTGACTGACTGACTGACTGACTGAATGACATATCAACGCAGGGCCTAAACTATAAGGGCTAGAAACTTGAAATTTTGTACAGGGGTTCCTTTTATAGCGTAGGGGAGCACTAAGAAAGGATTTTTGAAAATTCACCCCCTATGGGGGTAAAACGGGGGTGCAAAGTTAGTATGAAACTTTGCCGTTTTTGAAGTTAGTGAATGTCTAATTCCACGCGAGCGAAGCTGCGGGCGTCCACTAGTTGTTAATTAAAAAGGTAACAATGTTTGACAACTCCGTGGCGCGGTGGTGAGTTACCCAGACTGCCAAACCGAGGGTTCCGGGGTCAAATTCCGGTCCAGGCAGATATTTATTACGCAGATAAATATTTCTACTCGGGTCATGGTGTTCAGGCAACGCACCTGCCCTCTGGTGTCAATCACTTACCTTCAGGTGACCTTTTTGTCCGTTTGTATTTTATTAAAAAAGACTGGCCTACGAGGGCGACTGTCACGTTAAGCTCCATAGCTATGCGCGCCCGTAGTGGGCGTAGCTTTGTGCGTGCAAGGTCGCATTTCAAATGCGTGCATGCATTAATTTGTGTCACTAACCTGCTGCTGCGGCGGCGGCGGCGGCGGCGGCGGCGGCGGCGGCGGCGGCGCCCGACGGATTGTTCAGAAACGTCACGTAGCTGTCCTGGTACTCGGTGGCGGGCTGCGGCGGCGGCGCGGGCGGCGAGTGCGCGGCGCGGCTGTCGCGCGAGTCCCCGTCGCTGCACGCGGCGACGCTGGCGGGCGCGCCCGCGGCGCCGGCCGCGCCCGCCGCGGGCGGGTCCTTGTGCGTGTGCGTGTAGTGGTACGTCAGGCCCGGACGCGTCTTGTACTTTGCGCCGCACACTGGATCGATACGAAGATTTTTAAGGAAATCGTTATGTGGATTAATCTATTTAAGGCCGCGTTCCATAGATTAGGAGCTGGGCGAAGCGGAGCGATATTTTGTAACCTCAGCTCGCCCAGTTCCGCCTCTGTGGAAATTCACCCTTAAGATGAGCTAGACTTCAATTTGTCACTTCGTAACAATGTTATGATTCCTTTAATATTTTAATATGTCTGACAATGTCTGTATGTGGATTTTATTCCCTATAAAATATAGTCTTACTTTGATCTCATTTTAATTTTGTGTTACGTTGAGACAAATTCAATTGTTTATTCTTTTCAACTCATCTGATTGGATGAAAGCAAATATAATTATCGTTTTCAATTTGAATTATTATTTCTTACAATGTAAATTAATACAACATTTTTGCATCCAAATAGAAGAGAGCGAAGTGAAATACAATAAGGTATGTGGTTCAAGTTTGATTAACTTCTATTCAACAGAACCAAACACCTTAGGAAAGGTACAACGCAATAAACAAATTCTAAAGCTTTACTCACCATCCGTGGTGCCTCCGCCTTACGCCTCCGTTAGAACAATTTTTTTGTTACTCGCAAATTTTATCATACTTTTATAAGGAGTTTTGGAGGTAGGGAGGCCTACGTAGGGAGGCCTACGTCATCAGAACAGAGCATAGAAGAGGCACCACGACGGCAACAACAGTAAATGATAGCGCAGCCTTCCAAAAAATTATCCGTCATCAATCAATACCTTTGTTAGAAAGAAACCAACACATACGAACGCTTTTATATGAACCCTTACATAGTATGTACCAGGTTACCAGGACTAGTAAGGTGTCTACAAAGTTTCCATTGTTCTCGATAGATCCTAACTGCCATATAAGTCAAAGAAAAATTGACACTTATTCTTTACGTGTTAAGGTTGGTATTCAAGTGTGAAGCGTTCGCATGTATCGTTATAAACTGACGGCCCGTCGTGATTGTCTATGTTCTATTCCAGAAGACGCAGCCTCCGAGGGGTTCGTTTGATTGATGACTTCAAATCATTGGATCTGCCCTCTGTAAGACATTCGTATCCGATAAAGCTGGGACAAGTAGACAACTGTTTAACACACATATTCAAATAACTTAAATATAAGGCAGATTGCACACACATTTTAATTATACATATCGTTGATTACTTTTACAAGGACCTTTTTATGAAATTCAGTTGTAAATACTACATTATAAGTTTCATTTGCACATTAAATTTTTATCTTTCATTTTTACGTTTCAATTATTATCTTGTGTAGATTATACATACATTAAAAAAAAATGAAGTTTGTACCAATAAAACATAGATTAAATTTTTATGCCGTTTCAATTATTATCTTGTGAAGATTATAAATAAAATAAATAAAATTTTTTTTTATTAAGTTTGTACCAATAAAACATAGATTAACTTATTACAATATTTATATCTCACTTATCTTTCAAACGTGACCAAATTTGACAGTTGTCTGCTTGCGACCAGATAGTTGAAAATATGGTTACCACTGGCATTTTTAGAAACCAATATAACGGGTCTACCACCTGACACAATAAACATGCTAAAAAACTGACAAAACTCGAGATCCAAACGTTGAGAGTCCAATCAAAACTGTACGCGCAAAAAAGAACAAATTTTACATTTTGATATTTTTATTTCTTAATTAACATAAATATTTTTGTATAAATTCATAACAATCTTTGGGTGCTATTAATAGTTTAGGTCTGACGGCAGATTTCCTAGCGAGAGCTTGCCACGATATGCCACTTGTGGGCTAACCATTCCACATTTGAATTTATCCGTTTTAGACCCGATTTCACCAACACTGAACTTACACTAGAGTTAGCTATCCCAGTATAACTTTACTCTGTCGATTTATTCGATGGTTAACTTCAATTTCGTTTCACCACGTTATTCTATAGATATCTTACTCTCGCATAGTTACTATGTGACGTTGAACTTATGAATTGAATGTATGCGTAATGTACCCAAGTAAAATAGACAGTTTGACTTATACTTGCACAATAGCGCGGTGTATTCTTTTATTTGTTCGGATAATACGTTAACTTGACAGTTGAGATGACAGTGACCCCGTGCGCGCTCAATGAGACACTACTAATCTACGAATAGCAGCTTACTCGGCCGAAATAAGCGGTGTATGATTTTACTCTAGTATAGCGATTTTATCCCCAGGTTAAATGTTGGTGAATCGTAAAATGGGCGAACTCGCGAGTAATTAACAACTTATTCTGGGAATAAGATTTATACGACGTTGGTGAAATCGGCCCTTAATTGGACAATTCGTTCAATTGAAAGACCATATTCAATATCGTATCGAAACTGCAGCGCTTTCATGCTGCTTGCTAATTCATGTAGAAATAGTATACAGGGTGCTCTGAAATGATCACCATAACTAACATTTATAGATCTACGATAGCGGTATTCTATTATTTCAAACGATAATATAATATTCAACATCCTTAAACTACGTCGTTAGGAATTTTGCCGTGAGAATATTATTAAGATCCCTAATACAACACACTGCATCTCCCTAAATACAATTAAAATTAAATAATGATTACTGTTAGCCAAAAAGGATAGTAGATTCACTAAAATATCATTAAATATTATACAATGACTAAAATTTTATTTTAATTCCTTGCACAATTAATATTAAATTAAATATTATTAAAATGTTGTAAGCCCTGGTTAAATATTTGTCACAAATGATTCAAATTGCACTATTACAAAATTCATATTTTTCCACGTTTCCAAACACTTCTCCAATTATAAAGTTACTTCGCCAATTATAAAGTTACTTCGCCAATTATAAAGTTACTTCTCCAATTATGAAGTTACTTCTCCAATTATAAATTTAAACGATACAAATAACTAAAAGAGGCTTTTCAATTTGTCTAATTATTGTAATGGAAGACCAAACATATCCTCTTTATACAGACGTAATTAACAAAATGTTGAAATTTGACTAAGCCATATTACACAATACATATGTAACACACCCAAGCTGGACAGTATGCAAGCATATCAAAGTATTTATTAGCTTATTTCAAACATACATATACAAACTCCTTTTCATTACAAGAATCAAATTCCAACATTTCGTCTTCTCAACTGCTCCATCCATACATGCCAAATCTGCGCTAAAATTTTCTCTACCTACGCATAAATTGTGTGACACTTCGCGATATTCATAACAGCTTTAAAAAAATGTTTCAATAAAATTTCGTACTTGTTTAAGTTGGGTTAAAAACTTGACCAGTACATAGTATTTTTTTAAGAAAGTATGCACTTTTTACTTCACACTATTTATGACCGGCCTGACCGTGACTGAATAATTTAACTTTACACTTTTATCTGTCACTGACATAAAACTTTAGTCATTGCGAAGAGATTACAATACGAAAAACCACTATATACTATTACGAGACGCCAAATAAATAGAACTATCACAGACACATGAGTCGTACACATTCAAAACCAATCAGTGCTCGAAATTTAGTAATAGGTAATAATAATTATATTAAAAATTGTAATAGAATATATGATTAATTCATAAGATTTTTTCAAGATTAAGGAAGGGAGGTATACTTTAGAGCTACGGGTGACCAGTATACGAAATAACATACTTGGAAGTCCAAAAATACACATTTTATACATATATTTTTAATACATATTAAATAATAATAAATTAAATCTTATTCAGTTGAAGATGTATTAAAAACGAAGATAATTTGGCACAAAATATATAGTGTTCTTTCATCTCTTGAATAACATCGCCCTATTCATACATTATAGAGCAAAATTCTGCTATAAATATTTGTTATTTGTTTGATATTTCATACGTATGAAATTTTTCTTGGCCACCCGTAGTCCATCACTACAAGGATAACAGCATCGAAGTACCAGTAAATCATCACACTTTTCTTGTAAACATTTCACTAAAAACAATTTAGACAAACTAAGTATGCTTTAAGTCGGAAAAATAAATGTGATGAGTGATGATTCGGTACTAAAGCATTTCAACGCCCCAATAACTATTTAAAATAATAATTACATGTATATATACTAACGCTAACCTACACAAAAAATATTATAAATAACAGTATTATAAACTAACTTTGGATTCAATGGTCAAACCAGGACATGGACCAAGAAATTTAGAATTTTTCGTAACGTTCAGTTTAAATGATTCTATATAAATATCGATGCATTCCGTTATTTTAAAATTTGAAACAGATCCAATATATGAACTAACTAGCTTTTACCCGCGGCTCCGCCCGCGTGGTCAAAGGGAATTAACAATGAGTTGTTTATCATACATGACACATTTGTATAGTGTATAATCTGTATGCGAAATTCAGAACTTGCAAATGAATGTTACTAACGCCATCTATTAACAACATCCGGAGCTTATTATCTAGCAAATAATAGCGGTAAAAAGTAGCCTACGTCACTCCCCACCCTCCTCACTATCTCCACACACAAAAACCATACCATATAATAGCTTCGTTGCGACGTGAAAGCCGAACAAACAAACAAACACACTTTCACATTTATAATATTAGTATGGATATGGATAGTATGGAAGTATGGATTGAATTTAGTACGCCAGCCATATTTGACCATCGATCCATATATGATTAAACGCTACACTGGTCCTAACAATCTATACAAATTGTGGCAGTGTCATCTTATAGCCTAGATATTATCTATTTAAATTTATAATTACTTGGTGTTTCAAACATTCCACACGGCCCCGAAAAACTTACAAGACGTATACACGACGTGACAACTTTGAACTTTAGTTATGTAATTGACAAACATCTTCTTTATCTCACCATGAAAAGAAGATATACCAAGGTGAAGAAACGCTGTAATGTTATAAAGAAAATTTGCTACTTATACCCCAATTAATTATTATATTAACTATGATATAAATGAAGCTAATCTAACCTTGTTTATCTACTAAGAATATAAAGGATATTGACTATTGAAAACGATAAAATTAAAAAAGGGTTTGATAATAGATCTTGTGATGATAGTAATATTTTGACTGACAGAATTAAGTCGTTAACCAATACCCAAGGTCACTACTAAAAGTCAAACAATATATTTTGTAAAAAAAACACCAAGTTGCCATCATTGGCATAATAAATGATCGAGAACTATATTTGCAAAAAACTAAATTTATAACATTTGCAGGATATTTCTACTCCCTTTAAAAGACCGAATAATGAAATCCGAAAAGAAAATTCAAAACTATAAAGAGGATGCGGCAGGACACTACATAACAAAACACTCATTTGGATACGAAGGTAACGCTCAAGCTTACTTGCGCGAATGCACATACATGGGTTTCAGTTTAAATGCCTCATTTCTTAGCTGATAGACCAGGAGCTTACTGAACCCTTCATGTACGATTCATCACAGCACAGAAAGAATGGCTTAGATTTTAGCTCCATATCTGTACAGTTACGAAAATCTTAGACCAAACACTTTTCTGTCATCACTGGTTATGTTTGACTATTACCAAAATATTCAATTAACAATAATAATTCAACAAATAAACACAGGTAATAAACCTTTCATCATCAATTATTATTTAATTGTTTTTAATTAAAAAATATTTATGTCCTTATTTTATTTTCTCTTTTCAAAAGATTTTATTTCTAAACGTGTTAACAAAAGTTACTGTAATATTTAGCCTCTTAACAAAAGCAAGCAATAGATTGCTGTGCATTAATTAAGATGATTCATTTTAATATGCAAAATATTAGATTTTGCTGGAGAAGGCTTCGTATCATATTTATGCAGTTAGCTCCTGTGTATTTAAGGAAAGCGAATTAATACGATATCGTTAAGACTACTTGAACTGTAAAGTAATAATAGCCATCTAAATTACGCATCAATCAGGTCTTAGAATCCGTCATTTAAATCCTATAAAATCTATCGAATAAGGTTCCTGAAAATTCCTCGAGATTCCCTTACTCACTAATAATATACACATCCATACACTAATAATATACACAACATTTAAAAGGCATATTTACGATTAACCACACCTACATCATTTGCACGGTAAACATACACTCAGAAATGGTATTGCTCGGGCGAATTATTGAATCAACTGTCTGTATCAGGCTTATATTGAATGACACAATATCAATTTTCCGAGATAACTATGTTTATATGTGTATAAATCGAATATCTTGGACCAGCAACAAAGAAAACTCTAGAAATGGTATTGCTCGGGCGAATTATTGAATCAACTGTCTGTATCAGGCTTATATTGAATGACACAATATCAATTTTCCGAGATAACTATGTATATATGTGTATAAATCGAATATCTTGGACCAGCAACAAAGAAAATTCCACCCAATTTTTCATCAGAATCGTATAAATGACTGAACGATTGATAAGATATTATTATTATTTTCATCACTATTTAGTCTACCTATGTAAATTGTGATATTATACGTAAACAATAATTCAATGGCTGCGCGCTAGCCCGCAGTGTACGCCGCGCCCGCCAGGAGCGCGTTCACTCCTGAAGATGTTCATCGTAATTGACCGAAACTAGTCGGCCCATTTCCGACTTAAATCACACGTGAGAAAGGCGGTAATTTCAATTCAACTATGAATAATACAATGGTGTGGCTAAACGGACATTTCCTTTGATGAATGCATCCAATGGCCAAAACATTAATTACTATTTACTTGGTAAGAGTAAATGCAACCCTATTCACAACAAATTATTGAACCCATCAGTTTCTTTCGAATTTAAAATAGGTTAAATTTTTTTAATTAACAAAACGGGTATACTATTTCCCATTAATATTCAATTTTAACACGATTTTGCAGTCGGTTTCCAGTTTACAAAAACAGCAATTTTGAAGCTGCAGCGTGCAGTTCTGTAGGTACGGTATAGGTCTGATCCTGTTTTATACTTACTTATAGTACTGAAACCAGTAAATGTAATGCATAGAAGTATTTAAATCGCCCACAAACGGCGCAAAAGAAAACTATAAAGTGAACTGCTGAGCGCGGCTTACGTTGGCCAAACATTGCTGACGCTGGCCAATGGCTGGCTTACGTTGGCTTAAAATTGCTGACGCTTGCCAATGGCTGGGTACATTGGCCAAACATTGCTGACGATGGCCAATGGCTGGCTTACGTTGGCATAACATTGCTGACGCTGGCCAATGGCTGGCTTACGTTGGCCAAACATTGCTGACGATGGTCAATGGCTGGCTTACGTTGGCAAAACATTGCTGATGCTGGCCTATTGCTGGCTTACGTTGGCCAAACATTGCTGACGCTGGCCAATGGCTGGCTTACGTTGGCCAATCAGGGTACAGTTGACATTAGCCGATTTAACCTTGGCTGGCGTGTCACGTATTGAGAAGCAATCAGTCAAAAGTTTGAAACAAATTTATTTCTCGTACTATTTTTGTATAACAATTTGTATGAAGAGGCAAGAGACTTTTTTGTCCATTGATTGAATCCTAACTAGGAACCTTATTAAGCCTAAAATCCCTATCTAAGGCAATATGTTCCCATGCACGTGAATCTAAACTTCTATCACAATACCATTTAAAAAAGTTAACAGCAGCTAGCATTGTAACTATTGTGTACAAAATTTACTAATATACAGTGATTTTTTATGTTTCTCATACTACATATTATATACTCCTTAAACTATAGTCTACGGATACAAAGATGCGAGGGTGATCTAGTCTTTCATTACAATCTTTAAATGAATTTCTGTCTGCATGCACCCGTACCGAGGCATTTTGTGCGGACAAAGACAGAAACTAGGGCTCTCTCTTAGGGCAGACGCTGCCTTCCGCACGGAGTGCCTCGCAGGTACTTTATATATTAAAGTTTCTTTGTTTATTTTTTTCTTTGTGTTCTGTATATAAATCGGAAATTCGATCGCTTATTTGCCTAAACTTAACTTTAATGTCTACGAAAAAATAATATGGATATGCCTTTCTGAATAAAAATAAATTAAGTCAATTTAGTCGATCTGAAGTTCTCCGGATTTATTAATTAACTAGTGGACGCCCGCAGCTTCGCTCGCGTTACGCTTCATACTAACTTTGCACCCCCGTTTTACCCCCTTAGGGGGTGAATTTTCAAATTTTTCTCGCCGTAAAAACCATCCTTGAACTTCAACGAAACATTTTAAAAAAAGAATTGGCCAAATTGGTCCAGGCGTTGTTGAGTTATGCGCTTACCAACACATTTTGCGATTCATTTTTATTATATAGATAATAGTGATTCTGTTTATTAATTATCTAATGTATAGTCACAAATCTATTAGTTCGTGACGTTGGACGACATTTTATGCATAAATAGTATTTAGCAATAATGGGATGAAAGTCATACAAATACATACCTACATCTATTCAGAAAGGCAAGTCCATATTATTCTTTCGTAGGCGATAAAAATCAGGAAGTTTAGTTAAATAAGCATCCGAATTACCGATCTATACTTACTTACCTACGACCATAATTTATTTACGTCCTCAATCCACCAACAATTAATGGAATATGTTGTCTATTAATTATAAGTTTTTATCAATTTGTATATTTATATATTTGTGTGTTATGTACCAATTCAATTCAAGTATTCATAAGTCTTCAATCCACTAATAAAACATGGATCTATGGTGTCCGACGGTAAAATTATTTAATTTCATTTCATTTAAATACATCTACTGGCTTATGTTGAGTTTGCAGTTATAGAACTCGCCACCATCTACCAACTTTATGGCCGCTCTGAAGTTGGCTTAGGTCGAGCTGCATACCGTTTCGGCGAGATGCACGATAGCGTACGATTTGCGTACTGCGCATAGAACTGCGCGTCGATAAGAGCGTATGACCTTTATTTTTTTTTATTAATCATTAACATAACATTAACATTTATTGCTTTACACATATTTTGTAACATACAATTGATACAACAAATACGTGCACCTTGTTAAGGCATTGCAAGATGAGGACCTCTTGACGGACGACGACAGGACGGAGACCTCTCCGTACGTTGTAGGGGGTGGTGCGAAAATGTCGCCAATTAGAAAATCAGTAATAAGTTAGGTTGAATCAAAACATTCGAGCGACAATATTGTGATTTCGTTCATGCTTCATAGCGAGGCGACGAATTAGAAACCTTACATTACACACTCTAACTTTAAACTAATTATCTTGTTGCCCATAAAACCTCATATACAGTTCATAGTTTTCACATTTTCTTTCATTCAATTCACATCATCCTGATTTGACATTTTCAGTACAGTGAAGTCATCATGTCTTACAACACAATACATAACGTAACATCATGCCTGAAATTCCCCAAAAGGGTAGGCAACGTTATAGGGGGTGAGCACAAATCCAGGCTACATGCTACTACTGGGAATTTAAAGTCAGAAAATCCCAGTATTACTTTCCCCCAATCCCAATCCCAATCCGGGGATTGATCCCAGGTCCTCGCGCTCAGCAGTAGCGCTTGCGACCACTAGGTCAACAAGGCAGTCAAAACAGCACAATAAAAACATTCACTTCGTACCCTACAACCACTAAAGACAACCAAGTACTGAAACAAAACCCTTAACACTAATGTGAAATCTCAGATCAACTACGCATTTTGATATAAATTAACCTAATGAAAGCGACCTAAAAGGATAGTTGAAAGTTTTTTTTTTACATTAATTCGTAAAAGCGGTCCATGACAAACATATGCTGGTATTATGACCATGTAGACCAGCCATAGTTGATAATACATTATGATTAACTTGACACAAAACTTGCTATAATTTGCATAAACATTTTCGGTCGGGCAGTTTTGTAAGAAACTATCATCAGCGTAGTTGATCCAAGACCAGTTGATAAATAACTCCTAATCCTAAAATAACTCCCAGCTAACTTGCTAGAGCCTGGTTGACATATAAACTCGTTTTATAAATAAGGCCCAGTTAATAAATAAGACTTTGTTGTGATGTAAGAATTATAAGGCCTGGGAAGTTAAGCAGTCCAGTTGACAATAGTTCCCGTTTGATAAGACCTAGTTGATAAATAAGGCCCAGTCGGTTAATAAGACTTGGTCGTGATGTAAGGCCTGACAGCTGGATTCCGGTTGACTAAAGAGCCCTTTAGATAAATAAGACCTAGTTGATAAATAAGGCCCAGTCGGTTAATAAGACTTGGTCGTGATGTAAGGCCTGATAGCTGGATTCCGGTTGACAAAAGAGCCCTTTTGATAAATAAGACCTAGTTGATAAATAAGGCCCAGTCGGTTAATAAGACTTGGTCGTGATGTAAGGCCTGACAGCTGGATTCCGGTTGACAAAAGAGCCCTTTTGATAAATAAGGCCCAGTCGAGAAGGCCCGGTGGTAAGGCTAAAGCTCGGTTGGCAGATATGGCCCGGTGGATGAGCGAGGCAGGGGCTCTAGTGGCGCCTCCTGCCAGACTTACGTTCGCATCCGTAGGGCTTCTCCGCGTCTCCGGGGACTTCGTACGGCAGCGTGCCTTGTCCGGCGCGCTTGCGCCCTCGACCCTGAAATACAATCCATACTAATATTATAAATGGGAAAGTGTGTTTGTTTGTTTGTCCGGCTTTCACGTCGCAACGAAGCTATTATATGGTATGGTTTTTGTGTGTGGAGATAGTGAGGAGGGTGGAGAGTGACGTAGGCTTCTTTTTACCGCGGTAAAACATCCCCATGGGAAGATATCGATGTTTTGTTATTTGCTAGATATTTAGTTCCGGATGTTGTTAATAGATGGCGTTAGTAAAGTATCTTTTAATCGTGGAACTGTTACTATTCATCCACCACAAATGTGTCATGTATGATAAACAACTCATTGTTAATTCCTTTTGACCACGCGGGCGGAGCCGCGGGCAAAAGCTAGTAAAATTATAATTTATTGCTGGCCATTGATTGAATCACCATTGATTGAATCACAAATTACGACAAAGAGACTGTTAAATTGTTTACTAAATAGAACAATTCTGAAAAACCAAAGCATATGGATAGGCTTGTCTGGTTGACAAGATGACAAAAGGGCTTATTTTCTACATTACATAATTATAGTTGTGTAAAACCAGATTTGGTCCCACTGCTGGGCTTCTCTAATTCACTTCTGAACTGCGCGCTTCAACTACGATCAACCCCTATTTTTCAATCGCGATTTTTATTTTTAATAATTTCCTACTTTTATTGTTTATAACGCTTTCGATTATAAGTACATCAACGAACACTTAAAGTAGATAGTTAAAAATATATAAAACCCTAAATTTTCAAGTAATAGTAGTAGTAGTAGTATTGGTGGTAGTGGTAGTGGTAGTAGTAGTCCACACACTTACATTAAGTTCTCCCAAAATATTCACGAAAAATTATTTATTTACGAGCTGACAACGTTTGCTGGGTCAGCTAGTAAATCCATACTAATATTATAAATGTGAAAGTGTGTTTGTTTGTTTGTCCGGCTTTCACGTCGCAACGAAGCTATTATATGGTATGGTTTTTGTGTGTTGAGATAGTGAGGAGGGTGGAGAGTGACGTAGGCTACTTTTTACCGCGGTAAAACATCCCCATGGGAAGATATCGATGTTTTGTTATTTGCTAGATATTTAGTTCCGGATGTTGTTAATAGATGGCGTTAGTAAAATTCATTTGCAAGTTCTGAATTTCGCTTACAAATTATACGTCATGTATGATAAACAACTGCTTATTAATTCCCTTTGACCACGCGGGCGGAGCCGCGGGTAAAAGCTAGTATATAAATAAATAATAAGTCAGTGTCTCACCGCGCGCCCCCTCTTAGCGGGCGTGTCGTCCGGCAGCGACTTGCGCGCGCGCCCGCCGCGCGAGCCCGGCCCGGTGGGCGCCACGCCGCGCCGCTTGCGCCGGTTCGCGTACGTGGTCCTTATAGTTTAGGCCCTGCGTTGATATGTCAGTCAGTCAGTCAGTCAGTCAGTCAGTCAGTCAGTCAGTCAGTCAGTCACCTTCTCCTTTTATATATATAGATAATTAGTCAGTGTCTCACCGCGCGCCCCCTCTTCGCGGGCGTGTCGTCCGGCAGCGACTTGCGCGTGCGTCCGCCGCGCGAGCCCGGCCCGGTGGGCGCCACGCCGCGCCGCTTGCGACGGTTCGCGTACGTGTCGTCGTAGTAGTCCTCGTCCGACTCCGGGTCGGGCTCCTCGCCCGTCTCCATCTCTTCTATCGCCAGCTCGTCGTAGAACCATTCCTGTATCAAAACAATTTTTTATTTTTATTTTTTTATTTAATATCTTGGACATTCTCACACACGGTCATCTGACCCCAAAGTAGGCGCGAGCCTGTGTTATGGGTGTCAGAGACTGATATACATACATATATATTTTTAAATACATACTTAAATAGATAATAATGACATCCAGACACAGAACAAATACAAGTGTTCGTCACACGAATATTTGTCCTGAGTGGGATTCGAACCCACGACCTTTGGCGCAACAGACAGGGTCACTACCGATTGCGCCAACGGGCCTGTCAAATTGTTTGTTGTTGAGCAAATTGTTTATTGAAAACTGTTGGATATCTTAGGACATTCTCAAACACGACCATCATCATAATCATCACGACCCTTTCTTTGTCCCACTGCTGGGCTTGGGTCTCCTCTCAGAATAGGAGGGATTAGGCCTTAGTCCACCACGCTGGCCAAGTGCGGATTGGCAGACTTCACATGCCTTCGAGAACATTATGAAGAACTCTCAGGCATGCCGGTTTCCTCACGATGTGTCCTTCACCGTTATAGCAAGAGACATTTAAAACACGGCCATTTACGGCATATTTGTCCTGAGTGGGATTCGAACCCACGACCCCTGGCGCAACAGGTAGGGTCACTACCGATTGCGCCAACGATTGCGATTGCGTCAATAACTCTAAAGACAATTACGAGCACACGAGCGCACTGTAGCGTCCATAGCCCAATAGCTCGCATCGATTAAATGTGATCGATACAATTAAGCAACGTCGGGCACGGTCAGTTCGTGGATGGGTGACCGCTAGTGGTAAAATATCATGCGACGCTACCGTGCTTAGGAGGGCACGTAAAGCCGTCGGCGCGGGTTGTTTTCAATGCTGGAAACAGCTGTCAAGTCTTCTCGAAGACCTTCGGGCGGCTTGAGAAAATTCGACACTGGGCTGGCCACATCCCTCCACCAATCCGCATTGGAGCATGCTCTACTAGACCTCACCCAAATTTGTCTATGGTGAAGACCCGTGCCCAGCAGTGGGACGTCTATGGGTTGCTGCAGCAAGGTCAGTGCTAAACTTGGATGCCGGTCTACCTTAGAGTCATCCTTAGCAGCAGTCTGTGAACCGTCCCTGCTGTCCTCCCCGACCAGGGCGTCTGGGATCCCCGAACTGTTCTCTCCCTCGCCCGTGTGCTCTGTCGCATCTATGGCGCTCCAGCCCCACCGCGTAGAAGACATTGTGAGGTACGGCCGACGGGCTTTGCGCCATCTGAGAACATAAGTGTATTTTGAGAATATTTTAGTTGTGTCAACCACCAATTGTGATGATTGTGACGTAGATGATTTTCTTAGCGGTGGGCTTCGGCCCCCGAGCCCCCCTTTTTTTTTGGGGGGCCTGCGGCCCCCCTTACTAGCTAACAAGATTAAAAATTATTTATTTAGATTAAATTGAGGATAAATGGATGTATTATAAAAACACTTAAGTTATAAAATATACTCGGCATTCGCAAAATGCGTTCGATTACTGATTATGTTCGAAACCCGACATTTTCTAACTAGATTTAAAACTAAAACTAAATTTTTTTATCATAAATTTTTGGTTTAAAAAAATGTGTGTGTGTGTGTGTGACACCACAGAGTAATCGATCTTTGACGATCTTTATTAGTGTGATGGCGTGTAGTCGTAGAATCGTGTTTGTGTACGAATTTGTATAGAAAATTTAATATTTTTTTTCTCCTAAACGGCGCGTCTCCGCGCTGAGATATTTTGTGAATGGACGTCTTTTAACGAGTTCTAGTTGTGAAAGAAGTACATATCCGATCTGTGGTGTTGCATATTCTAAAGCTGAGCCGATGTATGAATAGTGATAGTCAACAAACCGTTGTGAAGGATATGTGTAGACCTGGCCCTCTCTTGCGCCGGGCATGCGCTGCTTTCTGGTCATAAACAAGTTGCTGTGACTTTGTGCAACACCTGCAAATAATTGTTTGAATAAAAACCCGCTTGATACAAGTGCCTCAGCCAAAATTACCTTTTTAAGTGTATTCAGGATTAAAATCAGACAAAACAATGGATACATTAAACATTTTTTATTTCTCCTCTGATGATGCCAGAGTTATTGTTTGTTTGTTTGACACTACATTGCTCATAAAAATTAAAACGAAATTATTGAGTTAAGAGTCTGCTGTTGAAAATAAATGTTAAATAGCAAGTTGGAATAAAAACTACAGAAAAAAGTTGAGGAAAAAGGGGAGGTTCCCAAATACATACAAAACAATATTGAAGCTAACATACCGGTCTGTGTGTCAATGAATGGTATTCGCATACGCCTTTCCGCACATAGCCTCGAGTTGAACGTCGAGGAATTCTCGATGAGTTCTTTGTAACTCGAATCATTGAGAAAACTGGAAAAACATCACACATACAAACACTATGGAACCACCTCGGGACCATCAAAAACTATACATAACACATACACTCGAACATGATTTTAATTAGTAGTTAAGAAAAATTGAAATTTCCTTCGTTTTAAACACAAACCTTTCTATTTTGGCTAAATTAGATTGGATCTCCGCAGCCGCCATTTTATTACAAACATGCCGAAATGAATTTCTTTCTGTTTCCGATGCTGCTGACGCCAGATCGATGACGTCGCATGTCATCAGTACGTCACTGATTATTTCCGGGGAATGTTGCTAGCCACAAGCTTTTAAAAATTGTATCATTTTAAAAACACAACTCTGGATGCTTATAATTATTGACACGGTATAAAAATATTACGCTAATTAAAAAATCAAACAATAAACCTGTTTAATATAAGAAATATATAGTAATAAGAATTTCAAAATGTTATAAATCATAGAGCTACCATGCGGAAGTGGTATGGCAATACTAGTTCATACGTCAAGCTTGTGACTGGTCATCGCTGGACGAATCGTGGAACTGGCGCATTTTCAGTTTATTGGTGATTGGAGATCTCCAAATATTGCTCTGATTATTGGTTACTGTGTTTTAATAAGTTTAGCCGCGGCTAATATTTCTAATTTGCGATCCCAATTCATTATTTTGATAAAATAAACGAACATATTAAACGTAGTATTTCGAGGTCGGTGAGTGCAAGCAATTCAAGATGTCCGTGTGTTTTTTTGTACCTGCGTAAGTTCCTTCCTTGTTTTATTATGTCAAATTTAGAATTTACAAAATTACGGTCACTGCAGGTATTTTTATAATATTTTGATAACAATGTATCAAAGTATAGAAATGAATTAAATTCATAATTAATTTACTGTAAGTACATCATATACTTATCCCATACAATGTACACACATTGTGATACATTTAATTTCTATTATAATGTGTTTCATATTATTTGTCAGGCTTTCCAGAGAAACTTTACAAAATTATATTCATAACTGTAATTTACAGTGTCTAATGTGTGTACAAACAATGCTAAGTATTGCGAAGTATTCTTTCGTTCACAACTAAAACTTATCACAAAATGTTGTACCTACCCAACTATTATTTTTTTATAATTACAAATCCAGGTACTTAGTTTTTGTCTTCCACTAAGCCTCTGTCTCGTCAGATGATGATGACAAAAACCGACACGATATAGCTCGGCTCGTATCGTGCGGCGTATCAAGGCCGCGTATCTTCATCGCCGTCCACATAGACTATAGTCGTTTTGTGGATGGATGACTGCCACTGGCAAAATTTCTGGGCGCTACCGTGCTTCGGAGGGCACGTTAAGCCGTCGGTCCCGGTCAATGGTATAAACAATCGTTCAGCCTTGTCGAAAACCTTCAGGTGGCTTGAGAACATTCTAAACAGAGTTGGCCACTAAGCCACTAACCCTTCGACCGATCCGCGTTGGAGCAGCGTGATGGAGTATGCTCTATACCTCCAGCAGATGTGTCTATAGAGGACACCCGTGCCCAACGGTGGGACGTCTATCTATGGGTTGTAGTAATAAAGGTTAATTTGGTTCCAGCGACCAGGCCGGAGTGTCTGGAGGCCAGGAAGAGGTGGAAGGGGATTGCCTAGGGGAGGAGAATGCGGCATCTGAGGGCATTCACGACACCCTGCAGCACTTCTGGACCAAGGTCAACGATGACATGAAGAAGATTAACGCTGTGAGTGCCGTGTGTAGTTTACGTGTATAACTGTCGGCACGAAAGTTTAGCTCTGAACGAAATTCGGAGGGGATAGATGCGCATGGGGTATCAATGCGGGGGCCAAATACTGGCTGGCGAATCAGTCAAGCATACGACAACCGGTTCGCCTCTCGCAAGACGATTCTTATAACGATATTATTAAGATTAAAATTAAAAAAAAAAAACACTTTATTCTACTATTCAAGACCTTTCATTTGATATCCATATTGAGAGAGTTGTTAAAAAATATATTCCGCCATTTTGTGGCGGCGGCCATTTTGGACCAATTTCATCAAACATAGCTAAGAACACTTCCGACTAATTCACCTGTCAAACAAAAAACAAAACAAAATAAAAATCGGTTCATCCGTTCGGGAGCTACGATGCCACAGACATAATATACACACCTAGACACGTCAAACTTATAATACCCCGTCATGGACATTCTCACAAACGGCCATCTGACCCAAAGCTAGGCGCGAGCCTGTACTATGGGTGTCAGAGACTGATATGCATACATAGATATTTTTAAATACATACATATGTATATAGATTAACATCCAGACACAAAACAAACACAAGTGTTCGTCACACGAATGTTTGTTCTGAGTGGGATTCGAACCCACGCCCCCTGGCGTAACAGGCAGGATCACTACTGGTCTAAGAGCCAGTGAACGGATACCTGTATGTATTTGACCAGACTTGGGTTTTTGTACATTGAGACCCCTATACCTACCGTACATGAGATGGGGACTCACTAAGCCCAAAGTGGTGGACGCGGCCAGTGCGCAGGTAAGACAGGTATCGATTTTTGGCTATGTATAAATGCATTTGACCACGTCTGCCGTTTTGATATTTGAAAATATATTATTATTATTAATGGAAAATAACAATGGCAGACCATTATCACGCGTTTAACATTGTGGCAGACAATTTTGAAAATGTAAAAAAAATTTTTTTTTTATAATTAATTGACCAGATCTGCCATCAATAGTTATATTTTATTTATTATAGTCTTAAAAACTTATATTGATAACGGCAGACGTATACATTGCGTATAGACATCAGCAGATAACAAAATCTGAGATACTACCCGGTCAGATGTATGCATATAGCTATCTTCCTTCTTTCTCCCATGTATTACTATTGTACTCATTCTAGCCTATAGTATTTTTACTCATAGCTACTAACATTCGTCGGACGTCGATGATGGAAGATTCCAACTATTTGTCCGCAATTACAAAGCTTCAGACATCAATGAAAATTTCAGCAAAAAAGTGCAAAATTTTGACGCAACCACAATTCCACCGTGTAAGAGTGAACTTTACCAACAATTTCTGAGAGCTCATTATATTTCTATGATTTGGAAAAATGTTTACAAAAAACAACCTACTGCTTTAAACCAATTGGATTATGGTTGGATTGAGCAGGACAACAAATTAGTCTTCAATTTGCTCGAAGGAGATCAACTTCCATCTTTTTCACCGATGTTCCTGGTAAGTTGATAAAAATCAATTCTTTATCGAATATGTTCGAATCAATTTACAAATTATTTATATTTTAAAATTTACGATTAATTTTGCAGAATCCGATTCAATGGATGATGAAGACGAGTTCAATGATGATAACCACGGCTCGGATGATGATGATGATGAATGAAGATCAAAATCAATAAATATATATATACCTATATACATATATATTGTCTTAGTAATGCATGCTAGATTGTTTTTTATTTATCTAACGTTTAAATTTTGTATTCAATAAATAAATGTGAAAAATAAAATACAAATTTGAATTATTTTTTGTTCTTAGCAGTATACTTTAATATTTAAGATTTTTTCGTAACGTATCTCCTTCTTTATCGTTTAACTTTAAAAGTTTAGTATAAGTTTATACTACATGCAAAATATGAATTTCATTAAATACAGTGATTAAGTAAATTATATTAATGTAAAACTGCTATCATAATATATAGACATCTGACCGGGTAGTATCTCAGATTTTGTTATCTGCTGATGTTTATACGCAATGAATACGTCTGCCGTTATCAATATAAGTTTTTAAGACTATAATAAATAAAATATAACTATTGATGGCGGATCTGGTCAATTAATTTAAAAAAAAAAAAATTTTACATTTTCAAAATTGTCTGCCACAATGTTAAACGCGTGATAATGGTCTGCCATTGTTATTTTCCATTAATAATAATAATATATTTTCAAATATCAAAACGGCAGACGTGGTCAAATGCATTTATACATAGCCAAAAATCGATACCTGTCTTACCTGCGCACTGGCCGCGTCCACCACTTTGGGCTTAGTGAGTCCCCATCTCATGTACGGTAGGTATAGGGGTCTCAATGTACAAAAACCCAAGTCTGGTCAAATACATACAGGTATCCGTTCACTGGCTCTTAGACCATACCGTTTCCGCCAACGGGTCCGTCAATCTATCAAGTGATTGTTCTTCTACGAAATGTACAATACAATAATTTAATTAAAGAAATGTCTCCCATTTTTTCGTTAACTGCCGCTTATAATTATCCGTATCTAGAATGACGTCATGTTCTAAGAAAATGCACAGAGAAAATATTATAATATGTATAAAGTATAACTGAATGCACGGTTTTTTTGAGGACTAACTGCGCAGAAGGGACTTTGCCCTTGGGGGTTTATTCGGTAGTATGAGGTAAGGCGCGGCAGCGCGCTCAACACTGCTGGCCGGAGGTATACAAGATACAGGTATTTCGGCTCAGGATCACTGGCCTTTATCAGTGTCTTCCATACTAATTCCGCGTTTAGTCAACACTGATATTGTAATTGAAATGCACCTTGATAATAGTAATCAAAATAACTTAACGCCTTTAGAAGAAAGGATTCCACACGTCCGTGGTCCAAGCGCCCTCCCTTACTTTTCCCTCCATTTTTCATAACCCCAAAAATAACCATAACTTCTAGTGGGCGATGCGTCTTGCTTGCCACCACCGTTCGGAGGGACCGATTCGCCCACGTCCCTCCCTCTTTTCTAACGATTGTGACAGCAGGAATTACCGAATCGTACGAGTATGTATGTGGGATAGTACTTAGTTGTTTTGATTTTTATTTTTATTGAGTATGTAACGCTGGTGACAAATACATCTTTGATCTGTTGTATCTGTACCATAAAAAAGAAGTCAGAAAAAAATGAGCGATCAAGAAAAGACTGTCAAAGTTATGTTGTGTAAATTAAATTAAATAAAGTATGAAAAAAGTAAGTGTTTCGTCTCAAATTCGCCATAATCCTACAACTTTTGGGGGCTCGTCCGGGATACTTCGAAATTTGAGAAGAAACAAAGATTGAAGATTCAGGTTAGATCGCAAGTCGTATGACGAAAGATTGAAAGATTGCAAGACGCCATTTTCCGACCGACGACGTTATAGGGCTATCAAACCTTATAGTAGAAAATGTTGCAAGCTACAGAAAAATTCTACTAAAAATGGTTGTTTTTTTTAATGAATGGTAGATTTTGGACACAAAGATTTATTTTTAAAGACTGAAGACTAAATGAGTCCAAATAAGCCATCATTTTGTACGACGACTAAAAGACGTAATACGAAGAATTTAAAGCTGAATACTAGCCTATCAATTACAATGCCGCCTAAAAAAGATAGAAATGAAACTGAAGATGAAGAACAAGACTTGGACGTCCAGATTTCTTTTAAAGACTTGGAGAAGTCGATGAACATGTTTACCGGAGATGACACATATCCGATTGAGACATTTATCGATGAATTTGAAGATACTGCCCAAATTATGAAATGGTCGAAGGTTGAAAAGCTGATCTATGCCAAGAGACTCTTAGACGGAACTGCAAAGTTATTTCTACGATCTTTAGGGAGAGTAAAGGATTATGCAACTTTAAAAAAAGATCTTAAAGATGAATTTGGCCCTAAAGTTAATAGTGCAATTATACACAAGAATCTCGCTTCACGTAAGATGAAGAACAGCGAAACCTATCAACAGTATTTCCTGTCTATGAAAGAATTGGCACTTCATGGCAAGGTTGAAGACGCTGCACTGATGGAATATGTCATTGATGGCATCCGAGACTTAGAGACCAATAAAATTATTTTGTATGGTGCTACGGATATCAAGGATTTTCGCAAGAAATTAGATATCTACAGTGAATTCAAAAAAAAGGCGCAAAACAAAGCTCCTCAGTCTAGCCAATCATCTGGGCATCATCAAAATCGAAAGACGACTCATGTAAAACGATGTTACAATTGTGGCGAGTTGGACCATCAATCATCAGCTTGTCCTACGGGAATCAAATGTTTTAAATGTAACGAATTCGGCCACAAATCAACTGAATGTGCCAACAAACCAAAGAAGACGCTGAATATTCAGAATAAAAATGAAGAAGAGACAGTACCCTACAAAAAGATAAAGATCAACGGAACAGACTTCGTAACTCTAATAGACACTGGAAGCGATATTAACCTCATAACAAAATCTGAATTCGAGAAGATAAAAGAAGAAATAAAAGACTATAAAACAGAATCTACGTGTATTACGGGATTATCAGAAAATAAGGTTGACACTGAAGGAATGTTTACAGTTAATGTTCAGATAGATAACTACTACACAGATGTCAAATTTCATGTTGTGAAAGATAACGAGATACCTGTTAATATACTGATTTGAAATCCTATCCTGAGAGACTTCGAGGTTCGTTTTACCCCCGAAGGCGTCTTTATGGAAAAGATTACGCACCTTACACTCCTAATGGAAGAGAAAGACTATGAACAAAAATATGACATTGGGGATACTAAATACGCTGAAAAGATTCGTAAGATATGTGAAGAGTATGAACCTAATGAAAAGAAGAAAGAAAGTAACGTTGAGCTAAAACTAATACTTACCGATGAAGTTCCTGTTTTCCAGAATCCCCGTCGTCTGTCACCCTTAGAAATGAACGCTGTAAACAAGAAAATAATTAAGGAAAGATTTCCCTTACCATTAATAGAAGACCAGATAGATAAGTTGAAGGAAGCAAAAACGTTTACGTCCCTTGATTTGAAGAATGGATACTTTAGAAAGTTCATAAAAAATTATTCCCTGATTGCCAAACCAATGACGGATTTATTAAAGAAAGACGCAATATTCAATTTTGATGATAGATGTGAGAAAGCTTTTATAGCACTGAAAGAAATATTATGTAGTACACCAGTTCTCCGAATTTTCAATCCAGAATTAGAAACAGAGTTGCACACCGACGCCAGCGCGGATGGTTATGGAGCTGTTCTACTACAAAGAAGCCCTAAAGATAATCAGCTTCACCCCGTGCACTATATGAGCAAAAAAACGACTCCTGCTGAAAGGAAATACCATAGCTATTACCTAGAAATTTTAGCTATTGTTGCCGCTATAAAGAAGTTTCGAGTTTATCTTCTTGGTATACACTTTAAGATTATCACAGATTGCTCTGCTCTAACTATGACACTACAAAAAAAGGACTTACCTCCGCGAGTCGCTCGTTGGGCCTTGCTTCTGGAGGAATACGACTACAAAATCGAACACCGACCAGGAACGCGAATGAAGCACGCAGACGCCTTGAGTAGACACCCTGTCTGCATTATACTTACTGAAACAACTGCTCGTATAAGAAAGGCACAGAATGAAGACGACCATGTGAGACTGATTAAGAAAGTACTAGAGACTCAAAGATACCAAGATTATATGATACAGAACGAAATACTATACAAAATAAAAGATGGAAGCAAATTAATTGTTGTACCTAAAAGAATGCAGAATGAGATAATCAGTAAAAATCATGAAAAAGGACATTTTGGAATTGTTAAGACCGAAGAATTAATCAATAGAGAATATTACATTGAAAATTTAGCTGAGAAGATAAGAAAAGTCATTAATAATTGTGTTGAATGCATCCTCATATCGCACAAAAGAGGTAAAAAGGAAGGATTTCTACACCCGATAGACAAAGGTGATGTTCCACTATCGACATACCATGTGGATCACCTAGGACCGATGACTTCGACTCATAAGAATTATAAGTACATCTTTACTGTCGTAGATGCTTATACGAAATTTACATGGATCTACCCAGTTAAGACTTTGACTACCGAAGAAACGTTAGAAAAGCTAAGATTGCAACAACAAACTTTTGGATCGCCTGAAAGAATAATATCTGATCGAAATGCTGCTTTCACTTCAAACGACTTCCAAGAGTACTGTAAAAGTGAAAATATAACGCACTATACAATTACGACCGGACAACCAAGAGGAAACGGCCAAGTTGAACGCATCCACCAGATCATAATAGCCACCTTGAGCAAGCTGAGTGCTGATGAACCGACTAAATGGTATCGCCGTGTGTCGAACGTACAACGATGTTTAAATGGAACATACCAAAGAAGTATTAGAATGACACCGTTTGAGCTGCTTTTTGGAACCAAAATGAGAGACAAAGATGATGAACTTCAGAAATTAATTGAAGAGGAAGACGTACAGAACTTTCAAGATACAAGGAAAGAGCTTAGAAAGAAGGCCAAGGAGTCGATACAGAGAGTGCAAGAAGAGAATATAAAAAGTTATAATAAAAAACGAAGAGAAGCCGTGACCTATAACATTGGCGACCTAGTAGCCATAAAAAGAACACAATTCTCACAAGGAAGTAAGATTCGTCCTAATTACTTGGGTCCGTATGAAGTTGTGAAATGCAACCGTAATGAACGATATGCAGTGAAGAAGGTTGGTACCGTCGAAGGGCCGAATAATACGACTACCTCAGCTGACCTTATGAAGCCGTGGATATCGCCTAGAAGCGATTCATCTGAGGCAGATGAATAATCAGGACAGCCGTGTGGGATAGTACTTAGTTGGTTTGATTTTTATTTTTATTGAGTATGTAACGCTGGTGACAAATACATCTTTGATCTGTTGTATCTGTACCATAAAAAAGAAGTCAGAAAAAAATGAGCGATCAAGAAAAGACTGTCAAAGTTATGTTGTGTAAATTAAATTAAATAAAGTATGAAAAAAGTAAGTGTTTCGTCTCAAATTCGCCATAATCCTACATGTATGTATGTATGTATGTATGTCCTGGAATCTTGCAATCAATATTTAACCCACTTCCTCTGAAGCTATCGAGCTGAAATTTGGCACACATATTTGGTTCCGATGACAATGCACGAAAAAAAATAAAAAAAATAAAAAAATTATAGCTTTTTTTTTAAATTTAATTGTTATTATTACAGGACGACTTCAAGACCCAAGTGTTGCCGCTGGCTCGCATAAAGAAGATAATGAAGCTGGACGAGGAGGTCAAGATGATATCGGCGGAGGCCCCGGTCCTGTTCGCCAAGGCGGCCGAGATCTTCATCCACGAGCTGACGCTGCGCGCCTGGTCGCACACTGAGGACAACAAGCGGCGGACGCTGCAGGTAGCTGGTAGCTAGGGTTGCCAAAACAATTTTTTGTCTAAATATAGTATTTTTCAAAATAAACTATTACAATACACTGTACTATATACAGTATTTTAAGCAAAGAGCGAAAAAGTCAAATATATATTTAGAAAACATTTTTTTTTTATAAATGTATATTTTTGCAATTGTTAAATTTGAATGGTTTAGTCGTGTTAATAAATAGAATTCCATTTAATTGAAATATGGTATGTTTGCGTACTATATTATTTCTTCAACAGTATATAGTACGACCCTACTTGTGGCGCATAGATCCATTTGTCGTATTCATTAAGTAACCAAAGAGTTCTTTTATCGAAATTTAAAATAAGTTTTCATTGGAAATGTTTCTATCTGGCCAGTTCTAAAAATTTTCAGTGTTTATTTACATTACATTGTTTTTTTGAAATGAAATTCCTTCTAGTTTAGAAATGTGCCCGTAATGTGTAAGGAAAGAAGCTCACCCACCTAACATATGACCTAAACATAGGTACTGATTGTCACCTCTGCCAACCCCTTTTGATGTACACACTAATATTAAAGGTTGTATCATAAATGTTACAGCGCAACGACATAGCTATGGCGATATCGAAGTCAGACCAGTTCGACTTCCTCATAGACATCGTGCCGCGCCACGAGGTTAAGCCGAACAAGCCGCGCGAGGAGCCGCGGCATATCAACGTTCCTGAACCGGTATGACATCCATCCATCCACCTCCATAGGCTTTTAGCTCGCTGCGACCCATAGACGTCCCACTGCTGGGCACGGGTCTCCCCCACACACTGCTGCGGGAGGTCTAGAGCATACTCCATCACGCTGCTCCAATGCGGATTGGTGGAGGGGTTAGTGGCCAACCCAGTGTCGAATGTTCTTAAGCCACCTGAAGGTCTTGGACAAAGCTGTTTCCACCATTGAAAACAACCGGGACAGACGGCTTTCGTGCCCTCCGAAGCACGGTAGCGTCCGTGAAATTTTGCCGCTAGCGGTCACCCATCCATAAACCGACTGCGCCCGTCGTTGCTTAACTCTTTCAATCACATTGAATCGACTCGAGCCATTGGGCTATGGACGCTACGTAGGCGTGTATATCTATCTACAAGTCATGTTAAAAAATTCCACGTGCTTACCAATTAATTTTACCCCTGGTACTGTCGGTGCGACAGATTAGCTCTAAACGAAATTCGGAGGAGATAGGTGCGCACATAATACGGCGCGTCAGGCACTCTAGCCATTGTCGCCTATCGTAAAATAATGTCTTACATAGAATTCCAGCTGCTGTAAATGTTCCACAGATTTTAAATTTGTTCCCTGGTTTCCGCTTCATCGTCATCATCACAACCCTTTCTTTGTCCCACGGTTGGGCACGGGTCTCCTATCAGAATGGGAGGGATTTCCGCTTACACTTTTGTTGAGGCGTCCAAATAAAACGGCGATTGCAATTAAAACAAATTCAATTTATTATGGAGCCGAGATGCGTGCTCTTACCAAGCATTAGAAAACGCACTGCTTAAATAAAAATGTCTATATACGGCGCGAGCGCCGGCGCGCCCGCTGGGTCGAATGCGTGCGCGCGTCGACACTTTACTAAAGCGACCATCTGGGACCAACTTTGAACGACTCTTATGAGTATTGTCGCAGTTGTCATGAGCAACAGCGGATCGCTGGTGCTGCATGCTCATTTGCCATCTCATATCAGCTGTAAATGAAACATCAATTGTCCCGCCAGGTGGCGCACCAGGCGAGCTCGACGATACACAACGCACAGCCACAGTTCGTCATCCAGCCGTGCGCTCAACTTGTGCAGGTAATTATTACATTTATGTTGTCTTCAGGCGGCAACCTAAACACTTCCGACACACGGTACCTAGTACCATTTCTGCCGTGTAATAATTGTTTTTAAAGCAATTGTGGTCCGGTTGGAAAGGTGTGGATTCCGGTTACACTTCTTTAGAGGCGACCATCTTAGTCCTCAAGGGTAGCAACACGTCGAGACTCCTACTAACAAGTACTAACTGGACTATTACTAACACCAACTAACAGGACTAACTATCACTAACAGTCCCCAGTCCTCATACCTACTAACGAACTGACCAACTAATGTTCTAATTAACTCTCTCAACTACATAGTCAGGTCATAAATTCTGTCACATGTTTAATATAAAATAATTGAAACAAGTTTATTCATTATGTAATCATTTATATACCAAAATGACCTTAACAAAACATAGATTCTTATGACAATAAAGTTTATTCAAACTGACCTCCGTGATTTTGAATACAGGCCTTCAATCTGCGCGGCCAGTCGTCTATCGCAGCACGAACGAGGTCCATGTCAATATCGGCGGCTGCCTTAATCAAGGATGTCTTGAGTGACTCCAAATTGGGATGAGGCTTTGAGCACGCCTTTTCCTCCAAGTGTTGCCATATCTTGTAATCTAACGGACTCAAATCTGGACTGGACGAGGGCCAGTCTTCGTGCCGGATGAAGTCGATTTCACGCGCCGCCAGCCAGTCTTGTGTGCTCTTCGCTCTATGAGCTGGCGCCGAATCTTGTTGGAATACCCAGTGCCTGTTATTGAACATGGTATGAGAAACAGGTTCCACAAGGTTCGTCAGGACTGTATTTTGATACACAACTGCATTCGTTTTTACACCTTTCTCACAAAAATGTACCTCTGTTAAGCCCCAATAAGAAACTCCCAACCATACCATGAGCGAGGATGGAAAATGACCTCGTTGGACACGCGGAATACGGTTGCTCGCTTCTTCACTACTGTGTGCGTACACCTTATCATTTTGTTTGTTGTAGCTCTCTTCTACGGTAAAAATTTTTTCATCCGAAAAAAGAATTTCCCGATATTCTTTTCCCGCGTACCGCTTCAACAAAGTGCGGCATCTCTTCAGTCTCAGGTCCATTAGCCCCTTTTCACCGTGGTTCTGCTTAACCCCATCTGAAGGGCCAACAGTTTCTGCTTACGTATGGGATTTCTTTGAATTCGCGCCTTCACAGCTTTTATCAATGCTGGAGTCCTAACAGACCGAGGGAGACCACTTCTTAACCTATCATCTACACTAGAGTCTTCATTGTATCGTTTGATGGTACGATAAACGAATCTTTTGGTTATATTCAAATTTTTCAATATGTCAAAAATTTGAATTGGCGCGTAACCGCAAAGATGCTACGCAATAACTGCAACACGGTCTTCTTTAAGCGTCCACTCCATATTTAAAAATGAGTAAAATTCTAAAAAGCATACATTTTTATTTTCAAGAACAATTCGAAATTCGAATTCAATAAACTTTTTTATGGCCAGCATTCTAAAAGAAAAGTTTTTACTGTGTGACAATACTTATGACCTGACTATGTAATTGGACTAACTATCCCAGTCCCTAATTGAGTCTTGTTCAAAGTCAGTCACAGTTGTCATGGGCGGCAGCGGATGGGTGGTGCTGCAAGCTCGTTTGCTATCTTTTATCCATAAAAAAAAAAACATTTATAGTGAGAGTTGAGAACTAAATAGTAAAGTAAAGTTCAGTTGTAAAGATGCAGCTTAGGTAACAAGTAAAATAACCGAATGCCGGATCATGACTGTTTATTAAATACTTGAGTTGGTTAATATACTCTATACTAACACATACTACACACACTACACAGTAACTCTAATTGTATCAGGCGTTACTTTGCGTAACTCCATTATTACAAACCAATTCGGTAATTCTATTTTTGAATCGCTTGCCACTCGTAAAGCGTTCGACTGCTACTCCACCACAACCCACTTTATCCCACTGTTGGGCACGGGAACTCTCAGAATGGGATTAGGCCTTAGTCCACCACGCTGGCGAGTGCCGATTGGCAGATTTCACATGCCTTCGAGAACATAATGAAGAACTCTCGGGCATGCAGATTTCCTCACGATGTTTCCTTCACCGTTACAGCAAGTGCCATTTAATTTCTTAAATCTCACATAACGCCAAACTATGAAAATTATAAAACGTAGCAAGAGCAGTATTGAAAACGTTTAAAGAATATCGTTCATCGCCGTTCTACCTTGATTAATTGACGACGGTGACCACTTACCATCAGGTGTTATTTTTATTATGTACTTACAAAAAACCTGTATACACTCAACAAAAATAATCGTCGCGACACCACACTGTTCAATGCGAAATAGAAAGACGAAACGAAAAAAAAACTGAATTGCTTTCTATGAGAGAGAGAGAGAGAGAGACAGACAGACAGAGAAAAACGCGCACGCCGCACGGCTTACAACTATAGCAAAAAGTGTCGTTACAACTTTTGGTCTTAATTTTTTCCGTCTAGTCCCCTTTCGCAACGCGCGATAAGGAATTACATTTCATACAGTTCTCTACTCAGTTCTTGCATACAGTTCTTGCTCTAATTTCATGCAGTTCTTGCTCTAGCTGATCGTTTGTTCGCAGCAGCAACAGCAGCAGCAGCAGCCGGCGCCCGCCGCCGCGCCGGCGCCCGCGCAGCAGCCGGTTACGCTGCTGCAGCAGCTCGTCACCTCGTCGGGGGAGGTGCAGCAACTGCCCGTAAGATACTGACTGACACCGTGACACTTTCACTGTACCACTGTTGGGAGGTGGCCCGAGCCGGTAGGAATATGACGCCAGTCGGAAGGAGGATGAGTTGGATGGAGCCCGGCAGCGGATAAGAGACGACGTCGTCGCCCAATGGCAGCAGGTGGTAGAGCCTATAGGGAACCAAATAGGTTTTATATGAAAGCTAATTGGTTCCATATAGAGTTCACCCGGGGCAGTACCACCGCCCGCCACGGTACCTAGTACCATTTCTGCCGTGTAATAATTGTTTTTAAAGCAATTGTGGTCCGGTTGGAAAGGTGTGGTTTCCGGTTACTCTTCTTTAGAGGCGACCATCTTA
This sequence comes from Carterocephalus palaemon, assembly GCA_944567765.1. Classification (NCBI taxonomy): domain Eukaryota; kingdom Metazoa; phylum Arthropoda; class Insecta; order Lepidoptera; family Hesperiidae; genus Carterocephalus; species Carterocephalus palaemon. The sequence continues at coordinate 1,946,527 of OX155663.1, forward strand.
GTCCTCAAGGGTAGCAACACATCTGTGACTGACTTAGAACGAGACTCCTACTAACAAGTACTAACTGGACTATTACTAACACCAACTAACAGGACTAAAACTATCACTAACAGTCCCTAGTCCTCATACCTACTAACGAACTGACCAACTAATGTTCTAATTAACTTTCTCAACTAATTGGACTAACCATCCCAGTCCCTAATTGAGTCTTGTTCAAAGTCAGTCACAGTTGTCATGGGTGGCAGCGGATGGGTGGTGCTGCAAGCTCGTTTGCTATCCTGTATCCATAAAATAAAAATAAAAGAGGTGGGACTCCAGTGCGGACGGAAGGGAGCTGTATGCCTTTTTCCCGAACATCAGGGAACAGTTAGAGGCCACGTGGGTGGAGCCCAATTATGTGGTCTCCCAGATCCCCACCGGGCATGGTTGTTTGAATGGCAGACTGAAACTGAGGGATGAAACTGAGGAAACGGAGGGATGATACGGATGGGCGAGTGTGGTGCAGCAGTGGAGGATAGGCATCACGCGCTTTGGTGTTTCCAACATTGAAAACAACCGGGACCGACGCCTTCACGTGCCCCCCGAAGCACGGTAGGTAGCGTCCATGAAATTTTACCACTAGCGGTCACCCATCCACAAACCGACCGCGCCCGTCGTTGCTTAACTCTTTCGAAGCTGTTTTCATCCAATAGTTAATGATTGAGCGCTGTGTTCGCAGATCCACCTGACGCAGGCGCAGCTGAACATGATCCGGCTGCAGGTGCAGAACAACCCGAACCAGCCCATCATCATCCAGGCGCAGCCGCAGCAGTCGCCGCAGATTATACAGGTGCCGTGTTCATTGTTTCCTTCATCACTTATCATCTAACGCTGGAAATTAATATGTAACTTAACTATGGATACATGTATTTCCCTTCCAGAGATAGATATTTGACATATTCGTCGAGATTCGTCGGTACAAAAGTCAACTAGCCAAAGTGTTCAGAAATGTCAACTGCCAGTTTTAACATGACATCAATATCTTGACACAACGCATACTGTGGCAAAATCTATATATATAAAAGGAGAAGGTGACTGACTGACTGACTGACTGACTGACTGACTGACTGACTGACTGACTGACATATCAACGCAGGGCCTAAACTATAAGGGCTAGAAACTTGAAATTTTGCACAGGGGTTCCTTTTATAACGTAGGGGAGCACTAAGAAAGGATTTTTGAAAATTCACCCCCTAAGGGGGTAAAACGGGGGTGCAAAGTTAGTATGAAACTTTGCCGTTTTTGAAGTCAAGTCGGCAACCCGAACGCGGGCAGACGTCGTTAATGGGTCTAATTCTACGCGAGCGAAGCTGCGGGCGTCCACTAGTTAATATATAACTTAACTATGGATATATGTATTTCCCTTCCAGAGATAGATATTTGACATATTCGTCGAGATTCGTCGGTACAAAAGTCAACCAACCAAAGTGTTCAGAAAAGTCAACTGCCAGTTTTTACATGACATCAATATCTTGACACAACGCATACTGTAGCAAAATATTGTATATGTGGCATTTCAAATATAAATTTTATTATTGCAAACCGTTTTTCTGCATAAGTGAAAAAAAGTAAAAATTCTACATAGGTAGTAAAATAATCTAAAAATAATGAGATTAGTTTACTTAGTTTACTGCCGAAATGACACTTTGGCTAGTTGACTTTTGTACCGACGATATGCTCCATATAAAATGTGTCAAATAAGTATCTCAGATAGGCAAATCTATCTAGGTAATTAATTTCGACCGTTAGTCATCTTCAAAGTTTTTATTCAATGTTAAAGCAGGTGACATTTAATTTCTTAAATCGCACATAACTTCGACAAGTCATATGCAAGGATTTGAACCCGGACCGCTCGAGTGAGAGGCGAGTTCGATAAGCCTGCTGTCACCGCTTATTGGTTACCATATTTTTAATTCTTATTTATTATTCATTTTGTATTATTATATTTATTCATTTTTCATTATGGTTATTCATAATTTTGGTGTCAGGTGACGTCACAGGCGCATCAACCCCACCAGCCGCAGCAAGTGTTCCTGGCGCAAGTGGCCGGCCAGGAGGAGTCCTAGTGCACTCCACGCTACGCTCACCGCGCCGCTGTGCGCCCCGCTCGACGCCCCGCTCGACGCTCCGCTCGACGCCCCGCTCGACGCTCCGCTCGACGCTCCGCTCGACGCCCCGCTCGACGCCCCGCTCGACGCCCCGCTCGACGCTCCGCTCGACGCCCCGCTGGGCACTGAGCGTGCAAACGCCTACGTGTTTAGTGTCGCGAAATTACGTCTGCCATGTTGGCACAATGTGTCGTGACGAACCTTTCAGTGTATTTGTGGTTGGTTGGTCATAAACAACTTTAAGAGGGTGATACGTCACGATCGAAGTTTTTAGTGTTCGCAACTGGCAAGTTGACGTTAGAATATGTATGAATCCGTCACGTAGTGACGAGAATGAAACCAGATGGTGCAATGCACAAATTTGATCAGATTTTGTATGCCAATTTCAGATATCTAATTACATTATTATTGATGTTGTGTGGTAACATTACCTTTAAGAAAGTCTGAAGCGTACTCCAGTGCTTATTCAAATTCATTTATTAACGTTTTTATTAGCTTGGTATCTATGTATGTATGTAACTGAATCTGTAAACCTGAATTAAAAAAACATTTTAGTTTATATATTTTAGGTTATCTCCAAAAGCGTGTTATTTAGTTTTAAAGATGTGGTTATCATTGAATATGTTACAAGTCTCACTCAGCTAAATAGCAGTAGGATGAAAATTTTAAATTGTATAGTTTATTATAATTCTATCATAACTACTAAGGGCGGGTTGTTTCAAACGGTTGGTTATCGTAACATACGTACGTCAAAAAGTAACGATTACGAAAGATGTATAACGTTCGTTAAATATAGTTGTTTCATTGTAAAAAAAAAACGATTGTCAACGTTATTATAGTTCCCAGTAAAAAGTGACACATTTTTCCAACTAAAATGCTTGGGAGAATTTTTCTGCTATGGCAATATCGTCGAACGATATCACGAACGTCAAACGTGTTTTTATTCTGACACTGACTTACTTGAAGTATCAAGAAAGAGCGCGTTTTCACTCTCCGCACATTTGATTGAAAGTTTGAATCGAAATAAACATATTTTGAAGTTGTGTTTGTTTGTGTATTACTATAAAAATATTTGATTACGTACTGAAAAACTCAAGATATGGATACTTTTACTCCCAAGTAAGTATACAAAATAAGCTTTTATACTTTATAAAATGCTATTACTACCTATTGTTTTGAACTTCACGTGGTATTTTTTGTTGTGCAGAGAACGAGCTGTGAATATACTTCAGAAAACCAGGGAATCGGAGGAATATGTTTATCAATTGAAAGTTAAACATATGGAAGAAAAAAGAAAAGAGGAAAGGGAAATATATGAGTTAAAGAAAAAGAAACTTACTTTGGAAATAACTTTATTAGAAAATAAATTACATAATTAAATTAGTCTATCATTCAAACACTATCATCTGGCATGCACTTAAAAGTAAACCTTCACCATGTTCCCAACACCATACCAGCATAAATTATATGAACCTGTTCATTAATTTAATATTAATTAAACTTGACTTTTAGTGTTATTATAGATAAAACTATTGTTATTCACTTTCAAAATTATTTTACTAATAGAATGAATACCATTCACATTATCATCAAATCAAATGGACAAACACACTAGCCATCACATTTATCTCTCACCATGTTCCCCCAATTGGGAATCAAACTCATCCCTTAGCAGGCAGGTTCACTTCTGCTATCCAAAGAGCTTTTGAAAAAATATTAATGCAGTTCAAATAATTATGCCTTGAATAACAATACCTGTTGAAGTAATTATTAATTAAATAGCTCCTTGCAGTGGAGTCACTGTTATTACTATTTAAAATATTATATTCTTCATATATTTCTTCATTTATTGGGACAGAGTCTGGTGGTTGGGCAACATTCATTTTCCTGCATATATTGTTAGTACTCCTGTTGCAACAATTGGGTATTTGAAAAAAAAAAATATTGATTTTTTTAAATTTATTTTAATACTATGTTAATAATAATATTGATATTTAATGCAAAAAACTTAAAATAAATATTTTCCAATTAATTATAAACAATTAAAAATTGATGAAATTTGAATAAAAATCACGTGACTATAAACGCGCCATGATTGGTCACCATATTTGTGACGTCAAAATGTTATATAAAGGAGGGTGGCCATTTTGGTACCCCATGTCCAATCAAGATGAATCACGCACCGGTACCAGGTTCCATACATTTTTGTCCATCATCCTTTAAATATTTAACAATGAAAACTAACATTATGACGTCACACGCGCTCGGGTTTGTTCGGGAGTTGTCGGCGTGTCTTCGGTACTAGATTCAAAAATTATTGAATTGAATTTTTATTTTGAAATAACTTTTGAATTATTGCGAGAAAAAAAGAAAAAAAAATAGTTTTGTTATAAAACTTATATATGATCTTTTCATTTATCACATAAAAAAAAAATATTCAAATACCCAATTATGTACTGCACATTGTCCAATTTGCAACGTAATTTAGTTCCAATAATTGGAAATCTGCGTTTCCATAGACCAACCAATCTTTCTATGGAATTCCTTGTACGTATCTGGCTTTCATTATAATATTTTTCAGCTTGTGTTTGGGGATCACTTAGAGGAGTGAGCAAATATGATTTTAAGCCATAACCTGAATCTCCAAGTAGCCAGAAATCATTAAATTTTATTATTAAATTTGAGCTATTAAATATATGACTGTCATGTGCTGAGCCTGGCCATCTTGCAAGAATGTTTCTAATCAATAAAGCATCACCAACAACTTGCACATTGATAGAAAATGTCCCTTTTCTATTCCTAAAATCCTCGGCGTTTTCACCACCTTAAAATATATATTAAACAATTTAAATTGTGTATTCCTTATGTTAGAATGTAACTCTCACCTTAATAAATAAATGCATACCCACCTGGAGATAGAATTTGAATATGAGTGCAATCAATTGCACCAAATACTTTAGGAAAATTACATATTTTATAAAAATCTGTTGCTACAGCCAATCTCTCGTTATTAATCATCAGCATGTTTATACAACAAGAGCGTAATTTGGCAATAGAACGAGTCACACGACGAATGATACGGCATACTGTTGATTTATGCAAGCCTGACATGTCACCAACACATCTCATGAAAGATCCTGACCCATATATTGGAGTGGCAAGAACTTGGTCTATAGGTTTCACAGCTAAATTTCTGAAATAATTTAACTAAGAAGTAAATTATCAAAATACTTAAGTAGGTAGGTATACCTACTTTTAAATATGGTTAAATACTTACTTTTCTGTAGTAAATTTTATTTCATGTTCAATTTGACGTGTTAACAATTCAGCTACTTGCTTCGAAACACGATATCTTGCGATAAATTCCTGGTCATACCATAGATCTAGGTTATTGATACGAATTTTGAATACTTTTTTCTTTCTCACCACTGTATCATCATCAGAACTATCGAATAAAGACGAATACAAAAAAGAGTCCATAATATTAACTGTTTGACACTGCTGTTATAAAATAAAATGATGTTAACCGATGGGCAAAGCACTGGGCGTAATCGTTATTTTTTAACGTACGTTAAGGCCTCCATTTTGTGAAACAACTCTACTTTCGGTTTGACGGTAGTTAGCGCCATTTTTAACGTTAACGCGTGCGTAAAATTATGGTGAAACAACCCGCCCTAACTAATGCTTCGTGACCAACCCGAATGTTGGAAGTTCTAAGCGCGAAGCTGGCTTAAAGAGGCCTCTGAAGGCCTCTTTAAGCCAGGCTACTACAGATATAATATATATTTTGCCCCATGAAACATCTAAATTACTATATTTTTAGCAACCAGAAGGGCAGATCAAATAAAATAAAAACATGTTCAAACAAGTACCAGCTTCGGCGTCACATACACCAAATAAAATCAAATATGTAACGTACGTAAAAGAAGTGCAGGTACCGTCAACCCTTCGACGGCTGAGCAGAAAGAGAGAGATGTTGTTGGCCGCGTTTGGTTTTTTATCGGCACGGTCGGGTAGTTGACCGCTTAGTGAGGGTAGCAGCTAATAATATGTATTATAATTTCTGCATTACATTGAATCATTCAACATTCATGAATATTGTTAAGTGAAACGTGATCGTTGTGTTATTTATGTGTACGCTGAGTGTGTACGTGTCTAGTTATTAAAGTACCTAAGTTATTTTTACATATGTTTTATATTTATACCTAATCCCAATTTTAAATCTACATAAACACACTTTCAGATATTGTTAAATTGAGTTGATATACTCAGCCCAGTGGCTATCGAACTCGCCTTTAAATAGAAATAGCATAGAAATTATGTCGTGCGATCCATGCAAGCGAAACTGCTGCCCTGAATGACGTACATAAATTGAGGACGAAAACTTCACAAAATTGGGATCGGACGTCAGAAGGTAGGTTAGTCCTATCTTATAAAATGTTAATGGTGTTCCATAGAAAAACAACAATATAACAAGGTCAATAATATAAGGATAATTATACTATCTATATATATAAAAGGAGGTGACTGACTGACTGACATATCAACGCAGGGCCTAAACTATAAGTGCTAGAAACTTGAAATTTTGCACAGGGGTTCCTTTTATAACGTAGGGGAGCACTAAGAAAGGGTTTTTGAAAATTCACTCCCTAAGGGGGTAAAACGGGGGTGCAAAGTTAGTATGAACTTTGCCGTTTTTGATGTTATTCGAATTAAATTCAGTACCTATGAAGGTTTTTTATTGAGTTTCGAAAATCATTTCTTAAGGGGGTAAAAGGGAGGTGCAAAGTTAGTAGGTATAAAAGTTTTTCGTATATACCTACATTATTTCAATGAAATTTTGTATTTAGGTTATGTTACGTCTAATTCCACGCAAGCGAAGCTGCGGGCGTCCACTAGTATTATATAAGGATACTATAGTGCGTTAGTGGCTATCCACACTCTAAACTGTACCTCTTCGCCTGTCATTGACTAACTCATTTTATTTTTTGTGAATAAAATGCAATTTTAAATTAAATCTTTATTTTAAAAGCTTTTATTTAATCCTGTCCTGGAATCTTGCAATCAATATTACTAACTAATTAATCAACTTATTAAGAAAATAAAAAGAATACCCTGGTTTAAACATACATTGACAAACAAAAACTTACTCTTTTTCTGGAAAAAAAAACTTGAAAACTGTGAAACTGCACAGTTACACTAGCAATATAAACATTTATACTTAACAAAAAAAAAATGAATACCCTGGTTTATTCATACATTGGCAAACAAAAACTTACTCTTTTTTTGGAAAAAAAAAACTTAAAAACTGTGAAACTGCACAGTTACACTAGCAATATAAACATTTATACTTATCAAACGATATTAATGTTATATTCTATGTGAGATCAACAAATAGACGTGGAATTTTTTTGTAGAAAACTCCTGAAAATCCTGAACCTGCTAACAATCTATGCTGACTTATCAGTACATCGATAGATTTGGCTCCGAGATATATTTGACATGAACTCGATATAAAATGTGGCAAATATGACAAATATCAATCTCCAGTATCAATAGATGTATAGATGTCGAATGTAACGATAGATCTAGTATTTAATACCTGTTACGTTGAAGTGATTTAAAAATGCGGAATTTCGCTCGTCTAGCGGCGAGCGGTTTAAAAATATAGCTTTACAGCTTACTATGCTGACTGTGTTCAGAAAACTCAGTTTTTTTAATAGCAAAATACTGAGTTTGAAGACGATTAACATTTTGGTCATAGCACGACACTGACACTTGTAGTACGATTAACTTTTTGGTCTTGGCACGACACTAACACTAGTAGTACGATTAACTTTTTAGTCTTGACACGACACTGACAGTAGTAGTACGATTAACTTTTTGGTCTTGGCACGACACTGACAGTAGAAGTACGTTTAATTTTTGGTCTTGTCACGACACTGACGGTAGAAGTACGATTAACTTTTTGGTCTTGTCACGACACTGACGGTAGTAGTACGATTAACTTTTTAGTCTTAGCACCACATTGGCAGTAGTAGTACGATTAACTTTTTGGTCTTGGCACAACACTGACAGTAGTAGTACAATTAAATTTTTGGTCTTGGCACGACACTGACACTATCTACTACTAGGTACGTAATTGGAAGAACGAGGGATTCTCCACTCTGACCCGGCAGAGCTCCTCTGGAACCTTCCGTAGTCTCCATACACTCTACTCCCGTTGCCTTGCTTGGCTAGTCTCCGATCTTCCGTTGACAAATATATGAGTGTCGTTAAGAAGCTGCAAGAGTGCCTCCATTATTTCATCAGAACTGCAACAACAATTGTTTAGCATTAATATCAAATATAATCTAAGTCGAGCGACACTTTACTAACTTTTACTATTAATTAATAACTGGACTATTACCAACAACTTACTGGACTATCAATAAATAAAATAAAATAAATATCTTGGACATTCTCACACACGGCCATCTGACCCCAAAGTAGGCGCGAGCCTGTGTTATGGGTGTCAGAGACTGATATACATACATAGATATTTTTAAATACATACTTAAATAGATAATATTGACATCCAGTTGACATAACAGTCCCTATCCAAGTCTTCAAACCTACTAACGGACTGACCAACTAATGTTATTTACATTCTTCTAATTGGACTAACCAACTCAGTCCCTATTTGAGTCACATTGTCATGTGCGATAGTGGATGGGCGGCGATGCATGTATATTTGCTATCTTACATTAAAAAGAAATTGAATCAACCAAAATTGTTGTGTTCAACACATTCAACTATCGATCATTTATTAAAACCCTGGGGTGACGTCGTAGTCAAAATCAATACATAACAATTCTAAAAATGCTGTTAGTTATCTCTGGTCGAGTGATTTTTAGGCTGGGTTGCACTGCACACTTACAATAACAATTCTGTTAAAGTAAACGTGTCTACTCAATAAGTATATACCTTTATTTATTAAGAATTGTGATTTAATAATTGTGCATTGAATGTTGTCCCGTTTCCGGCGTTTCCCCGCAGTATCACACTACAGATGCCTCTGGAGTAAGCCAGTAATATGCTTTATTTTTCATTATGCTTGGGATGTTATTTACATTGATGTCGCCGTCCATTCTATTCTTGCACTCAAGCCGTTTGCAGAATCTTGGGCATTCTGTTTAATTATGGACAACACTTTCTTCCTTGTCGTCATCGCATTGGCAGAATGGATGGTCAGCCGGCTTATTATTATTTTATAATTTTGACGTAATAACGTCTTAAAAATCGATAAACGCCTACACGTACGTAAATTGTGACGGTGGTGTCATTTTCATGTACTATAAATAGTGCAACCGATTATTCGCTCTATTAATACGAGCGTGTGATTCATTCAATTTTAGTCTGTAACTCATGGCAATAGAGCGAATAATCGGTTGCACAAATTTTAGTACATGGAAATGACACCAGCGTTCCGAGCGTGCTTTCATTCAATTTAAGGCCTCTATTATGGCTATGTTTTGTAAAAAACGGTCTTGTCGCTCACTTATAACTCCATACCTACCACGATGCCGTCCGGCCGTATTACCAGTGACCCGAACGTACAGAATTTACGCACAGAACATGAACTTTTTAGCGTATCTCTCAAACTTGGAGCAGGATTCCCCAGGCTACTATAGAAAACCTGATTAGCATGCCACGGCGATGCAGAACCTTAGGCAATACGTTAGGAGGTCCATCTCCCAATTTTTTTTTAGTAAAAATTCTTAATTTTCTCCTCAACTTATGTTCTTTTTTATTAAACATTTTTTTGTCAGTTTCACTACAGTAAAATTTTTAAATTACCCTTCAAATCATACAACAATGTTTAAAAAAAAAAACGTGAATTTTTAAATGGGCATCATAAAATGTGCCTGAGTCTTAGAATTTGTTGATGTGTGTATTTACTAGCAGAAGAAAAAATATGGACACACACAACATGTTTGCTGTATCCATATTTCTTCTGCGTTCGAAGGTTGTTATGGTGGATTATTATGTCCAGCAGTGGACTATGTCGCTGCGACCCATAGACGTCCCACTGTTGGGCACGGGTCTCCTCTCAGAATGGGAGGGATTAGGCCTTAGTCCACCACGCTGGCCAAGTGCGGATTGGCAGACTTCACATACCTTCGAGAACGTTATGATGAACTCTCAGGCATGCAGGTTTCCTCACGATGTGTCCTTCACCGTTATAGCAAGTGACATTTAATTTCTTAAAACGCACATAACAACAACAAGTCATTGGTGCGTGCCACTGGGGTTTGAACCCGGACCGCTCGAATGAGAGGCGAGTTCGATAGCCGCTGGACTGTCACTGCTTAGTGGACTATGTACCAGTGCATATTGTCGGTCAGGCCCTCGGTGACAGCGTCCCAGGCTCGCTTCACTTCGATGAGAGCTTTGAGGAGACGTTCCCTTTCGGCTCGCTGCTCCTGAATATTCTCGATAATTTTCTGGTACCTGGTGATCAGTAATCAGTATATTTATTGTCAAATATAAGGTAAGTACATAATATAAATGAACGGTATGGAATAATATAGGTAACGAAGGAATTTAATGGTTCATACCATGGTTTGGGTAACATACAATTTTTATTACATATAAGTAGTAAAATATATAAATAACAGATATCGGTAAAGTTTCCACTAATAATCATTCAAATAAATACCTTTCGACAAAATTTTTGTTAAATCCAACAAAACTCGATTCCGGTACATCATTAGGAGTTTCTGTGTTAGTAGAATTCTGGATGCTCGCATCAGCTGAAAAGTATTAGAATTATTATTACATACGCATTAAGTATTAAATATTTGAGCTACTTCGTTATTCCGCGGCACAGAAGTTGAACAAAAATGGCGGCTGTCTACGCAGGTAGACAAGTGCTACAGCTAATGACTGCGCTCGAGGCATTTTCTAGGCACTGAATAGAACGTTCTAAAAACTAGAACTTTCGTGCACGGTTGTTTACTAAATAGAACGTTCTAAAAACTGGAACTTTCGTGCACGACTGTTTACTAAATAGAACGTTCTAAAAACTGGAACTTTCGTGCACGGTTGTTTACTAAATAGAACGTTCTAAAAACTGGAACTTTCGTGCACGATTTTTTACTAAATAGAACGTTCTAAAAACTGGAACTTTCGTGCACGATTGTTTACTAAATAGAACGTTCTAAAAACTAGATCTTTCGTGCACGATTGTTTACTAAATAGAACGTTCTAAAAACTGGCACTTACGTGCACGATTGTACTTTAGCGATTAAGCCCATGCGCGCTTGTTCGTAGTTCGTACGATTACGCGCCGTTATGTAACCGTAACCATTTCGCACTTCGATTAATGGGAGGAGTACAGTCGTGATGTTGTGTGTAATATGCAACCCATAGACGACCCACTGCTGGCTGGGCACGGGTTTCCCCCACAGGCAAATCTACCGGAGATTTAGAGCATACTCCACCACGCTGCTACAACGCGGATTGGAGAGATTAGTGGCCATCCCAGTGACGAATGTTCTCAAGCCACCCGAAGGTCTACGACAAATCTTCACGATTTTTTCACCATTGAAAACAACCGGGACCGACGGCTTAAAGTGGCCTCCGAAGCACGGTAGCGTCCATGAAATTTTACCACTAGCGGTCACCCATTCACAAACCGACCGCGCCTATCGTTGCTTAACTCTGTCGACCACATTGTGTCGACGGGAGCCATAGGGCTATGGACGCTACGCTATTTGTGTAAATTATCATATAAATGTAAACAAACCTGCATTAGCGCACTCATTTCTCTCAAACCAATCAGTAACACTTTTGGTGCTGGGACATCTCGAAGATTCAGTCCCAGTATTGTTGTTGCCATCACATCTCGAATCCTTAGCATTCCTTGATGTCGACGGCTGACACTCAACAAATGTTTTTCTTTTCGAAGCCGCGAATGGGAATGACGCCTCGCTTGCAACTGGAGTTGATATGACAGTATTTTTAAATGGTTTCATACAACGTTCCCTTTTCTGTATCGACCCTGTCTGCTCTTTGCTTGGCAAATTTTCACTTTGTAATCTCTTTTTAGAGAAAGGGAATATTGGTGATATTATTGATTTCCTTTCCGCTTTAGCAGACTTAGCTTTAGGCGTTACATTTGATCCTTCTAGATTTGTTTCATTTGCCATTACTTTATCGACATTATCTTTCAATATATTTTCAGAATCGCCGCTCGAATTAGGTTTAACGTTTGACGTTAAACTGCAAGGTATAAGTGTATTTCTGTTTTCAGGTGACTTGCTACAACCATTTTTACTCGACTGGTCATCGTTATCTTCGTTACAATCTATTGTTTTTCGCCTGTTCTTGTTGCTACTTCGTAAAGTTCTTGATACGTTAAATTCCTTCGTGTATTTTGTAAGCAAATATTTGAAAGACTGATTCATACATTCATTTTCAACTTCTCGAGGTGGTGTTTTCTCGTTGGGCGAGATGGGATTGAACGGGACTTCTTCATCGGAGTCCCCGTGGTCGATTTTGGGGGAGGGACTATTGCCACAAGTAGCTTCAGTTCTGTCCGAATTAGCTACTGTCTGTGTCTCTTTTGACATTTCCATCTCTTGCTCAGTGGTTTCAGACTTCCGTTGTACACTCTCAGTAGTTAACTTTTCCCTTACTGATTTCCTACGATTATTCTTCACAATCTTTCGATTTACAGCCGTATTATTCATTTTTGAATTATTTGGCTCACACACGTTAAACGAGCTGTTTACACGACCTCGCACTGTCCTCAGGTTAAATATTGGAGATACTAAAGATTTTTTTACCGTTTTAGTTCGCTTATCTTCAGACGTTTTATTTGTGCTGTCTGCATTCCTACTATTTGTAATGACGCTCTCGAGTTTCTCATTTAGTGTCGCAAGGTCGACATTTGATAACATTTTTGAGTCGTCGAGGTCAGACGAGCGCGAACTATTTGATTGAAGGCTTCTAATGACTTCAGAAGACATTCTATGTAAGAGTACTACGGGGGACTTTTTACCAGAAAGATTTGATTCTTGATCAGAACTTAAATAAAGGGTTGGTCGTATCTCGGTTATGTCGATATTGTGAGGACTTTGACAAAGCGAATTGTTATCCGAGAGCAAGTTATGAGTTGTGTTCACCTCAGTTTCAGGAACCCTCTTCCCTAAATATATATCTTTCCATGCCTGTACCGCATTCGTAGATGTATCAGAATCCGGATTAAGTACGCTTTCCACCACCAGGCTAGGTAAAGGACTAATTGTTCTTTCATTGTCAGCTGACCTTAACTCTAGATTAGGATTTGGCGTATCTTTGTTTCGTTTCAGAGAAAGAATTCTCTTAGTTTTTGTGTTCCTTTGTTTAATATTTTCGTTATCATCTTTAGGTTTGCAAATATCTTCAGAGATATATTCTGCTTGAGGTGTTCTCCTTAATATTGGATTGGGATCTTTATCTGAAATATCTTCTAAATCTTTTGGAAATGTTAAAGAAGTATTTAACTTATCAGACACTTCTCCTCGAATACGCTCATCGACTAGATTGCGCTCTGATGATTCTACTTCAATTGCGATATTTTTCTGACGATTTCTTGCACTCTGTCTGCGCTTTGGAATTTCGTTTGCGGAGTTATCGATCTCTTTCTTTTGTTTTCTTGTTCTAGTACGTGTCACCCGAGCTTTAGCATCTTTATTTGGGCCTTTCTTCAAAACAGACTTTTTTTCAGATTTATTTGGGTCTTTCTTTAAAACTGTCTTTTCATTTTTATTTGGGGTTTTCCTCAAGTCTGTCTTATTTACATACTCATCTTCACTGTCACTCGTGAAATTATAAACAGTATTGTCCGCAGCTGATCGTTTTTCGACCAAATTAGTTGGTTCAATGTTACTTGCATCTTTCAAACTATCAAATATTTGATTTCGTTTAAGTGTTTTGGGAGACATGATATTTTGAAAATTTTTCTTCCTTGGAGGCGATCGGGTCCTCTTACGTTCTTGTTCTAATTCTTTGTAACAAGTTGAACGGTTTGAAACTTTGGCTCTTGTTTCAGGTGTAGTAGTAGTGTTCTTCTGTGAAGTTTCAATCCCGCGAACTTCTGATTTTTCATTAGGCATATTATTTGGTGAGTAAAGCTTTCGCTTTCTCCGTAGAGTTGGTTTTGGGTCTGTATTTACAGGATTCATCTCAACATTTTCAACATTTTTTGTTACAATCTGCTTTTCAACTACACTTTCTCGCTCTGTAATAGGTGACAACGTTTTTTTTTTATTAGATCTAAGTGTTTCTGGAGGTTTCTGACATAATGACTTTCTTCTGGTAAATTTTAATTTGACATCATTTATAGTTTTTGCATTATCTTGAGAAGTTGAATTTTCATTCATTTTCTTTAGGTCAGTATCCTTATTACTGGCAGCACTAGCTTCATTCATTATACTCGTCTTTTCCTTGGTTTGAGTATTCAATTCAATAGGTACATTGTCAATGTTTTTCTCAAAGCCACAGACTATGTCACTTTCAAGTGTTTCCTGACAAACATTACCATCGGGAATACCATCAATATTAAAATCTTGTACTATATAGTCTGGTGACAAAATACGTAATTCATCACCGCTTTCAGAGCTGGTTTCGTTAATTTTTCTGGCTAGTGACGGACTTATGATAAGGTTTCCATTCCTGTTGTCTTTACAATGTTGCGAAAAGAAATCTTCAACAGCTTGAACATCGTGGATAAACCTCACTTTTTCACTTGGATAAAACTCATCAGTTTCATTATTGTCTACTACAAAAGATTCCAATACATTTATGTTGTTTTCAAACTGGCTCTTACTGGACGTTCTTAAAATTGTATGAGAGCTATCGACAGTGACATTTATTGATTTTTGAATAATTTCTATGGGTTTATTTTGCCTGCTACTTATGCCCTCCGAGTCTTTGTAGTTAGGTTTTTTAATTTTTACATTACAATGCCCACGTTTTCCAAGTTCAACTGTACTTCTTGTTTGAATTTGTTGAGTGTCACTAACTTCTGAGATGCCAGATGTCTGTGATAATTCACAGTTAGTTACAGGAGGCAGGGTTGGTAAGTCTTGATTACGCTGAAATAGGTAGAAATCAATTATTAAAATCTGAAAAACAAACCCTTTTCGAAAATAAGTGAAATTTGGCTGTTAAAGATACACCCATGAATGTTTGGGCAACTATTACAGGAAACATTCAGATTAAATATTTTTTAGATTACTTTATACATATATATTTTATTTTATTCAAACAATTTAATTATTTACTTCATAGTGCAATATTTTCAATTATTAATTGAATTAATGTTGATTATCAAACATATTTACTGTCAACTTGAAGAGAAATATAATGGTCAAATAAGATAGCGGTGACAGCCCAGTGGCTATCCAACTCGCCTCTCACTCAAGCGGTCCGGGTTCAAACCCCAGCATCACACACCAATGACTTTTCTAGTTATGTGCGATTTAAGTTATTTGCTATAATGGTGAAGGAGACATCGGAGGAAACTTGCATGCCTGTGAGTCCAGTATAATGTTCTCGAAGCCATGTGAAGTCTGTCAATCCACACTTGGCCAGTGTGGCTAAGTGATTAGGCTAAGGCCTAATCCCTCCCATTCTGAGAGGACACCCATGCCCAACAGTGGGACAAAGAAAGGGTGTGATGATGATGAAATTTCAACTACTCTGTAACCACAAGTGAAATTTGGCTGTTAAAGATACACCCATGAATGTTTGGGCAACTATTACAGGAAACATTCAGATTAAATATTTTTTAGATTACTTTATACATATATATTTTATTTTATTCAAACAATTTAATTATTTACTTCATAGTGCAATATTTTCAATTATTAATTGAATTAATGTTGATTATCAAACATATTTACTGTCAACTTGAAGAGAAATATAATGGTCAAATAAGATAGCGGTGACAGCCCAGTGGCTATCCAACTCGCCTCTCACTCAAGCGGTCCGGGTTCAAACCCCAGCATCACACACCAATGACTTTTCTAGTTATGTGCGATTTAAGTTATTTGCTATAATGGTGAAGGAGACATCGGAGGAAACTTGCATGCCTGTGAGTCCAGTATAATGTTCTCGAAGCCATGTGAAGTCTGTCAATCCACACTTGGCCAGTGTGGCTAAGTGATTAGGCTAAGGCCTAATCCCTCCCATTCTGAGAGGACACCCATGCCCAACAGTGGGACAAAGAAAGGGTGTGATGATGATGAAATTTCAACTACTCTGTAACCACAAGTACATATCTAAAATAGTTGCTAGAGAGATCTGTTACAATAAAGTTAATTTACACCTGTGCATCAAAAACATACACAGATTAATATCTGGGTGGCAATTACTAATAACTTCTACCTACATGTTATTCATTTACATCTTTATTGTAAGACCTTAAGGTACATAGTTACTCCTCCTGATTTGTGAGGAGGCTTGAGGCGTGAGGCCTTTACAGTGGGACAGTAGGAATGGTTGTACTTGATACCTGCGCAAAAGATGTTGTGGCAGCACTTGTACATTTGCTAGAACCAGCATTTTTTGACCGCACAATAAAACCTAAAAAGCATCAAAATTATTAAGAAACATGTCACAAGACTATACATTCCAGCAGTTGTAGACATGATAGAATAATTTAAAAAAATATTAAGGTATGAGCCATAAGCGTCATTTACTCTTATTTTTATATTTCCTAGATATAGACTATAGAAGATAAAAATTTTGTTTAATGACAGTGAATTTTCACTGTCTGAGGAGATAAATATTTTCATACAAAATTATTGCCAAATCTAGGAGTTTTAATTGTGTAAGGTATTATTATTAGGCATGTGTGCAACTCAGTGCATGTGTGCAGGTATTGGCAGGCAACACATGCACACATGCACTGAGTTGGTTTTAGAATACTAGAATATTTAAATAACGTCATAACAGAATGTCTTAGGTTGTGACGTACTTCTATCTGAGACACGAACTGTGGTAGACATAATGTCATTATAAACAATAATATCATAAATGTATTAATAAAGTGTAATTGTACAGTATTTCCAATATATAATAATCATGAAGTGAGTGTGTTTAAATAGCCCCTCTCCTCCAAAGTCCAGACACATCAAAAAGAACCCTCCAACACCAAAACATTGATTTAATAATTATAAATGAGGTAGACAGAATTTTGTGTTCACAAATGGCATATTTCGTTTTCATTAGAATCTATCATGGCTACGCATTGATGCGAACTAAGTAATAGGTGCACTATAATAAATAATAAATAAATAATAAATATCTTGGACATTCTCACACACGGCCGACCCCAAAGTAGGCGCGAGCCTGTGTTATGGGTGTCAGAGACTGATATACATACATAGATATTTTTAAATACATACTTAAATAGATAATATTGACATCCAGACACAGAACAAATACAAGTGTTCGTCACACGAATATTTGTCCTGAGTGGGATTCGAACCCACGACCTTTGGCGCAACAGACAGGGTCACTACCGATTGCGCCAACGGGCCTGTCAAGTCACTATGTAGGTAGGTATGACATAAAAAAAGTGACTTTTATAAAAGCGTGAAATTAAATGTATTACATTTACAAGTAGGTAAAGTATCATTGATGATTTCTAAGAATTAATTATTTATTTTTATTTTTACGTTTTTTAACATATAAAGCCCGGTCAAGTTATATTCCACTCGGTAAAACTGCAATAAACTGCAATACTGCTGTAAATATATTTATTACGTACCCGACCAAGTTTTACTTCGATAATTGTGGCGCGTTTACGTATTATACATGCGAAGTTTAATAGATATACACAATAAAGAAGCTATCCAATTTGATTTTAGTTTTTTCAATTTCACACTCACCTGAGACACCTGAGTCGCGTGTACAAACACATAGATAATATACTATTTTAAGGAAATACAAACAGAAATGGATCACAGAACTTAATACTCCATTTGTCTTTACGTCGAGGCGGCTGTCAATCGTCATCTGTCATTCAATTTAACGCAATAACGCATGGCATTTTATGTCAAATCATTCAAATTTATATTGATGTTATGGGTTAAGGTAGCCGTTCGTAAATGACGCCCGACGACGCACCGGTCACCCCACGAAATAGGTGGGTGAAAGTCGCCCTGACGTTTTAACATATTGTCAACTGTCATATATATAAAGCTTCTATTTTGACATTTGGCACTTCATATAGATAAACATTTTTAGATTTTTCAGGATAATAATATTAATTTAAGTTTTCATTCGCGCTAAACAGTGTTTCGTGTAAATATATTAATCTATCTTCATTATATTCATCGTTGAATCGAATCAAAATGGAAACAATGAATATTGTTACTCAAAATGGCCAGATAATATTACGACGATCAAGGCCGGTTGTACCTTTTGTAATCTCTTCGATAATTAAATATTGTGTTTTTGTAATTACTTTGTGTGTACAATAAAGTGTATTCTATGTATTTTAGACTAAACGGATGGATTTTAATAAAACTGTGATGATATATAACGTGGTTTGTATATATAAGTAGAAGTTGATTGGAATATTGCGAGATGAAATAGCTGCAACCATTGAGTTAAATATACTAGAGAAGCAAACTTCATCAGAATGCCTCAAATATAGCGTAACCACTTTTTAAACGCGACGACGTAGCTTTGAAATCACTAAACATTTGAATGTAAACATATATCTGTCTCACTTACACAAGTCACAATAACAATTACCGTCGCGTAGATTAGACAAAGATCGCAATATTAACATGCAATTACGGGAATCGGCGCGACAGGGTTGCCTACCCACGCGAAGTTTTACCCAATTTTTTTAAGCCATAGAAAAGTTTTAATACTAAATTAAATTAACTTTAAAATATTTGAATTACATATGTAAATAGAATTTTGATGATCTGAAATTAATGAAATCATACTCCGCTTTATAACATAAGTTTTGTATACAATTGCCTTTTAGACTCTTTTTTGTAAGTTTGAGTAAATAATTTGCTTTCGTAATACAATCTTATTTTAAAATATTTGTAAATTATGGAATCTATACTAATATTATAAAGAGGAAACATTTGTTTGTAATGTTAAAACACAAAAACTACTAGACTGTTTTCAAAAAATCTTTCACCATTAGAAAGCTGCATCTTCACGTTCTGACATAGGCTATATAATAATATTATACATTTGTGTTTTTGAATGTAGGTTTGTAATGTTTTCACACAAAAACTGCTGGACCGATTTCGATAATTCTTTCACAATTAAAAAGCTGCACCTTCACTGAGTAACATAGGCTGTATAACATTTTTTTTTAAAATAGGGATCCTTAATAAAAATGCAATAATATTACCCAAGGTGTGAAAATTACCTAAAATATTCTTTACATCGCGTGCGCTGCGAAAAATATTGATGATAGAATAAAATAATGTACTACGACTTTGCAGATCACATCATTATTTACAAAAAGTCGCGATACCATATGTCCAACTACTGTAGTTATGCCACTATAACTACTTTTTTACATTTTAAAAGTTTATAACAGTGCCGACAATAATCAAACCATTATTATTCATAACTTTGAATTAATCCATATCCCATTAAATATTATTATATTAAAGACCGTTTCAATACCTTTTAAATACTACTTAAATTATTAAAATCCGAATAACGAATAAAAATATATAACGAATTTAAAATGTCAATCTAAAGAAAATGCGTTCTCTTAGATATATTACTTAAAAGATGAATAGAATTGATGAATTGCTTCATATTAGCAACAAATGTTTACAGTTGAATTAATTAATTAAAATGTAGGATATGTAGGTACTTTTCATCTCGGTGATTTTCCACAAAAATGAAGTTCGAAGGACAAAATTCGATCGATAGTGTCTTTGAAGAGGGTGGCAACTAGGTGTAAACGAAACTATTGTTATGTCTAATTCCACGCGAGCGAAGCTGCGGGCTTCCACTAGTTTACTAATAAAAGGGAATGATCAACTAGTATTGAGGATATGTGATCTCCCGGGTGTATCGCAAATTCTTTTAATATTTTGTAGGTAGCCATTCTCTCTTTTCTCAATAATCGAATTATTTCCACCCACTTATCACGGCGTGCTGCATCTTTAGGTACACTGCAACGTTGTTATTATTAAAAATATATATATTCACTTATTCCATAATTTAAAATTCTCCCAGAATTGTGGGGATCTAAAACTAAGTTTTAAGTGGTCACACTGAACCTATATTTCAAAATTGTACAATTTATTTATTTTATTGCGTTTTTGCGTAGATGTAAACACAGAAACAATAAATTTACGTGTGGAAAGTAATTTTAATGGACTTATTAAGTTTTTGTGATCTTGAATCGCACTTTATCACTGTGCATTTGCCCATTTTGAAAATATTTTCTGTCAGTTCAACTCGGCCGGCGTCACACAGAGTACTGAACTGACGTTAGCTACGATTAAGACAGTGGCCATAATTCCAGTGACAACGCTTTGGCGCGGTGATTACTAATCTAGTGGTAACATATATATCAATGGCTGCAACACTCTTTTCTCAGAGGGGGATAAGTTTACCCTAAGAACTGTTTTTCATTCAGTTTCTAGTTTTTAGAATTATAAAGGTATATAATGGAGTGTTGTAGTTGAGGAGTTTTGATTGTTTTGAAGAATTATTTTGGCTCCATGTGCAGGCCACGTCCATGGTACCATATTGACTGAAGTTACATAGCTATGTCAAATTTTAGCTCAATTGGATGCCACCAGTGCTTAGAAGATGGATTGCAAATTGTGAATTGGAACATCATGCCATCAAAGCAAGTTACATAAAAGCTTATAAAAATCCTGTTAATGTACTAAAATGTGACTTTAATTGATGTACCTTGTGAAGAACACTTCATTGAATAAACAATAATCTGAATGAAATTGTTTCCATTTTGAAAATTGGATATTATGTACATTGTACCCCATGTACTTATTACAAACATAAAAATCACAGGGTAATTTTTTCTGCCATATATTAAATTTAAAGCTATTTATGATGTAACAAAATGAAAACCACGTTATATATCATCACAGTTTTATTAAAATCCATCCGTTTAGTCTAAAATACATAGAATACACTTTATTGTACAACACAAAGTAATTACAAAAACACCATATTGAATTATCGAAGAGATAGTACAAAAGGTACAACCGGCCTTGATCGTCGTAATATTATCTGGCCATTTTGAGTAACAATATTCATTGTTTCCATTTTGATTCGATTCAACGATGAATATAATGAAGATAGATTAATATATTTACACGAAACACTGTTTAGCGCGAATGAAAACTTAAATTAATATTATTAACCTGAAAATGTTTATCTTTAAGAAGTGCCAAATGTCAAAATAAAAGCTATAAATGACACTTGACAATATGTTAAAACGTCAGGGCGACTTTCACGTCACCCACCTATTTCGTGGGGTGACCGGTGCGTCGTCGGGCGTCATTTACGAACGGCTACTAGTGGTCGTCGAGCGATCACCCGTTGGTTTTAGAACGCGTATAATGTCATTGAGCGTCGTCGGGCGAGGTAAAAGAACGTAGCCTAGGACAAACTTCAAACTTATCCCCCTCTGAGAAAATAGTGTTGCAGCTATTTCATCTCGCAATATTCCAATCAACTTCTACATTGCTTGTGTCACTGTTGTCTTAGGTCTGGTGGAGATGAAGCATGCCCTCATCAACATACTCTTGAATATTGAGATCAGTATGGCTCAGGCTAATGTTGTGAAGGACACAACAATAGTAAAGGCACCAAAACAATTCTGACGATCTGGCGATCCATTTGGCAGCATATAACTGGTCTTCTTTTACGGATTTAGGTTCATTCTACGAAAAAAGGGTTCCACAATTCAATCGAAACGACTATTTATTGTACATAATGTAAACAAAAAATGACAATAATGTCTATTTTGTGACAAGTGACAATTATGCAATGTCGTTCGAAAACGTCGGATGACGAACGTCGCTCCACCGTCGCTCGGCTTGGTGTGAACGCCCGTCGTCGGGCGAGGTAAAAGAACGTAGCCAAGGCGGTCACTCACATGTACGCACATACGCGAACCCACATGTGTCGGACGACCTTCGCGAATGCTTATGCGAAGTTTTCGATGCATTTGAGGTTTTCCAAGCTGTCGGTTTTTTGTGTCTTCTGTTCTGCTGTCATTTGTTTCCCCTTCAATTGTTTCACTACACATATATCTGTTTCTTCAATACTAATTCTTAATTTCTTTCTATATCACCTTCTCGAACAACAATAACTTCATTACTATTAATTCCTTCAATATCACCTTCTTGAACTTCTCTCACTTCTTCACAATTATATTCATTTGATTGCTATGAATATTTGTATAAAAACAACTGGTATCCATGGTTATATCCAGGCTTTTAAATCACTGTTTTTCAATAAATTTTAATCTTTTAAAATTCTGGGCCCATAACCTGTTGGAGGGTTCTTTTTGATATGTCTGGACTTTGGAGGAGAGACTATTTAAACACTCACTTCACTGAGCAAGTAATCACTAAGTACGTACTCACTTCATAATAATATATATATTGTAAACACTGTACAATTACACTTTAATAATACGTACGTCACAACCTAAGACATTCTGTTATGACGTTATTTAAATATTCTATTATTCTAAAACCAACTCAGTGCGCGTACATGTGTTGCCTGCCAATACTAATAACTTAGGTACACAATTAAAACTCCTAGAGGAAAGGAACGCTGCCAGTATCTTCGGAACCTTGCCTAGTTATTATTTTATAATTTTTAAGGTTTTTGACGTGATAACGTCTTATAAATTGATGAACATCGACAGCGCATATGAAAAAGTTGTGCTTTTTTTGTACATTCCAGCATAAAAAGAGAAAAATATACTTAATCACAGAAAAATATTAAAAAAAAAAAATATTAAATGAGCGGTTCTCTGCAGAGAAATTATTTTCAAATAATTAATTTTACACACGACAACATTGGCGGTTCCATGGCTCCGAAATAGGGAACTGTCAAAATAAATATATAGACTTGTCTGTTGTCTGTGATTAGTTATCTGTACTGTAGAATACTTTGAAGTTTAGACCACAGACGTCAATTCTCCTTTTTTGTATGTATAAAATAATAATTAAGACGTGACGTTATCACGTAAATCTATCGTCCTTAAGTAAACCGACTTTACAGACAATCAGTATTTTTTAAATTTTAGATTAGACATGAGCGTTTTCGGTTTTTTCCTCAAACGGATGTATACCTAATAATATCCGATATGAAGTTTTCATATCGATATAGAAAACGGTTTTTAGATATCGATATCAGTAGAATGGTTTGCATACGTTAACATAATATTTAGATGCGAAAACTAACAACGAACGAACGCAAACTTACAATTTTTACTTTTTAGTACATCGATGTAGATACTTAAAGTTATTTATCAGTTTAGCTACCTAATTGTAACAACTAAAGTTCAACCTTATTACTTATTAGTGTAGGTAAATTTTGTAGAGTATCTCACTAATAACGAGTAGCCGTAGCCGCCAGTTGCCAAAATATGAACTTTAAAAACGCTATCGTATACAATAGAAACTAAACCTTATTGCTAGATTTTTAAGGTACTCGTATTTATTATTATTATGCACGCCGGTAGCTAAGTTATGCTAACTAATGCGAAGTGAACCTTAGCTGAAATAGCCTCATATTCGCTTCATCTCTTTTACACTAGTAAAAAATGCATATTTAGAAAGAGAGGTAGCGAATATGCTTCATTCATATCATTTGTGAAGTTTGCGTTTTTGCAGTTTTTAGTTTTGATTTATCATAAAGGAAAGGTTTTTTGAATCAATACAATAGTTTTCGTGATATCAGTTATGTTGGACGGTTTATCGATATGGTATGATGTGTTTGATACACATATCCGATATAAGTTACGTTAAGATATATCGAACTCATGTCTATTTTAGATTAATTGTTCTACATTCAATGTTAATTTTTTTGGTGTCATGTGTATGGTATCATGTGTATAGTATCTTAAAAATGTTGCCTGCGCCAGTACTACATTACCAACCTATCGGGTTAGTATATAATGCGGTTCAAAGTACCTACATAGTTACATCGATCTAGGCATTAACTAGTTATATGTCATTCAAAAATATAAGCACCCGGACAAAACATAGGCATAAAAGTATCATATAACTTATATAGACATGGGACATATTTAACAATAAATGTGAGAAACTACCCTAACTGCACCCATAGACGTCCCACTGCTGGGCACGGGTTTCCCCCGAAGACACTGCTGCGGGAGGTCTAAAGCATACTCCACCACGCTGCTCTAATGCGGTTTGGTGGAGACTCTAATGCGGATTGGTGGAGGCTCTAATAAGAAACTACCCTATTCACCCCATTTTACGTACCTACATCTATCTATATATATAAAAGGATAAGGTGACTGACTGACTGACTGACTGACTGACTGACTGACTGACATATCAACGCAGGGCCTAAACTATAAGGGCTAGAAACTTGAAATATGCACAGGGGTTCCTTTTATAACGTAGGGGAGCACTAATAAAGGATTTTTGAAAATTCACCCCCTAAGAGGGTAAAACGGGGGTGCAAAGTTAGTATGAAACTTTGCCGTTTTTGATTTTATTCGAATCAAATTCAGTACCTATGAAGGTTTTTTATTGAGTTTCGAGAATCATCTCTTAAGGGGGGATAAAAGGGGGTGCAAAGTTAGTAGGTACAAAAGTTTTTCGTACATACCTACATTATTTCAATGAAATTTTGTATTTAGGTTATGTTACGTCTAATTCCACGCGAGCGAAGTTGCGGGCGTTCACTAGTCCATACTAATATTATAAATGTGAAAGTGTGTTTGTTTGTTTGTTTGTTTGTTTGTTTGTCCGGCTTTCACGTCGCAACGAAGCTATTATATGGTATGGTTTTTGTGTGTGGAGATAGTGAGGAGGGTGGAGAGTGACGTAGGCTACTTTTTACCGCGGTAAAACATCCCCTTGGGAAGATATCGATGTTTTGTTATTTGCTTGATATTTAGTTCCGGATGTTGTTAACAGATGGCATTGTTAATTCCCTTTTCCACGCGGGCGGTTAGTAGTTAGCAATTTTAAAAGCTTTTAATTTTGCTTGTCTGCTTTTGAGGAACCCCATGATGATATCCATGACGTGTCCGTCTACGGCCCGCTGTTAGCCTGGCATGCACTCAGATGTGCCTAGCGAGGCCAAACTTTGTCCTTTAACGTTAGATGGCAACTACACAGTAAATTAAAACAACATCATTGTTATTGTACTTGTAGAAGGGCTTAGGACCAGCTTTCCTTATGAACCCCTGGTTTGAGGAGCCCAAAGTATACAGGGTCTGTTGTAAATACTTGATAGCCCGTTGATCGGAGGTAGCAATTTTTTTTTTTCACCTCCTACCTACGAATAAATTTTCTTACAGTTACGCAATTGACTGCCAGGTACCGACTGATTCAACTCATGCAACGACTACATGTACTCACCTCTCTTACCCCGCTTCTGCCGTACTTGCGAGGACACGGAAAATCTTGAATCTTCCTCCTATGCGGAAAAAAAAACTATTTAGAGCCTCATTGCTGCTAAAACATAGCTAACTCACTTTTGGGCTCAATTACTGAGTTCCTATGGCACCTTCCAGCTCCAGTCGGACCCTGGGTACAATCTTGCACCAAGGTAGCCAAGACGAATCATACGAGCCCAAAGTCGATGGGGTTATGTCGTTTAACTACCGAGTTCTTATGACCACCTTCTGGTTCCATCATCATATCAGCTCCGTGTCTTAATGATTTTGCATTGTCATCCGATTTACACATGCATGCAAAATTTCAGCTGAATCGGTAAACGGGAATTGGATCAAATTTAACTTGCAACATTTGATTAGCGACAAACATCGGGACAGGAAACCACAGAAATTAATCAAAGTTGTAAATGTAATTATTAAAAAAAAAGCTTTTTATAACTTTTATTTTATTTTCGTGCACTGTCATCGGAACCTAATATGTGTGCCAAATTTCAGCTCGATAGCTTCAGTGGAAGTGGGTGAAATATTGATTGCAAGATTCCAGGACATAGATGATACATACGAGTGAAGTTAATTAAAAGCTTTTTAAAATATTTTTTCTCTTTATTTTAAGAGACCTCGACATACAAATCATGAATTTCACCTGCTGTAACGCCGAAGGAAAGCATCGTGAGTACACCTGTATGTCTGAGAGATTTCCATAACGTCCGCAAAGGAATGTGAACTATGTGAAGTCTGCCAATGTGGAATGGGCCAGCGTGATAAGGATTGACAGGTGAACAGTCTTACAACTATACTTGTATTTGTTCTGTGTCTGGATGTTAATTTATCTATTTAAGTATGTATTTAAAAATATATATGTATGTATATCAGTCTGACACCCATATCACAGGCTCGCGCCTACTTTGGGGTCAGATGGCCGTGTGTGAGAATGTCCGAGATATTTATTTATTCTACTCTAAACACAAATATTGATTTGCCATAAAAAATAATTGCCCCGGGATTCGAACCCGGACGGCAGTTCACCACAAAACGATCAGTATAATACAGTAGTAGTACAACAAGTATATCTCACCGTGCCATAAATGACATCCATGCTCTGACTGGTCTCGCACACCGAAATGCTGTTGTCCACATCGAATAGACACTGAAAAAGTAAATAAGCTTGCAACGAAATACGTTTTCACCTACAAGCTATCGTTTAATTTGACATGTTTTAAGCTTTCATTTATACAATACTAGCTTTTACCCGCGGCTCCGCCCGCGTGGTCAAAGGGAATTAACAATGAGTTGTTTATCATACATGACACATTTAATTTTGTATAGTGTATAATTTGTTAGCGAAATTCAGAAATTGCAAATGAATTTTACTAACGCCATCTATTAACAACACCCGGAACTAAATATTTAGCAAATAACAAAACATCGATATCTTTCCATGGGGATGTTTTACCGCGGTAAAAAGTAGCCTACGTCACTCTCCACCCTCCTCACTATCTCCACACACAAAAACCATACCATATAATAGCTTCGTTGCGACGTGAAAGCCGGACAAACAAACAAACACACTTTCACATTTATAATATTAGTATGGAGTATGGATTTACATAAATATGCTACTTTGTAATTGTAATAAAACTATAAATGAAAATTTATAAAAGTTGTGAGTAAAAAACTCATCCGTCCTATTATAATAATTATACAGTAAGAAATGTTTTTTTTTTAAATTAAAAGTATCGAATGTTCTCAAGCCATTGGAAGTTAATTCGACAAGGATTAACGATTGTTTTTACCAACAACCGGGACCAACGGCTTAACGTCCAACAACCCTCTGAAGCACGGTAGCGCCCATGAAATTTTACCACTAGCGGTCACCCATTCACAAATCAACCGCGCCCATCGATGCTTAACTCTGTCGATCACATTGAATCGAGGCGGACCAGGACGCTATTTATTGTTCCATCCATTCATTCATCTTTTTGAGGTCCACTGCTGGACATAGGCCTCTCCTAAACGACGCCACTCCGACCGGTCCTGTGCCTTCTAAATCCAGCGGTTTCCTGTCGTCCTCTTAAGTTTGTTCTTGAAGTGAAACTTCTTTAGAATCGTTGTGATTTCAAACTCGATGAAACGAAAAAATAAGTCCATAGAGACACAAACACATAAATGTATAGGATTCAGCCGGCGAGAGAATGAGATAGAACACATTAGACGTTCTCGGTCTCCTCTTTGTGCGACTCTTTTTCAATACTTTTCAATTAGTTTTTTAATCAGGGACTTTTCAGAAGTTTCACTTCTACCGTGTGTGAGTTGCACACACGCACACTACTTTTGTTTTTATTTATTGTTCGCTGCGACTCATAGACGTCCCACTGCTGGGCACGGGTCTCTCCCACAGACACTTCTGCGGGAGGTCTAGAGCATACTCCACCACGCTGCTCCAATGCGGATTGGTGGAGGGGTTAGTTTCCAACCCAGTGTCGAATGTTCTCAAGCCACCCGAAGGTCTTCGACAAGGCTTAACGACTGTTTCCAGCATTGAAAACAACCGGGACCGACGGCTTTACGTGCCCTCCGAAGCACGGTAGCGCCCATGAAATTTTTGCCACTAGCGGTCACCCATCCACAAACCGACCGCGCCCGTCGTTGCTTAACACTTTCGATCACATTGAATCGAAGCGAGCCACTGGGCTATGGACGCTACACATTTATTGTTACCTGGTACTTATCCTTAAAGACAGCGCGCAGCGCCCGGTCGAGCCGCGCCGCGTCCCTCCCCGTGCCAACCACGACGTGGACACTGCCTCCGCTGCCGCCCTCCTCTTCGCCCTCGTACATGCGACAGTAGTCCAGCACCACTAAAGTTATCAATGTTTGACCAGATTCCCTGCAACCAACACCAAAATGTAGTGAAGAAGTTTAATCAGAATGTTTGTTAGTTTAGGTCAAGCTGGGACTTTAGTTTTTAATCTCACTTGCATAAATTTAAAAGAGTACCGAGAGTTTTTTCCTTTGGCTTTTTTCTCTCTCGGACTACACAAGGGCATAGGAATATTGAAAATTATTCTTCCTAAAGCCGATGACCAGATAAATAGTCTATCTTGACTTAGAGCTTAGCTTAGTCATAGTATAAGGTAGAGCGGAGCGACTCTTTATACTATGGCTTAGTGGTAGGTAATTATTTATTAGCTATTCATTCAATGATCAATAGCTAATCCTTTGCCTTGTATTGATCAGCTTAGAATAGTATTATATCTCTTTTCTTTATGTAGTTTGTAGTTACCTAGACTTTCGTTAAGCGTGTCCAATCACCTCATAGCGAAATAAAATTATTTAATTTTGACTTTTATACAAAATCGCGTCTAAAAATTTCATATTGTCTCTATTATTCAAATTCACTCGCGTACCAATCGAATTATTATTTCGCGATAGAATGTGTGTAATAGATTTAATTCGCAGTGTTTCAGTTTCATTTTTACTTTTCGTAAGTTTAATGTCCTATCGTTAAAATTTAAAAAATCGGGGTTCTGAATTCATTCCACTTCCTTTTATTCTACCACAGTATAATGATATCCTAGAGACCTATCTATTACTCCTCCGTGATTCTACTTAGTCAATCCCCCTCCTATTCTCAGAGGAGGCCCGTGCCCAACAGTGGAACAAAGTAAGGGTACATAACTTTATTTCGACATACATGTGAAACAATACAGTTTTAATTTTATATACGTAAAATTAGCGATGCCGAAATGGGACGCCCTCAGCAAATGGCCGTGGCAAGCCCGCAGCCGCTGATTTTCAGGACGCCCTCGTTGGAATGTTCGTGCCAGTTGTTGTGATGATGATACCTACTAATAAAATAATTTTGATTTTGACAGGCCCGTTGGAGCAATCGGTAGTGACCCTGTCTGTTGCGCCAGGGGTCGTGGGTTCGAATCCCACTCAGAACAGATATTCGTGTGACAAACACTTGTATTTGTTCTGTGTCTGGATGTTAATATTATCTATTTATGTATGTATTTAAAATATATCTATGTATGTATATCAGTCTCTAACACTCATAACACAGGCTCGCGCCTACCTTGGGGTCAGATGGCCGTGTGTGAGAATGTCCAAGATATTTATTTATTATTTATATTTAATTTTACTAACAATCATTTTTTGTTGGTAGTGACAGTGGTAGTGACTGCTGAACAGTACAGCGGAGACATTGTCCTCGGCTATGCGGACGGCGCGGCGCGCGGGCGGCGTCTCCAGCGTCACGGACACGCAGCCCGTCGCCGCGTTCACGTCGAGCCAACGCTGCGCTCTCTCGCTGCCCGCCTGCGATATGTATGTCTGTTTGTCCGTCTATGTCTGTTTGTTTGGTAGTGACACTAGACTCACCGGCTGAACAGTACAGCGGACACGTTGTCCTCGGCTATGCGGACGGCGCGGCGCGCGGGCGGCGTCTCCAGCGTCACGGACACGCAGCCCGTCGCCACGTTTACGTCGAGCCAACGCTGCGCTCTCTCGCTGCCCGCCTGCGATATGTATGTCTGTTTGTCCGTCTATGTCTGTTTGTTTGGTAGTGACACTAGACTCACCGGCTGAACAGTACAGCGGAGACATTGTCCTCGGCGATGCGGACGGCGCGGCGCGCGGGCGGCGTCTCCAGCGTCACGGACACGCAGCCCGTCGCCACGTTTACGTCGAGCCAACGCTGCGCTCTCTCGCTGCCCGCCTGCGAAACACCCCGGGTTCTTGCTAAGCAGTCGCCACTGGACCAACGAGGCAGTCCAGGTCCAATAGACCACTCTGGAAGACGAGCCACGCCCTAGGGGCCTAGACAAGTGGCAAAAACGCTAGTAGAATAGATTAACAAATGTATGGGATTGACATTCGCTGTCGACTAATTAGTCGTAAGCGAATGTCAATCACATACATTTGTTAATCTATTCTATTTTAAAAGCTTTTACTTAACTTCACTCGTATGTATTCATTCATGTATGTCCTGGAATCTTGCAATCAATATTTCACCCACTTCCACTGAAGCTATCGAGCTGACATTTGGCACACATATTAGGTTCCGATGACAATGCAATAATATGGTACTGTCAAACTGATCTGATGATGGAGCCGGAAGATATTAACTGGAACTTCATGATGGAATATCGTATCATAGTCGTGTTTGCACTTGTGGTAAAGTCTTGTAATGAACTTTGACCACGATTAGGTTTCAAGGTCAAGTTATAAAAGCTTTTTAAAAAAAAATTTTTTTTTACAGTATAGTTATCTATTCTACTAGCGTTTTGCCACTTGTCTACAGGCCCTAGTCTTCCTTACCCCCTCGAATGGATATATATTGGGGTGGCTGCGCCTTAGAAGATATGCGTCGTCCTGCATTTGATACTAATTTTTAGCGGAGTCAGTTTAACAATAAAATTTTCTAACGTATTTCGATTCGCTGCGACCCATAGACGTCCCACTGCTGGGCACGGGTCTCCCCCCCAGTCGCGGCTGCGCGAGGTCTAGAGCATACTCCAACACGCTGCTCCAATGCAGATTGGTGGAGGGGTTAGTGGTCAACCCAGTGTCGAATGTTCTCAAGCCACCCGAAGTTCGACAAAACTTAAAGACTGTTGAAAACAACTGGGACCGACGGCTTCACGTGCCCTCCGAAGCACGGTAGCGTCCATGCAATTTTGCCACTAGCTGGATCAATCGCACCCACACGTACACTTGAAGGAGTTAATCTTTTACAATTTGTTTTGAGCTCTTTGAAGCTTACCACACTATTCGGTGACGCCGTAAAGGTCTTTATGACCATACAGCAAAAGTCCTTTCGAAAAAAATCGCGTTAAATTCATTTTGAGGTATAAGAAAACATTTGGAATTGCCGCCAATTCACAAAACAACTGACATATGAATGCAAAATATATCACAATATGTTACCAAAGAGTTCTTTATTCGAAATTTAAAAAATATATTTCATTGGCAACATTTTTAACTGGCCAGTTGTAAACACAATGGCCCTACTAACATTACCTAACTCCAACTCCCCACCGAAAGGTTCCTTAGGTTAAGACAGATAAGTTATAAGTTAATTCTTTTTTTTTTCGAATGGACTTTTGCTGTATGGTCATAAAGACCTTTACGGCGTCACTCATAGCTACACTCGTAATTCAAATACAAGACTACATACCATGATGCAGACACGCTTCCCGATAGTCAATTTCTTACAAATCACAGATGTCACGCGATCGCCACTTGCGTTGTGCGTGTTCAAGAAGTCTCTTGCGTCCTGAGGAGAAAATGTTACAATTTTATTTTATTTATTTATTTTACGCTTTATTGTAGATTACAATGGGCGGACTTAATGCCTGAAGGCATTGTCTACCAGTCAACCCTTGAGATGGTGAGAGGTAGCGGTAAGCGTTTATGAAAATTATTAAGGAAAATCAAATAAAAAGTAAACAGTAAAATTTAAATATTATTCATTAAAATAATACATATAATACATATAATTATTATACATTTATAATATATACAATACATAAATAACATAATACATACATAACATAACACATACATACACACATAAATATATAGTATAATACACGTTAAACACAGGTTTAACACAAT
This sequence comes from Carterocephalus palaemon, assembly GCA_944567765.1. Classification (NCBI taxonomy): domain Eukaryota; kingdom Metazoa; phylum Arthropoda; class Insecta; order Lepidoptera; family Hesperiidae; genus Carterocephalus; species Carterocephalus palaemon. The sequence goes on from OX155663.1 coordinate 1,978,972, forward strand.
TTTATTTCTGCTTAAGGTTGATTGGCACGGTATTTTTGCATCAAGGGCAGGACGACGCATATCTTCTAAGGCGCAGCCACCCCATAATTTCTATCCATTGGAGGGCGTAAGGACAACTAGCGCATGCCACGTCTTGCAGTGTGGTCTATTGTATGAAGCAAGTGGTCCTGGGTTCGACCCCGGTCGGACAACAATTATCGTGTTTCTCTAACTTAAAATGCCCAGTAGCACTTCGGATTCCAGCCAGTCTGTCCGGTGTATGGCAATAGGCTCACCACCTATAACATGGGACCTAAACATAACTGCCTCTGCCTACCCCTTCAGAGAAGATAATATTATAATGAGGAAACATTTGTTTGTAATGTTTTCACACAAAAACAACTGGACCGATTTCAAAAATTCTTTCACCATTAGAAAGCTGCATCTTCACTGAGTGACATAGGCTATATAATATTAACTAGTGGACGCCCGCAGCTTCGCTCGCTTAGAATTAGACCCATTAACGTCTACCCGTATAACGACTTCAAAAACGGCAAAGTTTCATACTAACCTTGCACCCCCGTTTTACGCCCTTAGGGGGTGAATTTTCAAATCCTTTCTTAGTGCTCCCCTACGTTATAAAAGGAACCCCTGTGCAAAATTTCAAGTTTCTAGCCCTTATAGTTTAGGCCCTGCGTTGATATGTCAGTCAGTCAGTCAGTCAGTCAGTCAGTCAGTCAGTCAGTCAGTCAGTCACCTTCTCCTTTTATATATATAGATAGGTGTAAACGAAACTATAATTATGTGTAATGGGCGTCCACTAGTCTGAAAAAAAAGATTTAATTTAAACATTCAGCCCGCGAGCTGTACCTTGAGGAAGTTATTCCAGGGCCTCTCCAGGAAGACGCGCACGGCGTCCTCGCTGAACCCGGCCGGCCGCAGCCAGCCGTCGGCGGCGGCGCGGCGCACGGCCCCGTCCTGCCGCGGCAGCAGCCAGCGCAGCAGCGCCGCGAGCGTCGCCTCCTGCGCGCGCGCATCGCCCGCCCCCGCCAGCACCGCTGATACCTTGACGAAGTTATTCCAGGGCCTCTCCAGGAACACGCGCACGGCGTCCTCGCTGAACCCGGCCGGCCGCAGCCAGCCGTCGGCGGCGGCGCGGCGCACGGCCCCGTCCTGCCGCGGCAGCAGCCAGCGCAGCAGCGCCGCGAGCGTCGCCTCCTGCGCGCGCGCATCGCCCGCCCCCGCCAGCACCGCTGATACCTTGACGAAGTTATTCCAGGGCCTCTCCAGGAACACGCGCACGGCGTCCTCGCTGAACCCGGCCGGCCGCAGCCAGCCGTCGGCGGCGGCGCGGCGCACGGCCCCGTCCTGCCGCGGCAGCAGCCAGCGCAGCAGCGCCGCGAGCGTCGCCTCCTGCGCGCGCGCATCGCCCGCCCCCGCCAGCACCGCTGATACCTTGACGAAGTTATTCCAGGGCCTCTCCAGGAACACGCGCACGGCGTCCTCGCTGAACCCGGCCGGCCGCAGCCAGCCGTCGGCGGCGGCGCGGCGCACGGCCCCGTCCTGCCGCGGCAGCAGCCAGCGCAGCAGCGCCGCGAGCGTCGCCTCCTGCGCGCGCGCATCGCCCGCCCCCGCCAGCACCGCTGGTACCTTGAGGAAGTTATTCCAGGGCCTCTCCAGGAAGACGCGCACGGCGTCCTCGCTGAACCCGGCCGGCCGCAGCCAGCCGTCGGCGGCGGCGCGGCGCACGGCCCCGTCCTGCCGCGGCAGCAGCCAGCGCAGCAGCGCCGCGAGCGTCGCCTCCTGCGCGCGCGCATCGCCCGCCCCCGCCAGCACCGCTGATACCTTGACGAAGTTATTCCAGGGCCTCTCCAGGAACACGCGCACGGCGTCCTCGCTGAACCCGGCCGGCCGCAGCCAGCCGTCGGCGGCGGCGCGGCGCACGGCCCCGTCCTGCCGCGGCAGCAGCCAGCGCAGCAGCGCCGCGAGCGTCGCCTCCTGCGCGCGCGCATCGCCCGCCCCCGCCAGCACCGCTGATACCTTGACGAAGTTATTCCAGGGCCTCTCCAGGAACACGCGCACGGCGTCCTCGCTGAACCCGGCCGGCCGCAGCCAGCCGTCGGCGGCGGCGCGGCGCACGGCCCCGTCCTGCCGCGGCAGCAGCCAGCGCAGCAGCGCCGCGAGCGTCGCCTCCTGCGCGCGCGCATCGCCCGCCCCCGCCAGCACCGCTGATACCTTGACGAAGTTATTCCAGGGCCTCTCCAGGAACACGCGCACGGCGTCCTCGCTGAACCCGGCCGGCCGCAGCCAGCCGTCGGCGGCGGCGCGGCGCACGGCCCCGTCCTGCCGCGGCAGCAGCCAGCGCAGCAGCGCCGCGAGCGTCGCCTCCTGCGCGCGCGCATCGCCCGCCCCCGCCAGCACCGCTGATACCTTGACGAAGTTATTCCAGGGCCTCTCCAGGAACACGCGCACGGCGTCCTCGCTGAACCCGGCCGGCCGCAGCCAGCCGTCGGCGGCGGCGCGGCGCACGGCCCCGTCCTGCCGCGGCAGCAGCCAGCGCAGCAGCGCCGCGAGCGTCGCCTCCTGCGCGCGCGCATCGCCCGCGCCCGCCAGCACCGCTGACAGCTTCACGCTGAATTAGTGTTTTTATTGCATTACTAGTGGACGCCCGCAGCTTCGCTCGCGTTACACATTCACTAACTTCAAAAACGGAAAAGCTTCATACTAACTTTGCACCCCCGTTTTACCCCCTTAGGGGATGAATTTTCAAATTTTTCTCGCCGTAAAAACCATCCTTGAACTTCAACGAACATTTAAAAAAAAGAATTGGCCAAATTGGTCCAGGCGTTGTTGAGTTATGCGCTTACCAACACATTTTGCGATTCATTTTTATTATATAGATGGGAAAGTGTGTTTGTTTGTTTGTCCGGCTTTCACGTCGCAACGAAGCTATTATATGGTATGGTTTTTGTGTGTGGAGATAGTGAGGAGGGTGGAGAGTGACGTTGGCTACTTTTTACCGCGGTAAAACATCCCCATGGGAAGATATCGATGTTTTGTTATTTTCTAGATATTTAGTTCCGGATGTTGTTAATAGATGGCATTGTTAATTCCCTTTTCCCACGCGGGCGGAGCCGCGGGTAAAAGCTAGTATTATAAATGCTAAAGTAACTCTGTCTGTCTGCCTGTCTCGCATTCACGCCAAAACTGAACCGATTTCAATGAAATATGGCAGGCATTCTTTTTAATCGGAAAAAAGTGATCTAAAGGGTTGAAAAAGGGGAATGAAAGGTTGTATTGTCCTTTTCAGAACTAGAAGCTTATGGAAATAAGAAATCGCTACACACACACACACACATACCTACAGTAGACGTTGTGGACAACCACAATTTGAAACCATAATCGTTACAAAGAATCCGACTTTGATAGCCATTTTTTTATGAAACTTAATTTGGCGTGTCGAAATTTTTATTTTTTTTCGTCAAGTGTGAGTTGTCACTAAAAACTACTAACGTTAAATTAAAAAATGTTTGAAGCCATTGACCCAGCTTCATGTAAGGTAATGAGCATGCATTGTAACCTAAAGAAATATTGGAACAACAGAAGAAGCAAATAAACATGCAGAATCACCCTTCTGCTGCAGCCCACGACAACTGTGACCGACTTTGAACAGACTCAATCCCGTCCTGTCCTAATCATATTTCTTCTGAATGAGATGATTGGACATTTTTATGCCTTGATGTACTATAAACATAGACATAAAATCTAGATTTATACCTGTATTTCCTATAGGGGTAAACAAAAGAGTAGGTTTGTAGTACTGGGTGTACTTATTATATGTATACCAGCAGTATGTAACAGGTCCAATAGGCACAAATCCAAACTCTAAGCTGCTAGAGAGAATTTCAATTTAGAAAACCCCAACAATACTTATTTTCTCTTGGGATTGAACCTAGGACCTCCAGCTTAGCAGGGTTGGGCCTACTAGACCAACAAGTAAAATATTAATAAATTAGTTTCTAAATTAATTTGGTCTTACAAATAGTTCTGAAATGTGTCCCTGTAAGCTAGCCGGATCTCTCTACTGGACGCTGCTGAAATACTGTTGAAAGTTTGAATTATTTCATATTTCTGCATCAACTCTGGGATACTATGAGTGGCCAGGTCCAGCAAACATTCTGCCGTTTCTTCAATCAAGAAGTTAACTATTGAGGTATCCTTCGTTTGAATGTCCTGGTGAAAAACATTGATAGATAAACAGTGATTTGATTTATTATTTAAGCTTCTCATTGGCACAAAAGGTACTAATTGCCATGCAGCATTTTCCACAAGTAAGTCCTGGGTGATGATGAAAGATTTATGATAAGTGAACAATTAGTAGTAAAGCTTGATTGATTATACTACATCTCATCTTTGATGTAATGTTTTGTTGTGACTTATAAATTTTAACTACCTACATTTAAACTACCTGCATTTAAAAGTTATATTGTGAAATGCTTACAATTCAAAACAACTCGATAACAATATCTACCAGGTAAAGTGCTCTATAGGGGTTGGAAAATTTAAAAAAATGTGCGATTATTAACATACCTTGATATAATCCAGAAGTAATTTTAAAAATAACCACCATTGTGTGTTATGTGTTATAAGATGTTTTCTTATAGCGTCCAGCCAGTAATGTAATAAGCAGACTAACTCTTTGCCAATCAGACTCCATGTTTTTGAAGGTGGCGAATGCAGCAGGAGTTCAAAAATTTTCATAGCTGCACCGTTTTCTTCATATTTATTGAAATACTGTAATGTAAATAATAAACAAAAAGGTAATTAATAATCAATGATAAGAAAAGTAAATGATTATATAAGAAGACAGTTGAAACTTACTTCAATTTCAATATATTGTATGTTTTTCAAAGTAAGAATTGTAGATATATTGAAAGGTATTTTTAAATTAATATAAACACTGTCGTTTTGCAAATCCCGTGTAAGTGTTATATATTCATTTAGGTTAGTAACTGTTTTTAAGATACGGTTAAAATCCATCTTTAAAATAATTTGTTAAATACAATCACAACTACTACTCAAATGGTTTGTTCCACTGAGCAATTATTCACTACGTTGTTTGTTCTTCTTCTTGGTTCGATTTGAAAGAAAGTTTTTCCCGCGACAAGCAAGCCTTCGAGCGAGCACAAACGGCACAGCCACAGATTACATACAAACGGCGACGAACACAGAGTACTTTGTTATATACAGAAAGCGACGAACCACAAACCAACGCACAAAACAAGCCCACAGTTCAAGTAGTGAGTGAATGCGACATAACATTTACAGAATTTTAAAATGTCTGTGAAGATGGTACAGCGGGTAATGCGTAAAAGTTTTAATCAGAATAATTCATTTTAAAGTTTTAAACAGCTGATTCGAATGGCCTTAATGTATGTGATAAATTATATACATTGAACTTCCCTCTTTCTTGCATTCGCACTTGATTATTAGGGTTTTATGCAATGGTTGTATGTCTATTAATTTGACGGATATAATTTTCAAACAAAATAAATGGGAAAGTCAGTTTACGGACGATAATTACACGTGAAAACATCATAAGAAATATTATTAGCAATTGTAGCATTGATTCACAAAACATAAACTATATGGCGCTGTGACTTTTTCTGAAATATCAGTATGCCAGACAAAATCTAAAACTAAACTAGCTCTATTGCTATGGGATAAAGACTAAAACTGAATGAATACGCTTGGCACAAGAAATTGTATTCTGAATCATGCTGTTGAGGTGAGACTTCTTGTTGAAATTGTGAATGTATTTAGGCCAGAGTAATTTTTCATGTACTATAATGTGTGCAATTGATTATTCGCTCTAGGTACTATGGGCTTATACTAATAAGTATTCTGTGCTATGGGTTACAGACTAAAATTGAATGAATAATAAGCTTGGCGTAACACTTGGCGGTACATTTGGCGTAACACTTGGCGGTAAGAATGGCGTAACGTGATGACGTCACACTTTTATGTAAGTGTAAGCGTTCATCGATTTATCGAGGTTTTTATAACGTAATACAATACAAGCAAAGACATTATACTTACCAATGATCTTTAATACCATGGATTTGCCCTAATTTCAAAAAGTTCGATAATATCACAAGCGGCATATAAAATGCCTGCTTCTACTAAACACCAACTAACAGAACTAACTATCACTAACAGTCCCCAGTCCTCATACCTACTAACGAACTGACCAACTAATGTTCTAATTAACTCCCTCAACTAATTGGACTAACCATCCCAGTCCCTAATTGAGTTTTGTTCAAAGTCAGTCACAGTTGTCATGGGTGGCAGCGGATGGGTGGTACTGCAAGCTCGTTTGCTATCTTGTATCCATAAAAAAACCTACTACGCTGTGGCGGTATCGATAATTATTATTACAATAACGACAGCAAGAACGGTATTTGTTTTTCGTCACCGTTTCTTTACCATAATAATCTTCTTAGCTTTTTTCTATAAAATATGTGTTACCTTTACCCGAGTTAAATCGTTATCCATGCCAAATTTAGTAACCACTAACTCTACCAATAAAGAATGGTATAAATATAAAAGCTACATCAAAGACTACTCTTAATCAAAAACCAGCTATAAGCGATTTTACGATAAAGATTTAGATTCTAGCGATCAATCGTTACATCTTGCATGCGTTACATCACGTTGAACCTACTTTTGTGCTTCATGGAATATAAAATGGCCGATTGTCACTTGTTTGTCAAACTCTAATCTGTTCGTAGAATGACATTTGTCATTTGACTTTTTAATCACTGACATCAAGTGAAAATATTAGACATGATGGCAAAGAAAATGTAATACATTCTGCCGTAGTCATTGACGTCAACATGCATTTTTTTTTTCCTCCGAAATGAAGTAGGTATTTTAGATAGTCAACTATCTAAAATACCTACTTCTAACTCAGGGTTATTAATATTTTCGAACTCAGGGTATAAAAATAAAGAAAGTTTATTCTTAGTTTCACGTTTTACAAATTTTGAAATGTTGTCAATAAAGTAAAATTTTTCATGCGATGATTAGGACGAAAAAAAATCTCTGTCCCTGTGTAATCTCGAAAATATCGCCGTCATAGCTCACCTTATAAACTGTATATTCCTAGTTTTCCTATAATATTAGTTTTTTTAGTAGTTATTAAAGCACGCTGTAGAAATTAAATTGTTTTGATTTGATTAAGTATGGGTTTAGATAACACGGACAGAAAAATTCAATTTTTTTGTAAGAGTTATAACAGGAATTTCAAATTAGTCATACGACGAAAGGGAAAAGTTATTTTTACAAACTATCATACTTATTTTTATTGACTTACTAATATATAACTTCTTCGCCTAATTTTAAAGACATCAGTTTTATATTTTACCATTCGAATTCATAAAAGAAACGCAAAAATTAATTAATAATTTATTACGAAAAAAAAATTAATACTTTAATTTTCGGATGTTCGGATTTCGGCATTCACTTTCAGTTATCGAATTTTGTTTGCGATAATGGCATCCCTAGAAATAAATAATATACTCTTTGCACTGAACGAACTGAACTGAACTGATTGACTGACTTGACGGATGGGCGGGGGGAGGAAATGGAGGAATGGCACAGCCAGCCGCTCGCGGTCGTGTCAAGAGGTTTTCCGTGTCCGATATAGAGAAAATATTCGATAAAAAGCGTGCGAAAATGTCAAGCGATAGTAAAATGATACGATAACGTAAGGACTAAGGACGGTGAATCATATTAATGAGTTAACTTACCGTTGTTTTCCGTCTCCCTGTCAGTTCAGTGTTATGATCGCGTCATAGCGCACGTATTTGGACACTCGAAACCAGTCGATATTATGTGGCCCGAAGAAGGCGAGATAATCACATCATTACTACAATTATGATGCCCATGGTGTACACAGTGTACGGCTTCGCTATATTCTTTATTATCGCGTGGGTGTGTCTGTGGTTAATTCACATAATGGCCCTGTCGTACTCGAAGTGGAAGCTGCACCGGACGGTGGACCGGTCGCCGCCGGACCAGCCGTACCTGGGGGTGTCGATCCTGAAGCCGCTGACGGGCGTCGACCCGAACCTGTTCTCGAACCTGGAGACGTTCTTCACGCTCGACTACCCGACGTACGAGCTGCTGTTCTGCGTGGAGAGCGACCACGATCCGGCGGTGATGCTGGTGAACAGTCTGCTTCACAAATATCCGCACGTGGAGGCGCGGCTGTTCGTGGGGGGGCTGTGCGTGGGCGTGAACCCGAAGATCAACAATATGCAGCCGGCGTACCTGGCGGCGAAGCACCCGCTCATTCTGGTGAGCGATGCCGGCATTCGAATGCGCGAGGATACGCTCCTCGACATGGTGCAGCACATGCGGGAGGACGTCGCCATCGTGCACCAGATGCCGTTCGCGTGCGACGCAGAGGGATTTGCGGCGGCGTACGAGAAGGTGTACTTCGGCACGGCGCAGGCGCGGATGTACCTCGGCGCGGACCTGCTCGGCATCAACTGCCATGTGGGCATGTCGTCGCTGGTGCGGCGCTGCGCGCTGGAAGAGGCCGGCGGGCTGGCCGCCTTCGGGGAGTACCTGGCGGAGGACTACTTCATAGCGAAGGCGGTGCTGTCGCGCGGCTGGCGCATGCGGGTGGCGTCGCTGCCGGCGCTGCAGAACTCCGGCACGCGGTCGGTGGGGGCGCTGCAGGCGCGGCTGCGGCGCTGGGCGCGGCTGCGGATCGCCATGGTGCCGACCACGGCGCTGCTGGAGCCGCTCAGCGAGTGCCTGCCGCTGGGCGCGGGCGCCGCGTGGGCGGCCGGCCGGCTGTTCGGCGCCGAGCCGCTGCCCTTCTTCCTGGTGCACGTGCTCGCGTGGTTCCTCTCGGACTGGCTGATGCTGCGCTCGGTGCAGAACGGCTCGCCCCCGTTCACGAAGGGCGAGTTCCTGGTGGCGTGGGCGTGGAGCGAGTGCTGCGCGCCCGTGGTGCTGGCGGCCGCGCTGCTGTGCCCGCAGATCGCGTGGCGCACGCGCAGCTACCGGCTCGAGTGGGGTGGCCGCGCGCACGAGCTCAAGCCCAAGCTAAAGTTCTGAACTCCCCCTCTCTGTTTACTGAAGCTTTAATTTGGTGTACGTAGAAGTTATGTTGTGATTGCTCGTGAGCCGACGCCGCCGGATCAGATGCATGTTTACAATTATTATTATATTAGTATAAGTTTTTATTTTAATTGCTATTTATAGTTTTGAAATGAGATGAATGAATCCTTGTTATTCTTGTTTTAGAGAGTTTTGTATGTTTATAGAACCATGGAGGAGTGTTGTCTGTTGTTTGGTTTTGTGGAAATTTTATTATGCGGTCAGTGATCTGCCATATTGGTTTAAATTGTCTGTATGTATATATTATAATTTATTGTCAAGAGCGGAAGCCCTTGGCTTGATAATGATTCATATCATTATCAGTGTTGAATAACAAAGCTATTTGAATAGATAGCACATCAATATGTATGCATGATTCATTTGCTAGCGGCCAATTTCCCAAGAAAGGTAACATGAGCGTGCTCAATATGTATTCATTAAACTTGACATACAATACAAACTAATGTGATATTAAAAACCTCAAAATCTGTTCATGTTGTAAGAATTACAAATGGCAAGTTTTTTTTATACTATTCAGTACAATAAGGTGCATAATAGCCGTTAGAGATAAGACATTCATAAAGAAAAGTCATCTGGCATTATTATATTTTTTTAATTCATCCAAACATACAAATTATAATTGTACATTTAAATCTGATAACATAATATCACTCTATTATATAACTACACTACTCAGAAGAGTTATTGTATAATGAAGTCTTTTAGAACATTGAAATGTACATAACATGCAGAATGGGGCATACCATAAAGGGACTTAATTGTCATATTATCATTCTTTAATATCTTTCAATATCATATTTTCATTCAATTTCAATAACACTATTATGTTGATTGCTTAATTTTACAGTTACTTTAATTACAAACAAGTTATCTGTTCATTATGACAATACTCTGAACCACAAAGTTACATATCGGGCTATAATTTTTTATTTCATTAAATGTGATAATTTGTGAATTAGATAACTTTGTTTTACAACTACTCAAATTAAAAATGAGTTATCTATCTTTTAGGTGACTGTTGAGAGACTTATAAGATTCTAAATACAATTAATTATACAGGATGATGTTCTCTCTAAAATATGGTGATAGCTACCTTATTATGTTTTGTACTTTCTCAATGGGTGCAGTGATATTGGTGAATTCCTGTTATTTTTTTCTAAGCATGAATTTGTTTGGGTAAATATAGTTAAGCTATCAAAAAATGTGTGTAACAGTTACTTCAATTGTGACTAATTAATTTGCATATCCAATACATACATAACATAATTAGAAATCCATTTAATAATTCCAACTGTACAGTTAATTTCAGTAATACCATTATCGTATTTAATTTTTGCCATAAAATTTATATTACGTAATTATTTGGGTGATTTTTATGTTTTCTTATAAGTTATTTATTTATTATTATCATTTGTTAAACTTCTACAGTTTTATCATGGTTGGTTATAAATTCACTGCAAGTTCTACCATTAAAACATACATTTCTGCTGTGTTAAGTGTACATTTCGACTTATTTTCCACATGGTACACCTACTCATTATATATACCTAATTATAATGCTGCTATATAACTTTTTAACGTGATTCGTTTTTATAATCATTTTGAAAGCTACTTAAAGCAGTCCTATTTCCGATACCAACATATTTATTATTTTTATCAATAAAATCCAAGTAATAAGTCATCAGTAAATAAAGATAACATTTTATGTTGTTTTAGTTTGTTTAATACACATTTATGACATCAGATTCTGCATAATATTACTTACTATTTTGTATCACTACATCTTTTGTTACCTGCTATGTGTAGTCGAGAATTATATACATTGGTGTTATAAAGTTCGACTATAAAATATAGTAGTGGTTAATCCATTGCTTCAGTTTTTTGTACCTTTGGACCGGGAGGGATTTGAAGGGATAAATCGTGAAGTACCATTTAGTTCTGAAATGGGACCAAAAAAGGTTGGAATCGTTATTTTGTAAATTAAGGTTTATGCAGTAATACAATTTTGGGAGTCCTTTATTTTTTGGTTTTTACCAATGTGTCGAGAGTTAAGACTGGTTTTTATATAGTAGACAAGTCCAAAGGTACATTGCTTAGGTTGTGAATAAGTTTTTGGATGCCAACTTCGCTATGTTTGCAAGCAAACAGATTATAACATCTTTGATGTGTACTCGCTATCTGTATTCAGTGTACAGGGTGTAATAGACTGGTGGATTGTGGTGATATAATAAATAAACCAATCAAAACATCACACAATTTCTTTCGTTTTGTTTTGGCAGGTCAGGTTATACGAAGACGATATAAATTAAAAGTAATAATGAGTTGCAGAGAATTATTATGAGGAGTCGAGTCGTTTAGAAGGCTTTATTCAACAGTGGACTTCGAAAGGCGGATGGATGGATGAGATGTCAGGAAATTGCAGTTTAATCAAAGTCCATTGACCTCTCTTTTTTGCTACCTCCTAGCCATGAGGATAGATAGATAACCTTTAAGTTTTAAAGACATCGATAGTCAATTAACGTCCTCCCAGTTGGTATTACATTGTGTGTAGTCCGTGGTATTACTATGTATATTTTCTAATTTTGGTTCTGAAGGGTCAAAAACGTTTAAACAACTAAAAATAGTTTTATAGCTTTAAATACGTGATTGAAATTCACCTAGATAGACGAAAAGGCGAACGAAATGATTTTTATTACATAATCAATGCACGTGTAGAATAATTTATTATCTAAAACATTTCAAAGATACATATGTACAAATTCGAAATATGACATTAAAATGGTGGACTTTGCCACATACATTCCATGAGATAAACTATTTTCCACGTTCCTTAAGTAAACGCCTAAACGTTATAATTCTTTTCATCTTTCACCCTGTATACTGCTTATAGCGCCCTTATGGACACCTATTGTATTGTTAATAATTTATGTATTACTATCTCAGTTTTATGGGATCCTAAGAGGACTAGGTCACTAGATCTAGGAGCTTTTTATTAAGTTCAACTACACGTATCTATGGTCTCACACACAGTCTTAGAAATAGTAAGAAACCCACAGAAAGTTCCATCCCCAATGAAATATCTAGACCACCTCTTACCATGAACTCTTTAGAACTTTGAAGATGTTAGATGAACAATTACTAAAAGTGAAATAAACTTCAATGCTTTTCGACTGCTGACTTTTGTGATGTTTAAGCTTGAAAGCCTTATCATTATCATAGACGATCATCGATTGTCGAAGCTGTAATATCAACTAGATGAAGTATAATCCATACTAATATTATAAATGCGAAAGTAACTGTCTGTCTGTGTCGCTTTCACGCCAAAAGTACTGAACCGATTTAAATGAAATTTGGTACACAGATAGTCTAGAGCCTGAGAAAGGACATAGGCTACTTTTTATTTGTAAAAAAGTGTTGTAAGGGGTTGAAAGGTTCTATGAAAGTTTTGTCATTTTCAGAACTAGAAGCATAAAATTTATATTATAGGTTGTTGATTAGATATAAATAAATATGGCATTCAGTTTGTAAAAATTTTGTAAGGGTGTAAAATAAACATTACGTATATTATTATATCTAATTCCACGCGAGCGAAGCTGCGGGCGTCCACTAGTGTTTGAATAAAACCCTTTCTAACGTTATAATAATGAACTTTGCAAGGCTAAGGCGAAACGCAGACGAGCGATTTTAAATTTCGATTAAAGATTTCGGTTTTACTAGTCGTTTATAGGTAGGTCGTTCTATTTGCGTATACCTCATCTTTAAACATAGGTATACTTCATGTTTATATTCTATTAATCATTCCACCTTGTCTAGAACATTTTGATGATTGTTCATGGTGTAGGTATGTCCGACTAAAATCGATCGTCTGCGTTGGCAGTCCCAATACGACAGTATTTTCCTCGACTTATTCACAATCTAAGGTAAATTTCGTTTGACCTAGACATGCTTTCGCATCAATATTTTACTATTGGCAACGCTTCTGGGAGCGGTTATCGCCCAGCAAACACCAGGTAATGGAAAGCACACGAATGTGTATCCATCTACCTTATTTGTTTTGTGTCGAGTGCTGTATGATTTGTGCATAGTGGAAGCTCGAGTTAATTGCATTGTAGGTACTTATATGAAGGTATTATTTCCATATTATCTAGCTATGGCTGTATAATGTTGGCGCTCTTTCATGTCACTCCTAAGGTCCTTTGCACACTGGTCGCTGCAAGTATCGAAAAAGGGCGAGGGCAAACGTCCATAATTTGGTGATTTGTCGGTCGCGTACCTATTTATATTCGCGAAAATTACGCTAGCAATTGGTTTACTACAAAGGTCTAGTTTGTGATAATATATGCTTCGATAAACAATACCAATAGATAACGGGTTACGTTCGAAGTCAAAGCCAAATACTGTCCGCGTGAATATACAGGGTTATTGGTAATTCGACGTATTCCCGTTAGGAGGTGATAGGGGTGACTATTTGTGATAATTTTAACCCCCATATGCATTATGCAAAAGTGAACCATTTTCGAGTTATCAAGCTTTTCAGCTTTTTTCAAAATAAGTCAGAAATGCAACATCAAAAATTTATTAAAAAAAAAGTATCAATTAAACTCTATTTTTTTCTTCTGATTTATAAAAACGATTAAACAATGCTTATTTATCAACATTAAAACTACAATTATAGGTCCAACTTTAAAAATGCGAGACGATTAACGATATTAATTCAATATTTTTTGAGATTTTTGTCCACTAAAATGCCTTAAAAACAAAAAAAACTTATACCAAACTTGGCTTGCAGATTATTTTAAAAACATAACCGTTTTCTTAGCTTTCCAAAAAGGCATAACAACTATGAACTTATTTTAAAAAAACTGAGAAAAACCGATCACAAAGGAAGCAAGCGGAAATTTGTATTCAAACTAAACTTGTGGTCGTTCTTTAAAATTTCAAAAAAAAATAATTAAAAACAATGCCCAATGTAAATAAAACAAAAAATATAAATTAAAAATTAAATTTAGAACCAGTAAAAGTTTAGTAATAATAACAATTAATAATAAGTAACAATTAGACATTTTGTAATTTAGCCTAATTAGAGTTCTTGCTCGAAGGGACTTCCCCTATTGCGTACGCAAAGTCTCATTCTTTTTCTGAGGTGTAACTTAACTGCTGAAGTGGTCAAATTATTTCGAATCACATTAGCTGCGTTTATAATTTTTGTTTTGAGTTCTAACGCGGATGACACAGGCGAGACGTCGTAAACTAAGGATTTCATGTGAACGCATAGACATAGAAATCAACACACAGACATAGAAATCAACCGGCGTTAAGACCGGACTCCTCGTAGGCCATGGAATGGGTCCTCTCCCTATCCAACGATTAGGAAAATGGCTATCAAGTCATCGCCTAATTGACACCAAAATGTGTGACATCCGTCTTGCTAGTATATCATGTTTTGCCTTATAGCCAAAGGCAAGTTTTCAAGCATTTCATTTGTTAAAAAAAATTCGTAAGCGAGCAAAATTGGTTCATCGATAAATTCTTGCACATATCTTTGTAATTAATAACTAAAAACGGACTGGTGGTTTTCCGGCATTAACCAGGACCAATTCCGTGGCCTACGAGGAGTCCGGTCTTAACGCCGGTTGATTTCTATTTCTCGTATTGTCTCACAATAGTGGAAGTCCGTTCGAGCAAGAACTTTAATTAGGCAAAATTACTAAATGTCTTAATTCTTACTTATTATTAATTATTATTATTACTAAAATTTTACTGGTTATATAAACTTTTTGTTTTATTTACATTGGGCATTGTTTTTAATTAATTTTTTGAAAATTTTAAAGAAAGAACTTAAGTTTAGTTCGAATACAAATTTCCGCCTGCTTCCTATGTGATCGTTATTATTCAGCTTTTTTTTAAATAAGTTCATAGTTGTTATGCCTTGTTGGAAAGCTAAGAAAACGGTTATGTTTTTAAAAAAATCTGCAAGCCAAGTTTGATATAATTTTTTTTTGTTTTTAAGGCATTTTAGAGGACATAAATCTCAAAAAATATTGAAGTAATATCGTTAATCGTCTCGCATTTTTAAAGTTGGACCGATAATTGTAGTTTTAATGTTGATAAATAAGCATTGTTTAATCGTTTTTATAAATCAGAAGAAAAAAATAGATTTTAATTGATACTTTTTTTTTAATAAATTTTTGATGTTGCATTTCTGACTTATTTTGAAAAAAGCTGAAAAGCTTGATAACTCGAAAATGGTTCACTTTTGCATAATGCATATGGGGGTTAAAATTATCACAAATAGTCACCCCTATCACCTCCTAACGGGAATACGTCGAATTACCAATAACCCTGTATATGTATATACATACTTACACAGCAGTTTTAAGTTCAACTGTTGCAACAGATAAAGTACATTTTCCCGTTATTGCCTTGCGACCTACACGTTTTACCGCATGCATTGGTGTGCATTGGTAACCCTTGGAGAGGTGGTATAAAATCAGTAATTTTGTTCAAAATTTGATATTACTTGTTTGATTAAAGCTTAACTTACCGAAAGTGAGACACTCCGCGCGTTAAATTGATTTTTCGGGCATTATTTTTCCAACTTTTGAACACACACCGCGGCATTGTAAACGTTGGCTTGTACAAGCGAACTAAATAAAATAAGAGCTCACGTTTCATGGGAGCTGTTATTTACGTAGAGTTTTTTTTTGAGTATTTCTGAATTTAAGTAGACCGAAAAATAGGCGAATCACAATTCGCAAAAATGCACTCGTTTAGCCTCAAGATTATGTTATATGTATGAATGCACTCGAAATGGTTTATTTCTATTCTACATATGAATACCGTGTGGTTTCGTACAGAATTAGGAACTTTATACGGAAGGGCATGAAAGTTTAGCTCGGACTTCAAGGTCAGTCTCAGAAGGCATAAAATTAAGCTATAACCTGGGTGAGCGGTTGTCAGTCGTAATACTGATTGGTTCGCTAGCCCTATTATTTCCATCGCACTGAAACCTCGTTCGCTATTCCCTCCGTATTTCGTTCAGCGCTAGACTTCCGTGCCGCTAATGATACGAAAACGATACGTGTGCGAAGGACCTTAAGAAGCGTTCTACGCTTTTCAATTAAAGATCTTAAAAAACAACATTACATGACAAGCGTATAACCAGCCATAGATTTAATTAAGTTTTTAAAAGGTAGATAATCCCCTGTCTATGCATCCTTGTAAAATAAGATAGATGTATATTCGCTCCTGAGCTCTCATAAGCTCAAAATCTTGAAGTAAAATAAAACGCAGCTGTTATCGGTTTTAAGCATTGTTGTCATTTTATTACAGGTTGGATATGAGCGGTATGACATTTTATAGTACAAGAAACATTTATGGACATTGTGTTAACAAAAATTCCTGTGACTTAAACTATTTAAACTAGTTTAAGTCACAGGAATTTTAATAATTATCTGTGAAATGTCGCACTGACTTCTTTCTATCCATCCTGTACATATGTGAGTGGGCAGCACTGTCCACTGAACGAAATACTGTAAAAGTACCAACTGTAAACCACTTTGTAAACACACTTTGTATACCTTGGTTTTCCCGTAAAAATAGTTTCTTACAAAAATTCTCGAATCAGCTGATGAAAGTACGTGAGTTCAAACGTGATAAAAGATGACGTCACTCGATTGAATAAAGGAACTAATAATTTATTTACTAATGCCTTATTTATTTTTTATCAATGCATGAAATGCCCATTTATGTGAAACTAATTCATTTTGTTACAATAATAGCGGTGACAGCCCAGTGGCTATCGAACTCGCCTCTAACTCGAGCGGTCCGGGTTCAAACCCAAGGCACGCACCAATGACTTTTTTAAGTTATGTGCGATTTAAGAAATTAAATGTAACTTGCTGTCACAGAACAGTTATCTGTTCTGTGCTTGCTGTAACGGTGAAGGACACATATCAATCATAATGTTCTCGAACGCATATGAAGTCTGCCAATCCGCACTTGGCCAGCATGGTGGACTAAGGCTCCCATTCTGAGAGGAGACATGTGCCCAACAGTGGGACAAAGTAAAGGTTGCGATGATGATGATGACAATAATAGAAGCGGCTGTAGGAAGAAGACTAGCGTATAATAACCCTCGCTGAATTAGAGGGTTCGTATCCCGGCTGAGCCAGATATCTATTTAGCCATGTAGTGTTTCATTATTAGTATCCACCACCGGAAACGGAACACTATTATTAATTAAACGATTGAATGTATGGCTGCAATTAACTAACTGTTAAACGCTGGTATGTGTACTTGGGCAGAGTAACCCCTTACTCGTCTAGGTTTCACACAGATCACTGCCCCGCCTACTCGAAATATGCGCTTATATTGGGAAAATCTGAGTCAATACAAAGTCTCAACAAAGATCATCTAACAATAATCTAACAATTAAAATAATGAATTAATAATATTAGAAATAAGTCTATAAATTAATAAATGATTAATAATGATGTGTTCCTTAACACACAGTCATTTTAATATTAAATTAATAAAACTAGTAATTAATGTAGGTAGATAATGATGCTTTCTAATTGGCAGTGCGTAACATTCGGCCATCCTGCTGTAGCCGCGACCCGCGGCGGCCCACGCTACCCTCAGTCAGTGTAGTGGAGATGACACACTAAAACAAAACAATACCACGGCAGTACCTTCACAATACAATATAAAATACTAACATTATTATCTGAACTTGATCACATAGAAATTTTGTTTTCGTATTAACGATTGAATAATTTTCCTATTTTCATTTTAATATTGAACATGATTTAGCAAGTGTCTATTAACTATGACACACAGTTTATTCCTTTTTCTTAAGAATATTAATTGAGTTGATCATACATAAAAATGTTGTTTTCGGATTAACAATTGCATATCCTTCCTACTTTCATTTATAATATGATTGTCAGGTCTCTTTTAGCTATTACACACAGTTTATTCCTTTTCCTTGGGAATATCAATGGACTTGATCACACAGCCGCCGCAATAGCTGTTACACACAGTTTATTCCTTTTTCTTAGGAGTACCAATAGACTTGATCACACAGCCGCCGCAATAATATTCACACAGTCGTCTTATGTTTTATATAAATGGATCACACAGCCAACTCACTAGAATTCACACAGCCGTCTTAAAGGTATTATTTTCATAGTTGAACTTGGTCACACAGCACACTACAGACGTAGGTTCAAGAAATATGTGATACATTCACGCAGTAAAGTATTTTCTATTAACATATTAAGTCATTGGTTATAAAATCTGTCGATCCTATTTAGTGTTAAGTTTTAACACAAATATTTCGTAAGTAACACTTTAATTTTTTTTTTTTGACTTACCCCTTTTTTTTAACATATTTCCAACCTCCGCATCAGTGGGTCTCACAAGTTTTTCTTCAATTCTGTACGTTTAACAAAACCGTCACGATATGGCCCAGACACTTAGACATTTACGTATCCCACTTCTGAGATATTAATTAAACGATTGAATGTATGGCTGCAATTAACTAACTGTTAAACGCTGGTATGTGTACTTGGGCAGAGTAACCCCTTACTCGTCTAGGTTTCACACAGATCACTGCCCCGCCTACTCGAAATATGCGCTTATATTGGGAAAATCTGAGTCAATACAAAGTCTCAACAAAGATCATCTAACAATAATCTAACAATTAAAATAATGAATTAATAATATTAGAAATAAGTCTATAAATTAATAAATGATTAATAATGATGTGTTCCTTAACACACAGTCATTTTAATATTAAATTAATAAAACTAGTAATTAATGTAGGTAGATAATGATGCTTTCTAATTGGCAGTGCGTAACACTATTGATATGTCTTGCTATCTGTCTGTCTGTCACAGGGATTTATCTTTATCTTAGGCTTTATCTTGAACGGAAACAGGTAACACCTGAAATTTTAACAGAATTCGTATTACTGTCAACGCTAACGCAACAAATACCTAGTAAAAAAGTTACATCCTAAGGGGACTTTCGATGTCTCGATTCGTTGTTAAATTATTTTTTTTACATAAAATTTCAATACTTTGTAAGTTACACCATTTTAACGCTAATTTTTTTCCTGCGGTCAACTTACTTTTATGCCAAATAGTTTATAGTTATAGTTTTTTTGACGTGATAACGTCTTATAAATTGATGAACAGCGCATATGAAAAAGTGTATCCCGTTCCGGTTCCGTTGAGTGTTTTTATTAAATTATTTTTTAATATTATTAAATTAATTTTACACACGACAACATTGGCGTTTCCATGGCTCCGAAATAGGGAACTGTCAAAATAAATATATAGACTTGTCTGTTGTCTGTTATCTTTGTATTTTCAATTCTCCTTTTTTGTATTGTACCTATAAAATAATGATTATGACGTTATCACGTAAAACCGACTTTACAGACAACCATTTTTACTTCTGACCTTTACAGCGCTGCAGCGTTACCAAACAGGGTATTGAGCTTCAAGAGTTTAACCATCAGAGAGGAGAAATTCAGAATATCGCAATATCAGAATATTCATGTTGTAGGCGCAGTATGGGAAAGCTAGTTTCTAGTTTTAGTTTCCTTAAGCACGATGATTCAGCATTCCGCTCGTTCCGCTGGTGTGAGCATAGATGAGTCGACGAGGATTGGCCGACTACAAATAAAAAATTAGTAATAGGTACTTGAAATAAAATAAATGTATTGAAAAAAAAAATTACTTTGTAAACCCTTTGATGCTTTAACTAACATAAGACATCTTGTAGCGTCCTATTCTGTATCCTAAGTCGATGGTGACGTCACACTACGGCAAACACAAACCATCTGCGAAAATAGTCTGCTCACATTATCTTTAGTAGTCCGCAATAAATAAGATCTATATACATACATAATAATATACTATATTAATCAAAGTCAAATAATTTATTTCGCTATGAGGTGATTAGACACGCTTAACGAAAGTCTAGGTAACTAAAATATACAATATAAACTAGTACACTATTTTTTTTATGGGTACAAGATAGCCAACGAGCTTGCAGCACCACCCATCCGCTGCCGCCCATGACAACTGTAACTGACTTTGAACAAGACTCAATTAGGGACTGGGATGTTTAGTCCAATTAGTTGAGAGAGTTAATTAACATTAGTTGGTCAGTTCGTTAATAGGTATGAGGACTGGGGACTGTTAAAGAAAGTTAGTCCTGTTAGTTGATGTTAGTAATAGTCCAGTTAGTACTTGTTAGTAGGACTCTCGTTCTAAGTCAGTCACAGATGAGTTGCTACCCTTCAGGACTAAAATGGTCACCTCTAAAGAAGTGTAACCGGAAACCACACCTTTCCAACCGGACTATAATTGCTTTAAAAACAATTACTACACGGCAGAAATGGTACTATGTACCGTGACGGGCAGTGGTACTGCCCCGGGTGAACTCTATAAGGAACCAATTAGGTTTCATTAAAAACCTATTTGGTTCCCACCACCTACCAAATGTACCAATGTATTACAATGTGTATTTTATATGTATTTCTGTATAATATTTATTTATTTGTTCTGTTCTATGATATAGAGTAACTTACTACTGGTTAGACATTTCGAAAGACTTCAGCCGATAAGCGCTAAGATACTCGTAAGATTGATAAGGGCTATACAAAATTAAATATAAGCGGTATTCGCAACTTACAGACATGTCATACAAAATGACCGGAGATGTTGCTCAAGCGAGTACCTACCGCTATCAAACGGTAGCACAATAGGTAAGTACCTACTATATTTGAATAGACCTTTATCATTTTAGCACTTGGCTAAAATGCTAAAGGCCGTCAGACAAGTTAATTTAGTCATGACAAACCTCGTCCGTGAAAGGTTCGCGTACACATCCCCTACCTGTTTATCAAAGATATAACAACAAATTATATTATATTTATTTAAAAAAAAAAATGTGGTTTAAGCAATTAATGTAGGCAACCATTCAAAGACATAGTCTTTGTAGCTGTGATGGTTAATGTAATAGTGTTCATTCATATTTTTAAAATAGGTACCTAACCTACTATTATTATTATTTTATACAAAAGCAAATGGAAAAACTAACGGATAGGTACGTGTTTTTTCATTTTTCAAAAAACTGACGAGAAACTGACTTAAGGTCACCCGGGGCGAATGCAACTATGAGGCTAAAGTGACTAATTGATTTTTTTCCCAATCTAACGATGTTAGTAAAACGTGCCATCTGTTAAAGAGTAGAGCAATCATTGTTTTTTCGTATAAAGTGCAGACGCACTTCTAGGTTGCTAATTGTTGCACTGACAGAGCATTTTTTGACTACCGTCATTTTGGAGCAACGTTTTGCGGCGTCGTGTGTTTATTTTGGTGCCATAAAAAATAGTTCACGTCGTTTGCAGCAAAATTGGAAGTTCATTCAAATGAAAAGATAAAACGTATGTGCTTTTGGTATATTTGGTTAAGCGCTAGGTCTTATAATTAACATTTTATTAATATAGTTACATTAACCTCAAATTTTTGTGCAGATGGCCAATTGCAACTATTTTTACAGTTGCAATAGCCCCATTGTATTTATATGAAAAATTCAAATCACTAGTGACGTTCCGTGTCGATATTTCTTTAAGTTAATTTCACTTAATAGGTACTTATTTGCTTGAAATGTTTACCTAGAAATATGAAATATTTATGAACCTATGAAATATTTTTTTTAATTTTGCAATTTGTTTATTATTTATAGGTACATTATTACTATTTATTTAAATTTTATTAATTTATTTACAATTTATTGTGCACATACAAAGCAGAAAGAAAGCCTTATAAAAGAGACACGATAAGAACATCAAGTGCAGCTTATTTTTAAAAGAAATCTCTTCCACCATACCTCTAGAACAGTGGAAGTGACATAGAAACGCGGACTAGGCGTACGCGTAAAATACATAATTTCCTACTTATAATAAAAACATAAAATACACTACATGATCTAAAATTTACTAATACGTTATTATAATAACTACTTCTACATAAATAAGTATATAATTATAACCTACACTGCTTGGCCTCCCCTAATGAACGCCATCGCGCCCTGTCTTCGGCTCGACGCATCCAGTTTCTACCTGCAGCCTTTACTACGCTTTCCAAGTCGTGGTCTCCACTCTAGAACTCGTTTTCTCCAGCGGTTATCGGTTTTTCGACAGATATGCACAAAACTCCAGAGTAAATAAATAAATAAATCAGTATAAATAGTTAATTATTAACGAATAAATAAATGTGTACTATAACAATATCAAAATTTTGTTACTTATTCCAGATGGTTCGAAACTATAAAAGAAAAAGGGAAAAAGCTTGTACGCGAGAAAAGCTTGTTGTGATTTTTTTTTTACGAAATTTTGTCGATATGTAGTATGTACCTATCACAACACTAGCCAGTATGGAAGACAGTCGCATTCGCCCCAAAAAAAACTAATATTGTTTTTTCTTGAATCTGAATCCTATTCCCATTGACTAGATTCCATTTTTGGATAGCTGTTGTGTGAAACTACATGTACTCTTATTCCTAACATCTAGATAATGATTGCAACCAGGTTATTTAACTGAAAGTTGCATTAGCCCCAATGTGGGGCGAATGTAACTTTGAGTGTTCTTAATCAACAAGCATATAAATTACTAAAAAACCTAAGCCTATTTGTAGCGTACTTTATGTCGAAAATGTTCAATGAAGGGTGAGGAATTAATTAAGTTTGTTTAAATAACCCTCCTTATTAAGTAGCTAAGGGTGGAAGGAAGCAAAGTCATAATATAATTTTTTTTAGTCGCTTTCGCCCCGGGTGACCTTATCTCAAATCACATCCTAAAAAGTCTAACAATCAAATGACGGTATTGGTACGGCTGAAAACACTGAGTTAAAATATACTTCGTTTTTATTTTTATCTCTGAAAACATATATAAAAATCTAATATATATAAAAGGACAAGCTGACTGACTGACTGACTGACATATCAACGCAGGGCCAAAACTATAAGGGTTAGAAACGTGAAATTTTGCACAGGGGTTCCTTTTATAACGTAGGGGAGCACTAAGAAAGGATTTTTGAGAATTCGCCCCCTAAGGGGGTAAAACGGGGATGCAAAGTTAGTATGAAACTTTGCCGTTTTTGAAGTTAGCGAATGTCTAATTCCACGCGAGCGAAGCTGCGGGCGTCCACTAGTTTGAAATAAATATTTTCGAACTCAGTTTGGAAAAATAAAGAAACGGCATTTTTAGTTTCACTTGTTACAAATTTCGAATGGCACGCAGTCAGAGGGTTAATCATCATGTTTAAATGCAGCGGGTTAAGTGGTACAAAATGATCCGTAGCGGCCCAATTTCCGTACTCCAATTTGCTTGAATTTGCTTGATCGCCATTTTGCATGACGAAATATATTTTTTCGGTCTTGAAATATGTTTTTATACAATTTAACTTTCCAATGTAGCGTCCATAGTCCAATGGCTCGGGTCGATTCAATGTGATCGAAAGAGTTAAGCAACGACGGGCGCGGTCGGTTTGTGGATGGGTGACCGCTAGTGGCAAAATTTCATGGACGCTACCGTGCTTCGGAGGGCACGTTAAGCCGTCGGTTGATTTCAAGGGTGAAAACAGTCGTTAAGCCTTGTCGAAGATCTTCGGGTGGCTTGAGAACATTCGACACTGGGTTGGCCACAAACCCCTCCACCAATCCGCATTGGAGCAGCGTGGTGGAGTATGCTCTAGACTTCCCGCAGCTGCGTCTGTGGGGAAGACCCGTGCCCAGCAGTGGGACGTCTATGGGTCGCAGCGAACTTGCCAAGTCTGGTTTGAGGTGCTCGCTAGTTTGCTTCACAGCGATTTAACCGCGTTTCATCCAATTTTATACACACATACAAAATGTCTATTCTGGTGGCCCCCCCACGTCCAATAATTGTGGGAAAATGTGGTGGACACACAGACACAGAATACTTAATACAACAAGTTCATAGATAACATCTAAATTTACGTGCATGACCCGAATACAAATAATTAACTTTTCCCCACTCAACCAGGGTTTGACTGGTAGAAAATGCTATAAGGCATTAAGTCCGCCCATTGTATATCTCTTTAGAGGGGTCAATAAAGTTGAATAAATAAATAAAATAAATTATCTACGGCAGCCTGGATTCGAACCCGGGCTCCACGGTTCGGCAGTCAGGGTCACTCACACTTCGCCCACGAAGTATTTAAAGTCGAATATATTCTTATGTTATGTACATATTAAGTTAAAAAGGGTAGGTTGGTAGTTATGTTATGTACATATTTAGGTACATAGGTAGGTGATTCGTTGTCTTCACTAGTTGAAAATAAAAACGAAAAAAGAATGAAAAATATAAAATGTTAATGGAAAAAATGAAAAAAGAATGGAAATACCTAACAATTATTTTAACACAACGCACGCACACACAACACACACACACACACACAAACGTGCTTAAGTTCTACATATATTTGCACTGCACATTTTTAGCCGAACTAAAATTACTTTATTTACTATTACTAAGTAGAGAAATAAAATATCTTTAAACCGAAAGTAAAGGAAACTCGGGAAAGACGACGTTGTGTTTTGCTTGCTGCACAGCATTGTGTACGGGTAGAGTCGAAGACTAGAGGGTAGTCTGTGCAGCGTAAGAGGCGCCTTCTAAAAGAGATCCCGGAGCCCTCCTGTAGCGCCGGAGTAGGCCGCCGAGCGCAGCAGTGGGTGAAATTCCCACATAACCCGGCGTCGCGAATAGCAAATATACGTCTTATTACACTAATTAATACACTGATGATACACCTTTGTCTGCCCCTTCCGGAGAATATAGGCGTTAACCTCGTGATGGTTACGAGTAGTAGATATAGTTTCCTGTTCTCAAAATATTTACCTACGCGTCGTACGCGCCATATGACGAACACGTGTGCCATACCATTCTGGGGGTATTTGATGGCGCTATTAAATGAAGTTGTAATAAATTAATATTACTATAGAATATATTATACCTAAATGTTAATTATTGTTTATTTTATTATAATCAAATCAATTATCTATTAAAAGTTTTACAATACAATAAAAATTAATAGACACTAAAAATCAATAAACTTTAATCTTAGGTTTAGATTAGGTATCTCTACATTATGCAAGTTAATTATAACTAAGTTTTAAATTTTATCGTAATTTCCTTTTAGTTCGATCATATTCTGTGGTTAGATATCTTATATATTAATTATAAAGAGGAAACATTTGTTTGTAATGTTTTCACACAAAAACTACTGGACCGATTTCAAAAATTCTTTCACCATTAGAAAGCTGCAGCTTCACTGGTAACATAGGCTATATAATATTACTAGGTGTAAACGAAACTATTGTTATGTTTTAATTCCACGCGAGCGAAGCTGCGGGCGTCCACTAGTAGTAATGTAGTTTCTACAAGCTGTTCTCAAAATATTTACGCGTCGTACGCACCATATGACATGAGCCCATGTGTGCCATACCATTCTGGAGATATTTGATGGCGCTATTAAGTAAATCCCTTCCATTCTGAGAGGAGACCCGTGCCCAACAGTGGGACAAAGAAAGGGTTGTGATGATGATGATTAAGAAAATGAAGTTGTAATAAATTAATATTACAATAGAATATATTATACCTAAATGTTAATTAATGTACCTATATTTTATTATACACAAATCAATGATATTTAAAAAGTTTTACAATTCAATAAAAATTAAAACACTAAAAATCAATAAATAATTAATTTTAAAATAGGGTAGGTATCTCTATATCAGGCAAGTTAATTATTACGTACTAAGTTTATAGAGCATTTTTATAGAGCAATATATTATATTACAAGGAAAGGCATGCGTTGTCCGCCATTTTTAAACGGTTTTATTTCTTCATAAAACACGACAGATATTTGTCAAAAAAAGGTCTGACCAGACGTTTTATCGAGCGCCACACCGCGCTATAAATAATTTAGTGAGCCAGCGAAGCGGCCCAAAAACAGATAATCAACCCACGCCAAGGTCATTGCTTGAATTTCTCACTTGCATTAGTAAGCAATCCATATTTTATCTGTATGGCTTGTGGGCCAGTATCAATAGGATAATATAAAGTAGCATTAAATCACGCCTTTATTACCCGGAATGGTAGTTATACGCAGTTTTTCACCAGATTAAAAAGAGGGTTCTAATTAAACTTCTATTTAATAGCATTCTCCTCTAAAAATCTACATTGTCCTCTGAATTACTAAGTCAGCCACCATCAATGCGTGTTTAAAAAGTACTATCTTAGCCACATGCCATGGTAGTTAGTTTTTAGCATCTATATAATTTGTAACAAATGTGACTTCAAAAAAGAATTTGTATCCACATCTAGTTTTATAACTTAACTAAAACTTACTTTATATTTATTCAGAAGAATTTATATTTATTCAGATGAATAAACTCATATACGTACACGTTAATTTTTATACAGACAGTCTTTTTTCCGTGTAAAAAAAAGGCTAACCTGAACCTAACCTAACAAAACTTCGAGTTGATTATGTCGTTATTTCAAAGCGGGTTGGCCCGGTTCCGAGCCTCACGGGCCCCCGGGATCTAAAATCTGTGGAAAAATCTGTGGATTGACTTTTAATGCCCTTAAAAGGAAACTTTGAAACTTTTTATAATAAAAGTGATGGTGGAAAGATATGTTTCTAGCACACAATGGCCTCTGGCCTAGCTAGCTATTATGTTTTATTGTTACTACATATTTGCTTTACTTCAAAAGTAAGTGCAAAGGCAATTGGCAAGCAGACAGAGAAACTTGATATTTAAAACTCGCTTTTTGTTGAATAATACTTGAAAATAATTTTTTATCAGTGCGATGTTCATGAATATTTTATTTATACTAGTGGACGCCCGCAGCTTCGCCCGCGTGAAATTAGACATACGAGTAGACTAAAAAGTTTCGTTTACGCCTAATCGCCATCCATTAATTTCGCTTAGAAATGATTCAGATTCAGATTCATTTATTTTTCATTATATGGTATTTTGTATACGCTTAATGAACGTCATAACATTTTTGTACCGCCGGTTCACAAAGTTGATACTACCGAGAAGAACAAGGCAAGAAACTCGATTGATTCAAAAATAGAGTTTTTGGTAACGTTCATTAATCATTATTTTACTAGGCACCGGATGCATATCGATACCATGTATTGAATCTAAAGATATAATAATAATAATAATAATTTAAATTAAATTATTAATTATTATATTATTATCGATACCATGTATTGAATCTAAAGATAGAAAATAGTTTTTAGCTACATATATGAAATCACAATTTTCCTTAAGAAAATCATTTTTCCGAATCGCGGGAAACTGTGGGAAAACATCGTGAAGAAGAAAAATTGAAATCAATCAATCATTAGATAAAATGGAATACGAACTTTCTAGTACACCAAGAGCTAGGTCGGTAATGTCGGTATTGTTAATAATATTGTATAACCGCTTGTTATACACTTGCTATACAATAGTACACGTACTACGTACCTTTTTAACGAGTGGGAAACCTTGAAAAGGTACCCGGACGTCGTGGGAGCGACGCCGGGTTATGTGGGACTTTCACCCACTAAAACCCACTCGGTGGCCTACTCCGGCGCTACAGGAGGGCTCCGGGATCTCTTGCCCTCCAGCGCTGCGCCCAGGACGGGCTCTTCCCGGTTTACACAACGCTGTGCAGCCACAAACAGCGTCGTCTTTCCCGGGGTCACAAGATGGAACACGTACTACGTACCTGCAAATCCTACTATATAACCTACAAGCAATGTTGTAAGTACCCTATTCTACCACAATATAATGAAATTGTAGCGTCCATAGCCCAATGGCTCGCGTCGATTCAATGTGATCGATTGATTTAAGCAATGACGGGCGCGGTCGGTTTGTGGATGGGTGACCGCTAGTAGAAAATTTCATGGGCGCTACCGTGCTTCAGAGGGTACGTTAAGCCGTCGGTCCCGGTTGTTTTCAATGGTGATAACAATTTTTAAGCCTTGTCGAAGACCTAGTGAATATTCGACACTGGGTTGGCAACTAACCCATCCACCAATCCGCATTGTAACAGCGTGGTGGAGTATGCTCTAGACCTCCTGCAGATTTATTTGTGGGGAGACCCATGCCCAGCAGTGGGACGTGTATGGGTTGCAGCAGCTTATGGGTACTAATTCCTCCACCAATCCACAATGGAGCAGCGTGGTTGAGTATGCTCTTGACGCGCAGCTGTCTGTGTGGAAGGCTCATGTATGTGTATGGGTTGTATCGTAATCAAATTAGTAATAAATTCTCCTCCGTAAGTCTGTGTTTATTATCTGTCTAGGTTACTACCAACTATTTGTATAGTTCGTAATGTCTCTCTGTCGTGTTATCTACAAAAAGGTCATTGCTACATTATTAATTACTGCGTGTTCTACACTTGCTTTAATTAAACAAAACATGTGGGTTGGTTGAAAACTTAGATTCATATAATTAACTAGTGGACGCCCGCAGCTTCTCTTGCGTAGAATTAGACCCATTAACGACGTCTGCCCGCGTTCGGGTTGGCCACTTGACTTCAAAAACGGCAAAGTTTCATACTAATTTTGCACCCCTTTTTTACCCCGTTAGGGTGTCGCGGTGTTGTGTTTGTGGTTAAACTCCTCCGAAACGGCTTCGGTCGATTCTCATGAAATTTTGTATGCATATAAGGTAGGTCTGAGAATCTGACAGCATCTATTTTTCATCCCCCTATATGCTAAGGGTAGTCCACCCCTAAATTCGTCCCCCTAATTCGAATCGTCATTTAGAGATACCGTGCGGTGCGAACATAAAACAACCCACTATTCTGACTTCGAATACTCTCTCTATCCACGAAGTACAGTACCTCTGCCCAGCGTCGCTGTCAAAGCAAAATAAAACCGTATGAGTCAATTATCAGGTGACATCTGGTCCTGGTTTGCTATTTTTAATGTGACTGGATATTGTAAGTGTATAAGGCAATAAATGAAAATTAAATTGAAATTAAAACTTATAAAAAGACTAACATAACTTAAGTTTTGTAATAAAACAACAAGACTTTCAAATGAATATTTATATTTATTCTTTTTTTGTGTATATTTGAATATTTAGCCAAAAAAGTTTCACTTCTGACATGTGTAGGTACTTTATACGCACGCACTTTTTTTTTTACAAATTAATGTTTTGCTCCAAATTGTTATTAATAAAGTACATATAATTAGATATTTGTTTATCTCTTTATGTAGTTAGTTTATATGAACTTGCTTTAACTAAAGCTATTAATTCTTTCACATAAAATATTCTCTTTTTGTCGACTGGGGTTACCCATATGTACATATTCTGAATTTACTTAGGTACCTATATTTAACTAGTGGACGCCCGCAGCTTCGCTCGCGTAGAATTAGACCCATTAACGACGTCTACCCGTCTAACGACTTCAAAAACGGCAAAGTTTCATACTAACTTTGCACCCCCGTTTTACCCCCTTAGGGGATGAATTTTCAAAAATCCTTTCTTAGTGCTCCCCTACGTTATAAAAGGAACCCCTGTGCAAAATTTCAAGTTTCTAGCCCTTATAGTTTAGGCCCTGCGTTGATATGTCAGTCAGTCAGTCAGTCAGTCAGTCAGTCAGTCAATCAGTCAGTCAGTCACCTTCTCCTTTTATATATATAGATTTAATTAAGTAGTTAACTGGTAAGGTAATTAATACCCAAAATTGTTATTTACTGTTTTAGCTTTATCTTTTGTTGCTCCTTTTAGTATTTTCCTCAAATTAGATATAATAAGGTAAAATGTGTTTAAAACTAATATGGATTCGGTCAACTTATGGGATGATGTAGTATTAAAATGGTAATCTAGAATTTAAGTTAATCTATTTATATCTATACCTATTAATAATTAATATTATATTATTTACATACCTATATGTATTTATATTTATTTATCATGTCCGATGATTCTTTCTATTAAAGTATTTAAATTAAATAAAAAATAAAAACCATTTTATGAATGCATTTCTGATTAACATCTGGTGAAAACTACATACAAAAAAGTCCGTGATAGTATATGTCTATCTACTTGTTACGAGAAATAATAGCTTATTTACGAAGCGATTTGAAGCAATACAGCATTAATCCTTATCCAATTTAGTAAATACTAATTAGTAATAATTTGTAATTAAATATATTGTGCATTTAATATAGATCAATATGGCCCTTATGTATGTAATTTAAATGAATATTTTCGAAGAAATTACAGATTTAAAATGCAAGGACATAGCGGTAGCGGCGGTACCGGCCGGGAGGTAGCAATGACCAATAATAAACCGCAGGGTCAAACTTTCAACGTTGCGGGCTTAGATTTGAGCGTTTTTCACATGGCCAATTATATGTCGCTCTATCAAGAGTAACCTCTAAAGATTTACTGTAAAAATTAAAAAAAAAAAAAGCTTTTATAACTTTTATTTTTATTTTCATGCATTGTCATCTGAACCTAATATGTGTGCCAAATTTCAGCTCGATAGCTTCAGTGGAAGTAGGTGATATATTGATTGCAAGATTCCAGGACATGGATACATACAAGTGAAGTTAAATAAAAGCTATTAAGAAAACTGTGATCGTATATTGTATTCTGTTATGTATTCATATACATTCTGTAGTATATATAATATCAGCATTGCACCGGAGCCGGGGAGGGTCGCTAGTGTAAAATAAAGACAAAATCAGTCCGGTAAAAAACCGCCAGTTGAGAGAGTAGTAGTATGCTTATTGATTTCTGTTTATCACAACATTATGCAGCTCGCTTATATCGGAAAGTTACGAGTACAATAAGGTAAGGTAAAAATCAATGGTCCAGCGAGCAGGTTAATATGAAATTATGATATTAAAATTATAAATCCATGACTATTGCATATTATTCGTGTGTGATATTATTATGTTTAAATCATATTTTGAATTGAATTTTAAATTAAATTATGTAATCAATTTTTTGTCAAATTCGCCAAGCGAGAACCGAAAAATTTGGAATTGAAATTTAATTTAAAGTTATCAAAGACAAATCAATTTCAGCGGTGATAGTCAAGTGGTAGATCCGACCTTCAATTAGGGTCTGAGTCCAAAAGTACAAGTAAGGGTCACGCGCCCATGACACAAATTAACCATCGACGGCGGCATGACGAAAACAATAATGATCACACACATCCTCACGATATGTCAGTTGCGTGTTGTCCCTGTAGCTCGGGACCAGAATAGTGCTACGGTAGCCCCTGTCTGTCGTAAGGCAACTAAAAGGGGACTTCTGGGGTTGCGGGCGGTGAGAGTGGGAGCTCGAATCGTCCATTATGTGACCCCGGGAAAGACGACGCTGTTTGTGGCTGTACAGCGTTGTGTAAACCGGGAAGAGCCCGTCTTGGGCGCAGCGCCGGGGGGGACCGGCGCGTTCTACAAGAGATCCCGGAGCCCTCCTGTAGCGCCGGAGTAGGCCACCGAGCGGGTTTTAGTGGGTGAAAGACCCACATAACCCGGCGTCGCTCCTACAATGCTCTTACCTTTTCAAGGTTTCCCACTCGTTAAACAAAAAAAAAAGTCTAGTTGCGGGTAGCGGATACACTTAGTGAACATCACGACCCGAGAACAAATATTTATCTGCCAAATAAATATCTGCCCTGCCCGGGATATGAACCTAGGACCCGCGGCGGCCTAGTCACGGTCACTCACCACAGAATCATCAGACAGATCATCGAAAGAGTTGTGATGTGTTTGTTGAATGGGCGCTATAAGAAATTATTTAAAGTCACCTGCTGTAACTGAGAAGGAAATCCTCGTAAGGAAACCTGCATGCCTGAGAGTTTTCCATTATCATGAAAGTGAAGTCTGCCAATCCACTCTTGGCCAGCGTGATGGACTATGGCCTAACCGGAGGGGTTAGGAGACCTGCATGCCTGAGAGTTCTTCATGATGTTCTCGAAGGCATGTGAAGTCTGCTAATCCGCACTTGGCCAGCGTGGTGGACTATACTAACCCCTCCCATTCCGAAAGGAGCCTCGAGCCCAACAGTGGGACGATGAAAAGGTTGTGGTACAGACCTTGTTAAGTCTAAAATTATCTGTCAAACGAGTTGTAACGACCTTGACTGAGACGGTTCTCTCTTTTTTTTGTATCGATAAAATTGTCTTTCAAGTTTCTCGACTTGTTTTGTGACTAAAATAGAATTCAAACTTTAACGAAAAAGGTAAGGTTGGCTT
The DNA here is from genome assembly GCA_944567765.1 of Carterocephalus palaemon. NCBI lineage: Eukaryota > Metazoa > Arthropoda > Insecta > Lepidoptera > Hesperiidae > Carterocephalus > Carterocephalus palaemon. The sequence goes on from OX155663.1 coordinate 2,011,473, forward strand.
TGGAATTAATTGCTTTCAAACGACGAGAACAGCGGATATAGGCCAAAGGTTGACTCTCGGCTGGGATCTGGGTTCAAATCCAAGACACATGCGCCAAAGTTATAGCCGGTTTACATTATTCCAGTCCAGTGATCCAGTCCAGTGCTGAACTGGATTCGTTATCGTCTACATTATTCCAGTAATTTAGAAGCCGTTGAAAAGTGAACACTACAGTGACAATGATTTCAAAAAGAGATCAGTCACTGGATTGACCGTCTACATTATTCCAGTTGCATTGGATTGATCGCACTGGATTCAAAAGTAGACCACGAATCCAGTTACTGGACTGGAATGCTTACTGGATCCAGTTCATTCCAGTGCCGGTTTACATTTTTCCAGTAAGCAATCCAGCACTGGCCTGGATCACTGGACTGGAATAATGTACATCGGCCATTAAGTGCGAACTGCACCAAATGATGATGATTCACCTGATACAGCGTGTATAAAAATCAAAATAATTTTCCATAATTTTCTCAAAGGCATGTAAACACTGTCGATACGCACTTGGCCAGCGTGGTGGACCTGTGCCCTTGGCCAGCATAGTGGCACTATTAATATTGATAGGGTTGAGTTGAGATGAGTTGGTTTTTGTACAACTATAATTCAAATTCAAATTCAAATTCAAATATTTTATTTGTCCTTAGGTATAGGTAACATAGCGGGTGGTAGGAGATAAGATGATCCATTATACCTAGCCGTTTTTATAGGCGTACAAATATATAAAGTAGGTATGTGTAACTTATAATTACGTATGGCTTTATGACATAGTACAAGTAGTATTATTATTATATTAGTTATAAATTATATTATTAATTCTATTATTATATCATATTTTAAATATTACTTTCAAATTACATTCGAGTCATTTAAGAAATCATTTATTGAATAATAACATTTTTGTATTAAAATTTTCTTTAGTTTTTTCCTAAAAAGTCTAGTCGGGACATCTTTAATTTCACGAGGAATTTTATTATATACTTTCCCGCACATAACTACGCAGCTTTTTAGGTATAATTGTGTTCTGGGTATTTTACCTATAACTATTCTATCTGGATTTCTTCTATTTCTAAGATAGATATCTCCTGCCTTTGTAAAAAGCTCTGGATGGAGTTTTACAAAATATGCAGCCTCTAAAATGTATATGCACGGTAAAGTGAGTATATTTAGGTTTCTAAAATATGGCCGACATGATTCCCATGGAGGTATACCAGAAATTGCTCTAATGCTTTTTTTTTGGGTTAGAAAGGCTTTCATCGTTGTAACAGAGTTTCCCCACATAAGTATCCCATAACTAAGCACAGAACCAATATATCCATGGTAAGCCGATACTACGGTGCTTTGGGAAGATGTTTTTCTCAATCTATGTAACACATAAATGAATTTGTTAATCTTCCCACATACATATTCCACGTGTGACTCCCATGAGCAGTTACGATCTATTTTAACACCTAAGAATAAGGTTTCTGTTACCTCTTGTATAGGTTCACCGTTATAAATTAAATCAATTTTCTTAGGATTGGCTTTACTGGAGCAAAATTGCATTATTTTTGTTTTAGTTAAATTTACTTGTAAATTATTATTTTTTAGCCATTCAACAATATTGTCAAAAGTTTTATTAATATTTGTCATCAAATTGTCAGGTTTATTATTGCATGTCAATATTATGGATAGGTCATCAGCAAACAATGTACATGGATACGCTGTCACATCAGGTAAGTCATTAATATAAAGTAGGAATAGCAAAGGTCCTAGAACGCTTCCTTGAGGAACACCGAATTGGGTTTCTGTTATGTATTGTGACCTATACTGTTTTAGGTCGAATTTTTTAGTGATACCACTTATTTCAACACACCTTTTTCTGTTTTGAAGATATGATGCTAACCATTCTAACGCTGGCCCACGTATACCATATTTATCTATCTTCTCAATCAACAGCTCGTGTGAAACAAAATCAAAGGCCTTTGTCATATCGAAGAATATCCCTACAGCGGGAATCTTATCATCGATGTTCTTAATAACATTTGTAATAGTAATTGAGTGTTGTAGGTTCAGTTAATTCTGCTATCAACTAATTTACATTCATTTAATTTTTAATTCTGTTTTATGATGAAATGGGTAGCCGTATTAAAAAAGTAAAGAAGTTGGCAACCCTACCTACCGTATTTAGGTAGGGTTGCCAAGTTTTTTACAAAACAGAAAGAATTATTTTCGAAGAGCGAACAGTTTTTTATATTCCCAATGTTTTATATAGCTACATTATCTTATTACCTTCTTCTTATGCTAGACCTTCGGGTGGCTTGAGGACATTCGACACTGGGTTGTCCACTAACCCCTCCAATCCACATTGGAGCAGCGTGGTGGAGTATGCTCTAGACCTCCCGCAGCAGTGTCTGTGGGAGAGACCCGCCGAGAAATAGCGAGGGTTACACTTCTTCAGGTCCCGTGATAAGATAAAAAAAGATAAGATAAAAATCTTTTATTTCTTAACACATAACGCATAAACATAGGAATTAAAAAAAACAGGAATAAATAAACTTATATTAAAACCACTATTACCGAAACAGTGAGGGAAAAAAAGGTGAAAACTAAAATAAACAAACAAAAAATATGTATATAAAAAATTGATTATTACAGTATAGAGTACTAAATAAATCTATGATTATTACTAAAAACGTATGGAAGGAACTTATGTTCACATGTGTCAGAGTTACAGAAAATAGAACTCGCTCAGCATAATACCGCAGCGATTGCGGCGCTGATTTTCAGCGAGCCCAACTCGAGGTGACTCACGGACGACGACGGTGGACAATTACGGGTAAGAGTTTGTGTAATTTTATGATACGGAAATACCATAAACGGCGTGTGGATGGAAATACCATATTTATACAACGATAAGCAAAGAGCTTACTGGAGATACCATCGCGTTTCGATTTCAATTACATTTTAGTCAGAAATTACAATCCTTGATAAGATTAGCGCTGGTCAAAAAATCCGTTTCTTATAGTTACTGTGGATAGATAGACACATACCAGCCACTCATAATCCCATTAAACCCTTTTTTCGAGTGTTTTAGTGTACAAATGGCATATAGCATGTTCGCTGCGATCATGAAGGAAGAAAGGACTATGGCTGCGACCCATAGACGTCCCACTACTGGGCACGGGTCTCCCCCACAGTCGCAGTTGCGGAAGGTCTAGAACATACTCCACCACGCTGCTCCAATGCGGATTGGTCTCCACCAATCGACTTATGTTGAATGTTCTCAAGCCACCCGAAGTTCTTCGACAAGGCTCAACGACTGTTTCCACCATTAAAACAACCGGGACCGACGGCTTTACATGCCGTCGGAAGCACGGTAGCGTCCATGAAATTTAACCACTAGCGGTCACCCATCCACAAACCGACCACGCCCGTCATTGCTTAACTCTTTCGATCACATTGAATCGACGCGACCCACTGGGCTATGGGCGCTACATAGCATTGTCGCACCCAAATAGACCGAAGTAGTCACTGACCAAGAGCAGATTGACTCCACCTGTCATCGAGAACAACAACTCGAGCATATTTTTATCGCTGTCTTTTCCATCGCCATCAGGTATGAGTATAATTTCCTAAGCCCGCACACTTGCTTATATTACTGCGTTGTGACTTGAACTAACTAAACTACATGCTTGCTGACCAATTGACACCGCAAATAAGTATTCGCACCACCTCCAACTCAAGTAAGTAACTTATGTGACGTGTAATCCCGGCTTTAGTGCTTGCTGACGTGTGTTGAAGCCGTATGAGTATGACATAATATGTAATCACCGGTAAATAACGACTTCTGTGAAACAATCAATTTTCTCTATATTTTCAATGTAGGTAATTCGAATTTTATCAGTCATTGTGTCATTTCCAAATTATTGACGCAACTGAATCTTTGATGTTACGCACGCGAATATTACGTGCATAAATTCAATAGTACGGGGAATTGTCTTATCAGTTCTCAGGGCATTACACTGAGGATAAGACTCGGAGCAATGAGACCTTTCAAATTAAAGTTATTGACGTGATGACTTTTCTCACGCATTTTTATCGCAATGAAATATAAACTTAAACTTACTTACTATAAAGCATTTTAGCTTATCGAACAAGCCAGAGGAGTCGATAATGCGCCGGCCCTTCATTCAGTAACAAATAGGTTCATAAGTTATCGTGAACTTGCAACTATTTAGTAAATAGTTACTTCGTAAGCATAAATAGTTACTTCATGATGCAAGTTCGGTCGGTCTCCTTCAGGAAAAAATGCAATGAAAATTATATTTAAATGAAAACCTGACACAAACCTTACAGGTAAGAAGGTACTCATATCTCTATCTACTCATCAAGCTGTAAAAAAATGTTTTGACCAAAGTCCATCCATCCATCAGCCTTTTGCGGTCCACTGCTGGACATAGGCATCTCCTAAACAACACCACTCCGACCGGTCCTGTGCCTTCTGAAACCAGTTTCCCGCCGTCTTCTTCAAGTCGTCTGTCCACCTTGTCGAAGGGCGACCTGTGCTCCTTTCTCCGACTCGTGGTCTCCATTCGAGGACTTTTCTCCCCCTTGTCGTTCTGCGAACGACATGGCCTGCCCATTTCCACTTCAACTTACTAACTCTGCGAACTATGTCTGTATGTATATGTTGACCAAAGTGAGCGCATCGAAGTTCCCGCCTTTTCACCCTAATGCTGTTGGATAGCCGATTGACCCGTTTGACCCCACCCTCGACTGGCGTGAGCTCGTAAGACTGACTGGCACCCGGCCAACTCTTCAGCTCGAGGGACCTCACATAATGGCTGTGGAGATTCAAGTAGATTAAACAAAGACGAGAAGCGCCCGTGATCGTGAACACGTTATTAAAAGACTCGTGGACAACCGCAGCTTTGCTCGCGTGCAATTAGACATGACAGAAATTTCGTTTATTTCGTTTAATTATTTATTAACGGCCGAAATTAATAACCTAAATTAATAACCTAAAATCTTTGGATAGATTTGCCTATCTGAGGTAATTATTTGACACATTTTTTATGGAGCATAACATATATGTATATCAACGGGAGCATATGTCAAATATCTATCTCTGGTAGGGAAATATATCCATAGATAGGTTATTAATTTTCAGCGTTAATGAGCCTAGTCACTTTTGTGACTACTTATGTCGCTTTGAAGATTAAACATAAACAGTGGCAGAATACAAATTAATCTAATTTCTTGAACTAAAGTATCTTGAATATAATTTTTGAATAATTGATTGCCTACAAGCGGGAATGCGTAGTTTGGTTGGTAGATGCACTACCCTTTAACTTCATATAGAAAAGGTATTAACGGAATAAAAATTATCCTTTTTTATTCCAACACATATTGATATTTACCTGCTTTCCACTTTCAGCGAGACACAAACATCCAAACATTTTCACAAACATTTAGAGAATTTAATAAAATCCAATCAAACTTACATAGGTACCTACTGCATTCAAAGATTATGTTCTGCGTCCTTTTATATTCCGGGAGAGCCAAAAAAGATTAAAATAAACAGTTACTGCCTCGTTTGCTAAACTAGAGTTTACTGGAGGGGCTGGGTTTGCTCCCCTTGTCGGGCAACAACTTTTGGATTATTCTAACTCTTCGACAAGGCTTAACGACTGTTTCCAACTTCAATGTTCAACAACCGGGACCGACGGCTTTACGTGCCCTCCGAAGCACGGTAGCGTCCATGAAATTTTGCCACTAGCGGTCACCCATCCACAAACCGACCGCGCCCGCTTCGCTTCGCTGCGACCCATAGATGTCCCACTGCTGGGCACGGGTCTCCCCCACAGACATTTCTGCGGGAGGTCTAGAGCATACTCCACCACGCTGCTCCAATGCGGATTGGTGGAGGGGTTAGTGGCCAACCCAGTGTCGAATGTTCTCAAGCCACCCGAAGGTATTCGACAAGGCTTAACGACTGTTTTCAGTATTGAAAACAACCGGGACCGACGGCTTTACGTGCCCTCCGAAGCACGGTAGCGCCCATGAAATTTTTGCCACTAGCGGTCACCCATCCACAAACCGACCGCGCCCGTCGTTGCTTAACACTTTCGATCACATTGAATCGAGGCAAGCCATTGGGCTATGGACGCTACGTCGTTGCTTAACTCTTTCGATCACATTGAATCGACGAGAGCCATTGGGCTATGGACGCTACAATAGCCATATCATTAATTACGTGGGATAAACATAACTGGTGAATAGTAATTGTATGGCGTGATGTCATGTATAGAGTTCGCTGAGGACAGTACCACCACCATTCATGGTACCATTTGTCTCTTGTATTAATTGTTTCTTCACTAATTGTATTCTGGTTGGAAAGGGGTGGTTGTTATTGGTTGCAATTATGGAGGTAACCATCTTAGTCCTCAAAGGTCAAATACTAACTGGACTATCCCGACTAATTGACATTAATAGTTCCTACTCTCTCCCCCACCACCTCTACTTCTCATACACACTATCGAACTGGAATAAATAAATAATAATAATAATAGATACACATGACACATGGTCATTTACACACGGCCATCTGACCCCATATTAGGCGCGAACCTGTACTATGGGTGCCAGAGACTGATATATATACATATATATTTTTAAATACATACTTAAATAGATAATATTGACATCCAGACACAGAACAAACACAAGTGTTCGTCACACGAATATTTGTCCTGAGTGTTATTCGAATCCACGACCCCTGGCGCAACAGGTGGGGTCACTACCGATTAAGCCAACGGTCCCGTCATTAACTGACTTAGGTATGGATTAACTGACATTGCCATTCCCATTTTTAATCTTTGTCACAGATGTCATGGGCGGCAGTAGATGGATAGACGTTTGCTATCAATTTTTTGAAAATAGTCCTGTTCGGTTCATCACAGATGTCATAAAAATATTGATGAAATTGAATGCCCGTTTGCTAATATGAAAACAAGCGATTATCAGTTTCCTTGAGCCTCATCGATAAAACTGATGTAACGGCGGTGCGGTACAACCTGGCAGCTCACCAACTCATGCAGTCTTACATCAATCGCTAACATTCGCCTTGCAATTAGACATTCCGAATCTTTACAGATTGCGACGGCGCCAAAGTGAATTATGTTTCCTCAGATTGTAGCGCTAGCGCCGATGACAATGTGGTGAGGACTTCTGGGTCTTACTTACCGGGCTCAAAATAGTAAGAGGATATAAAGAATAGAGATATTAAGAATACAGAATTACACCGTTAATTTTTTTTATTTTTAAAAAGCTTTTTAAAACTTTTTTTTTATTTTCGAGCATTGTCATTGGAACCAAATATGTGTGCCAAATTTCAGCTCGATAGATTCAGTGGAAGTGGGTGAAATATTGATTGCAAGATTCCAGGACATACATACATAGATAATAATATATACATACATACGAGTGAAGTTAAATAAAAGCTTTGTAGTAGAAATTGAACTTCGTACTCAACGTGTAAGTAATCAAAATTATATAAACGATGGAAATGTTCGGGGAGATAATGTTAATTTATGGATAATGAAAGATTATTCAGATACATATTTCACTATTTCACGTCCGTTAATTTGTGTTTAAGAAATATTTGTAGCGTCCATAGTCCAATGGCTCGTGTCGATTCAATATGATCGACAGAGTTAAACAACGACGGGCGCAGTCGGCTTGTGGATGGGTGACCGCTAGTGGCAAAATTTTATGGACGCTACCGTTCTTTGGAGGGCACGCTAAGCCGTCAGGGTTGTTTTCAATGATGAATCCCACCCGAAATTCAGACTAAACCTTGACCTTCGGGTGGCTTGAGAACATTCGATTCGACACTGGGCTGGCTCCTAAACCTCCACCAATCCGCATTGGAGCAGCGTCATGTAGCAATAAGCTTGTTTTATTTAAGTTTTGTTTTAGTTTTTTTAGTTACCTGCCAGTAGACGGCGCCGCGGCGGGCAAAGCCCTAGGTAGAATAACGGTTTTATTAATGTTATCATTTGGATCAAGGACGCTCGGGCGTTAACTGTAATCAAAGTAGGACAAGGTTATGGTTTTTTGTTTGTTGACCGTCCATAACAACTGTGACAGAATTTAAACAAGATTTAAATAGGAACTGGGATAGGCCAGACAGACAGACAGACAGACCCTTTCTCCTCTATCTGGACAATAGCTCCAGGGGTAAACCCCGTTGGTCAATTCTGAATTGATTTCGAATATAGAAGGCGAAACACTCCATAGCTAAAATAGGTTTATTAATTTGTTATGAATATGAATGTTATATTGTAAAGATGTAGTGTTTGTATGTTTGTAAGTGGATAGGGGGTAATCTCGGAAAATTCTGTTAAGTAGTATTTTTTAATTTTGATCGTATTTTGCATGATACATGTAAATGGCAAAAATACATATACCCAAGATAGCAATACGTATCTAGTATTTGGTCTCACACTCGCTCAAGAGGGTCCAAGTTTACATCCCAGTGGTACAGTGTTGGTCTTTCAAAGTTATGGGGTTTACCACATACGTGTTGCTTTCACAATGCCTTAAAGTTTTTAAAATGTTTAAAAACGTCCAAAAAATGTCGGCCAAGGAATGCAAAGATTTCAATAGAAGATAACGGTTATCAAAACATTTAGCAGGTTAGATTTCCATTATAGGCTTACTTGCTCATCACACTTGAAGCACGCAGTGTCTGGGAGTTATCTTATCGAATGCCTATCTTTAAGGAGCGTCAAAAGTAAACAGATATTGGTCTTTGAGATAAATAACGGACAATTGGTCTAATTTTCCAAAGTAGTGTCCTGAAAAGACGAAGAGAGAAGAAGAAAGGAGAATGCGAAAGTAGAGTTGTCAGTTGTCATCTCAACAGAGTTGTAATGGACGAGACTATTCGTTATTAAGTCGAGTAATGGAGCGCTTCAAGAGAGAGAATTTTCAAAAGTAGAATTAGGTAATCTTTTCCCCTGGAAATGGACAAAAACCTGTACTAATATAGAATAAGTAGTTTAATAGACTTAAAATTGTATGTAGTTTTAAGGTTATGGTAAAGGAATATTATTTTATGTAATTTGCTGTAATTTCTGAACCAAATTATTCTATTATATTCTAATCATTCGATCTCTTTTGGATTATTCTTGTTAGTTTGTCTTCGTCAATGTAATTATGGATCGTAGTGATTTTGTCGTCGTCTTGCGAACGTTTTTCGAGAATGATTAGGTATTCGTACTGTGCGACGATTATTGCAAAAAAAATTGATTGCGGAGTATAAGTCATTGCCCTAGCACTAATTCAATGAAACAGTGGTTGAAGGGGTTTTAAGAAACCGGCTCAACATTGCCAATTAGGCGTAAAGGTCGCCCGCGTTCTTCACGAACAGAACAGAAGATAGAGAAAGATATCTAATGAATCTGTTCGAGCGGATCCGAAACTCTCAACTTTTATGAGGATATCTGAAGAGTAGGGTCTTAATAACACGAACTACCGAGAACTATAATCGAATTAAAACAAAATATTCGTCTAGAATTGGCGTCGATTCCCATAGCGACTTGCAGGGCGTCTTCGAAAATTTGAGATCACTTTTAGAAGAGTGTTTTTGACGATCTGAGCATCTCGACGATCTTATTAAAACATAAATTTCAAATATTATCTGTGTTAAAATTTACTAAACATGCCAAAGTATACCTGCAATTTTATAAAAACTTTTAAAAGTGAATTTTATTAAGTAAGTACTTACCTATGTATTATATTTTTTTAGAGTGTACGAATACTGTGTTTAGTCGAGAAAAATTTAGCAACCCTAAGTGTAGTACCTACATTGATTTTTGGTTACATCCAATCCCGGAAAAATTATGTCAATTTTTTTTAATCACAATTCCCTTGGAAATTTACAAAACCTATACATAATAATCGTTCTATTTTTACCCTCCTTTGCATTATTTTTGTTAGTTTATTGGTACCTACTCTGTTCTGTACGAAATAGTAGATCTAAGTGATTTTTGATTATTGGTACCTGTTTACACTTATATCTGAGGTCTATGAAAAGTAATGATACTCAGCAGAAAATTACACATATAAACCGGACATTAATAACAATATTATCATTACGGTGCCCGACTCTGTCTTTGTAACATTGCATTTTATTACAGTTGCTATCATTTTTATGCGTTACTAAATTAGTCATAAACAGCGAAGGATCAATAAAAAATGTTGTAAATCCTATTTAACGGTGCGTGACTTGTTAGTAGGTACGAGTACAAACAAAACAATAACATGTTTCCTTGTTTCTTCTATGTCCGTATGTTTATCTAAAAAGATATAAAACAAATAAATACGATTATTAACTGCTGTCTTATAACTTTTAATGTAGGGGTACGTATATTATTACAGGAAATCGCTATATAGTAGGTATTGGTCTGATGCTATCTCTCTTCGAAATCACATTATACTTCATTTAATTTTAGCTTCTTTTTTTTTGTAAAAAATCTCAAACGTTTCTACAAAGGGCATCAACATACTCTACCAGCCAATGGGTACCTATATTGTTCTTTCTCTCTGAATTTTTTATTCAGTGACTTGGCAGTTGCACTGCAGTGCACCTGAATCTTTTGACTGCAACTTCACAGAGTACTAGAGACTAGGTAGGTCAGTGGTTCAAAGAAATAATATTTTTTTCCACTCTGCCTTTAAAACACGATTTCCATAACGAATTATTTATTTTGCACGCGGAAAGCAGTGTCAGGCAAAAGTAGATCATCCATCCATTCAGGCAGAGGTCATTCACTCCTGGTGATGCAAAATTTTAATGATCGAGAAGTAAAGTGAACCTTTTTTTTCCCGGTCACTGATTATTATTACTTAGTAAATTTTTGAATCGCTCATAACTCGATCGTCCGTGATCGACAGAGCTAAGCAGCTTCGGGTGCGGTCGATATGTGGATAGGTGACCAAATTTCATGCTTTGCAGTGTGTCGAAACTGCTTCACCATTCCTTATTGGAGTAGCATTGTGGTGTATGCTACCTCCCTCAATTGTGGTTATGGAAGGAGACCCGAGTGGTATGCCGGTATGGTACGGTGGTAGCTAGCTTGATAATTTTTTTTTATGTAATATTTAGACGGACAAACAGGCCTTATTTATTACCTGATGAATTTAAGTTAAGTTAGACGCTTCGATCCGTGGCGGGAAGTTTATACAAAAATCATTACATTTTTAATTTTCATTATGCATTGCATTATATTATGTATCATTTTGGTTCTGCAGTTAAGCCAGTTTACATTTTTGACGGTTTTTGTAGTTTGTTGGGGACGAAGGCACAACTTTCGGACGGCCAACACGAGGTAGGATCCCCAATCCCAAGCAATGACTTAAGTCGAGGTCCGTACCCCAAGTAGACCCTTGGATAAATCGCACCTACACATTTGAAGAATTATACCACCCTATTCGGTGACCCCGTAAAGAAAAATAATGTATGACCATAGAGAAAAAGTCAATTCGAAAAAAAATAACCCTTCCTTTGATTTATTTATTTTTTCATTACATGTAATTAACAGGACATCCTAAAACACTACATGCACATAACAAGCTAGGTCCTCCAGACCTGCCGCAGCTATGTCTGTGGGGGAGACCCGTGCCACGCAGTGGGACGTCTATGGGTCGCAGGGAATTTAAAATATAAGTATTTAAATAAAAGAAACAAAAGAAGGATAAACTAATTATTATAAGATAGATAAAGCCTACAAAGGCTAATGAAACTTAATAGGACTATTAAAAAACAAGTCACCATCAGACATTTGGGCTAAAAACTGGTTGAGCAGGGAAGGTGTTCCTTGCGTCGCGCAGTCGGGTATACGTATACATACATATACTTATACATACATACACATACGTCGATACCAAAACCATTTGCATAGGCAATGCCATTCGTGATAATTTAAAAGTTGTTCGATTAGCGAGAATTTGCTCGATCCAATAGCGTTAGTCACGACAACACACTGTCATATTATTTATTATGCAGATTAAAACGAATAATTTCACGTATTAGATAAAAATGACTGTGTATAACGAGATGGGAGTAATGTCCGGGTAATCCCATTACTCCCAGTGCCTTCCAATAAAATCTGCTAAACTACTTGTTTATATCCACAGAACCCAAGCTTTTCTTCAATCATTCATTTAATCATCGACAATTATAATTAAGTAGGTACCTACATATAAAAAAAGGTAGATACATATATTCATTCACAACCGTTTCTTTGTCTTACTGTTGGGCACGGGTGTCCTCTCGTATACGGATGATAAAGGCAGGGTTAGGCCTTAGTCCGCCAAGTTTAGATTACTGCGGGTTGGCAGAACATGGAGAAATCTCAGACTTGCAGGTTTCCTCGCGTTGTTCCCTGCACCGTTGCAGCAGATGACTTATTTTTTTTAAACTAAGACATTATAAGCTCTGAAAGTGGCGCACCAAATCTGGTCTGCTCATAATTCATAAACAAATAAAATAAGGGAAAATCCTTGAATTATTTATCAATTAAAATCATGAATATAAATCTATAAATAAAGTTTAACAATCGAATATAAAATTAAGAACACTAGTAATTATTATAGTCAAATCAAATAGGTGATTAATATGCTGCCTGCTATTTGGCAGTGCTGCCATCAGTAGGTAACATACAATAGACCAGCTTTTCCCAAAGTGGGCGATAACGCCCCCTTGTGGGCACTGCAGGCCTAAAGGGGGCCGTTAAGAAACCCAGAAAAAAAAATGGGGGCATCCTACTGCGCTCAGATTTCAAGTTAACTCTTGCGAGTTATAGATAGTAAAAGTCTCGTTTACAATTAATGTTTAATCTCCACTAATATAGCTCAAAATAATTAATTAACTTAATTTGAAGATAGTAGTTTGTAAGTGAAAAAATTGTTAGACCTCCCGCAGCAGTGTCTGTGGGGGAGACCCGTGCCCAGCAGTGGGACGTCTATGGGTCGCAGCGAAAAGTGAAAAAATGGCTAAAAAATAATAGTAGGGGAGCCCAAGAGGGGATTTTGCGGGATACTCTAGCGCGTAAGTTTAATATACAGTGGGATACCTTGTACCCGGTTAAGTACCTCCACCAAATATGAGCCCAATATATAAATGGGGCCGTCAAGGATAAAGGATCAGATTAGTAAAAAAAATTTGTCATCAGAAATTCTTGAGCGCATCAGATTAAGGTAGGGTTAGTTAATTACATGCTAAAAAGTGTATATTCCACTAATCTTACAATTTGAGAGTAACGTAAAGAAAGGGGAGGGCTACAAAGTTGTAAAAAAAAAACGACATCTCGGCATTCTCCAGCGTGACTAAATTTATTTTTATTTTAAAGGAAATAATTCAAGGATAACGAAAAATATACAATCTGACGATTTCCACAAGCCGAAGTAACAAAAATTCGTCGATAAAGTTAAATGCGTGCAGCTGCGTGATGCCTATATTCCCCTCTCCGTGTTTCTATTCCTCTCTCACTTATTTCTCTATGTATTATGCTTCATTAATCTCGTGCTTTGGTCCGCACCTCGCGTGATTGATGGTAAATGAGCTTCCTGTTTACACTCGTTGTGAGTTCACAGTTGGAGTTGGGTTTGAGTTAGCGACAATGGAGGATGTCGAGTGTTAGCGGCAACAAGCCTTTCCTTACTGCTTCTACTACTACGCAATTAATTTAAATAAATGAAAATTAAGACATTTACGTATTTTAGAAAATTTTGGTTCATGAAGCTCTAGAAAATAACTTTATGTGTGTGTTATTCATTAGTGCGACCAATCCATTGCTGTAAACACATAACCTGAGTGGCACAACGTTGGAATTTTAATGAAGCGAGACCGCGAACGAAAACACCAATCTCGCATTGGTCGCGAGGTCCTTAACTCGTGACCAAAAAACCGCTTCGGGCGCGAGCGTTGCGAGTCGCGAGACGAGTTGCGAGACAAGCCGAGAGCGTCTATTCACACTCCTTTCTCGTGGCTCGCCTCGCACCTCGTCTCGCAACTCGTACGCGAGTGTAAATGAGCTATTACTCTCTCACTCCGTCCCCACTCTGGTTTCTGTTGCCGTGACGCCATAACACAGACTCGGTCTTGGTATTATTAATAACGTATTTTATTCCACTCCATTGTCCAAATTTGACAGCTAGGTGACAATGAAACATCCGAACAATCGATCCGATCGGATTTCGATCGGAATCGATCGAAGCCCCATGCCATTACTGGCATTACTAATTTAAATTTATTTTCTAGTAAACTACTGCTGCTTTTAAAGTAAAAAATACTGTATGAAGCTGACTCTATAGGGAATCAATCTATGTTAAAAGTAAAGTACAAAATTAATCCAAAAGGTATAAAAAAAATATTGACCTTGACATTGCGGTTAAACAGGCTTAGGACTATTTCGTTCAAACAAAATTCAAATAACGTCATTGTTTACAAAATGCAACAAAATCCAACGGGAAATTCAAAACGCAAACCATTTTGTGCTTTATTACCAAGATTTAACGTAGACTTTCTTTTGCTACTCTTTCGATTCCCGCTTGCTCATTCTTATCACACTCGCAACGCGCAGCGGGAACGACTATCGCTCTCTTTCACAAGGGAGCGATGCATCTTTTTACTCATCTATTTTGTGCCGGATTGAGTTCATCCAAAATGAATCTTATGATTAGGATATAAAGATATAGTTTAGAAACTGGCGAGCGAGAGATATACTCTCTCTTTGGGCAGGATTATATATCATTTATACTTAAGAACATACTCATTTTTATTTCTGAGATTTTCAATAAATAATGTTCAATGATTTAAAAAAATATTTTTTTTTTGTCAGATTAGGCGAATCCTTATAGATAATCGTTAGATTATGAGACAGCATGTCTAGGACATAATGATAAACCATATATGTCTTAATCTGACGTGCTTGAGGATTTCAAAATGGCGATTTTTTTTTGCACATCACAATAATGGCCGCGAGTTTGCGTCACATCGAAATCGTCAGATTATTAAATGAGAGCTTTTTTTAGGTTCACATAACATCCTCCTAGAAAATCTGACGCGCTCGATTAATTTTTTCATTTTCAACCCTTACTTGCGACCACCCGCATAATGCAAACGATCAGATTAACATACGTACAATATTAAAAATACGTAGAACATTGATGCTATCAATATCTGACGCGCTCAAGTATGCCCATGCATCTGTTTTTTTTTACATATTTGAAGATCTATAGCCGCTCCCCCCACGGATGAAAAGGTACACATTATAAAACATTTTTTTCTTCTTATCATCTAAGCTTTCAACCCAATAAGTCTCTATGACGCTCGAGTAAACACCCATTTAGCATCGTGGGCTCCCCTACTATAATGGGCAGTAGACAAAATAAGTTTGCAATAGACAAGGGTTGTATATGGAAAATGGAGTACCTATGGAGTGGACTAGACGGAAACACGTGTCAGATCAGACGACGTTGTCAGGCTGGGCCGTGCCATGAACAAAACTGGCCACTCAACAATGAAACAACAGGCTATTAACTTATCCATTATAATTAATTGAACTTCCTATCTTGTGACTTTATTATGCATACCTACTGCATGCATAATTACATACCGTTACATACTGATAAATATATTATTTTATAGGGTTGCTTCATAATTTATTTATTTACACTAACAGTAACATTGTAAGACCCAACCAAAACCCAATCTATGGACATATTGTCTTCTATACCTACTAATTTTATAAGGAGGAAACATTTTTTTTAATGGATACAAGATAGCAAACGAGCTTTCAGCACCACGCATCCGCTTCCGCCCATGACAACTGTGACTGACATTGAACAAGACTCAATTAGGGACTGGGATGGTTAGTCCAATTAGTTGAGAGAGTTAATTAGTACATTAGTTGGTCAGTTCGTTAGTAGGTATGAGGACTGGGGACTGTTAGTGATAAGTAGTCTGTAGTTAATAATAATTTGTTTGTAATGTTTTCACACAAAAGCTACTGGACCGATTTCAAAAATTATTTTACCATTAGAAAGGCGCATCTTCACTGAGTGATAGGTATAGGCTATATAATATTACTAGGTGTAAGCGAAACTATTGTTATATGTATACAATTCCACGAGCTAAGTTGCGAGCGTCCACTAGTCTGAAATAAAGACAATATAAATAAAAATTTCTTCAGTTGGTACTCCAGACTTTATTTCATGTGATTTTTTAATGAAGGTTTATTTAATTTGAGCGTCGTTACTAGACTATAAAAGCGCCGTTTTACCAGTTTTTCCTATGTGGTTTGATTATCAACATAGCATTTTAAATCGCTATACTATAAGTATGAAATGTACAATGGGTTATTTTAAATACAATAAATGTTATTTACATTCCTTAGCGTTCATAGCCTAATAGCCTAATAGTCGGTTTGTAGATGGGTGACCGCTAGTGGCAAAATATGATGATTGCTACCGTGCTTCGGAGGGCACGTTAAGCCGTTGGTCCCGGTGATTTTCAACGGTGAAGCCTTATTGAAGACCTGCGGGGGATTTGAGAACATTCTACACTAGATTGGCCAATAATCCGCATTGAAGCAGCATGATGGAGTAAGGTCTAGTTATAGCAAGAGACATTTAATTAAATCATAAATCGCACATCTATATATATAAAAGGAGAAGGTGACTGACTGACTGACATATCAACACAGGGCCTAAACTATAAGGGTTAGAAACTTGAAATTTTGCACAGGGGTTCATAACGCAGAGGAGCACTAAGAAAGGATTTTTGAAAATTCACCCCCTAAGGGGGTAAAACGGGGGTGCAAAGTTACTATGAAACTGCTGTTTTTGAAGTTAGTGAATGTCTAATTCCACGCGAGCGAAGCTGCGGGCGTCCACTAGTAACTTATATAAGTCATTGGTACGTGCCGCTGGGGTTTGAGCCCGGTTAATCGGTAATACGGTTAATCTATAATAATTAGTAGATACTGCTTATCTCCCGCCGTGGCTCTCATCAGCTATTTATAGACGCACTCACTGTTTCAATACACATTTTTGCTCGTTGGCTTCAACGTTGATTTGTTAAACACTCATCATAGAGATTCCAAAATAATTTTAGACTTTGAATTCACAACCTAACTCAAGACGTGGATACGTCTACACGCTTTGCAGATAGCTATGAGATGTAAAGTGATTTCATGAGATAAAGAATGTAGCTTAATTATTATTAAATATTTGTACACTGGTTTAACCAGTAAAGTATGTCTTCCACCTAATATTTTGTACATATGCTTGAACAAATAAATGCATTCACTCATTCATTAGAGCTGGTATAGTAATCCAAGTGACATACACAGTCAGGTTATTGATAAGAAAGCGTAATGAGCGAGCGCATAAGTCGGGAATGCTCAGCTATTATAAAACATGCTTTTATAAATGCACGTAAAAACCAAAAATTAATTATTAAGTAGGTAGATATGTGCTTTAATTATAATATTAGATTGTAAAAGCGTGGGGCTGGAACAGGAAAGACTTTTTGTATAATTTGCTGAGAAATGAAGTGCGCCCTTTGTAAAAACTTTGTTTTTTACAATAAATTGTATTGCCGTACACCGGACACACATCCAGACCCAATAGTTGTCGCCCGACCCTTGATTGAACCCAGGATATCTAGGAGTCGCTGGCGACTACTAGACCAATAGGTTCTAAATAAAACCAGCAAATGTTCTTCAAAGGCTCTACCACCTAAAAACTTTTTCGAAACGGGCTAGGAACATGTTAGTCATGTAATTAAACTAGAACTCGGTATGAAATCCTTTATTTACTTTTTTGGTATTTTTTGAGACAGTTTCTTTGTACCCACTTGACTGGACTATAAAAAGGGTTGATTACATCATTCATTATTATATAATTACAACGTGTAGCGTTTGATTGGTTCAAATGTTTGTCTGATGTAGAGTTCATAAAATTCATTGGCCAGATACTACCAATATTGGCCCAATAGTTATCAAAACATTTGAACAAACCAGCCGCACATACGAGTACCATCACATGATAAACCATTATTAACAGAATTACATGAGTCATTCATATGCTTATAAGCTTTGGAACTGATTTAATAAACATGAAACTATAATGTAAGAATATTAAAAGAATGAATTATCCATCAAATACTCTATTACATAGACTTGATCAAATGAACTTTTGAGAATGTTGCCATATCACTTTTATTACATAAAATTATATTAAATATTTAACAGTGTCCTTTACAACAAATTCCGCTATTATAAATAATAAATAAAACTTGTATAATGCCCGAAAAGTCAAGGATCAGGGCTGGCATTAGACCATAGACCTTATTTTTTTTTGGAAACAGAATTCTATCCGAATAAAAAAGTAATTTGCTACACAATTTTCACAATTTTCACAATTTTCTAGCACCAGCCCTGTATCCATACACATTATTAAACTAGGTATAAAACGAAAGGAAATCTAAAACAATGTGACTTTTTCGGAAACATGTAGGTATAATTTATCTATTTAACAATTTCAAGGAAGCTGTAACTTTGATTCACTCTACATCTGGTAATCCAGTACCTAGTGATGACAGTGCGTTAGCTAGTATATACATAAAGGTACGAGAATCCATAGCAGGAAGAATCACTTCGAGATAAGGATAATGTTGTCTGGCCTGCAATAATTTCGTTTTTTATATGCAACTATGAAGACTTGACCAAATTATTCAAACTGCACCTACCCCACGATCACATTGAGGCGACTGGGTTTACTGTTCCAATAATGATGCACCATTCAAGTATATTCAAGTGCACTCATATTGCACTTCAATGACAATAGTACCTGCGTCAATCAGTGGTATTGAATGATAATTATTGATCTTCAACAGCAGTATTGGTCAAAGACGCCATATTATGTAATATGGCCCTATACTTCAATATTTTGTTTCCAACCTCCAATATTTTTTATAATGATTCCTTTTCTTTTTAGAACAACAATTGAATTTTTTTTTCTTCTCTTTCTACTTCTGTTTCTTTTTGATTCCAAAGAATTTATAATCTATATTTTTATTTACCCGTATGAATCTTTAGTAATCTTTTGTTCTAAAATTGAAAAATTGTCTCCATTTGAAAGTCAGAAACAAATATAAGTCCGTGTCTGAGATTTTAATTCGTGATCCTATATCAAAAGGAATTATTGTTGATCAAATTGAGTGTGACATTTCCTAATGAGAAGTTAATATGAATTACATATTAATAAGAATATCTTCAAGAAAAGGAACTACCGTGGTTGTTCACCAGCTTCTAATCTGAATAACAAAATAATACAATTTGCTAATAACATATTCGCTCATATTATTAAACAATTCCAGGAACGTTTCTTGTATAAATAGTCACAAAGATAATTTAGCTATATAATATGTATTTTACAATTTTTAATCTATATGCAAAATAATCAACAAATATTTTGATAAAAAATATTGTAATTAGAATTCGTAAGTACTTATCGTGGAACTGAACAAAGCCTCTAATTATTGAATTAATATTATTTTACTGCTATTGTCACAATTAGATTATTATACGAACAAATAATTTATTATAGGTGTGGTTTTCAAGTACTGACTATATCGTACCGCCCGTAGTATTGAGTGGTTTTAAGAAGGCCTAATGCGGTGGCGAAATGGCTATAAAAATCATGACTAAGAACGAATTTTGTGCTCCCATCAATTGTTACTTCCGAGGTAATAAGTCACTGTAGTTTGTTGGTCGCACGACATGAGTAACATCGATTTAAAAAGGGCAGCGTTTGTATGAAAGAGCCACTGTATGTAGTTTGTACGTCAAATCTCTTTTTGTGTGCCGGTCTTTGGAGTTGGCAGTTCGAGACTCGAACGAACGAATTAAAGACTCGAACTTCGAGTTTTTAATGCCGTCAGTAAGCCACTTTGAATCCTATAAAGCCGGGTACAGACAGCCTTAAACTATCAAGCGAATACACGCGAACGAACACAAGCGATGTCGAGATGATTCAGGTGCTCTATAATTAAGGAAACTTTGCGCGTACAACACATTCAAATATCATGTATTTAATTAAACAAAAAAATTTATTAAAAATGTACGCATCAGCTTACAACGCACTTTAAATCCATACCTATTTCAAAATGAATGATGGATATACGAGTAATGATTCAATGAAAATATCAAATATTTTAAAGTTTGCAGCCACCCGATAATCCACATTGGAGCAGCGTGGTGGAGTATGTTCTAGACCTCCCGCAGTTTTGTCTGTGCGGCAGACCCGTGCCCAACAGTGGGACGTCTATGGCTCGCAGCGAGAGCCACCCCACGCCCCATCTATGTCCCATCTATGTCCCATTTTTAAACAGAGGAAATATACTCGCACATCTTGTGAATTTAAAATTGCTCAGTTTTACGGTTTACGGTTTAAGACTCATATTTTATTTTCCAAAGAGTTTTGCCGGACACCAATGACAACAAATGTGTCATTTACCAGCACTGATTGCTGTAATATATAATAAAATAAATAAAGTGTTATATTTGACCTATAAATGTAATTTATTAAAGTATAATAGCAATAGGCATGATGACAGTATTAAAAAAATAAAGAATAAATGGTTTTACAGGAACAAGTATGCTGAATAATTCCTAAAAAATGGTCTAGTTTTTATAAAAACATTGAAATTAATAAGATTTTGAATAAAATATAAGTATAATAAAATACAGCAATCGGCCATGTTAACAGAAACGCCAATCAGAGCGGATGACGTCAGGGTTAAGTGAAAATTCACCTGTCACTTGGGTATTTATAAGTAAATACAGCGGCTTCTTCTAGGCGTTACGTCAAAGCGGACGCCATGACACCTACGAGCATTTTCGCGCTAATTTTTAAAATTAGCGCGTACCTACATTACAGAAGGCAATTTCAAAATCTGTCATCATGCCTATTGAACAGTGTTCATTCGCAAAGAATTTATTCGCTCGCATTCGTTTTTGTGCAGTCTGTACCTACCTTGCTCACTCGATCCAGCGGCACAGATAATACCGTTTCTAACGCAGATAACATAAATTACGATAAATATTGCACTGCCTTTGTTCCATCGCGTGATATTTCCACAGTGATTTGTACAAATCGATAACGTATTTTACAGATGTATAGATAAATATTATGCAGGCGATAAACTTATGAGGAATTTAATATCTTAGTAATTATTGATTTTAGTTAAAGTAATTTAAAATATTCTATTTCAAATTATTGAAGCCTATAGATTTGTTTTACTATTTTTAATTCAATAATGTTTCTTGTATACCATATCATTCAACTGTCATTGTTTATCCAAAGTAAAGAAAAAAAAATCCCGCCAAAACTAACAACACACACATTCTATGTAAGCAAAAGGCAGCTCGTGAATCATTTAATTTCTTCGAACACATAGTAACAGTATATTTTCATCGTCAAACCACGTGGTACCTACAGATATATTGAGATAATTTCAAACATAATAACAATAAGCTGTCTCAACAATTTTACAACTATAATCTTAATCAAATAAAACATTAGCTGTTTTGAATCACTTCAGGGTGTAAGCAAAAAAGCTGGCAGTATGGAATAAAGTTTTTAAACCTTCCATAGTTTATCAATGTAAAGGTGCCTTCACCGGGGACTCATTTGAATTATAATTTCCCGAGAATTGTAAGTGATAAGTGGGTCTCATCTAACCACTAATCATAAAAGTTTGTTTTTATCACTAAATGCATAATGTAACACTACTATACGTGTAATATACATCTTATGGTTATATTATACGATTCTTATGTCAGCCTATGTGTAAACGATTGCATTTAACATCGTTAGTGCCCTGAATTTGCTTCGGAATATCGAAAATGTGATTTCTAAAAATATATTAAATATGGCAGCATGTTATTCTAATGATTCTTCCATTTTACACAATTTAATTATTTACAAAAGTTTATAAGGCTGACATAATTTAACATACAAAGAACATTATGAATAAAGTGACAAAACTGTGACAATTACAAGCCACAGCGAGGCAAACATAAGCTAATTATCGATATAAAAATAACTCTTTATTGACTGTGCGCATATTCAAAGTAACAGTTTACGAATATAAAAAATGAAAGGATCTAGCAGAAATTACTAGTCAGTTCATATTGCCATGTCTAGTAAAATTTACGTACTAAGTTAGTAATTTAAAAATAAAGCGTAAGTAATCAATCAATATTGGTTTTTATTTATGATCCTGTCATTTTTAAGATAATTTATCTAGCTGTATTTAAATAATTCAGACCGAAATGATATATTCGCACAACCAACAAGGAGAGCGCTATGAACGCTACCTTAAATTTAATACTTTTTTTAATGTATTATTTGTCAATTTTTTTCTTTTTTTTTTATGGCACCAAAGCCACAAATTCTCACGACAATCACGCGTGACTTATTGTGCATATAAACAATAATTTAAAAAGAATATTTGAATTGTTTTTGTGAATAAGTTTGGAAAATATTATATTATTGGAATATTGTATAATATACATAATTCATACAATAATCTTCTATATTGTACACCAATAACAAAGTACACACATGTTAAAAATGTATTATTTTACCTTGAAAAAAAAAAAACTAGTACTGCTAAGTTTGGTCTAGAGAGTAATACTGACGTCACGCTTAAGACCGCCGTGGCTCACCGATTAGAGCATGCCCACGCTCATTACTGCAGGTCGTGGGTTCAATCCCACCTGCAGTACATATTTTTTGAAGGTAAAATAATAAATAATTAGAATTTAACACTGTGCATTCACAGTGAAAAAATATTACATAAATATATAGTAAGTGTATAGTAGCATTGTATAATACAAAAAGTGTAGAAGTATTTAAAATGGTAAATTTTTTAAACAATTTTAGTAAAAGTAATTTTAAATGTCATTTATGTACATGTTTTATGCCTTGTCATTTCAGGTGTGTCTACATTGTATACACGAAACCGATCATGCTAATAAAATATTTTTTTATCAATTAAAAAAACGCAACATATTGCGTTATAAACATTCTTTGTTTAATCATACAGAAATTAATATGCTCTCTTAAACTAGACACAAAAACAATTCAAAAACGTCACAAGCAATACTCAACCGTATTACTGAAACAAAAGTGTCACATTGCCTGAGCAAATAAACTCTATAACATCACAACCTACATCTTGCCTGTTTCACCAGTAGCCTATGTTAAGCTCATATTTATTGGATCGACTTTAAATCATACTTCATAAGGTTCAATTCCGCATACATCTCACACAATATTGGCACAAATAGAAATTATAAATGTATGTAATGTAATGAATGTTTAAAATAAGATTCCGATTTTAAGATTGAAACTTGGAAATAGCTCGGACCGATAGATAGCTTAAAAATATTGTTTTTACCTTCGTTTGAAGAGCAATATGAAGTGAATATATTTAAACAGGTGTTCTAAAATTAATATGATTGTTTTTTTAAATGAGAACATTTCCAAGATGTGTTATACCAAGCTTCTTCAGCCATATATACATATATAGCTAAAATCCAAATACAAATAAACTTAATTTCTTAGCACATGCAAATATGTAATTGTTAAAATAGTGAGTGACACTGACAAGAGATGACAGACCTACTTAAGTGTCACTTCTTGCAACACCTTAAATTGGGAAATATGACTATTTGTGACAATTGGCTAGCAAATCTGATAACTCACATACACATAAGGAATTAACACACAGTCCATTCATTCACACACACACACACATTTTTTAATCCAAGCATTACCAAGCCTCTTACATTCCACACTACAAAAATTGTTTTAAACCTACTTACATCGAAAATTGCGCACGATGTGAGCTTAATAATATAATTAATTATCAAAGATCAATTACATTAATAACAATAATAATAATAAACATATTTTTTCGTTTCGACGTATACTGGCATACTTCACTTTTCGATTTTTAAACGGTACAAAAAATATTATCAACCGAAAAGTAAGTTCCTGTCTGGTATAAAAGAAAAAAAAAAGAACATAAAAGTATTTTTAATTTAAGACGCTTACACAAATAAATAATAACGATACAGATAGGCACGGTTTCACAAATTGCTCTAGAGACATATTATGATCACAACTTAGTACAATGATATGTATAAATATAAATTACTATCTGTCTGTTAATTGAAAATACTTAACCACCAAGCCTAGTTTTTAGATTAGAGCATTTGAAGCAAGAAAGATGTAAAAATATAATTCAAATAATGTTGTAGATATTATAAAATTAAATTATCCAAAAAAAATTATACTTACAACTCACAATGAACTTGCAATATTTCAGAATGTGAAATGTAGAATTTAAGTCGAATAAACTGTCATATGTTCACTATACCCACAAGACAATATAACTTATCTAATGCACATGTACTAGACTGTGATCATACCTAGTCTATGATCTACTCAACACAGAAAATAACACTAAAAACTGTACATCCATGGCATCGCAGTGCTGTAATAGGAGAATATAATATATATATATTTTTAGATTCAATCTCATTTTTTCGCACACTTTCAAACGCCCTGCGGCCTGATTTTTGAATTTCACCGATACGACTTTATATAATAGTATACGAAATATATTCGTATGCGAATTTCATAACGAGTTAATTTTAGACTAACGACAAGTGAAAATGAAACTTAAACACTGCGAATGAAATCTATTAACCACATTTTATCGCCGGGTGAAATTAGAATTCGAGTGGTAGGGTTTTGCCGCCCTAGTATTTTTGAAAAATAGAGACAACAATGTATTTGTAGACGGTTTGGCGATTTTCGTATGCGAGTGAGATTCAAAAATACGGCCCATGATCGAAAATTATTATAGAAAAAATATCCATTTTTGATTTCATATTTTAGTCCAAATTCTCAAAAATATTTACAACAGTTTCCTAACACCTATTTTCATAATAAGATTTTATCCTGATTATTGTAAGCATCATGTGACAAAACTCCGATTTTTGTCCCACAATTTGGTAAACATGAGAACACATCGACTAATTTATTATTAGTAAAAAAAAAATCTTGTACCTATATTTATTATGCCGCCTTAACCTCGTGATTTTTAAAAAATAAAAATCTTATTTTTCACATATTTTTTTTTTCGCTATCAAGTTCATTGCCGCTTAGGTATTTAAATTAGAACTTACTTAACACCGCGTTGAGATCTGTCACTCACTTATTTTTTTTTAGTTTTTCACAGTTTTTATCACATTTTTTTTTTCAAATACTGTTTCCTCTTAGGTGCGTGGATATGTACATGGTCGCCGCAGCCAGGGGCGCTTGTGTTGGGACTGACAACTGACTGGTTCATGAAGTGTATTTGTTACCTCTGCTTGGCGATACCTGTAGGAAACCCTTACGATATTAGTTATATAAACGAAGAATCAAATCAATATACATAATTTATTTGACGAATAAGGTTGTAGGTACTCATTTTGTAGATTTATTAACAATCTACAAAATGAGTACAAATATAAAACAGTAAATAAATTGAAATATGTCATTAACTTTATTAAATAGTGAATGAAAATGCCTAGTGGCTATGAAGGCAGGGTTCAAATCCCACGGACACAAGAACTACTCACTTGGTTTTGTCACGCGATGGAGTTGACCGCGTAATGGGGTCGAGTGCCCTCTGGCTGGTACAGAGTTATCGACGCTATGTAGTTGTTTGACATCACCTGCAATTTTAGTTTAAAGTTTAGTTTAGTTATATTTAGTTGACATTTAAAAACTTGGAAGACATTGGAGACCTCAAAGATGATGTTTGATTGAGGGGGTGTTTGTTAGTCCAAATGGCATTCTCAGAAATCGAATTACACCTTCTTTCAAGGCAGACAACGCACCTGTGATACCCCTGGTGTCGCACGTGTCCATAGACTACGGTGACCACTTACCATCAGGTGGCCCGTATGTCTGTTTGTCCGTCTATCTATACTATAAAAAATAAAAAATAAACTGTAAAATAGTTCAGGACGGGGGCGACACTGTAGCTGACTACAGAGTAGTGGACTGTATATTATATATATTAAAGACTTCTTTCCATGTAGTTCTTATTTATTGAACCGGACGAGTTTACAATGACGCGGTGATATGTACTGAGATGAGCTGTCGTGAACTACTATTAAACAAGTGTTAAGATCCGAGTGAGATATCTGAGTGTCGTTACAATCCTTAGAAAGTTCCTTTTATTACATTTCGTCTCAAAACTAATTGCCACGTTTACTGTTAGGCTCAGCTATTGTCCCAGCCGATAAAACAGTGCGTGCTTACCTCGAAGATGATGTCCTGGTAGCCGTAGCAGAAGGTAGAGCCGAAGGGGTTGGTGGTGTTGGTGGAGGAGGCGCGGTTGAGCACAACGGGCCGCTCGCAGACGCGCAGCGCGCGCGACACGCCCTCCCAGCGGCTGTAAGCGGTTACCTGCACCGCGCCGCGAGACTCCACTAGCGCGTTCGATTCGCATCTAAAATAAAACAGTGCGTGCTTACCTCGAAGATGATGTCCTGGTAGCCGTAGCAGAAGGTAGAGCCGAAGGGGTTGGTGGTGTTGGTGGAGGAGGCGCGGTTGAGCACAACGGGCCGCTCGCAGACGCGCAGCGCGCGCGACACGCCCTCCCAGCGGCTGTAAGCGGTTACCTGCACCGCGCCGCGAGACTCCACTAGCGCGTTCGATTCGCATCTAAAATAAAATTATTGAAACGTGCGTTGTTATCGGAACCAAATATGTGTGCCAAAGGACACGTTTATCTTTCCATACAACTTGGGCCAAGAGTTGTACCTCGGGTATAAAAATTGATTTTTGGAGGAAAAAATTCGTTATTTTATTAAAAAAATAAATTAGATTTTTTACTGCATTTGTACCACCTAAAATTAATTTTAAAAGATAATTTATGTATTGCAACACTGCAAGTTATGGCAATCTAATTCAATCTATCATAACATTGCGTTTCGGTTGTTACTAAATCTGTAATTACTCTATACACATATACAAAATATACAATAAGCGCATTGTATTAATAAACTACCATAAGAAACAGAATCATAGTATCCTATATTGATTTAAATATTCTATTAATTACCATTAAAGGCTAATTTTTTCTTGAAATCGTTTTTAAACTAGTACCTAATAATTTGTAAATTGAATACAGGTTAATAAACCTATAATGTGTGACTGACGTCTGTCACTAAAACTGAAGTTGGCAAATGACTTAAACAGTGCAGAGTAGTTACTACGTAGTATCCCTTATTGGTTTGTGGTTACTACTATGTGGAGTTTTGTGGTACGAAATGTTGTATTTTTTATTATTTTATTACAAGCTAACTATAAGGATTCTAAAAATAATTGATCGACCATTAGTTTTAGTATAATGTAAGGAATTTTTACCAATACTTTTGTACTTCGGTACATCGTTTGGCCCAAAATTGATCGTCTCCTTTCAGCTCGATAGCTTTTGTGG
Organism: Carterocephalus palaemon; assembly: GCA_944567765.1. Classification (NCBI taxonomy): domain Eukaryota; kingdom Metazoa; phylum Arthropoda; class Insecta; order Lepidoptera; family Hesperiidae; genus Carterocephalus; species Carterocephalus palaemon. Next base: position 2,039,140 of record OX155663.1, read on the forward strand.
AAGTGGGTGAAATATTGATTGCAAGATTCCAGGACATACATACTTACATACATAAATACACATACATACATAGATACATACGAATGAAGTTAAATAAAAGCTTTTAAAAATACAAATATACTTTATTTGTTGGTTATGAGAAAAACCCGTGCCCTGCAGTGAGCCGCAGTCCAAAAGAAGGCATCCATCCTTTAATACTAAAATTCATTCCCATTGTTAAAATAGTAGCGTCCATAGCCCAATGGCTCGCGTTGATTCACTGTGATCGAAAGAGTTAAGCAACGACGGGCGCGGTCGGTTTGTGGATGGGTGACCGCTAGTGGCTAAATTTCATGGACGCTACCGTGCTTCGGAGGGCACGTAAATTCGTCGGTCTCGGTTGTTTTCAATGCTGGAAACAGTCGTCGAAGACCTTCGGGAGGCTTGAGAACGTTCGACACTGGGTTGGCCACTAACCCCTCCACCAATCCGTACTGGAGCGTGGTGGAGTATGCTCTAGACCTCCCGCAGCAGTGTCTGTGGGAGAGACCCGTGCCCAGCAGTGGGACGTTTATGGGTCGCAGCGTTAAAATAGTAAAGTTAGAATAGTAAAGTAATAATAGTACTATAGTAGTATTGGTAATAATATGTCTACATACAGCAGAAACATGGTTTGGTACGGCCCCCTGACTATTATACTAACTTGTCCGGCTGCACAGTGAGCTCGAACTCGCAGCGATGATACATATTGAAGTTGTAGTGGCCAGGGTAGTTGGTGTGCAGCACAAACTTCTTCACTTGGTGCGTTCGCGCATCAAACAGCACGTCCTGAAACAAGTGAAACAATTAATTTAAATTTTATCTTTGTTTGTTTAAAATTTAAGCGCTCATATCCCTACGAGTTAAGTATATCGCATGTTTGCCGCCTAACCCTAAGGGAATCTTTCAGAAAGAATATGATGGTTTGTTTAATTTTTCCGCGAACGAATCTGCGAGCAAAAGCTAGTAAATTTATAATGAAAGAAGAATCGCGAGCAGCGTCCGATCGCGCGCGCTTTTATAGGCCGCGTGGTTGGAGTAGAGAGCCCGAGGCCGTCCGACGCGCGTCCAATATAGACAGACAGACAGACAAGTTCCTTTATTGTATACCAAAAGGATAAAGATACAACATACAACAATTACATACAAAAATAAAATAAAATTAGAGTGGTAGTATAGACCGCACACGCTAGACGTTATTGTAGTGTAGTGCACACACGTTAGCACAAACTGCGATCATAAAAACTCAAACTTTACCAATTAGTTAAAGGACACGTTTATCTTTCCATACAACTTGGGCCATGAGATGTACCTCGAATAAAAAAATTGATTTTTGGAGAAAAAAATGCGTTATTTTATTAAAAAAATAAATTAGTATTTTTACTGCATTTGTACCACCTAAAATTAACTTTAAAAGATAATTTATGTATTGCAACACTGCAAGTTATGGCAATCTAATTCAATCTATCATAACATTGCGTTTCGGTTGTTACTAAATCTGTAATTACTCTATACCCATATATAAAATATACAATAAGCGCATTGTATTAATAAACTACCTTAAGAAACAGAATCATAGTATCCTATATTGATTTAAATATTCTATTAATTACTATTAAAGGCTAATTTTTTCTTGAAATCGTTTTTAAACTAGTAATAATTTGTAAATTGAATACAGGTTAATAAACCTATAATGTGTGACTTACGTCTGTCACTAAAACTGAAGTTGGCAAATGACATAAACAGTGCAGAGTAGTTACTATACGTAGTATCCCTTATTAGTTTGTGGTTACTACTATGTGAAGTTTTGTGGTACGAAATGTTGTATTTTTTATTATTTTATTACAAGCTAACTATAAGGATTCTAAAAATAATTGATCGACCATTAGTTTTAGTATATTGTAAGGAATTTTTACCAATACTTTGTACCTCGGTACATCGTTTGGCCCAAAATTGATCGTCTCCTTTAAATCATTCCAAAACAATTTTTTTTATTGGTTTAAGCAACCCCTAAATTGTAGGGTGGATAATTTTATATGTTCTGATGGTTATTAATTTTTCTTTTTTTCGATTTGTGCTCTCTTGTTAATAGCAATAGACATAAAAATCTTATTTTTAAAACTGTGCATCTATAAATAATATAGGTTTCGTTTAATTATTAATATTATGTGACACCACATTATTGTCATCTAAGTAGGTATACTAAATATTCTTCTAGTGTCTATCATTATTTATCTAAGTAGTATATAAAAATAAATTGGATAGGCTTACCGAGCAAACTAACTCAAAACAGGGCTGCACTGAAAATCAGCGTCATGATTCATTAGGATCATGGCAAACGCTGAGTGCAGTCCTATTTTGCTTTTGTACTTAAATTAAAATAATAATATTATGAACTGTATTTTTTTTTTGTATAAATTTTTGTGTGTGCAAGCAAAATAAATATTTATTCTATCCATATCCATACTAATATTATAAATGTGAAAGTGTGTTTGTTTGTTTGTCCGGATTTCACGTCGCAACGAAGCTATTATATGGTATGGTTTTGGTGTGTGGAGATAGTGAGGAGGGTGGAGTGTGACGTAGACTACTTTTTACCGCGGTAAAACATCCCCATGGGAAGATATCGATGTTTTGTTATTTGCTAGATATTTAGTTCCGGATCTTGTTAATAGATGGCGTTAGTAAAATTTATTTGCAAGTTCTGAATTTCGCTAACAAATTATACACTATACAAATGTGTCATGTATGATAAACAACTCATTGTTAATTCCCTTTGACCAAGCGGGCGGAGCCGCGGGTAAAAGCTAGTTCTATTACATTCTAACTTACCAAGCCGAGCGTGAAGTAGTTGAAGAAGTAGTCGGAGGCGGGCGGCGGGCGGCGGCGCGCGGTCGGCCGGTGGATGCGCATCTTGTCGTCCGCCTTGTAGTAGAGCCGCGCGGGCGCCGCCAGCGCGCGCGCCACCGCCTGGCAGCTGTCGTTATTGTAGGGTAGTGCACACGTTAGCACAAACGGCAATCACAAAAACTCAAACTGACCAAGCCGAGCGTGAAGTAGTTGAAGAAGTAGTCGGAGGCGGGCGGCGGGCGGCGGCGCGCGGTCGGCCGGTGGATGCGCATCTTGTCGTCCGCCTTGTAGTAGAGCCGCGCGGGCGCCGCCAGCGCGCGCGCCACCGCCTGGCAGCTGTCGTTATTGTAGGGTAGTGCACACGTTAGCACAAACGGCAATCACAAAAACTCAAACTGACCAAGCCGAGCGTGAAGTAGTTGAAGAAGTAGTCGGAGGCGGGCGGCGGGCGGCGGCGCGCGGTCGGCCGGTGGATGCGCATCTTGTCGTCCGCCTTGTAGTAGAGCCGCGCGGGCGCCGCCAGCGCGCGCGCCACCGCCTGGCAGCTGTCGCCGAAGCGGACCACGCGCCGGCGCGCCTGCGGCGCCTCGCCGTTGCGGGTGCCTGTTATTAATTAACAAATAAATACACATCGAGTGAACCCCTCCCATTCTGAGAGACCCGAGCCCACCAGTGGGACAATGAAAGGGTTGTGGTGGAGATAACTCGTAATGCCGATATTTCTATTGAAAATATCACACGTAGGTACATGGTTGATTCTTAAACTATTCCACTGAAGGTTTTTTTTTATAGTATAGACGGACATACAGACATACGGGCCACCTGAGTGGTCACCGTCGTCTATGGACCACGTGCGACACCGGTGTCGCACGTGGTATCACAGGTGCGTTGCCTGCCTTGAAGGAAGCGTTTCACACTCTTTTTGAAGCGCTCCATGTCGTAGCTCGGAGGGAAAACCTCAGTCGGAAGCTCATTCCACAGATCAACAGTACGGTGGTAGTAGGCCATGAGTCGATTCGGTGTGGATGAAACTTCAGACCTTTGGTTTGGGTTTTCGTTGATTAAACCAACCCTAGTAAGAGAGGAGGATCTTTTTTATGGATATAAGATAGCAAACGAGTTTGCAGTTCCACGCCTAGACTGCACAAGATAAGAGGACTGGCCATGGGAACAGGGAAGTGGGGAGTGGGGGTGCCGACCTTCAGTGTATATGTGCAGGCGCAGGTCCAGCGTGACGGTGGCGGAACGCGTTAGGCTTAAAAACTGCAAGAGGACTGGCTATGGGAACAGGGTTGCCGACCTTCAGTGTATATGTGCAGGCGCAGGCCCAGCGTGGCGGTGCGTTAGGCTTAAAAGCTGCAAGAGGACTGGCCATGGGAACAGGGTTGCCGACCTTCAGTGTATATGTGCAGGCGCAGGCCCAGCGTGGCGGTGGCGGAGCGCAGCACGTCGCAGCGGCGCAGGTGCAGCTGGTGGCGGTAGCACGACAGCGGCAGCTCCGCCAGCGGCGCCGCGCACCGCCCGCCGCTGCTCGACCGCGTCAGCTGCAACGACGTGACCAAACAACTGCTAGGAACTGAAGGACCATCCTTACATCCGAATTCCCTCACGCAGGAGCGCTCACAGCGCCGCGAAAGAGGAGGAAAGGTTTCGTAGCAACTGCTAAGTTAAGTCGCGTATCCACTAGGCAACGTTTGGCGCGCGACACGTGACGCTCAACATGTACAGCAATGCTGCACAACAGCGCGCGACTTTGCCAGCTGGCGCGCAACATGATGTATAGCAGCCCTTCCCAAAGTGGGCGATAACGCCCCCTTGTGGGCGTTGCAGGCCTAAAGGGGGGCGGTAAAAAAAATGGGGGCATCCTACTGCGCTCAGATTTCAAGTTAACTCTTGCGAGATATAATAAAAGTCTCGTTTAGAATAATTCTAATTTAGAATAATTAATTGTTTAATCTCCGCTAATGTAGCTCACAATAATTAATTAATTTAATTTGAAATTATAGTGGTTTTGAAGTAGGTGAAAAAATGGCTCGGCAAATAAACAGCTCGAAGTCACGCTATTTCCACTAAGGAGAGGTGTGTACACCCACTTTTCACTGGTTATGTTTAGGTTCCATGTAATACCTAGGTGATAAGCCTATTAAGAAATAGAAGGCATGAGTATTCGCATTTGGGTTAGCTTCAGATCAAAAATGATACATTTAAAATTCACTAGTTCACTATTTGAGCTATATCTAATTGAATTTTTTTTTATTTCCCGCCACGGATGGATGCATCCACCTTAATATAATATTCATATTGAAATGAAAAAAGACCGGATACCAGTGATGTTTTAAGCCAGAAGTGTAATACAATAATTTTCTATGAGTATAGAATGAAACATGTTTCCCGTTTCTAGTCTATCTATATATACCTGATGCTGCGAGCCGTAGTATATCGTAGTTCGCGACACAACGGGAGAGCCCCCGTTGGGGAACTGTAGAGAGCCCAGGCCGTGCGCGTAACCGGGCTGGAACAACACAATCAGATCAGAATTAGTTTATAAAATAACAATAACAAATTATTATTTGTATAGCAATTTATTGCCGCTGTTGTCACTTATCAATGGCCTGTTATAACTCTGCATGCTCTTGTCAGTACACATAACAACATTTTCCAAAGTGTTTAAGGTGTTCAGAATACCACACTCTGAAGAGTAACATAGCATCAGCAACATTGTCTAATGTAAAGTACCTAAATATTTTATTTATGTATGACTTGGAAACGGACCAAATCAGCTCTTCTTTTAATGAAAATACTGTGGTTACGCAGAACATCGCTAGATGGCTTTATTTAATTACTTTTCAATTTACCTACCTCAAACTTAGTATCGACGGGAAAGTAGAAGGAGAGCCCGCGAAAGTTTAGCGCGAACAGATGGCGCTGGCTGTCGTACAAGCCGGGGTGCGTCGCGCCGAAGCAGTGCTCCACTTGCTCGATAGATGGCGTTATCTCCGGTGAGTTGAAGCACATTCCACTGCCAAATTATTTGGACTTATTACTTCTCGGTTTGAATCGAGTTTTGAGCTAGCCTAATTTTATAAAACATTGGTCTGATAATGGAAATCTACTCTCTAATAGTCAAGAGGGGAAATCAATCGGCACTGCATAGTTATAGCACGGTTTTGTTATCGCGAAGGCAACGAAAGCCTAGTAATGCGAGTCCGTAATAGATAGAAGGAAAAAAAATTGTGGTGATTTCAAAACTGCAAAGGCAATCTTTAAATAGGTATTTTGTAAGAAAGATTATCAACAATCCGTTCTTAACACAGCGAAAGGGTCTTTGTATTAAGTATAAAAGACACTTAGATGAAATAAGGGACCAAGTGCGATAAAAAAAATACCAGTGTCATCGCCACACCGAAGACATTGAGAACGAGGTATAAAACGATTATCAAATTCCTCTGCCTTTTCCAAACGCAGTGCTGTGTGATAGACAAACAACCCTGCATATTTCTTCATATAAATATGTTATAAGTATACTCCAAAGTGTCTGCATTTGCATGCCTTTTTTTGGTAAAGTAACAATTATTTACCAATTGTTAAGACCGCACAATATGTATCCTACTCGTGCCAATAAAGTATTATTACATTAATAACTATCTGACCCCAAATTAGGCGCGAACCTGTACTATGGGTGCCGGAGACTGATGTACATACATAGATATTTTTAAATACATACTTAAATAGATAATATTGACACAAACACAAGTGTTCGTCACACGAATATTTGTCCTGAGTGGGATTCGAACCCACGACCCGTGGCGCAACAGGTAGGGTCACTACCGATTGCTCCAACGGGCCCGTCATATTCTATCGCAGGTATAGCAACGGACATGTAAACAAAACCAAATGAATCTGCCGGCTGCGCGCACGGCAAAATGTCATTAGGTCAGCGCTGATACACGACTGGCAATAAGCGTTATATTAATTGCAGTATAATGATTGCGATTACCAGCCCGAGAGACGACAGGGCGTCTGGTGACTTGGACTAAATCACAATGTCTAGCAGAAAGGCTTACGTGCTTGGTGTAGCATATTATTACGTTGTACATGTAATTGATAGATAATCTGTGGGTAGATACGGCGAGTTGACAGCCGAAATTCGGTTAAAATTTTGCGCGATTTTACCCGATGAACGTAAATAATAAATACTATGTGCTAACGCCTTCTGTGTGCTAAGTCCTACTATGTGCTAAGTCCTACTATGCGCTAAGTCCTACTATGCGCTAAGTCCTACTATACGCTAAGTCCTACTATTCGCTAAGACCTTCTATCTGCTATGGCCCACCACGATGTGTCAACCTTACATACATATCGATGAACAGTGCAAGCGATACTCACCTATACCTAAGCTTAACTAATTTCATATTATATATCTCTATAATCTTGAGCCGCTGCGCGACCGGGTCGAATATCAACCGGATGCCGTCCTGCGGCATGTTTATCACCAAGTCCACTGACAGGGGGTTCTGGAAAAATAAAAAAGTTACTAATAAAGTTACGTACCGTCCATAGCCCAATGGCTCGCGTCGATTAAATGTGATCGAAAGAGTTAAGCAACGACAGGCGCGGTCGGATTGTGGATGGGTGACCGCTAGTGACAAAATTTCATGGACGCTGCCGTGCTTCGGAGGGCACGTAAAGCCGTCGGTCCCGATTGATTTCAATGCTGGAAACAGTCATTAATCCTTGTCGAATCTTCTTACCCGGGATCTTATATGGGAGGATATCCTCTCAAATAAGAGCCTTAAAATGTTTAAAAGATAACAACTTTATGCCAAAAAAAATTTTGTGAGGAAAAAATAAAAAACAAATTTTTTTAATATATAAATTTTATTATATGTACATTAAATTTTTACCTGGTCGCTATATAGTACTTGTACCCCTCGTATCGTCCCGACTTGACTCTGTATGATCGCTACTGACTGCGAGAAATGCATTCCTGGAAAGATAAGAAACAAATGTGATGAATACTTAAAAAAAAAAAAACTTTCTAGAAAGAGGCGCTTTCGATGCATTAAGTGTCGCACGTGTCCATAGGCGAAGTTAACGACCAATAAAAAAGTTATTTACAATGACTTATTATGTGATTACTGGTATGACGAATCCGTGGCGCGTTTGTGAGTGACCCAGCCTGCCGAACCGCGGGTTCGAATCCCGGTCGGAGCAGATATTTATTTCACAGTTTAATATATATTTTTCATGGACTATGGATGTTAAATTGTGATGTTTTCTGTGTGTATCCGATCCGCCCGCAACACAGGCGTAGGCCTTCCACGGGGTGTGTGTGTGTAGAGTTTATAAAAAAACATACTAATCTGATCAGATGAGATACAGAGCCGTTCCACATCATATCTTTAAGAATGAGCAGCTGCGAGTATCTTCAATTGATACGTGACTAATTTGTTGTTCTTTGATATGGACTAATATCTAGGCAAATTAGATCTTCTATATTTCACAGATTTTAAAAGTAAAATTGGATGAACATATGGATGGAAAAAGTTTTTACTCGTAAGCTTGTCAAATGATCATATTTCGTTTTATCACGTAAGAAATTATTCAAACTTTGACTTCTATACGATATTGAACAATCACGGCATACTTGTAATGGTAATTAGATGAGTCACGAATACATTACTGCCACCTAGGTGCAACGTCAATTTAAAAGTAATTAATATTGATATGGCCTAGAAAAGGTTTAATAATCCAGAGACTTTAATTTTAATTATTTCATTGTCAACATCATAATATTTTATTAGAATGTCGCTAAAAATCTAGAAATATGTATGAAATATTAGCTTGAATTTAGCTGATGCTTAGAATCTGAAATACCAAAAGCTTAAGCTATGCTCGGTATTTCCCTTCATCATCACCTGTAATATTTACCACAAAATTTTAGGCTCTTCCCGGTTTACACACAGCGTCGTCTTTCCCGGGGTCACATGACGGACGATTCCAGCTCCCACTCTCACCGCCCGCAACCCCAGAAGTCCTCCCTTTTAGTTGCCGTTTACGACAGGCAGGGGCTACCGTAGCACTATTCTGGTCTCGAGCTACAGGGACGCATCTATCTAGCACCCTTAAATTATAGAGACAGTGGGTGTTGTGCTGCACATAAATGCATATTGGCAATGTGGCACATTCATCGTGCAGATTTAAAGCACAAAACATTACGACAAAAGTCTTTGCAAAAGTAATTAGCATAAACATTACGCAATAAAGTTTCACCAAAACAAATTCGCCAAGATAAGATTCGGCGTGTTGCGTGCGTCTGACGTCATTTCACGTATTGTCTTCTATCTTCTATCTTTATTTCATGTTATTTGGCTGATAAATACGTGCTGATGACATATAAAGTTGAATAAATAAATAAAATAAAATAAATAATATTAGAATAGACAAATAAATAAAAATTAACATTAATAAATATTTCATTATTCATTAATAAAATCACCTAGATCACCAGCTTCGTCAACCCTATACATACTCAGGTGTCGCAGCGACACAATACCGCGAATGCAAACACGTGTAACTGAAACTGTGTTTCAGCGACGGCTACTCAGCCACAGGGCTCACTCACGCACGCCACACGATAAGCGCGTGCCGACGACACGTTATCGCGGTCCGTCCTCGTGGTTGAGCGGGTTCAAGGCGTCTGTCGCTTCCAGACACGATCTTACACAGAACGTAGTTGGGAGGGTTCAAGGCGACTGTCGCTTCCACACACGATCTGACTGTCCGACACAGACGGGGACCCAATTCTCGCGCGCGCCGTTTAGTATACATGTTCTAATTAACTCTCTCAGCTAACTGGAGGACTAGGAGAAGGACTATCCCAGTCCCTATTTGAGTCTTGTTCGAAGTCAGTCACAGTTGTCGTGGGCGGCAGCGGATGGGTGGTCGGATCTTGTATCCATAAAAAAACATTATGACGAAGACAACCAATCCGCTCGAAATGTTTAGCGTTTAACCTGTGCGTCTACCCCAAAAATTCCGAAAGGAGATAGGTCCTGAACTGTGCGAGCCTTTGGGACTTGCACAAACTTTGGACTTAAACAAAATGTTGTTAACACCGCAATCCTTTGCCCACTGTTTGGCACGCACGAGTGCCCTCTCAGAATGGGAGGGATTAGGCCTTAGTCCACCACGCTGGCCAAGTGCGGATAGGCAGACTTCACATGCCTTCGAGAACATTATCAAGAACGTGTCCTTCACCGTTACAGCACACGATGTGTCTTTCACTGTTACAGCAAGTGACAGTTAATTTCTTAAATTGCACATAACATAGAAAGATCATTGGTTTTGAAGTCGCTTGGGTTTGAACCCGGCCCGCTCGCGTGAGAGGCAAGTTCGTCAGCCTCTGAGCTGTCACCGCATTGTCAATCATGTTTACAAGCAACCAAAACAAAGTTATCGCCCATATCATCTCATGTAACTGAGACAATCTGAAAACGGAAGTCATCTATGTTTTAAAAGCACCGGCTGTGACACGTCCGATGCGCATGATTTATAGGCGCGATGTTAAAACAAATAACCGGCCAAGTGCGAGTCGGGCTCGACCACGATGGGTTCCCTACTATTATCTATACAAACGATAAAAAATCATGTCTGTTGTATGGGAGCCCGCATACATTTTAATTTTTTCTATTTTTTAGTACGTATCTTGTTATAGCGGCAACAGAAATACATCATCTGTGAAAATTTCAACTGTATAACCACGGTTCATGAGATACAACCTGGTGACAGACGGACAGACGGACAGCGAAGTCTTAGTAATACCCCCGTTTTACCCTTTGAGTACGGAACCCTAAAAATGTGTCACACGGACGGATAGCCACGTCACGCCCCGACGCGAACATGATGAAACAATAACATAGCTCGCGCCATATCGGTACAAACAAGCTTTATGACATGCCGTACGTGTAGCTGGCCAGCATGTCCATTTTCCAAGCTTTCAAATTTATTACTCATCACATAAATGAGGTGATGGCAGTCATCACCACCTATTAATATCTTATTAAATATATCTCTTGTGTACCTACGTGTGTATGACAGTGAACTCCTAAACTAAACGGCTGGATAGATGTTGATGAAATTTTTTGTGTGTGAATTGAATTCGAGAATGGTTTAGATTCACAATTTGGTGCACTGGAAAAATGTTTTTTAAACATTATTTTAGTATTTTTGTATAAATTATCATTATCATGAAGTGTCGCGTCACTTTGACATTTCATATGGCAGAACAACGGTCAGCTAGTGTACCTTTAAAATATTTACCCCCTGTATTCGATGATAGGTAAATATTAAAATAATAATACGCGAAGTAGAAACTCTTGACCCCTTTTCACGAAAATCTCGTGGACGGAGGTGTATGAAATTTAACGCATTGGAACAGCGTGGTGGAGTATGCTCTAGACCTCCCGCAGTAAGTCAGTGGAGGAGACTCGTGCCCAGCAGTGGCACGTATGGGTTGCAGTTTAGCAGCTTAGTCGTTTGTAAAAAGACGAATTACTAGATTGGCTAGCGACTTAATGTCGACAGACAATGGTAGCAATTTTAAAGGCACCGATCAATACATATTCTATGATTTATAATTAATGATTAAACGAACATACCTGTGTACCTACGTGAAGTTCTATCATAATTATACGAGGGCTTTGTCCGAAGTGATTATCAATAGGTTTACTTTATAAGGGAATGGGAATGCATAAAGCATTCTCTACCAGCCAACCATTGGGCTAACCAGATAGTCACGAAAAGCGGTTTAATTTTATTTTTTTGACAAACAAAAAAATATACATATACATATATACACACAAACATAGTTACATACATATTATAATGTCTTACATACATTTTAATAAGTTTAAATGGCTAACACGTGGAAGCCGCATCTAGTTTCAGTGTGACCGCAGAGCAGCCAGTGACAGGTGACAGAGGCAATCAAAGAGAATCTTCACTCTTGCGGTTCCCGCCACATCGCCCCACTCAAGATAGGTGGTAGAGCCTATAGGGAACCAAAAAGGTTTTATATGAAACCTATTTAGTTCCATATAGAGTTCAGTACAGTACTTACCACCGCCCGTCACGGTACCTTGACCTTGTGGTCTTTTACTGTCGGCCTCTTGCACAAGTTCAAAGTCACTCAACGCGCTATGGAGAGAACTATGCTTGGTATTCCGCTTCGGAATGTTCGAAAACGAATCATGAATGATGAAATTTGTTGACGAACAGAGCTCACCGACATAGTTCACAGAGTTAGTGAGTTGAAGTGGCAATGGGCTGGCCACGTCGTTCGAAGGACTGATAAACGGTGAGGAAGAAGTGAGTACAGGTCGCCCTTCGACAAGGTGGGCAGAGGTCCTGAAGAAGACGGCGGGAAACCGCTGGATTCAGAAGGCACAGGGCCGGTCGGAGTGGTGTCGTTTAGGAGAGGCCTATGTCCAGCAGTGGATCACAAAAGGCTGATGGATGGATGGATGTACCGATTTTCGAATATTTGTTTGCCAACATACATAGGGCTGTCACGATATTTGAACCAATTCATCGATTACTTATTATTTTTTATTATAATTAATATTACAAACTTCCGGCAACAATTCATATAAATAACAGGTGTTTCTAAGTGAGAAATTATGGTAAATGAGCAATGTTATTCGTTTATTTTCGAGCGTTATTTCGATTTAGTTACTTAAGTTACTCATACCCACTACATAACATAATCACAACTTAACCTCTGTTAATAGGTAGTTAATTAATAGTAAGTAAATTATTGCACGAACTTGACGGGCACGTTGGCGCGTTAGTGACCCTGCCTGTTACGCCAGGAGTTGTGGGTTCGAATCCCACTCAGGACAAATATTCGTGTGACGAACACTTGTGTTTGCTCTGTGTCTGGATGTTATTATGTATTATCTATTTAAGTACATGTATTTAAAACTACATATGTATGTATATCAGTCTCTGACACCCATAGTACAGGCTCGCGCCTAATTTGGGTTCAGATGGCCGTGTGTGAGAATGTCCAAGATATTTATTATTATTATTTATTGAAGCAAATTCTTAGCAATTTACAGGTAACTGTCGTGCTTAGCAGCAGATAATGGTCCCAGTAGAACGCAGTGGGCGGCAAATCAGCGTTGTATCAACACATTCAATATTATTCGATCAAGGCACCCCTGAAGGATAACTACATGGTTAGGGCTGACACGCGTGCAGTTATTAGAATGGTGAGTAAAAAGTAAGGATAAATTTGTGTTTTCCAAAAAATACTAAAGTATTAGGAATTTTTAAGGTGTAGAGTGGTTCATGAGTAAATAATTTTTAATTTAAGAAAAAATAATTACTTTTTCATTTCAAATATTAAGTATGTATTTAAAATGAAAAAAAAATTATTACCTTACCTAGTACATTTTAAATTTTAATAGGTCCTGTCACCAGTATTGCCATCTATTTATAACCTAGAGATTTATCTTCATTTATATTTTTGAAACAGTTCCAATCGTGGTCCAATTTTAAATATTAATAAATAAAATAAAAGTAAAAGCTGCTTTATCATTCATAGTTGAAATTACCAGCTTACTTAAGTCGGAAATAGGCAGTGTAATTAACTCAATTATTGTTTGTAGGTTAATCAGTGAAAACACGATGCACATTACCAAATAACAAGCTTTTATTTTGACTAAAGCACAAAACATACAAAACGACATATGGCCAAACGAATCTTCGAAAATTAACCTCCCTTCAAAATTACTCTTCACAGCGTCAACCACAGACTGCCTTTTTTTTTACACATTAACAGCAAAGTAAGCGTCGCCTACAGGCAGACTAGTTTCGATCGATTACGATGATCATCTTCAGGAGTCTATTCTACTCTAGTGTACGCCGTGCCCGCCGCAAGCGCGTTATTGTATTATACATATTATATTATAAGCCAGAAACTCATGCAGTAGACAACCCTAGGCCTTCAAGTGCATTGCGAATGTACTTTAACTTTAACAGATAAATAATTACAGCTTTATCGTCTGTTATTAATATGTAATTAATTGCGTAGTAGTACAAGTAGCAGAAAGCGTTTAAAGTGGATTTTTTTAGATATAAAATGCCCATGGCGACAATCCATACTAATATTATAAATGCGAAAGTAACTCAGTCTGTCTCGCTTTCACACCAAAACTACTGAACCGATATGAAATTTGGTAGGTACACAGATTTTCTAGAGCCTGAGAAAGGACATAGGCTACTTTTTAATTGGAAAAAAGTGTTGTAAAGGGTTGAAAAGGGGGATAAAAGGTTGTATGAAAGTATTGTCATTTTCAGAATTAGAAGCATAAAATTTATATTTTAGGCTGTTGATTAGATATAAATAAATATGGCATTCAAAGTTTGTAAAAATGTTACCCTTCAGGGTGTAAAATAAACATAGGGGATAACACATTTACGGATTCATTACAAATTTGTGGAGCTAAAGTTAACGCGTTATGTCTAATTCTACGCGAGCGAAGCTGCAGGCGTCCACTAGTTTTATATAAGTACTTCGAGAGCTTAGTGCAAATTAATAACCGCTCATAGCTATCTATGGCTTGCGTCGATCGTACGTGACCTACGTGAGTGAACAACCAATTTGTTTGTCGGATGGGTGACCGTTGGTGGCAAAACTCCTTCCGTCCCGTTGTCAAACAACCGTTAAGCATAGTCGGGTTTTCTGGTGGCTTAAGAACATTCGACAATGGGTTGGCCACCAACTAATTTGAATTTTTTGCAAAACAAACGTTAAAAAAAGAAAAAGAAAATCATATTACAAACATGTCACGAAATAAATGTTGTTTTATCGAAAACCTTCGGGTGGCTTGAGAGCATTCGGCACAGGGTTGGCCCCTAACCCCTCCACCAAACCGCATTGGAGCAGCGTGGTTATGCTCTAGACCTCCCTCAGCTGTGGTAGTAGGATAGACCCATGCTACTTGTACTATTATTCTGTGCCCATGCTCAACAGCGGGACGCCTGTACCTTGCAGCTTTATTTCAAGTAAAGAACATCTTCTTGCCGGGAGTTTGCCGATTTCACCAGACTAGGAACAAGGCTTATCAATGGTTGGATATAAGATAGCAATAAAAAAAAGAGTAACACCGCCCATCTATTGTCGCCATGACGACAGACAATATCGTTGTCTGTGACAAACTTAAAAACTGGACTCAAAAACGCATTGTAGTAATAGTCCAGTTAGTAAGATAATATTACGTCACGACTGCACTTTCCAAAGGGGTAAAATTCACCTTTTATGTTACGATCCCACGTAATAGGTGGAGGGAGATTATATCGTCATATACCAGGCCCAAATAATAACTCTGAGCTGCTGATTCAAGATAGAAAAACCCAACAACACTTTTTACTTTTGCTTTGTAAACAAATACGACCTTGAGATAACAAGTTCGCGAAAAATGTGAGAGCGATGAATATCTAATTGATAGGCGCAAAACACGTTTAACGCACGTCACGCACTACACGCGTAAAATAAGTACATTTGCGCTGTATTTGCGCAGCCGAGTCACGGTCGCCTAGGTTGACAAACGAATGTTGCATTTTTTTGCCGTTGTAACCGTTAGATTGAATAGGATCCTTTAAAGGTCCACTGCTGAACAAGGGCCTCCCTCAACTATTCATCCCAGACTCCTCCCGATCCTGTGCTCTTTAAATCCAGCGGATTCACGCTGTCTTCTTCAGATCGAGGCGTAAGTAGTCCAGTAAGTAGGTACGCATCTATACTTCTATACTAATATTATAAAGAGGAGCTTTCAAAAATTCTGTCACCATTAGAAAGCTGCATCTTCGCTATATAATATTACTAGGTGTAAACGAAACTATTGTTATGTCTAAATCTACGCGAGCGAATTTGATATAAGTAACTAGTTACTCCGTTTTTTCTGACCGCGATTGCAACGAGGTCCTAGGTTTGATCCACGAGTTTGGACTTTGGCCACAGAATAATGCTTTGGCTTGAAAATCCCAGTCGTAGTTTGGTGCCTTGACTTATTAAGTATTCTGTGGCCTGGATTAGTATCCGGTGTACCGCAATATAGCGCAGCGGTAACAGCTGACCAAGTGAGTGGCCGCCGGGCTGTCGCCGCTGAGTTTTCCACACCACCTGTTAATGTCGCGCTTGTCACATCGATGACCCAACAATGCTTGCTCATTAAAACACAAAGGAACATCTGTGTTTTTGCGTGTACTACGCGAAACCATATTGCGACTTATTTGTATCAATTCAATATTCATTATATATATTAAATACGTATGTATTTGTATATTGTTATTGATCACTTATTTATTCTTATATAAATGTTACCACAACAATTGATAAGAATATATTGTGTTTTGCGGACACATAACATTATCAATTGTTCATGTTTTGTAATGTAATAATTGGTAATTATTTGTTATTGCCATTTTTATCATTAATTTTATTGTTACAGGCGTAGAATTGACTATTAAGTAATTTTACAAGTTTTTACAAGTCAGGTACTATTAGTTTAGCATGGTGGTTCCACAGTAATTCTATAAACATTCAGATTGAAGTTTATCGTCAACAACAAAAGCTTCTAAGAATTCATTCAGCACTCAGTAATGTCCGCTGCGACCCATAGACGTCCCACTGCTGGGCACGGGTCTCCCCCATAGACACTGCTGCGGGAGGTGTAGAGCATACTCCACCACGCTGCTCATATGCGGATTGGTGTAGGGGGTTAGTGGCCAACCCAGTGTCGAATGTTCTCAAGCCACCCGAAGGTCTTCGACAAGGCTTAACGACTGCTTCCAGCATTTAAAACAACCGGGACCGACGACTCTACGTGCCCTCCGAAGCACGATAGCGTCCATGAAATTTTGCCACTAGCGGTCACCCATCCACAAACCGACCGCGCCCGTCTTCGCTTAACTCTTTCGACCACATTGAATCGACGCGAGCCATTGGGCTATGGACGCTACTGTGTACTGTCAGACCTAAACTGTTGTAGGTCTGTCTGTGACAGTTTTGTCGTTAATGCCTCGCTGGTATAGTGTTTGTAAGCTTGACTGTTAAGCTAAAAGTCCTGGGTTCAATCCCCCGGGCAGGCCAAGTATTATTGGGTTTTATATTCGTTTCTTACCCAACTTTCCATGCATTAAATAAAAAAAAATTAAGTACATAGTTTTCTCTTCACATCTTTTTTATAGTAATTGTGGTGGATTAAATAGAATAGTTACAAGAAATTCTGATCCAGATGTTCTGTAGTTACTGTTTTATAAACAGTCCTTTGGTACATGTCATAGATATCATGGGTAGCAACAGATACAGGAAATTGCATCTTATTCTCAGTGTGACCAAACACTAATGGCAAAAATTCATGAATAATAAGAGATTTGCATAGTGCAAATTCTGGGTAGTTATTTCTTCCAAATGATAAGACAACCTTTTGTGTATCCAACTGACTAACATATTTATTTTATTTAGTAGATAATAAAATAATATTTTTGTTTTATAAGCATTCTCTGTCCAGATATCCTAAGTTGTTGTACAAAAATGTACTTTATGTCTTTTGTTTTTAGGCTCATTTTGAGTAAGATTATGAAATTATGGTTGATCAACAGACCTAATCAGCTCAATATTATTCATATGCCCCAAAACATGTAATGTTTCACTTGACTACTGTTATGTTTCATAGTAGTAATTCACTGTATGTGTCAATTTTCCCATCTGAACAGGCTTGGAGTATTCTCCACCATGCTGCTTTTGTATGTATTGGCAGAGGGTTTAGTACTCATTGTTAGAAGTTTTTACGCCATCCTCAGGATTAAGACATAGTCTAACAACGTCTATTATTAATGTATATTAGTAATCTTATAAAATCACAAAGATTCATGTGTTGGCATGACCTTGCACATATATTTTTTATATAGCACATTTAATATTTAATAAAGCAATCAAAAAAAAATTCTACTCTCAGTCACTCATCCAACTGCTATATGAGACAAAAGAAGCTAAATACTTTTGAACAAGTGTTATGATAAGATTGAAAATAACTAAAGTATTAGTAAAGTAAAAAGTAAAGTATTAGCATAACCCACTTTTGTGAGCATTCTAGATTTCTTGTTCAGTAGACAATGTTACAGACATCAGACCATTACAGCAGGTGAAATTACAATGCCCAACAGTGGGACAGTGACCGAGTTGTGGTGTGAGATACGAGAAAGGAAACTGTGAGTGTGAGTGAGATGATTATTGTGTTGTGTTTTGCCACAAAATTTCAAAAGATATTGCTTTCTAGACCACAACTTACTTACTAGTAACTTCAAAGACCAGCTCACATCTGAGTGACCCAGGACAAATAACAAGATAATAAAAATTTTAAATCTCTCAACGTTGAGTTCTTTTCAAATAAAAATTTAGTAAATTGTAAAAAGGTTATGTCTGGAAATTAGTGAATTTTATGTTTATAGGTAATAATACATTAAAGGAGTATAACTTAAATTAGTTGGGTGTATTTAAATTGATTTTTACATTCACCAAATTTTTTGTTTTCATGACTAGGTTCTGATGACCAAAATTGGTTGATTCTTAGGCTAAAATCGTCTAAGCTAAGCAATAACTTGTGATCTACAACTAACTATTCTGTTCAAGAGGTGACCTATTTTAGCGGCAAAAAGTACAGTGATGTTTTTTACGCTTTATCCTATCAACACTGGAAAAAGGTCAAGCAAGCTCAGAGAACAATGCAACTGCATTCAGGTAATTAATTGTGTTACGAAAATTAATGAATAAACATGAACAATCAATCTGGCCGGACTCACGGTCAAGTTTAGCAATAAAAAAAATAAACATTGGATCCACAGATGAAACAAAGGCGCTGCCTTTGACACTTTTATATCGAATTGAAAATCGATGCAGCCCTCAAATATACAAACATCCACCCTTATTATATTAGATATGTTAGTTTAATCATAAACATAATTGCATAAGACGCTTCCCATCGAAATACAACGCAAAATCTTGACGTAAGGCATAAACATCTACGGCTCACCTAATACGAATTCCCAGGCGTCGCACCCCAGCGACCGCTCGGGAACAATTTCTAAATCCAACATCTTGCAGAACACTCAATATACACTAAACTAAGTAACTTTCACTTTACTAAACACAATTTTAACGTTTAAATGCGATTTTACGCTGCCTTTCTTTGTTTGCCAACTTTAGTTTTCAACCATTTTGTATTTGTCAGAGGAACTGTCATTACAAACAGCTGATTGTATTTTACCAGGGTCAAACTCGAGTTGCGCAGTTTCGTTCCGTCCCTTTTGTTAACCATAATATTATAATTGCTTGTTCATAAAATATCTTTATATTTAAATTTCAAAATTTCAAAGAGGTGCTTGAAATAGAAAATTCCTTTGTTCCCAAAAGACCAATGGGAATATAAGAAATGTTTTGAGCATAATATGAGAGTAGGATTTATATAGAGGGAGGTACATAAATCAGAGTAATATAATTATATGGGCAGGTACATATAGTACCTTTTGCGAAGACTTCAGAATACTTTTTTGCTTAGTACTTGTTATGTGACACAAAATTAGGGCATTATTTATTACCGTTTAGGTTAATTATACCTCAAGTTTTATTATAGGATGTAAAAGAATCATTTTTCACTATATTTTGAATATTTTACTTCTAAAATAGAATAGAATAGAATAGAAAATAATTTATTTTGCTTAAAACACAGTCTGGTACATAATATTATTTACACATAATAATATATAACAGTAGGTGTAGGTTGTTACAATTTTAATGCAAAATTTCATATTTAAAATAATAGACATCTCTTTAAAATTTTAATATAATCAAATTAATTTAAGTACGTCCCTGATTTATTGTAATGACGCATGCGTACCAATCACAACGGAAAAATGTAATGTTGTACAAACTGTTTTATATCTGTCTCGTTTTGTCTTTGGTGTATTTTGCATCATGTGTCTCTTTCCTAATATATAGCCATTCTCTTTCTCACTAACCCGTTTGTCATATAGCTATCTCACTATTTGAGGGACGACGATAGTGACAACCTGAGAATATTTTGACATTTACTTTTTGTTTAGTTTGTTTTTATTTTCAATTTTACTAGGTACATACCTGCTTCTCTTAAAATAACAGTGATAAAATCTGAATCAGATGAAATAATCCCTGTGTTAACATGAATACATTATGATTTTTTTAAATAATCTTGTATCTCTTTCTTGTTTTCCATATATTTTCCTTAGCAACATCGCATACCCATCAAATCAGTCTTGCCTTGAACTCTACGTTCGCAAGCAGACAGCTGGTCTGCAACTAAAAACAAAGAGTTTCTACTTTCTACACTTTAGATAACGTTCTCGAAATAACTGGTGTATATTTGTATGTGGATATGTTTCCTCGGCAAATTACGTTGCTCGTATCTATGTAGGTATACCGCGCGTGCGCAGCGCAGGATACGATCTGTTTCCCGCCATCGCCAATAACCTTGGACCGATCTCAACTCAACACCTACACTTTCAACGTAGGTAACAAAATATTGTGTAATGCTATGTATTTCACCTACACAAAATGCTACGCATGTTTTGCGTAAATCTGATAAAAACAAACTCGTGTACGTAGGTGGTTTGTGAATGTATGGATGGAGTCATCATGTGTGATGATAAGTGTGTGTGAGTGACAGTCGTACATATAAATAGATAATGTGAAGCCACGAGTATATTATTGTTTGCATTTAGCATTGTAAGCTTACCTAGAGTAGAGGTGATTGCCCATCAAAAGAATCCAGGTTCGTAAAGCGGTGACAGCCCAGTGGCTATCGAACTCGCCTCTCACTCGAGCGGTCCGGGTTCAAGCCCCAGTGGCACGCACCAATGACTTTTCTATGTTATGTGCGTTTTAAGAAATTAAATGTCACTTGCTATAACGGTGAAGGACAAATCGTGAGGAAACCTGCATGCCTGAGAGTTCATCATCACGTTCTCGAAGGTATGATAAGTCTGCCAATCCGCACTTGGCCAGCGTGGTGGACTAAGGCCTAATCCCTCCCATTCTGAGAGGAGACCCGAGCCCAACAGTGAGACAAAGAAAGGGTTGTGATGATATACGTGCATACAAAGATATAAATTTCTGCTGAACTTCATACTTTTCTTGGGAGTCAAGTGGTGGACTGTGACCTAACCCCTCCTGTTCCGTTAGGAGGTCCATGCTCAACAGTAGACAAAGAAAGGGTTGGGATGGGGTTATGCGGTAAGCAGTCAGTTGTAATGCCAACGTTTGAACTAGTTTGAAGTAAATCATAAATAAGGAGGGTTTAAAAAAGTAACCACAGAGATTGATCATATGAAGTTTATTAAAAAAGTTACAATAATCAACTGCAAGCCTACCTATCTTTCTTCTTGCTTTTGGACTTCTTATGCTTAGACTTATGCTTTTTATGTTTCTTCTTTCCTTTTTTCGATTTTTTCGCCTTTACATCTTTAGCGTCTACCCACGAATCTGAACTAGAAGACGAGTCATTTTCTCTCATATCCTTTGATCTAAAAGTAGGTTTAAAGCTTTCCTCTTCCGTGCTTTGTAATCTTTTGATCAATATATCAGGTATTTTCGGACCATATAGGTTACTTTCATCGACCTCTGTTTGACTTTTCTCCACAACTTTTGCTGTGTCATCTGTGTTCGATAATGCATCTTTACTTTTTTCACTTACGTTATCTGTGGTTTTGCTGTCTGTGGTTTTATTATCTGCATTTTTATCGTCAGCCTTTCTTTTCCAAGAGTTTAATTCATCGAAGTCTATGTTAGCGAAAATACCGCGTGGAGGCGAATTATTTCTCTCAACGTTCTTGGGTTTATCTCTAAAATCGTCGTAAGAACTACTTGTATCGGGTTTCTCATCCTCTGTCTCGCTGTCGCTGAGAAATATTGATTTGTACAAATCCATTTTATCAAACTTTTCTATAGTGTCTGTTACTGCTGTACCTTGGTCTTTATTTACCAAATCTTTCTCAGATTCTCTCAGAAACATTTCAGCTACAGTTATTCTCTTGACAGGTCCTGTTGATTCGCTTATATCTAAATTGTTCATTTTATTTAAACTTTTACACCCATCATTATTTTTCGTTACGTTTCTATCCGTCTTTTCTTTCTGATTTTCGACGCTTAGTGATTTTGATCCACTGAATTTTGCTTGCTCCTTTGTGAAACTTTCCCTGTCGTGAACAGATGTCTCCAAATACGAGAATATTGAGTACGACACCTTAGGCTTGTCTTCTTTCACTTGTTCTGGCCTGTTGACAAAAAAATGTATTTATTAGAGTTGGCCTGTTGCCTGATAAATTTTCATGTAATTCAAGTTGGTGTTGTTAAATTTCGGTTGTTTTTAATGGTGGAAACAGTCGTTAAGCATTGTCGAAGACCTTCGCGTAGCTTGAGAACATTCGACACTGGGTTGGCACTAACCCCTCCACCAATCCGCATTGGAGCAGCGTGGATATATCGGCCCGCCGATTATATCAGCCGATATATCGGTATCGGAATCAGTGTAGTTAAATCTCTAATAATAGTACAAGTACAGAAGATTCACTTCCCAAAACCAATCAAAGAAATAGGGACTCTTGCTACGTTAGAATAATTGCTAATTGGTTCCATATAGAGTTCGCCCGGGGCAGTACCACCGCCCGCCACGGTACCTAGTACCATTTCTGCCGTGTAATAATTGTTTTTAAAGCAATTGTGGTCCGGTTGGAAAGGTGTGGATTCCGGTTACACTTCTTTAGAGGCGACCAAGATGGTCGCCTCAAGGGTAGCAACACATCTGTGACTGACTTAGAACGAGACTCCTACTAACAAGTACTAACTGGACTATTACTAACACCAACTAACAGGACTAACTATCACTAACAGTCCCCAGTCCTCATACCTACTAACGAACTGATCAACTAATGTTCTAATTAACTTTCTCAACTAATTGGACTAACCATCCCAGTCCCTAATTGAGTATTGTTCAAAGTCAGTCACAGTTGTCATGGGCGGCAGCGGATGGGTGGTGCTGCAAGCTCGTTTGCTATCCTGTATCCATAAAAAAAAAAATTGCAGTTCAGATCGCACAGCACTTAATAACCTACTGCTATATTCACCTACAAATGCGTCTCCTATCGCGTAACGCTTACCTTTTCTGACGATCTCTACGGACTAGCCGAGCCGGCTAGGCCGCCGCATGTACTTGCGTTTTCGATACCTACATACACGCGAAAACCTACAGTGAAACCGGACTTACCTATGCCCAAGCTCGGGAACGTTGAACCGCTTGCAGACGAGCGGCTCGGGCCTCCACGGGGCCTCCGAGCGGGTCATGGTCCCGTACGCGCCCACGCTGGCCGCCTCCACCTGGGCAGCGGTGGCCGCGCCCCGGTTGGCAGAGCTCCTCGCCACCGCCGTGAGGGGGTTCACAGCGTCGTCCGGTTCCGACGCGTGGGTGAACCTAGGATAGCACAAAATTAACTTTTACTTCCCACTAACTGTAAGATTTCGTTTATTAATTACTAGTGGACGCCCAGCAGCTTCGCTCGCGTTGAATTGTACAACAATAGTTTAATTTACACCTAGTAATTTTAAAAGCTTTTATTTAACTTCACTCGTATGTGTATGTATGTCCTGGAATCTTGCAATCAATATTTCACCCACTTCCACTGAAGCTATCGAGCTGAAATTTGGCACACATATTTGGTTCCGATGACAATGAATGAAAATAAATTAAAAAAAAATTAAATTTAAAAATAAAAAGATTTAAAAAAAAAAATTACTTTTACCACTTTTATAAAGAATTTTTGTAATCGGTCCAGTAGTTTTTGTGTGACCATTACAAGGCTGCATCTTCACTGAGTGACATAGGCTATTTAATATTACTAGGTGTAAATGAAACTAATGTTGTCTAACTCAACGCGAGCGAAGCTGCGGGCGTCCACTAGTTTTTAATATCGTTAAATTTCTTTTTCTTTCGAAAATGCAAACGCATCCCGCGCCCTACTGGTTTTAACGTTCACTCCTAAAAATGATCATCTTAATAGATCGAAACTAGTCGGCCTATTTCCGACTTGAGTAAGCCGGTAACTTCAACTATGAATCTGTAATCTATATATTATATAAAAGGAGAAGGTGACTGACTGACTGACTGACTGACTGACTGACTGACTGACTGACTGACATATCAACGCAGGGCCTAAACTATAAGGGCTAGAAACTTGAAATTTTGCACAGGGGTTCCTTTTATAATGTAGGGGAGCACTAAGGAAGGATTTTTGAAAATTCACCCCCTAAGGGGGTAAAACGGTGCAAAGTTAGTATGAAACTTTGCCGTTTTTGATGTTATTCGAATGAAATTCAGTACCTATGAAGGTTTTTTATTCAGTTTCGAAAATAATCTCTTACGGGGGGGTAAAAGGGGGCTGCAAAGTTAGTAGGTATAAAATTTTTTCGTATATACCTACATTATTTCAATGAAATTTTGTATTTAGGTTATGTTACGTCTAATTCCACGCGAGCGAAGCTGCGGGCGTCCACTAGTACTGCATACTTGCGCAAGCGCATCCGCGCAGGCCTACCCTACCTGTCGTTCATGACGCCCTCCAGCGGCCGGTACAGCTGGGCGGCCTGCTCGAACTCCATCCGCTCGCGGCCGCGCTCCCACTCGCTCAGCCTGTCGTCTCCCTCTAGCGAGATCGCGCTGTCCTTGTCGCGCAGGCCCACCTGTCGTTCATGACGCCCTCCAGCGGCCGGTACAGCTGGGCGGCCTGCTCGAACTCCATCCGCTCGCGGCCGCGCTCCCACTCGCTCAGCCTGTCGTCTCCCTCTAGCGAGATCGCGCTGTCCCTGTCGCGCAGGCCTACCTGTCGTTCATGACGCCCTCCAGCGGCCGGTACAGCTGCGCCGCCTGCTCGAACTCCATCCGCTCGCGGCCGCGCTCCCACTCGCTCAGCCTGTCGTCTCCCTCTAGCGAGATCGCGCTGTCCCTGTCGCGCAGGCCTACCTGTCGTTCATGACGCCCTCCAGCGGCCGGTACAGCTGCGCCGCCTGCTCGAACTCCATCCGCTCGCGGCCGCGCTCCCACTCGCTCAGCCTGTCGTCTCCCTCTAGCGAGATCGCGCTGTCCCTGTCGCGCAGGCCTACCTGTCGTTCATGACGCCCTCCAGCGGCCGGTACAGCTGGGCCGCCTGCTCGAACTCCATCCGCTCGCGGCCGCGCTCCCACTCGCTCAGCCTGTCGTCTCCCTCTAGCGAGATCGCGCTGTCCTTGTCGCGCAGGCCCACCTGTCGTTCATGACGCCCTCCAGCGGCCGGTACAGCTGGGCCGCCTGCTCGAACTCCATCCGCTCGCGGCCGCGCTCCCACTCGCTCAGCCTGTCGTCTCCCTCTAGCGAGATCGCGCTGTCCTTGTCGCGCAGGCCTACCTGTCGTTCATGACGCCCTCCAGCGGCCGGTACAGCTGGGCCGCCTGCTCGAACTCCATCCGCTCGCGGCCGCGCTCCCACTCGCTCAGCCTGTCGTCTCCCTCTAGCGAGATCGCGCTGTCCTTGTCGCGCAGGAAGCTCTCGTATCTGGGAGATGAGGTTTTGTTTATAGTTTTTATACAATCTGCCAATCCGCACATGGCCAGCGTGGTGGACTAAGGCCTAATCCCTCCCATTCTAAGAGGAGACCCGTGCCCAACAGTGGGACGTCTATGGGTCGCATCGAAATCTATACAAATAATATTCATAACAATACTAGCTGAATCCGCAAACGTTGTTGTGTCTGCCATATTAAATGTCAAAGTGACGCGACACTTCATGTTAAATATTGTTCATACAAAAATATTAAAATTGTGTTTAAAAATATTTTCCAGTGGACCAAATAGTGAATCTAAACCATTCTTGAATCCCCTTGAACACACAAAAATTTTTATCAACATCTATTTAGCCGTTTAGGAGGAGTTCACTGTCATACACACGTACACAAGAAATATATATATTAAGATCACATGTATTTCCTGAAGGAAGGGTAGGCAGTGGTCTGTGGGAGTACACCCACTTTTCACCAGTTTTGTACAGATCCCATGTTAGGTAGGGTAGGTGATGATCCTATTGTAATACACCCGGCATTCCCAGCAAATCTGGACTCCTAGGTTCTACCAGGCCTTTTAAGTGAGATTATATCGTCGGTACAAAAGTCAACTAGCCAAAGTGTAATTTTTGGCAGTTTTTACATATGTATACTAAGGACATCAATATCTTGACACAACGCATTTCAAATATAAATGTTATTACAAATCGTTTTTCTGCTTAACTGAAAAAAGTAAAAATTCTACAAAGGTAAACTAATTTGTGTGAGATTAGTTTACTGCCAAAATTACACTTTGGCTAGTTGACTTTTGTACCGATTATATTATATAGGCACTGATTTAAAGAGCCAGTTGTAAATAGCAGTTTTGGTAAGTTAAAAATTATAAATGGCACGTTTAATAACTAGTTCAGCAGTTAAACAGTTAAACTAAGCAGTAAAGTAAACATATAATTGAGCAGGAAAATAATTAAAAGTGGGCAGTAAGAAATCACTTTTTTTATATGTGTATAGCTTTTATTTCTTGTGACAAGTCGGACTCTGTCACAAATGTCGACGGAACTCCGCTTCGCGGGGTCCCTTTTTTGCGTAAATAAACATAGACAAACCTGAACCTAACTTAACAAATTTGGAGTTGATTGGGTCGTTTTTTTTTGGGTTGCGATGATGATGATGGTGATATACACACCTAGCTTGCTTCTCCGGGTTGCTCGCAAACGGCTTGAACACCTTCGGCACTTCCGAGCCGCTATCCTTTATCGATATGTAGCCCTCTTCGGCTGGCTTATGGGCCTGTCCTTTTGTGAGGTCGATAATTTTCATAGGAACGGGGGCTGCGGGGGGCTCGGGGTGCGAGGGGGGGTGGGGCAGCGGCTCCTCCCCCAGGAGCCTGCCTCGCGCCGCAGCAGACAGCTCGTGGCGACCTAGACCTGGAATGATAAAATACAAATATTTTTTACAAGCTTTTACCCGCGGCTCCGCCCGCGTGGTCAAAGGGAATTAACAATGAGTTGTTTATCATACATAGATAAGAACTTGAAAATGAATTATACTAACGCCATCTATTAACAACATCCGGAACTAAATATCTAGCAAATAACAAAACATCGATATCTTCCCATGGGAATATTTTACCGCGGTAAAAAGTAGCCTACCTACCTACCTAGCACCCTCCTCACTATCTCCACACACAAAAACCATACCATATAATAGCTTCGTTGCGACGTGAAAGCCGGACAAACAAACAAACACACTTTCCCATTTATAATATTAGTATGGATTGGCTGGAATAACAACAGCTTGTACAATATTAATTTAATTAATTGTATCAGGCGTAACTTTGCGGAACTCCATTATTACAAACCAAGAATTAATCTACTTTGCAACAATCCGTGAGCTCACCGTGAGCTAACTTTGCGATTAACCATCGCGTGCATCGTAGAGTCTACTTACCCTGAGGATGCCTTGTTTTGGGGCGAAACACGTGTTGGTGTGTGTATGTTGGTGTGTGTATTCATTTATCGCGTGTGCATGTTTTCCTGCGTGGGAGGGAGGGAGGTGCTACGTGCATGAAAGTATACATACATCACCATACGTTTTTGTTCGCGGATTGTTGCAAAGTAGATTAATTCTTGGTTTGTAACAATATTAATTGTTTTCCCCACATAGTTATGTGGTAGCGTGGATAGTGTGTTGTGGGTAACAACGTTCTCCCAGTTACTAATACAATGGGTGAGCAGTTATAACTTAATAAGAGTTACATAATTTTCATTATCATCATCACAACCCTTTTTTTGTCCCACTGTTGGGCACGGGTCTCCTCTCAGTATGGGACGGATTAGACCTTAGTCCACCACGCTAGCCAAGTGCGGATTGGCAGACTTCACATGCCTTCGAGAACAAAATATTAAAATAGGTTAACTAGACACAACAACAATGCAAGAAGTACGTGCAGAATACAAACATAAAAAATAAAAATACAAAATAAGAAAAAAATTAAATATTAAATATCAAATAAAATGCATCTTCACTGAGTGACATAGGCTATATATTATTACTAGGTGTAAACGAAACTATTGTTAAGTTTAATTCCACGCGAACGACGCTGCGGGCGTCCACTAGTATAATAAACAAAGCGTACCCTGGTCCCTCTGCGGTTCCGAGCTGGGTTCGAACCTGGAGCGGCGCGCGCCGGCGGGCGCGGGGGCGAAGTCCCGCGGGAGCGCCGGCGGCGGGTAAGCGGGGGGCACGGGCATCGGCCTCTTTGCCTTAACGAAACCTTCCAACACCTGGAATTAGATTTTTTGGATTTCTTTAAATATTGCTTCCGTGTAATAATATAATAATAATAATAATTATATATATTAAAATTAATAATATGCTTAAAACAAGCAATGGTATTTCGGCTAGAATATATGGATTATAATGTGTGGTTTCCGGTTAAAATTTTTAAGAGGCGACTATCCATATCCATACTAATATTATAAATGTGAAAGTGTCTTTGTTTGTTTGTTTGTTTGTCCGGCTTTCACGTCGCAACGAAGCTATTATTTGGTATGGTTTTTGTGTGTGGAGATAGTGAGGAGGATGGAGAGTGACGTAGGCTACTTTTTATCGCGGTAAAACATCCTCATGGAAAATATCGATGTTTTGTTATTTGCTAGATATTTAGTTCCAGATGTTGTTAATAGATGGCGTTGTCATGTATGATAAACAACTCATTGTTAATTCCCTTTGACCACGCGGGCGGAGCCGCGGGTAAAAGCTAGTTGATATTATAAATACGAAAGAAACTCTGTCTGTCTGTCTCGCTTTCACGCCAAAACTACTGTACCGATTTAAATGAAATTTGGCACACAGATAGTCTAGACTCTAGAGCCTGAGAAAGGAAATAGGCTACGACAAAGAAAGGGGTGGCGGTTTCACATTATTTTGTGTGCCCCTGTGTACTATTTAAAAAAAAAAAAGTTAAATGAGTTAAAGTTAGACTGGCATTGTATTACGAACCGTAGTGCGACGTAACAATACTTTTTTTTTATGGATACAAGATAGCAAACGAGCTTGCAGCACCACCCATCCGCTGCCGCCCATGACAACTGTGACTGACTTTGAACAAGACTCAATTAGGGACTGGGACGGTTAGTCCAACAGAGTTAATTAGAACATTCGTTGGTCAGTTCGTTAGAAGGTATTAGGACTGGGGACTGTTAGTGAAAGTTAGTCCTGTTAGTTGGTGTTAGTAATAGTCCAGTTAGTACATGTTAGTAGGAGTCTAGTTCTAAGTCAGTCACAGATGTGTTGCTACCCTTGAGGACTAAGATGGTCGCCTCTAAAGTGTAGCCGGAATCCACACCTTTCCAACCAGACCACAATTGCTTTTAAAAACAATTATTACACGGCAGAAATGGTACTAGGTACCGTGGCTGGCGGTGGTACTGCCCCGAGCAAACTCTATATGGAACCAATTAGGTTTCATATAAAACCTATTTGGTTCCCTATAGGCTCTACCACCTAAAAAAAGGAGAGGAGAAAGGACATAGGCTACGACAAAGAAAGGGTGGTGGCACTTTATTTAGTGCCTCTGTGTACTGTTAAAAAAAAAAGACTTATGTATTTTATTTTATTTTATTTTTATTTATTCGGAAAACTTACAGCTAAACAAATACAGATTGAGTAAATGAAATTATAAATTAGAAAGCCACTTACAAGTTTTCACGTATAGCACCATAAATAGAAAAAAGAAAATCGGTAGTAGGTAAAACTATACACAACACAGTATTGATATACATACCTATTTGTATTTATATAAAGTAAAAGTTAAAAGATTAAGTCAGAGCGCTTGTGAAAAAAATTTTTGAGTCAATAGACGCTTTAATTTAGGCACACTTGTATCAAATAGATCAATATTACTCTCACGAGAGGTATTATTAAATGACATACAAGCTCTCCTGAAAAAAGAATTTTGCCTGTAGTTTGTTTTGGAGGGATGAACACATAGAGGAGGAACAGATGTTCTACTTTTAGTTCTAGGTACTCTGAATAATACATTACTTAAAAGTTTAGAAGACTTAAAGACTGGCATTGTATTACGAACCGTAGTGCGACGTAACAATACTTACATTAGCTTCCTTCTGTGTCTTCTGGGGCTCCGCCTTCTCGGGCCCGCCGAGGGCGAAGTCGTAGTGCGACATGTCCTCGGACGCGTATATGTCCTCGTCCTCCGCCTCGAACGCGCCCACGCCGAATGCTTGCCCACGAATGGACACCTACACGCATAGAAAGAGTATTTAGAAGCAGAAAAAAATATTAAGAATCATTATCTATTATACTTCTACTTTTTTTTGGAGTAGCGTGGTGGAGTATGCTCTAGATCTCCCGCAGCTATGTTTGTGGGGGAGACCTGTGCCCAGCAGTGGGACGTCTATGGGTCGCAGCATATTTCTATACTAATATTATAAATAGGAAACACAAAAACTACTGGACCGATTTCAAAAATCCTTCACCATTAGAAAGCTGCATCTTCACTGAGTGACATAGGCTATATAATATTACTAGGTGTAAACGAAACTATTGTCATGTCTAATTCTACGCGAGCGAAGCTGCGGGCATCCAATAGTCTTAAATACGCAGCTAGAAATACTGAAGTATTGTATACGCACGCACTAATTACTTTTCGACGGTAAAGGAAAACATCGTGATGAAGCCTGCGTGCTGAGAGCGTTAAGTCTGTCAATCCGCACTTGGCTAGCGTGGAGCCCAAGTGGAGATTCGTGCCCAGCAGTGGGACAAATGGGTTGTGGTAGTATCTATATTAATATTATAAAGAGTGTTTGTAATGTTTTCACACAAAAACTACTGGACCGTTTTCAAAAATTCTTTCCCCATTAGAAAGCTGCATCTTCACTGCGTTACATAGGCTATATAATATTATAATAATTACCTATTATAATTTAATTAATATGTAAATGTTATTATTATTATTGGCGAAGCTGCGGGCGTCCACATAGTTTATCAACTCACCTTCTTCCCCTTCTCCTTCATGAGCAAATGACTCCTCGAGGTCCCGGGTTCGACACCGTACTCCCCGACCAGATTACCCAGCACGGACCGCCGACTGAGGCCAGAGTACCCCAGGCCGAAGCGATCGCTCTTACGCTGCAGGATATACGGCTCATAGTCCTCTGGCGCGAACAGCTGATCGTAGTCAAACTCTGAGTCCGACGAGTCTCCCTCTGAGTCTGGTTGAGGGTCCTGGAACAACATAATACTTTGTCAAAAGGAAATTCAGGAAAATATGTCATTCCCGATCTTATTATTACAAGAAAAGGCCATTTTAGTCCTCAAGTAACGCATATAACTGGCTGGCAACAAAAAATATCTGGTTTTTTGGCGAATCTAACCTTTTTTACGATGGACAAAAATTGTACCCAGTAACAATACAGCAAATTAGGCAATGCACATTTGTACAACCCACTATAATTCCCTTGGTGACCTTCCAAAGTAGGTGGATCTCCACTCTCGGCAGGGTCGCCACCACAGAGTATTGAAGAGAGAGGAGCAGGTCTATACACATTTTTCATACAAAACTGGTGTTCCGATTTGCGGGGTTGAAGAGAGCGGGGTGCACTAATTAAATCCGCCTACTTTCTAAATCCATCTAGCGGTCAAGCAAAGAATTAACTAATAATCTCCGCCTACTTTCTAAATCCATCTAGCGGTCAAGAAAAGAACTAGCTAGTAATCAATATTGGTAGCAATTGTCGTAGTTTCGCTATCCCTCACAAGGTGCTCAGTCACCGTGTTTTTTTTTTTCTTCTTTTGTCAATAGCGTTTACATTTTGCCAATGACGTAAATTAAAAGATTGGGAAACTAAGTTAAAAAAGGATACGGAATACAATGGATCAGATAAGTAGAAAGAGGTTTGAAACGGATAATATATGGGATGAAAGATGACAATATTTTATAAAATTTACATGGATACATAATTCACCTTGTCTTTGTTGTTGAAATATTTCAAGTTTACATTTTGACAGTTGAGTTTGACACTTATTTGAGGTTATGTTTTTGATTAATATGAGGTAGGTATGGCAATAGGGATGTTCGATCCTATCCGATACTTGTGTGGATCGATACAAAGTAATACGATCCACCCGATTTTTGTATCGATTCAATGGTTTTCGATCTATGAGTGGATCGATACAAGTACAATGAGGATCGGATCGAAAAATCGGACCAATTTGTATTAAATTCTATTTAAGATAAAAAAACTTTAACCATAATATTTATTCGTAACATTGATACAGAGTTCCTTAACTACAAAAAACAGGTTCATATTATTACTGTAATAAAAATATTTCTCTGGCGGTAGATTTTGTTACTTCAATTGTTATTGCATCTTAAATTTCAATATACCTTTAATTTCGGCATGATTACTTGTAACGATAGATC
The DNA here is from genome assembly GCA_944567765.1 of Carterocephalus palaemon. Lineage (NCBI taxonomy): Eukaryota > Metazoa > Arthropoda > Insecta > Lepidoptera > Hesperiidae > Carterocephalus > Carterocephalus palaemon. The sequence goes on from OX155663.1 coordinate 2,071,637, forward strand.
ATTTAATTTCGCTCTCTTGAATCGCCAACAAGATAAACTAATTGAAATATCTAAATCTATGGCTCCTCCAAAAACATCAACTGTTTGATCGTTTTTCACAAAAACCGCGGAAAGTGCAAATTACGTGAGTACACCGTGAGAAGTCGGTCCCGTTTAAATTAAAATAACTTTTGCCCGCAGCTTCACCTGCATGAACTTTTACTTTTTATATTATTAAGATTAATTTAGGTTCACTTAAAAGTGAAAAATAACATTGGACTACATAGGATATTTATTTATGGAGAACTTTTGAGGAAGGATTAATGAGGTGGAGTGTTTTGTTCCTTAATGGAATGAATGTAGTTAGTTACCATTATTTAATTTACTGTTAGGTCATTACCTACGTATCTGTAAACGTGTATTTATTATTTTGAGTGTATTATTTGATGCTGTAAAAGACAACATGTTTTATTTTTAAATATACTTGATAGCTTCATACGATACTGGATCGATCCAAAAAAACGTATCGAATCAATGGGATCGATACAGTGTATTACGATTCAGAATATAGATACAAAGCACCTGAATCGAACATCCCTTTATGGCAAGAAAAAAAAGAAGAATGTAATGGTTTTATTGAATTGAAGTAATTAGATTGATGTGATGTTCGTATGATTATAGTTAACTCATCATCCACCACCACCGTCGACTCCGTGACGTGGAGTGACCCTGAACCGCGGAACCGAGCATCCCGGCCGGGGCAGATATTTATCTCATAAATATCTGGGTCACTCATATTAAGTTGTGTGGTTTTCAGTGTTTCTGCCATCCGCATCACAGGCCTAGGCCTAGCGTGGGGGAGTGCGTGTAGTTATTTAAGGCTGTCATCCCTTTAACTCAACAAACTCATCAATGCATTTCATGTGTTAGGAGTGTTCAATAAAAATACTTTCTTTAACAGATATATTTTATTTACTATTGCTGGTCCTAACAGTTATCTTACAGTTAAAATATATCAGTTTTCTGTGCTGGCTGCTTGCATGTAGTAAGGCAATATAATTCTGTCAAGTTGAATAGTCATCACGTCTTGAGGTTTGTACTGATAAAACAGTCGGGATGATAACACACCATCACCAACTTCTTGCTCAATAGTTGAAGCCGGTGCTTGTGGAGGTTGATGGGGCAGAATATGATGTTGATCAGCTAACATCCAACAAGGTTGATATGTGGCTGTTACTCTGAGGAATAATGTTACATAATTATATTATGTTGCATATCTCTATCCACACTCTTGGAGTTTGAATGTGTAAGGTGTTAGTATTGGCAGGCAACACTTGTACACATGTAAAGAGTTGTTTTTAGAATATTAGAATGTTTAAAATAAGGTCATAACAGAATGTCTTCGGTTGTGACGTACTTCTCTTCTAGACATGAACAGTAATAGATCCTAATGTCATGTACATCAACCTAAAATATTGTAAATTGTAGTATAGTGTTTCTAATATATATTATTATGAAGTGAGTTTTTTTAAATAGCCCCTCTCCTCCTGAGTCCAGACATCAAATAGAACCCTCCAACACACACAATAGAGAGATTGATTTTGAGGTACTGCAGGATATAATTGCCATTTTAACTTTTTATGATGATGTTTGTAGAAGATAGCAATACACTAAGGTACCCCTATAAAGAGTAATGAGGTTGTTAACATAGGATACATTGACATTTACATAATATGTATTTTCTATAATGGATTTCAAGAATCATGAAGAAACTACAATTGATTTAAGAAAACTTCTATTTTTAAAATGAGTCAGAATTAAAAGCTATTGAAATAATCACACTTACTTGATTTAATACTATCTCTACTGCAATATGTAACATTATAAATAATATTTCTTTCCCGCTAGTTTGTGTCAGTGAATGGCAAGCATGGCAGGAGGCTTTTACAAGTGATCGACCACCACGATTCAAATACACATTTTTGAACAAAAATAGGGGATTATAAATCTGCTCTGTTCTAAGCATTGCTTATTAATAGCCAACAATGATGGGGATGTGATCTGCTGTATCAATCTGTGAACAATTGTTGATATAATTAGTATAAATAATATGCCTTACATTAAAGTTTTCAGATTGAAAGATTTTTGAACCCTGTCTTCTGAATGGCTTTTTCCTTCAATATCACAGTATCTATCTACCCATTAGCATACAATAAATATCTTATTTAGTACCAAAACCATTTGAAGTGGAAATAGAAGTTCTATTTCCACTTCATGAAGAAATTACAATTGATTTAAGAAAACTTTTATTTTAAAATGAGTCAGAATTAAAAGCTGTTGAAATAATCACACTTACTTGAATTATAACAATCTCTACTGCAATATGTAACATTTTAAATATGTCTTTCCCGATAGTTTGTGTCAGTGAATGGCAAGCATGGCAGGAGGCTTTTAGAAGTGATCGACCACCATGATTCACATACACATTTTTGAACAAAATTAGGGGATTATAAATCTGCTCTGTTCTAAGCATTGCTTATTAATAGCCAACAATGATGGGGATGTGATCTGCTGTATCAATCTGTGAACAATTGTTGATATAATTAGTATAAATAATATGCCTTACGTTAAAGTTTTCAGATTGATAGATTTTTGAACCCTGTCTTCTGAATGGCTTTTCCTTAAATATTGCAGTTTCTATCTACAGTATCTACCCATTAGCATACAATAAATATCTTATTTGGTACCAAAACCATTTGAAGTGAAAATAGAAGTTCAATTTCCACTTCAAATGGTTTTGGTTCATGTACATAAGCTGGATCTTATGATGAGTAAAAATGTTGCTAAATTGGTTTTGTTTTGCTTGGTTTGTTTGAGGAGCATTAGAACAATTCAAAGAATAGTGTTTACAACAAATGAGCTAAGTGATATGTTTGACAATTATAAATAATAAGTATGTACAATGTATTGTGTAGTGTACAAGAGAATAATTGAGACATTACTTATCTACCACAGGCAATCACAATGTTATTTAAAACCCATGATTAAACCAAATTCTACACACTGGATAAGTGACTAACAGACTTCACATGTCCCTAAGTACATTACAGTCTAAAGCACTTATGTCTGGTTTCTAAATTATCCTAAGAAAGTGTTGAGCTTTAACTGCTCCGAACTGTGGATTTTAATACTCCTCACTGGACACTGTAGGATGAATAAACACATACATACAATTGGAAGTGCCAGCACTGGCGCCTGTAGGTTCTGTAATGAGGCAGGGAAATCATTCATATCCACTGCGACTGCCCTGCAGTCACTCATAACACAGAAGTCTCAAACTGTGCGGAAGCTTGGCTTACCTTGTACAATCAAGTAACTTGACCCCAAAGGCAAGTGATTGGCCTTTGGACCTTTGAACTTTTGGGGGGCTATCTACAATAGGTCTTTTTAGGTCGCAGTGGCTTGTGGGCTTTAGGGCCCACACCTTTCCTTCAATTATAGGAGCTAAACACAACAGGTGAAAAGTGGGTGTACCTCACACCTTTGCCTAACTTTTCGGAGAAACACAGGCGTGTGGTTTGATATGCTTGTTATATTCATATCACGAGAAACAACAATTAGTTAGATAGGTTATAATCTTTACGAATTAGTTACACATCAGGGTTAGATAGTTCCTTATTTCATTATAGGTTGAAAATAGAAAGTCTAATACGTAATAACTTAGTTGCAGTTATTTTATTTCATTTCTAAATTAGATTTTCAAGTGATACAAACTAAGCTAAGATGGTCAGATATGGGGCATGGGGGCATCCGATATTAGTAAATCCGGGAACAACAAGTAGTTTCTGGTGTCAACACAATCACTATGTATCCATTTGAATATCCGATTGATTTTGTCCGTAATAAATTAAAACACTGATAGTAATATCCAAGGTTTCCGAATCATGATCCTTCAATTCCTATGTTCGATTCATTTTTTACGCGAGTAGCGAGTATGTAGTTATATTGTTGTAATAATAAAACTTTTCATGCCGTTTTCTACATTAATTACTTGCAGAATCAATATGAAAACTGATAAATATTAGACTTTTATGTTAAATATTTCTAAACTAGACCAGCCAAAAAAATGCTCTGCTTTTCTTATAAAATTATTACTAACTAATCAATACTAGGTGGCGTACGAGTACTTGTAAAAATTGGCATTTTTAAAAATCAATTTGGAGTACAATTAGCATGAAAGTATTAAATGTAGTAGTTTAAGTAGTAAATTTACTGTATAAAGATTATATTAGACCCCGAAAAACACATTAACATCAAGTAATTTACTGTTAATAATTACGAAACATCTTATAACAAATAAGCGACATCTATTGTAGAGAAGAAAATTATGGAAAAACAATGGGGATATTTAAAATTTTAGGGTTTTAAATACTTACAAGTGAAATGTAATCCCGTCGATTGCTTTAGATGATCGCCAGGAATAACTTTTACATCCCAGAACAAAACACTTCATCTTCACAGAAGAAATAAGGAAATAAAACTGTAGAAAATGCCGGATCGCAGACGTCCTAATGACACAAGCGTATCATTAAGACTAACCTAAGCCCCGCCCACCGCACTGACGTCAGAGGTCACACCCCAATGAATCAGAACACGGTTACTTAGACCATCTCCTCTCTCCTTTCTTCCTTCATGGTCGCCACCTAAGGTAGCGGCGTCGTCGGTACAGCGGCACGCACCTGCCTCATCTCCGGCGGCATGTAGCAGCCGTACACGCGGTGCCGCTGCTGGGCGCGCCGCCGCTCCCCCCGCGTCACCCTGCCGCCCGCGCCCTGCCCCTCGCTCGGCAGGGTCGCCACCTAAGGTAGCGGCGTCGTCGGTACGACGGCACGCACCTGCCTCATCTCCGGCGGCATGTAGCAGCCGTACACGCGGTACCGCTGCTGGGCGCGCCGCCGCTCCCCCCGCGTCACCCTGCCGCCCGCGCCCTGCCCCTCGCTCGGCAGGGTCGCCACCTAAGGTAGCGGCGTCGTCGGTACAACGGCACGCACCTGCCTCATCTCCGGCGGCATGTAGCAGCCGTACACGCGGTGCCGCTGCTGGGCGCGCCGCCGCTCCCCCCGCGTCACCCTGCCGCCCGCGCCCTGCCCCTCGCTCGGCAGGGTCGCCACCTAAGGTAGCGGCGTCGTCGGTACAACGGCACGCACCTGCCTCATCTCCGGCGGCATGTAGCAGCCGTACACGCGGTGCCGCTGCTGGGTGCGCCGCCGCTCCCCCCGCGTCACCCTGCCGCCCGCGCCCTGCCCCTCGCTCGGCAGGGTCGCCACCTAAGGTAGCGTCGTCGTCGGTACAACGGCACGCACCTGCCTCATCTCCGGCGGCATGTAGCAGCCGTACACGCGGTGCCGCTGCTGGGCGCGCCGCCGCTCCCCCCGCGTCACCCTGCCGCCCGCGCCCTGCCCCTCGCGCCACCCCATCGCGCGGAGCATGCGCACGGCGGCCGACTCGTGTACCGCACGCACTAGCTGCTCCAGTACCGGTTCTCCTGCAATAGGCATGAATATGATGACAGATTTTGAAATTGCCTTTTGTAATGTAGGTAGACATCCATATTTGGAAAAAAAAAACATTATTTCAGCAATAAATCGAGTTTTAACGCGTCTAATTTGAATTTAACGGGAAAACGCTCTTAAGTGTCATGGCGTCTGCGTTAATATGCCGCTGTATTCAACAGATGCCCAAGCGACAGGCGACATTTTTACTGAGCCGTGTCTGACTGGCGTTTCAGATAACATGGCCGATTGCTGTATTGTATACTTTTATTTTAATGAAAATCTTATTAATCTCAAATAAAAAAAAAACAGTTGTAACTACAGCTAACGGAACGGAAGTTCCGACCTTGAATGCGAAGTTGAAATTTTAAGTATCGCGTAAGAGGACACTTGTGCTTAAAATTGATAGGGTTGTGATGGTGGTATGAGAAATTCTAATCTGAGCGATAGTTTTCTTTGTCTGCTTTGATTGTTATCTGCTGTAACTGTAAGTGAAGCCTTCGAGTACTTTAAGATATTCCAAGCACCTGTGTACTCTCTCAATCAGCACTATCATGAGTTGTGATCAATGTGATGATGATGAATGTACTGTATGTATTTGGTTATAACTATAACAATACCTATAAACACTGAAAACACTAAAAACTAATAAAACTAAACTATTTAGAAAAAAGGAAAAATGTCTTTTAATATGTTATGTTATGTGTTTGGCTTGTTTTAGAGATACATTATATATAATATTGTTTTCTTTTGATATTTGGAACGCTAGGGTAAGGCACCATATACAGTGCAAGCTAAAATTGAGAGAAGGGATCTAACTCTAAATAATGTATTTTACATAATGTTTATAAGGATAATAAAAGATTTTTTTTGTACTGGTTCAAGCTCACTGAGTGGAGGGGCTCAGAAGTTCAGTACTGCCAGAGCCATTAGCCAGACTGGATGTGTCATCTCCCCATGGTGTGTTATCGAACCAATGGAGTGTTACTACGAGCACGCTACACTCAATGTACCTGGTATGGGGCCGTCGTGAAACCGCGCCTGCGCCGGCCGTTTCCTGCCAGAGAACTCTTGGGCTGTGCGCAGACGCCGCGGGGCGATGCCGTGCTCGCTGCGGTCCTCCTCGTCCATGTACTGCTCCGCTGTTTGGTTCTGGAGGGATATTCAGTCAAACCTGGGTAAGCGGGAGTTCAAGGGAGCACAATCTCATTCTCGCTTATAGAGGTTTCTCACTAACCCGAGTTTCTCGCTAATGCAGGTACATGGGTAGCGTTTCTCTCTTATAGAGGTACGCAGCAATAACAATATAATTTAATTTTATTTAGAACTTAATTACACATAAAAAAATGGTAGGAAGTTCCACGAAAGTTAAGAATGAGTCATAAAATAGCAGATGTTAAATTTGTAATTTGTTTTGTCATTTGTTACTGTATGTGTGTATCTTTTATGTATTTATGTATTTTTATTGTAGCTATAGTTCCTCCTAAATAATAAAATAAATAAAGCTCGACTGTCGCTTACAGAGGTATAGATAAGTAGCAGTCTCACTTACAGAGGTCCATGAGGGAAAAACGACTCTCTCTTACAGAGGTTTCTGTTTCTCGCTAATAGAGGTTTTGGGAGCTTAAAATGACGGGTTCTGGCTATTACTCTCACTTATAGAGTTTTCTCACTTATCCAGTTCTCACTTACCCAGCTTCGATGTGATCGAAAGTGTTAAGCAACGACGGGCGCGGTCGGTTTGTGGATGGGTGACCGCTAGTGGCAAAAATTTCATGGGCGCTACCGTGCTTCGGAGGGCACGTAAAGCCGTCGGTCCCGGTTGTTCTCAATGCTGGAAACAGTCGTTAAGCCTTGTCGAAGACCTTCGGGTGGCTTGAGAACATTCGACACTGGGTTGGCCACTAACCCCTCCACCAATCCGCATTGGAGCTCTAGTGGAGTGGAGTATGCTCTAGACCTCCCGCAGAAGTGTCTGTGGGAGAGACCCGTGCCCAGCAGTGGGACGTTTATGGGTCGCAGCGATACTTTTTATTGATACAAGAAAGCAATCGAGTATGCAGCACCACCCACTTGCTTTCAACCCATTAGATTGTTAAAAATATGAAAGATTAGCTCTTTAAGTGGCATGAAACATTATTAACCAATTAGTATTAAACCATCTCAGTCTTAGCCTGCAATTGTATGGGTATTTATTTATTCATGTGGTCAAATTTCATGGGCATTTCTGTGATTCTTTTTTTTTTTTTATGGATACAAGATAGCAAACGAGCTTGCAGCACCACCCATCCGCTGCCGCCCATGACAACTGTGACTGACTTTGAACAAGACTCAAATAGGGACTGGGATGGTTAGTCCAATTAGTTGAAAAAGTTAATTAGAACATTAGTTGGTCAGTTCGTTAGTGGGTATGAGGACTGGGGACTGTTAGTGATAGTTAGTCCTGTTAGTTGGTGTTAGTAATAGTCCAGTTAGTACTTGTTAGTAGGAGTCTCGTTCTAAGTCAGTCACAGATGTGTTGCTACCCTTGAGGACTAAGATGGTCGCCTCTAAAGAAGTGTAACCGGAAACCACACCTTTCCAACCGGACCACAATTTCTTTAAAAACAATTATTACACAGCAGAAATGGTACTAGGTACCGTGGCGGGCGGTGGTACTGCCCCGGGCGAACTCTATATGGAACCAATTAGCTTTCATATAAAACTTAGACTAAAATTTTTTTTTAAGCGTTGTAATTTTAAACTTCTAACAATTAACACAATCATACCGAAATCTGTGCTTTTTGGGATCTGGAACTCTTGAAGGTTGAAGGCGTCCAGCCTTCTGGGGTGTCAACGGAGTTGATGTAGCCGGCGGAGAAGCCTCCAGTGAAGGCACCGTGGAACCTTCTACGTCCATGAGCATCCACTGCATACTGGTCACTTTGCTCCTGGTATTTACGTTTTGTGGGTATGTCATCTGTAAAGTGTATAAAATTTTGGCTTGTATCCTAAACATTCACCCACTGCTCACCAAAGTTATCAATGAATATAATTATTATAGTTGGCACACAATGACACCCATTGGCAGTTGAAATATATGACAAACAAACAAACAAACAGGGTTGCTCACCGTACTATAATAAGAATATATTTCAGATCTGTATGAAGGCAAGAAATTATTAAGAAATATAAGAAGTGCAAAAAAATAAAGTTTATAAAATTAATAATATACCTTTGACTTTTCTTTGCCCTCTCTTTATATAGTGTATGTACCTACTAAAAATTTTAGTAAAATACTCAAAAAAAATTTAGCAGCCCTACTGCTAGTTATCTCAAGTCTCAAGGCATATTTAATAGTCCGTGATGTAATAGTAATGTAGGTATATGTAGTCCGTGATATAATAGTAATTTATGTCCCATGGCTTAACTTAGTGTGAAATGTAACCTTGTATCGCTCGCTGCGACCCATAGACGTCCCACTGCTGGGCACGGGTCTCTCCCACAGACACTTCTGCGGGAGGTCTAGAGCATTGTATAAAATATAATATTCAAATGTTGTTTACCTTCTTCGTAAGGATCAAGCGGGGTTCCATAGCGTATGACATTTTCATCCTCCGATTCTGAACTGCTCATGATTATTAATAAGTTTACGTCGTTACGACAAAGTTACGAGACACACATTAACGATGTGATAGAACCAAAAAGTATAATAAGTTGCATCGAAGTAGATCTTATGAGAAAACAATATTAAAGGCTGAAGCAAAAAGTTCATGTGGAGATCGGTCGGCGGAATCGGTCAGAAATCAAAACAACAAAACACAATGTTTAGTGATGTTTAATTCTAGATAGTGCTAAAACTGTTCATTTTACTTTAATTAGTCACCTTTTTATATCGCAAACATACAAATTATTTAATAATATATCTATTGTAGAACTAGGTATGTTGAAGAAAAAAAAGTAGAAAAACTAGTAGAAATCTAAGAAGATCAGTCAGTGTCAGTGTCAACCGTAGACAGAGAATCTAAGGTGTCAACTGTCAATTTCTATCATTAGCTATGCCACAGAATACCTAATAGTACAGATATATGTATAAATCTCTATCTTAGCTACAGAGAACAAACTAAGTAGAGATACTAACATATCCACAGAAAAGTGAGCAAAGTCATCTGTCATGATAATTCACAAGGGAAGTTATAACTCGTACCTAGAGGGGCGGAAGTTCAATAGTATCGGTTATGGACAACAAGTTAGACCCCCGTCCCATACGTGGGGGTGTACCGCAGGGGAGCAGTCTTGCGATCCATGTCACAAGCTTAATTTTATTGTGAAACCTAAACAGACATTTTCGAATGGACTTTTGCGGTTGGCCCTACAGACCTTTTTAGCGTCATTGAACAAATTTACACTCACTTTCATTATGTTGTTTAACAGACGGTGTGAGGAATACGAGTCGTCTTTCAATAGATACCGACTATCATCTAAGAGCACACTTTTGTTAACTTGTCGAAATAAATCTATATTCTATTCTATCTGAAAGTATCGCTCGCTGCGACCCATGGACGTCCCACCACTGGGCACGGGTCTCCCCCACAGACGCAGCTGTCTAGTCTAGAGCATACGCCACCACGCTGCTCCAATGCGGATCGGTGGATGGGTTAGTGGCCAACCAAATCGAGAATTTGTTAGCTGACATCCAACACTGTGCTACGTAACCATTCTAGTCCTTATTGAGTTGCAATTTGCAATCAAGGTCAGTCACAGTTGTCATGGGCAAGCACAGATGGGTTGTGTTATAGGCTCTTTTGCTAAAAGATATCCATAAAAACAATTTAACCTTTAATTCCATTTGATAATCAAGTCGATTATTAGGCGAGATTATCAGGGAAAAACAAAAATATTAATTCTTTCTAATATGATTTAATTCAGATTGTAAAGGTATGATGGTGTTGCAAAAATAATGAAAATTATACGAGCACAATTCAGAGTATGTACTTCATTTTTGGCCACGAAGATTAAAATTCTAAGTGACCAAACCAGGTTGGCAAAAAAGTTCAAAAGTGCAAATCATTAAGATAAATGTTTAAAAATATCACAGATAACGTAAACAAATGAATGAGATTCATAAACCATTTACAGAATCATAATTATCACCTTACCCCAAAGCCAACAATTTTTTCATCTAGCAACATATCAGCTATAACATGTTGCAGTTTGCTTATTGTGCTGAACCTATTGTCACTGTTCAGGCATTCATTTAACAATCTTTCCAGATGTGGTCTGGAGGAATTAATGTGTTTGGGTATTGGGTATAAAAGAGGGTTATCGTCTCCAGCTAAAATATAGCACGCTGCCCACAAATTGTGGTCACTCAAGTGATGTTTACACATATTCTCTATGGAAAATGTAAAGCCTGGGCCAATTATCTCCCTGCTGTATCTCTTGTACCAATCTGGCAAGTCCTTTCCGGGTGATATATGCTTATCCAACACTATAACGTCCTCTAAATCAACAAAAGTGATTTCATCTTTTTCATTTGCTACTATGTTGTCTAGCGACCAGTCCATTAAGTAAAAACGAAATCTGAAATGTTTAAAAAATTCAACTTGAAACATGTTACACTTTTTGTTAAATACAAGTAAAAACTAACTTAATGTACCTAATACCTAGTGTAGGAAATTATTAGGAAAAATGTAGAAAATTATCAACTACGTATTGATTTAAATTCCCCCAAAAGTTTTTTTTGAAGGTCACCTCCAATTAGTTAAACTCTCTTGGAAATGACCTTCTTAGTGAGGTGCCACACGATGCATTAAAATCACGGACAGCAACACAACACATAAGGAGAGGAAGGAGACGAGATGGGGGAGGGAGCTGCACAAAGGAGGGGCAGCACATTTTTAAAAGGATATTAAAGCATTTGATTCCATTGTCATTTAGATAGAGAGATCCTACACCTACCCTGAGATGTCAGAGATAGCTGCGTTGACAGAGCTCCGATCAGTGCTGGCATTTGGCAGTCACTGCGTTTAAATTATAGCGTTGCGATGAGAGCGCAGCCGCAAAGCCCATGTGGCACCTCTCCAAGGGGTGTTCATACCAAAATGTCAACTTCCCAAAACTATTTCTATTACAAACTAACAGGAATAACTATCACAATCTCGTTTAATATACCTTTCATGCTTAAAAGTGAAATCCATAGCAGCTTCGAGAATTTTGTGAGCATATTTGAGCTTTCTGTGCCAAGCCACGTGTGTCAGGGAGGACACAGGCTCCCCCTCGTGGGCTACAACCTCGAGACGTCCACAAACCCCTGCATAGGCAGGTACTGCCCACCCTTTTGATTTTGGTAATACCTGAAGTTCAAAATAGTTATTTACAATTATAAATTAATACTGCGATCTTGAGATATTATAACAAAAAACAAAATACAAATTTTATATTACAGACATACAAAAATGCAGCTATCAAAATTGCAACTAAGATAAGTATTCTGAAGTGATTTTTAGCTAGTGTCTAGATAATATAGTGTATGTAGTCGAAAAAACCGCAACAACGAAACTAGTAACATAATTTTAACCGTAAGAAGTACACTTTAAATTGAGATGTATTGCGTCATAAGGTAGCTGTAAGATGTACCTAATATATATTATAAGGATGAATTCAATTACAATAAACAGTATTCCAAAAGCAGTTGTTTCAATTAGTCTGAAGCGCCAACCTCACATGGCGACCGTGGCGCAATCGCGGATCGCGACCGCGCGTGAAAATAATTTAGTTAAATAATTAAATAAAAATAAAACCTAGCCATAACAGTGAAAAAAGTGTCTGATGTCCTGCCCATATTTCGGTTACTAAGAAGAAGCACGATTGCACGATACAAATTAGTTCAAGATGGGAACTTCTCAGACGAAGCAAGAAGATGTCGTCATCGCCCAGTGGTCACGTAGTGGTGGCCCGCAGCCTGCCCAGTGGTCACCTAGTGGTGGCCCGCAGCCAGCCCAGTGGTCACCGAGTGGTGGCCTCCAGCCAGCCCAGTGGTCACCGAGTGGTGGCCCCCAGCCAGCCCAGTGGTCACCTAGTGGTGGCCCCCAGCCGAACTCACATGATCCCCTGGTGCAAGCGGACAGTGAAAGTGTGCGGAAGTGAAGGCAAGAAAAAATGAGACTTGAACAATATTAGTTAATTAAATCAATGTGTTAAGAGTAAAACAAGTAAGAGTATGAAGTATAGAGTTTTTGTCTATATTTGGTATTTAGTAGTGTTAGTAGTATTTGGTCTATATTTTTTTTTTCTCTACTTTCTAGGATTGTATTAATTACTACCTAACTTTATTATTTTATATTGCACACGTAAGTAAACATGCTTAATAATTTAGAAATGTTATGGCGGAAGAATAGCTTTTACTACTAAATGAGTTAAGAGGAATAAGAACCACAGAACAGATAAAACCTCCTTTATCTGTTCTGTGATAAGAACATACTTAATAAAAATAGGTCCGAGTCGTAGAAAAGACAGAGTTTTAGAGATAAAGCAAGAAGAAGCCAATAATATATTGCAGAAATATAATGAATTTTTAACAGTATGTACGTTAAATAAACTTTCGAAAGAGGAGATTTCGTTGATTAATAATATTTGTCATAACTTTGACACTTTGTATAAAGAAATCTCTTTCATAAGTAAGGTAGGAAATAAAAGGGAGACATCTCTCACCATGGCCGTGGATTCCTTTGATTTGAAGACTGCTTTGAGCCTCATTCCGGCTATGTTGGATACGGAGGAAAATACAAAGCAGCTAATAGATAGCGTAGATTACTATAATTCCCTGTTAAATTCATCTCAGTGTAAAGATAAGTTGATACAATTTGTTCTTAAAAATAGATTATCGCAGCAGGGAAAATTGAAGTTAAAACAAAAATATGAAAGTGTCGAAGTACTTTTGGCAGATATGCGTAAAATATTGTTACCTCAAAAGAGTCATACAGTTTTGCAAACAAAATTGTTACAAAGTAGGCAAAATAGCAAAACTATTTCTGATTTTGGTCAAGACATATCCAAATTGTTTGTTGATTTAACTATCTCGCAGGCAGACGGAAATTCAAATAACTACGAGGTATTAAAATCATTGAATGAAAAGGTAGCTATTAAAAGATTTGCCGACGGGTTGCGAGACCGTCGCTTGAGTATTATAGTCGCCGCGCGTAACTATTCTTCCTTGACAGATGCTATTCAAGGTGCCCAGGACGAGGAGCTTGCGGTTGCTGATACGTCCGAAGTAATGAACATGCATTGGCAACAGAGGTATCCGTCTAGAAGGGCCCAGCGTAGCTATTATCAGCAGCGTAGCTATGGTACGAGAGGTCGCGGTCCGGCTGCGTACGCACCTCGACATCGCGGTCAGCAGGTACGTAACTACAATAATTTCTATCGTCCCTTTAACAATTATTATCGTACTAACTTTAACTCTAGAGGTAGGTATAATCGGACTCGTGGCCGTGGCGTTAGGTGGCATGACAACATCAATTTCTTAGAAGCGGGCCGCGGACCGTCGACGGATTCGGAAAACCAAGAAACGCTGAATAAGTTTTTTCGTTCCTAACATCATCTGTTCTTGTAATAACTTAAATAAAGTTGCATTTAATATCGGGCAAAGTCACCATTATTGGCTAATCGATACAGGTGCATCGATATCAGTGTCGACTTCGATTCTTTGAAATATTTATGCATACCTTTTTATAAACAGAGAATAAAGGTAAAAGGTATTGGAGGTGAAATTTTCTCGGAAGGATTTGTTTATTTAACTTTAAACCATGGCGGTCTTGATTTTAAACATAAATTTTACGTGTTTAAGAAGTTACCGAGTCGAACTAGCGGAATCATAGGTCAAGACTTTCTTCAAAGATTTAGAGCAGAATTGAATTTTGAATTTAGTACTTTGAAGTTAATTACGGACCGAAACGAATGTGTTAAGTTGACATTTGAATGCAATTTGCCGAATCAAAGTTGTTATTTAAAAGTACCAGCGCGTAGCGAGTCGGTGCATTATGTACATACTAGCTTGAAGGATGAATGTGTGGTTTTAAAACAACAGCTGTGCGAAGGTGTTTTTTTAGCTAATTCCTTGAGTCGCGCAATAGAAGGAAAAATTCCTATTCGAATTTTAAATACACGAGATGAAGATGTAACTTTAAACTATTTTCAAATAAATTTTGATAAAGCTAATGAATACTATATATGTCAGTTTGAGAAACCTGCTATTGGTTGCGAGAATGTTAAAAGTTTATTATCGGCATTAGATTTTAAAGGCTTGAACGCAGAGGAACGAACATCTATAACAAATATTTGTGCAAAGTATCCGGATATTTTTCATCATCCGGGCGATAAATTAACTACTACACCTATATACGAGCAAACAATTGAATTAAAACCACACAGTTCTCCTATTTACATAGATAGATAGATAGATATAGATAGATTGCCTTACGCACAAAAGTCTGAGGTTGACAAGCAGATACAGAATATGTTAGAGAGCGGTATAATTGAACCAGCTAGGAGCGCTTGGTCTAGCCCATTATTACTAGTACCGAAAAAAACCAGACAGTTCAGGTGAAAAGAAGTGGCGTTTAGTTATAGATTATCGAAAGTTAAATAATCAAATACAAGACGATAAATTTCCTTTGCCGAATATCTCAGAGGTACTTGACTCCTTGGCAGGAGCAATATATATTTTACACATTTAGACCTTTATCAGGGATTTTATCAAATTAATTTAAATAAGAATAGTCGACCTTGTACTGCGTTTTCAACTGGTAGTAATCAGTATCAAATGGCTAGGAGTCCCATGGGTCTTAAAATTAGTGCGAATAGTTTTAGTAGGATGATGACCATAGCCATGACAGGCCTGAACTTTGAAAAATGTCTTGTTTACCAGGATGATTTAATTTTGGTAGTTATAGGCCGTAACTTGCAGTCACATAATAATAATTTGTTAGATGTTTTTGGTAGATTGCGAAAGGTTAATTTAAAATTGAATCCTTCAAAATGCCAATTCTTGCAAAAGGAAATTGTTTATTTAGGCCAGTGGTGGGAAAACTTTTTTAATGGCGGGCCACAAAGGTTTAGAAATTCTAGAGGAGGGCCAGAATTATAGAAAAAATGCATTTTGTGTTAAAGCTTTTAATATAATTTTATAAAAAGCATTAAGCTGTAAGCATTAAACACAAATATTACAAAAAAACCTTTTACCCTAAAAAATAATAACCAATTTAAATTTTATTCGAAGGCTCTGCCTTGTTAGGCGTGTGAGACATATGGAATTGTTTTTGTTTTTCCATAATATTTTCGAAAGCTGTTTCCAGCTGTGTGGCGACTTGAGTTCACTCGCCCCGCCGCCCGCGCCTCTCATTTCACCACGCTTTGCGCCAGAGTTCAGAGCCGGATTTAGGGGAGGGCAACCCGGGCTACAGCCCCGGGCCTCTACAAAAGAGGGGCCCCCACAATAGACTTCGGAAAAAAAAGTTTCATATTCCGACTAGTAAACACTTGTAAACAACTTTTGTTTTGCTGTTTTACCTCCACCTATACCTTTGTAAAAACATGATTATACTGTTCTTAAATATTAATAGAAATCATTTATCTATATTTTTATATGTTTGTTAAATACTAAAATAATCTACCTACTCGGTTTCACAATAAATTATTGATTGAAAAACTCGACTGAAAAAAGTTGTTAAGCTCATTTGGAAAATAAATTGGGGCCAGGGGGCCTCCTCCTTTGTTGCTCGAGGCCTCCACACCTCTAAATCCGGCCCTGCCCGTATTACGCAACACATGAACTACGCGGCTAGTTTAGCTTCACCTATAGGTTATGCATCTATTATTCTACTAAGTAGAATCTACTTTTTCTTCTCGACCGTCAAAACGTAATTATAACGGGCCATATACTATCCATGTCGACGGACCCTCGGCGGGCCGGATTAAATACTTTCGCGGGCCGGAGTTGGCCCGCGGGCCGTAGTTTGCCCATCACTGATTTAGGCCATAAGGTATCGGGAAATGGAATTTAGCCAGACCCTGAAAAAGTCAAAGTTTTAGAAAACTATCCTAGGCCACAAAATACAGACGAAATAAGACGTTTTGTAGCCTTTGCCAATTATTATCGCAAGTTTATTAGGAATTTTGGAGAATTGGCTCAGCCACTCAATAAAATGTGCTGCAAAAACATTAAGTTTTAATGGTCAAAGGAATGTGAATACGCATTTCAGACTTTGAAGTCAGCTCTAACGAGATCACCCGTGTTGCAATACCCAGATTTCTCTGAAAATAATCAATTTTTATTACAAACTGATGCTTCAGGGAAAGCAGTAGGATCCGTGTTATGTAATAGTGATGGTCGACCTATAGCTTATGCAAGCCGACCGTTAAATAAGGCGGAGTTAAACTATCCTACAATTGAAAAGGAGCTCTTGGCTATTGTATGGAGTGTGAAACATTTTCGACCTTATTTGTATGGACGACAGTTAATAATACAGACCGATCATCGACCGTTAGTTTATTTATTTTCGATGAAGGACCCTTCTAGTAGATTATTAAAGTTTAGATTACAATTAGAAGAATATAATTTTATTATAGAATATATAAAAGGTCAGTCCAATACGGTAGCCGATGCGTTGTCGCGCATTACTATTAAGTCCGATGATTTAAAGGCTTTGAATGAGCAAATTATTAACGTAATGACGCGAGGGCAGATTCGCAGAATGAAGATGCGCGACGAACACTCTGCCAGTGATAGTTTATCGGTGGATAATATCAACACTAAACTCGAGGCCTGCGCAACCGAGAGTTGTGGAGATTATTAAAAAACCGGAAAATATTACTGAGCTTTCGTTAATCGCAAATAAGAAATTAAATACATTGTTAAAAAGTGGTATATTCGTGGAGAAATATAAAAACTTTATTTACGTACCCAGTAGGTCCATTATCTACATAAGTACAATATCTCGGTCATCAATTACGCGAGACGGGTTGGTGAGAGAATTGTCATTATTATGTAAGAAGTTAAAAATAAATGAAGTATGCATAGGTACGAAGGAATGAAAACAATGGACATTTTATAAGTGGACTTGTAGAAATAATAAAAAATGACGATAAGTGGTCCGGACCACGAATATTTATAATTAGTAACGTACAGAGAATAGAGAATTTAGATAATAGGCGAGTCATATTGAATGATTTTCACCTTCTGCCCACAAGTGGCCACGCGGGCATTAGACGAATGTCAAACAATATTAAAAAGTACTATTTCTGGTCTAGTATGGATAAAGACATAGTAGAATTTATTTCCAAATGCGATGAGTGTAAAAAGCAAAAATATTCGGTACCAACGAAACAACCCATGTCAATCACGACAACCGCGAATTCAGCTTTTGAAAAAATATTTCTGGATATAGTAGGACCTTTGAGTAGCGATCTAAATAATTACCGATACGTCCTTACGTTGCAATGTGAGTTAACAAAATTCGTCGAAGCGTATCCACTGCACAACAAGAACGCCGTGAGTGTAGCAAGAGCTTTCGTAAACAATTTTATCTTACGGTATGGAATACCCCGCGAAATAGCATCCGAACGCGGTTCCGAGTTCATATCTAGCACCATGAAAGAGATTTGTAAATTACTACAAATTAATCAGTTGTCTTCAACGGCATATCACCATGAGAGCATCGGTGCCCTGGAGAACACACACAAGACTATGGGTGCGTATCTCAGAATTAATTGCAATAACCAATCTAGGAACTGGAGCAGCTGGTTGCCTTACTGGTGCTTCGCGTACAACAGCACGGTGCACTCGGAGACCAGGTATACGCCTCATGAATTAGTCTTTGGTAAGCGATGTATTTTACCGAGTAATCTTAATGGTGGTGTGGTACACCCCCTTTACACTCATGACAACTATGCTTTGGAATTAAGGTATAGGTTGGAACTGTCTCAAAAGGAGGCACGAGATAATTTAGTAAAGACAAAAGTTGACAGAAAAAGTAGATACGATAAGCATATAAATCCTATATATACTATAAGAAAGGAGACTAATTGTTGCTAAAAAATCCTTCAGACAATAAATTCGATCCCATTTATTTAGGACCATATTTGGTATTAGATGATTTAGACTGTAATGTTAAGATTTTAAAAAATGATAAAGAAGATATAGTACATAAGAATCGCACTAAACTTTATGGTAAAAGTTCATAATCCTATCTTTTGTATACCTAAGTATGATTTAACTTTTATACCTAAGCATTATCTAAGTACGTATAGTAAGAATTAATTAAATTAAATGTGTTTATTTTGTAGCTTGTATCAGTATAATAAAATTGAATTATTACTTGTATTTAGATTATTGGTAAATAAAATATATATATATAAAAAAAAAAACTAACATTAGTTTAATTTTTTTTTTTTTTAATAGGGAGGTGAGATGTATTGCGTCATAAGGTAGCTGTAAGATGTACCTAATATATAAGGATGAATTCAATTACAATAAACAGTATTCCAAAAGCAGTTGTTTCAATTAGTCTGAAGCGCCAACCTCACAAAATGATGTCATTGAAAAAAGTTACCTGCAGTATAATAGGCTCAGGATTAATGCTGAGCACTGTCCAGATATTGATTTTTTCAGACTTGTCATTCCCTTCTCTACCTTTTCCTTTTCGATTGTCAGTAAATGGTTGCAGCAGATCATTAATACTATAAGTGTACGGACAAAGCACAAGACCTTTTCTAGGTTCTGTGTCTGGGAATGAGAGATTGTATTTTACTATGTCTACAATTTTTTCATCCAAGTTACTTGCATTGAGCAGGTTAACAGGTTTACAATCATTTTTCAATTCAAAAAGTTCACAGAGTTTATCATCCAGCTCTTTAAACTCCCAGTCATGAGCAAGCTTCTTCAAAACTACCTTTCGATTGGATTTCGTGTATCCATAGTAAATATTCTTTGCGTTGAAAACTCTGGACCAGTGATTATTTGATTCAACAGCTATTTGGTTTGAATACAACTCAGGGCAAATGGATACTCCGTAACATGCCGGGCAGCGAGCCAAATCGGTTATATGCATTACCTGGGGAGCTTTAAAATTCCCAAATAACAATACCGAAGTGTAAAACGATATCGCGAATGTAGCGGACACTAAAATAATGCGTTTACAAAATCTCCTTCTAACCAACATTTTTTTGTATACTTTATCAGTCATGGTTCTTTGTTAGCTGATAATTTTAAGTAAGACGACGCATATTGAAAGAGTAGTAACTTAAATAAAAAATGCAAAGAAATTTAGATAAAACCGCATTACAATTAGATTCCTACATTTACACTAAACACTTCGATTTAATATCTCCAAACCACACATAACTTTTTTTCAAAATATTGATTAGAAAATTGACAGGTGACAACGCTAGTTATGACAGTAAAGTGACATACAGCATTCACAGACAGACAATTCGGTGATACGATAACATCGATGCAGCAGCACAGAGTAAGAATAACTGAGCGCACTGTTTCGTAATCTGTGTAAGAATTCGTGTCCACCATCATGGATCGCAAAATCCATAGATTTATTACTAGAAAGATTGGCAATAGGAACATCAAAGCGAGACCAAAACTTAAATACACTAGTGTGCGTGTAATGTGCATGTGTGCAAGGAAAATAGTGTTGCACCATGCTCCTACACTATGATTATCGATAAAAATTGAAGTGGTTTTTCGGTTGCTGGTTTATTGTATTTGCACAGTAATAATGTCAATAACTAAGAGAAATTAATAATAAAACTACAGTTAAAAGAACAATGGCGAACTCCCATACAAGATTTTAGTTGAGATGTAATTTCGACGTCTATGAATGAAAAATATTTCAAAAAATTATGTATTCATTTCTGAGTTCAATTTAATAAGAATTTTTGATTTTCTTAATGGAGAATTTGAGATAATAAAGTTTAAACATTTTCAGATTATGTTGTTAATGTTGAATGTTGAAGTGTTAGTTTTTGACATTGAGTTAAATATACTAGAGAAGCAAACCTCATCAGAATGCCTCAAATATAGCGTAACCACTTTTTAAACGCGACGACGTAGCTTTGAAATCACTAAACATTTGAATGTAAACATATATATGTCTCACTTACACAAGTCACAATAACAATACCGTCGCGTAGATTAGACAAAGATCGCAATATTAACATGCAATTACGGGAATCGGCGCGACAGGGTGGCCTACCCACGCGAAGTTTTACCCAATTTTTTTAAACCATAGAAAAGTTTTAATACTAAATTAAATTAACTTTAAAATATTTGAATTACATATGTAAATAGAATTTTGATGATCTGAAATTAATGAAATCATACTCCGCTTTATAACATAAGTTTTGTATACAATTGCCTTTTAGACTCTTTTTTGTAAGTTTGAGTAAATAATTTCCTTTCGTAATACAATCTTATTTTAAAATATTTGCAAATTATGGAATCTATACTAATATTATAAAGAGGAAACATTTGTTTGTAATGTTAAAACACAGAAACTACTGGACTGATTTCAAAAAATCTTTCACCATTAGAAAGCTGCATCTTTACGTTCTGACATAGGCTATATAATAATATTATACATTTGTGTTTTTGAATGTATGTTTGTAATGTTTTCACACAAAAACTGCTTGACCGATTTCGAAAATTCATTCACCATTAAAAAGCTGCACCTTCACTGAGTAACATATATTACATTTAAAAAAAAATAGGGATCCTTCATAATATTAAAATGCAATAATATTACCCAAGGTGTGAAAAATTACCTAAAATATTCTTTACATCGCGTGCGCTGCGAAAACTATTGATGATAGAATAAAATAATGTACTACGACTTAGCAGATCACATCATTATTTACAAAAAGTCGCGAAACCATATGTCCAACTACTGTAGTTATTCCACTATAACTACTTTTTTACATTTTAAAAGTTGATAACAGTGCCGACAATAATCAAACCATTATTATTCATAACTTTGAATTAATCCTTATCCCATTAAATATTATTATATTAAAGACCGTTTCAATACCTGTTAAATACTTATTAAATTATTAAAATCCGAATAACGAATAAAAAGATTTAAAATGTCAATCTAAAGAAAATAATGCAATAATAAAATAATAGGGTGTGGGTGGCGCCGCGCAGCGTAGTCTTAGATATATTACTTAAAAGATGAATAGAATTGATGAATTGCTTCATATTAGCAACAAATGTTTACAGTTGAATTAATTAATTAAAATGTAGGATATGTAGGTACCTACTTTTCATCTCGGAGGGTGGCAACTAGGTGTAAACGAAACTATTGTTATGTCTAATTCCACGCGAGCGAAGCTGCGGGCGTCCACTAGTTTGTCACCACTAAAAGGGAATGATCAACTAGTATTGAGGATATGTGATCTCCCGGGTGTATCGCAAATTCTTTTAATATTTTGTAAGTAGCCAGTCTGTCTCTTTTCTCAATAATCGAATTATTTCCACCCACTTATCACGGCGTGCTGCATCTTTAGGTACCTACACTGCAACGTTGTTATTATTAAAAAAAATATGTATTCACTTATTCCATAATTTAAAATTCTCCCAGAATTGTGGGGATCTAAAACTAAGTTTTTAGTGGTCACACTGAACCTATATTTCAAAATTTTACAATTTATTTATTTTATTGCGTTTTTACGTTGATGTTAACACAGAAATAATAAAATTACGTGTGGAAAGTAATTCTAGTGGACTTATTAAGTTTTTGTGATCTTGAATCGCACATTTAGACTGTGCATTTGCCCATTTTGAAAATATTTTCTGTCAGTTCAACTCGGCCGGCGTCACACAGAGCACTGAACTGACGTTAGCTACGCATACGCCAGTTGGCGTATGGCCTGTGGCAAGGCATAAGCGCGGTGATTGCTAATCTAGTGGTAACATATATATCAATGGTTTTTGACATTTTGAGAAATAAAACAAGTAGGCACCTATCAGTTTATTTCACAGAGTACTATGTTGTTTATATATAACTCAGACATTTTAATACTGTTAGGAAATCTCATGAAAGTAATCACAAATAAAACAAGGTTCTTTACATTAATTAATTTAATCTTCATAATCTTCTCTTAGCATGATATTATCTAAAATTTCTGCAGGTGTTTGTATATTTTGTTCATATCTGGCCCATCCTAGATACCAAACCAATGTCATTACATGTGCGCAGCAGCCTACAGTGCGCCGACCAACTAAGCAAATAAAGCAATACTCAGTAATTCCGGTCAGCCAGGAATTTTATTTTCTATTAAAATATAAACATAATGTACTGCTTCTGCTGTGATTTTATTTTGCCTGCCAAATCACAAAGCAAGTTCGGTGTCCAGAAAGAGAATAGCAGTATGTATCGTAACGGGAAGGAAATATCGAAGTTCATAAGCTGTCCGGTTGGTAAAAATATAGGTAAACGATAACGATAACAAGCACAGCACAAAAGCAACACACAAGAACTCAGCAATCCAAAAGCAATAGTCTATAGTTGATTGTCAGCATTTATCTAATGTTGCTATAACATTTTTGTAACTGCTGCTGTAGTAAAAATACTACATACAGTACTCCCAAATTAATAATGCGCATAGAAATCTTCGTCACTGTTCGGCAACGGTCGTATTCCCCGAGCGTCGGAAGACGATATGTATATAGAGTGGTTAAGTGCATTTTCTTCATGCATAATGCATTCATCACCTTTGAAAACAAAACCAAGAAGGGTGTGTAAAAGCAGCTTTATATAATTCCACACAGAGAGAAGACGTGCAGTCACCACCAATTTATAAAGACGACTGACGGACCTTTGACTGACCGGCGACAGCCGCCGACCGCCCGAATTGTTTTCAATTGTTTCACATGATTTAACATATGACATTAACTCCTGTTTCTTTCGAACAAGGTGCAAAATGCAAGTGCATTGTTTAGGGCTTTCTCCGATTCAATGATTCGGGTGTTTCCGGGAATACGACAATTAGCGAAGATTTCTATGCGCATTATTAATTTGGGAGTACTGTACTTCAATTTTTTTTTTAATTTTAATGTAAATAGAAAAATTAAATCGGATACAGAACAAGAATTAGTTTAGCCTACTTATTTTAAATATTTTTATTTTGTCGTAAATGTGACAATATGACTTTAGTGATAATATGTAAGAATTATTAATTTTAACAAATATTTATAAGGACGCAAAGGTAGCAAATACAAACGGTTGGATATAAACGTATGCGTATCAGTAGAAACATATTGACCTTGAGATAGTCTAGTCAACAAGTGCCTTTTAGGTCAAAATTTTTGCGCCTTCTCCGAAAATTATGATTGAGGTGTCATTCGATTCGGAATGGCATGTAGATAGTTTTTGAGAAAATTCGAAGCCCGCTCGCAAAAATTGCAATAGTTATAAACAATTAAGTGAAATAAAAAAAGGGGGTTTGGTATTTCGTTAATATCTCAAAAACTATTTGAGAAAATTTAAATTTGAAAAAAGATTCAAAAAGAGGAAGAAATTTCCTAAAAAAAGTCTCGACTCCCAAAATTGTCGGACTAATGTTTATAATGTTCCCAGAGGGTTGAAAATACGCTCGAAAACGGGTACTCCGGCTTGCGTAAGCCACGGCCCCATCGGACCTGTAATGAATAAATATTATTTAAACTTATTAAATATGAAAATTAAAAATTGAAAAAATTCAGGCGCCTGTAGGATAGATCAATGAACAATAATCCGTAATCAAAAAATTTTTATCGCGATTTTTCAAAAAGTTATCCATTAATTAATTAACAATTTTTTGTAGCATGAACATTAACATTGCAAGTGCGATAATTGTTAAACTATTAATCTGAGATTTTTTTCCTTTCGTGGAGCTATTTTTCAAAGGTCTTAGAATAGATTCCCGTTGGAAAAATTCAAAAATTGTTAATTTTCGTTTTGTTATTAACAATTTACTGAGGGAAAAAATTATAAAGCTTAATTAAACATTGAAAAAAATTCTTTTTTTGTAATATTATTATTGGTCCATTTTTTTATGATCAGAAGCTACTTAAAAATGATTTTTAATAATTTTTATCTCCTATTGTTTAAAAAATTGTTATAAACAAATGCGTTGTTTATGAGATAATTAAAATTTTTTTTTTGATATCTTAATCTTTGATGATAATTATGATTTTTTTAAAAAAAATCGTTTCTCTAAAAAAATTTTTTATTGCTTAAAAACGCATTTGTTGAATTACAATTTTTTTTTACCACTTATTATGAAAATTAAGGAACCATTTTTTTTAAAAAAATCATTGTTTATCTTGATCTTTGATAGTAAAAAAGAAAAATCGATTATTATTTAACTTTTCATTGTTTATTTAATACACAATTTGTTATTAACAAATTAATTATTTCTTTGTATTTTTTTTCTTTTTCTACTTAAAAAAACAAAAACAACCATGTATTATTTTTTGAAAAAAAAATTGTTTATATTTTTTACTGAACGAAATATAAATAAAAATTTTTTTTCCAAAAAATAATACATGGTTGTTTTTGTTTTTTTAAGTAGAAAAAGAAAAAAAATACAAAGAAATAATTAATTTGTTAATAACAAATTGTGTATTAAACAAACAATGAAAAGTTAAATAATAATCGATTTTTCTTTTTTACTATCAAAGATCAAGATAAACAATGATTTTTAAAAAAAAAATGGTTCCTTAATTTTCTTAATAAGTGGTAAAAAAAAATTGTTATTCAACAAATGCGTTTTTAAGCAATAAAAAATTTTTTTAGAGAAACGATTTTTTTAAAAAAAATCATAATTATCATCAAAGATTATGATATCAAAAAAAAAATTTAATTATCTCATAAACAACGCATTTGTTTATAACAATTTTTTAAACAATAGGAGATAAAAATTGTTAAAAATCATTTTTAAGTAGCTTCTGATCATAAGAAAATGGACCAATAATAATATTACAAAAAAAGAATTTTTTTCAATGTTTAATTAAGCTTTATAATTTTTTCCCTCAGTAAATTGTTAATAACAAAACGAAAATTAACAATTTTTGAATTTTTCCAACGGGAATCTATTCTAAGACCTTTGAAAAATAGCTCCACGAAAGGAAAAAAATCTCAGATTAATAGTTTAACAATTATCGCACTTGCAATGTTAATGTTCATGCTACAAAAAATTGTTAATTAATTAATGGATAACTTTTTGAAAAATCGAGATAAAATTTTTTTGATTACGGATTATTGTTCATTGATCTATCCTACAGGCGCCTGAATTTTTTCAATTTTTAATTTTCATATTTAATAAGTTTAAATAATATTTATTCATTACAGGTCCGATGGGGCCGTGGCTTACGCAAGCCGGAGTACCCGTTTTCGAGTGTATTTTCAACCCTCTGGGAACATTATAAACATTAGTCCGACAATTTTGGGAGTCAAGACTTTTTTTAGGAAATTTCTTCCTCTTTTTGAATCTTTTTTCAAATTTAAATTTTCTCAAATAGTTTTTGAGATATTAACGAAATACCAAACCCCCTTTTTTTATTTCACTTAATTGTTTATAACTATTGCAATTTTTGCGAGCGGGCTTCGAATTTTCTCAAAAACTATCTACATGCCATTCCGAATCGAATGACACCTCAATCATAATTTTCGGAGAAGGCGCAAAAATTTTGACCTAAAAGGCACTTGTTGACTAGACTAAGATACGAGTATATTCCGTTGCAGTAGCAATAATATTATTATTCGTATTGCAAATATTAACATTTTATAATTAGGAAATAACATACGGGTATGAATAATGTGGGTATTGAACCAGAACGCAACTTCACTCTTTGAGAGCTCCTATTAGAAAAACATTTTGGTTCAAAATGTCTGCTGCATATAGATGAATATTTTCTAGGGGTCCAATTTTCTCTGTTTGTCATTTTTAACCATTTTTGGCGAACATCATTATTTTGAGGGAATCTGAAATATTTTAAATTACTTATAATATCATAGAATTATTGAAATAAAAGCACTGTGAGAATAATCTATATAATAAAAATGAATCGCAAAATGTGTTGGTAAGCGCATAACTCAACAACGCCTGGACCAATTTGGCCAATTCTTTTTTTAAAATGTTCGTTGAAGTTCAAGGATGGTTTTTACGGCGAGAAAAATTTGAAAATTCATCCCCTAGGGGGGTAAAACGGGGGTGCAAAGTTAGTATGAAGCTTTGCCGTTTTTGAAGTTAGTGAATGTGTAACGCGAGCGAAGCTGCGGACGTCCACTAGATATAAATATAAAAATAAATATAAGTATGTATAAGTATAAGTACAAGTACAAGTACAAGGACAAGGACAAGGACAAGGACAAGTACAAGTACAAGTACAAGTACAAGTACAAGGACAAGGACAAGGACAAGGACAAGGACAAGGACAAGGACAAGTACAAGTACAAGTACAAGTACAAGTACAAGGACAAGGACAAGGACAAGGACAAGTACAAGGACAAGGACAAGGACAAGTACAAGTACAAGTACAAGGACAAGGACAAGGACAAGGACAAGGACAAGGACAAGGACAATTACAAGTAGGTACAAGTACAAGTACAAGTACAAGTACAAGTACAAGTACAAGGACAAGGACAAGGACAAGGACAAGGACAAGTACAAGTACAAGTACAAGTACAAGGACAAGGACAAGGACAAGGACAAGGACAAGTACAAGTACAAGGACAAGGACAAGGACAAGGACAAGGACAAGGACAAGGACAAGGACAAGGACAAGGACAAGGACAAGGACAAGGACAAGGACAAGGACAAGGACAAGGACAAGTACAAGGACAAGGACAAGTACAAGTACAAGTACAAGTACAAGGACAAGGACAAGGACAAGGACAAGGACAAGTACAAGTACAAGTACAAGGACAAGTACAACGACAAGGACAAGGACAAGTACAAGTACAAGTACAAGTACAAGGACAAGGACAAGTACAAGTACAAGTACAAGTACAGGTACAAGTACAAGTACAAGTATAAGTATAAGTATAAATATATATACTCTAATATAATAGACTAGCTTTTACCCGGGGCTCCGCCCGCGTGGTCAAAGGGAATTAACAATGACTTGTGTATCATATACGTGATTCAGAACTTGAAAATGAATTTTACTAACGCCATCTATTAATAACATTCGGAACTAAATATCTATCAAATAACAAAACATCGATATCTTCCCATGGGGATGTTTTACCGCGGTAAAAAGTAGCCTACGTCACTCTCCACCCTCCTCACTATGTCGACACACAAAAACAATACCATATACATAATAGCTTCGTTGCGACGTGAAAGCCGGACAAACAAACAAATAAACAAACAAACAAACACACTTTCGCATTTATAATATTAGTATGGATATAAGATAAAGATATAGATATAAATCTAATATATAAAATTTCCATGTCACAATGTGTTGTTTGTTGCAGTACTCCTCCGAAACGGCCTTACCAATTTTTACCAAATTTTATATGCGTATTCAGTAGGTCTGAGAATCGACTAACATCTATTTTTCATCCCCCTAAATGTTAAGGGTAGTCCACCCCAAATTTTTTTTTTAAATTTTTAGATAATTTTTTTTTTATGATACAGCATTAGAAAATACATACAACCCTGAATTTTCAACCCTCTACGATCAACACCTATTTTTCCATCGCGATTATTTATTTTTAATAATTTCCTACTTTTATTGAACGTTTTCGATTATAAGTAATGGTAGTCGTAGTGGTAGTGGTAGGGGTAGTGGTAGGGGTAGTGGTAGGGGTAGTGGTAGGGGTAGTGGTAGGGGTAGTGGTAGGGGTAGTGGTTGTAGTAGTGGTAGTGGTAGGGGTAGTGGTAGGGGTATTGGTAGGGGTAGTTGTAGTCCACACACTTACATGAAGTTCTCCCAAAATATTCAGTAAAAATTATTTATATGGCAAAACAACGTTTGCCGGGTCAGCTAGTATAACATAATTAAGTCCGCCCATTGTATATCTCTTTAG
This sequence comes from Carterocephalus palaemon, assembly GCA_944567765.1. Classification (NCBI taxonomy): domain Eukaryota; kingdom Metazoa; phylum Arthropoda; class Insecta; order Lepidoptera; family Hesperiidae; genus Carterocephalus; species Carterocephalus palaemon. The sequence continues at coordinate 2,100,237 of OX155663.1, forward strand.
AGGTGTCAATAAAGTTGAATAAATTAATAAATATAACAATGCTATTTATAAAATAATTATTTGTGAAATTTTAAAAAGTATAATTAAATAAAATGCTCTATGTACGATATACACTTGTCACTTTACATATCGATAAGCGGTTGTCGATATTACGTCAATCTCTACAGGGGCTACAAATACTAGAAATTCACGTATTTAATAATAATTTATATTCAATTCCTATGCATTCAGAGCATTTATATATTAAAATGTCACATTATTGGCCATCCATTTGTTAATAATTTATTTTACAAAGTTCTCAAACATTGCAATAGGAGAATAAAATCTTTCAATCGTACTTACATATGAAATGTATAATTCTGTGGATTTTCTTTCTTAGATGAGTTACATCCTGGTACTGCACACGTAACCATAATTATTTACGTCTAAATCACACAAAATCTACGCTTTTAAACGTGGGATTTAGAAAAATAAGCAAAATTTGTTTTCTTCACAACTGACGTTGGGTCACTACAGGCCTATAGCGTGTTTGCAAATGGTCTCGCCTATCTATCTCGCTCTAACATATGAGTATCTATGTTCTTTCTCTTTCGCGTTGCTGATCTATCTCTAGTATAGAGTAATAAATCTATGGCAAAATCAATAGTAAGCAGCAAAGAAGCTCGCTGTGCTGAACAGGGCATGATACTATTTCACTCCCAAACACCAGCTTCTATTGTATAAGTTCCAAGTGCGGCCGCACATGGAGTACTCCCAACTCTGGGCAGGTGCTTTGGCTTATCAGCTGAATCGACTTGACTCCATACAGCGACGAGCAATCCGAGTTATCGGTGGTACCATTCTTACTGGTAAATTGGAGGACTTCAGTCTCCGGGGAGACAAAGGCTCTCTCTGTGTCCTCTACCGTATTTACTATGATAAGTCCTTGGAGTAACTTCATAACTTAATACCACCAACCTCTTTTACGCGCCGACGTCTAAAGTTTAATCCTCTCTGCATCGACTCCCTGGCCTATACAAAGTTACTTTACATATTTTGTCAATTTGTGGCACAGAATAAATATACTCACAAGGAGGAGAATCTGTGGTTAGTTACGTCAATGTCGAAACAGTATGGCCGACAATTTTATGTCAAAGTCAATTATTATAAAATTTTAATGTCAAATTAAGCTGAGAAGGCTGCATGCAATATTTTTAATTTTTACAAATTAAATTTTGTTTAAAAACCCATTTATTAGTCATTGTTTTACTCAAACAGAAGTTCTGTAAACAGTGATTCTGTTAAGCTAATTGCATATCAGACAAATTTCATATACTGTTTTTAAAATGGTCGTTAACGCGCCAGATACGCCGATACAGGCAGAAGTGATATTTGTCATTGAAGCAACTGCGGCCAACAGCGCGTACATAAATGAACTAAAAACCAATTATATAGTGCCCACACTTGAGTAAGTATTATTTTTGATTGCAACCTATGTACAGGCCTCAATAAGGAGGCACACTTTAGAAGCTTAGCTGTAGTTCACCAATTCGAATTGGCCACCCAATCAGAACTTTTTAGGCGGTTTTTTAGGCGGAGCACTAGGTCTATATATTTACCCCCCCCAAATATTAAGAAGCCCATTTTTTTTAAGCAAGTCAGTCCAACTGTCATTTCAGGCACTTGTGTTTTAGTGAATAATGAAAATGCCAAACATTCTTTTAGGCCTTTCAAAAGTTCTACATGTAAATGTTTTATTTGTTACTAGTGGACGCCCTCAGCTTCGCTCGCGTAGAATTAGACCCATTAACGACGTCTGTTCGCGTTCGGGTTGCCCACTAGACTTCAAAAACGGCAAACTTTCATACTAACTTTGCATCCCCGTTTTACTCCCTTAGGGGGTGAATTTTCAAAAATCCTGTCTTAGTGCTCCCCTACATTTTAAAAGGAACCCTTGTGCAAAATTTAAAGTTTCTAACCCCTATAGTTTAGGGTCTGTGTTGATAAGTCAGTCAGTCAGTCAGTCAGCTTTTCCTTTTATATATATAGATTTTAATCATAGAACATTTAAATGTTAAAAACTTGAATGACATAGGCAAAAAAAAAACGATAAACTGAAATTCTTCTTTCAGGTATTTCCATGGCGGACCTCTAGAAGAAGTAGGTGGTAGCGGATCATTGTATGGTATAGTGGCATATAAGTCAGCTGACTGCATCCCAGGGTTACCCGTGTCCACATATGGGCCGTTTACTTGCCCACAGACAGTACTTGAGACAGTGGATAAAATACAGTGAGTTTTGCATCAATGGCACATATTTTAATTGTTCAATTTTTTTACCTTCACACAGCAATTTTATGTATAGGCTTATAATAATAATAATAAAAACTTTATTTCAGGTTATATGACCAATATAAAATCTATAGTTCCATTTTTCAAAGTAATTTTAAACAATAATTTTAATCTATTGGAATAATAAAATACTATTTATATTATTAAAATAATTTAAAAACATTAAAAAATGTTCTCAGGTATCTTTTAAATAATAAAAAAAAATTTAATCATTTAGATATAACTTAAGACTTTGAACTGTGTGTTATAAAAATTAGCTCTTGGTTTTCTTAATGCCAAAATTTCCATTATGTGAGGAGCATCTAACCTGTAATTTATTGGATCAGTGATTGTTGTGCAATTTTAGTAGTAAGGATGATCAAACGAACACATGCCTACAGCAGCAGCAACATTTATTTATTTAATACTAGATGACCCGGCAAACGTTGTTTTGCCATATAAATAATTTTTACTGAATATTTTGGGAGAACTTCATGTAAGTGTGTAGACTACAACTACCACTACCAATACCACTACTACTACCACTACCCCTACCACTACCAAAAAGATTTTTCCGCCGTGGAAATCGGTTCGTGCGTTCTGGAGTTATAGCGTCAGGAAGGAAAACCCGACTTATTTTTATATAGTAGATATTTGTACAATCTCATATTCGCAGGTACATAGGCGGCCATGCGGAGAGTCGCGCGTGTATAACGGAGGCGCTCAGCGCTGCGCTCGCGTGCCTCGAGGAGCTGGGCCGCAGCGACATCCCCCTGCACGTGGTGCTGCTGTGCTGCTCGCCGCCGTACGCCGCGAACGCGGGCGGGCTGCTGCCGCCAGGTATGATTGAATGAATGTATGAATGAATGAATGGATGAATGGATGAATGCATTTATTTGTTAAAGCATGTGTACATATTAGGTAGCTGTTATAAAAGTAGGCTTGGAACTACATACTTTACTGGATATACCAGTGTAAAAATATATAATACTAGTGGACGCCCGCAGCTTCGCTCGCGTGGATTTAGACATTCACTAACTTCAAAAACGGCAGTTTCATACTAACTTTGCACCCCCGTTTTACCCCCTTAGGGGGTGAATTTACAAAAATCCTTTCTTAGTGCTCCCCTACGTTATAAAAGGAACCCCTATGCAAAATTTCAAGTTTCTAACCCTTATAGTTTAGGCCCTGCGTTGATATGTCAGTCAGTCAGTCATTCAGTCAGTCAGTCAGCTTCTCCTTTTATATATATAGATTAATTAAGCTATATTCTTTATCTCATGAAATCACATTACATCATCATTATACAATGTCTGCACTGCGCAAGGGAGCGGCTTTACATGGTTCCACACACACTTATACGCATATGTCCATACCCATTTGTGAGAACTACATGTATTTAATCACGCAGACCTAAAATAAAACATCTATACTAAGCTTGGATACCAAGGGTCGGTAACCTGCGGCTCGCGATCCTATATTGCGGCTCTTTGGATGTGAAGCTGTGGCTCTTTAGTTCCATACTCAAGTATAAATAGATATTTATTTTATGAATAAATAGATTGTTTTTTTTATTTTTTAATAAAAATATTTTTAGGCAAGTTTTGGCACGAAATTTTTTGGAATTTATGATTTATTATTACTAGAAACAGTAGTAGCGTCCATAGCCCAGTGGCTCGCTTCGATTCAATGTAATCGAAAGTGTTAAGCAACGACGGGCGCGGTCGGTTTGTGGATGGGTGACCGCTAGTGGCAAAAATTTCATGGGCGCTACCGTGCTTCGGAGGGCACGTAAAGCCGTCGGTCCCGGTTGTTTTCAATGCTGGAAACAGTCGTTAAGCGTGTCGAAGACCTTCGGGTGGCTTGAGAACATTCGACACTGGGTTGGCCACTAACCCCTCTACCAATCCGCATTGGAGCAGCGTGGTGGAGTATGCTCTAGACCTCCCGCAGAAGTGTCTGTGGGAGAGACCCGTGCCCAGCAGTGGGACGTCTATGGGTCGCAGCGAGAAACAGTAAGTGGTGGCAACACCACTGTAGTCACAAGTTTTTTTTTAATATAACTACAGGAGCCCCCGCCAGCCCGGAGGCGGCGGCGCGGGCGTTAGGCGAGCGCGGCGCGCACCTGTCCGTCGCGGCGGCGCGGCGGCTGGGGGCGCTGCTGGCGCTGTACGAGCACGCGGGCGGCGAGCTGCTGGGCGCGCAGCAGCGGAACTACGCCAAGGTACAGCTGCAGAACCGGCCTAGCTACAGCTGCAGAACTAGACAAGGTACAGCTGCAGAACCGGCCTAGGTACAGCTGCCGAACTAGCCAAGGTACAGCTGCAGAACCAGCCAAGGTACAGCTGCAGAACTAGCCAAGGTACAGCTGCAGAACCGGCCAAGGTACAGCTGCAGAACTAGCCAAGGCACAGCTGCTGAACCGGCCAAGGTACAGCTGCAGAACCTGCCAAGGTACAGCTGCAGAACTAGCCCAGGTACAGCTGCAGAACTAGCCAAGGTACAACTGCAGAACCGGCCAAGGTACAGCTGCAGAACTAGCCAAGGTACAGCTGCGGAACTAGCCAAGGTACAGCTGCAGAACCGGCCAAGGTACAGCTGCAGAACTAGCCAAGGTACAGCTGCTGAACCAGCCAAGGTACAGCTGCAGAACCAGCCAAGGTACAGCTGCAGAACTAGCCAAGGTACAGCTGCAGAACCAGCCAAGGTACAGCTGCAGAACTAGCCAAGGTACAGCTGCAGAACTAGCCAAGGTACAGCTGCAGAACCAGCCAAGGTACAGTTCCGCAGCTGTACCGCTACAAGGTATTCCTCGTGGCACGTAAGTTAAGCTTTGCATGAAATTTGGAGGGGATAGATGCCCATGGGGTGTCAGGTGCGAGGGACAACTTAATAGGAATGCTAGGATTATAATACATTAGAACTGCGTCGTAACCTGGCATTAATGGAAGGGTTTGTGTAACTGCTTAGAGGTAAAATGTGTAATTCATCAGTACTAGAGCTGATTACACCGAATGTCCCCGACAAATGTGTCTGGGCTGATTTTTAACTTTTTATTTTTATTTACGTACATTGTCATCGGAACGAAATATGTGTGCCAAATTTCAGCTCGATAGCTTCAGTGGATGTGGGTGAAATATTGATTGCAATATATACATACGAGTGAAGTTAAATAAAAGCTTTTAAAATTGATGGGAACCGGAAGCAAGATTAATTGTATCAGGCATTCATTGATTGAGTGTGTGAGGGAGGGAGGTGATGCGTGCATGAAGGTATACATACACCATCATACATTTTTGTTCGCGGACTGTAGCAAAGTAGATTAATGCTTGGTTTTTAGCAAAGTAGATGCTTGGTTTGCGGACGCAAGATGTTCAGCACTGTCGCTTGGTTGGCAGGACCCACGGCACCTGGTGCTGCTGCGGGGCTACAGCCTGAAGGAGCGCCCCCCGAGCCCCGCGCCGCCGCCCGTGCCCGACATACAGCCCGACGTGTACGGGTGAGGGGCACAACACTTTTTATCCCCCATGTTTACCAGATACATTTTGGTATGCCATACAAATCCATACTTCCATACTTAATATTATAAATTTGACAGGCCCGTTGGCGCAATCGGTAGTGACCCTGTCTGTTGCGCCAAAGGTCGTGGGTTCGAATCCCACTCAGGACAAATATTCGTGTGACGAACACTTGTATTTGTTCTGTGTCTGGATGTCAATATTATCTATTTATGTATGTATTTAAAAATATCTATGTATGTATATCAGTCTCTGACACGCGTAACACAGGCTCGCGCCTACTTTGGGGTCAGATGGCCGTGTGTGAGAATGTCCAAGATATTTATTATTATTATTATTTATTATAAATGCGAAAGTAACTCTGTCTCGGTTTCACGCCAAAACTACTGAACCGATTTATATGAAAATTGGTACACAGATACGTGGTACGACCCATTGACGTCCCACTGCTGTGCACGGGTCGCCCCCACAGACACTGCTGCTGCAGGTCTAGAGCATACTCCACCACGCTGCTCCAATACGGACGGAGGGGTTAGTGGCCAACCCAGTGTCGAATGTTCTCAAGCCACCCGAAGGTCTTCGACATGGCTTAACGACTGTTTCCAGCATTGAAAACAACCGGGACGGACGGCTTTACGTGCTCTCTGAAGCACGGTAGCGTTCATGAAATTTTGCCATTAGCAGTCACCCATATACATACCGACCGCGCCCGTCGTTGCTTAACCCTTTCGATCACATTGAATCGACGCGAGCCATTGGGCTATGGACGCTACTTCAAATGCACATATTTTGGTAGTAATAAATTGATTCTAAATGAAAATAGATACTTTTATCGCTAAGTGTAAACAAAACTATTGTTATATCTAATTCCCCGTCCACTAGTAATATTATAAATGCGAAAGTAACTTTGTCTGTCTGTCTCGCTTTCACGCCAAAACTACTGAACGCGTCTCATTCTTTTTGTATTATTGTGTTGTATTTGTATTGTAGTTTGTCTAAAAAAAGTGGACACACGATCGTTTCAAGTAAACATAAAACATTGGTATTTTTCTAACACACTTAAGTCATCATAATAATGTCAGAGAGAATGTAAAGAGTTTGAATGGAGTGAATTTTTAAAATTTTGTTTTTCTAAACTATAAGGGCTAGAAACTTGAAATTTTGCACAGGGGTTCCTTTTATAACGTAGGGGAGCATTAAGAAAGGATTTTTGAAAATTCACCCCTAAGGGGGTAAAACGGGGGTGCAAAGTCAGTATGAAACTTTGCCGTTTTTGATGTTATTCGAATGAAATTCAGTACCTATGAAGGTTTTTTATTGAGTTTCGAAAATCATCTCTTAAGGGGGTAAAAGGGGGTGCAAAGTTTGTAGGTATAAAAGTTTTTCGTATATACCTACATTATTTCAATGAAATTTTGTATTTAGGTTATAGAAATAGAAATAGAAATAGAAATAATTTATTTTCTTTCATCATGCTACATTACAAAATGTATAAGAAAATTAAAAAAAGAGAAATAAAAGGAAACATTTAAAATTAATATAAAAAAATAAAATAAAAACATATCTTGGAGCGCAGCACTGCGGAAAGAAAAGTGGACACACTCAGCCTGTGTCGTGATTAGAAACCACAACTGCTGATTTTCAGTGTGCCCATTAGAGTTATTAATTCCTCCAGCGGTGAAAATATAAACTTACAAAATAAAAAAAGAATATGTGGACTCGCAAAAAAATAAATTAACAAACAAATAAGAGATCGCAATCTATACATAGAACTATTACTAGGTATATATGTATTATGAACTAGAACTAACGAATTTATACATAGGCAAAAAATTATGTTATTATGTTACGTCTAATTCCACGCGAGCGAAGCTGCGGGCGTCAAAAAAACTCGACCCACTATCGATTCAAGTAAGTGAGTCATCATATAGAAAGAATGTAAAGAGTTAGAATGGAGTGAATTTTTAGAGTCCATCTATGTAAATCTATATATATAAAAGGAGAAGGTGACTGACTGACTGACTGACTGACTGACATATCAACGCAGGGCCTAAACTATAAGGGCTAGAAACTTGAAATTTTGCACACGGGTTCCTTTTATAACGTAGGGGAGCACTAAGAAAGGATATTTGAAAATTCATCCCCAAAGGGGGTAAAACGGGGATGCAAATTTAGTATGAAACTTTGCCGTTTTTGATGTTATTAGAATGAAATTCAGTACCTATGAAGGTTTTTTATTGAGTTTAGAAAATCATCTATTAAGTAGGTAAAAGAAGGGTACAAAGTTTGTAGGTATAAAAGTTTTTCGTATATACCTTTTTTTTTTTTTTATTAATCCAAAGAAAGAGTTACAAAATTTAATAGTATCTAAAATTTGCCAAACTGTAGGCCAGTTTGTCGGCAACAAAAACAGTTCCTCATGTCTCACTCCTTCTAAACTTACCTACATTATTTCAATGAAATTTTGTATTTAGGTTATGTTACGTCTAATTCCACGCGAGCGAAGCTGCGGCACCAATCCGCATTGGAGCAGCGTGGTGGAGTATGCTCTAGACCTCCCGCAGAAGTGTTTGTGGGGGAGACCCGTGCCCAGCAGTGGGACGTCTATGGGTCGCAGCGAGCGAAGCTGCGGGCGTCCACTAGTATAGATATGATATGATATCTATAGGCAGGGGAGGGGCGCGGTGCAGCCGCGCGGGCCGTGCGCTACTCAGTTCCCGCGCGCGCGCGCCGGCAACTGGCTGGCGCCGCGGCAGCCCATATACAACCCCGGCAACTCGGCGTTGCTCACGCAGCTCTCGCAGCCGTCCTACCCGCCGCCGCCCGCGCAGGTAACGACGCCTATAACGCGATATTTCTATATATATTTCTAGTGTCTGTCATTATTTATCTAGTAAAAAAATTGGATAGGCTTACCGATCAAACTAACTCAAAACAGGGCTGCACTGAAAATCAGCGTCATGATTCATTAGGATCATGGCAAATGCTGAGTGCAGTCCTATTTTGCTTTTGTACTTAAATTATAATATGAACTGTATTTTTTTGTATTAATTTTTGTGTGTGCAAGCAAATAATTATTCTATTCTATTCTATTCTATTCCTTGTCGACCGCTCACCACAGTTCGTGGCAATTCGAACCAAAAGCTCGACGGACTAGTTGGCGCAATCGGTAGTGACCTTGCCTGTTGCGCCAGGGGTCGCGCGACCCCATGAACGCCGACCGCTCCCTAGAGATCTGTTGGACCTTCTTCCCCTTGCCATCAGAGGGAATTAGCGACTAACGGCTAGTAGTACTGCGTGCGCGACGATCGACTGGCTCCCACGCTCAACAGCGGGGAAGTCACCGACGGGGTTTACCCCTGGACCAATTGCCCGGATAGAGGGGATCTCCCCTAACTCCGAATCCCTTCAACGCAGGAGTGCCTACAGCGCCGCGCAAGAGGAGGAAAGGTCTGTCTGTCTGGGTCGTGGATTCGAATCCCACTTAGAACATAAATTCGTGTGGCGAACACTTGTGTTTGTTCTGTGTCTGGATGTTAATATTATCTATTTAAGTATGTATTTAAAAATATCAATGTATGTCTTATTCTTATGTGTGTATCTTATCTGCCACCACAATGTGGTTTACAGAATATGCAGCGCGTTCAGATGATGCAGCCGGGGCCTTCGGGGCAGGCCGTGGGCGGCCCCGCCGTGGGCAACGTGGGCGGAGTGGGCGGCGTGAACGCCGTCGGCAACGTGGGTGAGTATTTCCTTTGCAAATGCGCTGTTATCACCAGGCAGGCAGCAGTTGGTTAAAGCTTATCTGGTGAATTTATTATACTGGTAATATTAAAAAAACCCGGAGGAGAAAATCTCTCGGTACTCTTTTAAAATTCAAATTCATTTGTACAGAAAATTGTACAGTATGACAATGACATTATGATCAGGACTAATTCATAATGTCATTAAAAATAATAAATTTTAACAGATCGTTTAGCGAAAGATTTAAGAATTACGACGCGCGTAGCGAGCGCGGGAAATTAAATATCATTTTTATTTTGTAATAAATAATTAAAATTGAATTTTTTGTTGATTTTTTTTTGTTGAATTTTTCGAATTAGGTAACACAAAGGAGTTTGGGAAGCCTTGCTATACAGTTATTTCCAAACGGCCTGCGCAATATTTACGTGTAAGGATTGAAAATCCGCTTTATTAAAATTCCACTCAATACAAAAACCCCATCTCTATACTAAGTTATAGCAAATTCAATAGAACTAGTATCCACGTTATTCTCTATGACATAAGAATTATATTTCTTTTTGAATTATCCAAATCGGATCATTACTTACGAAGATATTAAGTTATAAACATTATGTCGTTCCTGCCGCTAAAAGTCAGTGTACGCGGTGCGTGTGACGTCACTGACGGTCCAAACGTAGTCGGCAGTCGGTACTCATACTATATGTATACAATATGTATACATAATTATAAAGGTGAATTAGATACAAATCGGACAATTAATTTGTTTGAAAGACACAATTGACCAATGAAAACACGTTCGCGCCTTATCGCTGCTGCTATCGTGGACTGCACGATGACGTCACAGCCTACCGCCCTGAGTCTGTGTAATTTGATCATAACTTCATCAATTTTTGTCGTAGAACAATAATTATTGCACTGTATGATAAGGATTTCTTAGTTCTATATATCTGCGGTTACGTATCTCATTCGAATTACGCGTGCTGTATGATAAGCGCCTGAGCTGGTTATAAAGTCGACCTATTGCGCTTCTACCTTCTACCCCACTCAGCGCCTCAGTGACCAAGTCTATCATAGTGCTGAAGTTGTGAACAGTTTTATTCATCTGCCGAAGCTCGCAGCACGCTAAAAGAGACTCAAAGCTTGATATAATTAATATATCAACAGAAAGGAAATGCCCACAGATAACAACATGTTTATACTTTGAACATATAACTTCTAGGAAATAAATTATCGCTTACTTGTTTTTCAGTTGCCTGAATGTATTTAGTCACTATGTAGGGTGTATAATAATAATATTTGTTATGTTTAAAGTTATTATATCAACAGAAAGGAAATACCCACAGATAACAACATGTTATATTTTGAATATAACTTCTACGAAATTAATTATCGCTGACTTGTTTTTCAGTTGCCTGAATGTATTTACTTATGTCACTATGTAGGGTGTATAATAATAATAATATTTGTTATGTTTAAAGGTATATCAACAGAAAGAAATACCCACAGATAACAACATGTTATACTTTGAACATAACTTCTAGGAAATTAATTATCGCTTTCTGTTTTTCAGTTGCCTGAATGTATTTATGTCACTATGTAGGGTGTATAATAATAATAATATTTGTTATGTTTAAAGTTAGTTGTTAATGTGGAAACCCCTCGTTTATTTCTGTATTTGTTGGTCAGTTTTCAGCACCCATGAAAAATTTAAATAAACTTTCCGGCACGGATATTCAGAAAGAAGCATAGACAGAGGGTTTTATCTAATTTTTTTCGTACTAAACTACCGATGCCTTATTTTTCAACATGTACGCTGGGAGCTTTCCAGCTGTAGTATCCGGGTGTAGCGACCGCACGTGGACCAGCCAAGTCCCTATCAATGCCCGTACGATTAACCGGGAGTCTTTGTTTACGCCGCCGTACGGTTGTCCATTTCACCGCTGAAACTTTCGCTGTAATATCCGGGTGTAGCGACCGCACGTGGACCAGCGAAGTCGCTATCAATGCCCGTACGAATAACCGGGCGTCTTTGTTTACGCCGCCGTACGGTTGTCCATTTCTCCGCTGAATCGTTCGTTGTAATATCCGGGTGTAGCGACCGCACGTGGACCAGCCAAGTCGCTATCAATGTCGCCCATAGGAATAACCGGGCGTCTTTGCTTACGCCGTCGTACGGTTGTCCATTTCACCGCTGAAACGTTCGTTGTAATATCCGGGTGTAGCGACCGCACGTGGACCAGCCAAGTCGCTATCAATGTCGCCCATAGGAATAACCGGGCGTCTTTGCTTACGCCGTCGTGCGGTTGTCCATTTCTCCGCTGAATCGTTCGCTGTAATATCCGGGTGTAGCGACCGCACGTGGACCAGCGAAGTCGCTATCAATGCTTCATAGCGCTCGGCGGAGGGCAGCAATGGCCCTCCGTCACCATTTGGGCGCGTGTGCGCGTCATCCATTGATAACAGAACTAAAGAAGATAGGCATAGGCCCTATTTTGCCTAATATATATTTTTTCATTATAGAAATATCATGCAAATATGAACCATAATAACAAAAATATACTATCTCATTCTTACACGTCACAATCTGAACTTGTAGAAAAAGTACAAGAGAGGTCACACATTCAATTCAATTAGTTAAATCTTACGTTGTACCAACAAAGAACCGCCTTGAAGCTGGTTATGGACGCCATTTTTGAAATTAACTGGCTTCCGGCACGGTAATAGAATCATAGCTATACTGTGCTTCCGGTGTCATCGAGTTGGGTCAAGTTGATTAAGTTGGAATTATATAGTGTTTTTTTAATTCGTTTTTCCTCCACATTAACAAGAATACAAAACTTTTTTTTAATTTTTACTTTAATTAAAACGGTTTATCGATTTAGACAGTATAGTATAGTAAGAGTACTACACACATACATACACTACTACAATACTACCTACTATGAGCCAGGGGGCGGTTTTTTAAGCGGTTGATGGGTGGAGTTGACGCCATATTAGGGACATCATCGGCTTCAAATCACGTGACCTTATTTCACATCCTCTTTTCGTTATGTTATCAATGGCGTCATCACACCGCGCTCTTTTGTTCCTGCGGCTTAAGATTTGCCGTCGTTGATGACGTCGAGTCGGTGTGGTCTTCCTCTCGCAATCGGCCGGTTAATGTTCGTCGCTGGTGATAAGCAATTTTGTATCTTCCCGATTCTTGCTGCACCAATTTTTTCGAGCGCGATCTATTTTTGTGTTCAGAGCCTGAACCATCTCTATTAAAGTTTTTATTTACAATTTTAATGGAAGCACCATTCCTCGTACACAGCAAAATTTATTTATTTATTTCCAAGCTTAACACAACATTACAGGCTTCCCTAATTCGTTAGTGCAGCTAGTATATGTGTAGATATATTTAAAATAAAATAAAAATTACAACAAATCAAGTATAAATTACAATGTCAAATTCGATTAGACATAAAAAAAAGTCAATACTAATCACAATACAATATGCAATAAATGAAATGTCAATGTCTAATTTAATTGTCAATCCATACTTATATAGTAAATTCAATCAATGTCTAGAAAAATATCTAACTGTCATGTATATAACTAATTTTTTTTTTTAAATATCAGTACAGAATTGATTCGTCCAGAAACAGATTGGTCCGCACGTGCGGCAGAGCCAATATCGGCTTATTATACTATAATAATATTGTTTGATAGTGTTATATCCATATTTTTAGCAAAACAAAATAATTTATCACTGAGACATCACAAACACGCCCGTCGCGATCGGATGCGCGCGCGGGAAAAGTTTATCTACGGGTTTTTACGTGATGAGGTCATTTTAATGAAAAAATATTTCAGTTTTATTATAGTAGGTACATCACGCTGGCCAAGTCCGGACTTCACATGCCTTCGAGAAACTCTTAGGCATGCAGGTTTCCTGACGATTTGTCCATCACCGTTACAGAAAGTGACATTTATTTTATGACTATGTACTTAAAGGATAAAAACTATACTCTACTTGTAAGTTTAATAACAATGCACTTGTATCAAATTATTAAATTGTAAGTTTTTAAAAGAGAAACTATCGACGTGTTCTTTCTTTTTATTTTTTTAAATTTTAATATGTTTTAATTTATTGCATTGTCATTGGTGCTTGATAAGTGTGCAAAGTTTCAAATTAATCCGAAGTTTTGAAGTGGGCGAAAATCTCGTTCGAAAATTGGGTTACATAATTAAATAGACATAAATACCAAGCTAATAAAAGCGTGTTAAAAATATAATGACATTAATTAATTAATTAATAAAAATACCATATAATAAAATAAGAATTTGAAATTTAATGAAAAATAAATGAACCTAAATCTGAATTATTTACTGTAATAAAAATAACGAAAAAATAATGATTCTAATATCTCTAAAATGAATCTCTATAATGAATCTGATATCTAATTTATTCATCGTTAATTTATATATATAAATATAAAACGTATATAAATATAAAACATATATAAACTAGTAAAACTCATATACTTAATAATCATAATCATAATCATAATCATAATTTATTTGCAAGAACAAAATTGATGTTTTACATACTGTTCTGCCTCTGTGGGCATGCAAATGTCAAATACATAATATAAAATAATCTAATCTTTAAATACATATAAAAAGAAAATAGTTAAAAAAAAAAATTAAAAAAAAAAAAATCAGAACATGTCAAGTAAAGTGTCAATAACCATAAAAAATCTAATCCTAAAAACATTTTTTAATTTCATTATAACCTATATATTCTTTTACACTATAAAATTGTTGGTCACGTAGCCAGTTTGTTAAACTTTTTTTTAATTTATTGTGGTATGTTATATTCTTAATACTGTTAGGCAACTCGTTATAAATTTTAATTATAGAGGAGTAAGCGTTTCTGCTGCACATTTTTAAACGACAAGATGGTACTTGCAACGTATTTTTTTTCTTTACCATTCTAGGAGGCAGGCTGCTAGATTTAGGCTCAAAGTAGCTTCCATTTTCTCTTACAAATACACATGCTTCTTTAATATACAGACATGGTAGTGAGTAAGTAAGAGTAAGAAATAAATTTGTCGAGTTTGTCACATAACATTCATATGTGTGATTTCCAATTTAGCTTCTCATCAATTGAAAATCCAAGGTACCTTATTTCATTAAGTACTTCTATACTTTCTTTTCTATGTGTTATACTTAGTGAACTTGTGGCTGTTGTGATGGTTTTGAATTTAATTATTTTAGTTTTACTTATGTTCAAACTGAGATTGTTTTTTCGAAGCCATTCATCTATTTTTAGTAAATTTATTTTAATTTCAGTATTCAGCGTCTCTTCTTTGTCACTTCTAATTATTATAGTTGTATCATCTGCAAATAGGATTGATTTATGTGCTGTCACTTTTGTAAGGTCGTTAATGTACATTAGGAAAAGAAAAGGTCCTAATATACTACCTTGGGGAACTCCAAGTTTATTGTATTTTTCTGTAGATCTATGTGTGATTTTTCGACCACCAATGACTTTTGAAATTTCGGTTATTTGTCTTCTATTTTTAAGGTAGCTTTCCAACCAAATTGCTGCCTGTCCTCGAATGCCGTAAGCGTTTAACTTATGTAAAAGAATTCCGTGATGGACATAATCGAAAGCTCTCGTCATATCAAGGAATATTGCAGCAACATGAGCTTTGTCATTAAGAGCTTGTGTAACCTCATTAACTAAATTAAAGCACGCTGAGGTGGTTGATGAATTTTTCTTAAATCCAAATTGTTCTCTTGCTAGTATATTATGTTTGCTTGTAAAACTTTGTAAACGAATCAGCATAGCTTTTTCTATAATTTTTGAAATAATAGGTATTAGGGCAATTGGTCTATAGTTATTAACTTCACAAGGGTCATTCTTCTTGTAAAGTGGCTTTACAAGGGATAGTTT
The DNA here is from genome assembly GCA_944567765.1 of Carterocephalus palaemon. NCBI lineage: Eukaryota > Metazoa > Arthropoda > Insecta > Lepidoptera > Hesperiidae > Carterocephalus > Carterocephalus palaemon. Next base: position 2,115,752 of record OX155663.1, read on the forward strand.
TAGTAGATTTGGAAAAACACCTTGTTCAAATGACACATTAATAAGGTGACTCAGTGGAATACATAAATGATGACCACATTTCTTAATCATTTTTGTATTAATATCATCATGTCCTACAGAGTTTGTGTTTTTAAGGGATCTAATTATTTTTAGTACCTCTTCGGCACAAGTTGGCGTCAAAAATATGGTTTGAGGGATTACTTGATTTAATTTGTAATTACATTTCATTTTATTTTCATTTTCATTGGTATTTGTCAGATTTACAAAAAAATTATTAAAAATTTCTGTAATGTCAAAAGTATTAAAATAACTATTTTGATTATATACAATTTTGTAAGGATATTGTTTTGAAATGTCATTGTTAAATATATTGTTATTAATTATATTCCATGTCGCTTTACACTTGTTTTTATTATTGTTCATGTATTGTTTGTGTCCTAATATTTTTGCATTATATATACATCTTTTTAATAATAAGCTATAGTTTCTATACCTAGACTTGTTTACATTTTTATCACAATTTGAGTGTATATATTTAAGGTACATGATACGTTTTTTATACATGCCTTTTTTAAGCCCTTTGTTATCCATTTTATTGGTTTTCTTTGGTTTGACCTCTTTCTGATAATTTTAGGAAAACAAAGGTTGAAGAATAATAGAAGCATATCATGAAATGCGTTAAATTTATCATTTAATGATTGAAATTCATTAATATTAGAAAAGCTTAAGGAAGCTATACATTCGCAAAACTTTTCTACGTTTTCAGTACAAAAGTCCCTTGCAGTTTCATACCAGAAAACAGGGCTTGACTTCTTTTTTACTTCGAAAGTAATAGTTTGACCGAAGTAAGTGATTCAAAGTAATAGTTTCAATAGGTATTCTCTCAAATATTTTGATACAATTTATCTGTTTGTCAGATTGTTTATGTCGTTTCCTCTTGGCCTCTAGCCTTAACTGGGAAAAATTGAATCAAACAGTCTTATCGTTCGCTCGCACATACGTAATTGCAAAGCTTGGACGGCCTGTACCTATAAATAGTCCTTCTCCAAAATTATTAAACATTATACACTCGCGACACGACCGCAACAGTCGTTCTTTGCTTAGCGCGAAAAAGCCGCGTAAATTTATTCAAACATATTCGGCAGCGATTCGGGTAATAATATCACGCGTTATCTACCGCACTGTGGTCGAAGTGAGTTTAATCTTTAGTTGTGTTAGAGTAACAGGGTTTATCCGTTTGAGAAATATCGTTATTTTATTCCCTATTTCGGTTTGGATCATTGAATCGTTGACATGGATAGTTTGCCGGACTCTTTGAAGAGGAAGAAAGAAAAGGGCCGTAGGAGATCAAATCATTCATCCATGGTGAAGGCAGATCGGACAGACAGACAGACAGCGCCTCGGACTTCTACAGCGCCGGTATGGCTCCAAGCATTAGGCCCTCCGCCTAAACTAGCAAATACACTCTCAGATATATTATCGAACTTAAAAGAACCCAGACCAGCCAAATGTACGTCTATACCGTTGCTAATTGAAGACAAAATTACTACCAAACTTTCCAAGTTGGAAAATAAGCAGGATGGTTTGTTTAATGAAATTTTGATGGAAATTAAAAAGCTGAGAAATGGAACCTATAACGTTAACTGTGAAATTCTCAAAATTGTTGAAATCTTGCAGTCCGAATGCAGTAGAATAAAGAAGTCGTTGGTAAAAGCCGAGAAGAGAATTTCTGATCAACAAAATAATATTATTGTTGCATTAGAAAAGAGAGTAAATGAACTTGTAAGTGAAAATAATGAACAACATTCGAAGATTATCGAATCACAGGAGAGATTGGTTAATATGACGGAGAAAATGTCCTGCCAAATCGCGAGCATGGTGGCTGGAACAGGCTCTCGTGATATTAAACCGGGCAAAAGAACTGAGGAGCTAAGAAAAAGTGTCGACCCTGAGCAAAAGCAGGTTAATGTGACTATTCCGAAGGTGGAAGGATGCCTTGGAGACTTCTATTGCCGGAATAAGAACAGTGGATCAGTGGAACAGTTGGATCTCAAGAGAGCACGGAACAGTCACGTTTCGGATTTCACAATTGATTACTGGACATGGCGGTTTCGGAGAGTACTTACACCGGATCGCAAAACGAGCTGAACGGGTTAGAGAAAACAGCACACACGCCAACCCGCTCCGCAGAAAGAGACTTGGGGGCAGAAGACGGCGCTATGGGCATCTCCTCCCCCCACGAGCACTAGCAGGCAGGTGCCGCAAGGCGCGCGTCGAGGCGCTACGGTAGCGATGCGCAAGCGATCCCGCGGCGTCTCATTCGGACGCTGAAGGTGCCGCTGGGTTTTAGTGGGTATTCTAGTTGAGCCCCACATACCTGTCTGTCTGTGAAAACAGATACAGGCAGGATGCGTAAATGCATTTCCCAGTGAAAAAAAAAAAAGGTTAATGTGACTAAAGTGAGTGTGATTAAAAGGACACCACCATGTATGAAGGTTAGAATAATTTAACAATATCATATGTTTACCTACTATATAAGATAGACACACAATTTAAAAGATTACGGAATTAATAGTTTACTAATGCAAAAAAACTATTGTATTAAACTAATATTTCAATTAAATGTTTATTTATTTAATAAGTTGCGCCAACAATGCGAACACCATGGAAAACAATAAATTATACATCCAAAATGAAAACAGGATAAGTGTCACCTCAATTATAGGCGCAAACTACACTGTAAACATGAGCAACACATCCCATGCAATACTTACAATTTAAAAATACAAATATAACAATTTGGAGAAATAGTACATTAAGTGCGAAACAAAACCAAAATAATTTGGAATATTAAACCAAAAGTGAATGTTGTGCTAAGTAAGTAACTAGATTACGTACAATGTTTCATTGTAAAAAAACTCATATTTATTTTTAATTGAATCTACACCAACAAACAGGACTATGATAAGAAATTACAAAAAGAAAAAAGAAAATGCTGTGAATGAAGTCGATGCCGAAAGAGCTGTATTGTGTGTTGTCTAAGTTATTAATAAGTTAGTTTAATCTTGTTCAAGACTGCCCCAGACTGTTTAGAGTTTTATACAATTTATTAATGTAATAACTAGTGTAGGTATAAATGTCTGTATTCAATGATAATATAAGATGTAAATAACTTAAATATATATGTTGATTATATTCTAAGTTACGTGGTTTTTATTTTATCCTGGTTTTTTAATACTGCCCCTAGGGGTTTCAATAGTGCCCCGCAGATGGGGCAGATTTTAACAAAATAAGGTTTTTAATAAAAAGTAAATTGCGTTAGTTCGATGGTTCAAAATAAATAAATATCATTTTTATTATTTAGTATAAACCCCATATCTATTTATAAAATATAATACATCCTGATATTTGATGATGATTCTCATATGGTGGTATATACCACCATATGAGAACTATAATTTAATAACTAAAAAGTGTTCAAAGGTGCCCCCCTCTCCCTACTATAATAATATGTTTACAAATACTTACTACATTATGTCTTTAAAAAAAACTGACTAGTAACAAAAACTGACTAAGCAAATATTTTAAACACAAGCTCAAAGTCTATAAATATTTGTTTGCGGTTTTGGCGTCAATCGAATCCGACGAAGCGCGGACAGTCGCGGTTTATTGTATTCTTTTTTTATAAATAATACCTAATGCTCTGAACCTTGAATACATTACATTTATACAGTTAGGAAAATCATTGTTAAACTTTAATGACTAATGATCTCTGAATTAGTTATACCTACAGAGCTGTGTTATCTTTAAAAATAGGTAATGAATTGGTAAACAAACAGTACAAAATACAACTATCGACCCTTGCCAATTCATAGGCATTGAATTAAAATTTAGCTAAAAGTGACAATCCTTAGGACAGAGCGGAGCGACTTCTTTATACTATGCCCTGGCTGTCGAACGGGTCCCGGGTCCGAATCCCGGCCGGGGATCATTAATATATATTTTGCAGATAAATATTTGTACTCGGGACATGGATCTTAAATTGTGTTGTTTTTCACACCCGCAACATAGCCTATCACGTGGGTGTGAGTGTGTGGCGATTACTGTTTATTTATTATACAATGGCGGTACCATTAGAAACCCACCTTTGTCCCACTATTGGGCTCCCGTCTCCTCTCGGAATAGCAGGGGTTGGGCCATAGTCCACCAGGATGGCCAAGTGCGGATTGGCAGACTTTACATGCCTTCGAGAATATTATGGATTTATTAATAAAAGTATTGATAAAATTGGTAGTAGGTATTAAGGTAATTAATAAAATAGGTTGCTACGCAATTTTATAATCAGTTTACAGAATTATATAAGCTGTAAATAATAATTGGTATTGTAAAATACATCCTCCTTCATTCGTTCGTTCATTCATTCGTGATGGCGTGTGGTCTTCTCTCCCTCAAATGGATAGAAACTCTGGGATGACAGCCCCGTAGTAGTATTAATTTAAAATGTAGGATGAATATAAAATTGATTAGTTCACTCTCTCCTTCATTCGTTCGTTCATTCATTCATGATAGCGCGTGGTCCTCACCCACTCGAATGAATGGAAACAGGATGACAGTCCCTTAATAATATTAATTTAAAATGTAGGATGATTATAAAATTAATTAGTTCACTCTCTCCTTCATTCGTTCGTTCATTCATTCATGATGCGTTCCTGTATTTAAGGCGCGGTGGGCGGCGGGTCGGGCATGCAGCGCACGTACATATGGAACGGCGTTCTGGAGTGGATGGAGAAGGGCAAGGCGCCCGGCGACCAGCAGAAGGTCACAAAGCACTTGCCCTGCCAGGTAACGTACTCTCCCTTGTATCTGGTCTCGGTTGGTTTACAAACCAGGGATTAATCTACTTTGCAACAATCCGCGAACAAAAATATATGGTGGTGTATATGTATACCTTAATGCACACAGCACCTCAGCACCTCTACTTACCCTGAGGATGCCTTGTTTTGGGGCGAAACACGTGTTGGTGTGTGTTTGGTGTATGTTTTCATTAATCACGTGTGCATGTTTCCTGTGTGGGTGTGAGGGAGGTGCTGCGTGCATGGAGGTATACAACACCATACATTTTTGTTCGCGGATTGTTGCAAAGTAGATTAATCATTGGTTTGTAATAATGGTGTTCCGCAAAGTAACGCCTGATACCATATTAGTAAGAATACGTCTGCTATTTGAAATTCGGCAGGTGTCAGCCAATTCGAAGGACATCGAGCCGGAGTTGAAGGTGGAGGCGTGGCCCAGCAAGCTGCTGATGCAGCTCATGCCCAAGCAGCTGATCAGCAGCATCGGCGGCCAGTACCTGAAGGACAGCAAGTCGGTGGTGTTCCACCTGCAGCCCAACGAGGCGCTGGACGCTCTCACCAAGGTCATGGTCAACGGATATGTGAGTATTGACTAATTAAAGGAAAATCCAGTACTTCATACTTCTTCTCAGACAGCATTAAGTTGTACTAGCTAGTATAAATACTGTAACAAAAGAAGAAGAAGTAATCACTTTGGAATTCAAATATAATAGAGTAGGTGTTCCGCAAGGAAGTGTTTTAGGACCTCTTCTGTTCATAATTTATATTAATGACATACCAAACGTGACTAATTACAAATGCTGTTTGTTTGCTCGCTTATCTTTAATTATTCCGGAAAAAAATAGTAATTATAATAATTAAATAAATTACACAATTGACAAAATTATAGAATGGCTTGGTGACAATAATCTTTCAATTAATATGACCAAAACCAAATATATTCAATTTGGAAACAAAGGCTTGAAAAGCGAATCTGATGGTACAACATAATTAATATCTGAAGTTGATTAAATAAAATAGATAGAAACTGCAATTGGATAGAACCCATTATTAAACTTTGCTCCAAGTTTAATCGTTTTGTGTATCCTTTATGGCGCCTTCCAAACAGGCAGGCAACCGCTTTACAGGCCTATCACGGTTACGTTTCATCTAACCTCAGATGCGGCTTACTTCTTTGGGGAAACTCAGTAGCATTTTAAAAGGCTTTCATATACCAAAAGAAATATACAGGGTTACAGGTTAAGTCGACCTATTCCCGTTAAGGGCGTGTAGTTTATATCGTTTCTGACTGATTTGATAATAAAACACCCCATCCTAAATCTAACCGTTTTCGAGATATTTGAATTTAATTGTTTTTGATAAAAAATACCCGATTTTCGGCTATCAGCTTAGATATTTTGAAATGTGTAAGTCTTATCATTACCGTTATTTGATTTTTTCATGTAAAATAAGATGCTTTACTACCTCAACCAATATTGTACGTAAAATGAATAAATAAGTCATTGTAGATGATTGAAACTCATACAAACTAATAAAAATTTAGAAAGAAAATTTAGACCGTTTTGCAGATGTTCTTAAAAATATCTAAGTTTCATCAGCTATCCAACGAGGTATAACAATCTAGGGTTATAATAAACATTCATAGAAAAAACTTAGTTTCATTGGCTACAGGGAAGGCAAACAAAAGTTTAAAAGTTGTCTGTTGGATAGACCCTTGCCCAGCAGTGGGACGTCTATGGTTTGCAGCTTTTATTATCACAGTGTAGGCCGATAAAACAAAAAGCTTTGATCATTCCACTCAGATACTGACATCCCAGTCAGTGTAAGTCAGTATAACTGGTTTTGATGTCGCCCCCAGGCCGGCTGCGTGCACTTCACGCCCGTGTCGTCGTCGCAGTGCGAGATCAAGGTTCTAATCCTGCTGTACACGCCGGACAAGAAGGCCTACCTCGGCTTCATACCAAACAACCAGCCGACCTTCGTGGAGCGCCTGCGCACGGTGAGACAACACGATTTATTTTCTGTATTTAATTTTTTTTTTAATTCTTGTTTATACCTCTGCCAAAAGATGCAGATTTCTATGGACAGAAAGGTCCTACACATGTAAAAAAAAATGTAATTTAAATGGTAAAAATAGCATCTATCCAATAAAAATAAACATCATGGAAATTTTTCCCTACATAATATCTTAAAACATTTACAATGCTAATTTAAGTAAAACAACTAGCAAATTGATGCTAAATTTTTTAATACTGTTTACAAATTGACGTTAAAATTATTGTTCTTAATTGCGTAACTCGAGAGTTGGGCAATTAGTTAGGCTGTTTGGATAAGACCCTTTCGACGCGGAGTCGTCAAACAGTCTACTTATTTCTACAAGCCCCACCAATAGCTAGCTGTCACAGACTCTAATGTTTGCTTCACGTATTAATGTAACTGTGTGTGTGTGTGTGTGTGTGTGTGTGTAGGTTATTCAGCAGCAGAAGATGACGCAGGCGAAGCAGCTGCCGGCGCCGGGGGGCGCGCCAGGCATCCCGCCCAACATGCCCTCCAACACGGGTAACTGAACTTACTAACTTAACTAACTAACTAACTAACTAACTTAACTAACTAACTTAACTAACTAACTACCTTAACTAACTAACTAACTTAACTAACTAACTAACTTTTGGGCACGGATCTCGTCTTCAGATACAGCTGGGGCAGGTCTAGAGCATACGCCACCACGCTGCTCCAATGCAAATCGGTGGAGGGGTTAGTGGCCAACCCAGTGTCGAATGTTCTCAAGCCACCCGGAGGTCTTCGACAAGGTGTAACTGTTATTTTTACAGTTAAAACCACGGGCAGCTTAAAATCATGCAAAATAATACATTATATACACACACAAACATACTATACATACATAATTAAATATACACTATATATTACGCTGGAGATCTGAATTGATCTGTTCGTGTTTATTTTATAATTGTAACAAAAAAATTGTGATTATATGTTGTCAACTGTATACTGCTGAAAACTGTATCAAAATGTGTACAGTATTATAGATGTATGTATGTACGTTGCGCAGGCGCAGGCGGCATGGGCGGCGGCATGCGCGGCGTGGCGGGCGGCTTGGCGGGGCCCTCGCAGCAGTCGCCGCACGCGCAGGTAATCCATACTAATATTATAAATGGGAAAGTTTGTCCGGCTTTCACGTCGCAACGAAGCTATTATATGGTATGGTTTTTGCGTGTGGAGATAGTGAGGAGGGTGGAGAGTGACGTTGGCTACTTTTTACCGCGGTAAAACATCCCCATGGAAAGATATCGATGTTTTGTTATTTGCTAGATATTTAGTTCCGGATGTTGTTAATAGATGGCGTTAGTAAAATTCATTTGCAAGTTGTGAATTTCGCTAACAAATTATACACTATACAAATGTGTCATGATAAACAACTCATTGTTAATTACCTTTGATCACGCGGGCGGAGCCGCGGGTAAAAGCTAGTCCAGTTATATTTATGTCTTTAAACGCGAATACCGAACGTCTGATACAGGCTGTTTTGTAAATGTTCACTTTAAATTTTAACTTTGAAATAATTCAGCGCAGGTGGGATTCAACCCACGATCTTCCCATAGGTACTAGAAGTGATTTACGTACTAACCAAAGTACCTGTGATTTCTGACCTCAATCACATATTATTATGTAGTATTAATATCGTATGTTTTATTCCCTTGTTTGTTTGTTGTCCCATATTTCTATTCTATTATATGTATTTATTTATTCTATTCTATTCTAATGCATAGTGGTCAGACATTTAGAATTACTGATTGTACAAGTACCTCAAAGGATAAATGTTATGAACCAAACAGCCTGTATATTTCAAATAATATTTTATTGTATTATTGTTATACGTATCATAATCAATATAAAATTTGCTTTCAGAGCATGATGATGGGTGGCGGCATGGGCGGCCAAAGCCAAGTGCCCCAGGTGGGGCAGGGCCAGCTCTCGGGGCAGGTCGGCCAGGTCGGGGGCAAGGGCGGCCGGCAGGTCAACCAGCTGGACGGGCTGGAGGCTGCGCGGCAGCAGAACCTGGAGAACATCCAGCACCTGCAGCAGACCCTGGAGGCGGCCCAGCAGCAAGAAGCGCAGTTCAAGTCGCAGATGGACATCATGTCGCACCTGCACGCCGCGCAGCAGCAGGAGCAGCACTACAAGCAGCTCGAGGTTAGTGCTGGGGGCAGCAGCGGCAGCAGGCCCTGGAGGGGTTTTTTTTTTTATGGATACAGGATAGCAAACGAGCTTGCAGCACCACCCATCCGCTGCCGCCCATGACAACTGTGACTGACTTTGAACAACACTCAATTAGGGACTGGGATGGTTAGTCCAATTAGTTGAGAAAGTTAATTAGAACATTAGTTGGTCAGTTCGTTAGTAGGTATGAGGACTGGGGACTGTTAGTGATAGTTAGTCCTGTTAGTTGGTGTTAGTAATAGTCCAGTTAGTACTTGTTAGTAGGAGTCTCGTTCTAAGTCAGTCACAGATGTGTTGCTACCCTTGAGGACTAAGATGGTCGCCTCTAAAGAAGTGTAACCGGGTAGCCATCTATCGACAACCCTTTGTCCCACTGCTGGGCACGGGTCTCCCCCACAGACATTGCGGAGAGGTCTAGAGCATACTCCACCGCGCTGCTCCAATGCGGATTGGTGGAGGGGTTAGTGGGCAACTAAGTGTCGAATGTTCTCAAGCCACCCGAGGGTCTTCGACAAGGCTTAGCGACAGTTTCCAGCATTGAATATAACCGGGACCGACGGCTTTACGTGCCCTCCGAAGCGCCGGTAGCGTCCATGAAATTTTGCCACCAGCGTCCATGAAATTTTTCCACACCCATCCACAAACCGACCGCGTCCGTCGTTGCTTAACTCTTTCGATCACATTGAGTCGACGCGAGCCAAGGCATATGAATCCGCACTTGGCCAGCGTGGTGGACTAAGGCCTGATCCCTTCCATCCTGAGAGGAGACCCGTGCCCAACAGTGGGATAAAGAAAGGGTTGTGATGACGATGATGATACACGCAGGGTAGCCGTAGCAGTATTCTGGTCCCGAGCTTCAGGGACCTACAAACTCTCGTATAACCAACTAGTGGACGCCCGCAGCTTCGCTCGCGTAGAATTAGACCCATTAACGACGTCTACCCGTCTAACGACATCAAAAACGGCAAAGTTTCATACTAACTTTGCACCCCCGTTTTACCCCCTTAGGGGGTGAATTTTCAAAAATCCTTTCTTAGTGCTCCCCTACGTTATAAAAGGAACCCCTGTGCAAAATTTCAAGTTTCTAGCCCTTATAGTTTAGGCCCTGCATTGATATGTCAGTCAGTCAGTCAGTCAGTCAGTCAGTCACCTTCTCCTTTTATATATATAGAAATACTAACTTTGGTTTAAACGGTATCGCAGGAGCAGCGTAAGCACCAGCTGCAGCAGCAACTGCAGCAGCTGCGCGGCGCGGGCGGCGTGGGCGTGGGCGTGGGCGGCGCGGGCGCGCGGCTCATGCGCCCCATGATGCCCACGCCCAGCAACCCCGGCTTGCGGCATCTGCTGCAGCAGGTATGTGGCGAAATGTACCTACATGTACACTCTCGCAAATTAATTCGATGCAAATATCAAAACATGTCCGATTCCATAAATACGAGTACATCTAATGCTGCATCTATTCGGACGGTAAATATAATACTTTTTTATTGATCTCATACGTATGTAGAAGATACACGTTCTCATAATTGATGAAAGTAAGAGAAAAAAAATTGAACTCAAGTTGTAGATAGGTCATGAGTAAGAAATTGAGTCGGAGTTTGGTGTAATACTTCATTCTTAATTAATACTAGTGGACGCTCGCAGCTCCGCTCGCGTGGAATTAGACATAACAATAGTTTCGTTCACACCTAGTAATATTATATACAGTCAAACCTGGGTAAGTGAGAACTGGATAAGTGAGAAAACTCTATAAGTGAGAGTAATAGCCAGAACCCGTCATTTTAAGCTCCCAAAACCTCTATTAGCGAGAAACAGAAACCTCTGTAAGAGAGTCGTTTTTCCCTCATGGACCTCTGTATGTGAGACTGCTACTTATCTATACCTCTATAAGCGACAGTCGAGCTTTATTTATTTTATTATTTAGGAGGAACTATAGCTACAATAAAAATACATACATACATAAAAGATACACACATACAGTAACAAATGACAAAACAAATTACAAATTTAACATCTGCTATTTTATGACTCATTCTTAACTTTCGTTGAACTTCCTACCATTTTTTTAAGTGTAAAATATAAGTTTTAAATAAAATAAAATTATATTGTTATTGCTGCGTACCTCTTTTAGAGAGAAACGCTACCCATGTACCTGCATTAGCGAGAAACTCGGGTTAGTGAGAAACCTCTATAAGGGAGAATGAGATTGTGCTCCCTTGAACCCTCGCTTACCCAGGTTTGACTGTACTCCATGTCGCTCAGTGAAGATGCAGCTTTTTAACTGTGAAAGAATTTTTGAAATCGGTCCAGTAGTTCTTGTGTGAAAACATTACAAACACATCTTTCCTCTTTATAATATTAGTATAGATAAAGTACTATAGGAATTTTACTATAGGACATTAATTGACGTACGTAACGAATTCCGTACGTACGGTTTGAATGCAAACCCGTGCGTTCGGAGAAAACATTCGGAAAAACCTAATGGCGTCATGCGGAACGCCGCGCTCGCATATTATGACGGGCCCGTTGGCGCAATCGGTAGTGACCCTGCCTGTTGCGCCAGGGGTCGTGGGTTCGAATCCCACTCAGGACAAATATTCGTGTGACGAACACTTGTGTTTGTTCTGTGTCTGGATGTTAGTATTATCTATTTAAGTATGTATTACAGTACTCCCAAATTAATAATGCGCATAGAAATCTTCGTTACTGTTCGGCAAAGGTCGTATTCCCCGAGCGTCGGAAGACGATATGTGTATAGAGTGGTTAAGTGCATTTTCTTAAAAATGGTTTTCAAACACAGGTTTACATTAAAATCTAATCATTATAATCTCAGTTCAAAAGTATTTACAGCACTGATCATTCCAGAATAATATTAAAATTACAAATAATTAATCAGAATCAAGGAGGATCTCTATTCCTGACATCCTAGATTCATCAGAACTTTCATTATGCTCTTGTTCATTTACACTTTCCCCACTGCTATCACCCGTGTAAATAATCATTTCATCGGAAAAACTATCGATTCTTGGGTCAAATTTTCTATATTCATCTTCGCATTTAACAGCGTGATCACAAACTTTTTTCCATTCTTCTGATCCTATATTATTGATTTTTTCTAATATAGCATCTTTAACTGACTTGACAGTCATTGCAATATTTTTTTTGGCTACGTGATGCTTTATTTGGGACCAAATATTTTCAATGGGGTTAAAATCGGGATGATATGGTGGCAATCGTATAATTTTATGCCCATGTTCCTCCATTATACGGTCTATGGCGAATTCTGTATATTTTTCTTTATGACTTTTAATAATTTCATACAAATCGGTTTTCAGTTTCTTTGGGTCATGCGGAATGTTGTGTTGTTGTAACCAAGCTATCATTTGTGCTTTAGGTGTGTTTGAGTTTGGTGGTTTCACAGACAGCTTATTATGATATGGGGCGTTGTCAATTACCAACACACTATTAGGAGGCAAGTTGGGAATCAATTGATTGCGTAGCCAAGTTTGATAACGTTCCGCGTTTATTTCTTTATGATAGTCACCTTCTGAGTCGACACATTTATGTAACATTAACGCTGAAGTAACAAAACGATTCGGTGGTTTTATTTATTTCCATCGCCAACAGTTAGTATGTTATTTTACAAAATAAACTATTTCAATTTGAGTAAGATAATTAAAGTTGAAATTAAATTCACCTTTGAAAACAAAACCAAGAAGGGTGTGTAATAGCAGCTCTTTAAAATTCACCAGTATATAAAGACGACTGACGGACCTTTGACTGACCGGCGACAGCCGCCGACCAACCGAATTGTTTTCAATTTTTTCACATGATTTGACATATGACTTTGACTCCTGTTTCTTTTGAAACAAGGTGCAAAATGCAAGTGCATTGTTGAGGGCTTTCTCCGATTCAATGATTCGGGTGTTTCCGGGAATACGACAATTAGCGATGATTTGCATGCGCATTATTAATTTGGGAGTACTGTAAATATCTATGTATGTATGTCCAAGATATTTATTATTATTATTCATCTTATTTGGGCGCCGGCCCAAATGGCAAACGTTTGAAAAATTCGATTCAATATAGTTATGCGCGCCGTTTAAAAATTTTTGGCGGTGGCGGCGTGACCTTGTTAAGGCCAGGCTAAGTTTACAAATATCTATTTTTTTTTTAAATGTATTTCATTTTCTCGGTTTAAATTCAGTGTATCTTCTACATTAGTTATCATTTAACCTTATAACAAATTTTAATGTAGTTTTAGGGTTATATACGACCGACTTCTTAACTTGATTTGATTGACTTATTAATGTTTAAAATACAAAGTATAAGGAAGTTGATGTCGACTTTCTCTACCTATTAATGATAGGTAAAAACAACAAAATCAGGTGTTAAAAAGTCAGTCGTGTGAAGGAACCTTTAATGTAAATAATTTGTTTATTACTTTGCAACTTCACTGTTCTCTTTCTGTACGCTGTCCGCTTCCCTCTCATATACGGTTAACGAAAATTGGCATGTTCACAGTAATTACACTAGAGAAATTTAAATTCTACAAGTTATAAAAACTTCAGATTACTTGTATCAGCTATTGACTTATAGCTTAGACTTAATTGATTTACCACCAAACGTAGATAGATGATCGCTTGAAAAGTGAACCGGTAAAGGAGTGCTTAGTCGCGACTCGAGCACTCCTTTTCCATAGTGCTGATTGGCCGTCAACACGTAAGCATGCCAGTGCGCGTTCAAAACTTGTTCAAACAATAGGCGAAAAAAGGATGGGATGTCATATTTTCCGTGTTTAAACACAATTACATATCTTATTATCCATTAAAATATAGCAAATTACACATAGACCCATCATTTTTTATTATTAAAAGCTTTTATTTAACTTCACTCGTATGTACGAGTATGTATGTCCTGGAATCTTGCAATCAATATTTCACCCACTTCCACTGAAACTATCGAGCTGAAATTTGGCACACATATTTGGTTCCGATGACAATGCACGAAAATAAAAAAAAAAGTTATAAAAGCCTTTTTTTTTTAAATTTTTTTTAAATAATTTTAATAAAAGACATTGTGTGTGTCAGTACACTGCAGTCGTCCCGCTCACACGCGAGTCGTATCGCTGTCGTTGTCTCATTCATGCGTGAAAATGAAAAAAAATATTGCACACAAAAAGCGAGCTCGCGCAGCGATAGACGTCCCCATAGACGTCCCAATACTGGGCACGGGTCTCCCCCACAGATACAGCTGCGGGAGGTCTAGACCATACTCCACCACGCTGCTCCAATGCGGATTGGTGGAGGGGGCCAACCCAGTGTCTAATGTTCAAAAATTTCATGGATGCTATCGTGCTTCTGAGGGCACGTAAAGCCTTCGGTCCCGGTTGTTTTCAATGGTGGAAACAGTCGCTAAGCCTTGTCGAAGACCTTCGCGTGGCTTGAGAACATTTGAGCTCTATTTGCATTAAAAAACTTGATTTTTTTTTGCTATGACTATGAAAAATGACCTTAATTAAATACATATTTGGTCTGCGGCTAGTTATGAAAGTGCTATATCTACGGTGGTGATAAATCAATGACTTTAACTAACAGACGTGTTTTAAAAACCATCAAGCTATTTCAAGCGTTTATTTATAAATATAATGATACATATATATTAATTATAATTTATAATACCAAATATATGGTACAAAAAGCGATCGCAATGCATTCTCTACCAGTCATCCTTAAGGCCAACCATATTGGCGTTTATTTACATACGACACACAAACGTCGTATTTGAATGTCTTGTACGTGCCAAGTTTCGTTAATCCCATTGTACTACCTTACCTTGAGCATGGGTAGTGACTAAGCCTAGTCCACTGTCTTTTTAGCAACAGCAGGCGCCGCGAGGGCCACGGCCGCATATGTGATGGCCTTTAGCGGCCCCTAGCGGCCCCCTAGAGGCCCCCTAGCAGCTTCTCATCTCATCGCCCCCACCTATCACCGTTCACCTCCCACGCACGCATAAGTAATGCTTCACTCACTTTCTGTACATAATGTTTCAATAACACGCTTTTCGTTTAGTCATTGATATAATATCAAGTTAATAAAAGCTAGATATGTTTACCCTCATAATAATATGAATTATATACATAATATATAGGTAACATATTTACAACTAGCTTTTATTAGCTTAACTTAAAACGATAAAAATTTTGTGTTACGATTCGCAAAATTTTCGTTCTATTGAAATTGACAACTCATTTTCCGTCGCCATGTGAATCAAACAGTATAAAAGGAACCGAAAGCAATAGAAATTAAGCGACTCACAACTGAAATTACACTCGTTTGGCCTCAGCCTATGAACACGTGATGTACTGACGTAAAAATAAGCAAAGGGTGCACAAATTTGATAATATTTGGTGCGCTACCTTCAGAGCGCATATAACGTAATATGTATATCTTTTTTACACCTAACATTTCAACATAATTGATAGGATTTTTATCAAATTACGATGGAATCGTACATTTTTGTAGCATAAGATTAAAATTTAAAATTAATTGTGTTGCAATTCATTTGTAAAATAGCGCCACGAATTATAAAGCTACACTTTTGCGGCCTCGTACATAATATCTCGACATATAAGAAGTTTTCAACCTTTAGAAGTATTCAACCTGTTAGATAGATATATGTATATGTTTTAATTATACTTAGTTTTACGTCGTACATACAAATGTTTTTCACACCTGTATTGGCATACGTACCAGCCTTTTCTCCATATGTACAAAACTGTCTGTCAGTCAAATGTATGTACTGCTGTTAGTGTGTAATTAAATAAAATAAATAAATAAATATAAAACCTTTCAAGTTTGTATATTAGGTATTATTTATTTATTTTATTTATTTATTTAACTTTATTGACACCTCTAAAGAGATATACAATGGGCGGACTTAATGCCATAAGGCATTTTCTACCAGTCAAACCCTGGTTGAGTGGGGAAAAGTTGCGGTTGGTGGAAAAAGAAGAAAAATAAAACTTAATTAAAACGAAAACATATTACAAATAATTAAATTGCATACATACATAAAATATATATATACAGGGTTATTGGTAATTCGACGTATTCCCGTTAGGAGGTGATAGGGGTGACTATTTGTGATAATTTTAACCCCCATATGCATTATGCAAAAGTAAACCATTTTCGAGTTATCAAGCTTTTCAGCTTTTTTCAAAATAGGTCAGAAATGCAACATCAAAAATTTATTAAAAAAAAATTACCAATAACCCTGTATATATATATACATAAATACAATACGTATAAGTACATAAATAGTAATATTATATTGTTTACGTATGCACAGCAACCGCAGTACCGGCCGGGCGGCGGCGCGGTGCGGCCGACGGCGCAGCCGCAGCAGTTCGACGACGTGTCCAATTATAACGACTTCCTCTAGGACTTGATGCTCGAGGGGTTCGAGCTTTAGACCCCTCGCTTGCACCGGCCGTAGACCCCACGCGCCCGTAGACCCCACGCGCCCGTAGACCCCACGCGCCCGTAGACCCCACTGTGCAGTGATAGTGTCAGTGTTTATTCTAATGTTGTCCTGCTGGCAGTGTCATAAGAGTGTTGGACTACGTTTAGGGTTCGTGAATTTCTAAAGGTCGTGTGTGTCTGTTATGTAAAATTGTTTCCGGGAAAGTTTTTTCAAAAGGAAATGTATATTGGGTTTTTATCCTACTGGCCACAAAACAATGTGTGTGCATGTTTTAGGATTCGTGAATATTGACATTGATATACAGGGTGTACCACGGCCGTGCCTCACGGAGGGAAGTATGTTAAATGTTCTATATATAGTTTTACTGAATGAATCAAATGAAATTTTTTATAAGTAAAACGTCCTATATCCATTTGGCATATTTTCCGTGGGACACCTGTATATGTGATATTAATTGCTTCACGAAGAATTCGTTTCTAATGGAACTGTGTAAAAATGTATTAATGGCGTATAAATTGCATATTTGAGATTTTGAATATCAATAAATATTTAAATTGTTTGTACTATCGAAATCAGGACTGTATATAATTTAGTTAATCTTACGAATAAGTGACTACTTGTACAAAATATTGTGTATGCAACAAAATCAAGAGATGAGAATTAGATTGTGCAGTTTAATTATATTGTTAGATAATATTATTTTAGTATGTAAGAAATAAAAAACAATAAAATAATTGTTTAACATATCACAATTTTTTTAATTCAATACATACCCTTACTGCCAATTTGTTTCCCTAATCGTTAATCTCGGCATGTGATTACTCCTTACCCAGACAAGGTTATAGCCATTATGGACTGCCCTATTCCAAAGCTAGCATTTATAGTTATTACAGACGCTTTATTCCTGACTTTGCCCGAATTATTAAACCACCACCACGAACTGTCTTAAAAAAATGGGTAAAACAAACTTTCAGTCTCCGCAGGACTTAATTTGATAGCACGTTTTTATAGTTCTAGAGCACAGCACAGTAACATTCAACAGAACTGATGCTTCAGTGGAGTCACGTGTGCCGCGTGAAGGCCGCGGCACCGCGGACACACCGTGTGCTTTGGTAGATAATAACCAAATTAATGCGATCCACTTAAATCTATTGATGGATCTTTTTGCACTCTAATGTCCACTTTATTCCTATTGATGTTAAACGATACGTAACGTAACGTAACAGTTGGCAAAATGCGTGACAGTTCATATATTTTGTGACGTCATCACAGTTGGAAACTAGAGATACATAAGTAGTTGGACAACCTTGTAACTTTCGCGCCACCTCCCGGACCACGGATGAGTTAAATAACTTTCTGACGCCTTTTTTTGACTTATCCTTGGCGTAGGTATGTACTAAGCACCCTTCGATTAGGTGGACTGATGACTTAAAGAACACTACGGGAAGCCGTGGGGACCAATAGTAGGCTGGATATAGTTGCTAATGGAAGCCTATCCAGGAGTGTCACTGATGGATGGATTTCTACCATTAAGAATGGATAGGTAGACTACAAGCTACGTAACAACCGAGTGCCATAAGATTCAGATTCATTTATTTTTCATTATATGGTATATACAAAAATACCATATAATGAAAAATAAACGCTTAATGAACGTCATAACATTTTTTATCTACTGCCAAACGTACATACATAATATTTTCATAAATATATTGGCATGGAACAGTCAAAATATTTATAGACTTGAACTAAGCAATTTTTAACCACGCCCAACAATGGTTGCATGGCTGGTAAGGAATAAAGGATAGAAAAATAAAACACCACGTTACATTTCAGCAATGTATTAAGAAGCAGGTCGGTAAGTACATTTCATATCGCGCAATCATCTAATGACGAAACATCAAAATATTGCAATCGAATAACGTTATAATCTTATTCAGTACAAGCTACATATTAAAATGGGAATGTATATTCTAAGTAAGCAACATTTTCAAACCGCAAACAAATTAAATACATTTTGGCAGTTGGTACGTGACAAATGTTATGAATGTTAGTAAGTATGGCAGTTTTCACCTGAGAGATACATTTTGACAGGCCATGGGAAAGCAAATTTTGAGTTCCAGTACTTGTTACATCACGGTAACAAGTCACTTATTTCATATGTTTGTGATCTTTGTTATAAGTCCCATTTTTCCAAGTTTTCTTCCAGGTGTAAACACAGCCTAATAGGAGACATGTAACGCTCGTAGTCGACATTTTCAATGATTGGTTGTCTGAAGTATATTTTCGATTAATTCTTTATCTTGAAATTAAAATTTCAGACCTTTAAGACAAATTTATTTTTCTTAAACCGATTTAAAAACACGGAAAATTAACGAGAAAAAACATGGAGCGTAACGCTAATTTATAAAAAAAATTTAATTAATGGAAATATAAAAAAAAATTAATTAATAAAAATATAAAAAAAATTAATATGAAAATTAAATTAAAAAGTTATTTAAGATGCCTAAAATTTCATTTTCAAGACATGACACATACATTTGTTATAAATATTTTACTTAGACCAGCCATGCCTCTATGTGCTAAGGAAAAAATAAAAAGGAAATAATCACACTTTAAATATCAATATTCAATATCTGTTGATTAATATAAGAAAAATTGCATAAAATATAGGTATTTTTAAAGATATATTATATACGAGCAAACTACGACTACGTACGTAGTAATCTACTTTAAACATTTCAAGATATTTTAAACTACATAGAAAATTTATAAATTTTGGTACAAATGATCCTTAAATGGGTCCAATGATCAAATATTTGATGAAAATATTTCTTGAAAATCCTACGTTTCAAGGTTACAATTTCAAATAAGCAGTGGAAAGAGTTATTTGTATGGATTCAATGGTAGCAATAGAATGAAGTTGACCTTTTTTACGAAGATAGCAAACGAGCATGCGACAACATTGAACAAGAATTTAAAGAGGACTGGAAATAGTAGTCAGTACCTTAATTACGTACTTTTTAAAACGCGCCGTAAAGTTGCAATTTAGTTATTGTAGCAACCAGTAACATGACAACACGCCTATATTTCAACGAATGGGTAGGCAGATATGTAAATTTTCCCCTCTATCACCAGTTATGTTTAGACCCATGTAATAGGTAGGATGTTTCATGAATACTCGTATAGTTAATGCTTCATAAACCATGTTTTTAATTTTGGCGTCAGATCAAATTTTATTGCCACTTCACCAATCACTACCACGAATTAACTCTTTCAACGATTTCTATATTAAATGACAATGGAGAATTTTTTATTTCCGATTATTGAACGATACATGAATATTATGCTTGTAGTATTATTGCTTTACGGATTATAGCGATGCCAAATAGAAGTGACTTGTTTACTGTAAATATGTAGCACACAAACATATCAGATGATCGAGATATGTACATGATGTAGAAATGCTACCTGCCAGTATCTATAGTGTAAAACAAATTTATATTTATATCACTCACTAGTTTTACAAAATCAATTACTTTAAATTTTATTCTAAACCAGTTTCTTTGAATAATTTCACCGTCAGTGTCACGGACCGCAGTAGCTATGCCGTTAAAGCATATTAATGCAGGTCGTGGGTTCGAATCCTGTGAGCGGTGAATTTTTTTAAAGTAAACAAAACAATTGCGTATTTGTAACAAGTGTTCGCATCATACAGAAATACATTAGCCAACCGAAAGCAATAATACAACATGAAGCATCCGTATACTGTGGGGTACACACGTGCATATTGGGAGGAGTGCCAGGGGTACCTAGCGGGCGCGTTGGGGGAGCTGGGGGTACGTGGGGGGTCATTTGAGTGCGCACTCGATAAAGGCAAAATCTATATATATAAAAGGAGAAGGTGACTGACTGACTGACTGACTGACTGACTGACTGACTGACATATCAACGCAGGGCCTAAACTATAAGGGTTAGAAACTTGAAATTTTGCACAGGGGTTCCTTTTATAACGTAGGGGAGCACTTAGAAAGGATTTTTGAAAATTCACCCCCTAGGGGGGTAAAACGGGGGTGCAAAGTTAGTATGAAACTTTGCCGTTTTTGAAGTTAGTGAATGTCTAATTCCACGCGAGCGAAGCTGCGGGCGTCCATTAGTATATTATAAGGAGCTGAGAGCAGCGCCCAAACAAAGATCGAAATTAATTAACTAGTACAGGTATTCATACGTGCGTAAGCCTGGGGTGTGTTGAGGTAATTTGAACACACCCAACGCCTAAACAGAATGTCTCCAACATTTAATATATCTGGGTAAAGTAGGCTTGGGTGGAAAGCAACGGTTTGTCGTATGCTTGAATTTGAAGGGGACGCTGGGGTGTCTCGCGCACACGAACACAAATCGAAGAACGGTTCTATTTCACGCTTCAAGTCCACGCATGCTTGGGTGTATAGGGGTACGTTGAGCGCGCACTCGACGACCTCGTCTAACGTATCCGGGGGATCAAAGCTTGTAGGTCACGGGGGAAGCAGGGGTGGCATGTACTCGAAGGGGATGGAGGGGTGTCACTTGAGCGCGCACTCGACGAACACGGGCGCGACGGGGGACAGCGGGGAGACGTCGGACAGCGCCGAGTCGGAGTCGGGCGAGGGCGGCGCCGAGAGGGCGAAGGCCGGGGACGGCGGGGGGGAGGCCGGGGACTCCGCCTCCCAGCGCGGCTGGCCCGCCGGCCACAGCTGCTGCAGCGTGTTCCTGAAACAAGAAAATTTAATTTTGATTTCATTTATTTATTTATTTAATACAACAATAACTTATTTATGCAGTGAACATTAAGATGTCACCCCAAAATCGTTTATCTACCAAACTGTACAATCTTTCGGCCGAATAAAAGACTTGGACCAACAACCTATCCATATACTATATACTAATATTATAAATGTGAAAGTGTGTTTGTTTGTTTGTCCGGCTTTCACGTCGCAACGAAGCTATTATATGGTATGGTTTTTGTGTGTGGAGATAGTGAGGAGGGTGGAGAGTGACGTAGGCTACTTTTTACCGCGGTAAAACATCCCCATGGGAAGATATCGATGTTTTGTTATTTGCTAGATATTTAGTTCCGGATGTTGTTAACAGATGGCATAATTCCCTTTTCCCACGCGGGCGGAGCCGCGGGAAAAGCTAGTTGAAAATAAAGTTAAAAGATTGGCTACAAGGTGTAACGTTGCACGAATATAATATTGTTTAAAAACAATACGGAACATCAACGCATGAATATCCCGAACGCACTCCGTTTGTGGCAAAAATATTTTAATTAGGTAAAGGATTTTTTAGGTTCTTAAGAATAAGATATGTAATAATGGTAATTATGTAATATATTTGATTATGTGTATGTTTATACATACATATTTATATTATAAAAGCAGTCGTTTTTTTATTTTATAAACCTCATATTCTTACCATCGCCAAGGGTTGACTGGTAGAGAATGCCGTTTGGCATTATTCATTTCATTTATTCATTTATTCGACAGTTTAAAAATACAGTAAACATTACAGATTTATTAAAATAAATCGAAGCATATGCTGAGTGGTGGCCTTTTCACACAACTGCGGCACAGAACATAATTAATAAGTACTATGTTAGTTATAAGAAACTATTCAACTGTTTATTTTGTTTACCTTGTTTATTGTTAATTTGTCGTTGTTTTTTTTTTATTTTTTTTTAATTTTTAATATGCTTATTTAGCTTTTATTTTGTGTTTGTTTATTTTTTTTTCTTTTAATTCTGTATGTATGTGTCCATGTGTGTGTGAATAAAGATTTCTTTCTTTCTTCTTACTTTCTTCTTGATTGTTACTCTAAATCGTTTACCTACAAAACTGAACGTATCTGTTGGGGTTCCGCAAGGCTCTATCTTAGGTCCGTTTTTATTTTTAGTGTACATAAATGATCTACCCGTTACGGTGGAAAATTTAACGCCATTGTAAGCACATAACGTAGCGTCCATAGCCCAATGGCTCGCTTCGATTCAATGTGATCGAAAGTGTTAAGCAACGACGGGCGCGGTCGGTTTGTGGATGGGTGACCGCTAGTGGCAAAAATTTCATGGACGCTACCGTGCTTCGGAGGGCACGTAAAGCCGTCGGTCCCGGTTGTTTTCAATGCTGGAAACAGTCGTTAAGCCTTGTCGAAGACCTTCGGGTGGCTTGAGAACATTCGACACTGGGTTGGCCACTAACCCCTCCACCAATCCGCATTGGAGCAGCGTGGTGGAGTATGCTCTAGACCTCCCGCAGAAGTGTCTGTGGGAGTGACCCGTGCCCAGCAGTGGGACGTCTATGGGTCGCAGCGAAGCACATACCACAGATGCTTGTCGACGACGGCCCGCACGCTGGGCGTGGGGAAGCCGTTGAACGCGGACGCCACGGGCAGGGTGTAGTCATTTCATTTATTCGTCAGTTTAAAAATACAGTAAACATTACAGATTGTCACTCTAAATCGTTTACCTACTAAACTGAACGTATCTGGTGGGGTTCCGCAAGGCTCTATCTTAGGTCCGTTTTTATTTATATTGTACATAAACGATCTACGCCATTGTTGTAAGCACATACCACAGATGCTTGTCGACGACGGCCCGCACCGTGGGCGTGGGGAAGCCGTTGAACGCGGAGGCCACGGGCAGGGTGTAGGCGCCCATGTCGCGGAACACCAGCCACGAGCCGACCGCCAGCGCGGGCAGCCGCGCCGCGGGCAGCACGCAGTCGAGGCCGTCGCACGACGGGCCCCACACCGAGCACGGCTCGGGGCGGGAGTTCTCCGCCTGGCGACAAGGCACATGGGATTAGCTAGAGGTTAGCACACAGATATCTATATATATAAAAGGAGAATGTGACTGACTGACTGACTGACATATCAACGCAGGGCCTAAACTATAAGGGTTAGAAACTTGAAAATTTGCACAGGGGTTCCTTTTATAACGTAGGGGAGCACTAAGAAAGGATTTTTGAAAATTCACCCCCTAAGGGGGTAAAACGGGGGTGCAAATTTAGTATGAAACTTTGCCGTTTTTGAAGTCAAGTGGGCAACCCGAACGCGGGCAGACGTCGTTGATGGGTCTAATTCTACGCGAGCGAAGCTGCGGGCGTCCACTAGTTACAAATAGAAATAGAATAGAAAAAATATTATTTGCCAAATTACGTAAAATAACAATAAAAAAATAATTAAATGGACCTTAAAAAAGAATATCTAAATAGTACAAATTTGACAAAAAGGGACCGTGATCAGCATTAGTCGTAAGCACACAGATTTAATAGGTGGTAGAGCCTATAGGGAACCAAATAGGTTTTATATGAAACCTAACTGGATCCATATAGAGTTCGCCCGGGGCAGTACCACCGCCCGCCACGGTACCTAGTACCATTTCTGCCGTGTAGTAATTGTTTTTAAAGCAATTATGGTCCGGTTGGTACGTATACGTATTACGTAAGTATTATTTTGATACAAACAATGCGTTTCATCGTGCTTTTTTTGTCAGCCCCGCCCAAGTCCCGCCTACTATGTGACGTCACACTGTAGCAATTAGTGAGGTGACGCGTTTTAGTTGTAATCAAATCTATCGATAACGTAACGTATCGTATCAAATATCGAAGCGCACTGACCGAATTTGCGATTTTATACTGCAAGATATCTCGCAAATTCGCAAACCCCGTTCCACAAGCGCCCGTGCCGTGGGCGTATGCCCAGTAAACCGTTCTATCGTTGTAGTCCACCTCGGTGAAATGGCCAGCAAAAGGTGGGCATTTATTCCTGGATGTAGTTCACTTAGGTGAAGTGGCCAAGGAAGGTGGTCTGCGGGAATTTATTCTTGCTCGTAGTTCACTTTGGTGAAGTGCAAATGGGACTTGGACTACAATCATTAACTCTTGCTGCTCATAAAATCATCAATCTATATTATAAAAATGAAACGCAAAATGTGTTGGTAAGCGCATAACTCAACAACGCCTGGACCAATTTGGCCAATTCTTTTTTTTAAATGTTCGTTGAAGTTCAAGGATGGTTTTTACGGCGAGAAAAATTTGAAAATTCATCCCCTAAGGGGGTAAAACGGGGGTGCAAAGTTAGTATGAAGCTTTGCCGTTTTTGAAGTTAGTGAATGTGTAACGCGAGCGAAGCTGCGGGCGTCCACTAGTCTTAATATATATATTTCTTGTGTACGTGTGTATGTCACTGAACTCCTCCTTAACGGCTGGATAGATGTTGATGAAATATTTTGTGTGTGTTCAAGGGGATTCGAGAATGGTTTAGATTCACAATTTGGTCCACCGGATGTGTTATTTAAACAATATCCAAATATTTTAAACGTCGTTCATTGACCTGAAGTCATTTACATGAAGTGTCGAGTCACTTTGACATTAATTTCATATGGCAGAACAACGTTTGCGGGGTCAGGTAGTCAATTAATAAATCAATAATTATTCAGTCCACCTTGGTGAATTGACCAATGAGATAATGATGGTGACGTGACCGACCTCCAGCGGCTGCGCCACGACGTGCTGGTGGTCGTACAGCACGCAGTTGAAGGAGCCGTACACGCCGTCGTTGATGAAGTACATCGTGTGCCGCTCGCCGCTCTCCGACACTGGCATCTGTACAAAACATTTGGATGTATGTTAATAACGTTTAAGGTTTCAATTTCAAATCAATTTATTTGCAGAATAAGGTTAAATTAGTTGTTACAAATGTAGGTCAAAAGTAGGCACGCTTATTCTTACCTATTTTAGGCATGCAAAATATTTAATTCTATAAACCTTGTCCGCTTTCATAGATGTGAATAAGGAAGTCCATATCCCAATGGCTCAGGTCGAATTAATGTGATCTTTTTTTTTTTTATGGATACAGGATAGCAAACGAGCTTGCAGCACCACCCATCCGCTGCCACCCATGACAACTGTGACTGACTTTAAACAAGACTCAATTAGGGACTGGGATGGTTAGTCCAATTAGTTAAAAGCAACGAGTTAAGCAACAACGGGCGCAGTCGGTTTATGGATGAGTGACCGCCAGTAGAAAAATGTCATTGACGCTACCGTGCTTCGGAGGGCACGTAAAGCCGGTAAAGTTCGGTCGGTTAAGCTTGTCGAAGACCTTCGGGTGGCTTAAGAACATTCGACACTGGGTTGGCCACCAACCCCTCCACCAATCCGCATTGGAGCAGCGTGGTGTTGTATGCTCTAGACCAGTGGTGGGCAAACTTTTTTAATGGCGGGCCACAAAGGTTTAGAAATTCTAGAGGGCCAGAATTTTGTGCATTTGTTGCATTTTGTGTTATGTTAATATAAAAACATTACAGCATTACAGACAAATGTTATGGCTTTTACCCTAAATACATAATAATTAATTCAACTTTTATTCGAAGGCTGTCTAATTAAAGTAATTATAAAATAATTGTAATCAAATAAAATAAATATAAGTATACAAGTGCTTCATATAAGTATCTCTAGGAAAAGCTACCTACCATAAATTAGTTATCTGTGGAATACTGTGCATTGTTTATCTGTTGCATGAAAAGGAATAAAATGTTCTGTTCGACTAAATGTCATATCACGGATGGTTTGATTTTCATAACCTATTACAAAAATTACAAAGTTATTAAACATTTTGGTGCCGAAACCCGGGAAAAGTTGTGAAATTTTATTTATTTATTTATTTATTTATTTAATCTTTATTGTACCTAAAAAAAAAAATTAGGGACAAAAGGCGGACTTAATGCTTAAAGCATTCTGTGCCAGTCAACCTTTGGGCAGTCATAAAACAGCGAAGGCGGTATTCAAATCAAGAAATAGGGAAAAAAATCATTAAAAACAAAATAATTTAAACCAAAAAGAAGAGAAAAAAACAAAAATCAATTACAACATAGATTATTACAAAAATAATAAGGATAACAAATGTATAATATAATATATATAAATATATATATATAATATAAAATAATATATAATATAAACAAATATATAATATAATACTGTGAATACATAAATAGAAGTAAATAAATATAATATAAGATATACCTACATGAAGAAACGAAGACAGGGAGACTCCTAACGCTCCAGACCAGAAGTTAAGTAGTGGATCCTCACATTTTTCTTAAAGGTGTACTTACTAGAGGACTGCCTCAAAGCAATAGGTAGGGCGTTCCAAAGTCGTACAGCTGCGACAGCAAAAGAGTAGTAAGTAAAGCCGGTACGATAACGAATTTGTGTTGAGAGAGCAAGGGTCTCAGAAGAACGAAGCTGTCTACTGTGAGTATCGCACCGGAACTGGAACTTACGTTTAAGATAATCTGGTGCTGAACAGTCATACAATAAAGTGAAAAGTGTAGAAAGTATTCTTGCTTGCCTGCGCTGACGGATAGGAAGGAGGTTAAGCTGAGAGCGGAAAGTAGAAATATGATCATATTTGCGAAGACAGAAGATAAACCGAATACAGTTGTTAACAAGTCGTTCGAGTTTGTTAAGAAGATCTTCATTAAGGTCCGGATAACACACATCAGCATAATCAATGATGGGAAGAATTAGAGTCTGTACCAGACTCAACTTAACTTTGACCGGTAAGAAGGTCCTTAGACGGTTCAAGGCATTTAGCTTTGAAATGACAGAACTGCTAATCATCTGTATTTGAACCGACCAGGAGAACGAAGCATCAACGTAAAGACCGAGGTTTTTGACCCAAGGTGAGTAAGGTATAGTAATATTGTTTAATATGACTGGCTTTAACGAGCACAAGTCAAGTTTATACAGCTGTCGTGAACTACCCAATATTATCGCCTGACATTTATTGGGATTCACACTTACACCAAATTGACAGGACCAAGTATGGATAGACCGCAAGTCTTGATTAATCTTATTAATTGCCGTATCAATTTCTAAGGCCTCCACCTGAGTATAAATTTGAAGATCGTCGGCGTACAGATGGTAAGAGCAGCTAAGTATGGAAGTAATAGAGTTAATATAAAGAGAAAACAAAAGTGGGGACAGGATCCCACCTTGAGGCACGCCCGACCCAAGTTGACACCAGTCTGATGTGTTAGGACCGTGACGAATAGCTTGTCTACGACTTCTAAGGTAAGTGGAAAACCAATTAAGGGAAGGAAGGGAGAAGTTATAGTGTTCGAGCAAGGCAAGGAGTATATCGTGATCGACCATGTTGAATGCGTTTGAGAAATCAATAAGCACAAGTAAAGTGACCTTTCTATTCTCCATGCCGTCCCTAATATCGTCAGTGACCTTAAGCAGAGCGGTGGTGGTGCTATGCCCAGGACGAAAACCCGATTGAAACTCAGAGATGAGGTTATTTTTAAAAATGAAGTCTGAGACTTGACGGTGAACAACTGATTCTAATAATTTTGATAAGAAAGGTAAGATAGAAATGGGTCTATAATTACTGAGTTGCATGGGTTTGGAAATTTTGGGTAAGGGGATAATAAAGGCATCACGCCATAAGGTAGGAAAGTTTCCAGACGACAGAGAAAAATTAAGAATGTGAGTAAATACTGAGATAACATGTTCAAACACAGTCATAACCATAGCACGACTTACCGCGTCGCAACCTACTGCTTTCGATTTGATAGCAAAGAATGTCTTACGGACATCACTTTCAGACACAAGAGCAAAAAAGAAAGGATCATGATTAAGTTTGGGCAAGGAATTTATAGAGGAAATGGTAAGAGACTTGACAGCAGGGGACAGAGCGGAAGTAGTAGAAAAGTAAACGTTAAAGTCATTGAGTGGAAAGCGGAGATCATCGTTAAGCGAAGACTGCTTACCGATACCAATAGAGTGGAGGAACTTCCAAATTTCAGCCGGCGAAGATTTCGTAACACTGTCATAGAAGAAACGGCGTTTAGCTGCTCTTACCATTTGGTTACATCGATTGCGAGCCATTTTATATAGATTCCAAGTCTCACTACATCTGTCTCGCTTAAACTTTCTAAAGGCCCTGTCACGACGCGTCATTGCCATACGAATCCCACGTGTGATCCATGGGGCTGGGGGCCGTTTTACTTTAACAGTTTTCACCGGTGCATGCACATCAAATAATTTCAGAATGCTATTGTTAAAAACTGACACTTTGTCATCAATTGTAGAAGCACAGAACACCGGAGAAAAGTCTATAGAGGATGCGTCCTTCAGGAGAGCATCCGAATTTATTTTAGCAAGACTACGCATTTTGATAAGCTTGGGTTTTTCTTTAACAGGCTTCAGTTTTAGCGCAAGGTAAATTAAATCGTGGTGCGAAAAACCAGGAGCACACAACTGACCATGATTGGCAACTAGATGAGGTGAGGAGGTGATAATAAGGTCCAACCAGGAATCAGGGAAATGAGTATTGTGATGAGTGGGGGAACAGGGTAATAAGGTTAAGTTAACAGATGCCAGGATGCTACGGAGTTTATTGCTATAAGGCGAAGTTTTGAGAAGGTCAGTATTGAAGTCACCCATGATTATGTGATGTGTGTAATCCGCACAGATCGTCTCTAAGACAGATTCCAGGCTGGAGAAGTAATTAGAGGAAGGAGGGCAGTATACCACACCGAGAACGATCTTGGAACGCCCCACCTGTAGTTCTAAAAATAAGTATTCAGCAGAGCCGGAGTAATCCGAGGGTGAAGCTGCAATAACTGTGTGAGAAATACCATTACGTAAGTAGATTGCAACTCCTCCTCCCCCCTTATTAACCCTATCATTCCTGATAAGTACATAACCGGGCAAGCAGTAGCAGTAACTTGAGAGAGCAGGTTTTAGCCAGGATTCCGAGACCAGTACAGCATGTACAGTTTGAGCAGAAGGCGTGAAGGTATCTAATAGATCAGAAAAGTGTGAGGGAATGCTCTGTGCATTCAGGTGACAAACGTTAAAAGTGTTAGGGGATAATTTAAGAGCATCGTTAAGTAAGTTTCCTAATGTTTCCGGATCATCAAAAGAATCATAACTTGTAGATGAATCACGTGCAGAGAAAAATGAGTCATCAGACATTATATAGGTACATAAAATGTAGGTTTAATTATATATAATGGTATAAATATATATGAATATTGTATATACTTTATACAAATAGGTAATAAGGGGAAGGATAGCAGATAGCAAAAAAATATATGATTTGTAATGTATATAGAAGTATGCACGCAAACACACGCTTGCTTAATAGGTGTATAATACTTCTGCCAATCCCGCCGGTTAACCACAGCATAGAATGTTACATAGATGAAGTCTTATGAAAGACTTCTATACAAAAAAAACAATTACAAAGTTTACAAAACATAACCCAGAACAGAAAGAGATAGATAAATTTGTTGGTAACACCAAAACAGTATAGATTCGACGGTAAAGGTACAAAACAAAATAATTATAGTGATAACCATGTACTTAAATGCACAACACAACACAAAACAATATAACAGTAGAAGCCCTATTGTTGAATAGAATTTAAATGCAAAATAATTATGTAGTGCATAAATTAATATTACTACAATGGGTGGATATTATATGTGATGGCCCTTACGAAGGTGTTGAGGGCACAGTTGCACTCTGCCTCGATGCACGTTCACACTATTATACATCAATGGTCAGTTTACAGATTAATAACAAGAAAGTTAAAAATAAATGAAAAGTACCCACATGTTGCGCATCAAGGCTAAAAGAGAAAAAAAATAACCATACCCTAACTAAAATTAAGTAAACAAGCTAAGTTAGTATCAAGTCAATAAGTTTAGGAGATGTTGTCAGCTTAAAGTTTATATAAACTAAAAGTAACTTGATATAGGTGAACCAACAATGAAAGAGAATTGAGTACAATACAGTTGCGTGCGTAATAGTTAGAAAATTACTTCCGTCGTGTGTTTCTCTTTCCTTTGGGAGGAACGTCGGGGTCGGGGGCTGCTGCTACTACTGCTACGGGCACCGGGGAGGGCGAGTGACTGCTTTGCCTGGCTTCAGCTGTACCCGGGGCAGCGGCTAGTTGACTAAGCTCCTCTTCAGAAGTTATACGAACGCGCCTTCCGTCCTCTGATCTGACTATAACGTTTCCATTCGACGTCCAGCAATTACGGACCCCCATAAGCCTGCGAGCAGCTAGTAAAAGTGATTGCCGCTGCCTGGTCAAGAATTCGGAGACAACAACTGTGGTACCTTTAAGAGCAGCTTTCTTCTTCCAGACTAAGGATCTGAGTGAGGGATCAGAGAACCGGATCAGAACTGGACGTTTTTTTCCTTCAATAGGGCTGCCTAATCGATAACATACTCGCAGTGCATTGGAATCAACATTTTGTAAACCCAGCTTAGCAGTGAAGAGCTTGACGAAGTAATCAGAAAGGTTGCCCTCAGTTTCCTCAGGGACTCCGTGAAACATGAGAAACTTTCTTCTGTGCCGCATTTCTATAACTTCTATAGAGCTGGTAGCTTCGGTTATCTGTTGCCTCAAAAGGCCCATTAAGGTGCAGACTTCAGTCTTGAAAAGCAGGAAGTCCTCCTGTAATCGGGCCACAGTGACAGGGCCTTGCGAAGACGATGGTTTCAGCTGGGATTCAAACTCCGACATTTTCTTCATGATGCTGGCTTCGATTGCAAGCTGTTTTTCCAGTATAGCATCAAAAGTGGCCATTTCAAAGTCACGGCGTTGTTATAGTGTTTACGTGTATAGTTGTGAATAGGTTAACCGGCGGGAAGCAGTGCTTTAATTATGGAATTGGAACATAAAACAGAGATTTAAATGCCACAAAGGATAAAATAGTGAGTATTAATAGCACTGTAACCACTAATATTGTATTTATATGAAGAAAAGATAATTTTAAAATAATTTTAGTTAAGAGCACTGTTGCTTCTTTCACTTCTACCGCCAAAAATTATAAGTATAAAGTAGTATCAAACAAATGTGAACTGCAGTGTTGTCAAAATAAACAGTAAAACTCGTTAAATTCAGTTGTGTCGTAGTGGCGTGATCTGGGCGGGGCCGGCCGGTGTCGTGTTCGTGTTAACCTTAACCTGTCCTGTCTCAGTGTTGTGAAGTCGTCTTAGTTATATTTAAAAATGGAAGAGTTAGTCGCATACCAGGAAGACAAGTTGGAAAGATTGAGTAAAGCTTATTCAAATTACAAAAAAAGTCCGAAAGAAAGGTTATCAAAGAATTACATAGAAACTAAATTGGAAAACATAGAGAAATCTTGGAAGGAATTTTGCGAGGTGCACAAGAAGATTGTAACAAGTGTAAAAAAAGAAAGCAAGCAAAAAATGGAGTATTTTACGCAAGATTTCTATGATAAATTTGAAACCTGCTATGAAGATTATAAAATACGTTTGAAGGAAGACTTGTCGGTCTATCTGGATTGTCCAAGTGCCATGCCATCAGTAAATCCAGGTAACGAGATTAAGTTACCCCGAATAGAGCTGCCTAAGTTTGCTGGGAACTATGGTGAGTGGCAAACCTTTTATGATATGTTTGTATCATTGATTCATACCAACTCCTCTATTAGTGCAGTCCAAAAACTACACTATTTGAAGAGCAATTTAACAGGAGAGGCTGAGAAGCTTCTAAAAAACTTGAGCACAACAGAAAATAATTACCAAGAGGCCTGGTCACAATTAACTCGTAGATATAATAATAAACGGTACAACACAAATGAAATCCTGAGAACATTATTTTCTCAAAAGCCATTATCAACTGAGTCTTCATATGCAATTAAGACACTTTTGGACACCACAGTTACTTGCTTAAAATCATTGGACACGTTCGGAATTGATACCAAGTCATGGGACTTGCTCACAATTTATTTGACTACCTCGAAGCTTGACCCTGAGTCGCGCCGGCAATGGGAAGTGCAGGTATGCGATACAGAGTCAGATAAACTGCCCACATGGGACCAAATGGTCAAATTTCTGGAAAACCGATTTCGAACACTAGAAATGATAGATGCATCTAAACCTAAGTCATCTTCTAATATTAATTCAATACGAAAGGTATCAAAATCATTCCACTCCGCCATTCGAGAAGAGAAAAAGAACAGAATTCATTGTGTGTTATGTTCAGGAGCACATATGTTATATCAGTGCAAACAATTTAATGCTCAGACCCCAGACGAGAGAGTGATGTATGTACAATCAAACAGGCTGTGCTTTAATTGTTTGGCTCCAACACACAATGTACGGAGCTGTCATCAATCCACTTGTTGCCATCGGTGTGGTCGAAGACATCACACTATTTTACATTTAGAGAGAGGCAATTCTAATGCAACACAGGTGGAAGCTAAGGATGACAACCATCTAAATAATTCAGAGGATCCTGAGAGAGAGAAAAAAGTCATATCCCATTTTACTAATTCGAGTAATAATGACCAAGTGCTCCTGGCCACAGCGTCGGTGCAGGTCAAATCAAAAAATGGAGATATACATTCATTCAGAGCTTTACTTGACCAAGGCTCACAAGCGTCGTTTATTACAGAAACAACTGTACAGTTTCTGGGAATCAAGAAAACACCTGTATCTGGCATTGTGTTTGGTGTAGGCGAATCGAAAACTAAAATAAAAAATATGGCTACATTCAACATCCAATCCTACCATGATACTGAGTTTTCTATAGAAGTGAACGCATTCATATTGAGTAGTTTGACATCAATTTTGCCAGAAAGAGAGATCCCCACATCCAAAGCATTGTGGCCAGACATGAATGCACTTCCGCTGGCCGATCCTCACTATGCCACACCTGGACGGATTCATATATTGCTGGGTGCAGAGGTGTATAGTGAGATACTACTTGGAGGAATTAAGAGATTCCCTGACTGGAAATTAATAGCACAGAACACGAGACTAGGATGGATAGTATCAGGACGAGTATCCAATCAATCATCAACTCAAGTTGTCAATCTTCATATTACATCTAAGATGTCACATGAGACTGAATTATTAAAGAAATTTTGGGAAATAGAGCAAGAACCAGAAAGCATACAGAGAAGGTTGACAAATGAGGAAAAAATGTGTGAGGAGTTTTATGAAAAGACAACAAGTCGAGATAATGATGGAAGATACATAGTTAAATTTCCATTTAAAGAAGAGGACCCCCAGTGCCTTTATGGGGAGTCACAAAAGATAGCACAAAGAAGATTCAATTTCTTAGAGAAGAAGTTAATGAGAGATCCCAAGTTATGTGCAAATTATGCAGAAGTGCTACAAGAATATGTAGACTTGAACCATATGAAGTTAATCACTGAGGAGCACGAGTTGAATAATCCACACGTGGTGTATCTTCCCCACCACGCGGTGATCCGAAATGATAAACAGACTACCCGACTGCGAATAGTCTGGGATGCATCATCGAAAGGACTTAACAATGTTTCATTAAATGATTGTTTAGGTATTGGGCCTAAACTACAACAAGACCTTCGACATATTTTAATGAGATGGCGGTGCCATCCCATTTGCCTGGTGGCCGATATTGTAAAAATGTACAGACAAATCTTGGTACACAATGAAGATACCAAATATCAAAGACTTTTGTGGCGTTCAAATCATCAAGATGCTATGCAACATTATGAACTATTGAGATTGAGTTTTGGAATGGCAAGTTCACCGTATCTAGCCGTTAAAACACTGCAGCAGCTAGCAAAGGATGAACAAATGAACTATCCAAAGGCTGCACTAATAACATTGAATGATTTTTACATGGATGACATGATGAGTGGGTGTCAGACTGAAGAAGAAGCCATTGAGTTGTATAAGGAAATAAATAATTTAATGAAAGCTGGAGGATTTGAGTTACAAAAGTGGTGTACTAATAGTCAAAAATTAAAAGAACATATAATTGAAGAAAGTCAAAGATTTGAGAAACACATACCAATAAAAGAGAGTGATACATTAAAAGTGTTAGGAATTTGTTGGAATAAAATTAGTGATTGTTTTGAATATACAATTCAGTTACCAGATGTCAGTGCTCCTATAACAAAAAGAAAGGTTCTGTCTGATATTGCACGTTTGTATGATCCAATGGGATGGATTGCTCCTGTTATCATTACTGCAAAAATCTTTATTCAAAAGCTCTGGAAGGCCAGATTAGAGTGGGACGATGAGCTGCCCTCCAACCTGTTAAATGAGTGGATCAATTATAAGAATAGTCTTATGCAAATTGAAAATATAGTAATTCCTCGATGGCTTAACTTAACAGAAAAGTGTGAGGTACAGTTACATGCGTTTTCAGACGCATCTTCAGCTGCATATGCAGGTGCAGTTTATATGAAAGTAATCCAACCTCATGGGAAAATATATGTAAATTTAATAACTGCAAAAACGAAAGTAGCGCCAATTGAGAAGGAGATATCCATACCAAGACTGGAACTTTGTGGTGCACTTCTAGCAACAAAGTTATTGAATGAGGTTGCAATAATAATGAAAGTTCCTAAACAAAACTTGTTTGCCTGGACGGACTCAACAGTGGTCTTAGCATGGCTTCGGGGATTACCAAATAGATGGACCACATTTGTGAGCAATAGAGTATCAGAAATTCTGAACATGATAGAATTCGATCAATGGGCCCATGTACCTACAAATGAGAATCCGGCTGATGCAGCCTCAAGGGGATTGTCCGTTAAGATGTTGACTGAGAATACTCTGTGGTGGAATGGTCCAGATTGGCTTCAAGCCCCTTACATATCTCGTAACATTCATAATTATAATACAAATGAGGAAGAAAAGCCTATCAAACGTATAGTTACTTCATCAATAGTGCAGAAAGAAACAGAATTCTTATGGCTTAGGTTTTCATCTCTACCAAGAATGCTTCGTGTATTATCTTACTGTAAAAGAGTTTTTAGTCACGAGAAACCAAATGATGTAATTGTGAAGCCTAACGAAATAAATAATACATTGAACATGTGTATTCGACAGTGCCAAGAATTCTATTTTGCTGAAGAATTGAAGCAGTTGAAATTGCAGCATAATTTATCAAATAAAAATCCGCTCCATACACTTCATCCCTTTCTTGATGAGAAAGGAATTTTAAGAGTTGGTGGACGAATTGAGAGAGCTCAAGTGGATTATGACCAGAAACATCCAATAATTATTCCTAGTAAAACTCATTTTACTAACTTGTTAATTACGGATGCGCACTTAAGGACATCACATGGAGGACCGCAGCTAATGCTAAATTACTTGAGAAGTAAATATTGGATTTTGAGAGCACGAGAGCAAGTGAAGAAATTTTATAGAAACTGCGTACCCTGTGTACGGCACTCTAAAAGTAAAAGTAGTCAATTAATGGGTCAATTACCTGAAGCTAGAGTGAAACCCAGTAGACCATTTAAATCTTCGGGTGTAGATTTCACTGGAGCCATCAAAATACGTTTCTCGCCTGGAAGAGGTTCGAAGTCATATAAGGGATACATATGCCTCTTCGTATGTATGGCAACTCGCGCTATTCATCTAGAAGCTGTATCAGACCTCACGGCGCAAGGTTTTATTAACGCATTTCGTCGATTTGTGTCACGAAGGGGTCATTGTTCGGATTTGTTCAGTGATAACGGCACAAATTTTCTGGGTGCCTGTAAAGTTCTCCAAGACATGCATAATCGTGCCAAATCGCAAGCCAAAAGTGAATTAGAAGACTTGCTTGCCAGAGAAGGGACCGTCTGGCACTTTATACCAGCACATGCGCCAAACTTTGGCGGCCTATGGGAGGCAGGGGTGCGTTCGGTGAAATCCCATTTAAAAAGGGTGATCGGAGAGAGTACTCTTACGTTTGAAGAATTGTATACCGTGTTGACGGAGATTGAAGCATGCGTAAACTCCCGTCCCTTAACACTACTAAGTGATAACTCGGAAGATATGTTGCCCCTAACCCCTGGTCATTTTTTGGTGGGTGAACCTCTCATAACCATTCCTAATGAAGATCTGTCCAATACAAAAATTACTGGCCTAAATCGTTGGTTGATGACGCAAAAGATGGTTGGTGACTTCTGGAAGAGATGGGCCGATGAATATTTGGTAACACTTAACCAAAGATATAAATGGGCCACACAACAGCCTGAGCCAAATATAAATGACATTGTGTTGATCCGGGAAGATAATCTCCCACCAGCCAAGTGGTTGCTGGCAAAAGTTGTTGAAAAACACCCTGGAAAAGACAATATAACCCGTGTTGTTACATTAAAAACTAAAAAAGGTCTTTTGAAGCGCCCTTGTAATAAATTGTGTCTTTTACCTAAAGATATGTAAATCATTGACTAGAGTTACATTCAATGTTTTAATTAAATTTATTTAGATAGATACTTTAATAGTTAAATCTTGCATTGTATTAAGTTAGTACTTGTTTTGCGCCCTTGTAATTAATTGAGTTCTTTACCTAAAGATATGTTAATAATTTGATTAGAGTTTACATTCAATTTGTTTTTAATTAAATTTATTTAGATAGATACTTTAATAGTTAAAATCTTGCATTTGTACTTGTTTTGAGTTATGACCCAAGAATTCAATTTGGTTTGCCTAGTATACCTTGGGTCCTTATTAGATTGGAGTTAGTACTACATAAATTTTGCTTTGTTTCATCTACACATTTAAAGTTCCTCGTTGTAGAGATAAGAACTATGTTCTTGGTGGGCGGAATGTCTAATTAAAGTAATTATAAAATAATTGTAATCAAATAAAATAAATATAAGTATACAAGTGCTTCATATAAGTATCTCTAGGAAAAGCTACCTACCATAAATTAGTTATCTGTGGAATACTGTGCATTGTTTATCTGTTGCATGAAAAGGAATAAAATGTTCTGTTCGACTAAATGTCATATCACGGATGGTTTGATTTTCATAACCTATTACAAAAATTACAAAGTTATTAAACAAAGGCTCTGCCTTGTTAAGCGTGTGAGACATATGAGAGGAAAAAAAGCTATTGGTTATATTATTCTTCTAAGTAGAATTTACATTTTCTTCTCGACCGTCAAAACGTAATTATAACGGGCCATATACTATCCACGTCGACGGATCCTCAGCGGGCCGGATTAAATACTGCGCAAGGTCTAGGGTCTAGACCTTGCGCAGCTGCGTCTGCGGGGGAGACCCGTGCCCAGCAGTGGGACGTCTGCGGGGGAGACCCTTGCCCAGCAGTGGGACGTCTGGAAGCGCTCACCTCTCGCTTGGCGTACACCATGGCCGCCAGCGTGTAGGCGGCGGCCGCGAAGTACCGGCCCGGCTCGGCGATGACGCGCACGTCGCGCGACGGGAAGTGCAGCTCCAGCGCCGCGTTCACCACCGCGCCCAGACCTTCCGCAGCTGCGTCTGAGGGGGAGACCCTTGCCCAGCAGTGGGACGTCTGTGGAAGCGCTCACCTCTCGCTTGGCGTACACCATGGCCGCCAGCGTGTAGGCGGCGGCCGCGAAGTACCGGCCCGGCTCGGCGATGACGCGCACGTCGCGCGACGGGAAGTGCAGCTCCAGCGCCGCGTTCACCACCGCGCCCAGACCTTCCGCAGCTGTGTCTGTGAGACCCATGCCCAGCAGTGGGACACGTCTATGGAAGCGCTCACCTCTCGCTTGGCGTACACCATGGCGGCCAGCGTGTAGGCGGCGGCCGCGAAGTACCGGCCCGGCTCGGCGATGACGCGCACGTCGCGCGACGGGAAGTGCAGCTCCAGCGCCGCGTTCACCACCGCGCCCACCTGCGCGCGCGCACAACGGCAACGTTAACACACAAACATACATAATAATAATAATAAATAATAATAAATATCTTGGACATTCTCACACACGGCCATCTGACCCCAAAGTAGGCGCAAGCCTGTGTTATGGGTGTCAGAGACTGATATACATACATAGATATTTTTAAATACATACTTAAATAGATAATATTGACATCCAGACACAGAACAAATACAAGTGTTCGTCACACGAATATTTGTCCTGAGTGGGATTCGAACCCACGACCTTTGGCGCAACAGACAGGGTCACTACCGATTGCGCCAACGGGCCTGTCAAACATGAT
This sequence comes from Carterocephalus palaemon, assembly GCA_944567765.1. Taxonomy (NCBI): domain Eukaryota; kingdom Metazoa; phylum Arthropoda; class Insecta; order Lepidoptera; family Hesperiidae; genus Carterocephalus; species Carterocephalus palaemon. The sequence goes on from OX155663.1 coordinate 2,154,335, forward strand.
TCCTCTCCACGTCCCCACACAAGATGGTTAATAGTGTTGGGTAATTGGGTTGACTTTTGATGAAAATGCCCAACTCTCGTAGTTTTAACACTTTTAACTACACTTATTATCAAACTAAATTACACAAGGCAATTTCAAAATCTGTCATCATGCCTATTGTTACCAGTTAGTGACCATTTCCCCCAGATGGTCGAAAGAAAGGTCCTGCAGTTCTCTAGGGAGATCCTGCAGCCTCTTAGATGAAGACTAGTGGACGCCCGCAGCTTCGCTCACGTAGAATTAGACATTCACTAACTTCAAAAACGGCAGTTTCATACTAACTTTGCACCCCCGTTTTACCCCCTTAGGGGATGAATTTTCAAAAATCCTTTCTTAGTGCTCCCCTACGTTATAAAAGGAACCCCTGTGCAAAATTTCAAGTTTCTAGCCCTTATAGTTTAGTCCCTGCATTGATATGTCAGTTAGTCAGCTTCTTCTTTTATATATATCTCTATCTATCTATATCTATCTATATCTCGGTCTATTTCTTCTATTTCTTTAATTTCTTTTATTCTTTTACTTACTACACACAATCTCACCCAAAATCTCTCTCTCACACACACACATCCATACAGTACACACATATACATACATACATACACACACATTTTTCACTCACTTAAACAGCGCTATAATTTTTAGCTTAAACTGATTTAGTTTATATGATAAAATAATTCTAAACTTACTTTACTTTATATCAAACATATAATATAAAACAAAATATACATATGTACTTTTAATATAAATTAAGATGTTGTCTAATATTTATAGAGATATGGAAGAGAAAAGAAGAGAAAAGAAACATGCATATGTTTATGCTTACTAGTTGGCTCTGTACAACAAAATTTGTAAACATCCTGATAACAAGTAAGATTTTTTGATTTTTGATTTGATTGATATATATACAGGGTGTTACAAAAATACCCGTAAAGCCGAAAGGAGGTTAAATGGGACCTTATAACGAGTCCATTAATAATATTTAAGAACCGCAGTAACGTTGTTTAACATACTCTAAAAAAATAAAAAAATATTATTATCTTCACTGATGTGCAAACCCTATTTCAGTAAAATTAAAGAGTAAAGTGCGCAGATGTACCTACATTTCTTCCTAATTCGCGAAACAACAAAAATTTTAAAAGACCTAAATTAACGAAACTACCTAAACGAACACTTACTTTTTCATAATAAACGCCAAATTTAAAGAAACGGTTGTTTAAATTAATATTAATAATTTAAATCGTTGCCGATACAGTTCGCGAGCACGATTTAAATGCTATCCTCATGGACTACGCATAACATCATATCGTAATATTCCGAGTTAGAAAGCATCGACATTTTGCAAAAAAAATTTGGAAAAATAGGTAAAATAGGTACGTAGGCCTTTCTGTTAAATAATCTGGTTCACTGACATGACAGCTTACTAGGGTTGATTAAATTTTTGGGTTTGATAATTAATTATATTTTTTACGGGGTATTTTGTAACACGTTGTATATAGATGTGTCCCATTGTCGACGCGATGCTCTCACCTCACGGATGGAGGTGAGCCGCCGCCGATGTCCAGCAGCGACATCTGGTGGCCGGAGGCGGCGCCCAGCTGGACCGTTCCCCCCAGATGGTCGAACGGAAGGCCTCACAGCCCTCTAGGGAGGATCCCTCTTAGATGAGGCTGTGGCCCATCACCCCTGGCCCATGGCCTCTCACCTCGCGGATGGAGGTGTGCGTGTTCCCCGGGAAGCCGCCGCCGATGTCCAGCAGCGCCATCTGGTGTCCGGAGGCGGCGCCCAGCTGGAACAGGTTGTGCGCGTGCTGGATGGTCGAACAGAAGGCCTTACAGCCCTCTAGGGAGGATCCCTCTTAGATGAGGCTGCGGCCCATCACCCCTGGCCCATGGCCTCTCACCTCGCGGATGGAGGTGTGCGTGTTCCCCGGGAAGCCGCCGCCGATGTCCAGCAGCGCCATCTGGTGGCCGGAGGCGGCGCCCAGCTGGACCATTCCCCCCAGATGGTCGAACGGAAGGCCTTACAGCCCTCTAGGGAGGATCCCTCTTAGACGAGGCTGTGGCCCATCACCCCTGGCCCATGGCCTCTCACCTCGCGGATGGAGGTGTGCGTGTTCCCCGGGAAGCCGCCGCCGATGTCCAGCAGCGCCATCTGGTGGCCGGAGGCGGCGCCCAGCTGGAACATTCCCCCCAGATGGTCGAACGGAAGGCCTTACAGCCCTTTAGGGAGGATCCCTCTTAGATGAGGCTGTGGCCCATCACCCCTGGCCCATGGCCTCTCACCTCGCGGATGGAGGTGTGCGTGTTCCCCGGGAAGCCGCCGCCGATGTCCAGCAGCGACATCTGGTGGCCGGAGGCGGCGCCCAGCTGGAACAGGTTGTGCGCGTGCTGGATGGCGCGCGCGTACACCGCCGTCTCCCCCGCGCCGGAGCCGACGTGGAACGACACGCCTACCACCTGAAGGCGAAACATAACAATCTATATAATAAAAATGAATCGCAAAATGTGTTGGTAAGCGCATAACTCAACAACGCCTGGACCAATTTGGCCAAATCTTTTTTTTAAATGTTCGTTGAAGTTCAAGGATGGTTTTTACGGCGAGAAAAATTTGAAAATTCACCCCTAAGTGGGTAAAACGGGGGTGCAAAGTTTGTATGAAGCTTTGCCGTTTTTGAAGTTAGTGAATGTCTAACGCGAGCGAAGCTGCGGGCGTCCACTAGTAATATTATAAAGGCGAAAGATTGTTAGTGTGTGTGTTTGTATGTGATATATCCTTAACAACACGGATACCAAGCCCTGAGGGAGTATTTGGGGAACACAATAAAAAGCCGTTAGCTGTTACTTGAGTATGTAATCCAAATGCTTATCGACGGTAGGTACACAAGCAATGTACAAAAAGTAAATATTGGTAACTACCTACAGTTGCCTACATATTTATATTCTCATACATCACAGTATGTTTGTTACTTTTTCACGCTCGTGGGCCACACGCGGTGACAGCCCAGTGGCTATCGAGCTCGCCTCTCACTCGAGCGGTTCGGGTTCAAACCCAAGCGGCACGCACTAACGTTAATAATTAAATGTCACTTTCACTAACGTTGAAGGACACATCGTGAGGAAACCTGCATACTACATACAAACCACACTGAAAATCAGCGTCAAAATGGTTCCTTTTTGTTCCATGACAATTATGCTGAGTGCGGACCCATTTTGCTCTTTATTTTAAAATATTTTCTTAGTGGTACCAATGTTGTGTTGTAGTATTGAGAGCAAAATAAACTTTCTTTCTTTCATACCGGAGAGTTCTTCACGATCTTCTGTGAATGAATGAATGTGAAGTCTGCCAATAATCACCTGGCCAGCGTACCCTCCATTCTGACAGGAGACCCGTGCCCAACAGTGGGACAAAGAGAGGGGTGGTAGTGGGCCACACCCACGTTCAGGCCGAGCACAGCGGCAGCTGTGCTGTGAACGAACTAGTTGAGCTAGTTCGTTCTGGCTAACTTGAGCAGGCGCGGCTCCACAGCGACGGGGTGTGAGATGATATGAGAGTGCAGCGGGGGGTTACTGGGCCAGCGTGGGCTACTCACGTTCAAGCCGATGCTACCGAGAAGAACACGGCAAGAAACTCGGTGTTACTTTACAAATTTTACAATTTGATCAAGGTACATTATTATTGAACAAGTGCAGTGGGTGGTTACTGGGCCAGCGTGGGCCACACTCACGTTCAAGCCGAGCACGGCGGCCAGCTTGAGCAGGCGCGGCGCCTCGGCGACGGGGTCGCAGCCGAACTTCATGCCCAGCGGGCACTGAGCGCTCTCCGCGTCGCAGCGGATGCGGACCACCAGCCTGGAGATAACATATTAACCGGTATTATAGGTCACCCAGGTAGCGTCCATAGCCCAATGGCTCGGTTCGATTCAATGTGATCGAAAGAGTTAAGCAACGACGGGCGCGGTCGGTTTGTGGATGGGTGACCGCTAGTGGCAAAATTTCATGGACGCTACCGTGCTTCGGAGGGCACGTAAAGCCGTCGGTCCCGGTTGTTTTCAATGGTGGAAACAGTCGTTAAGCCTTGTCGAAGACCTTCGGGTGGCTTGAGAACATTCGACACTGGGTTGGCCACTAACCCCTCCACCAATCCGCATTGGAGCAGCGTGGTGGAGTATGCTCTAGACCTCCCGCAGCTGCGTCTGTGGGGGAGACCCGTGCCCAGCAGTGGGACGTCTATGGGTCGCAGCGTATAGGTCACCCAGGTATACACGATGTGCTGTGGGCATGGTGAGCTTTGAGCGTGAGTGGTTTTCAAGTGTAACATACTATCTATACTAATACATATTATAAAGAGGCGAGATATGTTTTTAATGTTTTCACACAAAAACTACTGGACCGATTTCAAAAATTCTAAAAATAAAAAGTAAAAAAATGGACACTTTTAGACATAGTTTATGGATGATGATTTTGTTAATATTTTCTTATAAAATACGATGTGTCATCAATCACATGACACACGAACTTGTTACGTATACAAAGACAAATAAATTTAACGCATAAACAAGTACAAATTAATATTTAACTCTAGTAATAATTTTAAATGCTCAATGCTCGTATAAAAAAATTACAGGACCATAATCAAAATTACGAACAAACAGGACCATAATCTCTAATGGAATCTCGACCTCAAGGCGAAACCACGTGACAGTCGCCTTGCGGTTCCCATAAATAAATATCTAAATATCCCATAAAATGTTGTCATTCTCATTTCCTTAAAATTAATAATAGTAAAAATGAATCACTGGGTTTACTGGGTATTCCGAATGGCATGTCCCCAGGGCAGATAGGATGCGTATTTGGATGTCCCAGCTTTTTTTTTTTTCATTTAATGGCACACAAGTTTACAAACAATATATTAAACAACACTGGTTTGTAGTACATGCTGACCTATAGACTAGACTCTAGTCTATAGGTCTAGTCACTAGAGTTAAGTCTAGGGTAGTGGTCGGCAACTTTTTGAGTCGGAGGAGTCAAAAATTAACAAAATTTCAAAGATTTTAAAGAGCTACAATAAAATTTCTTGCCAACAATAAATAGTACTTGCATAAATAGTTTTAAAAATAAATCTATTTTGTAGTGTATGTGGGTCCCGGGCAGCGGCCGGACAGTCACGCGCTAGCTGTGATCATGTTCGGACGTGCGCGGGACGCATCACCCACTCCACCTATTGAGTGATCAAAGGCGTGTTTTACTGACCCAACGGTCACTAGAAACCCTACATATTTATTTATAAGAAAAATATCTATTTATACTTGAGTATAGAGAGAACTAAAGGGCCGTAGCTTCACATCCAAAGAGCCGCATGTGGCTCGCGAGCCGTACGTTACCGACCCCTGGTCTAGGTTATAACTAATAGCCGGAGAGCTGGCATCAATTTTTCGGTAGGTATTTGAGGCAAGCTGAAAACTTGTCCAACGCCTCTCCTATTATACCCCAACACGGAACTGCAGACCTGGCTGGTGAGTACCGGAACAAAATCAAAACCTATATAAATTAAAAAAAAAAATCCAATTTTTTTTTTATATTCTGTAAACATTGGACTACAACTTATAAAAATTACATATTGCCTCAAATATATGTTTGGAAATAAAAAAAAAATTTTTTTAATTTATATGGGGGTTGATTTTGTCCCGCTACTCACCAGCCAGGTCTGCAGTTCCGTGTTGGGGTATAGTAGGAGAGGCGTTGGACAAGTTTTCAGCTTGCCTCAAATACCTACCGAAAAATTGATGCCAGCTCTTGGACCATAAGTAGTAGTAAAATAGGCTTACCTGGCGTGCGGCATGCACTGCAGGATCTTCAGCAGCTCGGTCTCGCAGTCGAACGTCATGGTGAGCACGCCCGCGGCGGACGCGTGGCGGATGTGCGACGCGAGCTTCGCGGGGTTCGCGAATATTATGATATATAGTAGTAGTAAAACAGGCTTACCTGGCGTGCGGCATGCACTGCAGGATCTTCAGCAGCTCGGTCTCGCAGTCGAACGTCATGGTGAGCACGCCCGCGGCGGACGCGTGGCGGATGTGCGACGCGAGCTTCGCGGGGTTCGCGAATATTATGATATATAGTAGTAGTAAAACAGGCTTACCTGGCGTGCGGCATGCACTGCAGGATCTTCAGCAGCTCGGTCTCGCAGTCGAACGTCATGGTGAGCACGCCCGCGGCGGACGCGTGGCGGATGTGCGACGCGAGCTTCGCGGGGTTCGCGAATATTATGATATATAGTAGTAGTAAAACAGGCTTACCTGGCGTGCGGCATGCACTGCAGGATCTTCAGCAGCTCGGTCTCGCAGTCGAACGTCATGGTGAGCACGCCCGCGGCGGACGCGTGGCGGATGTGCGACGCGAGCTTCGCGGGGTTCGCGAATATTATGATATATAGTAGTAGTAAAACAGGCTTACCTGGCGTGCGGCATGCACTGCAGGATCTTCAGCAGCTCGGTCTCGCAGTCGAACGTCATGGTGAGCACGCCCGCGGCGGACGCGTGGCGGATGTGCGACGCGAGCTTCGCGGGGTTCGCGAATATTATGATATATAGTAGTAGTAAAACAGGCTTACCTGGCGTGCGGCATGCACTGCAGGATCTTCAGCAGCTCGGTCTCGCAGTCGAACGTCATGGTGAGCACGCCCGCGGCGGACGCGTGGCGGATGTGCGACGCGAGCTTCGCGGGGTTCGCGAATATTATGATATATAGTAGTAGTAAAACAGGCTTACCTGGCGTGCGGCATGCACTGCAGGATCTTCAGCAGCTCGGTCTCGCAGTCGAACGTCATGGTGAGCACGCCCGCGGCGGACGCGTGGCGGATGTGCGACGCGAGCTTCGCGGGGTTCGCGAATATTATGCGGCTGTGCGGACAAGACGACACGCATTTGAGTACACTTCACGTTTACACGCTATTAAATTGTGCTAACAGCCTGTAGCAGCCTATCCATTCGATGAGATCTTGGAGGTCTACCATCCAATGCATGAATGAAAAGACTAGAGTCTAGTCTTTTAAAAATTTAGTCTAGTCACTAGACTGTATTAGGTATAGTTGTTTTATTTTAAAACAAGTGGACGACCACAGCTACGCTCGCGTGAATGGAGAGAAAACATTTGTTTGTAATGTTTTCACACAAAACTACTGGACCGATTTCAAAAATTCTTTCACCATTAGAAAGCTGCATCTTCACTGAGTGACACAGGCTATATAATATTACTAGGTGTAAAAGAAACTATTGTTATGTCTTATTCCACGCGAGCGAAGCTGCGGGGGTCCATTAGTTGGAACATAATGTACCTACAGGATTAAAAAAATAAAATTATATATATGGGCAACAGGAAGTATCTGAGCTTCTGCTGACATGAGACCATGGAGGGCATGGTCCAAAGCAGCCACTATTTTTCAGCTACTCCCTTCTTTTTTGTAATCAGCTCACTTTTTGCGAAATATCCTAGTGCGGTTATAACTCAGGGTTGGACGCCCACGCTCCTAGAGATTGATAATATGTATATAGGAGTCGACCGTGCTCTTTGTGACTATTTATACGAGTAATAAGAGAAGATTTTTCGAAATTCAACCCTTAAGGGGGTGAAAAAGGGGTTGAAAGTTTGTATGCAAGTTCGTCATTTTGTTATATACAATTCCAGGCGAGCGTAGCCGCGGGCGTCGACTAGTGTTATAGTAAAACATGTGTACTCACTCGGGATGCACGCCCATGCCGGTGACGAGCTGCATCTCGGCGCGCGAGGCCACGTCGAACCCGCAGCCGAGCGCCGCCAGCGCGCCCACCAGCAGCCGCTCGTCGTTGCACTTCACCGCTGCGGACAGGGCAACCAACATACATTGTAGCGGCCTGCGGTGGTAGAACCTGCGTACAGTGCGCACGCAGTGTACGTGCCGCGTACCTGGAACCTGCGTACAGTGCCCTGTACTTGCCGCGTACCTGGAACCTGCGTACAGTGCCCTGTACTTGCCGCGTACCTGAATGTATGTGTTACGTGTAACTTTTGTTCGAAGAGAGAGGGCTGTGTATTTTTCAAGTTTGCAACAGACATCGTGGTGGGAGGATACGTTCGTTTACACGTGAGAAAATGTGCTGGAGACTATAGTAAGAAAAAATCATTTAAGCATAGCATAAAATGTAGCGGCCATCGGTGGTGGAACCTGCGTACAGTGCGCACGCAGTGTACGCGCCGCGTACCTGAATGTATGTATTATGTGTAACTTGTGTTCGAAGAGGGCAGTGTATTATTCAAGTTTGCCACAGACATCGTGGTGGGAGGATATGTTCGTTTACTAGTGAAAAAATGTGCTGGAGACTATAGTAATAAAAAAAATCATGCTATGTCAAGTCAATGGAATGCGTTAGTCAGCTTGAAACAAACTCGCTTAAAGAATTTGGAGTTTAGTTACTAATAAAAAAAAATTAATTTCAAAAGGTCTTTATTTAAACATAATACATATTGTTGTTTACATGTCCAGTGTACATTTAAAAGGTTAATCAAATAAGGTATGTAAAGAACCATGAAGTTAAAATCGCATATTAAACAAAATGTTTCTACAATGCTTACAAAGAATTATTATCAAACATGTTCTGACATGTCACAAGATTGGACGCCATTTTGGTATGACTTTTGAACGTATACGGATTCTTCGCACGTATACGAAACAAATGTATACGCATTAGAAGTAAGTTGCTACCGAATTTGGGCACCATACCACCACCGCTACCGAATTTGCGGCGGGTAACTCACCACACCACCACCGCTAGCGAACTTGGGCGGGTAATTCACCATACCACCACCGCTACCGAACTTGGGCGGGTAATTCACCATACCACCACCGCTACCGAACTTGGGCGGGTAATTCACCATACCACCACCGCTACCGAACTTGGGCGGGTAATTCACCATACCACCACCGCTACCGAACTTGGGCGGGTAATTCACCATACCACCACCGCTACCGAACTTGGGCGGGTAATTCACCATACCACCACCGCTACCGAACTTGGGCGGGTAATTCACCATACCACCACCGCTATCGAACTTGGGCGGGTAACTCACCATAGAAGGGCTCGACGCGCGGCATCACCTCCCTCCAGTGGTGGTAGCGCGCCGCCACCTCCCCCACGTCCATCACGTAGAACGGGTCCTCTTGCCCGCCGGCGACCACCTGAAAATTAAAAGTTGTTTTTAAAAAAACGATAATAAATATTAAATAATTCTTTATTTGAAAAGTAAAGTAGGTACATAATTTAAGGTCTTAGACAATTGGTAATTTTTTTTCTAACTTAACCTAAAAAAGGCATGCAAAGGACAGTGTATTATTATTGGACGCCCGCTGCTTCGCTCGCGTGGATTTAGACATAATAATAGACTCTTCTTAACGCTTTAACTTTAGCTCCACAAATTTGTAATGAATCCGTAAATGTGTTATCCCCTATGTTTATTTTACACCCTTAAGGGTAACAGTTTTACAAACTTTGAATGCCATATTTATTTATATCTAATCAACAGCCTAAAATATAAATTTTATTCTTCTAGTTCTGAAAATGACAATACTTTCATACAACCTTTCATTCCCCTTTTCAACCTTTTACAACACTTTTTCCCAATTAAAAAGTAGCCTATGTCCTTTCTCAGGCTCTAGACTAACTTGGTACAAATCGGTTCAGTAGTTTTGGCGTGAAAGCGAGACAGACAGACAGAGTTACTTTCGCATTTATAATATTATTATGGATTATATATTTTTTATAAATTTCGCTTTAAGATTATTCTACAAGACAACGAATGGCACAGTAAGCAAATTGTTACCTCGCGGATAATGTCCAGAGGCGACCAGGCGCCGTCCATCACCCGCACCCTGGCCTCGGAGTCGACTACCTTCATGATGCCGGGAATCTTGCGCGGTCCGTAAGCGATCAGCTCAATGTGACACTGGGACTTGCCCTGCTGTAACAAATGACAACACATTGGATTCCTCACCGATAAATCGTCCATAGTCAAAGTCAAATAGTTTATTTCGCTATGAGGTGATTGGACACGCTTAACGAAAGTCTAGGTAACTACAAACTACTTAAAGATAAGAGATATAATGCTATTCTAAACTGATCAATATACGACAAAGGATTAGCTATTGATCATTGAATGAATAGCTATTGCATCCTACATGGTACTCAATATTTACCTACCACTAAGCTAAACTCTAAGTCACGATAGACTATCTATCTGGTCATCGGCTTCAGGAAGAATAATTTACAATATTCTTATCCTATGCCCTAGTGTAGGCCGAGAGAGAAAAAAAGCCGGAGGAAAAAGCAAGTGAGTTACTCATTGCATTTCTTTATTGCATTATGGCCGCCCGTAGCTTCTCTCGCATGGAATTAGACATTACAATAGTTTCGTTTACACCTAGTAATATTATATAGCCTACGTCACCCAGTGAAGATGCAGCTTTCTAATGGTGAAAGAATTTTTGAAATCGGTCCAGTAGTTTTTGTGTGAAAACATTACAAACACATCTTTCCTCTTTATTATAATATTATAAACTTATATTACTATAGAAGTACATCAAATGTAGTCACAATTCGCCTTAACTAGAATTAATGAACTGCTTTCTTTGGCGAGTTACTCATCGCATTTCTTTATTGCATTAATGCAAAATTGTGAACCCACATTTCTTTCCGGAATGGCCTTAACAGCGTCACTGTCCAGTAAAGCTGTCCAGGTCGGCGGCACTGTTGCCATATACTCATAAGCTCTTATTGCATTAATGCAAAATTGTGAACCCACATTTCTTTCCGGAATGGCCTTAACAGCGTCACTGTCCAGGACGGCGGCACTGTTGCTATATAAGCTCACCTTATTCCCCCGATCCGTATGTCCAACCGACGGGCCCGGCAGTGCCGGAGCCGGGTCGGCGGGCTATGCTGCGCGCACGGGTCTATCGCCTGCGGGGGCCGGGGTCAGGTGTCGTCGCGGCCCGGGGGGCGGAGCTCGTTAGTCCACAAGTGTCAGCTGGAAACGAAAACGAACCTTGGTATCGGTAATAAACAAAATGGTTCCTGTGAACAAAAGTATTCTCGCTTTATATCTTCAGACAGATCTTAATCGATTTGATAACATTAAGAGTGGCAAGGCTTATGAGCTCCTCAAATTTCCCCGTGTTGGTTGCATATGGGAGAGAGCAGTGAAGTGTTTAGTTAGATGTACAAAGATTAAAAATGTGGCAAGGCTTATTTGAGCTCCTCACATTTTCACGTGGTGGTAGCATTAGGGAGAGAGTAGTGAAGTGTCAGTTAAAAGATAAAGCTGAGCTCCTGGATAATACACAAATTAAAGGGATGTGTAAGAACTATCTTCAACATCCCTCCAATTTGAGGACAGGAAACCGCATGAATATTGAATGTATATCCACAAAAGAAACTCATGTCTGATACGATAGTATACATATTCATGCAGTGACCTGTATAGTTAGATTTGGCGTCAGGGTAGCGAGTCTGATTGAGCTCGTGAAAAGTTTACAATATGGAGGCATAAGTGAACTGTTTGAACGAAAATCCATGAATCGATGGGTTTTGAGACATATGGAAAAAAGCATGTCGGATCCGTTTTGTTATATGAGTCCTCAGTGTAGGCTTCCGCGCTTCAGGCTTAAGGTGAACCTTATACCCAAAAAATCACAACTGAGCAGGTAGTACTATCTTTTTTTATGGATAAAAGATAGCAAGCGAGCTTGCAGCACCACCACCCATCCGCCAAGTGTGACTGACTTTGAACAAGATTCAATTAAAGTCAAAGTCAAAGTCAAAGTCAAATAATTTATTTCGCTATGAGGTGATTAGACACGCTTAACGAAAGTCTAGGTACCTAACTAAAAACTACTTAAACTACTAACTGATCTATATAAGGCAAAGGATTAGCTATTGATTATTGAATGAATAGCTAATCCTACACAGGTGTCTAACTTGCCTTAAGATAAATTTACAATAATTACCTACCACTAAGCTAAGCTCTAAGTCACGATAGACTATCTATATGGTCATCGGCTTTAGGAAGAATTTACAATATTCTTATCCTATGCCCTAGTGTAGGCCGAGAGAGAAAAAAGCCGGAGGAAAAAACTCTCGGTACTCTTTTAAAATTCAAATTAATTTTTACAGAAAAATGCACAGTATGACCATGACATGATTAAGTCAGACACGAGACAGCCAATCGTGTATGCCAAGAATCACCCCATATGCCACCTGCTTACAATTTTTAGTATAATTAATACAGAAGCATAGTGAATTAGGGAATGGGATGGTTAGTTCAATTAGTTGAGAGAGTTAATTAGAACATTAGTTGGTCAGTTCGTTAGTAGGTATGAGGACTGGGGACTGTTACTACTGTTAGTGTTAGGATAGTTAGTCCTGTCAGTTGTAGGTGATGTGATACCTGTCTAGGTAGATGTGGCGTCAGCGGGCGCGGCGCAGCCAGGGCGGGTCGACGTTGAGCGCGCGCCGCCAGCAGCGCGGCGCGGGGCGCGAGCGGGGGGGAGGGGCGCTCGCGTGCGCGTGTCGCCCGGCGATGCCAAACGCGCCGGACTCGGCCGGTGCTCCCTGGGGGACAACACATTACGTTACGTTAAATATATGTATATCATTTTATTAAAAGCTTTTATTTAACTTCACGCGTATGTATGTATGTATGTCCTGGAATCATGCAATCAATATTGCACCCACTTCCACTTAAGCTATCGAGCTGAAATTCGGCACACATATTTGGTTCCGATGACAATGCACGAAAATAATAATAAAAATTGAAAAGCTTTCTTTATAAAAAAAATATTTACAGTATAATTATATATTACTTATTATATTTTACATAAGTATTTTATGTAACCCAAGTCGATAGCATTTAATTAAATAGATTAGTCATAAGCAAATACTTGCGTATTTAATATTAAATATTAAAAATAACAAGCCTAGATAGAATAGGCACTTCATACCTTTATACCCCCATATTATATAGAATACTTCACTAGTATGTAGTTACAATTATGGTTCTTTTAATTATGTATTGTGAAAAAACTATAACCCTTTTATTATGACGCGAGAAATGCACATAGGAAATCATGGTCAACAATTTGAATTTAACGTAATATCCAAATTTTAGCCTACTCGGTACACATGCCTTTCTAACCCGTTTTTCCCGACGTAATGAGTGGACTTATACAAATAGAAGCCCGACAAATGACACGTGATAATTCAATAACATCCTTTGATTCTGTTCTATTTTAGGGCTAAATACATGGGTGAGAGAAATTATTTCCAAAAAAAAAACATTTTCGGAACTGATCAGTACTTTTTTGTTTTGATTACTTACAGTTTCTTCATAGTTTTTTTCAAGATTTATTCAATGTACAGACGCGTACTCGTTAGTTTAATTACATGTATACATAGATAATTGATGACTATTCACATTGAACTCGCACAAAACACTATTAATTAGTATTGATTACTGTTGCATAACAAAATTATGTTATCTACAAGGGAGGCGACCTCGGCCCGGCCCAAGGCGTACGAAAACAATAACACATCTCACAAATGAGTGGCTGCTATTCATTAGTGTCCACTGCAGGACACGGATCTTGTCACAACTAAGAAGGCCTGGCTTACTCTAGATTGCTCCGGATTGACAAAGGAGTTAGTGGTCATTCCGTTTGACAGAAGTGTTATAGCCTTCGGCATGGCTTAACTATTGTTAACTTGGCTCACGTGGATCGTATGTTATTGACCGAGTTAAGCTACGAGCGCGGTCGGTATGTGGATTAGTGACCGCTGGTGCCGGGATTTAATGGGCACTACCGTAGTGTCTGTGCAGCAGATCTGTGCCCAGCAGTGGGACGTTTATGGGTTGTAGTTCATAGGCGGGAGCGAGAAAGCTAGCAACTAGCGCTCCATGTAACTGTTTAGTCCAGCTCGAAATTTTACTTTGCAATATTATTTTGTACACATATCCTCCTAAAAGGCCAGCAAACCACAAATAATTTAGCCTTTTATGTCATTTTAAGTATTCTATGGTCCTTCGAGCCAGATTTCTCAAACAATTACATATTTATTTTTAAATATTTTTGAAATCACCTCCGTCTAAATGATTTTTACAAAAAAAAAAAAAAACAAGTTTTGTCTGCTGGTTTCCGTAAAACTATAGGGAGAAATAGGTATTAAGTATATCTTTAGTCAGCAAATTAGCGTCGGAATGCTAACCACAAGAAAAAAAAGAAACAAAATGGAGAAGAAACAGAATATGTACTGAAACGCAAAATGGCGTAGGCGCCACTAAAAATATTTGCGGGCAAGGCCAAGGTAGTCACGAGCGTTCAACCAAAAGGTTTTGACGGAAACATGATAAGAACTACTGCGTAATACATATATTATGTAAATTGAAGACGTAATACGTAAGTATTGGGACGTCACAAGACAAGGACGTCATCATTTTTTTGAGTTAATTATATAACATTTATATCCAAACATGTATCCACATTTATTATGGCAATTTCAAAATAAATATATATATAAAGCAATAAAAAAGCAATATAAACAAAGCAATATAGATTTTGAAATAAACATTTTTCAAAATCTATATTGCTTTCGCTCCACGGACACAAAAATTTGAATAAAAATATGAATAAACAACTAACCTTTAATTGCGTAATTCTCAAAGCTTTTAAACACCCTTAAGCAACAACCGTTCGGTTGCTGCTAAACAAGAGACCTGACGAGGAAGAAACCGGAAATCGGATCAGAAAAACTGATTCCGTACTACCGGGTGCGATACTTCGCAATAACTAAACGCAAGAGCGGCAGTGGACGGCTGAGCAAGCTGTCAAGCTTGGCGGGAAACTGATAAAGATGGCGGGCGCACAGAATATTTAAGCGCAGCGTTATCAGTGAAGATTTGCGGGATCGTCCAGTTATCACTGAAGATGTGTAGTTCAATGTAAATCTCACTGATGCGGTAACGACCGCGTCGCGCGATACGAGAACGCGCCGCCGCGAACCGCTTCCGACGCGTCATCAGATTCTTTACATAGAGTCTCAAATAGAGCAACTAAACGGAACACGGGAATTGGCAGCATCAGAGAATGTTGAATCTTTTCCGCAGATTCGGAGTCGGTAACGCACTCAGGGTTAGCCAAGTGCAAACATTAAACCTAAAAATATCTGTTTATATAATTTTAACATAGTTTAAATAAATAAAAAAATTGTCTTGAGATTGAATAAAGGAACCCATAACATAACATCACGCCTGTATTTCCCCATGAAAAGCCTATTGCTGACCACTGCAATAGCATGGTAATAATACGCAATGCAAATAATCTCATGCAGCTGAGTTTTTTGAAGATACTTTTGTTATATCCCTATGCCTCATGCGAACGACGTTTATGATTTTTTTTTTGAGTTTTCATGTTGAAAAAAGTCGATGCGCTCAAAAAATCAGTTGAACAGCAACCAAATTCTTCATAATCGATTTCAAATACGCCACAAACTTTTAAGACTTAAAGCCTCTGATAATTTAATTAATCACGCTACCGTAGTAAAGTTCAAATCTTACGTAAACAGTCGCTAATAGGCGCGCTAGAGCTGTTTGCGTAGGACAATACCGTGTGGTTCCAAGGAAGTGATAAGATTGATAGTATTGACGCTATTGACAATATGTAAGTCGGAATCACAACGGGCACGAGCCCGGTACTGTGATAGCATTTGTACTCAAATAGTTATTGTTATATTATTATGTTTTACTGCATGCTTCGCCGAGACAATAAGGAGCATTTGATAGCTCAACTGGGCTTAGAAACGCGGTATTAATACCGATAAGATATTCACTGGAACAGACGTATGTTTAGTGTAGGTATAGGTACACTTATTTTATCATCCCTCCAGGAGTAGCTATCTCCTGCTTGTTTAGCATTATGTAGAGGCGACTAAAGAGACTCCAGAGAAGTAGACACGGTAAAAGTGGGAGCTTGAAGGAAACAACCAGAGCAACCGGTAAAACGACAATGAGTGTGGCGGCTTTGACGTACAAAACATATATGTAAATAGAATATAGAAAAATAATTTTTGAATAATGCATTTTGCATTCAAGCGCAGTTCTAACCTTTTCGCACACGGTAAACGGCTATAGCCGTTATAACAATAAAAGTTCTATTGCCTGGTTCACCGCCCGCGAACGATTTAATTAAGATAATCTGTAATTTCCTCTCACAGGCCACCGCTTTCCCCACAAAGCCTCCCGCTTTTATTTTTAGGCATCCACGATCGACTCGCCGGCGAGGCGGCGTCGTCGTAATAACAATTTGTGGATGCAATTTATTTATGCAGCGTAGGCAACGCCGCGACCTATCGATCAATATTAACGATATTTTATTTATGGTATTGACTGAAAACTACCGTTGATTCGTCACTGTAGCGTAATATTATAATTTCCGCGAGTTTATGTTTATTCGTTATGGCGCTGCAATCTGTAGAGCTCGCTCTTAGCAGTAGGTAATAATTGAAAATATATAAAATAAAATAGATTTAACGTAATTTGACTAAAAACTCAACATATCTTAACTAACTGTTATGCCTATAGTAGGTAAGAAGTAGAAATTTCGAGCATAAATGATTTCGCGGCACGGAGCGATCCTGTACACGTCCGTGTAGCAGCAAGCCTCAGTGATCACTGTCTATTCTAATCGCGATTACGTAACAGAAACAGAGCTGGTAGATGTATAAGAACTCGTAGTTTGCTAAAATTTAGGAAATTAATTAAGTAATAAAAATTAAGTAATAACTAATATAAAAAAACATTCAACTTTATTTAACATACAACATAAGTTCAGAGTGCCATCACAGCAAATCCTCCGTATCGCAACAATCTGACGTGAGTCAAAATAAAAACTATCACAGAGGTCGCGAGCGCTCGTGACACGGGGCCGCAACACTGGCCACAGATAATAAATTGTTATAATTATCATTATTATTATGACTAAAACTTAATTCAAATAATCAAATACAAAATTATTTTCCCCCTTAATGAATTACCCCACTTAATTTGAATTTAGAGGCATTTGAATTCAGAATGCAAGTTTATGCTGAATTGCGTGAACATAAGTATTAATACCTATATTTATAATAAAATAAATGAACAATATTTGCTAAATTTTGCTAATACCTAAATCTAAATATAAAATCAAACGATTTTCTTTCTTTGAATGGAATTTATTTTGGAAAGATTTGGACCTTCAATTCGCACTTTTTTTTTTGGTTTATATCACAACTAATTCCTAATCGAATATTGTGGACCCGAGAGGTTGTCTTACACAACATTGATTTGGTTCGGTTTTAATTTTAAAGGTGCGATGAGATTTTGCCGATGTAATTTCCCATTAATAACTCAATAATAGAATTTCAAACCTAGTTCTAAGCTAGCTCCATCAGCTGGGCGCGGGTCTCACCACAGACAATATTTCTCTATCTGCGGGAGATCCTGGGTGTGACTTCCTTCACCGATCGAAAAACCTAATAATAATAACATTTAATAATTTGCGCACAGTTTCACCCTGAACTTGTTATACTTACTAAATTAATTTCTTACCCGATAACACTCGTCTGTGTTTGCTAGGGTATTACGTAATCTTTTTACAGCGAAAAAATATGTATCCTAATATTATTTTGTTGCTATGCAAGGAATATTGGTACTTAAATACTTATCAAACATATATGTAGTGATAATATAGTTAATTAATGTTTTTTGAATACAATATAGCCTAACGAACAAGCAGACGGGTCTCCTAATAAGTGGTAACCGTGGCCTATGCCTATGTAACTACTATCTGCAGAGAAAGCTTTTTTGAGGAATGACATATCAAACATACAAAAACATAAAGTTGAATTCTCCTCCTGTTAAGGTCGGTTAAAAATCGTGACTGCTCCAGATGTGTATCGCGAGCGAATCAACATTTTTCAGCGAATTTACACAAGATTACCGCTCGTATCTCTAGACGCGTCTCAATTTACGATCGCACTGTATTTGATCATGATCGCTGCCTGATGTCAACAGGTGATAATATTATAATGGCTGTTCCAGCGCTCTCATTGTCTTCAAATTACTTTAATTGGTGTGATTTTATTGAGTCAACAATACAATCTCGCATGAGGGTATTAAGTGGGATTTTCAGAAAGCTGATATGGAATAACACATAAGTATAAAAATATTATAATATAAGAGGCGACACGCAGGCTGTACCAATTTATATCGAGTCTCTTGCGCATCCGGATGCCTATTAAATCAATTGGTTATAATATGTCAACTAACAGGCAAGTATTTAGTGTTCTCAAATGGCCAATGTTCACTTCAATAGCACATCAACGTTAGACTCACGTGGGAGGCTAATAACGTGATATGACCATGTCTCCTCTTGCTTGTTTAGGATGGATAAAGTCACACAGACTCGTTTTGACAAAATGATAAATATACTAATATAAATATCGGACGCTATGACATCAATTAGTTAACTAATTGCCCAAATGGCTTGCTTCTCTCTTCTGAAATAAGAAACCTTGGAGCATTATACTCCACAAAGCTGCAGCTCTGTTTGGTGTAAGGCTGGAGGATTAATAGCTAAGACGCATTGAAATTATTTCGGCCTCTATTGGTCTCTAACAAAGCTTAAACACTGTCTTTAACCAATGGCTGAACAGCATAACGTATAAATCGGAAGTAAATTTTTCGTATTTAATACCCGCAGTCTGTCCTTCTTATAACGAGTTGCTTGGCGATATGCCATTCTGAGGCAATATGGACCAAGAACGACTATAATAACAATATCACATTCTCATTATTAATCTGTAGAATTACAGGGTCACGTACACTTCCCGAGGCCAGGTTCTGAGTACTGAGAGTATCACTTGACCTGTCTCTCGTTCGATCCGCCATCTTTTATTCTGTATGGCGCCAAATTATTAACGTGTCAAATGTCACGACGACGGACGACGTCCGGTGAGTAGTATCGGGGATCCTGTGGGGTGAAGGCACGGGGTAACATAATATTTTGAACTGATTGCTGTAAGACGTATTTTCTATCTGGATTTTAGTTTATAGTTTGAAAGAAAATAACATTAACAGATACGTGACTATATATGCCTCGAGCGAGGTGGATGGCGGTTTCCGTGCAGTTTGTAAACATTTTCAACATAATATACTGTATCGGCTGGCATAAACGTAAACACCTTAGCGTCTCACACCTAGGTCTCGATCACTTCTCGTAACTGAGAAATCTTTCTTGAAACTGAGAAGTCTTACGTACCCCGCCAAGATGGTCTCGTGCGCATTGGCGGAAGGTTTAGAGTCAAGTCAACCCGATTGTTCGAAGGCTAAGACGTCGGTTCTGTATTCCGACATGGATCTTGCTAACTATAACTATTGTCCAACATACTCACAATTATTGCCAATTCGCAGAAGGAATGGAAATGCAACAAAGAATTTAGAACTACAAAAGAATTGATCAAGAATCACAGCGTATCTATCGAAAACAAACAAGTAGTACCTACTGCAGACTGCAATAGACACGAATACTTGTAATTCTAATCAAAAGCAAAGTTCATGGCAATTTTCACGTCAAAACAAGCTTCGAAGACTTTAGCGTTTTAATTATAAATGAACTAGAAAAGCCATTACTATAGGAGTGATATCGTAGTATACTGTGTGATCATGGAAGGTCGTCCTGATATTTGAATTACATATTATCACGCCTGTATTTCCACGAAGTCGGTAGGTACATATTGCTCATCAGTTGATGCTTTGGTCACAGAGCGCAAGTGTTAAGACCCGTCCGAAGACCTTTATAACCTACCTTCTTTCGCAGCAATTTTTCGCCTTGCGTGAGGGTAGTCGAGTTTTAGGAAATGATTGGTGTGGTGTGATGTGATGCCTTACTCTATCATACCCAGTATAGCGGGGGCAACGTCGCGCGCGTATGATATGTGTATAGATCTACATGTATCGCAACATACTGACTGTGGAACAACACAGGCTACTCCTGATCCACACTGAAAATCAGTGGTACGGTTTCATTTAGAAAACATGGCATAAAATTAAGCGCGGTTCCTTTTGGTCATTGCAATACTCTTTTTGTTCTTTTGTAAGTGTTTGTATTGTTATACCATAGTCAGTATACATTGACAAATAAAATTTATATTCCTTTGTTTTAAACTAATATAGGTAGTTGATTCATATAGCAAACTTCTTCGATGTGGTCAGGAATTGGCTATTTGGTAAAATATTATTTGATGCGAATTTCATGATAATCGTTTATTTTTAAAACAAAGCAGTATATAGTAATACAGACATAATTATGTAAGTGCTTTTGAAAAATTACTCGCGCCCATATATCGCGCTTAAAATTTCAATCTCATTTGTAGAATCGTATCTACCAGTGTTTAAAATTTAAATCTATAGGGTACAACCCATAGACATCCCACCGTTGGGCACGAGTCTCCTCCACAGATACAGCTGCGGGAGATCTAAAGCATACTCCACCACGCTGCTCCAATAGAGATTGGTGGAGGGGTTAGTGACTAAACCAGAATCAAATGTTCTCAAGCCACTCGAAGGTCTTTGACAAGGCTTAACAATTGTTTTTACCATTGAAAACAACCGAGACTGACGGCTTAACGTAGCCCATGAAATTAGCATCCATCCACAAACCGACCTCATCTGTCGTTTAATAAATTGGTCGATCACATACGATCGACGCTGGTTGATAAAAACAGTTAGTATTCATTATTCACTAGCTAAATTATTGTGCAAATACTAATTATTTCAAATGTTAAAAACATCCGGTATAATATGGGCGCGGGTAGAAAAATAATAAAACTTATGTAAAATATTAAAATTACTGTGCAAAGTTAAAAACACTACACCTGCAAATAAGAGATATTTCTAGATATTTCTAGATCTAAGAGTATAATTATTTTTTATATTTAATTTATAATAATGTAATATGTTAGTGTATAAAAATGTATAACTGAACTTTTTAGTATCATTGAGAAATATAAAGTAAAATTAAGGGCTCCAGAATGATAACAATAGCATTATAATTTATTTATAATCATTTGAGGTATTTGCAAAAAAAAAATTATGTTCAATTTTATCAATTCACACTCACAGTACCATACCACATACCATTATAAATACGTAATAACAACGAATGGAAAAATTCATCTGTTTAAACAATTGGCAATCAACATATTACTGGTATCCACATTGGTATCACAACAGAGTTAACAAAATGAATAGAATTTATGAATGTCATTGTTATTTTTCTATACTTCTATACTAATATTATAAAGAGGAAAGATTTGTTTGTAATGTTTTCACACAAAAACTACTGGACCGATTAAAAAATTCTTTCACAATTAGAAAGCTGCATCTTCACTGAGTGACATAGGCTATACAATATTACTAAGTGTAAACGAAACTATTGTCTATATCCACGCGAGCGAAGCTAGTATAATTATAAATTACAATTTTAGTGCCACTATATAAATAATGTCATCTTTCATCTCCCTTTTCAACCCATTACAACACTTTTTTCCAATTAAAAAGTGTCTATGTCCTTTGTCAGGCTCTAGACTGTGTACCAAATTTCATTTAAATCGGTTCAGTAGTTTTGGCGTGAAGGTGAAACAGACAGACAGACAGACAGACACTTCAAAACCAAACGTCAAATTTTAATCATTCAAAGACCAAATATTATCTACATAAACTGTAAATGTAGTCCAAAAAAAATTCAAGATAAACAAATGGTTGTTGTGCCTCACTCGACATAGATAGGTATAGTGTGTCGCTATTTTTTTTATAGATATTTATAAGATCTACAATTAATTAGAACATTTTATGGTTCTATCTTTTATATTTTAGGCAGCGTACGCAAAATAAGTAACTTTTCTGGTTGATTTTTTACACCTTGTGTTCGAAAAACCCAAATATCTTACGGAACCCTATTTTTTTCCAAAATAAAATTTAGCCTATGTCACCCGGGGATAGTGTAGCTTTCCAACAGTGAAAGAATTTTTCAAATCGGTTCAGTAGTTTTGAAGCCTATTCGATTCAAACAAACAATCAAATCTTTCCTCTTTATATATTAGTATAGATATAGACTAGCTAATATTTATATTATATACATACTAGTGGACGCCCGCAGCTTCGGACTATAGTTTCGTTTACGCCTAGTAATATTATATAGCCTATGTCACAAAGTGAAGATGCAGCTTTCTAATGTTGAAAGAATTTTTGAAATCGGTCCAGTAGTTTTGGCAGCGCACGCCAGAGTAGCTCGCAGATGGTAGAGTTTTTCCTACTTACTTGACACTTATCGTCATATTTTGGACAGTTCACACAATATCTTTATAAATTGTAGCCTATGTGTTATTCTGATGTTTAAGCTATATTACTGTAAAGTTTCATTAAAATTCATTTAGTACTTTTTACGTGAAAGAGTAACACACATCCATCCATACATACATATATACTTACAAACTTTCCCCTTTATAATATTAGTAAGAAGTAAGATATATAATTTTTCAATTAAAACCAGTAGTTCCTGAGATTGACACTGAGAGAGTGGGTTCAACCAAACAAGCGTACACTTCAGCTTTATCATTAAAAAAAAATAGGTTGACTGCTTTCATTGGATATGTTTGGAGCGGTTGCACTAAGACTTCTTTCTATTACTACATATATTAATATGATAAGTAATCACCAAAATTAGTCATTATTTTTTGTTTGTGCTCTTATCCATGTATGACCACTGTTCTACATCGCGCTCAATAAGCCTGGTAGTAACATTATTGTCTACTGAGTCTTAGATTACAACTTTAATTAGTTATTGATCTGTGTTTTTCAAAGTCAAAGTCAAATAATTTATTGTCAAATAACAGGTAAGAATGAATACAGATGTTAATTCTTAAAATATTGCACTCTGTTAAATACCCCAGGGAGCGTTATTGTTCATACACAAACTATTACACAAAAAACGTAAGCTTACAACCATGTTTTTACTTATATTAATTAAGGCACCCATAAGATCTATCACCCCTCCCATAATGAGAAGAGATGCTTCACAGCTAAACTAAATGCGATGGGACAATTTCCCATAAGGCACATACACTTCATGCAATGACTAATTGGAACCTAATTTGATCTTATCCAATAAGAGTTCCATCCTCAATCCCATCACAGGCTGACCTCTTTTATTTTTGACACTCAACTTCTTGAATCTCTCCTGCTTTTTCTTTTTGTATTCTGCAATCTTTTTAGCTCGTTCTTCCCTGGCTTTCTCTGCTTTTTCCCTCTTTTCCATCTTCTCTTGTTTGATTTTCTCAAAATGCTCCTTTGCCTTTCTAAATGGATCCTTTTTTGACTTTACTTCAGGTTTTTTCTCATCTTTTTCAATTAAATCTGGATGTCTGACAAATCTGCCAACTTGTGCTGAATGAGAATCTGTTGTGTCCTCGTCAAAGGCCTTGGACTTGTAGGAACCAGGCATTTCCTCTTTCAAGACCTTTTGATAGCTATGTAGCAATTTCTTCTTCCTCTGTTCTTCAAATTGCTGCAACTTGTACTTCTTACTGTATTTCTTCAGTCGGTACGCCTTCTTATCAAATGGTTTCTTGCCAACATCCTGTTTTTCTTGTGATCCTTCCTGTAGTCCATTGCGATTTTCATCAAAGTTGTCTTGACGATTTTGTTTATTAAGATTCTTTTTGTATTCCTCTTTATTTTCATTGTTTTCACTGTGTTTAGTCTTGCTTGTCTGATTTTTACCAGGTATGAAGAAGGAATTCCGCTTTTGAGCCATTTTCAAAATCAAAACCTCAGACCTATAATGACACGAAAGTCTGTGGTAATGACAGCGAGCAGAGTACAAGTAATATTTTCATGCACATTTTTTAGTTTCATCTAAAAAAAGAATACTCTCAAAATCATACAAAAGTATAATTTTGATTATATTCTTTACCTTTTTTTAATTGCATTCATAGGTAATGAGCAATTGTATGAAACAACAAATACTCTGACGCATAAACCAATTAAATCAAAACTTTAAAAATGATTTCTCTGAGCAATACTATCACATTAATCTAAATGTAAGTCTTCACCAGTAACACTATAGCTAGTGAGTTCTACCTGGAGCATATTTTCATAGATTACAGGGCATATTGCCTACCAAATCCTTAACTATTATCAATTTAATTTAAAAAACAATATGTATATGTATATACAAATAGGTTAAATTCTAGTAGGTATATATTCTCTGCATAAGTATTCAAATCTAGCCAGAAAATGTGTGACGTAAATGTCGACATTGGTAATCTGAGTCAGACATAGACGTACATATTTTACAATAGGTGGCATAAACTACGTGTGAATCACGTTGTAAAAAGGAATTGAAGTACAAATGATAAGAAATAATGGTGAAAACTGACATGAGGACAGCGAGTATTGATCAAGACTTAGATGTTTCACAATGTTTTTAGACAGATGTGATATTAATGTAGAATATAACGATCGTATTCAATTGATATTTATGAGTTAAAAGTATGTCTAAATCTAATACATTTGATAGGAATAAAGGTAAAAACTCACCAAAATCAGCCACCCACTGGGTAGGCTTTCAATTATCGGCGGAATCTTGATAGTTTAGTTGCACTTGGCACTGAAAAATGTAACCACGGTGATATATTTTAAATCACGTTTTTTCGACTGAAAAACTTTACCGACCATGCCCTAATGTGATTTTTTTGGAAATTTTTCACGAGGAAACGCGATAGTACGTTTCGCAAATTGTCACAAAAGGACAGAGAAAATGAGAGACAGAGAATATGAAGCGTTCAAGACGCCCTCTACCGACTCTACTTTAGATACTATAGATGACAGTTGAACTGAAACTGAAATTTGACACATCACAACAATATTCTCATCACAGATAAAGAATGGAAAAGTTGTCTGTGACGTAGAAAAATACACGTACATAATTAAATTGATCCCGAAATCAACAAAGTATTTCATTATTTTTAATTAATCCATTTTTTAATGCCTCATCCTAAAATTAAAAGCAAATAAATGGGAATAACGGATAACGCTGTATGTATTCAAAACATGGCATATCAACAACAATCTTTTTTTCCGCACATGGATAAACTGAGAAATGTGCGTTCTTCTGAGTCTTATAACATTTAACACTTCTGAGTTTGTCTCGGTGGTCCATGAGTTGGTCTAAGCCTCGGCCGGCAACGCATTTGCATTAAGGCAAAGCGTTCTTTAGGTTGAAAAAAATAGAAAAGGCTACGAGTATGTATAAGGGTATGGTGTGTAACACCAGTGACACGAGTTCAGTGGCAGTGATAATGAAGAATTTTGATGAATCTTTAATCATCAAGCAGCTTGTCGCCGTCTACTTACTTACCTACTAACTGCTCACTTGTTCCCACGAGCAAATAAAAAAAAAGCAAGGATAAGTTGTTTCAGGAAATAACCATCCGCAGGAAACAGTTTCTTCATTATGGCATAATAACACAACCAACACAAACATTTCTTTGCCACGGGTTCGTGTTTTCTATCGGAATATGAGAGGTTAGGCTATAAACCACCACGCTGGCCAAGTACCTACTCGTGGTAGACTTCACATGACTTCGAGAACATTATGGAGAACTCTCCCAGGCATGCAAAGTTTCCTCACGATGTTTTCCTTTACCGTTGCAGCAGGTGACATTATTTTTTTAAAGCACTATAACAATAAACTGTATATAGTGTAAAAAAGTTTCAAGCAGGCGCGTCCTTTAATATGTAAGGTACATTATGGTCCCATTTTTTATCGAAAACACCTACTCCTACCAGTGATATTTCATATCACCACAGTGCCTACGTCAGAGAAAGGCCTTTATTCTATATCTATTCGATGGCTGGCTATAAATTACGACATATTAAGGTATCCGTAGTTGATCGGGTATTGAATTACAGTAACTACATGAGTACAGTCGAAGACATAGTTTATTTAAATAAATATGATAATAAGTCCTAGAACTAGAGATAGGCATATCATAGATTATAAGTGACCCCGTCAGTCCACTTGGTCAGCGTGGTGGACTATGGTTATATATAACCCTCATATTCCGAGTGGAAACCCGTGCCCAACAGTGGGGCAAATAAATGCTTGTGGTTGTGGTGTTATTATGCCCGTGCCCTGAGACAGTTAAAGGATTGTGGTGGTATATCCTCTCTCTTCAGCCCACGTCAGTTGCTGGACTGGACGTATCTCAAGTATCCAGACTCCAAATGAGAGCTAGGGCTTTAGAGGCAAAAATGATTGCCGGACCTAACCAACTTTTTTTTAATACAACAGAAGAAGTGCACAGAGGAAGTATATCTTTACATCATTTACATTGTGCTTTATTATTATGATAGCCAAATGGCTCGCGTCGATTCAATGTGATCGAAATAGTTAAGCAACGACGGGCGCGATCGGTTTGTAGATGGGTGACCGCTAGTGGCAAAATTTCATGGATGCTACCGTGAGGGCACTTAAAGCAGTTGGTCCCGGTTGTTTTCAATGGTGGAAACAGTCGTTAAGCCTTGTCGAAGACCTTCGGGTGGCTTGAGAACATTCGACACTAGGTTGGCCACTAACCCCTCCACCAATTCGCATTGGAGCGGCGTGGTGGAGTATGCTCTAGACCTCCCGCGGATATGTCTATGGGGGAGACCCGTACCTAGCAGTGGGACGTCTATGGTTCGCAGCGAGCGGGTAATGTTTATATTCACAATAGATAATTTCACAAAATATAAAATCGTAACACGTTTGGCGGTGACTGTCCGCTTGCTTAACGGACTGTATTCATTAGGGCTCGTTACACTGGCGGCGTATTAGATTGCCTAGTACAACAATTCAGTCTGAATCTGCTTGCTGATGCTGGCTGGTGCAATTAGTGCATTTAGTAAAAAAAAGTACCAAGTTGTGAACATTTACCTGTGATTTTAAGTAACTTTACCGCGTAGCGTAGACCGAGAATCGGTCGGTTAGAAACGCTCTAATTAGATAAAATAAAATATATGTCGACTCAATGTAACTACACGTATATACTGTGATAAGTGATTGTAATTTTTCAGGATGAATTTTTTGGTGAAACTGTTAAGGAACAACTGGAAATGACTAGATAATACCTGTACTGATTAGATAATACTGAGTAGGTAAGCTGATCATATATTTACGTCAATAACTCGTAATTTAACTGTCTATAATTTATAATCGACTCGATGGGGTGGCATGTCAAGCTGTAAAAACTCCCGACCGTCGAGTTGGCCACCAACCGCATCACCAACTCGTCTCACTTGTGAGGCCGTGTCATACCAACGATCTATGTATATTGCTATCTCTATGGTGTCATACAGTGTGCCACATTTTGGACTACTTTGGACAGCGAAAATTCATTTGGAATTTCTAAATGATTCGTTGCAATCGAATAATTACTTCTCGATTAGCCGAGAAGGCTGACCTAAAGGTCGCCTTTGATCATTCAATTGCGAATTTGCGTGTTTCGTCATTGGTTGCCGTCAACAAGATACAAAAAGATAAAAGAAGGCGTAAAAAGAAATCTCCTTCAGGGCCAACGACGCATTGGTTGGCGTTGCTCATGTCATAGGCGACAGTGACCACTTGTGGTCATCAGGTGGCCTGTCAGCTTGTTCGTCGGGCTATGAGCTGTAAATAAAAAGATGTCAGTTACTAAAAAGCATTGTAGATGTAAACATTAATGAAAACAACTGGAACCGATGGTTTAACGTGCCCTCCGAAGCACGGAAGCACCCATGAAGTTTTGCCAATAGACACCACGTACCATCTACAAACCGACCGCGCCGGTTGTTACTTACTCGGCCGATCACAGGATCGACGCGAGCCATTGGACTATGGAACTATGGACGCTTCATGGTATGGCGTAGGTATATACATAAGTATTTATTAGAAACTGTGCTAGTGAACTGTAATAATAAATAATTGTGCTTTAAAAACCTAAGGGTCCTGGCTTCGCAGACGCGATGTAACCATGAACTAAGGTGCGTCGATATGTGGCGACTATACATAAATAGTGTATAGTTGAAAACAAGTGTTGGTAACTTGCGCACGTACCGTATTTGTATATTTCATTCAATCATTTTGATTCTGAACCTGACTTTGAATATTGCTCCATGAACCATAAAAACCTTTAAAAAAATGTATGGTGGAGCTACATTCAAATTTGGCTTAACTTCAGAGACAAAATGATACATCAAAATATGCAACGCTATCTACAAAGCATGTGCGCAAGTTAAAATGATTCCTATTTAAATTTCCCGCCACGGATCGAAGCATTCTTAAGGGTTCGCCGCGATCTTACCACGAACTTAGGGGTTTTTGGTTTCTTGGACGCGATGTAATCACGAAATTAAGGGTCCTTGGTTTCTAGGCGCTATGGGGGCCGGCAGCTCCGACGCCAAGGTGGTGGTCCACCACACGGAGTACACGGCGGGGCAGACGACGGGCGGCCTGAGCGTGCTGTTCACCACGCTATGCATCGTCGATCTGTTCGGAGTTTTCCCGATCGTCGCGCTACCACAGAGCGTTATTGCTTGCGGTAAGGATTTCTGAAAACTTCTGGATACTCGGCGGAAGCAAAGGGAAATTCGTCGTTCCCCAGTAAAATTATTGGCAAAGGTATGGTGATCCATCACACGAGGTGCTCTGCGGGGCAGGGCGGACAGAACATAGGCTCGTCAACTCGTTTGGGAGTACCTATTCTCCTCCCGCAATCTTCGACAGGGCTAGAGATAGCACGTTGTTAACGTTACAATCTTTTCGATGTGTATGAGTCAACGGAACCTGAAAAGAACCTAGAAAAATAAACCTTTCTTTACTAACCATGTAAACATGGCACCGGTGATGACAGAGTGCCTAGTGAGAATTTTTCTGCGACAGGTTTTTAAAGGGTGATCGATGGATATTGCAGGAATATACGGCGTCCCGCTAGTGCTCGGAGTGTTCATGCTACAACTCTACACGGCGGTGTTGCTGGGTCGCAGCTGGCTGTTGGCGCAGACGCTAGCGCCTTGTATTCGGGAGAAGTCCAGGTATCCAGCTTGCCTACCTTATTCCAGACAATTTTGGTTCATTCGGAATCAAAAACATCAAAAAGTATCGAAAAATTGTACTTATTTTGACTTTAATGTATTGCCTAGCATGTAATAATTTCACGTAAAATGTCGGCCGCTCGCTGTATTTAGGTCACTGGGAAGCACTACAGCTTAAGCCGTTCATTCACCTTTTAACGCAATTAAATTTTGACTTCCTTACAATACAAATCTCTTGATCAAGTTTTACAGCTTAACAAAGTAAGTACCTTCCATTATTTTACTCTGAGAAACTTTGTGTACCCCAAAAAGACTAAAAGTAAAAGTCTTTTTGCGAATATATAATTTAGCTTATATTATTTATATGACAAATAATCTAAGTAATTTAGATACATTTCACTGAATTCTTGTGCAGATTCCCATACGCGGCAGTGGCTGAACTAGCGTTCGGTACTCACGCTCGAAGACTTGTCACCTTTCTGATCAACGCTACTATATTTGGGGCTGGGGTTCCTAACTTCATATTCGGTGAGTAAAATATTACTTACAGGCCTCGACTCCAGATTCAGATTAAGTATTTAGTTACAGCGACTTACATAATAATTTAGGTATAAAATTAGGCCGTGTGGGCGGGCGTCTATCTAGAATTTAGATTTTTAGCAGGTGATTTAGTCTATTAAATAAAACGGGTGTACAATATTTCCAATAACTTAGCTTAGCGCTTCCAGTTAAAGTGCAATTGTTGCAGCGGCGCAGAGCATGCAGTTATTCTGGTGGAAGATATCAGGGGGAGCGATTGGAGTGTCCTACTGCGTATGGATGGTGCTCGTGGGCTTGCTACTGTGCCCCGTTATGTGGCTCGGCTCGCCTAAGGACATGAAGTGAGTTCCTATCAGTGATACATACACTAATATGATTCCATGGATTTTTGTACTTATCCGTACAATAGAACATAGCACAGAACAGATAAAGGAGGATAGAATGGAAATGTGGGCGTGACAGGCGCGCCAACAAGTATGATTAAACAATCATACTTCAACTGAAATCACGCGTGCATACTTTTAGTCGCTTCCGGACTGCGGTGGTGCGAAGAGCTGCACGAAAAATATACATTGCCGGTAAAGTACGCAAGTAATCCACGTGAACACATAGTTCGTGCGCAATGTATTCTGTCCTACAGAATGCGATGACGTCACGATGTTCTGTCGAGTTCGTTCGCAGCGAGATAGTGTTGTGAAAGTATAAGATAAATTTTTCGATAAGTCTTGATCTTGAGTACGTAATTAAAGTAGTTTCAGGTGTAAATACTTAATTTCAAGGAGTAGGTGTAGTACTAAATAAGTAATTTAGTACTAATTTATATTATGTATTTGTTTTAGGTTTCCAAAGGATCCTAATAACCAGCATTGGATAAATGTAACGGGTAGAAAATTTAGATCCCTAAAAAACAATGTACCTACCACTTTGGAACAACTGTACTCGATTTTGCGCAACTATGTCGGAACTCAATTATTTAGCAACATTAGTTATCATCAGATTGTATTATATTCTACTGAGAAGCATATTACAGACTTTACCAAAGCTATTAAAGAAAAATAATTTAAATATAAGATTGCATTAATTTATTGTAAAAAATTCGAATACAAAAGAGTCCCCATCTTTGCTCTGCACAAGTACATTCGTCGCGCAACTGTATATATTAAAACTGTACCTGTGTATTTATTTAAGTACGTACACTCACTCTGAAACTTTTTAATAAAATAAATAATTATAATGTAATTTTTCATGTGAAGATAATAAAAAAAATGCATGTTAATAAGATGTATGGAACAGGCGCAACACCTAAAGGAAGCAAAACTCAAGTTGCATATGTTTTCAGTGTTACTTTTAAAAGAGTCATTTATGCGGATGTAGCATTATAGGTACCTACATAACTCTAAACAAGTTTCAAAATATATTTATCGATAAATATGTTTACATCTCTAGTTGGGTTACCAGTAAATAACATATAAAATTGCACGATCAATTTTCTCAAATATGCAGTAAATTTTGTTTCTTAACTTTTATTTATTAATTTCACCGCCGTTAGGCATCTTTTGGCTCAATAAAGGTTAAATAAATAAATAAATAATACAGTAAAATAAAATATACTCTATTTTACTAATCTTGTAGTGGTTCAGTACCTACCAGTTACCTTACCTCCGAATACCTCCGAATACCTCAAGCATACCTCACACGGATACCTCATACCTTCGAACCAGTTACCAGTTACCTACGTTGTTAATATGAAACATATACGCGGTCGTCAAATAGTGTTTTAAATAGTGTAGTAAGTATGAAAGAAAATGTAAATATAAATAGGTGATTTTACAAATAAATTATTCATTCGACAATCGGACAGATCACGAGTTTCATTATGAATCCTATGAAGAACCTCTAAAATCTTATTATTGCACGAAATTTGTGCAAAACACTTACTGGCAACATTAAGTGTCGACAAGGTCAAAACTTGCACAATTCTACAGCTTGACGCGAGCAAAAAGTATCCTTATTGATTTGATGCTAAGGTTAGTTTTTAAAAGTTGCGATTCTCGTGCAATTTGACCAATGGCTGATGAATATTTTATGTAAAGGTAATAATAACGTGTATCTAAGTGTGGGTAACTGGCGACAGTGGTTTTGTTTCAAAACTGACTCGATGGCCTTTCTAACCATGCTAGTTTGTCCTCTATACAAATTTAAAATTCGGCCTCCAGCGCCATCTATTTGGTAGCATCAACATTAAAATGCAAATTTTAACATTTTCTGCGTTCAATTAATTCTTAGGAAATATTTATTTGATTATGATATTATTAAATATTTAGTAAGGATGATAAAACAAATCAAGAATCGTATATTTATAGCAGATAATTAAAATATCGAGTAACATTTCAGTACAAAATTTTGAACGCAGCTTATAGAATGTTGGATTAAAATAAGTGTTGCCCGCATAAAACAATACCGAGATTGTGGAAATAATATGATTCTAAGTAAATATAGTAGTAGTAAATATAGTGTAGCGTCCATAGCTCAGTGGCTCGCTTCGATTCAATGTGATCGAAAGTGTTAAGCAACGACGGGCGCGGTCGGTTTGTGGATGGGTGACCGCTAGTGGCAAACATTTCATGGGCGCTACCGTGATTCGGAGGGCACGTAAAGCCGTCGGTCCCGGTTGTTTTCAATGCTGGAAACAGTCATTAAGCCTTGTCGAAGACCTTCGGGTGGCTTGAGAAGATTCGACACTGGGTTGTCCACTAACCCCTCCACCAATTCGCATTGGAGCAGCGTGGTGGAGTATGCTCTAGCTAGACCTCCCGCAGCTGTGTCTGTGGGAGAGACCCGTGCCCAGCAGTGGGACGTCTATGGGTCGCAGCGAAGTAAATATAGATTTAATATTTATGCAGAATATGATTGGCAAGTCAAATTTGTAAAATGCTTTAATATTTAATCGTTGATTATTTATTAAGAATTTCATGGACATATATAGTATTTCATGGTTATACATATTATAAAAATTTTGTGCAATTTGAATTATGGAAGGAAATACAAAATGAATTATGGCAATATTCAATGGCTGCCGATGACGACCGGTGTTCGTGATAGATAATTATGTTGTGTGATAGATAATTATGACGATTTATCCAAGAGGATTGACGAAAAACATGATAAATATGATGAAGATCGTTCCTCGTTGATAAAACGTCATATTTATCTATCACACAAAGTAACATTTTGATGTTTGTAACTCATTTTTAATATATTTACCTCAAACTATACAACTATATAATCATATAGTTATAGTACATATAGCTAGGTATCTATAGGTTATAGAAAGGGCACGTAGTTGTGCTTGTTTGAACTAGATGACAGCACTATCGGGCGGAGGAAGGTGAGATGGCTATCTACGTTAGTATATACATTAATCTATGTTTCTAACCTCCTTTATCTGTTCTGTGGAACATAGGTTACTGATATACAGTGTCTGCCTTGCATTGACACCAAACAGTGATGTTGTCTTCCGGGTGGAAGTTATCCATGTTCCGTTAGTTCTGATGCTGCATTTACGGGATCCAGCGAATAATCGCAATATCGCGATAAATGTGGCCTAGAAATTTACCGAATTGCGATGTAGGTATTCGGGCGAACACGAATGCTTGGCGCGTCAACGGTTTTGTCGCGACCACATTTCTGCGATGTTTTTATCGCGACACGAATATTCGCGCGATTAAATGGCCACAGCATGATCGACAGCAGTCTTGTGCTGTTAATTTCAATCGCTTCTTCCCCAAGTTGAACATGGTTTTCTTATATATTCTAACGCCCAACGATTATGATGACGCTCCATCCTCCTACAGGCCAATAGCGCTGACGTCCGTGAGCATAGTATTCACTGTGGCGGTGTGCACGTGGATCGGTATCTACACGGATGACCAGTCGCCGCCAGCGTCCGGCGACGTGCTGGCACGACAGCCTGACCCGAGGGCCTTTTTGGTCGCGTATGGCATTATAGCCTTCCAGGTCAGTGTATTGATAAAAAGTATGATGACTTTACAAAGATAGAAAAATGATGGTAGAAAGCTTATATTTTGGCATCGCAAAATATCCCAAGCCAACTTCAGCGTAAAGTTTCCTTTTTGTAAACTAGTGGACGCCCGCAGCTTCGCTCGCGTAGAATTAGACCCATCAACGACGTCTGCCCGCGTTCGGGTTGCCCACTTGACTTCAAAAACGGCAATTTTTCATACTAACTTTCCACCCCCGTTTTACCCCCTTAGGGGGTGAATTTTCAAAAATCCTTTCTTAGTGCTCCCCTACGTTATAAAAGGAACCCCTGTGCAAAATTTCAAGTTTCTAACCCTTATAGTTTAGGCCCTGCGTTGATATGTCAGTCAGTCAGTCAGTCAGTCAGTCAGTCAGTCAGTCACCTTCTCCTTTTATATATATAGATAGGTATTTTAAGCTGTATGTAGAATAAGTTGTAGTAGGTAATATAAAAACCAAATAAACTTTCTTTCTTTCTTTCTTTCAAATAGCTCTATTTTCTAACGGACGCTGAAACTCGGTCTCTCTGATCTATTCAACTATCAGCCTCCAAAGATTTTTCAATAATCTTGTAGTTCTTCTTTTAGTTAGCTCGCGTGGCATGGTCAAAACTCACTGATGTTTGCACTCGGACACTTAATTGAAGGACGTGGAATGCAGAACGACCCAGCTGATTTTTTTCCGAAGACTGTTATTTTAAGTATCAGTCACAGACTGTGAAACAGACAGACCTACTTAAATATATTTTTTTTTAGCAACCTACTTAAATACTTACGTTTTGCAGTTCGACATTCATCCTATGCTGCTGACGCTACAAGTGGACATGAAGGACGGGCGGCGCGTGCACTCAGCCGTTCTTGCGGGGTTCGCGGTGACGGGCGCCATGTTCGCGGTGACCGCGCTGCTGGCCGCGAGCCGTTACGGCAGCCACGTGCAAACCAACATCCTGCAGGGTGAGTGTTCGCCTGATATTGCTGACGCTGCCAGTGACATATGGGAGCTGTGTGCCAGGTTCGCGTGACGGACAGCATGATCGCGGTGACCGCAAGCAGTTAACGACAGCCACGTGTAGACGAACACTCTGCAGGGTGAGTTCCTAGAGGGTGAGAAGTTCGCCTGATGCTGCGAGTGCCATGAAGCTGTTCCGTGCCGGGTTCGCGGTTACGGGCGCTATTGTCGCGGTGACATACCATATACCTACTCGTAATAAGTAGGTAGGTATTAAAAAAATAAGACCGAGTATTGGTTAAGATACAAGCCTTCCTTGTTACATTATAGTACATTATGATACAAGTGCGGTAAGTTGAAAATTACAGCCGAGGCGATATTGCTACAAGAAAGCAGAGGCTGTAATTATCAAAGCGCACGTGTGTCATACGACGTTTTATAACATATTTGCGAGTAAATAAATTAATAAATTCATCATTACTTGATGACATTTTCAAATAAAAACAATGCAACGAAAAGAAAAAGCGCGCGGAATAATTTTTACTTGTTCACAAAACGATGCGCGTGCATCAGCACTTTTTTTTTAAGGCAAAGACACAAAAACAACCAGTATTACTAATAAATTAAATTAATATTTTTTTTGTTTTTGATAAATTATATAACAGATAAATTATTGTAATTTATTGTCAAAATTAATTAAATTAAAGAATTAATTGTTTATTTTTTATATTTTATCTCCCAAAGTTAATTTTATTCATAAGATGTTGACCACTTTTCTGACATAAAAACTCTTTGCTAAGATTGAAAAAAGTATCGTTCGTTTTAGACGGACCATCTAGATAAACCGTGACCTTTTTAAAAAGAAATCATTACATTACAGCACAAGTGCTTTTTACATTACATTACCGCACAAGTGCTGTAATGAGATACATTACGGTATTGAAATTGGTGTAATAAGAGACCCTTTACGAGCAAATGTGTTATAAAAGATATTTTTTACACTAGCAGTGTTATGAAATTCAATACAGATTTATTTTACCTTGAAAAAAATTCAACAAAAGAAGGATTTGACCCTACTTCCCTCCTAGGAAAGTTCTAACCAGTGAGGCAGCGTGGCCTACCTCAACATGAGCAAAATTCTTCAAGGCATAGCGTGAGTGCTACTAAAGTCAGCCTAGAATCCTACCTGCCATGATTTTTACTGTAAAATAAACTTTCCTTGTCATGACCTAATGCCTTTTCCAGGCATGCCGCCATCGGTGTCGCTATACGTGGTAGCGCTGCTAGTAACACTGCAGCTATGTCTGTCTAGCGCAGTGGGCAACTCCGCCATGTTCCAGCACGTCGAGGACCTGCTGCGGATTCCCAAAGGTGACGTATTAAACTTTTTCGTTTTCAACATCATCACGGCCTGCTGTTGAACATGGTTCTCTTACGCAAGAAAGAAGTCTCCTACGCTGGAAGTATTCTTCTGTCTCTAATGTTACTTTCTAGGTATTTGTCTTTATAATGAACAAGGGTTTGTTAGTCCGTTAGGCCTAAATTTAATATGAAGTTAGGATATTAGATACTCACCTTGCCAATGGCGCAACTTTAAGCCAGTTCCTAACTGGCTTGCTTCCACCAGTCAGACAGCGACCAGGTAATCCGTGTTTTAGAGTCATAGCCGCCATCCCATTATACTTTTTTTACCCATTGACACATTCACAGTACTTATTAGCTTTTTGTTTTACAGAATTTGGCTTCAAACGCTGCCTTCTCAGATCAAGCATAATCATCCTCGGGGTGTTCCTGGGAGAATCAGTGCCTAGATTCGACTTAGTCATGGGCCTCGTAGGCTCAACACTAACCGGCCCGCTAATGTTCATATTCCCGCCGCTTTTCTTCTTAAAACTCTGCTTTGTGAAAGCAAGACGGACAGAGGAGAGCTTACCACTTCTTAGTTATACGAAAAAAGATCAATTGTTTTCAAATTCAAAACAAAATGGCGGGTCACATCAAAATGGCGGATCGTGTCAAAATGGCGGCGACCTGTCAGATTTCCCGCTCGTTTACCACAACGCGCTACATTCAGAGATGACCTATAGAAGTAGATACGAGCCGGATGACGAATATGCCGTCAGGTGGTACGACGTTGTATTGGCGGTGTTGGTGATGGTAATGGGGGTGGTGGCTACCGTCGCTGCGTCATACTCCAGCTGGTCGGACGCGATATCGTCGGAAACCTTCAGCCAGCCTTGCCTCGTCAACGCCACGGCGGCTGCCAGAAGCTTTTTTTTAAGTACGCAATCGTCGTGATTAGACCAGATATAAATGGTGTCAAGTATTATTACCCTATTGGGACAGTATATTGACTTCCCGTCAATAATGTACTTTTTTTTCGAGTCTCAAACCTTTTAGAGGCGAAAGGATATGCTCGAAATTGAAGAGAAACAGGAGTACCTACCTAAGTTAAATTTTTATAGTGTGGTGTGGGAAACATCAATTCATGCAGAAACCAGAATATCGTTCTCGTTAGGCGTGTGAAGTTACGCTTAAACTTTCAATTTGATGGGATTTTGAGTCGAACCCAGGGTATCTCAATCAGCCAGATCATAACACTTGGTAAATAGCTACAATAGCATTATTAGTACCTACATGTGCTCCTACAATACAATACAAATATTCAAATTTTTCTCCTACTTGCCAATGGGAGAGGGATTACTAGGGAGGATCGAGACAACGGTAATTGAGAACCAAAATAAAATGAAATAATTAATATAACGTCTTTTATTTAACACATCAATGAAATAACAATAAACGAAAAACATGTCAGTAGTTTAAATAAATTTAAATTAGTTAGACAAATTCAAGCATCAAGAAAATTAAAAAATATAATTCAACAATTCTACAGGAACTATTTATTGTTCACTCGACTTTATTATTAAAATACATTTTAATAATAACTCGAGTCAACTCATATTTAATTAATATAATATGAAGAAGTATAAAAACTAAAATTTTTAATAAACTCTATTATGCATGTTCTATATAATTTTTTTGTCTATTCCTTTCAAAGGCTATCAAGATATCACATATAAGAAGGATGGCTTATTTCATACCCAACCATTGTCCCCTATATGACTTTTAATTTAATAAAACAGTACCTTTTCCTTACAAAAACAATATATTAAGACTTTGCAACAACAATATTTTAAGACTAGATAAAATTATTAATTATACAGAAAATATATTTGAACAAATTTTCATAGAAAGAATTATGTAATTAATATAAGAAAAATGCAGTGAATCACAGTCACAATAACAGTACATATTCACAGTTTGACAGTAAAATATATTATCTATCATGGGTTATAATATTAGTATAATTCAACGATAGACTGTTTAAACTTTATACAGACAGTATAATTAAGAAATAACAAAAACCCAACTGCAAAACAAAACGATTAAATAGGCAAATTAACGAAAATGTTTCATAACTTTGAATCAATATATATCCCAAAACAGTTAGGTATCTCTAATGATAATGATAAAAGGAACCTAAAAATGATTTTTAAATACCTATCTAATTATTGATATAGTCCGTCGATCATTTTAGTTTTCATTTTGACAATATGACCTCTGGTTGTCGCCGTGTTGAGTTTTGGTTACTGTCATGTCTTCAATGACACTTGCAAGGTTAACACGAATCGATTGACTTGCGACTTATGAATCATCAAAATCGCCACTCACGTTTGGTCTATAGAACGCCGTAAAGAACAACCATACATACATAGACTGATAAACGCAATACCCTTTGCGTCGCGCAGTCCGGTAAAAATAATAATGGTACAACGTTTGATAACAATTTGTATAACAACAATAGACGTTCATAATATTAACATGTTAAGTATGATGATATGATCGACATTCGACATATGAGGTAAGCTGATAGCGCTTTTTTAATTTAACATGGCGTTATTCAGTGGTCTGTTTAATACTGATTTACTGACTTATATATTGAATTCTTATATGGACCACCAGTCTACCTATATTAACTGCGTTTTCCACAAAGTTACTTACGTCGTCAACTGCGTATTTCATAAAAATAATTAGAGCATTCTTTTAATTGCCATTAGTTGTTGACAATGTACGAGAGAGTACATTTAACTGAAAATTGTCCCTTTCCTTCTACAAGCTCACATGTATAACATGTATAATCAAATTTTTCATAGAATTATTTTCAAATGCCCAGCAAATCTTTTAACAAGTTTATATTCTGATAACAAATTAGTTTGAAATTTTCTATCAAAAGATTTATCTCTTAAGAAGAGTATCTTTCAGTCTCTCTTATCAATCGATATAGTTATAGTTCTTGATCTGGTAAAAACGAAGGGTCTTAACAAATGATTACGCCTTCTGAAACTATAAAGTGTTTTGTCAGCTGTCAAATTCTGACTTGAGTTTGAACTTTGGCAAAGTTTTGCGTTCGAATTCTAATGCCAACGAGTGTGTCATTAAAGTCATTTTCGAAGGTATTTCAACGAATACGCAATTTGCTTTTTTACATGATAAATGCTAACTGACACACAGACATACCGAGAAACGAACGAGAATCCTAAGTATCGTTTTAAATCTGTCACATAATATGTGCTGTAACAGTACAATTATGTCTATATGAATGCTGCGTACCATTTGTCAAGTAAAATATATGGAGTTAGAATATATTACATAGTCAGTATTCAGTATTCGAATTACACTTTACCTTGACATATTATTTATTTAAGTATTTAATTTCCATGTCACCTTAGGGTCAACATAATGAGTGAATGAATAAATTAATCAACATTAGGAATCCTAAAGAAAAAATAGTCTTTGAGAAAAAATGCTGCAACCAAATAATTATTATTTAGTGGCAACACCTTACTTTCTCTTCCCGCCCATTATAACTGACATTAAATTCGATTGGTCCTTTCTTGTGCTATGTTTTTTTTGCGTACATATTTCATCAGAATATCTGCGTTTAAAACATCGAAATAATCCTATAATTATCTGCAATGTCTAGGACTGATTAGAAACTAAGCAAAAGGTGCAAAAAGCTCAGACTTAATTTACCAATGCCAGAGTATTACAGAGTAAATAAGGTACCTTTATTTACACTTCATATATCGATGCCGCATGCTAACCAAAATACATCAAATTACTTACCACCGAACACCCAGTCGAATTCGACCCTCACCTTTTTCTCTACTTCTTCGCAAACCGTTTCCCCAGCAGATTCCTCAACTCCTTCTTATCCAGTTTCCCCATTGTATTTCTGGGCATTTTCTCAATCACCACCAGCTTCCTGGGCAGCTGGTACGGCGCCAGTTTCTTCCCCGCCACGTCCTTGAGATCCTTCAGCGTTAACGTGGTGTTCTCCTTTAGAACTACGACCGCAGCGACCACCTCGCCAACGGTCTCGTGTTCGATTCCCAGCACGGCCACGTCTGCGACGCTCGGGTGCTCCAACACTGCTGATTCGACGTGTAAAGCGCTCACCTATAATTAAATTTAGTTCCATTTATGTTAATTTTTTAAATTTTTACAGTATTTTAATAAAATATAGGGATAAAATTCAAGGGATGCTTTAAAATCAAGTAGAAGTAAGCCAGGTTCATATAACGAAAGTACGGCATAGACGCCACCGCGTTTCTGAATTAGTGTTAGCGCCATCTGTTATCGCTCTGCCAAACACATTTCAAATAAACGTGCGAGCAGTAAGCTGACGAATGCGTGACGAGTGTTACGGAAAAAAGTGTAACGGAAGTTGAGAAGGAGATATAATTTAATGAAGATAGAAAGTGAGAGATAGCAATACTTTATTTTCCAAAAGTGACACCAATCCGTCAATCTCATGTCTTTCTTTTTATGCCTGGGCAGACGAACAGCGGGGCCTTAGTAATAGGGTCCCGTTTTACCCTTTGGGTACGGAACCCTAAAAAGTTACCTTGTATCCGCTAGTCTTGATGATGTCGATGGAAGTGCGACCGAGGATCTTGAACCTTCCGTCGGCGTAGGAGACGGTATCACCGGTGCGGAACCAGCCGTCCAGGGTGAAGTCGGGGGAGCTCACTTGGGGCGTGCGGTTCCAGTACCTGACAACATCTGTTTATTATGGCTCATAAAATAAAAAATAAAATATTTATGTAATCAAACAGCTCTCATAAGGATCACGCTTTTATTTTTATTTGCTAAATACGATTATCTAACTGACTTAGAGAATATTTTTGTATTCTAATTTTAGTAATAACGTTTTGTGTTGCGTCGATGATGTGCGTCGTCCCAAGCTTTAAATTTATACATTAATATTTCTTAGTAGCTCTACACCAGCGACAACGGTAGAACGGCCTTTTGTAAAACCATATTGTTGTTCATGTAATAAATTATTTGAGTTTAAATTTACCAATAACAGGTAATTCATTAATTTTTCATATATTTTACATAGGCAGACCAAACAGATATTATTTCTCTATACTAATATTATAAAGAGGAAACATGTGTTTGTAATGTTTTCACACAAAAACTGGACCGATTTCAAAAATTATTCCACCATTAGAAAGCGGCATCTTCACTGTGTGACATAGGTTATATAATATTACTAGGTGTAAACGAAACTACTGTAATGTCTTATTCCACGCGAGCAAAGCTGCGGGCGTCCACTAGTTATTTATTTTTAAATCAACATGCAGGGCCCTTTCAGCAGCAGTTCGTCCTCGTGCACCCCGCCCTCCCCCGGTCCAAGCCAGCCCTCCCCGCTGTCCCCCGCGCACGTCATCACCTGCCGAACACGCCGGGCCCCTTCAGCAGCAGCTCGCCCTCGTGCACCCCGCCCTCCCCGCTGTCCCCAGGGGCACGTCATCACCTGCCGAACACGCCGGGCCCCTTCAGCAGCAGCTCGCCCTCGTGCACCCCGCCCTCCCCGCTGTCCCCCGGGCACGTCATCACCTGCCGAACACGCCGGGCCCCTTCAGCAGCAGCTCGCCCTCGTGCACCCCGCCCTCCCCGCTGTCCCCAGGGGCACGTCATCACCTGCCGAACACGCCGGGCCCCTTCAGCAGCAGCTCGCCCTCGTGCACCCCGCCCTCCCCGCTGTCCCCAGGGGCACGTCATCACCTGCCGAACACGCCGGGCCCCTTCAGCAGCAGCTCGCCCTCGTGCACCCCGCCCTCCCCGCTGTCCCCCGGGCACGTCATCACCTGCCGAACACGCCGGGCCCCTTCAGCAGCAGCTCGCCCTCGTGCACCCCGCCCTCCCCGCTGTCCCCAGGGGCACGTCATCACCTGCCGAACACGCCGGGCCCCTTCAGCAGCAGCTCGCCCTCGTGCACCCCGCCCTCCCCGCTGTCCCCAGGGGCACGTCATCACCTGCCGAACACGCCGGGCCCCTTCAGCAGCAGCTCGCCCTCGTGCACCCCGCCCTCCCCGCTGTCCCCCGGGCACGTCATCACCTGCCGAACACGCCGGGCCCCTTCAGCAGCAGCTCGCCCTCGTGCACCCCGCCCTCCCCGCTGTCCCCAGGGGCACGTCATCACCTGCCGAACACGCCGGGCCCCTTCAGCAGCAGCTCGCCCTCGTGCACCCCGCCCTCCCCGCTGTCCCCAGGGGCACGTCATCACCTGCCGAACACGCCGGGCCCCTTCAGCAGCAGCTCGCCCTCGTGCACCCCGCCCTCCCCGCTGTCCCCCGGGCACGTCATCACCTGCCGAACACGCCGGGCCCCTTCAGCAGCAGCTCGCCCTCGTGCACCCCGCCCTCCCCGCTGTCCCCAGGGGCACGTCATCACCTGCCGAACACGCCGGGCCCCTTCAGCAGCAGCTCGCCCTCGTGCACCCCGCCCTCCCCGCTGTCCCCAGGGGCACGTCATCACCTGCCGAACACGCCGGGCCCCTTCAGCAGCAGCTCGCCCTCGTGCACCCCGCCCTCCCCGCTGTCCCCCGGGCACGTCATCACCTGCCGAACACGCCGGGCCCCTTCAGCAGCAGCTCGCCCTCGTGCACCCCGCCCTCCCCGCTGTCCCCAGGGGCACGTCATCACCTGCCGAACACGCCGGGCCCCTTCAGCAGCAGCTCGCCCTCGTGCACCCCGCCCTCCCCGCTGTCCCCAGGGGCACGTCATCACCTGCCGAACACGCCGGGCCCCTTCAGCAGCAGCTCGCCCTCGTGCACCCCGCCCTCCCCGCTGTCCCCAGGGGCACGTCATCACCTGCCGAACACGCCGGGCCCCTTCAGCAGCAGCTCGCCCTCGTGCACCCCGCCCTCCCCGCTGTCCCCAGGGGCACGTCATCACCTGCCGAACACGCCGGGCCCCTTCAGCAGCAGCTCGCCCTCGTGCACCCCGCCCTCCCCGCTGTCCCCAGGGGCACGTCATCACCTGCCGAACACGCCGGGCCCCTTCAGCAGCAGCTCGCCCTCGTGCACCCCGCCCTCCCCCGGCCGGTGCTCCGTCACCGTCGGCGGCTGCCACTCCCAGCTCTCCCCGCTGTCCTCCTTCGCTGATGATGAAACGCCCAGTCGCTCCATGGATATCTGAAACATAATATAAGATAGATAATCGTGCGAGACCATTTTCCCTGTAAGAAGACGGGATAAGAACATGTGCTCCTTTTTCCGAGTCGTGGTCTCAATTCGAGGTCTTTTCTCCCCCACCGGTTGTCAGTCCTTCGAACGACGTGGCCTGCCCATTGCCACTTCAACTGGTGACTTACTTGCATATTAGGCAGCGGTGTCTCAACAGTGACGCGCGGCTCGAGCGCACCGTTCGGCGCGGCGGCCGCGACGCGCGCCGCCACCCCCGGCAGCGGCTGGCCAACGTGGCCCACCGTCCGCCCCTCCGCCGGCCGGTACGGGTTGCTCAGCGCCATGCCCACTTCGGACATGCCGTAGCGCTCCAACAGACGGATGCCGGATATCTGTACAAGTTAATAACTAATATACGACTTTAAACGAAATTAATAATAACTACCGAGTTTCTTGCCGTGTTCTTCTCGGTAGCATCAACTTTGTGAACCGGCGGTAGATAAAAAATGTTATGACGTTCATTAAGCGTATACAAAAATACCATATAATGAAAAATAAATGAATCTGAATCTGAATCTACGTATGACTAGTCGACGCCCGCAGCTTCGCTCGCGTAGAATTAGACCCATTAACGACGTCTGCCCGCGTTCGGGTTGCCCACTTGACTTCGAAAACGGCCAAGTTTCATACTAACTTTGCACCACCGTTTTACCCCCTTAGGGGGTGAATTTTCAAAAATCCTTTCTTAGTGCTCCCCTACGTTATAAAAGGAACCCCTGTGCAAAATTCCAAGTTTCTAACCCTTATAGTTTAGGCCCTGCGTTGATATATCGGTCAGTCAGTCAGTCAGTCAGCTTCTCCTTTTATAACCATATCCATACTAATATTATAAATGTGAAAGTGTGTTTGTTTGTTTGTCCGGCTTTCACGTCGCAACGAAGCTATTATATGATATGGTTTTTATGTGTGGAGATAGTGAGGAGGGTGGAGAGTGACGTAGGCTACTTTTTACCGTGGTAAAACATCCCCATGGAAAGATATCGATGTTTTGTTATTTGCTAGATATTTAGTTCCGGATGTTGTTAATAGTTGGCGTTAGTAAAATTCATTTGCAATCTCTGAATTTCGCTAACAATTTATACACTATACAAATGTGTCATGTATGATAAACAACTCATTGTTAATTCCCTTTGACCACGCGGGCGGAGCATCGGGTAAAAGCTAGTACTCGTATATAGTACCTCCTCCCAGCGGTGGAACAGCGTGTCGGGCAGCGGCGCGGAGCCGGCGCACATGAGCCGCACGCGCGCCGCGAGCGCGCCGCGCACGTACTGCGCCGTGCGCGCGTCCGCGAACATGCGCTCGTGGTCGCGCACCAGCGCCGCGTACATGGCCGGCACGCCGTGGAACACCGACACCCTGGCGTCCTCGCGCTCGCCGGTACCGAGCAGCTTCGACCACACCGTGTGCGACGCGAACGACGGCAGCATGCGGATTCTGGGATACATCAGTGCATTAGATTATCTACATGCGTATAC
Source organism: Carterocephalus palaemon (assembly GCA_944567765.1). NCBI lineage: Eukaryota > Metazoa > Arthropoda > Insecta > Lepidoptera > Hesperiidae > Carterocephalus > Carterocephalus palaemon. The sequence continues at coordinate 2,199,205 of OX155663.1, forward strand.
CATAGTTTCTAGATATTGTTAGGAAACATCCTCATACTCTGAATCAGATACTTACTCACTGGTTACAAAATTGAGTTATTTAGAGACTGGACTGAGGCTCTATTGGAAACAAGTAGGTAGAAGGTAAAAAGACTAAAATGAATGTAACTAAAAAAGAATTAAAATTACAGTTACAAATAGTAATACATGTATAAATAGAATACATAGAAACAAACACACATAAACACATACGCATAACACACACACACACCCAACACCGTAATTACGGAGTTGTGTGTGTTCGTGTGTGAGGAATCGAAGGAGGGATTTTAAGAATCCCTCGCCTTTGTCAATTTGACGTAGCGTCAACTTAGGCAAAGGACTATTATGTTTAAAAGCATCTGTCAATAGATTAAGGCGATTGATAATTCTGTATGTAAAAAGCGGAGTACTGCCTCGCTCTTCTAGAAGCATCTGGCACCAGCTGCCAGCTCAGCTGGCGCCAGCATCGAGGCCCGTGTGAGCTTTCCGTGAATGTGGTGCAAGGTACACCACCACCAGTTGCACCACATCTTACTGAGTATATCTCGCCCTCCTTTATGGATATAAGATAGCAAACGAGCATGCATGCACCAGCTGGAAGCTCACCTGGCGCCCGCAGCGAGGCTCGCGTTCAACGAGTTGAGCTGTCCGTGTATGTGGTGGAGCGGCAGAGTGTGCAGCACCACGTCGCTGGTACAGTACTGCCAGGCGGCGTGGAGCGTTGCTATCTGGCTGGCCAGCATCTAGCACCAGCTGGAAGCTCACCTGGCGCCCGCAGCGAGGCTCGCGTTCAACGAGTTGAGCTGTCCGTGTATGTGGTGGAGGGGCAGAGTGTGCAGCACCACGTCGCTGGTACAGTACTGCCAGGCGGCGTGGAGCGTCGCTATCTGGCTGACCAGCATCTAGCACCGGCTGGAAGCTCACCTGGCGCCGGCAGCGAGGCTCGCGTTCAACGAGTTGAGCTGTCCGTGTATGTGGTGGAGAGGCAGAGTGTGCAGCACCACGTCGCTGGCGGAGTACTGCCAGGCGGCGTGGAGCGTCGCTATCTGGCTGGCCAGCATCTAGCACCGGCTGGAAGCTCACCTGGCGCCGGCAGCGAGGCTCGCGTTCAACGAGTTGAGCTGTCCGTGTATGTGGTGGAGAGGCAGAGTGTGCAGCACCACGTCGCTGGCGGAGTACTGCCAGGCGGCGTGGAGCGTCGCTATCTGGCTGGCCAGCATCTAGCACCGGCTGGAAGCTCACCTGGCGCCCGCAGCGAGGCTCGCGTTCAACGAGTTGAGCTGTCCGTGTATGTGGTGGAGCGGCAGAGTGTGCAGCACCACGTCGCTGGCGGAGTACTGCCAGGCGGCGTGGAGCGTCGCTATCTGGCTGGCCAGCATCTAGCACCGGCTGGAAGCTCACCTGGCGCCGGCAGCGAGGCTCGCGTTCAACGAGTTGAGCTGTCCGTGTATGTGGTGGAGAGGCAGAGTGTGCAGCACCACGTCGCTGGCGGAGTACTGCCAGGCGGCGTGGAGCGTCGCTATCTGGCTGGCCAGCATCTAGCACCGGCTGGAAGCTCACCTGGCGCCGGCAGCGAGGCTCGCGTTCAACGAGTTGAGCTGTCCGTGTATGTGGTGGAGAGGCAGAGTGTGCAGCACCACGTCGCTGGCGGAGTACTGCCAGGCGGCGTGGAGCGTCGCTATCTGGCTGGCCAGCATCTAGCACCGGCTGGAAGCTCACCTGGCGCCCGCAGCGAGGCTCGCGTTCAACGAGTTGAGCTGTCCGTGTATGTGGTGGAGCGGCAGAGTGTGCAGCACCACGTCGCTGGCGGAGTACTGCCAGGCGGCGTGGAGCGTCGCTATCTGGCTGGCCAGCATGCTGTGCGTCCACACCACGCCTTTGGGCTTGCTCGTTGTGCCTGAAAACATCATTTAATAACATATAGCTTACTTGAGGAATTAGACCTTAGTCCACCACGCTGGCCAAGTGCGGATTGGTAGGTGGTAGGTAGACTTCACATGCCTTCGAGGTCACATGTTTAGGATGGTCAGTTACATAAGTGGCCTCACATTTGCCATTTCTTATGGCATGCAAAATTAATTAACAATTATTTATTTGAAGATTAATTAACAATGGTCAAATATTAATAATTGAATAGGTGTAGGTTACCGGTAATAAAGGCTACTTAATATTTTAAACCATATCTTTCTTGATGGTAGCGGTAATTCTACACCGAAAACTATTTAACGCGGGCGGAGCCGCGGGAAAAACTAGTCAAATATAAAAGGTGTTGCAAAAGGCTGCCTTATTGCTGGAAACAATCTCTTTCAGACAGCCTAATAATATCAGCAATGTGTCCGCCATCTTCAGAGTGGAAATTGTTTGTTTAGAAATACAATAGTACATTACAACAAAACTCACCGCTAGTGTAAATAAGCATAGCTTCAGTGTTGCCATACCACGAGTTGGATCTCCCTGTATCGCTTGCGATATCAGTCTTGGGCCGCAGTTGGATCTGTGACTTGGTCGCGTCCTGGTCTCTGGTGGTGGTGAGGAGGGGCTTGGAGACCTCCCGGGCGATAGGTGCCAGCGTCTGCTCGTACTCCTTGGTGCACACTACAAGGCTCGCGCTGCAGTCCTGCAGGAAATACTTGAGCATCTCCGGTGGGTGGAGCGGTGTCAGAGGTACGGCTGGAAGTGGCAAATACTTTTGTTATTCATTGTACACAGACCAGCATTGATGCTGGTCTGTGTACAATGAATAAGCTCATAAGTCTAGCTCTGATTTTGAATCAACTTTGAATCTATTAAGATATCGTTTGTCATATGGGGCGAGCGGGTTGTCAATCGTAAATGATGATTGGTTCGCCAATCGTATTAATGTCCCCATGGGCATCTATCCCCTCCGAATTTCCTTGTGAGCTTAACTATCGTGCCTTGAAAAATAACGGGAATAAAATAATCTTGCGGGCCATTGGAAAGCGAAAAATTACACGACCCAGAAATTCAGTTTCAGAAATTATTATTCTGAAACTATTATTCTACGTTCTTTGATGGTATTATGGTATAGCAATTTATGCTTTGTGATTGTGTATTTTGTAACTGCATTCTTCATTTGCTATCATTTGTAAAAAATATATGATTATTACTATTACGACACTGTCACGTTTGTGTGGCGTAAGTCAAATTTATTATACCTATCCATCAGCATTTGTGAGTCTACTACTGGATTAAGGCCTCCTCAATCAACATCTCTCTTGCCAATAGTTACTGAGCCTTCTTAATCCAGTTGGTTCTCAGTTTGCTTCAGGTTATTGGTTTACTTGATTGGAGATCGGAGGGTGACTAATACTATTTTCTAAGCAATGATCTCCACTCATGTCCATTAATAACCCATCCATTATGAGTCCTTTGAACGATATGGACTTCCGATTAATAAATAAATATCTTGGACACACAGCCATCTGACCCCAAACTAGGTAGAGACTGTACCATGGGTGTCAGAAACAAAGAGAAGAGAAATAGCATACCTATGTTACCACTCATCCAGATGGCCCACTGTACAGCCACATGTGTGACGTCATTGGGACACATGTAGGCGATGGTGCGTTCTGTGTCTCCCACTGAAAAAATAGTAAGTTTTAATACTCTAAGAAGTGTAACTCTTTTTTTTTGGAAGCTAACCTTAACTAAGTCAGATTCAGATTATTTAGTAACTAGTGGACGCCCGCAGCTTCGCTCGCGTGGAATTATACATAACAATAGTTCCGTTTACACCTAGTAATATTATATCGCCTATGTCACTTGGTGAAGATTCAGCTTTCTAATGGTAGAAGAATTTTTGAAATCAATCTAGTAGTTTTTATGAGAAAACATTACAAACCAATCTTTCCTCTTTATAATATTAGTATAGATAGTAGACAAACAGTCTGCCCTGTCTGGGCGTATAATCTATATAAGTACATATTAGATCTATTCATAATATTATAACTGTATGCGTTATTTCAGCCACTCGGACTGTCAGCCAGATATTAGTCAATGGTGTAATAAGCTTTGTTTATTAGAAGTTCTTTGAGTTTAATTTTAAAATTATGTTCTTCCATATTTAAAATTGTGTCGGACAGTTAGACAACCATTGGTTCGAGTTAGACAATCACCTCACTGTAAAGCAAATTGAGCAGATCTGACAGCCCAGTGTGTATTGAACTAGCATCTCATGCAAGTGTTCCATGTTCAAATCAAAGATGTATGCGCCATATGTGCGATTTATGAAATTAAATGTTCACCACAGTATGGTGAAGGAAAAATTGTGAAGAAACTTGCTTGTCTGAGAGCTCTCCATAATGTTTTTATGAAATGTAATGTTGCATACTGTGGTGAAGGAAAAATTGTGAAGAAACCTGCTTGTCTGAGAGCTCACCATAATGTTCTCAAAGGCATATAAAGTCTGCCACATAACCAGTGTGTTGGACTAAGGCTTAACCTCTCCATTCACAAAGCCCAACAGTGGGACAGGATAAGGTTGTGGTGACAGGTGTGGTGGGGTATATTCTCCAGGCCATCACAGTAGTGGAAAGTTCTAGCCTGTGCACTGCAGGACGCTAAGAGTCTCAGCCATAATCCATTTACACTCACGAAGCTGTGCTGCAATATCTTTGCTAAGCTCCGACGCGGCATAATGCAGGCCAGCATATGTGTATGTGCCAGTCTCATCCTGCAGAGCTATCCGAGTGGGGAACAGGAGTGCCCTTCTAAACACTGGAACTGCTCCTCCTAGAACAATAAATAATTTTATAGTATTTACTAAGGTATTTTTCATTTATGGCCATTCTCTATCTGTCTTCATTTCTCCAATACTAGTTTGATACGGTCTTACTCCATCTCTCCTCACAAGAAAACATCACTAACTTGTCTACCTTTACTTTTCCTGATATTTTTTGTTAGATAATATTTTTATTTACTTGTTATATTTTTTTCTATATATCTACAGTCAATCATTAGTCAGATTTGTCTCCTGGTCTTACATGGGGTGACAAATCTTCAAGTTGTTCCAAATTGTTACAACACTGCAACTCTTTAAAAAACCCTTAAAACCCATTTGTCTTTTAAACCAATAGGCATACTCATTATTAACAAAACTACATTACACACCTCCCTCTGCCAACCGTTTTGTGGAAATACCTACGGGCCCAGAATAGTTTCAGTGTTATCTACCTTCATGAGTTATGTATTGCGCAATTCATAAAGTAAGCCGATTTTAGCTGATTACAAAGGTTTTAAGAATAATGTTAAATATTTTATTTTATTGCAGTTTACTCCCTATCCTTGATACTTGAAATGCAAAACTCCAGTGACATAACTTACCAGCCTTTATATCGTGGTTGAACGAATTTAACAACTCCAAATTTACTTCCTCCTGCACAGCTGTGTTGGAAACATTTCGTAAAGGGGTTATTCCAATTGGTTTGCGAAAAAGCCGGTTAAAAATACGTAACGAACGAATGGACACTTCCATATCGGTTTGTTTAATTTAATTGTCCTTGAATACGAATTTGATTGGACCAATTGTCAACACCACAAGTTTATTAATCCCTTAAAATTCTGAACAAATAAAATAAAATAAGATAAGATTTGTGTGAGACGAGAAGAGATAGATAGATTAAAAGTAAGAAAATCCAATTTTTATTTTCTTGCCATCCTTCAAATTCAACTCATGTCAGTTAGCTGACTGACTGAATAATATGTCAAGAATGTAAACTTCAAATCAAACGTAACGCAGGCGAAACAAGTGTGGGGTCTACGCGCCTCTAAGTTTTCCCTCGTTACCCGGACTCGAGGAAATCAAGATTTCTCGGTAATCGGTACTTTTGCTTTAAGTCTGTAACGCTATTTATTGACCCTGTGAGTCTGTGAGTATATTTGTTCTGTGCCCTTAGATCTTTGCAGTTGCAAACTCGGCGTTATCATTATTTTTCTTCTTCGGCACAACCCGATAGAGTACAAAACAGGCTAGAGACAGCTACACTGCTCTGTCTGTGGTACGCCTACAAATATAGGACGAGGGAGGGTGTGAAGTAACGCACTCAATCAAAATAGTCCAACAACAGTGAGGAGGGTAACAATTTCACCGGGAGACTAGTCCGGTCAATTTAGACAATTGAAATAAAGAAAATTCCGACAGAGCCAAATCTTCGTAGAGACCTTAGGTTTACCACAAGGAATAAAGTGTCAAAATTGTCAAAATCAAAATCATCAATCCCATGTGTGCGTCGGGACTTATTCGGGTCCCAAGGTAAAAATTTTAGGTTTTTTGGATTTTTCTCGAAAACGGTAAGTTTTATCGAAAAAGTACCTTAGAGCAAAGTTGTAGATCTTAAAATTCTCTATAAAGTAAAAAAGGGGGCAGTAAAGTTCGAATCGGTTCCAAAGTATTATTTATCAATTTCCAACCCCAGTCTTCAGGGTTCAGTTCATTGCCTTGCCATGTCTGAACTTGATAGTATACTCGAAACAAATGTTGAATAGCAGATGCCGATGTTGGAGGAAGACAAGATAGCTGTACTTGCTTTTTGTTTCGTGTATTTTTTACAAATGTTAAATATCTGTTATTCAAGTAGAGGGGATTCGGTAAGGGACCGGCGGTCATTTTAGAGTAAATTTTCTTAGAATAGTATAATGTATACATAAAAGAGACACGAGTAGGCATTTTTGCTTGCTTGAGTACCTAAATATGTATATACGTGGCATATGTGTGCATACTATGTAGAACATGATTATTACAAGCGCAATATCTGGGAAATTGTGGGTCTTAGAGAAAAAAATCATAGGGACCATTTTTATAGAAAATTTTAAGATCTACAACTTTGCTCTAAGGTACTTTTTCGATAAAACTTACCGTTCTCGAGAAAAATCCAAAAAACCTAAAATTTTGACCTTGGGACCCGAATAAGTCCCGACGCACACATGGGATTGATTGGGACTTTTGGCACTTTATTCCTTGTGGTAAACCTAAGGTCTCTACGAAGATTTGGCTCTGTCGGAATTTTCTTTATTTGATCACTATTTTTATGTCTAAATTGACCGGACTAGACCTAGCAAAAGACAAAGAGAAGGGTAAACCTAAATAGAATTTTGTTTCGCCATTTTAGCACGAACGCGACGGAAGACCCCTGAGTGGTTCACCATTTTGATTGTTAATGTCACTGTCAGTCAGTTGTCGTTGTCAAACTTTTATTACAGTGACGTCTATCGTCATATAAAGGCGAATTCTCATGAATTCTGGCGAATTCCGCGAATTACAATAGATCAATAGAACGAATTTGCATGTAAATAATGTGGCGAATTAAATTTTGCGAAGTTTTTATGATGCGCATCTGATGTATACTGGACATACATTTGTAAAGCTGTATGTCAACTCACGTGATATGCATTTAACATTTTATATCAAGATTGCTTGGCTCTTGAATCTGTTTGGTTCAGATAACTTGTACAACATACGTGATAACAGTGATTGATACATAGATCAGCTGTTCCAAAATGGGTTTCATTTCCAGTATTGTGGACAACTACACGGCCAGCTTTTACGACATTATCGGTAAGTAGCTTTTTATTAATTATCTTACGAGCTATATACCTGTTGATAACTCATAATCTTATTAAATTTTCATTAAATTTCAACTCTTTGAATGCGATATTACTCATGATTTGATTGTAAAAGTAACTATAGATTCGTTTGTGTAAAGAATATAATAATTAAATTATAAAAGGAAATGAATACCATAAAGGTATTGTACAAATTGTAATATCAGGTCAAGGTTCATCCTGACTCATTTACATATTTTTTGTGTGAGTTAATTTATACTGGTATATTGCTCATGTGATAGAATAAATAAGTTTCAATTATTTTGTAACAAAGGGTGAAAATCCTTAGATTAAATAACTAACTAGATATATAATACCTAGTATTTGAGGGCTTTTGATTCTTATTAGTATAATTTAATTAAGACAGCTAATAACAAGATTATTGGGTGTTTTAGTTTCTTTTATAACTGAAATAATGTATTGCTTGTACTGTACTATAAGATTTTAGATTATTTGTGGTAGTACTGCAGTACATTATACACTCTTTTTCTATTTACTTATTATACAATGTTACAGTGTTTAATTATCATAATTTGTGTTTTAAAAATAAGATGGTCACAATTTTTATTTTTAAACTAATCCTATTAATGTTATTTAGACTGTGGTAGTTTCATTTAGAGTTACTACCTATTTTATTCATGGACATACTGGACAAAACTCTACTGTGTGAAACTTAGGAAACTTTTTTATTTTTAGGGTAAGTTAACAGACCTGACCCTAATGTTAATTGAAATAAAATGATATATATTATCTAAAAATAAAAAAGTAATCTTCGTAATGTAAACAAATTGTTTCATCACTTCACCTTAGTCTGAACTTTCAATACAGTAAAACGGGGTGAATAGGGTACCAGGAGTGAATAGGGTAGGAACTGAGATTTTTGTTACCTACAAGACCTCGTGTTCCTGCTGTATAGTGGAACCATCTCATGCCACTTCAAAGCCATCAATTGCATCTGTTGCAAAAAAATATTAACTTACAAAATCTATTTATTGTGAACCCTTGCTTTAAACCTTGGGTGAATAGGGTTTAGGATGATTTTTGCAATTTTCTCATAATATTGTTAGAGCATATAACTAGATATTATATATCATTCAAAAATATAAGCACCAGGACTAAACGTAGGCATATACATCATATAACTTATATAGGCATGGGACATATCTATATATATAAAAGGAGAAGGTGACTGACTGACTGACTGACTGACTGACTGACTGACTGACTGACTGACATATCAACGCAGGGCCTAAACTATAAGGACTAGAAACTTAAAATTTTGCACAGGGGTTCCTTTTATAATGTAGAGGAGCACTAAGAAAGGATTTCTGAAAATTCACCCCCTAAGGGGGTAAAACGGGGGTGCAAAGTTAGTATGAAACTTTGCCGTTTTTGAAGTCTTTAGACGGGTAGTCGTTAATGGGTCTAATTCTACGCGAGCGAAGCTGCGGGCGTCCACTAGTTTAACAATAAAGAGAAAAAAAGAGTGTTAACAGGAACAACACAAAAGAGTGTTAGTAGGTATGAGGACTGTTATTGACAGTAAGTCCTGTTAGTTGGTGTTAGTAATAGTCTAGTTAGCAATTGTTACTTAGGATCTAGTTCCAAATCAGTCACAGATGCGTTGCTTACCTCTAAGGAAGTATAATCCTAAAGCACATTTCCAACCGGACCACAGTCGGTTTAAAAACAATAATTATTATTCGGTAGAGATGGTACTAGGTATCGAGGTGAATGGTGGTACCCAGGAGAACTCTAAATAGACTGATAGAGAATAATAGATGTTCCATATAGACTCGACTACAAGGGGACTTCTTGGATTGCGGGCGGTGAGAGGGGGAGCTCGAACCGTCCATCATGTGACCAAGGGAAAGACGACGCTGTTTGTGGCTGCACAGCGTTGTGTGAACCGAGAAGAGCCGTCTTGGGCGCAGCGCCGGAGGGCACCAGCGCGTTCTACAAGATCCGGGAGCCCTCCTGAAGCGCTGGATTAGGCCACCGAGCGGGTTTTAGTGGGTGTAAATCTCACATAACCCGGCGTCGCTCCCACGACGTACATTTTCAAGGTTTCCCACTCGTTAAACAATGAAAAAAGATTCCATATAGACTACCACTGAATAGCGGCCTCCCACGGGTCGCGATTCTACAAATTATCACAGACTGTCGACGACGCCCGACGGACGCACCGCAACGAACTTACCTGCGCTTTTACAGACGGTGCAGTGCGCGCGAGTCCGCTTTCCGCAAAATAACGCACCGTGGGAAGTCACCCTAAATGTCACAGCGATGACTACTGATGCGTTAACTTAACAGGATTCGTGGCAGTTAACATTAAATACAACTACTGACGTCCAACCTCACAAAATGATCGTTATTATCTATTGTCTTAGCGACATCGCCGAGATAGGAGAGTATAATGGTTAATGTGTTCGAATATAATTTGGTTACATCTAAGCTACAACCCATAGACATACCAATGTTGGGCACGGGACCTCCATAGCGACAGCTGCGGGAAGTCTTTTTTTTGGTGTCGGGGGAAAATCTCCAAAAGATACCCAGTCTCTTTCGCCGGGGTAGTAATGCCTAGCGATCCCGAACTTCACTTGACTTCACTTGTATGTATGTCCTGAAATCTTGCAATCAATATTTCACCCACTTCCACTCAAGCTATCGAGCTGAAATTTGGCACACATATTTTTTCGATGACAATGCACGAAAATAAAAAAAGCTATAAAAAGCTTTTTTTTAAATTTTTAATAAGTAAGTAATTTTATTATTCTGAACAGTATTTGGCATATAAATAAATAGTCTTTGGTCGCTTGTATTTGAACCTGCATTAGGTTCAAATCCAGTTAGTTCTATAGCTGGGCTGTCGTCTGCTTATATGAAGTTCAAAGAAATTGTGAAACCACACAGACAGACACATCTAAACAAACACATAGGTACGTGTTATTAAAAACATTTTCTTTAGATAATAATTATCTTGTCGGTGTAAGCAGTTCGTTTTGCTTTCGTCGACGTATCATTGTCATTCCCTGTCGAGCCGCGACTTCGGTCACACGTACCGGGCGTTCGTATGTCGCGTGTACCATATCGGTCGGACCGCGAGTTTCTTGTGCGTTTGTTTATTTAAAAAATAAATAAAGGACCATGGTCGAGCACCAGTGCACCGTGGGCCCGGTGAGAGCCGTCATCATGAGTGAGCTCCTGCAGAAGTTCGACCTTAAGGTCACGAACGATTTCGTCAAGTTGGCGGTCGCTGTCGTCGGATTCTACATCGGGATGTTTTATCGTATGTATCTGTATAAAATAAAATATGTTTAAATTTAAAAAAATTAGATAGCACAGTTAGTCAATAAGCCGCAGGGCTGCACTGAAAATCAGCGTCATGATTTTTAAGGAATCATGACATAATGCTGAGTGGGGTCCAATTTTGCATTAAAACTGTAATAACCTACACCTACTGTTATATAATTAAATAATATTCTGTACCATACTGTGTATTAAATATCATCAGGATAATTTTAATAAATAATATTTTCCTTATGATATTATAAAAAAAATTCACACGACCATCTGACCCCTAACTAGGCGCGAGCCTGTACTATGGGTATCAGAGACATACATAGATATTTTTAAATACATACTTAAATAGATAGTATTAACATCCAGATACAGAACAAACACCAGTGTTTGTCACATGAATGTTTGTCCTGAGTAGGATTCGAACCCATGACCCCTGGCGCAACAGGCAGGATCACTACCGCCCTATTGCGCCAACGGCTCATCATGTATGTAAAAGACTGCCTCCTCTCGTATCTATTTTCCTTCGAATTTTTTCAAAATACCGGCAGCTCAAAAAGGCGAAGCTTGGTTGAGCAATAGTTCCTGTACATCTGGCTGGGTCCACCTTCGGGTGTACCAGGTGATGGTGCAGTCGATCGAGGGTGGTATCCGCCACGTGTGCCATATCAAAACTCATTAAAATGTCTCGAAGGGGCCTCTACGTGTTGGACCTTTGTCGCAAGCCTTCCAAATAACTGGGTCCACATCTGGACCCGTGAAATTTAAAGAGATACATAGTAAAAATAAATTTGGTAAGATGAAAATTATTAGTTAATTTAAAAAAAAAACAGCCTTCATAACTTAGCTTTCCTAAATATATAAATAAATATATTTCCTAATATATATGCCTAAAATATATATGCCTAAAATATATTTCCATTTTAGGGCAATCCAAAAATAAAATTCGTCTCCCATTCAAGATTACGCAATGTAGGTAATTAAGATATGTTACAAGACTAAGTATACGGAAAAATATATATTATTAAGGTAGGTACATTCATGGAAAAAATGTAAATTATTTATTTATAAACATTATCGTACATTTTGTACTGTTCCTTTCATATCTTCTTGTAGCATGCTTTTTTTAAAGTTTCTAATTTGTACCCATTGATATTAACTCAGTGTTTGTACCTACTACCTATCATATTAGTGTTGGTTTAAAAAACTGTTCCGTACTGAAAATCAGCGTCTTGGCTTAATTTCGAGTCATGACATAATGCTCAGTAGGTACGGCCCTATTTTGCTTATATTTAAAATTGAAATATATATTATATCTGTGTGTATTTGTATTATAAGCAAAATAGATTATTTTCTATTTCTATTTTATTAAAAGCTTTTATTTAACTTCACTCGTATGTAGGTATGTAATGTATGTATGTACATAATGTATGTCCTGGAATCTTGCAATCAATATTTAACCCACTTCCACTGAAGTTATCTAGCTGAAATTCGGCACACATATTTGGTTCCGATGACAATGCATGAAAATAAAAAAAAGTTATAAGTAAAAAGCTTTAAAAAAAAATTCACAGTAGATAGTATGTACTTTTTTTATTTCTAAATATCATGAACAGAAAAGTCTCAAGGGGTCAAATTTCAGCGTCGTAGCTTCAAATAGGCCGCCGTTTGCCGACACGAGATACCACGCTGCCGCTACCGGTAGGGACCGCAAGACCACGACCGCCACATTTCTCAATCGGTACACTGCACTGTGCGGATTGGCAGACCTCACATGCCTTCTAGAACATTATGGAAAACTCTGGCATGCAGGTTCTCTCAAGGTTCTCTCAATTGCACATAACTTCTGCACGGAACGAAGCGCGTTTAAAGCAAATAAATAAATAAATGCATGCACACACACCTACACGGTAGGCCTAGATATGTGTCGCGACAGAAACAACACAATGACCCGAGTAATAGGTAATATTTAATTGCGTAGAGTAATCTGCCGGTCGGGATTCGAACGCGTTACCTGCGCTTCGGCAGTTACTCATCATCGCGCCATGGACTCATGTAAATCTTGGCATACGGCGATGAGAATGGAAATTAATCAATCTTACATATTCTACCCTATTGATTTGAAGCGGTGATAAACAGTGGCTGAAATGGAGTCTATCATGTGTCGGTCGGCATGTGTGTCTATCTGCTGCAACGGTGAAGGAAAACATCGTGAAGGTACCTGCATGCGCGAATCCGCACTTGGCCGCCAGGTTACTCACTCTTGTCGTTCGGAGAGGCGAAACACCCAGCAGTGGGACATAGAAAGGATTGTTGCGGTACGTCAACTGGGAAGTCCATTAGCATATGTATTCCAAGATGCTGCTGCATCCCCCGCACAATTTATCTCAAGAACTCTCGACACTCGGCAAATCGGCCTCTTCAATGGGCTCAAAGTAGTCTTCATTTTGACATCTCGAACTGTCTATAGTCGTGGAGGGACAGCTCAGTTAAACATTTCCCATGGGATGTCTAGTATTATTAAGACTTGTTTGAAACCTGTTCTATTTATTTTTAAGCCCTAGATGACCACCCAGTAGTTACCGTTATTATCTTCTTCGCGTTATTACTGCTAGGCGAGGCGTCGTTGGTGACTGAGCCTAACTTAATTAGGGTTGTCACATGCCTTTTTGAAAACATGTTCCTTACAGTTAACACAATTAAATGACGAATCATAGAGTGATTTACTACGAATTAATAAATGATGTAGTAATATGGGATGTAGAAAATCATTTCCTAAATAAAAACAACTGACAGTCTCCTCGACGAAAAGGCAAGCTGGACCAAGATCAGACTATTCCAAAATATATTGCTTATAATTTTACCGTGACAACCCTGGTATGTAGTTACCCTACCATTTCAAACTATTCCAAAATATCTTGTTTATAATTTTATTAAAGCAACAATGTCGTTTATTTACCTTACCATATCAGATGATTCCAAAATAACTTGCTTATAATTTTATTGAAGCAGCCATCTCGTTTAGTTATCTTACCATGTCAGACGATTCCAAAATAACTTGCTTATAATTTTATTATAGCAACTATCTCATTTAATTACCCTACTATGTCAGACTATTCTAAAATATCTTGCTTATAATTTTATTTAGGCAGCCCTGGTGGGTAGTTACCCTACCATGTATTTAAATGGAGAAAAATATGAGCTATGCATGTATCCTGCATAATGCATGCATGTCTGAATAACCCATCACTAGTTAACTGGGTGCACCTGCCTTGGCAAATTACCACCATCCGCTCACTTGCCATGTTTTTGATGGATATTAGGTAGAAAACGAACATACTAGGGCTATATACATAGCACCACCAAATTTATGTAATAAATAAATAAATATGTTGGACATTCTCACACACGGCCATCTGACCCCGAAGTAGGCGCAAGCCTGTGATATGGGTGTCAGAGACTGATATACATACATAGATATTTTTAAATACATACTTAAATAGATAATATTAACATCCAGACACAGAACAAATACAAGTGTTCGTCACATGAATATTTGTCCTGAGTGGGATTCGAACCCACGACCTCAGGCGCAATAGACAGGGTCACTAGTTACCGATTGTGCCAACGGGCCTGTCAATAAATAAGGACATATACTTACTTTATGTCTAATTCATGTATACCACCATATACATATAAAAATCAACTGGCACGAATTTCCCAATGAGCCATCTAGAGCGGTCTAGAGCATAGTCCACCACACTGCTCCAATGCGGATGCAGGTGTCCAAGGTGCAGGTGTGTAATGCACAGCGTTGTGCAGGGGTACAAAACGCTATGCAGCCACAGGTTTTGTCGGCATAAAGTCGAAGATCGGGTAGAGCCTGTATTGGGCGCTGGAGGGCACCGGCCGCGGCGCGTTCTAAAAGAGATCCCGAACCCTCCTGCAGCGCGAAGGAAGCCACAAAGCGGGTTTTAGTGTAAAATCCCAAATAACCCGGCATCGCTCCCACGACGTCCGGGCCTTTAAAAGGTTTCCCGCTCATTAAACAAAAAAGTAAATATTTAGCAGATCGAAATTTAGGTTTGCTATTCACTTTCTTAAATTATGCTTGTCGTTTATCGCACATGTCAAAGGCTGCATCGGATAGTGCTGCATACTCATTTGCTATATTAAACAACTAGTGGACGCCCGCAGCTTCGCTCGCGTGGAATTAGACATTCACTAACTTCAAAAACGGCAATGTTTCATACGTACCTTTAAAAGTTTTCCCGCTCAAAAATAAATATTTAGGAGATCGAAATTTAGGTTTCCCAGTCACTTTCTTAAATTATGCTTGTCGTTTATCGCACATGTCATAGGCTGCATCGCTTAGTACTGGTCTCATACTCATTTGCTATATTAATCAACTAGTGGACGCCCGCAGCTTCGCTCGCGTGGAATTATACATTCACTAACTTCAAAAACGGCAATGTTTCATACTAACTTTGCACCCCCGTTTTACCCCCTTAGGGGGTGAATTTTCCAAAATGCTTTCTTAGTGCTCCCCTACGTTATAAAAGGAACCCCTGTGCAAAATTTCAAGTTTCTAACACTTATAGCTTAGTCCCTGAGTTGATGTCAGTCAGTCAGTCACCTTCTCCTGTTATATATATAGATAGATTTAAAAAAAATGTCACCCCTCACTCCACTTACACACGTACACTCCTAATAAGGTAGTGCATGTTCTATAAGGCTATGAAGGTTGGTTCACACTAACACCTGCTGTACCACAAACATATCCTAGACCACTTTTTGCCCCCTGATATGCATTGTGGACATGCCCTTTAGCCAGGGTATCTAGCGACTGCTGGGGCAGGTGTAAAATGCATAAAGCTTTATATTGGGTTACTAGTGGACGCCCGCCACGGCGTCGTTCGGTATGTGGATGGGTGACCGCTAGTGGCAAAATTTCATGGACGCTACAGTGCTTCGGAGGTCACGTTAAGCCGTCGGTCCCGGTTGTTTTCAATGCTGGAAACAGTCGTTAAGCCTTGTCGAAGACCTTCGGGTGGCTTGAGAACATTCGACACTGGTTTAGCCACTAATCCCTCCACCAATCCGCATTTGGAGCAGCGGGGTGGAGTATGCTCTAGACCTCCCGCAGCAGTGTCTGTGGGGGAGACCCGTGCCCACCAGTGGGACGTCTATGGCTCGCAGCGATATCAGAATATCCACTAAAACCCAGCGACACCCTCAGTGATGATAAGGTTGTCGCGCCCAAATCTCCTAGCAATGTTTAATTTTCATAAACAATTTGCTTACCTACGTATGCAGAGACTGCTTATGTCCACCAGCACGTAGGTACTGAGGTATTATTGCCGACCGCTGCACTCCACTGACACACTTTGGTCGGTATTAAAATAAATACAAATCATGCATTTCAAACAAGAAGCATATTTTTGATAATACACATTCTGTTCGTGGTTTCCCATATCAGCAAGATGAGATATGTATTTAACCTTTTATGATTTTGTTTATGAATTGATCACTGCACAACTACAATTCTTCTTGTTATTCTCTGTCGTTAAGGGTAGTCCATACTTCGACCTTTTAAGATCTCAATCGATGCAACATCCCTGTAGAGTATCACTATAGACTTAAGTAGTAAAATAGCTGCAACTCATAATTAGATGTCCCACTACTAGGCATGTGTCCCCCCATTGACAAAGCTGCGGGAGTAGACTAAACTCCACCACGCTGCTCCAATGCGAATTGGTGGTGGGGTTAGTGGCCAACCCAGTGTCGAATGTTCTCAAGTCACCCGTCTTCGACAAGGCTTAGCGACTGTTTCCAACATTGAAAACGACCGGGACCGACGGCTTAACATGCCCTCCGAAGCACGGTAGCGTCCATGAAATTTTGCCACTAGCGGTCACCCATCCACAAACCGACCGCGCCCGTCGTTGCTTAACTCTTTCGATCACATTGAATCGATGCGAGCTATTGGGCTATAGACGCTACTTAAGTAGTAAGATACTTGGTAATAAGATACAACAATGCTGGTACCAAAGAGAGAAAAAAAATTAAAATTGTTAACTAATTTTTGAGATTTAAGTAGTGTACCTACTCGTAACACTCCCCAAAATTAACCTCAATTTTTTTTGTTTATTCATTAGTTTAATTTTCTTATTGGGTACAGGCCTGGTGAGCATTTTCGTTATTATATTTTCCAATTAAGTTTGATTGTTGAATCTTACGATTACTATTGGCAAATTGACATTTTTCCCAGAGATTTAAATTTTTTTAGGATTCAGCTTTCAAAGAATTAACTGTCAACCGGTCAACCTAGAAACACAGTGCCCGACAGATTGACATCTACGCATCATCCACCTCCAACACAGGCCTTGATCTGGTTAACCCGCACGGCAGTGTAACGAACTGTTATTTTGGTTTGACCGATAAGTTAATGTGGACGAGAAATTATTATGTAATCAAACATTTCGTGCGTATCGAATTCGCAAACATCGGCCTGTTCTTGAACCCGCCTGTGAAAACGTGTTGTTTGCTCTCAATGTCAGCCTTATCAATCACCCAATATTGTATGGAAACACTGCCAATAATCTTTGGCCATATCTGGCGCGAAAACCGCTGGTGGATGCCGCCCCGATGTACGACGAATCACAACATTTTCTTTTCCCCACCTTTGGGCACGGTTCTCCTCTCGGAAGGCGTGGAGTTAGGCCTTAGTCTACCCTGCTGGCCAAGTGCGGATTGGTAGACTTCATATGCCTATACAACAAGTACATACAAAAATAATAAAATATTAGAGTAGTAGTAAAAATGGCGGTCTTATCACTAAAAAGCGATGTTAACATGCGCTTATATATATTGGGAAAATCTGAGTTAATACAAAGAAAATCATCTCTAACAGTAATTTAACAATTAACATCAGGAATATAAGTCTATAAAAAATAAATTATTACCTAATAATAGTATGCTCACTAACAAACATTAAATCAAATAATAAATTAATAAAACTAGTAATTTAAGTAAGTAGATAATGCTTCTTGCTGATTGGCAGTGCTACCATCAGTTGGTAACACAATGCAGGATGCGCTCGAATGTCAGATGAGTTCGAAAAAATGCAAAGGTCAACTCTTTCCTCGTCACGTAGCAGAGGTCATTATCGTCGGACGTTAAAAAAAGTGATTTTTCATATCAATTTTTCGAACATCCTGTGTATCTGCGCCGATATCGTCTTCCTCTGATACGGCGAGAAGATTCGGGTTGAAGGACGTACTTTTTGTTTATAAAAGTATTGCGATAATGAGAGATGTGGCTTGAAATGGCTGGACCATTATTGATAAGAGATGTTTGAAACTCTCCTTGAGCTCTAATTTTGGAACGCTCGCCGCCAGACGAGCGAAAAATTACGAGTCATCTCGATCGACCGATCGACACGACAACCGCGTATTTTTGAGTCTCTTAAATGCAACGACTGGTATCAAACAGTCGACTGGCCAAAATTATTAGGGCTAAATAATGTGGAATTGTTTCTATTCAACGAAAAAAAGTCGCAGCCGAGCGATTGTCAGGCGAGCGAGTCAAAAATAGTGTCTGATCACAATCTTGGTAAATAGTGGCTATTTTTGAGACCAGCTTTTTTTCGATAACAGTTCTATTCTAGTTAAGATAGTCTTAGTCAAGGGTAGCAGGGTAGCAACACGTGTGTGATAAACTTATAAATAAATAAATAAATATCTTGGACATTCCCACACACGGCCATCTGACCCCAAAGAAGGCGCGAGCCTGTGTACGGGTGTCAGATACTGATATACATACATAGATATTTTTAAATACATACTTAAATAGATAATATTAACATCCAGACACAATACAAATACAAGTGTTCGTCACACGACTATTTGTCCTGAGCGGGATTCGAACCCACGACCCCTGGCGCAACAGACAGGGTCACTACTTTTGAAACGACAGTCATAGGAATTTCGTTCAAGGTCTGTCACGGGTTCAATGAGTGGAATTCACGGGTGGTGCTGTATGCGCCCTTGCTTATCGATATAAAGCAAGGTTTAGAAAACGTTTTGTACGAAATAAAAACATTTATTTAAAATTATACTGTTAATTTTTTTAAAAGCTTTTTTAACTTTTTATTTTATTTTCGTGCATTGTTATCGGAACCAATTAATGTGTGTGCCGAATTTCAGCTCGATAGCTTCAGTGGACGTGGGTGAAATATTGATTGCAAGATCCCAGGACATGGATACTAGTGAAGTTAAATAAAAGCGTTTAATAAAAAAATACATATACATATATAACTAGTGGACGCCCACAGCTTCGCTCGCGTGGAATTAGACAACAATAGTTTCGTTTACACCTAGTAATATTATATAGCCTATGTCTAATGGTGAAATAATTTTTGAAATCGGTCCAGTAGTTTTTGTGTGAAAATATTACAAACAAATGTTTCCTCTTTAAAATATTAGTATAGATATATATTTTTTTACATTCGATTCTTATCAATTTGCTAACATCGCCAGTCTTATCAATTTCTCTCAGTCAATCAAGGATCATGAAGCAAAGGTTGTAGCGGTAAGTTATCTCATAAGATATATTTAGTGCATCAATAACATAAGCCATGTGAGTAGTAAGGTTACATATCGTCGTTGATACTTCAATACCGCGTAAATAACTGTGGAGAATACCGCGGAAGTACAAAAGTAGCAAATTTTAGATTTGGCGGCAGTGAGCTAAGGATGCCGATTGGCTTCGGACCACATTCACAGTTTGCCGTATTTATCGTTCAATACGCAGCCAATCACAAATAGTAAAAACCGCATAAGCGAACCTGTCAAAATAATAATAATAGAATCTGTAAATTCACTTGTTTTACAAAAAAAATTTGCATAATAGTAGTTACGCGGTTTTAAATTTGAACTTTTACGGAATGTGTTGGTTAGTTACGCGTATTTTTCGCTGATTTTGTTTGGATAAATTATTCCTATAGATGTATTTAAAAAATATTTTACCCCAGAGTGATTATTTGAATAAATATAACTTCTCTTCATTAATATAAGTCTGCTTTATTCTCCCTCCAATTCCGCGTAAATGCCAAAAAATATATAAATAATAAATAAATGCCTTATAAAATGAAAAACAGCGTAAGTGTATTTTCTAGGTAAATAATGATTATATTATTCTAAGTATTGATTGGATTGAATTTTATATTACTATATAAGTTAACTAATACACTTTTCTAAATAACTTAAAGTTCAGACACGTTTTTGATAAGTACAGGAGAAGATATTTAGTTTTTTTGGCCTCCTGTAAAATTTGCCATGATTAAGTGACGCGGTATTGTCTGTTGTTATTTACGCGGTATTGCAGTATCAACGACGATATTGCAACTTTCTCATGCGGTTTGTTAGTGGTATATTATGATAACATCACATTTGATCGTATAGATGATGTTATCATAATACTAGGTTGAGTTTGTTAAATAATTATAAGTTTTAATTTTGGATGTCTTATACTCGTAGATATGGTTCTACGAACCTACACGTCGCTGATATTTCATTAAAATACACTACGTATGATCCTGCTTTCAATCACAATGATCGACCAAGTCAAGCATCGTCGGGTGCGGTTCGTAATGCTGTCGATGGGTTACCGCTTTTGGCAAAATTACATGAGCTCTTCTGAGGCCATGTTAAGCCATCGGTCCCGGTGATGTTTAAACCAATCGTTTAGCCTTGTCGCAGACCTTTCGGTTGCTTGAGAACATTTGACACTAGGCTGGCCACACCCTTACCTAACCGCTTTGAAGCAGTGCAGAGGAAGTGGAATATGCTCTTCCTCGCCTACGGCTTGTAGCCTTCGATTGAGGTAGGCTACAAATCGGTTTATACATATTTCTTTCGCTTCTACTTAACAGGCTGTACTGAAAATCAGTGTTGCGGTGTTATGTCGCAACGGGGCTGAGTACAGACCCATTTGTATATAGTAAGCAAAAAAAACATGTCTTTTTGAAAATAATTTAAAGTCTAATCTGCCCACTGATTGAATAAATTAAAGGGCTGCAGTATATTGACTGTACAAAGGTAGCATAATTTTTTTTTTAGCAAATAAATTCTTTCTTTCTTTCTTTATTGTTTTTATTTATTTATTTGTACACACAGGAGAACAAGAACAGGAAATACAATCTTAATATATGATTTATGTATGTACAAAGGTAACGCTTATTTCCCTAAGAAATATATTTCAGCGTACCTGTGTGTGACTCACACCATGCAACAAAGCAATAAACTTACATAAACTTACTTACTTACTAATAAATTTCAATACATATAAATAATAGTACGATACATAGAATATAATAAAATAGATAAAATATAATACATACATATAATTTACATAACTAGCCAATAAATATACCGTAATCAGAGAAGTTACGTTTCTTTCTTCTTTAACATTCATCGATTATTTTATGCGCCTTAGATTAGTAGTCGGACTTACGACCTATGACTTGTGATTCAGTTATATCATCATAATAAGAACATTGCAGACGATTTACTTAATCACCTTGCGTCAGGTCACGGCTGCGCTTAGGTTTTCCGTGCGCGTGCGCATGCACTTGGAAATTGTATTGCGTCTAGACAGATTGTAACGAATAAACAACTTAAGGGCTCCGCCCACGACCGACATTTGATGCCGGTTTTTTTGGCCGTGAAAAATGGCACGTCTTACCAAAAGTCGGTACCCAGAATTCGAAGATACCGGCCGATCCGATTGAATGGTATTTAAAAGCTTTTAACTTTTATTATTAAAAGCTTTTATTTAACTTCACTGTATGTTATGTATGTATGTCCTGGATACTTGCAATCAATATTTCACCCACTTCCACTGAAGGGGGTCAAACAGGTGGGCAAACCGATCGCTAGCAGACGTCGTTAATGGGTATAATTCTACGCGAGCGAAGCTGCGGGCGTCCGCTAGTGTTATAGTATGTTAAAAAAAAGTTGTAGCGATTATAACGGCGCGCCGTGCATGTTTCGTAAGCGCCTCGCACCGGCCGCGTGCCGGGGTCAATGTTGCATCGGATAGACTCGAACCCCGACCCGCCACCCGGACGCTATCGCGTCCTATATCCTGCTCGATAACTGTCGTTATGTAACTATTTAGCGGCCCAATGAACACCACGGATCTCTTCACAAATGAGAAGGCATGGACGTACACACCCATTCATTTAACAATTAACTAAATGTTGCGACTTCAACCGCGCAAAAATAGCAATCAGGAATAATGTTGGTTTATAGAAACAAAATAGATCCATATACGAGTAGAGTTCGCCCGGGGTAGTACCACCGCCCTCGACGGTACCTAGTACCATTTCTGCCGTGTAATAATTGTTTTTAAAGCAATTATGGTCCGGTTGGAAAGGTGTGGTTTCCGGTTACACTTATTTAGACATAGACATAGACAAGACATAGACAAAAATTTATTTCGACATACAACATACAAGAAATGTGAAACAATACAATTATAAATAAGTAAAAAATTATCGATGCCGAAATGGGACGCCCTCAGCAAATGGCCGTGGCAAGCCCGCAGCCGCTGATTTTCAGGACGCCCTCGTTGGGAGGTTCGTGCCAGTTGTTTCTATTTATTTATATTTTCTGTTTATATACATATATGTATATAATTAATAAAACAATTAAAGTAAGTACCTACCTATACTTATAAAGCTACCTATGATATAAATGAATACATATTTTAAAATGGACAAAGAAAACAGGCGATTTAGAGGCGACCATCTTAGTCCTCAAGGGTAGCAACACATCTGTGACTGACTCCAACTAACTGGACTATTACTAACACCAACTAACAGGACTAACTATCACTAACAGTCCCCAGTCCTCTTACCAACTAACTAACTGACCAACTAATGTTCTAAACTCTCAACTAATTGGACTAACCCATCCCAGTCGTTTGAGTCTTGTTCAAAGTCAGTCACAGGCGGCAGCGGATGGGTGGTGCCTGCAAACTTTGCCGTTTTTGAAGTTAGTGAATGTATAATTCCGCGAGTGAAGCTGCGGGCGTCCACTAGTGTATTAAAGATGAATCTATGATTCAGCGTCGCCCCTGTGAGGCCCTGTGGAGTAAGCAGTTCGACCAGTACACAAAAAAAGCGTGTATGTTTGCTTGTTTGCAGTGGAATACGTGGACACGGAGTACAGTCTCTGGCTGACATGGTTCCTCACGCCCGTCATCGTGACCTTCCTGCTGCCAGGGGTCATCATCCTGCTCATCTACGCCAGCAGCATCATCTTCCACCTCATCAAACTCTACAGGTAAACTATACAGTTTTATCACATGCTAGGTTTAAACATGTTAAAAAATATTTTTTCAGTTTACGCAGGTTTTTTTTTTCGCAATAATATTTCAGTTTTCGTAGGAAATTAATTTATATTTTTTGCAAGCTCTTGATGTAAAAGCCTTACATAATATATACATACACAGTCATACACTTGAAATACCTACATAACCCTCCTGGCGCAGTCGAGTAAAAATGGTAGTTTTTTAGTATTTTCGCTGTGAAAGTCGAAATCGTGTACCTTTTGCCTCGTTTCTTGTCAGTACAGTAAAACGGGGTGAATGGGGTAGGAACTGAGATTTTTGTAACATACGAGACTTCGTGTTCCTGCTGTATAGTGGAACCATCTCATGCACTTCAAAGATGGCTTTGCAATTGCATATGTTGCAAAAAAATATTAACTTACAAAATCTATTTATTGTGAACCCTTGCTTTAACCCTATCTTCCCTAGACTTTACCCTATTGACCCCATACCTGGGGTGAATAGGGTTTAGGATAATTTTTTCGATTTTCTCATAATATTGTTAAGTAGACTAGTTTTTTTTTTTTTTTTTGCGTCCAGACAAACAACCTACGTGGACTGACCCTCCGGGCAAGACCGGGCTATACCTGGGAGGGAGGCAGGAAACGCACCTCATGCGTATCAATACAGCCGGCTGTAGCGATTATGTCCGTAGACTAAAACCTGCCTTAGGGGATGGCTTTGGTCATATGACCCTCAAGCCGACATCGGAAGCGACCCCGCTTGGAGAGGCGGGGCGCAAGAGTAGAGTAGAGCATATAACTAGTTATATATGTCATTCAAAAATATAAGCACCCGGACAAAACTTAGGCATAAAAGTGTCATATAACTTACATA
Source organism: Carterocephalus palaemon (assembly GCA_944567765.1). Classification (NCBI taxonomy): domain Eukaryota; kingdom Metazoa; phylum Arthropoda; class Insecta; order Lepidoptera; family Hesperiidae; genus Carterocephalus; species Carterocephalus palaemon. Next base: position 2,223,382 of record OX155663.1, read on the forward strand.
GACATGGGACATATTTAACAATAAAGTTGAGAAACTACCCTATTCATTACCGGACGTATTCTTATAGATACTCTAGTGTCAAAGAAATGTACATTATGTTAGTTCAGTAAAAGCTCTTTATTCGCGGGGTATACGTTCCGTAAATATGCCGCGAATACGCAAACGATACCGAATGCTTTTTAATAATATGTATGTACGTACCGATAACAATTAAATCCGCGAATAAAGAAATCTTTACCCGCGAATATAGGAATTGAGTCACATGTTTTTAATCCGCGAATAGTGAAAACGCGAATAAAGGAAGCGCGAATAAGGAGCTTTTACTGTACTGAATGCTATGAATGACAATGGTGTCAACCTTAACACAATTTTGGGTCACTAAACCGTCGTGAGCCGGAATCGGTGATCACTTTGTTTTGTCTACACCACTATCGCGGCGGTCAAGACGTAGCACGTAGCCCACGGCATGATCAATTAGTTTTATCAATCGCCACTGAAATTGTAACATACATAATTGACATCGAAATGGTTTTAAAGCTAGGTTCACACGCTTGAGAAGAAAGCTTAATCAAATGAATTATTTAAAAAAAAAACTTATAACTTTTTTTTTTAATTTATTTTCGTGCATTTTCATCGGAACCATATACGCGTGCCCAATTTCAGGTCGATAGCTTCACTGAAAGTGGGTGAAATATTTATTGCAAGATTCCAGGACATACGAGTACATACGAGTGAAGTTAAAAATATTATATATATAAAGTAAAAAATATCTTTTAATAAAAAGCTTTTACTTATTAAACAAATAAAAATGTACTAAAAACTAAAAAATAAGTTGTTGCTAAAATTGACTTTATTAAATTTTGGGTTTTAAAGGTATTTCAACCAAAATATATCTTTGACGTTGGTATTTCTTTACGGTATTTCTATATTCATATTACTATAAATAAAAGCTTGGGCGTAATTAGAATTTAAGAATTTTCTAGCATTATATCATATTTTCTCCGTCTGCCTCATTCCACTTCATTCTTGATTCAACATAGTTTCACTTTGTTCATTTACTTCATTTTGTATAATTTCACTTCATTCCACTTCATGTTGCTTTGTTCTACTTAATACGACGTTATTTTACTTCGTTATGCTACGGTTTTTTATAGTTTTAACATCAAATAAGCGCCCAAGCTTTTATTTATAGTAATATGAATATAGAATAATTCTTGTTGCTATTTGCGGTTATAACTATGCGATTTTTTTTAATGGATGTAAAAACAAACGACCATGCAGCATCGCTGCCTCCCGTGACAACTGTGACTGTCTCTGAACTAAAATCAAATAGGGACTGGGATGATTATTTCAGTAAGCAGAAGGTGTTATTAAGAAAATCAAATTGTCAGTTCGTTTGTTTTGTATGACGACTGGGTGACATTTTAATCCTGTTATTGGTCCAGTTAGTAATTATAAGTAATATTAAATATTAAGGGGAAGCTAGTGTAAGGTGAAGTGGACTATTAACTATTTCCACTCGATAACCACTCGCGTAACTCAGTTGACAACAGCTATAATTTTGATAGATTTAGCCAAACTGTCAATTTTTTATGGATTTGGCTAGGATATGTCACATTTTTCATGGAATAGATCATTTAAACGGGCAATATAAGCAACTGTTAACCAGTATATTTTACCTTTCGTGACTAACATTTTACGTTCATATACAAAAATACTGCATAATTTTAAAAGCTTTTATTTAACTTCACTCGTATGTATCTTGTAAGTATGTATGTCCTGGAATCTTGCAATCAATATTTCACCCACTTCCACTGAAGCTATCGAGCTGAAATTTGGCACACATATTTGGTTCCGATGACAATGCATGAAAATAAAAAAAAAGTTTTAAAAAGCTATTTAAAAAAAAAATAATTAACGGTAGGTATAATTATTTTATAGACTGACGAATGAGCTGGCTGGCCATCTGATGTTAAATGATAACCGTCGCCTATGTACACGAGCAAAACCATATATGTCGCCGACGTCTTTGTAGAAGCTCAGAATTAATTTCATTCCACAGTTTACATGTGCGCTATACGATTGCGCATATTTGGCATGTTCGTGTGAAGATGCCCTACGAAGTCTTGTTTGTAGAACCTCAGAACTAATTTCATTCCACAGTTTACTTCCACTTTCATTCCACGGTTCGTGTGTATATGCCCTAATCCGCATGCGTTTGTAACGTGCATCCTGTCTCGTGATATCGATATAATAAAACACTAAATTATTGCCTTCAACACGTTTGATCTTCGTGTACTAAAAAAAAATTGCAATCAACATTTTATTTAATTACTTACTTAATTAGTAAAGAGGAGAGGCAAATTACCGCGGGACTGTTTTATGGAATAATTATTAACGGCTTTATCATTGCTGTTATTGAATCCAGTGTTTAGGAATATTCCTATCGCTCGGGGGGGTTTAGGTTCAAATTCGAAACCAAACGGCATTGTTGCTTACCTATCTACCAATGACTTTACTAAGTTATTCTAGTTTCCAACTGTTCCACAGCTGAGGTAGGTGTAGAGATTTAGAGCATACTTCTCTATTGATGCGGATTGGTGGAAGATTTGGTCCCTAAGGTCCTATTTATTTATTTAGATCGCCATCGCAGACTTCACGTGCCTTCAAGAACATTATGAAGAACTCGCAGGCATGCAAGTTTCCTCACGATGTGTCCTTCATCGTGACAGCAAGTGACATTTAATTTCTTGAATCGCACATAACATAGATAGAAAAGTCATTGGTGCGTGCCGCTTGGGTTTGAACCCGGACCGCTCGAGTGAGAGGCGAGTTCGATTTGTATATAGTTTGTAAGTCATTGTGTTGATGGTGTTGCAGGCTGCGCGTGGTGACTGCGGGCAACGACTGGCGGCACGCGGCGCGCATCGCCGTGTGCGCACTCTGGGACGCGCACGGGTGGCTGTGGCATGGTATTATATTCATTTATACTTTTTTTATCGATTACTTGATTCCTTCGATCAGAGAAGAAAATTATAACGTTAAAAAAAAAAAGGATTTTATAACTTTTTATTTTATTTTCGTGCATTGTCATCGGAACCAAATATGTGTGCCAAATTTCAGCTCGATAGCTTCCGTGGAAGTGGGTGAAATATTGATTGCAAGATTCCAGGACATACATACATACGGGTGAAGTTAAACGAAAGCTTTTAAAAAAAATACTGGTTGTCTGTTAAATCGGTTTACGGACGATAGATTTACGTGATAACGTCATAATCATTATTTTATACAATACAAAAAAGGAGAATTGACAGATAACTAATCACAGACAAGTCTATATATTTATTTTGACAGTTCCCTATTTCGGAGCCATGGAACCGCCAATGTTGTCGTGTGTAAAATTAATTTATTGAAAATAATATCTCTGCAGAGAACCGCTCATTCAATATTTTTTTTAATATTTTTCTGTGAATCAGTATATTTTTCTCTTTATATGCTGGATGGAATGTACAAAAAAAAACACAACTTTTTCATATGCGCTGTCGATGTTCATCAATTTATAAGACGTTATCACGTCAATATAGATGCAATACTTCATACTTGATTATTGTACTAATGTGATTTAACATTTCTACACCGCCCAAGTTTAGCTGATGGAGAATGCCATCAGGTATTAAGCTCCCTCTTTGTACATTTTACTTTTGTAAGGTGACAATTGTTTTTAAATAAAAATAAGTAAAATTTTTGCGGAAAACTCTGTTGAGGTAACATTCATATGCCAGCCACGTTCGGCATAGAAATGATAGAAGCGGCTTTTAACTTGAACTAGTGACCGCCGAGCAGTCGAAATTCGATTGGTTTTTCTACAAAATGATAGCTCTTTTTGAGTTGATAGTCCTTTTGGTGCTGACACTATAATCTATATACGCACATTTTTTAGCTTCACAACCTCACTTGTCTATTCTATGTAAACAAATCTTGGAAGTTAAATTTAATTGACTTCAACTGTCGATTATCAAGTTCCTGAGGGAAAAACCTTTAAAATAAACATTTAGTTTAGATAGTGAATTACTAAAAAATAACCACAATTCAGCAATAAAAAACGGTAAAACTGGCGTTCCCCAAGCGAGCATACTGGGCCCACCACTTTTCTTAGTATACATAAAAGACCTGCCAACTACTATAGATGATTATTTTATTTACGATATATGAATGCTTTCGATTTCTCAACTTACTAAACTTGTACTGTTGCTACAGCATTGTATCTGTATTAATGTTATTGTTAGATATGAGAGATAATATTAGTCATGTTGTTCTTAAATTGAATGATAAGACATTTTCTGGAAACCACTTAAATTTCTTGGTTTATTTAATTTTTGCTGATCTTTTTTTTATTTATCAATTTTTAATGTACCGTTATTGAAAACATTCATTATCTTAAAGTGCATTGATATTAAATATTGTATTTACTAAAATTAAATGCATATCAAGGCCAGTTTCTTCGTGCAAAAATAGTAGATGTTCATCATCTCGCAGGCCTATGGACGGCGTGGAGGGGGTTACCCGACAATTTGACAACGGAACAACAACTTTTTGAACACCTACAAAGAACATGGGATCATACGACATTAACAACCTAATTTTAAGTATGAACAATTGTTGCCAATGTATGATTAATGTTAGAGGGGGCGATACTGATTATTAGCAATAAGATTTAATAAGATTTTTCCTATTTTATATCAAATTAAAGTTTCATAATATGAAACATGTAAATTTATATGGCGATTGGTTAATTTAACATTAAAACTAATTTACTTTAAAAAATCGTCATCATCACAACCCTTTCATTGTCCCACTGTTGGGCACGGGTCTCCTCTCAGAATGGCAGACTTCACATGCCTTCGAAAACATTATGAAGAACTCTCAGTCATGCAGGTTTCCTCACTATGTGTCCTTCACCGTTATAGCAAGTGACATTTAATTTCTTCGTCATTGGTGTGTGCCTCTGGGACCGGACCGGACCGCTCGAGTGTGAGGCGAGTTCGATAGCCACTGGGCTGTCACCGCTTCACTTCAGTAAGGTCTTTAATTATATTTACAGATTTCCAGAATCTTCTCTATATCCATATGGTCTTCCACCTATGTAATGGTTCTGATTTTGTTCCAGGCTATGAGATCGAGGGCCTAGAGAACATCCCGGACGGTCCGTTCCTGGTGATCTACTACCACGGTGCTCTGCCCATAGACATGTACTATTTCACAGCGCGCATACTGCTCTTCAAGCGTCGGCTGATACACACCGTCGCAGACCGGTTTATGTTCAAGATACCCGGTGAGTCCGGGACATCCATCGCTCGCTGCGACCCATAGACGTCCCACTGCTGGGCACGGGTCTCCCCCAAAGACACTGCTGATTGGTGGAGGGGTTAGTGGGCAACCCAATGTCGAATGTTCTCATGCCACCCGAATGTCTTCGACAAGGCTTAGTGATGTTTTTACAAATGGAAACAACCGGGACCGACAGCTCAACGTGTCCTCCGAAGCACGGATGCGTCGACGAATTTTTGCCACTAGCGGTCACCCATCCACAAACCGACCGCGCCGGTCGTTGCTTAACTCGGTTGATCACATATGACATCGACGCGAGTCATCGTGAAACCATATATGAAGTATTCTGCAGACATACCTTGTTAATAAAAAAATAATAAGCCTAATATAGCTATTAAGTGTTTTGTCAATTTCTGTCAATTCTGCCTTCTTTATTGAAACACAATTGTTCATTTTGAATAAAGAAGGCAAAACACTTATAGCTAAATAAAAGAGGTCTACTTTTTTTTATAAGACATCCGTATTGTCGTGGGCCAGGCTGGTCGACGCTGCTGGAGGGGCTGTGCGTGATCCCGGGCACGGTGGCGACGTGCGCGGGCGTGCTGCAGGCGGGCAACCCGCTGGCGATATCGCCGGGCGGCGTGTACGAGGCGCAGTTCGGCGACCACTGCTACCGGCTCAACTGGAAGAACAGGCTCGGCTTCGCCAAGGTCGCGCTCGAAGCTAAAGTGGTTAGTTTAATTCATTAATTAATAATTTCGCTGGAGACCTTTGTGGGGGGACCTAACCCGCTGGCGATATCGCCGGGCGGCGTGTACGAGGCGCAGTTCGGCGACCACTGCTACCGGCTCAACTGGAAGAACAGGCTCGGCTTCGCCAAGGTCGCGCTCGAAGCTAAAGTGGTTAGTTTAATTCATTAATTAATAATTTCGCTGGAGACCTTTGTGGGGGGACCTAACCCGCTGGCGATATCGCCGGGCGGCGTGTACGAGGCGCAGTTCGGCGACCACTGCTACCGGCTCAACTGGAAGAACAGGCTCGGCTTCGCCAAGGTCGCGCTCGAAGCTAAAGTGGTTAGTTTAATTCATTAATTAATAATTTCGCTGGAGACCTTTGTGGGGGGACCTAACCCGCTGGCGATATCGCCGGGCGGCGTGTACGAGGCGCAGTTCGGCGACCACTGCTACCGGCTCAACTGGAAGAACAGGCTCGGCTTCGCCAAGGTCGCGCTCGAGGCTAAAGTGGTGAGTTTAACTCATTAATGATTCATTATTTACAAGTTACACCAGCACTAAAACTTGACATAGTAGCGTCCATAGCCCAATGGCTCGCAGACCTAGACCTCCCGCAGCTATGACTTTGGGGGAGACCCTTGCCCAGCAGTGGGACGTCTATGGGTTGCAGCGAAAACTTGACAGGCTCGTTGGCGCAATCGGTAGTGACCCTGCCTGTTGCGCCAGGGGTCGTGCGTTCGAATCCCACTTAGAACAAATATTCGTGTGACGAACATTTGTATTTGTTCTGTCTGGATGTATTATCTATTTAAGTATGTATTTCAAATATCTATGTATATGTATATACGCATATACATAGATATTTATATATCTATATAAATATCTATTTATATGCATATTTATATATGCTTAACAAAGAGACGGATGCTCCATCAATCCGTATTGGAGCAGCGTGGTGGACTAGACTCTAGACTTCCCGCAGCTGTGTTTGTGAGGGAGACCCGTGCCCAGCAGTGGGACGTCTGTGGGTCGCAGCAATGTATATTCGCGCCTACTTTGGGGTCAGATGGCCGTGTGAGAATACAAAAAAAAAAATATTGGTTGCCTGTAAAGTCGGTATACGGGCGAAAGTTTTACGTGACAACGACTTTGAGTGGTAAAATAATTTTAATGTGAATATTCATTCGTATAGTAGTATCGTCTCGTATCGTATCGTCTCTCTCGCTCTTAGGCGGCTAACCATGCCCGAGTGGAAGGGACGCGTGCCTCTCACTCGCTCTCATTGTGAGCGCATAACGTGAGCGGAGCGTAACGCAGTTTCTTGAAGTGTCACCCGGCAAACCAATTTATAAGACGTTGTCACGTCAAAAATTTGACTTATGTTTTGAACGGCAAAATATATGTTCCGCAGCCAATAGTGCCAATGTTCACGGAGAACGTTCGCGAGGCGTTCCGCACGGTGGGCTGGCTGCGCGGCGTCTGCCTGCGGATATACGCCGCGACGCGCGTCCCGCTCGCGCCCGTGTACGGCGGGTTCCCCGTCAAGCTGCGGACGCACCTCGGCGCGCCGCTGCCCTACGACCCCAGGGACACGCCCGAGTCTCTGCAGGTTAAGGTGAGAAGGAGAAAGGAACACCAGCGAACAGAAAGCACCTTTTGTTTGAGTTATACATCTGCCTGCGGATATACGCCGCGACGCGCGTCCCGCTCGCGCCCGTGTACGGCGGGTTCCCCGTCAAGCTGCGCTCGCACCTCGGCGCGCCGCTGCCCTACGACCCCAGGGACACGCCCGAGTCTCTGCAGATTAAGGTGAAGAAAGGAACACCAGCGAACAGAAAGCACCTTTTTTTAGAGTTATGCGTCTGCCTGCGGATATACGCCGCGACGCGCCGAGGTGCCGTACGACCCCAGGGACACGCCCGAGACTCTGCAGATTAAGGTGAGAAGGAGAAAGGAACACCAGCGAACAGAAAGCACCTTTTGTTTGAGTTATACATCTGCCTGCGGATATACGCCGCGACGCGCGTCCCGCTCGCGCCCGTGTACGGCGGGTTCCCCGTCAAGCTGCGCTCGCACCTCGGCGCGCCGCTGCCCTACGACCCCAGGGACACGCCCGAGACTCTGCAGATTAAGGTGAGAAGGAGAAAGGAACTCCAGCGAACAGAATGCACCTTTTGTTTGAGTTATGCGTCTGCCTGCGGATATACGCCGCGACGCGCGTCCCGCTCGCGCCCGTGTACGGCGGGTTCCCCGTCAAGCTGCGGACGCACCTCGGCGCGCCGCTGCCCTACGACCCCAGGGACACGCCCGAGTCTCTGCAGATTAAGGTGAAGAAAGGAACACCAGCGAACAGAAAGCACCTTTTTTTAGAGTTATGCGTCTGCCTGCGGATATACGCCGCGACGCGCCGAGGTGCCGTACGACCCCAGGGACACGCCCGAGACTCTGCAGATTAAGGTGAGAAGGAGAAAGGAACACCAGCGAACAGAAAGCACCTTTTTTTAGAGTTATGCGTCTGCCTGCGGATATACGCCGCGACGCGCCGAGGTGCCGTACGACCCCAGGGACACGCCCGAGACTCTGCAGATTAAGGTGAGAAGGAGAAAGGAACACCAGCGAACAGAAAGCACCTTTTTTTAGAGTTATGCGTCTGCCTGCGGATATACGCCGCGACGCGCCGAGGTGCCGTACGACCCCAGGGACACGCCCGAGACTCTGCAGATTAAGGTAATCCCCAGAAAACAGAACGCACCTGCCGTTGTTTACCCTAAAAGCTGGCTCTACTCGAGATGCAGCAGTAGGTAAACAGCCACACTTAACATAGTTTCTACTCAGTCGCTGCGACCCATTGACGTCCCACTGCTGGGCAAGGGTCTCTCCCACTGCTGCGGGAGGTCTAGAGCATACTCCACCACGCTGCTCCAATGCGGATTGGTGGAGGGGTTAGTGGCCAACCCAGTGTCGAATGTTCTCAAGGCACTCGGAGGTCTTCGACAAGGCTTAACGACTGTTTCCACCATTGAAAACAAGCACGGTTGCGTTAATTAAATTATCTGCTTCTATTCAGTAGAAGCAGATAATAAAAGACTAAGATATCTACTTAATTGACAGCGAAAGAATTTCTTTTTCAGCTGGGTTTTACGAGTGATTGCAATAATATTTAGGTACAACTTGTAACAGTTTCTTGTATCTCACGCAGGTGGCGCAAGCGATTGAGCAATTAGTGGACCAGCATCAGAGGATTCCTGGCAGTATACTCATGGCCCTCATAGAGAGGGTCTACAAGCTGCCTAAGAAGACTGCACCTTCCACCTCCAATGGAAAGTGCAATGGGGCTGTTAAAGAATGTCTGGAGAAGGAGGAAAAAGAAAATGAAAAAATGGGAATAATTGAGAAAGAGATGGGAACGGAAAAAGTTAGAGAAAAGATCGAGAGAGATAAGGTAATTGAAAAGTTAAAGGAGGAAATTGAGACGGAGGAGGAAAAGGAGAAGGAAGAATTAGAAAAGGTAAAAGAAAACACAAAATGCAAGAAGGAAATAGAAAATATTGGGGAAAAGGAAGAAATTGAGAGTGAGAAGGATACAGAAAAGCTAACGGAAGAAATTGAGACAGAGGAGAGTGGAGATGAAAAGGAATTATCAAAAAAGGAGTCGGAAAAAGAGACTGAAAGAGAAAATGAAAAAGAAAGTAAAAAGATTAAAAAGGAGAGTATGGCAGAGAAAGAAAGGGAGTTGGAAAGGAGAGGGAAAGACGAAAGCTACTGTGGTAAGCTTAAAGTGTCGTAAATTTATGTTATAAGTGAAGCAAATCTCGTGTGTGTGTTTGCGTGAATATTATAGGGTGGAAGTAGAGTCCTATTAATGTGTTAGTTTAGTTGTACCGGTTATGTTTGTGATTAAAGATGATACTTTTGAACTGTTGGTACAGACCAGCGGATGCAAATCTTTAGTACTACAGGGCACATACAATGTTAGTTCACATGCAAATGTAGTACTACAAGACATGCCCTAAGGCGGAATAAATTTATGTTAATCTTCTATTTCTACTCAATCGTAATACATCACGTTTGATAAGGAATATGAACATAACAGTATCGCGCCTGTATTTCTCCAAAGGGCTAGGCATAGGTGTGTACTTCCCTCTATTCACCAGTTACGTTTAAGTCTCATGAAAGGCGGTAAGCATTTGGCAGAATGCAGTATTGCTATAACTGCATACTGCCGATGTTAAAGGATTATCTGGGTTCTGTTAAATGGGCTGGGTAAGGTAAGGTCCCGGGTTCGTATACAATCGAATCAACGGTGACCAGTGTAGTGACGAAATGACTGAGTTTTCAATAATTGGACGAGAAATTATTGAATTGAGCAAATTATGTTTATTAGACTATGATGACTGGATTAAAATATTTTTGTATTTATGTATTTTTATGTTTCATGGTTCATTATGTTCAGTCGTTCTAATGTAATAATTTTTAATATGATATTTATTATGTTCGTCAATATCTCTGACGTATATCAAATTAACGCATTTATATAAAATTAGACTAATTGACTCTATAGTGCCTGTATCCATATTTTCAGTCAGAACGAAGACAATATAGAAAAAAAACAAGGTGCGTGTAGAAAATGTTGCCAGTTCGGGATATCATATTTTATTATTATTTCGAGGGACGTTTCGCGTATAAATCTGAGCGCAGAAATATTAAAATAATCTTTTTAATAGTAGTATTTGCGGCTTCGGGTACGCTTACTGTTTTTTTTCTGTATTCCGAGCTTTAAACGAACATCCCATGGTTCTGTTAATTTAAGTGTCGTTGTTCAATCTCTATTTAGTTATAATGTACAAAAATGACAAAGACAATATTAAGACTTAAATTTTTGTTGCCTGTGTGTGTGTATTGATTAAAATGTAAATGAGATAATTGTCAAAATTAATTAGGTAAAAATATCTCGTATTTTGTAATACGCTGAGCGTTATAAATTTCAGTGATCCTTCGTACGTAGTGATATGTCTGTGTTGCCATCTAAAAGCATTTAAATATTTATAGGGAGTCACAAAAATAACAAATGATAAGCAAGTTTTATATTGATAAATTGTTTAAATTATTATTTTTTATCCTATTTATTAGAATTATGTAATTGCCACAATAATATTTGAAATTTAAGTTATTTTTAAGTTATTGAATATACTACTTATCGAATTCTGGATTTATAAAGTTGTATGTATGAAAATTATACGAATTTCAAAACGACGACGGAATAATGAGCATTAAGAAATTAAATTACGTTGACACCTTGTCAAAATTTACTTTTTTTATTGCAATAAATAATATTAGGTTATAGATAGAGTATATTTGTCGCTAGTTATAACTGTTAATTAATATTAAATGAATGTTCTCAATACCACAAAAATATAGGTAATATACATTGTGTGATACTGATGCATTAAGTATTTGAAAATGCTGATGAATTGTTAGAATAATATTAGGTATATCTATCAACTTATCAAATAAATGGTTGCAGCCAAATTGTACTCTAAAATGTATAGGTTTAAGGTTCCATATAAATTCTTGTAAACCGTTCAGTTATGATTGTGCTAATCAAGCATTCTGCCGACGTTTTCAGAACCATTTTAGATTCTGGAGCTCAATAATTTGCTGAAATCTGAGGCCCACTGCTGATTAAAAGGCCACCTTAAAGAGTGGGGATATCAAGGTTAACGAAACTTGGCGCGTACCGCCACAACTCTTTCTTTGTCCCACTGTTGGGCACTTGTCTCGCAGCGTGGTGGAGTATGCTCTAGACCTCCCGCAGCTGTCTGTGGGGGAGACCCGTGCCCAGCAGTGGGGTCTATGGGTCGCATATTAGCACAATCTGGACTGGAAGTGAACTTCGGCTAAGATAACTATTTGTGTAAGCATATGAACTTAATCAAGTTTTGATAAAATGTGTGATAGTAGCGTGTTGGAGCTTCCTCTATTCCTCTTATACTTAACTTAATTCGGAAACTAATACTTATTCGAGATGTAAGGGAATATATATTTTTTACACTAGGCTTTGTTTTTTTATTTCTACTAACATACCATCGTCAGTCAGTATTTATAGGTCCACTGCTGGGCATTGGCCTCCTCCCTCAATTGACAGCACTCCTCCCTTGAAATAAAGCGTCGTAAATCTCGTCTTAGGGCGGCCAATACTTTTATTTGTCGTAGTCTTCACACAAGGCCTTCTCACACTACTACTAACCAGATAAAATCAATAATATGTAGCGTGCCCTTAATTTAGTATTTGGTGTTATAGTGGCAACAGAAATACATCATCTGTGAAAATTTAAACTGTAACTCACGGTTCATGAGATACAGCCTGGTGACAGACGGACAGCGGAGCCTTAGTAATAAGGTCCCGTTTTACCCTTCGGGTACTGAACCCTAACACTTAATAACATTAGTATAGATTTGTAGTCAAAAGCATATTTGAAGGGTGGTGGAAAAATAAGGAAACAAAACATATAATCTTTAAGTATTTCATTTAATACTCATATCAATTTACATCACATTTCACATCTGGAGCACCACAAGAATCTGTATATTTCATTTGAACAAGATTTAACTAAAACTAACTAAAAATTTTAATTTCAAACTTTATAATGTTAGGGTCAAAATCTGATTCCATTGAAACCACTCGCAAAAATCATTAAAAATGGTTTTGACTAGGTCCTTAGCTAAAACCCATAACTTTCAAGATTGTTTCATAATAATATTTTTAATTGTTTTATTGCCCTTTTATGTTTTTCACTAAAATTGTAATAAGTAAATACATTATATTCTTCTCGAAATAAAGAACGCATAACTCTCTAACCTAACTTAATGATGGCTAGATTTTTTTTTCTTCGCAGTCCAGTCAATAATATTTTTAACTAAGAAAATAAGTCAAAATCATTTGCCTTTAGCAGTCATAAGTGGTTATGAGTTTCGACAAACAAGATCGTTTCTGAAAATAAATGGAATGTTACAAAATTTCATGTCAAAGTATAAAAATATAAATATGTAAGTACTATATTAAATGCGTCTCAGGCGCCCCGCGCCACTAAACATCTTTATAAAAAGTATTAAATTGAATAGCTATAGCTAGATATTTTTATAACTACACAATTTTTACATTAAATTTGATATATCGTTACTAATAATACAATTTTATTACCGAATGATTCCTGAGTATTCGACGAAGATCATCTTCAGGAGTGAACGCGCTCGCGGCGGAAGATGATCATCGTAATCGATCGAAACTAGTCGGCCTATTTCAGACTTAAATCACACGTGAGTAAGCCGGTAACTTCAACTATAATAATACAATATTAAGTGCCTAACCGCCCTGAAACCATGCAACCGAGCAACCACGCCCAACGATACAATTTATGAACAAGGTATAGTCACTATAGCTAGTAGGTATTAAGCATGAAAATGGAATATTTACAAGTCCCTAATCTCGATGATCAACCCTTTGTGAGGCAACCAAGTGGTTTTCAGTTGCACTTCATTATCATCATTATGAGGTATTAAGCATATATTTCATAAATTTTTATTGCCTATACAGAACTTTTACAGGTTATAATATACAACCAATATCATTTCTAATTAGGGATCGCCCGGACCTGTACCACCTGCGTGGTACGTACCATATCTGCCGTGTAATAATTGTTTTTAAAGCAATTGTGTTGTGTATGGATACATTTTGGATCTATGACGGGAGTCAAGGCGGTATTGGATGAGTGGTGCATGCTCGTTTGCCATTTTTAACCGTACAATAATATAGCTGGTGTAAAAATTTCGATTAAAAACTTTTTTATATTTTTTTAAATGAATTCAGATAGGCTGACTGATCTGTCTAATTTGTGTGTCCATCATATTATTTTATGCTACAGTACAATTAAATTTGCTTGATAATTGACTATCCACGAATAAAGACTAAAAATACAGGTACAAAAATGTATGGTTCCTCAACGAATTACCTGACAAAATATGCTAATATAATTAGTGGTAACTTAAACAATTTCCTACCAGTAGCTATGCGGCAACATACCCTGGCAACACTATCTGTGGTTATCTATCTGACTCAAAACAAAACTGCGTCTGGATCAATTGCGTAAGTCAAATATAAAGTGAAAAAGGTAAGACGGATTATACTCGGTATGTGCCCTGAAAGGGACACACTAAATCTGTAATTCTTGTGCATATTTAACATCAAAATTTAATTTCTTATTTTAATCTTTTTTATTTTAAATCTTAATTCTCAATTTAAATCTACCCATTTTCGGGCACTGAGTACTAAGTAACCTATCTACCTATTTTTCACTTTATATATCAATGTTATTAGATACAAAAATGTATAACAGCACAATGAGAGCGTTTTCAGACTAGCGTTTTTTTATATATTTATATATTATATATATATTAGGCTTATACCGGCGCGTACGCTCGAACCAATGGTGGCGAGAGTCAATGTCAGAGTCAATATGGATTCCGACGAAAATACGTTGATTATTGCGTTACTTATTAGCCGTCGACTGAGTAGACGTAAGTAGTAAGTTTTATTGTTTTTATTTCTTAAATGCCATTTACTTTTGTTGGATCTACTGGGAGACATTTCGAAAAGAAATAAATAGATTCCCTGAACACCTTTTTCTGTATCATCATCATCATCCAACCCTTTCTTTGACCCACTATTGGGCACGGTCTCCTCTCAGAATGGGAGGGATTAGGCCAAAGTCCACCACGCTGGCCAAGTGCGGATTGGCAGATTTCACTTTTTCTGTATATCGCATAATAATCACGCTTATCCTTTCCGAGCTTAAACGCTCGTATAAAACGCTAGTCTGAAATCGCACTGAAAGTGTTTCACCGGTCACAATCACGATGGAACTGGTCCGGCGCCGAGACGCTACATGTCGAGCAGGTACGGCGAGTCCAGGGCTCCGAGCCCGGCGGCGACTCCGCCCTCGTTCGCGTCCGCGAGCTTCGTCCGCAGCATGTGCCCCACCTGACGGTTGCTGTAGATCCTGTCCCGGGTCCTGATGCAAGGAAATATAAAGTCAAGTTACTTGTTATCATCATCACAACCATTTCTTTTTCACGCATGACACTACATAGTTTAAGTAGCTTTAAGTCTATTGTTAATTGTAGTGTTTTGTGTGAAAAATAAATATCTTCTTCTTCTTTGTCCCACTGTTGGGCACGGGTCTCCTCTCAGAATGGGAGGGATTAGGCCTTAGCCCACCACGCTGGCCAAGTGCGGATTGGCAGACTTCACATGCCTTCGAGAATATTATGAAGAACATTCCTCACGATGTGTCCTTCACCGTTATAGCAAGTGACATTTAATTTCTTAAATCGCACTTAACTTAGAAAAGTCATTGGTGCGTGCCGCTGGGATTTGAACCCGGACCGCTCGAGTTAGAGGCGAGTTTGGTAGCCACTGGGCTGTCACCGCTATTCATAAAAGTTATTGTATATTTGAAAAATTTGGTATTCTAATATTGAATGATTCGTGAGTGTCTATATTCATAGCTGAAATTTCCAGCTTATTCACGTGTGATTTAAGTTGGAAATAGGCCGACTAGTTTCGGTCGAACTGCCCGTATGTACACCGTGCCCGCCGCGAGCGCGTTCACTCCTGAAGATGGCCATCGTAATCGACCGAAACCAGTCGGCCTATTTCCGACTTAAATCACACGCGAATAAGCCGGAAATTTCAACTATGGTAGTCAAGATGTATGGTCAATTTGGTAGTACAGTGTTTTTAGGGTCCGGAAATCTGAAACCATAGTTACAGAGAATCTGTCTTAGGCAACATACCATCTTTTTCATGATAGGATGACGTAAACTTTTTCTTTTTTTACTTTTAAACTTAAACATTTATTTATTTATTTAATATTTATGCACATTCACGTTAAGACATATTCAAACACATTATTACATGAAATTATGCACAAAGGAACTGCTTATTTCCAATAGAAATTTCTTCCAGCAGTCCTGTGAATGGAGACGTGCAAATGGATGGCAGAATACATCTGCATTCTAGTACAAAATTTTTGACGTAAACCTTCGTGCCGCGAGGAATACATACCCGATGATGACGCCGAAGATGCCCAGCTCGGAGACCAGGTCGACCAGCGGCGGTGGCACCGGCGCGCCCGGCCGCACCACGTACCCAGACACCTGCGCAGAACATTTTTAATCTATATATATAAAAGGAGAAGGTGACTGACTGACTGACTGACTGACTGACTGACTGACTGACTGACATATCAACGCAGGGCCTAAACTATAAGGGCTAGAAACTTGAAATTTTGCACACGGGTTCCTTTTATAACGTAGGGGAGCACTAAGAAAGGATTTTTGAAAATTCACCCCCTAGGCGGGTAAAACAGGGGTGCAAAATAAGTATGAAACTTTGCCGTTTTTGAAGTTACTGAATTTCTAATTCCACGCGAGCGAAGCTGCGGGCGTCCACTAGTCAACTCATAATGTCAATGTATAAAATGTCTATGTATGATTGTCTTGATGCAAAAGATTGTATCGGTGACACCAATCTTAGTTTATATCTTCGCATCCTTTTTTTAAATATTTTTGCATAAATTAAAATTTGCAGTAAAATTGACGGGCCCGTTGGGGCAATCGGTAGTGACCGTGTCTGTTGCGCCAGGGGTCGTGGGTTCGAATCCCACTCAGGACAAATATTTGTGAGACGAACACTTGTGTTTGTTCTGTGTCTGGATGTATTATTATTTAAAGAAAATTTTTTAATATACATATTGGCAATGTATAGACAAACCTTTACCTATTTCATTGCGGAGAGATTATATGGATATAACTATATGGATTTTAAGTTATGTGCGATTCGCACTTGGCCAGCGTGATGTAGTCAAACGTAACAATATTACGAGAGGAAACCCGTGCCCAATAATGGGACAAAGAAAGGATTGTGGTGGTGGTAGTGGTATCGAGCGACGCCTGAAGGCCGACCGCTCCCTAGAGAGCTGTTGGACCTTCTTCCCCCCGACCATCTGGGGGGAATTAGCGACTAACGGCTAGTAGAACCGGCCGCGCGTACCGCGTGGGCGACGATCGACTGGCTCCCACGCTCAACAGCGGGGAAGTCACCGACCGGGTTTACCCCTGGAGCAATTGCCCGGATAGAGGGGATCTCCCCTAACTCCGAATTCCCTCAGCGCAGGAGCGCCCACAGCGCCGCGCGAGAGGAGGAAGGGTCTGTCTGTCTGACTCACCAGCGGGGGCAGGATCCGCTCCATGAGGATGTAGGCGGCGCGCTCGCGGCTGTGGCGCATGCGCAGCAGCGCGTCGCGCACGTCCGCGCCGTACAGGTTGTTGCCGCCGCCCAATAGTGGGACAAAGTAAGGATTGTGGTGGTGGTAGTGGTGTCGAGCTATGCACTCACCAGCGGGGGCAGGATCCGCTCCATGAGGATGTAGGCGGCGCGCTCGCGGCTGTGGCGCATGCGCAGCAGCGCGTCGCGCACGTCCGCGCCGTACAGGTTGTTGCCGCCGCCCAATAGTGGGACAAAGTAAGGATTGTGGTGGTGGTAGTGGTGTCGAGCTATGCACTCACCAGCGGGGGCAGGATCCGCTCCATGAGGATGTAGGCGGCGCGCTCGCGGCTGTGGCGCATGCGCAGCAGCGCGTCGCGCACGTCCGCGCCGTACAGGTTGTTGCCGCCGCCCAATAGTGGGACAAAGTAAGGATTGTGGTGGTGGTAGTGGTGTCGAGCTATGCACTCACCAGCGGGGGCAGGATCCGCTCCATGAGGATGTAGGCGGCGCGCTCGCGGCTGTGGCGCATGCGCAGCAGCGCGTCGCGCACGTCCGCGCCGTACAGGTTGTTGCCGCCGCCCAATAGTGGGACAAAGTAAGGATTGTGGTGGTGGTAGTGGTGTCGAGCTATGCACTCACCAGCGGGGGCAGGATCCGCTCCATGAGGATGTAGGCGGCGCGCTCGCGGCTGTGGCGCATGCGCAGCAGCGCGTCGCGCACGTCCGCGCCGTACAGGTTGTTGCCGCCGCCCAATAGTGGGACAAAGTAAGGATTGTGGTGGTGGTAGTGGTGTCGAGCTATGCACTCACCAGCGGGGGCAGGATCCGCTCCATGAGGATGTAGGCGGCGCGCTCGCGGCTGTGGCGCATGCGCAGCAGCGCGTCGCGCACGTCCGCGCCGTACAGGTTGTTGCCGCCGCCCAATAGTGGGACAAAGTAAGGATTGTGGTGGTGGTAGTGGTGTCGAGCTATGCACTCACCAGCGGGGGCAGGATCCGCTCCATGAGGATGTAGGCGGCGCGCTCGCGGCTGTGGCGCATGCGCAGCAGCGCGTCGCGCACGTCCGCGCCGTACAGGTTGTTGCCGCCGCCCAATAGTGGGACAAAGTAAGGATTGTGGTGGTGGTAGTGGTGTCGAGCTATGCACTCACCAGCGGGGGCAGGATCCGCTCCATGAGGATGTAGGCGGCGCGCTCGCGGCTGTGGCGCATGCGCAGCAGCGCGTCGCGCACGTCCGCGCCGTACAGGTTGTTGCCGCCGCCCTCGCGCTGCGGCTTCAGTACGAATCTGAGATACGACAGATAACGTATTATTTAAAAAAAAAATAGAATCTCATCAATGTGGTCCTTCGAGCCGGTTAACCTTTTTTTTTAACTTCGCTGCGACCCATAGACGTCCCGTCGACGAAACTGCTGCGGGAGGTCTAGAGCATACTCCACCACGCTGCTCCAATGCGGATTGGTGGAGGGGTTAGAGGCCAACCCAGTGTCGAATGTTCTCAAGCCACCCGAAAATCTTCGACAAGGCTTAACGACTGTTTTCACCAGTGAAAACAACCGAGACCGACTGCTGTACGTGCCCTTCGAAGCACGGTAGCGTCCATGAAATGTTTGCCACTAGCGGTCCACAGTCCGACCACGCCCATCGTTGCTTATCTCTTTCGATCACATTGAATCGACGCGAGCCATTGGGCTATGGACGCTACATACAGATAATGTATTATTTTTTTTTAGTTAGAATCTCTCACCAATGTGGTCCTTCGAGCCGGTTATCCTTATTTATAACTTACGAGCATATAAATGGGAGTGAGTTTGTTTGTTTATTTCTCAACGGAATCGATGTGACTTTTTGCACAGATGTACTCGTAGAAGGGCCTGAACTGTAACATAGGCTATTTTTTATGCCACAAAATTGCATGATTCCCTTGAAATCGACCAAATACAGTTATAATCAAACGCCGACCGATGTAAGGCCGACCGCTCCCTCTTCCCCCGACCATCGGGGGGAATTAGCGACTAACGGCTAGTAGTACCAGGACGATCGACTGGCTCTTACGTTCAACGGCGGGGAAGTCACCGACGGGGTTTACCCATGGAGCAATTGCCCGGATAGAGATCTCCCCAACTCCGAATTCCCTCAACGCAAGAGCGCCCACAGCGCCGCGGAAGAGGAGGAAAGGCAGGACGAATGGTCTGTCTGTCGCTAATTGAATTTATAAAGATTGACCTAATTGTAGTTTTAAGAAAGATTTATTAGATTTGTATGCCGCATCAGGCAAAATATGGCGGACAAATGTTTCCCTGTTCTCTACCACCAGCTATATGTACCCATATTTATGACAAATAAATGATTTGATTTGATTTGTCTAGCTCACCTCTCAGCATCGGCTAGCGCCATGTCCACGGCTCGCTCGCCGCCCTCGTCGAAGTCGAGTGCATAAAGGCCAGTGAACACGTCCCGCACGCGCTCCGCCTTCAATCAAATAACTATTGTTAACTAGTAGATGCCCGCAGCAATGAAAGTAATTTTATGGGTGACACCTTCAGTCTATCCCTTCAGAGATAAACAGCGTGATGATATGTTAATTTAATAATAATAATACTTTAAGCAGTAATAAAACCAATACACTTAACAGTTCTTCTTCCAAGTTATATGCCTTTTAAGAAATTCAATATCATCTGCTGTAGTGGTGACAAAAGCTTGTTTGTTTGATCTATCACTACCTTGCCCAACGTGGTAACCATACCTCGAGACCTCTCGCCCAACAGTGGGATAAGGGTGGGTGGATACATACCTTGTCTCCAGCGCCCATGACCTTGGCCAACGTGGTAACCATACCTCGAGACCTCTTGCCCAACAGTGGGATAAGGGTGGGTGGATACATACCTTGTCTCCAGCGCCCATGACCTTGGCCAACGTGGTAACCATACCTCGAGACCTCTTGCCCAACAGTGGGATAAGGGTGGGTGGATACATACCTTGTCTCCAGCGCCCATGACCTTGGCCAACGTGGTAACCATACCTCGAGACCTCTTGCCCAACAGTGGGATAAGGGTGGGTGGATACATACCTTGTCTCCAGCGCCCATGACCTTGGCCAACGTGGTAACCATACCTCGAGACCTCTTGCCCAACAGTGGGATAAGGGTGGGTGGATAGATACCTTCTCTCCGCCGCCCATGAGCCGCTCAAGCACGCCGGGCGCCGCGAGCGCCTGCTGCACCTTCTTAGTGCCCGCCAGTTGGTATTGGATTGAGGGGCATTTTATTGCGCTGCGTGAAAAAAAATATAGGTTATCACTGGGCACATATCAAATCAGACTGGGGGCAAATCATTTATAATTATATATTTTACTACTTATTTGTAATAAAAATTGTATGTAAATCTTAAACCGTATCTTTACAAACATTGAATGCCATATTTATTTATATCTAATCAAGCCTAAAATATAAGTTTTATGCTTCTAATTCTGAAAATGACAATACTTTCATCCCCCTTTTCAACCCCTTCATGTTACAATGGGCGGACTTAATGCCCATTGGAACTTTCTGCCAGTCAACCCAATGGTGAGAATAAAGATTGGTAGGATTAATATGATATGGGATACTTGCGTGGATCTCTCGACGCGCAGACGGGCGTCCCACTCGCGCGTGGAGGGGTACTGCGCGGGCTCGTAGCCCGACCGGTAGTACACCACCGCCACCGGGTGCCCGTCGCTGTACCACAGAGAAGTTTTTCAGGAATCTAAAACTAAAACTAGCTAAAAACTAGCTTTTTGATGTGAAACATCTTTAGGCGGAGGACAAACCAAATTTTTGGCGTGGCGAGCGTGGCGAGCGTCGCGAATATACATATATACTATACAGTTTCGACAAATGATGGTCGGAAATTATTCTTATATGTATTTTTATTTCTTATATGTTTTAGTTCCTGTCATAATTTGTACTAAGTGCATATTACTTGTACAAAATAATTTCGATGTTTCACATCTGCCAGGCGTCCCGTGACGGCTCACAATTTTTTTCTAACTTGTCTCCACCATGCTGCTCAAAAGCGGATTGGTGCAGGGGTTATATGCCAACCCGATGTCGAATGATCTCAAGCCTCGTTAAGGCTTAACGATTGCTTTTACCATTGAAAACAAATAACGTGCCCTTTGAAGCACGGAAGCGCCCATGAAATTTTGCCACTAGCGGTCACCCATCCACAAACCGACCGCGCCCGTCGTTTAACTCTGTTGATCACATAGAATCGACGAGAGCTTTGGACGCTAATGGGCTATGGACGCTACAAGTTTACTTTCTTACAACCGCATAATTCCAACATTCTTACCACCGCGACTGAATGCTATTTAGCCTTATATTTATCTTTCCAAAAGAGTTAGACTAAATTAAATGTGATATAAAATCCACCGAAATTGGATATCCAAGAAGCAATGGCGTCGTCAAACGGGTCAAATAACTTAGTCCATATTAGTGCAATTAGCCTTGACGATGTTGAGCAAGTTTTAAAGGGTATTAAATCGAAAAGAGTGGTGGGGTCGGATGGTATACCTCATTTTAAAAGATTTTATTTAACTTCACTCGTATGTATTCATTCATGTATGTATGTCCTGGAATCTTGCAATCAATATTTCACCCACTTCCACTGAAGCTATCGAGCTGAAATTTGGCACACATGTTCCGATGACAATGCATGAAAATAAAAAAAAAGTTATAAAAGCTAAAAAGTATAATTTTTTAGTGAAAGATTGTCGCTTAGTGTGTGTCAGGCGTGGAATTTGTACCGAGTGGTGCTTATTATTAAGAGCATTTATTTTTGCAAGGAATGTTGGGGTATGGCTCACTTAGCTGAGAAGTGAATTGGCACTCGTGCATTACTTCTACCACCTGATTAGAGGGGAGTTGATTATACCCTTCACTGCTAGAATTAATTCCGTTACACGTCCCTACCATACTCAAGAGACCACGAAATGTTAGGTTATTTCCAGTTCCAGGATGTAGGTTGGTGCAGACCCGCGAATCACCACTGGTCCGCCCCTTGACGTTGCTTATCGGTGTACTGGGGTAGGATTCAGTACTTGACTTTTTTTTACACCACTTGCTAATTTTCGCAGAAGTAGGTACTAGCAGATACATTCAAACTAGGGTATGTAACACTATATCTATATATATAAAAGAAAGTCGTGTTAGTTACACCACTTATAACTCAAGAACGGCAGAACAGATTTGGCTGAAAATTGGTAGGGAGGTAGCTTAGAGCCAGGAGACGGACATAGGATACTTTTTATCCCGTTCGACAGCGTTCCCGTGTGACTTGACATGAAACGTCAGTCACTATAAAACGTGGTATAACAAAAAAGAATCAGACTCGGAATAACAAAACGCAAATGACAGCTATGTAATTGACGTATAATGACAGCTATGTAATCTACTATATAAAAATAAGTCGGGTTTTCCTTCCTGACGCTATAACTCCAGAACGCACGAACCGATTTCCACGGTTTTGCATTCGTTGGAAAGGTCTCGGGCTCGGTGAGGTTTATAGCAAAGAAAATTCAGGAAAAATTTCAACAGAAATGCGGGAAAAATCTTTTTTCACATACAGCGCCATCTCTGATACATAGCATGTACTACAAACCAATATTTTAAGTAGATGGCGCCGGTGCGTGATAGGTAGTGGTAGGGGTAGATGTAGGGGTAGTAGTAGTGGTAGGGGTAGTGTTAGTGGTAGGTGTAGTGGTAGGGGTAGTGGTAGTGGTAGGGGTAGTGGTAGGGGTAGTGGTATTGGTAATGGTAGTGGTAGGGGTAGTGGTAGAGGTAGGGGTAGTGGTAGGGGTAGTGGTAGAGGTAGTGGTCGGTGTAGTGTTAGTGGTAGGGGTAGGGGTAGGGGTAGTGGTATTGGTAATGGTAGGGGTAGGGGTAGTGGTAGAGGTAGGGGTAGTGGTAGGAGTAGTGGTAGGGGTAGTGGTAGGGGTAGTGGTAGGGGTAGGGTTAGTGGTAGGGGTAGTGGTAGTAGTAGGTGTAGTGGTATTGGTAGTGGTAGTTGTAGTCCACACACTTACATTAAGTTCTCCCAAAATATTCAGTAAAAATTATTTATATGGCAAAACAACGTTTGCCGGGTCAGCTAGTAAATTATAAACGCATTAGGTTTAAGGACCTTTATGTAATGATGTAAACAAATAAAATATCTAAACAAAATACCGTTGCATTCAGCCCTCATTATTGGGCGATACCAAAATTTATCTTGTTACTTTTCTTCAAAAACGTAAGTTATTAGATAGCATGGCAAACTTACAGAATAAGTTGCTTCTTATCGTTTAGCTCTGTCTCTTCGAAGATTTCATTCAATGTTTTTCTGTATATCTGTTAAATGAAAACGAACAAAATTAGTACATGCAGGCATGCTCTTGAAATAATTGTTCCCAATCGGAACCGCCTTGTATCAGTATTTACCTCTGAACGAAATTCGAAGGGGATAGGTGCGCACGGGGTATGAATGCGGGGGACATAACACGGCTGGGAAACCAAACAGTACTAACGTCTGACAACCAGCACGTCCCGCGCCAAATAATACCTTAATTTCGACTTATGCGCATCTAAGATCAACTAGACTACTAAACTAGTTTACAACAGACTAACCATGATCTCGGGCCGCTTCTCAGATATTTCGAACTCGTGGAACCGCTGGTCGCAGATGTTGTAAGATATCTCCTCCACCACAAAGAGCACCACAGCTTCTGTGACACCGAACAGGTCGAAAGCCTCTATTATGCCCGCACAGAGGCCGGACAGCGCGAGGTTTACAGGCATCTGGGGAGTAGTTAGAGAGAGTTGGGGAGTTAGTGATAGAGGTGACAGCCCAGTGGCTATCAAACTAACAGTGGTGACAGCCCAGTGACTATCTAACTGACAGTGGTGAGAGCCCAGTGGCTATCGAACTGACAGCGGTGACAGCCCAGTGGCTATCTAACTGACAGTGGTGACAGCCGAGTGGCTACAGAATTAACATCGGTAGCCGAGAAGAGATCAATAGTTTTAATGGTCGGGTTCAAATAAGGGAAAGTACTTACATTTTTAATGATATCAGTATGGCCTAGCTGCCGCAGAATATAGCTGTAAATATAGAACAGAAATTATAAAACGTACGTTATGACACACTTTCATGTACCAATTCCACCGAACATAATAAAACTTCCGAAATATTTATGGACTAAACTAGGATAGAAGTTTAAATGATGGACAATATGTAGATATTTTACAATCCCGGATTTCCGTGTCACGGTCCGTGATTTTCAGGATAGAATAGATAGTTAGCGAGCAGAGTTTCACCACGCTACCCATGACAATCGTGACAAACTTTTCGAATATTTTCGTTTGTCTAATCTCTTTACCTAATATTTTTTGCTCTGAACAAAACACAAAATTGACAAAAAAAATTTTCAGATGTTTTATTATCTTTGGTGCAATTATTGGAATTCTACTGTATTTATTAATCATGCTATACGAATCTGCAAAGATCTTGTGAATCTCCTCATTGTATAAAACTTCAGACACATTTACTGTTCCAAATTTAAGTATTTTTAAAAATTCTTTTAAAATATATACCTAGCTTACAGATAAATAAGCCAAAAGGAGATTATCAAAAACTTTTTTAATTTTACCTAATCATTTAAATAATTAAATAACAAATTACAAGTCCACGATTACAACAATAAAATATACTATAAGGTACTAATAATTTGTTTAGTTTTAGACAGTTTTCGTTACGAGACGTGACGTTGTAACTATTAAGCGCAAAATAATGTTTAAGGCAAAAAAGGTAAGGCTTGTCTGGGTCACCTTCGCAATCCCGGAGTCTGATTGGACTCGATCCCGGGATTGCGGAGGATGCGCGATATATTGCACATCTCCCTTCGAAAACTTAGAAACACAACAAGCAAAACATTCTTAATACACACTATTTTACATGCCACACGACAATGCAATTACAAATTACGATGCTATGGGAAAGCCAGTTCATAAGAATGATTATAGATAGAATGGAAAATTATGATTATAGCATTTAATGGAAAGATGGAAGATAAGGATACTCAGGTTCCATATACAGTGAAGCTAAACAATACAAACATGCATATTCTATATGGAGTAAGTTCATGATCCAGTCTTCAATATACCTACATACTGCACTATCATAAAAATTAAATTCAAGTTAGTCACGTATTTTCAGGTATGTTAATTTCGATTTATATATTTTTTTAATTATTTTAATTTCGTGACCACGGCAACGATTTTAACTGCCAGATTTATTAAAAAAAACGCTCATACATTTGACTACCTATAATTATGTGATGAGCGACAAATAAGGGAACTGAAAAAAAGATGAATGCTGTGACCGGATTACACAGTAATTAAAATTTTACAGGCAACCTAATCTCACCTAATTTCTTAAAAACAAGCAGGTCTTAGGTCTTAAATGAAAATTACTATTTGAAAGATGTACACCCCAACCCAGGCCTCAACAATATTGCTCACACAACGGACATAATCATGATTTCTTTAGTATAATTCTTGCAAAGCCAT
This sequence comes from Carterocephalus palaemon, assembly GCA_944567765.1. Lineage (NCBI taxonomy): Eukaryota > Metazoa > Arthropoda > Insecta > Lepidoptera > Hesperiidae > Carterocephalus > Carterocephalus palaemon. The sequence goes on from OX155663.1 coordinate 2,249,352, forward strand.
TTTCATCCATAAAATACGTTACGCGAAAAAAAATCATTTATTTAAGAACAATTAATTTATCTAGCTAATATTCTATTTTATAAATTATATTATTACATATATCCCTAAAACACAATTTTACACAAATCTGAGGAACATGTATTTTATTCACCAAGAAACTATTGAAACATTTGCTTAAAATTTGTAGGTATGTCATAGGTAGGAGCGACATGTGTGGTCAACACGTAATTTATAGAACATCTTTACAACACTCAAAGATATTTTCACAAGAAAAAAATACATAGCACGGGATCTATTCACTTCAACCAGAGATTAAATAATAAAATACTTCCTGCATAAAAGCTGAATTTTAAGAACAAATAGTGCACAAAATTTGAAGTATGACGAAAAAGGCATCACCTGAAATCATAAAAATAAACTTACTGATTTAAAGCATGAAAAGTTGAAAAATCTTCGATTCACCATAATTTTCACAGCATTATCATTCCCGTATTGCTCTCGATCGAATTTGAGGAAATAAATTACGTAATAATATAAGCTGAACTTCATGATGTAGGTATATTTTCCGCATAAAAAAAGAAATAGTGCAAAGTAACCAAATTTAATTCAGATATTTCGATAGAAATTTATTGTTCCCATTGTTTAGTGAACATTTATTAAGTTAACATATTTATAATTTAAGAAAGAATATTTAATTCAAAACTTAGCTTATATTTACATTTAATTTAGAAAAATGTGTCCTAAGAAAACACACAACAATTTAATTAAATGAAATAGAATTATATTATAATCATTGAATATTTCTTCTTTTATTTCCCTCCGGACCTCATTCAAGTGTTTCCCATCAATCGTAATTTCAAAACCTCTCATGCTATATTACGTAAGTGGTCAATATACATTTAAATTGCGGTCGTATTTTATGGATGGTCCCTTACCGACACTGCAGGCGTGGTCAGGTAACATCTCTCAAGTGATGGCACTATCGAAAAGCTACCTATTTACTAAATACATGCACGCCAATTGATATTTCGTGCACCAAATCATATGCTATTCAAAAGCTTAACTATTTCGCCCCAGTCCATGCTTAACTTAAAACTATAATATATTTAAATCTACGAAGAGCGAAATCGCTAACCAATGATAATATAGGCATCGGTACTTGATTTGAAATTCAAATACATATATTTTAAATAATTGATTTCATCAGATTATAATGCAAGTACCGATGAGATACCACAATGGGTTGACGAAATCGCAATACAACAGCCAAAACACTGGTAAACAATATAACACTGTGCAAAATAAAAAGCAGGAGGCAGTGCAGCGTACAACATTTAGCAAAATACTTAATTAAAAGTGTAAGCAGCTAAGTGGAGTGAATTAATATAATTCATGGATGTACTTCTGCTTGCAAATACACTATAAAATCGTGGTAGCGTAGCGGATAGCAGTCACATGAGAGATGTCGACTAAACGATTTGCTATTTCGACGTGGAAGGATGACTTTTTGGGTTAAAAGTGCTAAAAACTGAAAAAACTAATCACATCAAAATCAAATCGAAGCAATCAAAATAATAAATGGTTTGGGTACTTGAGTATTTATCCGTTTCGAATTCTCATCCCCCACATTAAACATACGTCTAGTCTTTTTTGCTATCGAATTCTTTCTTTTTTGAAAAACCTGTTAAATAATTTTAAAAAAAGGATATAATATCATTTTCTTCCACATAAATTTGTATAAATAAACTGAAAAAAATCAGCTGTTTATCGTGTCTCCTTACATATTACTACATAAATAAATTTTTACTATCAATCTACTTTTCTTCAAAAACTTCACAGCCTTTAACAATCAACCTAATTGAATTTAAAAAGATTGATACGCCGCTAAATGAATTTATAAAGATTGACCTAATTGAATTTATAAAAATTTACCTAATTGAATTGATAAGAAAGAAGATTTTATGAATATTTGTACGCCGCATCATGCAAAATACGGCGGACAAAGTTTTCCTATTCTCTACCACCAAACTATATTTACCCATATTTATGACCAATAAATGATTTGATTTGATCAACATTTTATGTGCGAGCGAGGTACCCGAAACGGATAAACTCTTAAACTTTTGATACTTAGCTTCGCATGAAGACTAATTGAACTAAAGCTAGTGTATCGACACTATAATCAGGAACATATGAGGTTCGGCCATTTTGCGGAATTTGATAAGAAGTAACTTGTAAAATTGGTTATATTTTTTAATCATCATAAATATTGCCAATATATGAGTCAACGTTATAGATTTTTGACTTATCGTATTTAAATTATATAAATATTATTTGAAATTAGCATCTGAACTCCATAACTAATTAATCTCGAAAACATACCCCTCATGGCTCGCCTTATATATTTCCGGTATATTAACGTGAAATCCGGTACATTAATGTGCAATATTCGTCAGGGCCTTCCACGCGAAACAGTTACAAAAGCGTCGGTACCGGGACATGGCTGGTAGGTTTGACGTGATCGCGCCGAAACTCGAGGCCACCGTGTTAAACTCCACTTGCTTGATGCCGTTACCGTCCGGACACTGCATCAGGTAGTCGGAGCGGAAGAGGCCCAGGCTGAGCGACTGCAAACCAGTAAACGGTCAATCTCCGCCTCCAAAATTTATACCGGGTTAATCCGGTATTTTGTGTTTGATTATTGGAACATTTCCACGTTTAGAAACAAAGTGTTTCAAGTTAATGTCAATTTTTAAACAAATATATACATCATTATATGTTCATTTGCCTCAGAAAAGTTATCCCGGATATACACAATTAAATCCCGGGATTTAAATTTATGCTTGGTCATTTTATAATTTAAAAGATCTAAGAAACAAAATTAATCCCGGATGCCAATCAATCCCAGGAATCAATTTAACGTAGGGTGTTGAAAATAAGGCTGAGCGACCCCGCCTGTAAATTGTTTATTTATTTTATTATTTAATATATTATAAATCTATCCAGTTGTGAAAAATTATCCCGTAAATCGATATGGTCGGGTCAGCAGATCCATAATCTTGGTTATTAAACATAATGATAGTTCGTGATTATTATAGGTAATTAATAACTGTCGCATAAATTAATAAGATCCCACGAAGATGACAGATTTTTTCTTCATCTAATCACAATAATTATTTGATTATTCAAGATAAATATTCATTTGCATTCGCCGGGAATTGAACCCGGAAACACTTCAGGCTCGTACAAGATTACGTGGTGTCTGGTAAACATAGATTAAAAATATTTTAATCCGTCTCATTAACATTGGCTGCTACTGGGAGCCGAACCAGCGACGTCTTAGAAGCGATGCTACTCCTTCCAACTTAGTGCTGTAAGGAACATATGAATTTAACTGTAAAAAAACTGTAGTACATATATATAGTTAGTGCGTGTATATACATTATTATGCTAAGACCAAACACCCATCACACAAATCTGGAGCTAACCTCGAACCTTCTGACAGTAAACAGCATTAAGTGCATCACACCAACACCTGTAGTCCTACTGTATTATCAAAACTGCAAAATATAACTACATAAAATCCGCCTGGTCCCAATCCGATAGCCTCGTTTACACCAATTATCGCCACCGCAAGGTCTCAAAATTATTGAAAGCATTACATTAATAATTTAACATCAAATAATACTAATCCGCACAAAGGGTTACACGAAATGGAGCAAACAATTTTTTATTTCAATACATAAAATGCCATTTTGAAATTGCCGTGACAATCCTAGTAGGTACATAATATTATAAATGTGAATGTTGGTATGTTTGGATGTTTGTTACTCAATCAGGCAAAAATTACATAACGGATTTGAATGAAACTAGGCACATAGGTAGATGATGACCTAGATTAGATTATAGGATACTTTTCATCCCGAAAATATGTTCCCATCGAATGCTTTGCACGTTTATTGGGTAGTTCACACACCGTCAAAAGATGGCGCTGACATTAATTTTTAATTTAACTAAACAATCCGCGAGCGAAGCTGCAGGAAAAAGCTAGTTTGTAGTAATCGATTCTCACGGCAATAACATTAATCTGCGAATTAAATATTGTCTTGCGAATCCAGATGGCAATTAAGACTAATTGTAATCTCACTGCATACAAATTACATATTGAGAATTAGTATTTATTGCATCAATTTGCCGTGGTCACGAGATGCTGTTGCTCGTAAGGAATCACGATTTATATATTGTTATCCTTGATTTCTTTCGCATGCAACAACATACATTTTTATTCTGACTTGTTCTCCCCAATTCAATTAACAACGCACAAATATCAGGCAAGCCAAATTTTTAGCCCACCTTTCGCTTAAATCAAATATTTAGATTAGAACATACAAAATATGTACAAAATCTCGTTAACAAATACCCATTTATAATATAATATTAATCGTATTCAGTACTTATATCATAGCCTTTCATACAGCGTTTGTGTATATTATAATTTAATGTATGTATAAAAATGGTTGTTATATAAAACAATTACGGTCCTAATGAAAAATTCCAGCCGGACGATTTACTAATGAAATCAACAATTTAGTATGTAACATTATTCTCAATGACAAGTTTGCAATGACTTGTAGGTACATACATATATCGAATCGTGATACCACAATTTGGTGCGTCATACGCACAGAGTTAATGTTGTTTTAATGATACGTGAATGTCTAAGATAAACATAGACGCCTCAAAGACTAAATAACTGTATCTACAATATCTTCAAGTTAGTGAATCGTACGGCAGTTTGCAATGGCTTGCTTATCAAGAACGCAAAACACCTCGTTACAGAGGCACAGTATGAAAAGAAAACCATTTCTCATATTATACTGTTATTAGTATGTACATACAATATAAACTACAAACAATGAAAAATATTAATTAAGTGTCAATAAATAAGACAAAACATCGCATGTCAAAATGCATTATAATATACATATAACAAATGATTCAATCTACATAAACTACATTAATTCTATCGTATATACTTTTTACTACTATATTGTAGTTGTCACGCCAAGCTAAACCTTTCTGCAGTAATATTTATACATATAATAACCTAATAAATAAACAAATTTCAAATAATATTATAATAATACCACTAATATATATTTATTTAACCTTATTGAACAACAATACAAAATACGAGTATATAGGCCAGCTTTATGGATAGAATGAACTCTCTTCCAGCTAACCATAGGGCTAGCCAGAAATACTCGAAGATCGGTTTGTAAGGGCAAATAAAATAAGGATCATACTAGGTTATTACTTGGATCCTAGATAAAAATTACCAAATCCCGGGATCCAATATAAAATTCTACCTCTATACGTACCTAGTCTGCCTAGTAACTCTTAAATCAAAAATCCTTCCATGCTTCAACGGGCGCGTTAAAAAGTTGGTTTTTACTATTAAATAAAAAAAATTTGGTCACTAAACCTATATTTTGACTTGAGGCGAGGTATTTTGACGAATTCCGTTCCTTTCTTTCCCTTGAGAGAAAAGGAAGCTTGCGAAAAGCGCGGCGGGCGCATAGCAAATCTATACTAATATTATAAAGAGGAAACATTTGTTTGTAATGTTTTCACACAAAAACTGCTAGACCGATTTCAAAAATTCTTTCACCATTAGATTTTTAGGAGCCTTAAAGACAGCCCAGTGGATGTCGAAATTCAACTTCAATTCAAAAATACAGTTTATCCGCGGCACCTCATCTTAACCGTCTACCAATCAAAACTGGGGCAGTCTGGTAGTGAGTCGTCAGTGTTAACAATCAACGCTCATACCCTTAGTTATTTACTAGCTTGAGGGAATGACCTGTTATCTGCATTGAAAAAGTAAACCTAAAATAATCTAAACCCTCTCTTCGGAATCCATTGATATCAAATGAAGGGTATCCAATCAATAATTACGACAGAACTGACTAACGGTGACTTACTACTAAGTATTTAGGTGCCCAGCAGTGGGACGTCTATGGGTCGCAGCGATTTAGCAGCTGCGCATTTATCAGGTGGATCGAACTTCCGTTCGCTTATAAAACCCTACTTGAATGTAGCCTTGATTTAACCATTATATTTCACAATGGCACTGGGAAATACAACTAATTGGTTATGTTATGTGAATGGCTACAGAAATTTTAAACTGCTCAATCCTACTCAATTTTTGTGGCATCTAGGTCAATAAGAAGAACATCGATCACTTCAATTGTATGTTAATTCCTATTCAAATAGGCCTGTATAAAGTTTGTAGTTTAGAATTTTAAGTTATGTATTTAAAAAATGTAAGGACCCCTACAATATTTATTTTCTTCTTCATACTATGTACCTACTAATAAATAAAAATAATTACTATTCAATCCCCATAAGGTACAACCCGCCCCTTATCTTGATAATAGTAAGTACATTACGATACGTGTGACCTAAGTTAAGTATTATTGCATGGCGTGATGTAAGCTAAATAAATATATTTTGTGTGCAAAAAAAATGCTTGCAATCATTTATAATTTCCTTTAATTAACTACAGAAACGTTCAGCGTGACGAGGCAACATTGTCTTCTAAAGTAAGGTCAATGGGAAGCGATTAACCATCCAACCAAACTCTACGCTGTCTTTTTTATTTCATGAAGACACAGTCTACTTATATTACTTTGATCTATTGATATTACAAATTATATCTATGATATTTCCGAATCAAACGTATGTAAGATTAATTAATATATAGCTAGGTAGTTTTTTAAAGTCAAAACCAAAGTTATTATATGTCAATGCCAATCAATTCCATTTTCACCTATAACGCGAAATTGTTATGGTTTCTAGAAACTATAAGATTGGGCTAGAACAGACAGCGACTTTTCGTATCGATAAAATCGCCAGACGGCTGCGATTTTGTCTCCGGTCGCGCAAAACATTGAAAATGATATCGGCCCATCTAGAGACAATCCTAAAATGAAAATCTTCCACAAATCTATGAAACAAAAGAGACAGAGCATATCGTCATCGTCACGTGTCAATCGCATCGCTCCCCGTTGGCCCAACTTTACCTCTGTATGTCCCGCGACACGGGCCCCAGGTGGCCGAACCCTGACGCTATGCTGTTGATTTCCACTTGCTTCCAGGAGCAGTAGGGCGTGTGCTTCGCGCACTGCTTCTCCACGTGTGGACACCGCGAGTCCAACATGACGTCGGAACGCAGCATGCCTAGCGATACCGGCTACGACGGAAACACTAGTGAGGCATTTGCAGTAATTTGGATCATAGGTACATTGCGATTACTGTTACAATTAAAGTTTTACGATAGTTGTTGGAAAACTGAGGCGTTGCGCAGATTTATTGCTTTCTGTTCGTGCGATAAAGTCGCTATAAGAGCCAGTGTTGTATGAAAAGGTTAAAATTCAAAGGATATGAAAATTTAAGAATTAAAAGCATAAATAGAAAGGTCGTCTGCGTCACGCCTTAATTTTAGAGTGTTTCACACGTCCAATCTTATGAGCAAAATTCCAGAAGAAGAGACATGAAAAGGGCAAAATAGTTCTAGAATGAAATGGGCAATGCGAATTCCTGACAACTGAGTAGAAACCCGGTAAAATATGCGCTACGCCCGTTGAAACCAATTCGTGCTTAGCAAGAAAAATCGTTTTAATAGTGCACATTGCTGCTAATTTCCTCAACGAAATTTTGACAGACCGAACGTGTGAAACTCATGGCATCAATATGTTACAGCCAAAGTAATAAATCCAGATATTATGTATACTATCCAGCTATTATAAATAATATCTAGTCAATTTAGACAAAGTGATAATTGAGACAGAATTAATCACTTTAACTAGCTATTTTATAAAATATCTTGGACAACTTGGATAAAGTAATAAAAAAGTAATTATAGGTGAAAATACAATAAAATAATTATTATTTATTCTTCCAAGTAAGGCTCTTATGACATTTTGAGTTACACAAGAGGATTGACGGAATGGCGGTACCTATTAAAAAAAGAAATACGATCAACTGGTAGTTTTTTTTTGCCTCAGCAAAGATTACTAAAATGAAAGTCATAAAATAAAATATTGGTAACGTCTATTTAGCTGTGAAATTAACTTAAACGGCACACATAAAACAAACACAATTTGGTGAGCAAAGCATCCATTTTGGTAGATGTTTTGATTTTATTGGAAGTAATTATGTGCATTTCTGGTAGGCATTTTAACCTAAGCCTATATTTTATTACTTTGACTGACTTTCGCCAGCTATTATAAATAATATCTGGTTAAGGTGATAAATATATCACATTATCTAGACAATTTAGTCATTATATATAATGACCAGTCATTATGTATAATAGCTATTTAATCACTATCGGTCTTACTTATAAACGTTACTTAATATTTAATCTATTGCTTAGCAACGGATTAACAAAAACCTCACTTATAAACACTACTTAGCGTTAAGAAGTCGATAAGTAGGGTTTAAATAGCTGTCAAAATTAAACACTGCCGAGACATAGTTTAACTCTCGCTAAGCGGCAAGATGGCGGATTTCACATAAATCAGCTGTTCTATTGTGATGTCTGATCAATTTACTTGCGATTGTTTGTTAGTAAAAAAAAATATATTTGTGCATAAAACATGGATGGATTGGAAGATCATCGTGATTCCCAAAACGACGTAGCTGATTTAAGCAGTTTCAGAGCTAGGAGGAGAAGAAAGACGAAGAATTACAGAGTTCGCTTTAATTCGCTACAAAGTTTATCGGATGAGGAATTTAAACTTAGATACCGATTTAGTAAAGAAAACATGAGTCGTATCATAGAAATAGTGAGACCTGATATCCAGGGCGATACTCGAGGTGGCAGCATTTCTGTAGAATTGCAAGTAATGTCAGTAATCAGATATTGGGCCCGTCATGAGGTAAATCGCCTAATTACTATTTTTTCAAGTTTTCATATATTTACTATAAAGGAGTATAATGAAGAATTTTGTACCTTACTAATGTTTACTATATGTACCTAACTATATTTTCAGATTCAAGAGGACAACGCTGATATTCACGGCATGAGCCAGCAGACTCTGTCGCGCTTGTCCCGCAAAGTGGCGATAGCCTTGGCTTCCAAAAGCTCGCGTTATATCAAAATGCCGTCAAATATATCGGAAGAGATTAATGCGATCCGAAAATTTGAAGCCATTTGCGGGCTTCAGTTTCCAGTCGTTTCAGAGATTAGCCGGAACTAACAGACAGACAGACAGACAAAAATTATAAAAAATGTTATTTTGGTATATATACCGTGTATGCATACTTAGATGAATTTAGTAAAAAGATTACAAACAGACACTCCAATTTTATTTAGTTGTATAGGTGACAATTTAATTAGAATACATTAATCATAATAAAACATTCATTTTCTTTTAATTTTCTTATTTTAATCTGCCAATTCACGACACTGACAATGTCATAGATAATAGAATATGGAAAAAATAGAACTTTTAACAATTTCGTTCATTCAATATCGTTCTTTGTTCGTTTCTTAACTAAGTAACAGCTAATCAACGTTTATAAGTAATGAAAAGTTAAACGTGGATTAACTTCTTAAGAGCGGTTTATCTAAGCGGTGCCTAAGTATAGATTAGTGAGATTTTTATAAGTAAGACCGTATGACTGTAACAAATACATCGCCAAATTGAATGCAGGTCGCGCCAAACTTAATGGCACCTCAGATCCAATGGAAGCTCGGATATCCGAAAATTGTGTAAATCTTTTGCCAAATTTCATACTGCAATTAGATACTATATAAATAAAAAACTATATTAAAAAAATCAAAGGGTGTGTACGAACATGACTAAGGGCCGACGCTTTGGCCAATCTATCGCCTTTATAATAATTACTGTCTTCTGTCTACTGCTTAAATGCTACAAAACTATGACAAAAAATATGTGCCCATTCCAGCAATAGGAAATCGATGCTGTCGTAATTTTACGATGTCTAAAGTGAGATTAGCTCTGGCCTTCAATTTAGTTTGACAATGTAATCTCATGGAAAAAATAATACAAGTATTATGAAAAACTTCATTTACAATTTTAGGGTGATGTCACACCAGTCAGCATTACTTCGCTTATCATTACTCATCTCTCTTTATTGCCAACTCATTTCACGTCTTTATAATATTGTGTAATATGTTTTCCGCAAAAAGTTCATGTTAATGTCCACTCAAATGGAAATATGATCTTACTATGACTGTAAACCCATCATTCACTTACATCCTACACTTTGTATATTTTACATTGTACGAGTATTAAGAAACCTGACTGAGCTACCTGAAAACGCAGACTGTTATAGCTTCACCCTTATATCATACGTGTGCATCTATATATTTATCTATATCCTATATTCACGTTTTTTTTAAATTGAATTTGCCTGTAATTTTTTTTATATTGAAAACATCTTGGCGAATTGACTTACACATTTGACTTACAATCGAAATTTAAATCATTTTGCAAGTGTTGTAAATTAAATAAAAATATAAAATTTTCATTGTTGTCAGTATTGTAAATCAAGATACAAAATACACAGAAAAATAAAATTATGATTACAGGGTTAATTTGATATACATATGTATTTATAATTTCAATAACAAAATAACAGAAAATAAAATGAATTCAATAATAGGTTTTTTTAATCAAATTAAACATAGTAAATGACCATGCTTAGTTTTGTCATAGTCATGAGTCATGAACCATTGGAATTGAATGACCCGTTTTAAATGATGTAGTTAAAAAAATGTTTGAATAGCCTCTAAGATTTGAGATTACTTTAACAAGTAAATATAAATATCTTTTTTTTTTTTAATAAATATCTTGGACATACTCACACACGGCCATCTGACCCCAAAGTAGGCAAGTGTCAGAGACTGATATACATACATAGATATTTTTAAATACATACTTAAATAGATAATATTAACATCTACCAAATACCTAAATATTATTTAAGGCTGGGCCACTTATTCTCTTACACTTACAATCTGCTGATGGAAATTTATTGTCAATGAGATCACAGGGAGAGGGGAGACACTTGGGATTATTATAATTGGTATTAATATAACAAGCCACATTGTTGTAAGTGATCACTGTCGCCTGTGAAAACGACAGCAGTCACCAATGCCTCGCTGACCCTCAAGAGAGCTCATATCACTACATTAATTCGTCTTAAAAAATTAATTAGCCCCAATCCTTTATCCTTAAAATAATATCAAACATTATCATATAATTAGAACCTGTTATACTATTACTATGGGAATTTCTTTAATATTTACCTGAGTGATTCCTTCTTCACGAACCTTCATCCATATGTTGTAGAGGCTGGCAGTGAATTCATCCACCGGGAGGGTATTTTGCAAGGTCTGCTCAAGGAATTCTTCGTCATGAGCAACCTTTGTATAAGAAACAGATAAATAATCAACAAGGAATAAATTAATTTCGTTTAGTTAAGTTTACACACTCACATCACAGGCCTAGGCCTCAAAAGCACATATTGTGAAGGAAACATCATGAGGAAACCTACATGTTTCCATAATTTGCTCAAAAGCAAGTGAAGTCTGATAATATACACTAAAAAAGCGTGATCTAACCCATCCCATTATGATAGGAGACCCATGCCCAACAGTGGGACTGGTAAAGATGGTGGGGTGGGTAAAGATCTCATAGCCACATGGCTTGTGTTGACCATATGTCATAGACAAAGTTAAGCAATGTTCAGAGTGGACTGTATAAGGATAGGTGACCTTTACTGGCAAAATTTCATAGGTACATTTCTGCTTTGAAGTGCATGTATGCCCATGGGAGTCACTGGAGCCCATCAATGGGACACTAGCTCAACTTTTAATATAAGTATGCCTTACCTTATGCATCAACTCATTAAGAACTGTTTGTAGTTCGACAGCTTTATTGAACTCGGCACGCGGGAAAGGCGATGGAAGCAACACAAATGGTGCAATCTGTTAAAAAAATACAAATACTTTTTAAATATAATCAATACAAGATACTTCTCGGAACAGAAAAATTGTCTCTTCTCTGCCTTTCTGCCCAGCCGTGGGATGCCGTGGTTGCAGCAGCACCAACTTAATCTTGTGATAGGCGGGTTCTGGTATAGTCCACGAATAAGACTTATCATAATTAAATTAAAGATCCCAATGAGGAGTCAATCCTTGAGTCAGGCAAAGTATTGGGTTTTTGGTTTATACCATACAGACATGATGTTTTCTCTCTAACAACAAAAGGAAATCCTATACCTGTATAGCATCTTTAGTGAAGTGCTTCTTGTCTCGCATGCCGACACCGTGCATCAGCGCCCAGTCCTTGGCCTTCTCTATCACCGTCACCAGACACTTGTGTTCCAAGGGCAGTGGAATGCAGGAAGCCAGTCTAGCTTGAGACATTTTTACCGGCGAGTATTATTTAATTTTGAGTATTTTATGACTATTAAATTTATTAATTTACTACTAATTTACTTGGTAACTGTACTGAGCAATTTTATTCAATTTAGTGAACACAAATACGTGCAGTCAAAATTTGTTTTGATTTAAATTAAAATAAAATAAAATTGAATTGAATTGATTGACGTCAGTTTGAAATGTTACTGACAGTTGGTTGATGGTTGTCTGATTGTCTGTAGTCTGTGGTGTGCAAAAGAGTAGTAGTGGTGGGTTTGTCAACTTGACATTGCCACAATCCAAAATAAATAATCGTAAAGTACCATAATGTACCCCACATTGTTTTCATTAGCCGTATAACACTATATACAGGATGATTTGAAATAGGTGTAAAAGTTTTAAAGGGCCTGTCAAATAATGTATTATACACCCTATCCAAAAGTCAATGGTTCTGGAGTTATTAATTTTTTTTTAAATTTTCAAAAAAATCCCGATTTTCTAGGAAAAAATTCGATGATTTTATTTCTGACTTATTTCTACACAAATTTTAATTAAATAATTATTGTTTAATCATTGCTTTATTAAATTTCATTAATAGTCATAACTTAGAGGCTAAAACTTTTAAATTAGGTTCTCTGAAAGTCGTGAGAGTAAAGACGCCATACTTTCATTTTTATTTAATCGTAAAATAAAATTTTATTAATAAAAAATACGTATAAAGCGCATAAATAAATACCTGACTTCAATACCTATCCGACAAGGTATAATAATGCACATAAAGTTTCTAAAATTCAGAAAAAAAGACATGGTAATAAAATCAAGTACCAGGAAATACCAAAATGTAGAGACTCATAAAAGTAGATGCCGCCCGCGCCGGCCCTTATCTTGACCCTTTTGTTTTTGTTGTAACGCGTGCGAGCTTAGTGTTATCGTTTTAGATATTGAATTTATTGTAAAACATGTGCAATGTCGTTTTTAGTTAATGAGTCAATACGACAGTTAAAATTTAACTACTTTCGTGTGCGTACGTACATTATCGTTGTCTTCTTGTAATAGTTTTTCTTTTCCATACGAAATAAACTTAATTTCAATGGCGGATTACAGTAACGAAGAATACGCTGACATTTTCTATTGTTATGGACTTAGTGATGGAAATTCTTTACAAGCACGAAGAGTATATCAGCTACGTTTTCCAAATCGTCACCTGCCAAGTCATAGTCTTTGCTGCGGCGTATCAACGCGTCAGGGAAACTGGCAGCGTTCAACAGAGGCGACATGACGCAGCTAGGCCGCGCATCTACGATACTGAAGAGGAAGAAGGAATCATAGACCACTTTGTTAGAGACCCGACTACTCGCATCTACTTTTATGAGTCTCTACATTTTGGTATTTCCTGGTCTATTTTTCTGAATCTTAGAAACTTTATGTGCATTATTATACCTTGTCGGATAGGTATTGAAGTCAGGTATTTATTTATGCGCTTTATACGTATTTTTTATTAATAAAATTTTATTTTACGATTAAATAAAAATGAAAGTATGGCGTCTTATTTTTTACTCTCACGACTTTCAGAGAGCCTAATTTAAAAGTTTTAGCCTCTAAGTGATGACTATTCATGAAATTTAATAAAGCAATGATTAAACAATAAATAACTAGTTAAAATTTGTGTAGAAATAAGTCAGAAATAAAATCATCGAATTTTTTCCCAGAAAATCGGGATTTTTTTGAAAAAATTAAAAAAAAATTAATTACTACAGAACCATTGACTTTTGGATAGGGTGTATAATACATTATTTGACAGGAAATGAGCTATACATTCACCCCTTTAAAACTTTTACACCTATTTCAAATCATTCTGTATATCGGATTAATACATGGAATTTGGTATTGTTGACTGACGTAGTATCTCTAGCTAGTTTGTGTATTGTTGATCGTTATTGGGAATACAAAGTGAATACAACTTGTGAGAGAACTCGTAGTATCTCTAGCTAGTTTGTGAGAGAACTGTCAAAGTCAACTAAAAATCGTCATTCGTTCAACAGATTGAAACTTCAAATTTCAACAACGGAAAAGGCCGACTGTCATATTTTGGCTTGCAATACAAATTGTAAAAATTGGAAATTGCTGGAAAACTGTGGTTATCTGATTAAAAATAGAGATTATTCCACAATAATGGAAGTTACAGATGATAATCTGGCTACTTTAGCTGATTATTTGCAGAAAACTTTAAACCCGGACCCTAACATCAGAAAACCGGGTGAGTAATGGAAGCACATCATGTTGTTAGTCTACTTTGAATTATATTTAATTTTACTCCTTTTAAATATCCAATAAATATTCCTTATTTATAGTTTTCAAATAACTTTCATTTTAATTAATTTAGGCGCTGGATAACATGCCTAACCTAAAAGTTGTGATATGATCATTGGGTATGAAAGCAAAATAATTCTTATTGATAGTTTTAAGCTCTAGCTAGAGAAAAGAATTTGATAAAGAATACGACAAAATTCGTCCTTATCTAATGGAAAGTAGAACCGTATTTACCTTGAATATGCAAAAAAAAAAATTTATACCGATTTGTTGTAGTGGTATATGACCTCTACGAATATAGGTCCTCGTATTAATTAAAGTATTCATGGGGTTTTCTAATTTGAAATTCCCAAGAATGGATTTATGCCTAGTATAAGGATGATAACAGGCATAGGTTAAAAGTGGGTGTTTATTGATGGGCACATGTCTCTTCTTGGAGGATACACAGAAGTGCAGATTGGTGGAGGAATAAACTGATTGTTGGAAGCCTCCAATGTGGTATAATGACTGTTATCTTGCTATACCAGCTGTGACTAATTACTAGTGGTGAAATGCTATAGGTTTTCAAGAAAATTAATGTGCCTTATTAGCGGTCACCATAGCCACAAAGTAGATATTAGGAACAGAGATTAAGCTTCTTATGAACGTGCAAATCGGTTGCACTCCTACAAGCACGCGGGACATCTGTGTGTGGCCACTGGCCGCTTGTCGCGTACGCGGCGAGAGTGGAAAAAACCGGTTGACGCTGTCACATCAAGATGACTATCTCAGGGTAATCGCTACGCACATTGTTGGTTTTGTTAGTTGCAAGTTTGAATATCTAATATAAAAACGTGGTATTAATAATAATGGTTGTATATTGTACTGTGTGTACGAATAATGCTAGAAAAAATAAAAATAAATCATACTTTAACTATCCCAAGGACTGCAATAGGTAAGTAAATATTTGATTATTACTTTTTCAAGTAAGTACCTTTATTTTACTGTATGATCCTTTTTTAATAAGAAATGGGCACTACACGGTGTGTTTTTACCTTTTTATTATTATTACAAGCTTTTACTAAACATTTGTAGGTATGTGGGTGGGTTGGTACGTACTATGTGTTTTAAGTTTAAGTATTGCAAGTGAGATTTGAACCACATCCAGATGTCTTATTGAACTGAAATTTTTATTCCTGCGTAACTTCGGTGACAGTACGATAATATGATAGATTGTAACCTGACGCTGCAGCTAGGATTTGATATGCCATGTGAGTGTTTCCCGATACATTACTTGAAAAAACTATATATTAGATTTAGAATTAGCCATACCATAAAAAGAAATAATAAAATATTAAAAAATAAAAATTATAAAAATAAAATTATTAGAGTAAGAAATTTGTAAAGTATGTTATTTTCTATTCTGTATTAGTTCTCATTGTAGTATTCTTTTTATATTCTGAATAATAAAACTATTCAACAAATGATTTCTTTAATTTCTCTTAACCTGTTGTGACAACCCTACCAAAATAGGTAACAATTTTGCACGTTCTTAAGAAGCTTAGCCTCTGTTCCTAATATCTACTTTGTGCCATAGCCATACCATACACCATCAATATAGTTACTTTATAAGCTTAAGATGTTCAAACTATTAACTGCAGCTTGTTAAGGTCCCGCTGTTGGACACAGGTCTTTTCTCACAGCGAAGGTCTTAAGTGTATGAGAGTCTAGGTTCGAATCCCAGTCGGGATATTTATTAACGGGTCATGGATATAAATTGTGTTTTTTTATGTGTGTGTCATCCACCCACAACACAGGCCTAGGCCTATAGTGGGAGCATGAGTGTGTAGTGTTTATTTATTAGTGTTAACCCAAATATTTCCAGCTGAGAAGTTTCTAGAAGGCATTGAGGTGAACCAGAATTATGCTATCCTGCTCTTACATCTCATCGACAAGGAAGCAGCGGACCTCACTATAAGAATAGCAGCAGCTGTGGCGTTCAAAAATTATATAAAGAGAAATTGGCCAGTGGTAAGTATTTGTTTTACTAGAGTGAGAATGCTGCTGTATTCATCCCATTTTATCTCCTATTATTTTATTATATGAAAACCTTCCTATAATTTATGAATTCCTTGTATGTTTTACTACTGCCCTAAGGTTGACTGGCCTGGCATGGAATACTTTAAGTATTACGTCTGTTATTGTCCATCCCTAATATGTTATAGTTACAATTATTCATTTAAATAAATAAATAAGTCCATATCATTTATGTGAAACTTATAATAATATAGATAGATAATAGATAAACTATATAAATATAATAAAAGATAGACTATAGATAATGTTAATCCAGTTATTATATAATTTTAATCAATCAATCATAATAATTTATTGTTGGATTTATAATAACAAGGGTGGTAAATAAATTAAGATTATAATATTTACTTAACCTATCCATTGAGGGTGCACATTAGTTAATAGTTGGTCAGGTTTTGTCTAGACTAGAAAAAGATTTGTAGGGATAATTTGTTTAGCGATAAGTGAAATTGTTCGTTGCAGCAACACTCATGTGGGGATGCACTTAAGTCAAGTGATGTTCTAATGACTTATCTATTACTGTGAACACAGGAGGAGGATGGCGTTGACAGGATCCACGCTAACGACAGAATGACCATCAAGGTCCTCATAGTCTCCCTGATGCTGAAGTCTCCCGAGGCAATCCAGAGGCAGTTCAGCGATGCAGTTTCTATAATCGGCCGTTCAGACTTCCCGCAGAAGTGGCCCGGTCTTATCACTGAAATGGTGGAGAAGTTTGCTACTGGTGTGTACCGGAGATTTTTATTCCTTACATGTAGTATATTATATCGTCGATAGATAGTCTGTGGGTTAGTTAGTATAGTAGTACGTTAGTACCGGCCTGTCCCTTAAATGTAGGTCCTCGGGTATAAAATACTGGAATGTAAAAGGCTGGTAAATGTAGTATGCAAATGCTCTGTAATAATAAAATATTAATACCAAAATTTTGTAAAAATTTTGTAATAAAATATTGTAATATTAATACCAAAATCCCTCCACCAATCCGCATCATGAAGCAGCGTGGTGGAGTATGCTCTAGACCTCCCGCAGCTGTGTCTGTGGGGGAGACCCGTGCCCAGCAGTGGGACGTCTATGGGTCGCAGCGAATAACAAAATACATACTTAAATATACGATTAGCTATTGATCATTGGATGAATATCTAAAATCTATATATATAAAAGGAGAAGGTGACTGACTGACTGACTGACTGACTGACTGACTGACTGACTGACTGACTGACATATCAACGCAGGGCCTAAACTATAAGGGCTAGAAACTTGAAATTTTGCACAGGGGTTCCTTTTATAACGTAGGGGAGCACTAAGAAAGGATTTTTGAAAATTCACCCCCTAAGGGGGTAAATCGAGGGTGCAAAGTTAGTATGAAACTTTGCCGTTTTTGATGTTATTCGAATGAAATTCAGTACTACCTATGAAAGTTTTTTATTGAGTTTCGAAAATCATCTCTCAAGGGGGGTAAAATTGGGGTGCAAAGATAGTAGGTATAGTACATATATGTATAACAGTTTTTCGTATATACCTACATTATTTCAATGAAATTTTGTATATTTAGATTATGTTACGTCTAATTCCACGCGAGCGAAGCTGCGGGCGTCCACTAGTAATCACTAATGCAATTCACACAATAATTTAATATACGCAAAGAAAAACTTAAAATAAATTCACAACATCCAATAAAAAAATTAAAAAAATTGTCTGTACTACTCAGCCTCACGCTAAACTAAGGCCAACCAAAAACTGACTATCTTTTTTCTTGCAGGTGACTTCCACGTGATCAATGGTGTGCTGCGCACAGCGCACTCGCTGTTCAAACGCTATCGGTACGAGTTCAAGTCGCAGAAGTTATGGGAGGAGATCAAGCATGTGCTGGAGAACTTTGCCAAGCCTCTTACTGACCTCTTTGTGGTGAGTCGTTCTTAAACTTTGCCAAGCCTCTTACTGACCTCTTTGTGGTGAGTCGTTCTTAAACTTTGCCAAGCCTCTTACTGACCTCTTTGTGGTGAGTCGTTCTTAAACTTTGCCAAGCCTCTTACTGACCTCTTTGTGGTGAGTCGTTCTTAAACTTTGCCAAGCCTCTTACTGACCTCTTTGTGGTGAGTCGTTCTTAAACTTTGCCAAGCCTCTTACTGACCTCTTTGTGGTGAGTTGTTGTTAAGGTTGCCTGGTTAAGCTTGTGTAGCATCCATAGCCCAATGGCTCGCGTCGTTCAATGTGATCGAAAGAGTTAACAACTAAGGGCGCGATCGGTTGGTGGATGGGTGAACTATAAAACTCATTGTTGTAAATTGTTATAATGACATAAATATGCTTCTATATCCAGTTGAGTTCACGTGGTCTAGGGTTTGCTATACTGGTGTAGTAAATTATATCAGAAAGAAAGAAAGAAAATTTATTTATTTTGTATTAACTGCATTATAAAAATAAATGAAAAAATGAGTTCAAATCAAATTTAAAAAAAAAGGAAAAAAGGAATGCAGTCAAATCTATACGAAAAGGGGCCGCACTTAGCACTGGCCGCAGTATACTACGACCGCTGGTTTTCAGGGCGACCCTGTGATTCGTGTAGTCCTGCTGGTAAACAGTCTAACATAAAGATGTTTGAAACTATACTTGCATAGAACGGCCATTATTAAACAAAAATTATGCCTTTATGATATTTCCTTCGACAATTATTGTTTAACCAAAGTACTTGTACAGAATGGCTACATTTTGGATTTAATTTATCTTCGAGCTACGACATGGTGCGCTTCAAAAAGAGTGAAACTCTCTCTTCAAGGCAGGCAAAGCACCTGTGATACCCCTGGTGTCGCAAGTGTCCATAGGCGGCGGTGACCACTTACCATCAGGTGGCCCGTATGTCTCTTTGTCCATCTATATGATAAAACAATAGTAAAAAATTCAAAATTGTGTAACAATGTGAATGTTCTGCTCACCTGTAAATGTATGTACACGACTGCAAAATTTATTTATACTGTTTTTTATACTTTTTCGTGTATCATATGTTGGTGTGCCTAATTTAAATAAATAAATAAAAAAATAAAAGAAAACTGGTTTTTTAAATCTTACATTGGAATAAAATCATGTTACAGGCAACCCTGGATTTGACGACAAAACACGCGGACAACCCTCAAGCGCTGAAGGTGATCTACGGCTCCCTGGTGCTCATCTGCAAGGTGTTCTACTCTCTCAACTACCAGGACCTGCCGGAGTTCTTCGAGGACAACATGAACATTTGGATGCCAAACTTACTCAATCTGTTGCAAGCTAAGGTGCCTTGCTTGGAGTCTAATGTGAGTTCCCTTTGAATGTGTATTATTAAACTAATTGGACAGATTCTGGGTTCGAATCCTGGACAGAGCAGATATTTATTTGCACTTGGGTTTTGGATATTAAATTCCAAATTTGGATATTAAAATCGAACCAAGGGATCCTGCGGCAGATCAGCGCTGGTCGTTCTCGAACATTCAGCACATGCTGAGAAGGATGCTTTTTGTTAGTAGTACCACTATGTTG
The DNA here is from genome assembly GCA_944567765.1 of Carterocephalus palaemon. NCBI lineage: Eukaryota > Metazoa > Arthropoda > Insecta > Lepidoptera > Hesperiidae > Carterocephalus > Carterocephalus palaemon. The sequence continues at coordinate 2,269,711 of OX155663.1, forward strand.
TAGCCACGCTATGGAATCGACAATACAAATTCAGTGGACACTAAGTAGCTTTATTCAATTTTAGTCTCTAACCCATAGCAATAGAGTGAATAATCGCTTAAAAACAATTATAGTACAGAGAAGCAACATAGGGGCGCCCTTGTTCAACGTAATGAAATCAGCTGCATTACGATTTGCAAATATTGCAATGCTTCTGATCTGAAGCTAAACTCTGTGTAGTGTTTTGTTATTGTTTGACTTTTAACCTATGCGTTGTTTGATACTAACATAATTTGCATTCTCACAATTCACAATACTCTTTAATATATAGATTGTGAGAAACTTTGGAAAATGATTGTGAGTGGTAATGATTGTTGCGTGCCTAATTGTGACTCCAAAAGGGATAGTGGAGTCTTTCTTCATTGTTTTCGGAATCCGCTTAATAGGCGAAATTTGTGGTTAAAACAAATAAAATGTGAAATGTGTTAAATATGTACTCTTAACATTAGAGAATTTAACCGCAAGCGGGTGTGTTCTAAGCATTTTGAGTTTGAGCTCAAATTCTACGAAAAGGTTGCCTGATTCATATTATTGCGCGGCCTACGTAGTTTACGGTGGATGAAATTTGCAGTGGGATTCCAACAAGACACAGTAAGTTGTTCCAGTCTTTATTTTAAAGCATTTGGTACCTTAATAATTAGGTTTTAATTTATATATCAGCTCAGATAAAGTTTTTATTTTTATATAAGGTTTTATTTTAACCTAAACTAGTACTGTAAACAGTAGTGATGTGGAATAAGAATTCTATTATTTTATCGAATATCGATGTATTGTATGGTCTTCGAAGTACATTAAAAAGCAAGATTAAAAATCTGAAATAACCTATGATTGCAAACTTACCCGTACGTGTAAGAAGTACTTCGTGTTTGTTTAATCATTAATAATACTCGTGCTTTGTCCCAATCAGCACTGTATTTGAGATTAATATTTTTTACTTTTTGTTTCAGGTGATGATGTACAATGTTTCTGTAATACACTCCGTGAAGATGCAGCAGCTTTCTAACGGTGAAAGAATTTTTTAAATCGGTCCAGTAGTTTTTGTGTGAAAACGTTAAAAACACATTCATGTTTCATCTATATAATATTAGTATAGATTATCGAAGGGCTTTAAAATAATTTTATTTTAATTAATTGTATCAGGCGTTACTTTGCGGAACTCCATTATTACAAAACAAGAATTAATCTACTTTGCAACAATCCGCGAACAATTTGTTCGCGGATTGTTGCAAAGTAGATTAATTCTTGTTTTGTAATAATTTTATTTGCAAAAATGCAGCAGCAAAGATGCAGCTTTCTAATGGTGAAAGAATTATTGAAATCGGTCCAGTAGTTTTTGTGTGAAAACGTTACAAACACATGTTTCCTCTTTATAATATTAGTATAGCAATTAACAAAGGGCTTTAAAATTATTTTATTTGCAAAAATGCAGCAGCGAAGATGCAGCTTTCTAATGGTGAAAGAATTATGGAAATCGGTCCAGTAGTTTCTGAGTGAAAACATTACAAACGTACATACAAAAGCACAAATGTTTCCTCTTTATAATATTAGTTAAGATATACATATATTAAAGCAATAAAAAATGTTGAACATAATACATATTTTGTTTTATTTACTATTTAGTCACCAAGGGAAAAAAAAAATATCGATAAATATTGATAATAGCAATCACTAGGAACGGGCAATACAGACACATAACACGCATGCGCACGGATTGGTATTGGTGACATCTTGTCGCTAAAAGCGACGCCGTCTTGCTTCATTGGAACTAATTTAGTTAGCGTCCATAGATTTTCTATGCGCGATTCCCATCTGTACGTAGTACTAGTACGTAGTACTATACTTATAAATCTGTGGTTGTAGCGTCCATAGCCCAATGGCTCGCGTCGATTCAATGTGATCGAAAGAGTTAGGGTCGACTCACAATGGCGCAGAGTCGAAGCGACGCGACGCGTCATGTTTTTCCGCCTACAGCATATTCAGCTTTATTGCTCTATTATTAAAGCACAGCTCCAATAATAGAGCAATAGAGCCAGCCAGCTAGAATATTAGAATACGATAGCAAACGACCACAACCCATGCCCTGTCGCCTGTGAAAGATGTTAAACATGACTTTTATGAGTCACCCAAGTCAGTTAGTCCCATGTGTGTGTTGAGGAATAAGCAATAATGCCTAGACTGTTGCAGGATTATGATGACAAGCCCGAGGTTATGGAACAACTCCGCACTGAGGTGTGTGAATGCGCGTCCCTGTACGCACTCAAGTATGAAGAAGAGTTCAAGCCGTACGGCCCAGCCTTTGTGACTGCCGTGTGGAACGTTTTACTGTCTACGGGCCTGCAACCCAAGTTTGATGCGGTGAGTCCATTTCTATAATAACTAGTGGACGCCCGCAGCTTCGCTCGCGTAGAATAAGACCCATTAACCACGTCTACCCGTCTGACGACTACAAAAACGGCAAAGTTTCATACTAACTTTGCACCCCCGTTTTACCCCCTTAGGGGGTGAATTTTCAAAAATCCTTTCTTAGTGCTCCCCTACGTTATAAAATGAACCCCTGTGCAAAATTTCAAGTTTTTGCCCTTATAGTTTAGGCCCTGCGTTGATATGTCAGTCAGTCAGTCAGTCAGTCAGTCAGTCACCTTCTCCTTTTATATATATAGATAATAATCTAACATCAATTTAATCTTGAATTTAGCTATTGATATTGCGTTAGATCAATGGATGCTTCTGCTGCTGCAAGCAATAGACCCACTGCTGGGCTCGGGTCTCTCCCACAGACAAATCTGCGGGAGGTCTAGAGCATACTCTACCACGCTATCAATGGTTGATCATAATTGATCATCACAATCATTGACTTATTAGTACTATGGACGTAGGGTCTCATACTAAAATCGCGAAAAAATCTCAATAGCAAAAACCATACTTTCCCACAGACAAATCTTCTGGAGGTCTAGAGCATACTCCATCACGCTATCAATGGCTTGTCATAATGATAATCCTTGCAAAGTAATTTTCTATTTTTTTTATTTTCCGACAAGCGTTGATCACCATTTTCCCGCAGCTGGTCTCGAACGCGCTGACGTTCCTCGCGAAGGTTGCCGAGAAGAACACGTACAAGAGCTATTTCGAGGACCCTGCCATCCTCAGCAGTATCTGCGAGAAGGTCGTCATACCTAACTTGGAGTTCAGAGGTAGGTTGGAGAGGTGTAATAGAGGTTACAGACTAACCAGAGGGTTCAGAGGCAACAATCTTAAGGTAAACTCATGATTAGTAACACACATGTGACCAAAAACATGATACTTACTATACAGCAAAGACAGGCCATTGCAAACAAATACTTTGTAATCCAAAAAGTTAGTTACTGTAATGGCGTTTTGCCTTGACACTATTGTCATTAAATGGAGCAAAATTTTGTTTGCATATGGCCTATCTATGTCGCTTTGATATCAATATCCGTGACGAACTCTGACCAAGACTTTGTTACTTGAAAATAATATATTGTTACTTGCTGCTACGGAACCCTTAATGGGCGAGTCCGACTCGCACTTGGCCGTAAATTTTTTATTCTTTTTGTTGGTTTTTATTTTTATTTATTAATCCAAAGAAAGAGTTACAAAATTATTAATATCTAAAATTTGCCAAACTGTAGGCCAGTTTGTCTGCAACAAAACAGTTCCTCAGGTCTCAATCCTTCTAATTTAAATGGTAGGTACTTAAATAATTAGAACAGTATTAACAATATAAATATTTGTAACAACTATGGACACAGGTTGACAAGCTACGATATTACTTGATCTTGAGTTTGGTTTGTTAATACGGGTCTTGGAAATTGAAACTCGTCTTTCCTTGACCAGAAATTACTTGATCTTGAGTTTGGTTTGTTAATACGGGTATTGTAAATTAAAAGTCGTCTTTCCTTGACCAGAAATTACTTGATCTTGAGTTTGGTTTGTTAATACGGGTATTGGAAATTAAAAGTCGTCTTTCCTTGACCAGAAATTACTTGATCTTGAGTTTGGTTTGTTAATACGGGTCTTGGAAATTGAAACTCGTCTTACCTTGACCAGAAATTACTTGATCTTGAGTTTGGTTTGTTAATACGGGTCTTGGAAATTGAAACTCGTCTTTCCTTGACCAGAAATTACTTGATCTTGAGTTTGGTTTGTTAATACGGGTCTTGGTAATTGAAACTCATCTTTCTTTGAGCAGAAATTACTTGACCTTGAGTTTGGTTTGTTAATACGGGTCTTGGTAATTGAAACTCGTCTTTCCTTGACCAGAAATTACTTGATCTTGAGTTTGGTTTGTTAATACTTGGAAATTAAAACTCGTCTTTCCTTGACCAGAAATTACTTGATCTTGAGTTTGGTTTGTTAATACGGGTATTGGAAATTAAAAGTCGTCTTTCCTTGACCAGAAATTACTTGATCTTGAGTTTGGTTTGTTAATACGGGTATTGGAAATTAAAAGTCGTCTTTCCTTGACCAGAAATTACTTGATCTTGAGTTTGGTTTGTTAATACGGGTCTTGGAAATTGAAACTCGTCTTACCTTGACCAGAAATTACTTGATCTTGAGTTTGGTTTGTTAATACGGGTATTGGAAATTAAAAGTCGTCTTTCCTTGACCAGAAATTACTTGATCTTGAGTTTGGTTTGTTAATACGGGTATTGGAAATTAAAAGTCGTCTTTCCTTGACCAGAAATTACTTGATCTTGAGTTTGGTTTGTTAATACGGGTATTGAAAATTAAAAGTCGTCTTTCCTTGACCAGAAATTACTTGATCTTGAGTTTGGTTTGTTAATACGGGTATTGGAAATTAAAACTCGTCTTTCCTTGACCAGAAATTACTTGATCTTGAGTTTGGTTGGTTAATACGGGTCTTGGAAATTGAAACTCATCTTTCCTTGACCAGATATTACTTGATCTTGAGTTTTGTTTGTTAATACGGGTCTTGGAAATTAAAACTCGTCTTTCCTTGACCAGAAATTACTTGATCTTGAGTTTGGTTTGTTAATACGGGTCTTGTAATTGAAACTCATCTTTCTTTGACCAGAAATTACTTGATATTGAGTTTGGTTTGTTAATACGGGTATTGGAAATTAAAAGTCGTCTTTCCTCGAGCAGAATCGGACGGGGAGCTGTTCGAGGACAACCCGGAGGAGTACGTGCGCCGCGACATCGAGGGCTCCGACGTGGACACGCGCCGGCGCGCCGCGTGCGACCTGGTGCGCACGCTCGCGCAGCAGTACGAGGACAAGATCATGGCCAGCTTCGGCCAGTACGTCGAGGTATATCTTGATCAGAATCCGACGGGGAGCTGTTCGAGGACAACCCGGAGGAGTACGTGCGGCGCGACATCGAGGGCTCCGACGTGGACACGCGCCGGCGCGCCGCGTGCGACCTGGTGCGCACGCTCGCGCAGCAGTACGAGGACAAGATCATGGCCAGCTTCGGCCAGTACGTCGAGGTATATCTTGATCAGAATCGGACGGCGAGCTGTTCGAGGACAACCCGGAGGAGTACGTGCGCCGCGACATCGAGGGCTCCGACGTGGACACGCGCCGGCGCGCCGCGTGCGACCTGGTGCGCACGCTCGCGCAGCAGTACGAGGACAAGATCATGGCCAGCTTCGGCCAGTACGTCGAGGTATATCTTGATCAGAATCGGACGGCGAGCTGTTCGAGGACAACCCGGAGGAGTACGTGCGCCGCGACATCGAGGGCTCCGACGTGGACACGCGCCGGCGCGCCGCGTGCGACCTGGTGCGCACGCTCGCGCAGCAGTACGAGGACAAGATCATGGCCAGCTTCGGCCAGTACGTCGAGGTATATCTTGATCAGAATCCGACGGGGAGCTGTTCGAGGACAACCCGGAGGAGTACGTGCGGCGCGACATCGAGGGCTCCGACGTGGACACGCGCCGGCGCGCCGCGTGCGACCTGGTGCGCACGCTCGCGCAGCAGTACGAGGACAAGATCATGGCCAGCTTCGGCCAGTACGTCGAGGTATATCTTGATCAGAATCGGACGGCGAGCTGTTCGAGGACAACCCGGAGGAGTACGTGCGCCGCGACATCGAGGGCTCCGACGTGGACACGCGCCGGCGCGCCGCGTGCGACCTGGTGCGCACGCTCGCGCAGCAGTACGAGGACAAGATCATGGCCAGCTTCGGCCAGTACGTCGAGGTATATCTTGAGCAGAATCGGACGGGGAGCTGTTCGAGGACAACCCGGAGGAGTACGTGCGCCGCGACATCGAGGGCTCCGACGTGGACACGCGCCGGCGCGCCGCGTGCGACCTGGTGCGCACGCTCGCGCAGCAGTACGAGGACAAGATCATGGCCAGCTTCGGCCAGTACGTCGAGGTATATCTTGATCAGAATCGGACGGCGAGCTGTTCGAGGACAACCCGGAGGAGTACGTGCGCCGCGACATCGAGGGCTCCGACGTGGACACGCGCCGGCGCGCCGCGTGCGACCTGGTGCGCACGCTCGCGCAGCAGTACGAGGACAAGATCATGGCCAGCTTCGGCCAGTACGTCGAGGTATATCTTGATCAGAATCGGACGGCGAGCTGTTCGAGGACAACCCGGAGGAGTACGTGCGCCGCGACATCGAGGGCTCCGACGTGGACACGCGCCGGCGCGCCGCGTGCGACCTGGTGCGCACGCTCGCGCAGCAGTACGAGGACAAGATCATGGCCAGCTTCGGCCAGTACGTCGAGGTATATCTTGATCAGAATCCGACGGGGAGCTGTTCGAGGACAACCCGGAGGAGTACGTGCGGCGCGACATCGAGGGCTCCGACGTGGACACGCGCCGGCGCGCCGCGTGCGACCTGGTGCGCACGCTCGCGCAGCAGTACGAGGACAAGATCATGGCCAGCTTCGGCCAGTACGTCGAGGTATATCTTGATCAGAATCGGACGGCGAGCTGTTCGAGGACAACCCGGAGGAGTACGTGCGCCGCGACATCGAGGGCTCCGACGTGGACACGCGCCGGCGCGCCGCGTGCGACCTGGTGCGCACGCTCGCGCAGCAGTACGAGGACAAGATCATGGCCAGCTTCGGCCAGTACGTCGAGGTATATCTTGATCAGAATCGGACGGCGAGCTGTTCGAGGACAACCCGGAGGAGTACGTGCGCCGCGACATCGAGGGCTCCGACGTGGACACGCGCCGGCGCGCCGCGTGCGACCTGGTGCGCACGCTCGCGCAGCAGTACGAGGACAAGATCATGGCCAGCTTCGGCCAGTACGTCGAGGTATATCTTGATCAGAATCGGACGGCGAGCTGTTCGAGGACAACCCGGAGGAGTACGTGCGCCGCGACATCGAGGGCTCCGACGTGGACACGCGCCGGCGCGCCGCGTGCGACCTGGTGCGCACGCTCGCGCAGCAGTACGAGGACAAGATCATGGCCAGCTTCGGCCAGTACGTCGAGGTATATCTTGATCAGAATCGGACGGCGAGCTGTTCGAGGACAACCCGGAGGAGTACGTGCGCCGCGACATCGAGGGCTCCGACGTGGACACGCGCCGGCGCGCCGCGTGCGACCTGGTGCGCACGCTCGCGCAGCAGTACGAGGACAAGATCATGGCCAGCTTCGGCCAGTACGTCGAGGTATATCTTGATCAGAATCCGACGGGGAGCTGTTCGAGGACAACCCGGAGGAGTACGTGCGGCGCGACATCGAGGGCTCCGACGTGGACACGCGCCGGCGCGCCGCGTGCGACCTGGTGCGCACGCTCGCGCAGCAGTACGAGGACAAGATCATGGCCAGCTTCGGCCAGTACGTCGAGGTATATCTTGATCAGAATCGGACGGCGAGCTGTTCGAGGACAACCCGGAGGAGTACGTGCGCCGCGACATCGAGGGCTCCGACGTGGACACGCGCCGGCGCGCCGCGTGCGACCTGGTGCGCACGCTCGCGCAGCAGTACGAGGACAAGATCATGGCCAGCTTCGGCCAGTACGTCGAGGTATATCTTGATCAGAATCGGACGGCGAGCTGTTCGAGGACAACCCGGAGGAGTACGTGCGCCGCGACATCGAGGGCTCCGACGTGGACACGCGCCGGCGCGCCGCGTGCGACCTGGTGCGCACGCTCGCGCAGCAGTACGAGGACAAGATCATGGCCAGCTTCGGCCAGTACGTCGAGGTATATCTTGAGCAGAATCGGACGGGGAGCTGTTCGAGGACAACCCGGAGGAGTACGTGCGCCGCGACATCGAGGGCTCCGACGTGGACACGCGCCGGCGCGCCGCGTGCGACCTGGTGCGCACGCTCGCGCAGCAGTACGAGGACAAGATCATGGCCAGCTTCGGCCAGTACGTCGAGGTATATCTTGAGCAGAATCGGACGGGGAGCTGTTCGAGGACAACCCGGAGGAGTACGTGCGCCGCGACATCGAGGGCTCCGACGTGGACACGCGCCGGCGCGCCGCGTGCGACCTGGTGCGCACGCTCGCGCAGCAGTACGAGGACAAGATCATGGCCAGCTTCGGCCAGTACGTCGAGGTATATCTTGATCAGAATCGGACGGCGAGCTGTTCGAGGACAACCCGGAGGAGTACGTGCGCCGCGACATCGAGGGCTCCGACGTGGACACGCGCCGGCGCGCCGCGTGCGACCTGGTGCGCACGCTCGCGCAGCAGTACGAGGACAAGATCATGGCCAGCTTCGGCCAGTACGTCGAGGTATATCTTGAGCAGAATCGGACGGGGAGCTGTTCGAGGACAACCCGGAGGAGTACGTGCGCCGCGACATCGAGGGCTCCGACGTGGACACGCGCCGGCGCGCCGCGTGCGACCTGGTGCGCACGCTCGCGCAGCAGTACGAGGACAAGATCATGGCCAGCTTCGGCCAGTACGTCGAGGTATATCTTGAGCAGAATCGGACGGGGAGCTGTTCGAGGACAACCCGGAGGAGTACGTGCGCCGCGACATCGAGGGCTCCGACGTGGACACGCGCCGGCGCGCCGCGTGCGACCTGGTGCGCACGCTCGCGCAGCAGTACGAGGACAAGATCATGGCCAGCTTCGGACAGTACGTTGAGGTATTTCTTTTTTATTTTTATCGATACAAAATACTTCGCTGCGACCCATAGACGTCCCACTGCTGGGCACGGGTCTCCCCCACAGACTATGCTGCGGGAGGTCTAGAGCATGCTCCAATGCGGGTTTAGTGGCCAACCCAGTGTCGAATGTTCTCAAGCCACCCGAAGGTCTTCGACAAGGCTTAACGACTGTTTGCAGCATTGAAAACAACCGGGACCGACGGCTTTACGTGCCCTCCGAAGCACGGTAGCGTCCATGAATATTTTTTTGCCACTAGCGGCCACCCATCCACAAACCAACCGCGCCCGTCATTGCTTAACTCTTTCAATCACATAGAATCGACGCGAGTCATTGGGCTATTGATGCTACACATGGATACAAAATACTTACAGACATTAGACTTAGACATTTAACTAAAAATTTTAGGAATAATATTCCATCAAGGGTATAAAAATCGCTTTATCAATCTTAATTGAAAATGAAAATATAAATGAAGATGAAATTTATTTCGCTCTTAACTACAACGTAACATGCAAAATAATAAAAACATGCGTAACGCGACATGCGACAGACAAGCCAAAATTTTCACAACGATGTAATAAAAGTTTCAATTTAAAATTCATCATTTCCTCCAGGCGATGCTGGCCAAGTACAGCGAGTGCGGCGCGGCGGCGTGGCGCGGCAAGGACACGGCGCTGTTCCTGGTGACGTCGCTGGCGTCGCGCGGCGGCACGCACGCGGCGGGCGTGACGCGCGCGTCGCCGCTCGTCGACCTCGCGCAGTTCGCCGCCGCGCACGTGCTGCCCGAGCTGCAGCGCCCGCGCCGTGAGTATACCATCCCCCCGAGTGCGGCGCGGCGGCGTGGCGCGGCAAGGACACGGCGCTGTTCCTGGTGACGTCGCTGGCGTCGCGCGGCGGCACGCACGCGGCGGGCGTGACGCGCGCGTCGCCGCTCGTCGACCTCGCGCAGTTCGCCGCCGCGCACGTGCTGCCCGAGCTGCAGCGCCCGCGCCGTGAGTATACCATCCCCCCGAGTGCGGCGCGGCGGCGTGGCGCGGCAAGGACACGGCGCTGTTCCTGGTGACGTCGCTGGCGTCGCGCGGCGGCACGCAGGCGGCGGGCGTGACGCGCGCGTCGCCGCTCGTCGACCTCGCGCAGTTCGCCGCCGCGCACGTGCTGCCCGAGCTGCAGCGCCCGCGCCGTGAGTATACCATCCCCCCGAGTGCGGCGCGGCGGCGTGGCGCGGCAAGGACACGGCGCTGTTCCTGGTGACGTCGCTGGCGTCGCGCGGCGGCACGCAGGCGGCGGGCGTGACGCGCGCGTCGCCGCTCGTCGACCTCGCGCAGTTCGCCGCCGCGCACGTGCTGCCCGAGCTGCAGCGCCCGCGCCGTGAGTATACCATCCCCCCGAGTGCGGCGCGGCGGCGTGGCGCGGCAAGGACACGGCGCTGTTCCTGGTGACGTCGCTGGCGTCGCGCGGCGGCACGCAGGCGGCGGGCGTGACGCGCGCGTCGCCGCTCGTCGACCTCGCGCAGTTCGCCGCCGCGCACGTGCTGCCCGAGCTGCAGCGCCCGCGCCGTGAGTATACCATCCCCCCGAGTGCGGCGCGGCGGCGTGGCGCGGCAAGGACACGGCGCTGTTCCTGGTGACGTCGCTGGCGTCGCGCGGCGGCACGCAGGCGGCGGGCGTGACGCGCGCGTCGCCGCTCGTCGACCTCGCGCAGTTCGCCGCCGCGCACGTGCTGCCCGAGCTGCAGCGCCCGCGCCGTGAGTATACCATCCCCCCGAGTGCGGCGCGGCGGCGTGGCGCGGCAAGGACACGGCGCTGTTCCTGGTGACGTCGCTGGCGTCGCGCGGCGGCACGCAGGCGGCGGGCGTGACGCGCGCGTCGCCGCTCGTCGACCTCGCGCAGTTCGCCGCCGCGCACGTGCTGCCCGAGCTGCAGCGCCCGCGCCGTGAGTATACCATCCCCCCGAGTGCGGCGCGGCGGCGTGGCGCGGCAAGGACACGGCGCTGTTCCTGGTGACGTCGCTGGCGTCGCGCGGCGGCACGCAGGCGGCGGGCGTGACGCGCGCGTCGCCGCTCGTCGACCTCGCGCAGTTCGCCGCCGCGCACGTGCTGCCCGAGCTGCAGCGCCCGCGCCGTGAGTATACCATCCCCCCGAGTGCGGCGCGGCGGCGTGGCGCGGCAAGGACACGGCGCTGTTCCTGGTGACGTCGCTGGCGTCGCGCGGCGGCACGCAGGCGGCGGGCGTGACGCGCGCGTCGCCGCTCGTCGACCTCGCGCAGTTCGCCGCCGCGCACGTGCTGCCCGAGCTGCAGCGCCCGCGCCGTGAGTATGATATTATTATGTCAGTCATTCAGTCAGTCAGTCACCTTCTCCTCTTATATATATAAACTAGTGGACGCCCGCAGCTTCGCTCGCGTAGTATTAGACCCATTAACGATGTCTACCCGTCTAAAGACTTCAAAAACGGCAAAGTTTCATACTAACTTTGCACCCCCGTTTTACCCCCTAAGGGGATGAATTTTCAAAAATCCTTTCTTAGTGCTCCCCTACGTTATAAAAGGAACCCCTGTGCAAAATTTCAAGTTTCTAACCCTTATAGTTTAGGCCCTGCGTTGATATGTCAGTCAGTCAGTCACCTTCTCCTTTTATATATATAGATAAATGATTCTGTTAATTTCCAGTGGACGAGCTGCCGGTGCTGAAGGCGGACGCCATCAAGTACATAATGACGTTCCGCTCGCTGCTGCCGAAGGAGCTGCTCGTTTCCGCCTTCCCGCTGTTGGTGAGTGCATCACGGTGTCATTTTATATGTAACTAGTGGACGCCCGCAGCTTCGCTCGCGTGGAATTAGACATGACAATAGTTTCGTTTACACCTTACGTCGATTCAATATGATCGAAAGAGTTAAGCAACGACGGGCGCGATCGGTTTGTGGATAGGTGGCAAAAATTTCATGTACGCTATCGTGCTTCGGAGGGCACGTAAAGCCGTCGGTCCCCGTTGTTTTCAATGGTGGAAACATTCGTCTGCCTTGTCGAAGACCTTCGAGTGGCTTGAGAACATTCGACACTGGGTTGGCCACTAAACCCCTCGACCAATCCGCATTGGAGCTGCGTGGTGGAGTATGCTCTAGACCTCCCGGAGCTATGTCTGAGGGGGAGACCCGTGCCCAGCAGTGGGACGTCTATGGTTGTAGCGAATCCGTACTTGGCCAGCAAAAAAATTTAATTGTGTGGTTTTATTAAACCACGGTAAAAGTGAAACTTTTTTCATATTATAGACATTTAACTAAAAAATTTTGGAATAATAATCCATTAAGGGTATAAAAATCGCTTTATCAATCTTAATTTTATACTTGGAAAATTGGAATGATAATGGGAAATAAAATAACAACTTCACTACACTATTAGCCGTTCGAAATATACATATGTATCTAAATTTCAACAAATTCTATTAAGTACGCTTGGTCGAACGATCGAACGGTTGGTAATAACTCGACCTTCTACGCCGAGAGTGCCGGTTCGCTACCCAGTGTCTCGACAAAATAAAATTTTAGATTCAATTTTAAAATTGTAATGCGACATGTGTAATGCGACATGCGACAGACATAGCAAAATTTTCAGAACGATGTAATAAAAGTTTCACTTTAATGTCCTTTCATCAATCGGTAGTGACCCTGTCTGTTGCGCCAAAGGTCGTGGGTTCGAATCCCACTCAGGACAAATATTCGTGTGACGAACACTTGTATTTGTTCTATGTCTGGATGTCAATATTATCTATTTAAGTATGTATTTAAAAATATCTATGTATGTATATCAGTCTCTGACACCCATAACACAGGCTCGCGCCTACTTTGGGGTCAGTTGGCCGTGTGTGAAAATGTCCAAGATATTTATTTATTTATTATTTCAGATAAAACACATATCGGGTCGCGGCGTGGTGTGCACGTACGGCGCGTGCGCGGTGGAGAAGCTGATAGCGGGCGGGATGCTGGAGCGCGCCGCCGTGGAGCCGCACGCGGGCGCGCTGCTCGCGGCGCTGTTCACCGCGCTCGGACACAGCGACGACCCGGCGGACCACAACGAGTACGTTATGAAGGGTGAGTGTATAGTATATCTTATAGTTCAGGCGCGTCAGATAAAACACATATCGGGTCGCGGCGTGGTGTGCACGTACGGCGCGTGCGCGGTGGAGAAGCTGATAGCGGGCGGGATGCTGGAGCGCGCCGCCGTGGAGCCGCACGCGGGCGCGCTGCTCGCGGCGCTGTTCACCGCGCTCGGACACAGCGACGACCCGGCGGACCACAACGAGTACGTTATGAAGGGTGAGTGTATAGATCTTATAGTTCAGGCACGTCAGATAAAACACATATCGGGTCGCGGCGTGGTGTGCACGTACGGCGCGTGCGCGGTGGAGAAGCTGATAGCGGGCGGGATGCTGGAGCGCGCCGCCGTGGAGCCGCACGCGGGCGCGCTGCTCGCGGCGCTGTTCACCGCGCTCGGACACAGCGACGACCCGGCGGACCACAACGAGTACGTTATGAAGGGTGAGTGTATAGTATATCTTATAGTTCAGGCACGTCAGATAAAACACATATCGGGTCGCGGCGTGGTGTGCACGTACGGCGCGTGCGCGGTGGAGAAGCTGATAGCGGGCGGGATGCTGGAGCGCGCCGCCGTGGAGCCGCACGCGGGCGCGCTGCTCGCGGCGCTGTTCACCGCGCTCGGACACAGCGACGACCCGGCGGACCACAACGAGTACGTTATGAAGGGTGAGTGTATAGTATATCTTATAGTTCAGGCACGTCAGATAAAACACATATCGGGTCGCGGCGTGGTGTGCACGTACGGCGCGTGCGCGGTGGAGAAGCTGATAGCGGGCGGGATGCTGGAGCGCGCCGCCGTGGAGCCGCACGCGGGCGCGCTGCTCGCGGCGCTGTTCACCGCGCTCGGCCACAGCGACGACCCGGCGGACCACAACGAGTACGTTATGAAGGGTGAGTGGACTTGTAGTTCAGGCATAAATTCTAAATCAAAGTCAAATAATTTATTTCGCTATGAGGAGAACACGCTTAACGAAAGTCAAGATAATTATTAAGTACTTCAACAAAAGAGATATAAATGCATTCGAAATTGATTAATATAAAACAACAAAACATTTATTTACGTATAAATATATAGGATTAGCTATTGATCATTGAACGAATAGCTAATCCTACAATAATAATTACTTCATACTTATGCAGTATGTGTTGACGTTAATTATTGCTGTCAACCGTATCACTCACATATTGAACAGAAGTACACGGGTTCCTAACCTAGCATTAGGCTAATTTACATTAATTACCTACCACTAAGCTAAGCCCTAATGTCATGATAGACAGTACCTATCTATCTGGTCATCAGTTTTATGAAGAATAAATTACAATACATATTCTTATCCAATGTCCTAGGGTAGGCTGAGAGAGAAATAATCTAGAGAAAATATCAAACAAGTTACGGGTTCCAGGCCCCCTGATCTATATGAGCTTGGCAAGTTTGCTGTTAAAAAGCAGGGTCCATCTCTCGTATTTAATGGGTTTTTTTAATCTCTCAGAGGTATCCTCTCCACTCAGTGTTCCAGGCATATGATTAAAAAAAGTTTCAATCGCTTTATGTACTTGATAAGTGGAGCTTTGTGATTTCAGTCGGTGTCTACAATTCTTAAGTAATTTAATTTAATTTTTTGACCATAGGGTTGATTTGATAAGGTGTTACAGTATTAAAAAAAGTCTCTATGTCCTGCCATAAAGGCACACAATAAAGTAAGAGCTGGTTTTTACATACAGTTTACAACAGACACGTTATTAAATACAATATAAAATTACTTACATTGCCGTATTTAAAATGTAACACATAAAATATAATTTATCTTAAAATATCATTTATCAATTAAGAAGCTTTCAAGTAAAAAAAAGAATTCTTTTTTAAATATATCTTTGTTTAGTTTTAGTTTAATTATTAATTGTTTAACTTAGATATTTAATCTAGAGTACGGTTATATAAATAAACTTTCAAGTTTATTCTTAAACTCCAGCTTGTGTCAAGCTAAAATATATAACTTTTATCCCCAGCCGTGCTTCGCACGCTGTCATGCTTGCGCGACGCGTCGCTGGCCTACCTCGGGGAGGCCCTGCCCAAGCTGGCGGGCATGCTGGCCGTGGTGGCCAAGAATCCCTGCAAGCCACACTTCAACCACTACCTGTTCGAGACGCTCTCGCTCTCTGTCTCGTGAGTATTGTCTTCATTCGCTTCGACCCATAGACGTCCCACTGTTGGGCACGGGTCTCCTCTCAGAATGGGAGGGATTAGGCCTTAGTCCACCACGCTGGCCAAGTGCGGATTGGCAGACTTCACATGCCTTGGAGAATATTGAATTTCTTCATACCGCTGGATAATCCGGTTCGAAGGACCAATTTTTCTTTGTGATATCGTCACATCAAAAGAATACTTCTCGTAACAAGTTCTGCTCTGGTTACAACACATAGACGTCCCACTGTTGGGCACGGATCTCCCCCTCAGACACAGCTGCGGGAGGTCTTGAGCATACTCCACCACGCTGCTCCAATGCGGATTTGTGGAGGGGACAGTGGCCAACCCAGTATCGAATTTTGTCAAAGCACAGGCTTAATGATTGTTTTTAACTTTCAAAACACCCACGGCTTAACATTAGCGATCACCTAACTACATACCGACCGCGCCTGTCGTTTCTTAACTCTGTCGGTCACATAGAATCAACGCCTAGCCATTGGGTTATTGACGCTACAAAATTCTGCTCATACTCTTTGCTAAGGTAAGAATAATATATTAATGAAGTCTATCGTGTACTAGTCATTTATGCAAATCTGCCCTTTCAGTTGGGCACCTGCTTGATATGTTTGTATAACAAAAATCCTTACTAATTCAAACGTTTGTCTACAGGTTAGTAACAAAAGCTAATCCGAACGCCATTTCGGCTTTCGAGGATGCGCTTTTTCCAATATTCCAAGAGATTTTGCAAAACGACGTTCAAGGTTGGTACCGTGATAATTTTATAATGTTTTATGTATGTATGGTATGTAGTATGAGTTGTATTTGTCCAGTCAAGACAAATGAAATTCGCTTTTTATTCTTTCTGAACCTTTTCCTCTCTTCACACCGAGTCTATACCCGTTTTTCTTCTGAGTTCACACCCTTGATTCTCCTTAAGAAAGGTTTTCGCCCTTGTCTCTCTTCTAACCGAGTCCACACCCGTTTTTCTTCTAACCAAGTTCACACCCTTGATTCTCCTTTAGAAAGGTTTTCGCTCTTGTCTTTCTTCCAACCGAGTTCACACCCTTTTTTCTCCTCTAACAAAGTTATCGCCCTTGTAACCGAGTTCACACCCTTTTTTCTCCTCCTACAAAGTTATCGCCCTTGTCTCTCTTCTAACCAAGTTCACACCCTTGATTCTCCTCTACCAAAGTTATCGCCCTTGTCTCTCTTCTAACCGAGTTCACACCCTTTTTTCTCCTCTAACAAAGTTATCGCCCTTGTCTCTCTTCTATCCGAGTTCACACCCTTTTTTCTCCTCTTACAAAGTTATCGCCCTTGTCTCTCTTCTATCCGAGTTCACACCCTTTTTTTTCCTCTTACAATGTTATCGCCCTTGTCTCTATTCTATCCGAGTTCACACCCATTTTTCTCCTCTAACAAAGATAAGAGATATCTTCTATCCGAGTGTGGTGTGACCCTTTGTTCTTTTTACCCATTTCTCTCTAACCGAGTTCACACCCTTGATTCTCCTGTAGCAAGGTTTTCGCCCTTGTCTCTCTCCTAACTGAGTTCACACCCTTTTTTCTCCTATATCAAACTTTTACCGAGTTCCTTTACCCATTTCTCTCTAACGTAGTTTACGCCGTTGTTTCTTTTACAGAATTCATGCCGTACGTGTTCCAAATGCTCTCCCTCCTGCTCGAGCTCCGCGGCGCCGGCGGCGGCGCGTCGGGAGACTCCGCCGCGTACGGCGCGCTGCTGCCGTGCCTCGTCGCGCCGCCGCTGTGGGAGCGCGCGGCGAACGTGCGCCCGCTGGTCCGCCTCCTGTGCGCGTTCATCGCCGTGCGCGCCGACCTCGTGCTCGAGTCGGGCAAGCTGGTGAGTGTACACACTACACGCACTCGTTGTATACGCGTCTTGTACGTTGCTGTGGGAGCGCGCGGCGAACGTGCGCCCGCTGGTCCGCCTCCTGTGCGCGTTCATCGCCGTGCGCGCCGACCTCGTGCTCGAGTCGGGCAAGCTGGTGAGTGTACACACTACACGCACTCGTTGTATACGCGTCTTGTACGTTGCTGTGGGAGCGCGCGGCGAACGTGCGCCCGCTGGTCCGCCTCCTGTGCGCGTTCATCGCCGTGCGCGCCGACCTCGTGCTCGAGTCGGGCAAGCTGGTGAGTGTACAGACTACACGCACTCGTTGTATACGCGTCTTGTACGTTGCTGTGGGAGCGCGCGGCGAACGTGCGCCCGCTGGTCCGCCTCCTGTGCGCGTTCATCGCCGTGCGCGCCGACCTCGTGCTCGAGTCGGGCAAGCTGGTGAGTGTACAGACTACACGCACTCGTTGTATACGCGTCTTGTACGTTGCTGTGGGAGCGCGCGGCGAACGTGCGCCCGCTGGTCCGCCTCCTGTGCGCGTTCATCGCCGTGCGCGCCGACCTCGTGCTCGAGTCGGGCAAGCTGGTGAGTGTACAGACTACACGCACTCGTTGTATACGCGTCTTGTACGTTGCTGTGGGAGCGCGCGGCGAACGTGCGCCCGCTGGTCCGCCTCCTGTGCGCGTTCATAGCCGTGCGCGCCGACCTCGTGCTCGAGTCGGGCAAGCTGGTGAGTGTACAGACTACACGCACTCGTTGGATACGCTTTTTGTACGTTGTACAGACTACACGCACTCGTTGGATACGCTTTTTGTACGTTGTTGTGGGAGCGCGCGGCGAACGTGCGCCCGCTGGTCCGCCTCCTGTGCGCGTTCATAGCCGTGCGCGCCGACCTCGTGCTCGAGTCGGGCAAGCTGGTGAGTGTATAGACTGTACACGCACTCGTTGGATGCGCTTCTTGTACGTTGCTGTGGGAGCGCGCGGCGAACGTGCGCCCGCTGGTCCGCCTCCTGTGCGCGTTCATAGCCGTGCGCGCCGACCTCGTGCTCGAGTCGGGCAAGCTGGTGAGTGTACACACTACACGCATTCGTTGTATACGCGTCTTGTACGTTGCTGTGGGAGCGCGCGGCGAACGTGCGCCCGCTGGTCCGCCTCCTGTGCGCGTTCATCGCCGTGCGCGCCGACCTCGTGCTCGAGTCGGGCAAGCTGGTGAGTGTACAGACTACACACGGACTCTTTGTATACGCTTTTTGTACGTTGTTGTGGGAGCGCGCGGCGAACGTGCGCCCGCTGGTCCGCCTCCTGTGCGCGTTCATCGCCGTGCGCGCCGACCTCGTGCTCGAGTTGGGCAAGCTGGTGAGTGTACAGACTACACACGGACTCTTTGTATACGCTTTTTGTACGTTGTTGTGGGAGCGCGCGGCGAACGTGCGCCCGCTGGTCCGCCTCCTGTGCGCGTTCATCGCCGTGCGCGCCGACCTCGTGCTCGAGTCGGGCAAGCTGGTGAGTGTACAGACTACACGCACTCGTTGTATACGCGTCTTGTACGTTGCTGTGGGAGCGCGCGGCGAACGTGCGCCCGCTGGTCCGCCTCCTGTGCGCGTTCATCGCCGTGCGCGCGGACCTCGTGCTCGAGTCGGGCAAGCTGGTGAGTGTACAGACTACACGCACTCGTTGTATACGCGTCTTGTACGTTGCTGTGGGAGCGCGCGGCGAACGTGCGCCCGCTGGTCCGCCTCCTGTGCGCGTTCATAGCCGTGCGCGCCGACCTCGTGCTCGAGTCGGGCAAGCTGGTGAGTGTACAGACTACACGCACTCGTTGTATACGCGTCTTGTACGTTGCTGTGGAAGCGCGCGGCGAACGTGCGCCCGCTGGTCCGCCTCCTGTGCGCGTTCATAGCCGTGCGCGCCGACCTCGTGCTCGAGTCGGGCAAGCTGGTGAGTGTACACACTACACGCACTCGTTGTATACGCGTCTTGTACGTTGCTGTGGCAGCGCGCGGCGAACGTGCGCCCGCTGGTCCGCCTCCTGTGCGCGTTCATCGCCGTGCGCGCCGACCTCGTGCTCGAGTCGGGCAAGCTGGTGAGTGTACACACTACACGCACTCGTTGTATACGCGTCTTGTACGTTGCTGTGGGAGGGCGCCGCGTATGTACGCTCGCAATGAAAGTGGGTGATCCGGCTTGAAGGACCAGAATTTGTAAGAACGACACAATTTTTTTTTTTAATTTTTTATGTCTCTGGGAATGTTAAATAACCGAAAATGAGTTATTCTCTAACTTTTTCTTTATTCTATAATTTCTCCAACTTCGTGGGCTTAACGTATATCAGACTCGACGGATCAACATTTACATGGACAAATCTAAATGACTATAAGCGATCTTAGTAATGAAACTAATACTTTGTTTCGCATTTCAGAATGCCATGCTGGGAGTGTTCCAGAAATTGATAGCTTCTAAGACGAATGACCACGAAGGCTTCTATCTCATACAGACTATGCTCTTCAAATTTGGCAAGTAAGTATGATTATATCGATATCGATTCGAAACATTTATGCTATTGTTCTCAAATTGGTGACAGTACTTTAATGTGTTTTTTATTTACAACCTACAAAGGGTTGAAAATGGGATGAAAGATTTAATTAAGGTGAAGCAAAGGATTATTTGTGCAGTTCTTGTTTTCACATTATGTGAAAACAAGACTTACTAAGTTATGTGCGACTTAAGGAATTAAATGTCAACTGCTGTAACGGTTAAGGAAACTTCGTGAGGAAACCTGCATGCCTGAGATCTCTCCATAATGTTCTCGCAGCCATGTGAAGTACGCCAATGTGAGATCCATGCCCAACAGTGGGACGTTGAAAGGGTTGTGGTGACCGCTAGTGGTAAACTTCCATGGTTCCTGTGTTTTGGAGGGCAAGTAAAGCAGTTGGTCCCGGTTGTTTTCAATGCTGGAAACAGTCGTTAAGCCATGTCGAAGACCTTCGGGTGGCTTGCGAACATTCGACACTGGGTTGGCCAATAGATAGTCTATCGTGACATTAAGAGCTTAGCTTAGTGGTAGGTAATTATTATAAATTAGCTTTAAGGCAGGTTAGGCACCGGTGTAGGATTAGCTATTCATTTAATGATCAATAGCTAATCCTTTGCCTTATATTGATCAGTTTAGAATAGCATTACACATATCTCTTTTCCTTATGTAGTTTCTAGTTACCTAGACTTTCGTTAAGCGTGTGTAATCACCTCATAGCGAAATAAATTATTTGAATTTGAATTTGCATTTGCATGTGGACGTGGGAAGTTGGTTAACGTTTTATTAAAAGCTTTTATTTAACTTCACTCGTATGTATCTATGTATGTATGTATGTATGTCCTGGAATCTTGCAATCAATATTTCACCCACTTCCACTGCAGCTATCGAGCTGAAATGTGGCACACATATTTGGTTTCGATGACAATGCACGAAAAAAAAAAAAAGATGATTTTTTTTTTTTTTTTTATTTTAATATTCTTATTTCTTTTATTTTTCCAGTACAGTGATGCAGCAGTACACTAAGCAGATAATGTCGCTGCTTTTCCAGCGGCTGTCGTCCTCGAAGACGACCAAGTACGTGAAGGGGCTGATCGCGTTCCTCGGCTTCTACGCCGCGCACTTCGGCGCCGACAACCTGGTCGATCTCGTCGACTCGGTGCAGGCCAAGTGAGTGGACACTTTTATGTTACTTGTCTAGCTACTATTAAAGGATGCAGAGACAAGTGAAATACACACTTGTCTCACTATAATACCTAATATATACTTATATCTTACTACTAATTACCACCACCTACTTAAAAAAAATATTAAAAAAAATAACGCACATCATATTTCATAATAAGAAACTTTTTTTTTTAATACTCGTAGCATAATAAATGAAATGACACTTTTTCGAACTCACTCAATTTGCATGAAAATAAATCACGCCTCTCGTATACTTTATTTAAAACTAGTAGACGCCCGCAGCTTCGCTCACAGTCAGTCAGTCAGTCAGCTTCTCCTTTTATATATATAGATATGAATAGCTCGCGTGATAGGCGATTTGGCCAGCAGCGGCGGGCGCCGGAGCCTCCACACGTAGCGGTCCGGATTTATTAAATATTTTTATGTATATATATAATTGTTTTTATTGATATGTTTATTGTGCGTAATAATGCTAAGTGTCGGTCCCTCCTCGCAGCATGTTCGCGATGTACGTGGAGCGGGTGCTGATCCCGGACCTGCAGAAGGTGGGCGGCGCGCTGGAGCGCAAGGCGGCCGCCGTGGGCTGCGTCAGGCTGCTGTGCGACTGCGCGCGCTTCCGCCAGCCGCCGCTGGCGCCCGCCTGGCCCAGGCTGCTCCAGGTGAGATGACATACGAACAAGGAGTGCGTGTTGGTCCCTCCTCGCAGCATGTTCGCGATGTACGTGGAGCGGGTGCTGATCCCGGACCTGCAGAAGGTGGGCGGCGCGCTGGAGCGCAAGGCGGCCGCGGTGGGCTGCGTCAGGCTGCTGTGCGACTGCGCGCGCTTCCGCCAGCCGCCGCTGGCGCCAGCCTGGCCCAGGCTGCTCCAGGTGAGATAACTTCGAGTTAAGCTTCCGCCAGGGGCCGCTGGCGCCCGCCTGGCCCAGGCTGCTCCAGGTGAGATAACTTCAAGTTAAGCTTGAAAAGGAGCTTGGTCTGCGGCTCCGCCCGCGTACAATCGTCTGCTAATAGGCGGGTGATGCACTTGATGACTAGGGAAGACAAATAATATACGTCCGATTTTTTTTTTTTTTTTCTTTATTTAAAGAGCTTTGTCGGTGTCGACAATGTCGCTCTATAGGGAATTACAGCGTATTAGAATAATATATTAGTGCGTACGTCCGCATTTGCTTAAGCGTGTATTAGCACTCCCTCACGTTACACGAAACTTGACAATTGGAATCTCGCCCACACACACACATCGGTAGGTTGCGTCCTACGTCACATTACAATATCGAATATAACATACATACACATTACTACTACAGTACAATCGTTTTAGGTGGTAGAGTCTATATGGAACCAAACAGGTTTTATACGGATCCGAATAGAGTTCGCCCGGGGCAGTAGTTACCACTGCCCGCCACGGTACCTACTACCATTTCTACCGTGTAATAATTGTTTTTAAAGCAATTGTAGAAAATTCCATAAGGCATTAAGTCCGCCCATTGTACAATCTCTTTAGAGGTGTCAATAAAGTTGAATAAATTAATAAAATAAATAAATTGTAGTCTTAATTAATTGTGGTTTATTTGTTTTTAATTAATTGCAGGCGCTGATCTCCCTGTTCGAGCTGCCGCCCGACGAGTCGACGGTGCCCGACGACCACTTCATCGAGGTGGACGACACGCCCGGCTACCAGGCGCAGTACGCGCAGCTGGCGTGCGCCAAGGGGCCCAGCGCGGACCCACTGGCCGGTTAGTGTATAGCCGCTAGGTGGTAGAGCCTATAGGGAACCAAATAGGTTTTATATGAAAGCTAATTGGTTCCATATAGAGTTCGCCCGGGGCAGTACCACCGCCCGCCACGGTACCTAGTACCATTTCTGCCGTGTAATAATTGTTTTTAAAGCAATTGTGGTCCGGTTGGAAAGGTGTGGATTCCGGTTACACTTCTTTAGAGGCGACCATCTTAGTCCTCGAGGGTAGCAACACATCTGTGACTGACTTAGAACGAGACTCCTACTAACAAGTACTAACTGGACTATTACTAACACCAACTAACAGGACTAACTATCACTAACAGTCCCCAGTCCTCATACCTACTAACGAACTGACCAACTAATGTTCTAATTAACTTTCTCAACTAATTGGACTAACCATCCCAGTCCCTAATTGAGTCTTGTTCAAAGTCAGTCACAGTTGTCATGGGCGGCAGCGGATGGGTGGTGCTGCAAGCTCGTTTGCTATCCGGTATCCATAAATAAAAAAAAAAGCTTGGCACCTAGCCTTGAGACGAGCTGTCTCATCCTGAGCTTGCCAGAATGCGGAAAGGTTATATGCCCTAATTCAGCCTTTCCCAAAGGAGGCGATAACGCCCCCTTGTGGGCGCTGCAGGCCTAAAGGGGGGTAAGAGACCCAGAAAAAAAAGGGGGCATCCTACTGCGCTCAGGTTTCAAGTTAACTCTTGCGAGTTATAGTAAGTTTCGTTTAGAATTAATGTTTAATCCCCGCTACAATAATTCATTTATTTAATTTTTTGTTGTTTTTAAGTAGGTGAAAAAATGGGGGCGCTAAAAAATAATTTATTCTCAAAGTGGGCAGTAGACAAAATAAGTTTGGGAAACCTTGCCCTAATTGAACAACAACATAGAGCTGCAAGGAAGCCAGCCTCTCGATTTGAGCCTATCTCTAGTGGATTAAAGAGCGGTTGTTGGCTCGCAGTTGAAAGTTAGTTTTTTTAACACCCGACGCAAAAACGACGGGTGTTATAAGTTTGACGTTTCTGTGTGTGTCTGTCTATGGCATCGTAGCTCCCGAACGGATCAACCGATTTTGATTTTGTTTTTTTTTTGTTTGTTTGAAAGGTGAATTGGTCGGGAGTGTTCATAGCTATGTTTAATGAAAATCGATCCAAGATGGTCGCCGCCACAAAATGGCGGAATATATATTTTTTAACAACTCTCTCAATATGGATATCAAATGAAAAGTCTTGAATAGTAGAATAATGTGGCGGGGGTATTTTTAAATTTTTAATTTTAATCATCTATACGGTTTTATGGCAGTGAATTGATTATTATTGTGGTTATAATGATAATTTTGTATTTAAAAGGTGTGGAAGACCCGAAACGTTACCTGGCGGAGAGCCTGGGCAACATGTCGCGCGCGTGCCCCGGCGCGGTGCCGCCGCTCGTGGCCGCGCTCGACGAGCCGCACCGGCACGCGCTGCACGCATACCTCAACGCGTACAGCGTGCAGCTGTGCTGACTGGCCGAACGAGCCTAGTGTAGTGGTGTGGGACTGTTGTTGTAGTGCGGAGTGACGCGTGTTGATTGAGTATTGTGGCGCCCGACGTGGGACCTAGTGTTGTGGTGTGGGACTGTTGTTGTACAGTGCGGTGTAGCCAGTGAAGCCGGTGTGATTGAGTATTGTGGCGCCCGACGTGGGACTGTATCTAGTGTAGTGCGGTGTGGTAATGTGTTCGGCGGGAGTGATAGTGGCATCGGTCATAAGTCGCCAATTGGGACTTAGTTAGCTCCGATGTGGGACTGTAGTGAAGTGCAGTGTTGTAAAACGTTGGGCGGGTGTTTGGGTAGTGCTGAGCAGTAAGTGGCGCCCAACGTGGCGTTTAGTATAGCTTAATAATGCAGTAACACTCCTGTCTGTTAAGATCCGAAGCGCTACCTGGATGAGACATGGAGATTGAGACGCGCGCGAATTGTTTGTAGTATAAACGTGGCGCCCATCGCGGGGCGTGAGATGTGTAGTACGGGTTATGCAGGATACCTAACGTGGAATTGGGACTGGTGGACTGCGGTTAACTGGCTGTGGAGATTGGAGTTAGTGAAGCGAGAGAGAAATAACCCTAAGCGTAACTGATTTGGCGCCAAACTTGGGCTTCGGAATGTTTAATGTACAATAAATTTTATCTGGGTAATTTACAAAATGAGAATGAATGGATGAATGAACAATTCGTTAAAAGTATGCTAATTTTTAACTAAAATTAAGATAATGTTATTTTGTTGAAATCTTATGAAGGCGAATTGTGTGTACAGAATTTCAGTTTCCTAGTTCTATTACTTATTAAATTAAGTATTTTTCAAAAATTGTTTCACAAAATCTGGAAGCATTTCCGTATGAAAATGGAAAACCTTAAGATTTTATTGGTGTATGTGGATTTTATGAAATTGATGCTCTTAACCCAGTTTCCATTGGTTGTGTGTATGACAGGTGTGTAATATTGGATATGATTATAAGTGGTTATCAATACCATGTATCTGTGCTTAAAAAATAGCAATACTATTAATAAAGTTTGTTTATGTTTCAAGTCGTTTTTACTCTAACTACAGACCATAAACAATAAGGTATTTCTTATTCTACGATGTTAAAGAAAATGTCCTCAAACTAAAGTTTCATAAAATTATTGTCTATGACTGTACAACTTATAATCGGATTTATGAATTTCAGTAACTGATAATTGAAAACAAAGTTTTTTGTGTGATGTGAAGTGATCTTTAATTTAATAACAAAAGGCAAGATGTTATAAGCCCAGAGATGAATTTTTTGGAGCTAATTTGTTATTGCGCTGAGCGCCTATATCGTATTTTGATAAGTTGACATTATAAGTAATGGATAATACTGATATTTGTATGTAATGAGGTTGTGGTGTCATTTCACACGGTCATTTTCTTGTTGAGATCTTGCGTTGGAGATTCCTTGTTCAAATGTTCAATGTGTTAATGTGCTTTGGTTAAATGTATGTGAAATAAACATCTTTTCTAGCAATTATTTTGTTTTATTGTCCCTAGTTAATTTATTCAAATTTTACTCTTATGCTGTAATGTGCGCTTACAAAAACGCGACGGGAACTGATGAGGCTGGTGTTATATGGACGAAAACTAGTCGAATAATTAGGTCGATTGACATGAATACCGTTTAAGTAGAATTATCGAAATTGTTCAATTTAAACGCATATTTCGAAATTTAGCGTGACGTGTAGTTCGAATACGTAATTACTCACTTTAAATAATTTATTTTACAAACTAAATAAACTGTCTGCAGCCAGTAAACAAAGCATATAACAAAGATGGAGAGATCGTGTATACGAAGTTCCGCGTCTCGGAAGTAACTGCTCAGAAATTCTATTGTTTCGTGTGATATTATATCAATTAAATATACGAGTCGAAAATCTTAATGATAAGTTCAAATTAACACAAACTAATTCATACATATGTCATATGTACCATATACAATACCTTGCGTGATATAAAACTGTTCACTCTTTAAAATACAATAGACCAAAGGTTGAAGAGTTGGTACCTGAAATACAAGCTTTATCCTAGTTCGGGTATCAGACAGCTATGATATACATAATACATACGTTTTCTGAAGTGTCTGCAATTAAATTAAAATTTAAGAAATTAAATGTCACTTGCTGTAACGGTAAGGACACATCGTGAGGAAACCTGTATGACTGAGAGTTTTTCATAATGTTCTCGAAGGCATGTGAAGTCTGCCAATCCGTGGTCAACTTGGTGGACTAAGTCCTAATCCCTCCCATTCTGAGAGGAGCCCCGTGCCCAACAGTGGGACAAAGCAAGGGTCGTGGCAGTCTGTAATTAATAGTGTACAGCTGCTTTGTAGG
This sequence comes from Carterocephalus palaemon, assembly GCA_944567765.1. Lineage (NCBI taxonomy): Eukaryota > Metazoa > Arthropoda > Insecta > Lepidoptera > Hesperiidae > Carterocephalus > Carterocephalus palaemon. The sequence continues at coordinate 2,296,293 of OX155663.1, forward strand.
GAACCAAATAGGTTTTATATGAAAGCTAATTGGTTCCATATAGAGTTCGCCCGGGGCAGTACCACCGCCCGCCACGGTACCTAGTACCATTTCTGCCGTGTAATAATTGTTTTTAAACCAATTGTGGTCCGGTTGGAAAGGTGTGGATTCCGGTTACACTTCTTTAGAGGCGACCATCTTAGTCCTCAAGGGTAGCAACACATCTGTGACTGACTTAGAACAAGACTCCTACTAACAAGTACTAACTGGACTATTACTAACACCAAATAACAGGACTAACTATCACTAACAGTCCCCAGTCCTCATACCTACTAACGAACTGACCAACTAATGTTCTAATTAACTTTCTCAACTAATTGGACTAACCATCCCAGTCCCTAATTGAGTCTTGTTCAAAGTCAGTCACAGTTGTCATGGGCGGCAGCGGATGGGTGGTGCTGCAAGCTCGTTTGCTATCCTGTATCCATAAAAAAATAAATATATTATTATTTATTATGAATCTAAACTCAATAGCATACATAAAATAAACCCTTTCCTTGTCCCACTGTTGGGCTTGCTGTCTCCTATTAGGATGGCACGGGTTGGGCCATAGACCATCATTGCCAAGTGCAATCTGCACTTTACGGCAGATTAAAGAAAACAAAAAAATACTTTGCTTGAAATACTGTGTACGTGCCAAAGTTTCTTTAACGATACTCTAAAATTAATGAAGAGGTTGTAAATAAAACGAGCCAAGTTAAATTATACAATTTTATTAATTTATTTTATTTAAACCAATATCTACAAGATGTTATCGACGTCTAAATGAATTCAGTGTATTTAGGGGTCTTGTTCTTCAACAGCAGCCCCGTGTCGTTGGGGCCGTAGCCCTCCGCGTGCACGAAGGCGGGATGGCTGTGGATGATCTGAAAACAAAGATAATAATTACCTTACACCATTAGTTTCATTTATTTTCATTATGGTATCTATATACAGGGTTATTGGTAATTCGACGTATTCCCGTTAGGAGGTGATAGGGGTGACTATTTGTGATAATTTTAACCCCCATATGCATTATGCAAAAGTGAACCATTTTCGAGTTATCAAGCTTTTCAGCTTTTTTCAAAATAAGTCAGAAATGCAACATCAAAAATTTATTTAAAAAAAAGTATCAATTAAAATCTATTTTTTTCTTCTGATTTATAAAAACGATTAAACAATGCTTATTTATCAACATTAAAACTACAATTATCGGTCCAACTTTAAAAATGCGAGACGATTAACGATATTACTTCAATATTTTTTGAGATTTATGTCCTCTAAAATGCCTTAAAAACAAAAAAAAATTATATCAAACTTGGCTTGCAGATTTTTTTAAAAACATAACCGTTTTCTTAGCTTTCCAACAAGGCATAACAACTATGAACTTATTTTAAAAAAAGCTGAATAATAACGATCACATAGGAAGCAGGCGGAAATTTGTATTCGAACTAAACTTAAGTTCTTTCTTTAAAATTTTCAAAAAATTAATTAAAAACAATGCCCAATGTAAATAAAACAAAAAGTTTATATAACCAGTAAAATTTTAGTAATAATAATAAGTAAGAATTAAGACATTTAGTAATTTTGCCTAATTAAAGTTCTTGCTCGAACGGACTTCCACTATTGTGAGACAATACGAGAAATAGAAATCAACCGGCGTTAAGACCGGACTCCTCGTAGGCCACGGAATTGGTCCTGGTTAATGCCGGAAAACCACCAGTCCGTTTTTAGTTATTAATTACAAAGATATGTGCAAGAATTTATCGATGAACCAATTTTGCTCGCTTACGAATTTTTTTTAACAAATGAAATGCTTGAAAACTTGCCTTTGGCTATAAGGCAAAACATGATATACTAGCAAGACGGATGTCACACATTTTGGTGTCAATTAGGCGATGACTTGATAGCCATTTTCCTAATCGTTGGATAGGGAGAGGACCCATTCCATGGCCTACGAGGAGTCCGGTCTTAACGCCGGTTGATTTCTATGTCTGTGTGTTGATTTCTATGTCTATGCGTTCACATGAAATCCTTAGTTTACGACGTCTCGCCTGTGTCATCCGCGTTAGAACTCAAAACAAAAATTATAAACGCAGCTAATGTGATTCGAAATAATTTGACCACTTCAGCAGTTAAGTTACACCTCAGAAAAAGAATGAGACTTTGCGTACGCAATAGGGGAAGTCCCTTCGAGCAAGAACTCTAATTAGGCTAAATTACAAAATGTCTTAATTGTTACTTATTATTAATTGTTATTATTACTAAACTTTTACTGGTTCTAAATTTAATTTTTAATTTATATTTTTTGTTTTATTTACATTGGGCATTGTTTTTAATTATTTTTTTTGAAATTTTAAAGAACGACCACAAGTTTAGTTTGAATACAAATTTCCGCCTGCTTCCTTTGTGATCGGTTTTTCTCAGTTTTTTTAAAATAAGTTCATAGTTGTTATGCCTTTTTGGAAAGCTAAGAAAACGGTTATGTTTTTAAAATAATCTGCAAGCCAAGTTTGGTATAAGTTTTTTTTGTTTTTAAGGCATTTTAGTGGACAAAAATCTCAAAAAATATTGAATTAATATCGTTAATCGTCTCGCATTTTTAAAGTTGGACCTATAATTGTAGTTTTAATGTTGATAAATAAGCATTGTTTAATCGTTTTTATAAATCAGAAGAAAAAAATAGAGTTTAATTGATACTTTTTTTTTAATAAATTTTTGATGTTGCATTTCTGACTTATTTTGAAAAAAGCTGAAAAGCTTGATAACTCGAAAATGGTTCACTTTTGCATAATGCATATGGGGGTTAAAATTATCACAAATAGTCACCCCTATCACCTCCTAACGGGAATACGTCGAATTACCAATAACCCTGTATATAAAAGGAGAAGGTGACTGACTGACTGACTGACTGACTGACATATCAACGCAGGGCCTAAACTATAAGGGCTAGAAACTTGAAATTTTGCACAGGGGTTCCTTTTATAACTTAGGGGAGCACTAAGAAAGGATTTTTGAAAATTCACCCCCTAAGAGGGTAAAACGGGGGTGCAAAGTTAGTATGAAACTTTGCCGTTTTTGAAGTTGTTAGACGGGTAGACGTCGTTAATGGGTCTAATTCTACGCGAGCGAAGCTGCGAGCGTCCACTAGTTTTGTATACGCTTAGTGAACTTCATAACATTTTTTTTATCTACCGCCGGTTCACAAAGTTGATGCTACCGAGAAGAACACGACAAGGAACTAGGTAGTTACTCTTTTAATTTATAATTTGATCAAGGTACATTATTATTGAACAAGTGGCGCTGGAGATACATCTCACCAAGCGTTTCTATCGGGGGAACATTAGTTGGTCGGTTCAATAGTAGGTGTATCGGTTGAGAAGCTATGTCCTTCGTCTGGATAGTTCATAGTTCATAGTTTTTATTGGTAACAATAGTTACATGTCATTTTGGTACATCCAATGTATACAATTTAGAATATAGCAAAAAATACAAAATAACCATTACAATTCAGAAATTACATAATATAAAAAAAAAATATATATATAAAAATGTCATGCGAATTCATGGAAAAATGTCTCATGTTGCGGTAATTACACAGAAAATGTCACATTTAATAATAGTTACGTCTTACAAAGGAACGATATAATACATATTATAGTAAAAAAATATAAACAATGTGTATAATGCATCAATTATATTTAAATTGACTTAGGAATTCCTCGACACTGTAGAACGTCTGTTCGATAAGCCATAACTTTAACCTATGTTTGAAGGACTCTAGACTGCTTGCGGTGGTGACATTCTCGGGGAGTCTATTATAAATAGTCGGACCCATGACATGGGTGAGCTTGCTAGACTTGCTTAATCTATGCGACACTGCAGACAGTCTGTTTTCGTAGCGATATAGATACTCTGGATTGATGGATGTGCTCACCTTGTCCCTCTCGTAGCTGTCGTCCGCGCTGATCAGCAGCTCGGGCACGTCTGTGCGCGGGATGTTCAGCAGGTTCATGAGGAAGTGCTTGTTGTTCAGTAGGTATATTGCTTGAGAAGCTATGTCCTTCGTCTGGATACTCTGGATGGATGGATGTGCTCACCTTGTCCCTCTCGTAGCTGTCGTCCGCGCTGGTCAGCAGCTCGGGCACGTCCGTGCGCGGGATGTTCAGCAGGTTCATGAGGAAGTGCTTGTTGTTCGGTAGGTATATTGCTTGAGAAGCTATGTCCTTCGTCTGGATACTCTGGATGGATGGATGTGCTCACCTTGTCCCTCTCGTAGCTGTCGTCCGCGCTGGTCAGCAGCTCGGGCACGTCTGTGCGCGGGATGTTCAGCAGGTTCATGAGGAAGTGCTTGTTGTTCAGTAGGCATATCGGTTGAGAAGCTATTTTCTTCGTCTGGACACTCTGGATGGATGGATGTGCTCACCTTGTCCCTCTCGTAGCTGTCGTCCGCGCTGGTCAGCAGCTCGGGCACGTCTGTGCGCGGGATGTTCAGCAGGTTCATGAGGAAGTGCTTGTTGTTCGTGTACAGGGTGCGCTGGTCGGCCCACTCCGCCTCGCGCGGGAGACGCCAGTCCTTCATCTTGGGCTCCTCACGCTCTACATACTTGTCGAAATCTATACGCTCAATGTCCTCTACAACCTGAAACAATAGTAATGAGTTGTTCAAGTGTGAGAAGTGTAGCGTCCATAGCCCAATGGCTCGCATCGATTCAATGTGATCGAAAGAATTAAGCAACGACGGGCGCGATCGGCGACATAATTTCATGGACGCTACCGTGCCTCGGAGGCACTGTGCTCCGTTATCCGAGTTATGGTCTCCACTCGAGGACCTTTCTTAGCCACCAGTTGACCTTTGAGTGATTAGGCCTAACAATTGCCACTTCAGCTTGCTAACTAGACAAGCTATGTGGATAACCCTCGTTCGTCTACAGATTTCATCACTACAAATGCTGTGTCGTAGCAAAAGACCAAGCATAGTGCGCTGCTGCTAGTACTCATTCAATAGTGCGCTGAGCGACTTTGAGCTTGCGAATGAGGCCGAAGGTAACCACGTCTTGGATCCATATGTCATCACTGGCAACACACTATACAAACACGTTTGTCTTCAGGCACTCAGGTAGTTTAGATGGGGTACACATACCACTTCAATCTCTCCACCACCAGTCCAGTCGTATACCAGAAGCTCAGCGTGAGTGGAAATGTCCCGAAGATATTTGGTTTTGTATTGCCGCTCCAGCTCTGACAGGAACTGTGTGCTAAGAGCCTTGCCCTGCACCTCATGGGGCAGATTGCGCTTCTTGATAGCTTCTGTCACCTGAAAAGTAAACAAACTTAAAATTGTGTAAAGCTTGTTCTCTGAGATTTATATAAATGTCAACCTTCTTAATTCAACCAATACCAATATACCAACTATAAACATTTAAATGGAAGAATGCTGAATGCTATATTTAAGAAACATTCAGAAATTCAATGTGTAACTAGTAGTAAGACAGCAAGCTTTATTTTGTGAGTATACATTTTTTTACTCTAATTTGAAAAATTGATTAACTAATATTGTAACATCCTGCATAAACTAGACTTCTATATGAAACTAAATGAGCTGACGATTTTGCTATTTCAAAATGATAGTACTACTATTTCAATCATCACCCCTTTCTTTTAATTAAATACATGATATTTGAATACACACCAAATTTTGTTAACTTTACTATAATAAAGAATCATGTGGGTCCCTATAATGTAATTGTTATGGTAGTAGAACAAGACAAATGCTTGATAGTATCCAAATTCAATCTATGCGAGCATAACCATGTAGTAATTGTTTTTAAAGCAATTATGGTCCCATTGAAAAGGTGTGGTTTCCGGTTACACTTTAGAGGCGACCATCTTAGTCCTCAAGGGTAGCAATACATCTGTGACTGATTTAGAACGAGACTCCTACTAACACCAACTAACAGGACTAACTATCACTAACAGTCCCCAGTCCTCATACCTACTAACGAACTGACCAACTAATGTTCTAATTAACTTTCTCAACTAATTGGACTAACCATCCCAGTCCCTAATTGAGTCTTGTTCAAAGTCAGTCACAGTTGTCATGGGCGGCAGCGGATGGGTGGTGCTGCAAGCTTGTTTGCTATCTTGTATACATAAAAAAAACGTAAAATTACTAAGTACCTTGTCAACTGGGACATCAAGGTAAATGACTAAATGGGGTCGCATTAGCTCCTCAATGGTGTTATTACGGAGCTCGTAATAAACAGATCTGGCTCCCTTGCTTATCCACTTCTGAGCGAACATGGCCTCTAAGAAAATGAAGTCAGAGTATGGAGACCTCTCGAGGACCACACCCTGGCCCGTGTTCATTAAGTGAGCCAGAGCATCAATGTACTGTCCGTACCTCGCAGAGTACATCATGATCTGGAAGTTAGCCGCCAAGTGGTGGTTTGGTGTCTTGTTGAAGTCCACATGATCGAATGTACGGCAGTCCTCCGGCATTTGGTCATCGAACATTCTCAAATCGCAACCGTTCGGTCGTACATAGTGAAGATCCATGTTGGCTTCAGGGAAATGCTTCATACCCAGATCTTCGGCTAGACTCTTCGCAAACTCCGTCTTCCCAGCCGCCACAGGGCCTTCAACGACCACAACTTTCGTATTCTCATCGAAACGGTGTGTAGTGCGGTCGAAGAGACTTCGCTTCCATGTATAATCCTTGTTTACATAATCGAAGGGCGCTGGTTTGGGCGGGCGCGGAGGCATGGTGTCTCGAAGCGCTTTGCCATTGATGTTCCTGTGGTGGACGATTGTACAACCTGCAATCTTGCTCCCTTGAGCAGGGCCTATGATTTTTACGAATGTAGTACGGATTAATGTGGCCATTTTTTCCCAGCCTGCAAAAATATTATGATAATAAAAACTGATCTAACTAGAAGATCTTCAGGAGATGTATTTATATATTTAGCTTTTGCTTACCTTTTTTTCAATTCAAAACAAAAATCAACTGGAGATGTGACATAACAATCTCCATTAATTTTTTTCTGTAAATGCGTTTCGTTCGTTCATTGCGTTCGTGTTTATTCTATAGTTCATTTATTGCAATTCTTTGTTATAACTATCTTTTGGTTGACTATTTAAATAAAATTAGATTAAAACTCAAGAGAACCAAAATAAATAAAATTGTATACTGCCGAAAAATTTGTATATTATTATATACTACTCAACTCATGAGAATTACTAAATTATAATTTTAAGAGATAAATGGAACGTATTCACATTTTTTTTTTTTCTTCTTTTGGCAATAGCGTTTACTTTTTGCCAATGACGTAAATTAAAAGATTGGGAAACTAAGTTAGAAAAGGATACGGAACACGGGAAAGGATCAGATAAGTAGGAAGAGGTATAAAACGGATAGTATAAATTTCCTAAATATACATATATACACTTAAACACCAAATCATTAAACTTTATTATGATTCTGAAGGATGAAAGATGACAATATTTTATAAAATTTACATGGCTATATAATTATAATAAATATACAGGATATACAGGTAGAAAAAGGAACATTATTCATTCATTCAGGAATGAGAAGCAATATTAAATCAATCATTGCTGAGAAGGAATCAGAGAGAGAGTATTAGAGGAATAGAGAAGAGAGAAAAGGAAAGAGGGTGATTCACAAGCATGGCTACTCCGCCATGCCCATCCCACGATCTTCCCTGAGACATGATTAACCACGAATCTTAAAGATCCTAGTTTCAACCATGTCTCTTGAAGAGCACAGATTATAATTAAATTATAAATAAATAAGATCACTTTTTTTAGGAGTGATGCTTGGACAAGTCCATTGAAGAACTTTGTCCATTATTAGCTGTGCTAAGACAAGCATAGCTTCGTACTCCTTATACTGTGAGCTACTGAAGAAGGGGTACGCCTTTAATGAAATAGGAGTCGGTATAACGCTGGCCGACGGTATCCAGAAGAGGCAAAACGTTTTGGTCACCCAGGCCCCTGTAAAAATCAATGACCGTACGGTGCTCACAACCTTTTTAGTTCTGCCAGAGTCACGCCGCAACCGAACTCTTCTAGGAGTAGGTTTAATTCAAGACGCACACATCATACACCTACCACAATCCACTTGGCATTTCATAGAAGATCCGTCGCAAGAATTCGAGCTCTACGAAGAAAGCTTTGTGAAATTCCGAGAAGGAGTTTCACTGGCCACGATGACAGCTGAAGTAGTCTCTTTGTCACCTTCTTTGCCTGAGGAGAGCAATACAGAAATTGCCCTTACACGCCCATATGGACCATTGATTAGACTGGATAGTCCATCGCCGCCGAAGAAAAGATCTCGTGACGATTTTTTCATGGACTACTCATCCGTAATTGATGCACTATATGAAGATGCCAAACAGAACCTCCAAGACTACGATGAAGATGATGACCTATTATTTGGTTTATAAATTTGAGTAATTGCAGAAACTAATAAGGCAGCATTGGACGGTGTAAATTCATTCGATTGAATAAGAGATTTTATAAGAGAAATAATTAAATCAATTACTGAGGTTTCCAATGGATTTTCATTTTCTTTGTTAATTAATGCACATCCATTAGAGGGTTGGGGAATATTAAAATCCCTTAAAATTTCTTGGTGTGCAGATTTGTCATACCCTTTGCTAAGAGTAGGTGGAGGCTTTGGTTGAACAAAAACAGTTTTTTTATATGAAGTACTGTTTACAGCTTTAGATGTAGAATGTTGATGCTGGGTTGGAAAAGTACTATGAGTGATATTAGGTGATGAGAGCAATGCATCTCCATATGAAATTCGAGAGACAGATGGATGTAACTTTGAAGCTTCTGAATAGGAAATACAGCTTTTAGCCATTGATTCCTTTATAGCTCTTTGTCTTTCATATTCTAAACATTTTTTATCAGTTGCAATATGGGAACCTTTACATAAACAACAGGATATAAGATCTTCTTGAATAGAACAATTATCACCACTATGTCCTTGACCACATCTAAAACATCTTGGTTTAGATCTGCATTGAGATTTCACATGACCGAACCGACAACAATTGTAGCATTGTATAGTAGGATATATATACAAGTCTACAGGAAGAGCAGTGTAGCACATATAAACTCGTTTAGGCAAAATCTGTCCATCAAAAGTAAATACTACGGACTCAGTACATTTAAGATGGTTTTGTCCATCAATCATCATCTTCCGTTTTAATCTCCTAATTTTTATGATTGGGCCACAGTCAATAGGTACAGAAACATTATCTTTTATTTCCTCCTCAGACCACTCAGCTGGTACTCCTCTGACTATTCCTATTCTACTCACAGAAAATGATGGAATAAAAGCTTTATATTTTTCACTTTCAAAATTTTTGTTTTCAACAAAGTCATTTGCATCTTGGTGATTAGAAAAAGAAATAGATAACCTATTCCGGCCTATCCTTTTTAAACTTCCATTGACAATATTTTTAACAGAATTTCTTTTGAGAAAGCGTCCAAATGTAACTGGATGTAAAGTAACATTATCGTCGGGAGATGAAAACTGTTTTTGAACGTGTACAATATAAGGAGCAGCATCAAATGAGTTATTTAACAGCCTTGTAACAGGGGGCTGTGGCTGTGGTGGAGTGTCCGTGTTATTTTTTTGTATGGTCTCTACTACTATAGAAGAATTATTGCAGGAATCGACTTTGGAAAGAATTTGTTTATCACTAATTTCTGCACATTGGCAATCACTTTCCTTAATATCCTTCTTATCACCACGGTGTTTTCGTCGTCTTTTATTACAGTGCCTGCAGATTCTGGGCCGAGCTGACACTCTTTTACGACCACTAAATGTCTGAGACACAGAACCATCTGTATCCATTGTACTACCATCGTCATTATTCGTAATTGTCACTACATAACCTATATTGGGGGCTGTCCCCCCAGGATCACCCAGGGGGTCCATCATGTCATGAAACAAAAGTGAAGAAAAGAGGACTTACCAATAGAACGAAATTTACACAAAATAAACAAAATTTACACTTCAATACAAACTAACTACTAAAATATATACATACTACAACTTATCTGATCTAATTAACTAAAAATTTACATGAAATTCAAAATAAAATGAAAAAGTCTCAAAAAGTACGTGCGACCGATTTGTAGTTTCCCGCCCTTTCCCGTATTCACATTAGAGATGCGCGATACGTATCGATATTATGCTGTATCGATACGTTTCGATATATCGATATTTTGTATCGATACATGACCATACGATACGTATCGATATATCGTATTTCTAGTCTAGGTATAAATCTCTCCCATTTAAAATTTTCTCCCACGGCTCTGAACTGGTTTTCATCATATCTTCGCGGTCGCCAGCAATCTATTCGAGCGGGGCCAATCTCCTCGGAATGGATGAGCAATGAAGCTGGTGTACCGCAAGGCGGTATCCTTTCTCCTCTACTGTTTTCTTTGTTTATTAACACCATCACATCTATTCTTCACTGTCCGTACCATCTGTACGCCGATGATCTGCAGCTTTACACTCATGCTGATTCCGAAAATATTAAATCTGCTATAGACCAGATTAACAATAACTTAGCTGCCATCAGTAACTGGTCTTTACAATATGGCATTGAAGTTAATGCGTCGAAATGTCATGCTATGGTGATTGGTAGCTCAAGATTGTTAGCCAGGATAGATTTCGGGGATCTTCCAAATGTTTATTATAACGGGACGCTTATTCCTTTCTCTGACTCCGTCAAAGATCTTGGCCTCTATATTGACAGCACTATGAGCTGGAGGGCTCAAATTGTTGAGGTGTGTAGGAAAGTGAATGGTTCATTACGCTCTCTTTATCGCTTAAAAAACTTTCTCCCTATAAAAACAAAACTTATGCTTGTCAATTCATTGATTTTGCCAATTTTCGATTATGGTGATGTGTGCTACCCAGACCTGACCGAAGCACTTCTGAATAAACTAGAGCGTCTTCTAAACAATTGCATCCGTTTTATCTTCGGTCTGCGAAAGTATGATCACATATCTCACTTTCGCCATAAACTTAAATGGCTGACCATTCGCCAAAGACGTAACTCTAGGATCCTCTTGCTCTTATTTTCTGTCATAAATGACCCCCTTTCTCCATCATACCTAAAGGAAAGTTTTCAATTTACAACTAATACTCATGATAGAACGCTTCGGTCGTGCGACAGTCTTAAATTACTTATTCCTCGGCATACTAGCGACTTCTTTCACTACTCCTTTACTGTTCAGGCCGTACTGCTCTGGAACGCCCTGCCCGTTGAAATAAGGAAGGCACAAACAAAGAACACTTTTAAGAAGCTTGTCAGAGAACATTACCTCTCTACATCAACTGTCACCCAATAGTAATAAGAGTCTACATTCATTTTTAGTATTATACATATTAGAATTAGTATGTATTATGTATATATGTATTATATATATTTATTATTTATATATATAATATTAAAGTTTATGTATTTATTGTTGTATTAGTATGTATGTATATTTGTATTAGTATGTATATTTATCTAAACCTATTCATAGTTATTCTTTTTAGTTAGTTTTTACCTGCCACCAGCAAATTTTCTATATCCACCCAGGGTTGGCTGGTAGAAAATGCCATTAGGCATTATGTTGGCCCTATGTTAGCCTTTAAGGTGACATGAAAATTAAATAAATAAATAAAATAAAATAAAAATATCGAATCCATATCTACTTCAGATTATGATTTGAACTTGTAATATCAAACCTCTCAAGTTTTGGTAAGGAGAGACAAATGCTTTGCACGTTTGCACTGGCGGCGGCATGAGGCACGCTTTATGCACTATCTACCCGACAAATATGTGGGTACCTTCTAATTATGTTGCTTGCTTTATTGACGAGTCGTCTTTGTTTTAAGTAACACCACAGTATATATAATATCAGATCAGTAGGTAAAACAGAAAACTATTTTATTTTTTCCACACGGCATACGTTAGTGTGTACATAACTTGTTTGAGACTAAAGATTAGCAAAATTTAATAAAAGCCTGAAGCCGTCAGTCCCATCTGAATGCTTGTTTTAACTAGCTGGGAACACACTTTCAGATAGACGTAATCGGTTGAATCCGCAACGCCTGTCTAGACTTTTGTTTTTCCGAAGCCTAAATGCCTCTGAATGGCAATTGTAAAATATTGTAGTTGGTATAACTTTCATTTATCTTGTGTGGTTTAGGTTTTTTATAATAAAATATTTCTTTTCGATTTCGATATTTTTTTATTTTAATGTATCGATACAAAACGTTATGATATATCGCTGTATCGATACGATTGGTTACGATACGTATCGATACGCTGTATCGATACAAATGAACATTTTGGACATCTTTAATTCACATTTGAAATCTGGTTATTTTGTGAATCTGTAATCAGTTCAGAAAGCTGTCTGTACTTACTTACAAGCATATCTACAAATACATTAAAAACACAATTATGACAATTTAATAGAATGAGCTCATAGGCGTAATATTACGCCTATGAGCTAAAGAATATATTGATCGAAGATGAATATACCATGAAAAATAAAGCGCCCCACACAAAGCCCTGCTTGCAGTGCGCTGCTTGCAGGGTCCCTGCCAATCGTGTCGTGAGTGGGCTTGCAGCGCCGATTTTTTAATTGCTTATCATCCTGCCAGCCCGACGCACGATCTCCCCACTATTACAGATTAATAAGTATTGTATTTAATAATATGGTGTATATCTAATCTGTGGTTTCTACTTTTCAACAATAAATGTTTGGTTTTCTTCGTACGCCGTCTTAGTTTGTTTCATTTTGTTGTACTATGTATTGTTTGTGCAATAATTTTATAGGATAGTTATAATAAAGTTACAGCATCTCTCATCAATATATTCTTTTTTTTCAATTATTGGTGTCACCATTGTCAATAAATCTTCAAACTGTGACTCATTCATTCTTAAAAAGTTCATAAAGTCATCAGGTTGTAATTTTCAATAAAATGGCCTGACTCAAACGACGACCTAGTCTGTGGACGCACCCTGCTTGCAGCGCTTTGTGTGGTAACACCATGGTAACACCCTCTGCGGCAGGCGCTGCAAGCAGCGCTTTGTGTGGGGCGCTTTAGAGATGACCTAAAGGTGCAAATACCAGGTCATACAATCCCAAAAAAAAAAAAAGCTGTCTGTCAATGTCAGTGTCAACATTCTTTTGCACTTTTTGGCTTTGCAGTTTTGCAGTGGTCTTTAATTTGATGGACCATGTGAGGAATATTTTTCATACAAAAATAAATAATTCCTGCGATTTATCTAATAGATGTCCTTTGAAATTAACAAAAAATAATAATGGAGACAGAAAACATTAACGTTGAAGAGTTTTTACCCGCTAAAAACCCGATAAAGGCAAAAAATGTGAAGCGGAGAGCTGTTTCGGAATCAGGTGAAGGGATGGAAATAGAAGAACATAATGGCATCCAGGGTACCGCAAAACACGTCCGATCGAAGTCAAAAAGGCCGAAGAAAAGTGCAGAACCAAATGAAAGTAAAGTTAATATGAGAAAAGTTCCAGTCCCAGCACATAGGTAACCTATAAAATGTTTGCCATAACAACATAACTTTCATAACAATAATCATTTTTTTATTTCTTCTACAAAAGCTTAACCTGAATCTTACTTAACTTAACATAGTAAGACTAACCTTCCATAACTTCAAGTTGATTGTCGTTCTTTTTTGGCGGGAGGCTTCGCCCCTTGAGCCCCCTTTTTTTTTCTAGCAAACCTGTGGCAATCTCGACGGTCCAGTATAAGTATAAGCCATATATATATGCTGGGATTGAACCCAGTACCGTAACAGTACAGTAATAGCCACCGGACTGTCACCACTGTCCGCTTTGGCCTGAGTTGTATTCATCATCATCACAACCCTTTCATTGTCCCACTATTGGACATGCCTGAGAGTTCTTCAGAATGGGAGGGATAAGGCCTTAGTCCACCAAGCTGGCCAAGTGCGAATTGACAGACTTCACATGCCCTCGAGAACATTATGAAGAACTCTCACGTATGCAGGTGTCCTCACGATGTGTCCTTCACCGTAACAGCAAGTGACATTTAATTTCTTAAATCACACATAACTTAGAAAAGTCATTGGTGTGCTGCTTGGGTTTGCACCCGTACTGCTCGAGTGAGAGATAAGTTCGATAGCCACTGGGTTGTCACTGCTGTTTATATATTATGCGTATGTATTTCAGATATACACCACTCAAAGAGAACTGGCTAAAGATCTTCACTCCCATTGTAGAGCACCTGCTGTTGCAAGTGAGGTTCAACACCAAGTTGCGCAATGTTGAGATTCGAGTGGGTCCAGAGACAAAAGACATTGCTAACTTGCAGAAGGCTGCTGATTTTGTAAAGGTAAGATCAAAAATTTCACACTCTGAGATGACTCTGTACACGGCATGGTAAGGTTTTAAGAAAAACAAATACTTTTTAGACTTTTAGTAGACACTCAACTCAACAACTTTAAGTAAACTTCATTACATCATTCTGAGAGCAAATACTGAGTGGGAATTGTATGTAGATTTCTTTTTGATTTAACAGTAAAACATTGACATAAATTGTTAATAAAATAATAATTTTCAGGCATTCATTTACGGATTTGATGTTGAAGATGCCCTAGCATTGTTACGATTAGATGATCTATTTGTGGAATCATTTGAAGTGAAGGATGTCAAAACATTACAAGGAGACCATTTGGGACGCGCCATTGGTCGTTTAGCGGGCAAAGCGGGACGTACAAAGTTTACCATTGAGAATGTGACTAAAACAAGGATTGTGTTGGCAGACTCAAAAATTCACATTCTGGGCAGTTACCAGAACATTGCGCTGGCGAGACGGGCTATATGCAACCTGATTATGGGATCACCGCCTTCAAAGGTTTACGGGAATTTGAGAAACGTTGCTAATCGGGTGGCTCAGAGATTTTAGTGTAATAAAAGAGTACTATTTATAAATAAACTGTTTTATTTTAACTTTTACACTTGACAAATACAATCTTAGATCTTATATACAAATTGATTACACCATTTTTGCTGGAATGTTCTGTGTAGCAGTGACTTTGCCATAAAATAGAAAATATAGAATTCTTTAGCTCAATTGATACGTTCAGTAGTATGAACAAACCAAGCATATCTCAATAAATTGAAATAAATAGCAGATTTTTTTATTTTATTTCAAGTAGGTAAATAGTTCCGAAATTTACACGTCATGACTTTTATGAGAAATTGTTTTAGTTCTGTGACAGTATAACAGCTTTTGTACAATCTTATGTATGTCACGCTTTTATACAGTCTTATCGTATGTCACGCGGCAACATCCTCTATAATAATAATAAAACCCTTTCATTCTGGTATGAGAGATGCAAAAAACAACATGACATCATCAACACATATCACAAGATGTATCTCATCTCAGTGTGCCTTTTGGCATAGGCCTCCTCCAACAATTTCCATTGTATTCTGTCCTGGCAGCATCCTCCTATACCTTACAACAACTTGGCAGATTACAGCAGTATCTTATACTTGAAGTGTTTCGGCACCCGCGACAGCACGAGCCGCGCGTCGTAGCTGAGCGAGGCGAAGCTCCAGGGCTCCGCCGCGCTCCACTCGGCGCAGTACACCGAATCCTCGTGTTGCTCGTAAGACTGTAGCACGCCGTCTTCAAGACTGCATACAAAAGAATCATGTTATTAATTAATGGTGAATTCGTAACAGTGAACTTCGGACGATGGCTAAAAGTCCTGTATGGTATCCTGCGTTACAAAATCTTATGAGCGAAATAACAACGATTTATAGATTTCATCTGGTTACTTTTATTTGAAGGACGCGGGTGCACACACACACACACAGCAAAGACACACAAACACGGCTGCAGGAAGTCTTGTTCCACCACACTGCTCCAATGCGAATTGGTGGAGGGGTGTGGCTAGACAACCCAGAGTTGAATGTTCTCAAGCTACCCGAATGTCGTCGACGAGGCTTAACAATTGTTTTTTACAATTGAAAACAACCGGAACACAAACCGACGGCGCCCGTCGTTGCTTAACTTAGCCTATGGACTTTGTTACGATGCATATTACGTTATTTGTACCAACAGTTAACAAGATTTCTTGGTCTCGTCTACCGTCTTTGGCTCTAATTTTTGGTCCTTCGAGCCGGATGCTGTACAGGTACACGGATGTATGAACTCACATTTGTCCCTTCCCGTCGTCGGGCTCGCGGTCCGAGTCGCGGCACACGCTGGCGGCGGCCGTGAGCAGCGCCCGAGCGTCCGAGCTGCCCGTCAGCAACAGCTGCTCGTGGTATGTGTTGTACCGTACCGTCCATACCCTGGAATATCGATTGGGCCAGTTTAATAGTAGTTACCTAGACTTTCGTTAAGCGTGCCCAAACACGTAAGACCTCACCTGCGACGCAAGTGGGGAGCGAGGGGTGGCCATAAAGGGGAGTGTGGGCGGCAGGGGAAATTTCAAGTTTAGATAGTCACTATGGGTAACATACAAACAAGATAATCCCGAGATGATGAGTCGGAGATCTTCGGACACATAATTGGAACTCAGGCCTGGCAAATGGTATTTAAAGTCTATGCATATTTTAAGAATAGAAAATGGGAACAAAACAAATTTAGTTCATGCCTCAATTATTTGCACTGAAAGTTGGGTTAGGTTGTAGTTAGGCTTTGTTAACGTAACACGTAAAAATCAAGCGTTGGGGCAGCGCAGCGTCTATCCTATCAGATCAAACTCACCAATGCGAGTGGTCGGTCCTGCTGAATATAGGTTCCTTGCCGTTTCTGTAATCCCAGATGTTCAGTGCTGCGTCATCACCAGCAGTGGCTAAGTGGAATTGTCTGAAATGATAATTTATTTGAACATTTAAAGAAGGATGGATCGTGGTCTTGTTACAAAAGAAAATCATATTATATTAGTTTTAATTTATGTTCATTTGTTTAAAAAAATCATATTAATTTAGTTTAATTTAAATGATGTGTTCAGGACACCTTTATACAAGCCGAAAAGCTAGGCTTTCTATATTAAGCCCGATATTGGTAAGGTTGGGTTAGTGTTAGAACACCCAGCCGTTTGAAAGCTGATGTGATAGTTCCTAATTATAATTTTGATTTGGAACTTTGGTGGTATTTCCAAGTCATGGTAACCTTCTGTTGATCCTGTAACATCAAACAGTTTGCGGGATGCTCAATCCCTCAGAAACTTACAGCAGTTAAAGCGCGTATGGGCTAGTAACAAGCCTTAATATGAAGGTGTTAGATAGATGATGATGAATGAATGAATGAAGTTTGCAAATTTTAGACATAAATAATTTTGTTTTTGTTCACTCTTTCTTTGGATTAATAAATAAAAAAATAAAAAAATTGTTGATTCAGGTCACAACTCCGTCGGGGTTAGTTAAAATTTTGTACTTTATCAATTATATTTTTTCTTCCTTCCATGGCACCGGAAGCTGCAAGCTCGTTACTCACCTGTTGGGGTTGAAGTCGAGGTCCCTGGCGAGCTGGGAATGCGCGTTGTCTATAGCCCACGCCGGCCGGCCACCGCCCGCGCGCGTGTCGTAGCACTTCACGTGCATATCTTGCAACACCGCGAACTGGGGACCACATTTTAGGCGGTTAGGAAAATGTAAATTAATGGCGATAGATAATTAAATTGTAAATGCCTTGAAAATTGTTGTCTTGTATCAGTATATCAAAATTAATTTAAATATATAGTATAAATTAATTAACCTATACATGTATTGTATACCCGCACAGGGTTTCTGTCTTAGGGAGCATACTTGACACTGTACCATCTACCAAATACCAACAGACTGCAATAAAGAAATTTGAATTTAGGATTTTAGGAGGAAACGAATTTCAAACTCGTTTCCTCCTAAATTCAAAGTTTGAAGTTTCTATTTGATGCTGGAACATACTCGTAGCAGTTGTATTTTGACGAGAACGTGCGGAATTATAGGAAACTGGAACCGGAGCACTGGTACAAATCGCGGCACGAAATTTTAGCTCTGAACGAAATCCGAAGGGGATAGGTGCCGTCCATGCGGGCTTTTGCTTGCTTGAGCCGCGACCACCGCTGCCCACGTCGTGCACCGTCACGCACGTCTCGTACACCCCACCCGCTATACACTGCCCGAGTTCAGCTCACCAGGTGCTGCCCCTGGGGGCTCCACTTGCCGGCGGTCAGCTTGAGCCGCGCGCGGCCGTCGGGCGCCGCCCCCGCGACCGCCGCGCCGCTGCCCACGTCGTGCACCGCCACGCGCGTCCCACACCCCACCCGCTACACACTGCCCGAGGTCAGCTCACCAGGTGCTGCCCCTGGGGGCTCCACTTGCCGGCGGTCAGCTTGAGCCGCGCGCGGCCGTCGGGCGCCGCCCCCGCGACCGCCGCGCCGCTGCCCACGTCGTGCACCGTCACGCGCGTCTCGTACACCACGCCTATCTTGGTCGGGTCTGTCGGGTGGAACTCTGCGCAGCGAATTTCTTCTTCGGGCTTCTAAGGATGCAATTATTTCAGGCCAAGTGAGTGACCAGCTTTAGACCGATCTGAGGAGATTATGTTTTCAATACATTGAAAATATTTTTATGCAGCGTGACTGGTTCATATACACGAAGTCATAAAAGTTCATGGTCATGTATTTTAATCTGTCAGAAAAGATTTTAATCTTACCTCTGGTGTAATAGTTTTCAACAATTCCATGTCCTCTGCGTTTCTGCTCTGTATTGCACTTAAGTCGTCCAAATCCTTTGGTATCACCTAAAAACAGCACAGATATATCATCATCATTAACCTTTATTGATCCACTGCTGGACATAGGCCTCTCCTGAACGACGCTACTCACCAATAGATATATGCCATTAAATAATTAAAGTATAATATAAAAACAAGTCAGACTTAGCGTGTTGGTCCACCGCCGGCGTCAACGGGACGTCAACGAGTAACCAAACATTAAAACCGAACATGACGTCCCTATGACGGCGACCGTTTGTCCACCGACCTTAGGCCTAATCTTAAATTGGTGGAAAATCGACATAAAGGTGCGAATGCAGATTTTTTGCTGTATTAAAATAAACCATCACCGTAAGTTAAAGAAACTGTCTTCAACAAACGTGATCACACCAATGACTATTATGAATTGTGTGTTTTAAGAAGTTTAATGTCAATGGAAACATCGCAAGAAAACGTCCATGGCTGTGTTCTCATAATGCCTTACATTCTCCATACTGTCTTCCACCAAACCGCACTTCACGGTGTGTTGGCCTATAAAACTTTTCCAATCCGAGAGGACACCGGGTACTCAATAGTGGACAAGTAAAAAAGGGTTCAGTGTTAAATAAAGATTTCACAACAGCAAGAGCCTATATGGGATAGGTGCCTATATATAGGTTTTATATGAAACCTATTTGTTTCCATAATATAGAGTTCGCTCGAGACAGTACTACCGCCCGCTGCGGTACGTAGTGCCATTTCTTTAGTGTAGTAATTGTTTTTAAAAGTAAATGTGGTTCGGTTGAAAATGTGCAGATTTCAGTTACTCTTTTTTTTTTTTCCTTTATTTTAAGAGCTTTGTCGGCCTCGACAATGTCGCTCTGTCAGAACATACATACACATAATCACAATAACGAACAAAAAAACTCAATTACATTGACGTCATAATCCTATATCGGCTAAATTAAAAAGAGCTCTGGCAAGATCTCCTGAAGGGTTTGCCAGTGCACTGTTACACAATCCAACATCATATAAACATAGATTATGAAATATCTCCCTCCTAAGCAATTCATATCGTACACACTCCTTCAGTACGTGTTTCACATCTTCTACATTTATTTTATTTTTATTTATTTTATTTATTGGCACACAGATGTTTACAAACATATATTAAATAGCTAGCATCAGTAAACCACACAGGTTTGTAGTAAATGCTAACGAACTCGAGTTAGGTCTAGGGTATAAGTAGGTTCACTACATAACATTAATGCAAATTAAAACTAATCTACTTAGGTACTAAATTAAATACTTTGATGATCCAGCCCAGTATCAAGCGTTAAAGTTACGCCTGCGACCACTGGACCAACAAGGTAGTCCTATTACAAGTGGCATAGAAAATAAGACTTTAGTTTATTTTTAATATTGTGTGGGTTAATACGGTTCCGCATATCAGTAGGTAATTCATTTATTAGTCGGGGAACCAGATAAGCATTCGTACGCTCGCCATATCTATTGTGTGCGCCCGGTTCGCGCAGCTGTTTGCGAGTGACGGCCCTTGTGCATACAGGGTGTTGCACTTTGTCCCAATATATTTTGTTGAAGAAGTTTTCTTTTAATATTAAGTATTTAACTTGTTTATGTACCGGTAAGATTTTACACTGTGTGAAAAGATCTGTTTCATCACATTCAGTAGGTTGCCTATTTAAAATGAGTTTTAATATTCTTTTTTGAAGCTTAAATATTTCTTTTAAATATGAGTTATATGTGCGTCCATAGCTACTTAAACCATACTGGATAAATGATTCAGCTAACGAATTGTATAACATTATTTTAACTTTAAAGGGAATGCGGTTTCTTAAGATCATCATATTAGCTAAAAATTGCCTTAGCTTATTACATACGTGTTCGATATGACAGCTCCAATTAAGTTTGCTATCTATATGTAAGCCTAGATACTTATGACTATCAACAAGTTCGATAACGGGACATTTGCAACCGATGTTATTTGAGTGTAGGCAATTATGGTCGTGAGCAAGTATATGATTTATTGGGATTTTCGCTAGGTTAGGTGATTTAATGAGTAAAAGTTTAGTTTTACATGGGTTTATTACCAAACCAGCATCGTGGCACCACTTATTTAAAATGTTGAAATCCGACTGCAGGAGGTCAAGAGCTTTATTGGGATCTTTCCCAGCAATAATTAAGCATGTATCATCTGCAAATTGGTAACATGTGCAGTATTTAAGGAAGTTATGCATATCATTCACATAGGTGAGGAAGTGGAGGGGGCCCAACACCGATCCCTGGGCTGTACCCTCTGTAGATGATATGTGCTTGCTATATGAAGTACCAATTTTAACTGTATAAGTTCTATTTTGAAGGTAATTTTCGCACCATTTCGACATAGGACCACGCACACCACAGTTACTAAGCTTTTCTATAAGTTGGTTATGCTCCAAAGTATCAAAAGCACGTGAAAAGTCAATAAATAGAGCCAGCACGTGATTTTTTTTATTTAGATGCTCATTAACTTCATTAGTAAATTTTGACAAGAGTTCCGAAGTACCTTTCCCAGCTTGAAATCCAAATTGGTTAGGGTAAATCACGTTTTGTTTTTTAAAGAATCTTTGTATTTGGTCACAAATACATTTCTCTACTATTTTATCTATACAAGATAGTAATGTGATTGGACGATAATTGCTGTAGTTACTTCGTGATCCCTTTTTATATACTGGTCTAACACACCCTACTTTTAATTCATCGGGGTATTGTCCTGTTTTCACGCTTTGGTTGATTAAGTGAGCTATAGCTTCCGATACGTCTCTTCCTGCCATTTTAATATCAGACACTTTTATACTATCGAGTCCAGGAGCTTTATTTAAATGTAATTTTTTGATGATTTTATGTACTTCGCAACTAGACACTTTTTGAAAACGAATACTAGAGTCGATGTCTTTATTAAGGTTTTTTGTATTCTGGAGTTTATTTTTGCAATTGGGGATCATATTTTTTACTGCTTTGTTAAATTCGTCTGCAAAGTTTTGAGCAATAGTTTCGGTGGTGGTAAGTCCTTGGGCACTAAATGCTTTAAGTATTGCCGTGTCGATTGATAGTTTTTGTCGTCCTAGCATTTGGTTAACAATTTGGTATACTTTTTTTGTGTTTCTAAAGTTATTACTAATAAGTTTAATATAGTAAGTATTTCGTTTATATTCTAAAACTTTATGTAATTTATTACGTATTTTATTATATTCTAGTCTTATTACAGGATCTTTTAAATTATTTTTCCATGATTTAAATAAATTGTCACGTTTTTCGCATAATCGTGTGATATTTTTATCAATCCAAGGTAGTCTTGTAGAAACGCAGTGTTTAAAATTATATGTTTTATCGGCGGCAGCAGACTTGTTAGCATCTAGAATTGAACTACATATAAAATTGTATATCTTACGAGGTGATTGCATTTCTTTTGATTGAACCCATTTTACTTTTTTTAACTCTTCATAAAGCACATCGTAATTAATAACTTGTTTAGTAGCACGCTGTATGCGCGCGGGCGCCGCGTCACCGATGCAGCTCAGAATAACAGCTCGATGATCGGCTAGTACAGTGTCCAACACCGCCGTGTACGGATGCCATGTAGGGGAGCGTACGAATATGTGATCAATGCATGATTTAGTAATTATGTCTAACTTAGGTTCTATTCTCGTGTAATCAGTAATTCCACACATCAATCCGTGACCACTCAGTGTTTCGAGATAAAAATCTTTACAGGATGAAATAGATTTCAGATCAATGTTGGTGTCACCGATTAATACAAGATTTTGTTTACAATCAAATTTTGAAATGTAGTTACCTAGTTCCTTTACAAATAAGTTTTTGTTTGTTGACGGTGGTCTGTACATGGCACACACAATAGCATCTTGGGAGTATATTTTAACAATTCCACTTATACACTCAAACGTTTTACATGTATTATTACAGACAGTGAATTTAATATAGTTTCTAACGTACAGTATAATACCACCTCCTCGCTTGTTATTTCGTAATTGTGAGAACATATTATAACCCGGAATATTAAACAACTTATCGAGACCATCCGAAATACCTACTTCTGTTAGCGCAATTATGTCTAAAGGTAGTGGGCAACTATGAATAACTTGTAGTAGTTTTGTGAAATGTTTTTTTATAGACCTAATATTAAAGTGCAAGCAAGATAAGGCTAGTCGGCTACCTGTTGGCAAGCGTTGGAAAAAAGTCTTTGTAGAATGACAATTAAATATTTCATGTACTTGTGCATCCATTATATAGGTATCTTAGAAAAATATAAGTTTTATTCTAATTTAAAAATATATAAGCTTTGATTAAATAGCTAGTAAAAATATAACTTAGAAAAATATAAGTTTTATTCTAATTTAAAAATATATAAGCTTTGATTAAATAGCTAGTAGTTGCGTTATATCCTGGTCGGATTTAATGTAGTGGATCTTACTATTATTAGTTTTTCTTGCGCACACTTTACCGTCTTTACACCATATGAACTGATAAGAGTTTCTTAGTTGAGACTTGGCATTAAACAATAGGGTTTTTACATACTTGGTTAGGGCTTCTCTTATATACACTCTGTTATCAGCTCTCTCCTTAGGGGCATCAGGCAGCAGCATTCCTACAGTGAGACATTTATCCTTACTAGCTTCAATCAATTGATTCCGTGCAATTTTCGACTTCATATTCACCAGGACGGGGCCGGGCTTGTCTTTTGAGCCCGGCAGTAGCTGAGATGTTTGTAGCTCGTCCTCCGCCACGTTTAACTTTAATGCAATAGTTTTCACAACTTTGTTTACGTCTTTTGAGGACATTACTGGTAGACCGGCTATTTCCACTGCCATCGCTAGAGATTTTTGTTCGAAGGTTTTTAAACCTTGTTCCAGCACGCTTACGCGCAGCTCCAAGTTTTTGTTTCTATTTCGAAGATCTTCGTTTCTATTCTCCAGGTTCCTGATAGCACTGTCTTGCTGTTTTAATGTCTGCTCCATGTTGGTAATCTGGTCACTTAAAAATTCCAAGGACGCCTCCAGGTTGCCTATTTCTTCTCTGAAGGTTTTCTTAAGCTCCCGGCTTATATCCTGGACTAGTTTTCGAGTGTCGATGGTATGTGGGCTTCCTGGCAGGTCACCATCCGTGTCGTCTTCTTCTTCATCATCAGGTATGAAAAAAGTTGACCGACGTGAAGCATTTTTTTTACACACCTCACAACTCCATTCAATACTAGGAGAGTTCCGAATCGTGTTTAGTTGTTTATTTGACAGCTTAGAACAAGTAGGATCCGCATGAATTACTTTACTACATCTACTGCACTCCAATCCAGGTATTTTCTTGGTTATATTTTTATTGCACATAGCACACTTTTTTTGCACCATATTATGTAGGTAGATTTAAGTTTGGTCGGTCGGCAACCGCTCGGTAACGCACCTAGACGGTAACTGACATAATCCCAGTCGGGGCAGTAGTTACTCTTCTTTAGAGAGACTAACCATTCTCGTCCCTAAAAGTCTTGTATAAAGTCAGTCACACTTGTCATAGGCGGTAGCAGATGGTAGGTGCTGCAAGATCGTCTGCTATCTTACATCCATAAAAAAACATTCATATTATCATTGTAAGAAATTCACATACAATCAGAATCAGTCAGATAGAATGTACCGCATATATTTAATGCTTGTATGAAAAAATATTGTATGTTATAAAATTTATTATAGTGTGTCATAAAGCCAAAGATATTATCATACCTACCTAGTGGAGATAAAGGGTGGATTTTTTATGTTTAATAGCAATATTGAATTTTCACTTTGCATTTAATTCGTGGCAACTAGCGGCATAAAACTTTGAAAAATAAATATTTTACGATTCTCCATATTTTGGATTTCTATAAATTTATGTTTTATAGCTCGTAAATTCATATTAGGTACGGGTCTCCACTAATGGATTAAAGTCGTTTTGAATTCATAGCGATGTTTTGCAACTTCAAATGTATACGTTTTAGTATGACATTGTACCAAACGCTTAGAATTAAAATAAACTTTATATTTTTATCAGACGGTCGTTTTATTTCATAACCAGCGCTAAAACACTAAAGAGATTGGGGAAATATTGGGTTTGGTTTTGTATCTTGAGATTAAGTGATTAAGTAACCCCGACATAAAATACATACTAACACAGCATTAAAAAAATGTATTAAAAAATTTGTAGCGTCCATAGCCATTAGAAAGAGTTAAGCAACGACGGGCGCGGTCAGCCTGTGGATGGGTGACCACTAGTGGCAAAATTTCATGGACGCTACCGTGCTTCGGAGGGCACGTAAGG
Source organism: Carterocephalus palaemon (assembly GCA_944567765.1). Taxonomy (NCBI): domain Eukaryota; kingdom Metazoa; phylum Arthropoda; class Insecta; order Lepidoptera; family Hesperiidae; genus Carterocephalus; species Carterocephalus palaemon. Next base: position 2,321,473 of record OX155663.1, read on the forward strand.
CCGTCGGCCCCGGTTGTTTTCTATGGTGAAAACAGTCGTTAAGCCTTGTCGAAGACCTTCGGGTGGCTTGAGAACATTCGACACTGGGTTGGCCACTAACCCCTCCACCAATCCGCATTGGAGCAGCGTGGTAGAGTATGCTCTAGACCTCCCGCAGCAGTGTCTGTGGGGGAGACCCGTGCTCAACAGTAGGACGTCTATGGATCGCAGCGACTTAAAAAAAATTAGTAGGTAAATTATGGTTCATGTAATGACATTATGGCATACTCACCTCAACAGTAGGTAATTTGTAGATGGACACACCCATGGTGCACTGTAAGGTGTCTGGATTGTAAGCGTTGTGGGTAGTGACCAGTGTAGCCACATCGTGCGGAGAACAGCGCAAGTGCCATATCTCTCCAATGTCGTGCTTGAACACCTGTAATCATATTATTACCATGACGACCTTTTTCAATGGACTCGTATTCAACCTGGCTTTATATGAGCAGTCTTGTTAGGTGAAGTAACTGTTTTTAATCTGTGCTGTTGGCTGTCGAATTCAGTTTCTCGCTTGTGGGTCAGTTCTGGTCTGACAGAGTTAAAGATGATAGTTAATATATATCGGAGACCTTTGGATGGCCTAAACAATTTTGGGTGAGTCTCATCCTGAATCAAACAATTCATAAATAATGCATTCACATGATGTAGTCTCCAGGCCTTGTGAGAAGAACAGAATAGAAGAGTTAATTTACAAAATATACACAGAATAATAATCAGACCTTAAGCATGACTCATGAACTCTTCTGAGTGAGATAAGGCCATCAGCGTGTGTTAATCAATAATTGGCTATTAAATTATAATAATACAGATAATTTCGCAGATGTAATAATAGAGTATCAGTGGTGAAGAAATTTAGCTAATATAAAAAGGATTCACTTGAAAACTTAATAATAGCAATAAAATATGTTTATAAATGAATTAAGAAATGTAATAATAAAACATGTTTAGAAAGTGAAATAAAAAATTTAATAAACAAATGTTAAAAATTAATTGTTTTATTTTCCCAATCGTATTATTTGTAATGTCCATCCATCTTAAACTCATACTGTATGTCACTAAGTGGATAAAAAGAGGAGCAAAAAAATATGACACAATCAACCCCGAGTTTGTTGGGTTAGGTTCAGAGGTTTGCTATGTTAATTGACGCAAAACGGGGTTCTGTCGACATTTATGACAGACCACCGTATTAAATTATACAAAGGGGGTACTGGTATTATTTTATAATTTGCCGCAACTAATAATCATTGATATTTGAAAAATGGAATAAAATCATTGAAAATTGATTTCATAACTGCAAAACTTTAAAATGGAATATCTCAGAAACTACTAATTTCCGCCAAAAAACATTGATGGGGGGGGGTCCGCCATAGCCCCTACCCCCACCCCTCCCACCCCCAAATCAGGAGCTCTAGATCTATATTAAACTAAATAATAGAACAAATTCTGCACAGAAAATGATATGATGCTGGGGAAACCACAGAGAAAGCTAGTCATATGATAACTAGTTTTCCCCATAAATTTTGTTACATGAATTGGGTCAGGAAAAATGGAGATTACCTTGGTATGTAGAGCTCCAGTGTCCTCTTCAAGTTCTACCACGTGTACCTGATTTGACTGAGGTTTCAAGCTCTGCGTACCAATGAGGAACCTTATAGCATCGCTCTCTCCATACTGAGGTGATAGGGCCCGGGTCTGTTAACAGATTACTAAAGTTATAGTTAAGTATATAAATAGGACTACGCTCAGTGTGTTCCATGGGACGGCAAGCAAGCTTACATTATACTCATACAGGTCTGTCATGAGTCTTTCATTCACATGGGTCATGCTGCGTGCTCGTATTTTAACTTGTCCTTTAAAGAAGCAATCCTACCAAACGCAATAAATACCTGATGTTCCAGTCCGTAAATTATGGAATTGCCATCTTCCATTGCTGTGAACCTAACTATCGATAAAAGCTGTAGTCAATTAAATAAATTCTTACTAATTAGTTAGTTTATTATTTAAAAAAAAGTAACATTGCGATTTCATGTAATTTACAAATAAAAACAACAATATTGTGCAAATAAATAATCTTGTCTATTTCTCAAGTCAATTTGACATATTTGCAAAGTGACAGAGCCATGATGTTCACGCGTGCGTTCTTAAACTGTTAGTACCTAACTTATTAGTCATAAAAAATAAAATAAGAAGTATGTATTAATAATAATTAAGCTTAGAAGAATGATATAAACTCTTGCAAACGCGAGCACCTAGCATGAATACGACATCCCCTGTATTGTGTTCGTGTAGTGAATGAATACAGGGGGCACAGAGTACCTTTATATATACTGACAGGGGGTCTAATAACGCACCACCATCTATGTTGACGCGATTCTTATGGTAAAACGTGGGGTTTACGGGTTTTTAGATCCTTAATCTTCGATCAATTTGTACTCCTCCTGTTGTCAAACAGTGAGATGTGGAATTTTGCGTGTCGGGGTAGTATATTGGCCCTTATATGACCAACTGACCAACTAATGTTCTAAATAACTCTCTCAACTAATTGGACTAATCCCAGTCCCTAATTTAGTCTTGTTCAAAGTCAGTCACAGTTGTCATAGGCGGCAGCGGATGGGTGGTGTATCAAGCTCGTTTGCTATCCATAAAAAAAAATATCGTCGGGGGAATCGACCACAGCTCTAAGGCTCGATATGGTAAGGTAGTCGAAATTAAATGTCACTTGCTATAGCGGTGAAGGACACATCGTGAGGAAACCATAACATAACTGAGAGTTCTTCATAATGTTCTCGAAGGCATGTGAAGTCTGCCAATCCGCACTTGACTAGCATGGTGGACTAAGGCCTACTCCCATTCTGAGAGGAGACCCGTGCCCAACAGTGGGACAAAGTAAGGGTTGTGATGATGATGATGATACTGATCTACTCAAAGTCGCTGGTGTATTATGTGTAATACACCTACTTTTCACCAGTTATGTTTAGGTCTCAGAGGTTTGCCTCTGTACCCTTTCAGGGATAAACAGGCATGATGATATGTTAAGCAGAGCAGGTGGGGAAACACCCCAAGCAGGCATTTATATATTAATATGAGGTATTTATTGATAAGAAGTAGGTAGGTACTTATTTTAATAATCCTCACAGCTTAAACTGCCGATAAATGCTAATATCTAGGTTGTATATGAAGTTAAGCGTTTGAAACAACGGAAATTATCTTAAATAGCATAGATAACAACAATAATTACGAGTGTCGAAGAGCGTTCGTAGTTAGCGAGTACCTAGTTACCATAGATTATCCGATTGTTAACTACGCAGTTAGCTTTAGTTGCTCAATTATGTGATTTGTCTTGAACTTACATTGTAAATAACGTTGTCATCGAAAATGCCTGCTCGGGAAATCTAGGAACCTTTTATTTTTCATCTATCATGTGAATATTATGTAGGTAAGTATTTTCTTTTGCAAGGGGATAAATTTTTGACATAGTCTTGATGGTCTTGACCACAGACAATCAATTTTCCCTGATATTCGCAGTCGAAACCTTTTTGGACGGGGTAAAAAGCCTGTTTCGAAAGTGTTCAAGGTCCCGGTTGTTTTCACTGGTGGAAATAGTCGTTTCGTGTGGTTCAAGGCTTAACGACTGTTTCCAGCATTGCAAACAACCGGGACCGTCGGCTTTACGTGCCCTCCGAAGCACGGTAGCGCCCATGAAATATTTGCCACTAGCGGTCACCCATCCACAAACCGACCGCGCCCGTCGTCGCTTAACACTTTCGATCACATTGAATCGACGGCCATTGGGCTATGGACGCTACAACGCAAGCCATTGGGCTATGGACGCTACAACGCAATCCATTGGGCTATGGACGCTACAAATATTTATCTGCGACATAAATAATCAGCGTACTAACACGTTACGTTTAGGAAAAATGTCAATAAGCAGCAATGACTAATCTTTCGTCGAAGCGTGCATTCGGCGGATATATAGTGATAGGAACGGAACTACGCTATCGTATCGTGGGAACATCCTCGGCGATGTGGCAACTGGCGTTACATCATAGATGTCACAGGCTATTCCTCGCGGCATGAAACTAAGGCGCGGCTAAGTTAATAATAAGTTAGTATAATCTTGTTCAAGACTGCCCCAGACTGTTTAGAGTTTTATACAATTTATTTAAGTAATAACCAGTGTAGGTATAAATGTCTGTGTTCAATGATAATATAAGATGTAAATAACTTAAATATAGTGTTGATTATATTCTAAGTTTTTATTTTATCCTGGTTTTTCAATACGGGCAGTATTAGCACCCCCTAAGGGGGTAAAACGGTTAGTATGATGGTATTAACGGCCGATAAGTATCAACGACAATAGTACGAGGCGACTAAAAGGGCGCTCATGTGGTTCAAATTCAAATTCAAATTATTTATTTGTCTTAAGTACATGAGTGACTTAACCAATTCAGGCATACAAATATTAGGATTTACAATATAATAATATCAATTACAAGTTATCATGCATACAAATTAAAATTTTAAAATTTACTTGCTATTATTTTACCAAATAAATGTGTACATGTCATAATAAAGTCTAATTTTGTGCAATAAATGTCAAATGTATATGGGATAAATGTCATTATTTCTGATTTAAAAATTCTTTAATGTCATAGTAGCAGTTACTTATTAACTTTTGCTTCAATTTTATTTTTAGTTTATTAATGGTCATTCGTTTTATTTCGTCAGGAATTTTATTATAAATTTTTACACACATCCCATACACGTTACGATGAACCAAGGATGTGCGTGTTATCTTATTTAAAACCAGTCGTTGTCCATTCCTGGTATTTTTAGGGTACACCTCAGCAGCCGTATTGAAATATTCCCTATGATACCTTACAAAGAGACATGCTTCAAATATATACATTGATGTTAGTGTAAGTATATTAAAACGATGAAATAGTGGCCTACATGAATCTAGCGGTTTTGCTCCACATAAGGCACGAACACACTTCTTCTGGGCTAAAAATGCTCTTTTAATATGTGGGGAGTTGCCCCACAGTAGCAAACCATACCTAAGGCTAGATGCGACGTAACCATGATAGGCAATGAGGGCGGTATCTATTGTTGCCGTATTCGCTAGTTTGGCTAGCGCAAATCTAAACCTGTTGAGCTTATTGCACACCCGCTCTACATGATCTTCCCAAGTAAGATTTGAATCTATTGTCATCCCCAGAAAGGTTGTGTGATTGGCTTTACTTAGTACTTGGCCATCATAATTGATATTCATTTCAGGATAAAATTTATTTTTTGTTTTAAATATAACATATTTTGTTTTTTTTTATGTTAGCCATCAACTGGTTTTGATGCATCCATGTTATAATAGATTTGGCGGTTTCATTAACGTCAGTTTCGAAATTTTTAATGTCTATGCTAGTATTAGATATTTTATTTGATGTCACAATTATCGATATATCGTCAGCAAAAAGCACAGAGCGATGCCTCGTCACTTCTGGTATGTCATTTACGTAAATAAGAAATAAGAGTGGGCCCAGAACACTTCCCTGAGGAACTCCGGTTTTGTTGCATAGAAAATCAGATTTATGTGTTATGACTTCTCCATTTTCATTAGATTTTACTATATGTACACATTGAGACCTATTATTCAGATATGACTTAATCCACTCTAAAGCTGGTCCGCGAATGCCATAGTTTGCTAGCTTGTCCGCAAGTATTTTATGAGATACACAGTCAAATGCCTTTGGCATATCAAAAAAGAGGCCCGCAACGTGCTTTCTCTCATCAAGACTTCGAATTATTTCATCGATAAGCTGGTACCCAGCTAACGTCGTTGACTTTCCTTTCAGGAATCCATTTTGTTCTTTACAGATCACATTTACAGTACTCCAGTATTGTGTTAATCTGTTATGCATAGCTTTCTCAAATATCTTAGAAAATATTGGAATTAATGTAATTGGTCTATAATTATCTACATTTTTCCTGTCACCCTTTTTAAAAATAGGCTTAACAATAGATATTTTTAAAGATTCAGGGAAAACACCAGATTCAATGACAGGTTAATTAGGTTGGTGGCGGAAAGAGTCCGTCCATCCATCCAATGACCCCGGGATGGACGACGATGTAGATGGATACTATCGTTTCGATGTCTCGTCATAAAAGAGCCTATCATGGGCATACCGCTTGAGGGTAGCGGTGCGATCTAAACGAGATCCCGGAGCCCTTTACAAGCGTTGGCCACTAGTTAGTGGAAGGCGACCGAGGGGGTTTTGAGGGTTTTTCAAACATATATTTGATGTTTTTCAAACATATATTTCAAACGTATATCTGACAAGTTCCCTAATATGTATTTTAATAAAATTTACAACATCAGGAACTACATTTAAAGTTTTCATAAACCTTTTTATTGGTGAAAGAATTTATGAAATCGATCCAGTAGTTTTTGTGTGAAAACATTACAAAGTCCACTGAAATTAAAGGAAGAAACGATATTGTTGAAATTCACCCTTAAACGTTTATTTGGTAATTCCCTCACAGCAACGAGACCTCTATGTAATTCCATTATAAAGGTACCTCCTACCTACTTAGTGACAAATAAAGATTACAATTTATATTCGTCCAAGGACCGAAATATTCCACTGAGCGAAAGATCTTTCCCATAGTTAATTGGCACGTGAATAAATTTATACATAAGTAAGAATATTTGAGCTTAATTAATGAAAGTATAAAAGATCAAAACTCGAACCGCTCGCTATCTACTTTGTGCCGCTCGTACGGCTTGGTTGCCAAGGAGGGGTCATTTCAATAAATTGTTTTACATCGTACGACACGACCTCAGACAATTTTATTCCTCAGTCTGAGGGCACGACGACCTGATTTTACATGCTTCAAAAAGTTCAGTTCCCAGTCTGGCGCAAAAAATTATATGTAGAAAACAGCACACATCAACATTGTAATTTTTTGACTGTCTTTATCTCCAACTAGTGGACGCTTGCAGCTTCGCTCGCGTGGAATTAGACATAACAATAGTTTCGTTTACCTACACCTAATATTAAGCAGCTTTCTAATGCTGAAAGAATTTTGAAATCGGCCCAGTAGTTTGTGTGTGAAAACATTACAAACAAAATATTTCCTCTTTATAATATTAGTATAGGTATAAGACTATTTGAGGAATATTTGAGAACACCCTAATTCTTTGCAATAAATAGATCACCACGGGTACAGGAAGTTAAGTCTTTGATCACCACGCAGCATTGAGTCGCACCGATTTTTATTGGAGACCTTGGAGAGAGAGTATTCGAACAGTAAGTGAATTTACCTGTGAGATTGTACTGTTGTCGTCTGAGGTACTTCACTATATCGAGCTATACTTCACTATATTACGGATCAGTTTTAAAAATTTTCACGTTGCAACAAAGTTAATTAACATTTATTTCGATTAAAAAATACTGAAATGGGGATTGGTAAGCTTTTTAAATATCGAGGACACTATGGTGGGTCCCTCAATAAAACTCGAGCCGTGTAATTTGTGGACTGTATTTAATGATGATAAATGTGGACGCGCGGCGTGACAAAGGAACGGAGATGTGCACGCGTCTCGACGGCGGCTGAAGGTGAAGTAGCGCGGCGGTGCGGTGTAGTGGCGCGGCCCGGCGCGCTCGCCGAACCGGTTTCGGCCCCCGCGCTCGGCACGATGAGACGCAGGAACATATTCCCCGGCGATGGCAATTATGATGTTCCCGAGGGGACTGGAAGAAGACAAATGTTATTCGACGCCCTGGTAATGATGCCCTTCTTCGTTTTGACGTCGACAACTCTTATTCGTCCATCAGTCCCAGGTTTTAGGCCGACGACTCTTCCCAAGAGCCATAGTAGAGGCGGGCGATTGGGGTCCCTCACTAAGACCATGGCTCCCTCCTGGATGTTCTCTCCACTCCGCCATTTTGTCCTTTGCTGAAGAAGAGAAACATACTCGTGAGCGTAACGTTCCCAGAAGTGCTGTCGCAGCTTTTCAACCCGCTGGAATCTGGGCAAACGGCTGATATCGGACTCGGCGATCGGCGGGTGTGGAACCGAATTCAGGTGTCGTCCAAGGAGAAAGGAGGAAGGCGACAGGTAAGAAAGGTCGGAAGGATCTGTGGACAGAGGCGTTAGAGGACGTGAATTTAAAATTGCCTCTATCTGTATGAGGCAAGTTGACAGCTCTTCATACGTAAGATGAGTCAAGCCCATGGTTCTGCGTAATAAATGCTTAACTGCCTTAACGGAATTTTCCCATAGCCCGCCCCAGTGAGGACTATAGACAGGTATACGTTTAAACTCTATGCCCTTACTTTCAATGTCAGCTTCGATTAACTTAGAGTGAAGCTTAAAGAAGCGTGTTAGCTCGTTGAAAGCTCCCACGAAAGTACTTGCGTTATCAGAGTAAACGCGTTGAGGCTTTCCGCGACGGCTGATAAACCTGTTGAAGGCTGCAAGGAAGGCCTCCTTGGTGAGGTCAGACACCAACTCTAAGTGAACAGCTCTAACTGCAAAGCACACAAAAACGCAAATATAAGATTTGGATAGTTTACACCCTCTACCCTTACGATCGGCTATCAGCACCGGCCCGGCATAATCAAGACCCGTATTCAAAAAAGGAAACTCTAGCTGTGCTCTATCGGCTGGTAAATCTCCCATCATAACTTGGACTGGTTCAGCTTTAATACGAGAGCATTTGACGCAATTGTGCAGTGTTTGTTTTGCGAGGTTTTTGCCAGCTATAGGCCAGTACTTGAGCCTGATATTTGCTAAAAGCAGTTGTGGACCTGCATGAAAGAGGACAAGATGTTCTTTTTGAAATATTATTTTTGATAAATGATGCTTACTGCATAATAAAATAGGATGCTTGACGTCATAGTTGTAATGTGAATTACTGAGTCTTCCACCAACACGTATAAGATTTTCTTGATTAATAAAAGGAGATAAACTAATTAAACGATTATTCTTAGGTAAGGATTCATTAGATTTAAGAATTTTATATTCAATGGGAAACATTTCTATTTGAGCAGTAAGTAAAATTAAATTATGAGCTGATTTTAATTCATTAGAAGTTAAGTATTGTAAATTATTTACGTTTTTATTTTGGCAATTATTAATAAACCTGTATATGTATGCTACGATTCTTATGAGTTTACTAAATTGAGAAGAATTATTAATTAAGTTGGATATTATGTTATTATTTGTTAAATTATTGTCGATTGTTTTTTGTGTATGTGAATCCAAGATGTTATGTAGAGTAGTGTTATGAGTATCATGATGAGTGTTTGGATATTCAATCTCTGGTTTTTGAAGGAATTCAGGCCCTGACCACCACAGGGAATTCTCGCTGATGCAATCAGCCTTCACCCCCCGAGAAGTGAGATCAGCTGGGTTCTGCTTGGAAGGCACGTAGCTCCACGTTAGGCCTGAGGTTGATTCTCGTACTTCAGTTACCCTGTTGCGAACGAACGAGTCTAATCGATTAGGCGGTGTAGATAGCCACCCGAGTACAATAGTTGAGTCACACCAAAAATGACAATTTTCGGGTGCTACGGTAAGTGACTCTCGTACCTTTAAATAAAGTCTTGCACCTAATAAGGCTCCACATAGTTCTAAACGTGGTATGGTTATTGGCTTTATGGGGGCAACCCTATTCTTTGAAGCTAGAAGACGAACGCAGACTGATCCGTCGACTGTGATTGTTCTCACATATACACAGGCGCCATAAGCTTTTTCTGAAGCATCTGTAAAGGTGTGAAGTTCGATTACAGATCGGTTAGTACAAGAGACCCAACGAGGAATACGAATAGAGTTAAGTCCAGGTAGGGCATGTATAAATTCCAAAAATTGTGATTTTAATTCTGTTGGTACTTCTTCATCCCAGTTCAATTTTAATATCCATAATTGCTGAATAATAAGCTTAGCTTGCAATATACATGGCCCTATGAGACCTAAGGGATCGAATGCTTGACTTATTAACGAAAGAATACTACGCTTAGTAATTTTAGATGTAGAAGTTAATTTAACACAAAAGAAAAGATTGTCATTTCTATTATCCCAGTATAATCCAAGAGTTTTTGAGGAAGTAGAGTGCAGGTTTAATGTTTTATTTTTATCTTCACTATTTAAAGATAATGATTTTAAAATTTCTAAACTGTTGGATTGCCATTTTCTAAGATGAAATTTTGCCGTTTTTAAAGTGTCAATCACGCCTTGACATAATGAAACGACTGAATCGATAGTATCGCCACCACTTAAGAAATCATCAACGTAAAAATCACGTTTGATGCTTTGACTAACATCTGGATGTGGACATTGGTCTGCCAGTGACACAAGGCATTTTGTGGCTAAGTAAGGTGCCGAACTAGTACCATAACAAAGTCTATTTATGGTATAGGTATTTAAATGCTCAGAGGAATCGAACCTGAAAATGATTTGTTGTAATGAACGTTGAGAAGGTTCAATCAATATGGCTCTGTACATTTTTTCGATGTCACCTGTTACGACAAATCTGTGCTGCCTGTATCGCAATAATATAGATAGTAGGTCTTCCTGCACTGTTGGCCCTACCATTTGTATTTCATTGAATGATTTACCTGAAGAAGTAGCGGCTGATCCATCGAATACTACACGAAGTGGACTCGTACTAGAATCCCGGAGTATTCCATGATGGGGAAAATAATGATTATATTTTGAACGATTTGATTCTGAATTGAGTGACATGTGTGTAAGGTCTATGAATTCTTTTATAAAATGTAAATATTTCTCTTTGAAGCAAGAGTCACGTTGAAATCTACGTTCTAGGGAGAGAAACCGACTTTTAGCCATCGCATAGGAGTCACCTAAGCATTCAGGCGATTCTTTTAATGGAATAGTAACAATGAATCGACCATCACTATCTCGACGTGTGGTTTCTCTAAATAATTTCTCACAAGCTTGCTCTTCTGGCGAGAAACCATCGACAGGCTTAACATAGTCTAGTTCCCAAAAACGAGTTAGTTGGTCGGATTCCTCCTGAGAAATAAAATTACATATGGGTTGTTGTCGAGAATGTTTTTTATATGCACAACCTGAAATAAGCCAACCTAATTTTGATATATGTAATTTAGGCTTATTTTTTCCTAAATTTATTGCCTCGGAACCTAGGACGTCCCAAAACACTTCAGCACCTACGAGGATGTCGATCGCTGAAGGTATATTAAATTTAGGGTCTGCTAGTCGAAGACCTGGCGGAATATAAATTAATTTTTTATCCAAATAAGAACCAGGCAGCGATTGTGTTATTAATGGTAGGATGTAACAGTCTACGTTCGCCTTGTAGTCACTAGTGAGGGATTGTATGGTGAGACTACAACACTCTGAAGTACGAGAATGCTGACCGTTAATACCTGTGACGGTGGAGCTAGTGTTATGCTTTACCAGCCCGAGCTTCCCACATAGATCCTCGGTGACAAAGTTGGAGGTGCTGCCGTTATCCAACAAAAGCCTGGCAGTATGAAGCCTTCCATTGATGTCTGCCACCTTCACTATCGCTGTGGAAAGTAAAATGTGAGTGTTAGCATTCGAATATGATGAGTTTATGTTGGTAGACAAGGCTACATTATTATTTGACGATTGTTCTTGTGATGATTCCCTATGTAAGAGGGTATTATGTTTAGTAGAACAATATTTACAATGTGATAGTTTACAATGCTTGGCTTTATGACCTGGGCGTAGACAATTCATACATACATTGCTTTCTGATGCTTTGCTAATGCGTGTGTCGACGTCAAGATTCCTGAATGTTTCACAGGTAAATAAGTAATGATCTTGAGAACACATAGGACATTTAACATTATAAGGTTTACTACAAGATAAGTTAGGATTAGTTTTTATAATATTAGAAAAATGCTTAGTTTTGTTAGTTTCATAAATATTTGTGTTATGTTTGTATAAGTTAGTGTTTGTGTTTTGTTTGTAGAAGTTAGGTTTTGATGTTTTAGAGTCCTGTAAGGTTTCAAGCAGGTCGGCTCTATTTGTTAAAAATGTTATGAAATTTTTTAAAGTTGGATTTGTGCTTAAATTATTTTTATATTCCTCCCACTGACGATATGTATGTGAATCTAATTTTTTGGCCATGATAAATATTACTAATGTATCCCAATGCTCAGTGGGTTGCCCTAGCGTCGCAAGGGCTCTTAAATTTTTATTTGTCACATCAATCATTTGTCTTAACGATGCACTGGATTCTTTTTGTACAGTTTCTAAATTAAATATTGCTTGCAAATGATTATTTATTAAAAGCCTTTCATTATCGTACCTATCAGATAAAATTTGCCAAGCTATGGCATAATTGGTTGCTTGAAACTCTAGACTTTTAATTACTAAAGAGGCACTGCCTGTTAAGGCTGCTCGAAGATAATGAAATTTATTAATGTCACTAATACTGGTGTTGTCATGTATGAGTGAAATATACGTATCTCGAAATTCAAGCCAGTGCTGATAGTCCCCGTTGAAGTGAGGCAGGTCTATCTTAGGCAGTCGGACGAAGTCGTGCTTGCAGTCAGAGCCGGGTTCGCCAGCCGTGGAGGAAGCTGCAGAGGTGTGAGAGCGAGTAGCAGCCAGCAGGGCGCGCGCGCGCGCCACCAAGCTGAAGTACTGCTGTTCATACTGCTCGCGCTCGGCATACATGTCATCTGCATTCTCCGCTAGCAGTTCCAACTCCGCCTGTAACGTGTCGAAGTCACTGTATGAGGCCTCCATTGTAGCAAGACGGCATTGTACTTCCTCGATTTGAAAAGCATCTAAGTTTGTTGTCGGTAATAATTTAATAAAGTTATTAAATTGTGTAAGCTTAGCTTTATAGCTACCACGCTTCTTTGTAAGGTCTTTAATTTTATCTACAGGCATTGTAATACACTATTAGGAAGAACAATTAATGAAGATGAGATAGGCAGCTCACAAAGAAAGGAAAAAATATTAATCGACAGAGATAAGGGCTATAAAAGTAACATCTGTTTGCATTGAATCGGACTGACCTTGAAAACGCTCTAAGAGGTCGATGCCCGCGCGGCACGTGTAAGATAAGACGCACGCGCAGCTGTTATTCCTATCGTGCGATTACAGTACAATGAGCTTAAGCGCAAGGCGATAGAACAGATTTTCAACAATTGACACGATCAAGTTGTTTATGAACTAATAATTTAATGATGAAATATTTTATTTTGATTATTATTGAAATAGAGGCAATGAAAGGGACTAGAAAAAGATAGATGTGGCCTATGACCTTGAAGAGGATATGAAGGAATAGATTGGAACGGACTCACTGAATTCAAATTCCTTATCCGTGATGGCAGCCAGTTCTTTTTCAGCGATGTCTTCTTGTCCCTCGACTGCACCCCAACCGAAGAAGCGGCGCAGCACGTGCTTCTTCACCAAATGTCACGACAGGGCACGCGGGTCGCAGGTTCGCTGGTGGCTCGATTGGACCAAAATTGGTGGGTCCCTCAATAAAACTCGAGCCGTGTAATTCGTGGACTGTATTTAATGATGATAAATGTGGACGCGCGGCGTGACAAAGGAACGGAGACGTGGCACGCGTCGCGACGGCGGCTGAAGGTGAAGTAGCGCGGCGGTGCGGTGTAGTGGCGCGGCCCGGCGCGCTCGCCGAACCGGTTTCGGCCCCCGCGCTCGGCACGATGAGACGCAGGAACAACTATATCTTCTATATATATAAAAATGTTATGTGGGTTTGTGTACGCTTCAAAAACTCAAAAAGTTCTGCACCGATCGAGCTGAAATTTTAGCATGATATATAATTCGCATCAAGGATTGATTTATCTATCGATCTAATTTTTGCATCAGTCACATATCAGCGAAAAATATTGTATATCCATAAGTATTGCAAAATTAAACTTATATGACATGTATTCTTTGTTTTGTTTCTCATTTCGCAACCATTCAATCACAATGTGCCACAGCGAAGCGTGGCAGGGTACAGCTAGTAGTATATAATATCTATAGTATATTCATTTACTTTCAATAGTTTTCTTCATAGATACTTGCATAAGCAAGATACTTTTAACCAGTCCATATTAAATAATGTCCGATCAAATGATCGGTATCTAATGTCCTTCTATTCGAGTCAAACTCGCAATTACATTTTACTTAAATGTTTAAAAACGGAACATTAAATAGGAAAATTATAATGCGTCGCGTCGCGGTCGTAGGATATAAGACCTCCTTTACTGCGCTTTTTACGACCCCGTGCCTCTTGGTCGCTTCGGAATGTTAACTTTTAAATTTAGAATTCGCAATTTTATTTTCATTCCGAGGATACAAGGGCAGTCTGTTGCTAACTGCGTTTTTATATCCCCAAAACGCCTTTGATGCTCGGAACCGATTCTGTTGTAAACTGTTTCGTTAATAATACGAGAAATTCCTTTGAACCTAAGCCGTTTCCAAAATAAATTCCTTACGGGAACGGATGTGGAGGCAATGGCTGTTTTAAAAATGCAGAGTATAAAACAGATAAACATTCGATATTCAAAATTCCAGACGAACTTGTTTCACAACAGGAGGTAAGCGACTTTATGTATTAGATTAGGTACCTATATTTTAATATAAAAAGTAAACTAACTTCAATGTCGCATTCAGAGAGTTGAGATATTTTTATAATCTAACAAGTATGTTAAGTTTTATATAGTTTATTTTTAATTTGAATATTAAATTTAAAACAAAAAATCTAACAATAATTTGTAATTTTAATAATTTTTATTTTAGGTGCTCCGGAGGACACGGGAATCCGTCGCGTAGGTTCCGGTTGTTTTCAATATTACTTATAAAAAAACCGTTAAGCCTTATAGAAGACCTTCGAGTGGCTTGACAACATTCAACACTGGGTTGGCCACTAACCCCTCCACCGATCCGCATTGCAGCAGCGTGGTGGAGTATGCAGTTAATGCAGTAGACGATGATGTTTTCCTAAACCGTAGACATTAAAAGTATGTCAGCAGGTGTGAGGTGACATTTTATTTCTTAAATAGCTGTAAATATAATAAGAATGATATATAACATCCTCTTATGAATAAGACTGATAGAATATAACACAGAACTCAGACAAGTCATTGGTGCCCCTTGGATTTAACCTCACACCACCTCAAATATAGCCACTGGGCTGTCAACGCTGTGTTGTTACATCTAAATATTGAATTATTATCTATCTGTGACCTAAGCAAGACAGGTAGCAGGCCCGTGAGCGCTTCAACGAGTGACACAATAAAGGCTTTGATTTACCTCGCGCTTGATATAATTAATGATTGAATTTAATTAGGAACTTGACTTTTTTAATTTTAATAATAATAAGTAATCTTCAATACAATTAGTAAGGATATTTTGCACGCCTCGTTGGATTTCGTTTGTAATTTTATATTTACATATTAAGATCTACTTACTTACCTTATTTATATTGCAATAAAGATAATTAGTTAAAAATATTTTCTCCGCCCAAATGGTAAGGAGTCAACCCTACAATTGCTGTAGAGTACAATTAATAATTCGTAGCACAGCAGCGGCATAGACCAAGATAATAGTGCAGAGGTCTACAAATAAATAATCTAGGGTTCACGTTTAACTCTGGTCATTAAGCACACGCGCCAATGTTCACGGAACCCTGCAATAAAACTGAAATGTATCACAACTGGATAGGAAATATAAACTTGTACATAAACGCTAGCAAAAAGCACCACTAAATCTCGCTCGCGACCTAATGAGGGTTAAAAAACTTAATGTCCACAGCATGAATAAATAAGTTTGTGTGGAACCAGCTTCAGATGTACGCAAAGCAATGACTATTAGTTCAGTGGTGACCAGACCTTGTCAGGAGGAAGTCGTGTCTGCCCGCTCGAGCGAGGATATAATTTATTTTTGTGTTGTGTTAATATAAGGATTGTGTGAAATGAAGTGGTTGGTGGTAGCCGGTTTCATCTTGTGCTTTGTCAACGACATTCGCGCAGGCGGTGAGTTTATCCCGTTTTGACCTAACCTATTAAAATTTTATCTCGCAATTCCCATCTGTTATCATATCAAAGGCGTGAACGGAAGCAGGAACTGAAGTGGGGTGCATTTGGTGATTACCTGATTTTTTGGTCAGATTCGTTGCCAAGTAACGACGGAATTTTTTTTTTTGCAAAGCTGCCAAAAATATTTTGCCTGAATTTTTTTGTATCTTAAGTAATAAGAAGTATTATTTACGTTTAAATTAATTAAACAATCATTCATATAATAGTCGGTCGCACGACCGCTTTTAATTCATAGTTCTTATTTAATAAGGGCACAGACTGTATGAAAAAAAAAAAAATTAAAAAAAGAACGAAACTTGGTCGTAGAGAAATTAAAAACAAAATGCAGGAGCTCTAATCAGCAGCGCACCATTCAATTTAACATACAGAGGGGTTAAAATAATTGACCTTATTAAAAGTAAAATTTAAAAACTCCAGATGATCATCTATGAGTTTTTTATGATTGACCTGTATTTTTGGTAAAACTGGTGGGCAATAAATAAAACATTAGAGTTTTAGCAAAGATAAAAAAAAACTTGTTCAAGATTACTTTCCTGGTAAAATCTTGCATAAATTTATTATTGAGGAAAATTCTGAGGAAAAATATTTGTTTCTTGTCTTGTTCATATATTTTTTAATTTTGTTTCTATGGTTTCTGCGATTTTTCGATCGAAACGAGATCAGATTGATATATCGACTAATAAGGATACATATATTTAAAATATAATATGTGTGTGTAATGTAATAATGTGTTTCTTAATCTAATATAATAATTAATCCATTTGCACGCCATGGCTAGTAATGGATCACTTCTGACTGTACCATCATTATTACCTATAGACACCTAATGGCAAATATAGATTGAATTGAATTGATCTACTTTCTTCCCGAGTCCTAGTTCGCACCACGAGTTTTCTTCGTAATTTCTATCTATATGTAAATAGGATACACTATGTCTATCTAGATTGAAGTCCTTTATAACCGACTGCCTTTTAAGCTTTAGCTTCATGGTGAAATATTGGATTAGTTTTTATTAAAAGCTTTTTAAAAGCTTTTATTTAACTTCACTCGTATGTATCTATGTATGTATGTATCAGTGGCGGATTTACAAATTTTCCGCCTGTAGGCTATTCAATTTTTTTCCGACCCTACTAACCTCCGAAATTCGATACCCTAGTTCGCTATCATATTATTTAATAGTTACGTACATTTATTGTGTCGATAAAATTGCAATTTTATAATTAGTGCTCTAAAATTATATTTTACAAAGCGTTTAGTACTTTTCATATTTAGACGTTACAGTGTTCACTTGTTAATATACAAAATATTATGTTTTTTTGTTAAATTTTCGAGATTAATTTTCTCTATGTATATTATATATTTTTTTGTATGTAAGACAAAACAATTTAGACCAAATTTGCCGCCCCCTAAAATCTGCCGCCCTAGGCTTCAGCCTACTCAGCCTGCTGGTAAATCCGCCACTGGTATGTATGTATGTATGTCCTGGAATCTTGAAATTTCACCCACTTCCACTGAAGCTATCGAGCTGTAATTTGGCACACATTTGGTTTCGATGACAATGCACGAAAATAAAATAAAAGTTATAAAAACCTTTTTTTTTTAATTTTTATAATTCATTATATATGTATAAGTTAATGTAGTACTTATCAAGAGGTCCTGGATTCGATCATAAAGTCGGGAAAAGTACTCGTATTAGGTATTGAAATTTTCCAACGTGAATTTGTTTTTGGATTTGTGTATGGATATTTTACATGGGATTAATACCTTCACTCTGTCTACCCCTTTGAGCAAATATGAACGTGGCGTGATTGTATTTCTTAGTTTTATATTAAGACTAAGGTATAAGAATTTCCTAGCAGGACTGAGTTTTGAGGTTCGAAGCCATTTGACTTGTACTTTGCGAGCATAATGGTGTATTGAAAAGTACAAAAGTGTATTGAAGTCTGGGAGTTTTTATATTTTCCTTACACATTACTTGGAGTAGTCATTGGTTCGTGCCGCTTGGTTTTGAACCCGGACCGCTCGAGTGAGAGGCGAGTTCGATAGCCACTGGGCTGTCGCCGCTTACAAGAAACAAATTCGTTCGAGCCCTCACTCTGGCTGCACTCTCTAACCTTCATTATTTTCCTTTCCAGTAGCACTTTTTAGAGTTCCGTACCCAAAGGGGGGAAACGGGACCCTATTACTAAGACCACAGAGTACATTTTATATAACTGACTAAGACTTCGCTGTCCGTCTGTCACCAGGCTGTCTCATGAACCGTGATAGTTAGACAGTTAAATGTTCACAGATAATGTATTTCGGTTGCCGCTATAACAACACATACAAAAAAAATATTTAAGGGAGGAGACATGATTTTTTTGCCGTTTGTATCGATAATGTCAAGGAATCCTTCACGCTCAACAACTCAAACCCACTTGACCGCTATTTTTTTCTATTTACCGAAATTTTGCGCAGCCGTCTGATTCATCTCTTTTTTTATTTCGCTCGTGCTAACGATACCCAGATTTATATATATAATACTAGTGGACGCCCGCAGCTTTGCTCGCGTAGAATTAGACCCATTAACGACGTCTGCCCGCGTTCGGGTTGCCCACTTGACTTCAAAACCGGCAGTTTCATACTAACTTTGCACCCCCGTTTTACCCCCTTAGGCGATGAATTTTCAAAAATCCTTTCTTAGTGCTCCCCTACGTTATAAAAGGAACCCCTGTGCAAAATTTCAAGTTTCTAACCCTTATAGTTTAGGCCCTGCGTTGATATGTCAGTCAGTCAGTCAGTCAGCTTCTCCTTTTATATATATAGATTTATCTAGGTACTTATACAGTAAATCAAAGATCACAGGTAGGTGAATTGTGGTTAGACAGTTATAAATAACCTATGATACTTCTGTCTGCGTGAGTTAGATAACCTTGTAGATCAGGTATCTTAATAACATTGTAAATCCTTCGTATTTTATCTGATGGGATAAGCTTGCAGGATTGTCTGTGACACACCTTGGTATGGCAATCCTCTTAAGTCAGATTCAGATTTAGATTTATTTATTTACTAGCTATTGCCCGCGAATTCGTCTTCGTTAAAAATAGTTTGGTCTGCTTGAATCAATACTAATATTATAAAGAGGAAAGATTTGTTTGTAATGTTTTCACACAAAAACTACTGGACCGATTTCAAAAATTCTTTCACCGTTAGAAAGCTGCATCTTCACTGAGTGACATAGGCTATATAATATTACTAGGTGTAAACGAAACTATTGTAATGTCTAATTCCACGCGAGCGAAGCTGCGGACGTCCACTAGTATCACAATAAGTTGAAAGCTTATATTTATTAATTTGTTGAAATCCTATCTGTTACAGTAGCGTCCACAGCCCAATGGCTCGCTTCGATTCAATGTGATCGAAAGTGTTAAGCAACGACGGGCGCGGTCGGTTTGTGGATGGGTGACCGCTAGTGGCAAAATTTCATGGACGCTACCGTGCTTCGGAGGGCACGTAAAGCCGTCGGTCCCGGTTGTTTTCAATGCTGGAAACAGTCGTTAAGCCTTGTCGAAGACCTTCGGGTGGCTTGAGAACATTCGACACTGGGTTGGCCACTAACCCCTCCACCAATCCGCATTGGAGCAGCGTGGTGGAGTATGCTCTAGACCTCCCGCAGAAGTGTCTGTGGGGGAGACCCGTGCCCAGCAGTGGGACGTCTATGGGTCGCAGCGAGCTATCTGTTATTAAAAAAAAAAATTACAATGTAGTACCTAGCCTACCTAGTACAAATTTATCCCTATTGGCATTTTCTGCATTTCATTTTTATTTAGCTAGCGTGTAACATAACAATAAAAACAATCTCAGTTCTAATTAAATAATGCTAGAGATCTTAATGTCACTTTAATAGTGTTAATTTGATATTCCATGCTGCTAAGTAGGTACCTAGATTCATAATAGCAATATAGCAATTACTTGCACAATACGATCATTAGCTATGGGAAACGTCTTTATGTCGTAGAATCAGCTTGGATGCAAACGAAAGGATGATTTAGGCTTATCACACGACGGCGACTGTTCAGTATCCAGATTAAGTCGCGACTAGCGTTCGAGCATACCTACTAATAAACATAACTAACATAATGCTCTATTTATACACCAAATATTTTTTATTTATATATCTATCCTATATTAAAACTGAAGAGAAACGGAGGGCTGGCAGCTTTTTCGCCCAAAAAATTAGCCTCGCTATGCGGGGCAACGCTGCCAGCGTTCTGGGTACAATGCTACAAGGCCTGTTTCTGGATGACGATTATTTTGTAATTACATATTCCTTTTTAACATTTCTTTGTTTTAGTTTAAGGTTTTGTAATATAATAGATATATAATTTAAATAGATATATGTACATAGTTTGATTCTATAAAATATAATTTAATAAATTTTCTTATTTACAAAAAAAAAAGAGAAACCTTTTCTGTACATTTTTGAGTGATTTTCTAGAGTTCATCTGATACATTTCAAACTTACAGTGAAGTGAATTTGATATAATTAATATTACAATTAATTTTTTTTTATTTTTTTTATTTTTATATATTTTCATGCATTGTCATCGGAACCAAATATGTGTGCCAAATTTCAGCTCGATAGCTTCAGTGGAAGTGGGTGAAATATTGATTGCAAGATTCCAGGACATACATAGATACATACGAGTGAAGTTACCTAAATAAAAGCTTTTAATGAATTGGTTTGCTAGCTAAAGAGTAGCGATTGTGTAGTCAGCCTTAATTTTCATCAATGCACCCGGATACTATGGTCGATAGCTTTTATGCCTTATGATTGATATAGAATAACGAAAAATCAACGTTTTTTTTGATAACTATTTTAGACATCAAATATTTTAATAACTTTTTAGTTCTCCATGCACCAATTATTTGTTCCTCTTAGCATTTCCAGTTTTGTTTTATTTTATATCCGGCTTGTGATTTGATTCAGATTCTCATGTGATTTAATTCGATTTTATGGTAGCACGCACCTAGGTATAGGCAATCGCCAATTGGCTTTCGTTCGATAGTCCAGTCCAGCTGTTCAGTCAATGCTAAGCATCAAGTACCGTCTGCCTTGTAAAATCAATTCACCCTACATCAATCAGAGTCCGAATATAACGGCAGTTATCAGGCGTCTATAAATGGCTGGAGTTTATTAATACACTGCAATTAAGGCTCATAAATCTTCTGATTCACAGCAGCTTCCTTCGATTCCCGTTCCAATCGCTAGACGGAATAAATTAGGTTCAAGCAAGCTATGGATGCGTTAAATACGGCTTACGGCCCGTTTACATTATTCCAGTCCAGCGATGCAAACCAGCGCTGGATTGATAGATTAAAATTACAAATAGAATAGTACTAGTATAAAAGAAAAACGACGGGAACGGCGACGCTGTGTGTGTGGACAACGCTGTATAGGTTTTGAATTGTGATAGTTAGTAGTTACTCGTTAAGCGTGTCATAGCGAAAATAAATTACATATTTGACTTTGACTTTGACCAATCACCTCATAGCGAAATAAATTATTTGACTTTGACCTGTCATGGACACAGTTCTAACAGAGATCCTGGAGTCCTTCACAAGCTGAGGGCTTTTAGTGGGTGTCAATCCCACATAACTCACGCGAAGGTTTCCCATTCGTTAACCAAAAAGAAGGCACTGGTTCCACTGAGAGATCTACTTTTCAATCGGATACTATAAACTCTGCAATTTATTGCTTAATTAATTCGAGAAGTGGATGATACAAAATGAGCTATACTGAATACAAAAACGTAAAATTCGTAGACGCATTTGCGAGACTATACGAGTGAGATTTAAAAATCAAGCTTTTGCGCGAATAAACTTGAATCGTGTAAAGCAGTATTGCAATTGATTTGTGTTTACAAACGGCATCTATTGAAACTGGAATAGAGGATTTCATCCAGTCCAATACACTCACTTGATTACTGGACTGGAATAATGTGAACCGGGCTTTACGTCAGGCTAGTGTGGCGCGATTACTATGTTGGCTCTGTTTATAGTACATTTGTTGGTTTTGCATATGGTGGGTGGTATAATATTAAGGCATCGTAGGTACTACAACAAATCATTCAGATACGATTTGATCGAAGGATAGGATGTTGAGGCGGATACAGGACTGGTCAGGACTTATTATACTGAACCTACATTTTTGCTCACTCAACATCTATATATTTGTGTGAGTGTAAAGCTTGCTTAATATTAAGGATCTTACGAATTTATAGGTTATCTAACAAAAGGCTCAGTTGTAAAAGTGACATTAAAATCGATCACCCGTGTGAAATAATAAATAATAATAAAAAGTTCGTTTTTACAATCAATGTGTGGTCAGCCATAATGTTTTTCATATAAAATGATTCACTTCAATCTCGCAGACATTTCGGCATGATGCCCGTCTGTTTTTCAAATATTTTGCAGACTTTCCTATCGTCCGTCTAATGCTGGTGTCTTGACTCAGCAAATGGATCTCGAGTGTGTCTGTCTGTGAATTTAACTATGTATTTTAATTGAAATGTTGATAACGACCGATCTGAGTACACTTGCGGTATCGCCACCTGTTTTAGGTACGCCGTACGGTACATACTGAGTTCAGAATACGTCCATCCTTATGCTACGGTGCGGTGGTTCCTTCAAAAGGCGACATTTAAGAAGATTTTAGGTTTCGATCGAGGTTCGATCGTTTCAAGTCTATTCCATTTATTCACGCCTAGTAGCTTCGCTCGCGTGGAATTAGACATAACAATAATTTCGTTTACACCTAGTAATATTAAATAGCCTAGGTCACACAGTGAAGATGCAGCTTCGTAATGGTGAAAGAATTTTTGAAATCGGTCCAGTAGTTTTTGTGTGAAAACATTACTAACACATCTTTCCCATTTATAATATGTATTAGTATAGAAATTGTGACGATTTACTTTAAGTAGGCACTACGGGGGTTCTGAAGGCACTTAGGAGGTTACATTTAGTTACATTACCTAAAGTTTTTTTTCTGGAATACATCGCTGCTGTAAAATGACGAAGATTTCGTTACATTTGAAAGTTTTATTTCTGGAATACGTAGCTGCTGTAAAATGACGAAGATTCCGTTACATTTAGTTACATTAAAAAGTTTTATTTCTGGAATACGTAGCCGCTGTAAAATGACGAAGATTCCGCTGGGTAGTGAACCAGCGTGATAATTGCGAGCGCGTATGGTCACATGTGGATACGTCACGCGCTATCGGAGTTCAGGGGTCGTGTTCATTCACCATCCCAGCTTATCTGCGGGTGATGTCACGTAGCACGCGGCCAGATCACGGGGACACTGTGGCACTGTATCTCAGTGGCAAAGGCTTTAAGTCTGAGGACAAATGCCAAGCACCAATGACAGCCAATCAAATACATTTATAATCTGATTTTTTCAAAGTCAAAGTCAAAAAAGTAATTTATTTCGCTATGAGGTGATTGGACACGCCTAACGAAAGTCTACACTAAGTACAAACTACTTAAAGAAAAGAGAAAAATGTATAATAATAAATGCTATTTTCTATACTGATCAATTTAAGGCAAAGGATTGTTTAATTTGATCAGTATAGAGTATTATTTATAGAAACCTATTGATCATTGAATGAATAGCTAATCCTATTAATACTATTTTGTTTGATAACACTCTCTATTGTGTGACCACCACACCACAAGTGACTCCAACGGGCTCCAATTGCGGGCTTATTAACATGGCATCACGCCTGTATATCGCCGATGAGGTAGACCTACACCTACTTTCACCAGTTATGATAAGGTGGTGAGCCCATTACCATGCACACCGGGCACATTTACAGACTCAGAGCTATTCCTAGGAATTTCAAGTTAGGAAAACCGGACGGTGCCTTGCACTTGCAACTCCAACGAGGCAGTCTTTAGAGTTTTTTTCGAGGTTGCCACACACGTAGGGTTATGCATCACGGTTATAACCTTGCATTGCATTCATGGCATGCAAACCACAGCGTGTATGTCCGGTCCGGGGTGCTTCCTACACGGCCGGGTAACTAAAAGATGTCCCACTCGTAAAACAAAAGAAAAGGTAATGAAAATTTCATCATGGAACCTTTATACATACATACTATTTCATAACAGTGCATGCTTCTTTAAAACAGCATGCCTGAATGTTCTACATCAGGGGTTCCCAAACTTATTTTGTCTACTGCCCCCTTTGAGAATAAATTACTTTTTTGCTCCCCCATTTTTCACCTACTTAAAAACCACTATAACTTGAAATTAAATTAATTAATTATTGTGAGCTATATTAGCGGAGATTAAACATTAATTCTAAACGAGACTTTTACAATAACTCGCAAGAGTTAACTTGAAATCTGAGCGCAGTAGGTTGCCCCCATTTTTTTTTCTGGGTCTCTTATTAAAGGGGGGCGCCTTTAGGCCTGCAGCGCCCACAAGGGGGTGTTATCGCCCACTTTGGGAAAGGCTGTTCTACATCCATGAGTAACAGTGGTAACAGGCACAATACAGGCACGGCAAGGGTTTCCCCTTACAACTACTACAGCCAAGCATGTACAGTCTGCCGCCACGCTGGTCTAGTTGGATATTGTGGATTGCTTAACTTAGTAGCCAACCCGAATGTCAGATGTTTTAAGCCTAAAAATTCAAAGCCTTCGGGCAGCCTCTGAAGGCCTCTGACATGGCTTAAGGACTTATCACGATATTGACAGCTTGACGGCTTTAAGCGGTGAAGAAATTTCTTATAACATTGTTTAAGACTTTCTTTTGCCTTAACATTCCATCTGGGTTGACAACATGCTGCCCCAATTTTTTTATTGCATTGAGAAACTTCAATTAAATACAATCTCTTCTGGCAAAACAAGATAATTTATGTATCAGGATTCCCTAAGAAAGGTGCCGTTATTTTATACGAGTCTCGGTCAGCTACTTAGCATTTATTCTACATAATGTTCATGGACCTATTACACTTGCGAGCGTTAAAAGTAACATTGTTTGTAAGTTTTTAAAAGTTTAAGGTGTTTAAATAAAGTTTTAAAGTAATATGCTTCACTTTAAATACTTGTAGATATATATTTTTGTATGTACAGTAAAATTCTACAAAAATGATACCCCTTAATTACATCTGTTTTATTTATATTGCAATTCATACATGTATATTTCATATACTACCTACATATTTTTATCTAGGTAGACTAGGTAGGTACCTATCAAAGTAATTTTATGCTGTGTTATTTCATCTAAGTACTATAACATTATGAGCTAATCATGTATATTAAGAAATTCAAGACTAGTTTACTCTTCATTAGATAATTTTATGTTTTATTAGGACATCATGCATTTAATGTTTCGCTTCTGTTACCTAAAATAAAGTTATAGTAAAATTCTTAACTTTTTTCCTTCAGGTCTGTTGACACAATCATTTATTCAATTTCATATTTTCATGACATTTTTTATTTTCATACACTTATATAAGTGTGTGTCTGTGTGTGTGTAACGAAACCTGGTGTTCAGGGGAATATTATGTGGAATCAGTGAGGGCATAAACACATTAATTTAGATAAAATAAACGTTAATTTAATCATTCAATAACAATTCAATATTAATTTAATTTTCAAGTAGTATTCATAAAAATTAATAAACCTACTCAGATAGTGTTTTATATTCTTTATTCAAACTCAATTCAGAATTCTTAAACATTTAACACAGTTAATTAAATTGTTATGGAGAAGGGGG
Organism: Carterocephalus palaemon; assembly: GCA_944567765.1. Taxonomy (NCBI): domain Eukaryota; kingdom Metazoa; phylum Arthropoda; class Insecta; order Lepidoptera; family Hesperiidae; genus Carterocephalus; species Carterocephalus palaemon. Next base: position 2,347,359 of record OX155663.1, read on the forward strand.
TTAATATTGATGAGAGAGAAATGAAAGTACACCTAACGTTGACCGATGGTGTACAGTAGATACCTGATCTACCTGTTCGCGGGGCATTACCCCGAGCTGTCCTTATTGCGCATGCTGTTTGTTTGTCACACTTGTCACGGCTCGGTGAAAAAGTAAAGTAGCAAACGAGAGCTTCAATCACTAACTCATTTCATAGGAGGATAAGGACATAGTAAATGTTCATATTTATTTATTATATTAATATGGCAGAACGTCTGTTGTATTCCTTGTTGTTAGCTCGACGTGTCAGGTCACTTTTCTAAGTTTATTTAGCTCCATAATTTAGTTCATTTAATGATAAGTATAATGACCATTATTGAATAAACTCTACCCACTGACACCTGAGTGAACCTTACTTGCTGACCTAAATATTCATCCGAATAATATGACACAAAAAAACGTAAATGTCGTAATAACTTCGTCGTTACGTCTGGATATTAATTACTTCTGTTTACTTTAGTCAGAACTTTCATCCCTTTTTTTCAACTGATTTTACATTGAAAATACTAACTATTTAGTAATATTTAGTAATCTGTCGTTCGGGCTAAAATTGATATACCATACCTACTTAAAAATAAAATTTATGAAAAGAGTTTTTATTCACGGAAAAGTATTTTTAGTGAGAAAGGGATAACTTGAAAAACTAAACTAAAGTTTTAAATTTATTAGGGAGTTTCTTAAAACTAATTATTATTGCAACAATAATGAATAATGTTCGGAATATTATCAAATGGTCTAACGCTTATAAGTTCCAAGAATCCTGCAATATGAAAATCGTCATACAAACAAATTATTGAGTAGAAAATGACATCATCTTATCGCTTGTTGGGGATTATTCCTACAAATTATTATTATTAGGTTAAAGTGCACGACAATTATTAGTCACTAGGGCTGGTAAGTACCTACTGCGGGCTTGCATGCATTTTGGTAGGTACCTATGATCAATCCGTATAAAGATTCAATTTTTTTAAGCTATTGCATAGCTTCTATCGCGGTCCTAGCGTGGGGACGGTCTACAGAAATTTCGTAACGAAAATATGAAATAACGAAAATACGAAGTAACGGTAACGAAAATATGAAGTAACGAAAATACGAAGTAACGAAAATAAAAAAGTAACGAGTAGTGTTTATGCAATTTGGTAGGTACCTATGATCAATCCGTATAAAGATTCAATTTTTTTTAACTATGGCAGGTAGGTTCATGATTTTGCCCAATAAAGTAGGTGCTGATCATGTCATCCTCCTTCCTTCTATCCTTTAATGCTGATAATTTAACGGTATTTTTTTTTATTGCCTGCGATATTCAGTTTGAACTTTCATATTTTCATTTTACTTTAGTAATTATTTAAATTAAAGATTTATACGTTTCGTGAAAGCATTTATGTAATTTGATTATTAATCACTTCGATTAAATCGTTCACATAATTACAATCGGACTTTACAGATTTCGTTTGATTGTAAATTATTTCGCTAACATGTCCTCATTTCGTCCTGCTTACTCTTCGAATGAAGACAGTCAAACTCTGCTAGCTTTTTAATATGTATTTTTTTGTCTTACTTATACGTTTTTCGGGTCATTATAAAACACTTAATTTGATGAACTATTAGTACCGCAATTTAGTAATTTAGTAATTTCTTTCATAGGTTTTTCTTGCTGTCATTTTCTTGCAGTAGTTCTTGCAGTCAGAAACCACCTTACGAAAGTGGACCAGCATAATACCAATTCTGGCTTTGAATGCGTAGAAGTCGAAATTTAAGGTATCGTATTACGCGGGGCGAGCAGGTTGTCAATCGTATGATTGGTTCGCCAGCCGTATTATGTTCCCCGCACTGACGTCCCATGCGAATTATGTTCCGATCCGAGCTAAACTTTCGTGCCGACAGCTGTAGGGACTATTTTGGCCTCACAAGGTGTGGGACACCTTGTGGCCCTGCAGTGAGTTGCAGTCACATATATAATTCTAAATTTATTTCAATGATCATAAAATCTCCCTAACTTCGGCGGGAACTACGTAAAATCCGTGTAATTGACTATCAGACGGACGAATTGTCGCTTATAACTATTTAATTGGAGGCGAGACTGTCAGGCGCCTATTCGTTTGTGATAAATAAGTGGGGACGTACAAAGTAGACGTCATAATGTTTTATTAATTATTACTTCTTACGTGACATTTGCGTAGCGCCCATAGCCCGATCGAAAGAGTTAAGCAACGACGAGCGCGGTCGGATTGTGTGGGTGACCGCTAGTAGCAAAATTTCATGGAATGGACGCTACCGTGCTTCGGAACGTTAAGCCGTCCTTGTGTTCTGTAATGGTGACTTTAACAACATTAAAGCTAGTTTATTGGGTATTTATTATAAACGGTTTATATCTACAGCTTTTACCGTAGTTATAACTCCTTATCTGTGACAAGGACTCATTCTTGTTAATTCGTAGTAAACATCAATGCTGAGTTGTATTTGTATCTCTCGGCTCTAGATGAGTCCTAGCGTGAGCGGTAAGCGATGAAATAATAAACGTTGTAAGTGGGTTAGGAGATGGCACGTCGATAGGCTGTCTTGCTTTCACAAAGCTGAGTGAACTTTTTCATACAGATAATGCAACTACTTTTGTGAATTATTTCAAAAATATACACATACTTCTTATTTTGCAGATCGCGATATGTATATTAGTAATCTAAATTCAAAGTAAAGAAATAGTTCGCTACAAGTTTTTATATCATAATAAATAATGTATCAAAACGATGGCAAAGTTTAAATTCAAAACTTATTTTCTTTCTTAATGCACTAACATTCAAATAAAAACTTGTTTAAAAATTTATGTGAATCAAAAAAGGTGAATCTCTACAGAAGTTACAGATGTTAGCTCGAACGAACATTATTTATACGCGGTGGAATGTAAAGACTTTATTGTTTATTCTTTACATAGTTAATTTTTTTTTAAATTTATTTATGTATTTATATTTTTGTTTATCTTTAAAGCGTACATTCCAATTACGTTTGAAAAAAATGTAATACAGAATAGAAAAATACTTAACGCCTATCGCTTGTAATGCACAAAGTCCCTAACGTTTGACCCGAGAGCTGATAAAACTTAAGTATACGTTCAAGATTATCATTCATTAATATTCTATACTAGTGGACGCCCGCAGCTTCGCTCGCGTTACACATTCACTAACTTCAAAAACGGCAAAGCTTCATACTAACTTTGCGCCCCCGTTTTACCCCCTTAGGGGATGAATTTTCAAATTTTTCTCGCCGTAAAAACCATCCGTGAACTTCAACGAACATTTAAAAAAAAGAATTGGCCAAATTGGTCCAGGCGTTGTTGAGTTATGCGCTTACCAACACATTTTGCGATTCATTTTTATATATTAGATTTATTTGCGTCAGGTTACTAAAAAAATAAAAATTTAACACGACTTTATTTTACATATATAGATTATAACAATAGTTTCGTTTACGCCTAGTAATATTATATAGCCTATGTCACTCAGTGAAGATGCAGCTTTCCAATGGTGAAAGAATTTTTGAAATCGGTCCAGTAGTTTTGGCAGCGCACGCCAGAATAGCTCGCAGATGGTAGATATTTTCCTCCTTACCTACTTGACACTTACCGTCATATTTTGGACAATTCACACAATATCTTATAAATTTTAACCTGTGTGTTATTCTGATGTATAAGCTATATTATTGTAAAGTTTCATTAAAATCCATTCAGTAATTTTTACGTGAAAAAGTAACACACATCCATCCATCCATCCATACATACATACATACTTACAAACTTTCCCCTTTATTATATTAGTAGGATAGGATTAGTAAGGATTATACCTTATCAACAGCCTAAAATTTAAGTTTTATGCTTCTAGTTCAGAAAATGACAATACTTTCATACAACCTTTCAACTCCCTTTTCAACCCATTACAAAACTTTTTTCCAATTAAAAAGTGTCTATGTCCTTTGTCAGGCTCTAGACTGTGTACCAAATTTCATTTAAAACGGTTCAGTAGTTTTGCCGTGAAAGCGAAACAGACAGACAGACAGACACTTCAAAACCAAACGTCCAATTTTAATCATTCAAAGACCAAATATTATCTACATAAACTGTACTTAAAAATACTTGTCCGGCAAAAATTCAAGATAAAAAAATGGTTGTTGTGCCTCACTCGACATAGATAGGTATAGTGTGTCGCGGACTTTTGTATAGATATTTATAAGATCTACAATTAATTAGAACATTTTATGGTTCTATCTTTTATAGTTTAGGCAGCGTACGCAAAATAAGTAACTTTTCTGGTTGATTTGTTACACCTTGTGTCCGAAAAACCCAAATATCTTAGGGAACCCAATTTTTTTCCAAAATAAAATTTAGCCTATGTCACCCGGGGATAGTGTAGCTTTCCAACAGTGAAAGAATTTTTCAAATCGGTTCAGTAGTTTTGAAGCCTATTCGATGCAAACAAACAAACAAACAATCAAATCTTTCCTCTTTATAATATTAGTATAGATAAATATACAATAAAGCAATCATAAGTGCATTTTGAATTAATGATTGATTTTCCCTTCCGATATACGCATTTTGTACCCTGTTGGTCACGATTCTCAGACAGGGATTATCCACCACTCTGGCCAAGACAAAGTGCAGATTAGCTTGGCAGACTTCACATGCATACGAGCATGCAGGTTTCCTTAGATGATTCCTTTATGCCGTTCCAATCTAAATGGAATTAATTAATTAAGCTCTAGCTGCCAACCTGGCAACTCCGATAAAGAACAGACCTCGTATATTCTTATTCAGTGTATACTTTTACTGTATTATTTTTTATTATCTTCTGTTCTCCTTATTCATAAAAAATTAGTATGAATTTGGTATTTCTTTACTATTTTCTATAGTTGCCTGAGTTTTTGATTTTTTTTGTTTTGAAAAAAAGCTTCTGTATTGCCGCACAACGCCCAAACACGTACCTAGGTGTGAATAGTGTTAGTAGAATTGTTCGCAGCTCTTCAGGGACTTTTCAGAGACACAAGCCTGCTATGGGCACTATGCCAGTCCGTTCTAAAGATGCTAGATTCCTCCACAACCGCGCAGGAAGACCAGAAGGCTTTAGTGGATGGAAATTCCTCATAACGTTTATTTTTTATATACCAAACAATGACGGACAAACAGGCATATGGACCTGACGGTAAGTGGTCACCGTCGCCTGGGACACGTGCGTGCGACACCAGGGGTATCACATGTGCGTTTCCATTTACACACGTAGCTAAAGGAAATACGTAGGTACGACTAGAAGCCCTTTCCACAGCTTACACTATTCAACCAGGTAAAATTATCTTTAAGTTACTATTCATCAAAATTTTCCGAGTTGATTTGGTTCACTCTGGTGCAGTAGGTATATTTTTCGACATTCCACAATCTAATTTGAAATTTGACAATCTTACGCGCGCTATCTTCGCGGGCGACTAATATTGAGACAATTGTTTGTGGCTATTAATAGAACTGCAATTATTGCGAGGGTTAAAGGGCAATTCGAGGATCGGTCGGCCGCTGGAGCAAGCGTCACGTGACTTTCGGGTAGCGGCCATCATTGAAAATCTGGCGGGAAAATGAATGCACAGACTCGGTAGATGAATGAATGCCATTAAATAACATTGTACGTAAATTAATGTACCTATGTTGAATGAATGAATGAAAGAACGTTTATTTGTAAAAGAGTAGTTCCAACATAGTACTTCATACTTACTTTTTAAAAAAAAATGACCTTTAAACTACAATTAAAATTCTGCACTATTGGATAATTTTTATTAATAACTTGTTGAACCACAATAAATAGGAAGTTGGTTAAAATTGCGCTAACGGCGAGATTGAAGGCTCTGTCGGCTCTAGACTTGTATAAAAAATAATTAGTAAAAAAATAAATTAAATACCTACTGTGTAGGTAAGTTAGCAGTGTACCTAAGGTAAATCTTCTAATGTCTTCTCTTAAGTAAAAGTTTTGGTTTGTAATTATGTGTAAAGTGAATCTGTGTTTGAGATTAACTGTATCTTTGTGTTGTTACAGTTTTAAATAAATCAGAACTACCGTCAGGCAAAGAGTGTTTACCGGGTACAAGGTGGAAGAGCCAGTGCAATGAGTGCACGTGTATGGAGGACGGCTTCCCCGCTTGCACGGAACAGCACTGTGAAGGATTTGGGCACGGTAAGAAAAACATCAATACATATTATTAAAAACGTTTCCCCGCCGGCTCAGTCTGTACGCAATTAAGTAGGTAACTCTTTTGTTTTTTTAATGGATATAAGATGCAAACGAACGAGCTTGCAGCACCACCCGTCCGCTGCCCATGACAACTGTGACTGACTTTGAACAAGACTCTTAATTATTAGTAAGAGACTTGTTCCAAGTCAGTCACAGTTGTATTGCTACCCTTGAGGACTAAGATGGTCGCCTCTAATGAAGTGTAGGTAACCGGAAACCGCACTTAAAAAAAAACTACTGTACGGATTTTCGTGCGGTTTTCACCAATAGACAGATTGATTCATGAGAAAGGTTAAGGTTTATAATTTATCAAAGGTTTTCAGTAAATTGGTTGATAAATGACGACGAATTGTTGAAAATGTCGAAAAAAGTCAAGTCGTCTGGGAGCTATGTACAAGTGTATGATGGATGGATGTATTGATAGGTACTGCCAAGAATGGATAGAACACAAGCTACATAATAACCGAGTGCCATAAACATATTATAAGGCGGGGAAAGTCGCGGGCAACAGCTAGTTCTGAAGTGACTAGAATCTTTAGAAAGTCTAGAACTTGGCTTTGACTCACGTCCGTGAGTCTCAGTGAGAGTGAAATAATAAAATGAAGTGAAATAATATTAATTTTATATTATAATAATACACATCTACTACTAGGTACCGTCCGTAGCAAAGTTCCTGTCAAGACAGGACCCAAGGGTCTACTCGAAGAAATTTCATAAGAAATAAGTAGTACCCTTGTACTACTTATTTCTTCTTTTATTACTCTGTTTATATATTTTATGCTGAAAAGTGTGTACATAAATTATTAAATAAAAAAATAATGTAAATAAACATTTGTTCCGGCTTGAAATGTGTGGTTTATGGTTACACTTTTCTAAATGTGACCAGCCAGTCCTCAAGGGCCCGACCTGTGACCGACTTGGCTTTCTTATTCAGTGGGGTTGTCTTAGTCAGCAGGGTTTGTCACAGTTGTCATAGGCGGCAGCAGAAAGCTAAAGCTACTTGCTCGTTTGAGAGTTACAAAAAACCATGTCATCTGAATACCACTGGGATTTGAACCAGGGTCCTCTCGAGTGGAATCGCATGCCTACCCTTCGGCTCACTGTTTTCTTTACATTCCAGAGGACATGCTTCGCTGCTTACCAGAGTCGGTCTGGCAAGATGAGTGCAACACATGCAGCTGTACCCCTAAAGGAATACCACTGTGCACTAAGATTGGCTGCAATATACACATTGGTTAGTGGGTATTTATAAATCATCAATATAAAATACAAACAGACGAACATAGTACCACCTCCTTCTTTTCGATGTCAGTTAAAAACAAAGTTTGTCTGTCTGTCTGTACGCGATCAACTCAAAAACTACTGCACGGATTTTCATGCGGTTTTTACGAATATACAGAATGATTCATGAGGAAGGTCTTGGTGTATAATTTGTAGAGGTTTTGAGTCAATTGGTATGACTAATTGTTGAAAATGTCGAAAAAAGTCAAGCCTCCTGGGAAGTAGGTATGTAGAATAATGGATAGAAAGACCACGAGCTACATAATAACCGAGTGCCATAAGCTATTTTTAACGCGGGAGAAGTCGCGAGCAACAGCTAACAAAACATAAATGTTACACACTTACACAAGGCTAAGGTGTTGCGATTGTTGAGATTTCAAATCCAAGCGGCACGCACCAAATTTTTCTAATTTTTATGCGATTTAAGGGATTAATTGATAATTATTGCTGCAACGTACTGCCACTAACGTTTCCGCCAATCCGTACTGGAGCAGCGTGGTGGAGTACGCTAAGCAGCTGTGAGGAAACACGTCACTGACAGAGCACGTTTGCAGTGCAGCTAATGGTTAGCCGCCAAGTTAGGCAATATCTCATTAGAAACCTCCTAACTGTGAAGATGAAGAAGATTAAGCTAAAATAAAAATCTTTTGCAGTTACAGATTTTAATCCCTTGGGTCAAGATGATACTAAAGAAGAGGATATCTCTGCGCCGGTAAGTCTACAGCTTACATTGCCTTGTTTGCATTATCAATGTCCGTCATCAGTAAAGTTACACTATTTGGTGTTCAGCCATTAATTTTGAAATAAATATAACATTTTAATAACCAGAGGAGCGGATAAAGGTATTTTCACAGTAACATCATATTTATAGCAGTATACATTTTATAAAAAGCCCTAAAGCGTTGACAGATCGCATTCATTTTCATCAAAATTTCAATTATCCAGGAATAGATTAAATAAAATATCTAAATTTAATTTTTTTTTAATTCCATTCCATTTAATATCATCGCAGTCGATGGTGACCATAAATCACAAATATTTTGCTACAACATAAGAGATTTTTGCACCAACTATCTGGTATAATTAATATAATGTACTTAAAATAATTTTCATGAAACATTCCATATTCTATATAACGTAGTTTTGGTGGATGGTCTATACAAAGCACAATCATTTTGTCAATAAGCTGCAATTTGGGTACATGGAAAATTGATACATAGCAGGGTAAGTATTTGTTCAACTTTTAATCGTAGATATAAATAGAAATAGTATACTATTAATAAAGTACAAGTATAGTATACTATTAGTATAGTAGTAGTAGTAAATATAGTAGATACATACATACTATTTTAATTATATAAATTGGTTTTTATAGCTACTGCTTCCACTTAAAAAAAATCAAATAAATAATTGTTATTTAATTTTTCGAATGAAGTATTTTGTTTTGTTTATCTACTGTTTTATACTAGTGTAGATGCGTACTTAAAACAATGACAACAAAGAAAACTGTATTATAAATACAATTACACTAAATTTTAAGCAGGCTTTTAATATAGCTATTAATTTACTTATTCTTATAAATTTTACAAATTTTCCAGGACATCGAAAACGATGTAAATCACCCAGCTATTGAAGATTTCGATGATTTTAATGAACACGCACTAACAAAGCGGTCCGTGTGTGAAGCGAATGAACGCTTTGAGATAGACTGCAACTCGTGCAAATGTGATCCAACTGGACAGAGATATTCGTGCACCCAAAGCGAATGTTTGGAAATGGATATGGACAAAGAAGTGGAGGTGTTTAAGGAGAGTGAGGTATATAGACTTAATTTTTCATTATTATGATTTTTTTGAATCATTAATTTATTTCCTCTATTCATTATATTGTTTCTGTTGATAGAACCAACTGTACTAACAGATTATATTTTGGTATTATCTGATTCGATGCAAAACGATTTCTCAGCTATTTTTATTGTAAGTAGAGTAGGTAAGAGTAGGTTTATTTCCGTATATATTAGTTCATTTACTAATTCATGTATTTTAAAATTCAGTGTTTAAAACTCAGAAGGGGAAGAAAGTTCAGTTCAGATTTATGTATTCCAGTCTCAATAGGCACTAGTCATCGAAAATGATGATGAAAATACTTGTCTACGTAAACTATCTGCTTAAAATTTCCATTATTAATGTTTATGGAAACCTCCATATCTACCTCTCTATAATTCCATATTCTGTCATGAAAGTCGAAATTCTTCCTTTCAATTTTAAATTTCAATTTCTTTATTTGCCATATTTACACATTTTTGTACAGACATTTGGTTGAAAAAATAGAGATTACCTGGGAAGTTTTCCGGGAGTTTTGATAATTGGCAATTTTATAGATTTTGACGTGCTCTTACCGAATTTCAACTTCGGCCATCTCGTAACTTTTCCGCTCGCGCCGCCATATTGGAAAATGGCGCCTAAAAGCAGTTTTTTTATAACAACTCCTTTCCGACGCATTTTACAGGAAAAACATATCTATATAAAACAATTGTAGAGAAAATTTCCTACACTTTGTCATAACCTTTTTTTTTCCTAAAATCAATAGTTTCGGCGTACGGGCGCTGTAAAGTGTAGTTAAACAAGCGTTTCGGCAGAAATACTCATTTCCACGCCACCATGAGGTGTTAAGACTAACCTGTTTCTGCCAGAATATCTAACATTTTCTTATGAATTAACATCTTCTTCCATGATCTCCAATATTCTTGCAAACATATTCAAATCTCTTCACAAAGTCGCATAATCTCCCTTACTTCTATTTTTAATTCCAGGGGGCCGACCACGTAGAACGGCACTCGGTGTGCAAGCCTCGAGCCACGTTCCACGTGGGCTGCAACACGTGTCAGTGCAACCTCGCCGGGACGGACTTCGTCTGCGCCACCAAGCCATGCCCTCTGCTTAATCAAGTCGAATTGTTTCATGAGATCAGAGTGAGTAGCTATTGCGATCTTAGTGAAGTGATCATTGCTTGCCTTGCTTGCGATGTATGGGACAGTACCTGAGTGTCAAAGGGCACATAAATTCTTGGTTATTCTTGTTAAGCCTCCGTCTCAGCAGCGAGAGATTTCATATGAGTAAATGTTAGCAATTGAGTACCCAAACGGCAACAAAAGTTAGCCTGCAAGCCTAATTGTGCTATAATTAAGTCTTAGATGCCCATCTAAATAACTAACTATTTATTTCAACTTTTATGAATTAATGGTTTATTTATTTAAAAAATTAAAGCAGCATAGAGATACACTACACATTTTAAGCTTGCATCCTTCACTAATGATGACCTTTTTTATTATTAATTAAAGTGACATAGCTCTTAGAGCCTATCGGCTCGTGTTGAACGTATCTTATAGACCCAGTTAAGCTACGTCAGGTGCGGTCAATATGTGGATAGGTAACCACTGACCACTAGTGGTAAAATTTCATGGGCGTTTACGTGCTTCGGATGGTATGTTAAGCCGTCGGTCCCGGTAGTCCTCAATCGTAAAGCCACTTTAAGCCTTTTCTTATACCTTCGATGGCTTGAGAACATTCGAAACTCGGTTGTTCATTAAACCTTTCACCAATCCGCGCTAGACTTGCTTCAGCTGTAGCTGTGGGAGTCCCGTGCCCAGTAGTGGGACTTCTAGTGGGTTTTAGCTAGCTAGCAAGTGACATCAGCTGGTGACACATATTAAATTTGCCATTGTCACTTTAATACAAAGAAAAAGTAATACAGTAAAAAGAATCAATTATTTCAATAATTCATGATAAAAATAATTATGATAATTATGAACTGTCAAGGATGTCAACTGTAATTGCTAATCAATTATTATTGTATTTCAGGAAATGAAGCCTATCGTGCCGTAACTAGAGCCAATCGATGCCATAAAAAGATGATTTCTGGTATGGAAAATGATATGTAATAGAAATGATTGTTGCAACAACACTGATGAATAAAGTAACGAAAAAAAGCTTTCTGTATTGAATAAAAGTATTGCGTACGTTGTAAAGGATTTTATTTTCAGCCCATCCCTAATAACTTTCATATATTGTTATGTTTTTGTATTAATTATCTAATGCTATATAGGTATTGGGTGGTTTAGCAAATGCAACTTGGATAGATCTTAAGCAACTGTCATCTTATAATCCTAGGTCACAAACTCGATGTGAAATCGATTTTGTTTTTGATAAAGGATTGTCAGTTCCAATTTGAACCAGATTTAAATGGTGCGCTTGCGTATTGATGAAAGATTAAAGTGCTTTAAGAACCATAGAATTATGTCTCTGGGCTGCATCATGTAGTTTTCTGTCTTTAGACGACTTCTAACTTCAGTTAAAGCATTTGCATGCAGTTCATTGCAAAATGCAATTAATACATACCTATATTTTGCAACTGTCATTAATTGTATTTGTAATTTTACTAAGTTTTCGTTTGTCGTTTATACTTAGCGTGATTCAAGTTTTTCGTCACGTCATTCATTGTGTATAGTATACCTAGCGGGATTTCCCAATACCCCGTTATAGAATAGCTGTGTCCTTTTGTATGAGAGTTTTTATCAGCTTCTTTTGTCCCTCTTTTACTAACATTAGGTAACGACGTTTGTCAGTCTGAATTTTAAAAATCAAACGCATTCAAAATTTAGATTTTAAAGTGATCTTCTAATATTTTAATCACACATAACGTTATTTTATGTCGATTGTACTAATTCGAAATTATGCAATGTGAAAGTAAAAGGAATTAGAAACGGACAAGGACTTTTAGGTTAATTGCCCTCAGAATCAGGTTTTCACTTCTCTCATTTCCTTTACTTTATAGGCATTAAAAACCCCGAACATTACTAAGGCGGTAGTCTGTGCTGCCAACCGTATGTTTATCAAGGATTGCAACACTTGTTGGTGCAATGAAGACGGTACAGGGTATTATTGTACCAGGAAAGTTTGTGTCCCAGACTTCCCGGAAGACGCCTCCACTGAACAACCAGAGGTAAAATCCGCACCAGAAGTCTTTAGGGGCGCAAATCACTGAATTATATAGTCTATGCTTTCTGTATTTATTGTATACAAAGTGGTTTTGGAAATTTGGTTATGGGTCTGCAATGGGTATTGGTCGCAAAGTATGTAACTATTTTATTTTAAATAGAATTTTACAAATTAAATTCACTTTCTACCTATTTTTATTTAATTCAAATTTTCTGATTCAGTTGTTCGTGTTTTTTTTATTTGACATTTAAGCAGGTAGTTTCATTCTTTTTCTTTTTGTATAATGGTATTAATTTTGTATTGCTAATGAGGTTGGTCTCTTCGTGTATTATAGCTTGATATTTTCCCAGCTGGTACGTTTTTCTGATATCTAGTTGTTTCGTTTTATCTGTACCTACACATTTGTAAATATAATATTTTTTCATGTAGCTTGAAAATCTTCGAAGTGTGCTTTTGCTGTTATAGTGAACTATTTATTTAAGTGCCTATATTTAGTGTGGGAATTATAATACATAATATGCTCCGTATATGGGTTGAATAGATACGAGTAATTCCTTTTAAATTTCGTCTTTTACAACAATATTTGAGTAAGTAAACGTAAGTATTTAACGTGTATTTTTATTAACGCTTTTGTCTTTGTACATTGATTGTTTTTTACTGGAGATGATTAGATTATTGATATTATTTATTTATTACTGAACGATTCGTGAGTGTTTATTTTATATTCATAGCTGATGTTACTGGCTTACTCACGTATGATTTAAGTACTTAAGTTACCACGAGCGCGTTCACTCTTGAAGATGATCATCGTAATAGATCGAAACTAGTCGGCCTATTTCCGACATAAATATGAGTTATTTGTTTAGGTATTTTATTTGCATTTATTTATTTGTATTTCTATCGTGTTGGCGTTACTTAATTTTACAAAGGGGTTATATTATAGCAGGAGTTACGTGTGATCAAACGCCAATGTCGTCCCGACGAGGTGTTCGAGTTGGACTGCAACATGTGCCGTTGCAACCCCGATGGCCAGTCGTTCTCGTGCACGCGGCGGGCCTGCGTGCCCGAAGAGGATGGGAAGGTAGTCCAACATCGAGTTTATGATGGTGGAATCTGGCTTTATTTTAAATCTGAAAGCGGGTTACCGCTGGATTCAAAGTGTATAATCGGTAGTGATGTGGATGGCGGATTAAGCGGACACGAAAATTCTGGGGGTGGTGATGGATAGGTTGAGGTGGGCTTAATTTTTACTAACTATCGTTCGGCGGTGGAATATCGTTTTGTTTCTATATCTGTGGTGATGGGCTTAGTTGTTAGTTTGGACGCTGGAATATGGTTTTGTTTCTATATCTGTGGTGGTGGTGGAGTTAGCTGATATTGTGTCCTTGTTTGGAGGTTCGAATATGGTTTTGTTACTATCCGTGGTGATGGCCTTCAAATCTTTCGTTCGGCGCTGGAATATGATTTTGTTTCTATCTGTGGTGGTGTGCTTCATTGTTATTAAGTCTATCGTTTGGCGGTGGAATATGATTTTGTTTCTATCTGTGGTGTGGGTTTAGTTGTTATTTTGTCTTAGTTTGGGCGCTGGAATATGGTTTTATTTCTATCTGTGGTGGTGGGTTTCATTGTTACTGAGTGCTTGGTTGGGTGCTCGTCTATCTTTGGTTGGTGGTGGGATACAGTTTTGTTTCTTTTACTCAATTTTGGTGGTGGGTCTTGTTGTTACTAGGTATGTATATCGTTGACTTTTTCTCTCTTCATCCCTCTCTGATTTTTGTTTTGCATTGATTTTGGGAACTGTTTATTTTTAATTCGTTCACTCAGGCTTGTGTATTATTTAAGTTAAATAGGAACTACCTAAACTAATGAATAAATAACTAATTAGCAGTAACAACTAAGTACAAGGATAGTACGCAAAAATATATCAATTTCCTAACTTTTTGAAATGTTAAAAATATAAATTTCTGTTTCAGAATGCTTCGCTGTTCAGGAGCATACGCTCGACGCCTCAGGTACTTTTAAAGTTTAATAATTAACTTTAATAATATAGTTACTTACTTACTTAGTAACTCTGTTTAGTTAGATTCTTGCTTGCCTTCAATTTAATTCAATTTGCTCTCATGCTTGTTAGATCCTTAGTAAGTTCATTCCTATTCACACACGCATTCCGCTGAGTCAATTGTCCATTGTTGTCGAGCCATTTGTCTTCTGTTTTATGTTACTCTGTAATTATGTTCTATATAAAATTAACACTTTGTTAATTAATTAACACTTGCCCTGCTTCATATTTTCTCTTCGTGTAACACAGGCAAGCTCGAAGTCAGATACCAGCGCCACATCGCGTTTCGCACAAGTCAAGGTAGGATTGCTGACTTCCATAAATGTGAATGTCCATCGAGTTACTACACCGATAAGATGCATATAGCCCACATGGAAATGAGAGTTTACCAAAGTATCTATTTTAACCAATGTATTGTGTCGTATAATTAAATTGTATTGCCGACATGCTTTCCAAGTGCGGATTGGCGATATTCATGATAAGCATTCGCTAAAACCTTGGTGATACCTCATACAGACAGTTTTCCTTTCCATTTTTATTTTATTTTGTGATGGGTTACCTCGTATCGACAGAGACTTCAAGTACTCCTACTTTTCATCCTGGAAATATGTTCCATTGGAATACTTTGCACGTTTAATTGCAAGCTGTCTGGTACATATGGCGCTAACACTAATTCTTAGCTTGATTAAACTGTAACACATTTAAGGATTATGACGCAACTTAGCACTGGAGCAGACGATTCAGACCGTTTGTTTAATATTTCCGCGGGCGAAGCTGCGGGCAAAAGCTAGTCTATTATAATCTAATAAAACGTGCTTATTGTATTGCATGCACCACCTTTGCAATCGATAATTATTAACGTGAGATCCACATTAACATTTATCATAAATAACAAAAATCAGCTTCGTGGTTCCTTTTTGTTCCATGACAATTATGCTGAGTGCGGACCCATTTTGTTCATGTACTACAACAGTATAAAAAATATGTTTTTTTTTTTAAATATTCTAAGTGGTATAAAATATTGTGTTGTAATATTAAGAGCAAAATAAACTTTCTTTCTTTCTTCTTTTTATTCAAAATGACCGAGATATAATGCCCTTGTTGTACCCAGTAGGAGACGCCCAAGACCTGCCAGCCGGGCCAGGAGTTCCGCATGGACTGCAACAAGTGCCTGTGCGATAATGAGGGCCAGGACTTCTCGTGCACGCGTATCGACTGCGCCGCTCTCAACAATAACAATAATGGTGGCTCCAGGCGCAAGCGCGGTTAGTTTCCACTTTTTTAAAGACAAGACGACAAGAGAGACAAGACAAAGTTCGGGTGGTAGGTACTTGAAGCTAGAAGGCGCGGAGTCATTTGCTCCCACGCTCAACAGCGGGGAAGTCACCGACCGGGTTTACCCCTGGAGCAATTGCCGGGATAGAGGGGATCTTCCCTAACTCCGAATTCCCTCAGCGCAGGAGCGCCGACAACGCCTCGCGAGAGGAGGAAGGGTGAACATTATGAGCTAGTAAAAAGAGATATGTTAATTGACCGAGCTAGTTAAGAAACGACGGGTGCGTTTGATTTGGATTGGTGACCGCTAGTGGCAAAATTTCATATGCGCTTCCGTGCTTCTAATTGCACGTTAAACCCGGTCCCGGTTGTTTTCAATTGTAAAAAACAATCGTTAAGCCTTTTCGACAACCTTCGGGTAGCTGATCATTCGACACTGTGTTGGCCACTAACCCCTCCACCAACAAGCACTGGGGCAGCGCGGTGGAGTATTCTCTAGACCTCCCACAGCTCTGGCTTTGGATCTTGGTCTTTGGCACCTCCAGGGACATTATTTATTTATCTTTATTGAATTCTTATTTATTTATCATTATTATTTATTTATCTTCTTTATTCGAAAGGTACAGTGTACAAATGGCGAGCTTAATGGATAAAGCATTCTCTACCAGCCAACCATTATCACTCGTTTGTAGTGCTTCACCGTTTTTTTACTGAAAAAGTGGATCGATTATCGACAGTGGCAAAACTTCTTTAGCATGATTCGACGCCCATCCTTCAGAGGTCTTCAGCCTCCTGACATTAACACAGCGTTGAATTCGCAGGATGGAATTTGATAAAGCGTTTGATATCGTTTTGGGCTGCGCGCGCTGTAATGATAAAAAAATTAATTGTAACAACGTTTCTCTAGTCAACCCTAGCTGTGTAATAATGTAGGCCCTAAGAGAGAAAGTGTTCAAGATTTTACTCTGGCAGATCTGAGGCGTAACGGAAATCATGTTAAAATTCCAGAGGTGACGTCGCAAGTAACGATGGAGTGTACGCCGGGCACCGTGTTCGAGCAGGGCTGCAAGGTGTGCCGCTGCGCGCAGGACGGCCGGCACGCCGTGTGCCCCGCGCGCTGCCAGCACGAGGAGCATGCGGAGAACGAAGTCAGCAACACAGGTAGCGCTCTGTTCCCTGTTGCTAGTGATGTTAGAGTGCACGCCGACAGCGTTCAAGCAGGGATGCAAGGAACAGGACCGCCAGCACTTCAAGAAGAGTGTGAAACATTCCCTTCAAGGCAGGCAACGGTGACCACTTACCTTAGGTCGAAAATTTTATAACTGACTATGGAAAACCGAAGGAACCGGGTATCATAATCGTGGAACCAGTTCTATTAAACTATTTGAGAACCGTACTAAAGTACATGCAAACTAGTCCTCTAGACTGAACCCTTTTCGGTTAAAAATAGTCTAAAACCGCGAGGTATGCTTCAATGCAATGCTTTAAGGAGTTTTCATGAACTGAGGTATCAGTTCAAAACTTTAAATCATACTTCTTCCAGATTCCGACCCCGGGTTTCGCTGCAACCCCGGAGAACAGTTCAAGAGATCCTGCAACGACTGCACCTGCTCCGCCGACGGCAGGAGTTACTTCTGCACGTTGCGTCTCTGCGAGGAGGAGATCACCCCTACCATCTAACTCTTCAGACCCTCCCCTTAACTCACTTTTTGAAGCTGGCTTGATTCCTTCCGGTTCCCATATGTTACTATAATCAACGCATTTGTTACTGTAATCCAGTAATTAATTTCCAGTAAGTAATTTGGTATGCCCTTTGTCTTCAAATTCTTCTCTTACAGTTTTAAGTTTATCGAACTCTAAAACTATATCGCTAGGTATTGTTGCTGTACGTAGAATTATTATTTAATGCAGTTTTAGCGAAACACGTTTAGTTGCTTGAAATGCTGCAATGTTACTTAGGTAATGTTCATAAATGTTAAAATTTATGGGAGTAATTATAGTTAAATAGAATTGAGTGAACGAGAAATAGAATAAGTTATCCTAAGTTTAAAGTTTAGCAAAGCTATCTTCGATATTGAATTTAGTTAGAACCATAGAATAACTACCCATAGAAGGAGTGTACACGCGCAAAATGTCGTTTAATTGTAGCTATTTTTTAGTTGAACGATTCCCGCGCTGCGCTGTCTGTTGGAGTTGTCAGCTTGTGTTTAAAATTTATCGCCGCAGGGAGTCCTTACTGAAATCGAACGGAATGTTAAGTTAATTAAACTAATATCTACACTACCTACAGAACATAATATAACCATAACAAAAATAAACTGTAGTCAAACTTGCTCATCACGATAAATTTATTATCTATATATATAAAAGGAGAAGGTGACTGACTGACTGACTGACTGACTGACTGACTGACTGACTGACATATCAACGCAGGGCCTAAACTGTAAGGGTTAGAAACTTGAAATTTTGCACAGAGGTTCCTTTTATAACGTAGGGGAGCACTAAGAAAGGATTTTTGAAAATTCACTCCCTAGGGGGGTAAAACGGGGGTGCAAAGTTAGTATGAAACTTTGCCGTTTTTGAAGTTAGTGAATGTCTAATTCCACGCGAGCGAAGCTGCGGGCGTCCATATGTAATAAATGGTAAAAGCCCCGCGTGTATGTGCAAACTTTGAATTTTCGTTCATTCAGAGAAAATGTCTTTTTGCTCCCTACATTATTTATGCGCATGCGTGCGTGTCGGCACTGTAGGCACATCGACACTCACGCACACTTTGATTAATTTTTGACATTCGAATGAACAAAAATTTGTATAGGTAGTTATTCTAGGGTTAGAACCTTTAATATTATTTTTATATAGATGCCAATGTTCGTCGTATTATTGTCATCGTACCCAGCCTTAACATCAATACTTGTGTTCTTTTAATAGTATAATATTGTTAACAATCCTAAATTGTTTTTTGGCAACACGTTTGATTTAAAATTACTTCTTATCTTTGTTTCCAGATTTCCATTATCAAATAGTTATTTTTAACATTCATGTTACTGGCATCTAGTAAAGTATTAGTTAGTATGGTTGTATTATGTCCACTTTTAGTATGTTTTCTCTTTAATTAACCTAATCAGTCGGACCATTTCGATATTACTTATTTGGAATATTTTTTTATTTGTTATCTTATTTATACGTCCGACCAATAAAGGTTTCTAAGAGCTCTAGCGTTTGATCGAAAATCTTTTTACGTAAATTTGTATGTTTCCGTTAAAATTTCGTTTGAAATGTAAACTATACAATAATTGGAAGTATCCAGGTCAAGTCGTTCACCTACTATTCGAAATTCGATCGCATGCTGGGGCAAAGTGATTACTTATTAGAAAAAGGACTAACTAGTATTTGTACGTTCTTGTACTAATGTATTAGAAAATACGTAATTAAACCTAATGTATAAATAATCATCAAACGAATAAAGAGGATTGATTTTGAACTTGCTTTTGAATTTCAGGGTTTCCTACTAAATAAAATTAATTTCTATGGGTACCTAGTTTAATTGTTACTTCTGATTTTAGTGGTAAAATACACATTTAGAAAATATATCACCAATATATTGATTAAATACAAGATGGGTCCAATAATACCACCTTGGCGAACACCTTGGATATGTAATTAGAAATCGTAAATAACTACTTAAACTTCTCGTAAAACAATAATTTCAAATGGGCTGGCACAACTGATTAGGTACGCAGCGATTGTAAGAGTTTTTCTTGTTACGTTATCGCAGAAAATGATGAAACTATTTTTTCTCACATTTATTGTTTACAACGTTGTGAATGCAAAATTACTATGTAAGTGCCTTTTTTATTAAATGTTACTGATCTCTTACGGCGAAAACACATCCAAGTGGCGCAGCGCCGCAACGCGTAAATCCAGTTTCTGCTCCCAAACAACTCTATAAGGGCGTCCGACGCCGATTTCAGCATTGGACACCGCAATGCAAAATTCTCGACTCTCGTGCGTTGCGGTGCGTCTCGGCGCCGCGCCGTGCGTGAATATGGCTAGCTGGGGCGCCATTCGTGGATGGAATTTTGATATGTACTGCTGCACGTAATAGATGATTAAGAAGAAGAAAGAATAGATAAAATAGCAGATTAAACTGATGAAATAAGCTGATGCGTAGATGCGTGCTAAGTTAAAGCGGCTGATTTCCGTGTTGCGGCGCCGTACCGCTAAATGTGTTTTCGCCACCGCCTTCATGTCACCGCCTTCGCAGTATTAGGTGTAAGAACAGGTCATTTACCAAGCAAAAATTGCACATACTATTTGACTCCACACAGCTATAATACACGCTAGGCCTGTGCACATAGGTACACCTATTGAATATCTAAACAACTGACCATCAATGAACTGAATACGAATTTTTGTCTTCGAAATAAATATATGTCCCGCCCGGGATTCGAACCCGGGACCCGTATTTTGTCAGGGTTACAAATCACGGAGTTGTATTATTACATAATCGATTACTCATTGAAATTATTAGTTACAAAATAATATACATATTCTAACTTGGTTTGCTTTTTGATTGTATGAGCATACAAACTCATTTTACTGAAATATTTCACGGACATCAAATTAGTGCCTGAAAGGAGTTGTATACCAACCGCTACGATCAGAGGGCCCTGCCATTTCTGCATCTGCTCTGGAGAGGGCTTGTACGAGTGTCGCCGGCGAGTGTGCGAACCTCGTATGCTGGGTCAGTTTACTTTAATTAAATATTGTTGTTTATCCTGTGATATTAATTTAATTGATTGACTTCATACTTCTTTGACTTGAACTAATCATTCTTCGTACGTATTTAAAAGTTCAAATTCTAAGCAAGTTGTATTTGTAAAAGTATGTTCATTTTTCAGAGACTAACGCAGAAATGTACAGAAAAGAATGTCAAGCCAATATAACATATGCTGAGGATAACACGATTTGTACATGTAGTGTAACAGGACATTGGCAATCTGTTAATTGTAGGAAAAGATTTAGATATTTTCAATACGAAACTGGAACGGTTCCGCGTAGTTTACAATCTAATGTCACATGCAAACATAATGCTCTGTACCTAATCGGTTGCAATTTATGTCAATGTAAAAACAATGATATGAGAACATCGTTATGTACAAATAATATCTGTACCAATGGACACAAGGCCGACCAATGTAAGCTAGGTGATGTTTTGAGAACAAAGGACGAGTTCTGTGTATGCAGTAACGTTAATTTCTACGTCGATCACCTCTGCATTAAAATTAGAGATGAAGAAGTACAGATAGTTGATGAAGATGAACTATTAAGGTTCACAGATACAAAATACGGGCGAAAAAGTTTCAATAATTTTCAGAAGAATTGCGAACCGCATGGAGAATATTTTGTCGATTGTAATCATTGTATTTGCAGCAAAGATGGAAAATTGGTTTGTACCAACAGAAAGTGTAGTGCTATTTTCGCTAGAAACAGTGACACTAACAGAAGTTTTGAAACCCTTCCAGAGATAAAAAGCGAAATGGAATATTGTAAACCTGGCCAAAAATATAGATCTAAATGCAATACGTGCGTCTGTACTCAGAAGAACACTCTTCATTGTACTACGATGTTCTGCTTAGAGGATTTATTCAAGTAAATTTTACAAGTTGAGACCGATAATCTAATAATTTCGATGATTTTTGATCAGATTTTGTAAATGATGTCTATTCTTTCTTGTCAGTATATCTATAATAAACCTATTTGAATGTGATTGATTGTTTTTATAATGTGTTTTTAAATGTCTAGTGGTCGTAAGCATGACAGCTGAGCTATGGGTTCCTGGGTTCAATCCCCGGGATCGGGATAAGTATTACTGAGTGTTTATTACTTGAAATTCCCAGTAATAGTTTGGAGTTAGGATTTGTCTCCTGAGTGTACACACTCTCAATATAGGAACAAAGGATAGATAGAGGCGTGATTTATGATTCATTATTGTCTCTACGATGATTCACCTGAAACGCAGCATTTCTTGTTTTTGAATTGTCAGCTTTATGTGCATGTTTTATTTAAATTGAATATTTCAAACATATTAAACACTAAAACGCTGAATATATAAAAAAATACCTTGACTGACCCATGGGTAGGAGAAGTCCACGAGACTTGGCAAACGAGACCAACGACCTGCAGAAGACAGCGGGGAACCGCTGGATTCAGAGGGCGCTTGATCGGGAGGAGTGGCATCGATTAAGGGAGGCCTAAACAGATTGATATATGGATATGGATACTATCGTTATTCTGCCATAATCCCGTCTTCTTTCAGCCAACCAAACCAACACGGTCTATCCCCAAATCACTGAAGGCGATCCCTGCATTCCCGGGCACGTGTACAAAATGTCCTGCAACACTTGTCGTTGCGGAAAAAACAATACTTTGATATGCACTAAAATTGGCTGTCTCACTGACGAATTGAAGAAAACTCTAGATAATAAGGTACCTATTTAAATGCTACGTGACTGATTTGAGTTGTATGTAGAGTAGGTAGTATTTTACTCCATAAGCATAAGCTGCAACCCATAGACGTCCCACTGCTGGGGTCTCCCTCACAGACAAAACTGCGGGAGATCTAGAACATACTCCACCACGCTGTTTCAATGCGAATCAGTGGAGGGGTTAGATGCTAACTCAGTCTCGAATGTTCTCAAGCCACCTGAAGGTCTTCGACAAGGCTTAGCGATTGTTTTCACCATTGAAAACAACCGGGACCGACGGCTTAACGCACTCTCCGAAGCACGGTAGTGCCCATGAAATTGTTGCACGAGCAGTCACCCATCCACAAACCGACCGCACCGGTCGTTGCTTAACTCTGTCGATCACAATGAATCGACGCGAGCCTGGGCTATGGACGCTCCATAACCATACTCCATATGAATACAATACAATACAATGCAATATAATTTATTGCATCCAGAAAACACAAGAAGAGATAACAATAAAGAAAAAAAGGCTTGCAAAAGGCTATCTTATTGCTTTGAGCAATAAAATGTATTCCAGACAGCCTGACTCTCTATGTTGAACTCATTCATTATCAGATGAATCAGTGAATTTCGTTATAAACATTTGTGCTAAATGCAGACTGAATGTAACATTATTTGGTAAACATGTCAATAAATACGACAGGTCGGTATGGTGAACTTAAGGGAGGGGCGAGAGCTGCCAGAGCTGCCCTCCAAGTGCGTGCCTGGCACGGTGTATAAGCGAGACTGTCAGACTTGTTTCTGCGACGAAAAAATGAGGCCCAGTTGTACGAAGCAGGCGTGTACATTAAAACTTACCGGTAAGAACACACATCTAACTAATATAAAAAACCGGCCAAGTGCGAGTCGGACTCGCGCACGTAGGGTTCCGTAACATTATGTATAATTCTTTTTAGTATTTGTTGTTATAGCGGCAACAGAAATACATCATCTGTGAAAATTTCATCTGTCTATCACGGTTCATGAGATACAGCCTGGTGACAGACGGACGGACGGGCAGACGAACAGTGAAGTCTTAGTAATCCCTCTGTTTAACCCATTTGGTTGGTTTGTCCTTCTCCTTCCTCCAGACTTCTCCTCCTGGATGATGGATTTTGCATAGATTAGCAATGTGATTTGCATAGATGATACGGCCTGAGGAGTGCATATGCTACTTTTTATCTTGGATAAATGCACGGTTCTCGTATGGATTTTCTCGTTTGTCGAACAAACTTAACGAATTCAGCGGACTCTATTCTAGTCAGATTCAATATTGGTTGGTAGTGTACCTACACCTATTGAGCTGAGATTTATTCAGTTATTAAAACGTACCTAATATTGATTGATTAATTTATTAATATTATTATAAGAGCACAGGATCGAGAGGAGTTGCGTCGATTGAGGGAGATCAGCAGTGGCGGACACAAATAGACTGACAAATGGACGGTTATTAATAGTTCGTTCAATTCATTTATTCCTTCAATTCGTTTATTTCCAGCAAAGCAGGTAGTCAGTCCAAAGAATTTCGAGAAAGTATTCCCACCTAAAAATTTGAATAAACTACCCGTTCTGGAGCATATGGCAGCAGACTGTGAACCGGGCAAGACGTACAGGGTCGACTGCAACGTGTGCTGGTGCCTAAAGACCGGCAACCTGATATGCACTCTCAGAATGTGCGTCACTACTGAAGGACTTAATAAGGTCGCGGCCTATGAGAATTCAGGTAACTCACGGAGACTAAACCAGACAGGCAAAAAAAAAACTATTCTGAGGAATCTTCCACCTCCACAACCCTTTCTTTGTTGCACTCTTGGGCACGGGTCTCCTCTCAGAATAGGAGGGATTACACCTAGTCCACCACGCTGGCTATGTGTGGATTGGCAGACTTCACATTCTTCGAGAACATAATGAAGAACTCTCGAGCATGCAGGTTATCTTAGGAGGATTCTTAGTTTCTTAGAATTTGGGTAAGTGATGTCCACAATAGCCAGATGTAGGTTACGATAAGTTTGTCAAACTGAGTTTCTCTGGTTACAAACATAGAGAGACTGCCTGTATTATGCACATTACATTAGTTTGTGATGGGAGCAAAACGTACAGAGTTGACTGCAACGGGTGTTCGTACCAAAAGAGCGGCATCCTGGCACGATCTGGATCTGCGTCATCACTGGAAGACTTAAGGTAAGAGAAGAAGTCAATGAGAATTCAGGTAGCTCACGGTACATCATCCATCCATCGACATAAGCCTTCCTTAATCGTCGCCACTCCTCCCGATCCAGTGCCCTCTAAATCCAACGGTTTCCCGTTGTTGAGATAGTACTGATAGTACCAACAACTCTAATAATGCAAAGCTGGCAATCGTAGACAGGATAGACTGTACATAGCGTGTTCTGATACCAGCGGAGTAGCAACCTTCAATGCACTGTGATTACAATGTGCGTCACCCCTGAAGGTCTATTGGAGACTTATTGGATGTAAAGCTTAGATATTATAGTCACAAAATTGTAACTAGTAAATACTCCATACTTAACATTTTCAGAATGTAAATTTATCGATTCATTTCAGGAAAGGCATGTTCAAGTTCATACACAGTGAAATCGAAATGCTTTAAATGTGCTTGCGTGAATGAAAGAACGAAATGTAACGCAATAGAAAACTGTAAGCCTGAAAACAAAGCATTATCAGGACAAACTAGGAACGAAAAGATGATCTTGGATATCAGCAAAGAGAAATGCGTACCGAAAATGGTTTACAGGTACTTAAATAATTTTTTTCAGTCCAGGCAACTTTACTGTGTTAACTTGATATGGGAAGGACAAAAGGGTATGAGACTAAAAGTATCTAAGCGCTCTGTAGAACGAAATATAAAAAGCAGCTGCTGCATCATACATTTTTGTCCAAGTGCTGTTCTTTTACTCTATCAAGTCCCTAACAGACAGGTCTGTACGGCGTCAAGAGTTTAGTCATGTCAAAAGAAGGTGACCTCTAGGATTGCAACACATTTGTCAGTCAAAAAACTTGGAACGAGACTCTTACTAACAATTACTAATTGGACTATTACTAAAACCACCACCACTAACTATCACTAACTGTCCCCAGTCCTTAAACTTACTAACTAACTGACCAACTAATGTTTTACTAACTCTCTCAGCTAACTGGACTAACCATGCCAGTCCTTATTTGAGTCCTGTTCAAATTCAGTCACAGTTGTCATGGGCGGCAGCGGAAGGGTGGCCGCAAGCTCGTTCCCTATCTTATATCCATAAAAAATACTTAGATTTTTTTCTACATTAGGTACGCGAAGACAAAGTAAACAAATACAACATAACGATGACGAAATGGGGTGACCTCAGCAATTTGAATTCCAATTCGTTTCAGGATTCACTGCAACCAGTGCTACTGCCAAATAGACGGGTCCCTGCGGTGCACTCAGAGGTATTGCCTCTACAACTCGGAAGTGAAGCAACTCGAGAAGCAACGGACTTACTTGGAGAAAATTGACCCCTCGATTAAGTCCGTGCCTGTTAAATTCCTTTGAGAGAAACATGGATGGATGGATGAAATGGGATTTAATAAAATCCCAGAGTAACTGCAGTCACTGTCTAATCAGTCAGAGTCTTTAATAAATTAAATGTTTTTATCTATTGACGTGAAAGATAAAAACATGTATATAAAGTACTTTCTTAAACTACATGCTAATACTTGTTTACGTATTTAATATTTGGATTTGCTAAAGTTTAATAAACTGAAATTTTGCAGATAGGTACTTGACAACAACAATCTTTCAATTTTATATTGGGTCGATTTTTATATACCTAAACCTTCCCCTTTTCTTACAATTAACCTTTCAAAGGCGCTCGGGATTTTCACCTGTTACCAAAACACCCTCGATCGTCATCTTCAGCGCTTCGAGAGGACCTCAGGATTTTCGATAGTCCTTCAGTGCATTACAGTACGATCTCCCTATAACGCCCACAACTCCGGAAGCCTACCGTATTGGGACTACGATTGCCATAAAAAAATTCAACATAAACAAAACAATAAAAATAATCAAAGCGGTGACTGTTTGAACCTATTCGACATGATCCAGGTACAATAAGCAAAGTTACATGCGTTTTAAGAATTTTAATGTCGATATGCCTACTATACCGGTAAAGGAAACGTTGCAAGAACACCTGCATGTTTTAGTGTTCTTCGTAATGTTCTCTAAAACATAATAAGTATGAAGTGTGCCAAGTAGAAAGCGTAGTGGACTGTGGCTGTGCCCGGCTCAGTACGAGAGAAGGTACGGTGAAATAAATAAATAATGTGAATAAATAAATATACCTAAATAAGAAACAAAGAACTCGCCTTGAAACACTTAAATTATAGACATAAATTTTAACGATACGTATCAGATAATAAACTTACCAATACCTGCGTCTGAGATTAAAAATCAATGCCAATTTATGATCATGGGATTACTGTTACGGAAATTAAATTCAACATTATCAAAATGAACTTTTATTAGTTAAGGTAGAAACTAAGCATGAAATTGAAAAAATATCAATAAAGTATCTTGAAGAGTTAATCCCTCTCATTGTACTTTAAAATATGTTAAAAGTTGTGACATTAATAACACTATTGTCACGACTACCACGAGAGATATCGTCCATCCGTAAGTTCCTCTTTCACTTCCTCTGTAAAGTCATTTCTGTTAAAGTTTTTACATCTTCACCAATTTTCTAGGAGTGTGCACACCCAATACGCAGTTTCTCTTTAATGGCAATCTCTGCTTCTGCGATAACAGAGGGTATTGGGACGAAACCAATTGCAAATCGATAAGCCGTCGTCAATCATGCCAGGCTGGGCAAATTATTTGGCAGGGCTGCAACCAATGTATTTGCCAAGAAAACGGTTACTTGCTTTGCAGCAATTCACACTGTTCCAGTGACTATAGGTCTTCAGTACGACCAGATCTGTCCATCTACGGCCTACGGTGCACTCCGTACGGATCATACCACGTCAACTGTAGTGTTTGTGTTTGCCCAGCTTCAGGTATTGCAAGTCATGCTCACTGTGTCAAAGACTTGTCTTGCAACTCGCAAACGTATCGCATAGACCTTGAAGCTGCCCCGAAAAAGTACTGCATACCCAATGTAATGTACTTATCTCCTTGCATGCAATGCCTGTGCTCTGAACGTGGATATTTCCAAACAGAAAAATGCATAGACAATTGTAAGCAACCAGCACTGCCACAGATACCGTTTCGATGCACGCCAGGGACGTTGTACAGAATAGGATGCAATATCTGCCGATGTCCATACAGCAGTATACCCGATCAAGCCCTTTGTATCAGTGCCAACTGCAATCAACAGTCGAAGCAGCCAACTCTACAGGCTCTGAGGTCGATTACTGAACATTGTCCTCCCCAAAGTTTCAGTGCTCCAAGGTGCACGATTTGTGATTGTAGCCCGAAAAAAACTGTCAATGAAAGTGCTTGCTTGGAGTTAGATTGCGTTAAAGTAAACCAATTGAGTAATCATCACATCTTCAGTGAATCATGCACTCCTGGTGTGATGGTGTCCATTTGTTCTGAATGCTTCTGTACAAGTAATGGAAAAGCTATTGAAAAATACTGTTCCAAAGTTTGTTCCTATCAAACCCGACTTAATATTCTGGAGATGGTTGTAAAGGATACATTTAACAATAGTAATTTAATAGATAAGAGTAAAATTACGAGGGTAAGAGGAAGCCAACTTTGTACTCCAAATTCTTTGTATATTGACGAAGACAGTGGTAGGTATTGTTTGTGTCCAGAAAATGGCGTCGTGGATATTAAATTTTGCATAGCCATTGCCGAGATGCCGAAGCAGAATCAAGAAACATTAGGTAATACTAATATAGAAGTGGACTATAACATTTCCTGCGAACCAAACACATTTGTCGAGTACGATTGCAACACGTGCTACTGCAATAAAAATGGAAGAATTGACCCCAACTGGTGCACTTATGATGACTGTCAAGCAAAACGGCTGATACAAGAATCGCATAAGACTCAAATACCGACTGTAGACACATCGGGTTTATGTCAGCCGGGTGCTATAACAAGATTCAAATGCAACTATTGCATTTGTTCTGAAAATGGAAAGATAAACGAGAATGCGTGCACTCAGAACGACTGTATGGCATTCGATAACGCCATGTATACAGACAAATTGACATGCGAACCGTTGGCATACTACGAAGTGGACTGCAATATCTGCTTTTGTCCTCGCGATGGTATAAAGAACGTCGCTCAGTGCACCAAAAATCGATGCGAGAAGAGCATTCTTAGATCTGATTCATGTATTCCTGGTCAGCTTTTTAGCGATGACTGCAACCTGTGTATTTGCCCGCCAGACGGTAATAAAGCAGGAAAGGCGTGTACGAACAACGTATGTCCAAAATTAGTTTCCTGGCAGCTTTTTCAGCCATCAGAGAGCTCGACGGAACCCCTAGTAAACAGCTCCAGGAGCTTAGACCATTGCTTTGCTGGTGAAGAGTTTGTGGAAGGATGTAGTATTTGCGCTTGTCCAGAACAAGGATTAAAAATGTATGCCATCTGTGAAACTATATTGTGCGATAAGGAAAATAGAGAAACTGATGAATTTCAAGAGGACAAAACAGAAAATCAGGTATCTTCACATTAACTAGTGCTATCATTATCACCAGTATCAAACACGCCGATCAATTATTTCTTTTCAATGTATGTATGCACTATTCTATGCTTGCATTGCATGCTTTTATTAAAATACTAGTGGACGCCCGCAGCTTCGCTCGCGTTACACATTCACTAACTTCAAAAACGGCAAAGCTTCATACTAACTTTGCACCCCCGTTTTACCCCCTTAGGGGATGAATTTTCAAATTTTTCTCGTAAAAACCATCCTTGAACTTCAACGAACATTTTAAAAAAAGAATTGGCCAAATTGGTCCAGGCGTTGTTGAGTTATGCGCTTACCAACACATTTTGCGATTCATTTTTATAATATAGATAATTAATAAACGCTACACACTCACAGGCCCGCGGCAAACTAAGTCTGTGATGCGGATGACGGACACACACACAAAACAACACAATTATACATTCATGACCCGGTAGCAAATAATTATCTGCGAATAAAATATCTACCCCGGCCGGGATTCGAAGCCGAGACACGCGGACTGCCGGTCAGGGGCTCTCATCACCGCGCCACGGACTCGTCGTATTTACTTACACTGAAGTTGCATCTAGATCAGCACCAATATTTTTTGTATTCATAATCGAATTTTACTTTTTACTTATAATTTTTAACTAAATTATCCAGCATAGTTAGCATCGATAGTCAAAACTTAATCTTAAACTTCTAGAACGAGACGCGCAGTGGAATTTTCAGATCATCAATGTTCCATCGACCCAGAAGACAGGTTCATAACGACTGCTCATCGTACAACATCTCCACTCATCCAGAAAGACGGGAATGTACTCCTGGGACTATGTATATTATAAGGTTATTTTTTAATTTTGAATTTACTAATATCCGGTGCCTTTTGGTGTAAAAACTTTTTTTTTAAATTTTCTATACCAGAAAAGCTAAAACAATCAGCGTTTCATTCCTCTCAATTTCAAGCCTTAGCATTTATTAATATCAGCCTTTTGATGTAATGTAAGACAAGTTTTCATGGTGTTTCTGCAGGTGTCAAGAGTGCATCTGCCCTTACCTTGGTAACATCAACAACTTCTGCCGGCCGCTGCCAAAGAAGATGTACTGTGAGCAAGCATTCCCCTACTACAACTACCTTCCAATGGGGAGAAGAGAAATTAAAGGTGAAAATTACCTGTGTCAGGCATCCATTGTCATATACTTAGTTTTAATCTTAGGAACAACCCTCAACCAACGATGGTGACGATGGTGAACCTTTACGCATATCGCTTGCGCTCGCACAGGGAGGTTCCTGCCTCACATAAGAGAGCATGCACAAACAACGCTGAAATGAATCACCTATACGCCTTGTTCGCGGGTTGTTGCAAAGTAAATTAAAACTAACTTTAAAAAGGTGAAAATTCAAAAATAGTTATTTGTCTATTCCATTCTTTTTATTTATTGTCTTTATTGTAAAAAAAGAAATGTTTTTTACAAAGGGCGGACTTAATGACTTTTACTTAGTATTATCAAGTCCGCAAAATGTATCGCAAAACGTATACCTACTTAATTAATTTGAATTAAAATTTTTGTTTCAGTTGATCAAGTTAATACTGCCAAAAGTAGTTTAACTACTACTCCCATCACTCCGGAAACCCATTTCGAATTAAAAATTAAACACGACAAGCATACAGAATACAAATGCGAGAAACCCGGCACCATTATGGACGAATGTTTCATATGCGACTGTGAACAGGAACGGGGGAGAGTGGTGCTCGAAGAACACTGTTTCAAGAGCGACTCGGACGCGTGTGTAGATGCTAAGCCTACCTTTTTGTCTGGCAATAAAGTTACATTATGATGCAGATGTTGCTTTATTAGGGTTCCGTACCCACAGGTTGAAAAACTGAACCATATTACTCTGCCTCACGTGACCTTCTGACTGTTTTAGGGCTCTATCTCTTGAACGGAAATAGTTACAGAACTGAAATTTTCACAGAATGCGTTTTACTATAGCCGCTATCATATCAAATAAAAAAGTTAAAAAGTTGGATTCCAAATGAGGTCTCCATACAAAAAAAACCTTTAAAAAATGGGTTGGACAAAGAAAATGTAATATTTCGGATTGGTGTATCTGATGAACCGCTACAGTACAGTTCAAATTTCACAAAGAACGTGTCATTAAAACATCTACAACGACCAATAATAAAAAGGCAGGAAATGTATTTTCATGCCATGCAAAAACCAAAAGAAAAAAGACAGAGAAAATTTTCTCGAACTTGCGCTGTCAATTCGTCGTTTTTATTTTAAATAAACGCAGCTGGACACTGTTGCAGGTGGCGGAATCACACACACACACACAGTCAACACAGTTTAAGGTCCAAGATCCGCGTTTATCAGAACACTTATATTTAAAGTTGTGTTTTCTATTTTTGTCCATATTGTATTTCTATAACAAAAGTAACAAACACGGCACCACTATTTCACCCAGCCACATTCCCTTTCTTTGTCCCACTGTTGGGCACGGGTCTCCTCTCGGAATAGTTGGCCGCTCACTGACCATAGCGACAGACTTCAAATGCCTTCGAAAACATTAGAACTCACAGGCATGCAGGTATCCTCGCGATGTTTTCTTGTTGTTACAGCCGGTGAATTTACTTTCTTAAATCGCACATTTTTTAGAAAAATCATTGGCGTGTGCCGCTTTGATTTGAATGCGAAACGCTGGAGTGAGAGTTCGTTCGAGAGCGAGTTCGATAGACACTAGGATTTCACTGCTACAGAAACAACAAAATGAAATAAAAATGAAATGAAATGAAATGAAATGAAATGAAATGAAAATGAAATGAAATGAAATGAAATGAAATGAAATGAAATGATTTATTAGAAAAGCAAAACACAAACAAAAAAAAAATTATAACACAAATATGACAAAAAATGTTTCACTTTACTAAAGTGGGCTCTGCTCAGCATAATGCTGGAGTCCGAAGACAACCAACGCTGGTCTTCCGCAGGACCCACAGGTGGTGATGCCACGGAGGTCTATGAGCAGGTACAGTATACGTTCTTTTTTTTTTTTTTTTTTAAATACCGTGATAATAACAATAATAAAATAAAAATGATTCTTAAGTAGTAAAAAAAGGGGAAATAATAAAATAAGTGTTTTTTTTTTTTAAACAGTACATGTTAACTCATTTACAATGATCTATTAAATAGCACTTGTGTCGTGTCTGAGCGGTTCTTCCATTTTTTGGTGATTAAGAATAAATTCTTTAAGTTTTACTTTAAACACACGAAAGTTTTGCAGATTCCTTATTGGAGGAGGTATATTGTTCCAGCATTTGGACGCAGCATAGGTGAAACTACCCCTAAAAGCACAAGTTCTATGCCGCTGCGTCCGCAGCTGGATTGCGCACTCTCTAGAGCCGAAACGTCTATGACTTGCCGCCCAGGAAAACTTATCGTACAAATAAAGAGGCACTTGGTATTTGAGTACTCCAAATAGGAGACAAGCCAAGTGAAGCTTTCTTCGATGGTACATTTTAGGGATACAATGTGCGTTCAAAAATGGGGTGACATGACCTCTAAACGGAACGTCAAAGCAATATCGAGCACATGCATTTTGGACCCTCTGAATTAGTCTTTGTGTTCTTCTTAATAGACGTGGGCCAAACACTATGTCCATATAATTCAATTTTGATAATACTAATGACTCAACCAACAGTATACGCAATTCAACCGATATGTATTGTCTTATCTTATATAGGATTTTTAGTTTATAAAAGCAATTTTTTACAGAATTTGACACATGCTGCTCATAACGAAGATTACAGTCCATAATCAATCCTAAATTTCTTGCTTCGAATACACGCTCTATGGAAAAAGAAAACAGATTGCATGGCTAACTATTACATAAACTGGTCACACAATTGTTTTATTATGACACGGTTAAAATGATACTTGGTGCCATGGCGGGCGGTGGTACTTCCCCGGGTGAACTCTATAATGGAACAAAATAGGTTTCATATAAAATCTGATTGGAGTCTCGTGCTAAGTAAGTCACAGATATATGTTGCTACCCTTGAGGACTAATCTAATGTATGAGATGATCAGGTGTGAACTTCTGTGGTTAAAACGTAAAATCGGATGAAGTTCTGCGATAAAAGTAATTTTTTTTTGGAAGAACAGCGTGTCATTAACCATTAGGAATGCAATAACGCTGATTAATTCACTTTTATAGATCGTAAAAAAGGAAAAAAGTGTTCCAATTATACTTTAATACGTTCTCAGTTTGGCTTTACGAATAATGAAATAAGCAAACTCAATATGATTCAATATTCGCATATAATCCTCATTGCCATCATGGTGACAGCCTCAAAATCCATTTTAATAACAGGTAAGCAAGTTAAATAGTGGTAATAGACGAGCTAAGAATTTGGGCATTCTTCGAATCACTGTGGGAGAACGATGGTCTGTGACGTTGATACTTCGGTCATACTATTCTGGATTCTGGAAAATAAGACCAGATCCCAATGGCCTGACAATTTATGCATTTTTGAATTCGCTAGAACCATTGTAAAAAGCAATTGGACCAGTCTTGCTTAGGTGCCTCTTTTGGATAAGAAAAATACCTCATAAAAAATACCTTTTCGATGTTAATAGACGGCCAAAGTCGAGCCAGTAGTCCTAGTCCGTTGAAATTTCTGTTTTAAGACCTACGAATATGAGACCTATTTATTTTGATGGTAGGTACCTATAATACAATACGAAGAGAATGGCGAAGTCCTTGGATGAGGAAACAGGACTCGAAATAAAGTGTATTTAATCTTCATCCAGATGAGCTAAAGAATCAAATTACAGAATTTTCTCAGAGGGCACATAGCTTATAGGCAACCTCAAAATACTTATTGATGGGCGGAGGATGGTATTATAACTAGCTAGAACTACTTAGATCTCGTGAGCAAATTTTCTCTCACAGAAATAGAGTGTCTACACCATTGAGGCTTAGCCTTATTCAATAAATTTTTTATCTCCTTAAGTGAATAAAACTTGTTTTCAGGCAATAACGAAATATTAACGAACAAAATTCAGTGTGAACCAAGTAAAGTGTATAAAAGGGACGAAATAACTTGTTTTTGCAACAAAGATGGCAGCTGGCCCCACAAGAACTGCTCCATTTCTTTTGATAACATACAACAACCATTATGTAAACCTAACAGTTATGTTAAACTTGATTGTAACATTTGTCTATGTAGTAAAAAAGGAACATTAGATCAAAAACTATGTACAAAGCATATTTGTAGCAAAGCCTCTCAGAAAAGAATTCCTGCATTCCGCAGATCTAATAACAATCGCAAATGCACAGAAAAACATTGGTACGCCATATCTAGCTGTCGTATTTGTTATTGTGTAACCAGAAACAACCTTCTCTGTAGTGCTGAAGTAGAATCGAAGAATGTACAACTCGGTAAATATACTGCAACTGATTGCGGCACAGGTTTCTTAGATATCGTCAATAATCTCATTTCAAGTTTGACTCCATTGAGACTTGGAAATAGAGAGATGCATGAAGTTAAAATTGTTAGTTTTGAGCCACACACCAAAAATAAACAAAATCCAACCAAGAAAAATTCTGTTACTAACACAACACCTGTGTCCAAAAGTGTCAAACGGGACCATCATCGAATTGATGAACAAATAGGCTTTGATCGTAATGAAGAAAGACTTGATGATGAGCGTCTATTTAAATTACTAGTCGATAGTGCTGAAAATAATTTTGAACCCGAGAACGAAGATATTGCCACGGGGAAAGCGATTGGAATTGCTGCCAAAACAGTTATTCCATTTGAAAATTACGAAGAAATGGATGATGATAATAAAAATGAAGTAGAAAGTGATAAGCAAGAATACTCTGTATCTGTTGAACATAAATTCGATGGAATTGATAAAACAGGGTTGCGTGAAAAAGAAATAAACTTTCCGGCTGTCAGAAAACCAGATATTGGGACGAAGATCAGGAATAATAATAATCCCAGCGCAGTACAAGACGCTACAGAGAAATCAGTAATTCAAGTGAACCTTCCGCAACTTTTTCAGAAATATTTTAATCTGGGACGACGAATGTCCATGGTATCGCTTAATAATTCAAATTGTGTACCAGGTTCAACGGTAACTGTCAAATGTAATACTTGTTTTTGTTTAAACAATGGAAAAATGCTTTGTACTGAAAAGAAATGTTATTAAAATATAAATGATTATTTTAACCGATTGTCAATTTTTTTAAAATACTGTGTTCTAGTTTGGTCTGACAGAATCAGGATCAAAAGTAATATTTATGATTATATAATAAAAGCTAACTATCTACGGCAGACTTCTGTGGCCTGGTGTGAGTGGTAAAGATTTTGTTAACACATGGGGCAGACTAACACTTTGAAATATCTCTTAAAGTAGTTACACCACCTAACTATGCGTACTTTATCTTACTTACCTTTTTATTTCTTGGGGGATACCTTGATACTTGGGTATGGTTTGAGCGACACCGGGTATTACCATCTATTAAACCTTCCTCAGCACTTATGGGAGGACACACACTGTCCTCGTTCTTGGAATCGCTGGCTGGGTGGCGAGCTCCCCCCCTCCCCTCTACTCTTACCACCCGCAACCCCCTATAAGCCCCCATTTAGTTACACGGTGGTTATCTGCTACAACCCAAAAACCGCTCACTATCACTGCTGGGCACGGGTCTCCACCACAGACACAGCTGCGAAGTCTAAAACATATTGCACCACACTGCTCCAAACAGATTGGTGTAGGGGTTAGTGGCCAACCAAGTGTCGAATGTTCTCCAGCCATCTAAAGGTCTTCGTTTTTACCATTGAAAACAACTGGGACCGATGAGTAAAATACAATGAGGTACCTACAAAAGGTAGACTTAACGCTTAAAACATTTTCTGCCAGTCTATATATTATATACAAGCATTCAGGTTTTCAATAGAGAACTGAATGTTTTAGTATTTTACTGTACAAAATTACAAAAACTATAAATAAGTAGGGTTGCTATTTCCTTTTCCAATTGAAGTTATTCTCATATCGTACCATGAATTTATCAACTTTATTCGTCGTAAAATTTCAAATTCAAGTCTTTCTTAGATTAAAACTCGTTGAGTTAAGTCATGGGGCATTAAATTAAACTTACCTAATGATTTAGGAAACTAACAAAGGAAATTTTATAATATTACATACATACTATAGTTACTTTAGTTAAAAATGTTTGTTTATTTAATTATTCTGCTTCATTTTATCTGTTTGTACACAGCTTATTATCAAAAACGTAAGTAAGCTATACTTTTAAATTGAAATTGTCTAAAAATCTAAGTAGGTAACTGAAATCAATGTGCAAGCAACGTCAATAAGGTTTTTTTTATATTCAATTCAAAGGCTCGTTAAAGGTCTACTTAATTAAGTGGCAAGCCAACAATATTTTTTCCTGTACCTATCTTGCCATTTATGTCTTAACTGCAGTCCCCCTTATTCATAACAAATTAATAAACCTATTTTAAAAGCTTTTATTTAACTTCACTCGTATGTATCTATGTATGTATGTCCTGGAATCTTGCAATCAATATTTCACCCACTTCCACTGAAGCTATCGAGCTGAAATTTGGCACACATATTTGGTTCCGATGACAATGCACGAAAATAAAAAAAAAATCTTAAAAAGCTTATTTTTATAAAATTACTTAAACAGCTTTTGTTTTATATACATATTTTAATATTGTAAATTGTTGACAAAATTTTCCTGTATAGCAAGAGCGATTTTTTTTCTTATTTATCTTGAAAACCTCTGCGAATTTATTACTTAGTAAGGTTTTGCTTCCAGCTCTACTAAATACTCAAAATATATGGAGCCAACGTTGCAACAAGAATGAGCACATGCTGAACGATTGCAACTGGTGCCGCTGCACAGCAGGGCAGTTCGAGTGCAAGTCGCGGCTCTGCGAGGAAATCGATATGTTTGGACACTTCAAAGGTTAATTTTCCTTAATCCATACTAATATTATAAATGCGAAAGTAACTCTGTCTGTCTGTCTGTGTCGCTTTCACGCCAAAACTACAGAACCGATTTAAATGAAATTTGGTACACAGATAGTCTAGCTAGAGCCTGACAAAGGACATAGGCTACTTTTTATTTGGAAAAAAGTGTTGTAAGGGGTTGAAAAGGGGGTTGAAAGTTTCTATGAAAGTTTTGTCATTTTCAGAACTAGAAGCATAAAATTTATATTATAGGCTGTTATGGCATTCAAAGTTTGTAAAAAATTTGTAAAGGTGTAAAGTAAGCATATATTATTATGTCTAATTCCACGCGAGCGAAGCTGCGGGCGTCCACTAGTATTTTATAGTCCTCGCGGCACGAAAATTTAATTTACATTAATTGAACTTTTTATTTTTTAATTAATTTCCATTTATTAACATTACATTTACATTATTTATTAATAGAGAATGAGAATAATAAAAAGCTACATGCATAAAGCGACATACCTGTAATAGAAATAGATGATACGAGGATGTTACACATTTACTTTATTTTGGCAGACACAATTCAAGAGCTAGATGTGGGCATGGAAGGGCACGGTGCGTGGCGGTCGTCACCCACCGCCTGCACCCCGGGGGTCCAGTACCAGCGAGGCAAGGTCCAGTGCATCTGCGATGAAGACGGAAGGTGGCCCAATCCAGTCTGCAGAGATCTTTTCCGCATCCTCCATTCCGTTGAAGTCACAGAACAAACCGAGCCATCCACATCCCAAACATGCGTTCCCCTAAAATTGTATTTAGTCACGTGCAACGTCTGCTTCTGCCCATCTACTGGAAGACTAGACGCGACGCTCTGCACTAACAAGACTTGCCTGGAAGGGGATCCGGTCCTAGATAAGGAAGGAGATTCTGCAAAAGATTTAAGAGCACTCAGTAAGGAATCAGAGATATACGCTATATGCGATCCGCGCAAAAAGTACAGCATCGGAGAACAGAAGTGCAAATGCTTTCAAAATAATTTGCTGGTATGTGAAGCTCAGGGTAGTAAGGAAGAAAAAGTAACTAAATACTGCCCAGCCAATGTAGGGAAAGGTGTCTTTAGAGTAGACTGCAACCAATGTCGCTGCCAAAACGGAAGAAATATGATCTGCACAACGAAACAGTGCTCTCAGGAAACCTCCCTGTGTACTGATTACAACATTGGAGAGACGATACATGTTGACTGCAATTCTTGTAAGTGTGTTAGCCCCACGCGAATGGACTGCACTCCTTTGAAATGCTTAGATAAACCTAAGAATGAGGATCAGGAAAAATCACTGTGCGCTGGGAAAATTGGTAGCATGATCAGCATCGATTGTAATCGTTGTAAATGTATGGATATCGACTTCATGTACTGTACAGCAAAAAAGTGTTTGCCTAAAGATTCGTTCGACTTGCGGCCGTACGGTTTGAAAGGAGAGCAGAAGCTTCGCGGGAGAATGGTCGATCCACCGGTAGAGGACCAAGACTGTATCCCGGGGACTTCTTACAAACGCAACTGCAACACGTGCTACTGCAGGATGAAAAGAGGCACCAAAATAATTGTGTGCACTGTCAAGCCTTGCCAGGGCTCGTTGCAGGATCTAATTAAAGACTGCGTTCCTGGTACGTCGTACGAAACCGACTGCTACATCTGTTCATGTGAAATCGTTAACGGCGTTAAGTACCAAGTGTGCAGAGCTAATTCCAAGTGTATGACCAGTTTGGTTTTGAAGGAGAATCGGTCGGAGAGCCTGGACTCCCTCCACGGATATTGCGAGCCTTTACACGTATACAAGGTAGGCTGTAATACTTGCAGATGTCTATCCGATGGAAAGGTCGTTGCGTGCACGGCCAAGTACTGTCCAACGAGGAGTTCAGAGCCAATAGTAGTGGACATCGTGCCGTTGCGACAAGCCGAGAACGCACCGTGTCCTAAAGGGCACTCGTACAAAGTTGGCTGCAATATGTGCGTATGTATGTCTAATGGCAACGCGTTATGCACTGCGGTTGATTGCTCGACGTATACGGTCGAAGAAGAATGAGGTTTACCTACGTGGTGTTTTATAGGTATTCACACATTTTCATTGTTGAAATAAACGTTGTTAACGTGTGTTTTGTAGCGTGTTTTTGTAATAATAATAACGATACAACGGAAAATCATCAGAAATATACAAATGGACAGGTGGTGTGTGAAAAAAAAAAGCCTGGAAAATGGAACTATTTCCTTGTTTCGAATAATAGTGGAAGAAATTTTGATTGTTTATTCGTTATGTCAAGTCGTTTCAATAAAAACTGGCGCTGTTTATATCCTGCCGACATTTTAATTAAAACCTATGAAGTACGTACCTGACGAAAGCTGCCAGATGGAAAATGTATGTCTTTAGTTTTATCGATTTTCCCATAGGTAATTTTGAGCGCATAACCTAACGAGCGTACCGAAATCACCCTTTCTTTTTCTAAATATTGCGGATTGATAAACTTCACATACCTTCGAGAACATTACGGAAAACTCTTACGCATTCATGTCAAAACGCACATAATGTAATTTGTGCGTTCCGCTTAATTGAACCCAGCTCATAGAACTACTTCTGTATTCTGTGGTTTACCACAGCATATATGAATTTATGTTTTATCATAAAAAAATCTTTGGAAAAGGATACAGGTGAGGGTATTCATGACAGTAATAAAACTTCAGGATTATGACGTGATAATTATCATCGTATTTTTCCAGAACAATTTTTTAACATCAACATGTCTTTTTCACACTTTTGTAATAAAGCTGTTAAGCTTCTTAAAAATATTGTTTAAGTAAATAAAATAAAAATAATTAGGTAGGTACCTACCTAATTAAACTTAAATTAACAAGTGAAATAGCTAAATCACGTTTTATTTCTTACTATGATATAGTAATAGTCTCCTTGTAATGTGCGTACCTATTCTGTTGTTCTAAATTACCTAATTGATTGTGCATAAGAAATTAAATAAATTAATATTTCCTACCATTTGTACTACCACTCTAATATTTTATTATTTTTGTATGTACTTGTTGTATGTTGTATCTTTATCCTATGTAATATTGATAGACAAATTCGCGAATTTTACATTTAACGAATTTAACTATGTATTTGCGGATTGGAATTTCGCTGCGACCAGTCGACCGTTGGATATTTTTCGAATTTGACATTAAGCTCCCGACGATAACCTTCGGGAGCAACAGGAAGCATGAGCTCTTTGCAGTTCCGAGATGTCGACCGTAGCCAAACTAACTAACAACTAACATCTGTCTTCAATGCACTCCTAAAAGCCACGCGTGTGCATTGCACTGCATTACCTATTATGAATTGAATATGTGATAATCAGTTAATGGAATAACAAAAAAGAAGTTTGGTAAGAAAGACTATCATACCATATCGATGTGTGGTGATGATATTATTTTTATTGTATT
Source organism: Carterocephalus palaemon (assembly GCA_944567765.1). Classification (NCBI taxonomy): domain Eukaryota; kingdom Metazoa; phylum Arthropoda; class Insecta; order Lepidoptera; family Hesperiidae; genus Carterocephalus; species Carterocephalus palaemon. The sequence continues at coordinate 2,387,920 of OX155663.1, forward strand.
ATAACTTATTATAATGTACGTTATAACATTTGGTAAATGCCCATATAAGAACTTCATTAATATCATTATGATGAAATAGCCTTTGTGCGGTCTAATTAATTCTTATTTGAGACAGATCTCTTGAGGTTCAGATATAACTTAGGTAACTAATTATCACCAAAAATAGGTCGAGAACACCATATTAAATATTATTTATATATAAAGTAATTTTTAATCCAAATTCCATTTTTATATGACAAATAACATTCAAGTCATGCAACACATAGGCACGCCAGGTGACGCCGTAAAGGTCTGTATGACCATACAGCAAAAGTCCATTCGAAAAAATAAATACAATACTTTGTGTATGTAAATAAACCATAGATTAATGTTTTAATTATAAAGGTGTCATTGCTCTGAGACATAGACGTATTTACTGCATACCTAATAATACCTAACATAGTACACTTTTTTTTAATTCTAATAAAAATAATTAAAAAATAAAATTATTCAAAACTACGACTATGATTTAAGATATAATTGTGCTTAAGCCGATTGTGCGGAGATGTCATACTCTACATCTTACAATAATTTATCTTGCTTTTGTGACGTTACTTGATACACTTTTCCTACACGTTTCCTAAGTTAATTTTACTATCTACTCATAAGTAGGTATTATTTATTTCGCCTATCTACACTAATGAGGCCACATTCTTGTTTTTATTTTCGTGATAATTCTATCTACCTAAGCAGTAGGTATGTTAAAAGGTAAAGAGTAAATAGCATGTTTGATATAATAAAGCAGATTTTCGAAGTCAGATTAGTTCATAAAGCTTAATTTTCCAAATAGATTTAGTTCGAGTTTGTACCTAGGTAGCACCTAAGTGAATATTTTTCTTGGTAGCTACTACTCTAACCAGAAAGAACATTCAGCTTTGGTAATATAACCCATTAAATAAAAATAAAATAAGCACCTAAAACATGGTGCAGCATGGGCCAGCATACCAGTCCTAGCAAGACGCGGGGCTATTGGTTAAAAAAAAATCAAAAGTACCAAGAGCGCATAGCGAGATTCTTTGGTATTTAGAACGCGTAAATACATCCTTTTAATAAAATTATACCAGTTGACAATAATTTTAGCCCAAGTGCTGTAAGCACTAAATAAGCACCAGTAGCATGGTGCAGCATGGCCCAACAAGTCCCAACCATCGAGACAGTTCTAATGAAAAATCAAAAATACCAGGCACGCATAGCTTAGGAGAAGGCCTCGTTGACTTGTCTGCAGCAGCGGATGAAGGTGGCCCGCCGGGGCAGCTCTCGGAGTCTCGAGGCCCCGACGTAGGTGCATGCCGACCGAAGGCCTCCTAGGACGTCTTTGACGGTTGCCCCTACATCGCCCTTGTAGGGTACCTCTACTGTTTTTCCTGAAAACAATATATGATAAGATTTAATCCCACCTGTTAGAATCTAGCAAGGGGATTGATTTTGAAAGAATGAGAGGAAGAAAATCTCTATTTTGTCTCATCATCATCACACACACAGCACAATAAATTAAAAATAAACCAAACATATAAATTAAGGAGACAAAACAGGACTGAGATCAGCTTGTGCCGTGTTACTGAGGAAGAACCGCGACTGCTGCTTTTCAACGTTTTTTTTCCGAGCCTTTTCAAAGATAAACAGTTGTACTCGGGTCTCGCTGTGACCCATAGACGTTCCACTGCTGGGCACGTGTCTCCCCCACAGACACTGCTGCGGGAGGTCTAGAGCATACTCCACCACGCTGCTCTAAACCGGATTGGTGGAAGAGTTAGTGGCCAACCCAGTGTCGAATGTTCTCAAGCCACCCGAAGGTCTTCGACAAGGACTTAACGACTGTTTCCAGCATTGAAAACAACCGGGGCCGACGGCTTAACGTGCCCTCCGAAGCACGGTGGCGTCCATGAAATTTTGCCACTAGCACAAACCGACCGCGCCCTTCGTTGCTTAACTCTTTCGATCACATTGAATCGACGTTAGCCATTGGGCTATGGACGATACCGGTACCAGTACTTCATCATGGTCATGCAACCAGCACAGGCCTTTGCCTAGACCTACTACGGGGTTCGATCGAAATGAAATGTCGCTCCTACGATACAGGTACTTAAAATGTTTCCCCCGCAAAACATTTTCATACAATGCATTTCCGCAAAGTTACGCCTGAAAAAAATAACTATTTTACATAGACTGCTAATGAATAGCACACAGATAGACACACCTTCAGCGGAGCGGTAGTCGGCTACGCCGCCCGAGTGCTTCTGCATCGCAGTTGCCGACGACATGCCGTAGAACAATTTAACCTGGAACGAAACGTCGTTTTGTCAAATATCTACAATAATTCTTATGGTTTTCGGGACGGATTTGCTTATCCTGATCTTAATTTTGGTCTGAGTTTGTTAAGCTAAGCCAAAGATTACTGGATGACTCACAGATACAACTTTTAATTTATCAGACTGTTACTGTACTTTACAATCTTTTGCTTTAGGTCACAGTATAGTAGGTCGGCAAACACCTGGCTCGTTGATGACGTCACCGCCGCGAACATTCCGCCCGCCATAAAGGAACGGTTTTCAACGGCCCTTTAATGACGCAAGGAAATCCCTTGTGCTCTATAATCTGCATGACATTTTCTTACTTGTAGTCCATCCGGCTTGGTGAGTACGTCACCGCCGCACTGGTCGTGTCCAGCGAACATACCGCCCGCCATAAAGGAACGGTTTACAGCGGTCCTGTATTGACGCAAGGAGATCCCTTGGGCTCTTAATTTTGCATGATATCTGCTTACCTGTCGTCCGTCCGGCTTGGTGACTACGTCACCGCCGCACTGGTCGTGTCCGGCAAACATTCCGCCCGCCATAACGAAATCGGCCCCCGCACCAAACGCTTTCGCCACGTCACCCGGACACGTGCACCCGCCATCCTTAAAAAACATAGTTGAGTCTCATTAAAAACGGAATACGAACAGTGTTCGCTTGAGAATGGATGAAGAATCCTTTGGAGTTAGCGTTTTGAAGGCAAGGCTGGGCAAATATTGACCTATTGATTGACGGCCTTAGCTGGGCAAAGCAGTTAATGATTGTTTGAGACTGAAAATGCTCTTCTTTGATTTTTCAGCGGTTCGCGCTGTCTTCTTCAATTAAGTATTATTGTCAGTCCACCCAGACAAAGGGAGATAATAAAATGCCAAAAATTATCATCATCACAGCTCAAAAGATTACCTTCTCCTATTTCAACAAAAAAAAAAACATTTTTTTTTCAAATAATATATGTTGAATAAAGTTAGATAGTTGAATAAAGAAGACAAAACAATTTATAGCTAAAATATGTTTATCAATTTTATATGAATTTATTGTACAGTTTTTAATTTATTTATCCAAAAGGTGTGTACATAATTTCTATTGTCTTAAAATTGCCTAACCGTAGGCCAATTAAAATAATAATTAAGGATTCTGGTTTAATCATAGTTTTTCAGAATAAACTGTATAAAAAAATTTGTATTACCATAGAGTAAGAACCATACCGAGATAATGTGTCCCTTCAGGCCGTGCGCGGCGTCTGCGCACTCGATGACCGCGGACAGCTGCGGGTAGCCCACGCCGGTCTTGATCCTGGTGGTGCACACCGAGCCCGGGCCTATGCCCACCTGTGGGAACACCACAACAAACTGTCTTTAACAACGTGAACGACAGGCGCAGTTGGTTTGTGAATTGGTGACCGCTAGTGGTAAAATTTCATGGGACAATCCGCATTGGAGTAGCGTTGTGGAGTATGCTTTAGACCTCCCGCAGCTGTTGGCCTGTGCCCAACACTGCCCAACAGTGGGATGTCTATGGCTTGTAGCTAAGTTATGATTATAGATACGAGTATAGGTATATCTTAATAAAGTTCAAAGTTAATGTTTTCAAATTGAATTATGGTCGAATTTCAACCTCACGGCGACCTAGGTACTATTTTAAAACTTACCTTAATGATATCAGCTCCAGATAAGATCAGTTCCTCCACCATTTCACCTGTCACGACATTGCCAGCCTGAAAGGAAAAAGAAAAAAAGGTTGGTGAAATTAATCATTCGCATAATTAATTATAGGTATGAATTCTGGGGGATTTTGTACTATTGTATTGTTTTTCCATTCTCTACCTCGAAGGACGGTTTCTCCTGAAACTCCCACCCTGAAACCCTAAGGGAGAAGGAGATTCAAGTTTCCCAGCAAAAATGTTATTTCCTAAGACTTTTGACAATAATTATGATACTAATGTGGATCGCGGCTTGTTTCTGCATAATGTGTACCTACCTATATTAATATCTGAATTTAGTTTACCTATTGCAGTATCTGTGTAAGCTTTTATCTATGACTCCAGTTCCTCCTATAACAGTTGGGATCACTGTGTCTTGTATTTTCCATATTCTTGTTATTTCGTATTGTATTATAGGTATTGTATTGTATTTATTTCCTAATCTTGAAGAATATGTCCAACAATAGATTTTTAAACGTCAGTTAAGTTACCGGGATGTCTGTTTTAAAACAAGTAAAGACGATACTCACGATGATTGTGTGTTTGGGGAAGGCGGCCCGCACCCTTCGCACGAACTCGACGAAGTGCTGCGAGTACCCGTTGGCGACATCGAGGCAGATGAACTGCAGTTCTGTCACCGCGTTCAGGATCTCGGACAAACGGTCAAAATCTGCGTCGGCTGTGCCCGAACTCGCGGCTAGGAAAGAAAGAATTAGAAATACTTAATAAGAAATAAGAAATCTTGGACACAGATATACAGAATTAAAAGATAAAAAAACATAATGAAGTAGATTGAAAATAAGCATATTTCAGTATTTATTTATTTATTTATTCATTTCAATATTATATTTCTCCAAATGTCCAAACAAACACATCTTGGCTTTGGCCCGTGGATTTCCTTATTGCTCGTAAACGCAATCCGAGAAAGAGCAATCTTTAAAAATACAATAATAAAACGCACGTAACGCCCGAACCAAAACAAAATCAATTGACAATCATTACCCATTTGCTTCAAGCAGTCGGGGTGTTCCTCGGCGAACTTCTTCCACTGCTCCACCGAGTAGTACTTGTGTATGCAGGTGAACAGCCCGTGCTGGAACAGAACACTACGTATATACAAGCCGTAGAAGCGACTTCGCCCGCGTCAAAAATAAATTATGACACTCGGTAACTATGAAGCTTGTTCATCCATTCTTGGCAGTAATAATCCTGCTGCTGTAGGTACATAGCTCCCAGGCGCTCTTAGGTAGTGGTGGTTGCTCGGTTGCTATGTTATACCCACAATTATCTGTTCTGTGGTTATACCCATACAAAGAAGTGTGTGAGCTTCGATCAAAATGATCGAAGTGTGAGTAAGAACCGAGTATTTATTAACCAGACCATTGGTTGGGCCATATAAGGTAGGTGTCAGAAATATAATTACTCCTGTTGGTAAGCTCAACCAGTTATAACATATTTGATGGACCAATAATCTATAAACCATAGGCGACCCACTGTTGTGCTAGGGTCTCTGACTATCATCTAGCTTATGAGGAGGAGGAAAGGGGGGCTACCTCCACCATGGTCTATACTCCAGCCTCCACCACGCTGCACCGACGCGGATTGATTTTACCATATTACGAATTTTTTTTTATTTACCAAAAAAGTTATTAATATTTTAACTGTACGAGTCTTCGAGGTACGAGTGCCTAGTTTATTTGGTTACGTCTGTCCCGTTAATTTTTGCTACCTTGTATTCTTTCAAAGCCTACACGTGGTTTCATCTCACGTATTAATTAAATCCAAACTTATTATATAAACATCAACGTAGGTACTCGTATGTTCATTGTTAGTTTAGTGTGAAACGTACAGACCGTCGTTCAACAGAGTATACAAAGCTGCAATCAAATCATTGTTATCATTAGGCATAAATAACATTGTATAGTTACGAGAAATGAATGATTTGTTATTACTGCGGCAGGTTTTCGCCGCGCCGCTGCAATTTTGTTGTGTGGTATTCTTTGCTTGTGATCGAAAAAGGTGTACCTAATTTTTAGGGTTCCGTACCCTAAGTGACCCTATTACTAAGGCTCCGCCAACTGTCCGTCTGTCACCAGGCACCTCATGAACTGTGATAGTTAGAGAGTTGAAATTTTCACAGATGATGTATTTCTGTTGCCGCTATAAGAATTCTAAAAAATAGAAAAAATAAAAATGTAAGGGGGGCTCTCATACAACAGATATTAATTTTTTTGCCGTTTCTATAGATAGATAGATAGATATAGATAGATTTCTATAGATATAATAGTACGGAACCCTTGGTGCGCGAGTCCAACTAGCACTTGGCCGGTTTTGAGTATTATATTTATGGTAATATTTATAGGTAGGTACACAGAAAACGATAACACGGGCGAGACGGCGAGCGGATCCGCGGGATAAGCTAGTTTCTTAATAAACACAGATAATTGAAGGGAGACTGTCTCGTTGGTGTATGGGTGACCGCTAGTGGCAAAACTTCATGAACGCTACCGTGCTTCGGAGGGCGCGTAAAGTCGTCGATCCCGGTTGTTTTCAATGCTTGAAACAGTCGTTAAGCATTGTCGAAGACCTTCGCGTGACTTGAGAACATTCGACACTGGGTTGGCCACTAACCCCTCCACCAATCTGCATTGGAGCAGCGTGGTGTATGCTCTAGACCTCCCGCAGCACTGTCCGTGGGGGAGATCCGTGCCCAGCAGTGGGACGTCTATGGGTCGCAGCGTATGGCAATAGGCCCACCACCTTGCATGGTGAAGTGGGTGTACACTGCCTTTGTCGAAGTAGGTACAGGCGATATGACTTACTTTAGCCAACTCCTGTGCCATCTCGAAGGTGCCGACGGTGTCCATGTTGCTCGCCATGACCGGGACCCCGTGGTACGTCTGCCCGGAGTTGCGGAACGTGATCTCCCTAAACAGGTCTACCTGGAGAGAAAATAGAAAAAAACATATAATTGTCAGCAGTGACAGTCCAGTGGCTTGGTCTCGCCTCTCACTCGTGGTGTAGGTTCAACTGCAAGCGGTACGCACTGTTGGGTAATTGGGTTGGCTTTTGATGAAAACGCCCAACGCTCGTAGTTTTAACTACCGGCTTACTCACGTGTGATTTAAGTCGGCCTGTTGTGTACACTGTGTACGCCGTGCCCGCCGCGAGCGAAGATGATCATCGTAATAGATCGAAACTAGTCGGCCTATTTCCGACTTAAATCACACGAGTAAGTCGGTAACTTCAACTATGAATATAGACACTCACGAACCGTTCACTAATAAAATACATACAATCTTGTTCCTGATATAAATATAGTAAAAATAAAATTGCTTTTAAAAAAAATTTGCTTTAAGCTTTAACCTACTTTCAAACAACAAATCTTACTTACCTATTATTGTAACGATTTCGTGTACCTACAAATTGCTGAAGACCTTGGCAGTTTTATAAGCAAACCGCAGATACAACTTTATAGCGTGACAACCCTCCGTTCCGTGACAATCGCGGAATGTTTATCAGTTATCTTCGTGTTTTACAAAGACGATTACCTATTCCTGATTTATATACCAAACCAAAATGATTTTCCTGCTCATCATTGCCAATGTCAAGGTTAATTTATGTACCTAGACCTAGTCCATGTTGCTCGAGACCAGAATAGTCAAATTCAAAGTCAAAGTCAAATCATTTATTACACTATGAGGTGATTTGGCACGCTTAGCGAAAGTCTAGGTAATTCCCAAAAAAAAGAGAAATATCTGAATATCCGCCAAATAAATATCTGCCCCGGATTCGAAGCCGCGCCTCAGCAGTCAGTCTGTGACCATGGGCGCCACCGTTGGCCTTGTGGAAGCAATTTTAGGAATTCATCTGACATTGTTACGGAAAGTTTGGCATTTCGCCCACAGAATATATCGGCTGTGATACTGAACTTATGAACTTATGAACTTACTTATGTCTCCGCCAATCCACATTGGTGGAAGAACCTATATAGGTTCCTTGAGATCCTTATGCAGAACCACCGCCCGCCACGCTACATAGGTACATTTATTTTTATGGATGTAAGATATCAAACGAGATTGCAACACCACTCATCCGCTGCCGCCCATGACAACTGTGACTGATTTTGAACAAGACTCTAAAAGGGACTAGTATTGTTAGTCAAGTTAGCAGAGAGGCTTAATAAGAACATTGGTTGGTCTGTTCGTTAGTTGCACGAGGATTGGGGCAGTGACTGTTAGTTAGTTAGTTATTCCAACGCGCCACGGAGTCTTCGATTACTATAATAACACCTTGTAAAATGACATGTATTCAAAGCAAATAAATAAATAAATAACCTAGTTAATTGTTGAAATTACGGTCTGTGTATAAGCCACTCACTCCGCGTTCACTGACGATGGTCATCGTAATTGACCAAAACTAGTCGGTCTTTTTCCAACTTAAATCACACGTAAGTACAACTTTTATTTGAAAACACGAAATTTCACTAGTCGAACGACAGTCGTAGTCGAGCGATTAAACACGCGAGCGGTTCAAAAATAGACCCCAAGATTCCAATTCCACAGAGTATACGCTAACTTTTAGAGTAGATGAAAATTCTATCCACTCAATCCATCGCCTCGCCGTCTGGACTACATCCAAAGAAATTGGCACACATTTCGGCGTCTCCCATAACGATCAATTCCACTCTTTATTCAAGCGCCGAGTTACGAAACCAGTAACATTCTTCTAGTAAGATTGTTTCAATTCAACGCGATTAGTTTTAGATTGGATCGCGAATTGTTTAAACATAGCTATTTGGTGGTTGATGGTAACTACAATATAAAGGTTAACAAAATATGCACCTCACCAATAACTCGACTTTCACTTGATAAATCTCACGATGATGTAAAAAATAGAGACTATGATCAGCTGAGCTGAGACTGAATCATGACTGCTGGTTTTCAGTGCAGTAACTTTCTTCAGCGTTACAAGAGTTCTGTAGCTATATTTTATTGTTGTATTTAAAACGGATAAAACAAAGAAATTAGTAACTAGCCTCTACTACTAGCCTCAATCAATCTAGGGATGGTGTATTAGTTTATTAATAATGTATTATGTTCCTTCACCAATACGTATTGGAGCAGCGTGGAACATCCTTTAGACCTCTCTCAGCAGTAGGCGCTGTGGCTGTGGTAGAGACTCGTGCCCATCAGTGGGATAGAAAACAGCCTAATATTTTAATGGTAATGTGTGTTTATTGGTTTGTCCTTCTTCATCTCAACGGAATGATGGATGGATGTGATTTGCATAGATATAGTATACGGCCTGGAGAGTGGCATAGGCTACTAAATCGGCCGAACTGCAGGTGAAGCTAGATTTTGATTAGTGGCAATCTTTGGTGTAGCTTGCCGTTGATAAATCGCGGGCGGACCTGAGATTCTTTCAGTTGTTCCAAACGTAGGTATGCAAGTTAAATACACTTTCCAAGTGACTCAGACGTCACTTTGTGTGTTTTTAATGTATGTAAGATAGCAAACGAGCACAGCACAACCCATCCACTGCCGCCCATGACAACTATGCAAGTGCACACCTTGAACAAGTTAATTAAATCTTTCAGATGTATTTTTTCTGTGCGATATCTTGCGATTAGGCACGAGCGTCATACGGCCATACGGTTTATAGTTTTCCATGACGTCATACTACATAATATAAAAATCTTTCCAATATTCTCAATAGTTTTCATAGGTCCAATTTTCACTGAATATGCTAGGACTAAATATACTCGTATATGTGACATCAACCAATCCACCAAAGTTACAACCCTTTCTTTGTCCTATTGGACAGGAAATTCCTCTCGGTATAGCGTTTAGGCCACAAACCAAAGTAGCCAAGTCAGGATGGGCAGAATTCACACGCCCATAAACTCTTAGCAGGTTTCCTAACGCTGATTTCCTACTCCGTTACAGCAGGTTGTATTTAACTTCTTTAATCGCACATAACTTGAAATCTCATTAGTATATGTCACTCAGATAACTCAGGCAGTCACATCTTAATGAAATGTTATGTGCCATTGTAATATCCTTTTAGCTTATCAACACTCTCAGATCCACTTGAAGAGGTGCAAAACGTGAGATTACGAACTGTTTGTGTTTGCTGTCAAGATCGCTATCTACAAAGCGCTCGTGTTCACGCGGCTTGAGATATTAGGGTAAAACCAAAACATAATCGATATGACAATCACAGTTCGCTCGCTGCGACCCATAGACGTCCCACTGCTGGGCACGAGTCTCCCCCACAGACTCAGCTGCGGGAGGTCTAGAGCATACTCCACCACGCTGCTCCAACCAATGCGAATTGGTGGAGGGGTTAGTCGCCAACCCAGTGTCGAATGTTCTCAAGCAACCCGAAGGTCTTCGACAAGGCTTAACGACTGTTTCCAACATTGAAAACAACCGGGACCGACGGCTTTACGTGCCCTCCAAAGCACGGTAGCGTCCATGAAATTTTGCCACTAGCGGTCACCCATCCACAAACCGACCGCGTCCGTCGTTGCTTAACTCTTCCGATCACATTGAATCGACTCGAGCCATTGGGCTATGGACGCTACATTTAATCACAGTTAAATATTACCAATATGTAACTGCTGTAACCTTCGCTCTAACTGTTAGGGTTCGATCTACATTTGGTCCTTCCTATATGGTTTTGGTAATAAAGTTATTATTTGTGGGGGAGACCCGTGCCTAGCAGTGGGGCGTCTATGGGTCGCAGCGAAGTAGTAACAAAAAGTAAATTTGGGCAAAATTTTCTTCAAAGTAGAGCAACGCTGGACTATTACGTAAAAAAAATTTCGAAAACATAGCGAGTCAGGGCCGTTTTTAAATACCTTATTTATACCAACAGTCTTTATTTATATTTTTCCCCTTCATTCATCCACACTGAATCACGAAGAAAATATTGTGCATAATTTTCTTCAAGATAGAGTAGCGCTGGATTATTAATTAAAAAAAAAAAAACAGTCGAAAATAATTACAGCGACTCAGGGTCGTTTCAAATAATTCGAATTCTTCATAGTAAGCACTGAAACTAGTGTAACTGAACCTTGATCTTGCTTTCATAAACATTTAAATTAAATATACATACGCAAATAAATAAACATTTATAAACATCACTTACATCATTCCTACTTTTCAGTGTGCTTCTTTTAGGTCGCAGCAGCACATCTTTGAAGTCCAATTTTACTTCGTTTATTATATTCGGCATTTTCACGAAACACTTGACAAGATTGGAATTAGAAAATAGAAAATAAACCGCAGCTGTCGCGCGGTCGTGCCGCGCTGTATCGACCTACTGACTCATATTAATGTTGCCAACTTTTAAACTTCCTTTTTGCAATGTCTATCTATCACTCGGCCCCTCGTAAGCTGGAATCTCAAACAAAATAGAAAATCAATTGTGTTACGTCATAGAGGTGCTCCGACAAACAATAGCTCTCTTTATATTTTTCTTTTTATTTTATTATGTGGTTATATCTAGATAGAATTTTTATAGGAGATATGGAACCTATTCTTTTCTAGGGGCGACGATATTCTTTTCTAGGGCCGGAAGCGAATGGGTGGTGCTGCATGCTCGTTTGCTATTTATAAATACTTTTTGATACAAATACATCAGCATTCATATTTATTATTTATTAAATAAGATTCTAAAAAGTAAAAACGAGTAGAGTATATTAACGAGTTATTAACAATAATGAAATCAATAAAATACCTAATGCTACATGTTTTCAAAGCACATACTAATATAATAAAAAAGATTGAAATGAAAAACAACCTACATCTTAAACAGGAAGATTTCTAACAACTGGCAACACTGGAACGTAAGCGTGACACGTGACGTCACAAGGGCGCACAGAAATAATCGGTTTCAGCGGCTAGGTGAAGGCTATAAACTCAGACAGACAATTTCTCTTTTAAAAACTTTTCAGGGCCTGCCGAACAATAGTAGAATTTTCATACCTACCTTCTTTTCTTTCTACATACTTCATCGCTTAAAAGTACTTATGAAGCGAGTCCCAATGAGAAAAACCTTAAACATCACAATCAGCTGTTAGGTTTATAAGGTTGGCGGTACGGAAGTAGCGGTGCCAAATTGATATGGCATTGAACGGATATAAGATTCGCAGTTGCATTTTTAAATAATATTAAATAAGGTTAGTTTAAAGTTAGTACTGGTATCGTCATGAAAAATATAGTATCTATTTCATTATTCCGACAATTCCGCGGTATTTCTTAAGTGAGAGATGCCTTCAGCTAAGTCTCCAAGTCCATTTTCAAAAAACAGTAAAGTAATAAAAAAAAAATCGTATTTTTAGGTAGGTATACGTTTAATGAACGTCATTATATTTTTTATCGACTGGCGGTTCACAAAGTTGATGCGATGGATGCAACAGAAAAGAACACGGTAAGAAACTCGGTCGTTAGTTACTCATTTCAAAATTTACAATTTAATAATTTGATAGATAAGTACAGGTTACAAAAGTAAATAATTAATTTTTATTTTTAATTTATTTTCGTGCATTGTCATCGGAACCTAATATGTGTGCTAAATTTCAGCTCGATAGCTTCAGTGGAAGTGGGTGAAATATTGATTGCAAGATTCCAGGACATACATACATAGGTACATACAAGTTAAGTTAATTAAAAGCTTTTAATATATTATGTGTACCAAAATTTTTTTGCATGGAAAAAGAAAGCCTTATATGTCATAACTTTAATCTCCGGTTAAATACAAACAGCTCAAGCAGCAGGCGTTGTTGGTAACGGCTCCTCGTCGCCGACGCGTTGCGACTTTGCAGAGGTGGTTGGTTTATCTGAATAACACAAAATAAAGTTACTCACATACAATTTCGACGGGCCCGTTGGCGCAATCGGTAGTGACCCTGTCTGTTGCGCCAGGGGTCGTTGGTTCGAATCCCACTCAGGGCAAATATTCGTGTGACGAACACTTGTATTTGTTCTGTGTCTGGATGTTAATATTATCTATTTATGTATGTATTTAAAAATATCTATGTATGTATATCAGTCTCTGACACCCATATTACAGGCTCGCGCCTACTTTGGGGTCAGATGGCCGTGTGTAAGAATGTCCAAGATAATTATTTATTATTTTTTATTTAATTACATAATACTATCAAGTGGCAAAGCCTTTTATAACCTGTGAACGGTAATTATTAAATGGAACCTTCATCATGATATAGTTTAAGCTAAAAGGGGTAAGTATCGTTTAAACTATTTTATATGGTAAAATAATTGTGTTCAGGTTGGAAAAGCGACTAAGATAGTAAGTTTTTGTTATGAATCAAAAAAACTAAAAACTAAAAAACAGTATTTTGTAGAGAACCGAACTAAAATGTAGTTGGTTTAATTGAAACGTAAGTCCTTTAAAAGTGTGCAAAGTTTCAAATTAATCCGAAGTTTTGAAGAGGATGAAAATCACTTTCAAAGCTGTTCAAAGATTTCATTCGGTACATCGCTGCGACCCATAGACGTTCCACTGCTGGGCACGGGTCTCACCCACAGACACTGCTGCGGGAGGTCTAGAGCATACTCCACCACGCTGCTCCAATGCGGATTGGTGGAGACTTACCTACATTACATACTAACCTACATTACATACATACATACGTAAAAGGTGTTCTAAGATGGTTATTTTTTGTCGTTACTAGTGGTGTACCAAACCAATGGATGTATGGATGGATGGGATAGTCACCGTCACCCTCGTCGGGCACACTCCACTCCTCGGCCACCATGGAGAACACTGCCTCGCGGTAGTTCCCGTACCCGTCGCACTCCATTTCGGAGCCAGTGCGACATTTTTCCCGAGCGCAATCTGAAACATCGACATAGCCCAGCAAGCTGAAGTGGCAATGGGCTGGCCACTTCTGCTGGAAGAACTACAGCTGGAGTCAAAGGCAGCTGGAGGCCTAATACCCTGAGTCCTGAGTACTAATTATTACTGTGCCCATCTTTGGTGCGAGGGATTTCTCCCCCAAATTGATTTTACTTTACACAAAAAAATTTGAAAAGTCGAATGTAGTTTCAGATTAGTTTACTAATAGATTCGAAAATGACTATTGAACTAGCCTTTCACTCGAGGAAGATACCCAAGCCAAGCCCAACAGTGGGACAAAGAGAGTTGTGGTGGTAGTGATGGTGGTAGTGAATCTAAACAATAACTTAGCAAAGTATAGTATAGTATAGTATAAAAGCATATCATCGAGTGAGAGGCGAATTTGATAGCCATTGGGCTATCACTGCTGTTAAATTCACTCACCACAATTCATATTTGAAACTTCCACCCTAGGCACCTTGATTCCTTCGATGAAGCTCCCGTCCTCCAGAGAGCAGTAGCACACGAAGCGACGGCACTGGATCACACATCACTTTAAGGAAGCTCCTAAATTCATTCGGCTATCTACGTTTTTTTGCGACGTTCATGACCTAGCCTTGGGATGAGCCAAGGGCTTTGCGCAAGGGAAGCACCGGTGTGTTCCGTAAGAGATCCCAGAGCCTTCCTTCATGTGTAAAAAGGATGCTGAGGGGTTTTCCGTCTCGCTTAGAGTGGCCGGGGATCTTTGTGAAATTTTCCCCTCGAAAAAAAAAAGCTATCTACTTTTTAGGCTGTTTTTCTGAGTCACTCAACGGACCAAATCAAAAGAAATATTATGCTATTGACAAATGTTCTCTTCTTCTCTCTCTCTTTCTGACGTAATGCTACCCTTGAGGATTAAGGTCACCTCTAGAAAAGAACTATAAAACATATATGAACTTTACATTTACGAGTATAAACATAAAATAGCCGAATCCGAAATAGTACATGGTAATGCACCGGGCGAACTGTAAATAGAACCTATATGTTTCTATAAGATATACTATTTTAGAGGTGTATAGGTTCTATAAGGCTCTACCACCTAAAAACATAATTATAATTGTGAATATGTATCTAGTTGCTCGTACTTGCACAGGGGCGTAGAGCCAAAGTGGCGTGCACTGTGGCGCCTCGTAGTGAAGATGCCCATCGGCTCCGAACTTCTTCTTGAAGTATTTCATCTCTCGCTTGCACGGCTCTGTTACAAAATCATCATCAGCACCAGATTCGTATCAGTAGGTATCCCATCCAGCACCGGCGCGTTCTACAAGAGATCCCGGAGCCCTCCTGAACCGCCGGAGTAGGCCAACGAGTGGATTTTAGTGGGTGGTGGGACGTCCAGGTACCTTTTCAAGGTTTCCCCTCTCGTTAAACAAAAAAAAAGCGTATCCCATCCAACCGCTCTCCTCATCGGTATTTACAGCTTAGGGGTTAAATGCACCAAGGGATTGTGAGAGCGGTGCGAGTTGTGGAATTCATCCATCCATGGTCGATTTTGGTAATTTAAAAAAAATCTCTTCTATTAATGAAATAATGGAAAAATCAAGACGTACAGTTATAAAATAGTAGATAAGAGAGTAGAATATGTATATCGTATTGTAATTTTATTTTTGTTGTAGCTTCAATATTGTAGAAGGAAACAGGGGACTAGGTTTGTATGGAATAAGTGCTACGAGATTTCCTCTTAAGTAGTAATTTAATGTTTAAACTGATTTCTGTTTAAGTTCTATGGATTAATTTTAACGCTAAAATTTTAATAAAATGTAGTGATAAGATTGTTAACCAAAGAAGATCAACTCAAGAAAACCACTCCGGTTTTCGATATCCGGTATAATATGTGTAGAGACGTTGCGTGGCCACACAAACTGTGTCCTCCTTCTAAGAAATGTAATATTGAATGCACCACCACGTCCCTTTCATATCCCACTCTCTCATCGACCTTAACTGAGACGTGGAGTTCCTCAGTGGAGGATGACTTGGCAGACCCCTCGTGCAGACCTGTCTTACAAGTCACTGGTTTCTTTAACACGTTCGCTGCGTTACGGGAAGTATTTTGTCGTATTTGAGTTCCGGACTGTGCGGCAGCTAATTTTCCTTGTCTTACCCCTGGTGCGGCGGTGGTTAAACTAAGATGCCATACACGTACAAATGAGATAACTATATTTCTGACATCCTTGCTTCATATGTAATCAGTTTTTAATAAAAAAATGTACGGGAAGTATTTTTGCGTAACGCAAAGAAAAAAATTATTTTACTCAGATGCGGCATGGGAACTATTTGGTCGTACCCCTCGACCCCGTACCGCACCGGCGGACGGGTACGCGGCGCTTCAAATTGCACTAGTGTTGTGCGTAAAAACGATGTTTTTAAAACTCACCATATATTTTTGTCCAATTAAGCAAGACTTAAAATGAAGAAAATAAAGAAAATAAGGTTGTTTTTTTTTTTGTTACGTACTTAATATTATTTGAGGAGGTGACGAACAAAAGGTGACATTTTCATATTTGTGCTATGTGTAAATTGTACTTTTGTTCCTAATTTTCTCAATTGTATTGTTTTTATTTTTATTTAATTTGTTAGCTTGCTCTCGTTTAATAGTTTCTCTATTATATTTTTTGATTTAGCATGCCAATGATTAGTAAATTGATCTCATTAACTAAGTCTGATCTTGAAGTTCCTATTATATTTGTTTTTAAAAAAAGAGGAATGTGTAATTCTGTTTTTATTTTCTTTTTGTTTTTAAAGATTATTATTTAGTTGATAATCCATGTTGACATATTAATAAATATTATTTCAAGTTTCTGTCGCATTTTCATATTTTACGAGTGTACCTCATCACTAGCGTTATATCTATTCTATGCGGCACGGGAAGTAATTTCCCGTAAAATCACCGTTTTTGAAAAATGCCTATAACTTTTGATATATCGCACAGAACCCCGGGCGACGCCAGCTGTATATACACAAGGATGTAACCGATCGATTTGTTCAAAAATTTTGTACTGGCGATGAGTTTCCATGTCTCCAAGGACCTTTGAAGTCAGGACCTGATACGGGAAAATGAAGGTCGTAACGCAAATCTGGCATTCGTGTTACGAGAAATATATGACTCGTATAGCAAATGAGGCAAGTTTAAGTTTAGCGTTGACGCAGCGAACGTGTTAAGAACTCACCATTCCCTTCCTCCTGGCCTTCGTCTCTCTTGCGGCGGCCGGCAACCGAAGCGTGCACCGCGTGGATGTCCTGACACACCCCCTGGCGGCAGACCAGCCCATCATCGCATCCCGGCTCCAGAAACTCTTCTTCTATCTGTAGGAGCCATCAGCTGTTAAAGGTCTATCGTTAGACTTTTCTACAGAATCCTAACTGTATAACATCACAAAGACGGCCTATTTTTTTTTAAATACTAATTCTTAACTGCCAATTGGTCACTCGGTTCATTCGGTCATCTTTTTACAGTTAGGATTAGGTATTTACATGGTATGTGATCTACGGTACCGCGATGGCATTTTTGTTTTACCTCAGTTTCCTTCGTTCCGTTCACTATGTGGACTGTTTTCTTATATTCCGCGCATTTCTCATTCAATTCTGAAACGATTTTTTTTTAAGTTTTGTTATGTTATTAATTTCGGAGGGACGAGGGATTCATCAGTTTATTTGTGACATTTCCTTCAAGGACCACCGTTGGCCTGCAACACCAAGTGTCAATTAATTTTCACGTTGACAATTTATTTATTTACTTTAATTAAAACGGTACAAAACCAATAACATTAATTACAGACAACACTTCGTGAACTTAACTGGATGGACCCTTACTCTTGCCACTCGCAAACCTGGGTCCTCTTTACTCGCCTGTCTATAGCACAAAGTTTACTATAGCGCTATTTTGGGTGGGTCCGTGACAAATGTTAAAATTACGTATCAATCTTGTACTCGTATACATCCTGAGATTAAATACGACGTAGCAATTGGTATGATGTATCAATCTTAGGATGAGTTTGACGTTGATGACACCTATTGATGACAACCTCACCACCTGAACAATGATCCCAGGAAAGAAATGTAAACGAGAGAGTGAAATAAAGATACATCTCAGGAATCACTGGAACAGTAATCGAATGACGATAATTCACTATGATAAGCACTGAAGCCCAGCCTACTTCCCACTACTCCCGCACTTCCACACCCAGAACGAGGGCACTACGTACCCTCGTACCACCTTTAGAATAGACCCTTCGCTAGCTTATGATGGTGACTCACGATGGTAAGCGCTGCAGGCACCGCAGCAGTTGCATTGGTCCCGGTCCGGCAGGAAGGCCCCGGGCGCGCAGCTGGCCTCCTCCACCCCGTGCTTGCACTCGTACCCCCGGCACGACACGGGGCACTCCGTACCCTCGGCGGGGGGTTGGAAGCGGAAGTTAGATCGCCTGCTCGTAAATAAATTGTTATTGCCAGATGAAGTGCCAAGTGTGAAGCCATGTTGCGGATTTTGATAAAAACTTATTTCTAACGCTGGTTTGTATGGCAATTTTACATTGTGTGTATCATTGTGATAGTCATTGTGATGGCCTTTTGAGGTCCACTGCTGGAAATAGGCCTCTCCTCAATGATACCACTCCGACCGGTCCTGCGCCTGCTGAAACCAGCGGTTTCCCGTCGTCTGTCGAAGGACGACCTGCGCTCCTTTTCCGAACTCGTGGTCTCCATTCGATTACTTTTCTTCCCCACCTGTACTTTCTATAAGTCCTTCAAACAATGTGGCCTGCCCATTGCCTCTTCAATTTGCTAACATTACATTGTGTGTGACTTTAATCACAGTTAAAAGTCAAATTCTAATACTATCTGTAGCTAGATGGATCTAGCATGGATTTTTTTTGCTGATATCTAACAACAAACTATTTACTTATTTCATTTCAAATTCCAGTATCACATTGCCACAGGTACTGCCACTTCTTCTGCTTCAAACTGCAGGTTCTTGTAGGTCGAATAATTGGATCGATTATCTCGCCGACTTTGTCCACAATGCACAACCTCGTCCAGATACTACGACTACTACTACTACTGCAGGTACTTCATTGATCTATTTCAAATCTAATTGAGTAACTTACAGCCTTATAGATTCATTCGGTAGACTCGGAACTGACACAGGAATACCTAAAATTAAAACAAAGTTTTCAACCACATTTTGAGATAGTTCTTACACTGATCATCGATATCAATGAGACATATTGTGAGTTTTAATGTCTTGGACACAGATAAACTTTGAGAAAAAAGCGAACACTGATTATAACTAGGTATAAACATCGGCACTAAATTCTAGCTCGCGTGCACAAGTCGAAATTTTAAGTGTCGTCTTGCGCATGGCGAGCGAGTTGTTAGTCGTGGCCGCGGTATTAAGTCCTCCGTGCCCTTAAGAAGCTTACCCCCGCTGAATTAAGTTCAAAATACACTTTAGGGCCGGTGTTTATACTTACCTACTTTAAACAGGGGTGACAGCCCACAAGTTATCAAACTCGCCCCTTATTCGAGGGGTCCGGGATCAAATCCAAACGCCTCGCATCTATGACTTTTATGAGTTATGTTATTTATTAATTTATTTATAAACGCTTTATTAAACTAACACACAATAAGGTACAAAAGGCGAATTTAAATGTTACCTGTTAAATCGGTGAAGGAAAACATCATGAGGCCTGAACCTGCATGCCTAAGAGTTATCAATAATGTTATCGGAGGTATGTGAAGTCTGCCAAACCACACTTGGCTAGCGTGGTGGACTAAGGCTTAATCCCCTATGGCCTAACTCCTATTTCGTGAGGAGAACTGACAGTGGGGCAAAGGAAGGGTACCCGACAATACCTATTTATTACAAAGCTTACAAAGTTCAACTAGATGTAAACAAAACTTGTTAATAGTCATGACTTTCCACGCAAACCAAGCTGCGGGCTTGAATTAGTCTACTAGTAAAGCAAAAATAAACACACATCTTCTGAGCAGCTTGTCACATCGAAGTGCTCTCGTTTCCTGCTCTGGATGACCCCAATACGGGTTGCAGCCGGCTCTGAAATCTAATTGTTTAAATTTGAACCAAAATAAGAGACAAGTGCCCAACTATGGGACAATTAAAGGGTTGTAGTTGTGGTGGTTACGGAACGTTCATAAAAAATCAATTGGCTAATAAATTCTCAAGCAATTCTCATTCAAAGGTTGTAGTGGATAATAACATCATGTTCAATGACATAATAAAAAGTCAATTGATTGATAATAAAATCTGAAGCGTACAACGATTGTGTGTTAATTAATTGTATCAGGCGTTACTTTGCGGAACTCCATTATTACAAACCAAGAATTAATCTACTTTGCAACAATCCGCGAACAAAAACGTATGGTGATGTATGTATACTTTCATGCACGTAGCACCTCCCTCCCTCCCACGCAGGAAAACATGCACATGCGATAAATGAATACCCACACCAAGATATACATCACCATACGTTTTTGTTCGCGGATTGTTGCAAAGTAGATTAATTCTTGGTTTGTGATTGTGTGTTAGATAACAATAATTGGCATAGTGTTAGCTCTTCGTAGGCTCTACGTTAATATCTATTAGATGCTAACTAAAAATTGTTGGTCCAAGTTTGTCTAGTTTGACTATTGAGGACAATTCGGTATAAAGAAAGAAAGTTACTTGTAAATCACCTATAGTAGTAACGGGCAGGAATTCTTCAAAATCGAAGTTGTACTCGTCTTCCATGCAGGATTGGTCAAGCTCTGAAAATGTTACAATGAATCTATATTATATAAAAGGAGAAGGTGACTGACTGACTGACTGACTGACTGACATATCAACGCAGGGCCTAAACTACATGGGCTAGAAACTTGAAATTTTGCACAGGGGTTCCTTTTATAACGTAGGGGAGCACTAAGAAAGGATTTTTGAAAATTCACCCCCTAAGGGGGTAAAACGGGGGTGCAAAGTTAGTATGGAACTTTGCCGTTTTTGATGTTATTCGAATGAAATTCAGTACCTATGAAGGTTTTTTATTGAGTTTCGAAAATCATCTCTTAAGGGGGTAAAAGGGGGGTGCAAAGTTAGTATGAAACCGAACGCGGGCAGACGTCGTTAATGGGTCTAATTCTACGCGAGCGAAGCTGCGGGCGTCCACTAGTTACTTATAAACTATTTTCAGCAAATTATTTCTGATTCTTCTTCTTTACCAATAAAATATAATGAACAATCATTTTACAGACGTGGCGGCATCCAATTCATCGTTTTTTCTCCGTCTTCCTCATCCACCAGTTGAAAGTTGCTCAGCACGTTATGGAGCGACAAATGCTTACCTAGTATTTTGCTACACGACT
Source organism: Carterocephalus palaemon (assembly GCA_944567765.1). Lineage (NCBI taxonomy): Eukaryota > Metazoa > Arthropoda > Insecta > Lepidoptera > Hesperiidae > Carterocephalus > Carterocephalus palaemon. Next base: position 2,409,214 of record OX155663.1, read on the forward strand.
TAAATAGCAACTATGAAATAGAAGAACAAAGGTTACATACATCGTTCCACAGAGTTGATTGACTGATGACCTGAAGAAGACCGGGATACCGCTGGATTCAGCAGGCCCAAGAGTGGGAAAAGTGACATCGATTAGGAAATGCCTATGTGGACTCAAAAAAGATTTTTTTTTTCCTGAGCAGGAGGTAGGTAGGCCATTTAATTTGACTACCGACTTCCCAGTGGTGGTCTTCTCGGTGGCCTCTCAACCTTCCTACGCTTCTCCTTTCTGGCCATGGCCATTACCGGCCTCACTCTTTAGCTTTTATATTTTTATATACTTTTCTTTATACTTTTATATTTCCAGGATGCTGGATTGATCTAACCTCTATAGAAGATGCACTCGTCGCAGCAGCGGCACTGCTGGAAGTCAGCTGGCACGAGAACGCTGCGCCATCTACCGTACTTCCGGTCACAGTATGTCCGGTACTCGGACAGCTGTACTCTCCTCTCCCTGAAAACAGCATGGCTCGGTCAGTGGCCATTTTGCAGATAAATTTCGTAAGAAATAGGCAAATAGGAAATTCTAAAATAACACAATATTTTCTATGCCTACTTTCTATTCCTCCTAATAATTTTAATTTCATTTACTCGTAATTATAATTTAATTATTTTCTTTCGGGCTACAAGGGCCGTAAATAGTGTTCATATTATATTCTTGCCACTTTGGATTTAAGGCATCATGTATGTCAGTAATCTCACCTGCAAGAATCACGGAAAAGCTCGCATTCTGTGTTATTGCTGAGTCGAGGACACTGCGGGCAGAGCTGGTAATCTGGGTATGAGAAAACTCGAAGAAGGTAGGTATGGGTTCACTAAGTATGGATTGGTTAGAACACATTCATCAATTTTCAAGCATTTAAGAGGCCTATTACAAAACAGCGGCGTAAATACGCGTTTCATATGGATGGTTTCATCCCTAAATTTCATATTCTTTTGTTAATCTTTTTTTTTTCTAGAATTACTTATCTTGAAAGGGATTTTAGTTATGTTATTCTTATTATATTATTGGTGTGGCTGAACTTGATTGTGATTTTTTAACATCTAAATCACCGACATCTTACCTACTATTCATGACGTTAACTTACTCGTCAACTCATAGCTTATCCAAACAAGTTATCTTATCCAACAATCTTAGCTTATCCAACAACAAATGGAATTCTAAAGGCAGACTGCAAGCTGAGGTCCTCCCACTGTCTTTCTCATATCGTTATTATTATTTGGTGGGAGGGGGTTAAGCTCATAAGCCACTACGACCTATATAATATCTCATATCGTTGTTCCACTCAGAAAGTACTTAGGTAAGTTCTATTTCAAGGGACCTTCCTAGTCCAACGTACCATTAAGGCTCCTACACACCGGGCGCACCGTCCGCCTACTCGGAAGCTTGACCAGGGCGCTCCCAGGAGCACTCTGCTCACACTGCTCAAAGTCTATGTCTTGCTCGTTGTCCCTGACCAGGGAGAGGATCTCCGTCTCCCGCCAGTACTCGCTCGTATCCTTGTCTTTGTCTATCAGCATTATGAACGGGAGGAACTGGAATCAAACAGCCCATTTTCAGCCTCAACTGCTGAATAGCTGAGCTTGGACTGGACTTGTATGGGTTTAAGATAGCAAACGAGCTTGCAGTACTAACCATCCGCTGCTGCCCATGACAACTGTGTCAGGCTTTTATAAGACGATAGGGGCTGAGATGGTTAGCAGAGGGTGTTAATAAGATCATTAGTTGGTCAGTTCCTTGGTAGATATGAGGACTGGTGAAACGGTACCTACTATGTGTCGGCGGCACTGTCCGGGCGAACTCTATGTAGAACCTAATATATAGGCTCTACCACCTGTAAATTACAGCCAGTAATAAAAACAATGATCAGTTGGTACCTTCAGAGGTTCTTTAGCAGTCTCATTAGAACCAATTGCACCTTTCTCCAGCGTGAGAACAGGTACTACACTTTTCGCAGCGCTGTTGTCAATTAACAACACTAATATTATTATGAATGGAAACTCCATCATTTCGGACTATTTCATGAAGGTACCGAAGCTCTGTGATATGTTGGTAACATTTGACGTTTTCTGATAGAAGTTTACCGTTCATTTCCTGTCTGTCAATCAAGTCTTCCGCAGTTTGTTCCGCAGTACAGCAACCATTTGTAGCGTGCCAGTTCGTTCGATTTTGCATATTTTTTTTGCTGCTAACTTTTGATTTTTTGGCATTGAACTTCAGTGATTTCGATCAATCTATACGCGTGAAAGAGACACAAAAAGTAAAAGTTAATCTCTTTAAAAAAGCAGAAGCTCTATTAAAGAAGCAGTATTATGGCATTTGAAATAGAGTTCTTTTTGTTTGTCACGAATTTTATAGTTCATTATCCAGATAAGTTTTAGGTCCATGCCCCTGAAACAATCCACATTGGATTAGCGTGCACAGTTTTGAATCAGCTGTGGTTTTGAGTAGAAATTCATGCGTACACGTGCATTATGATTCCTAATTTAATTCGGGAACTATATTTTTGAATCTCACTCGTATTCGAAAATCGCTAACGCATTTACGAATTCTTATTTTGATAATCACTATGGTGACACTAGAGAGTTCTCCTACTCAAATTATTTTCGCCTGGCGCCACATTTATATCCTAAATAAAAAGTAAATTGTAGGTAGAGTTTATTTTTACTGAACCTGTGCCGACAACATGAATTAATTCGTTACATTAACATATAAAAAAATATTTCGTATACAAATATCTTGTACTTACAATCATTTTTTATAAATTTTGACTACATACTTACTTTTTATATCAATGCATATTTTTTTAATATCGGGGAAACTAAAAAAATCGGATCCCAGCATGTATTATGGTAAATAGTGTAAGAGGAAAAATTAAATGAAAAGAAGAAAACTAGATAACCAGTTATTATTTTTATTGTAAAATACAAAATACAAAAGTGTCAATTAATTAAATTATTACAAACAATGAGTGATAAGACGAGTTCACATACGTTCTATTTTAACTATCATACATGATTCAGTAAAATCTCATTTCTCCATGATATTGATGAAGTTGATATTGAGAGTTTGGTATCAGGCATGTAGTCTAAATCGATTCGATTTGGTGATTAACGCTGGATTTCAATAACATATCTACAGATAGATTTGGCTATCGGAGATAGAAATTCGACACATTTTATATGGAACTTATGTCAAATTTCTATCTCCGATAGCCAAATCTATCCGTAGATAGGTTATTGAAATCGCCTATAAAGTACCTACGGTTACAAGAGACCAAATCCCGGTAAATGTTTCCTCAAATTTATTAAGTCCGAAGGATGTCCGCAGAGTGTCCGCTCAGCTACAAGCGATCGATGGGACATAGAACATAATTTTGACAATAGTCACTCATGCTTGGATTTTCTAGAAGTAGGTACCAAAGTTTTGGATTCACTTTACGTTTTTATCACATCAGGTACCAAAATTATGAATAAAAACGTCTAATTTACATGTAGATGAATTAGTAATTACCTATGTCACATCGCCGTCCAAAGCATTTGGACCAAAATAGTGCTACGGTACCATCTGCCTGTCGTATGAGGCAACTGAAAGGAGTTCTCGAGTTACGGGCGACAAAACGGCGAGTAACCCAGCGAGAAAGCCCGGGACAAAAGCGAGTGGTCGCACTAAGTTCGAAACATACTATTATGGGTGTTGGCAGAGACGATTAGCGTCATGAATGCGTTCTACCTCGAGAGAGAGAACGAGAGAGAGATCTCGAGTCCTCCACGAGTGCTGAGGAAGGCCACCGAGCTGGTTTCATTGGACAAAAATTCCACATAACCCGGTATCGCATTCACCTACATTGCACCTGACGATCGTATTACGTTCGTGGCTTCATTTGCCACATGCCTAAAATTGGCTCTTTATAACATGCATACCGAAAATGACCCTATGGTCTTCTATTAGTTTCAAAGAAATATTAAGTGCACTAGACTGTGCAAAAGGTCGCAGATACCGTCCCAAGGTAGGTACCGTCCTTAGATATAGATGTGACGGCCACGACTGCTGAGTTTAACTGTTAAAAAGAATAAGCATATGCTAAGGCTACCATAAATATCTCGGGATTATGCCTGTATTCTCGAGAATTTATAGATTTCTATTACCTTACAGACTGGTCAAAATACTACATAAGAGTCTAAAAGTTCTACTCAAAATTAGGCACTCCTATTCTACTATTCGGATGTTATGAACTATCTAAGTATGTCTGGCAGTGAATCAATCTATTGTTAAGTACATTAAATTTGTTCATTTAAAATTTGCTACAAGATATTTCAGTCTCTCTACTATGTGCAGATGTAAAAGGTAGTTTCTTTGAGCATGCACACCAAATAGCTAGATGTGCTTTTAAATATTGTTTTGTCTAAATCTTATCTAGGGTAGGCTACAACAGATCAGCAGCGTATACGAATCTCAAGTCTGGAAGGAGGTCTACTCAACCTGACAAATGCAAATAGACGGTCATGAACAGGGTGACCTCGACGAACAGAACACCTTAAAAAATGGTTGAATCCTTGATTTGTTGGAACTATCCCAAAACTTCAAACATAATCGTAATTGAGATAACAAAAGACATTATGGCAACAGAAAGAACGAAAAAGCATAAAAACATTAAAACATCTATAAAAATACTCGACATATTGCTTCTTGTCACTGGAAAGTAAGTTCGATAAACTTTCAGTAAATTATTAAACACGATGAATGGTAAGTAGATGATTTCGTTTTAGGCTCTTGAATTTTGAATTTGTCGGGAGCTACTGTGAGATTTTGCTTAGCTAAAATCCTGTGCATTTGACGCTAGGCGTGACTAGAGTTCCGATGTTTATTCTGCCTTCGATAGTGAATCGCAGCTTTACTAATTACTAATTACTTTTGTGTAGACTAATCGTCTAACTGTTATACTATGGTGGCTTCTATCATGGAATCATGAATATCACTAAATACCTTATGAAGTCTAAAAATAAGACTATCCTACGTCCAAAAGGTCCCCGCTGGCTCCGGAAGGCTTTAAAAACAATGTTCAAGTTTCAAATTTACTGACGGATTTTATTTGAAGAAGTGTATTAAAACCGAGAGACGGTGTTTCATAAACCTTCCATTTTAGGGTATAACATCTTTAATTTTTTTTTTTTTTTTAATCGTGGTATTTATTAGCGAATAGATCGTGAAGGTGAGAAAAAAACCTGTTAATAGGGATAAAGGATCTAAAAAATTTCTTCGGTCCCTTCCAATTCCCCAAAGATCTGTGAGACATCATCCACCAGTTATACAAAACCAAGCCGCATCTGATCATTTGAGTGCAGTATTTCGATAAGAGAAACGCTAAAATTCAGATTGTGACAACTCATAAATTATTACAAACTATCACTATGACAAAAAGTGACAACGAGTATTTCGGACCCACAACACACTCAACAGGCACAATTAATTGACAATAGGTACGGTACACTTCTTACGTCTTTGATTTGCTTCACGCAGTTCATTATTTAGTGTCAACACCTGAGCATAAAAAAAATAAAAAAAACAACAATCAACATACAGTTATTCATGAACCAAAATACCCCACACAATATTACTAAGACTAGATTATCGAGACTAGAAATTTAATATCAGCATTGTAAAACTAATACCATATCAGCAAAATTCGTCATTCTTCAGTTCAAACCTCCACTGAAACTCGTGTCCATTGCATTTGCCGAAACCGAGTCCTCATAGACGGGAACAACACCCTTACCTTTTCCTCCGAATGCTGGTTCTCAAATCCATCAAAGCGCTCGCCGTGATGACCCCGTGTCTTTGCACCGCGTTCCCAAAGCCGTAATCAGCATCGCCACCTATTGTTATTGTGGAAAACGACGTGGAATTCCTCCGCTGCTGCAAGGATTTCTTGCCAGCGCTGAGGAACCCCGTATCTGACGGACTTTGCCTAGCAACGGGCTGGAAGAAGTCGCCGTGGCAGTTTGTCTCCAGCCAATCATGACCCTTATGTTCAAACAGTTTCGTCGCCCGAACAGGCTTTGGAACCGTATGCTCCAGCCTGTAGTCTTTCAGTGGTCTTTCCGCAGTCTTCAACACTTTAACTCTGGTCTTCTGGTCCGCTGAGACAATCAAGTGCTTGGATTTCGATGAATACGTCTTATTCTCTGTAGTCTCCTGGAAGCTCTTGCTGCTTTTGCTTGGCGTCGAGGATAGGGCGTGCGTTTTGCTGCTGTGAAAATGATTGAATTCAGTTATTTTCAAACTGCTATGATAATATCTTACGAGTTAAAAGAGGGTTCTAAATAGTTTTTTTTTTAAATAAAGTATATCTAATAATACTCAAATAATTTCTACATATCAATGTGGAGCACACTATTATTTCAGTTGAATGGGCATGCCAGTATTATTATATCTCTCACGACCTTTTAAGTTCATTAAAAGATTTTATTAATATTTTTAAGATGAGTGTCGCCACGTCGAGAGTGCATCTCGATCACGTCAGCTTTCAAACAAAAAAACCGCAACAAAATCGGCCCATTCGTTTAGGAGCTACAATGCCAGAGACAGACAAACGGACACATCAAACTTTATAAGTTTGATGTGTCCGTTTGTCTTGCGTCAGGAGTTAAAAATATTACACACAAAAGAATTAAAGAGATGGCAGCCTTACCTAGAGTGACTCTTCTTCGGCAAAGCACTGGTCGGAGATCCCTTCGCCATTATGCTGTACAGCTTGTTCCTGTAGTCGTCTACAGACATCTGCTTGTCATCGCGCAGCGGCAGCAACACGTCCTCGTGTAGACTCGGCTCATCGCGCTCGCGGTGGAATCTAAGTGTTACCGAATGATATGGATATTTTATATAAACTAGTGATCGCTGAGTGGTCGTGATTCGAACATAATTCACTTTTCTTTAATTTTGAATATGAGCAAAAACTACTGGACCGATTTCAAAAATGCTTTCACCATTAGAAAGCTGCATTTTCACTGAAACTATTGTTATATCCAATTCCACGCGAGCAAAGCTGCGGGCGTCCACTAGTCTATAATACATAGACTCAATCTAAACCAATACACCAACACCAGAGAGGTCTTATAGCAGCTTTTGTGAAAGAACGACTGAACACCCGAAGGTCCTCGACAAGTGTTAATGATTGTTTTTACCATTGAAAACAACCGGAACCGAAGGCTTAACGTGCCCTCGAAGCAAGGTAGCGTCCATGATATTTTGCCACTAACGGTCACCCATCCATAAAACGGCTGCGCCCGTCGATGCTTAACTCGGTTGATCACATATAATCGATGCAAGGTTTTAGGCTATGGAGCCAAGACCAGAAGACGAAGAAGAAGAAGTTGACGGCATTAGCGACTCCTTTGCTTCCTTGTCTTACAAACCAAGCATTAATCTACTTTGCAACAGTCCGCGAACAAACATGTATGATGGTGTATGTATACCTTCATGCACGCAGCACCTCCCTCCCAGCAATCAATGAATACATACACCAACACACAAACCAACACGTGTTTCGCCCCAAAACCAGGCATCCTCAGGGTAAGTAGACTCCACGACGGTTAATCGCAAAGTGCACCATCTTGCTTTTGCCCATTCCTGAAAAGAGGCAGTTCGTAACCTCTCCATGAAGGAGTCACTTACTTGGCAACGTATTCATGGTCGAGAGCACGCTCAGCGCTGAGACGCTTCGCCGGGTTGAAGACCAGAAGGCGGTGCACCAGGTCAGCGGCGTCGCGCGACGCGCACGACATCATCGCGTTTAATCAGGTCACTTACTTGGCAACGTATTCATGGTCGAGAGCACGCTCAGCGCTGAGACGCTTCGCCGGGTTGAAGACCAGAAGGCGGTGCACCAGGTCAGCGGCGTCGCGCGACGCGCACGACATCATCGCGTTTAATCAGGTCACTTACTTAGCAACGTATTCATGGTCGAGAGCACGCTCAGCGCTGAGACGCTTCGCCGGGTTGAAGACCAGAAGGCGATGCACCAGGTCAGCGGCGTCGCGCGACGCGCACGACATCATCGCGTTTAATGTCGCCTTCGCACTGCTCGCGTTAGCCTGCTCGCGGATGAGCGACGAGCCGTAACCGCTGCACACCGCTGCAATATCTGATGGAGAAATAAATGACTACTTCAAAGATAAAAGCGCTTGGTGCGAAGTACGGTTTCTTTACAAACGACAAATTGGCGAAAGAATGGGTGAACCAACGTAGTTCGTGACCCACGGTACACCAGGCGTGGGAATAGCGAGCGAGAGCCATTTGAGGTCAGTCTGTCTGTAACGTCTGTTACCTGTCTAGTTGAATATGAATCTCATACAGTTAAAATTTTATACAAACGTCTCAGTCTCGATGCCAGTGCATTTTTGTGGTTAACAGAACTTCAGAGTAGATCTATAAAAACTTTTTCTAAAGAAAGATAAATATTTGTTTCATTCCCCGTGGTTACTTACGATCAGAACAGCGGCTTGCCTGTCAGCAACTTCCCCATGATCAGCCAAGCGACCACATGTCTACTATATTCGGTAGCTAATCGGTACCTTCAGACGAGGGTCTCGGCAGCGCGGCCATGATTGTCTCCACCTGGTTGACGGTGGAGGTGCCCGGGAATAGCGGCTTGCCCGTCAGCATCTCCCCCAGGATACAGCCCAGCGACCACATGTCTATGCCCTTGGTGTAGCTGGACACAGAACAAACGAGCACTTTATTAATATTTAGCAAGATACAACAGAGTATATGAAGTGTTCTAGACTGTCAAGTGTTCAGACAAAGACAAAGCTGTGCTTGTGTGAAAGAAGATTTCTCTCCTCACCTACTCCGCCCATCGCTTCGTTGCAACAACACAGAGCGCGTTTTATCGGAGACAAGATTATTCCTCAGCGCCGGAGCAAGTCAAGAACCGACACGAATTCTTGCGTAGACCCAGCGACATACCTCTGCTAGTGGTACGGTCAATACAACTCACTTCTTACTCGCGATGAGTATCTCGGGCGCGCGGTACCACCGGGTGGCGACGTAGTCTGTCAGGCAGGGATCGGCGCCGTCCTCCCCGCCAGAGTACACGGACGATACGGAGCGGGCCAGCCCGAAGTCTGCCAGTTTAACCCTGTTAGCCAATCAACTCTCAATACACATTAACAACACACCTGAATTTCCCTGGCGGGGTAGCCCACTACCTCAACAGTTTCGTTCTCCCACTGTTGGGCACGATAGACGAAGGAGTAAGTATACACATATTATTATATTAAATACACCCACTTTTCACCAATTATGGTAAATATAAGTTGTGCATTAAAGAACAAGCAATAAAGAACGCCACTAAAATTCATTTAGATTTAACTCCTACATAACCCTAATAGTGATATAACCATGATGTCTTTTACCCTGGTGAAACTACTCAGTCTAACTGTTGTATGGCACTGACCTGCAAGCGCTATCGATGAGCACATTGCTCGGCTTCTGGTCCCTGTGGATCACGTTCCCCGAGTGGATGTACTTGGTTGCCTTCAGCATCTGGTACATAATGTACCTCTTGTGCACATCCTTCAGAATGTTGCCGCGTTTGATCACGTTGTGAAGATCCGTCTCCATGTATTCGAAGCTGAGGTATATGTCTCGGTTGTTTAGCGCCCTGGAGAATGGGTACCAATGGGTAGATATTGGTCACAATCCTTTCGTTAGCGACAAAATTTTAGACTTGATTTATGAAAGCAAAGGAGCTTAAATCCCACGATAGAACATAACGAAGATATTTTGAAGAAGTCTCCTAAGTATATTTTAGATTCTTTGCAGCTATGAGAACGAAGTTCAGCCTCCAATGTACCTTTTTTTTGTTTACTGTTCTACTTAACATTTTATTGTTTAACTCGCATTGTCTTGAATCCGGCCCTTTTCGTGTGGAAGTCTGAATTATTAGCAACTGGTGTTCCCAACCAACTAACCAGCCAACTGGTGGGTTACCAACACCACAACCTTATCTAATTCTCCTTGCGGAATGGGAGGAATTAGGCTATTAAATAACCAACTGCACTGGCCAAGTGCAGCCGCACAAACTGCACATGGCTTCGAGAACGTTACGGTGAACTCTAAGACATGCAGGTTTCCTCAGGAAGATTTCCTTCACCGTTACAGAAGGTCACATTTAAAATCTTAAATTTCACATAAGTTACAATAGTTGGTGCATGCCGCTTGGATTGAGCCCGGACCCCTCGAGTGTATATTGATATGTATAATTCCTTTATGGTCAGACTGCCAGTCATATTATAATTGTATTGAAGTCACGTAATAAAGTTATACGTACCGATGTATACTATGCAGTTTCACAATGTTAGGATGGTTCCGAAACGACTGTAGGAATATGATCTCGCGAAACGTCCTCTGCGCGTCTGTCTGGTTGCGGAATGCGTCAAATATCTTCTTAATCGCCACCACATCCTTCGTCTTCTTGTCTATGGCCTTCCAGACGATACCGTACGCGCCTTTTCCCAATCGCTTTCGAATATCGAATCTTTTCAAAATATGCTCGTCGATTTCCGACATGTTTTTCTCCGGGCTCTTCTTACCGTGATCATTGTCTTTGCGCTTTTGCTCCTTACCATTTTGAAGTTGCTGACTCATTGTAAACAAGTAATGTAGGATTTCGCAGAGCTTTCAAACGCGTGTCTGAAACAGGCTTGCGTTGTGAGGCCGCGAGCGGTTTGCGAAAATCGGGAAGCAATACAAATGTAAATTGGACTTGGAATCAATTCCTAATTTGAATAACGCAGGTCGCTCCCATTCAATATTCAGTTGAAAAATTAATTTTAATGTCGTGTCCATGTAACAACTATGTGAATACAATAATGTACCTAGAATATAATTATGTAAATCGAAGAAAGTAGAAAACATTGAGACAGACTTGTCGTTCGCTCGCTGCGACCCATAGACGTCCCACTGTTGGGCACGGGTCTCCTCCAGAATGGGAGGGATTAGGCCTAGGACTTGTCGTTAATTACGTGTTAATGTGAAGTTGGTGAGGTTTTCCTGTACCTACGGGGGTGACAGTCACTCAATAGCAAAACCCCTATAAAAAAAAGATTAAAAAAATAAAAAAAGACCTCGTTTTATTGTATTTTATCTATCTAGGTATACATCTCGTTCTGATACCTTCTACCTTTCTAACAAATAATTAACTAATAATAACATTATTAGTTCACGGGATGTCATCTTGGAGCTCAAGTAATGGACCTGACTGGTAGGTTTCAAGCCATTACTATCCCATCGCAGCGGGGCCCTTCTCACACCATGGAGGCCTAAGGCGTGCTCAACCATCACGCGCACGCGGCTCCAGGACTGATTGGCCAGGCCAACCCGATTGCCCGATTATGTTTTTGGCCGCCCGAGGGCTCAATAAAATAGATAAATTGAAGACTAAGTATAGGTGCATCTATATATATATATAAAAGGAGAAGCTGACTGACTGACTGACATATCAACGCAGAGTCTAAACTATAAGAAACTTGAAATTTTGAAAGGTGAGAAACTTGAAATTTTGCACAGGGGTTCCTTTTATAACGTAGGGGGGCACTAAGAAAGGATTTTTGAAAATTCATCCCCTAAGGGGGTAAAACGGGGGTGCAAAGTTAGTATGAAACTGCCGTTTTTGAAGTTAGTGAATGTCTAATTCCTCGCGAGCGAAGCTGCTAGCGTCCACTAGTCTTTGATAATTATTCTGTGCTACGATTGCTCAAAATAAGTAAGTATTAAGTATCTACCTATACCTACATACTTAGGTAGAACATATTATTATGTGAAGAGTGTATCGAGATTAATTCAATTATTAGCTACATCAAATTGCAAGTGATGTCTATGTCTACAGTCTGAGTACAGTCTATGAGTAGTTAGTAGGTAGATAACTAGATATACTCTTTAGCCTACAAATAGGTACTTAATTGTTACGTAATAAACCGCGTGTAGTCGCAAGAAAATTTAAAATGAATGTAATTAGACTGTCCATCATTATTGAGTCTAAGCAACCGAAAATAAATCAATATCACAATTTTAAAAACTTCACTTCTAAAGCAAATTAACTTAAATTTTAATATTATGAAACCTCAATGTACTTACAAAGCTGCCGTAATTTCGCACTAGTTCCATACTTAATTCTCTTTACATAGGTTATAAGTATAGAACAATTATATTTTTTAACTGGATTAATCAACGTTGAGTTTAGTCGACCACACTCATTTGTTTACGGCGCCCAAACAAGTATTCAGTTTCCATGGCGACCAAAACGTCAACTGTTTTTTGCCATCATTGTGTGACGCCGCGACATAGTGAAAAATCAAATCGATAATAATGTACCATTAATAATCGATTAAATGGAAAAAAAATTATGAGGTGATTTGAAGTATTCAGTTCAATTATTCTGATATAATAAAACTAAAAACACCTCCGAAAGCGATAAGATAACATTATTTATTCATATATTGTATTGTGGCCAAGTAAGTTTAATTGTAGAAATATAAATATTTAAAAATTCCGTGGATATATATGAACTAATCAAAAAAGATTAAATAAATGAAGCTTACTATGGACATAATATACACAATACGCATATCGCATATATATATAATAATATACAACATAACGCGTTTTTCTCCTATTTGCTGTTTAAAAATATAATGCTTTAAAGTTACTATTTCTCAGTAGTGCTTGTAATGTCATCACACAGAATGTATAGGTACATTACATAGCTTAGAGTCTACGGGTATGTGAGAATCCGATCGTCATTTATAAATAAAATAAAATAATTGATTTTAAAATTTTAATAACCTTTTCTTAATATCGTTTATGTCTTCGTCGTTGTAACATTAATAATAACAACGTTTGACTACAAAAAATGCTAGTAAGTTTAGTAACTACTTAAATGCTTCGCATGAATTTTAAGACAGAACACAGTGTAACTATTCATATTTATTTTTTAACTTACAATAGAGTTTATACTAATATGTGCGTCATTGCTTATGATTTGACATTACTTATTGATTCAGTGATCATTTAATAATATAATATTTTGCCAAAATAAATCAATACTAAATGGTCTAAAACAATTTAATAACAAATATAAAGTGTTAAATTACATTGCACCTTAATTAAAATACGTAACAATACAATTATGCTAAGTGCCTACTTTTATTGAGCAGTAATAAAACCCAAAGAGAATGGAAACTTAATTGATTATTTGTAATTGTAATATTTAATTATATTAAGGTAATAAGATAGGAACCAACGCTTAATACTTTAATAATAGTTAATAGTTTTCTTTTTAATTACAATATAATCTCCATGGATTATAAAATTATGTACTTACTTTTAATTTTTTAAGGACCAATCAGATATCTAGAGAAATTTCCAAAGTTTTAAAAGTTGTAGAGTTTTGAATACTCGTTCATCACAATAACTGAAATCTTATGCATACTTTAAAAACCACGTTTTTTTTTTCATCAAGATTAAAGGCAAGATAAGTTTTAAAGTTGAAGAATTATGAATAGGTACTCGGACTCGTACATCATATTAATTGGCAAATCTTATACCTACTTAGTAACCACGATTTTTAAAAATTCTTAACACTTAAAGACAAGAACCCGCCCGTGAATAAATAGTGTAAATAATTATATTATGGTGGTGATTATGGTAGTGGTGGATGAATTTTTGCTCTCTCTTCCGCATTTAAACGCCCTTGATCCACAGACGATGGAGTTGGCAAGCCACATGGCAACTCTAACATATCAGCTTCGTGGGTCATGATGTGTTCTGCTTCCACTGAAAAGGTAACTTAATTCAATCAGTTTCATTTAGATACACTTATAATCAACAATTGGATCAAACCTTTTCTTATATGTAGGTACTTTTAAAAAAAGAACCCATAGTTAAACATTACACTTACTCCTAATCCTATGCAATTTGTTTCCATATGCAAGGTCCAAGTAATAAAGGTCAACAAAGGTCAAGGGTATCAGAGGAACTAACAAGTATGGTCTCTTTGTCCTCCTGAAACTAAACATACAAATTTTTATCACACGATAATATCATGAATGCAAAACATTTAGGATTTTCGAGAAAATGATTGCATGTTTTAATAAAAAAAGTCAAAAACCATCATCTTTATCCTCGTCACCACACACGGGCAACAACAGAGAGATTACATTGCGTCACTGACCCTGAAGAACTCATAAACTGACAATTTATTTTTCTCAACCACATGCAGATCCTTGCCAAAATCTGATATGTTTTGATAGAATATCTATTTTAGATAGCCTTCAGATGTCAGCGATGCTATAAATGGATTAAGAAAAATAGTTTTATCAATCCAAAAACGTACCTTTCGAAATTATTAAATCATTTTATTATCACCCAGATAGCAAGAGTTTAATTATATTAGAAACAATATCAATTACAGTGTAAACTCTATAACGTCGTTCGTTGTAACGAAAAACTTTCTATAACGTTAAAATTAGTTCAATTTGGTTGGTTTACCACAAAACCCATACATTATATAACGCAATAGCTATTCTCTATTACGAAGAAATATTTTCATATTTAGAGATCAACAACAACATTTATTCAAACAAAACAAAACTAATCTTTTGAGGTGCCGAAATTTCTAAGACAGATACCTGAGGTCATAAGCAGCCCTCTTGCTTTTGTTATTGTTAATTGCTTTAACACCTGTGCTACATATTTATTATTCTTAGATTATATTACATTGTCTTTAGAAATACTGGTCCGCTACTAAATGCACCATCGTCACCTATCGCGCGTAATAAGAGTCGTAAACCAACTTTGTAACTTAGAACCAATACTTAAAAAAATACAAAACAAATATTGTCATAGCAAAACAAGTCAGGCAAAGTGAAAGTAATAAAATTAGAAATTATTGTAATTGCTTAAATTTGGTTTATTTTTTCGCTTCACTCTGTATAACGAATGAAAATACTCGGTCCCTTGAAATTTGTTATATTTAAAGAGTTTACACTGTATTGCTATCTCAGTGCTACATACAACAGTACATTGATTAAATTAAATATTGTTTTAAATATAGTCCGGGAGGAATCGGCGCATGAGTACCGAAAACTATTCCACCTCAATGTTTTTATGCGATCCTCTTCAAATTGCCCTCCTAATGATATAAATGCATGTTGCCATGGCGCAACCCGGTGCCATATTGTTTAAACCGAAATTGTTTAAACAATTGCAAGGAATTGTTATTTTTCAACCGGACAAATTTTTTTTATATTCTTTATTAAAATACCAATAAAAAAGGTCCTATGACTTTTCACGATAAAGTTAATATTTTTAAAGATATGAATTTTTAAAGTTTCGAAAAATCTCAAACTTGGGTACTTTCGACCCATGAAAAATATATTTAAAAAAAACATAATGTCTAAGTAATATTTTTTTTTACATTTATTTATATTTATTAATTCTTTAATATGAGACGTGGTAAAAATTATCACGGTAGCTACCCAGTCCGTTTCTAACTTACCCAGTCAGCAAACCAGTTGCGGAGGTAATATAAAATGCTGTAAACCAGAGAAATATATCTCTACTTCGGGCAATCGCCACAGCTCTTTGTCTTTCTGCCATCTGATTTTGTAGCTGAATTTGCCTTTCCATCTAAATAGATAATAAAAAGCATTATATTATATTACATCCACTGGTGGCTGTATCACTGCAGATTTAAGTTAAAAAATATAATTTATTAATACTTACCGCTATTTCATTGAGACTTTGCAAGAATTTTTCATTTTTTTTATAATTCTCTTCTAAGTTTATCGATAACAAGCTCCCCATATTGTAAATTTAACCAAAACAAATGTTTATTAACAATTTTACACCCTCTCTTATCCTATTATAGAATATAACTTAGTTACGATGATGTAATGCTTAGTACATAATAAAAAGTCTTATCAAGAAATCCTGGATTTAATATTTTTATGGTTTGATAAAGAAAGATAGAATATGTTCTATGAAGTATTTACACGATTCATCCGTCTTTGTTCGTCGCCCATAAAAAACACGACAACACGATGTAAGTGTAATAAATAAGGGTATTGTATACCCGTACCAGCCTGTACTTTAACACAGTACAATGTGGTACAATGTACATTTATTTAGTACTTGCGAGTTTCAGTATTATATTTATTGAAATCACAGATAGATAGATAGATAGTGTTATACACATCGCCACAAAGTCAGAGTACAACTGCAGCACTGAGCACCCTAGATTCACACCACGCAGCGCACGCAGCGCAGCGCACAACGCAGCATTCCAGCATTTGACACTGATATTAAATTATGCCTAACATTTTTACTAAATTATTTTAATCAATGATATTATTACATCTTAAAATATCTTTGATTATAATATATGTACTAAAATTGTTCAGTGTCATGCAAGAGTATGAAACCGGTATAATTTATTTTTTATTAAAAATTGTAAACTTAAAAATGTGAATCGATTCTGCGCTAATCGATTATAATTATGTTAGTCATTGATCTGATCAATGTTAGACAAATTAAAATTGCTATAAACTTAAATTGCATTAAAATTTAATATAACCTTGCCATTATATTCCCATTAAAGTAATTATTTATAATAATAGAGTTTTTTATATTTGCATTACATACCTAAAGTTGAATAGTAATATTCATCCTTCACAATGCTTTGTTTATAGTCTGTACATGAGTGGGTTAATTATTTTTATCGGTGCTTTGACAAATTGTCAAAATTACCGCCAACCCGCGCGGCAACCAAATTACCAAACCACAGATCACAGAGTACATTTTATATAACTGAAATAGAGACCGCGCTCAAGGCTTGTGCATGGCCCATGAATGTGACGCCATCTGTTTTTTAATTTGGAAAACTTCATGCATTTTTCTGCACCTTGGCACCTTTAATTTAAATTTTCTTTTAATGTTTCAATTAGAATAGAATTAGTTAGCTCTTAATTCATTAAGATCAAATACAATATGCCATCTTTTAGAGCATTAGTAACTAATCCTATTTTATAAAAATAAGAAGACTGTAATTTTATACGATAATTTATTGTTTAATTTATATTGCTACAGTAACACAAAGCGTAGGTAAAACACCAATGTTTACAAAGAATTAAAAAAGGCCCTGAAATTGTCAGAGAACACAACATTCATTCATGTTTAAAATTTCTTTGGCTGCATTCGAAGCCTCTGGTATAGGATACTTCTCCATCCTGTACAAGATATGAAGTCACTTTTGAAGCAGCACTACTTATAAATAATTTAAGCAGTCTTCATTCACCTGAGGAAAATTATGAACCTGACTCGACTCATGCACAGGATTCAAATCATTTTTCATTCTTCTCAAACTGTTCTTCAATTTAAGTGATGAACAGAAGTCCAGTTATGCTTCGGAACTAGATTTTGACGACATCGATATTAATAAGTATTACATATTATTATTCGTAAGTAGACGTACATGCGGGGCTTCGGAATCCTATTTATCACGTCGTGAGGTGGAAAAATCGTAAAAAGCAGTGAAAATGCATTTATTTACAATTAATATTATTGAAATTAATGACACATTTGACATGTGACATTTGAATTTTCATTTTAAATTTAATTAAATGGCGTTTGTACAGTCCATTCCTACAATTCAACGACAGTAATTATGGAATATCAATATTTAAATTACAATATTTAAAATTGCTGGACCCATTTTCTGAACTTAATATTACTAATTATGGTTTATTTAGTACATAATGTTTTGTTTTATAAATCTGACTTGATTACCAGACCAGTTACCAGATCAAAATATATAAAATAAATGGACAACCATTGGTAACACTGAATTGAAGAATTAGTACCATCTTTTGTCTAATTTTAGAATGAAAATCAGTATAACCTGACAATATTTAATATCATGTCGCAGCAAACAAAGTCTACGTGTTTCTATACATCCTAAATTTGATTGGTTTTCCAAATACCTATTGTCTATGCTTCCGAGTAGGTTTTTTTTAACTGCAAACACCCTGCCACAGATTTATAAGTATAGTACTTGTACCAAACCAAACCGCGAACAAAATTCGCAAAAAAAGCTCAAAATCAGTTTCAAATATTGAATGGTCTTGTGGAAAAAATAGCACAAAATGGGTATTTTAGGTCTATCCAAGTTAATAGCTGATATAGCACCGCAGGCGGTTAAGGAATTGGAGATAAAGAATTATTTCGGTATGCTTGATGTCATTGTGATGTTTTTATTTACGATTCAACCGGTATTGAAATCGTCAAAAATAATCCATTCTATAAAATGTTACAGGTCGGAAAATAGCAATTGATGCCTCTATGAGTTTATACCAGTTCTTGATAGCAGTAAGAAGTGAAGGTAGGTTAATGATCAAAACCTAATGCCTATAGACAGACATTCGGAAACTTAGCATTTCTAGGTTTTCTTTGCATTATTTAAGACATCAAACGATCACCCTGACTGTCAGTGACTGAACAGACATAAACAGATATAGGCTGCAAAGGTTAGTCCAGTTCAAAGGTGTTATTTTGAATATTTACTAACAATTAGCAACCAGATTATTTTTACTTATATTTTACTAATTATTTAAAATATTACAAACAACCACTAACAGTTCCTGCCCCTCATACTTACTAATGAAATGACCAACTAATCTTCTTATTAATACTGTTAACTGAACTAAGCATCCCAGCCCCTATTTGAGTCTTGTTCAATGTTGGTCACATTTATCATGTGTGGTACTGCTTTCTATAAAAAATATATGAAAGTTTGTCCTGTTAGTTAGTATTAGTATCCTCTGCAACTGCCCTGCAGTAACTCATGACAGAAGTCGCAAACTGGGCGGAAACCTAGTCTCACCTTGTATAAAGGCATCCTGGGATTTATCCGAGTGATTGGCCTTTGGGATCAGGTTGAACTTCTGTGGGCTAGCTACTAGATCTCTTTAGATCGCAGTGGCTTATAGGCATAATTGCCCACACCCCCTTTCTACAAATAATAATAATAAATAGTATTAGTAACAGTCGTCCAGCTGGATAACTCATATTAATACTGTTTTTCAACACCCAGGTGCCCAGTTAACTTCTGTAGACGGAGAGACAACATCACACCTTATGGGGACTTTCTACAGGACCATTCGCCTGGTGGAGAATGGGATCAAGCCGGTATATGTGTTTGACGGGAAACCTCCGGACATGAAGTCCCATCAGCTCAACAAGAGAGCTGAAAGGAGAGAGGAAGCGGAGAAGGAACTGCAAAAGGCCACTGAAGCTGGTAAATTTGTCTATAATTAATTGTTGTTAACACTAGTCCACGCATAACTTATAATGTGCGGACTAGTGCTTCCAATACCAAGATCCCAGTATTGGGTAATACCAGGATCCTGGTATTTTTGTTACTTTCAATACCGTATAAAATAAATAATAATAATAAATAATAAATATCTTGGACATTCTCACACACGGTCATCTGACCCCAAAGTAGGCGCGAGCCTGTGTTATGGGTGTCAGAGACTGATATACATACATAGATATTTTTAAATACATACTTAAATAGATAATATTGACATCCAGACACAGAACAAATACAAGTGTTTGTCACACGAATATTTGTCCTGAGTGGGATTCGAACCCACGACCTTTGGCGCAACAGACAGGGTCACTACCGATTGCGCCAACGGGCCTGTAAAGTGCAAAATAGTAGTGATTAGTGGTATGAAATAAATGAACATAATTAATTTGTCAGGTGACCAGGCGTCCATAGACAAGTTCAACCGGCGGCTGGTGAAGGTGACCCGGCAGCACGGCGAGGAGGCCCGCCAGCTGCTGCGGCTGATGGGCGTGCCCGTGGTGGAGGCGCCGTGCGAGGCCGAGGCGCAGTGTGCTGCTCTGGTAAGCCACTTTCAGCCTTTCATAGTCCATTGTTTATGTTCGTGTAATATGTTATGTTAGTTATTTATGTTTGTTACATTGTTATACCGCAAATACGACTGCTCGAGAAAAAAAAGGGCTACGCTGAAAACCAGCAGCCGTGGTTCTCTCTCAGTACCACGGCACAGGCTGAGAGTAGTCCTATTTTGTCTCTCTTCTTATTTAATTTAATTTATATGTGTTTCTTATTTTTGGGTTTTGTTGTTTATTTAATTATTTTTTATTGTGTGTCCTATATTGAGACAAAATAAAAGTTTTCTTTCTTTCTTTCTTTCTTTCATTGCTGGACATAATATGGTGCATTAAAGTATAGGGCAGGGGTCGGCAACCTGCGGCTCTTTGGATGTGAAGCTGCAGTTCTTTAGTTCCATCGCTGCGACCCATAGACGTCCCACTGCTGGGCACGGGTCTCTCCCAGAGACGCAGCTGCGGGAGGTCTAGAGCATACTCCACCACGCTGCTCCAATGCGGATTGGTGGAGGGGTTAGTGGCCAACCCAGTGTCGAATGTTCTCAAGCTACCCGAAGGTCTTCGACAAGGCTTAACGATTGTTTCCACCGTTGAAAACAACCGGGACCGACGGCTTTACGTGCCCTCCGAAGCACGGTAGCGTCCATGAAATTTTGCCACTAGCGGTCACCCATCCACAAACCGACCGCGCCCGTCGTTGCTTAACTCTTTCGATCACATTGAATCGATGCGAGCTATTGGGCTATGGACGCTACGGGCTATGGACGCTACTGGATATGATATGGTGCATTAAAGTATAGGGCAGGGGTCGGCAACCTGCGGCTCTTTGAATGTGAAGCTGCGGTTCATTAGTTCCATAAACAAGTATCTATATATATAAAAGGAGAAGGTGACTGACTGACTGACTGACTGACTGACTGACTGACTGACATATCAACGCAGGGCCTAAACTATAAGGGTTAGAAACTTGAAATTTTGCACATGGGTTCCTTTTATAACGTAGGGGAGCACTAAGAAAGGATTTTTGAAAATTCAGTCCCTAGGGGGGTAAAAGGGGGGTGCAAAGTTAGTATGAAACTTTGCCGTTTTTGAAGTTAGTGAATGTCTAATTCCACGCGAGCGAAGCTGCGGGCGTCCACTAGTAAATAGATATTTTGTTAGGAATAAATTGATTGTTTTTTTTTTATCAAAAAACTTTATTTATTAAGATTCAGATTCATTTATTTTTCATTATATGGTATTTTTTTATACGCTTAATGAACGTCATAACATTTTTTATCTACCGTAAGTAAGTAAGTCTAAGTACTATTTAGGTCTAGAATAGGAATAGGAATAGAAGTATTTGTAACACTAATTAAAGGGGTAAAATAGGGTTGCGCTGAAAATCAGCAGCCCTGTGACACAGGGCAGTATGCTGAGCGTAAACCTTTTTTTCACGCATGACACTGTACATAGTTTAAGTAGCTTTTAGTTCATTTTTATTTGTCGATTGTATAGTGTTTTGTGTGAAAAATAAATATCTTCTTCTTCTTCTTCTTCTTCTTCTAAAGCATTATGTTGTAGGTGAAAGCTGGCAAAGTGTTCGCAGCAGCGACCGAGGATATGGATGCGCTGACCTTCGGCGCGAACGTGCTGCTGCGGCACCTGACGTTCTCGGAGGCGCGCAAGATGCCCGTGCAGGAGTTCCACCTGGACCAGGTGCTGGCCGGCCTGGAGCTCAACCAGACCGAGGTAACTCCTGCGCATGCCCTGACCTCGCGAACGTGCTGCTGCGGCACCTGACGTTCTCAGAGGCGCGCAAGATGCCCGTGCAGGAGTTCCACCTGGACCAGGTGCTGGCCGGCCTGGAGCTCAACCAGACCGAGGTAACTCCTGCGCATGCCCTGACCTCGCGAACGTGCTGCTGCGGCACCTGACGTTCTCAGAGGCGCGCAAGATGCCCGTGCAGGAGTTCCACCTGGACCAGGTGCTGGCCGGCCTGGAGCTCAACCAGACCGAGGTAACTCAAGCGCATGCCCTGACCTCGCGAACGTGCTGCTGCGGCACCTGACGTTCTCGGAGGCGCGCAAGATGCCCGTGCAGGAGTTCCACCTGGACCAGGTGCTGGCCGGCCTGGAGCTCAACCAGACCGAGGTAACTTCTGCTCATACCCTGACATCGCGAACGTGCTGTTCCGCACCTAGTGAGGTTCTCCGCCACAGTTGCAACCGGTGATGTTTAATCGCTGAGTCTGGATTTGAAATTGAAAAATAATTAAGCAGATATTTATATCTTTGTTGTCCTTTACACCTGCCACATCCTCAACAACTTTAATTAACAGGCAAACATTGAAATAACGCACTGAAGTGTCGCCCATTAGTAATCCTAAACAAAGAAGTTTTAGATAGACCTGAGTATTTATCTGCAAAATAAATCCTGGCTGGCTTATTTCAACAACGCACGCCATTTATTTGAGAGACGGGAAGAAAAAAGGAAGATGACATTCATAGAGCGCAGATCAACCTACAAAACATAGACACACTTATTGTTTATTTGTTGTATTATATCAAGACTAGTGGACGCCCGCAGCTTCGCTCGCGTGGAATTAGACATTCACTAACTTCAAAGTTTCATTCTAACTTTGCACCCCCGTTTTACCCCCTTAGGGGGTGAATTTTCAAAAATTCTTAGTGCTTCCCCTACGTTATAAAAGGAAGTGTGCAAAATTTCAAGTTTCTAATCCTTATAGTTTAGGCCCTGCGTTGATATGTCAGTCAGTCACCTTCTCCTTTTATATATATAGATAGATAGATAACATAGTTTATTCTAACAGATTCGAACCCGGGACCCGCGGTTCGCCAGTCAGGGTCTCTCACCATCGCGCCACGGAATCGTCAAATATAATTTTATCATCTTTCCAGTTCATAGACCTCTGCATCCTCCTAGGCTGCGACTACTGCGGCTCGGTCCGAGGAGTGGGCCCCAAGAGGGCCATAGACCTGATCAAGCAGCACCGCTCACTCGAAGAGGTGATGAGGAACATCGACACGAGCAAGTACGTGCCCCCGGAGAACTGGGACTTCGAGAACGCGAGGAGACTGTTTCTGGAGCCGGAGGTCACTGATGCCAGTAAAATTGAGGTCAGTTCGTTATGGTCTTTGTATTGTAGAATAAGATTTATATATAAGAAAGAAATCTTCAAAATAATAAGTTAAATTATAGAACAAGAAAAAAATTTTTTTTTTTTTTTTCAAATAAAATGGAACAATCTATATCAATAGTATAAAGAGGAAAGATGTGTTTGTAATGTAATTTTTTCATAAAAAACTACTGGACCTATTTCAAAAATTCTTTCACCATTAGAAAGCTGCATCTTCACTGGGTGACATAGGCTATATAATATTACTAGGTGTGAAGCGAGCGAATCTTTCTCAATATAGACATTGATCTTCGCAGATACAGACTTGGTCAATTTAAGAAAAAAAACTATGTGCTGTTGATGGATACTGAAATTTAAAGTTTATATCTTTAATTTTTTTTTAAATATACTGTAGTATTTAAAGTAGATAGTACTTATAAATAGCTTGTTGTCTGATTACAATGTATTCATAATAACAATGTTGTGTAAACCTTTAATTTAAGTTCATAAAATAGTAAACGCCACTGTATTGCTAATTATTGTTAAATATTTTTATGTACTTAGTTGGTATGCCTGTAATAAATTAAATAAAATGGAACTACCTACAAATATTTTTGAGAAATTACCCTCAAGTTCCTTTAAATTTTGTAACTATTGTACGTAATGCCCCAATATTTAAACAATAATGAAGATATTATGTTTCTCATGTAAGTGAATTTTGTATTTCTTTTTGAGAAACTAGTGGACGCCCTTTCGCTTCGCTCACGTGGAATTAGACATTCACTAACTTCAAAAACGGCAAAGTTTCATACTAACTTTGCACCCCCGTTTTACCCCCTTAGGGGGTGAATTTTCAAAAATCCTTTCTTAGTGCTCCCCTACGTTATAAAAGGAACCCCTGTGCAAAATTTCAAGTTTCTAGCCCTTATAGTTTAGGCCCTGCGTTGATATGTCAGTCAGTCAGTCAGTCAGTCAGTCAGTCAGTCAGTCAGTCACCTTCTCCTTTTATATATATAGATTTAGTATGTTTCCAGCTGAAGTGGTCAGACCCGGACGAGGAAGGTCTAGTGAAGTTCCTGTGCGGAGACAAGCAGTTCAACGAGGAGAGAGTGCGGAACGGCGCCAAGAAACTGCTCAAGGCCCGCACCGGGACCACGCAGGGCCGCCTCGACGGGTTCTTCAAGGTAACTGGCCACTGCTGCCTCCACTAACCTCCAATCTATCTTCGCTGCGACCCATAGACGTCCCACTGGCCACTGCTGCCTCCACTTACCACCAATCTATCTTCGCTGCGGCCCATAGACGTATACATATACACACACACACACATATATATACACACACAGACACACACACTCAAACGTGCTTAAGTTCTACATAATATTGTATTTGCACTGTACATTTTTTAGCCGAACTATCTGTACTACCTACCTAATTTAAGTTTCTCATTTTAAGTGACTTTTACTGAATGTATGTCTTATGAGAAATAAATATTCTTTAAACCGAAACCGAACTGGCCACTGCTGCCTCCACTTACCACCAATCTATCTTCGCTGCGACCCATAGACGTCCCACTGCTGGGCACGGGTCTCCCCCATAGACAGCTGCGGGAGGTCTAGAGCATACTCCACCACGCTGCTCCAATGCGGATTGGTGGGGGGGTTAGTGGCCAACCCAGTGTCGAATGTTCTCAAGCCACCCGAAGGTCTTCGACAAGGCTTAACGAGTGTTTCATTGAAAACAACCGGGACCGACGGCTTAACGTGCCCTCCGAAGCACGGTAGCGTCCATGAAATTTTGCCACTAGCGGTCACCCATCCACAAACCGACCGCGCCCGTGGTTGCTTAACTCTTCACAATGAATCGACGCAAGCCATTGGGCTATGGACGCTACAAATCTATCTTACTAACTGGAATTTCTTACATCATACACACACCATAACCCTTTCTTTGTCCCATTGTTAGGCTTGGAATGAGAGGGTTTGAGTAAGGGCCACCACACTGGCCAAGTACGTATTGGTAGATTTTACATACCTTCCAAGAACAGTATGGAGAACTCTCAGGCATGCAGGTTTACTCACGGTGTTTTATTTCGTAGTAGTTTACTCATTTAATTTGTTAATACGCATATAACCTATAAGTCTTGGCGTGCCACTTGGATTTGAACCCAGACTGCTCGATTGAGAGGTGACTTCGATAGCCACTGATCACTGTCACCGCTTCAGCTTACTACCTTACCAAAATCTCCAAAATACCATACAAGGTATCCAAAAATCCATACAAGGTATGCCAAATATTGATGTAAAATGTTGAAATGTATGTTGAAATGAAGAAAAAAAAATGTCCACTAGCCACCAGTCCTCTATATTGGTGGTGTTGCTAACAAAATATTTAAAGTTTTTTTACTCTCCAGGTATCTACAACCCCAAATCCTAAAAGAAAAGCTGAGGAAGATAAGAAAAACGCTGCCAATAAGAAGGCCAAAGTGGGGGGAGGGAGGGGGAGGAAGCCTAAATAGTTATACATAACCTAATAGATATACATATCTTGTTGTGTTGTAAGTTTTATTATAAGTTGTGATCCACCGCTAAAATAACGCGTGCAAATCATTAGATCAATTTAAATAATTATACTCTAAAAAAATTTTTTATAACTTTTTGATAACATGAAAAAAAAAGCTTTTATAACTTTTTTTTTTTCATGCATTGTCATCGGAACCTAATATGGGTGCCAAATTTCAGCTCGATAGCTTCAGTGGAAGTAGGTGAAATATTGATTGCAAGATTCCAGGACATACATGAATACATACATACGAGTGAAGTTAAATAAAAGCTTTAATAAAAAAAAGGTTACCTTATAATATAGAACTCAGAAATTGTAAACTTTGGTTTGGTCAGTTGATGCCTACCCTAAACCAATTTTGAAAATATATTTTGTCAGTTCAACTCGGCCGGCGTCACACAGAGCACTGAACTGACGTTAGCTACGCATACGCCTGTGGGCGTATGGCCAGTGGCAAGGCTTTGGCGCGGTGATTACTAATCTAGTGGTAACATATACAGGGTGGAAAGATCGAATGCCACATGGATGGAAACTACCATGAATATTGTAAATAGCACATTCTGTGTAAAGGAGACTTTCCTTTGTTTTTAAAAACAATAAATTCTGCATTTATGGATTTTTGAAAAATCGCCTGCCTGAGTCGGGACTCCAACCGGTCAAATGTGACAAAAAATAACGTGCCGTATTTTATGATGCAGATTGAAAGGATTACTAATAAGGTTCATTTTTCTCTAAATAACAAATACAATCAAAATAACGGAAGGCCATGAAAACTAACAAGTACCTTTTAATTTTGTTTATTATTATTCTCCTTTAAACAGAATGTGCTATTTACAATATTTATGATAGTTGCCATCCATGTGGCATTCGATCTTTCAACCCTGTATATCAATGCCTGGGGCTCTATTATTGAACTGCTCACGTGACTTAATCTGTCTTAATCGGTAAATAGAAACAATACCGTACTACTTGTCTCTCTCTCTTGGCCTGCCAATCGTGTGTTTAATTATGTTTAATACCAATTACATAGTAGTGATTTAAAAATACGGAATTTCCGCAGTCGATCGAGATGAGTCGTAGTCGAGCGGTTAAAAATAGAGCCCTTATGATAAAATTTAATACCAAAAGTGGGTACTTTCATTAACTGACCAAACCGAAGTTACCAATTTCTGAGTTCTATGAAGGTAACCATTTTTAAGCTATTGCATAGCTTCTATCGCGGGCCCGGCATCGGGACGGTCTACAGAAATTTCGTTACAAAAGTAGCGAGTAACGTTTCGTAACGAAAATATGAAGTAAGGAAAATACGAAGTAACATGTCTTGCAAAATTTCACTATCGCATCACCTGCCTCAGGTTTGATTTTGATTTTATTACTGCATAAATAAAATCAATAAATATAATAATTGCATAAGTTGATAAAAAATGCTATGCAGTAATTTTACCGCGGCAGTCTCCGAGTGCCACACGTCTTTTTTAATTGATCCAATGATTTGCTGTCTGTCCCTCTACAGATTTTTAACCGACTTCCAAAAAAGGAGATTCCCAATCCAACTGTGTTTTTTAACATATGGATACAATGCTTTAATGATTTACAGAATAGTTAATATTTTGACATTGAGAATTTGTATCAATCAATGTTTATAAATAGACATGCTGGTCTCGTAAATCGTTATGCTGATTGTGTACATTCATGTTATATAATAATATGAATTGTTAATTGCTTAGATTAAAACCAGAAGGTAAGATACGTCACGCTCTTACTTGCAGTCAATGAACTCAACTACATATACAACTCACACGCATACATATAAATATCGTATCGAGCGAGCGAGACAGACAGAGCGGTAAGTTTTAATGTGATGAGCCTAATTTTAGTGGCGCACTTATGAGACGCTACCCTTTCTGTTTTATTCTATGGTAAATTGTATAATGGATGCTCGAAATAAATTTGATTATTACTATTATTTATGATTTTTATTGCGAATATAAATCCCACTCACATTTTGTAATTTAAAATAGTGCTGTGCTAACAGAACGCTAATCCTTCTTTTCTTGCTCATTATAATGAGGAGACGGTGATTCTGATAAGTGATTAAATAAAGGTTGGTTAAGTTTTAACCATATAAATCCAACAGCATTTTTTTATGGATATAAAACAGCAAAAGAGCTTGCAGCACCACTTATCCGCTGCCGCCAATGACAACTGTGACTGACTTTAACAAATCTCAAATAGAGATTGGTAGTGCCACGGAAAATTCACCCTTTCCTGAAGTACGAGCGTCTAAAAGAATAAATATCACCAGCTGTAACGGTAGGTTAAGAAACCACCCAAACTACAAAACAATAATGCTGACTTCTGCTTTAAGCTTAGTGTTGCTAAGAAGCTGTAGACCGAGCAACACCGCGCACCGGTTAGAGGGATGATTACTACAGTGCTTCAGCGGTCTAAAAATTTCCGACACTTGGGTTGTTCATTCCGAACTAGAAACAAACCAGTCCCTTGGTAATTTTCAGCCAGTTCAGATTGCGGTCACCGACATCATGGTTGACTTGCGCTCTCATTTGCTAATCTCGTCACGTAAAATATTTAGATTTACCTCTCAAATAAATCTATTGCTGGTGCAACCCATAGACGTCCCACTGCTGGGCACGGGTCTCCCCCACAGACAAATCTGCGGGAGGTCTAGAGCATACTCCACCACGCTGCTCCAATGCGGATTGGTAGAGAAAATAAATAATACAAAAAAAAACCATTATTTGTGTGATAAGATAACATTTATTTACTCCATAAAAAGCAGACGACACAAAGCGTACAACATTATGCTTTCCTTTAAAAATTAATTTGTCATAATCACTCACTAAGATCTTATCATTTGCACTATACTGTAACAGATACTTTTAATAGAAATTTGATAATTTTATAACATGCTAAAAACCAAACATGAATAACATACACACTTTTGCCTATTCTATAAAACAAAATAATTATAAATTAATAATTAATATAATTTTAACAATATGCATAAATAAACTCTTGAGTAAACAACTTTTCATATTATCTGCATAAGATCTAGATAATAATAAATTTGATCGTTTTAAAAAATTGTACATAAATAGTCCATAATTTCTCTGAAACATAAAAGTCCTCAAAATTTGTTTTTATTTCATAACACTGCACTTTTCTACCAACATTTAAACATCCAAAGATTTCTTCGTCTCTTCGCTTCAGCAATCAGAGTATTTTACCTTAAAAAAGAAAAACAAAAAATATTCAGAACATTCTGGCAAGCAGACGTACAACTAATAGTAACTGCAAACCATCCATCCGCAGGACATAGGCAACGAGTATCTTTTCCCACTACACCGTACCATAGAGATCTCTTAGGCATACAGGTTTCCTTATGATATTTCCTTTACGGTTACAGAAGTTGTCATTTAATTTGTTAAATTAAATAAATATCTTGGACATTCCCACACACAGCCATCTGACCCCAAAGTAGGCGCGAGCTTGTGATATGGGTGTCAGAGACTGATATACACATAGATATTTTAAATACATACCTACTTAAATAGATAATATTAGACACAGAACAAATACAAGTGTTCGTCACACGATATTTGTCCTGAGTGGGATTCGAACCCACGACCCCTGGCGCAACAGACAGGGTCACTACCGATTGCGCCAACGGGCCTGTCAAATTGCACATAACTTGAAATCATTGGTGCATGCCGCTTGGATTTCGAGTTCGATTGCCACTTGGTTGTCACATACGCACATAAGCTAACATTTCCGGGTCCATTTGAAAGAAAAACTTTATTCATATACTATTACACAAGCTTTACATCCACATCCAAACAAAATAAAAATAATCAAACAAAGAAATTTAAATAAAGACATTGGATACATAATAAATTTGGACTAAAAGTGAATAAATACATTAAAAAAAAAAATATAAATAAAGTTTTTTACTTAAAAACTTTAGCTTCAAAAATTTGTAATGTATCCGTAAATGTGTTATGTCATACGAGATCCTGTTTATTTTACACCCTTAAGGGTAACATTTTTACAAACTCTGAATGCTATATTTATTTATGTATATCTAATCAACAGCCTAAAATATAAATTTTATGCTTCTAGTTCTGAAAATGACAATACTTTCATACAACCTCTCATCCCCCTTTTCAACCCTTTACAACACTTTTTTCTAATTAAAAAGTAGCCTATGTCCTTTCTCAGGCTCTAGACTGTCTACGTACCAAATTTCATTTAAATCGGTTCAGTAGTTTTGGCGTGAAAGCGATATAGACAGACAGAGTTACTTTCGCATTTATAATATTAGTATGGATTATTTTGAAAATTTTGCCTCTGCCATTTCTCCTGAAAGAGAAGATAAAACTACACACTTAAAGCGTACTCACCGCCAAACCCAATTCAAGCGAAGTTCTCCTTGAGGAACGCGATGAGGCCGGCGGTGGAGCCGTCGTGTGCGGCGGGCGCTCCGCCCCGCAGCTCGGGCTCGATGGCCTTCGCCAGCTGCTTGCCCAGCTCCACGCCCCACTGGTCGAACGAGTTGATGTCCCAGATCACGCCCTGCGCGAATATCTTGTGCTCGTACATAGCTGTTGGGCATACATATGCCAAATTTATTA
The DNA here is from genome assembly GCA_944567765.1 of Carterocephalus palaemon. Classification (NCBI taxonomy): domain Eukaryota; kingdom Metazoa; phylum Arthropoda; class Insecta; order Lepidoptera; family Hesperiidae; genus Carterocephalus; species Carterocephalus palaemon. Next base: position 2,439,565 of record OX155663.1, read on the forward strand.
AATAAATAATAAATGAATATCTTGGACATTCTCACACACGGCCATATGACCCCAAAATAGACGCGAGCCTGTGTTATGGGTGTCAGAGACTGATATATATACATAGATATTTAAATAAATACTTAAATAGATAATATTAACATCCAGATACAAAATACAAGTGTTCGTCACACGAATATTTGTTCTGAGTGGGATTCGAACCCACGACCCCTGGCGCAACAGACAGGGTCACTACCGATTGCGCGAACGGGCCTGGCAATTTATTATTATTAAATATTTACATATCTATACTATAATAAAACTGAAGTGGAACTTTTTCTGTACATTGAGTAATTTGTTCAAACATTGAACATCAAGGCAATGAAAGTAATTTTATATTTTAGCTGATCCCGCAAACGTTGTTCTGCCATATGAAATGTCAAAATGACGCGACGCTTCACGTCAATAAACGACGGTTAATAATAAAAATACTAAAATAGTGTTTGAAAACATTTTCCAGTGGACCAAATTGTGAATCTAAACCATTCTCGAATCCCCCGTCGAACACACAAAACATTTCATCGACATCTATCCAGCCGTTTAGGAGGAGTTCAGTGACATAGACACGTGCACAAGAAATATATGTATATATTAAAAGATATATGGGAAAAAAGTCAAATTAATGGAGAAATTTAGAAAAAAATCAAGACGATTCTGCACGAAACATTCATGTTATTGTTCTCAAAATAGGATTGACAGCACTTAATATGTGGTCTCTAATACTAATTAACTAACTAAACTCAGCGTTTTTTAATTTTCAACCTAGAAAGGGTTGAAAAGAGGATGAAACAGGCCTAAGCGCAATTCGAGTGCCCGTTCAATATGTATGTGGCCGAATATTTGCCACCACAACCACCATATCACCGGTTTCACTTTCGTGCGAAGACATTACAGACACAGACAGACAGTACAGACAGAGAGAGAGAGAGAGAGAGAGAGAGTAGCGTAGAGAGTAGTATAAGATTTTTATTTTTTATTTTTATTTTTGGTTTTTCAATTATTTTAAAAATATCACTGCCTACACCACAATGCCTTAACCTATATGTATCACTATAATCCGAACTATGCGACAAAAACGGACGTACTGAAAACCAGCGTTGCGGCATTGATGCCGTAGCAAAGCTGAGTACGTTACGTGTTTCACATTAATACTGCAGTAACCTTATATGTACTTGTATAATTTTATAGCTTATTGTTATGTGTTTGTACTCTGCTGTAAATGTGGAATAAAGTTTTTTCTATTTCTATTTCTAGCGAAGAGAGCAGACAGAGAGAGAGAGAGAGTAGCGAAGAGAGTACACTCACCGATAAGCGCGCCAAGCGTGAAGGGCGACACCTTGCGGACGACGATGGAGTTGGTGGGCCGGTTGCCGCGGAACACTTTGTGTGGCAGGATCTTTGCCACCGCTTCAGGCGCCATCCCAGACTTCTCCAGTTCGACTTTCGCCTGCAATTTTGTTTATTAAAAGTCAAAGCATATTCAGTTAGTTCGTTAGTTCAACTATTATACAATACACTTTATGCACGCATTCTTATTCTAGAGAATTTTAAAAAGTATCAAGCCATCCCCTAAAGGGTTGTTTCAAACTTGACCACCTAGTAACATTAACGTTAACGTAATTAAGTAACGTTTTTACTAAAATTTAGATATCAATTTCAATTTCAATAGCCTTTATTAAACTAAATACAATTTTTGAAAGTTTAATCAGACATCGGTAATTTAATTGTTTTGCTTTTCAGCATAGGCCTCCCCCAGTTTTTATATAATAACCCCATAGCTGTCGATTCTGCGCTTTTCTTCTCCACGTCACTCCTGCTATCTCCTTGAGATCATCTTCCCATCGTCTTATGGGTCTTCCTCGTTCTCTTTTTCTTTCCCTAGGATACTATTCTGTCACGATCTTATCTATATATATAAAAGGAGAAGGTGACTGACTGACTGACTGACATATCAATGCAGGGCCTAAACTATAAGGGCTAGAAACTTGAAATTTTGCACAGGGGTTCCTTTTATAACGTAGGGGAGCAGTAAGAAAGGATTTTTGAAAATTCACCCCCTGACGGGGTAAAACGGGGGTGCAAAGTTAGTATGAAACTTTGCCGTTTTTGATGTTATTTGAATGAAATTCAGTACTTACCTATGAAGGTTTTTTATTGAGTTTCGAAAATCATTTCTTAAGGGGGGGTAAAAGTTGGGTGCAAAGTTAGTAGGTATAAAAGTTTTTCGTATATACCTACATATTTCAATGAAATTTTGTATTTAGGTTATGTTACGTCTAATTCCACGCGAGCGAAGCTGCGGGCGTCCACTAGTTATTATATATCACAAACCATTAAAACAGACCCCTTACCGGACCCTACATTTACGGATGATTTTTTTTTTCGCTGCTTATAAAAGATCCCCTACCCTAGATAACTAACCCCCACCCCCTAAATCTAGGGCCCCCTACCTCCTCGGCGGTCTTCCCCTTCATGAGCGCCTCGGTCTGCGCGAGGAAGTTGGCGAGCAGGATCTTGTGATGCACCCCGCCCGATATAGGGTTGTGGGTCTGCGCCGGCGCAATGAAATCGCATGGGATCAGTCTGCAACAACATGTATGTCTTATGCTGGATTTCAATGACATATCTACGGATTGATTTGGCTATCGGAGATAGAAATGTGACACATTTTATATGGATCTTAAGTCAAATTTCTATCTCCGATAGCCAATTCTATCCATAGATAGGTTATTGAAATCCAGCAGTAGTAAACAATGTCGTAAAAACCAATGTTTTCGATAAGGCGGTCATATAACATTCAGCCAGGACCTTTGATTTTGGTCAATTTAACCGGTATGTTGTTCTAAACGATGTCGCCATAAACGGTTTTGACTGTAATATATTCGCTTCGACCCATAGACGTCCCACTGCTGGGCACGGGTCTCCCCACAGACACTGCTGCGGGAGGTCTAGAGCATACTCCGCCACGCTGCTCCAATGCGGATTGGTGGAGGGGTTAGTGCCCAACCCAGTGTCGAATGTTCTCAAGCCACCTGAAGGTCTTCGACAAGGCTTAACGATTGTTTCCATTGAAAACAACCGGGACCGACGGTTTTACGTGCCCTCCGAAGCACGGTGATATTAGTTTTGAGCAATTGAAATTGTACTAGTGATCGCTGAGTGGTCGACATTCGAACATAATTCATTTTATAAGTTTGTAATTGTATCAGGTCTCTATATTCATAGACTAAATCTAAACCAAATTTCAAAGAGGCATGTGCCACAAACTGCCATCGTATTCAGGTTACCAACTATAAAATATGTGTGTGATAGTGTGTTTATTGTTTTATTTTACTAATTTAATTATTTCCTATACAAAAAACAAACACTAAATTTTTGACCTTTTTCCACTTCTTCTCCATACAAATTTTAACTGTGCCAAATTTCATACACCTCCGTCTACGTTATTTTCGTTAAAAGGGGTCAAAAGTGATACCTGGTGCCCTGGTGTATGAGCTGGTAGAAGGCGTGCTGGCCGTTGGTGCCCGGCTCGCCCCACACGATGGGCCCCGTGGGGTAGTCCACCTGCTGTCCCCCGCGGGTCACGTACTTGCCGTTGCTCTCCATGTCGCCTTGCTGGAAGTACGCTGCGAATCTGGGATTGGATATTTTTATATAGAAATGTTCTTACATTCATAATTAAATTACATATTATATTATATATTAACCGATTCGTTGCTGATGGCTCGACAGGCGTGTCATCAATGGTTTTAACTAGTGGCTTATGACACGATAGGCGTGTCATTTTTTCATCGACTGTAACACCCTCAGATTAAGTTTTAGAAGGATCTGCCCAGAACAAAACTATCAAGATTTTCCACGTAGATTAAGCCTGTTGTCTTAGCCTCTCGATATTGCGTGAATGCAACATTTCCAGGGATTGACAACCTTTATAAATTGCATTGAATTTACATTTGCACTAGGTACACAAATTCGTTGCTGATGGCACGACAGGCGTGTCATCAATGGTTTTAACTAGTGGCTTATGACACGATAGGCGTGTCATTTTTTCATCGACTGTAACACCCTCAGATTAAGTTAAAAAAAAACGTTAGAAATAACTAACTTACTTTTTATGCGTTTCTCTATAACGGTAAAATAATGAAAAAACAATGAAAATCATTATTGTGCAGGATAAATATATTAACATTTTATTCAAAGAAATAATTTTTGAATTCGTAAGGATTGACGAAATACGCGCATTATAAAAACACAGAAATTTTAAATCGCAATTATCTCGAATTTTACTTTTGGCAGTAATGACTTTTTGCAGTAGGTACATACGACGATTTAATTTAAATTTTAAAAATTTCCCTGCGTCGCGGTAAACACTTGTAGTTCAATATTAACGCGTTACAAAGTCCTATGTGTTTTATCTGACCAGCTGTTGTTTGTTTATAAATAAATTGTAATTCAATGCTTTTACAAATAAAATAACACCTCTCATAACCCTAGCTTTTAAATGTTATATGTACCTATTTATTACCTTATACAAATATAGTATATATTACACACATTAGACATTAGTTTCCTTGACCACTTACGTGAATACACCGAAAAATAATAAACAATATCAAAAAAAGTTTGAAACATCTGAATAAGTAAAGTCACTTACCTTCCATTTCATGAATAACACGTAGTTTACCTCTGCAAAACCAATGTAATTAACGTATCGTGCCGTACACTCCCGTAGTTTGACTCCAACCAAACTTGAATCAAGTCTAAACCAGTAAAAAAGTAAAAAAAGCATGTAGTTTTATACACATGGCTGATGGCATACTAGGCGTGCCATGGACTTCTATGGCGCTTGACACGCCAGTCGTGTCATAGAAAATTTGTTCCCAGCCATGGCGAAAAGTTTTCCAAAATGGGTGCCGCAACGAATCGGTTAATGCAGTTTTTTTACATTTTGTTCACTTTTACCGCATTAAGTTAGTTATTAATAAGTGTTATTAATTAGTATTGTTTGCAATAATTAAAATTATATTTATTATTTACAAATATAGATATTATTATTATTTTTGCGTTCGTATGAGTTTCCAATTATTCGTTGAGAGCCCATAGGCCTTATTAAAAAATGAAATCTTTTTAATAATATTTTTAATCTTACCTATGCAAGTACTGGTCGTAGGGCAGCATGGCGTGCGTCTCCGCTCCGTAGAAGTTGCTGTACCACACCCCCAGCAGCGCCAAGATCATAGGGGCCTGGGTCATGACAATTTGTTATTCAACTATATAAAATGTACTCTGTGATTCAACTAGCCCCTTGGCGCAATCGGCTGTCAGCTGTCAGCTCTGTATTTACTTGTATCTCATTTTCAAGTGAACTTGTTTGTATTAGAATATATCGTCGGTACAACAGTCAACTAGCCAAAGTGTAATTTTAGCAGTAAACTAATCTCACATAGATTAGTTAACTTTTGTAGAATTTTTACTTTTTTCAGATAAGCAGAAAAACGATTTGTAATAACATTTATATTTGAAATGCCACAGATTCAATATTTTGCCACAGTATGCGATGTGTCAAGATATTGATGTCCATATATATGTATATGTAAAAACTGCCAAAAGTACACTTTGGCTAGTTGACTGTTGTACCGACGATATTTCTTTAAAACCAGAATGGAAATGTACTCGTAGGGTAGTCATAAAAGTATACTACTTACATTCTTCTCCAACGGCGCCGTGGTGAAGTGCGTGTCCATGAAGCTGGCGCCCTCTAGGAGCTTCTCGAAGTTGTCGTAGCCGATGTACAGCGAGATTGACAGCCCTATCGCCGACCACAGGGAGTACCTTGTGACGTCAGAATTAAAAGTTATATAAGGGGATATCGGGGGCATTTTTTCCATACAAATGTCCAACAAAAAGACCCCTGTTTCCTCCTAGGATAGTGAATGAAGCTATAGCAAAAATAAAATTAACATACGATAAATATATATTATCTTTCATGACTACGTTTGATTTTTCTCTATTATTTATTCTATTCTCTATTATTGACGGGCCCGTTGGCGCAATTGGTAGTGACCCTGTCTGTTGCGCCAGGGGTCGTGGGTTCGAATCCCACTCAAGACAAATATTCGTGTGACGAACACTTGTATTTGTTCTGTGTCTGGATGTTAATATTATCTATTTAAGTTTTTTTTTTTAAATATCTATGTATGTATATCAGTCTCTGACACCCATATTACAGGCTCGCGCCTACTTTGGGGTCAGGTGGCCGTGTGAGAATGTCCAAGATATTTTTGGGGTCAGATGGCCGTGTGTGAGAATGTCCAAGATATTTATTTATTAGATATTTTCCCCACTCAACCAGGGTTTGACTGGTAGAAAATGCCATAAGGCATTAAGTCCGCCCATTGTATATCTCTTTATAGGTGTCAATAAAGTTAAATAAATAAAAAATAAAAATAAATAAATATTTATTTATTTGAAGAGGAATATTCGACCAATTTCATTGATATTGTCCAAGATAATTATTTATTAATATTATTTATTTTATGTACGATACGTTTGATTTTTCTTTATTATTTATTTATTTGAAGAGGAAAATTCGACTCACCTGCCGCCGACCCAGTCCCAGAAACCGAACATGTTCTTGGAGTCGATGCCGAAAGCGGTCACCTTCTCCCCGTTGGTAGACAACGCTACGAAGTGCTTCGCCACCGCCGACGGCTGCGGACAAATACTCCCATGACAATCACATGACAACTATGACAAGCAGTTACCCTTGCTTGGAAGCCTAGTCTCACCACGCTGACCACGCATACCACATGTGCGTCAAGATTTTCAATAAATTACCGCAGGACATAAAAAGGACGTGGCACTCGGAGACTGCCGCGGTAAAGCTATTGCATAGAATTTTTTATCAACTTATGCAATTATAATTATTTATTGATTTTATTTATGCAGTATTTTATCAAAATCAAAATCAAAGTCAAGAGTGTGAGCCTGGCATTACTGAACGTGAGTGTGCGCGCGGCTTAATGATGACATTCGTCAATTGTCATCGAACACTTTTGAAGGTGTTAGGTTTTATTTTCGTTACGGAATTTCTGGATTCGGTCTCCATGCTCAAGGCAATAGCTTAAAAATTTACATTGACGCGCTTTAAAATACAATTGCTTAAGTGGCTACTCCTCAAATGCTTCTATAGTGTAAATGAACTATAAGATAACAAATTTTAGATTAATTTAGGTATTAAGTGTCAGTAATATAAATTAATATTACAGTACCTATCTATTGTTGACAATTCAATTATTAATTTTTGAGCATTGCTAATTAACCTTAAATAAATGTTAATTAATTATTAAAATTAATTAAATTGAATTAATTAAAGTTCATGCTCTAATTAAGATTCGAATCCGGGACCTACAGCGCTACATATAGACAAGTCGGCACTCACATCCTTGGCGACGTCCAGGAACCAGTTCTTGGCGGAGGTCGCGTTGGTGATGGTCTCCTGCGTGGTGAAGGTCTTCGAAGCGATGATGAAGAGCGCCGTCTCGGGGTTCAGCCGCTTCAGCACCTCTGCTAGGTGGGTGCCGTCGATGTTGGACACGAAGTGGACCTGGTGACAGAGTTGCGTTTTTTTTTTTATATACATATACTAGTGGACGCCCGTAATGTAGCGTCCATAGCCCAATGGCTCGCATGGAATCAATGTGATCGAGATGTTAAGCAACGACGGGCGCGGTCGGTTTGTGGATGGGTGACCGCTAGTGGCAAAATTTCATGGACGCTACCGTGCTTCGGAGGGCGAGTAAAGCCGTCGGTCCCGGTTGTTTTCAATGCTGCAAACAGTCGTTAAGCCTTGTCGAAGACCTTCGGGTGGTTTGCAGCGTGGTGGAGTATGCTCTAGACCTCCCGCAGGTGTCTGTGGGGGAGACCCGTGCCCAGCAGTGGGACGTCAATGGGTCGCAGCGAGTGGACGCCCGCAGCATCGCTCGCGTGTAATTAGACATTCACTAACTTCAAAAACGGCAAAGTTTCAAACTAACTTTGCACCCCCATTTTACCCCCTTAGGGGGTGAATTTCAAACAAAAATCCTTTCTTAGTGCTCCCCTACGTCATAAAAGGAACCACTGTGCAAAATTTCAAGTTTCTAACCCTTATAGTTTAGGCCCTGCGTTGATATGTCAGTCAGTCAGTCAGTCAGTCAGGTAGTCAGTCAGTCAGTCAGCTTCTCCTTTTATATATATAGATAGACGGACAAACAGACATACGAGCCACCTGATGGTAAATGGTCACCGTCGTCTATGGACACGTGCGGGTATCACAGGTGCGTTGCCTGCCTTGAGGAAACGTTTCACACTCTTTTTGAAGCGCTCCATGTAGAGGATTTCAATAGAACATCTAAACATCTACAAAGTACACAATGTGACTATACACTTCTAATTGCGACAGACGGACAGATGAATTTTTGTAAGTTAAGGCCCTATATTCCGGCGTTCGAGCCGATTTGAGGGGGTGAGGTGCGGGGCAATCCGCGGGGAGCTGTCAATGTGTTACACGCCAAAAGTTCGGCAGGCGGCCGTAGCACTGATGTCACAGTACAGTGATATCAATATGACTACAGTATTCTAACAGAAGGAAAGATAATACAAATGCAAAAATATTTATTTGTAAAAAAGTGTATTTACTTCAAATGGTACAATTTTATAATATCTAATATTCTTAATCTTAATATTCTATACCTTTATTTTATTATATTGTATGTTTGACGGCCGACACCCAAGGAAGGGTTCCCGGGTTCGAATCCCGCCTTGGACAAGACATTTGTTTCTGTAATATAAAATTTCTTACATTTATTTCCGTTATCTGATACCCGTATTACAAGTTCTTACGAGCTTACCACGGGACTAGGTTAACGTGGTGGGATTGTTCATAAATATTTATTTATTTATGTACGTGGAACACAAAGAAAGTTTAGAGAAACTAAAAAACTAACTTCTATGGATAAAATATTTTAATTAAATCTTTTCAAAGAACCCTCCACCATCCTCTTTACAAAGTTTCATGGGTCTGAACCAATTTTCGAAACATTTTTTCCAGTCGCCGCAGACACCCCTTCCACTGCCTTCTCGAACGCTGTTAGCGCGTCTTCCAGCGATAAAAACTGTATCCCTATCAGCAGATTTTTATTTTAGAGAAATATAATATAGGATAGGATTAAATAGGAAATTTATTATACGAAACAAAATAAGTCATACGGTGCCAGATCAGGACTCTTTCTCTTGAAAACAACATCAATTATTGTCCAACATCAATGTGATTCCAATCACATCTTGAGTGTTATTTGGTTTCATACTCTTGAATACAATTGCGTTTGAAATTAGAATTGACGTTACATTGTCCAATAATTGCGTCGTAACAAGGTATCTTGCTAAGCAGAATGCCATTTCTCACCTTCTTTTAATAGAGTTTACTTCTTGGGCACATTGTGGAAACTTAATCCACTGTGATTGAGAACTTGTTGAGCCATACTACAACAAGCGCTCTTCAAGAACAATTTGTTGTTCTTCTTCAGTCCTTTAATTCGCAATGTTTCGAATCCTATTTGCATTGCGTCTTTGTCAGTAAAGATTTGACCGTCTTGGTCGCAGTATGGTATTGTTAATGATAATATCGGCTCAATTATTAGCCTATAGAAACTCGAAACAAACACACCTGTCGACTTCAAAAATTCAAATTGGCAAATTTTCAACTGACATAAAAAAAATCAAACGGAACGTGATAAAAAGTATCCTGGTTCTAAGCTACCTCCCCACAAATTTTCAGCCAAATCGGTTCAGCCGTTTTCAGTAATAAATAGTGTAACTAACACGACTTTCTTTTATATATGTATAGATTTAAATATGTTTAGTTTGATTTGGATTTTTAGTATAATACAATTAATTTATTCTAGAATTCCTGGAGATGTTGTTAGGTTTCATAAACATTAATATTTTTAAAGAAATCCATCAACATTCTCTAGAGTAACCAGCCATATTTAACCACAGAGTAAGTTTTCTGAAAGCTGTGATTGAAAAATATGAATACGTGAGAATGAATGAATGCACTATATTGGAAAGAAGAAAGATAAAAAAAAGAAATCAAAACGTCAACTATATAATAAATTAAGAATTGAAGTAATAAAGTGTAAAAAATTTAGCTATAGTCAACATTGTCAAAAAATGGTTTGACAGTGTACACTTTCAATTGTCAAAGTCTGCGGGCTCATTCCGGTGATTTTTTGTGATATTTAAATAAACTTTATTTAACTAGATAGTTAATGCGTTATAATAAAACTTTCAATGTATTAAATACCTTTTAGGTATAGCCTAGTTTCCACCTCGAAAATTATTTATTTTCAGTTGTTCTTCTTGTGACAACGTCAATGTCATGGTGATTGAAATAAGACATCGACAGTGCAGGTTGTTCTTGCAAAGGTTATACAAAGAAGTATAAATTCTAACGCGTGTACATAAGTACACACAATTTTTTTTTTAATGGATACAGGGTAGCAAACGAGCTTGCAGCACCACCCTTCCACTGCCGCCCATGACAACTGTGACTGTACCCTTGAGGACTAAGATGGTCGCCTCTAAAGAAGTGTAACCGGAAACCACACCTTTCCAACCGGACCATAATTGCTTTAAAAACAATTATTACACGGCAGAAATGGTACTAGGTACCGTGGCGGGCGGTGGTACTGCCCCGGGCGAACTCTATATGGAACCAATTAGTTTTCATATAAAACCTATTTGGTTCCCTATAGGCTCTACCACCTACCAACTACTGTTTTACTTTTACTGTGGCATTATATTGACATGAGCTATGAGCTGCATTTGACGGATTAAATATATGATTGCGCGGAAAAAACTGACACAGGTCCACCGTCTAAGAGCGCCGACGCGCGACTGAAGTATGACTCGCGATTGGGCTGCTTGGATTTCTCGCGCATTTGATAGATATTTCAACATAGTAATTATTTTAATCATTTTATCTAGATAAAATCTACGACTAGATCTAGACAATCTTACTATCTTTTCATTCATATAAAAATAAAAATTAAACGTTTGTTTTGTAGCTGATAAGATAGATTAAACATTAGAAAAAGGGGTAACTTTGGGATTTTTTTATATCGAGTAAAGTTAATCTAATTGTGTTACTGAACCCGACTGGATGTTCGACAGATTCTTAAATAAGACATATATTATTTTTAGAATTTTAAATCACTGTTTTTTATGTTTCCCATGGATTCAAAAAACTAGCAAACGCGGTCTCGGCGGGTCTACAGCGTCTTAAGCGTTGACAGCCCAGTGGCTATCGAACTCGTCTCTCACTCGAGCGGTCCGGATTCAAACCCCAGGGCACGCACCAATGACTTTTCTAAGTTATATGCGATTTAAGAAATTAAACGTTACTTGCTATAACGGCGAAGGACACATCGTGAGAAAATCTGCATGCCTGAGAGTTTTTCATAATGTTCTCGAAAGCATGTGAAGTCTGCCAATCCACACTTGGCCAGCGTGGTGGACTAAGGCCTAATACTACCCATTCTGAGACCGTGCCCAACAATGGGACAAAGAAAGGGTTGTGATGATGATGATGATGATGATGAATTTGACCTTACACTTAAAAAACTTTTCACTAAAATTACTGAATTATTCGTAAGTCTATTCATAGTAAAAACACTAAAGATACCGGATTAGTGGTGTAATAAAAGTCGGAAATATGCAGACTAATTTCGGTCAATTTCCACAACTTTAACATCAATTATGAATACCTACTTCAGTAAAAACCTGACGGTAATACCTTAAGGTGGTTGGCGTAGGGCTTCAGCGCCTCGGTGACCATGAGCGGGCCCAGATCGGAGCCCCCGATGCCGATGTTGATGACGTCAGTGATGGTCTTGCCTGTGTACCTTTAGACAACCATCTTTATTAGAGCTTATTCAAATTCAAATGTTTTATTTGTCATCTATACTAATATTATAAAGAGGTTGTGTTGTAATGTTTTCACACAAAAACTACTGGACCGATTTCAAAAATTCTTTCACTGCAGCAGTAAGATGCAGCTTTGTAATAGCTGCATCTTCACTGAGTGACATAGGCTATATAATATTACTAGGTGTAAACGAAACTATTGTTATGTTTAATACCACGCGAGCGAAGCTGCGGGCGTCCCCTAGTTAGGTATAGGTTTGTCAGTGGTCAGAAATACAAAAAAAAAATGACAACAGGAGCTGTCTCAGCTATTGCTACTGCGGGGCGGTACCTACCAGTATCGAACCAGTGTTTGGTAGTTGGGTACGCCAAGTCCCTCGCTCTACTAACCCCACACGATTTTTCTGCCTAAATCTGAGAATAGATACATTTCCGATTTTTCTCTCCGATGCGATAGTCGGATCCGATAGTCTGATCAGATAGTCGGATCGGACGTGTATTTATTATTCAAACAAATGTATGGCACTTGTGCCTTCAGACAGTCTGATCGGATCTGACTATCTGAGAGAAAAATTGGAAATGTATTCCCAGCCTAAACGAGGAAGGAATTTTTTTATTTTATTTTATTTTATTTGGAAAGCATACAGTTACATAACAGGTTAACATTTACAAATAGATATCTTTACACCATTTAATTGCTTCCGCATGTTACAGCTAGAAATTAATTGCTTCCGCATATTACAGAAAGAAAACTAAGCCGTGGTTCTGGAATGAAAAAATTCTCATGTTATTCTAGAACATTCTCACCCCTTCCACTGGCCACTGATGACCTGTGCGGAGAACTCCTTCATGTGAGCCAGCACGGCGTTCACGTCGGGCGTTACGTCCTTCCCGTTGACGATGATCGGCCGGTTCTGGCGGTTGCGCAGCGCTACGTGCAACACCGCTCGCTCCTCCGTGAAGTTGATCTTCTCGCCTGATGGTTTTGGTGGAAGTAAAACTTCTTTACGCACGCTTAACTTGGGGAGTAAGCTGGTGAATGCGTGACGAGAGCGTTACGAAAAGTGTGATCGGGTGAGGTGAACGGAAGTTTAGGAGATAAGTTAGTGAAGATAGAAAGAGACAGTTACGTTTCTTACTGTGCAAGGTGAGAGAGAGGTGCAAGCACACATTTTCTATCTCTCTTCCTCTCATCATCTCAGTCAGTAGTAGGTACAGTACGCCGTGCCCGCCACGAGCGCGATCACTTCTAAAGATGATCATCGTAATCGATCGAAACTAGTCGGCCTATTTCCGTGATTTACACGTGAGCAAGCCGGTAATTTCAACTATGAAACCTTCCATAGTTCTTATCCATAAGAAATATCAAGATTTTGCAAATCAATACCCCAATTTTTACTTATAACAGAAGTAAGCTAACCAGTAAACATAGCGTCTCGAGCCTGTTCTACGTTTCGGCTCTTAGCCAGGTTGAACAGCAGCCCCATGACTGTGTCGTCCACTCGGTTCTTGGAGTAGTCCAGTAGGATGTCTCCATCGTTTGGTGTTGGCAGACGGAGGCTGGAGGCAGAAATTTTGCTTTATAGATATAAACCTAACATAGTGACACACACAGTACATGGTAAGTGTACTTACATAGTAACACACACAGTACACACATAGAGATCATCAACACCTATAAACAATTTAAGGAACAAAGTTGTTACGCAAATAATATTCAGTCTAGCTAATGTTCAAGACTTCATCCACTTAGACAACTGCATTTGTAATGTTTTAAAACATGAATAGGGCTTATATACCTGCTCAAGAAATTTATTCAAAACCTACCGGTGGGTAAGTAAAAACACAAAAAACTCTGTTGCTTTATTATTATATACCGTCTGTGGAAATTAAGGTTTTTTTTTTTTAAATATTTGACAAGCAAAATTTACAAATTTTTAAAATATTGTTCAATAATTTTTGCATCCACCGTCATCGAAATTAGTAGATTGAAACGATTGAGACAAAACTATTGAGTTTTGTTACATATGCAATTAATTAGGTCTTTTCTCTGGTTTAACCTTCAAATATTATCAAATTGTCAGTCTAAGTGACATCATCAATCATACATTATTGATTACCTTTCTGGCTTGTCGAGAATACAAACAATTCATTATCTATTTTGTCTTGAGAGAAAGGGGCAATAAGATCATGTTAAATAATCTAAACTAGCTGTGTGGCAATTATTAAGTAATATTTCATAAATATGTTGAGAGTAAAGGAAAACATTTGTGTTTTTAACTGGGAGGTCACCAACTGATATCATGGAGGAGAAAATCATGTTTCATACTGAGGCAGGTTTTTCGTTTTCGGCCTAGACTGAGAGCAAAATATAATTTGGCAAAGACCGAGAAACAAGACTGTGAATACAAAATGAAAATGTATTAATTTTGCTTAATATTATCATGGACAATAGTAATAAATATCAAATGTTTATGATCCAAAATATAATTTAATAACATGATGTTGTATGTAACAATCAATTGTAAGAAATAAGTAGTACCCTACAGAAAAAAGAGGCAGACAATAGGAACTGTAAAAACGAAGTCTCCAATACATGCCAATTAGTACATTTTTTGTTTATTCAGCATCGCGCAGGGCAACAAACAAGAAGCCAAGTTCATTTGTTTAAGAGCACAATGTTTAACACTGAATTCTATAGAGGTGGCATGGCATTGCATATCATTAGCATATTTAAAATCATTTTTCACAACTGAAACTTATGATAAATCATGATCTTACATTTGAAGTGACGTTTGATATTCACGAAAAAAGTACTAACTATAAATAATTTTGCGAATTGAATGTATGAATTAAGTTAAAAGTGCAGATTATTGTTATGACATTGCCTCGATGTACTGGCGACCTTTAAAAATTTGACAATTCATTTGACTATCAAAGGATCGTAAGACTTTTTTTAATTTTCGTAAATATCTTCTTTATACTGTTTATACGTAGTGGCACAGTGGCACCCACATTGGTTCATACAATGTTGTTAAATCAAAGTTATTAACTTTTAAAAGCCGGGTACCTGAATTTATTGAAGCGGTCTGGATCTTGTTGAAACAGCTGCATAATATTTATTTTTTCAGCGTTTACATTGTAGAACTCTTGTAGTTTTTGATATGCCGGATCTTGTTTCAAATTAACTTTTGGTTCCATTTTTAAAAGAGAAAGGCAAACGGGTTTCAAATCGCGGTACGAACGAAACTGCTTTAACAATACTGATAACGAACGTCTGTTTGACATCTCAATGACACACGAAGGTTATTAGCGTTTGGGTTTTGCTTTGCTAGGCAAAAGCTCAAGTTAAGGGTAGGTATATACCTACTAAATATATTCCACAAAAGGTATCATTTATCATTTTACAGTTAATTGACAGTATGTGATTCCGATAACGGTCACTTCTTTGCATTGAAAAAATAGCTAAAATGAATTATTAAAAAATTGTTTTAAAAAAAAGATTTTTATAACTTTATTTTTTTATTTTCGTGCATTGTCATCGGAACCAAATATGTGTGCCAAAGGACGATGGACAAAAATGTATGGAACCTGGTACCGGCACCAATCGAAATGTATGATACATCGTTGGAAAGGTCTTTTAGTGTAGAATACCAATAACTAAGGCGCCAGTCCCAATTTGCTGTCCGATCGGAGTAATCACTCCTTGAAAATTACAAATGTTTCCTAATAAAGTATTTCAATCAGGTCAATTTCTTCTCCATTTCGCCATAGTTTATTTTTTATTATGAGGTTAAATAATAAGCGGTGACATCCCAGTGGCTATCTAACTCTAACTAAGGACACATCGTGAGGAAACCTGCATGCCTGAGGGATATTCATATCGTTCTCTAAGGCATGTGAAGTCTGCCAATTCGCACTTGGCCAGCATGGTGGACTAAGGCCTAATCCCTCGCATTCTGAAAGGAGACCCGTTCTCAACACTGGGACAAAGAAAGGGTTGTGGTGATGTGGTTAAATAAAACATTGAATTTTAATTATCATTTTATTTCTTATAATAATACTTTTTTATGTATTATTAAATACAAATGAAACTATAGTTCATACTTATTGTACATGTTTGGGACTGGATCACTTAAATAGGGAAAACTTACTGGAGAGAATCCTGTGGATTCCAAAAGCACTGTATGGAAATGAAGAAAACACTACAGCCATAATTATTTGCGATGGCACGTATTATTTATATTCACAAGAGCTCTAACTTTTTATTTCAAAGGCAATCCTACAGGTTGCACAAGTTCCAAAACCTTTTAAAGCCATTCCTGCTTGTAACCATTGATGGATACATAATAGACGTAAAAGCACCTTACGCTGCCACTAAAACTGATGCCCAGATTATGAGCGATTTAATGAACGACGAAGAAAACCCTCTCCACATATTAATGACGTATTTATTTTAGACCGCGGGTTCAGAGACAGTTTGGGCCATATTGAAGCATGTGCTACAAATACCACGTTCCTCCGACGAAGGACTGGGATAAGTCTCAGCTTACTACTTCTCAAGCAAATGATTCCCGTCTGGTAGCAATATGCAGATGGGTACTAATGGAAATGGTTAACGGGCGATTCAAAAGAGACTTCAAGCTATTGCGCCAAAAATATTTTAACAATACGATGTCTAATATGATTGTAGATTTTAAGATTGCAGCAGCAATAACTAATAACTTCCACAGGCTCATCGCAGATAGCAGATACGCAGTAGCATTTTTACAAAAAAATATCGGAAAAAATATAAAGTCCTAATATGTTGTACGATTATGTAGAAGCAAAACGATTAAATAATAGAAGAGCTGATTTCCAGAGAATGGAAGCAAATAACGTGCAAGATTTTCTTCGATTGAGTGAAGAAGACGTGATGATACTGTCATTAGGGACATATCAGTTAAAACTCGCGAGATCTTACTGTAGTGAGCAACTTAATAACGGGTTATATATAGGGAGGGTTATATAGAGCAGGGGATAGAACTGGTACCTGCGCTGCTACTTACACTTAGGGTTAATAATAATAATAATAAAACTGTAGCGTTGTTTGTATATTATGTATCAATATTCTGATACTTATTTGTATATTTTTTTTATTCTTTGTATCAGACCTAATTGTAAAACTACTGATCAAATGTAGCTTTGATTGGTTTGATTTACATTTTGAAATAGGATTAAAAAAAAAAAGTAATCAAAATCGATAAAAGTAAACTTTTATAGGTGAGTAGTATCTATTTCGAGCTAAAAAT
Source organism: Carterocephalus palaemon (assembly GCA_944567765.1). Taxonomy (NCBI): domain Eukaryota; kingdom Metazoa; phylum Arthropoda; class Insecta; order Lepidoptera; family Hesperiidae; genus Carterocephalus; species Carterocephalus palaemon. The sequence continues at coordinate 2,456,862 of OX155663.1, forward strand.
CCAGTATCTTCTGAAGCGTATATTTCAAAACGGACAGCTATTTCGGACATGCCGTCATAGTATTTTTTTATATACTTGAGAAGAGCTATCCAATGGTGTGTGATTCATCTTGATTGGACATGGGTACCAAAATGGCCATCGTCCTTTCAGCTCGATAGCTTCAGTGGAAGTGGATGAAATATTGATTGCAAGATTCCATACGAGTGAAGTTAAATAAAAGCTTTTAATAAAATAAGTGTGCCGTTTTATTTGATTAGTTTTATAAATTAAAAAGTATACATAAAAAATGATTGTACAAAAACATCGTTAACATAATTTTTTAAACAGTTCGGAGTGTTCCTAAATTAAGTAACTTATGAATAAAAAACCGTTTGTTTAGTTTCTATTTGTTCATAGTTTAGATACTGTCTCAATTTAATTTTATCCCTGACATTTTCAAAGTGTTTTACGAGTTTTTGGCTGAAAACACGAACACGATTCCAGAATAATTATACGTAGCGAGCTATGATTGCCCGGTAGCCGAAATTTAACGTTTCACTTGAGAGGATCCAGGTTCGGGTTCCAATTGACCAACAACTATTGGATTTTTCTAACTTGTACCCGGTGTATGGCAATAGGCTCACCACCAATTTCAGGTGACTTAAACTTAATAGCAGTGAAGAGTGGGTGCCGGATTTTAGATGAAAATCCGGCGTGATGTTATGTTATGTGAGCAATTATATATCATCAGCTAGGCGAAGCAAAACATAGAAGGCACAATAATTAAGTTTGCACACTTAGATAACTGTAGTAGTTTGTAACCTTATTTACCCCTCTCATATTGAAGGGAGTGCCATCCACAACCATCGATCAATTATTTTAATAATTGCACACTTTTGTAACAGCTACTAGGTATAAAGATTATTTGCATTTGCTATTTGCTCAAGTGTTCAATTGATTAAAAGTATTAGCCAGGGACTTTTGTTTACAATAGCCAATGAATATCATTCCATTTCGATTGGCGACGAATTCAGTCATGTCTAAATTGGTTGTGTTATTTTTCACGTTAGCCTTTTGCAATGCATGCGCATTAGAAGATGTGAATATGAGACTTGATTATGATGAAACCGAAAAAAAGGCTGAACATCAAGTGTGTTTAGCAGATGCTTCTAAAGATATCATCTGGGTTCTGCATTTGAATGATGACGACTTGAATTTCAAAGAACTTAAGACTCCTGATAAAATGGACTTGAGGGAGTTCAGAGTGGTCGTGGAGCCAGCTATAAAGCAGTAAGTAGATAGTTTTCCATGAATATGTCCAGCTGAAACAAATGTAAGTAGTAGGTATCTTTCAGTCATTTTTAGAGAACCTACTGATGTAATATCTAAGTGCTGACCACATTCTTGTACGATGACGGCTAATTATAATTTTATGTTGACATTTGGAACATGTACATGTGAAATTGTGGAGAATCTACTGACGTGATACCTTAGTGCTGACCACATTCTTGTGCTATGACGGCTTATTTTAATTTTATGTTGACAATTGGAACATACGTGAAATTCTAGTGATATTAATGTACTCACTATGTTTGCAGTTACAAGTACCTTCAGCTAGCAAAAAAAGATGGCGACAAAACACAAACTTCGCCTGCACCTCCGAAAACAGAAGTGAATACTCAAGATATTACGAAATACGATGTCAAGAAACAAATCCTCAGAATGTTTAATAAGTTCATGTGAGTGGTCGGCCTTCATTCTCATCGTTGAAAACTTGAGTTTTAGACAGTTGAAGAATAAAAAATGTATCTATTTTTACAGTATGCCTTTCTCAGACGAACCTACAAATTTACATGCAGGGGAAAACAACAAGCTTTCATTGAAGGTATAACGTTTCAAATTCCTTTTAAATAAAATTTTACATTATAATGGATATAAGATAAGATAAGAGCAAACGACCTTGCAGCACACCACCCACCGGATCCTGTGCCAATTCTGAATCCAGCGGTTTCCAGCTGTCTTATTCAGGTCATCAGTCCACCTCGTGGTCAATACCTAACAATACCTACTTCGTTTTCCGACTCGTGGTCTTCGCTCAAGGACATTGCCCATCGGTTGTCAGTCTGGCCTGCCCATTGCCACTTCAGTGCGCTAACTCTTTGTGCTATGTCGGTTACCTTTGTTCGTCAACGGATTTCGCCTTTACGAATCCGGTTACGTAGCGAAATACCGAGCATAGGTCTCTCCGTAGCGCGCTGAGGGACTTTGAGCTTACTTATAAGGCTGACGGTAAAGTACAACGTCTCGGATCCATAGGTCATCACTGGCAACACACACTGTTCGAACACTTTCGCCTTCAGACACTTTCGGTAGTCAGGTAGTTTCGATGTCAAGATGTTTCGTAACTTGCCGAACGCTGCCCAACCAAGTTGGATTCTGTGAGTGACCACTTTCTCGAAGTCCATTTGTCCCAGGTAAGTGAATTCAACGATAACTTCGAGAGATGTGCCATCTAAAACAACCGGTATAGGATAGATATGAACATTGGCATGATCTTAATCTTGTCCATGTTCATTTTCGAATCCAACCGTTGTTCAGGTTCAGGCAATTTTCAGGTCTATCAGCATGGTGTTGAGACTCATCCAACAACTCTGCAATGAAATTAGATAAGATTATTAAATTATTATAAAAAACCTTGTAGACGTGGCTCAGGAGCGTTCGTCCATTAGTTCTACGAGAGAATGTTATCGCCCTTTATAAACAGTACCTATCACCTCGCTCGTGCGCCTCGCCTCCGGGGTATATTTTAATGTAGTTATACATATAAATATCGCAAGAAATTATCTTTATTGTAAGTATGACACACCACAAAGGGGCTGACACTCAGCATGTCCCGTTGAATCTGTTAAATGCAGCAGCGCTGATTTTGAGTGCCGCCCGTCGGTGTTGATAGTTCGTATAATAATAAAAAGGTGTTTGTAACAATATTATTAACCTTTCTTTCAGTTATATTTTAAAGGCCCATTTACTTCCCTGGTGGTGAGATATAAGAACCTACGCTGGAATTACTTTTTAGACCCGCCATCATCACTCCCAAGCTGGTTCTATGAAAAGCATACTAATGTGAGTCGCAGTGGAAAATTCACGTCTGTTGAAATTCCGGAAAGTGTTAGAAATGAGTTCTATGGAAAATTCTTTTATCTGCTTGAAGTTTTTTTTAGCTTTGCATTGTAATATTCTCAAGAATGTAAAATGTGAGGGAATCGAGGTAGATTTATGTGCATTATTAAAAATGTTTTTGTAGGCAATGATATTATAGGTATACCATTGATATATATGAGTGAGGTATACATTACAAGAGGATCATTGTTTGTAGGACGATTTTTTTTCATGAGTTCATATCATTGAGAAATAAATTTAATTAAATCATAAACGTGGAATGTTATTTTTTATTTTACCTGTAAGAAAAAATATAGAAATAATAGCTTGTAATCAAGGACGTTTAAATAGTAGCTACTATTTAAACGTCCTTGCTTGTAATGGAATCGTTATGTACAGCACTGAGCAAGTAATCACTACGTTTTTGCACAGATGTACAGTGGATCCATTCAAAGTTTCAGTATGTAAAATGTACTCTGTGTTTTCAAAAAATTTGCATATTTTTGTTATAATCAAAATACAGTCAACCTGGGTAACATTGGCCCACTTTTCGGAATTAAAATGCAATAAATGTTTAAATTAGTGCGGAAGACTCATCCAAGAAGACTTTTTGGTGGCTTTGAGAGCCACTGATTCTATAAACCTAGCAATATAATGATAGTTTCTTAGAAAAAAGAAATGAAAAAGTAATAAAACCGATGGGTCAAAGTTACAATTAGAGTTGGGGTAAAATTGACCCAGGCCTGGCCTGGTGCATGTTTTTTATGATTTCTCGCAAAATAAGTGAATTATGTAGCATTGGCCACTAAATACTAGCAGAAAAATATATAGTCTACATCCAAAGTCAATATTTTTTGTACCTTAGTTAAGGTTTGTAAGGTAATGTATGAAATAAAATGTTGCCCTATGAAACATATTTTTTTATTAAATCTTTTATTATTTGGTATTGATAAGAAAAATAGGAAATCAGGCTGTTATGGCCGTTCAAAATATCTAAATAATTGTTAAAAAATAAAATTTTAACCGAAAAGTAACTACTTAATTATCAAAAAATGCTGTAAAGTCATCCTTTCTAATCATCCCATTCCATAGCCAAAAATCATCATTTATCTCAAACTAACTGCCTTTTCGAGTTATTTACGATTCATCGAAGACTTGTGATTATTGTTAATTGATAATAGCACTATTTCTGGTCGATTCGTTGGCCAAATCCAACAAACTATAGCCTTTGTCACTAAAGAGATTTGTCCTGAGGCATGATATCTTTTTCTGTATGGAAAAAAAGATTTTTTCACGATATCGAATGTACTACATATACATATTTATATCAAATTCGACACATTTTCCAAAATCTGGCAACATATTAGTATGATAGTAAAATATTAGTGTAACCTTATCCCGGGCCAATGTTACCCTGATATAGTAACTCCAAAGTAGTTTGGAAATATTCTATATGTTTCTAGAAAAAAATCCTGTATTAATATTGCAAAAAATTTATTATATGATAGGCAGACAAGTTGGTAACACAATACATTGCAAATTACCATTTAAAACCTAATATGAACAGCGCTGAATGATACTTTTTAACACTGAGAAAAGTACCGTCTTTAATGCACTCACGAAAAAGGCAACTTTTGAATTTTGTCATTGACAAATGACACATTTCGGCGGGTGAAATACGTTTACGAAGATACCTTCTATCTTTTATTTGTAAAATTATTTTTTTATCAAATAAGTCAATCTGTAAAAAATAATAATAATCGGAAATATAATTTTGGGCCAAAGTTATAACTACGGCCAAAGTTACCCAGATTGACTGTATATAATTTATTGAATGACAGCAGGTGGCCTGACAGGACCTTAAAAATTCCACAAAATTGTTTCTTGCTGCAGCTCACAGTTAATATATATTTTTATATACTCTTTGATTGCGAAGACTGCATTATATCCTGTGGTTAATGTCATTGAATGTCTTAACATGACAGTTGTCCTTATTGTCAATTGTCAATTGTCATTTTGTTTTGTCAATTTTGTCATTCATTTGTTTTCTGTACGTACTCGACTACTCGTACGCTACTAATATACTAATCTGTGACTCGTACTCATTGTATTGTGCGTTTATCTCAGACAATCTCGGATTAACTAGTTTTTTCAGATTCTTGCCATTGTTTTTAATATTCTAAATCTAAGTTTTAAACAATTTGCATACTGATGTAGAAGAAACGAATATTAAAATGTTTGGTCAATTCGAAAATGTTGGTTCGATTACACGTAATTGCACTGGCACGACGCTTCGGTATGATCAAGCGTGTTTGCAAATTTTTACCAACGAAACGATAAGTTTCTGGAGCCAGTATGAAGAATGTGAGGACTGTATGCTGTTGAAGACTGTAGAGCTGCCCACCTCCGGAGCGGTAGTCTTGGAAACTATAAGTCCCTTACGTTATGCGATACGAAATAGGAACGGGGAAATATGCAATGGTAAGCAATCGTAAATTATATGATCGGCCTTTGTCTGCTTATTTCCACGTAGAACCGGATAACAGGTGCGTGTTCCCGGTTTTGTGTGACATGTTTTTCTATCATATTATTTTCTCTACATCAAGTTATTGTTTATTTTTGCATAAAGATAATTTAATTATGAAATGGCAAATCACACTTTCGTTATCTGTGACAAGATAGTCTAGGTCAAATGAGTCACCAGTATCTTATAGTGTTCCAATGGTAATTAGGAAAAGCATGTAAATAATGTTTACATAGACACATTATGTTATGAAGCATTTTTGTTTTAATGATGGATGTTAATTTTGGGATTTAGTTTCTACCTATAATGAGATTGAAATTCAAATTTTACATTGTTACAATGGATAAAAAACTACAGGTCTCTTGAGTCATATGAGTATAATAGGGATCAAATCTAAGAATTTATTTACCACTGCTAAGTGCCATTAGATCAGAAACATTTATTTTTATTTTTTAATTTAAAATTCCTTTAACTATTGTTGGTACTAGGCACTACCTATACTATTATTAAGCTTTAGCGTCCATTGGTAGAGGAGTAATTGGCCGCCCAATTACAAAAATATTTTTATTTCCTTTATTATAAAACATGGTAATAAATATCATGGATATCCTCACACACAGCCATTAACATCTGTGTCTAGAGACTGTGTTCATTACACTATTTGTAGTTTGTCCTGAGTGGGATTTGAACCCACAACCCCTGGCACAGACACGGTCACTACAGATTACAGTTAAATATGTCGTAAATATTTGCTGATGTCTAAATATGAACATATTTCTTTATATGTATAAAAGAATAGCTGGCGCTATAAATAATGTATTAATTAACAAGATTTGAAGTAAAACAACTAGTTAAATTGTAGAAATTTCCAAGTTATGAAAGCTAATTGGTTCCATATAGAGTTCGCCCGGGGCAGTACCACCGCCCGCCACGGTACCTAGTACCATTTCCGCCGTGTAATAATTGTTTTTAAAGCAATTGTGGTCCGGTTGGAAAGGTGTGGATTCCGGTTACACTTCTTTAGAGGCGACCATCTTAGTCCTCAAGGGTAGCAACACATCTGTGACTGACTTAGAACGAGACTCCTACTAACAAGTACTAACTGGACTATTACTAACACCAACTAACAGGACTAACTATTACTAACAGTCCCCAGTCCTCATACCTACTAACGAACTGACCAACTAATGTTCTAATTAACTCTCTCAACTAATTGGACTAACCATCCCAGTCCCTAATTGAGTCTTGTTCAAAGTCAGTCACAGTTGTCATGGGCGGCAGCGGATGGGTGGTGCTGCAAGCTCGTTTGCTATCTTTTTTCCATAAAAAAAAAAAAAAAAGTTATAAGAAAAGTTGTTATCACCAGTGTTTAAAACTTTAAACTCATCAGGGTATTTTTATACCCATCATTAGCATAAAGGTAGTGTTACTCTCTAGGCTACTAGGCTAGACTGAACTACTGTGACTGACTGAGTACTAACATTGAGTGTGAAAAACATTTAAGTACTTCATTATAGTTGAAATTACCGGCTTACTCACGTGTGATTTAAGTCGCAAATAGGCTAACTTCGGAAGATTCTTCGCTAAGATTCGGTCAATTACGATGACCATCTTCAGGAGTGAACGTCCTTGCGCCTGGCACGGCGTACATCCGTACGTGCATTGCGTACGCCGTGCCCGCAGCGAACGCGTTCACTCCTGAGGATGATAATTGTAATCGACCGAATCTAGTCGGCCTATTGACTGTCAATGAATATAGACATTCATAAATCATTCAGTAATAAAATACTTCATAATAATTTCCAATCACCAGGAACATACAGTTTCGGCGAGTTCGGCCGCTACAGCATCGATGTGACGGACATGACAAAGGACATATGCCAGCCGCGCATGACAGCGGAGCCGGACGCAGCGGCGCTGCCGCTGTTGACGTCGGTGGTGGTCTTACTGGCCATGGCTACGCTATGGTACATTGTCAAGGGCATCGGCAAGCGTGTGCTGGCTAGCCGCTGGTATGCGGCGCACTTTGCCAGGTCAGTACTTTTCTCTTTTTGAAGTAAAACTTCTATACGCACGCATGACTTGAGGAGTTAGCTGGTGAAAGTGTGACGAGAGCGTTACGAAAAGTGTGATCGGGCGATGCGAACGGAAGTTTAGAAGGAGATATAAGTTAGTGAAGATAGAAAGAGAGAGAGTTACGTTTCGTATACTACTTAAATACATACCATAAATAGTTAAATTAACAACCAGACACAGAACAAACACAAGTGTTCGTCACACGAATGTTTGTCCTGAGTGGGGCGCCAACTGGCCAGACGAACGATTGTTCTTACAGTTTTCTGTCCATTTCACGGGAACCGTGCAATTTTCCGGGATATCTCAAACCTATGTCTAAAAATTCACATCGATCCATCATTCCGTTGAGAAGAAAAGGGACCACCTAACACATATTTACCCATTTATATATTAGTAAGGATTTTAAGTCGTAGGAGCCTACTCTATAGTACTAAAAGCGTATGTTTTTATCCATTTATTTTAACTAACCATCCACCGGCCATTCAATATCTCATGTCATCTGATATCGCTGCGAAACAGGCGAGGAGTGGCGTCACTCCCGAAATCACTGCCCTGTGTAGCTTACAATACTTTGTATTGAATTTGATGTCATCGCCACACTATCGCCGAGAATCTCTTGTCCGTTGTGGATTGCATATTGGACCGGTACGAAAGTGTGGCACCGCCACACTCGCCCCGAGTCTCTTGTCCGTTGTGGATTGCATATTATACGGACCGGCACGGAGGTGTTTGATCTTGAATGCGTAGAAGTCGACATTTTAGGTATCGTCTTCCGCGGTGCCAGCTGGTTGTCAGTCGTAAGCGCTGATTGGTTCGACAGCCGTATTGGCCCCCCCATTGCATACCCCGCCGAATTTCTTTCAGAGCTATATTTTCGTGTCGATGTTTATACCAGTAACCCTGTATTTTCTTCTAAGAAACAGACTGTGTCTTGCAAACTTTTGCTTGCTACAATAGTCGTCCTACTGGGGACGTCGGGAAGTCTAGAGCATACTTCACCACGCCGCTCCAATCTAGATTTGTGGAGTAAACTTTTACTCTACCACTAATTCTGTTACAGGGAGGACAATGAGCTTGGCTCCGAGACAAGAGTGCTGACGACGGAAGCCAGCGTGCCACGCTCCCCTACCAGGTCCAGACTACGCTCTCTCGACATTTTCAGAGGATTCTGCATTGCACTCATGGTAAGTTATTGCTCAATGATATAATTGACTGTGGTAGTTTATCATGTCATTCCAAAGTCAGACTTACAAAAATTACTGTCAAAGCAATTATAGGATAAGGGAATTTTGTCATTTATATAAACATAGCCATTTGAGAATATTAAACCGCAATAGCAATTGTTGGGCCCTGACCTGATAAGAGATTGAAAGTAGTGGGGCTTTCAATTACAATAACAACTTTGATAATAGCTGTTAAAAGACACTGTTAATGGTTATTCAGGCCTGTTAAATATACCTTTTAGTAAAAGTAAAGGTTCTTTGGTAAAGTTACAATTACATATTTAAGTTTAAGAACTCCAGTCAGCCAGTAAAAATAATTGTTATTAAACTTTCAGACAACCGTTTGTTTGACCAAAAGAAATAATTTTCTGGTCCTTCGAGCCGGATAGTAAGGTAATGGTTTATCACTACAGATATTCGTCAACTCCGGCGGCGGCGGCTACAGACTATTCTCGCACGCTACCTGGAACGGGCTTACCGTTGCGGATGTGGTGTTCCCGTGGTTCGCGTTCGCGATGGGGGAGGCTCTGGTGCTGTCGCTGAACGCGCGGCTGCGCACCTCGCTGCCGAGGCTAAGCGCTCTCGGACAGGTGAGTGAATGGTTGAGTGAATGAATTTATGAAAAACATGTTTTTACACCATAAATAAGATTTACGAAAAAAATGAATGAATATTATCTATACTAATATTATAAAGAGGAAACATTTTGTTTGTAATGTTTTCACACAAAAACTACTGGACCGATTTCAAAAATTCCATCACCATTAGAAAGCTGCATCTTCACTGACACAGGCTATATAATATTACTGTAAACGAAACTATTGTTATGTCTAATTCCACGCGAGCAAAACTGCGGTCGTCCACTAGTTACGTACGAATGAACAAATGGAGGCGTGAAACGGGCTGATGTGGTGTTCCCGCGAGTCGGATTCGCGACGGTTGAGTTGTGTTAGCGCTGAATTCCCTGCCGAGACTAAGCGCTCTCGGTCAGGTGAGTGAATGGTTTAGTGAGAGAAGAGAATGAATGGAATGGAATGTGAACACCAATTTTGCATGAGCTAAGCACAATGACTACGTCCGCCCGTTAGAAGCTTATAATAGGCATGATTACTGTATTAAAAAAATATAGAATAAATGGTTTTAGCGGAACAAGTATGTTGAATAATTCCTTAAAAATGGTCAAGTTTTAATAAAAACATTAAGATTAATTCAATTTTCTTTAAAATTAAAGTATAAAATACAGCAATCGGCCATTCCCAACTAACAAAAATCGCTCTTGTTGTGGCTTATAAGAGCCGCATTATCTATATATATAAAAGGAGAAGGTGACTGACTGACTGACTGACTGACATATCAACGCAGGGCCTAAACTATAAGGGTTAGAAACTTGAAATTTTGCACAGGGGTTCCTTTTATAACGTAGGGGAGCACTAAGAAAGGATTTTTGAAAATTCACCCCCTAGGGGGGGAAAACGGGGGTGCAAAGTTAGTATGAAACTTTGCCGTTTTTGAAGTTAGTGAATGTCTAATTCCACGCGAGCGAAGCTGCGGGCGTCCACTAGTCGCTAATAAGGGTGCGTTTGGGCACAATTTATAAAGACTAAAACCTTATACCCTCCTTATAGTTGCTTTATTATCCGCTTTTTTTCCTTATACGTGTTATATTATGAGGAATAAGGAAGTTAAACTTATAATGGCAAGAAAAAAGCTCCTAAAAAGCCAATACACTTATAGGAAACATATGGATAGCGTTAATACGGGCGATCACCCTTAAACTTGTTTTATTATGGTCCGGTACAAGGGAGTTAAACTCATTGCGGCAAATCAAAGGCTCTTAAAAATTCGTTGGCCCTTATAGCCGTCTATTTATGATTCTACTACAAGTATTTTTGTTAGATTTACCTACATTTTCGCAACAGTTTGGAGAAACGTCAACCATTTTACTAAAAAGTGAACGGTAAGTTATTTTTTTATGTAGTTTATTTACGTGATTTATGTGCTCGTTTATAGTGAAAAGTGTATGGGAATTCAAATGCATGGTAAAATGTGGTACGCTGTGTGTTGTAGGATCAACCCGCCCTTGAAATTAAGCTGTTTTTGTGCCTAAAACGTTATTAAGTATTTAGTCATGTTTTAAACAGTGCTATTATAAGAGCAAAACGATACGCACATCTTCTACAAGGTGTCTATGAGAGTGAAGACTTATAATGGCAACGATTATTGCTTAAGCTACCGCCATTTTACATATCGTTAGGGTTCCTTGCACACGAACTAAATCGTACCTAGCTAGTCTTTTCCCATAATTTATAAAATTTATTTTTCACTATAGTTGGGTTGGCTGGGAGATATCTCTTTATACACTACTTTGTGCACTAATTTTAGATTGAAATATAATAGTACGTAATAATAGTACACAATAAAGAATATAATTCTATATATAATATGTTTGTCCACAGATATTGCAATGGTAGTATACATATTGGCAGATGTAGACAAATTTCTACATAGAAAATATCTTAATTTATATAATTTGCGATGCCCATGGAAGTCGACACATTTTATTCTAAGAAAGGAATATTTTAATTGTACTATATATATCCGACCCTTTTACCTTTACACTTCGTGAGAGGTCGTGAAAACATAGGTTTTGCAACGATTCACTTTAATTTTTTGCCAAAATTGTATTGTAATTATTAAATAATTAAATTTAAGTTTAAATCGGCAGGTTTTGATTTCCCTTACCTTTCCTATTCCCACCACGATAGGTGATATACTTTTAATTTCAGTAATGTTGCATAGTATTGGCCAGAGTTGATGATTAGAGCTTTAATGTATCGGTAAACCATCGATATTTAAATTCAAGGTAATTTTTTTGGCACTTCATAGTTTTGTAAGGTTTGTTTGGTTTCCCCTGTGAAAAATTTCAACTTTCTAACCCTTATAGTTTAGGCCCTGCGTTGATATGTCAGTCAGTCAGTCAGCTTCTCCTTTTATATATATAGATGTTGAATTTCACTGCCCATTCTATGATATCACTACGAATATCAATATTCTTCAACTCCCCATTTAATTATATGTCTAGGTATATCACTATCACTATCGCTACAATAATATTCATTCTCATTTTCAATAAAATAATCCTCTACGGAATCACTAGCTGATTCGTTGGTATCGGCTTGGTAATTTTGTCCATTGTAATCCATTTTTTAAATACAAATTCCGCTGCGTAATATGGCGGATCTATTTATGTAAAGCATTTTAATATAACCTTAAAGAGAATAATATCTTTATAATCACTGTATAAGAGAATATGGATTGCTTTCATCCTTGTTAAGATCATATAAAATGTTAGAATTCGTTTGTTGGATAGACGTCTTATCAAATGCTCCTATAAGTTGAAAAGCATCATAGTTACCTTGTGCATTACTTTTAAAAGAATAATTGACCATAATAAAAGCCTTTATATGACTTTGAGTATTATACGGCTAAAAAGCAATGTAACTAGCCTCTATAAGAAGAACACATTTCGAACCCTTATTGTAGCCGTATTAATTGGATTTATTAACGTTTACCCAGCCAAATTATAAGAATAAAGGTAATATTAGCCAAATCTTCTAATAATGTGCCATTATAAGGAACATTGACATAATGAATGCTCTTTTATAACAAGTATAAGAGTTTAGACCTTATAGACTTAATTTTATAAGCCTAGATTGTTTGTTGGGTTTTGACTGAAACGCATATCAGCGGATGAAGTCACGGCTAAGTGAAAATTCACCTGTCGCTTGGGCTTCTGTTGAATACAGCGGCTTATTTACCTAGGCGTAACGTCAAGCGGACGCCATGACACCTATGAGCGTTTTCAAGCTATATGTATTAAAAGCAGATAAAAAAAACTGCAATGTCTTGCGTTAAAACTCAATTTATTGCTGAAATAATGTTTTTATTTCGAAATATAGGAGTTGTATGTACCTTTATTTTGGTGGAGGGGTTAGTGGCCAACCCAGCGTCGAATGTTCTCAAGCCACCCGTAGGTCTTCGACAAGGTTTAACGACTGTTTCCAGCATTGAAAACAACCGGGACCGACGGCTTTACGTGCCCTCCGAAGCACGGTAGCGTCCATGAAATTTTGCCACTAGCGGTCACCCATCCACAAACCGACCGCGCCCGTCGTTGCTTAACTCTTTCGATCACATTGAATGGACGCTACACGTACGTACATTACAAAAGGCAATTTCAAAATCTGTCATCATGCCTATTGTTGCAATAGAAGTTCCAAAGGTGTAGAGACTGATACAATGTATCCATTGCAGGTTGTACGCCGTTCCCTGGCCCTCTCCCTGATCGGCGTCTGCCTGGGCTCCGTGCGCGTGTCGTGGGGCGACGTGCGCCTGCCGGGCGTGCTGCAGCGCCTCGCCGCCATGTACCTGATAGTGGGCGCGCTCGAGTGCGCCTTTATGCGGACCAGCCAGAACATCACGCCCGGTACGAGTCTATAAGCCCGTCTGTTGGCTTTTTAGGAGTCTATAAACCCGTCTATAGGCTTTTTAGGAGTATATAAACCCGTCTATAGGCTTTTTCAGAGTCTATAAATCCGTCTATAGGCTTTTTAGGAGTCTATACCCGTCTATAGGCTTTTTAGGAGTCTATACCCGTCTATAGGCTTTTTAGGAGTCTATAAACCCGTCTGTAGGTTTTTTAGGAGTCTATAAACCCGTCTATAGGCTTTTTAGGAGTCTATAAACCAGTCTATAAGCTTTTTAGGAGTCTATAAACCCGTCTATAGGCTTTTTAGGAGTCTATAAACCCGTCTGTAGGCTTTTTAGGAGTCTATAAACCCGTCTATAGGCTTTTTAGGAGTCTATAAATCCGTCTATAGGCTTTTTAGGAATCCATAAACCCGTCTATAGGCTTTTTAGGAGTCTATAAACCCATCTATAGGAGTTTGAGGTGTCTATAAACCCGTCTATAGGATTTTTAGGAGTCTATAAACCCGTCTATAGGCTTTTTAGGAGTATAAATCCGTCTATAGGCTTTTTAGGAGTCTATAAACCCGTTTTTTTTTTTAGATTTTCTTAGTGGTACCAATGTTGTGTTGTAGTATTAAGAGCAAAATAAACTTTCTTTCTTCCTTTAATTTTAGGGCCTGTAAAAAAATGTTTATTTGCAGGGCGCTCGCTGTTCCGCGACATCGCCGCCGGCTGGCAACAGTGGCTGGCGACCATCCTCCTGGTGGCTATACACGTGAGTTACATGTTACTCATTTTTATTCTATGGACATAGTGAGATGTGAAACACCCATCTGCTGCCTCCCATGCTAACTATGGCAGTCTTTGAACAAGACTCAAATAGGGTCTTAGATTGTATTCCAGTTAACAGAGTTTATGAACATTTGTTGGTCAGTTCGTTCGTATAAAAATAAGAATAATTTATTGAATATAAATGACAAAAAAAAGTTGTCTCAGCTTTAGCTACTGCGGGGCTAAAGACCCGCGTAGCGCTGGTTTTCAGACAGCCCCTATACCCTTAGGTGGAAGGCGGGTATGTGAACTGGTATGTGTATGTGTGATGTGCGGTGTAAGACAACGTTTGCGGGGTCAGTTAGTATTACGTAAAATATTATAAAGAGGTAACATTTGTAATGTTTTCATACAAAAACTACTGGACCGATTTCAAAAATTCTTTCACCATTAGAAAGCTGCATCTTCACTGAGTGACATAGGCTATATAATATTACTAGGTGTAAACGAAACTATTGTTATGTCTAAAACCACGCGAGCGAAGCTGCGGGCGTCCCCTAGTTAAATATATAGCTAACACAATAATCATAATAAATTATGCATCTACCAGGTGTGCATAACTCTAACGGTGGCAGCGCCGGGGTGCCCCAGAGGGTACCTCGGCCCTGGAGGTCTGCACCGCACCGCCCTCGGAGACTTCTCGCTACAGAACTGCACTGGAGGTATTGCTGGATACATTGATAGGTAAGCAATATCATAATTAATAGCACACCTAATAGTGGTTTAAAGATTAAAGATTTAAATTAATTTAAAAAAATTAAAGTTTAAAGATTCTTCAACAGTGGTTGAATTTTATTACTGAATGATTCTTGAGTCATATATTCATAGTTGAAGTTACCGGCTTACTCACGTGTGATTTAATTTATTTAAAAGTTTTTACTTAACTTCACTCGTATGTATTCATTCATGTATGTATGTCCTGGAATCTTGCAATCAATATTTCACCCACTTCCACTGAAGCTATCGAGCTGAAATTTGGCACACATATTAGGTTCCGATGACAATGTATGAAAATAAAAATAAAAGTTATAAAAGCTTTTTAAAAAAAAATTTTTTTAGAGTATAATTATTTATTATTTAATTTACGGGTACAGCACTTACACTAATTAAATTCTCAAATACAAATAAAAATAAAAAATAATTGCAAAGTATCATTATCATTAAGTCGGAAATAGTCCGACTAGTTTCGATCGATTGCGATGATCATCTTCAGGAGTAAACGCGCTCGCGGCGGGCACGGCGTACACCTAGCGTAATTGGTTGAATGGTTGAACTTTTTCTATCCTTCTTTCTAGACGTTTCCAATTCCATGGTTATTATAGTCAATATCCATGGAAGAAGATAGAAGAAGGGTTATGTTTTTAAACGGTTTTGTTTTTAAAAGCTTTTATTTAATTTCATCCGTATGTATGTATGTATGTCCTGGAATCTTGCAATCAATATTTCACCCACTTCCACTGAAGCTATCGAGCTGAAATTCGGCACACATATCTGGTTCCGATGACAATGCACGAAAATAAAAAGAAAGTTTTAAAAAAAGAAAAAAATATAACGGTATAATTTATTCTAATGTATTTGGCACTCTGTAACCTAAACAGCTTGATGGATTTTAGCTTTAATTCTTATGATCATTGCAGACTGATCCTCGGCCCGTCCCACCTGTACAAGGGCGGCAGCTTCCGCAAGATATACCGCACCACGGAGCCCTACGACCCTGAGGGGCTGCTGGGCGTGCTGTCGGGCGTGCTGCTGGTGCAGGCCGGCGCGCACGCGGCCAGGATCATGCTGGTGTACAACCACGCGCGGTGAGTACCCATCAACAACACCATCATCATATCGCTTCGACCCATAGACGTCCCACCTGTACAAGGGCGGCGGCTTCCGCAAGATATACCGCACCACGGAGCCCTACGACCCTGAGGGGCTGCTGGGCGTGCTGTCGGGCGTGCTGCTGGTGCAGGCCGGCGCGCACGCGGCCAGGATCATGCTGGTGTACAACCACGCGCGGTGAGTACCCATCAACAACACCATCATCATATCGCTTCGACCCATAGACGTCCCACCTGTACAAGGGCGGCGGCTTCCGCAAGATATACCGCACCACGGAGCCCTACGACCCTGAGGGGCTGCTGGGCGTGCTGTCGGGCGTGCTGCTGGTGCAGGCCGGCGCGCACGCGGCCAGGATCATGCTGGTGTACAACCACGCGCGGTGAGTACCCATCAACACCACCATCATCATATCGCTTCGACCCATAGACGTCCCACCTGTACAAGGGCGGCGGCTTCCGCAAGATATACCGCACCACGGAGCCCTACGACCCGGAGGGGCTGCTGGGCGTGCTGTCGGGCGTGCTGCTGGTGCAGGCCGGCGCGCACGCGGCCAGGATCATGCTGGTGTACAACCACGCGCGGTGAGTACCCATCAACATCAGAGTACCATCAACACCATCATCATCATATCGCTTCGACCCATAGACGTCCCACTGCTGGGCACGGGTCTCCCCTTTTTTTTTTTTTTTTCGCTGGGAAATGCAATTACGCATCCCACCCATAACCTTTCGGACAGGTGGGTATGTGGGACTCGCTGATATCAGAATACCCACTAAAACCCAGCGGCACCCTCAGCGTTGATAAGAGACGCCACGGGATCGCTAGCGCATTACTACCGTGGCGACACGGGTCTCCCCTACAGACACTGCTGCGGGAGGTCTAGAGCATACTCCACCACGCTGCTCCAATGCGGATTGGTTGATGGGTTAGTGGCCAACCCAGTGTCGAATGCTCTCAAGCCACCCGAAGGTCTTCGACAAGGCTTAACGACTGTTTCCAGCATTGAAAACAACCGGGACCGACGGATTTACGTACCCTCCGAAGCACGGTAGCGTCCATGAAATTTTGCCACTAGCGGTCACCCATCTACAAACCGACCGTGCCCGTCGTTGCTTAACTCTTTCGATCATATTGAATCGACGCGAGCCATTGGGCTATGGACGCTACAATAAAATACTACATCATCATATAAATAACTATTCAACGCCCGCAACTTCGCTCGCGTGGAATTAGACATAGTAATAGATTCTTCGCGTTAACTTTAGCTCCACAAATTTGTAATGAATTCGTAAATGTGTTATTCCCTATATTTATTTTACACCCTTAAGGGTGCTTTTCCACCAGAGATGTGCTATGCTACGTTGCTATGGATGGATGCGTTTGATATCCACCAATCATATTCGTTGGTGCACATAGCTTAGCACTGGTGGAAACGGATAGATTTCACATCTTCGCAGCATAGCTGCATAGCACAGCTCTGGTGGAAAGGCAGCCTAAGGGTAACATTCTTACAAACTTTAAATGCCATATTTATTTATATCTAATCAACAGCCTAAAATATAAATTTTATTCTTCTAGTTCTTCAAATGACAATACTTTCATACAAACTTTCACCCCCCTTTTCAACACTTTTTTTCAATATTATATAGCCTATGTCACACAGTGAAGATGCAGCTTTCTAACGGTGAAAGAATTTTTGAAATCGGTCCAGTAGTTTTTGTGTGAAAACATTACAAACAAATGTTTCCTCTTTAAAATATTAGTATAGATAGATAAAGATGTAATTTTGCTACACAATTCCATCCTCTATCATTGACAGGGCACGCATAATCCGCTGGGTGTTCTGGTCGGTCGTGTTCGGCGCGACGGGCGGCGCGCTGTGCGTGTTCACCAGGAGCGGCGGGCCGATACCGATCAACAAGAGCCTGTGGTCGGTCTCGTTCTGTCTCGCGGCCGCGGCGATGGCCTTCTTCGTCCAGGCGGTGCTGTACTTCGTCGTGGACTTGAAGAACAAGTGGGGCGGACGACCGCTGTACTATGCCGGTGAGTGAATCCATCCCCTATCTTTGTCAGGGCACGCATAATCCGCTGGGTGTTCTGGTCGGTCGTGTTCGGCCCGACGGGCGGCGCGCTGTGCGTGTTCACCAGGAGCGGCGGGCCGATTCCGATCAACAAGAGCCTGTGGTCGGTCTCCTTCTGTCTCGCGGCCGCGGCGATGGCGTTCTTCGTCCAGGCGGTGCTGTACTTCGTCGTGGACTTGAAGAACAAGTGGGGCGGGCGACCGCTGTATTATGCCGGTGAGTAGACCTCCATGGATGATTAAAGTTAAAAAAAAATTTACGAGTGTTATTTTATTTATTAAACGCTTTATAATACCTAAATATGGTACAAAAGACGGAATTAATGCTAAGAGCATTTTCTGCCAGTCAACCTTTGGGCTAAGCAGAGAGAAGTGTGTGTGTGTGAAGTGTTATAATGCACATTAGAACACACGACTGAAGTAAGACTTCTTTAGCTCCATCTATATAGATGGACATACATATATATGGATGTACATACATATGTATTTACATATACATATCTATTCTATACTAATATTATAAAGAGTGTCTATCCCCTTTTATTGGAGCGCCGCGGACCCCCGGTCCGGCTGTTCGATTAAAACGCGCTGCGCTTGCGCAAGAGAAAAAACAGACTACTTTTACTTCGTCATCGACTCACGCGGCCCTTTGTTAATTTTATATTCTAATTTTTAATAAATTTAGTTATAATGAAGAGAGTTGGGCGTTTAATTAAAAGTTAAACCCTATTCCCAACAAAGAGGAAACATTTGTTTGTAATATTTTCAAACAAAAACTACTGGACCGATTTCGAAATTTTCTTTCACAATTAGAAAGCTGCATCTTCACCGAGTGACATAGGCTATATGTCTATCTACTACTATTACTAGGTAAAGGAAACTATTGTTATGTCTAATTTACAAACATGTTTCCTCTTAATAATAATAGTATAGATATTATATCTAAGTACGGATATATGTATTGTTCTTTGTGCACCTACTCGTATACCCTTATTTCTATAAGGAATATAAATATATTCCTTTGCCTTTTACCCAAAGGTTGTCTGGAAGAAATCGCTACTGGAGCCATAAGAGCGCCTTTTTGGCAACCACTTTTTATGTGTCATCGTTTTAGTATTAATGTTTATTGTGGTGTACAATAAAGTGTACTCGTATTTGTATTGTATTGTATTGTTGTTTCAGGTCAAAACGCGCTGTTCCTGTACATCGGCAGCGAGCTCCTCAAACGCAACTTCCCGTTCTACTGGCACGTGCCGGCGCCGACGCACGCCCAGCTGCTCGCCACGCACGCGGCCGCCATGCTGATGTGGCTGGCGGTGGGCGTGGCGCTGTACAAGAAACGCATCTTTATCACGCTCTAATAAGAGCCATAATCGCTCGAACGATTTAGGTGGACTCGTTGGACTACGAAGTGGTACAGTAAACTAATCTTTGATCTTTATAACGCTCTAATAAGTTCCATAATCGCTCGAACGATTTAGGTGGACTCGTTGGACTACCAAGTGGTACAGTAAATTAATCTTTGTCACGCTGTAATAAGGTCTAAAATTATATTGGTGGCCGCCATGCTGATGTGGCTAGCGGTGGGCGTGGCGCTGTACAAGAAACGCATCTTTATCACGCTCTAATAAGTTCCATAATCGCTCGAACGAGTTAGGTGGACTCGTTGGACTAGGTACAGTAAATTCATCTTTGTCACGCTGTAATCGCTCTAATAAGTTCCATAATCGCTCGAACGATTTAGGTGGACTCGTTGGACTACCAAGTGGTACAGTAAATTAATCTTTGTCACGCTGTAATAAGGTCTAAAATTATATTGGTGGCCGCCATGCTGATGTGGCTAGCGGTAGGCGTGGCGCTGTACAAGAAACGCATCTTTATCACGCTCTAATAAGAGCCATAATCGCTCGAACGATTTAGGTGGACTCGTTGGACTAGGTACAGTAAATTCATCTTTGTCACGCTGTAATCGCTCTAATAAGTTCCATAATCGCTCGAACGATTTAGGTGGACTCGTTGGACTACCAAGTGGTACAGTAAATTAATCTTTGTCACGCTGTAATAAGGTCTAAAATTATATTGGTGGCCGCCATGCTGATGTGGCTAGCGGTAGGCGTGGCGCTGTACAAGAAACGCATCTTTATCACGCTCTAATAAGAGCCATAATCGCTCGAACGATTTAGGTGGACTTGTTACACTACGAAGTGGTACAGTAAATTAATCTTTGTCACGCTGTAATAAGGTCTAAAATTATATTGGTGGCCGCCATGCTGATGTGGCTAGCGGTAGGCGTGGCGCTGTACAAGAAACGCATCTTTATCACGCTCTAATAAGAGCCATAATCGCTCGAACGATTTAGGTGGACTCGTTGGACTACGAAGTGGTACAGTAAATTCATCTTTGTCACGCTGTAATCGCTCTAATAAGTTCCATAATCGCTAGAACGATTTAGGTGGACTCGTTGGACTAGGTACAGTAAATTCATCTTTGTCACGCTGTAATAAGGTCTAAAATTATATTGGTAAAGACTGAGGAGTGGTACTGCACAAGCAATAAATCAATCGTGACTGTTGTAAGGTATGTAATCCCAGCTGCTCGCCACGCACGCGGCCGCCATGCTGATGTGGCTGGCGGTGGGCGTGGCGCTGTACAAGAAACGCATCTTTATCACGCTCTAATAAGTACCATAATCGCTCGAACGATTTAGGTGGACTCGTTAGACTAGGTACAGTAAATTCATCTTTGTCACGCTTTAATAAGGTCTAAAATTATATTGGTGGCCGCCATGCTGATGTGGCTGGCGGTGGGCGTGGCGCTGTACAAGAAACGCATCTTTATCACGCTCTAATAAGTTCCATAATCGCTCGAACGATTTAGGTGGACTCGTTAGACTAGGTACAGTAAATTCATCTTTGTCACGCTTTAATAAGGTCTAAAATTATATTGGTGGCCGCCATGCTGATGTGGCTGGCGGTGGGCGTGGCGCTGTACAAGAAACGCATCTTTATCACGCTCTAATAAGTACCATAATCGCTCGAACGATTTAGGTGGACTCGTTAGACTAGGTACAGTAAATTCATCTTTGTCACGCTTTAATAAGGTCTAAAATTATATTGGTGGCCGCCATGCTGATGTGGCTGGCGGTGGGCGTGGCGCTGTACAAGAAACGCATCTTTATCACGCTCTAATAAGTTCCATAATCGCTCGAACGATTTAGGTGGACTCGTTGGACAACGAAGTGGTACAGTAAACTAATCTTTGATCTTTATAACGCTCTAATAAGTTCCATAATCGCTAGAACGATTTAGGTGGACTCGTTGGACTAGGTACAGTAAATTCATCTTTGTCACGCTGTAATAAGGTCTAAAATTATATTGGTAAAGACTGAGGAGTGGTACTGCACAAGCAATAAATCAATCGTGACTGTTGTAAGGTATGTAATCCCAGCTGCTCGCCACGCACGCGGCCGCCATGCTGATGTGGCTGGCGGTAGGCGTGGCGCTGTACAAGAAACGCATCTTTATCACGCTCTAATAAGTTCCACAATCGCTCGAACGATTTAGGTGGACTCGTTAGACTACGAAGTGGTACAGTAAATTAAGAGGATATGAGTCGACACTTTTTCCATACAAACGTAGTCCCCTGTTTCCTCCTAGGATAAAGAAGTTACAGAATAAAAAAAAATACCATACGATTTATACGTACCTCTGCCATGCCTGTACGTTTTTTTTTTTTTTCATAATTTGCTTAATAGAAGAGAAAAAAAATCTTTTAAAATCAAAAAAATCGACTTTTTTTACATACATTTTCAAACATCAAGCAAACTGGTAATTACTAACATATCCCAAATAGCAAAACGTACGGGCATAGCTTAGACCCTGTTCTACATTTTAACTGAAAGAAATATTGAAATCGGTCTAGATTTCGAGGAGGAAACAGGGGATTACGAAAGGACGATTTTCTTAATTTTACGTAGGTATAATCAGTTCGAGACTGCACTTCTCTCTATCGCACGCTAAGGGGTAAGGTTGGGGGTCAGCGCGACGGCAATATTTTTGGTAAAAACCTATTCTTCAAAAGTGACGTTCGACTGGTGTGCTCTTAATCTTTGTCACGCTGTAATAAGGTCTAAAAATAAAATTGGTAAAGACTGATGGTGGTACTGCACAAGCAATAAATCAATCGTGACTGTTGTAAGTTATGTAATTGGGAATTAGAACTTGCAACTAGTCATACAGCTCATATATTTTCTTTGCTACTCACATCTACGCAGTTGGAAAGGCGTTGTGCAAGAAACACGTTTCCGAAAAAATTATGAATTGTGTGATTGGTATTAAACGGTTGTAACGGAAATAATAAATCAGGTTTAGTTCTAAGTAACTCTCTTACGCTGGATTTCAATAACCTATCTACGGATTGATTTGGCTATCGGAGATAGGTTATTGAAATCCAGCGTTAGCTACCTGGACTAACCATCCCAGTCTCTATTTGAGTCTTGTTCAAAGTCAGTCACAGTTGTCATGGGCGGCAGCGGATGGGTGGTGCTGGAAACGCGTTTGTTATCTTATATTATAAAAAAAATTATAATCCATAAAAAAAAACGTTTGTTTCTCGTTTTTTGACTTTATAACGTCCTATAAATCGATGAACGCCGACTGTACGCACGAAAAAGCCTGACTCATTGTCACGTAACGCCTGAGCGTGCAAGCGAGAGCGCGGAACGAAAGATAGAGAGGCACGATCGGCCCAAGCGTGGTGAAATAATAATATGCTCTAGAGTCTAGACCTTCCGCAGCTGTGTCTGTGAGAGACCCGTGCCCAGCAGTGGGACGTCTATGGGTCGTGGCAATCCGGAATAATTGTTAGATATGAGAAAAGCTGTGATTTGAATAAATTTTATTATTAGCAGTAAAGGTTGGTATTTCTGAGGTATTGTTGTCGTTAAAAATAATGCCATACCTTAGTAATTTGCATATAACTGTGCCAATATATATATATGGCTTATGTTAGAGAATTTGTATTCATTGTATTGTAACTAATGATAACTAATAAATTTATATATTTTTCTTTGATATATAAAATAAGTATTAAACATTTTAAGGTATTTCGTTTCACGATAGCTCAAATAAATTTCGTAGATTCAAACAGAGTATCCATTTACTAGTCTCAGTACAAAAACTACATAATGTTTCATTTTGTAACTGTGGGTTCACAATGCCAACTCTTAGAAAACATGTCACGTGACACCTTTGTCGATGTTTTGGGAACGTTCGCATTGTCTCACAAAACATGTTGCGAAACAAAACACCGCAGAATTAGTGTTTCACTAGAAATCGTACATCGTATAGTTAGCCAGGTTCAACACGCAAAAGTTTATGTTGAAGCACTTCAACATATCATTTTGACGTCATAACAATAGGATCGCGACATCAACAAAACCCTTAAACAATACCATACATGTAGTGAAATTTGTTAAAACCATGGAGGAGAAAAGGAGACATGTTTCATGGTTACTACCACAGAAATTAATCGAGATAGAACGGCGATCACGTATTATTTTGATACTAACGATGCGTGTCACTTTTTTCGCGCCTACCCCGCCTACTTTGTGACGTCACACTAAAGTAGTCAAAGTCAAGTCAAAGTAAATAATTTATTTCGCTATGAGGTGATTAGACACGCTTAACGAAAGACTAGGTAACTACAAACTACATAAAGAAAAGAGATAGTTAGGGGACACACTCGTTTTAGTTGTATGTAATCAAATCTATCGATAACGTACCATAATAATTCGACGCGCACCGATCGAGCTTGTGATCTTGCAGTATATTGCAAGATTGCGGCACGGGGTATATTACGCCCAGTTCACCGTTCTATCTTGATCAATTTTTGTGGTTATAGGCGACGAATTTCGCAATTTGACATGTTGTGTAAATACACATGTTTGATCGGAACCTAGTGTAAAGTTCGTTCATAAATGCATTCCTCTTTATTGCTCGAGTATAAACAAAATAGCACAAACAAAAAAAGTGCTTTCATGAAATGAAATAAATATTAGTGTTGGTATTAAGAATTTTTACTAACAATAAAATAGATAAAATACTGCTGCAAGAATATTGTTTGACTGTAAGTAATGAGAGTAATGGGTAAATCCATACTAATATTATAAATGCGAAAGTAACTCTGTCTATCTCGCTTTCACGTCAAAACGACTGAACCGATTTAAATGAAATTTGGTACACAGATAGTCTAGAGCCTGAAAAGGACATAGGCTACTTTTTAATATATTATTATGTCTAATTCTACGCGAGCGAAGCTGCGGGCGTCCACTAGTATTATATTCACCCGGTATATTATATGACATACCTAAAATGTCTACTCTTCTTAATTTAGGAAAAAATATCGAAGGATTATAAACTGCTTTTATTATCTTGTGCCTTTTATTAACAATAAGATAATTTAAAACAGATTGACGGCGTGTAATATAAGTTGAAGTGCATGAGGCCCGGTTATTGCTAGAACTTAAACCTATCATGAGAAATAAACTGTAACTATAACACATTGTTATTATCATTATATGCATTATAGCACTAAGAAATTATATTTAATTTTAATGTATATTAGATTAGTTAGAGAACACCATTTGTACGGCACATAACCCATGTTTAATTAGTGGAATAATGTATGTTTTTCTTTTTTTATTAAATTGCGAAACAGTTAGCGGGAATAACTAAGGAGTTCCTTCGCCTTATTATATTATTATCAGTGGCGGATTTACAAATTTTCCGCCTGTAGGCTATTCAATTTTTTCCGACCCTACTAACCTCCGAAATTCGATACCCTAGTTCGCTATCATATTATTTAATAGTTACGTACATTTATTGTGTCAATAAAATTGCAATTTTATAATTAGTGCTCTAAAATTATATTTTACAAAGCGTTTAGTACTTTTCATATTTAGACGTTACAGTGTTCACTTGTTAATATACAAAATATTATGTTTTTTTGTAAAATTTTCGAGATTCATTTTCTCTATATGTAATATGTATATTATATATTTTTTTGTATGTAAGACAAAACAATTTAGACCAAATTTGCCGCCCCCTAAAATCTGCCGCCCTAGGCTTCAGCCTACTCAGCCTGCTGGTAAATCCGCCACTGATTATTATTGTTTTGATTTTTTTTCCCATAAAATTAAGATAGATTTATTAATAAAACAGATGTTATTACTTATTCCAAAAATATGCATTAAGTTTTTATTTCAGTTGTTTTGGATCTGATTTTTTCTACATAATTGTTTTAAACTTATAAAAAACAAGTCAATGTGAAACTTTTTAGTTGTATATATTAAATGAAGAAGCTTTTTTTTTGTTTGGAAGGTACTTAAGTGGAAAAATCTGAAGGAAGAATTGCGTTCTTATCAACAACTTTAATGGATATAAATCTGAGGGTGAAATTACGAGTACGTGATTTCATCCTATTTATTATATTTTTTCTGTTTGTATATTATACGCTCAAGATGATAGACGTCTATTTAAATGAAACAAATATCCATCTTTTTTCACTTTATTAATTAATAGTTAAGGGCCTTTGTTCAGGAAAATATTATTTAATATAATTTATATATTGAAAAAAAATGTGGCGTTTCATTTACTACTACCCCGCCAGTTAAATTGAAATAGACCATAAAAATAATATAATCATTTATAAGTCATATCATGGATTTACCATACAATAAGGGTCAATTATTAATACCACGAATTTTGTTCATTATATATAACTTTATTTGATGTTCTGATTACAAAATAGTTTTATTTGTTCAATATCTATGTTGTTGCAAACAAGTACAATAACGCCTTTGCAAACTGGACAATCTCAGCTCCGACCAGCTTTGATTCCCCGTACACTCTGTCCACAAATGTTATTGGCACTTCTCCTATGCTGTAGTCCAGTTGCCTTGCTCTGAAAAATAAATTATAGTAAACCACTGCCACTCGTAATGTTACTATCACTGACAGATAACAGCTGAGCAATTTAAAACTGTCATAACCTATAATTCAGGTCGATCATACGTAAACCGTATGATCGATCCGAATTATAGGTTACCTGTAGCGTCCATAGCCCAATGGCTCTCGTCGATTCAATGTGATCGAAGGAGTTAAGCAACGACGGGCGCGATCGGTTTGTGGATGGGTGACCGCCAGTGGCAAAAATTTTATGGACGCTACCGTGCTTCGGAGGGCACGTAAAGCCGTCGGTCCTGGTTGTTTTCAACGCTGGAAACAGTCGTTAAGCCTTGTCGAAGACCTTCGGGTGGCTTGAGAACATTCGACACTGGGTTAGCCACTAACCCCTCCACTGATCCGCATTGGAGCAGCGTGGTGGAGTATGCTCTAGACCTCCCGCAGCAGTGTCTGTGGGGGAGACCCGTGCCCAGCAGTGGTCTATGGGTCGCAGCGAGCGACAGCCACTCATAATGTTACTATCACTGACAGATAACAGCTGAGCAATTTAAAACTGTCATCACCTATAATTCGGGTCGATCGTACGTGAACCAAGGTAAGACGAGGTGTCAGACGAGTTATTGTTATATTCTCGAAAGCGGGTGAAGTCTGCTATTATGCACTTTGTCTGCATTGTGTACTATGATCTAATTCCTCCCATTAAAAGATACCCGTAACCAACAGGGACAATGGAATGGTTGAAATGATGATGACTATATTAGAACCCATCAACGTATCTATGAAGTGGTGAATATTGGAAATAACGCCGCCATATTGCTTTTTTTTGTAAATATTTGGATACATTACATTATTAGTACACTTTAGTACATTATTCATTTGTCACAGAATATGCCTATAGCATCATTTGCATCCTACCAAGCTTCATAAATATTTCTTAGTAGGTTTGCACCAGCCTTAGAAGAATGCCATTATTATTTTTTATAACATGTTTTTATAACATGCCAATAATTATTGTTATTAGCACTCCCTTCAATTATGATAAGTTGGTCACATTTGAAAGTTAAGTAGTTAGAGTAAAGTACAATAAGTATGAACAGTTGATAAATTTCCATAACAGCAAAGAAAATTCTTACCTAATGATCATTTCCATTTGAAACGCATATCCTTTAGAAACACAGCTATCTATTAACTTCTGCAACACATCCTTTTTATACAGCCTGAAACAAAAATATTCCTCATCATCTCTCATCTCTCTCTCTCTTATAATTTACATAATGAGAAAGTTTATTCTTTTTTAGTAGCTGCAACCCATAGGGTGCGGAGGTCTGTGGATGGCTGACCGCTAGAGGCAAACATTTAATGGACACTACTGTGCTTCAGGGGGCACGTTAAGCCATTGATACGGTTGTTTTCAGTGGTGGAACCAATCGTTAAGCTTTGTTGAAGATCTTCGGATTGAGAACATTCGACACTGGGTTGGTCACTAACCCCTCCACCAATCTGCATTGCAGCAGTATGGGGGAGACTAGACAATTTATCTATGGGGGAGACTTGTGCTCAGCAGTGGGATGTCTATGGGTTGTATGTGTCTATAATCTGAACATTACCTAAAAGACCCCGTTAAATCTGAAGCACCTGGCCTCAACAGCAGCTGAGTGATGAAATTAGCACCCCGAGATATCAGCTTCCTCTGGAAGTCCCATCCATGAACTCCCCCACCATTCTGATACCTCGTGCCGGAAACCAGATCATAATCATACTTGCGTTGCAGTTCAATCAACTTGGGTATGAATTTAGGCTGCAAATTTTTAAATAAAATCCCATTCATGCATATTTTCCTCATTATTATTTTACAGTTTATCTACATATAGAAACATCAAGCAAAACTTCTTATATAAAATGACATGTATTTAAACAAGGTTTTTATTATTGTATTTATTATTACAAAAATCAGCTAAAAGCTTATTCAGCTTCAACTATAACCGATCATTTGTGCACACAACCAGTAATAGTTAACCATGTAGTCCTACTGCTTAAAGGAATACTAGTATTTGGCAATGGTGATGGTTTTAATTTCATCCAGATGCATTTAATGTGATCTTAGATTATACAAGATTACTTACTAATATGAGATTTCATGTGTATGTACTACAAGTATGTAGGCGTGGCAACACTGCTTCTGGTCAGAGTCGGGTCAGTCCGACCGAAAAAGGAACACGAGATCTGTGGTATCTTGTACTAAGGATCTTATTTACTTGTGTGTGAGAACACCAAGATAAAGAATCCTCACTAGTACTTACATGGTGGCTTAAATCTGCATCCATGATGATAATAAAGTTGCCTGTTGCATGTTCTATTCCATGAATATATGCAGTACCGAGACCTAGTTTTTTCTCGCGTGGACGTAATAATATTTTGGTCGATCCATATAACTTCTGCAGCTGTTTCGCCACTTCTAATGTACCATCAGGACTCCCATCATCAATAATAATAACTTCATAATCGTATCCGCTGAGAAAATCAAGAAAACAAATGCAAACATACAACAAAACTGTAAATAAGAAAATTTGTTCCATACTTGCTTATTAGTTACCTGGGGTCCAAGTATTTCATAATTAGCCATATTATTATTGGTAAATTCTCCCTTTCATTGTATGTTGGTAACAATATGGAATATTTATCGCTTTTCATAATTTCTGAATCTCCCCCTGATTCCGCCATGTTGTGAATAAAATGTTATGACAAGTTACTTGTTATGTATGATGTTGTCACTGTCGCATTGATAACACCAAAGAGTATAAATATATGGATATCAATCATTGATAACAGAACTAAAGAGGATAGGCCCTATTTTGCCTATATATGTTTTCATTATAGAAATATCATGCAAATATGAACAACAATAACAAAAATATAACTGTCTCATTCTTACACGTCACAATCTGTACTTGTAGAAAAAGTACAAGAGAGGTCACACATTCAATTCAATTAGTAAAATCTTACGTTGTACCACCAAAGGACCGCCTTGAAGCTGGTTTTGGACGCCATTTTAAAAAGACACCGGAAGCCTGGTGTCATCGAGTTGAGTCAAGTTGAGGAAGTTATAACTAGGTAGTCGTTTTTTAATTAGTTTTTCCTCCACATTTAAGAATACAAAACTATTTTTTATTTTTTTACTTTATTTAAACGTTCAATCGATTTGGACAGTATAGACTATAAGAGGCTACTATGAACCAGGGGGCGGTTTTTTAGGCGGTTGATGGGTGGAGTTTACGCCATATTGTAGAGACAATCGGCTTCAAATCACGTGACCTTATTTCCCATCCTCTTTAGTTCCGTTATCAAAGATATCAATAGAGCAGAAAGCTGTCCTCTCAGTCAGCCAGCTGTTGATTGCTGTTGTGTTGTCTCTTGTCAAAGTGACCATGATTACTCGATTAAGTGCCCCACACAAAGCCCTGCTTGCAGGGTCCTGCTTGCAGGGCCCCTGCCAATCGTATCGTGTGTGGGCGTGCAGGGCCGATTTTTTAATTGCCTAACATCATTGATTTTTTAATTGTTTTCATCCTGCCAGCCCGACACACGATCTCCCCACTCCAACCCTGCAAGCAGGGCAATGTGTGGTACGGTCGGGCCGATTTCACAGATTTTCACAGATATGTATAGTATTTAATAATATGATGTATATCTAATCTGTGGTTTCTACTTTTCAACAATAAAATGTTTGGTTTTCTTCGTACGCCGTCTTAATTTGTTTTCATTTTGTTGTACTATGTATTGTTGTGCAATAATTTTAAAGGATAGTTAAAATAAAGTTACAGTATCTCTCATCAATATATTCTTTTTTTCAATTAATGGTGTCACCATTGTCAATAAATCTTCAAACGGTGACTTATTCATTCTTAAAAAGTTCGTAAAGTCGTTGTAATTCTTTCAATATATTTGCGTGAGTCAAACAACGCAAGATCTCTACCACAGAACATAATATCTCTACCTAGTCTGTGGACGCAACCTGCAGGGCCGATTTGCAGGGCTTTGTGTGGTAACATCCTCTGCGGCAGGCCCTGCAAGCAGGGCTTTGTGTGGGGCCCTTTACTCGCCATTGAATTGATCAAAGTTACTCCACAGAGTACATTTTATAAGTTACTCGCCCACTTACAGTCACAGCTGGCCAACGATCTATATATATATATCTCTATGCAGCTGGCTGTCAGTATGTTGATACAACAAACTGTCAAGTCAAGTCAAGCAAGTGTCAAGCGTAGTATCTCTAGCAGCGTTGCCAGAATGTAACTTTTGTTACATTTTACGTTACTTTTGACCCTCTCATGTAACTTCCATGTAACACGACTCAAAATGTAACTTTTACGTTACTTTTAGGACTTATTCAAATATTTAAATATTTTCCTATATTTTAGCTTTTGAAATACTTTTCTAAATTTGTTGGTGTATATCTTTCACATTATTAATTATATGTTTTTCTTTATTAGGATTATCAGTCAATTATTTGATCAAAAAATATCACGATTCATTCGAAGCTTTATTAATGGGACAGAAAACATTTTAAGTTTTTTGTAATAAAGTGTCATATTATAATATTAGTGTTGTTTTCCACATAAAATGGAAATGTAACTTTTGTCGTGAAAATGTAACTTTTTGAGGTGTCTCATGTTACATTTGACTATCTGCCACTGGCAACACTGATCTCTAGCTAGTTTGTGGTGTCAAGTTGCCACAAAAATCAGGAAATGTTTGAATGAAATTCTTGCTATTATTATTTGTAATTGTTCCTTTTCATAATGCCTGCGCATCTACATGAAATAAAAGTAATTTACAGCAGTTAAAATGTAACGACGATTAAAATGTGCCGATTGATCCACACCAATGCTTGGATACAGGCCTCGTTTCCCTAGTGAAAGTTGATCTCAAAGAACAGTTTATGCAAAAATCTGAAAATGGGGAAGACGAGCAAAGTGGTTGTTTGCGGTATGAAAGGTGTCGGTAAAACTGCTGTTTTAGAGCAGCTGATCTACGGCAACGTGAATTTGAAATGCTCGTTCTATCCTACGATAGAGGATATTTACGTCGCAAACATTGAAACAGACCGGGGAACGAAGGAGCGGGTTTGTTTCTACGATACGGCGGGCCTTGAGCCCCCGCTTACAGGCGAGTCCAAAGGTTTCTACAGTAGAACAATTTTTTACTTCATGTTCTGTAAATAACCCTGTTACTAATACATTTTCATTTCATTTCTAATATAGCTTTAGTAACACTTAAATCATGCAGATTATAATTTTCACATTAGGTAAGGTCATACTCCATTAGGCGCCATGCTAGTCCAATTTGGAGAGCTAGTGATAAATTATATTTGAAAATACACATGATTTTTTAGTTTTAGCATTTTTTTTATTTCATCTAATTTCACATGCATTTGAAAATATTATGGTGAACTGTATGCAGGATTTTCAGGATATGTTCTTCACTGTTACAGTATTTAAATAAAAATACATTTATTTATTTTCTTGAACTTAAGTGCATTTTAAGAAATGTAAGTAACATTTTTTAAAATTCACCTAAGTTCAATGTGTGTGAAATTCAACATGTGTTGTTTTAATGTTCATACATTATAAACTTAAAGTATTATATGTATTTTAAGGACAGTGATAGCTCAGCAGCTGAAATATGATCCCCCATTCAAGTGTGTGCCTGAGCACAATATACTGCAAGTATTTGATTTTTCTTTCCAAGGCTGCCTGAATATTATATTTAGTTGCCCATAATTATTAATATTCATCTTTTGGCTCAATGAATGCTTAAACCTTAACAGGTCCTCCGCAATCACCAACCATGCAGTTGACGGCGAACCAAGTGCTCCAACGACACTACCTGGGCTTTGCAGAGGGGTTCGTCATGGTTTACGACACCACAAGACCAGAGTCCCTTGATGTGCTTATGTACCTGAAGAAGGACATTGACAGGAATAAGGATAAGAAAGAGGTATTAAGAATACAACAAAGATAATTTGATTTGATTTAAGTTTTAAATTTATTTTTAAACTTTTTCGAGGTTTAAAAATAAGCATAAAATATTATTATTAAGTCCGCATCACCCTTCCACCAGTCTACATAGGAGTAAATGGAGTATGCGCTAGAACTCCCTTAGCTGTGGCTGTGGAAAAGACCTGAAGAGTTGCTTGCCTAACTAAAAAATATTACGTGAATAAAAAATACCAAACCATATTGGAGCAGCTTGGCAGTGTATGCTCTAGACCTCTCAGCTGTGGCTGTGGAAGGGCAATAGGGTTCTGTGCCCAACAGTGGGAATAGACGCTTATGGGTTGTGGTGTAGCTAACAAAAGAATTTATTATTAATTCTTTTTAAAAGCTTTTATTTAACTTTATTTAGTTTTGAAATCAGTTTATTTTAATATTTTCGATATCAATATTTTTATAAAAATACATAGTTACTTTGTATATTAATTCTTTTAGGACGAATAAGACTTGCATTGAACCATTTCCCAGGTGGTGATGCTGGTCATTGGCAACAGGACTGGACCAGATGACATCAACTCTTTAGAAAACACCTGCTCTAAGGCTTCTAACTGGTGTGCGAGAGAGAAGATACGACATTTCGAGGTATCGGCAATGGATAGGCCATCACTCTATGAGCCATTCATTTTCTTAACTACCAAACTAAATCCAGTCCAGAACAAAACTACTTTCCCACAACTCAGTACCTTAAGTAAGCTCACTCAGAAGAATAACCGCGGCGAAGCCATGTAACAGTACCTTTTTAATCTATGCCCTTTTTGCTATCAACCTTAAGTTTCATCTCCATTTTTCCATGCAATGTTATTCTGAAAAAAAAAAAAAACATTTGACATTTTTTTGGGCGGGAAATAAAACTCCAGTTCAATCCACAACATTAGCTGTCATCATTCCAAACTTGATAAATAATGAGTTTTTGTCGAAAATGGTTTTTGCAATTTCATGCATTAATAATTATTATATTATATTGTGATAATAATATTTTGATTTCATGATAAAAAAAATTTTTTTTTAATCAGAGGCTAAATGGAATGGAAAAATGAAATATTGGTACCTGTTTAATTTGTTTTATAATGTAGTTTTACTGTAGGTGCATGTCCTCTTCTTTTTATTATCGTGTTAATGTTACAACTATTATTAAATAATAATTACAAATCCTGTTCATTTCATTAGGTTAATCTATCCTGTACCTGTTTTGACTATAACATGAGCTTAAGAGTTTTAGCCAGTCTGTATTGATTCGTTTAATAATAAAATATATCTTAAAGAAGCATATAGGTATATTTATGTTAAAGATTAAGTCATTCAAGTAAAATATTCCTATGTTTGATGAATCTCAGAAGCATACAATATCAGTATTTCTATTACTTTACACTAACTTGAACTCGAATTTATAATTAATTAATTATAATTCATAAGTTTATAAACTATACATAAATTATGATTAAGTTTGGTACTTAACTGTGTGTGTAATTTATAAATACATAGATTCTTAATTGGTTTCATTATTTTGAAACACCCAAAAGTTTTAAATTTGGTGTAGATATTTATTACGAATGAAACAGCATGAATGAAATATTTTGAATATACATATGTACTTACATTATGAAGATATTTTCTGTACAGTATTTATTATCAGTTTTATATTAGTTCTATGTTCTGTTATAAGTTGTAATGCATTTTATTAAATTATTATATGTCTAGGTATAATTACTATATCCATAGGTTTTCACAACCATCAAGATCAGTCACCCCATTCAATGAAATAAATTCAGGGGCATAGGTTAATATTTAGTTTAGAAGAAATAATAATTAGCATGCTAATATGTATTTTAAATTACTGCTATCTGATTATAGCGGCTTAGTGCTTAAATTATTATAGGCAAGTATTTAAATTAAGTGTCAAGTGTAACTTGCATAATGTATTCAGATTTCAATAAAATTTATTACATAATTCAAATTATTAAAATTTAATAAAAGGAAAAATGAAATTTAAATTGATACTTTTTTTTAAATAAGTATGTATCTAAATGTTTTGATTTTGCATTTTCCACTTATTTTGAAAAAAGTATTAACTTTTATAACTGAAAAATAGTTCACTTTTGCACAATGCATATGGGTGTTAAAAGTATCACAAATAGTAATTACCAATAACCTAGTTTAAATATTTTAAACATATTTTAAAGGAACAACATTAAATTTTTTTAAATAAATTGTGAAGTTATAACTTCAAATAAGTTTATATTATTATTATAACAAATTCATATTATTCTTAATTTTATTCATTATTAATTGAAAAACCTATTGTAGCTATAGAGATTTTTGCGTTGTTTAATCAAACAGTATATATTATGTAGTTATGACAGGTTCATTATTTTGTTATGAATAAGAGGGTAAACATATTTAAGTACATACAATATTTGGCCTAAGATTGGCTATTTATTGCATGTTTGCACTTTTTTTTTGTTTATGGTGTATTCAGTTAATAAAAAATTTTCGCAGCAATGTTTCTGTATACATTATAAGATCTATACAAATAGAAGTAGGTACTTAATGTTGTCAAAACACTAAATGTAATTTAAATCAACAGCTTTAGACTTAAGTACTTAATTAGTTGAAGACTATTGATTAATTTCTCTACCTGATTAAGAATAATTTTTACCATAAAACCCCAATTTTAAGACTGTTTATGAGGCCGACTTCTATACTGGTACAAAAATACTAAGGTATATAAATCTAATGAGTTTATTTATATTTTAACAATATTAAAAATGTTTCCCAACAAATACTTGATAAAACTGTCTTAAAATTAGGAGTTATGATAAAATCGAGAATAAGGTATCCTTTTTTTTATCATGAAATAATATAGCCTCCCATCTGAGCTCACACGTGTATCCTCGTTCCGTCGTATACGAAGAACGGCGGATTCACAAACGAATACCAACTTGAAAATTACGATAGTAATTTCTACAAATATATTTCTAAGTATTAAAATAATGTTACTTGAAGTCATTTTAAATAAGCATTTGGATCGACATTTGCTATAAAACTATGTGTAGTACTTGTTACAGACTATGCTATCTATGTACCTTATCTATATACAAGTTTATGTTTAGTAAAAACTACTTTTAAATGAAATAAAAATGTAAAAAAGTACATTTTTATTTAATCTTTAAAGAGCAGTATGTATGTACTATGTACTTTCACAATTCCAAAAATTTAATTTCGATCGTGCAATATTGTTAAATTTTATGTATTGTTTTTTTTCTTTAAATAGAGAATTAATGATATTTTAATTGTAAGAATAAATAAGAGTTTATTTGTTTTAAATTCCTCTCGTCCACACAGATCCTTGTAATTAATTTAATAAAACTTATAAATTTTATCATAAAATCATTTTAATTTTAATTTCTACACAGTTTTGATTGATTTTGATAGCCAAGACACAGACAGAATTTAAATTGATAATTATTTCAATAATAATATAAAATTATATTTCAATACTTAATTCAATTTTAATTTCAAAACTTTCGTACGTAAAGTTATTAGTTTAGTTTTTTTTAGTTTCTTTCTTTAGTTCTCTTGGGCCTGGTAAAGGGGTTAATCGGATATAAAAACAACTTTCAATAATGGATTGATTTATTCTCTACATATAGGTACATGCCTTTGGAAACACTTGTTATTTAATTCTTCTTTTGATTACAAAGGTATTCTTTTTACAATTTGGTGCAATAAATTATACTGTAAGTATTGTATTTACGTTTAATAACTGCTCATAACATAATCGATAAAACTTCTGACGCGCAGCACATTAACAAGGACGGTCGGTCCCTGCTCACACGGCCTGTTACCATAGGACACGACGCCCACCACCATGTCTTCGTAAACAAGGGGACCACCACTGTCACCCTGAAAACGTGATAAATGTAAGTTGCTAATTGAGCACTTAAAAATCAAATCAAAATAATTTCTATTATATATGTGGAATCAAGTTACTTATAAAAGATTTTTTTTAACTTACATAAGTACATTTGTCTAGTACCTATATACCCAATCCATCTATGCTAGAGTATTGAATAGATAGAATAGTAAATAGTGTGCTATGTACAAATTAATTACACTATTTTTCTTACTCAATAACATACAACTTTTTAAATCATCATTTATAATAAGCTTACAGGATATA
Source organism: Carterocephalus palaemon (assembly GCA_944567765.1). Lineage (NCBI taxonomy): Eukaryota > Metazoa > Arthropoda > Insecta > Lepidoptera > Hesperiidae > Carterocephalus > Carterocephalus palaemon. The sequence goes on from OX155663.1 coordinate 2,493,231, forward strand.
GAGAATAATATAAATAATGATTTATAAATGTTATGGAATATATTTGCACTTACATAACAACCGCCTCGTCCTTTTTCTCCTGCGTAGATCATTATATCTGTGAGCTCGCGATGATAATAGCTGCACACGTCGTGGTTCACTAAAGGTACCCTTACGCCGTGTAGATATTCTGAACTGTTTGTTTCCTAAGAAAACGGAAAGTGGACATAACACGCCTGTATTTTTCCGAATGGGTAGGAAGATGTGTGTAGTACCTACCCGCTTTTCCACCGTTGTTAAGCCGGTAGAACACGCAGAGGGAGGCTATGTCCCTCCATAAAGAAAGAGGTTCCAGCCTACTGGTCATCTTGGAGTTGTTGATCATCTGCACCTCGCGCTTTTGTATTGAGTTAAATGGGTGCAGCTGTTACTCAGGCGCCCCAGCTCAGAGATGGGAGCAAAACTACATGTGAGGCGTCACTTGTGCTTTAAATAGCAGAAGCAAGTGCCCTGCAGTGAAGTACGATTTAGCCTTGTAAAGCTCGCCTAACTTCCTAGAGGCGAGTTTCGCCTTACGCAGACTTCACATACCTTCGCGAACTTTATGGAGAACTCTCAGGCATGCATGTTTCCTCACGATTTTTTCTTCACTGTAACATTTAATTTCTTAAATCCCACATAACTTTGTCAAAACTCATGAGTGCATGCCGGTTGGATTTGGACCCGGACCGCTCGAGGAAAGTCGAGGTCGATAGCCACTGACACGTTCCCGTCACCAACTATTCCAAAATTTTTCTTTATCCAAATTTTCTTACAGTGCGTCCAAATCCGTAGAGTGTGAAATACATTTCTTCTCGAAAAATAAAATTCGTATCAGCCATTTTAATCGGCTGTACTTTCTCGCTGAACAACAGCTCATACTGTAACTTCAATACAAGTACATCATAATCTAGATCTATATTATAGTTGGGATGTACTACGGTCTTCTCTATTTCGTATTTCTGTCCTTCGTTGACGTTGTCTGTGCCTACCATGACAAAATGATTATCCCTGCAAAAAAATTGTAACAAGAAATCAAACCGTCTTCATAAACATTTTTACAAATTTTTGCTTTACATTCGTTTGTGCAAATATTACCACCACAACGCTTTCTTTGTCCTACCGCTAGACACGGGTCTCCTCGCAGAATGGGAGGGATTAGGCTTTAGTCCACCACGCTGGCCAAGTGCGTATTGGCAGACTTCACGTGCCTTCGAGAACATTATGAGGAACTCTCAGGCATGCAGGTTTCATCACGATGTGTCCTTCACCGTTACAGCAAGTGACATTTAATTTCTTAAATCGCACATAAACCTAGAAAAGTCATTGGTGCTTGCCGCTTGGGTCTTAACCCGGACCGCTCGACTAAGAGGCGAGTTCGATACCCACTGGGCTGTCACCGTTAATAAAAAATGCAAATATAAACCTACGTAAAATACTGTAAAACGAGATTAACAAGTTACTTACTTGTTAGTTAATGGGGTCTATAGTCAACAGTGCAAGACAAAGCTATGAATAATTATCAGTTTTACTTTTTAAAATAAACTAAGTTATTGCACATAAAATTAAAACTTACAAAATAAGATGTAAGTAGCTACACTACTACTTACTATACACACTTACACTTTGTAACAATGAGCTGCAGACAGAATAAAATTCTCGGATAATATGCTGGCTGAACAGCAGTAATGTAGATTTTTCAAAGTATAAATGTATAATGCGATAAAGGGCGCGTCTTCTATATCTATCCGATCACCGCCGTATATAACTGGAGTCTGCCTTAGTCCTATTAACAAAATTATCTTAATAAATAAACATCATAACATCACGCCTTAATTTCTCTGGACCTACTTCACTTTTCACCAGTTATATATATACCATAATTTGTGATCTATACATAACTGGTGAAAAGTGAAGTACTTTTCACCAGTTATGTATAGATCACAGATTATGATAGATAGGTGGAGAGCCTATTGCCATACACCAGGCACAAATCCAGACTCCGAGGTACTACTACGTATTTAAGCTAAAAATAAAACAATAGTTTTTGCCCAACCTGGAGATCGAACCCAGGACTAGCTTAACATGTTTTTTTCTTTTTTTAATAAGCGATTTAGTGTTCGTTTCTCTTTCGTCAGATTCCTCTTTCGTCAAAACAGGTGGATTAAATATAAAAAACCGTAGTTAATTTATAAATACTAAATGGTTCCAGAGAAATTTAGATTTTGATCGAAAAAATGATACAAAATTTGATCTTATTTTACAAAAATATTACCTTTAAAATCACCAACTGCCCAGAGAGCCATCAATGTCAAAAGTAGGCCAGCCATGGTAGAACAGAGTACCAACCACTTGGTTTAGTTTCTTGTGATACATTTGAGATAGTCATTGAATTTATAGTAGAAAAGGTTGCTCATACAACCATAAAATGAGATTAATTGGTAATAAACTAAAATTCTTTTTACAAACGATGTAGAGAGATAAAGAGCATAATCATTCCAAAGAATAAAGTGTTTACGTCACCACTCTGTCCACCCACAACCCACAAGCTTACGTTAAAGTTACCCACGGGCTTTGCCTCAACTTTGGCATGGGTACGTCCCCATTTTCAAAGGCAAAATCTTACACGACTAAATATTTTAATTTTTATATAATATGATTTGCAGACGAGTTTTGACGTGATAACGTCCTAAAAATCGATGAACGCCGGCTGCACGCACGAAAAAGCGTGACTCATTCTGCCTGAACCCTTCAGCCTGAACCGAGCGTGCAAGCGAGAGCGCGGAACAAGCAAGAGAGAGGCACGATCTCTCACACTCTTCCACTCCATCGTACGATGCAACGGCAGCCCTACACGTGAACAGTCTTGTCATTGTCAACTGTTTACCTACAAAGTGAAGTGAAACGATGTTTTCTAATGACGTTATCACGTAAAATTATCGTCCGTAAACTGATTTTACAGACAACCAATTAATTTTATTAATGATGCAACTTACGTATGAATATAAAAGAGGACTGCGATTGAGTCCCAAATACGGCAGCTAAAGATATAACTCCGAATCGCTCAGAATATCTTCTGAATCTAAGAGTCACGCAAACAATCAAGTTAGGGAACACTCTTGCATGGAGTTGTACTCTGCTCCTACCTACCTGTGTTGCGTGAGGCAGACACACTGAAAACAACACATTCAAAATCCATAACCCGACTTCAATTACATATTTATCTTCGAAATAAATAAATAATTGTCCGGCCCACGCACCACGTTGCCGCCAAATCCTTTTTCGTTTATTGTCTCTTTGGTATTTATTTTACAAGCCATTAACATAACTATTTAGGTTAACGTGTTTTTCAGTATAAGAAGTCTTAGCAAGACCACAGTTTAGTATAGAACGAGTATCTAAGTCAAACAGAGACCATGGCTTCTCTAACATTTTTAATATTGACTGTGGCTCAATGGGTAGTCGGTGACTTCAAAGGTGAGATTTAGAGTAAGGTTTTAGTCAGATATAATTTATTTTATTCAAATGTTAGTTGTATATTTAAGCTGATTACTTATACCACGGTAACTTTTGTTGTTTTTGTTTTTGTTTACTAAAGAGGACTGACAATACCGAACAAAATAGCGTGACATCGAAAATAAATCCTCTATCATGATACTAGATGTCGCGGCATGTCACCCTTAAGTCCCGGAATCGTCAGATTATACATACAAAAGAATAAATCTGAACTTCTCATAGAACCCTACAGCTCTATACCTATCCCTTCGGGGAAACGCAGACGTGATAATATGTTAATTAAATGATTATAAAATTATTTATTTATTCATTATTACATATTTAAAATAGTTATACAGGTAAATTTAAACATAAAAGGTGTCTCATAAACTCACATGAGAAAAATTATCAAAAAAATAATTCATTAAAAACTGTAATTTACGTAATAATTTTGTTTTACATAATGCTTTGTTAATATTAATGTTAATTTGTATACAATATTAAGTAATTATCGTTAAAAGGATTAGCGCCGACTCCAGTTATCTATGGCGGCGATCGTGTAGCGATTGAAGAAGCTCCCTATGTGGCAATTTACCATTCAAGGGTGTGGAACGGATCCATGTATCTAAAATCATTATGTGGTGGAAGCATATTGTCTGAGAAATTCGTCTTGTCTGCAGCTCATTGTTATGATAAGTATGTGTTACAAAATGATGACGACTCCGTAGTACGGCGGTGAGAGATCCTAACTACAAATCCTAACTACAAAAATCGTAATTAAATATGTGTGAAAACAGTCGTTAAGACATGTCGAAGGCCTTCGGGTGGTTTGAGAACATTCGATACTGAGTTGTCCACTAACCCCACCTATCCGTATTGGAGCAGCCTGGTGGAGTATGCTCCTCCCGCAGATTTGTCTGTGAGGGAGACCCGGGCCCAGCAGTGGGACGTCTATGGGTTGCAGCTTATTGTTAATACCACAAAAGAAGCACGGCCGTGGTTCTTGATAATTCATAATTCATTTATTGTATGTATGCAATTTAGTTAATTGTAATCTGTTTTAATTTTAAGTTTTTTTTTACTTTTTGCACCAACTTTTCCCTTCCCATGGTTTGACTGTTAGAAAATACCATAAAGCATTAAGTCCGCCCATTGTATATCTGTTTAGAGGTGTCAATAAAGTTGTTTAAATAAAATAAATGAAAAAAACTAACCATAGACACTTACTTATCTAACAAATGCGAATTTCCAGGACTCCTAATGTATCACATTTTGTAATAGTGGGCACAGACGTAGATGACAAGAAAATAGGTCAGCTGTGCAAAATTGAGAGAACCATTGTACATCCGAAGTATGACGAAGATACGAATGATTATGACGTGCTTGTAATTAAGCTGCAGAATAAGTTATCGTTCAGCGAGAGAGTGCAGCCGATAAAAATGGCTGATCCTGATTACATGATCGATGAAGGATCTTCCTTCAATGTGTACGGGTTTGGATTTGATGTGAGTACCTACTTACTACTGTAAATTTATTACTTGCTTGGTTTATTGGTTAAATGTTTAGTTTCCATTGACTTTTTTATCGATGTAAAATAGCAAATTAGCTTGCAGCACCACCCATCCGCTGCCGCTCATGACAACTCTGCCTGTGTCTGACTTTGATTGAACAAGACTCAAATAGGGACTGGGATGGACGGTTCGAGCTCCCCCTCTCACCGCCCGCAACCCCAGAAGTCCCCTTTTAGTCGCCTTTTACGACAGGCAGGGGCTACCGTAGCACTATTCTGGTCCCGAGCTACAGGGACGACGGTAGACTCACCTAAAGGTCTTCGACAAGGCTTAACGACTGTTTCCACCATTGAAAACAACCGGGACCGACGGCTTTACGTGCCCTCCGAAGCACGGTAGCGTCCATGAAATTTTGCCACTAGCGGTCACCCATCCACAAACCGACCGTTCCCGTCGTTGCTTAACTCTTTCGATCATATTGAATCGACTCGAGCCATTGGGCTGTGGACGCTACGCTACGTTACGCTAGGGACGCCTATGGGTTGCAGCTATTGCTAATAAAACATTTTTTAAGGAACAAAATTCGAAATACTTGAAAGGCGTTAAAGTATCTTACATAAATCAAGAAGAATGTGCCAAATACGAGTATAATTGGGATAGCGAGACTGGCCTAACAGATAGGATGATCTGTGCGGGAGACCCAGGAAAGGACTCTTGTGAGGTAAATGCAAATTATATTTCTTTGGTAAATAAACTCCATTCAAACATTATGTTAGTTATGAGATAAAATAACGGTTTACGCAATTTTTGCCGCGCACTTGTTAACTGTGGAACGAACCCTCTGAAGTTTTTATGCTATGAAGTTTTTATGCATTTATGAAGAACATGGGGTTCTTCAAAAATGGCGTAAAAATAACTCGGCACGGATCTCCCACACAGCAAATTTCGGGAGGTCTAGAGCATACAACACCACGCTGCTCCAATACGGATATAATCATCATCACACCTTTCCTTTGTTGGGCACGGGTCTCCTCTCGAATGAGAGGGATTAGGCTAAGACCTAGTCTACCACGCTGGCCAAGTGCGGATTGGCGGACTTCACATGCCTTCGAGAACGTTATGAAGAACTCTCTGGCATGCAGGTTTCCTTATGATGTGTCCTTCACCGTTATAGAAAAAGACATTTAATTTCTTAAATCGCACATAACTTACAAAAGTCATTGGTGCGTGTCGCTTGGGTTTGAGCCCGGACCGCTCGAGTGGGAGGCGAGTTCGATAGCGGTAGGTAGCGATAATATTCGGTAGCTGGGCTGTCACGTCATATAATAATTTCGTATAATTATTTAAATTTCCAGGGTGACAGCGGAGGTCCCCTCGTCATCGAAGAGGTCAACGAAGTCATATTAGTGGGCGTGGTCTCCTTTGGATTAGGTGAAAAGCTTGAAGACTGCGGGAAATATCCGGGGGTCTACACTAGTGTTCCCAGCGTTAGAAAGTTTATCGATGATACGATTAAGAGCAATTCTTAATTTATTTACCTTCATCTTTTAATAAATGTTTTATATTATATTAAATTTTTTATTCGTTCGTTTTAGCTAGGTTTATGATTTTTTTTAAATAATAATATATTATAATAATAATATTTGTTTTTATTTGGATTTATTTGATATGTTGGAACAATTCCATCTATCCACTATTTTATTCCCATGAGGAGGAGAAGGACAAAATATACTTTCCCATTTATATATTACTTATTAAGGTTAAGAGTAGCGTCCATAGCCCAATGGCTCGCGTCGATTCAATGTGATCGAAACGGGCGCGGTCGGTTTGTGGATGGGTGACCGCTAGTGGCAAAATTTCATGAACGCTACCGCGCTTCGGAGGGCACGTAAAGACGTGGGTCCCGGTTGTTCTCAATGCTGGAAACAGTCGTTAAGCCTTTACTGGGTTGGCCACTAACCCCTCCACCAATCCGCATTGGAGCAGCGTGGTGGAGTATGCTCAAGACCTCCCGTAGCAGTGTCTGTGGGGGAGGGGAGACCCGTGCCCAGCAGTGGGACGTCTATGGGTCGCAGCGATATTAGTAAAGTTAATAATTCCAGCAACACAGATAATCATGATTACAATAGGATTGTGACGTAAGTCAAGTGTAATTAATTTTAGCATACCAATAAACATTATTTATTTGTTGTTGCGAATACTAACAAAAAGGTTTGCCCTCAGCCTCAACAGTTGTTAAATAGATACCTATTTTTAGTAGGTACAGCCTAAAACTTAGGCCTACCACTTACCATCAGGTGGCCCGTATGTTTGTCCGTCTATATTATTATGAAAGAAAAAAAAACTTCGATAGTTTGAAAATACTTAAAAATGTCTATTTGTTACAAGTTTATCATTTAGTTATTATAAATTACAATATCAGAAGAGGCCATATCCTTATTGGATAGAAAAAAATGTGGTGTGGATAACATCCATACTAATATTATAAATGCGAAAGTAACTCTGTCTGTCTGTCTGTGTCGCTTTCACGCCAAAACTACTGAACCGATTTAAATGAAATTTGGTACACAGATAGTCTAGTCTGAGAAAGGACATAGGCTACTTTTTATTTGGAAAAAAGTGATGTAAGGGGTTGAAAAGGGGGTTGAAAGGTTCTATGAAAGTTTTGTCATTTTCAGAACTATGCTTCTATAAAATGCATATAGGCTGTATTATAGGCTGTTGATTAGATATAAATAAATATGGCATTCTAAGTTTGTAAAAATTTTGTAAGGGTGTAAAATAAACATTTAATATTATGTCTAATTCCACGCGAGCGAAGCTGCGGGCGTCCACTAGTAACATAATATAACATCACCCAGTGATTCCCCGAAGGGGTAAGCAGAGGTGTGTAATGTGTAATTTATTTATTGATTTATTTATTTATTTATTTAAGATACACCAGCGGCTGATCACTAAACATTATGTAATAAAAAAAATTTTTTGTACAATATTTAGTTCAGTGTGATTCGTCATTATAGGTATATACAGCTCTTATATCTTAGGCTTGTTACACGTGGAGTTTGTATTATACCTACATTTAACTTTACTTAAAAATAATTGAACACAGGAACAGTTTTTGTTTAAGCCAAACAATATGACCCTAGTAGATAGAAGTAATACCATAGACATAGAGTAAGGACCAAAAGCGCCATCTAGTAAATATGTGGGCGCTATATCAATAGCTAAGCCAGACGCTAAGGTTCAGTTTGGCGACTTGGAGATACATGCAGCGACATCTATTATCTCATAGAGCATTTTTTTTTGGAAGTCACGTTTTGGTCTTCCTTATTGGCCATAGATTTAGTACTCTATAATTTTATTGGCTGTCTTCTCTAATGTGTAGTCCGTGGTAATACTGATTGTACTACCATAATGCTCTCCTGAAATGTGTTCCAATATGCCTTAATCTAAGCCTATACTGTATATTTGTCCATCATAGCCTTGTGTTAAGTGGGCTTGCGTAAAATGCATGTTTTTATCGATAAGTTATAATTTTATTTCTAACATGCCTCAAATTTCATAGCAGTCTTTGGTTAAAAATTATTACGAGCATGCAGCACCTATCCGCTGCCGCCCATGACAACTGTGACAACTTTGAAGAAGACTCGCAGAGGGAATGGGATGGTTAGTCCAGCAGAAGTGTTAGGTAATAGTTTAGTTGGTTAGTTCGTTAGTGAGTATGAATGGGACAGGTCTGTTAGACAAAGCAGTAGCTCCTTGTGCTACCTAATAGTAATTTATTCAGTAAGAATCTCTTTCTTAACAAGCGGTGACAGCCCAGTAGCTATCGAACACGCCTTCACTCGAGTGATCCGGGTTCAAATCAAAGCGGCACGCACCAATTTAGTTATTTGTTGATTTAAGAAAATAAACTGTATCTGTGAGGAAACTGTGATCTTATCGAAGGCACGTAATGTCTGCCAATCCGCAATTGCACAGCGTGGTGGTCCAAGGCCTAACCCCTCCATTCAGGTAGGAGACCCGCGCCGCCCAACAGTGGGACAAAGAAAGGGTTGTGTTGGAAGACGGCCTCGTCCGAAATGTCGTCAGTTGTATAACCATCAAATATACTAGTAGAAGATAATAATATCTTTTGACATGCGGTCCTTCATCGCTTATCGTTATGGAATTTGTTTTATATGCAATTAAACATTGTTAAATAATCTTTACGAATAACTTAACTATTAATATAAATACTACAATGGAATATTCTGAACCTGTATTTGTTAAGCCAGGTTAAAGCGTTGAACATGAGTTTTTTACCACTGTTAACTTTCTTCATGGCACATATCGCTATTGGTGACATGAAAAGTAAGAATTTATCTATTATGTCGATCGATAATGTGTTTTATTTAAAAGAGGTTAGTGAGTAGAGAGAGAGAGTGGCCTAGTTGGACTTATGGTTAAAGTATTATTAGAGGTTATTGACGTGATAACGTCTTGTAAATCGATGAACGCCGGATGCACGCACGAAAAAGCGTGACTCATATTTACGTTCCGCGTGCAAGCGACACCGCGGAACAAGCGATAGAGAGGCACGATCGGTCTAAGCGTTCAGCTTGTGACGGTTCCATCTCTCTTCCACTCCATCGGCTGATGCGTCCGAGTAGAATTGAGACAGCGGCAGAATTAGGGGGTGAACGCTGGCTGCACGCATGAAAAGCGTGACTCATTGTCACGTTCCGCCTGAGCTGAGCGTGCAAGCGAGAGCGCGGAACAAGCGATAGAAAGGCGGGATCGTCTTAAGCGTTCGGCTTGTGGCGCATCCATCTCTCTTCCACTCTATCGGCCGATGCAGCGGCAGCACACAACCTACACGTGAACTGTTTTGTCAACTGTTTATAAAGTGAAGTGAAAAGATACCTATTTTCTTATGACGTTATTACGTAAAATTATTGTCCGTTAACCGACTTTACAGACAACCATTAATATTTTTACTTGAAATTTCCGGTACCGCGGAGTTTGGATTAGTTCCCGGTGTATGGCAATAAGCCACCTAATAATTCCTGAAAAGTTACCTCTGTGTTGTGTTCGGAGAATACTTGCCTGATGTTATGTTGTTTATTCATTTCATTACTTATATTGATTGTCGACAGTTATAAAACCAACGCCGGTGATACTGGGCGGCGATCGGGTTTCCATACAAGAAGCGCCTTTCATGGCTTCGTATGCCATAGGTTGGAAATCCGTGTGCGGGGCAGTTATACTGGCTGACAAGTTTGTTGTCTCCGCAGCTCATTGCTACGATGAGTAAGTATATTAAGTATTTTACAAAATATAGCAAACGTTCACGCAAAACAACGATAACAATGATAAATGTGACAAACTTTGGCAAAGCCTTATATGAGTTATTTCGTCCGTTAGTACATATTCTGGCCATAAATGGATGGTAAGTGAGTCACCTGGTACGCGCACTGACATTGCTCAATGGTGTCCTGGCTTGGGATCAGACCCTGGACTTATTTTTTTCTTCACCTGCTGTATTTCGTAGAACGGCCGAAAGATATGTTCAGTTTGGTAGATAAACGATTTGGAGTGAAATCTGTAATGTTTACTATAATTTGAAACTGATTGATAAATGAATAAATTAATAAATGAATGAATAAATAGGTACCTACCTATTGTCAAAAATAAACATTTTTTTCTAAATTTCAATTTGTAATGTCATTAATATCAGTTAAGAATCTTGAATCTTAAATTTTATCTGATTTTAATGTACCTAATGTCTTCATTTTGTATATTTTGACCATTGATTTTGACTATCAATTTTAGTTTATATCATTTTTATTTAATTTTTATTCTACTTTATTTTAATTGTAATTTAATAATGATCTACGGCTAATCTACAAGTATTGAAAGTCAGCAAACAATGTCTCTGGCATCGTTTGAGGAGAATATTGTTTAAATTATACTATTTTAACAGAAATGTCTTTGATCGAGAAGAATTAAGATTTCCGTAGAGTAGGTAAGCGTAGACTGAGCAGTTTTCTGTCTAGCTGTTCTAACCATTGAACACTAACTGATTATTATACCTACTTACCAATGATGATTAGATATCGTTACAACGTAATCTTATAACACAGATATTATTATGCTATAAGGTGTGTTATGACGCCAGAGATTTTCATTTTAATGTTTCAGAAATAACGAATCTCGCCATAATATTAAGGCGGGTACAGACCACGTCGACAAAGGAAAGTCGCACGAAATTGAGAAGACCATTGTACATCCAAAATATGCCAGCGATACCAGTGACTACGACATCGTTGTGTATAAGCTGAGGAATAAACTGTTGTTCAGCACGAAAGTTCAGCCGATCAAAATGGCGGACTCTAATTTGATTATCACGGACGGTGCTTATTTCAACGTTTACGGATTTGGAATGACGGTAAATATTTTTTATGGATATAAGATTGTAAACGAGCAAACACCGTCCGGCTGCTACCCATGAAAACTGTGACAAACTTTGAACAGGGCTTAATAGGGACTGATTCAATTGGTTATTAGTAATCACACAAAGGAGACGATCAATTTTGGGCCAAACGATGTACCTACCGAGGTACAAAGTATTGGTAAAAAATTATTACATTATACTAAAACTAATGGTCGATCAATTATTTTTAGAATCCTTATAGTTAGCTTGTAATAAAATAATAAAAAATGCAATAGTTCGTACCACAAAACTCCACATAGCATTGAGTTAAATATACATAGTAGTAACTACTCTGCACTGTTTATGTCATCTGCCACCTTCTGTTTTAGTGACAGACGTTACGTATTACGTATAGGTCCATTAACCTGTATTCAATTTACAAATTATTATTAGTTTAAAAACGATTTCAAGAAAAAATTAGCCTTTAATGGTAATTAATAGAATATTTAAATCAATATAAGATACTATGATTCTGTTTCATAAGGTAGTTTATTAATACAATGCGCTTATTGTATATTTTTTAAATGGGTATAGAGTAATTACAGATTTAGTAACCATGCTCAGTGTTAGTAACAACCGAAACGCAATGTTATGCTGTATTGCATATTGCAGTGTTGCAATACATAAATTATCTTTTAAAGTTAATTTTAGGTGGTACAAATGCAGTAAAAAATCTAATGTATTTTTTTAATAAAATAACGCATATTTTTTCTCCAAAAATCAATTTTTGTATCCGAGGTACATCTCATGGCCCAAGTTGTATGGAAAGATAAACGTGTCCTTTACTAAAATCTACTTTGGGGTCAGATGGCCGTTGGGATGGTTAGGGGGTGAATTTTCAAAAATCCTTTCTTAGTGCTCCCCTACGTTATAAAAGGAACCCCTGTGCAAAATTTCAAGTTTCTAGTCCTTATAGTTTAGGCCCAGCGTTGATATGTCAGTCAGTCAGTCAGTCAGTCAGTCAGTCAGTCAGTCAGTCAGTCAGTCAGTCAGTCACCTTCTCCTTTTACATTATATAGATTTTATTAAAATGTTGTGTCCTGAAATTTTTTTGTCTCTCCTCTCTACACGCGCTAACGAATGCCACACATGGAATTTTAATTACTGGTTAATCTAGATAAAAACGTTTTTGTATTACGTTTTCCACCTAAATAGATGTCTCCCAAGAAAAAAAAGGGGTCCAACTAATAGTACTAGTTATAAACCGAGTCTAGCGCTGACCTTGACTGTACAAGTCGAAATAAAGGTGTCGTAGTTCGCCAGCCGTATAATATCACCAGCAATGATATCCAATGCGCATCTATCCCCTCTGAACCATGTCACTTAATCTTGATTTTAATTCGCCAATTCGTTCGCCAAGATATATTGCTGTCTGTTATCTTTTAGGAGACAGGAGAAAGCTCAAAATATTTACTCAGCGCGAAGGTGCCTTACGTGAGACCGGACGAGTGTCGAAAATACTACCCCAACCTTACAGACAGGATGCTGTGCGCGGGAGAAAAGGGAAAGGACAGTTGTAAGGTACCAGCGCAAATTGTAAGGCGCCAGCACAAACAAACTACTAAAAGGCGTCCCATTGTTGTCCCATAGTTTCAGCTGAAGAATATATTTTATTTATATCTACCTAATCATTTTCCAGCTAATATTTAATCTTATAATTATTTATTTATTTTTTAGATATCTGTATCATGGCATACTTCTCGAGTGGATTGGGCCAATCCACTGATCTAGTTCGAATGTATTCAAGCCAGCTTAAGGTCTTAGACAAGGCTTAACGATTTTACAATTGATGACAACCGGAACCGACGACTTATCGTGCCCTCCGAAGCACGGCATACATATGAGACTAAGACAGCTTCTTGCAACTAAGCACTCCAGTGAATCTTGGTGAAGAGTAGTGGCCAACCTGTTTGTTGGAAGTATTTAGTCCGCTCGAAGCGCTCCGTAATAGCTAAGCGTCTGTTATAACAAATGGGACCAACGGCTTAACATGCCCACCACCTACCCATCAGCCTTTTGTTGCCACTGCTGGATATAGGCCATTCATTGGAGTAACTCTCTTCTAAACGACAGCACTCCGACCGGTCCTGTACCTCTTGAATCATGCGGTTTTCCGTACGAATTAGGTCGTCAGTCCACCTAGTCAAAGGGTGACCTGTGTGTGAAGTACGTAATATAATTAAATAATCTATTTTCAGGGTGACAGTGGCGGTCCCCTCGTCTACGGAGATACTCTGGTGGGATTGGTATCCTACGGTCACGAGTGTGGGGAAGAACCAGGAGTCTACGCTAGCGTGTCGAACCTAAGAGAGTTTATCGAAAAAACTATGAAGAATTCCTAAATTATCTGTACTAAATGTTATAGATTAAAAACACAACGTTATTGGCAATATTTTATTTTTGGTTTAAAATTTAATTACAATCCTAAACATTAATATCATCATTGCCTACCTCTACATCGCCTATTCCTGGGCAGTTTTTTTAAATTGATCTTACAATCTGGGAACGTTTTATACAAATAAAAAATAATAAATATTACAAATGCTCAGAGCTCTAAATTAAAAGCAGTTATAATTGTATAGCTTGTGTTAGGTATGCTTGGAGTTTTTTCTTTTTTTCAATTCATTTTCAAGTTTAAGGTACTAGTCATTTTAAGAATATCGTCAACGTTAGTTTTGTGAATATTAGTGATGATATGATTGGTTCTAGGCACAGTACAGTTTCCCCACTATAACTAATAATAAGCCTTTATCAAAATAAAGCGTTTTAGAATAGTTAGTAGCTGACTGGCTGGCTGTTTAACAACACGACATTACTAATACAATCATGACTGGTGCAATTTAACATTGTCTGTCTTAAAATTAGCAATGGTCAATAAAACTTTAACTTCAAACATACTCGCATTGGGTATCAACTAATAAATTACTAAACTTATCGCTAAATGTTTAAATTAGTTATACAAAAGTTAGAATTATAGATAAAAACAATCATTTAAATTGTATTGCCAAATAAAAATGTTTCGGTAATTTTGACTACGAATTTTTTTTTAATTTTTGGGAAATAACATCGCCTTAACATCCGGCCAAACTGAGCATACCGGAGTCCTACGAAAAGGTTTTACTGGATTGTCAGATCAATAAAAAAACCGTTAAGGGAATATAATAGGCGGTACAGGGATATCATCCCGAAGCTATCTAATTAACGTTACCTACAATATATTTTAGCTCTGTTGAGCGGTTTCAATGTCTTAATTTCTAGTTATAGGAGGTCGTAGAACTTGATCAGAATGAATATCAGAACATTAAACTTCTAGTACAAGGTTTGTTTTATTTTTTTGTCTGTCCTAAATTTAAAAGGCATTATACATACCTGATTGAGGTGCATCTAGTGCTGTTTTGTATGTTCTGTTTTAAGAAACTACTACGCCGCACATATACGCTAATGAGTTGCAGCAATATTTACTTAATAGGCAGGTTTACATAGTGTTAGTTAAACCACGATTTCGATCTCACACTCATTTCCAAGTTGCCGCTTACAAAACAGCATTAGAACTTAACTGTTATCCATGTAGTGAGGTGGGGTAAGACTAACAAAGCGGGGAAAGACTAACACTTTTAAACTCAAGTTCTTACACATTTATTTTTATTAATTAATTTACTAATTATGGCGAATAGACAGCCAACCATGGTGTCGGGTAACCGACATAGCAACTGTAAAATAAATGTTTATGAGATATTAAAAGAAGGTACCTACATATTAGTCAAGCCCCATGTGTTAGTTACCCTACCCTATATATGATTGTTCTATACTTGATTTTCAGGAATGTTCTTACTTATGGACTCGTAATTTATTTTTTGTATCTATTTATTTCCAAAATTTATAATTTATTCCGACATTTAATTTTTTTATGAGTGAGTATAACATTTCATTTTGCTTTATCTCTGTTGGCTGTTTTGACTCAGTTTTCTTTGGGACATCCCCTTAAACACAGTCTTATAAGCTGGGCACGATGGCTAATAGTAGCTAACAAATTTTTTTTTTGTAATAAAGGTTGTAGAGAGATGTTACAAGACATCTTATAGTGAGTTGGGGTAAAACTAACGCATGGGGCAAGACTAACACTCAAAAATATCACTAAAAGTACACGTGTCTTACTTATTAAATTAGCATGCATGATAAATAACCACCAATTAGAGTAAGAATGTGTACCTAAAGAGAAAGTAGGTAATAATTAAGTATTAGTCTGACCGAGATGTTTTTAATCAATATTACAGGGTCTTTTTTCGTAATTTGTAATTAAAAAAAAATAGATCACCAAATGAAAAATAGATAGGAATTATACAAATTTCTTTGTAATATTAATATTTAGTATATATAAAATAGGTAGATATGATATACCTATTAGATGTGCTCTGGAAGTGGCACACTTAATCTGATTAAATTTGTGCAACTTTTGCTTAGTTTCGCGTCAGTAGACATATTCTAATGCAACAGATTCTATTGTCAATGAAATGTGCCATTTGCAAACACACTGTATACTATGGAGGTAACATACATAATAATATGACCTGGTTTTTACATATATTCAGTTAGATACATTCATTGTTAGGTATTATTGTATTAGTACCCAGCTTAGAAAATATCAAACGAAATAGATTTTCTATTTTAAACACTGACGGAAGATTGCCTTTCCTGATTTGCATGAACTGATGTCTATTTTAACCTTTCTTTAGACTGACAAGATCAAATTTTCTTCAAGTAGGTATACGAATATCCTTACGCTAAGTTTCTACATGGTGAGAATAAAAGTGCCACTAACTTTATAAAGCAAATAATACTGAGACAAGTTAACTTAAAATCTATTTGCCAATATTTCAATGATTAACAATCATACAACCTAATTTGTAAGTTTGACTTATTAAATGAGAATCGTAAACTAAAAATAATCCATGACTTACTATACAGTGTAAAGTAAGAGAATCTAAATCTCCTTGGGACGCACTTAAAATTATTCAAAAACAAAATAAATCACAAAAAATCTCACTTTTTTAAAACACGCGTTTTAAAATTTGACATAACAGTTAAACTGATTTCGATAAGTCTACCCCATAACCATAACAAGTGTGCGTTCTACGCTTTCAAAATGTTCCGTTATTATAACGAATCGAGTCTTATGAGTCTGTAACTGTTACTTTTTATTAATAGGTAATTTTTTTATCTGTGATTTTGTCATTTCTTTTTTGTTTCGGAATAGTGAATGAATGGAATGATATGACTACTTTTTTTTTCTATTTTTAGATTAGAGTTATGTAACATTTTGTTCTACGAATATGTTTAGAATAATTTTTGTGTACATACAAATAATAAGGAACTTTGCAACAAGTTATTTTTTTTAGTATTTTTTTGTTTGTAATTTTTTTTGTAGAAACAGGCCTAGAAACATTATAACAACATACCCTACATTTCTATGTAACAATGACTAGCTTAAGAATTTTGCAAACTATCTTTAACATAATACCTGCTGTAGAACGTTAGTAGGTAGGTATATTATGATAATTTTAGAATGAAGGCAATTAAGAAAATCTAGCTGCATTTTCCCTATTCTATGTCATTCAAAATATTTAGTTTAAAAAGATTTAACATGTCACATACTTTACTTTTAACAGTTTTATAGTTTATAAATTCGTTGAATTTTTAGTGCTAAAATGTGTTTTTCAATGAGTTTGTAAAATAACAAAAAATTTACATACCACTTATTAATTAAGAAATTTAGTTCTACAGCTCAGTAATCTTTATTAATTTAAGGGGCATGAATATTCTTAAACTTTCTTTTTGAGAAACAAGAAGTGATGTAATTTTCACAATAAAATTATACTTAAATACAATAACTTCTATTACATTTAGCATAATTTAATGGCATGTCTGTTTTCTATATTTTAATTTTATTGCATTGTCATTATGTTATTATACTAATCTCATCAGAATAAATATAAATTGAAGTTGATGAGGGTTACAATAATTCTTATAAATGTTACATAACTACTACAACAGGGCTCACAACTTACTCGTAAATATCCTGTTTAATTAAACTGGTTTCCAATCTTCATATTTTAATGAATTTTCGTAATACATAACTCACCAACTATTTCTTAGCTGCCGGTTATATAATTGAAACTAACATTTATGTTTTCAATCACCATCTTTGCCTATTTTTATTTATTATACCTTCATTAATTATTTGGCCTTCTTTCACTTTTTTATCTTCTATTAGGTCTAAAAGCTTATCTTTCTGATAAGAAGCTATTTTTTTTCCAGTTTCAGGAATACCCTCCAACTTAGCTGTTTTATTACCTATACATTTCTTACTAAGGTTATTCTTTACATTATAATTCCGTATTCCTCTTTTTATTCTAAACTCTATTCACTATATTTCCAACCCTTCTTTTCCTTTTCCTTTTGAACGTTTATTATTAAAAAAACTTGTAGGTAGTATTATCGTATTATATCATTATGATTTAAGACAATTGGAGTTGATTTTATCTCGGTCCAAGCATACATAAAGACAATCATGCAGTAAAAGAGTTTCTAGGCTGTGCAATGATTATTGATTTATTGCAATATTTATTTATTATTTATCAATACCTACTGATCTCGAAAGATTGAGATATTTTTTTATTGAATCGAATTTAATATAATAATGATTTGAAATTAAATTTTTAATTAGCTGATGCGATTTGAACAAAAGTTAAAAATAGGGAATATAAATAGTTATTTATAATATTATAATCTTATGTAAAAATTTGGAGTCTCCTCACGTTTCGCAATAAATACTAAAATTAAGCTTATCCCTAGAATATCTACATAAAAGCGTCCCTACTATGGTCAATCGTTGCCGTTCATTTTGAAGCCATTCCGGCGTCCCATGGGCTTCATCGGCAGACGTACTCCGGGGCCGGAGGGTAGTTTCGTATCTAAAACATCCTCTTCACTACTGCTGGAGCCGTCGAATCGACCGGATGTGCGGATCTCGCCTTGCTCCGAATCAGACTGAAATAATATTTTTGTTTCATGGATTATATGGAAATTAGCCACTATACGTATTTTTTTTTAAATTTTACGATACCTACTATAGTAATTGGCCTTAGAGTAAACTAACACTAGTTGCGTGAACTAATACTATGCAATTAAAAAAAGGAGGATCAAAGTCAAAGCTGTGAAACATGCATAAGGTAAAAATGAAACTTGGCGGGGATAAAATAGTCCATGCACCTAGTGATAAATGTACACGTTAAATTAAAATTAAAATTAAAGAATTATTAGGATATTTCTGCGGAAATATTTATTTATCCACCTTAAATTACATGCTTAATTAACTTTTACTGTATAAAATGTATAAAATGTTCGTACTTTCGTAGAAGCTACCTTAATACTGATTCGGTATAATGTTTTTACATATTATATACTTATATACGTCTTATCGTTGTAATACGAAGGAAATGTTAAAATTACGTAAGAATAACATAACTTTCGAGCTCAGGGCTTATTTAATATGCTTTCAGAAGCGAAAATAATTACTTAAATAATACATAAAGCTTGAAGGGAAGAAACAAGATTAGTGCAATTATTAGACAATGTTAGTCAAATGAACGTAGATAAGCGTCAGCTCGATGTTACAAATGATATGATACGCAAAGGTAATTATGTAATCAGTTTAATGAATGTTTAAAATAATTTATGTCATATAACAAATAATAATAGTAATGTTTACTTTTTTTTAAATCAAATTTAAAGAATGTTTACTTTATGAGATATTTAAATAAAAGTGCTAGTCTTGCCCCACGTGTTACTCTTACCCCATCTCACTTTATACATTTGCGGTTTTATTGCACGCTATCTACGTCCATTAAAAACATATTCGTATTATTTGCAGTTATAATTGTCAGCACGAAAGTATAGCTCTGAACCAATTTCGGGCATAATACGTCTGGCGAACCAATTAGACACTCCTGCGGGAGGTCTAGAGCATACTCCACCACGCTGCTCCAATGCGGATTGGTGGAGAGGTTAGTGGCCAACCCAGTGTCGAATGTTCTCAAGCCACCCGAAGGTCTTCGACAAGGCTTAATGACTGTTTCTAGCATTGAAAACAACCGGGACCGACGGCTTTACGTGCCCTCCGAAGCACGGTACCATACGGAAGCACCCCGCGAAATACTACACCTTAAATTACGATTGCGCTTTCAGGACAGAGCTAAACTTTCGCGCTGCTAACTGTACAAGCGTGTATAAAACGAGCATGACAAACATCTATTTCTTGGTGCGGCGCACGATGCTGGTCGGCAGACGCCTGCTGGGCCTCTCCTCGCCGCTGTCCAGACCCTAGTTGTTTAGTCACATATATTTACATTAGAAAACATCTAGCGACAGTTTACAGCTAGCAATAGTAACAGTTAGCGTGACGCTAAGTATCATATAGTATATATCTATTGGTGTACATTACTTCAGAGTACAGAATACAAATCACATCTGGTCAAATAGTGAATATATAAAATAGACCAGGTATTTAAGTTATAGGAGTTGCTTTGCAAAAAGTCTGGAAAGGACAATTTCATTTTAAAAGCACCAATTTATTTAAACTTTGTTTATACAGTAAGCCGATAACATTGTTTTGTAATAAGTATCCCGGTCGGACCTTTATTAAATTAATGTCAAATATAAATATTAAATATCAATATTAATATATATTAAGATTAAAATTAAATTTGAGTTGCTTACTCATCTTCAAAAGACCATATTTTAGCAATAAATATAAAAATCATCTCCCAAAATATTTTTAAAAAAACGTACAATATCTTGAGTTTTTATGGAGTCTTCTAAAATTATCTCTGGTTACGATACTCAATACTCATTAATATGAAATAGTTTTTAGTTCAGTGAAATCTTTTTACAGTGAATATGTTATCGAATTTATTTTTGAATTGACTTTTGGTGTATGGTCATAGCTACCTTTATAGCGTCACCGAAAGTTCTTAATCAAGACTCACGACCATGAGTCAAAGCAAAATTAATTCGACGACGACGAATGTTTATCTTATTATTATTTTTTAATTGTTTTACAGTCAGCACAACTATTTATAGATTAATATTATTATTTTTTAATTGTTTTACAGTCAGCACAACTATTTATATATTAATAGACATTTTAAATAATTTGTCGTATTAATGTACCTACCTAAGTACCTAAGAATTTGTATTTGTACCTAAAAATTTGTATAACGCGACATTCAATAATTTAAATGTTACTTAATACCACAGAGGATACTGTGAATATTTATAATATACTTAGAGCATTTAAAGGACGCTTACATCAAAGTCGCCAATAGTGAACTTGGTAGCGGCGTCGGCGACTAGCTGCGCGGGCGCCGGCGGCGCGCTCTCGGGCGACAGCACCTACGCCGGCGTGTTAGTTTGGGATTAGTCACAAAACGTAGTGAAAATGAAACATTATATTTACATTACTTATGTAATGTTAGTGACAGGATAACTTAGTCAAAACACGAATCATTAAATTTAGTTACAAAACTTAAACTACATTAGTTAATACATAGAGTAATGACTCCGTGGTTAATATAAGCATTAAATGATCAAGTATACAAAAAACAATTAAAAGGTTGAGGACGATAATTTATCATTGTAAAACCACTAAAACGAATGTAACATAAAATAGTCTCCTCTCAGAATGGGAGGGAATAAATAAATTGACATAATTCAAGCAATACCTACTTAGCAATAACATTTGGTGACAATTTTAATTGATACAGAACCTGTTATGCCATAGCATATTAAAAAAATCATAACTACAATTACATTATTTTATTTTTAAATATATGTACGTAGATACCTAAATAACATTATTGTTATTCTATATTATTTGTATTGAAACAGCATAATTTAAACATAATAATATAATTAAATATGTTGTGTTAAGCTCATTCACTATTTGCTAGACAACGTTGTTTACTCTGTGTAGAACTTAGAGTATAAAGAATGTAAGCGACGCACACTTGTGACAAAAAACTTATAAACGGGATAAACACGATAAGTTCAATTGTATCGAATTCTTAGTTTATTCACACATCTACTTCATTCATAAATCGAGGTGTAAGTACCGTTGAAATACGGCCGCGAGTAGGTACACTTATTAAATCTCTCCCATTTTTATGCTCCTAGGTGTAGTGGACCATAGTCTTCTAATGTGGCTTTCTGTCTCGAATTCTTTATTTTCTTTCTTCTTGCGCCGTAGCCAAGGAACTGAATGCATGCATCACAAATTGTAGAGTAAATAAACACTGCTACAATTTATTAGGCACGCATCCTGTAACTGGCTGGTATCTTCTCACCGTGAATATTACGACGTTACATCTTCATTCTTAGTTGAAATTACAAATAACGTATCTGATTATAAAAGCAAAACGGCTAATATAAGAAATAAAAAGACAATAATCGAAACAATAGGTAAACATCAGAACAATAGGAAACAATGGAGCTAAAATTAAAATTACTAATAAAGACACAGACATTCTCGAAAACATTATTTCTCTATTATATGATAAGTGATAAACAATATTAAATTTGTACGTGACATAACATTTAGTACCAATTTAATAACAGCCAATTTAACAATACCATGATAATGTAATCTAAGCTAGGTTAATAAAACCGAACACACTGATTAGGAATGGTCCTAAACCCTGTAGGTACGCGTCTAAACTTATGACAGCTATAAACTAGGTACGCGCGAAACGAGCTGGGAAAGAATGCGAGCTGAAACAGGCAAGCTTATGCTCTCTTCGTAATTTGCAATCAGAAGCCGAAACCGATGCTAAATCTCTGCCCTTTTGACGGTCTACTAAAATAAATTAGCATGGAATTATAACAACCAGAAGATGCACAGTTGTACTTTCCTTTGGCTCGTACGTTTGAGTGAGTGAACCTTGAAGTATCTGCATATTAAATCACGAAATGGATACCAAATATATAATTTTTGGCACAGTGCGCGTTGTCTGCGCGAAAATCACTGAGTGCATATTGTAATTTAAAAAGACTCGCGGAGCTAAGTTTACAGCGGTCATAAATTTTGACACGTCTTCTACATAACTCTAATAGAATCCAACCACATGCTACAAAACGAAGAGTTAAATACACTTACATCCTGGTCGCTCATCATCTCCTTAGTAGACACGGTAGTCTCGATCCTCCTGATGGATCCTTGGTGGATATCCACGTCCAGGGCGAGGCACTGGAAGCGGCGGAGGAGCAGCACCACCGGGATGGGCAGCACCCCGGCCAGGATCATGGCCACTGCGATGCCCAGCACCCAGTTTGGATAGGGCGTCTTTTCAACACGCCCCTGAAAAGTCAACGTTTTAAGCTTTAATCAATGTCCTAATATTTTCAACTGATAAGCTGGCTTTTCGTTATTAGGAATAAAACTCTTGATATCTTGTTTTTTTGTGGGAAACATACTACAAGTCCACCATTTTGTAAGTTTTTCCCCACAAAACGTCGCGTCTGATCTTAGGCTTCTGTTGAGGCTTCAGAGTAAGTATGTCATCTTGTCATTACTTTGACAAATTCTTCACGAAATGGAGCTATCAAATAACGTGTTAGAATGTGTCAGAATCACTAGATTAAATTGTTTTGTAGCAAATTTCATAGACGGGTGACCGCTAGTGGCGAATTTCATGGGCGCTACCAAAGGCTCTATGAATACTTCTAGACGGGCTTTTCCTCAGTTAAAAATTCCATACAAATGTTGATTGTTGTTGGAGTAGACCCATGCCCAATATTGGATTGTATCCAAGTTCATACCAGCTCAGCATTCCAAGCGCCATAAGTCGGCGGGTTGATGAGCATGAAGACGAGCGAGGAGAGCAGGATGCAGGTCACGATGAAGGGCCCCACGTAACGCCACGTCACCTGCCAGTACCAGCCGGGGCGGTAGCCGGTCATCTCGTAGATGTCGTTCGAGAACCTGGAGGAGATAAGGAGCTATAAAATTTTTGATGGCAAGTAAAGAGATAAACAATTCTAGCAATTCTATTAACTTCAATGCCGTTTATACTGAAAAGACGAGGTTGATACACGGGTATATATCGCGAATTTCCTGGAAAATGATAGTGGAAGACTCTTCTTGGGAATTTTTAAAAGGCACCGAACGCAATGATGGGAAAAAGTTCAGTCCATCTAAAAATTTCACTATCATCTGCGATCCAAAAATTGCTTGGATTAGGCGTGACGTCTACGGCTACCACCCCTTTTAAAGGGATAAACCAGCCAAACAAGTCCAACATCTCGAGCCCATAGGTATACACTTCTTATGGCCGTAAATAATAATAAAGATCTTGGACATTCTCACATACGGCCATCTGACCCCAAAGTAGGCGCGAGCCTGTGATATGGGTGTCAGAGACTGATATATAGATATTTTTAAATACATACTTAAATAGATAATATTAACATCCAGACACAGAACAAATACAAGTGTTCGTCACACGAATATTTGTCCTGAATGGGACAAGTAGAGTTCGATGGTACTAATAAATGTCATATTTCTACGAATGAGTCAAACATCTCGAGCTAGGTGGTAACATATATATTAATGGAGCTAGTACACACTTCTCGTGGCCATAGATGTAGACAACGGAGACCATCTCAAGCAACGCGACGACTACAAGGCCGATGGTGCCGGCGAACGAGTCGAACATCTTGAGCCAGTACTCGCCGGCGCCCGTGGTGAAGATCAGGCCCACGAAGAAACAGAAGGTGCACACAGAGCCTGCCAACAAGAGACTTGATTAGAGGCGAAGAAAATTGAAAATAGTGAGTGAGAGAATATGGATAAACAACCTCACTTGTGTCAAAAATTAAAAAAACCGCGGAGACAATTTGTCAAAATGACTTTTTTATACACCCAAAGATAATAATAAAACATCTCACCCACAGGTAGCTTCAAAGTTTCTGGAGCCTGTTAAGTATTTGACAGATATTCTCCACAATCATTTAAAATTCTAAATAATTCTAACGATACTATAATACGTACGCTTTTTATGTTTTTTTTTTGTTTTGTTGCGTATAAAGTATCTCACCAGTAATGACGGGCTTGCTCATGCGCTTGAAAAAGTCGATGTCGAATATGGTGCAGAGCATGCCTTCCATGATGCCGATCTGGCTGCCCAGCCCCAGCGACAGCAGCATCAGGAAGAAGATGATGGACCAGAACGGCGCCGGCGTCAGCTGCAGGATCGCTTGGGTGAACACAATGAATGCCAGGCCAGTGCCCTCTGCTGCCTGAAACGTGCATTCAGTTAATAAGTTAGCTACCTACAACCCATCATATACATCATTTAAATTAAAAGTTAAACGCAATTCAGAAGTCCATGAAAACCTAAATAAAACAATAAATATGATCAATTACAGGTTTGATGACAACAATCTTGTACTCAATCACAGACCTAAAATTCAGCCTGTTATTACTCACTAAAAAAAACAGGCGATGGCTGCAGGACTATTATCACCAAACATTGTAAAAATAATAATGATAAGTGAATGATAAAGATTTTTTTTTTTGCTTTGAAATTTGTCGGAAATTTCTCACCTCTTCCAGCTGCCGGCCCATGGCACAGCCGGTGAGGTTCAGGTAAGAGGTGACGGTGCTGTTCAGCTCTGGGAACATCTCCTTGTACTCCTCTTCGGTGGTGTTCAGCGTGAACGCCCCCACGTGGTGGAGAGCCAGGACTTTGATCTCCCTGCAATTAAGAGATTTGTAAAAATAAAATAATGAATTATTAAATATATTTTAAAAAAAAAAAGCTTTTTATAACTTTTTTTTATTTTCGTGCATCGTCATCGGAACCAAATATGTGTGCCAAATTTCAGCTCGATAGCTTCAGTGGAAGTGGGTGAAATATTGATTGCAAGATTCCAGGACATAGATACATACGAATGAAGTTAAATAAAAGCTTTTAAAAAAGGTTATCTTGATTATAACTAGG
Organism: Carterocephalus palaemon; assembly: GCA_944567765.1. NCBI lineage: Eukaryota > Metazoa > Arthropoda > Insecta > Lepidoptera > Hesperiidae > Carterocephalus > Carterocephalus palaemon. The sequence goes on from OX155663.1 coordinate 2,518,784, forward strand.
GTATGAATTTCTGCTGCTTTCTGTGCCTCATGAATGTGAAATAGGCTGTGGAGAAATACGAAGACCGATATTAAGGCCAGGTGTCTAATTCTACTTATTAAACTGGTACAACTACTGGATAAATAGAAGGTATGTACTTTCTCTTTATTTTACATTGTTTAAATATAGTTACAATATAAATTTATTTTTATCCGAATACTTTCCCGATCATTTCAGATTAATTTATGTTCATTTATGGTATTTGTATAGGTACCTACACTTCATGAACGTCATTACATTTTTTATCTACCGCTAATCTAATTTACGTACCTTTCTTCAAATAATCTATCCTGTATTATATTTGTATTTTTGGATGTTTGGAAAATTGCTCTTGGATCGACTTGTAGAACTTCGTGAACGGATCACGGACAATAAATTGCTGCTTCAGTGTAAATTGGTGGTGGGGTTAGTGGCCACTGCGATTGCCCATTTGTGTTTGCAGGTATGTACCGCTGAGGAGCCAGAAAGGCTACCAAAGCAAAGTAGAAGCCCCTGTGAAGGCCAATCTCACCACACCCAATCGCAACCCAACCCCTAAACAGTTAAGGCAATTAACAAATAGCCATAATAAACCGGCAAATAATTATTCTGTAACGATATACCGGCGCCGCCGTAAATTCGCTCGCTCATTGAGTGGCCATATTAATAGTTTTGTTTGTACACGGCTTTCAATCTCAGACAATTTATCGCTGCACGCTGCAATTATAGGTTCAAAGTGCGTTTAAAAATAAACAATAAGAAGTCATCCAATGTCTATTGTATGTTGAATTCATCGTGCACAAGGATGTGATTAATTCAACTGCAATACAAAAGTTTTCTCTCTCAACCTTACCATAAATGCAGGAACTAATCATTAAATTTTATCTGCAAGTTTTACTTAGATGTACCTAAGCGGTGACAGTCCACATGTTAACCCCATGTTAGTCTTACCCCACCATTGCCCCATGTTACTCTTACCCCAACTCACTATACTACGTACTTCAGGCCATTAAAACAGTCATTGGGCCTGACTATCACTGCTCCAGACTGGCCCATGATAATAAAAATACTGTAACAGTAGGAAAACTCTCATTTTACATCCCCTCGAACGAACGGTCAATCCACAGGCTGCGTCGTAAAACACTTTCACGGTCATCCGAGCGTCCCTTTTCAGTAACTACGACACTCGCAATATTTTTATGTCTTAGGCTTGATTCACACGACACATTATGACAATCATTTATTTATTTACTTTTTTGTATAGCTTTAATCAAAGTTTCGTACATAGCCCAATGGTTCGGGTCGCTTCAATGTGATCGAAAGAGTTAAGCAACGACGGGCGCGGTCGGTCTGTGGATGGGTGACCGCTAGTGGCAAAATTGCATGGGCGCTACCGTACTTCGGAGGGCACGTAAAGCCGTCGTTAAGCCTTGTCGAAGACCTTCGGGTGGCTTGAGAACATTCAACACTGGGTGGTGGAGCAGCGTGGTGGAGGAGTATGCTCTAGACCTCCCGCAGCGCGTCTGTGGGGGAGAGCCGTGCCCAGAAGTGGGACGTCAATGGGTCGCAGCGAATCAAAGTTTCGCAAAGGGTGGACTTAATCTACTATCCTCTATCTCTCTATATCCTCTCCCAGTCCTCCCTCAGATCCTCTGCCAGTCGTCCCAGGGTGATAGCGAGAAATATGTAGGTGGCAGGTGGCAAAAGATTTTTTCAAGTTAGAAAAACCTAATAATAGGTACTTTGCCCGATCCGGAGATCGAACCCAGGAGCACACGCTTAGCAAGAGGTCCTCGAGCACGTCTGCGCATGCGACCACTAATCCAACGAGGCGGTCTAGGATCTCGAAAACTAGTAGCAATTACTTATACAGTTTTTAAGCTTAGTAAGATTCCGTGAGTTATAAGCCTTAAGGCGTTTTATTGCACGATAAAACACTTTATTGAATCACAAAGCTATTAGCCTATATTTGGTGTAGGTATCTTATAAAAACAGACGTATTGAGAATCCGTTTTGCGAGTGCTTACGAGAGTGTAGTACCTTGCAAACACATGAATGAATTCGGACAATATCGTTTTCTCGTTATATAGTAGGTACACACTGTTCAAACCAAACAAATCGGTGGGCGTTAGTAGGTGAACTACTATTTCTTTGGTTCAAACTATGTGTGAAGTCCATTTCATTTTTCTTTTAATTATTCGTGTTGAATTTTACCGAAATATACTTAATTAGTAATGAGATATTTACTTGAAAACAGTCAGTATCAGTACCCCGGCCAAGTAAGAATAGATACTGAAAAACGGCCTCTTAGTACTCGCAGTACATTAAGCTTACCTAATATTTTTGTTTTTTTTTATGGGTGAACAAATTGGAACTAAATAAGACGAAATTGTGTGCAAAAAATTAATAATGTTATTTACACAGATACAGGAATCTCGCAAACGACGTCAGCCAGAATTTGAATATCTCCGAAACCACAATAAATACAAATTTAAACAGCAAAACATTTACAGAAGCTCGAGTTCTAATTATCTAGCTAAATTTACTTCATTAATCTTAGTAAAAACCTAACCATCTGGCTGGAGTTAACGTTACCCCAGCCACATCTGTTTTTGTCAAATATCTAGAAAACCATCCAGGGAACAAATTTAAAAATATGCGGAACGTTTACAATACCTGGAGTTCTAATTATGTGTAAGACTTACCTACATTACGGTAGGCGAAAAATTCTGGCTAGAATAACGACCGCAAGCAGACAGTCCACCTGATGGTAAGGGGTCACCGAGCTATGGACACGAGCAAAACCAGAGGATTCGCCAATGCGTCGTTGGCTGAAGAATAGCTCTTTTTGCACCTTTTTTAGAGTTTGCAGAAGGAATTTCATAGAAAAGGTCATGCTTCATTTAGTGTTTTGTTTTAGTCACGCTTTAATTGTTCATCTTATCTCTATCTAGAAAGTGGAAAGTTCCAGATCAAAATTGCGTTGGTGTTAACAAACTTTCCTCAAACGCAAAGTTCACTTGATCAAATATGTATGTTTCCACTTAATAATTTTCCTAATTGGATGCCGAGGAGTTTAATAGGCCAAGGGTTACGATAACACTCTGTGGGATGTACTTAACCGAAATACCTTACCCTTGATAGTATTAGATATACACATTCTAAAACATTTCCGAATGAGCTTTTAATTTAGTCTTAATTAGTAATAGAAATGGGGTTTCACGCGAAATTCAATATTGGTAGCATAGATGTAGATTAAATAGTAGGCCAAAACTGGTAGTACCTATAGAGATTAATAAAATTATTTATAGGATTATAAATTCCATAAATATTTATAATATAGAGATCCTGTATAAAAAAGTATAAATTTCTATGGAATTAATACGAGACAATTTACAATACAATTTTTGTTACTGTATAGAATAATTTATGGCATTGTAAGAAAGGCCAACATTAACGAGATAGAACTTGAAAATATGTAACTCTAACTAACTATTTGAAATGAAGACAGTAGGAAAAGAAAACAGAATCCGGGAGGTATCCAAATCAAGCTAGACTCACTTGGTGATTGACCATGAAACATAGCCATGAGCAATGATTCTGTAGATTACAAAGATGAAGATTGTAGAACCCAAGCGATCCCGTGGCGTCTTACAAAAAAACAAACAAACAAAAAAAACTGCCGACAAACTGGCCTACAGTTTGCAGAAATTTATATATTAACTATGCTATACTAATAACATATTACAGTTTTAGTGGAAATAAATAAATTAAAGAAAAAACTGACGCTGAGAGTGCTAGGTTTCGTGAGTATTCGGTCTCACATACCTGTCTGATTCTGTATTCGACTCTCTTCTATTTAGACTCCTAAAATGACTTCTGAATATTCTTTTAACTTACTTGGTAATGCATTTCTCGACCATGGTGAAAGCCTTGAAGCCGAGGATGCTGAAGATGACGACAGAAGCGTATATGGCGGTGAGCGCGTTGCACACCGACACGAGCAGGACGTCGCGAACGCAGTTGTTGTTGGGCGGGTTGTACGAGCCGAACGCTATCAGCGAACCGAAAGCGAGCCCGAACGAGTAGAAGACTTGGGTTGCCGCGTCGAGCCAGACGGTCGGATCCAAGAGTTTATGCAGCTGGAAGGAGAATAGAGATTTAAATTGAGTTCAACAAGTTATGGACAAATGGACTAAGGATGCTATCGAACTCACCTCTCACTTGATGGTGTGTGGGTTCATACATTTTCTAAGCTATGTGCGATTTGAAAATTCTTTTTTTCCTGCTGTAACGGTGGGAAAACGTCGTGACATACAATGTTCATCCCTATATTCTTATAAACAATAAGCAATATAAATAACTAGACATTTTTATTTTTATATTTAGGACACAAAAACAGATTTTTTTTATTAATTGCATAATGAATAAGTACACTGAAAAACTAGGGTTTCTTAGAATCAGTAAAGTATCCAGCTGAACTTACCTTCGGTTTGTACATGTGCCAGATACCATCAGAAGAACCAGGCAAAGTGATTCCCCGAATGAAGAAGATGGTCAGCACTATGTACGGGAACAGAGAAGTAAAATACACCACCTAGAACAAAATTTATTATGATGTAGTTGTAATTCAATTGCATTAAGTATCTAACAATTGTATTACCTTATTATTTTATTTTCATCGTCAATAATAAAATATACTTAGGCTTTTAATTCTTTGATCACATAATATTTCTCCATTAATAATTTATCTAAAAACGCTTACTAATAAGTAATAAATAATACAGAAAAAAAATAGAAGGAGCTTAGGAAATCATCTCGCGCGTACGAAAGAACTTACCTACCTACTAACTTTATCTAAACCCTCGCAAAATAAAAAAGGATAAAATTAGAAATATTTGTCACCTGCCCTTGTCACGTGGACCCGCCCCGTCGATGCTTAATTTGTGCGTGGACGAACGTGATTCCAATTACGAAATTCCGTTCCACAGACTCTTGCGTATCATACCGTCACTTTTTAAATAAATTGCTTTCTTTGAGGATGTTATAATAGAAAGCAAAGGTAGTTTAGATTTTATTAGTTATGTCTTAGTGAAAAAAAGTTGTTATATTTTATGAATGGAATTAATAAACACTACGTTTATTTATCATCATCAATATTACTAAATACGTGAAGCGAAAACTGTGTTTTAACCTACCCCCTTTTTACGAAAAATACGTGGATTAAGGTGTTTGAAATTTGGCTCAGTTAAAGTTGTCACAAGGAGTGCAGAAAGCTGTCACTTTTATATAATATGCATTATAAATTAATTAAAATAATAAAAGATAACATAACTCAATAGAATATCGGATTATACAGTTTTCCGGTAACATCACAGTAATCTTTACTTTGATTAGAAATACGAGTAGTGTGCCACTTTCATATTAACATACAGGTACTTAACTTCACGCCTGAATTTTTCTGAAGGGATAAGCAGAGGTGTGTTCTCACATTTGACCAGCGCTGCAGCGTGAGCACCAATAGGTAACAGGTGATTGTGATTTATTGGATGTTGATTGATACTAGTTATCATTGTAAAAAGTATCAATATCTATAAAGCAAAAAGCGCGTCACGAGAATATATTTTTATTTATTTATTTTAGAAATTTCGTTTCCACAGATGAAGGTGAGATGTTTCCAAAGAAATGTAGATGTTTAGCTGTCTCATCTACAAATATGTATTCCACATACCACGAAACAATTAAGACAAATCTTGTGATCTTACCAAACAAAAATAATTAGCCTATCAAAAGTAGGTAACAAGAGTCTCATAGGCTATTCAACCCACCAACTCATTGAACGTAAACTATGATCTTTTCACCTAATAAGAAAAGAAAGAAATAAAGCGTATCGAAGGTAACAAGAGTTTATGAAATTCTACCCACCAACTCATTGAAGGTTCCCTCTCACCTTCCCACTACTCTGGATGCCCTTCATCACTATGAAGAATACGATGATCCAAGCGAGCAGCAGATACAGCACGATCCACCAACGTGGTACCCCAGGATCCTCGATACTGGGAGACGCGTCCAGGGCCTCCCGGTACCAGAAGTATACTGTGGCAGAGGCCTTCGAGCACTCCGCTTCAGCAGTGCCGTTGTCTTGGGGACAGTGCGCCCAGGGCAAAGTGTCGGCGCTTAGCTATAAACAAACCAAATTAACAACCAATCAGACATTGTTGTACGTATAACTATTCTATTAGAATGGTAAATCTAGGCCGTCAGCCCTCATAGCAGCTCTCCAGACTGACTATTGGTAGTATGTTAAGCCGTCGGTCCTGGTTGTTTTAAATTGCTAAACAATTGTCAAGCCTGGTCGAAGACCTTCGGGTGAATTGAACATTTCACTCTTGGTTGGCTACTAACCCCTCAAACCCTAAATCCTCAACCGATACACATTGGAGCCGCATAGTGCTTTGCTCTAGACATCACTGTGCCATGCTTGTGGGAGAGACCCGAACCTCTCTCTCCCTCTCGCTTAGCGTTTAGCCGATACAGTAGTCAACTCTCCCAAACGCTATTAGGAAGGTATTGGAAAGAGGATTCAATATTCAATATTGAGTATTCAATCAAATGTATATAATGGCAATGTTTGTAAGTTATTTTATATTTAAATTAATTTTTCATGTAAGTGACTGAGGTCTTTTGTGGGAATAAATGTTTTAAACCTTAAACCTTAGAAGACCCAATTTATGATGATTTTATAGTAGATCACCATGAACTAGTTGAGAGCTCATGCCAGTAAATTTGGAGTTAAGTCGTTTTCAACTTACCCGGATGCTATTGAAGAGGTAGAAGAAGACCCAAGTGATGATAACGTTGTAGTAGAGAGCCACGAAGAGTGTGACGATGCAGCTGGAGATGCCAATGCCGCCCAGCCAGGGGTGGATGGTGTTCCACACACCCAGGGAGCCCAGCCTCATCTTCTGGCCGATAGCCATCTCTATCAGGAACAGCGGGACGCCTTCCAACACCAGCATTATCAGGAACGGAATTAGAAAGGCCCCTAGAAACATAGTTTTCGGATATTATTAAAAGCTTTTATTTAACTTCACTCGTATGTATCCATGTCCTGGAATCTTGCAATCAATATTTCACCCACTTCCACTGAAGCTATCGAGCTGAAGTTCGGCACACATCACACACAGGTTCCGATGACAATGCACGAAAATAAACTAAATTGTTGTAAAAGATTTTTAAAAATAGTATTATAATTTTATATTTTAACACTCCCAATACCAGGATCGCTAGTGGTTTCATTTGGGGTGCAAGAAAGGTTTTTTGGATGCGGAACCATGTAAATATTCAAAGACTCTCACAATGACAGCAAATGATTATGATGAAATGTATCGAAATTGATCCATTATTTCTTTTTTAATTCATTCAAGTCTCTGGAACAACAAACCAACCGCTATATGAAAATTCAGAAATATATGTATATACGAATGTTTAAACATTACAGAAATAATAATGATGATTTCTATCTATCCTTACTTGACTAATATATAAATGGGAAAGTGTGTTTGTTAGTATGTCACTCAGTGAAGATGCAGCTTTGTAATGGTGAAAGAATTTTTGGAATTGGTCCAGTACCTAGTTTTTGTGTGAAAATATTACAAACAAATCTTTCCTCTGTATAATATTAGTATAGAAGTACATAATATTTATATAATCGAAATTATTTGACTCTCTTTTAACCTTTTTTAAAATATTTCAAAACATTTCATAACCATTTTGTAAACTAATTTTAAAATCGTAAAACGAGACGGCAGTCTTCTCCGTCTAATTTAAACGATCCATAAGCAGTATATTAAGCTTCACATATCTTTTGACTGCAAACATCTTACATATGAGAGTAGCTAGGTATCAGTAATATTCTGGTAATATCTTGAGTCTACGAAGGTCTTACTCGTAAAAGCGGAGGATAATGGTTACGGTATGGCTCGTCGTATATAAAACCGCTGTACGAGGTAGAAGTTCCTTGAAATAAAACATTATCTGCTTCAAACCGTATTGTTTAACCCCTGTGCTAGCACAGGTAACTGAGGATAGGAAAGCGGTTTTCTATGTAATATTTTATTTATTTCGCTCGCGGAATAAATTTAAACAAACGGTCTTAATCTTTCTGAAAGGAACTGTTCGTTCCGATCCACAGTTAACACATCGAAAAGATCCAAATATAAAAAAAAAAGAATTAAGGCTGGCTACTGAATATCCTCTCTTTAAACCGTCCTTTCGTTTTCAAGTTATAAATGAGTAAACATAAAGATCGAATCTTGAATATAACCAGGCCTCTTAAAACAACCCGGGAGTAGGTCTGATATGTCCATCTACTTGTTTTCTGTGGTAAAAATAAACATTGGTACGTGATTTATTTTTGTGGTCATTTGAGCTATAGGAGTACCTATAAAAACTAGGTAGACACTATTTAAAATTCTCATGTACGATCAATAAATCGTACTATTTGAACTATTTATAAACAGTTATGACGTCAGTGTTTGCGCCTCCTGGCACCGAGGCTCGCGTGTGTACACCCAGCTATCTTTTTTACTAGTAAATATGATTATTTCATAATATTTATTCAAAACGGAAAATTCAGCGATGGTAGTCGATTCTCTACTGTCACAATCTTGAGCCGTTTAGACAACATTAAATGTATTTTATTTGAGTAATGTGAATGAAATCAAAATAAATTAATACTGAATTACAGGTTAATTTTTGTTGTTCCAACTTACATTAAATTGGGTACATTATTTCGAAATTCGCGTGCGTAAATGTTTGGTATACGAATATCTTTAATCTTATCTTATTGTCGTTGGTATTGTTTACGGATGAGACGTATCAGATTATATAAATTCCATGACCTTGTACTAAAGCCAAAAAGAAGAAAAAAAAAGCTATGAAAAAAGCTCTAATTTTACCTCTCAAAATATGCGAAATTCAATTGATCGAAGGAAATTCAATTCAATGTCTCATGGCCATGTTGTTTTCAAAAAGAGAAAACTGCCAGAAAAAAAAAGAGAGAACATTCCAGTTCTTTGTTTTTAAAATGTTTGAATAAAGAATGGGCGTCGGATCCCCGCGGTCCAGCAGTCTGACTGGACGGCCAGACTCAATGATTTAAAAATGTAGCTCTGGCTTTTGGTTTACGTATGTATAATAAACCTCCTATTCTTAAAACACCATTTTTATTTAACAATGCTTTAGAGATGTTTTGAACAATTTTATAACTGTGGTTGCAGGTCGAAAACGTGAACAGTGTACTCGTACTTAGTTACAAGTATTTTTAACTAGCTTTTTAATAATTTTATTGTATTCGGAAAATTGACTGTTTATTTGAGTAGACATATGTTTGTTAACTACATTATTACCGTACTTAATCATTAATTAGGTACATAATATGACATTTTATTAGCCGGTTAACTTTAAGGTCATAAAAAATAAAAAAGGTTCCCTTAGGGTTCACAGGGTGGAGTTTATCCAGTAATTTCCGTGATTAAAATAGGTAGCAACCGTAAACGAAACTACTGCAGTCAGGTTTTTTACGCGAACGAAGCTGCGGGCAACCTCTAGTCTAATTAATGATTAAACGAACTTACCTGTACGTGAAGTTCTATTATAACAATACGAGGGCTTTGTCCGAAGAGATCATATACAGTAAGTATGTTTATAATACCTATAATTGGGCTCCCAATGGCTCCCAGCTCCCAGACATAAAAAGAACTAAAAACATGGTCTTGCATTTCAAAGGAAATGGGGAGTTGATACTCGCCGTCTGCCTGCACAGACTGTAAATATGTGTGTACAGGATGGTAAACGATGAAAAATGTATTCTAGCGTGCAGTGTAAATCTTGTAAAGTGAAAATACGAATTTCGTAGGGGCGCTACGAGATACGTCGTAGCGCGTTGAGAATCAATACTGGCGCATCGAGCGGTTTGAATTTTTAAACTATGAATGTAGCAACAAGCGCTTAAAAATTATTAATAAATATCATGCTCATTCTCGCATACGGCCATCTGACCCCATACTAGGCGCGAGCCTGTACTATGCGTGTCAGAGACTGATACGTACATAGATAATATTGACATCCAGACACAGAACAAACACAAATGTTCATCACACGAATGTTTGTCCTGAGTGGGATTCGAACCCACCCTTTCGACCCCTGGCGTAACAGGCAGGGTCGCTACCGACTGCGCCATCGGGCCTTCCATTTATTTATTTAGGTACTCATAATAACAGACCAACTACATACAATAGTTGATAGGCATTTTATACATATATGGTTTATATAATAGGCACTGCATCTGAATTTTGTTGTGTGTTCCAAACGATGATATGTATAACGCTATGCCTTTGCCTGCAAATTCGCCCGCGTTGAATTACTTTTTTTTAATAGCCTTATTTGAACCTCCGCGCCGATATTTGTATTCAAACTGAGAAAAACAACCAACAGTTGACCAGTTTTTCTCGGAAATATAATTCCGCTTAGCGTTCATCCGCATTTTTCGTCTGTGAGTTCACTTTTTAATCTCACTCGCATACGAAAATGTTATTTCTATTTACGAAATTCACTCGCGCGACTTACGAGTATTTGACGAGTGGTCCATCACTCGAATTCTTATTTCGCCCGGCGATCTAATATAATGTGTGTAACAGATAAACAAGTTAATTTTTACTTTTCGTAAGCCTAATTAACTCTTTATGAAGTTCGCATACAAATCTAACGTCGCAATATGTATAATGACAATAAATAAAGTAGTGTAAGGTAGTTATAATTAAACGTTAGAGGAGATGGTGGCTAATTAAAAATTATCTAAAGTCGTATCGGTGTTATTCAAAAATCGGGCCGCTGGTTAGCAAGAGATTAGCGTGATCAAACTCTTCGGACAATCGTCCGGACGCAGAAAATATCTAGAAATATATGTATCACTGCTCTGTTTTGTATCTAATGCCGCTACGAGATATAGCGTAGGTCGTTGCACGTAGGTCGTTGCAGCAGAATTCATAACTTTCTTTCAAATCAACTTTATTTTAATGGATTTTATAATTGTGACGAGTAATTACATAGATTTAATTTAAAACATATAAATACTAACTATATGGACCACGGTCTGAATTAAAATTTATTATTATTATAACGTGTGTCGTTGAAATTCTTTACAGTCTGTGTTGACGCCAATCAAATCATTTTTATTATTTTTAAATGTGGTAAATACAATGTATCCCTTTTTCATAATCCCTGCTCCTAAATCGCACGCTGATTGGCCAAGTGTCATCATTCAAAACTTCGCGCTCTGCGGCCTTGCTAATTTGAAGGCCCAGATGACATACAAATGTCAAATTAATTAACGTGATCGAGGGATGGTGCGCGGACGCATCGCTGCCTAACTGTCCTTGAAATATCGTGTTAACCTTGATGTGCGGTGTGATTACCGGTGAAGAACGTTCTCGAAACTCATAGTATTGACAATTTAAATCGAACATTGCATGTGTGTTGAGTGGGCCCCTCAAAAAAGTGGATTTATGGTTCTACAACGGCGGTTGCGTGAGTACCCTTTAAATCACCTTCCTTCCTGATTTATGCATTTACCACGTAACATTTTTCTAACTATTGACCATTTCGTTAAAAGCGAAGGCTTCCGGCGCATACAGTCTGCACGTTAAAATAACGTTAAAAGAAGACTACTTAGTTAAAAAAATTCGTATGATTGTTTTTTATAATCGTACGCAGATGCACTCGTAAGATAAGAAGGCCTTTGGTATTTGTAGTGCCGCTACGAGATACTACGTAGCCCGAAGCATTAATCGATACCGTCAAGCGTTAAAGGCTAAAAATAAACTAATTTTACAAATTTGAATTGAATTTGAATTTCTCTTATAAAAGTTACAAGCGTAACTAAAATACCAATTCTATTTATTTGAGCTCCTATACCTCCATTTTATCCATAAGCTTGTTCTAACAGGTTATTATTAGTCCCCGTAGCGGTCTAGGCCAGGTAATTACAGTATTACCCCGGTTAATTACAGAAGTATAATGACTGAGCAAGAACTAGGCATATTCGACTAGCATCTATTTTTAACTCCGTGGAATTACGAAGTACTAATGTTGATTACCGTTCTGTTGTATATTCCTAGGTTTAATTGAAAAGTTTTATTAATTTAACACTTTATTGCACACATAAAAATGTCAAACATTTTACAGAAATAATCTTATTTATGTTAGTATAAAAGGTGCAATGGGCGGCCTTATCGCTAGCAGCGATCTCTTCCAGGCAACCGCATTGGAAGGATTCAAATTAATAATTATAATGTAATGTAAAGGTAGGAGCGCAATTAGATAAAGAAAAAAGAAAGAAAATATTACACTTATATAACAACATACATACATAAAAAGATGTTGCCAAACAGCGGGTCAGTTTGTTTAGGTTGTTTTATTAAAATAATGGTTATGGTACTAAAGAAACTGAGATGGTTCTGACCTATTTTAAGCGAGGTACCTACTTAGGTCTGTGGGTGAGTTGGGTGACTATACAGAGACATTAAGACGAGATTTTTGGCCGACTTATATGACTAAACTGTAGCAAATTGGAATCGTGCCAAGGCATATTCTATTAACAAATTATTTTACAAGGTTTTACTTACGTAAAAACGATTTTTATTTTGAAATGGAATATCAAAGTAGGTACTATATAGTAAATTATTAATGTACTTACTTATATTTATAATCGATAAGTACCACCACGTAAGTTTTCAAAGAAACGGGTTGTGGGCAATTAAATTTAAAAAAAACTACAAAACTCATAGCATTGTCATCGTTCCTTGATAAGTGTGGAAAGATTCAAATTATTCTGACGTTTTGAAGTGATCTTAGTCAGGATATTAATGTAGATGGACTTACCTCCACCGTTCTGTTGACATAAATACGGGAAGCGCCAGATGTTCCCCAAACCCACGGAGTACCCGATGATGGATAGGAAAAATTGCAGCTTCCCGGACCACGCCGCACGGTCCTCTCCCGGGGCCTCCCGTTGCAGAGACCCCCGGGACCCCTGAAGGACTATAGTGACCCCATGGGGTCGCTCACTCCCGTCAGCCCTCGTGTTCAACGGCGCCAGCTCGTGTCCATTACGGGGACCAAAAGGCTCAGCTTTCGCCGCCATCTTGTTTGTGCTTATTTATTTTTCTTTATTTATGATCGATTGCTCCAACGCTTAACTTAATACACGCTTAAATCCACAATACTTTTATTGTCGTATCAGACTACAGATTTTAATCTGGGAGTCCAAGTCAAAAATATTTCAATTTAACTAGATTCTTCGAATGATAATCGTTGCCTATGAATATGTTCATATTAATCTATATTAAATCTGATGTATTTCGTAGTCATATGTGAAATACCGTATGGCGTCTTTCTTTACGAATTCTACTACTTTAAAGTATGTTGTTGTCCTTTGGAGGAGTTTTTGGCGTAGTTTCAAGGAATCTCTGAATACGTAGGAGGCTTCTCTGTGCATAAGAGTGGATAAAGTTCCCTTGTCTAGCTAAATTGACATGATAATCGTAGGTAATGTTAAGCCGAATTGTTTTCTATCGAAGTCATTGTGGAGATGTGACGCGTATGGTAATCTGGAACAAAAATAATAAAGTTAATTAAAAAAGCTCACAATCAAGTATACAACATAAAATAGCCTGTAATATCACGCCTGTAATTCTACTAAGGTTGAGGTATAGGTTTGTAATACAGCCACTTTTCACCGTTATGTTTAGGTTCCATGTAATTGGACCAATAGCCATACATAGCAGAAATCGATTAAATAAGTTTATATTATCAAGTATAAACTTGTTTAAATTGATGACATATTATAATTGTTTACATTTTAATGAATATAAGACAGCAAACGAGCATGTAGTTTCCATCCACTGCCGCCTATGATAACTGTAATAGGCTTTGAACAATGACTCGTATTTTAATCGTCCAGCGATTCAAAAACAGAGCTCCTCACCCGCTGCTAGCTAGTGTTAATCCGTTCCATTTCCTGGCACTTCCATAGCTTCGTTATTCGTGGTAATGTACGTGCGCACTCGTTCCTGGATTTATTGCTGAAGTTAGTTTTTGTAATACTATGTGGTATTGTGTATACGACATAGTATTTATATATTTATACATACACTAGCTGACCCCGCAAACGTTGTTCTGCCATATGAAATGTCAAAGTGACGCGACGCTTCACATCAATGAACGACGGTTAAAAATAAAAATACTAAAACTAATACTAGTGTTTAAAAGACATTTTCCAGTGGAGCAAATTGTGAATCCCCTTGAATACACACAAAAAATTTCATCAACATCTATCCAGCCGTTAATGAGGAGTTCAGTGACATACACACGTACAGAAGAAATATATATATTAAGACTGTGTCCAGTTCACCCTGGGGGAGGTGAGCATGTAAAAGTAAATAAATCCTGTGCCTGGATTTATTAATTTAACTGTTACGATTTTAGGTAGGTACGAAACAGTGTACACAGCCCAATGGCTCGCGTCGATTCAATATGATGAAAAAGTTAAGCAACGACGGGCGCTTTCGGTTTGTGGATGAGTGACCGCTAGTGGCAAAATTACATGGACGCTACCGTGCTTCAGCGAGCACGTTAAGCCGTTAGTCCCGGTTTTTCCATGTTGGAAACAGTCGTTAAGCCCTGCCGAAGACCTTCGGGTGGCTTGAGAACATTCGACACTGGGCTGGCCACTAACCCCTCCACCAATTCACTTTGGAGCAGCGTGGTGGAGTATGCTCTAGACCTCCCGCCTGTGGGGAAGACCCGTGCCCAGCTGTGGGACGTCTATGGGTCGCAGCTACGACACAGTTTCGTATGCTAATTTGGTAACGATTTAATTGTAGGCAAACGAAAAATTACAAACACAATTATGTCAACATTATGTTACCCACCTAGACTTTACTAAAGCTAACATTGCGTAATATACGGTTAAGTACATACGTCCGTAACTTCAAAGGATATCAAAGGGTTGAACGGAGGGTTCGGGATAATGGGGTGTCTGGACCATAACCTGCGTAACCCTTGCAACTTGTATAACTTGTTATTTTACACAGATATATTTATAGTTTGTTCGTGTAGAGATGATAAAAAATCAGAGATTCTAAACTCAGTAATGCGGCCCGCTCAGTGAAAAACGATTTTTGTGTAAAGATTTTTTATTGAATAGAATATAATATCCTAGCTAGGTGGACCAATGACCTAGAGAACATACACAGCAAAGACACAGCGCCGATTGCGAAAGGCTTACATACGGCAGTGGACTTTAAGGCAAATACGATACTGCTATAAAATCGATAAGTAATCAAAATCATTTCAAAACTTGTAACATGTGAAACTATAAATACATTTTCTTTACTTTTGCATGAATGGAAGCACTATAATTTTATTGTTTGTTGGTCCTACTACCGACCGAGACTGTTACGGAAACATTTTCAATCACTTGGTGAGTATAGATACACAGAATATACACTAAAATATACAAAAATAATATAATTATAATATGACGTACGTGCGTACTCTCTACTCTACTACGACGTAAGACTCTTTCGACATACATTACGAGTAAACAAGCGGTGAGTCATGAGTGATGGTGAAGAAAGACGAAAACATGAAAGGTCCACTCTATTCTTGGATATCAATATCGACTATGATATTGGCAGACGTTTTTTACGTGTATTATATGACAAAATTATATTAGCTCTTTTTATTTTTTAACTAGGTACTTAACTTCGAAAAATGGAGGAGGTTCTGACTGCTCGATTTTTTTAAAAATTATGTACAGCATACACTTCTGTAACGTAGTTTGTTGCCCAAACATCAACACCACCTCTACACCCCCTTCTATGTCCTGATGTCCCACTGCTGAGTTCGGATAGGACATAGTCCACCATGTTGGCCAAGTGCGGATCAGCAGACTTCACATGGCTTCGAGAACATTAAATAAATAAATAAATAAACGCTACACACTCACACCCTCCCCGCCTAGCATGTTGCGGGTGGCGGACACACAGAACAGATCCAGGATCCAGGGAATCCAGATATTATGTAACATCCGTTTTAACAGAGTACAAATTTTAATATTTATCTGCGAAATAAATATCTGACTCGGGGATTCGAACCCTTCAGTTAAGCTGAGCCTCTCACCATCACGGAGTCGTCACTGTAGAGAATTTTCAGGATTGCAGGTTTCCTCACAATGTTTTCTTCAAAGTAATTGGTGCGTGTTTGGAATGAACCCAGACCCAGATCGTGTATGAGGCTTGTCCGAAAGCCTGTGTGCTGCAAAGTTAAAATAAAATACATGGCAGAATTTTTCTAGTGTTGGTACATCACCGGTTCTCTGGTACTCCGTTCCACGGATATCCTTATACGGATTCTACCAATTTTCAATGAAGTAGGTATCACAATCTCTTAAGGGGAACTGTGTTCGCTTTTACAATAAAATAAATACCTGTAAATATTAGTGGCATGTCTGTCAATTTTTTTTAAATATAACATAACCCAAAACGTCCTTAAAGCATTCTATATAATAAATGATTACTTAAACGATAGGTCTCTATCGTTTACATATTAGTGCAAAGTATGTCCAACTGCACTATAGTTAAAGATCAAAAATAATGTACCTACCTGTATCAAATTATTAAATTATATATTATGAACTACCGAGTTTATTACCATGTTCTTCTCGGTAGCATCGATATCGTGAATCGGCGGTGGAAAAAAATGAGTTCATTAAGTATATACAAATACCATTAAATAAATGAATCTGAATCAGGTGCTTACACCTTTTTGCCCCACGTGTAAGCAGAGCCAGTTATGAATATTATAACCGCGGGGCAATCGAGGACAAGCCATGTCAAGGACGCAATCCCGACACGAGCGGCCCCGGCACTCCCGAGGCTCGACTCCCCTTCAGCCAAACATATTCCTTTGTAGGCAATAGAATAACTCAACGATTTATAACGACCTTCTTTCAATACTGGCAGGTGGTAGAGGTAATATGAAGTGGATCCTGTTTAGTAAAATACTTTAGAAGTCTAACAAATTACGCATTCCAGAAATTATTAAATTATTACGGCAGAACGACTCGGCGACCGCTGGTTTAGTTAAATACCAATTGTCAGATATAAATTGCTACCTACGTTCTAACTTCGTAATAATATCTGTCAAAATTCCAATCTGTGACAGGATTTAGCTACTTATCACGATAAGTGACGTGATAAGTAGGTAAATCCTGTGAATTAATTCCGGATTAAAAACAAACCACCTAGGTAGTTAATAAATACCTACATTAATTTATATAATCGAGTTGTAAGTAAACAATACATCACATATGATGACAAGGTGAATAGATAACATTTTTTAATAAATACAGGAGTTATAATAAAATAACGTAAGTAATTTTGCCGTAAGCAATGCAGCTGTTGGTGATTGTCTTCGCGGCTGTAGCCTGTTGGTATAATTTTAATTATTAATTGAATAGTCTAATGAAAAGTGTTCGAAAGTGTAGTAGGTATTCCGTTTCCGCAATGCAATCAAGATCCGAACGATGAATTCTGCAGACAAACAAATAATGTAGATATTGCAGAGTAAGCGAGACGAAGGGTCAAAGGGCAGATTTTTCTAGGAAAGACGATCAATGGGTAAGAAGACGGATAGAAGAAAAAACAATGGCCAGATGACCTAAAAGCAAGCTTAACTGCTGGATTGAGGGTCCTTTCAAAATTGGGCAGATTGGCACTGAAAACGCCAGTTCCATAAAAAATGTAACAGAAGAAAAGACAAACCATAGAACTATATTAAGTCGTGTAAGTGCGTATGAGCAAAAATAACAGTATCCATCCATCCATCAGCCTTTTGAGGTCCTCTGCTGGACATAGGCCTCTCCTGAACGACACCACTCCAACTGGTTCTGTGCCTTCTGAATCCAGCGGTTTCCCGCCGTCTTCTTCAGATCGTCTGTTCACCTTATCGAAGGGCGCCCTGTACTCCTATTTCCGAGTCATGGTCTTTAAAGGTTATTAACGGTAACAGTAGATAAAAAATGATTAGTCCTATTAGACAGATAGGACTGATCATTTTCAATATCATAGGAATGAAAATGTTACAACGTTCATTCATGGTTTGACAAAATTTCGCTAGTTTTGAAGGAGATTTTATTTTGCCTTCTAGTTTTATATTAGTCTTATTTTCTTCCAGTGTGCACTGTCAGTGCCAGTCCCCTGGTGCCGGGGGATAATAGCCACTATGTGGAGGGAGAGAGCCGCTACATCTGGATGCCCGATGGGGAGGGGACGCCCCATCTGGTAGACCTCGAACAGCCTGCTGACGAAGAGGTTGACGCAAGGAACGGAGCTAATAATCAGTACTGGCTTTTCACCAGGTAAGAACACAATCTATGCTTTTATTATATGGGCCAACATCGATGTTTGGCTTATAATGTTATGCGCTTTGAAAGTGGCACTTAATCTGATCAAATTTGTGCACCTTTAACTTAGTTTTTTTATCAGTCCTACGTGAAGTTTTGATACAGATTCTACTGTCAACGAAATGTGCCATTCATTATTGGCGTGACTGAATACTTTGATGATAACGTATCCACTCTTTTTTAAATCATATCAATGGGCACCAACTATTTTTTCTAAATTTATGGACCGTTATTTTCAATAAACATTTTGATCAAACTTCAGTTATAAAAGCACCATCTACACAGCTTTCGAAATAATCACATAAAGCACTTCTACATTGTAGTGTACATTTAAAATATTTTAATTCTTTAATAAAATACATATTTTATTTTAATTGTTTAGTTTTTTATTCCATTTAATTCTTAATTGAAATATTTTTCATACGTATCAGTCGCGGCTTTTAAATTTTAGTAGGTTTTGTTTTTAAAAGCTTTTATTTAACTTAATTTATACTAAATTTGAATGCCGACGGTTTTTTTATTAGAAAGCTGTTTACACCTGTACCTGAAGTTTTTTTTAAAAAATCCTTTAACAACCAACTATTCCAGACGCAACCCAGCCACCGCGCAAATCATCACCAACGGCAACGTGAACTCGCTCCGCAACTCCAACTACAACGGCAACCGACCACTCATGGTGGTCGTGCACGGGTGGAACAGCAACGGAAACTCTGCCCTCAACCCTCGCATCAGGACCGAGTTCCTCCACGTGCATGACGGCAACTACATCGTGGTGGACTGGCGGGCGCTAGCTGGATCTACCTACAGCAATGCAGTTAGAGGTATGCACAGAAACTAATCAAGATATAACGGTGAACTGGGCGTGTACTCCGTGCTGAAATCTATATATATAAAAGGAGAAGCTGACTGACTGATTGACTGACATATCAACGCAGGGCCAAAACTTAGGGTTATATAATAAGGGTTAGAAACTTGACATTTTGCACAGGGGTTCCTTTTATAACGTAGGGGAGCACTAAGAAAGGATTTTTGAAAATTCATCCCCTAAGGGGGTAAAACGGGAGTGCAAAGTTAGTATGAAACTGCCGTTTTTGAAGTCAGGTGGGCAACCCGAACGCGGGCAGACGTCGTTAATAGGTCTAATTCTACGCGAGCGAAGTTGCGAGCGTCCATTAGTCTTGCAATATACTGCAAGATATAACGTAAGTTCGTTCAGTGCGCGTCGATATTTGTTACGGTACGTTACGTTATCGATACGGAAACAGGGTTTATCTCCACTGCGGAGGTGTGAGAGTTAATGTTTATTAGTTTACCTACTCTTTGTTGTTAACAAATCCTTAACAATATCCTTTATCCAGGTGTTCCCGGCGTGGGTCAGGCCCTCGGAAACTTCTTGGTGTGGTTGCTGAACAACGGCGGAGGCAACTGGAACAACGTGCACCTGGTCGGCTTCAGCCTCGGCGCGCATGTCGTGGGCAACGCTGGCCGCACCGCTGGGCGTCGCCCTAGCCGCATTACTGGTAAGAGATCAGATCAATGCCAACATGCGACAGGAGGTTCTCTGCTTGGGTAGGGGAGACTGGGGGCAAAAGTAACACGGGGCAATAGTAACGTTGGTGATATCTTGGTTACCAAGAAACGCAGAAGAGTGTGCGGGCGTGGGGGCATAGGCCGTGTCATGCTCGGGTAAGCTAACCAGTCGGCTATGTGCTCCGAGCGCCGTGGACGTATATTATTGACTCCGGCCATTTGGACAGCCCCGAAGTAAGTTTTCGTGCTTTGTAAAATCTGTTATTACTCTTTTATTTACAAAATATAAGTAAATTAACGACTAGTATTAGAATCTATGTATATCACACAATATAAACCTTAATGTGTAAGTTAAATAGTGTTCAGAATTTCTGATTTATTTTGGTTTTGAAATAAAACAGTCTTCAGGAACAATTGTACCATTTTTGTCGGGGTCAATAGTAACGTTACTATTGACCCTATGGTACAAATGACCCCGAGGTGAAAATAAATGATATATATATTTATATAACATTTTTTGAGCCAATAAAAAATCAATAGATTTTTGTTTTAACGATTTGCTACCAAAGTAAATAGTTGGGGAAATATAAATTATTATCAAAGATTATTTCGGTTTATTTTATTGTTTTCTGGAAGACTCGCAGAAATATGACAGGGGTTAAATGTAACAAGGGGTTGTTAGTAACACACAAGTTTTACATACAAATTGTCGTTTTTGATTTTTGTTGATTATTGTTGAATACATCAAAGAAATGTACGATTTAGATGTTATTTAATGACATAATATGCCTAAAATTGTGATTTTTTAAAGTAATATATTAGCTTTTGATCAATTACCAAGAGAAGTATATATTTTTTTGTTTCGAAGCGGCTTGAAGAAATGAAAGCATTTATTTTTGTTACCAATTATAAGACTGATTATATTAATGATTGTGATTATTTTAAAAATTTAAATATAGGTATATCCATTAAAACTGTCATTTTATTGGCCATCAAAACTATGTTACAAACGACCCTGTACTAGGGGTCAGTTGTAACATTCAACACTCCCTTTTAAAAGTGTGATTGCAACGAAATTACAATTGGTACACGAACGTTAGCTGCACAAGTTGGTAGACACTTAAATTCTCTTTCTTGGAGACTAACAGGATTTTGTTAAATATCAACAGTTTTAGCACAATCGGTCATGAAGTAAAAACTGTTACTTTTGCCCCCAGTCTCCCCTATGTCGTGCCCACTAACGAACTGACCAATCTAATGTTCTTATTAACTCTCTCTGCTAACTGCAATAACCATCCTACTCCCTATTAGAGTCTAGTTCAAAGTAAGTGGCAATAGTCATGGGCGGCAGCAGATGGGTCGTGCTGCAAGCTCGTTTATTTTAAATTATTATATCTATCTTACATTCATATCATAAAACAACAAGTAATGAAGATATAAAAAAGGAATACTTACAGGTAAGTAACCAAATATAGAATAGAACCTCTAATAAAGAATTTTGTCGTATGTCCTACCGCCATAAGGCATTAAGTCCGTCCATTGTAAATCTCTTTAGAGGTGTCAATAAAGTTTTATAAATAAATACAGCTTAGATTTCGTATTTGGGGTACTATTCCATATTTAGTTACTTACCTTTTTTATATCTTCAGCACTTGTTGTTTTATGAATGTAAGATAGTAAACAAGCTTGCAGCACCACCCATCCGCTGCCGCCCATGACTATTGCCACTGACTTTGAACAAGACTAATATGGAGTAGGATGGTTACCTATTGCAGTTAGCAGAGAGAGTTAATTAGAACATTAGGTTGGTAAGTTCGTTAGCTTTCCCCTACTAAATTTAGTCAGGAAAGTACAATGACCTTCTTATTTCCAGGCCTGGATCCAGCCGGTCCGTACTGGGGGGCCAACAACGCGAACACCCTGAACCGCAACGACGGCCAGTACGTGGAGACCATCCACACCGACGGCGGCATCCTCGGCATCTTCCACCCCATCGCCGATGCTGACTTCTACCCCAACGGCGGGCGGAACGCGCAGCCCGGGTGCCGCAACAGCCCCTGCTCGCACGAGAGGGCGCACGAGTTGTTTGCTGCGACCGTCAGGTTTTTATAACTTTTTTTTTTAAATTAATTTTTTGACTTTTCTTTTTCTTCTAGTCATTTATTTATTTGCTTTGAAAAAACATACATACCATACATATCGAGCTGTAGTACCTACATGGTATTCAGCTAAAAAGCATGCAAATATATTCAAAAGTAGGTAATTATATCTACGATTTCTTAATACTGATGTAAATAAATAATTAATAATAGTATGTCAGGATAAAGAAATGTCAGAATATAAAGAGGTCTACATTTTGATTTTGTTATCTTGCTTGGTGAGTCTGAAGAACCATCTGCACAAATCCTTTCTTGCAAACTGTAATAAGTACATATTATTGCTAAGAATTCGTTGGTAGAATCACGTAAAATGTGTTTTTATATAATTTTGTATCTGTGACACTGTTCGAGTATTTACTGTCTGTGGTGTCGGCCAGGTACAACCGGCTGGTAGGCAGACGCTGCGGCAACATCAGTGAGGCGCAGAACAGCCAGTGCGGGGGAGCCAACTTGAACATGGGGAACAGCATCACTAACAAGCGAGGGTAGGTGACTCAATCGTATCGAACGCCGAATTTTACACCGATTTTTTAACTATTAATATTTTTTTTACTGCCTACTAGACCAACGCTCTAGTGGTCGAAAGCGCGAATGCTTAGCTAGGTGTTCCTGGGTTCAATCCCCGGGTGGCGCTTATAACTACAAGATTATAGACAATTTTTAGCCAGTAATTCTGACTAGTGCCAGATTTTTTTTTTCAATTTGGATTGTTTCGAACACATACAGAAAGAAAGAGTGTTGGCAGGTAGAGGCAGGTACTATAGCATCCATGGCTCGCGTCGATTCAATGTGATCGAAAGAGTTAAGACGACGGGCGCGGTCGGTTTGTGGATGGGTGACCGCTAATCATAAAACACGAGGAACCCAAGTATTTATATGAAAAGCTATTATTTAGGCGTAATTTGACCACTAAATTTGTCAGTCGATATCCTGATCGACTTATGTACCACTCACATTGTTCGGCCGCATTTCATGGCAGTTTTAAGTACACCGCTACCAAATGTTGGAACAATTTGCCACCACCACTTCGTAATCTACAAACAATTAGGAATTTTAGGCACAAATTTAAATT
This sequence comes from Carterocephalus palaemon, assembly GCA_944567765.1. Taxonomy (NCBI): domain Eukaryota; kingdom Metazoa; phylum Arthropoda; class Insecta; order Lepidoptera; family Hesperiidae; genus Carterocephalus; species Carterocephalus palaemon. Next base: position 2,542,092 of record OX155663.1, read on the forward strand.
GCATCTTATTAACATCCAACTAACAATGGGATAGCGGTGTATTCAAAATTTTCCCTTCTATTTAATGTTATTTATTATTATTATTTTTTATTATTATTTTAATTTAATTTATTTAATATTTATCACACTATTTCCAATCATTTACATATAATATTTATATCGTAATCATAGCTTTTATTTTTATAATTACGTGAACAATTTTTGGTATACATGTACTTCGTATAAACAAAATTAAAAAAAAAAAAAAAAACTTGTATCTATGTATAACTTTTGTAGGCTTTCCGTTTGGCCAGACTATTCTCCCCCAACGTAGGCTGCACTGAAAATCAGCGCTGCTGGTTTCTTTTTCAGAGCCAGCAGCATAATGCTGAGTGTAGGCCATTTTGGTTGCACTCACTGCAATAAGGATAACGTTTAGGTATAAGTTATCTTTGTAAGTTAGTTATAGTTTAGTTATATTGTGTTTGTTATCTTTGTTGCAATTTGTGCATTACAAATAAAGTTTATTTCTTTCTTCTTCTTCTTCTTTCTTCTAATAGCGAAAATTTAATGGACGCTACCGTGCTTCGGAGGGCACGTAAAGCTGTCGATCCCGGTTGTTTTCAATGTTGGAAACAGTCAACTTAAAAACATTCGACACTGGGTTGGCCACTGGTTAGTGGCTACACCAATCCGCATTGGAGCAGCGTGGTGGAGTATGCTATAGACCTCCCGCAGCTGTGTCTGTGGGGGAGACCCAGCCCAGCAGTGGGACGTCTATGGGTCGCAGCGATTTCTGACTAAAGGTAAAGGGAATAAACGCTTTATAATATACATAATCGTATATATCGTTTTTTTCAGAGCTGGCGGTCTATACGGCCTGAGGACTAGTGATCGCTGGCCTTACTGAGGGCAGACAACATTGAGATTCTGTATTGTAATATAAAATATTAACACGTATACATAGTAGTTTGATTTATGAAGTCCCCATCATCTTATGAAGTGTTTACGTGCCACCACCCATCCGCTGCCAGCCACAACCAACACAACATTGATTTATCAACAATGATCAGTTGTATGTATGTCTTATGAGAAACTAGTGGACGCCCGCATCTTCACTCGCGAATTAGACGAAGTTTCGCTTACACCTAGAAATATTATATAGCCTGAAAGAATTTTTGAAATCGGTCAAGTAGTTTTTGTGTGAAATCATTACAAACAAATGTTTCCTCTTTATAATATTAGTATAGATAAAGTATATTTCATTCGAAATCAGTATTAAATAAAAATTATAGTAAACAGAAAATACTTTAGTATTCTATCCACCCTTTGTTAACCTAGTATGTAGGCTTTATAATTAAGTATAAATAAATAAATAATTAAATAACATAACTTACATAACACTCTTATTCTATAATCCTTTTCAATTTGAGATTTATTTATAAATCGCAAAAAATATGACAAAAAGACACAGTAAGATCAATTATTAAACTGTCTGAAAAAACGAATTGAATTAGCGAGAGTTTCCTACGACAGCGACGGAGACCGGAGCCATTATTATAATGTGGTGTGGGGCTATCGATGGTACCTTTTCGGTGATGCCGTAAAGGTCTGTATGACCATACAGCAAAAATCCATTCGAAAAAAAAAATCTATCGGAGGCTATGGATAAAAAAACATCAGTACAGCCAAACATGTTCCTAAGTTAAAATTATTGCCATAAAAAAAACATGTCAACGGATAATCAACAGATCAAAATTTAAATGTCAATCAGCAAGTGCTTCGAAGAAAATTATGCGGAAATCAACTTCTTTTTCGACATAGACAAAACAACTTTTCTTCTTATTAACTCTCTGCTAACTGGTCTAACCATCCTACTCCCTATAGAGTCTTGTTGAAAGTTGTCATGGGCGGCAGCGGATCGGTGGTGCTGCAAGCTCGTTTGCTATCCTATATCCAAAATTTGTACACATATCTATACATTTCATGCACAAACATACGTCACTGTAGATATATTATGGATTTACCTAATTAATCGATCATGCTATTTTTAATCCTATTATTGATTCGATATTAACTTTATCAGTAAATAAATATTATGTATAATGCTGTATATAATTTTCTGTTAATAGCACATAAATAATATAAACACGCTATTAATAAATATGCGTTTATCTAATAAATAAACAGTTTATTTATGTACACTGGGTAGTTACTAAACAAGGTATTAATATTATTATTCTAACCATTTATAAATAACACAGGCTCTTGTATTTGGCAATTTGAATGAAACAGCAGATATTCTAATAAATTTTAGAATAATTTAGGTACAATGTGTTTATTTTAATTATTATTTAATTTATTTAATTTAGGTAGTATGTTTTTGCGTGTTAGTTATCTATTGTTGACAATTCAATTATTAATTTTTGACCATTGTTAATTAAACCAATTAAACTTAAAATAAATAAATGTTAATTAATTTTGCATGCCCAAAGAAATGGCAAATGTGAGCACCTATGTAACTGACCATCTTAAACATGTAATCTCATTTTTGCAATTTAAAAATCTTTATCATTATCACCCCCAAGAAACCTCAAATAAAACAATACGGGTTACTTACTTGTTTAGCTGAATATGACATCAAGCTAAGGCAGAAATTGGGGTAGGTAGCGAGACCAAAGACCTCAAGAGATAAGACCTCATCCCTCCTTCATCTGATATTCCTAACAGCGGGGGTGATAAGGGGTTTGTTTGTACCGCTGGAGCAATTGCTCGGGTAGGAAATCCGAATCATCTAAGGCGTCAATATCGCTGCGAAAGAGGAGGTCATAGTTCATTTCTTGAGATAATACTACAACCAATTTAATATGTAATATTCATTCAATCAGCGTAATACCAATAATAATTTTAAAATATTCCACGGATGAAGTTGCATGTCAAGACTAGTGAGAACAGATTTTATCAATTAATTAATCGGTGATAATAATTTATCAAGACCATAACAACTATTGCATCATGACTAATTATACACTATTATTCTTCAACCAGCTGTGCAACGGTCATCATGAAGTTATTTTTGGTGATGGTGGGACTATTCTCAGGTACCGTAGATTTATCAGATTCAGAAAACGTCAAAAGCGTGCTTCAGGATACATGTAGCGCCATCTCTTGTGGATTTGGGGTTGCCGTTGTGTTGGTCTTTGCTTGATCGTCTTTTCATTTTATAACACACTGGTCACTATATAATATAATTTAATATGGTTTTGGAGAAAATAACTGCAAAATTATTGATTTCTTCACTTGAAATTGTGGTAGTGAAATTATTTTAAGGTGAACCATAGTTTTAATATCGATGTTATGATTTAGTTTTAGATTATGGAATTAAAATATTTTCATAAAAAGTAATGGAGCTTATTATTAATAATTATTAAGCGGTCATTTACTTCGCTGATAATTTTCACACGCGTCATGTATGTAAAATTGTGTTGTTTTCTTTCCGCAACCCGCAACATAGGATTAAGCCTACTGAGGCGATAGTGTGTAAGAACCTGCAAAAATCTTCATGAAAGAACGGGTCGCATTTAAAACCAGCGTCCGGAGTATTAATACTCCGTGTCCAAAGTTGTGTGCGATCCATTTTCGTGACGTGTCGATATCATATGCTTTTTATTTATTTTTAATTGGTATACATATCTAAGCGGTAAACTTTTTTTTATTATAGTTGGCACTGTCATTGCCAGTCCCCTGTTGCCGGGGGATAACAGCCACTATGTGGAGGGGGAGAGCCGCTACATCTGGATGCCCGATGGGGAGGGGACGCCCCATCTCGTTGATCTGGAAGAACCCGTTGATGAAGCACTGGTTGCCAGGAACGGTGCACTTAACGCATACTGGCTATACACCAGGTTAGTTTGTATAAAAACATAGCAAGAGAGGATGCAGCTAGGGTTGCCAAACTTTTTCGATTAAACATAGTATTTTTCAAAATAAACAATAAAAATAATATAATGTAGTATTTTAAGGAAAGAGCAAAAAAGTCAAAGATATTTTTGTTATTTTTTTTTTTTATTCAAATCTATATTTTATTGCACTTCTTGAATTCAAGCGGTACCTAATCATAAGTCGCGTTCATAGATAGAAATGGAGGATTTATTCCATCTAATTGAAATATACAATTTTACGTATTTCTTTGACAGTTTAAAGTAGGTACGCAGACCCGAAAAATAAGTATGTACAATACTATATATTAAAGTACGGTTGGCAACCCTCATAACACCTATCCGTTGCACGGTTGGCAACCCTACACTTATCCGTTTCAGCCCATGACAACTGCGACCGACTTTGAAAAAGACTCAAATATACTGGGATGGTTAGCCCTGTTAACAGAGGGTTAATATGAATTGAAATATTGAAAAAAAAAAAGGGTTAATATGAACATTAGTTGGTCAGTTCGTTAGTACATATGAGGACTGTAGGGACTGTTAGTTATAAGCTAACTTATTGTTAGTCAATGTCAATATTCAAGTTAGTAGACATCCATAAAAGAAACTAACATAATTTTCCAGACGAAACCCAAATACACCTCAAGTGATCGTCCATGGCTCAACAAACTCGATCCGAAACTCCTACTATGACAGTTTCAATCCCCTGATGGTCCTAGTTCACGGGTGGAACAGCGACGGAAACTCAGAGATGAACCCTCAGATCACCAGCGAATACCTCAAACTGACTGACGCCAACGTCATTGTAGTGGATTGGCGTGCGCTAGCGAATGGTCCTTACAGCACTGCTGTGAGAGGAGTCCCAGGCGTGGGACAGTTTCTGGGCAACTTCCTGATGTGGCTAATAGATATTGGAGGCGGCGATTGGAACACTGTCCACTTGGTTGGGTTCAGTTTGGGGGCGCATGTAGTCGGTAATGCTGGGAGGACGGCTGGTCGGAGACCTTTCCGAATTACAGGTAAATTAACCATTTGATGAAAACAAATGTCAAACCCCAAAAAAATTGGAGTTCACCTACTAATAGAAGGTATGGTATACTCCAATTGCTATGGTCAAAACCATGTAAAATCTGTTACTTGAAATGTCAGCTTGCAAATTTTTAAGCAATTGACCACCTGAATAGATGTGGATATATGTATGTATGTATATAGTATGTATATACTGTGATAGAATAGTAACTTTCGCTGTTCTGTTAATTTGACAAATCCGAAAAAACCCAAAGATATTATAAAAAAAACCGACAGAAAGTTTCGTACTCTCTAACCAAAACTAGTTTGTGATTGGGGCAGTCCTATGTCAAACGACAGACAGCAATTTAAGGCTGACAGAGAAATTAATGGAGTCAATTCCTACTTTCTTCACTTTTGATGACATTTTAAACTTCAATTATTACGCGCCAAATTGAGAATTAAGCTTAGTTTAAAATTAGGCGTGTTATTTATGTTATTTATTTTTAATATTTTTTGAGCAGGTAATATGTATAAGTCTTCAGAGAACTTCGTTTCAATATCATCATATCGTTGCAGGTCTAGACCCAGCAGGTCCTCAATGGGGCGGCAACTCCAACGCTCTGAACGCGAACGACGGCCACTACGTAGAAGCGATTCACACCGACGGGGGTCTTCTGGGCATCTTCGACCCCATCGCCGACGCTGACTTCTACCCCAACGGTGGGCGAAACGCCCAGCCCGGCTGCATCACTAGCATATGCTCGCACAGTAGAGCGTATGAATTGTTCGCAGCGTCTATCAATAACGACCGGTTTATAGGACAGTGCGCTAACATAAACAACCTTCAGAAGCGATGCAGTGGGCCATTGAACATGGGGAACAGCAATATCTGGAAAAAAGGGTGAGTACCTAGCTACCTCTACGTAAGTACCTACTTTTAGACAAGGTGATTTTTGAGCTATTCCCTACGAATATTGCAACGACTGATTGAAAGAACACTGCAAAAAATAGTTCAAAAATCTCCGGAACGCGAATAAGGAATGGAACTGAATAAGGAACTGAGGGAGGAACTAAGGAAGGAACTGAGGGAGGAACTGAAGAAGGAACTGAGTAAGGATCTGAGGAAGGAACTGAATAAGAAACGCAGTAGACCAGAGAACATGTTTAAAGCTACAACTCATACAATAGGTGCTGTGCACAGTTCTCTCCCACAATCACAGTTGAGGGAGGGCTAAATCATCCACTGCGATGCCGCTGTGTCGATTATTCTTAAGCCTCGCTTTACAGAAGATTGGTGAATATCTAGGACAATGGATCTTATTTATATATCACGAATGACATAGAATCTCTATAAAAATAGTAGAAACCACATTGGAAATTAAAATGAAACTGTTCGAGGGATATTAAGAAACGTAAGACTTTGTATTAACGATTTTTTTAACAATAACGTTTACATCATGTTACTGAACTCGTAAGTGTCGATTAGACACTGTACAAGTACCTAATAGTAGGTAGAATGCTGTCCCTGAGACTGGAACGGCACATCAGAAGTATTAAGTTTTCGCTCTCGCCGACGGAATCTACCTAAATATTGCCTACCTATGCGGTACCATGGTACCAACCACAAACTAGCTAGATACGTACCAACTAGTCGCGGTATTTCATAATATCTGAACGAAGCCCACGCGCCATATACAGGTACCATTTCCCACAGCGGTTGCGATTACCGCCATGCCTTTATACTTCCCCTTAAGTTATACACACCAAAATCCATAATACAGGGTGTAGCAAACTTTGTTAAATGATGTTTTCCCTTTTTCAGATATGGCACCTTCACTCTGAGTACCCGAGACCGATGGCCTTTCTGAAGCGACTCTTATTGCAATTTAGTTATAGTAATGTACATAATACTTATTGTAAATAAATTATTTTTTGAATAGAAATTAATTATGTTTCATTTTAATGTTACACAATCACACTCGTGATCGCTTAGGTAGTAGTAGGTAAGTACTTGGTACAAGTTTGTCGTTTGAACTGCAATTACTACCAGAAATTATTGTAGGAATACCGCCAAATAATCCGCAAGAATTTTATTGCGACTTGCACTCCCTTTTGTTTTACAGAACCAAAGTAATTTCAAATTTCAAATAAAAAATAAAAAAGTAACATTGTATACGGCCAGAGTACAAAAAAAAAATAGAACGAGATAAATATTAAAACATTCTTCCTCTAGAAATGTGTATGTAATTAAAATATAAGTACTTATACAATTAAAATATTAAATCTGTCGCTTACATAGCATGCCACCTGCAAAAGGTTCCTTATAATCATTTATCATTTTAAATAACAGTTTAGTGAGCATATACGAGTAAAACGATGTTGTTGATGATGATGATGATGTGATGCCGATGAATGTGATGACTAATGTGGTGATCAATTGTAAATGAAAATAAGGCGATTACTTGATGAATTTAATGAAGTGATATAAGGCGTATGTTACAAGCGAATAATGATGAAAGAACAATTTTTTGAAAGTGACGTTTTGCGCGCGCGCAGCTCCAACGGTCTTCGTTTTTACGTTGTGGTCATCCTGGATTTTGTACGCGCTGCCAACCTTGCGTGTAGAACCATAGACATGCCCCCCGCCTTGGAGTAACATCTCCTTTAGGTGGTAGGAAGATTTACAAATGTTTCTCCTTCTCTTCTGGAAGCGGACATAATTTAGGGTACGACCGCTGTATGACTCCTGTAGCCGTTTTAATGTCAGCCACTCTTGCAAGTCCGTCTTTTCCAGCGAAGGTGCGTATAATCCTGCCCAGTCGCCATTTGAGCGGCGGCAGATTGTCATCCTTTATGAGCACTAAAGTATTTGGTGCCAGAGTGTCCTTGTTGTTCTGCCACTTGGTCCTCGTCTGTAGCTCTGCGATGTACTCGCTAGACCAGCGCCGCCAGAAGTTCTGTCGCATTTGTTCCACCCGCTGGTATCGATTCAAGTATGACGTAGATGCAGCAGTGATGTCATCGCATGGAGGCGCTACAAGCGGTCGGCCAATTAGGAAATGGGCTGGAGTGAGAGGAAGAAAGTCGTTCGGGTCTGTAGACATAGGATACATGGGTCTGGAGTTGAGGATTGCTTCGACTTGTGCTAACAGTGTGGAGTATTCCTCATACGTAAGGTTCGCGTTCCCTGCTCGACGAAGGCGGTGCTTGCACGCCTTAACTCCTGCCTCCCATAAACCACCGAACTGGGGGGAATAAGGTGGTATAAACTCGAATTTAATGCCTTCACTAGCAGTGAAATTCTTAATATCAGACTCGTGTGAACTTAGAAACTGTGAAAATTCCCTTGATGCGCCTATAAATGTTTTTGCATTATCAGAAAACAATTGGGCTGGCTTTCCCCGACGAGAGAGAAACCTCTTCAAAGCCAGCAAATATGCGTCAGTACTAAGGCTAGTAACCAACTCTAAATGTATTGCACGCGTTGTGAAACAAACGAATAACGAAATGTAGCATTTTTCTAGCTTAGCTCCTCTCCCTTTGCGATTCAATATGAACATTGGCCCAGCATAATCCACTCCGCATCGTTGAAATGGGTACCCCGGTTCTAATCTTTCTAAAGGTAAGTTACCCATTTTCACAGTTGGTGTCTCTCCCTTTTGGCGAGTACACGTAACGCACTTATGTACCGTTTGCTTGGCAAGATCACGACCCCTGAGTGGCCACCAACTGTCTCTAATAGTGGCTAAGAGTAATTGCGGACCAGCATGGAACAGGCGCTTATGTTCAAAACGAAATAGTAGTAGCGTAAAGTGGTGTTTGGAAGATAATAATATTGGGTGTTTTTTATTATAAGAAAAGGTTTCTGAATTTTGAATCCGACCTCCCACTCTGATAAGGCGGTTGTCATCTAAAAATATGTCCAAACTAGAAATATGTCTATCTGGCTTAATTGGCAACTTACTAACAAGTGCATTATAAATATCTGGAAATGAAGCTTCCTGTGAATCGCGCGCCAATACTAAAGTTGCATTAGTTAACTCATCAGGTGTGAGGGAATCGGTGTTCCGATCTGATTTAACCTTTGTTCGCGTGTTTTTTATAAATCGGAACACATAGGCAGTTGCCCGTATCATGCGATTAAAATTAGAAAATCGTTCAAATTTAAAAATACTTGTATTATTTGATTGTGTTATTAATGAAGTTGTATTTGATTTAAGTTCGGGTAATTCATTATAATTAATTTGCAAATCGTTACTAAATTGATTAAAATGTGTTTTGGATTCGCGTAAGAATGGCGGTCCCGTCCACCAGATGGACGAGTGCTGCAGCGCGTCGAGCGGCACGCCGCGGGACAGCAGGTCGGCCGGGTTCTCGGTGCCGGCCACGTGTAGCCACGGCAAATCTCCGGTCAATTCATTAATTTGTACGACTCTGTTCTGTACAAACGGTTTCAACAAGTTAGGTGCCGTTTTGATCCAACTAATGGCAATGGTCGAATCAGACCACAAGTAAACCCTATTGAAAGTTAAACGCAGAGATTTAATAATTTTATCATATAATTTTGCACCGATTAACGCACCGCACAATTCAAGTCGCGGTATAGTCACCGGCTTAACCGGTGCCACTTTGCTTTTAGCACAGAGCAGGCGGACTGTGACGTCACTGTCGACGTCGTAGGTGCACACATAAGCGCATGCACCGTAAGCATCTTGAGATGCATCTGTAAATATGTGTAAGTCCGTGTAAAGTGTGTGAGGGCCCTTAATATGACGAGGGATGCGTATGGTTTGTAAACATTGGAGAGTATTTACGAATCTTTGCCAATTGTTTACAATATCTGTAGGTACCGGTTGGTCCCAAGATAATTTAAGAACCCACAGATCACGTAAGATAATTTTTGCGATTATTATACAAGGTGCTAGTAGCCCTAAAGGGTCAAAAACTTGAGAAATAATAGATAAGATAACGCGTTTAGTAATATTAGTCAAATTTTGATCGATTCTTGTTGTGAAATGAAGAAAATCTGAAGATTGGAACCAGCCTAGACCTAGTGTTTTTGTTAAACAATCATCTCCTAAAGATAACTCCTTTGTTTGTTCAGTTGAACAGGATTCAAAGTTATACATCCATTTTCGTAAAGGAAAACATCCAGATTTTAAAATGTCAGACACCTTGCCACAAATGTCTAATAAATGATTTTGTCCTCGTGACCCGTTATTAAATCGTCAACGAAAAAATCTTCGTTTATAACGCGGGCGATTTCCTTATCAGTGCATTCCGAAGCCAGCTGTTTGAGACAGCGAATGCTTAAAAATGGCGCTGAAGCAGTACCGTACGTTACTGTATGAAGCCGGTATACACCGAGCTCATCCGATTTATTTTCACGCCAAAGAATTAATTGTAAATTTCTTTGATCGGGTTGAATATTTATTTGCCGGTACATTTTTTCGACGTCGGCGCTAGCAACGTACCTGAATTGTCGAAAACGTAGTAAAATAGAGAAAAGACCATTATGTAAACTAGGACCGACTAATTGAATGTCGTTAAGCGATTTTCCGGATGTTGTTTTAGCACTACCATCGAATACCACACGAAGTTTGGTAGTAGTACTATGTTCCCTCATAACACCGTGATGAGGTAAAACATAATTAGGCGAAGGATATTCATTTATGCGACTCATGTGTCCCAAACCTAAATACTCATTCATGAAGTTGGTATATAATTGTTTGTACTCCGGTGCACATCTATCGAATTTGCGTTCTAGGGCTAGAAACCGGTTTTGTGCCACAGTATGTGACTCACCTAGTGCATCGCTCGACTCTGCCAGCGGCATTCGCACGCAAAACCGACCTGAATCGTCACGATAAGTAGTCTGCTGGAATAAATTTTCGCATAACGTTTCGGCCTTTGTAAGACTACTCTGTGGCATGATTTCTTCCAACTCCCAGAATTTTCTAAGTTGAGTATCTAGTGATTGTGAGTAATTACATTGCAACCGATTAATGCGCGAGTGTTGCTTACTAAATAATGTACCAGATATTATCCATCCTAACTTAGTATTTTGTAAATATGGGCCACTATTTAAGCGAATTAACCCATCGTCTAATAGATCCCAAAATTTATCAGCACCAATCAATAATTCGATATCCATTGGTGAATAAAACTCGGGATCCGCTAACTGAATGCTTTTATTAATGTTAATACATGGTGCAGTACATAAGGATGGCAACTGAGCAGTTATTTGAGATAAAACTAAGCATTTAAGGCGTGTATTGTAGGGTGTATTTTTTGATCTTATGTTTATCTCACATGCCTGTGTTGAATTAGTCACCGAGTTACCTACACCTGTGATTTGAACAGTGGACTGTAATAATGGAATTTTTAGTTTTTTACATAACGATGCCGCAATCAGACAGTGCTGGCTACCGTTGTCAAGTAATATGCGAATGGTGTGATATTTGTTTTGGTAATCTGCAACTTCCACCAAAGCTGTGGATAACAATACCGTCTCTGTTAATGAATGAGATGTAATGTTGTGTCCATCGTGAGGCGAATATGATGTGTAAGCTGCAGAGTGTGATGCTGAGGTGGTGGCAGGCGCGTTGCCACCGCTGGCCTCGGCACCGTGCACACCTGTTGATGTAGGTATGCAGGCATCGTTGCTATGAAGTAGGCTGTTATGCTTCTGACTACACAACCTACACGAGCCAAACCAACACTCGGACGCCGAGTGCCCTGCGCGTAAACAATTCAAACAAAGTCTTTTGTCATTAATGAATTTAAGTTTGTCTTTAATGGGTAGATTTAAAAACGAATTGCATGAGTAAAGAGGGTGATTTGAATTGCACATAATACAATTTCGTGTACGTTTAGTGTGAGGAGACGCATTAGAGTGTTTTGTTTGTGTGGATAATAAACTATGTGTTTTGTGATGTGAATTGAAAGTCCGTTTTGAACTATTTGTTTCTGGACTGTGTTTATTGTGCGACATAGTGATAGTTTCTAATACGTCGGCCCGGTTTTTAAGAAATTGTATTAAATTGTTAAGTGTTAACTTATCACCTGATGAGTTTTGCTTGTCAGTAACAGTGCTTTTGTAATTTTCCCATTCTCGTTCTGTGGCTGAATCTAACTTCGAGGTTATAAGGTAAATAATTAGTGTATCCCAACTATCCGTCGGTTCGCCAAGAGTTTTAAGGGAACGTATATTTTTCAACACTGTATCAATCAGTTTGCGAATTTGACTTGAGGATTCTCTATTTATTGACACAATAGAAAACAACGCCTTAACGTGATTTTGAACAAGCAAACGGTTATTATTGTACCTATTTTCTAGTAAATCCCAGGCTATTGTGTAGTTCTCTGATGAAAACTCTAAGGCTTTAATTACCATAAGTGCACTGCCAGTAAGTGAAGACCGTAAATAATGAAATTTTTGGACATTATCTATCTCCTTTGAATTGTGAATAAGAGATAAATATGTGTCACGGTATTCAAGCCACTGATCATATGAACCGTCAAAGGAAGGTAATGATATGGTTGGTAATTTGATTACACTTTTAGCATTATAATTATTTTGAATTTGATTTAATTCACCGTTACCTTCTAGAATACACTTAGATTTGGCTACACAGGCATAATACTGATTTTCAAAGGTCTCTCTCTCGCCTAATTCCTTTTCAAGTTGGGTCTCAGGCACTTTAAACTCAATATCGTCTTGTATTTCTGTAAATTGTACTAACAATGACTCTGCCCGCTCTAGCCGCGTAGCTAGTTCTTGTTTTATAGGTTCGGTTACGTTGTTTTTATCAATAGAATCCACGTACTTGCTAAGTAATGTAAATTTCCCTCGAATAATTCCCCGTTTTTTGGTGAGGTCTTTCATAACGTCACCATCTAAACCCTTCATTATGATAGATTACGAAAGGCACGGAAGGCGTTCTAAACAATTAAATATTTTACTTATTGCACTCGTTTCGCGATAAACTACGAAATTACGGAATCACCACACTGTTTTCACGAATCAAAGTTGGTAAAGGTAAAGGTAAGGAATAATAAAGATGGATCTGACCTGACCGATTGATGCTGGCTCAGTTGAAGATCCGGCTCGAAGGACCAAAATATGTTGATGATGATGATGATGTGATGCCGATGAATGTGATGACTAATGTGGTGATCAATTGTAAATGAAAATAAGGCGATTACTTGATGAATTTAATGAAGTGATATAAGGCGTATGTTACAAGCGAATAATGATGAAAGAACAATTTTTTGAAAGTGACGTTTTGCGCGCGCGCAGCTCCAACGGTCTTCGTTTTTACGTTGTGGTCATCCTGGATTTTGTACGCGCTGCCAACCTTGCGTGTAGAACCATAGACAATGTAAAGTTAGTTATTAATCATTCTCCATAATTTTCCTACTTACATAATTTGTTTGCAGTCGGGTCTTTTTTTTTTAATTATACATTTTGCCACTAGCGGTCTACAAAACGACCGCTCCCGTCGTTGCTTAACTCTGTCGATCACTTTGGATCGACGCAAGCCATTGAGTTATGAACGCTACAATATATACGTTTTAAACCTATGTAGGAATGTTTGCTATCAGAAACAGTAAAACTGATGAATTTATAAAGTTAATGCACGGCCTTGAGCGCCTATTGGGGGTTAAGTGGAAAAGTTTTCCCTTCATCTGAATAGGCCTTTTGATTGACGTAATTACGAGAATTCTTGAGCGCCAAACGATATCCTATTAAAAAGGTAGATTTATAGCCGTGTTCGAAATTTGACTGTTTCTATAAATTATATGGTACACCCTGTATTAAAGCTTATTATTTATGTAGTACAGCCTGTATAAAAGCTTAGTTATAGTACAAAGTAGCTTATCTATTGGGCCAGTAATAGTTATCCACGAACAATTATAATTTATGTGCTAGGTACTTCAAGTAGGTACCATGACATGACAATCATGAAGGAATAGTAATTTCAATAGAGGTAATTAGAAAAATTATAAACTAACAAACATTTTCATTAATTCGTTTATACTATAAATATAAACAAAGTTACTTTATGAGGTTAACCTGCAAAATTAAGTAATGAAATACATTGATAACAAATACTCAAGTTTGAATAATGCACGCACGAATAAGGCACGCAATATAATGTATGCATATTTTAATTTTATTGAGATCTTGAAAAAAGACTTGCATGGGACTTAAACATAACTGGTAAAAAGTACGTGTATAAACCCGTCTGCCTACCCCTTTGACGAAATACAGGCGTGATGTTATGTTCTTTAATGCTTTGGAAAAAGAATCACATTTATAAAATCCCCTAGAAATAAAGTAGACGGAAGTCATCTATTAACAATCAGGATATCATCATGATGGGGATAAACTGGAAAAAGACCTGACGAAGGACGGACGCTCTAGTGCCGTGGAGGTGGTAGGTCGCGCTTGTGTGAGACGTTACATGCGTAGACAATTTGGCCCCAACCTACATCTAAAGAGACTGGGGCTGCAGCCGACCAGGCTCAGTTCCTCAAGCGTCGCAATCTTTTACATAATTATAAATTGCGGCGCTTGCTTGCAGTAGAAACTTTAGGTCCTCGGTCGGCTGATATGGACTTTCGTGAAAGTCTTGTCGACCAAGCTCATTTCCGTCTCAGCTGACCTGGCAGGCTGGCAGCTCTTTTGCCCATTAAATTAGCCTCGCTGTACAGAGAAGCAATGCTGCCATCGTTCTGAGTTCAATGCCACTAGGTCTGTTTTTGGATGTCATATTTATTTTGTGAACTTGTACCTGTTTTTTGTAAATAATTTGTTTTCTTACTTTATTACATCGCGAAACCTATAAATATTAAATATGGATAAACTGCCCCTTGTTCTTATTTTAATCATGTCTTTCTTAATGAGATGAAGTCACGGGAAACGACTAACTTATATTTGTATCGAAATTCGTCACTAATCCAATAAGATAAAAAGAATTCAATTAGTTGATTGCAATTAAATTGGAATTCAATGTTTTACGCAGGTATTCGTATCTCCTTGCTTTTCTAGATAATTTAATGACAGTTTTAATCCTACTGATTTAAAATGATCCATTGTTTTATTTGTAGCGACAATGAAAAACATATGAAATGGGTTTAACTGTACTTAGTGTAAATTATTATTTTGTCAAAACAAAAAATCAAAATGCCTTATATGGATTACTCACAACGTTTGATGTGACAAGTTAGGATTATTGTATTCAAGGGATTATTATGTTATGTATCTCTAGGATGAAGGATGGTAATGATGAAAATGTCAAATAGAGACCACAGCTCGTAGAAAAGAGGATTGGGCACTCCCGCCCAAACTAGGAGTCAAAAAAGGAGGGAAACCACAGGGTTTAAAGAAGTAACGATAAATTCCATACTCGTACAATAAACAGACAATAAACGAAACAAATTACCAAAGCGTTTATGATTTTCATCTTTTCTCTCTTTTTAAATTTCATTTAACGAGTGATCCTTACCACTCGAATTCTAATTTCGCATGACTGTGTAGTAATAAATGTTCTGTAGTGTTTATAGTTATTAGGGTTCCGTACCAAAAGGGTGACGAACGGAACCCTAGTAATATGCCTCCACCCACAGTCTGTCTGTCCTCCCTCCACAAATATATTTTATCACGTGGGTAAAAGGTGATTAGTATGTTATGTACCTATGTAGTAGCGTCCATAGCCCAGTGGCTACCCTCGATTCAATGTTATCGAAAGAGTTAAGTAACGACGAGTTTGTGGATGGGTGGCCGGCCGCTAGTGGCAAAATTTTATGGACGCTACTGTGCTTCGGAGGACAACTTAAGCTGTCGGTCCCGGATCGTTTCAATGGTGGAAACAGTCGTTAAGACTTGTCGAAGACCTTCGGGTGGCTTGAGAACATTCGACATTGAGTTGGCCACTAATGCCTCCACCAATCCTCATTGGAGCCGCGTGGTGGAGTATGCTCTTGACCACCTGCAGCTGTGTCTGTGGGAGAGAATCGTGCCCAGCAGTGGGACGTCTATGGCTTGTAGCTAGTTAGCTAGCTAGTACGTATGTTAATATTACTACAACGGAATATTTATTTTAAAATCCTATCGAATCACGCACGCAATGTTATCGATGATTATAATGCATTATTAAATAGGGATTATAGAATTAAATTATGGCTTAACCCTTACATACTACACAAGGCCATGCAGACCCAAGTTGAATGAAACTGATAAATGCTTGAAATGAATATTTCTATAAAAAAATTACCACTTAAGTTATGCTATAGTAGTAATAACAGTAGTCTATTGATACATGGGTTAGGCAGACACTAAGATTATTTTACATTTTTTTTATGAAGCAAAGCGGACATGCTTTGTATTGCGTAGATTGTCATCTTTTTCTAAAAGAATTTTTAGAGGTTACTGAGGAAAAAGGTTTTAATGAAGCCCGATTCACATATTATATGCACGCCTTAAGTAAATAGACATGAGGAGAACGATGACTCTACAGTCACGAACATTGAATAAAGAGCAATATAAATATGGACACTGCAATTTAGGGTTAAATAGTTGGATTAGTAGATAATCAAATTAAATAAATGTAATTTTCACTAACATAGCTTCAGTACAGTACAGTCATGAAGCTGTTGGTTGTTTTACTCGCTGCAATCTCCCGTGAGTAGAAATAAATCACTTATAAAAACTACCTACATAACCTTCACGTCTGGTAAAAGCGAATTAAAATGCATTTGGTCATGTGGTAACTATGCCTAAATCTTTCCGGAAAAAGAATTGAAAGAGACGCGATTCATCAAAATCCACGAACTCGTTAATAATTGTCCGAAGAAAATGCTGAAAACCAATCGGTTTTGGTCAGTTTTATTTAGGTAGAGCAATTCTGACTCTCTCCAAGCAACAAACCTCTGTATGCATGTGAAAGCTACGTCCGAAAAAAATTGTAAATTGGTCTATTCCTTAATCACAGCTATTCATCCAGTGATCAATAGCTAATCCTATATAACATTTCACGTTAGAGCATTTTTTATAAGTAAGCAAAGGTTTTGTTGTTTTATATTAATCAATTTAGAATAGCAGTATATCACTTTTCTTTTAGTAAGTAGTTCTTAGTTACCTAGACTTTCGTTAAGCGTGTCTTTGACTTAACTAGACAGTGTAAAGATATAGGTACATTTCAGTTTGATCGCTAACTTTTCTATCATTCCTCTCTGTGTTTTATCGATGTGTAACACAAATAGGGTTTCCGATTTCTCGAGGTTTTTTAGTTCTCGGGTGTCGAGACTTCTCGAGCCTGATTTCTCGGGTCTTCTCGGGTTGTCGAGAAAAAATAAAATACGTCTTTTTCGTTTAATTAATAAAAAGAGTCTTTAATTTAACTGTGTTTATTTTACATGAAAAAAATCAACATAATTTTTAACAAAAAAAAACAAGTTCTCAATAAAAAATCAGCTCAAAACAAAATAAGCTAACTAAAAACAATCATACTTCTTCTCTTTATCATAACTAATCTCATCTCACTAATCTGTAATAAAAAACAAAATCTCTGTTAACAATCAGCTTAAAACAAACATCTTAACTAAAAACAATCATACTTCTTCTTATTATAACTAATCTCACTAATCTTTAATAAAAAACAAAATCTCTGTTAACAATCAGCTTAAAACAAACATCTTAACTAAAAACAATCATAATTTTTCTCATCATAACTAAAGATCACTCACTACTAAGCGTAAAAATGTTTATTTAAACTTCTCGATGTCTCGACTTTTCTCGAGCTGAATTTCCCGGGTACGAGACCGACCGATTTCCCGGGAATTCCCGGGACGAGAATTCCCGGGAACAAACCCTAAACACAAAGTACAAAAATCACTCCCGGTTGTTAAAAAAAAAACCGACTGCTATAGAGAAAAAAAAAATACAGACTGAGAATCCCTTGATCTGCCACTTATTTAAATCATATTGGTGTAACAGTTGAGAATAAATAAATAACTGTTGATTTAACATAACTCTTTCCTCTCCTAGTGTGCTCCGGCAGTGCGATTCCCCCAGCCCCGGGGGCCTCTCCATCCGAAGGGGACCGCTACGTCTGGGTCCCCGATGGCGACGAGGGTATGACCCTGGTGGACCTCCAGGCGCCGGTCTCGGAGGAAGAGCTGATGGCAGCAGAAAGGAGCGGCCAGAACAATGAATACGCGCTCTACACCAGGTAGAGGAGTCAAGTGAATACTGTCCATTCCATTGGGTAGCGACGGTCGATGCAACGATGGACGCGATCGTTTTGTGGATGGGTGAACACTTCCTTCTGAAGAGGTTTGGCATTGGCTTGGCTACTGACCTCTCCACTAATCTGCATTGGAGTAGCGTGGTGGATTATGCTAGACCTCCCGTGCCCCACAATAGGACTTCTATGGGTTGTAGCTTAGAGTGAAGTAAAGTTAAAAGTAAAGGTTAGTGGCCAACCCAGTGTTGAATGTTCTCAAGCCACCCGAAGGTCTTCGACAAGGCTTCGCTTCGCTTCGTCATTAATAAGCGCTGATTGGTTCGCCAGCCGTTTTATGTCCCCTGCACTAATACTCCATTCGGATCCCCTCCGAATTTCGGTCAAAGCTAAACATTCATGCCGACAGCTGTACTACTTTGTATTCGTTCACAGACGCAACCGACAAAATAAGCAGATACTAACTCACAACAACGCCGACTCCGTTCGCAATTCAAACTACAATCGAAACCAGCCCATAATGGTTCTCGTCCACGGTTACAACATGAAGGGTAAATCCGACATGAACAAAGCGATTACCCAAGCATACTTGGACAGAGAGGACGCTAACGTCATTGTAGTATGCTGGCGTCGTGCTGCCAGTGGCGTGTACTCAACCTCAGTCAAGGCCGTGCCCAGCGTCGGGCAGAGTCTGGGCAACTTCCTCACGTGGCTCATCAACACCGGTGGCGGTAATTGGAACAGAGTGCACCTGGTTGGGTTCAGTTTGGGTGCGCACGTCGTGGGCAATGCTGGACGCACTGTTAACGGGCGGGCTGCGCGGTTGACTGGTGAGTTTGTCAATGTTCAGAACGATTCTTTACTTCCAATGTAGACCACGGTGAAGCGGTGACATCCCTAGATAGTGCCAGTGGCTATCGAACTCGCCTCTCACTCGAGCGGTCCGGGTTCAAATCCAAGGGACCAATGACTTTTCTAATTCATATAAGAAATTAAATGTAATGCGCTGTAACCGTGAAAACATCGTGTGAAAAATAGCAGAGTTTCACCGTCATGGTCGACGGCATCGCATGGTGAGGTCTGCCAATCCGCACTTGGCCAGCGTGGTGGAAAAATGGAATAAGACTTGAACTTTTTAGTATACTTTGCAAAATGGCGTTAGTATTGGTGGAGTTAATACCGACGGCTTTTGTACCCCTGGAGGAATTTTCCGGGTAGTGGGACATCTCTTGCTACATACTAGAATAGCAAACGATCGATAGACATCCATCTGTGGCTGAGAGTAAAAGCAGGAGAATCTCGTTAGGAACGATGTATGTAATGTAGGTACTAAGCTAAAGTGTTGATAGATAATAGAGTATTGTTCGTGACCTGTGCTTAAAGCCCTTGAAACGCGGAAGCTCTAACGATAATCGACGAAGAGCGATCATATCTTCGATACACTTTATATTCAAGGACGGAATGCCCTCATAAACCGAAGGTCCTACTAAAGATTTCTCTGATAATTATGCCTTATCGAAAATCTAAATTGAAAGTTCGTGTGTGTGTTTGTATGTTTGTTACTTCTTCACGCTCAAACGGCTAGATCAATTTTTATAAAATTTTGTATGGAGGTTTAACATATTTTATCCCGATACTATGTTTTCTATTTCAATATTTTTCAGTATATACTTATACATTTCATGAGGAAGAAGCCGCGGGCAGCAGCTAGTGAAATATAAAAGTCGACAAAAAAATCTATTATGAGATAATTAGTATTTTCATATTATCATTCTCGACAATATTATCATTCTCGTACCTACCTACTTATATTCATAGATAGAACACATTTTCAGAAAAGAAATGTTTATAAATATTTATTCACCTTATTGTTTATGCATATATATAAATAACAGACTGGAGGAGAAAGGTAGGAGTAAGAAGAGTTGCAAACGAACTTGCAGCTCAACGACTACTCCTTTCCATTTCCAGGGCTGGACCCAGCCGGCCCACAGTGGGGCAACAACCGCTTAGCCCTCAACCGCAACGACGCGCAATACGTCGAGTCCATCCACACGGACGGCGGCTGGTACGGCATCTACGACCCGATCTCCGACGCTGACTTCTACCCGAACGGGGGGAGGTCGCAGCCGGGGTGCTACGCGAACGTGTGCTCGCACAATCGAGCGCCGGATCTGTTCGTGTCGAGCATCCGCACCGACCATTTCGTGGCTCGACAGTGCAGCGACCTCAACCAGGTTCGCAACGACCGCTGCACGGGATCCACCCTGAATATGGGCAACAGCAACCTGAATAAGCGCGGGTAAGACGAAAACATTTATTCAGGAGTTATTGGTGTGTGGGCGGTTTCCAATGGTGCGTGATATTACGGACTGACGTGGATTCGCGCGCATTTTATGCACCGTGGAGTGTGTTATCTGTGATTGCGCTGGCAAGTTTGTATTTATTATTCCAGCCGTCGTCAGCCATCCGTTATAATTTACAAACCGTGGGAAGCCGCTATAATAAAAAAAATCTATTTACGTTTATTTCAGACGCGGTCTCTACAGGCTGAATACTGCCAGGCGGTTTCCTTTCTAAAACTGGCGACGACATAAGGGTTCCAACGACATCTTCGAGGATATAAGAGACTTAAAATTACTACGAATAAAAGCATCATTGTGTACATTTTATTTTTTATTTATTTCAATCTCCCAGCGCTCTCAGATCCTCCTACTAGCTAGTGCATGGAACGCAATAGGTACTAGGTCTGTGGCTTAATTCAAAATTACTGCGATGAAAATTACGCTATACTTAAATGGGGCACGAAATTTCATACAGTCCTAGTTGTGAATATGTATCTACATAAAAATAAAGAGTAGCGAAAATGACCTATAAGAAAATGAAAAATGATGATAAATAATAAATAAATAAACGTTCTACAGTGTGATTTTACACTAAGCAAACTTCGCAGAGGAAAATGTTGAGCAAAATGGCATGCACCTATGACTTTAAGTTAATTGCGATTTAAGAAATTAAACGTGCCACCTGCTGTAATGGCGACAGAAATTCTCCATAGAGTTCTCGAAGGCATGTGAAGCCTGCCAGTTGGCCAGTGTGGTATTTGGCCTATCCTCTCCCATTCCAAAGAGACCCGATCCTTACAGTAGGACAAAGAATGTGTAGTAGCGGTGAATAAATTATACAAAAGGTAAGTAATATCACGACGTCAAAGCGTAGTTAATATCTGCCTAGGTTGCACCTAATTCAATTATGGGAGCCAGTCATCTTCTGAGGCGCCATGACTCAGAGTCTCATCATTGCGTAATTTACCTCTGCCAATTATAGACGACACTAATTTTAATATGAGCTCGCTGGAATACCGACTTCTTATTTTTAAACCCGGTAACACGGCTACTGTCACAATTTGCTGCAGCGTTGACAGCGGAGTGGTTAAGGGGGTGCAACGCGAACGCTTCACGCCGGATTGGGGCATATGTACAAATATATTATAGTTATGTACATTGGCAATGTTTCTAGTTTCACTTTCACATCCTTACAACAAGAAAAACACCAAAAAAGTGTGTTTCGTGCTGACAGTGCATCGCGAGATCCGAGAACCGCTGCGGTAGTCGCGTAGCGGTTCCCACGTAAAAGACATCCCCGTGCCTAACATTAGACAGGTCTCAACACTCTAAATTTAGTTTAGTATAAAGTTAAAACGTAATTTTCTGCCGAAGGTAACTAGTGTGTAAATAATATTAAAACTAGTTAACAACACAAACTGACTTTTGTACGACTAGTTATTTAAAAATTGCAATATTTGTTTTCGTAAACTTAATAACGATTCAAACAAAAAAATTGAAGAAATATCAATTTCCCCATGTCCCGCAGCTTCGCCCGCGATAGTTAAATAAACAGTCAGTCTTTCTGAAATAAAATTTTCGTTCCTATCCACAGTACACACATGATAAAGTACAAACAGCCAAATATAAAAAATAAGAATAAGGTATTGCCCACATCAAATTGTATTTTTGATTATTTTTGTTCATAAACAGAAAAATAAAATCCTCCTTCCATTTATAAGTTTTAGATATATAGTATAAATTCGAATTTAACATTTAATTTTTTCAAACAGTTTCATGCGAGAATTACTGTTTTATGCGTAAAATTTACAAGGTTCTACTAGAAATCAACTAGTTCGAATACTGGCCGGGCATAAAAATGTTTAATCTATATATATAAAAGGAGAAGGTGACTGACTGACTGACTGACTGACTGACTGACTGACTGACTGACTGACTGACTGACTGACATATCAACGCAGGGCCTAAACTATAAGGACTAGAAACTTGAAATTTTGCACAGGGGTTCCTTTTATAACGCAGGGGAGCACTAAGAAAGGATTTTTGAAAATTCACCCCCTAAGGGGGTAAAACGGGGGTGCAAAGTTAGTATGAAACTTTGCCGTTTTTGAAGTCAAGTGGGCAACCCGAACGCGGGCAGACGTCGTTGATGGGTCTAATTCTACGCGAGCGAAGCTGCGGGCGTCCACTAGTTCACACATAAATATTTACACACGGGTCATGGATATTTAATTGTGTCGTTTTATGTGTTCCGCCATCCGCCGCGGGTAGGTGTGTAGGGATTATTAAAAAATATATAGGTATTTACAGAAATTAGTTTTAGTATTAAATTGCAACTTATTCTATAATCCCTTTTATTTTGTATCGTAAACACTTTTAAATTCAAAATAACTATAAAAATACTCTGTAAGATAGTTTACTCAATTGGACAAGTCCAAAGATATAAGAATTAGTAAAAAGAAGCAGATGTAGGCTATGTAAAAGTGAAACCTCTAAAACGTGCCAATTGGTACGTTTTCTCGTCGTACAGAGCAATGAGCACAACGCCCTGTTCATTTGTTTATGATTTTTCATAGCACTGAAAAAAAAATAGAATAAAAAAAATCAGTGGACAAGTCTGAAAAAACGGAGATTAAGTATATTATTATCTGCTTTGATTAACGCAGTCCTCGTACACCGCTTTATGCGTTCACGGAAATTAATATCACCGTGAATCAGGACATCAAGGACTTTGATGCCAGAGACACGTGTAATTCACATTCACGTTAGTTTGTAAAGGTAGGTGTCGGTTTCTGTTTGAGAGCAAAAGTTTGCCGCGCACCAAAGTGGAGGGTTACAAAAGAGCACCGGGAAATAGGTACGAGTTCTGCGGAGTTTCAGCCCGGGAAAACTGGGGTCCCTGGACGCCCGAAAGTTTCAAATATTGGCGGGAGCCGTACTGTGTTACTTTTGTGTTGGACACAGATAGGTAGCCTGTAAATAGATTGATTGGAATACTTCTGTTTTTTTCTAAATTCTTTAAATTCACGTACCGCTTCCAATTTCGGAGGTAGCAGGAGAAGAATTTAAAGAATTTGTGTGAGATTCCGACAGCTGCTTACTTTTGGAGAAGTACGTAGTTGTCTTCTGTATCGAAGGTTTTTACAAAAAACTAAATAGAATGACCTGAATGAATAGAATTCCTGAATTTTGACCTGACCACCTCATCCAACTATCCTGATGGTAGATGGACAAAAATGGTTAGGCATTTCAAATTTATACACATAGGTACTAGTGGACGCTTTGCTCGCGTGGAAGTAGACATAACAATAGTTTCATTTACACCTAGTAATATTATTATAGCCTATGTCACTCAGTGAAGATGCAGCTTTCTAATGGTGAAAGAATTTTTGAAATCGGTCCTGTAATTTTTGTGTGTAAACATTACAAACAAATGTTTCCTCTTCAAATTATTAATATAGATAACATTCAAACACATACTTATTATTTTGGGTGACTTGAGAACATTCGACATTGGGTTGGCCACTAACTCCTCTACCAATCCAAATTGGAGCAGCGTGGTGGAGTATGCTTTAATAGACCTTCTGCAGCTGTGTCTATTGGGAAACCCGTGCCCAGCAGAGGGTCGTCTATGGGTTGTAGCTATGCCACATTTCAAAAAACTTTTTTCTTCTAAAAGTATAAAATTTGCTCTGCGCCTATTACTTATATATTATTAAGTAATATAAAAAATATTATAACGATAGAAACGATAACAGAGGAAGTAGTTGTTTCAATAATTTAACGTAATATAAAAATAGTAGCGAGGAAATCAGTGAATATTTGTTTTAAAAAAATATTTTATGTACATATTTCTATTCCGCTTTCTACAGAATAACAATCGTCAAAACTGACGCGCTGGCCTTCACCTCGCAACCGATCTGATATTTACGTAATCAACGATATCGATACACATTCACATCACTATCGGTTACGTACGTTCCAAAATCAAACTTTTTCTTTTTTTACAAATTCAACCAGTTATTTAGCCTTCAGTAAGGCTAAGACAAACTTAACCACGTGCAATAATCGCGCACGTGAGACATACCAGGAATAATCCTGACCTTTCTCATGGCGGCGCACCACCCCTCCCCCCGCGCAAAATCAATACACACCGGGACATATACCTTTGCGAACTTAGTTCATACATTTTCGTATTAATTTGAATAAAAATATAAAACAATTCGTATCATTATGATCGAAAACATAAGTTAATGACAAAAATTACCGACTTTTGTCTGAAATTCGTTTACTGCATGAGATAACGCATGCCTTTTAAAAAACGAAAACTACTACTACTACTACTGTATATGGTCAATGCTTGATTTTTGTCGTAAATAACCAACTCTATCGTAATAAGATTAAATAAATGTCTTACAACAAAAATATTTTTTATGCTAGATGTTTACAATACTGAAAATAATAAATGGTAGCTGGCTTATATATAAGTTAAATAATGGACAAACAAAATATAAACTACCACATACATTGATTTCAGAACGAATCCATAAAGCACTGGCCACACGAAGTTTTTTCTTTATTGACGGAAATTCGAAATTCGATTCGAACGCGACGGGCGGACTTCCGCGACGAACGCGCTGCACTGACTGTCTCAGTGCCATGGACTAGAGATGTACAGTACATCCCAGTTTATAATGTCCTATCGATAAATCTTGAACAGGTAATACGATCTGTTGCTCCTCTTTTTGAAATACATACAATTAATCAATTAATTTCTCAATTTATAATTAGTTTCAAGCAGTTTTTGAACAGAAAGAAATTAAATAGATATTTTGATTGCTAAATTTATTAAATTACTATACATCAGGTACAAATATAGACTCCATTCTACTAATGGGAATTCTAAGATAGAAAAATCCACTATTATTTTGCACGACCCGGGAATCTCTACTCTAATTAAAGTAAATAAGGTAGAATGAAAGTAAAAAGGTAGATATGTATAATGTAATTTTTGATTTTTGTCATGTTGTACGTACGTAATCGTATAGATTCTAATGTCTATGTGCCATTTGCAAAATTTAAATGAGTCCTCAATACCAAATTTATTAAAATACCTCTATGTCGAAAAAATTACAAATACTTAATATAGATATTATTTTATTCTTGCTTTGAATAAGATGAGATGCGGTTAAGTTAAAGGAAAATACTTCAATGTCTGACACTGACACTTTTATAGTGTATTTTTGTGTTTTTCATCCACAGGCTGCAACAATGAAGATTCAATTGCAGGTCGTTTTGCGGGGACAAATAGTTTTGAATTTCAACTTCCTGTTACATTGCAAATAAAACCTATGTACTTGAACTTGATAGATTGAAAATAAATTGAAACTAACAAGCGCACAATCTATTTGATTGTAACGCCAATGAATCACTGCAGCCTATCAGAAGCTATTATGGAGAATGAAAATGGTCGCGGGCTCTTTTTGATGATCTCTGCAGCTTGTTCGTATGAATCTGCCCTTATTTAAGTTAAAAATTCTGGCTGAAATGTATACAGTACCACCGCCCACCACGGTACCTAGTGCCATTTCTACCGTGTAATAATTGTTTCTAAAACACAGAACACAGTCACATGTTACCGTTCATGGTAAAAACGTAGTACTATATACTGAAAAATTGTTAAAATATTTACCAATACTCCGCTATCTATGACAGGCAAAATTAATTACGTTATTCTTGTTATATTACCCATCCATTAAACTCTTTACGCAACAAGATAAAAAGTATTATGCAGTTAATTATACTCGCATTTTCAGATAACTTATGCATCCCGTATCGTTTAACTACCAATATCTAGTTTTATTACCACCGAGGATAGCTCTCTGATAAGGGATGATGGGCAAACGTCAGTCATGTCACAGACACGTGGTCCATCCATAGGTAATTATTTCATATTTAAAATATTTTCAGGTACTTTAATAAGATGCTAAATTCTGTGTGCAGCCCACAACGCGAAATCCTTATATTTGAGTTATATTATAAATGTACCCGTATTAATTAAAGAAAAAGGTGATTGTAACTCGAAGAAACGCAGACAAACCAATGGTTAGGTACTTAGATATTAAATAGAGCAATTGGAGTACTTATTAGATCTTTTGGAATAGGTTTAACCGGTTTAGAACTTTTTATCAAACTAAACATTTTGATAGATTACATATATTATTATATTCAACCTTCACCTAAATCGAGAAAAATGAACAAACAATAGTTACCACAGTAAATAAAACGGTCAACTACAGCTTGTCAATTATCAATTAGACAACCTTAACCCTATTAATTGGTAAATGTCGCTTGGCGTTGATGCAAAAACTATTAGGGAGAACCTTTGAAGGCTAATCATTGAGTTAAATATACTAGAGAAGCAAACCTCATCAGAATGCCTCAAATATAGCGTAACCACTTTTTAAACGCGACGACGTAGCTTTGAAATCACTAAACATTTGAATGTAAACATATATATGTCTCATAGTAGGGGAGCCCAAGAGGGGGATTTTGCGGGATACTCAAGCGCGTAAGTTTAATATACAGTGGGATACCTTGTACCCGGTTAAGTACCTCCACCAAATATGAGCCCCATATATAAATGGGGCCGTCAAGGATAAAGGATCAGATTAGTAAAAAAAAAAAATTTGTCATCAGAAATTCTTGAGCGCGTTAGATTAAGGTAGGGTGAGTTAATTACATGCTAAAAAGTGTATATTCCACTAATCTTACAATTTGAGAGTAACGTAAAGAAAGGGGAGGGCTACAAAGTTGTAGCGTAAAGAAAGGGGAGGGCTACAAAGTTGTAGCCCTCCCCTTTCTTTACGTTACTCTCAAATTGTAAGATTAGTGGAATATACACTTTTTAGCATGTAATTAACTCACCCTACCTTAATCTAACGCGCTCAAGAATTTCTGATGACAAATTTTTTTTTTTTACTAATCTGATCCTTTATCCTTGACGGCCCCATTTATATATGGGGCTCATATTTGGTGGAGGTACTTAACCGGGTACAAGGTATCCCACTGTATATTAAACTTACGCGCTTGAGTATCCCGCAAAATCCCCCTCTTGGGCTCCCCTACTATCACTTACACAAGTCACAATAACAATACCGTCGCGTAGATTAGACAAAGATCGCAATATTAACATGCAATTACGGGAATCGGCGCGACAGGGTTGCCTACCCACGCGAAGTTTTACCCAATTTTTTTAAGCCATAGAAAAGTTTTAATACTAAATTAAATTAACTTTAAAATATTTGAATTACATATGTAAATAGAATTTTGATGATCTGAAATTAATGAAATCATACTCCGCTTTATAACATAAGTTTTGTATACAATTGCCTTTTAGACTCTTTTTTGTAAGTTTGAGTAAATAATTTCCTTTCGTAATACAATCTTATTTTAAAATATTTACAAATTATGGAATCTATACTAATATTATAAAGAGGAAACATTTGTTTGTAATGTTAAAACACAGAAACTACTGGGCTGATTTCAAATATCTTTCACCAATAAAAAGCTGCATTTTTACGTTCTGACATAGGCTATATAATAATATTATACATTTGTGTTTTTGAATGTATGTTTGTAATGTTTTCACACAAAAACTGCTGGACCGATTTCGAAAATTCATTCACCATTAAAAAGCTGCACCTTCACTGAGTAACATATATTACATTTAAAAAATAATAGGGATCCTTAATAAAAATGCAATAATATTACCCAAGGTGTGAAAATTACCTAAAATATTCTTTACATCGCGTGCGCTGCGAAAACTATTGATGATAGAATAAAATAATGTACTACGACTTAGCAGATCACATCATTATTTACAAAAAGTCGCGATACCATATGTCCAACTACTGTAGTTATTCCACTATAACTACTTTTTTACATTTTAAAAGTTGATAACAGTGCCGACAATAATCAAACCATTATTATTCATAACTTTGAATTAATCCTTATCCCATTAAATCTATATATATAAAAGGAGAAGGTGACTGACTGACTGACTGACTGACATATCAACGCAGGGCCTAAACTATAAGGGCTAGAAACTTGAAATTTTGAACAGGGGTTCCTTTTATAACGCAGGGGAGCACTAAGAAAGGATTTTTGAAAATTCATTTCAGGGGTAAAACGGGGGTGCAAAGATAGTATGAAACTTTGCCGTTTTTGAAATCTTTAGACGGGTAGACGTCGTTAATGGGTCTAATTCTACGCGAGCGAAGCTGCGGGCGTCCACTAGTATTATTATATTAAAGACCGTTTCAATACCTGTTAAATACTTATTAAATTATTAAAATCCGAATAACGAATAAAAAGATATAACGAATTTAAAATGTCAATCTAAAGAAAATAATGCAATAATAAAATAATACGGTGTGGGTGGCGCCGCGCAGCGTAGTCTTAGATATATTACTTAAAAGATGAATAGAATTGATGAATTGCTTCATATTAGCAACAAATGCTTACAGTTGAATTAATTAATTAAAATGTAGGATAGGTACTTTTCATCTCGGAGGGTGGCAATTAGGTGTAAACGAAACTATTGTTATGTCTAATTCCACGCGAGCGAAGCTGCGGGCGTCCACTAGTTTGCCACCACTAAAAGGGAATGATCAACTAGTATTGAGGATATGTGATCTCCCGGGTGTATCGCAAATTCTTTTAATATTTTGTAAGTAGCCAGTCTGTCTCTTTTCTCAATAATCGAATTATTTCCACCCACTTATCACGGCGTGCTGCATCTTTAGGTACACTGCAACGTTGTTATTATTAAAAAAAATATATATTCACTTATTCCATAATTTAAAATTCTCCCAGAATTGTGGGGATCTAAAACTAAGTTTGTAGTGGTCACACTGAACCTATATTTCAAAATTTTACAATTTATTTATTTTATTGCGTTTTTACGTTGATGTAAACACAGAAATAATAAAATTACGTGTGGAAAGTAATTCTAGTGGACTTATTAAGTTTTTGTGATCTTGAATCGCACATTTACACTGTGCATTTGCCCATTTTGAAAATATTTTCTGTCAGTTCAACTCGGCCGGCGTCACACAGAGCACTGAACTGACGTTAGCTACGCATACGCCAGTTGGCGTATGGCCTGTGGCAAGGCATAGGCGCGGTGATTGCTAATCTAGTGGTAACATATATATCAATGAGGCTAATAATGACAATCAAGGTCGAGGCCACCACAATATTTAACACTAAGATAAGAGAAATGATTGTTTACATAATCTTTGTGCACCATACCATAGTAGGTACTTTAGGTAGATATTATTAAAAGCAAAATATTTTTTCCGGAGATAAATTAAGATAAACGGTCATTAACAGGTGTTAACGGGTCACATAGCCATATTTATAATATATTAATAAATAAAATTATCCTCAGTACATATCTCTAAAATTGTTTAAAAATAAATAACATAAATAGGTTACTTTTTTTATCGATAATAAGGGTTGTATGCAACGCACATCCCTCGGATGACGTTACGTCTGGTCTAGGTTAGGGGTGGGCATGCGCGAAAAGCTCCACCATTTTATGTTAACTTCGGTGAACTTCGTGAACCCTCGGCGATTTTCGTTGAATGCAGTCGACTAAGATTTTAATGGGCCATTGTATAAATCTTTGGTACCTATAAATGTATGATTTGATACACTTTAGAATAAATATAGAACCTGAATATGTATAATATTTATTTAATCCGCATTGGTACAGCGTGGTGGAGTTCTGCCCAAAACGGTACGCACTCACACTCCCACATATGCCTGTGTTGCGGGTGGCGGACACTTATCAAGCAATTTAACATCCATGACAAGTGTACAAATATTTAACTGCCAAATAAATATCTACCCCGGCTAGAATTTGTACACGGGACCGGCGGCTTTTGGCTTCGTTAAAAATGAAGGTAGGTAATAAAAAAATTGCATCATTCTACTCTTCGGGGACGGTCTCTGGCTGTTGGCTGGCTGGCTGGCCTAAATCATCATCATCATCACAACCCTTTCTTTGTCCCACCGTTGGGCACGGGTTTCCTCTCAGAATGTGAGGGATTAGGTCTTAGTCCACCACGCTGGCCAAGTGCGGATTGGCAGACTTCACATACCTTCGAGAACGTTATGATGAACTCTCAGACATGCTGTGTCCTTCACCGTTATAGCAAGTGACATTTAATTTATTAAATCGCACATAACTTAGAAAATTCATTGGTGCGTGCCGCTTGGGTTTGGACCCGGGCCGCTCGAGTGAGAGGCGAGTTCGATAGCCACTGGGCTGTCACCGCTTATATATAAATATCTATCACTGGGATCGAACCTGGGACCATGCAATGCTTTGAAAGATAACTTAAAGTGACTAACTAACGTTTTCTTTCCATAGGCCTTTGACTTTTATTGTGCCACTGACTAGATTCCAAAGCAGTCTATACTCAAAATCCTTTACTAAGTTTTCCCGCTTTCTGTAACAGTTTAACAGTAGGTATAACTATGGTCGGCTGGTTTAGAAGGCTCTACAACTGTCTCTACAACCGTAGCAGTCTCGCCCGTAGCATTCGTAGCATCCGTAGCGCTTTTAAGATACGAAAATCAACATAGAGGTCAACATAATTTTTTTATTAAATCACATGCAAATTAAAAAGGTTCATTATTAACTATCGTTATTATTCTTAGTGCAAAGTCTGGACAGGCCCGTTGGCGCAATCGGTTGTGACCTTGACTGTTGCGCCAGGGGTCGTGGGTTCGAATCCCACTCAGGACAAATATTCGTGTGACGAACACTTGTATTATTGTTCTGTGTTATCTATTTAAATATGTATTTAAAAATATCTATGTATGTATATCAGTCTCTGACACCCATATCACAGGCTCGCGCCTACTTTGGAGTAAAATGGCCGTGTGTGAGAATGTTAATGATACTATTATTATTAAAGTTTGCAAAGAGAACAACGTAATAAAAGCTTTCTTTCTTCCTTTCAAAAATCTTCTGCCCCGTCAGGGAATCGAACCCGGACCCTCTCTGCAATTCCCCTCAATCTGCATACGGCGCTAGAACAGCGAATAGAATGACCATTACATGCACGGGCCGTCTACGCGGGCCTTGAACATCTATTTATATCTCCCCAGAGAATGGAGGGGAGATTTCTGCATATTAAACGGGACTCCCGGGGCTTTATCACTTACTGAGCGAGCGATGAATCGATGGTCACTCTCAGACATTATCAATGATTAAACGAACTTACCTGTACGTGAAGTTCTATCATAATTACGAGGGCTTTGTTCGAAGTGATTAGCAATAGAATAATATCGTTTGTGCGCGTAATATTATAATGAGGAAACATTTGTTCATAATGTTTTCACACAAAAACAGGACCGATTTCAAAAATTATTTCCGTTAGAAATCTGCATCTTCACTCAGTGACATAGGCTATATAATATAATATTACTAGGTGTAAACGAAACTATTGTTATGTCTAATTCCACGCGAGCGAAGCTTCGGGCGTCCACAAGTTATTAATAATATCGTTTGGCCGCGGTATCGATATTAAACATTGATATAAAAAGAGGTAGAATATAAGGTACATAATAATATGCTATCTTAATATTGTAGTTAAGTGTTCAAGAATAGTTTCGGAGACGCCCCCTAGGGGGGTAAAACGGAGGTGCAAATTTAGTATGAAACTGCCGTTTTTGAAATCAAGTGGGCAACCCGAACGCGGGCAGACGTCGTTAATGGGTCTAATTCTACGCGAGCGAAGCTGCGGGCGTCCACTAATCACATATAAAACGTTTGCTGTTTGTTCTCCGTGCATAGATATGCATGAAGATCGGCTGACCTATAAAATATTGTGACTGGATAGAAATCCAATATTTTATAGGTCAGCCGATACACCGATACCCTATTTCTAAATATAAATAACTCCCATTCTACAGTAATTGGTAATACTTTCCAGGGGTTAGGGGGGCGACCTTCGCGCTTCCAGCTGGCGTCGCGCCAACACGCCGAAAATCGATGTCACCGCCTACCATTGCCCCTATGCAATGTTTGTTAAGGCTGTAAGTTCAAGCTGAGCTTTCAAACCATTGATTTACTACCAACTTTCAAACATGCGTTATTTGCCGTCTGTATTTTAGATTGCTGTATTTATGAATATGCTAGGAAAACACGTGACTCTGTTGCAGAAACGTTTGCAGTTTTTTAAGTTCAAGGTTTGCTTTCATTAGCGCTTTATGGGATTCAGCGCGAGAAAATAAAGATTATTTCACTTGAAACTGTCCTTTTTTTTGCTAAATTGTTAATATAATTAAGATGTAAATTGATGGGTATTGGATGTAACTGCTTCGTCAGCGTCTGCGTATAGTGTTCGCAAGCTCGCCTGCTAAGTTTGTCCCACGGGTTGGGGAAAGATTTGAAATTTGAAATTCCCAGTAGCTGATCGGAGTCTGTATTTCTGTCCGGTGTATGACTATAGGTTCACCGCCTATTACAATTTACACGAGATCTACACATAACTGTTGATAAGTGCGTACCTACCTCTGCCTATCTCTTTACTGAAACACCGGCGTGATGTTATATCATGTTTATGTAACTGGATTTGCCTGACCGCGTATTATTATAACTAGTGGACGCCCCGCAGCTTCGCTCGAGTGGAATTAGACATAACAATAGTTTTGTTTACACCTAGTAATATTTAAAGCCTATGTCAATCAGAGAAGATGCAGCTTTCTAATGGTGAAAGAATTTTTGAAATCAATCCAGTAGTATTTTGTGTGAAAACATTACAAACAAATGTTTCCTCTTTATAATATTCGTATAAAAGTATAGATTGCTATTCGAAGTCTTCGCAATACAGCCTGACAGCAAATCATATGATAGATCGCTGCGACCCATAGACGTCCCACTGCTGGGCACGGGTCTCCCCTACAGACACCGCTGCGGGAGGTCTAGAGCATACTCCACCACGCTGCTCTAATGCAGATTGATGGAGGGGTTAGTGTCCAACCCAGTGTCGAATGTTCTCAAGCCGCCCGAAGGTCTTCGACAGGCTTAACGACTGTTTCCAGCATTGAAAACAACCGGGACCGACGGCTTTACATGCCCTCCGAAGCACGGTAGCGTCCATGAAATTTTGCCACTAGCGGTCACCCATCCACAAACCGACCGCGCCCGTCTTAGCTTAACTCTTTCGATCGCACTGAATCGACGCGAGCCATTGGACTATGGACGCTACATTTATGTTAAATACGCAGTGATAAAGGCGCGGGAAAACTATTAACTATCAGCAGGCGTTCCGAGGCTGGGTTACGACAGATTGGATTACCACAGTGTTGTTAACTGTCGGCGCCAGCACAGTGGCTATCGAACTCACCTCTTACTCGAGGGGGTGTGGATTCAATTCCAAGCGGCACGCATCAATGACTTTTCTAAGTTGTGGGGTTAAAAATGAGGGGGGAAATTAAATGTGTTGCTATTACGGTGAAACGAACCATCAGTGGTTGCCCAACAGTGGTTGCGGTAGCACCACCAATCTTACATAAATCTGCGATACTACTACTGATATTCTATCCATACTTTTAATCGAAGCTTAGCCATTGGGCTATGACGCCTATGACCGCATTGTGAGAAGACCTGATGCCATTCCTTATTTCTCATTAAAAAAAATTGTATTTAAATCATATTAAATTTATTTGAAACACGACTACGGGCACTTGTAAAAAAATTGTTCATATAGAACTAATAATAGTTGCCAATGATTTTATGTAAGTAATAAATAATTTATACCATTGAATTCTAGACATATCTATACATATAATAAAACATCTCAATTCTGCGTCTGTATACTAAAAAATTCTGGAAAAAAACTATCAGGGGCTGATGAATAATCGATAAAGATTCCGAAAATGTTATATCAAATGTATTAGTTGTCTCTCTGTCCATATGTGCGCGATGCTGGAATCTAAATTAATAGAATACGTGTTTCCCGTTTTTCTAAATTTTTAAGATAAAGAAAAAAAAATTAAATAACTGTCTGAGTTTACATTGTAAGCGTTCCCTGAAAATAATGAGTGAATGAATATGGGAAAGAAGTTGGTTTGAATATTTCTTAAATTTCAATAGAATTGCTTCATATTTGCAACAAAATGGCCACTACTAATACAATAAATATTTTTTTCTTCACAAAGATACGTTATCGAAGTATTAAGTTACTATACGAATTAGCCAGCGTCCATAGCCCAATGGCTTGCATCGATTCAAAAAAATTGGCCGGCCCTACTTTAGTATAATTTCTACCATGTACATTGGCCGGCCCTACTTTAGTATAATTTCTACCATATACATTGGCCGGCCCTACTTTAGTATAATTTCTACCATGTACCTACTAATTGTTGTTTTAAGAAAATGTATACTCCGGCAGCAACGCATCTGTGACCAATTCGGAACGAGACTGTTACTAACAATTACTAACTGGGTTATTACTAACACCAAAAACAGGAATAATTGACGAAAAGTCCCTGGCATTATACCTACTAACGAACTAACCGCCTAATTTACAATATATGCCTTCGATGTATGATGTAAGAAAACCTTCGATCAATGATGTATTGATCGAAGAAGAAAACACAGATACCTTTAGTTTCGTGACAGTTTTTTTTATTTTCAGAATAGATTTCTTAATTTAAATTTTCTTCGGCAAATTAATACGCAAAACATTTTATTGCTTATTTTCTTTAAAAATCTAATTATAATTTGACATTGCTACCACCGCACGATTTATTACATTTATACAAATATTTTTAAAGCCATTTAAAACAGTTAAAAGATATGAATGTTCAATTTAAACAGAATCTTAGTCAAATTTTAAAATATTCATTAAGTACTACAATTTTTTATTCATATAAATATATCAGAAATTATTTCAAACTCTCTATACCACATGGTAAATTTGAATGAAACAAATTCTCACTCCGCTGAGACATAAAAACTTGTCTTACAAAAAATACGTTTTAAATATTATGACACAAAGTAATACCATTAAATTTTATGCCATATAATTTATACTAAATCAAACGTTATATTTCACAGAGAAATAGACGTCCTTATGTTATGATATGATATATATCTTAAGAATTTTTATGTTATCCTTCAATGACACAAGTCACTTTAGTGTGTATATAACTAAAACACTCGCATCACTTTAAAACACTTCTACACTTTTTGACACTTGATTTTGGCAACAGATTGCAATTGACCAACCAGACCCTCTCAAAAGTTCGGTAATTATACGAAAAAAGTTATAATCTTCGTAACACAGTCTTTATAGTCTTGCATTACACATGTTCTTAGCTAATTATCACTGTTTTTGTACTGATTGACAACCGAACAATTTTACATAAATGTCGATATAACCTTATTTACATCACTGTACACAGTTCTTGTATCTTGTATAGAATGCTCTAATATCTTCAGTTGATAAAATACACCATTAACTTTCTTCGTATCATCTTTTTAACGTCTTTGTCGAGAAGGTGCCGAGAAAATACCAAATGGCATACCTTTAAATTCAAACAGTCCATTTGAGAGTACGAAGTGTGTTTTAATCATGTCCCATTCATGTGCTTAGGACTAGAATGCGGTGATTTTTCTAATGCATTCCCAGAATCAATCGACTCTAAGTGATTCTATAACAGTTCACTCTTACGATTTATGACTCCTCTCTGTGATGCAATGCAATTAATTTCAGACCAATCACAGAAAAAAATATTGGTCTTTCATAGTGATTGTATTGGAATGCTTGATTCATAACTTGACAGATCTACAGTTTTAAGTAAAACCCATCAGTTATAAGTAGACTTGCAACATTTTCCTCTTTTCAAATTTCTGAATTTTCTATAAATATTGCAAATATTTCAAAACCCTACTAAATAAGATGTATTATGTAGGTATTTATAATCTTTTTTTGAGATTTTGTGTATATACCTTGTATTTTACTTATTTGAATTGTACTGTCTCCACAAACACTATGTCTAAGCAAATACTCATATTGTACTGTATTTTCAATGTGTATTTGTTGGGTTTTAAATTCCCCAGTTATTCTTGTGATACATTTAGCCTCTATATAAATATTGACGATCAATATAACGTCATATAATATTTAATTAAACTTGTGATATAATTTATCACTCATAACTTACTGTATTTATGAATTTTTAGGGTTAGAGGGTTATTTGTATATGTGATTTTTCACATTGGTGTTCAGCCTCGTGATTCAACATATTATTATGATAATATTCTCCACTCTGTATATTCCAATATTGTCCTTTTTGTATACAACAAAATATTGGCCTTGAATAGTCAAAATTATTTTCTCGATTAACCACTTCTAAAACATTCACCAATTAGAATTTGAATTCACAATAATTTTTGGTGTTGTTAATTCTGTACCCCATTGCATGTTGCACTTTATTTATTGTATTGTTTATCGTCCTGCGTCTCACTTTATGCAATTGTACTGTATTTATAGTACACTCGACAGTGTTTTCTGTGTGCAATAGTTCATATTGTACTGTATTTTCAGTATACCTGACAGTGCCCGCTGTATGCAGAATTTAATATTGTACTGTATTTTCTGTATTATTTCTGTATTACTTTACGTCCCCCTTGCCTGCCTTCTCTAGAACGGATTTGGAGGCCATGTCAACTGTGACTGTGTTGCTGATGATGGAAAGCTGTCCACCCTCCACTTGGGAGTCGGTCGTCTGTTCCGTCAGGATTCGCAGCGAGGAGACCTTAGCGCGCTGGTAGGCCGATACCGTGTTCATGCCGAGGAATCTGCAAGGAACAATTTGTGATTTTAATAACACTAAAAACTAGATGAGGGTGGTTAAATACGCTCCAGGCCTTCTCATTATTGTGAGACTAGCTTTTACCCGCGGCTCCGCCCGCGAGGTCAAAGGGAATTAACAATGAGTTGTTTATCATACATGATACATTTGTATAGTGTATAATTTGTTAGCGAAATTCAGAACTTGCAAATGAATTATACTAACGCCATCTATTAACAACATCCGGAACTAAATATCTAGCAAATAACAAAACATCGATATCTTCCCATGGGGTTGTTTTACCGCGGTAAAAAGTAGCCTACGTCACTCTCCACCC
The DNA here is from genome assembly GCA_944567765.1 of Carterocephalus palaemon. NCBI lineage: Eukaryota > Metazoa > Arthropoda > Insecta > Lepidoptera > Hesperiidae > Carterocephalus > Carterocephalus palaemon. Next base: position 2,579,836 of record OX155663.1, read on the forward strand.
TACTCACTATCTCCACACACAAAAACCATACCATATAATAGCTTCGTTGCGACGTGAAAGCCGGACAAACAAACAAACACACTTTCCCATTTATAATATTAGTATGGATAAGACCCGTGTCTTGCAATTGAGCGCTTATGTCACTTATTTTTTCGAGGAAGAAGTGTTCCAACACAACTGAACACTTTCTTGCATTGGAGTGTGATATGCGCGAAAATTTATGCCGAGCATTCAACGCTGGTGGCCGACAGGCAGAACAGACAGAAGGAATTCCTCTAACCACCTTCGGTTGAGGGAATTCGGGACTCTAGGACTGGCCACTCTACCCGGGCAGTTCTCCCGTGTCAGTGGCCACGAGGTGAGTTGTGTTTAAAAACACGACATAGCATTTGTAAATTCGCAGTTTTGTTCGGGTTGGTAATCTGGAGTGTAATACTAATTAATTATTTATTTATTTATTTGCTAAAATGCACATTACATAATATATGTCACAGAAAGCTATTATGTGTACCCTTGAAAGGGTGTAGCATTATGATGCGAGGTCCAATTTCAAGTATCGAGTACATTTAAATTTCATACTTCAACAAACATCATCATACATATAAATTATTTACATTCTATGTTATTTATACATTAGGTCATTTATAATTAATATATCTCAACAATACTGGCCGGAGCATCGCTCGTGCGGCGCGTCCCTGCTGAATACAATGGTCCAGCATGTGGAGCATGCGCAGCGAGCGATCTATATATATAACACCCCAGATAGGGGTTATAGGTGGTAGAGCCTATAGGGAACCAAATAGGTTTTATATGAAAGCTAATTGGTTCCATATTGAGTTCGCCCGGGGCAGTACCACCGCCCGCCACGGTACCTAGTACCATTTCTGCCGTGTAATAATTGTTTTTAAAGCAATTGTGGTCCGGTTGGAAAGGTGTGGTTTCCGGTTACACTTCTTTAGAGGCGACCATCTTAGTCCTCAAGGGTAGCAACACATCTGTGACTGACTTAGAACGAGACTCCTACTAACAAGTACTAACTGGACTATTACTAACACCAACTAACAGGACTAACTATTACTAACAGTCCCCAGTCCTCATACCTACTAACGAACTGACCAACTAATGTTCTAATTAACTTTCTCAACTAATTGGACTAACCATCCCAGTCCCTAATTAAGTCTTGTTCAAAGTCAGTCACAGTTGTCATGGGCGGCAGCGGATGGGTGGTGCTGCAAGCTCGTTTGCTATCCTGTATCCATAAAAATAAAAATAAACACCTGGCTGGTGGCCAAGGTATACCTGACGGCCACGTAGCAGACGAGCAGCGCCGCGCCGGCGGCCAGCACGCGCACGACGGGCGACGCGAACAGCTGCGCGGCGGCCCACGCGCCCGCGCCCGCGCCGCACGCGCCGCACACGCACAGCACCGTGCGCGCCCAGTGCGACCACGTGAACCCGCGCTCCCACTCCACCCTGTATCGAAGGTATACCTGACGGCCACGTAGCAGACGAGCAGCGCCGCGCCGGCGGCCAGCACGCGCACGACGGGCGACGCGAACAGCTGCGCGGCGGCCCACGCGCCCGCGCCCGCGCCGCACGCGCCGCACACGCACAGCACCGTGCGCGCCCAGTGCGACCACGTGAACCCGCGCTCCCACTCCACCCTGTATCGAAGGTATACCTGACGGCCACGTAGCAGACGAGCAGCGCCGCGCCGGCGGCCAGCACGCGCACGACGGGCGACGCGAACAGCTGCGCGGCGGCCCACGCGCCCGCGCCCGCGCCGCACGCGCCGCACACGCACAGCACCGTGCGCGCCCAGTGCGACCACGTGAACCCGCGCTCCCACTCCACCCTGTATCGAAGGTATACCTGACGGCCACGTAGCAGACGAGCAGCGCCGCGCCGGCGGCCAGCACGCGCACGACGGGCGACGCGAACAGCTGCGCGGCGGCCCACGCGCCCGCGCCCGCGCCGCACGCGCCGCACACGCACAGCACCGTGCGCGCCCAGTGCGACCACGTGAACCCGCGCTCCCACTCCACCCTGTATCGAAGGTATACCTGACGGCCACGTAGCAGACGAGCAGCGCCGCGCCGGCGGCCAGCACGCGCACGACGGGCGACGCGAACAGCTGCGCGGCGGCCCACGCGCCCGCGCCCGCGCCGCACGCGCCGCACACGCACAGCACCGTGCGCGCCCAGTGCGACCACGTGAACCCGCGCTCCCACTCCACCCTGTATCGAAGGTATACCTGACGGCCACGTAGCAGACGAGCAGCGCCGCGCCGGCGGCCAGCACGCGCACGACGGGCGACGCGAACAGCTGCGCGGCGGCCCACGCGCCCGCGCCCGCGCCGCACGCGCCGCACACGCACAGCACCGTGCGCGCCCAGTGCGACCACGTGAACCCGCGCTCCCACTCCACCCTGTATCGAAGGTATACCTGACGGCCACGTAGCAGACGAGCAGCGCCGCGCCGGCGGCCAGCACGCGCACGACGGGCGACGCGAACAGCTGCGCGGCGGCCCACGCGCCCGCGCCCGCGCCGCACGCGCCGCACACGCACAGCACCGTGCGCGCCCAGTGCGACCACGTGAACCCGCGCTCCCACTCCACCCTGTATCGAAGGTATACCTGACGGCCACGTAGCAGACGAGCAGCGCCGCGCCGGCGGCCAGCACGCGCACGACGGGCGACGCGAACAGCTGCGCGGCGGCCCACGCGCCCGCGCCCGCGCCGCACGCGCCGCACACGCACAGCACCGTGCGCGCCCAGTGCGACCACGTGAACCCGCGCTCCCACTCCACCCTGTATCGAAGGTATACCTGACGGCCACGTAGCAGACGAGCAGCGCCGCGCCGGCGGCCAGCACGCGCACGACGGGCGACGCGAACAGCTGCGCGGCGGCCCACGCGCCCGCGCCCGCGCCGCACGCGCCGCACACGCACAGCACCGTGTGCGCCCAGTGCGACCACGTGAACCCGCGCTCCCACTCCACCCTGTATCGAAGGTATACCTGACGGCCACGTAGCAGACGAGCAGCGCCGCGCCGGCGGCCAGCACGCGCACGACGGGCGACGCGAACAGCTGCGCGGCGGCCCACGCGCCCGCGCCCGCGCCGCACGCGCCGCACACGCACAGCACCGTGCGCGCCCAGTGCGACCACGTGAACCCGCGCTCCCACTCCACCCTGTATCGAAGGTATACCTGACGGCCACGTAGCAGACGAGCAGCGCCGCGCCGGCGGCCAGCACGCGCACGACGGGCGACGCGAACAGCTGCGCGGCGGCCCACGCGCCCGCGCCCGCGCCGCACGCGCCGCACACGCACAGCACCGTGCGCGCCCAGTGCGACCACGTGAACCCGCGCTCCCACTCCACCCTGTATCGAAGGTATACCTGACGGCCACGTAGCAGACGAGCAGCGCCGCGCCGGCGGCCAGCACGCGCACGACGGGCGACGCGAACAGCTGCGCGGCGGCCCACGCGCCCGCGCCCGCGCCGCACGCGCCGCACACGCACAGCACCGTGCGCGCCCAGTGCGACCACGTGAACCCGCGCTCCCACTCCACCCTGTATCGAAGGTATACCTGACGGCCACGTAGCAGACGAGCAGCGCCGCGCCGGCGGCCAGCACGCGCACGACGGGCGACGCGAACAGCTGCGCGGCGGCCCACGCGCCCGCGCCCGCGCCGCACGCGCCGCACACGCACAGCACCGTGCGCGCCCAGTGCGACCACGTGAACCCGCGCTCCCACTCCACCCTGTATCGAAGGTATACCTGACGGCCACGTAGCAGACGAGCAGCGCCGCGCCGGCGGCCAGCACGCGCACGACGGGCGACGCGAACAGCTGCGCGGCGGCCCACGCGCCCGCGCCCGCGCCGCACGCGCCGCACACGCACAGCACCGTGCGCGCCCAGTGCGACCACGTGAACCCGCGCTCCCACTCCACCCTGTATCGAAGGTATACCTGACGGCCACGTAGCAGACGAGCAGCGCCGCGCCGGCGGCCAGCACGCGCACGACGGGCGACGCGAACAGCTGCGCGGCGGCCCACGCGCCCGCGCCCGCGCCGCACGCGCCGCACACGCACAGCACCGTGCGCGCCCAGTGCGACCACGTGAACCCGCGCTCCCACTCCACCCTGTATCGAAGGTATACCTGACGGCCACGTAGCAGACGAGCAGCGCCGCGCCGGCGGCCAGCACGCGCACGACGGGCGACGCGAACAGCTGCGCGGCGGCCCACGCGCCCGCGCCCGCGCCGCACGCGCCGCACACGCACAGCACCGTGCGCGCCCAGTGCGACCACGTGAACCCGCGCTCCCACTCCACCCTGTATCGAAGGTATACCTGACGGCCACGTAGCAGACGAGCAGCGCCGCGCCGGCGGCCAGCACGCGCACGACGGGCGACGCGAACAGCTGCGCGGCGGCCCACGCGCCCGCGCCCGCGCCGCACGCGCCGCACACGCACAGCACCGTGCGCGCCCAGTGCGACCACGTGAACCCGCGCTCCCACTCCACCCTGTATCGAAGGTATACCTGACGGCCACGTAGCAGACGAGCAGCGCCGCGCCGGCGGCCAGCACGCGCACGACGGGCGACGCGAACAGCTGCGCGGCGGCCCACGCGCCCGCGCCCGCGCCGCACGCGCCGCACACGCACAGCACCGTGCGCGCCCAGTGCGACCACGTGAACCCGCGCTCCCACTCCACCCTGTATCGAAGGTATACCTGACGGCCACGTAGCAGACGAGCAGCGCCGCGCCGGCGGCCAGCACGCGCACGACGGGCGACGCGAACAGCTGCGCGGCGGCCCACGCGCCCGCGCCCGCGCCGCACGCGCCGCACACGCACAGCACCGTGCGCGCCCAGTGCGACCACGTGAACCCGCGCTCCCACTCCACCCTGTATCGAAGGTATACCTGACGGCCACGTAGCAGACGAGCAGCGCCGCGCCGGCGGCCAGCACGCGCACGACGGGCGACGCGAACAGCTGCGCGGCGGCCCACGCGCCCGCGCCCGCGCCGCACGCGCCGCACACGCACAGCACCGTGCGCGCCCAGTGCGACCACGTGAACCCGCGCTCCCACTCCACCCTGTATCGAAGGTATACCTGACGGCCACGTAGCAGACGAGCAGCGCCGCGCCGGCGGCCAGCACGCGCACGACGGGCGACGCGAACAGCTGCGCGGCGGCCCACGCGCCCGCGCCCGCGCCGCACGCGCCGCACACGCACAGCACCGTGCGCGCCCAGTGCGACCACGTGAACCCGCGCTCCCACTCCACCCTGTATATATTACTAGTTTTTATCCGCGGCTCCGCCCGCGTGGGAAAAGGGAATTAACAATGCCATCTATTAACAAAACATCGATAATATCTTCCCATGGGGATGTTTTACCGCGGTAAAAAGTAGCCTACGTCACTCTCCACCCTCCTCACTATCTCCACACACAAAAACCATACCATATAATAGCTTCGTTGCGACGTGAAAGCCGGACAAACAAACAAACACACTTTCACATTTATAATATTTATATATTATTTGGTAATTAATAATTATAATCACTACATAGTATAAAACAAATTCGCTTTCTCTGTCCCTATGTATGCTTAAATCTTTAAAACTACGCAACGGATTTTTTTGTGGTTTTTTTTAATAGATAGAGTGATTGAAGAGGAAGGTTTATATGTATACTAGCTTTTACCCGCGGCTCCGCCCGCGTGGTCAAAGGGAATTAACAATGAGTTGTTTATCATATTTGTGGTGGATAAATAATGACAGTTCCACGATTAAAAGATACTTAGAGGAACCAGAGGTAACGCTGACCGCCGATAAAGGGTACGTAAGGTACGCCATCTATTAACAACATCCGGAACTAAATATCTAGCAAATAACAAAACATCTATATCTACCCATGGGGATGTTTTACCGCGGTAAAAAGTAGCCTACGTCACTCTCCACCCTCCTCCACACACAAAAACCATACCATATAATAGCTTCGTTGCGACGTGAAAGCCGGACAAACAAACAAACACACTTTCCCATTTATAATATTAAGTATGGATTCGCTTTCTCTGTCCCTATAGTATGCTTAAATCTTTAAAACTACGCAACGGATTTTGTTGCGGTTTTTTTTAATAGATAGAGTGATTGAAGAGGAAGGTTTATATGTATACTAGTGGACGCCCGCAGCTTCGCTCGCGTAGAATTAGACCCATTAACGACGTCTACCAGTCTAAAGACTTCAAAAACGGCAAAGTTTCATACTAACTTTGCACCCCCGTTTTACCCCCTTAGGGGGTAAATTTTCAGAAATCCTTTCTTAGTGCTCCCCTACATTATAAAAGGAACCCCTGTGCAAAATTTCAAGTTTCTAGCCCTTATAGTTTAGGCCCTGCGTTGATATGTCAGTCAGTCAGTCAGTCAGTCAGTCAGTCACCTTCTCCTTTTATATATATAGATAACATGCATAATATAGTAGTATCAGCTTTGCATCCGTGCGGAGCCGGGGCGGGTCGCTAGTTACTAATAAAATTAAAAATAATAATATATAATTACTAATTATAATGATCTATCGAGCAAGTAAGCTTTGGTTTTACCACGATTTACTATAAATACATACCTGTTGGTTTCTTGAACGATATAAGGCGTGTTGCACACTTTGCATTTCAAGCCGTCAGGGGTAGCGGCGCTCTGAAATTGAAACATTTATTTTGTTACTATACGATTTTTTTTGCCATATGCAAGTTTGCCTAAGAACTAATTTACTTAAGATAAGGCATTCTATCCTCCACCAATCCGCATTGGAGCAGCATGGTGGAGTATGCTCTAGACCTCCCGCAGCAGTGTCGGTGGGGGAGACCCATGCCCAGCAGTGGGACGTCTATGGGTCGCAGCGAAGGCATTCTAATAAATTCAGTAACTAAGAGCAGCATGTTACGTGTTCTCCGTAATGTGGTAAAATTATCTGTTTTTTTTTCTATAGTGTGCCATAAAGTATGTTGTATTGTACATAATGTATTGTACTAACTAACTTCACTCCCTAAACTTCGTTCACCCACTCTGAGCCAACGGCGTAGGCGGTCGTATTCCACGGCCACCACGGCTCCGACTGCGTAGCACATCCAGCAGTCGTACTCTGCTAGTCTCTCACTCTATCACTCTATCACTCAGTCTTGCCATCCCTCTTTCCCCCGCACGCCTGCTCACCTCGACGAGCCAGCGGCGCAGGCAGTCGTGGTGCACGGCGGCCACGTCCCCCGTGCAGCGGCACGGCATGATGAGCGGCTCGGCGCGCGCCGTCGTAGCACATCCAGCAGTCGTACTCTGCGACTCTCTCACTCTATCACTCTCTCACTCAGTCGCGCCATCCCTCTCCCCCGCCCGCTCACCTCGACGAGCCAGCGGCGCAGGCAGTCGTGGTGCACGGCGGCCACGTCCCCCGTGCAGCGGCACGGCATGATGAGCGGCTCGGCGCGCGCCGTCGTAGCACATCCAGCAGTCGTACTCTGCGACTCTCTCACTCTATCACTCTCTCACTCAGTCGCGCCATCCCTCTCTCCCCCGCCCGCTCACCTCGACGAGCCAGCGGCGCAGGCAGTCGTGGTGCACGGCGGCCACGTCCCCCGTGCAGCGGCACGGCATGATGAGCGGCTCGGCGCGGGCGCCGTCGTAGCACATCCAGCAGTCGTACCCTGCGAGTCTCTCGCTCTATCACTCTATCACTCAGTCTTGCCATCCCTCTCCCCCGCCCGCTCACCTCGACGAGCCAGCGGCGCAGGCAGTCGTGGTGCACGGCGGCCACGTCCCCCGTGCAGCGGCACGGCATGATGAGCGGCTCGGCGCGCGCCGTCGTAGCACATCCAGCAGTCGTACTCTGCGACTCTCTCGCTCTATCACTCTATCACTCAGTCGCGCCATCCCTCTCCCCCGCCCGCTCACCTCGACGAGCCAGCGGCGCAGGCAGTCGTGGTGCACGGCGGCCACGTCCCCCGTGCAGCGGCACGGCATGATGAGCGGCTCGGCGCGCGCCGTCGTAGCACATCCAGCAGTCGTACTCTGCGACTCTCTCGCTCTATCACTCTATCACTCAGTCGCGCCATCCCTCTCCCCCGCCCGCTCACCTCGACGAGCCAGCGGCGCAGGCAGTCGTGGTGCACGGCGGCCACGTCCCCCGTGCAGCGGCACGGCATGATGAGCGGCTCGGCGCGCGCCGTCGTAGCACATCCAGCAGTCGTACTCTGCGACTCTCTCGCTCTATCACTCTATCACTCAGTCGCGCCATCCCTCTCCCCTCCACACTCACCTCGACGAGCCAGCGGCGCAGGCAGTCGTGGTGCACGGCGGCCACGTCCCCCGTGCAGCGGCACGGCATGATGAGCGGCTCGGCGCGCGCGCCGTCGTAGCATATCCAGCAGTCGTACCCTGCGACTCTCTCACTCTATCACTCTATCACTCAGTCGCGCCATCCCTCTCCCCCGCCCGCTCACCTCGACGAGCCAGCGGCGCAGGCAGTCGTGGTGCACGGCGGCCACGTCCCCCGTGCAGCGGCACGGCATGATGAGCGGCTCGGCGCGCGCCGTCGTAGCACATCCAGCAGTCGTACTCTGCGACTCTCTCGCTCTATCACTCTATCACTCAGTCGCGCCATCCCTCTCCCCTCCACACTCACCTCGACGAGCCAGCGGCGCAGGCAGTCGTGGTGCACGGCGGCCACGTCCCCCGTGCAGCGGCACGGCATGATGAGCGGCTCGGCGCGCGCGCCGTCGTAGCATATCCAGCAGTCGTACCCTGCGACTCTCTCACTCTATCACTCTATCACTCAGTCGCGCCATCCCTCTCCCCCGCCCGCTCACCTCGACGAGCCAGCGGCGCAGGCAGTCGTGGTGCACGGCGGCCACGTCCCCCGTGCAGCGGCACGGCATGATGAGCGGCTCGGCGCGCGCGCCGTCGTAGCATATCCAGCAGTCGTACCCTGCGACTCTCTCACTCTATCACTCTATCACTCAGTCGCGCCATCCCTCTCCCCCGCCCGCTCACCTCGACGAGCCAGCGGCGCAGGCAGTCGTGGTGCACGGCGGCCACGTCCCCCGTGCAGCGGCACGGCATGATGAGCGGCTCGGCGCGCGCCGTCGTAGCACATCCAGCAGTCGTACTCTGCGACTCTCTCGCTCTATCACTCTATCACTCAGTCGCGCCATCCCTCTCCCCTCCACACTCACCTCGACGAGCCAGCGGCGCAGGCAGTCGTGGTGCACGGCGGCCACGTCCCCCGTGCAGCGGCACGGCATGATGAGCGGCTCGGCGCGCGCGCCGTCGTAGCATATCCAGCAGTCGTACCCTGCGACTCTCTCACTCTATCACTCAGTCGCGCCATCCCTCTCCCCCGCCCGCTCACCTCGACGAGCCAGCGGCGCAGGCAGTCGTGGTGCACGGCGGCCACGTCCCCCGTGCAGCGGCACGGCATGATGAGCGGCTCGGCGCGCGCGCCGTCGTAGCATATCCAGCAGTCGTACTCTGCTAGTCTCTCACTCTCTCACTCTATCACTCAGTCGCGCCATCCCTCTCCCCCGCCCGCTCACCTCCACGAGCCAGCGGCGCAGGCAGTCGTGGTGCACGGCGGCCACGTCCCCCGTGCAGCGGCACGGCATGATGAGCGGCTCGGCGCGCGCCGTCGTAGCACATCCAGCAGTCGTACTCTGCGACTCTCTCGCTCTATCACTCTATCACTCAGTCGCGCCATCCCTCTCCCCTCCACACTCACCTCGACGAGCCAGCGGCGCAGGCAGTCGTGGTGCACGGCGGCCACGTCCCCCGTGCAGCGGCACGGCATGATGAGCGGCTCGGCGCGCGCGCCGTCGTAGCATATCCAGCAGTCGTACCCTGCGACTCTCTCACTCTATCACTCAGTCGCGCCATCCCTCTCCCCCGCCCGCTCACCTCGACGAGCCAGCGGCGCAGGCAGTCGTGGTGCACGGCGGCCACGTCCCCCGTGCAGCGGCACGGCATGATGAGCGGCTCGGCGCGCGCGCCGTCGTAGCATATCCAGCAGTCGTACTCTGCTAGTCTCTCACTCTCTCACTCTATCACTCAGTCGCGCCATCCCTCTCCCCCGCCCGCTCACCTCCACGAGCCAGCGGCGCAGGCAGTCGTGGTGCACGGCGGCCACGTCCCCCGTGCAGCGGCACGGCATGATGAGCGGCTCGGCGCGCGCGCCGTCGTAGCACATCCAGCAGTCGTACTCTGCGACTCTCTCACTCTATCACTCTATCACTCTATCACTCAGTCGCGCCATCCCTCTCTCCCCCGCATGCTCACCTCGACGAGCCAGCGGCGCAGGCAGTCGTGGTGCACGGCGGCCACGTCCCCCGTGCAGCGGCACGGCATGATGAGCGGCTCGGCGCGCGCCGTCGTAGCACATCCAGCAGTCGTACTCTGCGACTCTCTCGCTCTATCACTCTATCACTCAGTCGCGCCATCCCTCTCCCCCGCCCGCTCACCTCGACGAGCCAGCGGCGCAGGCAGTCGTGGTGCACGGCGGCCACGTCCCCCGTGCAGCGGCACGGCATGATGAGCGGCTCCGCGCGCGCGCCGTCGTAGCATATCCAGCAGTCGCGCGCCGACCCCACGCTGCCCACAAGTGAGTCTGTCTCCACATTCTGCAACCATCACAGTATACTAATTATGCAGGGATCAATTTAAAAAATTGGCATAGCATATTATGGGAGACAAAAAAGCATAATAATATTTAAAAAGAATATGATTCGAGATGCATGTGTATATTTTAATTGTTTTAAAATTTAGTTCATGTTGAATCTCCCTTTGAACTTTTTTTATATGCGTGTTTTCTGAAACGTTTTTTTGAGCTGGCAATTTTTTGTGTAACTTTGTGTATCCTTAAAGAAAAGAAACAGTTGAGATGGGACGGGGCATAGTTTAAGATTTGAGATGAAGTTTGATCTGTGTTTCTCCTGATCTGATCCTGGTTTGGGATTATAAACACGGCCCAAGAAGCACTAATAGCAGCACTAACTCACATTGGCCAATCAAGACCTTGGAAAACCACCCATTTTTAAGGGTTATTTATGTTCATCAGATGACTTCTAAATCCTGAAGGATGAAATGCCTATCAAACTCACCGATTTGTTACAGTCAGTGTTCTCAACGGCAGCCAATTTTCTACCATCCAGATGAACCAACAAATCAATAAAACGCCAAAAGATCCAATGGCGGAACACAGCCACAACGAACAGCGCCCTCTGGTGCCATCTCAGCTGACCTAGCTGCGCCAACGTCTGGGAATTTTGTCGAAGACTTTATTAATCACCACACCAAACCTGTTTCCTGACCCTTAATAGTTTTGCAAACAATTCGACCAATTGTTTCCCAACCCATCGTTTATTTCGAATGACCCAATGCAGCAAAGACTTCACGACACATAAAAAAATATATACCAGATAACAATTTTTCCAATTGAAGCAAAGATAAGACATGATTTATCGAATATTAAAAAAAAATTATCATAATGATCAAATATTACGCAAAACATACAGTTTGTCGTAACAAGAATGCAGATATATAACGTCACACCTATTCCATTCGTATGAAAATACATAGCCACAATTCCGGATGCTTGACATGTACACAAGCGAATATGATGACCAAAACCACGCGAGGCCAACATTAACAGTAAAATTGTTGACATAATGATGAAAAAAGCACAAAGCTGAAGACTAGCAACACCTCTTCCTGATGAAGACAACAGACACTACAGATATAAAAACAGGGATTGAAATTTTTTAAGGGTATGAGAGCTGCGTGGTGGGAATATGCTCTAGCAGCTGTATCTGTGAGGGAAACCCGTGCCCAACAGTGGGACGTCTATTTGTTATAGCTTTAAACGAGCTTGCAGCTCCGCCCATCCGCTGGCAAGACTCAAATTGGGACTGTGAACCGAAGCGCAGATGTCAAACGCGTCTTTGCGGGTTGTATTTAAATTAAAAAAATTGTATGGGATTGACATTTCTTTCCGAAAAGTCACGTGACCTACATATTATAACGAAATCATTTTTTTGTTTGTTTAACATGACACTATTTTGACATTAGTGAACGCAACTATAGGCAAAATTTCACTTTTTATCGAAGAAGCCGATCGACTTGGCGTTTACGATAGAAGTATAACTTTGTCTACCAATCTATTGTCGATAACGCCAAGGCGTCAGAAGCATTCGAAACGAAAACGCTGGCAAGCGTTTGCATTTTGTCTAGGCCCGCAGTCGTACTTCTTTTCTTTCTTCTTCTTATATGTAGCTAGATTCAAACGATACCAAACGCTTCGCTTCGCCATCGATTCGCCGTCTACTTGACACTGTCAGTGTGTGACCATTAGCGACTAACGGCTAGTAGTACCGCGTGCGCGACGATCGACTGGCTCCCACGCTCAACAGCGGGGAAGTCACCGACGGGGTTTACCCCTGGAGCAATTGCCCGGATAGAGGGGATCTCCCCTAATTCCGAATTCCCTCAGCGCAGGAGCGCCTACAGCGCCGCGTGAGAGGAGGAAAGGTCTGTCTGTCTGTCTGTGTGAGCGTGTCGGACGCACCTTGTTGTCCTTAGTGTGCGCGAGCAGGTCCGCGAGGCGCGCGTCGTCCAGCTGCGAGTCGAGCAGCCGGCGCGGGTTGAGGATCCACAGCCGCTCGGGCGCCATGCAGTTCCACAGCACGCACGGGAACCATATCGCGACGGACGCACCTTGTTGTCCTTAGTGTGCGCGAGCAGGTCCGCGAGGCGCGCGTCGTCCAGCTGCGAGTCGAGCAGCCGGCGCGGGTTGAGGATCCACAGCCGCTCGGGCGCCATGCAGTTCCACAGCACGCACGGGAACCATATCGCGACGCCGATCTCCGCCAGACGGAACACCAGGTCGTGCCAGTTGCGCGACACCACCGGCACCCTGGAATTACAACACGTATCGCTGCGACCCATAGACGTCCCACTGCTGGGCACGGGTCTCTCCCACAGACACTTCTGCGGGAGGTCTAGAGCATACTCCACCACGCTGCTCCAATGCGGATTGGTGGAGGGGTTAGTGGCCAACCCAGTGTCGGATGTTCTCAAGCCACCCGAAGGTCTTCGACAAGGCTTAACGACTGTTTCCAGTATTGAAAACAACCGGGACCGACGGCTTTACGTGCCCTCCGAAGCACGGTAGCGCCCATGAAATTTTTGCCACTAGCGGTCACCCATCCACTAACCGACCGCGCCCGTCGTTGCTTAACACTTTCGATCACATTGAATCGAAGCGAGCCACTGGGCTATGGACGCTACAACACGTACACTGGTAAAAAAGTATGATCGATATGGGGTTTAAGTTTTTTTTTTAAATTAGTAACTGGAAGAGTGTTGTTACCCACAACACAAGATATCCTAGTATCTTGTACAAGCTGTTATTATTCTGGCCAATAATGTTATTTTTTTTTCTTTCTATATCCCTAGTTAGAATAAATTTAAAAGTACATTTACTGTCCGAACTTCTCAATACGCTGGGTCGCCCTGAAAACCAGCGGTCGTGGCTCCATTTCGGGAGATCCTATAGTTATTTACTTATTTTATTTTATAGCCATATTGTTTATATGACTATAAAATAAAATAAGTAGATAGTAAGATACTTTTGTTAATTTGTCGAAAAAAATTTATATTCATTCATTCAATAAAAATATTTGTATTTGTATAAGTTAGTAAAATGTATATACCTGCAGCAAGACACACAAAACACGTAAGATAAACACACTCGCACGCACGTACGCAAATATACACGCTCGCGCACACGCACTCACGCACGCTCACACGCTCGCAATTTATCATCATATTCGTATCCGTATTCACCTGCTGTAGATGTTTGTTCTTCAATAAATTTTAAGAAGCAAATCCTTCATAACTATTTATACAGTCGTAACCTTGTCGTTGCGTGTAAAATGACTTCACTTGACAAAAATGACGGTATCATCGACACCCTGAAGGGAAACGCTGCTCAAAGCCTTGCAGTACCTAAGGCCGCCTTGGACACGTGGTAAAACCTTCATCAACTCACTTGGCCTTCCAGAACTCCCCGAGCGTCTCCGAGGCGAGGAAGCCGGCGATGAGGATGAGCATCAGCGCCTGGCTGACGAGCCCCACGCGCGACTGATGCAGCTGCGAGTGGTTCACCGTACGCGGGTCCACGCAGCCGTCGCGCCGCGCCAAGTCCGTCTGTACACCCTGAAGGAAAACAGATTATATGGTCGTTACATGCATACGGACCGGTATCAAAGTCTAGCTCTGACCTTAAATGCGCAGAAGTCGATATTAAGGTGTCGTCGTATGCGGAGCCAGCGGGTTTACAGTGTAAGCGATGACTGATTCGCCAGCCGTATTATGTTACCCGCAGATACCCCAAGGGCAGCTGTTATATATTAGAAATGGATAGATTTATCTGTACCAAAAGCATGTTGGGTCTTCAAATATTAACTAACATTACAGACCTTGCACCCCATACCTGTCTATGTTCTCATAAAACCAGGCAGAATGCGTAAACGCATTTCCCAGCGAGAAAAAAAAAGACCTTGCACCCAATGCGCTAGTTTAACTGTCATCTCACATGTGATACCACTGCCCCAAGATATGCCTCCATGTTTCTCTGGTGCAATAGGCCTCCATTTTTCCCGGGGATGCCAGGAGTGTGAATTCTATATTCCCGGATGGTACCGGTACCTGTTTAGTGACCAGCGTGTCCCGGGCGTCGTCCCCCTCCGCCGCGCTGGAGGGCCCCGCCCGCGGCGATATGATCGTGCACACCTTCGTCTGCTTCAGAAACTCGCCTCTTAGCTGCAACACGACCATTATTATTATTAGAATTAGTACAGGCTCGCACCTAATTTGGGGTTAGATGGCCGTGTGTGAGAATAACCATGATATTTATTTAATATTATTATTATTTATTATATTTTAAAAGCTATTTCTATTTTAAATTCGTCATAACGATTAACAAAAAACTAACCACGAAAGATTTATATATGAGAAATACTAGAAACATACCTGACTGGCCCGTTGGCGCAATCGGTAGTGACCCTGCCTGTTACCTGTGCCTGGGTTCGAATCTCAGGAGAAGCATTCGTGTGATGAACACTTGTATTTGTTCTGTGTTTTATGTTAATATCTATTTAAGTATGTATTTAAAGATATCTATGTATAATTCAGAGTCTACCACCCATAGTACAGGCCTAGTCCTGCAGATGGTCGTGTATGAGAATTTCAATTATATTTATATTTTATTTATTCATATAATTTTATGAATTACGGAAAAACATTTTTTAGGTAACTTGTCTTCTATGTCGACGTATAAAAAATCTTTAGTAACACCAAATTTTCCGCGCTACACGTAATAAAACTTTAAAAAAAAACATCTGCAAATTCGAACACTGTACAAATCACAAAAATGACTTAACAATAAAAACACTGGTTTTAACATGGAGCGCTTCAAAAAGAGGGTGAAACGCTTCCTTCAAGGCAGGCAACGCACCTGTGGTACCCCTGGTGTCGCACGTGTCCAAAGACGACGGTGACCACTTACCATTAGGTGGCCCGTATGTCTGTTTGTCCGTCTATGTATATTATAAAAATAAAATAAAAACTAGTGCCAACCCTAACCTCGCTCCGAGATATCCGCAACCATTCCCTCCAAGAGCGCGGCGCGTATTGTATCGATATGGTATTGTTAAATCGACGGTTCGCGATTGTTTTGTTTGACTTCGTCCAAGCCTTTGTGCGATAGCTTTGTATTATGGCGTGTTTATAGCATCCGCTTTAATAGAATGCTCACCACACTATATGTTTATGGCGAAATGCATGAGTCGTATTATTTGTTAGTAGTGGACGCCCGCGGCTTCGCTCGCGCTATTAAACATAAGTTTACACCTTATTGTAATCCTCCTCAAACTCAACACCGATATGTGATATCAACGCACAGGACAAATATTCGTGTGACGAACACTTGTATTTGTTCTGTGTCTGGATGTTAATATTATCTACTTAAGTATGTATGTATTTAAAAATATCTATGTATGTACATATATCAGTCTCTGACACCCATAACACAGGCTCGCGCCTACTTAGGGGTCAGATGGCCGTGTGTGAGAATGTCCAAGATATTTATTTATTTATTTATGACACCGTCGATAGAGTTCTTCAGTGCTTAGAGGATGATTATGACCCTTTAATAAGGTAGGTAATAGAAGTGTAGTGTGATAAGTCCCCCAGCTGGGTGTCTCTGATGGGTCAATTATCTAATCACTACTACGGTCTTATGTACATTAATTAATATTTGAAGTGCTTTATGTTAGTTTTTTATGTATCTGTTCTTTCTATATACATTTATGTTTTAGGTTTCTATAATCGTACCGACCGAAACGGACTTTGTTTAACTCCAGTCGTAACACAATAAAGCCATTCAAACTATTGGGCTTAAAATTTAAATAAAAATTAAATTAAATCAGCGCCAACCCTATTGTTTTAAGGTGGCCTCACATAATCCGCAATTAAACCAACAATGAGTCGTCGTGCCGTATTAGTGTGGTCAAAGGCGACGTAATAGGCCATAATGGCCCTTCCACAAGAATAGGCAAGGCCGCTACAGTATGAGATATCGTATGTTTATAAGCTAAGCTATTGAGCAGCCACTAAAAGATGATGAAATCCTTGATACTTCTCTAATCAGACCATCCATCCATCAGCCGTAGTCCACTGTTGGGCATAGGTGGGAAACCTTAATCAGTGCCAGTTTTAGGCTTACTTAAGGGGAAATCGAAGCACCGTACATCCCATACAAACGTATTTTTCTGTTCCCTCCCTGGATGTTAACATTAGAGCAAATATTTTTTGGAAAACAATACATCTCTACGACTGCCATGTCGGTG
The DNA here is from genome assembly GCA_944567765.1 of Carterocephalus palaemon. Lineage (NCBI taxonomy): Eukaryota > Metazoa > Arthropoda > Insecta > Lepidoptera > Hesperiidae > Carterocephalus > Carterocephalus palaemon. The sequence goes on from OX155663.1 coordinate 2,596,792, forward strand.
TGTTTTGTTTTTTTTTAAATAAATTAATTACTATAGAAGTTATGAAGCTTCAAAAACGACAAAATTTACCGATAAAAATGATCGTTTTCAGACGTGGAGAAAACCAAATAAAGCCCGTATGTCTGTTTGTCCGCCTGTATTATAAAAACTTTACAGCGTCACCTACGTACGCATCTGACCCAGATTTCAAGTCGCAAAAACCTTTTGGAGAAACCTAATGATATAATACTTAACCCTATCAAAGGGTCAGGACGATGATGGTGGGTGTAAAAGTACCTTAAAGTACACCTCAACGCCATAGATGAGGAAGAAGATGACCACGATGAACAGAAGCACCGCATAGCAGCCGTTGAACACGTGCTGGTAGAAGCTCTGCAACCAATTACACCAATTACATCAAATAAATTAACTGTTATCAATCAGAATGCTCCCTACTAGGACTTCACTTATATACAAAAAATCTCCTCTTATTCACTGAACACAGGCCGGGCCTTGTCTAAGCTTAGTAAAAAGATACACGCCTGATCACGCTTGTATTTCTAGGAAGGCATAGGCAGAGGTGTGTAGTTTTCAAGTTATGTTTAGGATACATGCAATAAATGGTAATTATATTACTCTAGAAATACACCAGGCGCAAATCCAGACTCAGATTTAATACTAGGAATTCCCAATAAGAAAAACAAGGCCCGACTCGGCGAACGAACCCAGGACCTGAACTTAGCACTCGCTCTTGCGATCACTAGATCAATAATACGAAAGTCAAAGTAAATTTTTTTGTGTTAGAAACCTGTACAAATCCTGTTTATCGTAACAGGTATACTCCACGGGACCTTGGCAGTCGATTAACTCAAGTGGCACACACTTATTCACCCACGTTCATTAACCAATATCCTTTCTTGCACTATTTCGGATAATCTTTATTAATAGGCTAGAACGTCGTGTTGTTTTCGTTGCATTTATTTTTAAATAGTTAATAATATATGTTTTCGTAAATATGTATCGCATATATTTTATAGGACTGTATGAGCTTTGGACGAGATACGAGATTAGTAAAATTAGGTAGGTTACTAGGTACTCAATCTCTTCCTTAACTCAATTTCTTTGTAAGTGTATCAATTTTTACACAATGAAGCAATCAAATATTTTATCACAACATCCTGCGAATACCAGCATCTTCCAGGGTTTTTTATATTTATTTATCTATTAAATTAGTAATTTGAACAAACAGGTTTACCGAAAATAGCAATGTGCACTAATTTTTCTCGGGGTCACCAATTTAGCAAGCAATTAAAAAGCAATGTAAAACTAAGACCTAAAATAGTTTGTTGTATCAGGCGTTACTTCGCGTAAATACATTTTTATTAGGTTAGTGTTAATCAATATACGTATGATGGTGTATTTACATGCATACAACTCCCTCCCACATAAGAAAGCATGCGCATTCAACTAACATACCCGCCACCACCAACACGTGTTTCGCCCCCAAACGGAGCATGCTCAAAGTAGGTTGGCTAGCCGTCGTCGGAAGGTGATATGTGCATAAAAATATACACCATCATACGCCTTGTCTGCGGGTTATTGCAAATTCTATAGCACTTTGACAGTTACGAACTCCAAGAGCGATTTGTACGAGCAAGTAAATGCAATGTACCACAGCAACAAACTTACCCTCTTCTCAGCTGACGTGTCAGCCACGTTGGTGGTGAGCACCTCGGCCGCCAGCAGCGAGTAGCTGATGCAGTTGAACGTCACGAACGCCAGGAACGACTTGGACAGGAACCGCGGCCGCTCCCAGCGTATGTCGCGGAGGTGGAACACCTGGGGACAAAAACAAACATATTATAGTAGACCCATAGACACGAACTGCATCTTAAAAGGCCGACATTGCCAAGACACTCTGAAACAGCCCCACATCAAGCATGTTCGCGGCAAGCTCCCTCATCAGTGCATCTTGATTCTGGGCACATTTCGAATCCAGAATGCACTGAACATCTTTTGGTCTGAACACACGAGGAGTAATTTGGTGACGGAGTTTTCGTCATCAGATGTCCAAACACATTCAGCGGAACGTGTCTAGACCATATCCTTATTTACTCCACAAGTATTTCATACAAGATGAGTTGTCGTTCTACTACGCACGGACTTCATTTAAGAGGACTACAGAGGCTAAACGCGAGTTTTATAAACAAGATATCACACGAACCATTGCAGAGAATCAAATAAAAAAAATATATGGTATTCTTGGGGATATATGTTAGATTGCTACGGCCTTCAAAACATAATACATTAATGTTGACTCGATAGAAAAAAATCACGAAGATACCTCTAAAATAATCTTCTAAACAATCAAATCCCTTCTAAAATACGTGTTTTTTTTTTCAATTTAACATATATTTTTCATCACAATAAATACAATATATCAGTTATACCACTTTTTAAATCCATTTTGTAGAATTTCCAAAAAACCCTTGTTCTCATTTGCGCATCGTTTTCGAACATAACTCGCGAGCATGTGTGTGTAAACGCCGTGTACCGACAGTCGCGGCTGAGGCCTCTTGCTAGACGGGCGTGTCGCGCTTTCTGCCGCAAAATTTCTGCAAGATTCCAACGTTATTTCATTACTTTTATTGATTGGTTATTACATTAGGTTAATTTATATAAATAATTTAACGTTATAAGTATTTTTTTAAGTTAGAAGGGCGTAAACGGACTCCTATTTTGTAAATAAACATGGGAAATAAATCAAAAGTGTTCATATAAAGCAAACGTCACACACATGAATGACGTAAAGATTTAAATTTTGTCAAACATTTATTAATTTTCATTGTTCTCTGCAATCCTGCAGAGTACAAAAAGATAGATAGGTACACAGTTTTTCAACCCTAATCGTATAGCTGTAAATGGCGTAATTGGAGTTTGCGGCGAGTAAGAATCTCGCTCCAGAGACTCGGGTTCAAATCCCAGTTACACTTCCTATCTTTTTCAATTTTTTCTTTATTTTTTATGACTTTTTTTTTGTTATTATTTTATGCAAATGAAATAAAAAGCTAATAATATTTATATATGTCATAATATGTATTTATTACAGGAAAAGAGAATCCAAAGATAATATCAATAACGGGGAAATTATAGACATTAGCAGTGAGTAAGAATCTCGCTCTAGAGACTCGGGTTCAAATTCCAGTTACACTTCCTTTCTTTTTCAATTTTTTCTTTATTTTTTTATGACTTTTTTTTTGTTATTATTTTAAGTAACTAAAAAAATTGCATAAATCTAATTTCATTACGTTGTCGTACCTTCCTATAAATTTTTTGTTAGGTCAATTATTACTTAAAATAAACGCCATCTACTGAAACACTTCCCCGTATAAGCCGCGCAGATAGAGAATAGATTTGAAAATGGCGTCCTCTCGCATGCGTTCTCGCTCACTCTCTATCGCTGTCTATACTCACACAGTGAAGTACGAGCTGCAAACAAATAATCAGTCGGGATTCGCTTTCTAAGCTACTTGACGCACTCCGAGTAATTGTTGTTTTCGTTGATATTGTTGTTTTTGTTTGCGTTACATTTGATTGTTATTTATTTTCGTTAAGTTTTTGTTACGAACGTTGACATTTTGTGATGTAATTGAACAGCAACACCGAAGATGAAAGTGACGACTCTGAAGACCAGGACTGTGAAAGTGACCAGTCCATGGAAGATTTTAACCAATTCATGGAGGGAATTGAACCAGTAATGGGTACAGATGACCAGGACACTGCTGGACCAAGCGGTTTATAAAACCTTTGATACCATTCCCATCCTATTGTTCTTTATTTTTATAATCTGATTCTGAAATGTCACAATTAATAAAGGCAAATTTTACAATTGACCAGTCCATGGAAGATTTTAACCAATTCATGGAGGGAATTGAACCAGTAATGGGTACAGATGACCAGGACACTGCTGGACCAAGCGGTTTATAAAACCTTTGATACCATTCCCATCCTATTGTTCTTTATTTTTATAATCTGATTCTGAAATGTCACAATTAATAAAGGCAAATTTTACAATCCAGTGTTTTAAGTACCCTTGCTTGTGTTGTGTGTTGTGCTTGTATTTTAAGTGCCATTTTCAGATCTATTCTCTATCTGCGCGGGTTATACAGGCGATTAATACAGTACCTCATGACATGTCATTGTATGCTCTGTAAGGTAGTTCTGAGGTTTTCCGTTAGAGGCGCTGTTGTCGTTTGTGAGAATGTGTGCACCGATTCTCAAGGTCATTTTGCACCACTAGGCGCCTTAAGAGCTGATACAGTTATCCTTCGTATATTATTAGGCGATGCGTTCATAATAATGCAACTGATTAAAGAAAATAAGAACATTTCTCTTCATACTGCGGTGCATCTATGAGTATGGCGGGTCTATAGATTTCATGCCGTTGTTTTACTGCGGTTAGTAGGTACATTCGGTGATAGCCAGAGCTGCGGACTTTTAACGTGTAATTCGTGTTTCATACATAGTTATATAAACAAACAGATGCATAAGCGAAACAAATTAATGTTCAAATAATTTGCTCTCTTCGACCTGTCCAAAGCGCTGTCAGCATGTTCTCGCTGTATTGCAAAGATGATGAGCGAGCAAACGTTGAGCTTATTCGTTGAGGTCGACAATATGTTTTAGCAATCAAGGAAAACAAAGGTATTTTGAAACGTTGCTGCACAGTCAGTCTAGTTTTGTTCATATTGAACAAAATTTTGCAAATACTGAAGGGTAATTGCTCGCGTTAATCGTATGTGATCGACGCAGCAATGACGGGCGCATATATGGATGGTGTATCGTTACCCAACAAACAAGAGAAGAAGAAGAAGAAGAACTTGGGCACTGGGTAGTGTCAACATTTCATGGGCGCTACCGTGCTTCGAAGGGCACCTTAAGCCGTTTTTTTATTGTAGAGACAATAACTAACCCTTGTCGAGGACTTTTGGGTGGCTTGAGAACATTTCTTACTGGGTTAGTCTTAACCCCTCCCTCAATCCGCATTGGAGCAGCGTATTGAAGTATGCTATAGACCTCCCATAGCTGTGTCTGCGGGGGAAACCCGTGCCCAACAGTGGGTAGTCTATAGGCTGTAGCTAACATAGCATCTACCTGTTTGAATTGATTCATGAGCTGGGCAATAACCGATAATCGCTTAGTAATGTACTAGCATGCCATAAGTTAAGGCGCATTACAAAAGCATGCAGTTAAGGAAAATTGTAGGGTCTCAGCCAGCATACTAATACACTCAACCCGCGTGGAATCGCATCCATTGTGGATATTATGTATTCAACGTGCAAAACGTGAACCGCAAAATGAATTACAGCGGTTACAACGCGAATACCTTAGTACTTTCTATATTTTCATAGGACAGAAACATGTTTACACACACATCTCCCTAAGACCTCCGTTACTGGTTACACACAGTAAACAACATTTAACATCTACGACGACTACACCTGCGGTGGCAAGTGATCCTGACTATCGAATCGTGGGTCCCGGGATAATCCCGACCGGGGAAAATATTTATTTTTCACTCATTTCGCCAAAATTCGAATTATGAAAAACAGTCAAACAGCGTGCAGCGCGGTTTCGAACTTGGAAGTACCGATTGGTCCTTCTGATGGAATCAGCAACTGAGAACCGTGATAAGGCGTGTTCGTTTGCACTACCAAAAACTCGGGAAATAAGGTGTTTTAATCAAAAATCTAATTAATACCGCTTGCATCGTAAAATTTGATTAAGAACCGACATCGTAACTAATTGGAAAATCCGTTCTTAACAAAGAAATTAAATGCATGTTGCATTTTAACACCCATTTGGTTTACCTAATATTATTTGCGTTTATATAATTTTACACGGCTTCATCATTGATGGCTTTAAATTGGCTACGAACGGTCCTTACGATATTACTGAACTACAATAATAAAATACCTTCCGCTCCACCAGAAGCGCACCACGATGAACCGGCTTGTGATTTTTTACTAGATTTGAGAATAAGGACACTTTTCAATTATAATTTAATATGTGATCTCCCATATAAACTCAGCATTATTTAGTTTCGCCTCGTTGGTCTACTGATCGTAACCGCGACTGCTAAGCTGGAGGTCCTGGGTTCGATTCCGGGTCGGCCAACAATTATTGGGGTTTTCAAACTTGAAATGCCTGCAGCTCGTAGTCTGGATCTGTGGCCGGTGTATGGCAATAGGCTCATCACTTATTACACAGGACCTAACCATAACTGGTGATAAGTGGGTATACACACCTGTGTCTACCACTTCGGGGAAATACAAGCGTAATGTTACGTTATAAAGGGACGATAAAGGGGACTAAATGTGAACTAAAACAATGATTGTCTAGACATCACGGGAAAATACATAGACATTCTAACACCCTCCGCTAACTCTTCTAACCTTCACAGTCCCTAAAATGAGGCTTGATTAAAATCTGTCACAGTTGTCAAGCGAGACATCGAATGGGTGGTGATGGATGCTCGTTTGCTTCCTTATACAAAACAGCTACACACTAGCCACTACACGTCGTGTGTCCTAAGCAGCCACATATTAAAGCAACATACTCTTCTATTATAAAGACTAATGTTATGAATCAATCAATGTCAGGAAACCAAACTGATAACAGGCTTAATTATACGAGATTAAGACCCCAACCAGGGTCGTAAGACCGGCACGCCAATGCAGATAAACAAATTGTAATCACGTTTCAATGTTTTAACATTTCTCGTGGGTGGTTTTGTTTACATAAAGAGATTCCGTATAAAGATTGTTTACTCGATTATGAATTGGCGTAGTGGCCAGTGACTGAAAGCCGAGGTGATGGTTCGAATCCTTAGATTGTTACACAGATATTTAATTTATAGATTTAACTTGGCCAAATGGAAGTCATCAGTAACTCGCCGACAAGAAGAGCTCTTTAACATCTGACTTTTTCTGCATGTCCGTCAACCATAGTATGAGATTGTATATTTTACGACTTTCACGACTCGATGAAACTGGATCGAGTAAAAAAAGAAAAGTTTAAAAGTATGTTTTAGGTATTTCTGTATTCTGAGGTGTAGATTCGTAGTCCGTCATTAGTAGATTTCCTAGCCCGCTAAGACTTTCCACAGTCTCTTAAAATTTGAGACCACAGATTTTGCAGAACCCCAAAGCCTCTGATAAAACTATATTATACGTTCAATCAAGTAGTACTATAAATATAGAACTTGAATGTAAAGTCTAGATTTTTTGTTACTCACACTTTATATTTGCATATTTCACTGTCACATAAGTTTTATTATTACTTTTATTACACCATTACTTACGGTACCTAGGTACTGGTATTTTTGAACGAAATAAATATATTTATTCCCCACTAAGGTTGCGTCAATTCTCTCAACTACATTTAGTTTGAACGTTCGAGTTAACATAAAACACGTTAATGTTTATTGTGTTACTAAGAGTGTTATTATTACACATTATTTGTGCTTAAGTTATAATTTTTACTCCAGTTATTTTTTACTTTACTTATTTTAAATGATTATTAAAACTTAATATATTTATTTCAGTATAACTGTCTCACTCTCTCTTTGCACGACTAACACCAAAGACGTACTGTACATACTTCGCTGATTAAATATTTTTGCCATAATTTGTGATTAAAAAATAATATAGACATAAATTGCAAAGGATTTTTTTATTACAGAATAAGTAGTCATTGAACGCAAAAACCAATATCTGTTTACTACTAATTATTTTTCAAACAAATATTTCAATAAAAAATAGTGCCAAGATTGTTTACCAAACACCTCGCGCGCTGCGTAAAACTTCCATCCATCCGTCACTCTTTTTAAGTCCACTGCCGGACATAGGCCTCCGAAGTTCACTGCTGGACATAGGCCTTATAAGTCCACTGCTGGACATAGACGCCTAAAATTCGTACTACGCATCGTTTTTAAATTAACTGTAATTAATTTAACAATACTTTTCTAATGTTACCTATGACTGTAGTCGTATCATGAGCTCCGCCAGAGCTATGTAATCACTTAATTAATATCCTGTATATTAAATACATTTTAAAACATACAGAAAACCCCACGAAAGAGGATGTAGTCAGAAACATCTCCTCAAGTAGGCAATAACGCGGGACATTAAACATTAACTGGCGTGACCAATGACCGAACGCACAGTAAAACTACAGATTATGTAGATAAATTAAAAATAACTTTTTCACTATGGTAGAGGCTTGTTCAATCTGACACTGTTTCACTTCCATGAAAACAAAACGCGAGGGTTTCCCCATAGGTCATATGTGATTAGTGTAGTACAATCACTTCATCATCGCAACCCTTTCTTTGTCCCACTGATGGGCACGGGTCTCCTCTCAGAATGGGAGGGATTAGGCCTTAGTCCACCACGCTAGCCAAGTGCGGATTGGCAGACTTCACATGCCTTCGAGAACATTACGATAAACTCTCAGGCATGCAGATGTGTCCTTCACCGTTATAGCAAGTGACATTTAATTTCTTAAATCGCACATAACTTAGAAAAGTCATTGGTGCATGCCGCTTGGGTTTGAACCCGGACTGCTCGAATAAGCGGTGAGTTCGATAGCCTGGGCTGTAACCGCTTATAGTTTAGTACAATCACTTATCACCCAGTTATGTTTAGTTCAATGTATTATCTAGGTGTAGAGACTTGCCATACGCCGAGCACAAATACGTTACCCGACCCGGCTTCGATCCCAAGACCTCCCTTCGATCTTAGCAGAGTTAGCAGTCACGCTTGCGACAAGAGCGACAGTTTCAACAAAGCAATAACACGCGGCATTTAATATCCAACAACGTAACGAAAATATGACGCGCATTTGAACTGTGTATAAACAAGCTTACTTTAGGTTTTCTCGCTGTGACGATGTGCAAGATCAATATTATTTTAATGGTTACCGATATCTGTACGAGTTTATTGTAATATTCATATTTGTTATGCTACTGTTACACCTGTGTTGACGTTGACGTTGACGTTAATGTTAAAGTACGCGTTAATTGAGGCGTTGAAATGAGCGTTGGCCACATGGTCTCTAAAATAATAAAGTATTGGGCGGAATTAAGGCCGGTAGAAATCTATACTAATATTATAAAGAGGAAACATTTGTTTGTAATGTTTTCACACAAAAACTACTGGACCGATTTCAAAAACCATTATAAAGCTGCATCTTCACTGAGTTACATAGGCTATATAATATTACTAGGTGCAAACGAAACTATTGTTATGTCTAATTCTACGCGAGCGAAGCTGCGGGCGTCCACAAGTATATAATTAAATATAAAACCGTTTAAAAATAGATTTGCGTCGCTCTTTCCACGCATCGCTATCTGTCGAGTGATTCTTATGCGATTGCATCTTTGGGTTCCAAAGGCATAGTTCTAATTGAAATCTCAAATGCTTTCTCATTCGTCGATTCCATTGTCCTAATAATCCCGCCAAAAACAAAGTTGATACGTTCTTGCTGTGCGTGCGGACCGCGAAATGAGACGGCGCTAATGTAGCAATTGCTTAGTGCGCTAAACTAAGCTTTACAATTCTTTGATGTGTCAAAAAAACCGACACCCGACCTATCGCTTATCGTTTAATGCCATTGGTATTGCCGTTTGTAAATCAACACGTTAAAATGTTGGTAACACTACGTAACGTCTTCATTAACGTGCAAATTTACACGTTAAAACGCAGGTGGAGCAGGACCTTAAGAAAACGGAACATTGGGGTGTTGACTCACGTTGTAATCATTGACAAACTTGTTGTACAAAAAAGTAAAAAAAAAAATTGTGAGCCGTCACGGGACGCCTGGCAGATGTGAAACATCGAAATTATTTTGTACAAGTAATATGCACAAAAGTACAGATTATGACAGGAACTAAAACATATAATATAAGATGTTTCACATCAATATAAGCAAAATAATCCGTAGTAGTTCGGTTCACACACTCACAATATTCAACGCAAAGCAATTTCTAGACCCACGGTTTTGTGTTTGCCAAGTTCGGAGTATTAGCAGCATTACCACAGTATTATGTACGCAGCACCAACCTGGCAAGTGCGGATTGACAAACTTCACATGCATTAGGGGGTGAATTTTCAAAAATCCTTTCTTAGTGCTCCCCTACGTTATAAAAGGAACCCCTGTGCAAAATTTCAAGTTTCTAACCCTTATAGTTTGGGCCCTGCGTTGATATGTCAGTCAGTCAGTCAGTCACCTTCTCCTTTTATATATATAGATAGATTGCACCAGAACAAAAGAGATAACAATATAGAAAAAAAGTTTTGCGAAAGGCTGTCTTATTGCTTTTAGCAATTTCTTCCAGTCAGCCTGGCAAACAAAAGAGGATACAAGTATAATTTAAAACGGTTGTAAACAGCCATAGGACACCAGAGCAGGGCTTGGCTTGCCTACTTTTTACACACCTGTATGTGAAACTACTGGGCCAGCGGAAAGGTGCAAAAAATGCTTATGGCTTTTAAAAACATACTACTTGTAGTGTTGTGAGGATTGTTTTCCTTATCGAAAGTCAAGATAACAAAATGATTGGTAACAACAACAATGGAAAACTATGGAATGAGCCATGCTCGGTATTTCGCTACGTGAACGAATCAGGAATGATGAAATCCTTAGACGAACAAAGCTCACCGATATAGTTCACAGAGTTAGCAAGTTGAAGTGGCAATGGGCAGGCCACGACTCGGAAAAGGGAGCACAGGTCGCCCATCGACAAGGTGGACAGACGACCTTGAGAAGACGGCCCTGGCCCACTGGTTTTAGAAGGCACAGGACCGGTCGGAGTGGTGTCGTTTAGGACAGTCCTATCCGAGTCCTAGCAGTGGACCTCAAAAGGCTGATGGATATTTTTAGAATATTTTAGTTAGATGAATAACTTGCTGTTGGTACGGTGGCTCATCAATGACTTGAATTAAGATATTTCTTTCAAGAACGATTTAAAAAAATATGTGAAACATTACATTTTATATCCGAAAAATTATTATATAAATATTAATTAATAATTAAAATTACCTATTAGATAAATCAAAGACGGAAGGAAATTAATTCAAGCATTATGGTAAGTTATTTAGTGGTTTTATAGAAGTAACAGAGTACCCAAGGACTTCCGTCATTTTATCGATGGAATAGCAACGAAGCTTTAAGGCGCCTAGTGGTGCAAAATGACCTTGAGAATCGGTGCACACATTCTCACAAACGACAACAGCGCCTCTAACGGAAAACCTCAGAACTACCTTACAGAGCATACAATGACATGTCATGAGGTACTGTATTAATCGCCTGTATAACCCGCGCAGATAGAGAATAGATCTGAAAATGGCACTTAAAATACAAGCACAACACACAACACAAGCAAGGGTACTTAAAACACTGGATTGTAAAATTTGCCTTTATTAATTGTGACATTTCAGAATCAGATTATAAAAATAAAGAACAATAGGATGGGAATGGTATCAAAGGTTTTATAAACCGCTTGGTCCAGCAGTGTCCTGGTCATCTGTACCCATTACTGGTTCAATTCCCTCCATGAATTGGTTAAAATCTTCCATGGACTGGTCAATTGTAAAATTTGCCTTTATTAATTGTGACATTTCAGAATCAGATTATAAAAATAAAGAACAATAGGATGGGAATGGTATCAAAGGTTTTATAAACCGCTTGGTCCAGCAGTGTCCTGGTCATCTGTACCCATTACTGGTTCAATTCCCTCCATGAATTGGTTAAAATCTTCCATGGACTGGTCACTTTCACAGTCCTGGTCTTCAGAGTCGTCACTTTCATCTTCGGTGTTGCTGTTCAATTACATCACAAAATGTCAACGTTCGTAACAAAAACTTAACGAAAATAAATAACAATCAAATGTAACGCAAACAAAAACAACAATATCAACGAAAACAACAATTACTCGGAGTGCGTCAAGTAGCTTAGAAAGCGAATCCCGACTGATTATTTGTTTGCAGCTCGTACTTCACTGTGTGAGTATAGACAGCGATAGAGAGTGAGCGAGAACGCATGCGAGAGGACGCCATTTTCAAATCTATTCTCTATCTGCGCGGCTTATACGGGGAAGTGTTTCAGTAGATGGCGTTTATTTTAAGTAATAATTGACCTAACAAAAAATTTATAGGAAGGTACGACAACGTAATGAAATTAGATTTATGCAATTTTTTTAGTTACTTAAAATAATAACAAAAAAAAAGTCATAAAAAAATAAAGAAAAAATTGAAAAAGAAAGGAAGTGTAACTGGAATTTGAACCCGAGTCTCTAGAGCGAGATTCTTACTCACTGCTAATGTCTATAATTTCCCCGTTATTGATATTATCTTTGGATTCTCTTTTCCTGTAATAAATACATATTATGACATATATAAATATTATTAGCTTTTTATTTCATTTGCATAAAATAATAACAAAAAAAAAGTCATAAAAAATAAAGAAAAAATTGAAAAAGATAGGAAGTGTAACTGGGATTTGAACCCGAGTCTCTGGAGCGAGATTCTTACTCGCCGCAAACTCCAATTACGCCATTTACAGCTATACGATTAGGGTTGAAAAACTGTGTACCTATCTATCTTTTTGTACTCTGCAGGATTGCAGAGAACAATGAAAATTAATAAATGTTTGACAAAATTTAAATCTTTACGTCATTCATGTGTGTGACGTTTGCTTTATATGAACACTTTTGATTTATTTCCCATGTTTATTTACAAAATAGGAGTCCGTTTACGCCCTTCTAACTTAAAAAAATACTTATAACGTTAAATTATTTATATAAATTAACCTAATGTAATAACCAATCAATAAAAGTAATGAAATAACGTTGGAATCTTGCAGAAATTTTGCGGCAGAAAGCGCGACACGCCCGTCTAGCAAGAGGCCTCAGCCGCGACTGTCGGTACACGGCGTTTACACACACATGCTCGCGAGTTATGTTCGAAAACGATGCGCAAATGAGAACAAGGGTTTTTTGGAAATTCTACAAAATGGATTTAAAAAGTGGTATAACTGATATATTGTATTTATTGTGATGAAAAATATATGTTAAATTGAAAAAAAAAACACGTATTTTAGAAGGGATTTGATTGTTTAGAAGATTATTTTAGAGGTATCTTCGTGATTTTTTTCTATCGAGTCAACATTAATGTATTATGTTTTGAAGGCCGTAGCAATCTAACATATATCCCCAAGAATACCATATATTTTTTTTATTTGATTCTCTGCAATGGTTCGTGTGATATCTTGTTTATAAAACTCGCGTTTAGCCTCTGTAGTCCTCTTAACGAAGAGCATAGTAAGATTTATTACCGAACCTTACGTTTTATAATAGGGCTTATAGTTTCATATAATTTCTTAGACATTTAAATACGCGGGTTTTCTAACTCAAAACTGGTAGATATGATATTATTAATGATCAATTCTCATATTATAACACAACAAGTGGACGCCCGCAGCTTCGCTCGCGTGGAATTGGACATTACAATAGTTTCGTTTACACCTAGTAATATTATATAGCCTATGTCACTCAGTGAAGATGCAGCTTTCTAATGTTGAAAGACATTTTGAAATCGGTCCAGTAGTTTTTGTGTGAAAACATGATAAACAAATGTTTCCTCTTTATAATATTAGTATAGATTTCTACCGCCCTTAACTCCGCCCAATACTTTATTATTTTAGAGACTTAAAGTGGCCAACGCTCATTCCAATGCCTCAATTAACGCGTACTTTACATCGCGAAGGCTTAATTTTTTCCTAATCATATTAAATAGAAGATATTATTCCAACAATTGCATCTATATCTTATTTTTTGTGAAAAATCATATACATTACATTAGGTAGTACATTACATTAAGTACAATAAGCAATATACCATGTTGAATCTGTATGGGGTTATACCAGCGTAAACATCATCATGTACATGAACAAACAGTTAACCATAACGCAGTGGTCTATTTAACTTACTCATCGACGAGAGCAAACAACGACATCACCACTTCTATGAACTGAAAAATACCGTGAAACCGTTCAAACACACTAAATAATCGGAGAAGGTTCACAAAACCTTGCGCCATAATAATATCATACATACAAAACCTTGATTTATTGGGCAAAACCTGTGGCAGATGCTGTATACGGTTCAGTTCAAGGTCAGGACAATAATTATACCAAACCCATAGGGGCCGTAGCATCCCACTGATAGGCACGGGTTCCTCCACGACCACACTTGAAGGAGCTCTCACACTCCAATGCAACGCTGCTTCAATGCGGATTGGTGAGGGTTGTATGCCTGGGCTGTCGACCGTTCTAATGTCTTCGACAAGACCATTTTAATGAGTATAAGCACCTATCCGCCATGACAACTGCGACTGACTTTAGAAAAGGCTCAAATATTTAGAGAATAGGATGGTTATTGGATAGTCCTGTTAGAAAGAAAGAAAGAAAGAAAGAAAATCTTTATTTTGTCCCAAGGCTACAATAAAAGAAATAAATAAACAAAAGAAAAATATAAGCCTAAGTTACAATGAGACAAAATGGGACTACTCTCAGCCTGTGCCGTGGTACTGAGTGAACCGCGGCTGCTGGTTTTCAGAGTAGCCCCTTTTTTTTCGTGCAGTCGTATTTGCGGTAAGTATATAAAAAATAAAATAAAAAAGTTAGCAGAGAGAACAGAACATTACTTGGTCAGTTATTTAATCTCAAATACCCTCTCCATTCCCTCCCAGGCCTGCTGGAAGAAATTTCAACATGAAATAAGCAGTGCCTGTGTACTTCATTATCTATAATTATGTATCACTTTGAATTGTTGTGTACACGAATTGTTAAATAAATAAATAATAATTATACCGTTAAAACTTTTTTTTTTTAAAAGCTTTTTATAACTTTTTTTTTTATTATCATGCATTGTCATCGGAACCAAATATGTGTGCCAAATTTCAACTCGATAGCTTTAGTGGAAGTGGGAAAAATATTGATTGCAAGATTCCAGGACATACTTACATGAATACATACGAGTGAAGTTAAATAAAAGCTTTTAATAAAAAAAAAATGGGTATGAGTGGTTAAGAGTATTTCACGATCAATGACACTCAAACATTAATATGCTCGTACGACCTCTAATTTCTGATTTTTTTATACAATAACGTGTTAGTGACTATAGTGAAATAAGAGCTAAAGCAAAGTCTGATGTCACTGTTGCGACATAACAAAATATTTACATAGGACTGACTTCACTTGAAACTTAGATGCAACTTAATTATTGCAAATAATCTGTATTTAAAATTCCTCACGTCCGATTGGAAAACTTTGACGAGACATCCTTATGGACAGAATAAAGTAGATAGTAACACAATCAGTCTATGGTAGAGCCTTTTTTTTATGGATACAAGGTAGCAAACGAGCTTGCAGCACCACCCATCCGCTGCCGCCCATGACAACTGTGACTGACTTTGAACAAGACTCAATTAGGTACTGGGATGGTTAGTCCAATTAGTTGAGAGAGTTAATTAGAATATTAGTTGGCCAGTTAGTCGTTAGTAGTTAGTGGTAGTAGTGGGGATAGTGTGTTCTGTTAGTTCGGGTTACCCCTATAGGGGTTACCTATATTAGAACGATAGAATGTGGGTGGGATGGCCGAAATAAAATAACTTTTCAACGCTGGTATAATTGTAATTGGGCAAAGTAACCACTTACTCGTCTAGGTCACATTATAGAGAGAGACAAGGTTTTACAATGATTCGCCTTCTCGAAAATGTGCTTATATTGGGAAAATCTGAGTCAATACAGTCTCAAAAAATATCATTCAATTTTAACAATTAAAATCATGAATATTAATCTATTTAACAATAAATAAATTATTAATGTTAATAATAATGTAAATAATAATTTGTTAATGAACAAACTATATACAACAGACTATACGACCCTGCGACGAAAAATTTCGCGACACTTCAAACACGATGGTCCACTGCAACTAGTTCCGCTATGCAATTACTAAATCAATCGTTCCATCCATCCATCCATCCATCCATCCATCCATCAGCCTTTCGAGGTCCACTGCTGGACATAGGCCTCCCTTAATGGACACCACTCCTCCCAATCCAATGCCCTTTGAATCCAGCGGTTTCCCGCTGTCTTCTTCATATCATCAATACACCTCGGAGTGCGGCCAATACTCCGTTTTCCGAGTCGTGGTCTCCACTCAAGGCCTTTCCTTACCCATCGGTTATCTGTCCGTCGAGCGACATGCCCATTGCCTCTTCAGAGCGCTAACTCTTCGAGCTATCTCAGCGTCGGTTACCTTTGTTCGTCTACGGATTTCATAATTACGAATCGGATCGCGTAGCAATTACTAACAAGACTATTATTCTCAGAAAATGCACGGTGGGATGGGTTGGTTGGCCATCCAAATGAACCTGTCGCAGACGAAGAGAGGAGGAACAATGGCTTGTTAGCGACATTCCCGCGCGGGACAAGGCTGTCGGCTGGTGCCAACTAAATACTTTAGGGTTGGCGATCACATGCGCGTCGGAACGAGTTGCAATAAACTTACTTTATTCTACGAATGATGTTCAGAAAGAGGAAATTCCGCATTATGGAAATTAAATGCAAAAAAATTGGGAATTATTACTCAATATGTATGACAAATACAAAATCAAAACATTTAAAAGCTTCAACGTAATTTATGAATGTTTGAGGTGAATATCATTTAAAAGAAACAGTACAGATTAACGTCTGTACCGGTGGTTTTGAATTGTAAAACAATTGTTAAGATTGATTGACCTTTGGGTGGCTTGAGAACATTCGTCACTGGGTTGGTAACTACCTAATCCCTCCACCAATCCTCATTGGAGCAGTGTGGTACAGTATGCTCTAGATCTAGATCTTGAGCTGTGGCTGTCGCAGAGCCTTATGCTCAATAATGGGACGCTTATGGGTTGAAGCACAGAGTGGGTTGAAGCGCCCATCTGGTTTCATTGCACCTTATTACGGTTTAAATACCATCTCATGCAACAGCACATTGAGTTTATACAATACAACTCCATAAACATTTACATTTGTCATTAAGTACAGGTAATAGGATGGTAACAAAGAATGTAATGAATGAGCTTATGTAGGTACTTAGCACAAATATTTATAAGTGGCATACAAATATTTACAAGAAGTTAGTCTGTCTAAGAAGTTAGTTAAATATCATTTGATCAATCTTCTTGTAATGCCAATTTATAATTTGTCAGTAATAATGTCAATGTACATAAATAATAATGTCCTTTTTAATTTTGCACCATAGTAGGAGTTTACAAGCCTTTGTTTTTGATAGATTCCACCGATGCTGCTTAAAGGCTACCGACTGGATCCGTCCATTGATGATTGCTAGACAAATTAGCCTCTCATAACATACATAAAATCACGCCTGTAAATTCCCCAAGAGGTAGACAGAGTAAGTGTGTAATACACCAACTTTTCACCAGTTATGTTTTGGATTCCATGTAAAAGTTGGTGAGCAATAGACAATAGACCATACACCGGGCACAATTCTAGTCTGCGATCTACGACTGGCAATTTCAAGACGGACAAACCCAACAATATTTTGCCCAACCCGAGAATAGAACATAGGACCTCTAGCGTAACAGTCGGGCTTGCAAGCACTAGACCAAAGACGCTTTAGTAAACGATTCCAGCCACAAATGACTACGATTACGTTCTTTATGTCAATATCATTATTGTTGTACAATAAATTATTACAGCGAACATTTGTATGCAACTCAGTGGTTAAGTTAAGCAGGTAAGGTACATGTACGTAGGCACTTAATATTAATATACCAAGTGCAGCAAGCCGTACAACACAAACCCACTGCCCACTACTGGGTTCCGGTCACTTATAATTAATCTTATCTTTATTATTATAATTAAGAGCCTTGATCCTCAATATGGAATGATGAGCAAGGCACAGGAGTGCCTCGCAGAAGCAGATAGAAGGGATTATACCCTGTACAAGATAGCTTGATCTTTTTGACAGATGTAAATTTTTGTGATCGACATAACTTTGCAATGACGTCCATATTATTTTCTTAATTAAATTTTTTTTAAAATTGTAAAAATATTTAAAAAATACATATAACACATAAGTCCCTTTAGATTCAAGCGTTATCCGAAAATTTTAAGAGTTTTTATTGCTTCAAAGTAAAATTTAAATAGGAACACTGAAAATAATAGACGTTTGTACAATGTTACATCGGTCGGACGGATGGGACACGAATAACAGGCAATAACCGTTACAAATATCGATTACAAAAAATCATTATTAAAGATCATTGTTAAGTTATTGTTACGAACGGGGGTCCTTTTGGTTGGGGTTTCTTTGGCTAGTGGTTGGGGTCTCTTTAGCTGGTATAACTCTTATTAGAAAAGTAAGGTAAAAAAAAATTGAATGTTAATTTTAACTACGCATTCCATCATTCATGGAATGACGGAATGCGTAATTAAAATATAAGCCATTTATATGTCTAGTGAAATGACGAATTTCACATATAATACACCCACACCACTCGTCACAGTTGCAAGTATTTAAAAAACGTTATTTTTTGGACTACTAGATATTTCCTGTTTCCCATCACTAGCCAGTCTGTCAAAAAGATCAAGCTATCTTGTACAGGGTATAGTGGAAAAGTTTTAAGTCGCTCTTATTCTGATAATACTTATGTTACTGTAAGTACCGACCTTACGTATATACCGACGTATAGCCCAATGGCTCTCGTCGATTGTATGTGCTCGACTGAGTTAAGCAACGACTGGCGCGGTCGGTTTGTGGATGGTTGACCGCTTGTGTCAAAATCTCATTGGCGGCTTGGGCGACCTAGTGGTGGCAAAATTTCATGGGCGCCGTGCTTCGGAGGGCACGTTAAGCGGTCTGTCCCGGTTGTTTTCAATAGTAAATATATTGTAAAAACAGTAGTTCAGCCTTGTCGAAAACCTTCGGATGGTTTGGAAACATTCGACACTGGGCTAAACACAAACCCCTCCACCGATCCGCATTGGAGCAGCGTGGTTGACTACGCTCTAGCTAGAGCTCCCACAGCTATGGCTGTGGCGTAGACCCGTGCCCAGCAGTGGGACGTCTTGCCACAACCTATAGCATAGAATAAAGAGTCGCTCCGCTCTACACGGAGCGACTCTTTATTCTATGTCTATAGGTTGTGGCAAGTAACGACTAACGTTTATTAAAGTATCCTACGAAACACAGAAATACTCAAGAAAAATGTTATTACTTTAAATAACGAAACAATACAGAGTTGCAGGCAAGGATCGGTAAACTCAAATTGCACCGATTAAATTGTCACATGTAAGGTCATAAGTGACTTGAAAATTAAGTCGTCTCATATAATGTTTTTCTGTCAACAAGCATCACAAGACACAAGGCCCACGTTTTGTGTCGCAGTACAAAGTACATAATTTTGCATTGTATATTATACAAGCACTAGCTTTTACCCGCGGCTCCGCCCGCGTGGTCAAAGGGAATTAACAATTCAATTCAATTTATTAGTTGCCTATGACTTAATTAATTTAAATGTATCATTTGTTAGCGAAATTCAGAACTTGCAAATGAATTTGCTATCTTTTTACAACATCGGGAACTAAATATCTAGCAAATAACAAAACATCGATATCTTCCCATGGGGATATTTTACCGCGGTAAAAAGTAGCCTACGTCACTCTCCACCCTCCTCACTATCTCCACACACAAAAACCATACCATATAATAGCTTTGTTGCGACGTGAAAGCCGGACAAACAAACAAACAAACAAACAAACACACTTTCACATTTATAATATCAGTATGGATTGATACTCTCTGAACGAAATCCGGAGGGGATAGATGCGCACGGGTAATCAGTGCGGGGGACATAATACGTGGGACATAATAGGATGGCGAACCAATCAGCGCTTACGACTGACAACACGCTCGCCCCGCGCATTCAAGGTCAGAGCTAAACTTTCATGCCGGTCCGTATACATGACGTCTAAAAAAGGTATATACAGGGTTATTGGTAATTCGACGTATTTCCGTTAGGAGGTGATAGGGGTGACTATTTGTGATAATTTTAACCCCAATATGCATTATGCAAAAGTGAACCATTTTCGAGTTATCAAGCTTTTTAGCTTTTTTCAAAATAGTCCTAAGTCTAGTCTATGAAAAACTACCCGCGGCCGAGGCCAGGCTGAGCGGAACACGCACACAAAATGTGGAGTATGCTCTAGACCTCCTGCAGCTATGTCTGTGGGGGAGACCCGTGCCAAGCAGTGGGACGTCTATGGGTTGTAGCTAAAGGCCCTTTACCTAGTAACCAAACTAACTAATTAACACCAGTTTCTACCTAGACTAACCATACCAGTCTCTATATGATCTGTCACAGTTGTCATGATGGTAGCGGATGGGTAGTTCTGAATGCTCGTTTGAATACCCCATAAAAGCCTCGCAGCTTGTATAATGTAAGAAAACAGAAGATGAAATATCATGCAAGTTAATACGCGCACAGCTAATTTATGTATTAAAGTATAAATGTATGTAAGTATTAACCAGTGGGTTAGGTACACAGTATCTTGATCTCGGCACCTTAATACTGTCATTATAAACGTACAATAGGATTATTTTCAACCGACTTCGAAAAAAGGAGGAGGTTCTACGTATGTTCGAATGTTTGCATTTTTTTATGTATGTACATCGATAATGATGATTTAAATTTAAATTTAAATTTTATTATTTGATGATTATTTTCTTGTCTTTGGAAGGACTTTCATCGAGGGTGATTAAAAAAGGCGATAAAAATTTCATAAAAAAATTCTACCCCTAAGAGTAGTAAACAAGCATATTAAGGGTAGTAATGTTAGTGATAGTTTGTAGCGTCGCGTCGGTGTTTGTGCATTTTGTGTGTGAACAGTGATGATTCTAGTATAAACCGGGCACAAACTCAAAGTCAGAGCTACTAGTGGGAATTTTATGTTAAAAAACCCATAATAACTACTTTGCCCGACTTTTTAATTTTTAAGTATTAAAAATTGTTTTAATTTTACTCTTACCTTTGTATGACATGTAGATGCCAAATTATCTAGCTCTATTGACATAATATAATATTAACACCAAACGTTGACATGAAAATAATCGTACGACAAGGACACATTTTAGAATTAATTAACTTAATCGAAATTGACCATGGACATCAACCATTGACATTAAAAAATATAATTTATTATAAGTACAAGATTATTTTTATAAAGACCTTAAATTGTAATTGTAATTTGCTCCCAACTCAGATGCAGTCTGTGACTATCTATGTCTGTGAACTAGTCTTAGTGCAATGTGTGCTTTTGAGGAATAAATGGCTATTTTATTTATTTATGTCATGTAGATTTTTAAAATATTAAGAGAGCCAACTCGAAAGGACTTGGTTTCAATGTGTTAGTGTTTTGAAGGTTTCAATTTAGAGAACCGTCTGAATATAATTTATTCATGCCGCAAAATAGAAAGAAAGATGCAAAAAAAAACTTGCTTACTGCACAGAATACATAATATATAGCTAACTGTAAAAGAAGAGTGCATTGAACTTAATAATATGGATCCATCATATTTTTTCTCATGCTGTGCAAAGTAGATACATTTTAAAAAATTTAACCAGATTTTTACTATCGAATGTTAATTTCATATCGCCTCCTATCTATTGGTCGAAAAATGACTGAAGTTTGCATTCTTCAATAAAAATCCACTTTACACCTTAAGATTTATATCCATTTCTCTTTAAGAGAAAAAAGGATAAAAAATATAGTAAAATCGGTTGACAAACCGAAGAAAAACCGTTTCTACTTAGACTATATTTTATCAATAATATGTATAAGTTTTACCTAATGATGGAATGAATTCTTCAATTTTAAGTCAATCAAAGCATAATACAGAGCCATACATTTTATAAGTCATAGCGAATATAACACCAAAACTGTCACAGAGGAGAAATAATATTTCGCGCCATAGTTATTCGCAAATTAAATTCTCGCGCATACACAGACCGCAACACGTTCCAAATTTGAATGCGTGTGGGATGCGCGCGCGCGGTACGTTTACTGAGATCGCCAGATTCGTAAGAGTCACTTGTATTAACAACACTTGAACTCAAGATCGTGTATTCTTTAATTATCCGTACTAATCATTCAATTGACACAGAAACTAGACAGGCTAAAAGGAAAGCAACTACAAAAAATGTCTCTATACGAAATAATGTTTAAATGATTCAGCACAAAATATTTATGTACATAACAAAAAAGTGTACCTACTTATATAAATGGAGTATTATCAATACCAAAACGGTAAGAATCAACCCATTAATTGTATTTTTACTTTATTTAACTTTTAATATTTTATATCCTTCAGTGGCTACTCGGTCATATCACTGTAGATTTTATTTCTCTACTTGGAGGTTGCTTTGCCAATAACAGATAAGTTAAGAACTGCAAGCTCGTTTGCTATTAACTTCGCAAAATGAGCAAGTATATTTATTTTCTAGACTAGCTTTTACCCGCGGCTTCGCCCGCGCGGTCTAAGGGAATTAACAATGAGTTATGTATCATACATGACACATTTGTGGTGGTTTTCTAGCCAATAACAAAACATCGATATCTTCCCATGGGGATGTTTTACCGCGGTAAAAAGTAGCCTACGTCACTCTCCACCCTCCTCACTATCTCCACACACAAAAACCATACCATATAATAGCTTCGTTGCGACGTGAAAGCCGGACAAACAAACAAATAAACAAACAAACACACTTTCACATTTATAATATTAGTATGGATATGGATAGTATGGATTACAAAAGTAAGACATGAGTCTTGGATATTCACTTATCACTATATTGGATGGATAAATAGGTCGCCACTGTTCGTATAAGGTCCGGCCCGGTTCGGCGCCGTGCCAGTGTGCATACAACCATATTATGAATTATTTAAGTTTACCTATTACGATTTAATTAATTGCAAGTCAACACTATTCAATTAATTGCATTACTTGAACAGCTTAATGTGACAAGTCTATGGCCTTAACCCGTCTGGTGATTAGATGACTGTGGCCTTCTGGTTAACTCTGTATTGATAACAGAACTTATTTTTATTTCTTTATGCCAGCCCTATTTACGTAATTTGCTACGCGTAAACGAAATTTTTACATCTTTGACAGTTCTATCAAAAGGTCATGGAATTAATAAATACGGATGGTGCTCCTTAAGATACACTCTGGGACTCGCGTTTTAGTGACATTGCGCGTTCCACTGCGTACTAATTTCTATGGAAATGCGTAATGTCATTTTTGACACAATCTGTGCGAGAATCGCTGATTGCATATTTTTATTTAACTTATAATACCAGTCTTGACTATACTAAACAATGCAACAAGTAAACAATCTTACACGTTTTGTCGTAATTTGTGATTTAAAAACAATACACCTAATTAAAATGTACACCTAATTATGATATACATATAAATTGCGTTAAAGTCATTTCACACAAAAACTTATCTGTTTCCTATCCTAACTAATTTCTAATCCTATCTATCTATCTATCTATCTATATCTACATAATTCATTTTTAAGCTTACATTTCAATACAAAGTTGTGCCAAGATTTTTAAAATAGGTACTCGTAATTTGCAAGCAGTGTAAAAAGAACCACCCTGTATATATTCACGGTTGGTATGTCCCATTCTTTTTTTATTTGCCAACAAACACCAAATCCTCATCTTGGTGATTGCAATACCGCGAACTGCCAGCGCTGACGTGATTTATGAGATGGGAAGACACGACGATATGTATGCATATGCGTTAAACTGGATAATACTGTTAGTGGTCGAACCCATATAGGCTTCGCGGTCTATAAGAGCTAGTAAAACATCACGCTATATAATTATATCATACTAGTGAACTCCCGCAGCTTCGCTCGCGTGGAATTTGACATTTACTAACTTCAAAAACAGCAAAGTTTCATACTAACTTTGCACCCCCGTTTTACCCCCTTAGGGGGCGATTTTTCAAAAATCCTTTCTTAGTGCTCCACTACGTTATAAATGGAACCCCTGTGCAAAATTTCAAGTTTCCAACCCTTATAGTTTAGGCCCTGCGTTGATATGTCAGTCAGTCAGTCAGTCAGCTTCTCCTTTTATATATATAGATTACTAGTGGACAGCTTATTACAGCTTCGCTCGCATGGAATTATACATAACAATTGTTTCGTATACACCTAGTAATATTATATAGCCTATGTCACTCAGTGAAGATGCAGCTTTGAAAGAATTTTTGAAATCGGTCCAGTAGTTTTTGTGTGAAAACATTACAAAAACAAATGTTTGCTCTTTATAATATTAGTATAGATAGATGATGCGTTTGTAATGCGCCAACCCTATACGTTATTAGGGGTACCCAAAGGGTGAAGAAAGGAACCCTATCATATGCCTCCGCTGCACGCACTAATGAATTTTCTATGTAATGTGCGTTTAAAAAAATTAAATGGCATTTGCTGTAACAGTGAAGGAAACATCGTGAGGAAACCTGCATGGCTGAAAGTAGTCCATTATGTTGTCAAAGGCATGTGAAGTCTGTCAATCCGCACTTGGCCAGCGTGGTGAACTAAGGCTTTACCCCTCCTATTCCGAGAGGAGATCCGTGCAAAACAATGGAATGGATTGTCGTGGTGGCTATCTGTCTACCAGTCATCTCTTGAACGGAAAAGGTAGTCAGCTGAATTTTTCACAGAACGCGTGGTAATGAGGCCGCTATCGCCTCCCATTCTGAGAGGAGACCCGTGCCCAACAGTGGGACGTCTATGGGTCGCAGCGACGACGGATATCTAAGTGTGCGAATCCGACTCGCACTTCTCCGGTTTTATTCACATACGCCACAGAAACGTAATATGTATTTGAATGTGTTGTACGAGCCAAGTTTCTTTAATTCTAGTAACAACGTAGCGCTTTAGAGCTTGGTGAACGACGAGTATCAATGTTAACATAAACATAGCTGAGTTTGCCTGTTGTGATTTGCATTATCAGCTTTGTCAATGTTAATTTTGCATTATCAATGTTTAGACAATATTGACTAACATACAGTGGCTGAGAGTTGGATAGTTGGATACTGCAAATAGTGAGCTATTATAGTGGACTATAACCATGCCAGTTCGGATTAAGAGTAATATTCAATTTAATTATGTATATTTTTATTGTTAATCATACGTAAATCAGAACAAACAAAAATTTTTTGACATGCATAAGACATACAGATTTAATTTATATAATTACACACACTAACACTTTACAACAATTTTTTTTTTTAACAGGCCGTTACATTTCCTCTATTTTCACCTTTTTTTTTATTGCATTAGTCAGAAAAGTTTGAAATTTCATCCACACCGCATTGATTCTGGTAGTTCTGGTTATCAAGCACACATTGGATTTTGTTTGTTTGTTTGGTTGAACGCGCTAACCTCAGGAACTACTGGATCTAATTGAAAAAATCTTTCTGTGTTGGATAGTCCATTTAGTAATCAAATATCAAGATATTACACCAAGGTAATTACTAACTAAACGCCCTTCGATCTGTTGGACTAATGACTAGAAGAAAACTACTGGAAACCGCTTCGAAGAGTAAAATCTGAATGTATTTTAAACCGCTATACTGGTACAAATGACCTAATATTTTCAGTGTCACCATCTCCCGGTCTATTTGTTAGAGGTGTGAGGTGCGAACAAATGTTTATCAAACTTATTGGTACATACAGCGACACCTATCAGCATTACATATCACTACTTCATCGAGTAGCTATGGAAAAACGTGATAGTATTATGAAATCTCAACAGATGGCGCTATTAGACAAACGTTACACAGACTCATTAGCTCTCATGCTTCAGTTAGAAAATGTATAATTAGACTGACATTTATAGCAGTATTTTAATGTTTTATAGTCCACAAATAGACAAATGCGGCAGATTCTCTAGCGAGATGATATCAAAGGAGGATTGTATTGTTTAAGGGTGATAGGCATGGATGGTTAGGTGGAGAATGCATTTATAGTGCGCCATTCGTCTTATTCTGTAACTCATTTATATGGGTACACGTAAATTATTTATTAAAAACTTTTCCTGCTGCTTTATAAATCTTACAAGGCTAGCTGTAAGAGATAGGTTAGCTGTAAGAGATCTCTTATAGAGATAAGCTCGCCTTTGTAATTTCTTTTCTCTAAATTATGTCGTTTTTTTTTTGTGTACAATAAATAATTAATTATTCCACTTTCCTTAAGCGATTCCGTTCTTCGAAGCACCCGTAAGACGTCGTTGCCGGTGTTAGGTATGTCGGAAGCGCTCAGGCCACTAACCCCCTTATCAATGTCGGCCTTGCAGTGGAACGCTAATGAATTGCAG
The DNA here is from genome assembly GCA_944567765.1 of Carterocephalus palaemon. Classification (NCBI taxonomy): domain Eukaryota; kingdom Metazoa; phylum Arthropoda; class Insecta; order Lepidoptera; family Hesperiidae; genus Carterocephalus; species Carterocephalus palaemon. The sequence goes on from OX155663.1 coordinate 2,623,300, forward strand.
CCAGTACTCACCTCCGCCCAGAAGCACACGATGAGCGACGAGCCGGACATGAGCAGGGGGTAGTAGGCGGACAGGAGGCTGGTCGCCCATCCCTCTTGGAATGCGGACTGTGGCAATGGAAAAAAAAAATGTTTCTTAAAAATCATTGTTTATAATGTACGAGTAAACAATCAACTGAATTAAATTCTTCTACCGGCAAAATGGATTTCGTAGATTTGCTCTGTGACAACTCACCGGAGACACAAAATACGCTCCGCGGATGAGGGAGGCGAGGAACGCGACGAGGTAGAGCATCTTCTGCGTGGTGACCTTGCAGGCGCGCAGGAAGGTCGGCGCCTTCAGCCGCCGGTACTCGCTGACCACGCATATCGTCAGCTGCACCGCGCACACGAACGCCACCACGAGGAACACTCCGCCGATACCTGGGAGACGAAAATCTTGAAATTAAATAATCTATGTTATTTGTCATATTAAACTATTTAGATCAGCGGAAGTCAGCGGGTAACCGGGAAGAGTGGAACCGATTGAGGGAGGCCTGTCCAGCAGTGGAATAAGAAAGGCTGATGGATGGATGGATATCTGATTTAATCCGCTGATTTACTCTTCTTGGAAAAAGACGGCGCTAGATTATAGAGACGGCCGTACTCACAGGCGCACTCAATCTCGCAGAGACACGTGCCGTTCATGTAGGCGCCGCGGCCGCTGCAGCCGAGCGCGCCGCCCGCGCCGCCGCCGCCATCACTGCGTCCGCGTAGTACGCTAGCAGCGAATACTCAGCTGCAGGCGCTATATTATAGACACTGCAGTACTCACAGGCGTGATACGGCATGTTGGGCCCGTCGCACTCGTCGCCCGCGTACCGGATCTCGCAGAGACACGTGCCGTTCATGCAGTCGCCGCGGCCGCTGCAGCCGAGCGCGCAGCCCGCGCCGCGCGCCGCCGCCGCCATCACTGCGTCCGCGTAGTACGCTAGCAGCGAACGCATCTTACGACCACCGGCGACGGTGACCGTCGCTCGCACGACCTGGAAACATGAAGAGACTATGATTAGAGTACTGTACTTAAGGGCTGCACAAACTACGAATATTGATGAAAAAGACAATTGCATATAAAACCTAGGAAGAAAAGAATCTTAGTATTGGTCCGGTGACAAAAGAATTTGATATTAATAGTTCTCTTCAACTATTGATACTATATATTGAACGTAATCAATTGTCTTATCCACTATGCTGCTCAATAAATGTTATATTAGTTACTATAAATTATTTCAATGTGTTTTGTTTGCTTGCTCAAATTCGATCGGTTGCCATCCCAAGATTCCAATGTTTTTATATTTTATCAAGTCTTTAAATTTAAAATAATATAAACATCATGTTTTATTTTAACATTAAACGGCTAAGTTATCCTGTTATGGATAAAGCTTGATATCATTAGGTGTAATTAACACAGAAGTTTATCGTATTGTTTTAGGCTATCAATATTTTTATTTTTGCGCGTTTTATCTATACCTACCAATATTATAAAGCGGGAGACTTTTTTTTTTGAGATTTCCCAGTACCTATGGAAATGTCGTTGGTTCGATTTCCACCTGCGTTGAATTTTTTCTAAGTATTAAATACTCGTCTGACGGGACGACTTAAGGAAATTGTTTTCTGGACATAATATACAAAGTCTGCCTAGACGCATTAAAGATTGTCTTATCACGGTACGAGCAACGTACGACGCCATTCTCTCAGACAATCTTAGGGCAGAGGACAGTGACTAATAAACCAATATAAATAATATAAATATAAATATCTTGGACATTCTCACACACTTAATACAGAATTCCCCACATGTATATAGGCATAAGCGGTGACAACGCAGTGGCTATCGAACTCGCCTCTCACTCGAGCGGTTCGGGTTCAAACGAAAGCGGCACGAACCAATGACTTTTCTATGTTATGTGCGATTTAAGAAATTAAATGTCACTTGCAATAACGACGGACACATCATGAGGAAACCTGCATGTCTGTTCTACATAATGTTCTCGACGGCATGTGAAGTCTGCCAATCCGCACTTGTCCAGCGTGGTGAACTGAGGCCTAATCCCTCCCATTCGGAGACCCGTGCCCAACAGTGGAACAAGGGTTGTGATGATTAAAGTATAGGCATAAAGTACCGAGATACTTTTACAAAAACACACAGCGGTAACACATCTTTGGTTAAGAACTTTGAACAATAGAAGTTTTCAATACTAGCAGACGCCCGCGACTTTACACGCTTAAAAAGTCTCGGGGGTAGGTAATGCAGCATTCTATTATTGAAAGAATTTTATGATTCGGATCAGTTTCTGAGACAAGCTCCGTTACAAACTTACAATCTTTACCTCATAATAATGTTAGTATATAGGTAGAAGTATAGGTATGGATGAATCAAATGACAAAGTAAAAAAAATTGGGCTGCGTCGCATGAAGGCGTCCATGCGTGGCGTGCCAGGTCAAGGCAAAGGTCTGCCAAACTGCCAACGAAAGAACGTTAAAAATCACAGCTTAGATAAAGTTATAGACCAGTAAAGTTGCTTCAAAATTGCCGCCATCGGCATGTCTCGCAGTCGCGAATTTTATAATCTGCCCACTTCACAAACTTGTCAAACATTTTATACTTTTATCTCAGTATATTTGTTCATATATTATAGTGTTGTCTTTTTAAGAGAAATGTTTAATTTGTTTATCGATGTTTCCGTTATTTAAAGCTAAGCTGCAACCCATAGACGTCCCACTGCTGGTCGCTCGCTGCGACCCATAGAAGTCCCACTGCTGGGCACGGATCTTCCCCACAGACGCAGTGTCTGTGCGGGAGTGTCTGTGGGAGAGACCCACACACAGGGAGTATTTAATTTAATTCTTATTATGTTGTAGTATGTATGTATGTATGTTGTAGTTTAATTTAATTTTAACTTTTCTAGGAATAGCATAAGGAAAATCCCTGTAATGTTAGATGTAAGTTAGGATTAAATAAATAATAAAATTTAATATTTTTATATAGATAGCGCAGCCATGTATAAAATAATGGCTGAATCGTTGTGGAATTCCCAGGTCAAGGTCGGGGTGAAATTGCCAAATCGTCGAGATAAAGGGACTACGTGGTGCGAGCCAATTTGACGCTTGCCAAGATCGCTTAAACGATTATTTCGATGACGATGTTTTATCTCAACACGTCATCGATTAATCACACGAAGAGCTCGTGATTTGAATTCATTATATTATTTGCTTAAAACTATTAACAAAGTTAAGGAACGTCGAGCGCGGTCTGCATGTGAATGAATGACCGCTAGTGGCACAATTTCATGGACTCTTCAATGCTTCGAAAGGACTGGAAAGACAGTTATGTACCCTTCCACTGAATTGAGTTCGCAGATTTTTTGTTATGCATTTGTTTAAAGTTTTTTTAAACTTTAAACCACGTTTAAACGCTGATATTTATCTGGGAAACGTCAAATGGGCACGCAGATGGCCAATGGACATAAACATTACAGACAGATGCTGCGATGAGCTGTTGTCGAAACTGATACTGAGACATATTCAAACACATTGAATCCTTCCTGTTGCTAGCTGCAAACAGATCGTCATAACAATAATAGTAGGGGAGCCCAAGAGGGGATTTTGCGGGATACTCAAGCGCGTCAGTTTAATATACAGTGGGATACCTTGTACCCGGTTAAGTACCTCCACCAAATATGAGCCCCATATATAAATGGGGCCGTCAAGGATAAAGGATCAGAATAAGAAAAAAATAAAATTTGTCATCAGAAATTCTTGAGCGCGTTAGATTAAGGTAGGGTGAGTTAATTACATGCTAAAAAGTGTATATTCCACTAATCTTACAATTTGAGAGTAACGTAAAGAAAGGGGAGGGCTACAAAGTTGTCTTGGGCTCCCCTTAACATACTAGTTGTCACACTTCCTATTCTAAAATGCTTTTAATTATCTGTTCATAGAGAGAGATATACTTGTTCCTACCTACACTTATGTACTTACATATGGTGATATGATGAGTGTTGGATGTGACAAAAACGGAATGAAAGTAGAACTTGTGTACCTACAAATAAGAAAATTAAGTATTATCTGAGAGTATTGACCCTAAAATCAGGAATGATATGATAAGAGAAACTGTTATGTGAAAGAAGATGTAAGAACAACAATTGTCCGGTTGGAATGGTGTGGTTCCCGGTTACACTTCTTTAGAGACGACCATCATAGTCCTCAAGAGTAGCAACACATTTGTGACGACTCTCACTAACAATTACTAACTACACTGTTACTAACACCAACTCACTTGACTAACTATCACTAATAGTCCCCAGTCCTCATACCTACTAACGAACTGACCAACTAATTTTCTAATTAACTTTCTCAACTAATTGGACTAACCATCCCAGTCCTTAATTGAGTCTTGTTCAAAGTCAGTCACAGTTGTCATGGGCGGCAGCGGATGGGTGGTGCTGCAAGCTCGTTTGAAAAAAAAAAACGCATGGAGCACCCTACTACTGCTGCCCTTGACATCTGTGACAGACCCTGAACGAGACTCAGTCTGTCATCATTGAGTTCAAATACCACAAAAGCTGTACCATAATAATATCTTAATTAAACAAGCCTTAAAATACATTTAGTTTAGCCATAGTTTCTATAAAACTACAGCCGTTTCCGTCTATTTATAGTCATGTACTACGGCACGGCAAGCACCATGGTGTGGTTTTTAAATAGCCATGCTTTCAAGGAGAACGGGTTCGGTTGTACTAGCGCGAGTACCGCGAGTAGGCCACGCGGGCCCCTTTGTATACAAACGTGTAGTGCAACTACAATGAGTTTTTTAACCTCTGACTGGGAATGAACTACAAGTTGCATGCTTTTGCTCGAGTGCTCGTAGGTTTATTGTTATTTATATAAAAGGAGTAGGTGACTAACTGACTGACTGACTGACTGACTGACATATCAACGCAGGGCCTAAACTATAAGGGTTAGAAACTTGAAATTTTGCACAGGGGTTCCTTTTATAACGTAGGGGAGCACTAAGAAAGGATTTTTGAAAATTCACCCCCTAGGGGGGTAAAACGGGGGTGCAAAGTTAGTATGAAACTTTGCCGTTTTTCAAGTTAGTGAATGTCTAATTCCACGCGAGCGAAGCTGCGGGCGTCCACTAGTTTAATAATATACGACAGTCGGATGAATGTTAAAATGTATGTCCAATCGCACGATTACTCTGACTTTCCGTTTACACTTCTATAGAGGCGACTATATTAGTCCTCAAGGGTAGCAGCTAGAAACGCATCTGTAAGTTCTGTGGGAGAAAAGTCCTCGAATGGAGACCACGACTCGGACAAAGGAGCACAGGTCGCCCTTCGACAAGGTGGACCGACGACCTGAAGAAGACGGCGGGAAGCCGGTGGTTTCAGAAGGCACAGGATCGACCGGAGTTGTCTCATTTAGGAGAGGCCTTTGTCCAGCAGTAGACCTCAAAGGGCTGATGGATGGATGGAAGTTCTGTGACTCTTCTCTCTTCTCTTCTGTGTCTGCAGGCGATCAACAGAAAAACTACTGAACTTATTTTCATGCGGTTTTCACCAACAGTAATCATGTATAATAAATAATTGACAAATCACAGACAAACAAAATATTCCGTGTCAAGGCATCAGGGTAAATGGCTCGAAGGCTGTATTTAAGGAAGATAGTTGAATAAATAATTTGTCACAGCTCACATCATACCTCTGGCAACAGTGCTGTTTATTTGACTGTGCCCCTGGGACTTCATTGTAATCTTTCATCAGTAGAGATTGACACGTTAAGGTGATGACTGCTGATGAGAATATGAAACATAGAAATCGAAGAGTCTACGAATTACTATGCTATCTCTATTTTTCAAATTCAGTTGAACGATTCGATTTATCTAAATAAATAAAAATAAAAAATTATTTCTTGCATGAATCTCACATTACATTGTCAATTTTTATCTTTATATTTATTTAATGAACTAATTTAATAACATATTAAAGCTTTGTCAAGTTATATTAGTCTATTTTAGCAAAAATTAAATCTATATAAAGGTAATTTTTTGTTTTTTACATATTTGTAATTTTGTTATTTTTTAATGTTCGTTTTCTGCAAGAACCCCTTCACATGTAAAGGCCTTCGATTTATCTAACGAGAGGTTAGAGAAATTAGAAATCGAGTGGTAAGGACACCGGACACTCCATGGTAATCTTTAGTCTAGCCGGCCGTTGCCATCAATGATTGAGGTAGTAAAGGGCCGCGGGTAAAGCTTGTAGTAAATAATAATAACATCACGAGTATGCAAAAAATGCGCCACATATGTAGGGTAGGTACCCACACCCGTAAATTAATAGCGCAATTATTAAAACCAATGAAAATGACTCACGCACCTACGACGCGCGACGGCGCGTGTATCGACTGAATGAGATAACGTTACACTCACTATTTGTTTAATATTTCCACTTTCATTTCCAAATATAATATCTATCATTGTCCATTGCATGGTCCAAACGGTGACGTCCAAAAATTTTTTTTGGATTGATGACATCTGGGGGTACTCGGAAATACCCCATGTATGTTCCGCGATTTTTTGTAGTTTACGAGATATGATTTTTTTTTTCGCACCAATGACTTTTCTAAGTTATGTGCTATTTAAGAAATTAAATGTCACTTGCTATAACGGTGGAGGACACATCGTGAAGAAAGCTTGATACCTGAGAGTTCATCATAATGTTCTCGAAGGCATGTGAAGTCTGCCGATCTGCACTCGGCCAGCGTGGTGGACTAAGGCCTAATACCTCCCATTCTGAGGAAACCCGTGCCCAACAGTGGGACAAAGAAAGGGTTGTAGTGGTGGATCGTACTTTAACAACATTTTTTTTTACACCAATCGACACGAGTCCGTTTTTGTTCTTTAGTGAGTTCATTAGGAATCCAGCGGCAACAAAGTTTTCGAACTTATAACTGATGATGTAAGATTTTTTTAATTTGGCTCATACCAATCCCCAAATGTCCTCGAATCTCCTCATAGGTGATACGTCAGTTTTCTTCAATTTTCCTCAGTTATCGCAGATGAGCTTCGGCCCTCAGGCCGAAGTTCATCATGGAGAGAAACACGGCCTCGATCAAATTCTGGGTACACCATTGACCTAAAATCCTTTTGCGATAATTCCATTTTTGCTACGCTGCTATGGACGATGGACTTCAACGACTTTCGAAATTCAAACATTTATGAGCGGCCAGGAGCGCCGAACTTTCAGCACTTTCAGTTTGCCCTATGTTAGTGTGCGAGGAGTGATGTCATTCGCAGTTTCATATAATATCAACAACACGATAAGACACTTCATAGGAAATATGGTTTATCTGGGGCGCGCTATCGGTCTTGCCCCTGCAAAATAAAAATAAGATAAATAGGCATACGATATTGTTTTCTAATTAATAATTATTTATTATTTTAATACCTACTTAGTATAGGTACGGGTAAACCATAGAGGAATAAAGGTATTATAAAAAGAAAATCTAATGTATTGAAAAAAAAGTGTTCACCTATATCTTGAAAAACTATAGGAAAAAAAATTGGCATAATAACAACTTCGTTTACAAAAAACTAAAAAACACGCTTTTGTAGAAAACCGATTCTTTATTTTTCCACGGGCGAAGCTGCGGGCAAAATATAGTAACACTTAAACTCTGTTCAAATTCGATCTGGAATAAATGTAAACGAACCATTTAAATTCCTTTTTTAGGGTTATCAACCAACCGATAACCACACCATAATCACCAAGTATGTTTTGCAAGTCCAGATACTAATGAAATATAAATACATATATTTTATGTATAAGTATATGAGCTTTCTAACTAACTTTGTATTGAATATAAACTAATTACAAGCTGTCAAACTAATATCTAATAGTATTAGTTGTATTTAGTAGTAGACTCTACCATTGTTGCATTCGCCGACTTGCAAGATTCTTCGAGAAACATTAGACTCTTATAAATGATTGAATATTAATTATGGCAGCATAAAACGCACTTAATAACAAAATGCTAGTCACAGACACAGCTGCGGGAGGTGTTGAGCATACCTACTCTACCACGCTGCTCCAATACGCATATCATGTCCTCCACATAGCATTACAAAAATGAAACTATTTACAAATCTTGAAATCACGCGAAATATTATAATTTCCGCAGGGTTGTCACATTTTATAATTTTATTTTAATTTAAATTTCACACTCGACTTGCTAATACCGAACGAGTACTGTGTAGTACGGCTATCCCCCCTCGCCAGGCGTATTCCTACGCGATTTAAACGTGTCCGATAAACGATTGTAGGAATGACTACTTATAAGGCTGCGTCATTACTGTTTACGTTGTTGATCAAAGGTTTACGTCGTCGGCATCGTCGCGAGCGAGACACGACACGTGTTTCCATAGTCAACAGAACGCGTGGCGGTGACAGCGTAAACAGACAGCTCGCATGTTTGTTCTAGAGTGCAGTTCGACGCTTTACAGGCAACTGGTTACATACATACTATCCTACTATCCTACCTCCTGAACTGTCAGGAATTTCGGGAAGACTTGTTTATGGATATAATATCACATCCGTGACTGTCAGACTGCGACAGACCTTGAACAGGACTCAATCGTTTAAATCGGGCACAGATTTGTTGCTACCCTTGAGGACTAAGATGGTTGCCTCTAGTGTATTTACCGAAAAGACACACTTGTGTAAACGGAATACAAATGTTTAAAAAACAATTACTACCCGGCAGAAATGGTACTTGGTATCTTGGTTTGCGGAGGCGGCTACGCACGAACTAAATAGTATCTGTAAGTGTAGATTCCATACATCTATACTAATTAAAAATCAATTATAATATGTTTGTAATCTATGCGTTCTGAAACCATTGACAAGATTGTGATTAATTTTTGGTAGGGTGTTCTGGGGACGCCCGCGAGGGTTTCTGACCCATTAAATCTATGTCTAGATAAATAAAAAGTTCGTACTCGTTTTTAAAGTTTTTGCTTTATTAATTAACATTTTGCAATTTTATTTGTAAGTGGCGCTATAATCTAATTCCACACGAGAAAAGCTGCGGGCGTCCACTAGTAACCTATGAAAACGCTCAATATAGGCTGTAACACCTCTAAAAGCCAATTATGAGTGTCTGGTCACTGCGCGGGCGCAGGTTCACTGCCCTTTCCCTCACTACACTAAACACTAGAAAGCGATATGTTAAGGACACGATCCCTTTATCTCCTTCAACTTTATTTCCGTGTTTCATACCCCTTTTTATACCTTGTTAGTTAAGGTAGCCATACCATTTTATATGGTAAAAAATCTGTAATGTTTACGTATATTAAGGGTGCTTCAAAGTATCTTCTTGATTATAAAATCATGTGAATAGATTATTTGACAATAGAAGAGGTATAATTAATTTTATAAATGTAGTAGGTGCGCATGTTTATTTTCATTAGAATCAGGAACAAAACATAACAGAAAAAAAATGCGTCACTCCGCCAATAATATGATTTCATTAAATATTCAAACAATATCCGGCTTGAAGTACCAACATAACAGTTTCTATTTCTAAAACTAATTGGTGGTCTCCCCGGAAAACTGTATTTACTTATACTATTAGTTACCTAGCCTGAATGAAATTAAACCACTTACTATGTTCATTAATGTGGCGTGTCAGTGTTCCAGTAAAAAGCCGATATTTTTAATAATGAAATGATTAGTTAGAAGAAATGTCAAGTTTAAGAATAATAAAAAACATAAGACACCTTTATTTCCCTGAGGGTTACCCCTTCGGGGAACTAAAGGCGTGCAGAGGTGTTTAGTACACCAAATTTTTTTTCACCAGTAATGTTTAAATCCCATGTAATAAGCTGTTGCCATACATCAGGCTCCGAGCTGCTACCGGGCATTTATAGTTGTTTTCCGACCAAGGGATCGTAGCCTGGACCACTAGCCTTGCCTTTGCGGCCACTAGACCAACGAGGCAGTCACTTATCTTACCAGCTCTTTTTGCGTATTTACAAGCTGTCCATGTATTACTTTATAACTCACAACTGCGAAAATAACCATGCGTGTTAAATGGAAATAATAAATATGCTTATGACATGTTTATGTCATAAATTTAATTCGATAAAAACAGAACATTGAAAACAAAATTACCTATTTGCCTCTAGGAATTTTGTTGTTTTGAACCAAACATTATAATGATAAAGAAAGGCATAATCTACCATTTATTATCATATATGATGAATATCAGGCAGGCACAGTATGCGCCACGTTTAAAATGTAAAAATAACCAAATCCACACATTCCACGCCACTTACATAGACAAATTCATTTTCTATTCATCGCTGCTCTTGACTGTCGAGAAAATGGATGCCAATGAAAAACGCGCCAAAACTTAACGTTTTATTTTCAGGCAATACCATCACCGGGACAATTTATTCACTGAGGAAAGTTCCAGCAACTGTGTAAACAATATTAACTACTTATCACAATATTCTCAGCACTATCACTATCTATGAAAATAAAAACATCACATAATTATAACCAAACTCACGGATTCATTCACTTAATTTTTCCACATCAAAACATTCGAAATTTAAAATAAACGAGCGACGCGTAGGGACGTAAACGAACCAACTTGTTGTCGATTTTCAAAAACAAATAGATAAATTATACGACAAATTCCGACTGCGAATGATAAGCCGGACGGTTCGAGTACTCGGACTGAACTGCGCTGGGCGCCAAAGCTGAACGCGCGAATGATATTATCAAAATGAACAACTCATTATGTATTTATTCAAATAGTGTACTCGAGCATTCCTTTGTTCTTGTATTTTTGGATCAATGACTTTTGACACTGGCGACGACGAAAAAATAGTGTGTCGTGACTGATAAAACTGCAGAATGATTTTAAATAAATGAATGATCTCAGGAATTTTACAAATATGTGTATTAAATTTTCCTAATAAAATTTTTCTATCGTCACTAATCTTTTGAAATTTTGTCTATCCATTGCCATATACCAAGTAGTTTCGCCTGCTAAAGCGCGCCAGGAAGAATCAGCAAATTTAATTATTTTTTTTACCATCACATCACTAACCATCAAGATCTGGCATGCCTTTACGTTGACAATACATAGTATAGTATAGTCTAGACGGGCGCAGTCTTAAGGTAGGTAAGGTACAGGTACATAGAACAAGATACTTCCGGCTGCTGCTTACGTTGTCAAAAAGATCAGACAGCTTCTTCGATCAATAATGTACTTATTGATCGAAGGATAGCTTGCTCATATTACAACCGCTCGACTCGTTTACTTTAGCTACTTTCACACATGTCGATCTTACTGTGAGGATCATTTATTCTATAAAATAAATCTATATATATAAAAGGAGAAGGTGACTGACTGACTGACTGACTGACTGACATATCAACGCAGGGCCTAAACTATAAGGGCTAGAAACTTGAAATTTTGCACAGGGGTTCCTTTTATAACGTAGGGGAGCACTAAGAAAGGATTTTTGAAAATTCACCCCCTAAGGGGGTAAAACGGGGGTGCAAAGTTAGTATGAAAATTTGCCGTTTTTGAAGTCGTTAGACGGGTAGACGTCGTTAATGGGTCTAATTCTACGCGAGCGAAGCTGCGGGCGTCCACTAGTGACTACATAAACGATACAAATCCTCGGTGCGAAGTATCTCAAACACCATTTTAACATATTAAATGAATCTGAAATTAAAAAACTGCCCAAACCTTACTAACCCTCTCTTGCTAGACAATATTTACGTACTCAACTGACGGAACAATGTCCGAACGAGCATCGAGAAGTGCTCGCTAAACAATCGCGCGACCTATGCAGCATCCAGTATTTGGCAGTCTGCCAAGCTGACTTGATTGTTCTCTTACACGATATTTAAATGTTAAACGCTTGAGAGAAGCAGACTACAGCAAAACACGAGATCGGATAGAAATAAAGGGTAGGTACTTATATTTTATTAAGATCCAAACATTGGCAAATGCAGGCTGCATTTGTGCTGCAGGAAAGCTGCACCTTAATATTTATTAATGCAAATGTTTCACTAACAAAACATCCAAAAGAGTGCAGAGGGAAAAGTGTCATATGAAAGTATATAGAGCAAACAATATTATTTAACCAAGTGCTTTTGTGTTTTATCTTGAGTATCGGAACATTGATATGTAAGGTTACGTAAAGCTAATCGCTACGCGTTCATGTAAACTCTCACTTTTAATAGTACGTTCAGCGCGATCTTTGAAAGTGATGATTGCACCAGTAGGTATCACCCGAGCTGACATCCCGCGTATGAGGCATGCAGCTTGCAGGTGGAATAGCCAACTGTCTGGGCACGCGCCAAAATTGCATCCAACTCAAGACTTAACCCGACACTCCACTCGGCATGACTATGATGCAACCGCTGCAATGATAAATGTATAGTAATAATATGACAGTCATCAGCGGACCCAGGGGAGCTAAAGACCTCTAGCCGTATATACTAATCAATAGCATAGGAAAACACAAACACTACATCAAATAAGATTGCAAGTCCACCTCGTCATAAGCCATCAACTTAAATATTAGTCGTGGTTTCGATGTGAGGACCTTTTGTTGAAGATAGGGTACACAACATAAATTCAGCGGGAAATTGCTAAATTCAGACACCCCAAAGAAAGCTCCTATAACGTAACTTGCAATTGACAGGTCTTAGAATAAATAGAAAGTGCGCATACGCATCCATAACTCATTAGTAAAACCAGATTGGTTAGGAAGGTCCTTTTCTAAAATTAAATGGCAATCTCAAAAAAAATAAGAAAGAATCGATTGACTGAAGGTTATGGTTATGGTTGTGGGTTCCAGTTTCCGCAACTAGCACTTTATAAAGCGCCTTTTTGCGTCATTACCGACTAGATGTCTAGCCTATCTCCGTCCAGAAGCGCAGGATCCTCCTGGTGTCCCCACAGGCCTCGCGAAGCGACCTCGGTGTGCCGAGGATTTCAGTCCGTTGTTTAGCTACGCCTTCGCATTCCAGGATTACGTGGGCAGCTTTTTCTTATACCGATTAATCTTTCTTCTTACTTATCGATTTACTTGTAATGCACAAATCAGACATCACTATTTACACGAGTCAAGGAATCGATTAGCCCGATGAATGAATTAAATATGCCGTTATTGATTCTCAATCGAGTGCAAAAACATTCTCAATGTCAAATGTGACGTTCTTCGCCTTAGCACGCGCTGCATACGTTAATAATTTAATAAGGGTTGTTTTATTCTGTTTAAGTAGGATGATTGCATGAATTTTTCACCATGTTAAGTAGGGATGGCGCTCGCAATGCGAGTAAGTTCCATGCCTAATGTCATGAGACCTACTAGACCTAGGAAATTAATTACGTACCCTGCAATAGGTAATAAACATAAATATAGCATCACGTCTCTATTTCCCCGAGGGGCAGGCAGAGTGTAGTACACCCACTTTTCACTGTCCGAATCGACGACCCAGCGACCCATAGACGTTCCACTGCTGGGCACGGGTCTCCCCCACAGACATAGCTGCGGGAGGTCTAGAGCATAGTAGCATACTCCACCACGCTGCTCCAATGCGGTCACTAGCGGTCACCCATCCACAAACCGACCACGCCCGTCGTTGCTTAACTCTTTAGATCACATTGAATCGACGATATTGTCATACACCGGGCACAAATTCAGACTCCGAGCTACTACTGAGCCAATAGCAGACTTCGTCCTCTTTTTGAAGTCTTGTTCGTTTGTAAGCTCTACCTGTTGTTCTATGTTGATAATACGGCATACTCAAGCATAATATGTTTATATTTCATAGCAGCTGATGGTTAAAAATCTTCATACTAGACTAGAGGTTTCAAGTCCAATACACGTTTGGTTATTAAGAACTTTACGGCGTCACCGAATAAGCAGGCGGGCCATCTGATGGTAAGGTGGTCACCGTAGACTATAACCATATAGGAAGGACAAAGCAGTCCGTGCTATAACACACACCAGAGTCACCAAAACGCTGACTAGAGCTGTTATAAGCCGTTACAAGCAGTTTTGTAGTTCTGCGTTTGAAGCAATTAACTAAATGTCACCTGCTGTCGATGAAAGGAAGTGTTTATTTATTTATATCTGTACATCAATATAAACGACCAAGTCAACATCTAAAGGCACGTTGTAAAACATAGATCGGTGCGTTTTATTTCATGAAAAAATAAACTTTTCTCTATCTATACATAATGTTTTTTAATAAAATAAAAATATATTTTTTTACTCTTTCCAAGACCCATCAACGATTCCCACACGGCTCTAAATCACAAAAAATACTGACGTTACTAAAACCGGATTAACATAACCATGTAGTTCACAGCAAATTGTTATACCCAATGAACTTGAACTTTAATGCAATGACTATAAGGTTTAATACTAGCAAATATATGACTATCTTCTCTGAAAGTGTAAAGGTGTAAAAAATTATCGCCATCAACAATACAAATTACGAACACAACAGAGTGCGCGTGCACTAAATGCACCAAAAGTACACACTGAAACACAACATTAATTTAACCGCCTTTTGGCCACCACTTTTATTTAGGTATCCATTGTTACCTGTATGTGTATGTACCTGATGTACCATTGATTTAGTTAAAAAAAATATTCTTTTTTTGTGGTGTACCTACCATAAAGTGTATTAATAATCTACATTCCATTGAATCAACTAGTTCATAGAAAATTTTGCTAGATTATTTATCGCCTCAACCTTGTGACTAGTTGTGACTAACGCTGGGAATACACGTCCGATTTTTCTCTCCGATAGTCCGATAGTCTGACCAGACATTCGTGCCATACATTTTTTTGACGTCCGATCCGACTATTGGATCGTATGTGTTACGTATTAATACAAATGTATGGCACGTGTGCCTTCCGATTATCTGATCAGACTATGGGATCCGACTATCGGAGAGAAAAATCGGACGTGTATTCCCAGTGTTAGAAGGAAAAAAATAACATAACGCCTTCCCCGATAAGGCAGGCAGATGTGTATACACCATCTTTTCACGAGTTTTCACTTTTTAGGTGAGCCTCTATGAGGATAGCTGCTAACGGGCATTTCAAGATAGAAAAACCCAATAAGTAGTTGTTGCCCAACCCGGAGCTCGAACCCAGGACCTCTAGCTTAGCAGTCACGGTTACCGTCACTAGATCACTTAAAGAGTCCACCACTGTACATAGACCTACCCTAAACGGTCCACTCTTACTGTTCCTATGCGCTCTGAATCCAGTGGTTCCCCACTGTCTTTCCAGGTTGATTACAGGCCTATGTTCAGCACTGACACTAAAAAGATGATGGATGTTATTTCCAAAACACTATAATCTTTATCATCTCTTGGTCTTAGATCTAACAATCGTAGCCAACTTCCAAATAGCTGCAAAACACCTATGAAGTGGTCTTTTTCACTATTGCCCAATTTATTTTTTAGTTAAAACAGCACACTCGTTGCGCGTGATTATTCCGTGCAGACTCATGAGAGAATTGAATCATGACTCACATCACGTCACATAAATTGAACGTACTGCTAGGCCAACCAGTAATAAAGTATAACGGAAATTGTGCGATTTAATTCTTTACTGTACAGAAAGCGACGGTCTGTGAAGGCAGTTATTACGTAGACGTAAAGGACCGATGCAGCAGTGATAGCCCTGTGGCAAGAATTAAAACTCATAATCCACCACAACCCTTTCTTTGTCCCACTGTTGGGCACGGGTCTCCACTCAGAATGGGAGGGATTAGGCCTAAGTCCACCGCGCTGGCCAAGTGCGAATTGGCAGACTTCACATGCCTTCGAAAACATTAACGAAGAACTCTCAGGCATATATAGATTTCCTCACAATGTGTCCTTCACCGTTACAGCAAGTGACATTTAATTTCTTAAACCGCACATAACTTCGAAAAGTCATTGGTGCGTGCCGCTTGGGTTTGAACCCAGACCGTTTGAGGAAGAAACAAGTTCGATAGCCACTGGCTGTCACCGCTGGGCATAAAAATATGCATTGGTTCAAATCCAGGCCGCTACCTACAACCCTTTCAATATTGGAATGTTAATCAGGAGTAACCTCTCGAAATGGGAGGGGTTATAACATAGTCCACCAGGCCCACCAAGTGCTGATTGGCATTGGCAGGCTTCACATGCCCTCGAGAACATTATTGAGAACTCTCAACTCACACATTACATGTGTTTAAATAAAATGTGTGAGAACCAACTTCAAAATCAAGTAGATTTATCTAAAAGTTTGAGTACATTCGCCCCATTATCTTAAGAGTTATTATGCTTTACAAGATGTTTATAACTGCCAGCTTTAATAAACCACTTAATAAGATATTAAGTGGGCGCTATCTACCCTATTTAAGCCTTTTAAAGTAAACAAACACCAGCTGTGCATTTAATATTTTCTTGATAAAAATACATTTATTTTCATGTAAGGAGAACCCGATAGTAGCTCAGGTCTAGATTTGTGCCCAGTGTATTGCAATGCAGTGACAGCCCAGTGACTATCAAACTCGCCTCTCACTCGAGCAGTCCCGGTTAAACCCAAGCGGCATGCACTTTTCTAAGTTATGTCTATTAAATTTTAATATTCTGTGGTTATGGGTGGTTTAAGAAATTAAATGTCACTTGCTGTAACAGTGAAGGACATATCGTGAGGAAACCTGCATACCTGAGTATGCAGGTTTCCTCACGATATGTCCTTCATGAGTCCTCCTGAGTTCTTCATAATATTTTTTATTTTATTTTATTTTTATGAGTATTAATAACATACATCTAATAACATAGGCTAAGTAATACTAACAAGTGTATATGACATCTTGTAATATCCTGAAATAAACGATTATTATTATTATAATGTTCTTGAAGTCTGCCAATTTGCACTTGGCCAGCGTGGTGGACTAAGGCCTAATACAAATTATTTTGAGAGGATACTCATGTAAAAAATATCACTCAGAGTCAAAGACTCACTTATGATAAAATTCTTAAATAAAAAAACTCATTTATCATAAGCTTTAAATCGTATACAAACAGATAGACTCATGACAAAACAAGTAAATTTAAAATTGCTTTTAAACTTATATGAAACACACCTCTATCGTGATGAACAGAGCGATTAATTTCCATTAATGCAACCATTTTACAATTGTATGACTAACAGGTAAAAGAAAACATAGCAAAATACACCTTAAGATGTAACAATTGGGTACGTTTTTGTTTATAGCTATCACAATGTCCATGAGTACACTTGCACTGTACTTGCACTAACAGTTTTAGGGTCATTACAATTCAATATAGAACGAAAACCTAGTCAAATATTGGCTTGGGGTGATTTATATTTCAGTAGTCCAACTGTGGCTGTATTTGAATATATTGACACATGCTATGCATGTTTTAACATGTATCACCATACTGAAAAACTATTGGAAGATATCCAGTTCATAACAGAACTTATAAGCCTATAAGGTGGAACTATTGAAAGATATTCAGTTCATAACAGAACTTATAAGCCTATATGGTGGAAAGAATTGTTAAAAAAATCTGTTTAATATGAATGTCTAATTTTTTTAATATCTTAATAATTTTCTTCTTCCAATGTATTTTATAGATGTATTTCCTCATTGTAGTTTATTGATAATTATAAATTACAATCAATCACAAATACAGGTATTAAGTTTATAGTTATTTTTCGAAATATATGTAAATCTGACAGCTTACATAGAAGGATGGATACTCTTGGATGGTTTCAAAAAGTTCCATTATGTCACAATAATTTCAAAATTATGCTAACATATCAATAAATTGTTGGTATAACACTACAAAACAATAACACAATTAATTTAAGAAAATCGCGTTTGATACAGAAAATTATCTTAGAACATTAACGTTTTGATAATATGTAAGATTCAGCTAGTAATGAACTGATAGAGAAGCTATGATATCTTTGGTAATCTCTGTGATAAATTTACAAAGGAAGACTGAAAACAATTGATGTAAACTTCCAACACAAAGGACTATTATTTCAAATGTCAATCTGGTAAATAAAATACATCAGATCTTTAGCATACATGAGAGCAAAATTTAGTAAATAGCAAAAAACCTAACTTACCAAAATTGAATAATCTTGATCAGTTACGCCACGGTTTCATGTAATTAACACTGCAATACCACCAAACAAAAACACGTAACAATATTCTCACTGGTTGTAATTGTAAGTTATAAATAAAACTAACAGAATTGAATAGAAAACACACACATCAAGCACTTTCGCAGTAAAACTTAATCACCTCCGTAATTTCGATGTTAGCATTTAATTTAGACAAAAATAATTACCATTTCTTTGATCTCATTCAATCCGATCCTCAGGCTTGACAATCTTCTCATTGGCTACCGAGAAATAGGTTTTAATACGAGGATTGTATGTTAGGTCTCAAATACACCCAGAGATGGCAGTGCACAGAACATAATACTCCTAGCGGACTACGTAGTTTATACTATGGTACGTAAGATGGCGTTATTACGTTTGTTGTTATTTACGTTCCTGCCTGTCACAATCACAACAAATGGCCGCCGGTTCGCGCAATTGTGTTTTTCGGTGTCTTAGCTTGTTTCGCGTTCTTGTGCTTTTTCTGTACCTAAGAGTTCCTGCTCCTCCGGCTGTGCTGATTTTGTACATACGTGCGTGCATTGAAAGTTTAGCATTAAGATAGGACTCTGACGATCGTTGGGTGTTAAGGTTAACTTTTGTGAAAACATGTCTAATAAAAAGTGTTGCGTCCCCGGATGTGTAAATAGTTCAGCAGGTTATAAGAGAGTGATGATGATACGGATATGCATAAAGTAAAAGCTAAGAAATTGTTTATGAAGTGTTTTAAAAGAAAGAAGTAAATAATTACTTAGAAGGTTATCGTTGTTTTATTTATTTGTAAACTTTAGTTTAACAGTTGTTTTTAATAACCTATAATTGGATTTGGCTACTAGAGATTTATATTTGAACATAAAGACCATTTTAGTTTCTAGTAGCCAAATTCAAAGATAGGTTATTAAAAACTATTATGATGCCAGCTAGGCCGTATACGTATACACGCACACATACGCGAATGCATTTACGCACACTAGGATGCCAACTAGGCCGTATACGTATACACGCACACATGCGAATGCATTTACGCACACATGCATATACGCAGACATTAGCTCCAAACCAAAAGTCCAGAGGGCGACACTTGTATTACCCACTTCGGTCGCAAAGATAAACCTCTATTTCAGTATATATTGTTAGTGGAGTTCACTCAAGCCCCACTAACGTGCAGTGTGCGTAGCCAGTAGAATTACAGGAAAACTATGTTTTACTGGTAATTGAATAAAGTTTTGTTAAAAACGTATGTTTGTTTAATTCATGTATTGAAAGATTTTTCAAATACAGTGACAGGTAAAAACAAAACAAAAGCCAAGTAGAAAAAATAAACTTATTAAGAACAAAAAGATCTGTATAAAACTAAATACTCTTTTTATTCTAACACTCCTCCATAAGTTCATTTCTCTACTTTCATCCATCACACACTTACACAACACCCATATTCAGCGCACACCACTTGAACTTTCCTTTCAACAAAGGTTTCGTCAAAGCATCTGCAACCATATGAGCTGTCTCTACATACTCCAGAGCAATATGCCCATGTTCGACAGTCTCCCTTATAAAATGGTGGCGCACATCTATGTGTTTTGTACGTTGATGATGTACAGGGTTCTGCGCAATGGCCACAGCAGACTGGCTATCACTGAAAATTTTCATTGTTGCCTCAGCTTGACCAGTGACCTCGGAGTACAACCTTTTTAGGAAAATTCCCTCCCTAGCAGCTTCTGACATTGCTACATATTCGGCTTCCGCTGTGGAGAGAGCAACTGTCCTCTGTTTTCTGCTTTCCCACGAGATTGCAGCTCCCATATGCAGAAAAACCATACCTGAGTATGATCTCCTATCATAGCAACTGGCATGACTCGCATCTGCGTAACCCTGCACTTTGCTCATTCCTGTCCTCTTGTACTGTAGCCCTAGGCTTTTAGTACCCTTTAAATATCTCAGCACTCGTTTAGCTGCTATCCAGTGTTCCTCAGTATAGCAGGTGTTAAATTGGCTAAGATAATTTACTGAATGTGCAATATCTGGCCTTGTGCAAACAGATAAGTACATCAGTGAACCAATTAAATTCTGATATGGAATCGTCGAATCAGGTTTGTGTTCCGGTCCAGGTTTCTCTAGCTTTTGACCAGGAACTGATGGTGTTGAAGCAACTTTGCAGTCTGTCATCCCAAAAACCTTCAAAATTTTGTTGACATACTTCTCTTGGTCAACTTTGACTCCAATATCGTTCTGCGTCATGTGCATTCCCAGAATATACTCTGCCTTCCCAAGATCTTTCATTTCAAATTTTGTCATGAGATCTCTTTTTACTTTGCGCAGCTCTTCCGCGTCATTCCAAAATATTAGCATATCATCCACGTATACTGCTAAAATGATGATCTTCTTACCCTGGGATCTTGTGTATATGCACGGTTCATTTTTACACCGTTTAAATTTTAGCTGCAACAACTCACTGTTCAGCTTGTTGTTCCATGCTCTAGGGGCTTGCTTTAATCCGTAAAGCGACCGTTTAAGTAGACACACATAGTCTTCTTTTCCCTTTTCATGAAAACCTTCTGGTTGTTTCATATAGACATTTTCCGTTAAATCTCCATTCAGGAACGCAGTTTTTACGTCCATTTGGTCTATATTTAAGCCTTTTTGTGCTGCTATTCCTAGGAGGATTCTTAAAGAGCAGTGTCTCACCACCGGAGAGAATGTCTCGTCGTAATCGATGCCACATCTCTGGCTAAAACCTCTGGCAACAAGTCGAGCTTTGTATCTTCGTCTATTTCCCGCCTCTTCTTTGATTCTAAATAACCATTTAGAATCTACGACGTTACTTGCTTGTTCAGGTTTTACCAAAATCCATGTTTTGTTCTTCTTTAAGGCATCAATCTCCTCCTGAATTGCTGCTCTCCACTCTTTACTATCAGATCTTGATAGTGCTTCATGAACCGTAGTAGGATCCAAATCTGATTCTGCAGCATGATACAACAAATAATCTGGGTACTCTTTAGGTTTTCTAGCTCTGAGTGGATACCTCCGTTCCACCTCTTGAGGTTGATAATCGACAGTTGTGTCAGATTCACAGTCTAGAAACTCTATGTCTTCTTGAAGTTGACTATCAACAGTTGATTCAGTTTCAGGGACTGGAGAAATAAACGTCTCTTCATGAGTATTTGATTGTTCCACTTCTTGTGGCTGATCATCCACAGTCACATCAGGTTCGACACCTTGGGGAAAACAAACTTCTTCACGATTGTAAGTTTGTTCCACCTCTGGATTCAATACTCCATGTTCAGTTTCTTTTTCCATCTCTTTATCTCTCTCTGTTTCTTGTTGAGTTTCAATAAATACAACATCCCTAGCCTTATAAAGCCGATGCGTTTTTGTATCCACTAGTCGATAGCCTTTGGAGTCCTCGCAATATCCGACTAAAGTTAACTCCATGCTTTTTGTATCTAGCTTCTTCCTCTTTTGGTTCGGAATGTGCATATATGCCTTGCACCCAAAAACTCTTAAAAAACTGAGATCAACCTTTTTTTCGGACCACGCTTCTTCTGGAGTTTTTCCCTTAACGGCGATGGTCGGTGATCTATTTTTCAAGAATACCGATGTATGGACTGCTTCCGCCCAATAAGCCTTCGACAAATTTCCTTCCTCGAGCATGCTTCTCGCCTTCTCGATGATAGTTCTATTTGCTCTCTCGGCTACTCCATTTTGCTGCGGTGTATAGTCTATCGTTACTTGATGTTGGATTCCACTTTTCCTCATAAAATCATCCATCTCTTTATTGACGAACTCAGTTCCGTTATCAGTGCGCAGGATCTTTATTTTCTTGCCGCATTGATTCTCGGTAAACGCCTTAAAATTTGTAAATTTTTCAAAAACTTCACTCTTTTGTTTCAAAAAATATACAAATGTTTTGCGTGTAAAATCGTCAATAAATGTTAAAAAGTATTTATACCCGCTAATGGAAGGTATATGCATAGGTCCGCATAAATCTGAATGTACTAGACCCAATACTTCCTTAGCTCTTGTCGCAACACCTTTGCGAAACGGTTGTTTGGTTTGTTTTCCCATAATGCAAGATATGCACTCCAGTTTCGAACAAGTATTAGGAAAACTTACCCCTATGGCCATCTTATCTCTAAGAAGTTTGAGATTGTGTATACCAAGATGTCCCATCCTCCGATGCCACAGCCTCTGCTGATCGCAATCCGTTGTCACCAGTGCAGAACCCTGTAAACAGCACTTAATTTTATAAACGCCTCGTTCTTCCACACCTTTCACAACAGCCTTACCACGAACCTCACACTCATTCTTCTTGAAGATGTCGCAGCCTTTTTCTGTAAATACTATTACGTGACCCTTTCTCGCAATTGCATTCACACTTAACAAATTAGAAGCTAACTTAGGCACATAAGTAACATTATTGATTGTTAATCCTGCTGATTCACATACTACCGTACCTACACCTTCACCATATACTTCATTACCGTCTGCACAGATCACTCTCAAAGACTTAGGAGTATCCTTCAAGCTACTTCTAAACCAAGCCTTGTGATTTGTCATGTGCGTCGACGCGCCAGAATCAATGATCCAGTCTCCTGCTTGCGGTGTCGACGTACCAAGCGCGTAGGCTTGTAAAGCTGCTTTCTTCCTTTTATCTGGACACTCATTTGCCTTATGTGGTCCATCACAAATAAAGCATCTAATCTTTTGTTTGACCTTCTTGGGTTTACTGTTGCCCTTCTGCTTATTTGACAGTAATGCTGATGTCGGTTGGCTTGCACTCGAGCTTGCCGAATAGTTATCTTCCATTTGAAAGAGCTTTGTTTTGACATAGTCCGTAGTAATTATCGCGTTACTGCTTTCTATGGCTAATCTCATTGGTTGGAACTCTATTGTAAGTCCTTGGAGAAGTAAAGCAGCCAATAGTTCATCATCAACCTCTTTTCCTAGGTCTTGCAGTTCCTGAGATACCATCATCACAGATGTCACATATTCCCTCACAGTTGGGAATTGTTCCAGTTTCATGCTTACTAGTTTTGAAAGTAAACGGCAACGGTTATTCAGACCTTTATCCTCGAACGCATCTCTTAATGCTTCCCAAGCGCTCTTCGCTGTTTTACATCTGCGTAAGTGCACTAAGCAATGAGGTTTAACCATCAAACAAATCTTTGCTCTAGCTTTCTGGTCTTTTCTCGTACCTTGCGTGTCAGTTGTTTCAGGCGTAACACTTGTATACTCCCACAAGTCATCATGTACCAGATGCATCTCCATAAGAAACTTCCATGTAGTATAGTTACTGCTACCTTCTAGTTTCTCCATAGATAACGTACTGCTGCCTGAACTACCTTCCAAATTCTGTGCCATTGAGTTCTGCTCTCTTTGAGAACTCCCGTTACCAGACAACATTATTCCGTAGGTTCTGGGCCCATAACCTGTTAGTGGAGTTCACTCAAGCCCCACTAACGTGCAGTGTGCGTAGCCAGTAGAATTACAGGAAAACTATGTTTTACTGGTAATTGAATAAAGTTTTGTTAAAAACGTATGTTTGTTTAATTCATGTATTGAAAGATTTTTCAAATACAGTGACAGGTAAAAACAAAACAAAAGCCAAGTAGAAAAAATAAACTTATTAAGAACAAAAAGATCTGTATAAAACTAAATACTCTTTTTATTCTAACATATATAAAGGTACTCTGTGCCGATCCTCTTCCAATCCGAAAATTCCGAAATTCTAAAATCTGTATATTCTGTATCTGTCATATACGTCAATAAAATGACAATGACATCAAATAGTTGAACGCACAGAGTGAGAGATAAAAATATCTACATCCGTACCAACGAACACAGATTAATAAGCACAAAAATGTTGTTGGTTGTGTACTACAATACGTAATTATTACTTACATAATTCAAATTTCTTTGCTCCCGTTTTATCGTGGACGGACGCACGTTGGACGGAGCCATCGATAATACCACAAACTAGCTAGAGATACTACGGATAATACCACAGACTAAGTGAGAGAACGGAGAACGGATGCCCGGAGCATGTACAAGATTCGGCAGTACATTATACCCGATGACACAAACAATCGTTATTGCTATTGTTGCCTATCTCAGATACTCAAAACACACCACATGCACACACCGCCCGATTGCTATAGTTACAGACTCAGCATCACAAACTAATAAGGGATACTACGTACTCAGCATTGACCTAAGCCAAGGTCCCCATACCCCAGGGACAGACCCCTAACTCAATCGCACCCACACTCTTGAAGGACTAATCCTTCCTTAACCGTTTTGTTTGAGCTCTTTGAAGCTTACCTACCACCCTATTCGGTGACGCCGTAAAGATCGGTACGATTATACAGCAAACGCTTTCGAAAAAAAATAGGACGGAGCTTTGAACATTTCACTTGGAACATTGTTTTTTTTCCTTCTTATTTGTTGGCGCATGGTACGCTCAGCCAAAGACAAAATTACCTAAATTATACAAAAAGAATCATTTTGAATTTTTAAATGAAAGGATTTGGAAAATAAAAATGTAATTATGAGTTTCTTAAAAGTAATAATATTAAATATACAATCAGAACTGAAATAATAAAAATCATAATAAAAAAAAATTAATAATATGTGCAATTTAATTGTCGTTGGCTGAGCGTAAATAAACCTATGATGCTGATAAGTGATGTACCGTACTAACCGGTAAAAATTGAAAAAGTTATCTATATAATAATTTCTTAAATAAGTAGCTATCATTAAGCATTCACAAACTATATAATTCGAATTTTAATATTATAATTAACTATATTTTTTTTTTACATTCAATCAAATATTGTTGAATTGTATCTATGGTGCACGGGTGTAGGACATGCGCACCGTAGTGATGCGCATAATACGATATTGATTTTTGAAACTAAAGGAATTCTGGCATAATATTAGGTATTTTACAATGATCGCAGTATGGCTTTTCTTAGTCATAAATATTTTTAAATTATGTAGCAGTAACCAACAAGCTGTAACATTTACATTTAAAGAATACCAATATAAAGATTCTCCAAAAAATGTAAGTTATTTGAATTGTGTGTAGATGTATGTTTATAGATCTTTTAACAGACCGTTTAATTTTTCATTGTTTTTTATAGTGTCACTCTCTCTCTCTTCAGCCCACAGTAGTCCACTGTTGGACATAGGTCAGTCGGACGTTTGCCTTTTCGCGGTTTCCACTCGAGTAGTCATTGTCTCTCTCTCTCCAAGGATTGTCGGTCCTCCGGCAGATTTAGCCCGCCCATTGCCATTACAGGTTACTAGCTTTCAGAGCTATGTCGGTGACTGTTGTTCTCATACGAAATATTTCGTTCTGGGTCTTGTCCCGAAGAGAAACATCAAGCATACCTCATTCCACTCTGTGAGTACTCACGTTTCAGCTCCGTAGGTCATTACTGGTAGGAGGCACTGATTGAAAACTTTGGTCTTCAAGCTTTACGGTCTAAGCGACGAGAAGATGTGACGAAGCTTCCCGAATGCTGCCCAGCCCAACTGAATCCTCCTGTCGGCTTCTTTCTTGAAGTTTTTACCTATCTGAATAATTTGGCCGAAATAAACATACTCTCTGACAACTTCAAGAATTATGCCTTCAACGGTGACGGGACTAGGAATAATTTGAGAGTTGAACATAACCTTAGTTTTATCCAAGTTCATCCCTAGACCCACCCTTCGGGAAGTCTCATTTAGGCTGGTCAGCATTTCCTGCAGTTCCTGCGGTGATTTCGCCATAATCACAATGTCATCTAAAAATCGAAGGTGTGAGATGCATTCGCTATCGATGCGTATACCACGTCCCGTCCAATCCAATGACTTGAAGGCATCCTCCAAATTTATAGTGTAATTTATATTATTTATTACAGGAAATGACATTTCGAGAATATGAATCAGCTTGTGAACAAAACAGCGCATGCAGTAACATTAATGGATTGGCACGCACTCGCTGCATCCGAGAGTGTGTTTCACCAACTTGCTATCGAGAACTTTACTTAAGTGATCCTGTAAATATATCATTATTTTCAACATGCTCCAAAAATATTGATATCATATCCATTGTCTCCGTTTACAAATACATATCTTTATATTTCCAATTCAGCCAAACTGACCGACTACCGCTTGAAACCACACCACAGAACAAAATACAAAATGATTGAAACTATACTTACACAATCTAACAATACTTACTAAATTTCACTAATTTTCCCTACTCATATAGTCCTCACGTCTACTAACGAAGTGACAGACTTTGTAGACCTGACACAATTTTGACATAAGTTTCATCGTCCATCTTAAGGAAACTTTTACGCGATTGACTCTGTTTCCATTTTACCCACTACCTTTAATACTCCATTACTAACAAGACTAACTCTCAATGTCTTTTTGAGTATAAAGTTTGTTACAGTAACCCATGACAACTGTAGGTGGTTTCTACATGTTCGTTTGCCATCTTATATCATGATCATTTACTTATTAATTCGTATTTATTTATATTTAATGAAATAATTTCAGCTTGAAGAGGGAGAAATTGACGTTCGGTTGAACTCTTTTAAGGGATGCTTTATTCAAAGAAGCAGTAGAACAAGAAACTGATTTCGTTTCCGTGTTATCTCAACTTTTTTATTATGCATTAATAAAATCAACAAGATACATAGGAAAATTCGTTTAATAATACTAGTAAGTGTGGTATTTGTTTAGTTAGGTACTTCATCATCATCATCATCACAACACAACCCTTTCTTTGTCCAAGAGATAGAATGTTTTTTTTTTTATTCTGAGAGGAGACCCGTGCCCAACAGTGGGACAAAGAAAGGGTTTAGTTACTTATTTAACTGTAATATTTTTCTTACAAACTCGTTACAATATTCTCAAAATATTATTATTTTCAGGTGATACCTATTGTTACTTACAGAAAAAGCAATATAATTCATAACATTTTAATAAGATTAAATGTTAGAATAAAGCGTTGATTTGGTTATCGTTGTTCGTGTAATTTTCAGTATTTTATTGAGATAACATTTAAAATAAGTTCTACAAAATGACACTTAAATGACCTTTATTTACTACTCTTGTATCTCAGCTATCTTCCCAATTGTTTTAAATGAAGAATAAACTGATAAAAATAATATTAAGATATTTCACTGAATGTTTTTATTCTACTCCTAATTACTAATACATTTAATTATGACAAGGGTATGGAGATATCAATAAACATGTGTAATATTGTGTAAGTCAAATACTTAAATACAAATATATCAAGAAAAATTATGTAAAAAGGTTAAAATCGGCTGCAATTACATAGCTTAAAACCTTCCGATAGAATGATTAACCCACGTCTGACAGAGCTTCTCCACAGAGTACATTTACGGCTTCTCTCAAAATAAACTTATAGGCATAAAAATGTAGAGCTAGAAATCGCAAAAAACTAATTTTTAAACCCTCCCGATATTCTGAGAAATCAGTTTCAAATAAGTAATTGAATAGCCCTACCTATTAGAGCAATAGTGCAATATTGCAATTCGCTGGCATGGAATTGACATGATGTGATATGATAAAAATGAAGCATAATTTTCCTTCAGTCGACTTGTCGCTAGCGCAGTCCGCTGCTGTCATAATCTTGTTCTCTCTGAAATCCCTACGGTTTTACTGACTCGGCTCGCTTCATGGATTCTTTGATTCAGCCCACGACATTGACATCGATAGCATTCGGATTTATACCCCTGTCGATGTGTCAACCTCTTACTGATAGAAGCTAACACTATCAATGCAAGAATAATGAAACTTATGTTCCAAAGTGAGGATTCATCTTTGAGACGATATTTTAGACCAAATGATGTTTTTATTTGAGATCGTGAATTTAAAGATGATCTCATTTAAATATGATATTTCACACTAGCTCTTTCGATCACACTGAATCGACGCGAGCCATTGGGCTATGGACGCTACAATAAACAAATATTCAAACACAAATGGAATTTATTAAGTACTGTAACCTTTTTTTTTTTGTTTAACGAGTGGGAAACCTTGAAAAGGCACCCGGACGTCGTGGGAGCGACGCCGGGTTATGTGGGGCTTTCACCCACTAAAACCCACTCGGTAGCCTACTCTAGCGCTACAGGAGGGCTCCGGGATCTCTTGTAGAACGCGCTGGAGCCCTCCAGCGCTGCGCCCAAGACGGGCTCTTCCCGTTCACACAACGCTGTGCAGGCACAAACAGCGTCGTCTTTCCCGGGGTCACAAGATGGACGGTTCGAGCTATGTACTATAACCTAAGGATATAATTATGCTTCACTTAGTACAAAATACTACAATGTACATATTTACGGCTATTAACCTTGAAATTCACATGGTAGTGGTGGTAGTTTCTGATGTGTCTTTCCTTTGGTAATTTGGTTACATAATTCGCAGCCAATGGCTGAAAGTGTAACCGGCACACTTTAAAGAAAAAACAAGTTGATATAAAAGGTGTTCTAGCTAGGCGAACCACGAATCTATTTAATTTCAGACCTATGTGTTTATCAAAATATACATAGTAAATAGTTTTATAAATTCATTTTTTAATTAGGTACAATATAGACTGTACGAACAGGTACGAACAGGTGTTATTATTTAGACTACATTTTTTAAGTCTTCATATTGAAATTATGGTTTTGGTGGTAACATATATATCAATGGGTTTTGGAATACGTTCAGTTTATTGAGAAATAATTTATGAAATAGCAAAATATTTTCTCAATACCAGGAAATTTTAATTACAGACAATAAACGAATATCATTTGAACATATAGGTACGAATAGAAATGTTAAGGATTTTAGCATTTCTATTCGTTTATATTCAAATGACCTTGGTTACAACTATTCGGAAGAAAGGACATCTCCTTTGGATTGACTTTAGAACCAAAATGATACATAAGATATTAAAAAATTATGTTTCACTAAACACAGTAAAAAAAATATTGTTTTATTTAAATCTCCCGTCATGGAGCCATGCAACAACACCACCTAAATACTGACCTATAGGATATAATAGTAATCTATGATTTAATAAATAACTCCTAACTAAAGATAAGAAAGGTGTACTTAAGATATTTAATGTAGTGCGGATCTAATACTTATATACATCTTTGATGTAGTACAAATTTTCTTCTGTTTTTATTGATGGCAGCCCTGTAAGCATAGTGTTGTACCCAATTTAATTCCATAATGTTTTGCATTGTAGAGTAGGTACCGATTTTTTATCGTACAGAAATTTCATTGTTGAGAAATGTCAAATCAAAGTGATTTCTGTTTCTGACTTTCTGCCTGCTGCCACTTGCTATCGCTAGAAGCGGTCTAGTGAGAAACAATCGAAATGGCTTCTTTGTGTAGACAAATTGTTCGTGCAAATGCTTTTAAAGGCCTTCTTATGTCCTCCGTTAGAAGGGGATATGCTGACACAAGTATGTATTTATTTTAGATTTACCATGTACCTAAAATTGAGTCTTATCTGTCAGAATTTTGTTACGTAATTTTAGCAATTTTCCTGCATTTTGCCCTTCACATTATGAATTATATTGTATTTAATGCTAAGAAAGGCCATATCTTTGGTGTCGAAGTTTTTACTCAAATAATTAACACTGGCGCAGGAGATAGGTACCTACCTGTCACTACATCTTAAAATGCACATTTTATCGATTTCTCTAAGACTCATTGCACAATATTGCATTAAATTAAAATTATATTTACTATTTGGATAGGTACAAACAATATCTATTTAGACTAAATATATTTCATAGATTTTTGTCTCAAAAACTATTTAGTAAAATTTCTTAGTTATAGGTTATAATCTTATCAATCAAAGCCCAAATATCTATTTAGCTTATCAGTACATAGTTTTTGTAGCACTGTATCAAATAGGCAATAGCATAAAGCAGCATTCATCATTAAAACATGATTATTTTATGTTCTCATCCAATTTCAAAATATGTGAGAGCCATATAACATTTTTGAACACCCCTTTTTTACAAAAAATTAGAACCTTATTCAAAAGTTAATATTTATCTCTGTTTGAAATATTTAAGACTTCTAGATACATAAATTATTTGACAATATGATGATTTTAATACATGATGCATTAAACTAGTCTAGTTATCAAATGATCATGTTTCAAATATTATAAATCAACAATCAGCATGCTGCTACATGCTGTGTATACATATTTTCTATTATATAGAAGTGTATTAGTTCTAAAATTGGGTCAAACCAAATGGTACAATGTTAGGAATAGAGCCCTTACAGTTATAATTAAGAATGTTTCTGCTCCTGTTCTTAAATATTCCTGGATCAAAGGCTTACTAATCAAGCAAACCAAGTGTCATCCTGTTCTTAAATATTCCTGGATCAAAGGCTTACTTATCAAGCAAACCAAGTGTCATCCTTCATGTCCTGTTTTTCATTTATAGTTATATCACGTATAAAGTGGTAGATATGTTATCAATAGATAGAATTAAAAAATAGTACATTAGTCAACATTACTTATAATCCGTCATTTAATGACACAAAATTAAATGCTGCTTTTTTATGTTCTAGGCATAACATATCAACCTTATCGTACACTTGATATAACTTGTACACTACAAAAAGGAAGTAACATGAGAAAATTCATTACAATTTGTTTTTAATTCTAATAATCTTGCATATTTTCAGTTCAACCACTGCTTCATCCCGAATCCCCATCCTGTGCTCCCAGAACTGACCACGGTTGTCCTGTTTACAATTTCCTTATCCTATCCAATTCTACTTGTTAAGTAATGTTGGTAGATTAAATATTCATAGTGCAATCAATATCAATAGTACTCAAATGGATTTTTCCAATAATGTCTGTTTGGCTTTGGCTACAAGGTAGTGTACTTTTTTTTAGTCTAATCTAATTAGTTATCGATAGATAGGTTTCTGGGAATTATGGTAATTCTTAGAGCAGAAAGACAAAAGTATTTGGCCAATAATTATTGCAGTCAATTAGATCTGATAATTTATTAATTATATGTAGCTATGTTTATTTTATAACCACTATCATAATCATATCACATACCTTTGATAAACATTCTGAAGAACCCTGAGGTTCATTGGTTTCATTACCTAACTCACTAACTAGACTTGTACTAATACCATAGAGTAACTAACTCTCTGCTAACTGGATTAACCAATATGTTCTTATAAGAGTCTTGTTCAAAGTCAGTCACAGTTTTCATGAGCAGCAGCAAATGGGTGGTGCTGCAAGCCCGTTTGCTATCTTACATCCATAAAAATACTGTATTAAGTCTCCTGCAATGATAACTCAGGGGCACCTAAGCCCTCCGGTTTCATTCACAGCTACACTTTCGTACCCATACTTGTACCACAGCACGCGTTTAAAAGTGTGTGTATTTAAAAGTGTTGTCTCTCCAGTGATGCCTGACCCGATGGAGCATGCCACTGGCCTTGAGAAACGCGAGCTGCAAGCCATGCAGGCCGGTAACGATGACCCTTTCAACATGAAGGTACTGAAGAAGGCAGCCGGCACACGGGATAGCCCCACCCTAGTGCCGTCTTGCTTCGACGCGCGTATCGTCGGATGCGTTTGTAAGTAGCCTATACCTTCATAATATGGTATTTTCTCTTATGGCTTAACGTATCGATGATCGACCGAGTTAAGCAACGTCTGGCAGAGTCGGCATGTGAAGTCGAGTTACGAAACGTTGGGCGCAATCGGTAAGTGTGGTGACAGCTTGTTTCATAGGCTCTTCCGGGCTTTGGAGTGCACATCAAACTGTACCCAAAAATGTGATGGGTAGGTAGCTACCTTGTCTTGTACTATTCCCAAGTGTCATTGTTTACGCACAGCATACTTTAGTGGCTTTTGATTTAACAATTCTTTGCCACTGAGTCAATTTATACTTAGGATGCTCTCTAGGATGTTGGTGGTAGTTCGTATGTTGGTGTATATTTTAATTTTATATGTGCATGTTTTTTTATGTGGGAGGGAGGAGTGCTGTATGCATGAGAGAATACACAATCATACTCTTAATCGTGGATTGTTGCAAAGTAAATTTAAACTAAGTTTGATCAATTCTTTTTTATCCATGACATAATTTAGTTTCCGCAACTGAGGTTAAAGAACATGATCATAACCTGTGTCATGATCTCATGACCTAAGGTTTTAGGAGCCTTAAGACGGCCCAGTAGCTATCGAACTCGCCTCTCGAGTGGTCCGGATTCAAATCCTAGCGGCACACATCAATGACTTTCATTCATCATCATTCTTATTTGGCATCAAGTTATGTGCGATTTAAGAAATTAAATTATAATAATTTATATTGCCGTGCCCTACAGGGTTCATATTAAAATATTGTAAAAACAGATTTTAATTATGATTGCAATAAATAAATGAAATGAAATAAATATAATGGTCACATCCTGAGGAAACCTGCATGCCTGAGGGTTCATCATAATCTTGAAGGCATGTGAAGTCTGCCAATCTGCACTTGGCCAGCATGGTGGACTAAAGCCTAAATCCTCCCATTCCGAGAGGAGACCCGTGCCCAACTGTGGGACAAGGGGTGGGATGATGATGATGATGAATTAAAGTTACAGATTTATATTTTACTTGTAATTACATATTCCCTTTTGTTGTAAAGCATATGTTATAGCATATGTTTAAGTGAAGTTGCTAAGTAAGCAGCAGTGGCGGATTTACCAGCAGGCTGAGTAGGCTGAAGCCTAGGGCGGCAGATTTTAGGGGGCGGCAAATTTGGTCTAGATTGTTTTGTCTTACATACAAAATAGTATATTTCACTACAAGTGCGGAAAGCCTGTCATTGCAAAGAGTTCCGACAAATGTCTACCCGAGCCGAAGGCGAGGGTTGACAGTCGGAACAAGTTGCAATGACGGTTCCGCACGTGTACTGAACAACTATTTTTAATACAGTTGCGAAAAAATTAAGCAATTTAATAAAATAATAAAAACACAAACTAAACTCGCAAAGAACATTTTTGGAAAATGGCGCCAACCTTAAAAGAATACAGAGTATTGCAGAGATTTTTTTTGTTTTCTTCATCCATTCTGCGTAGGCAAAGGGAACTATGCCCATACAGCCAAGTCTTCAGTAGAATTTTTTTATTGACATGAAATTTAATGAGATGAAATGAAATGAAACCTAACCTAACTCATTGAATCAAATCATTAAATCTGATATTGAAACAAATTAGTAGCTTCTTTTTAGAAATATTTGCATGAATCATAAAAACTTCTATGAATATTTTTTTTAGTAAAAACTTTGTGGTTGGTTTTTTCTTTTTAATAGACATTATTTTGACAGTTGGGAAAGAAAACGCACGAGTTCGGAAAAGGTAAAGAAAAAACACGAGTGTGTAATAGCTCACTTCCCGAACGCTATACGTCCCTGTAATACGCCACTTTTTGAGCAACTGTGTTAAAAAAATATATAATATACATAGAGAAAATGAATCTCGAAAATTTAACAAAAAAACATAATATTTTGTATATTAACAAGTGAACACTGTAACGTCTAAATATGAAAAGTACTAAACGCTTTGTAAAATATAATTTTAGAGCACTAATTATAAAATTGCAATTTTATTGACACAATAAATGTACGTAACTATTAAATAATATGATAGCGAACTAGGGTATCGAATTTCGGAGGTTAGTAGGGTCGGAAAAAATTGAATAGCCTACTGGCGGAAAATTTGTAAATCCGCCACTGGTAAGCAGATTATGTCACCTTGCTTACCACTACTTATCACGTAAATAACTAGTGATTTTCATATAAGAGTAGTACTCCACAATATTGTGAACTAAACAACTATTTTGTGTTTTTAGGTGAAGAACACTCTACAACTATCAACTGGATTTGGGTACACAAGGTAAATAATGAATTAACAACAATATTTTATAATAGTCCTATCTTTGCTAAAACTATGAATACTCGTTATATCATACAAATCTAGATATACAGTTAGGAAGTATATTTCCTTACATTGTCATTTTCTTTGCGATTGCATGGTCATTTACGTCGGTAATCAGTGGAACGTTTAAGTCATTGTAGATAAATCTACTGTGCTCTAAAATTAAAATTAAAACTATTGCGTGAATATTTGGAATTTTGAAAAAATATCCACATTTTTTATTGAGAAATATTATATCAATAGTATCCACCACGAGAGTGGTGTACCGTGATCCTATCAGTAGGAAAAATCGGTGGGACCACCTGGCCTTTAAAGAAAAAGTGCAACATTGCAAAATATTTTATTTTTATTTTCGCAGGACCACCCACGCCGCTGCGAGTGCGGACACTGGTACAAATTGATTGAAAAGACGCCCGTCTAAGCTGTTTCTATTAGTATTAAAGTTTAGTAGTGAATTATAATGTTAACTGCAATAATAACGCATATCGCCTCGCACGATTCCGCAGTGGCATGGCAACATTGATACTGGGGATGCATGTTAGTGACGTAATCAATAACGTAACAAGCGAACGCGTCAAAAAATCAATATTAAATACATAATTGTAAGATATTAAACCAGTGTTTTATTGTACTGTTACCTACTGTGCTGTTATGCTGTGTTTGTTTGTACAAATGGTACTTTGATTTTGTGTAGATATTAAACTCTTCGAAAATCATATGGGTTTTGAATTTTGTTTGTACCTCACCCTCGGTAAAGACTAGTGGTCAAGTTTCAGTTGGGATTAAAGCCTATAAATAAATGCATGAAGCAGTGGGACCTGGAAAAAACTAAAAAAAAATTTTTTCAGTCTTAGCCGTATTATTTTTTATTTAATGAGCAATATTTAGGCCATATGCTTCAATACTAGACATATCCAGTTATGGGCTGAAGAGAAAAAACGGACCAATATAAATGTTACTTGAAAACTATTATTATTTAGCCATTACTGGACACGGGTCTCTCCCACAGACAGCTGCGGGAGGTCTATAGGATTTTTTAAAAAACCCAATAACACTGATCGAACCCAGGACCTCTATCTCAGTAGTCGCGATTGCGACCATTATATCAACGATGGTTATGCATTTATTGTATGAAAGTTTCTATAATGGGGGCCACGAGCCCACGACTAGTAAAATGGAGCACAGGCCGCCGCCCAGTACGTAGACGTGGACCAGGTCACAGACTAGGTAGAGGGACTAACGAAGACTGCGGGAAAGTCGGGAAACTTAAAAATTCAAAAGGTCACATGACCGGAAGGTGTGCCGAGAGGTCTATAGCCAGCTGTGGACTACAAAAAGTTGAGATTGTCCGCTGGTGGCAAAGTGGTTAAATTATATTATTACTATCCAAAAACATATTATGTGGAAGCCAAACTTGCAAACAAAAAAAAGCAGTGTCCAGTGCATGTAACAAAATTGATAGGATATATTTCTTGAGAACAATCCTGTGTAATTTTTAAAATATTTATTGAATTGTTCCGATGTTTCGCTTTCTGAGTTTTTCAGTCATTGCTTTATATTAATATTGTATGCTCGTTGGCGTTGACTGGAGCCTGTAAGACGTTTAAGTTTTCAGTATAATGGACTCTGTGGTTTGAACTCAGACTATTTTCCTTAGTCTGAGTTTAACTTAAGAAAGAAAAAATTGAGTTTATAGTCTTTCAAATCAAAGTGACATCTGGTGACATCACAAACTAATATGGGATACTACGTATCAGACGA
Organism: Carterocephalus palaemon; assembly: GCA_944567765.1. Classification (NCBI taxonomy): domain Eukaryota; kingdom Metazoa; phylum Arthropoda; class Insecta; order Lepidoptera; family Hesperiidae; genus Carterocephalus; species Carterocephalus palaemon. The sequence goes on from OX155663.1 coordinate 2,659,312, forward strand.
CCCACTTCCCTACATTCAAACTAGCCAGGAATGTCATGAATAGACTTTGACAGTTCTTTTTTTTTTAAATTACTAATGGGATATACAGGCAAGGGAGCAGTATTTAACAGCCAATTTGTACGAAGCACCTTAGCCTATATTGTTTTATGGTTTATTCCCAGTATTCCTACTAATTGGTAGGAATACTTGGCATACACCTAGTTTATTCATTAAAGAAATTCTTAAATAAAACAAACATTCATAATTATATATTTTTATTATTTTTAATTTCTTCTTGTCATACTTTTTTAATGATTTTGTTGCATTGTTGCAAAACTATATTTTGTAACGATTTTCATGCGCCAAATCTGAAATGAAAGAGGATAGGTTTATGGATGAAATAAAAAGTCAAGTAATGCATGTTACATCACAGGGAAAAAACTTAAGGGTTTTTCTTAAGTTTTTCAGCGACCCGCCAGAAACAACCAGAACCAGTTAACATAGCACGGTCAATCATGTAACAGCAAACCTTACATGAAAGTATTTTTAATCCAAAAGTAATAATGCTGATAATGCTGATTCCATTGTATTTATTTTTTTCTAAACTAAACACATACTAAATAAATTGCTGATGTCTTGCTGATGTAAGTATTACTAATGAAATGATAAAACAACTTGAGTACCACTGTACACTAAAGTAAAAAAATGACTAGCTACAATATTGTTTCCCCGCTTGCTATGTTCCCAAAACTGGTTTGGTGTCAAGTACTGTTGAAAATAGTTCCATCGTAATGAGTTCAGCTTTGTGATTTATGTATTGAGTTGAAAGGACTCGGCACATAAATCGTGATGTTCACAATCTCTATTTAGTCAGCATAAGCCTTACTATTCAAAAGATACTATAACTTACCGGCAGACTTATAGTATGAATGGTCTTCATGTAGTTCCTTTTTGGAATAGCAGTGCTCAGTGTATATGTCCACTGAAAAAAAAAAAGAATAATGCTATGTTAATTGTATAATTATATTAAAATTTGTATATACACGCTGATGAGGGATCTGCAACTTTGGTATTTTTATGTCTACTATATACACAAATATTTTTTTTAAATTATCTTTTAAAGTCTAATCAGATTTTAAACAGGGTAGCGTAAGGTAGATAGGTAAATTCAGAATTGCATATTTTGACATTTTTCATGCATATTTCTAACATAATATCATATTTGCATGCATATTTCAAGATTTTTAATGTTGCATATAATCTGGTCTCTACTATTTAATTACTGACCAAATGAAGTAGGTATTATACAGATATCGTTTTGGTATTCACTTAATTAAAACAAAATTATAAAATATCTATACCAATATAAATTATTAGGTATATAAAAATAATTGTTACTTTGTTTTTCAGGAAGGAAACTTTCAGGATTTTAATATTTACTTATTTTTGGTCTCGGAAACTACTGCTGGTAGGCCGCTTTCTATCTCATTTTCCGAAAATAGTGTTGGGTATGCACCGTATGCACCATAACGCAAACGAGACGTGGTTATAATGAACCTCGTTTCAAAATGCTTGTGACACACAAACATCTTACGAAGTCTGCAAACTACGGCTACGAAGGTGAACACTACCAATGCACTGTAACCACTTTTGGAGTCCTATCTTAGATTTGGGAAACTGATGCATTTTAACGTCCTGTCGTTTAATCGCAGAGTTTTCTAATACAACACTTGTTGTACATGGTGATAAATACAACAAGGTACAACGAATTACTGGTTTAGCTGAGAGGTTAAGCTCGGATAAAAATCAACATAACCTAAATTCACTCGATCAAAATAATGATTAATGAAACCACAGATTAATATATTAGTAGCTAGCTAAATTAAACTTCAAACTAAAGCTGTGTCTTTCTGTATATAACAAAGTACTCTGTGGCTGTGTCAAATGTTACTTCGAAAATTTGACGGGAGACGGCCAAATTGAATTTAAAAAAAAAGAATACGTCAGATTCTTTTCATGACCCATAGACATAAGGCCCAAACAATTTCAATGAAGATTAACAGCCGTGGGTGACACGTAGTATCCCTTATTAGTTTGTGTCAATGTCACTCAACATATGTTTAATTTATTTGTACTTAGAATTTTACATTTTATCGATTTAAAACTTTAGACGAACCACAAAAATCATATCTCAGATTTATAAATATAATATGTACTACGTATATATACTGAATCATATCTTGTGCGAAATGACTGAATAAATTCAAATTATGTACAAGCAAACAGCATGAGATTCACCTAATCGTCTAAAAAGAGCTGCAAAGCGATTGTGACGATGCCGCGTGAGTATTACATATTCAAATCCAAACTTAACTTAACTATTTTAAATCAAGAGTATATTTTGTTCTGTGATTCAAATCTTATTATACACCATCACTCTATTAGCAATATGTTAATATACAAAGTTTGTGCTTTGTTTGTAATGCAAGTTTGCATCTCTTTATGCACTTAATTTATCTAACGTTTTATCTTGTAGTACGTACTAAGAATTAAAAATAATATAGAGTAGTATTTACCCGGAATACCTGTGTACCAGATTTTGTGAGTGAAAAGTTACCTGTAAAATGTCTAAGTCCAAGTGTGTCTGCTGGGTTGCTCTAAAGACTAATAATGTTCTCAATAAAAAAGATTATTAGGTATATTTTAGTTAAAGATAGTTTTGCCTCCCTCATTCAATATCAACTCAGACTTCAAATGAAAGTGATAAAACAGTTTTAAAGATCTATTAGGTTTATAAATTGATTAAGATTTAGAGGGATGCTTTATTGCTTCTAATAGAAGAACTCTCTCTTGGCACTATTTTATTGTATTGTATTATTATTTACCTATTGTACATAGTTTTTAATCCTTATTCAATGTAATTGTTCCTGTATGTCTTGGTGTGCAATAAAGAGTTAAATAATAATAATAATAATAATATTTCATGATATTAAAATTGTGTATTACAGGTTATGGTCCTTTCATCTACCAAGTGCATATAGCAGATGGGTTTGCTGATGACTGTGATGAGCTGGTGCATCGCTGCCTCCTGGTTGGGAGGCTCACCTACCACACTTTCTGTGGTATATGGAAGGATATGAAAATGGGATGTATGTATGAGTAAGTTTCATGCAATGTGAATGATTTACTGTTATCATAAATTAATATGTGAAGCAAAAATGTTGTTTCTCTTTTTACAAAAAATATGTGGATGGAGATGTATGCGATTTAGTATTGTTGAAGTTTATGTGGAAACTGGACTAACTATCCCAGTTATTAGTCTTGCTCAATGTCAGTCACAGTTGTCATGGGTGGCAGCGAATGGGTGGTACTGCAAGCTCGTTTGCTATCTTGTAACCATAAAAAAAAGTGCAGAAAGGTAACATACCTACAAATATATAAATGAATATGTGTGTTTGTTGGTTTGTCCTGTGCTTCAATGGAATAAAGGATCAATGTGATGTTTTTACGGCTACTTTTTATCTCAGAAAATGCACAGTTCCCATAGAAATTAACAAAAACCTGTATTAATCATTAGAGTTTTAATATTTTTTTTTGTTGGTTTGTCCTTCTCAATGGATTGGATCACCACAACGGAAAGCGATTTTTTGCAATGATGTAGTATCTGGATATGAGAGTGATATAGGATACTCTGTCTGTCTGTCCCTATGTGCGTGATGGAATAAAAAACTACCAAACCAATATTGAGACAGATCATTTTTACGTGTAAAGAGGTTCTCCTGGATTACAGGATGAAAGTTTGTATGGAATTTTTCTAAAACAGATGGCTTAACGTGCTCTCCGAAGCACGTTAACCGCCCATGAAATTTTGCCACTAGCGGTGTCACCCATCCACAAACTGACCACGCCCCTCATTGCTAAACTCGGTTTATCACATACAATCGATGCTAGCCATTGCGTTATGGACGCTACTACGCTTTTTTTTCATACATTATTGTTTTTAGAGGAAGAACATTGGGTGCAGAAATAGCAGAGTTGTCAGAAGAAGTTATACGCATTGGAAAGCATTATATGCTTAAAAACACATCAAACTTTGAGGTAAGTGTGTTTTTTGTATATAATAGAATATATGGATATATATTATACATATTTATATATTATATATCTAATGATAACCACCTCATCGTCCAAATACTATCTTCAAGGCTGCACTGAAAACCAGCGCTACGGTTACTGCCGTAGCATACGAGTATGCTGAGTGTAAGACTTTTTGGGACAGGAGGTGCAACTTAATAATAATTAGTTCATAAGTTTCTTCAATGTTATTTGTTGTATTTTCTGTACCAAATAAATATGTTCTATTTCTATATATACATACATATATATATATGGGATATATGTGAGGGTTGTGGTGGTGAATACCACTTTTTTTTTTGGACTCTAGCATAATGCTGAGCAGGGTCCGTTTCGTAATGTCACTTATATTTACTGTTATTTATTGTAGCTTCCTTGTTTATCGACATTACTAAATAAAGGTTTTCTTTCTTTCTTTCTTTCATGCTTTCTGTCTTTCTTTATTTCTGTCTTTCTTTCTTTCTTTCTTGCTTTCATTCTTTCTTGCTTTCTGTCTTTCTTTCTTACTTGCTTTCTGTCTTTCTTTCTTTCTGTCTTTCTTTCTTTAATTCTATCTTTCTTTCTTTCTATCTTTCTTTCATCAACCCAGGAGTCAGTAGCCGGCCTGTTCATAGTGTACGCACTCCTCAACCTGCAACCGTACAAAGGCTTCGCTCACCTGAGGATAGTCCCCAGCGACCTGCCGTCGGTGGCTCGCATCGAGCACGTGGCGCGCCGGGAGAAGAGGCTCGACGTGCTCTACATCCTGGCCTCGGTGCTGATAGTGGGGCCGGTGCACTACCACGCGGCGGAGAGGGAGCACGGCAGCGATATCTCGCTAAGGAAGTATCTAGAAGGTGATTACGTTTGACAGAGCCGTTGGCGCAATCGATAGGGACCAGGGCGCTATGCTGCAGTCAGGTCAGCTACAACTAACATAATTAATAACATTGCTATCTTTATTTGTATTACATTGTATACTTGTTTACTATTAGTACCTACCCCTAACTTAGATATTTTTCAAGATATGTATTTATATGGGATCACCTGCAAGTCCTGCAACCTATGTTGCCTACCAAACAATATGACGTTGCGGATGAAGCTATCACTTTACTAACATAAAAAATACATACATTCAAACATAGAACCTCCTCCCTTTTTCAAAGTCGGTTAAATACTATAGTTTACCCATAATGAAAATACAATATCTGTAAAATAGGGGCCCGTTGGTGCAATCGATAGTAAGTCAGTTGCGCCAGGGGTCGTGGGCTCGAATCCCACTCAGGACAAACATTCGTGTGACGAACACTTTTTTTTTTTTTATGCATAATAGATAGCAAACGAGCTTGCAGCACCACCCATCCGCTGCCGCCCATGACAACTGTGACTGACTTTGAACAAGACTCATTAGGGACTGGGATGGTTAGTCCAATTAGTTGAGAGAGTTAATTAGAACATTAGTTGGTCAGTTCGTTAGTAGGTATGAGGACTGGGACTGTTAGTGATAGTTAGTCCTGTTAGTTGGTGTTAGTAATAGTCCAGTTAGTACTTGTTAGTAGGAGTCTCGTTCTAAGTCAGTCACAGATGTGTTGCTACCCTTGAGGACTAAGATGGTCGCCTCTAAAGAAGTGTAACCGGAATCCACACCTTTCCAACCGGACCACAATTGCTTTTAAAACAATTATTACACGGCAGAAATGGTACTAGGTACCGTGGCGGGCGGTGGTAGTGCCCCGGGCGAACTCTATGTATTTGTTCTGTGTCTGGATGTTAATATTATCTGTTTATGTATTTAAAAATGTATGTGTATATATATCAGTCTCTGACACCCATATCACAGGCTCGCGCCTACTTTGGGGTCAGATGGCCGTGTGTGAGAATGTCCAAGATATTTAATTTTCAATTTAAAATGTGAATAAGATTGATGCTGATGCTGTTCTACTTTATCTTCGATCAATCTATCCGTTAAGTATAGTTTGTTGTCTGGAAGAGATCGCTCTAAGCGATAAGACCGCCAATTGTCTCATCTAGAAGTTTTTATTCCTGTATCTATGTGTCTTTCTTTTTGGTGTACAATAGAGTATTATTATTATTTGAGTTGTTGGCTCGAGCTTCTTCAGCTCCGGGCACTTCGACCATGACTGATCGTTTGTGCCCAAAGCCAGTTAAAGTTCACCATCTAGTCCTGCTTCTTTGAGGAAAGCTAGGACTTTGTCGATGGTGATAGATTTGTACAATAGAGTATTTTTATATTGTATTGTATAGATGACTATATTTTACTGTTCCAACTGCGTGTGAGGTCCTGTGTTTGCTGACCGCGCCCGTCATTGCTTAACTCAGTCGATCACATACTCGTACAAGTGACGCTAGCCATTGGTCCATAGAAATTGATCAAGGTAGAATGGTGAACTGTCCGTATACCCCGGGCCGCAATCTTGCAATATACTACAAGATATCTAAGATATCAAGTTCGGTCAGTGCGCATCGATACTTGTCATCGTACGTTTGGTTATCGTACGTATACGTATACGTTATCGATCCGTAACGTTATCGATAGATTTGATTACAACTAAAACGGGTGTGTCATTACTATTGTGTGACGTCACATAGTAGGCGGGACTTGGGCAGGGCTGACGAAAAAAGTGACACGTTTCGTTTGTATCAAAATAATAAAAGTTCTATCTTGATTAATTTCTGTGCATTGGGCTATGGACGCTACTACAACAACTTACCAAACTAGGTATATTTTTGTTCCTCAGGATTCACTTCAATTGACAAACTGGGCGTTCGTCCTAAAGGAGTATTTTACAGACAGAACGTGGAACTGGACATAATGAGAGAGCTGAGTAGCATCACTCAGAAGTACGCTAAAGCTAAAATGGCTATTTCCGGTGAGTTTCAGAGGCTAAAAAGCTAAAAACATAACTTTAAAAGGCTAAGGCGATTTAAGGGCCTTCACACACGAGTCGACGCATGACTATTTTTCGAGTACTTGTCATTAGAACGTGGCATATTATATAATTTTGGTCTCAGAATACAGAAGAATATAGAAAAAATATCTAGTAGAAATGTACTCTCATTGTATTAACTAAAACTGAACCATAAGGAGTATCTACGGCCTACATAAGCGAGAACTGTTTAAGTCTATAAATATTTTAACTGTCCCATGCCAATATCCAGAGCTAAGTCCAGCTAATTAAAGCTTGGCGCTACATATATGTTCAGGTACGAGATGCGTCCATTACGACTGCTACGCCTCGTGTGTGAACAGCCTTATACAACATTGCTAGTGCGATTGTATTAGCTTACGAACGCGACGTCTCATTCAAAAATAACACTAGATTTAACAACAATGGTTTGATCGACTAGCAATTATTACTAAAGTAATTAAATAAATCAAAATTAATGTTAAAAAAAATTATGAGCCGTCACGGGACGCCTGGCAGATGTGAAACATCGAAATTATTTTGTACAAGTATTAAGCACAAAAGTACAGATTATGACAGGAACTAAAACATAAAAGAAAAAACCAAAAAAAAAACAAAAAAAAAATTAATTATATTTTATTAATAAAATAATTTCCGACCGTCATATGTCGGAACTGTAGAGCGAATATGGAATGTATATAACATTCCATATTCGCTCGCCACGCTCGCCACGCTCGCCACGCCAAAAATTTTGTTTGCCCTCCGCCTAAAGATGTTTCCCATCAAAAATAATTCATAGTTGAAGTAGGCCGACTAGTTTCGATCTATTACGATGATCATCTTCAGGAATGAACATATTATGCTCGCGTCGGGCACGGCGTACACTGTGTACGCCTATTTCAATCACACGTGAGTAAACCGGTAACTACAACTATGAATACCTATAGACACTCACGAATCGTTCAGTAATAAAAAATAATTCATGTTTCACATGAACCTTTGCTGATCCTCACAAAGTAATTTAGTCGTATTGATGTTAACATTATTACGATTTAATTTCAATACGATTACGTTCATGACATAACTTTCATATGACTAACTTTTTACCTTTCATATTCATACTAACATTTTTTGTAAATTGTATTTAGCGATCCCATTTTTAGCCACTAATTTCAAAGCAGCGCCTTTAAAATACATCGCGGGTAAGATGGAAAACATTTCGTTTTGCATGCCGTTGTATGTTTCATCGCTTAGATACTCATGTTTCTTGCTATTTTTTTTATAATAAATATTCATATTCAGTCTATGCCAGCCCATAGATTCTGACATTTCATTTCTTTAATTTTTACCACATTTTAGTTATTATATTTATTTGCTTCTAAATAATTGTTCATCCATTAAACTGATCCCGAAGAATTATGTCTAACACATATAATCAGAAAGTTACAATTGATTTTTATTTATTATTTTGACAGATGGTGTTTAGTATTTTTAATAAATATTTTAAATCTAGAAATCCCAAAATTCATAAAACAAATCGCTTTTTCTTTTGCTGGTTGGTCATCAAAATTAAACGTCCCATCATAATACACATTACAGAGAACGTACAAAAAAATAATACGACCTATATATTTGTGCTTTCCAGCTTTATCCACAGTAATTATTTGCTTAGGCAGGTTTGCTCAAAACAAAACATGAGCCTGTATAAAAGTCTGCATGCTTGTGGATGTTTATAAATGTTATGTCTTTTAATTGTTACCTACTGAAATTCATATATTCCTATTTATACTTAAGAATATATTTATTTATTTATTTATTTAATATTTATGTACCGTTCATTCAATATATTGTGACCAACCACATACCATGAAGTAGATACGTACGCCTGTTTATGTTATAAAAATACTTGATGGGTTGAATCGATGAGTGGTCAGAATAACCGTTTTTGTTTCAGCTTAAGATTACTTTTTCTTTCGGTTGTAGTACAAAATAATTGCTCAAGGTTCTTACAACATTTTTTTAGTAATTATATCTAATAATATTCTGTCCACCCACCCACTCCCTTAGCTTGGCGAAATTGTTTTTTGTGAACTTTTTACATCATTAGGCATTACCATTCTGTTTTCATTCATCATGGTACATCATACCAGACCAGGAATATATGAAGGGAGCCATGAGGGTGTTATTTTCGAGATTAACATAGCAACACTAAAATCAGTCGTCAGTCGACATTTTGACAGTCGATTTAAATTACAGTTCTAATGCAATGTTTTTAAGTTATATCATCTAGCATTAGATTCTATTCATGATTACATTTTCACGTCTATTAAATAAATTTTAATAAATTTAAACAAATAGGTGGTAGAGCTCTTTCAGAATACCAGACGACTAGTGGTAGCTTATGCTATCGCGTTGCCTCTCGGTGAGTGTAGAGTTCCGGAGGCTCAATCGCTCTTCCCCCCTTTCCGATGGGAAAAGAAGGAAGACGGATTTGACCGCGATTTTTCGGGACGATACACGATAGGTCGTCTCTCCCTTAACGCTGGGAATACACGTCCGATTTTCTCTCCGATAGTCGGATCCGATAGACAATCGGAATGCACTCGTGCCATACATTTGTTTGAATACGTAATACACTTACAATCCCATAGTCGGATCGGACGAAAAAATGTATGGCACGAATGTCTGATCCGCCAACTGGCGAAAAAACATGCTTGGCTGTCGTGCCGGAGTAAGAGAGCGAAGTGGAACCCGGTGGTCATACGCGGGGCACACTGGCGTCTCTTCCGACCTCTGAACTGGCAAACCACATTACCTCAGGGTGATCGTTGGTATTCAGCATGCTGTTTGCCTCGAGGTCGCGGAACCACGTGTATTCCCAGCGTAAGGTCTCCCGATCATTGTCTGGTCCACTCTTTCCAACCCGAGCGGCCACAGCCGCAGGGCAAGCGGCACGTGTGCCACTATCGGTCGACAGATTGGGATAGATTAAGAGAATTCTTCTCGTCCTACCCATGGGATGGAATTACAGAACCTAATACCACCAATCTCATTCAACTATCGCACTGCACGCCGCCGCGTCGTCGTCTGAAGTTTCATTCACACCGAATCGACTCTTGGCCTACAACCACCGTGCGCTTCTTGCGGTCTTTTTAACGACGAACTACTCCTGTGGAATGAGCTCTTGACTGAGGTTTTTCCTTCGAGCTACGACTTGGATTGGTTCAAGAAGAGTGTGAAACGCTCCCTTCAAGGCAGACAAAGCATCTGTGATGCCCCTGATATCACACGTGTCCATAGGCGACGGTGACCTCTTACCATCAGGTGGCCCGTTTGCCTGTTAGTCAGTCTGTATTATACATATAAAAATATATTCCTGAGCCACCTATAAATGGAATTTCTACTGAATTCTTATTCCACTTCTGTGTCTGTGCAACTGCGAATTATGCTATATGTGTCTTTTTACACATTTACACAATATGATATAAAATAATTATAATTATCTTAATATTACATAATTGTTTTGATGTTAGTTAGCGTGGTAGAGACAGATTCGTGTTGTGGATCGTAAGATTATATTATCTATAATTTCGTTGAAATGCCTGAATTTTTTAAAAATTATTATTTTTATGTGGTTATTTCATTCTAATTTTTACATAGTTTTCTCGAAGTTAACCTAAAATGTTTTTCTGATATAAATACGTATGACCATTTAATTACAAAGTATACATTTAAGGTGTTGTTAATAATGAAATACTATATTACAATACCTACTTTAAATTTTCTGGGCATCTCAACTAATTATTTGTAACGCTCGTTTCATAAAATTCCTATAAGCTTAACTTACCGTAAATATTTCAGAGCAAGCGCAATTTGATCGTAATCTCAAATACATAGACGACAATTTGCCGAACGAATTACAAACCTCGCTCAGGAAGATAATCAATGGGATATACGAGGATCGATATGGTAAGGCTTTGCTCGCATTCTTGATTTGAAAAAGTCAAAGTTTATTTTTTTGCAGGATAAGGTACATAAACGTCCAACTGCTGGGAACGGGTCAAGATCATACTCCACCATGCTGCTCCAATAAGGATTAGTAGAGGGGTTAGTGGCCAATCCAGTGTCGAAATTTACAAGACACCCGAAGGTCTTCTACTAGGCTTAACGTGCCCTCCGAAGCACGGTAGCGCCCTTGAAATTTTGCTACTAGCGGTCACTCATTCACAAACCGATCGCGCCCGTTGTTTAATTCTTTCGTTCACATTGAATCAACGCGAACGCTACAGTTAGAAGTACGCGTACGCATAATTCGTGCGTGTACGTACCTACGTACGAATTAAATAGTCGGGCCCTTTGGCGCAATCGTTAGTGACCCTGTCTGTTGCGCCAGGAGTCGTGTTAGGTTCGAATCCCACTCAGGACAAATATTCGTGTGACGAACACTTGTATTTGTTCTGTGTCTGGATTTTAATATACATATATACATATTTAAGTATGTATTTAAAATATCTATGTATGTATATCAGTCTCTGACACTCATATTACAGGCTCACATCTACTTTGCTGTCAGATGGCCGTGTGTGAGAATGTCCAAGATATTTATTATTTATTTATTAAATTGTTACGTAAAATAATATAAACTTCCGTCCTTACAGATAGAGATATTTTTTACACATTATAGTGCGGATTTTAATAGTATTTATTTAATAAATTCCAGGAGCTTGGAACGGGCGTCGCCAGCCCGACGATGGGGAACAAATATCAAAGTCGAGACGAGATATCAAAGACAAAGCTATGAAGCATCAGGTTAGCCCCGTGAAACATCTCGAAACTGTTCAGGAGAGGTAAGCTTTTGATTAGTTAAAAGTAAAAAATTAGTGTCAGCGCCATCTCTTGACAGTGTGCCAGACAGTTTTTCAATAAACGTGCAAAGCATCCCACGGGAACATATTTTCGAGATGAAAAGTATGCTATGTGCTGATCTAGGTTATCGTGTTTATTCGTTTATCTTTGTTGACATTTCTATCGAAATATACAACCGGGGACTGTTGGCGGCAATGCTTATGTATCGGTGAAAATTTCTCGAGCAGCTTCAACTGCAACTTAGTAATTTTATTTAATAATTTTAATAGCGTGATAATAATAAAAGTAAAAAAATTGCACCATCTAATTTTGTTACAGAAAAACCAGTCCTAAGAACGAAGCAGACCAAAGCCCGAAGAAGAAATGCAGAAAGAAAAGGAAGATCAAAACAGAAGAGGCACCAACGAGCAATTGTAGCCGTGGCAGAAGGAAACGCTCGATACCGGTCGCAGGAAAGGCATTCAAGAGAAACCGTTTCCATACTGGAGATATGTCGGAAAGCGGACGCTCAGACGCGGAAGAAAGTGAAACAGCAAAGGGAATGGAGGATATTGACATTGAATCTATCGATACAGTTGAAACACTACAAGTGGATAGCGAGAAAAAGAAAAAAGTGGGCAAAGAAAAGGAACACGAAAAAAAGACAGACAAAGAAAGTTCAGACATAGGAAATACAAAAAAGGAAATAGCAGATAAAGAAGGAATTATAGAGCCAGTAGAAGATGTAAACAAACAAGTGCTAGAGATAGAAGTAGACACGCTGCCAGTGATTATCCGGAACGAGAACCAATACTACGAGATAGAGATCATAGACCAAATGAAGGAACAACCACAGATAACGAAACATCCTCTAGCGTTCGTCCACAATACTAAAATCACTCTGAACAAAAACAGTGAGATTCCAGGTGTTACCATAGAGAAGATAGATGAGCCGAAGCTGATCGACGTCGTCGCTAGTACGTCTACAAATACAAATAATGATAATAATTTACCCAAATCTAAAGGTAATTTACCCATATCTAAAAGTAATTTACCCAAATCTAAAGGTAAGAAGAAATCGAAAAAGGATGAGAAAGGGAGCAAACAAATACCAGTTATGGCGAAGGTAGAAAAGAGGAACTGCAAACGTATACACTTGCACTCGAAATTTAAAAGATTGGGTATGCTGCATATGGCTGGATTTGAGCAATCAGCAAATACGGAGGAAGATGAAATGGAGGCAGAAAGAAAAGAAACCGGACCAAAGAGTGTTGGGAATCGGAAAAGAAGAGGGCCTAGAGCATCTGAACTAGATAAAGAATAAAACGTACTTTGAAAGAAATTGATAATCACACGAACGGTCATGTTGATATTTTTTTATTCTTCATTGATACTTGAATTGATACTTCTCCAACTTTCAAATATCAGGTGTATTTACGATACTTGTGTAAATACTCATGATATTTGAAGCTTGTTGTGTAGGCTTTTTAAGTCTATGAATAGAAAAATAATGTGTTGACGGATTTTGATCTGATTGAGAGAAATTTTTAAACCGAATTTGCTATATCTACGTTGCTGTACGTATCTATACTTAAGTGTACATGCAATTAAGCATTTTTATATTGTATTATATGTGTAGCAGTTGAACTGAAAAAGCCTTTTTGTGTAGTCTCTTGTCGCAAATTAAAACTTCAATGTCGATATATCAGCGTGAATCATCAGTTTTAGTTCCATATTGAATACAGATTGATATCGAGATGGCCGTATAAATGGCTCGAGTTTGAATTATGTACATAGATGTGATATTAATTTTACAAAACAATAAAAACTAAAGTATATTCGATCTTTTATTTTTAGATCTATAAACCTTTAGGCCCCTTGTCCATGACACGGTTGTTTAACCGTACGGCGTAATAGCCGTACGGTGGAACAACCGTGCGAAGTTGTACATGACCCGTGTACGTCAACAAGCTTTCATAGTGATCCATACAACACTGACGACCGTGCCTACACGCGGCGATTTAACCGTAGATTTTCACGGCGATAAACCGTTCGTGAACAAGAGGCCTTAATTTAATAAAACTTTAAATACTACACTTTTTCTGTACATTGAAATTTTTCTAAATTCTAATGCATTATAATAATATGTATTATTATGTACTAAAGTTTTTTTTTTAGTTATTGAAAAAAAAAGTTACAACTAATGCAGATACATATTTTAAACTTATCAAGGCATACTCCTGAATGAAAGTGGTGTGGTATATAGATACGGAAATATATATCCTGACATGTAAATTCAACTATTTTGTATCTTTACTATAGAGGATTGACAAAAGAACTTAGTACTGACCAAAATAAAGAGAAGTAGGTACGGTAATAATTGTCCAGGCATAACGGCATTGCGCATTTACGTTTTTATATGTCATTTTATTCGTAGTCTGAAAATAAGCAAGGTTTCCTTTAGGTGTTTGGGTAGTTTGTTGGTAGGTTAACAACCGTAGTCCTAAGCACGTCTAAACATGACTCATAAGAAGTGAATGAATTTGCATAGGTACCTGAAAGATGATTGGATGATTTCATAATAAAAAACCAGTTGAGATAAGTAAAGCAATAAATAATATTTATTTATTTAAACAAAAATTTACATATACAAAATAGGCGTAAATCATCAAAATAATATCTAAATTAGGCACATTACTCAATTATCGGATAAAGCTGAATTCAAAATTAGTTTTAACTTAACCTATAAGTTGAATTTGTATAGGTATATGTCTATATTTGTAAAATAATAATCAATGATTTGCCATAATACAAGCATTGATGCTGCTTACCACCTCACTGGCTAATCATTTAATATTTTATTGATATAGTCACGCAGTACTCGACTCTCGTGCTTAATAAATTAAAAAAATAGGTGCTGGAAGATTAGGTCAAATTATAATGACCTAATTTTCCAGCCAGATTGCTGGAAAATTACTGACAGTTAATAACATTTTCAGACATGTTCAAATAAGTTATACAGCCAGACTGCTTCTGAATAAATTGATTCCGAAAAAAAAAACCAGAATAGTACATTCATTAATTAAGTATGTATAGGTATCGATAAATTGATTTTTAGAAAAATAAAATCAGATTTAATATTACAAACATAACTTCTAAATTTCGTTTAGCAGACAACGCCGGCGCCGGAGCAGTGTAGTACAATGTTTTGCGATTCTAAGAAATCAGCTTTGACCTTGAACATCCATTATCTTAAAACTAATTTGGCAAGGAATTTATTGGTATAGCCATAGCAATATTTTGATCACAAACTTTGCTGAAACTCAGATGTGACAGATTATTCTGGAAGAAAATCAATTACGTCTCGCGCGGATACACACTCCGCGCATTCCAAATTTGAAAACGTTCGAAGTTAATGAAATATAATTTTACCTACATATATTTTTTTGCATACCAAGATTACCAAGCGTATTGTTAACACTTGAAAAACACCTTAAACTTTACATTATTGCTTGTACTCTACAATTTATCCGAATATATCCCATCACATCACTTATTTATATTAAAAACTAAACTATCACAATCATCAACAAACACTAACAAATTTTATTCTAAATGATTCATGGGTGTCTATATTCATAGTAGAAGTTACGGTAGGTACGGCCATACAGACAGACAGACCATTCCTCCTCTTCCGCAGCGCAAGAGCGCCGCGTTGATGCAATTCGGAGTTAGGGGAGATCCCGTCTATCCCGGAAATTGTAAACCCCGTCGGTGACTTCCCCGCTGTTGAGAGTGGGAGCCAGTCAGAGTAGCTAATTCCCCCCTGATGGTCGGGGCGAAGAAGGTCCAACAGCTCTAATGTAACTTCGTTTCCAGTAGACAAAAAGTAAGTAATGAGAAATACTAGCACAAATTACAAGGTAATTATTCAGGTTGATAAATTAATCGAATGCTAAACACAGATCTATTCAGATTGCGGGAGACTGTATAGTTAAAAATAATTGATCCTTCGAGCCGAAACATTTTAAATACAAAAAATATTACATGTTTGTAAACTGATTGACTAAAAAATATCTAAGCGCGAGACCGCACTACGGTTAAACGCGGGCGGATTATTTTTAATAGATTTTGCGTTAATTATGCGGCTAAAAACCGCCCGCGGCTAACCGTAGTGCGGACTCGCGCTTATATTAATCTGATACTTTTCATAGTATCTCGTTTTGATTATGCTGAATAAGGAATGTTTAAGGTGACTGTCTCAATATTTAGTATTATAAATTAAATTACTTTACATAACTCATGAATAGCGGGTTTAACACACTTTGGGAAATGGCGTGACATCATAATAAAGAGGTTGGTTACATTGTTAACTTATCCTGATGATCAAGAACGCTTCTTTCAAACCAGACTAGCAATGACACATTGAAAAAGATGTTTGGGAGATGTTTTGCCCACATAATCATTAACAGTTTTGTTAGTGACATTGAAACACTTAAGCTACAATCCATTGATGTCTCACTGTTTGGCACGGGTTTGTCCAACAGCCACGCGAAGTCGAGCTGCCCCATTGCGGATTGGTTGACGGGTTAGTTGGTAACCCAGTGTCGAAAGTTCTCTAACAACCCGAAGGGGATCGACAAGGTTTGACGATTGTTTTTACAATTGAAAACAATCTGGAGCGACGGCTTAACGTGCCCTTATAAGCTTGGAAACGACCGTGAAATTTAGCCACAAGTATTGATGCCACAACACAAACAGACCACGCCCGTTGCTCAACTCTGTCTCACATACATTCGACACCAACCATTGCGCTATGGACGAAAACCTACCTACTTGCAAATCGAACAATATTTACCTCATTTATCCAAACAACTAAAATAGCTACATACATTTGAGAAACGGTTAGTTTCGAGTAATATAAAATTATTACTAAAGTTACTATCTATCTATATTACTACACATCCAATATCCTATAATTACTAACTAGTTAAACATGTCCATGGATAAAATACACCATTCCCTGTAAAACATTTTGTTCGAGAAATTAACACGTAGAAGAGTTTACATTTAACTCAATATTATCGAAGAGAAATTTACTAATAGACATCATAAATATTTATCGTTATAATCGTTAGAGATCCACATGCAATATTCATAGACCCACGAAAAAAGCATCCAATAATATATTACCATGAATTATTGTGGCAAACCGTTTTTTTGTAGGTGGCAATATTACTAAAGTCGACTACGTAGTCGTATAGACGTTTAAAAAAGCGCCATGTAAAAGCTCTGGGCGTTATTTTTTGTGCTTCGGGCTTCTTCCCGAATATAGCGAATGAGTTTTCAGCGCTTTATAAAGCGATCGGCGGCGTTAAAAATGAAGAGATTTAAAAACTCGCAGCGTTAATTTTTTCGCTTTCATTTTACATTTATGAGGCACTTTCGATTCATATATTTGCGTAGAAGGAATTTAAGTTAAGAAATTAGAATGCTATAAAAAAATCTAGAAACATACAGAGCTGTAAATCTAATTAATTTTTTCTCTACTGAACATTTTAATCTATATTCTGTTTATAATATGAATATTACCTGTAAGTATTTTGAACTTTTATTTGTATTTCAACAACTCTAGAGATATGAATTACAATGACTACAAAGACAGTCTAAGCTTAAATGTTAGTTTTTATGTAAACACAGTGATTACTTGCTCAGTGCAAGTAATCACTAATCTTTTCAGTATGTAAAATGTACTCTGTGGCTCAGTGTGTAAACACGATTGTGACACTTTAAAGAATATACACAAGTAACGCAGGATTTAATATACAAATGTATTTTATTCTGTGTATTGAATGGTCGAAATCTATTTTGCTTACATCTTTTTTCCGACAGGAAAGGATTCTTTTATGCTTTTCCTATAAAATGGAATGTTTTACGGAATATGTTTTTTTTAATACTTTAAACTTGTTTATAAATTAACTTGCATGTATGAAGCAACCCTCTAAATTTGTATAGCTCGCTTGACTTAATCAATCGACTCACATGGTTAAAATATCGCACTATTTAATCTATCGGCCTGTCTAGTAATTAAAAAATATGGTATAGCCACTGTCGATCAAGATATCGATAGAACTGTCCTCTGAAAAAAGAGCTTCAGTTCTATCAAAAACAGCTTCATAAATATCCACGTTTTATTAAATTTTATACCAATATTGAAGGAAACCTTGGACTCAACATATTTTCAACTTATTTTACGAATATAAATATTTGGCATTTATATTTAGTTGATTGTAACTGAGCTCTCAGCTCTCTTATTTTTATCAAATGCATTGCAAACGCACCAAAAAATCTGGCTGATATTTAACATACAACCTTAATTCTTCATAAAAATATAAAATTTGTGATGACAGATTATTATGACAGTTGTCAATTTGAAGTAGCTAACAAGAAAATTGCAATTTCTCAATAATTGTACGGGATCTTCACATTAAGCCTATAAAAAAGGTAATGATACTAATTTTCATTTCTTTCGACTATCGCAAGCTCGTCGTCTTCGCCGGACGTATTAGTTTTAGTTTCGAAGTTAGCCAGGTTCGCTTCCGACGACCCGTTACTGGACTCGCGCGAGCGGGGACTAACACTAGTTTTCCTAACATACAGCACGTTGGAATCGAACCTCTGATCGTTAGAAAACGGCCCATACGCACTGCCGTCCGACATTCTATTCAGCTTGTGTATCTGCTCCCTAAGCTCGCAGACTTGGCTGTACAGCTTCTTATTCTCCCTTAGAATGGCTATGTTTTCAGTCTCCAAGAGCTCCCGCTTGCTCCACTGTATCGTGTTCTCCGACTTGAGTCTCTCTACCTCCATTTTGAAGTCGGTTATTTTTTCTTCTAACACCTGCTTCGCTGCCAGCTCGTCTTGCAGATCATTCTGGAGTTTCTCGATTTCGCTGTGACTAGAATCCGTCGAGCCTAAGGTGCGGTCGTTGCGCGGCAATTCGATTTTGGTGTTATGCAACTCTGCCGTTAAGCTCTCTATCTTTGCTAGCAGGAAGGTTTTCTGGTCTTTCTCCGTCTGCAAGTTCTTGCAGGTCTCGTCCAACCGAAGCCTTAGCTCGCTCAATTTGTTCGCTAAGACGTCGACATTTGAGAACTTGTGAGAGTCCAGGGAAGCCCGTTGCCTTGAATGGTCGGTCGGGGAGACGTATCCAGTCTTCCGCCTCAGTTCCACCTCGTCCGTCAGATCCGCGGATACTATCCTGCTCTCGCCTATGGTCAAAAGCTTTTCATTATCCCTTCTCACGTCAGCCACCTGCTGTTCTAAGTCGCCCTTCTCTGACCTCAACGCAGCCAGTTCTTTTGTGAGTAAATCAACTTTGCTTTTGAGTGCCTTGGCCTCCTCCCTCGCCTTGTTTCGTTCGTTGCGTACCTTCAAAGAGAAACTCGATTGAAGAGGACATCAGAACAATAATAATATGAAAACATTCATCCAAAACCTACCTACCTCGAGGTATCAAGTATGAAATGACTGTGAATGACTGTGTATTTTGTAGAATAGATATATTGATTAGTACAGATAGACGTGCTCTGTGTATGTAACAAGTAATGGCAACACGAATTTGTTCCCTTTGCTTTCAAGTCATTTATTTATTTACCTTGTAGACTAGACTGACTTACTACCTCCAGGTAACTACTAATGGAATCACAGAGTCAATATTTGCGTACCTTGTTCCACTTCTCGCGCAGGTTGATCGTACAATTGTACCACCAGCGCATGGATTTCTCCATCTGTGTCGCACAAGCGCGCCTCGTCCATTCTTCTAGACTAGTCTGAATTACTAGATACCTACAACCCAAAGACGTCCCACTATTGGGCATGGATCTCCCTACATACAAAGCTGCGGAAGACCTAGAGAATACTACATCACGCTGCTCCAATGCGGATTGGTGAAGGGATTAGTGGCCAACCCAGTGTTTAATGTTCTCAAGCCACCCGAAGGTCTTCGACAAGGCTTAACCTTAAAAAACAACGGTAGCACGGCAGTAGGTACCCATAAATATTGCCACTAGCAGTCACCGATCCACAAGCCGACAACTTTGCCCACCGTCATCAGTTACGATTTGACGGTACGGACTCACTTACTACCTCCAGGTAACTAATACTGGGATCACAGATGGGATCAATGTTTGCATACCTTGCTCCACTTCTCGCGCCAGTTAGCCGTGCAGTCGGACCACCAGCGCATGGTCTTCTCCATCTGAGTGGCCCGGGCGCGCGCCTCGTCCAGCTCCCGCTGGTAATGGGCCTCCTTCGCCTCCCATTCGGTGTGGGTGTACCGCGGCGGGTCGTGGTCCCGGCTCCGCCTGTGGCTCCCCCCGTGGGAACTTTGGGCCATTTTTCATTTGTGTGATGCTGGGAATGGTAATGGATTGTTTTAAGACACAATCGGTTGAATCGTGACTTGTGTGGCGGGCGACGTCTGTGACGAGTTGAGATTCTATTCCCCTCGGTCTAAGGCGCTCATTGTAGAGATTTCTATTCAATAAGGGATGCTAGAAAAACTTTCTGATCTGATTTTAACTAAGAAAACTTTGTTTACGCCATCGCATGCTTCAGTGTAGGCTGAGAGGTTAGTGTCTTGACCGCATATTTACAGATCGTTAGCCGCTGAAACACGTGAAAGAATTAAGATTGTTCATTGACCATAACCAACAGTAACCATTGTTAAGAATAAAGGGAGTAATGAAATGTTCTGTTAAGGGTTCACTCCTTCCCATTGATTTTTGATCTCACCAGTGGGGCCTGGTGCCTCGACTACACATATATTAGCACTTCTGGAGAGTACTAAATACGAGTTGTTCATTCCGCATGCAGCAAATTGTTTTTTTTTTCGAGATTTGTTCTTTGATGAGGTCACCGAATGGTAGGTGACGATTTTGGCAGCATACAGTTTGAGAAGCGAGATGACAGAACAACTAAGATGCTTGATATCCATCCCTGATAGTTTGCCAGGATATGGTAGCTCACAGCAGCATGGTGTCTCTATTACCAAACCATTTTACAAGCTCCTATAACAATAACGTGTAAACTTTCACAGCCCCCTGGACTACTATGAGCTGCCCACCGCGCACCCCGGACCCCTGCGCGCAGGTCTGCCCCCCACCGCCGCCCCCGCCGCCCTGCTACAACAAGCCTATCCTGAAGGGCCTCCATTGGGCACAGACCAAGAAGAATCTGACCATTGCCATTATACTGAGCTGCATAGGAGGCTCTTGTGTCTACTTCTTTCTAGGAGTACCCCGTAGGAACCGTTACAGGGAGTATTACGCGTGAGTTTTTAAAACAAAGTCACAAATAGATTTTCCATAAGTGACAAGGCACCTTTAAGCTTAATGATGAATTTATGACACGCTAGTGAGTTATCCTGACTGTAAATCCACAGGTTTCGGTTTAAATGTAATCATTAACACATCCCATTATCATCTCTTCATTTTAAGTTGCTACCCACTGTATTCTCTAGAACTCTAGTCTAGACTGATAAATTCTAAATTCATATAATATGATTTTAACGCAATTACTATAATAACTAGGCTTTCTGAACACAGGATTGGAAATTACATAAAATCTTTAGTAATTGAGTATGATGCTAAAGGTTATGGAAGTTCTAAATATAAACAAATTGTTTACAAAGACATACAAGATTAATTATCAAAAGACTGCATTTCATTAAAAAGTACGATTGGATAAGTATAAGTTACATACCTAGGTTGGTTCTATTAAATGCGAAAATGACTAAATCGTTGTAAAAAGACTTTAATTCAATCTAACTAATCGGCATTGTTTGTAACTACTAAAAATCAACTTTCGCTTTTTTATGACAGATTTTTTATAAAATTTAAGAAATGCAATTCAAGACTGCGCGTAGATCTCTCCAAGTCTCCAATTGACATTTGATATGTGACAGTGACAGTGACAAATTTGACTCTAAAATATTTTTTATCTATGGTGTGTAGTGTGTAGCAATGATGGATCCTTGGATGTATGAATGTTAAATTGTCCATCGTTGTGACTTAAGGGTGGGTGAAGCCGCAGAAAAAGCTAGTGAGTTAAGCCTATATTTATTATTATTACTAAAAAAAATATTTTAAATTATTATTCTTTTTATTTTCAGACGTGGAGAATTTGAAGACTGGGCCGATGAAATGGCCAGAAAAGGTTTATTTCAATCAGTCCCCGTTGAATCCTTACCAGATAATCAGCACATGAAGAAAAAATAAAAACTGCAGTAACATTCATGTTATAACTAAGGTTAAGATCGTAATATTTGGAAATTACCAAATTATTTTGTAACTTAAATACTCACTTTTAAATATGAAGCATTTTTTGTTACTTCCATATCTGTATATATAACTAACTAACTGCGCCTATGTCGCGCCTACACATCAAAAACGAAACACTGCGACGAAAGTTTTGTCTTTCTCATAGGATGCACCATGGATCTATAACTACAAAATTCGGTACTAAAACTATTTCAAATGCATTAGATTTTTATATAAATCGTAATGGAAAGTAAAAACGGGCCAAAAGACATAACTTTAACTTCTTGTGTCTCTTTCAAACATATAATGACATATTCAAGTCGAGGATAACCATGTTTTCAAAGTATAAAAGTCCTTATCAATAAATTTTTCGTGTATTTTTTATTAATTTTATATCAATTGAGTTAGAGGTGATGCTATATTACGGAAGTTCAAAGAAATAAAAAAAATAAAGGCTGCATTTGATCCATCCATCCATAACACTGCATCATTAAATATGCCACGCTCAACGAGTTAGATTCAACCGTTTTTACTAATATTTTAAATATCTATCAGGGGTGTTTTCACGCCCAAGCTGCTGAATCGATTTTCATGAAACTTGGTTATTGGCCAAATAGAGGAATTTTTGGAGGAACCAATTACGAATAGAGCATTTATTTCTGTGTGTGTGTTCTCACTTCTCAACCTTCAAACTGGGGATGAAAGCTCTGAACAAAGACAAATAAAGATAATATTACCCAGGCATCACTTATAAACCCATTGATCAATTTATATATCGTATTTAGGCATACCCGGAAAATAAATTCCATTCGGTAGTGATTCCTGTAATGTCTTTGAGGTGGTAGCAAACCAGCATCAAATAAACGGATTTTTTTTAATTCACGCGAGTGAAGCTGCGGGCCTCCACTAGTACTAATTCAACTCGTATTTAAGAATATAATGTTACTTTTAATCTACTATGCAACAACCCACAAACAAGGTGATGGTACGATACGATGGTGTGTAATTTTATGAAAATTATGTATATATTTTCATATCTTATTTAATATTTTGGAGGAAATTAAAATTATTTTGGTTTTATAAGTTTGTTTTTGTTTCAATCTGCCCATTATTCTTTTTTTTACCCCTGGCATTACTGATTTTTTGTATTGCAAAAGCAATAGAAATCAGCGTGCAATCATAAGAGTCTCGCGCTAACATGGTCACCCTACTAAAACAGGCCAGCGTGAATTTTCAGAACCTCTCGCGGCTCGCGTTTTATGTGAGAGTACACCTTCCTGATATAAACAAGTACAATGTCAAATATGGCGAGTACGCAATTTTTAAAGTGGTATATTTTTGGTGGGAACATAGTGTTATTGGAAACTTCACGAGGATAGCATAGCACAAGGACTATCGCATTAACGAAGGATAATAATAGATAAGACAAAAACCAAACTTTGCTCATCAACAATCCAACCATCAGCCTCATACTTAATCTATCTATAAACTTACTGCTGACTAGCAAAAATAACGTATTCAACTTATCACTATCACTATGCCGCGGCTTCGTATTTTGTGCCACAATTTTGTTTTTTGTATACATGGATCTAAAAATCTATCCTAGGATCTATTACTTCCATGATACAAACACATTATTATGGAAGATGGCTGGTTTTGTCTTTCTTAAAAAATATTATTTGTGGCCCCCCGTAGTAGTACCTCCATGCAGCGCGGAAAAATTAGGATTGTTTCACCTTCACCCCTTCACAAGATTGGAACAGTCCTTGTTGTTCTAATTACACATCCCACACAAAAAAACACTTGATCGTGTGGAAAAGGTAAGGAGTATTTTCGGTATTAAAATTCTTCAAGGTTAATAAATATATTTAAATAATTATAATGAAAATTTAAAACGGCATTTCATTTAGGGCCTTCCCATTATGTGGGACCTGAACATAACTCTGGTGAAAAGTTAGTCCGCTACAACTCACCTCTGCCTACTCTTCGGAAAGATACATACGGACGAACCCACATGTATAGGACGACCTTCGTGAATGCTTATGCGAAGTTTTCGATGCATTCGAGGTTTTCCAAGCTGTGTCGGTTTTTTGTCAAATATCAAAGCGCGCGAACCTTCGCGTAGTCTCCCACACATTCGTTGTGTGACAAAGAATGAAAATCTATTATTTCATAGTACTCTGACGCTCGTGTAGCAGTTAATATTGGATAACTTGGCTTTGTTAAGTTGCACACACGATTGCAAAGGTGACAGATGTGCTAATTTATCGTGGTTCGTGGCATATAATCTTATCATCACATATTGGAATTTAATGAATCATTGCAAAGTGAACCCTCTATTTTGGACCCTGAAAAGAAGTCCTATAAACAGGCTATAAAACTAGTGAATGGTGCCTGGAAGAGAAAAATTAATAACAAAATAGCGAGCAACACTGGACATTCGTGAACTCCGTAGACGGAGAATGAGTTCACCGTAGACGGTTCTCCGTCTACGGTGAACTCACTTGCGATTCCATTTGCATGTGAATTCCTGACAGTCCTTCACATTCGTGCAAACATTCGTACAAATGTCAAACGTTTGCACACATGTGAGTGACCGCGGTAAGGATCAAAATAACCGAACAAATTAACTCATATGACCGGTGATTTAAAAACACATAATTTTGCGGAATTTCGTTCAAGACCCCTTTAATATTTAATGTTTTACACAAAGGCAATTTTTTGTATCGCTCGCTGCACGTCAATCGCTTAAATTGAGCTGTTCTTGTTGGATTATTCTATCGCTCACACTAGTCGCAACTGGGGAGTTGGGTTTGAGAACACACATGGCATTTGAGCAAGGACTTGTCTTTAAATATACTATAGAACACTTCGCACAATAAGATCGCCTACTTTTGGTCAAGATAATAAAATAGATACTGATTCGAACGAAATTGCCGCTGTCGACCGAAAATTAGCATGTACATAACTGACGCGTGGCTACTGTGGCGAACGATAAAAACTTTTTAAGTACAGTTCTACGATGGCTTAAAACACCTGCAATACCTATTCTTAAATAGTTCTATTAAGAATAAAAATATAATTTTATTTTTTAAATTATTTTTGTATATTATTAACAGGAAGTGATTCGTGTCGTTCCGTGTCCTCACATATCGTGGCGGCAGCCAATACAAATCACGTATGTTAATACAAAAACATGGAGATTACAATATTCACCAATCAGAAAAGCCCTTCAGTGGAGCATGAAAGTTGAATTTTGTAACTTTGTGATGCCGTCCTCATTATAGTTTATATTTGAAGTAAAGGGTATCGAACGCATTTTTTGTATTTTGAACACTGAAATAAACATTAATATTTCATAAACGCTTGTTCTTTTGATAAACAATATGCTATTTCAGACTACGTTCCAAAGACATGTCACGTATGTTTGTCTACTTCGAGTCAATGCGCATGTCAAGTTGAAAATTGCAAATGGCGTCCGTTGTTATTGTTCGTACCGAATAACTATTTGTAAAATATATACCAATCTTTTTAGCGATTTTACTAATGAACTGATCTATTGAAGCGATGCTATAACAACTTATAATTCGACGCGACACGTTTTATGTACGTTTTTAAGTGTTTTGAGTGCTTTTTTTAAAATTCTATGTGTGTCATGCAAATGGGGTAAGCTGGAATTATCGGATGTCGCTTAGGTTGTTTTGGATAGTTTCAATAAGAAAATGGAGTGAAGTTCTGTGACCTAAAGTGTAAAAATGGATCCTGTGTAAAGTTTATTTAATCACCAGCTAAGGTTAAAGTGAAGCGAGAAACTGGAATGGCCGTAATTTATTAATGTTCCATGCCGTGACTGCACTCCCCGTACATTTCAAAATGGCTGCTGCTCTTCACGATATATGAGCTTTGCGTCACTGGAACATAAATCAGTGGATTCGATTCTTGTGGAAAATCGCATAATACTAGTCTAGTGATCGGATGTGAAAAATCGAAAATAAGTGCCGGACAGTGCCCCGGGCGGAGCTGGGGCAAGACAATAGTGGCGTATCATATGTTTTGGGAGTAGTGACGAGTGACCATAGGACCGATATTGCCTTGCGTCCGAGCCGGACTGTAATGTTGCGTTTGATTTTCCAGGATGATTTGGAAAACGAGAGAGTAGAACTTGTATCGTGTTGTGCGGAATGTGACATTGTATGATAGGTGAGTGTTTTGGTTTATTTACTTTCGTTGAGGTGTTTAACCGCGGTGTGTTGTGAACAAAATGGACTCAATGGTGGTCGGCAGCGAATCGGCTGGCGGAGGAGGCCGTGCCCCGCGCGGCTCTTTAGTCCATTTCGTTGTACAATAACGCTGAAAACATTAAACTTTGGAGCGAAAAGGGTTGTGTAACACGCGACTATGTTTTCACCGACCTTGTCGTCGGCGTAGGAGAGTTATTCGTGTAAATCGTCGTGAATCGTTACGCAGTAAATTCAACCCCTTTAAAATGGCTAATTAAACTAAAATTGGCTTATATGCTGTCTAGTGGCGATCGCTGTATTTGTCAATAGTGCAGCCTGCTCATAGCTGTCAGTATGTAAATAAAGTTAGGTTAGGGACCTAGTTGTTTGGGGTAGCAACTCCCAGTTACCTATAGGTTACCTATTAGAAGGATAATTTGTAATTTGTGACAATGATAATGAAATCATGTCTAAATCAGCTATTTATGATAGTAGCTACAACTTAAACACATGAATTTATGCCAGCATTTCAAATGGTACCACAAATATTTTCCATGATGTTTGTGTATTTAATTATATACCTACATATTGGGCATTCATATTAATTAATGTGAACAACATTATGCTTGAGTAGCTACAACATATACACATAAAGCTAGCTACCAGCATTTCAAATGGTACCACAAATATTTTCCATGATGTTTCTGTATTTAATTATATACCTACAAATGGAGCATCTATAAAAAATAATGTGAACAACATGTTTACAGGGAAAATATTTCAATTGCATTTAGGCTACAATAACATTTCCAATGAATGAGCTGTCATATTTTATTGCCATAATGTCTAAAATTCAATTAGAAATTCTAGTGACTTTTTATTAAAAATTCTAAAGATTTAGTGAGAACTTACATTAAATCACCTTACCAACCTCCAATGTTGGATTATTCAGTTAAAAAGCATTGGTAAATAAATAAATAATTATGCTGTGACTATGAAAAAGTAATTCACTTTTTCATAGTCAAATGAGGGTGGGAGGGGTTGGTAGCGGGGTTAAGGCAGACCCTGATCAATTTTATTCTGCCACTAATTAATAGTTTCTGAGATATTCCATTTTAAAGTTTGAGGTTATGAAATGTTATTTTTAGTTGGGGGTTCATTGTGTAGTGTTTTCTAGGCGAAGTGTTTCACCGCCTGAGCCCTCCTATATTATATAATAGTCCAATAACACAGCAGGGGTGGTCAAAAATCCAATAAAAACACAACAGAGAACATTTGCGTTAAAATGAGAGAGGGAATGGTGAAATTGACAGATATCACAAGACGGTCGCCAATGTCTTAACAATCCACTTAACTCGTTTTTGACAAGTTACCTGTTAACTACAGATCAAATTGACCATAATTATGTTCCGTTACACACAACCTTTGTGATACTTCTTTGTATCGTTAATTAATTGTAAACGCATCTCCGGCTAGAAATAAATGTTCAAGCTAAACCTAAGCTAAACCTAAAGTACACCTCTCAACTAACACCAATAACAAATTCAAAAGCCTTAGGTCTATAGCCAACATTAAATTTATGAAGAACTAGTGGACGCCCGCAGCTTCGCTCGCGTTACACATTCACTAACTTCAAAAACGGCAAAGCTTCATACTAACTTTGCACCCCCGTTTTACCCCCTTAGGGGATGAATTTTCAAATTTTTCTCGCCGTAAAAACCATCCTTGAACTTCAACGAACATTTTAAAAAAAGAATTGGCCAAATTGGTCCAGGCGTTGTTGAGTTATGCGCTTACCAACACATTTTGTGATTCATTTTTATATATTAAGATGACTGATAAGATTGAATTCTTGAAAATATTATAATTTTGTACTTAGATAATTCACTGAAAAAAAAAACAGATGTTGTAATGTGATGTAATGAAACCCTGATAATATAAAGTTTCTGTAAATTTTTGCATGTCAGATAGTTTATGAAAATTATGTATATAGTTTGTCATAAAATAGAGAAAAAATAAGTTTCTTAACAGTGGTTACAAGTTTTTTTTCTTCAAAGACATTAAACTTAAGCAAAAAAATGCTTTGTAACACAAACTACACACTTTGCTACATTGTAATTACAATGGAGCAAAGTTTTGTTTGTACATGGCCTATCTGTCTCTGATATCAGTGTTTTTTTTTTAAATTGGATTGAAGTTTAAAATAACTGAAAGTTAGCATTTTTTTAAGCACTGAAAAAAGAAATTTACTAAATTGGTACTTATCATAGCTTTAAGTCTTCATTGCTGACGTGCATGTAAAATGTTTAATTTAGTATAATACAAAATATAAGTTATCAGTACATTATGAGGACATCAGTATAGTATAGGCTGTTATGGATATAAATTATTTTGTTATGTTGGGTAGACAATAATCAAGTGAAAAATTATTTTAATTTTTTTTAATGGTCTTGTTTATCATACCAGTTGCTAACCAGCAGTGAATTTTATATCCATGAGTAACCCAAACAAAATTAAACATACAATATCATAGTTTTTTTCTTTTTTGTTTTAAATCTTTTAAAACAAAAAAGGAATAAATAAATATCTTGGACATTCTCACACACGGACATCTGACCCCATGGGTATGGGTATCAGAGACTGATATACATACATAGATATTTTTAAATACATACTTAAATAGATAATATTCACAACCAGACACAGAACAAATACAAGTGTTAGTCACACAAATATTTGTCCTGAGTGGGATTCAAACCCACGACCCCTGGTGCAACAGATAGGGTCACTAAGGATTGTGCCAACGGGCCTGTAAAAAAAAAAGCAACTAAGCATTTTAAAGTGGGTAGTGTTCAATACCCAGATAAAAACATAATCCTTTCTATTCAAGATATTTTTATACATATTTTCCCGCCCGATCATCATTTCAAAAAAGGAATACAAATTTTCCTCTTCTCATATTATAAATAGTTACCTACCATACACCCATTTGTGCCTTGTTTGTTATAAATCTTACGCTTCTTTCTCTTTTAAGAAATGGTCGATACTGCATCCCTTTTTCTCCTAACATCTCTGCTTAAATTATGCACAATATGCTGATAAGAATAAAGGTAAACACAACTATAAAATTAAATTCATATCCCATGTGGCCCATTTTCTTTTGATTATTGTTAATGTTGTTGTTGTGTTTGTTCAGTTTTGTTGTTGTCTGTACTAGTGACATCTTTGCTACTATAAATATCCACTAAATATATTAATATGTACAACCTATACAGGAGTTAGCAATCAAATATAATTTAATGCACAGGACTTGCAAGATTTAATGTGTCAATTTCAATTATATTAATACACTAGTGGACGCCCGCAGCTTTGCTTGCGTGGAATTAGACATAACAAAAGTTTAGTTTACGCCTAGTAATATTATATAGCCTACTAGTGGACGCCCGCAGCTTCGCTCGCGTAGAATTAGACCCATTAACGACGTCTACCCGTCTAACGACTTCAAAAACGGCAAAGTTTCATACTAACTTTGCACCCCCGTTTTACCCCCTTGGGGGGTGAATTTTCAAAAATCCTTTCTTAGTGCTCCCCTACGTTATAAAAGGAACCCCTGTGCAAAATTTCAAGTTTCTAGCCCTTATAGTTTAGGCCCTGCGTTGATATGTCAGTCAGTCAGTCAGTCAGTCAGTCAGTCAGTCAGTCAGTCACCTTCTCCTTTTATATATATAGATATCACTCAGTGAAGATGCAGCTTTCTAATGGTGAAAGAATTTTTGAAATCAGTCCAGTAGTTTTGGCAGAACACGCCAGAATAGCTCGCAGATGGTAGATTTTTTCCTACTTACTTGACATTTATCGTTATATTTTGGACAATTCACACAATATCATTATAAATTTTATTTTTATAAGCTATATTATTGTAAAGTTTCATTAGAATCCATTCAGTACTTTTTACGTCACACATCCATCCATCCATACATACTTACAAACTTTCACCTTTATAATATTAGTAGGATTAATTTTAAAAGTGGTTGTTTATTGACATCACCACAAATATCCTCGCTACAATCGTCATATAAATTTCTTTTCTTTTCCGTACCTGGTCTCATCTAGTCTTAAAATAAATTTGACGTACTTTTTTTTTCTTAACTTGCGGAAGTTCATTGAACCCCATCGCCAAAATATTTCATTGAATGTTGCATTCTGCACTTGTTTATAATAACGCCGCGTCGCTAGCGTACGTTGCGAACAGCTGTTACGTGGGGGAACAGAGACGGCGATATCGCATGCTTCTCACGTTCTAGGGTTGTCCAAACAAAATAAAAGGGCTGAAACTACGAAATCAAAGTATTAAAAAATGCAAATTGTAGGGAAAAACTAATTAAATATATAATGTATAAAATAAATAGAAGGAGGCGCTGAAATACGACAAAATCTTGGGCATAAAAATGACAAAATCTTAGGCATAACTAAAAATAAACATAATAATGGCAAAAAAAAGCATTAAGATTTTAAGGGATCTAGGGAAGTGTACCACACAGTCGAACAAATGAACACCTGACACAGACCGCCACCAGGCGAAATTAAATTCGGGTGGTCACAATGTCATGTTAGGAAAGTCGCTTAAATAAATTATGTGTGTTTAAAAAATAAGGACAGCATAAAATTCCTATACTTACCTACGCATTGTCGATATTCGTGTACGAGTGAGATTCAAAAGACAAGCCCATAACATTTATGG
Source organism: Carterocephalus palaemon (assembly GCA_944567765.1). Classification (NCBI taxonomy): domain Eukaryota; kingdom Metazoa; phylum Arthropoda; class Insecta; order Lepidoptera; family Hesperiidae; genus Carterocephalus; species Carterocephalus palaemon. Next base: position 2,690,459 of record OX155663.1, read on the forward strand.
TAAAAGCTTTATTGAAACTACAGAAGAATAGCATCTCAATTCATGGTAAGTGTAGATGGTGCAAAAATTGATGGAAACATACAAAATATTACAACATAAAATTTGATTGATTGCGACGATGTAAAACAGCTGTGAGCCTCGAAAACAAGTTGACAGACGATGCGGCGCGGATCACACGTGCGTCTTAGGTAGGGTTGCCAAAAAAAACTAGACAGGGCTATCCAAAGTTTCCGACGTCGAACGACGCAGTCTTCGACATAAAATTTACTCCGCACTTACTTAGTAATTTAATAGTTTTATTTTTTAATTAAATATTTGCGAACTTTGACGAAACACTTAATAGGAAGCGTTGACCGCGACCTGTGGTCTTGGGGCAATAACTAAATTTCATAATCGTAATAGATTCTATAAAATCAAGCAATTGGTGCCAGTTGGAAATATCGAAAGTGGTAAATGATTTAAGTGAGCCAAAATTCTGTTGAAAATGCTTCTGATTGTTTTTCTTTATAAAAATATAAACGCATTTTACTTCTTGGTATTAACTATATCGCACGCTTAATAATACCGGAATAAGTCAAAAATTAAGGATTCCCACTTTTGTTAATAAAACGAACTAACTCCAATTGATGAATCTATAGGTACAATCCCACCATGCGAAACAAACCAAAATGTCCGATTGTTAGATCAACCCTCTCTTTTCTACAAAATATAGATAAGACTATTCTACTTAACTTTTTTTCAAAACTAGCATGTTTCGTTTTACTTCACTTTAGTTGAAAACGGTGTTATAATACAGCATGTACTATTTAGACTTGTTGCAGTTTATCACGAAATTATAATTGTATAGATAGGAAATATTTCGTATTAGTGCTTTTTAGTATAAAATTATTACTTTTATTCGAGAAGCAATTCATTTTATATCACTTTATTACCAAACTATTTTGTACTAAACTGACGTAAGTCGAAACTTTAGAAAATAAACTTCATTTATTCATTTGATATAAATAATATAATTAAACTATTATGTCAGTTATATTCGCTTTAAATCTCTCTAAAATTTAATACCAAGAAAATAAAAATAGCACAATAAACACGTGAAAACCATCAAAATGTTTTTAACAAGGTAGAGACTCAAAACTTTGACCGCGATTTCCCAAAAAAGTGAATTTTTGTCTTATTCCGGTTTATTATTAAGCGTGCGATATGTTACAACAGGAGATGTTGACCAATTACCAATTATAGGTGACCCCCTGTTTCAGGCTTTCTACTGCTAATTTGTACCACACTAAATAAAACTGATTTTAAATCACTCACAGTTTTGTTAAATAGTATGTCAAAAAGTATGTTGTTTGTGAAATAGCCATTGTCAGGACTAACATGTATTAATAAAATGCAAGTGTCGATTCAGCGGGGCGTCAAACAGGGGCCCGCGTAGTCAATCATGCCAGGATTGATAACCGGCCGGGGCAAAAAAAATCCAAATAAACCTTGTGCGTAATTGTTTATTTAAAAATTGTAAAATCAGCTTCATTACAGGTGTAACGGTAATGATTAAAGATATTGGAAAACTCCGTTTGTTGGAAAACTGATACGGTATGTTTGCCCCGTGCCAGCAATCGCCGATAAAGCTGTTGATGCACAGTTCATAGGCTCCGTACACACTGACGTTTGTTTACTGTCAACATTGGTTTCGCCAAACTGGGCCGTAGTGACGCTAAGGCTCTGTTCATAGCAGACGTGAATCCGCGCGGTTCCTGTAGTGTGTCTAAACAAATTAAGACTGACGTCATATGCTAGACGAGAAGTCCGGGGTTCAAATCCCAAACTTGGTCTTGTGTTTTAATTAAACATAATGTCAGTGTCTTTCCTTAGGTGTTTAGCGATCCTACTCCACCACATTGTCCTACTGCACATGCATGGGTACACACTTTTCGAAAATTAAGACGTATTTTAATTATAAAATATTATTTGCATGTATTAAAATTATAAATATCAACGGAATGATGGATCTATGTGATTTTTATATAGATGTAGTATACGGTCTGAAGAGTGACATAAGCTACATTCGGAAAATTTACGGTTCTCGTGTGCAACACTAAAATCATTGTTTTATTTTTAATCGATAGTTAACTTACGGTCCTCGTGTCCAACACTAAAATCATTGTTTTATTTTTAATCGATAGTTAACTATCATTGTTTTATTTTTAATCGATAGTTAACTATATTGATATATATCTCGAATTTTCATCGGCCGTACTGCAGGTGAAGCTAGATTTAGATTAGTGGTAATTTTTGGAGTAGCTTGCCGTTGAGAAAGGCTATACTTTTATATTTTAAACCCTTTATGATAGAGAGAGGCTACACGGAAAACGATTAGATGCGGGCGGAGCCGCGTGGAAGACTAGTATATTCTTTGTCCATTTCTACATCTAGATTGTCATCCGCTTTTCCCAGTAATGGCATTATATGTATTGTTGCATTATAATCAAATAATATAGACTTTTAATGTTTATGGTCGGGTTATGGTCGTTATTTGCTGTCAGATTTTTACAGCCCTAGTATGTGTTAATTTATATAATAATATATATAACAAAGACTCATTTATTGAGTCAAGACACTCGAAGTGAAGACGAGACTTCCGTTATGAGTGTCGCTCTTGCTATCAATAACTCGATAACATCAGCAATTTCCTAGTATTAGTCATCTCATCATTTTTAAAATCACCAACTATAACATACATTGTCATTAAAGAAAATGTTCTATTTTGCGCATCTTGTTTGGGTTGTTGAGTAGCGTCGCATTGATGTATGATAGGAGTAAAATAATGTTACGTCAACTGCGCTACCAGCCTTTTTCCATATAATAATCAATAGGTAGGTATATCATATTAGAAATATTCCATATATAATCAATATTAGACAAATACTAGAATTAAATTATTATCATGCGCGTAGTCGTAAATCAATACTTCACATTGCTACGTTAAAAAGAAGCCTGTGTAACCATTTCAAAACCCGTAGCTAATGTATAAAGTCATGTCAATCAATTGGTCTTTTCTTTTCATTGAAAAAAAAAAATACCCGCGCATTTTATTCGAACAGTGTGAGGTGTGCTTAAATAGATAAGATTGATAAAGGGCAAGACGGTGTTGAACTGTCTCAATAATTATCTTCCATTGATATCAGCCCTACCCTAGTGATACACATCCACCCTTCTCCATAACTGGGACAAGGGTCTTGATCCCTGACTTACATTTACTGTGTTTACGTGTCAACATGTTGATTGCAATGCAACATGCAACAAGCAACATGGATTTGTGTTGTTTATTTGGTAAATAAATAAATAAAAGATGGAGATTGCAGTTTAAAATTATACCGTTAAAAAAATGTTTTTTAAAAAAGCTTTTTAAAACTTTTTTTTTATTTTCATGCATTGTCATCGGAACCAAATATGTGTGCCAAATTTCAGCTCGATAGCTTCAGTGGAAGTGGGTGAAATATTGATTGCAAGATTCCAGGACATACATACAAGATACATACGAGTGAAGTTAAATAAAAGCTTTTAAAATAACGACCACCTGTGTAGTCGAAGTTTAATCGTAATTCTACTAAAGTTATAGGTGTCGCTAGTTGAAAATTTAAAATATTTTAACGAATAAAAATATTAATTCAACGTTTCTGCACGTCGCGGCGTCGTTACTATGACAAAGTTAAATTCCTTCCGCGCATTATTTAAAAAAGAAAGGGGTATACAAGTTCTCTTTTTCTTGTATAAATACATATATGGATTGTGCACATTGAATTTTACATGATGAGCAACATTGTTATTGTACTGTTTCAACTTATGATTTTTTAATTTATATATAGCAACTTTCACGAGAATTTATGTAGGTGACTCCGTTTTTCTTGAGTTTTCTCATTTCTTTTTAAATAATCTTTGCTCAACTTTTTATTGAAATAAAAAATAATTAAAATAGTAAACATAAATAAGTAGCATTCAATAGCTTTGTATTCTGTAATCCTTTTTACTTTGTGTTTATCTTACAAATCGTTGAAATCTTAGCAAAAAGTCAATATTGCATTAATAAGTCCCTCCAAAGATTTCCAAAGTTAGTTAGTGTTTTTAGAATGTGGTAAGATCAAAATAGCAGAGTATTAATCCTTAACAGAGCTTTGATTCATCGATTGATGAAACATACCGTAATAAGGTCAAATTTTAGTCACATGTGAGTGTTATACCTAATGTAAGCTATAGAGTAATGGTAAAAAAGTACAACGTAACAGGAAACTATTGAAATTAATAATTATGTGTAAATTGGTTATTGAAACGAGAATTTTATTTCTAACGCACTATGAATATTTTGATTTCATGGCTATATTAAATAATAATAAATATCATGGACATCTCACACACGGCCATCTGACCACAACACCACTGTACTATGGGTATCAAAGACTGATACACATGGTTACAACCACAGAAATTAATCAAGATAGAACGGCGATCGCGTATTATTTTGATACAAATGATGCGTGAACTGCGTGTCACTTTTCGTCAGCCCTGCACAAGTCCCGCATACTATGTGACGTCACACAATAGTAATTAGTGAGGTGACACACTCGTTTTAGTTGTAAACAAATCTATCGATAACGTAACGTACCGAAGCATCGACGCGCACTGACCGAACTTGCGAGATATCTTGCAGTATATTGCAAGATTGCGGCACATGTTATACGCCTAGTTCACCGTTCTATCTTGATTAATTTCTGTGGCTGCAACCCATAGACGTCCCGCTGCTGGGCAATGGTCTTCCCCACAGACAAATCTGCGGGAGGTCTAGAGCATACTCCACCACTCTGCTCCAATGCGGATTGGTGGAGGGGTTGGTGACCAATCCAGTGTCGATATACATACATGGATATTAAATACATACTTATACTGGTCTACCCTACCCCTGCGGTCCAAGATATCTTATGTATTCATTAAAGTGTACAGTAAGGTGTAAGGAGATAGCTAATTTAAATGTAGTTGTGTGTACGTATGAATGTGTGTGTATTAGGTTAAGTAAACTAAAGAATTAAATAAAACAGTTGCATATCAGATATCATCGAGTTTGAGTGTTACCGCACACCTCCTCGCAGTACCTTTCCAACCTAAATACACTTGCACCACGTTCTTACCTTTACCACAAGGTAAAGGTGCGCAAGCGGTACTAATAAGCATATTCTATATGATGTACTCTCTTCCCCCAGCATGGCAGCGGACAGCGATGGGCCGGGCGGGGCGTGCGGCCCCGGCGGTGGCGCGTGCGGCGTTGTGGTCACGTGCGAGGGTGACCTGCGCGACCCGCGCTTCCCCGCGCGCCTGCGCCGCCTGCTGCGCGAGCTGCGCGCGCTGCTCGCGGAGCCGCACCCGAACACGCTCAAAGTTAACAAGGTGGGTCAGCCAAAACTGTCAGGTGGATGCAAGCGCACCAACCGAGCTGCTAGTGCGATGCAGTTTGCAGTGTGGCATAAGGACAGGACACCGTACTATTATGTATTGTGGCAAATGCGCTGTCAACACTATAAGGAAGATCTGCCGCTGTAGAGCAGTCCGGCCGTCAAGAGAACAAGAACACCTAACACGCTACTACTAGGTTACCTCCTACAATCCCGTCCAAACTTTCTATTATTGTTATTATAAACTCTTAATTGCACACCAAGAAATAAAAGAATAATTACATGAAATTAGGACTAAAAACTACGTAGGTACAATAGGTGGCTTATCGCTAATTAGCGATTTCTTCTAGGCAAGGCTGAGGAGTTAGAGAAAGAGTATGAATATTGTAGGGTGCACAAGAATAAATTAGGAAATATATTTAATAAGCAAGAAAGCAATACAGGAAAGCTTTTGAAAAATTTAGACAGATATAGATTAAGGTATAAGTTTTATTATTATTTCTTTGCTTCGTAACATAATGAGTGATAGCTAGTGCCTCCGCAATAGAAATGTCTATTTTCTTTGTTCTCCTTTAATTATCGTAAAATAATGAGATCATTTTGACCTTTGTTCGTAGAGTTTCATTTCATCTCTGCAAAACTGAAGTCACCGACGTGTTTTTCTAAAACAAACGAAAATTTGTACAGCCTCGCTTACAGCGATAAGGCAGCCTATTGCAAATTTCTACACTTTTATATTTGAAGCTTTTTTTTGACGGAATAAATTGTATATGTTGATAAAGACTAACATAACTTAAGTTTTGTAATAAAACAACAAGACTTTCAAATAAATATTTATATTTATTCTTTTTTTGTGTATATTTGAATATTTAGCCAAAGAAGTTTCACTTCTGACATGTGTACTTTGTACGCACGCACTTTTACACAATTTTACATCCTTGAGTATAATTATTTATTTGCGAAATAAATATCTGCTCCGCTCGGTATTCGAACCCGGGAGCCGCGGTTTAGCAGTCAGGGTCTCACACCACCGCGCCACGTATTTCTTCTACTTAATGGTTTTAACTTATATTTCGTGCCTGTCTTCTGAACCTGATGGTTTTTTACGCTAATGAGCGTTAAGCAGCATTTGCTTAGATAATATATTTTTCAAGGCAAACAAAAACAATATAATTGCAAAAATGGGCTTTTAATGACTTACTGCTACTCACTTAGGCTATTTGGTTAGTGGCTTCGTTGGATGATATTCCTAGTCGCCACTCGCCACTAATGTCGATATTAGTTTAGTGTATAATTCATAGAACTAGTCCACTACATCCAAAAGAACTCAATTAAACAACTACGTATTGAACCAAGCAATCTATTGTTTATATTATATCACATAAATCCATGGAATCCATCAAAGCCGAAATTACTGCAGCTTTAATAGGACATGCTCGTGTCAGAGACAGAATTGGTAGATAATGAGCGATCTTTTATTAAGATTGAGTGGTGTTTCTGTGTATTCAGTATAATTGTGATCGTTGCAAATTATGTTTGCAAATGACGATAAAATTATTTGACTTTTTTTTTTTTTTTTTATGGGAAAAAGATAGCAAACGAGCCTGCAGCACCACCCATCCGCTGCCGCCCATGACAACTGTGACTGACTTTGAACAAGACTCAATAAGGGACTGGGATGGTTAGTCCAATTAGTTGAGAGAGTTGATTAGAACATTAGTTGGTCAGTTCGTTAGTAGGTATGAGGACTGGGGACTGTTAGTGATAGTTAGTCCTGTTAGTTGTTGTTAGTAATAGTCCAGTTAGTACTTGTTAGTAGGAGTCTCGTTCTAAGTCAGTCACAGATGTGTTGCTACCCTTGAGGACTAAGATGGTCGCCTCTAAAGAAGTGTAACCGGAATCCACACCTTTCCAACCGGACCACAATTGCTTTAAAAACAATTATTACACGGCAGAAATGGTACTAGGTACCGTGGCGGGCGGTGGTACTGCCCCGGGCGAACTCTATATGGAACCAATTAGCTTTCATATAAAACCTATTTGGTTCCCTATAGGCTCTACCACCTATCAAAAAAGTAACCGAATTTTCATAATGAATTTCAAAGGGACTGTGCTTCGCTGGCTGCAACCCGTAGAGTCTCACGTCTTACAGAATAGACCATAGAGCGCACTCCAAACACGCACCTATTCACCTGCGTCCATCTCATGTCATCTTCTGGTCTATATTTTCTATAGTATAGGTTTTCCTTTTCATAGCCGCTTTTTACGTTTGATTTTCTAAAGTTACAAAATTACAAAATTACTCAATTGCATTATGCTGAAATGTAGAAATCAAATGCAACTCATATTTCTTAGAATGAAAAACGAAACGGTTTACTTTGAGCGGACACCGCACGTGTGGAATTGCTTGGAGTATTCTCCACTGTGGGACGAAGGCAGTGTAGTAGCAACAGACTGCCAGCCCTTGAGAAGTATGCCGAAAGTCCCATGGAACCTTATTCGGTGATCCCATATCCTCCCTTCATGCGAATAAGAAAGATTGCAGCAGAGGGGGTTTAAGTGAGAGAAAACCTCACATATATTCCACCCTGATACAAAAAAGGTATCGCTTATGTCCACGGGGCGGACCGTATACAGGTTACACCACCACATCCCATTCATTGTCCCACGGGTCTCACGTTCTAAGAACATAGTCCGCCACGCTGTCTAATTGCGGTATGGCAGACATTCAGGCTCCAGGAAAATAGTGTGAACTAGTGGACGCCCGCAGCTTCGCTCGCGTGGAATTAGACATTCACTAACTTCAAAAACGGCAAAATTTCATACTAACTTTGCACCCCCGTTTTACCCCCTTTGGGGGTGAATTTTCAAAAATCCTTTCTTAGTTTTCCCATACGTTATAATTGGAACCCCTGTGCAAAATTTCAAGTTTCTAACCCTTATAGTTTAGGCCCTTTGTTGATATGTCAGTCAGTCAGCTTCTCCTTTTATACATATAGATTTTCCTCCATGTTACAGTCGCCTGGCTGCCACTATTCCCACCGCTATAGGTTCTACCAGCTCGCAATCCCCACACGTGTCGCCGTATGGTGGCGCATAAATTATGTATATTGTGCTCCCTGAACTTGACAGACCGTCACCGCTTATCTGTATCTGTGCCACATGACGCGCGCAGCCAGCCGGCATGAATGAATTCGCAATAAAGATCTACACTTTGTGTGCTGAATGTGTCGCGATTTGTTTGATTTTGCACTTGTTGTTTGTGTTTAGTAGCTTGTGTGATACGGATTATGTAACGTATTAATTAGGCGGTGATAACCGGGTGACTTATCTCTTCTCTTCTGTTGTCTGGAGTTCGTTTTTTTTTTGCGTAAATATTAACCTCTCGTACGTGGCGCGTCACCTCTGGTTAACAATAACATTTGGTCGATCTGTGGCAAGTCACCTCAGGTGACTTTTCACAGATGTGGACACCTTTTTTTTTGAGCGTATTTTGAAGTATCTCATAAGTTCTAACTCTTTGGAACATATTACAAATCGTATTAGAAAGAACTGTTTCTCCCTCTAAAATATACTTTAACACTTCCATGGTACTTATCAGTTTCTTTGAAGATTCGTCTTTTCTTTCTCTTCATCTCTCATATGAAATGAATTAATGAATGAACAGTAAGTTGTTCACGATCTTCGAAAATCTTGAACGATTCATGGACGAATGATGATTCGTTTTTCAACTCCAAAACGTTTATGTCTGAAAAACTTCTGTATTTTGGTAATTGGCTGTGCAATCTAACGATAACTCGCCGATTTACTACTTACCTACTACGTACTCGTAATAACTTCCGTCATCCATTATCTCCGCTTCAAATATAATCGCTTCCTTTTCCAAATCGCCTTTGGACTTTTAACGAATTACTGTATTGATACAAATTAATACTGTGCACGTGCAATTCGTTCTTATATTAGTAATAAAGAACACGTTTTTATATCCTACACTCATTTCTCGTTTTACGAGGGGGTAACCTTTTAAATATCGTGGGAGCTAAGCTGGATTATGTGGGATTTTCACACACGAGGTTCCTCAGTGGTCTGTTTTATAGAACGGTAGTTTCCCGTAACTAGTTTGGAATCTAAGGCAGAGCACAAGTTTACAAGATTTCTGGCTAGACAGTTCAAGTACTCTCTGTTAACGAAAAGGACGACGGAAAACCTGCCCTCTTCTTCGTGCCATTCAGTGGACACGTCGTTTAAGACCATCAGTATAACTCATAGGGCCGACAGCAGGTTCGGTGGATGGAAACAGTTTTAACTTACTTGATACTGATTGTAGATAAACCTTTGCACATAATTGTCATTCCCAATGGATAAAATTATCGTTTTTATTGAACTACTGAACGAAATACCTGGAAGGTGTTGCAACAGTAGTTACTGTACGTTTTATCCGATCCATGATTAATTTCATCATAGGCACTGGGGCAGCCGTCTCCCGTCGAAGTCGGATGACGATCTTGCGTCCTACTGTGGTTTGATATACGATACGACCGCTGTCATATTTCACTCAAGAACGTTCCGTCTTACGCAGTTCAGAGACCACTGCAGTTGGGCTATTTACACTGATGCCAGTCCATTAGCGAGTTGTGTTGAGTACACTTGACTCGACTGTCAACTTTCTAACATGTGCTAATTGAAAAAAGTTTCTCAACAGATGTAGATATGAGGATATTATGATGGCTACCTAATAACAAATAAAGATTGAATTGAATTGGATTGGAATTTTTTTCACCACCCAGCAGCTGCCGTCAGTATTCAATATCATACCAATAGCATTGAGGTTCCAAACCGTGATTGAACGACTGAAGTTGGATAGTGGAAATGGATTGTGTTGATGTTTTACTTTTTACTTTTCGTGTCGGCCCATTTTAAGTATCGAAATTATATTTGGCGCCTCTTGACATGTCATAAGTACCATTGCCGTCGTTCAAATCGATTTCTTTTTTACTCAAGTTGCTAGCGACTCTACTTGCGAGTTTAACTCTACTGTACTTGTGTAAGTGTAAATCTGGCACAGTCTGCGCGTAATGGATTGACGCGATAAAATCCACTCGTAAGCAAACTAGGAAGTTACGTTGGATATATGATAAATAAATGTTTTGAATGTTTCTATTGTAGATTCATGGAAAAATAAATATTATTACTCCTAATACGAGTCCGCGGGGTGAATGTATTGCATTGCCCTTGTTTTAATTAAACATCGTAGTAAACACGTGGGCCATTGTATTGTATTGTGTGTGCAACATTGTCATATTGTAATATGTATTTCCTTTTTTCGTACGTACGTTTCTTTCTCCCACTCTAAAATGAATTTCGTTCGTTAGAATTTTTATTTTATTTTATTTTGTCTGAAAAATATAATTAATGAAATTTCTTAAGTTTTGTTGTCAAATTTAAGTAAAAAATACGGTTAACTGTAAATAATACAGTTATTTTATTATAAAATCTAGTATTTACAAGATTTTCACTCGAGGGATCTGGGTCCAAATCAATTTTTTTTTAGCTTAGCAATAACGGTGAAGGAAACATAATGAGGAAACCTGTTCGCATGAGTGTTCTCCATAATGATTTCGGAGGCATATGAAGTCAGTCTGCGTGGTATACTGTAGGCTAGCCCGTTCCCAACTGTGGGACAACACGCAAAGGGTGGTGGTGGAGGTACAGTAAATCCTACTTGTGTCCTCTTCTTGACTATTCCGATTGACTTCAGCAGCGGGCTTGTTGGCTCAAATGTTCTGTCACGCTCGCGTATGGCGTTAACGGTGCAACATGCGTCCGCTGGTGTGTGCGCGCAAGTTTGTGTGCGTGTGAGTCGTCTGACGTTTAACCTCGGTGACGATAAGGCGCCTCCATGAATGACTGTTGATTTGATTGTTATTGCCGATAGATGGGTATCTTTAGAGACCGCTGACAGTGTGTGTTAGCTATGTTTGGTAGCATCGCTTGTGAACAAGTGTGTTTTCATTTGAATTAACTAATCAAAATCTCAAGTAAATAATTTAAGTTGCAAGTCAAGTCAAGTTCAAGTCATATAAGTTAAGTTTTTATTGTCTTTAATAGTTTACAAAGTAAAAATTAAAACGATATTCAAGAATATAATATGTATCTGAAAACAAGACAAGTTCTGAATTATGCCTTAAAAACTTATAAATGAGACAAAATCTACGTAAGTCTCATGTCGTGAAATAAAAACCTTACATAATCTTGGGAAAAAAACATATTTTTGGTTGCTAGGAAAGAGCGATGAAACGACAATATAATATAATATATTAGTTGGATGTTATAAATGTCAGTCTCAATTCTCGCATAAATCTTATTACATAATATCCCAATATTTAATTTCAAATATCTTGAGATAATTAAGTCACAAACGAAACTGATAATATAATCTAAATGGCCGTGCGTTCGACTGTGCGTTAGACTAGACTGAGATTTTGCTTTGATCCGTCGAAGTATCCTTAAAACGGGTCCGATTTCCTGCCCGGAGTATCCGGGCTTCTTACTGCACTAGGCAGCTAAAGGCTGTTTTCCACTAGCCAGTTTCTGACAACGACAGTAGTGTCGTATTTGAGTTATCGAGGCATAGGCATTTAATACGACCCGTTAATCATTACATCGGTAAAACCAAGGACTATTTTATGATGACAGATGGGTTAAAATTTCAGATTGTTGTAGAAACAAGTCAGTGTCGTGGAATACAATAAACTTGGGGATAACTGTGTGTGTACTTGGCAAAGTCACTAACCGTGTGTTAAGACACAAGAGCCAACTTACACTTTTTTTCGCTGGAAAATTCATTGCGATTCAGAATACGCATCCTGTATGTATCAGTCCAAGACAGAGACGTGGTGCTATATGCGTGAAAGTATATAACATCGTGTTGTAAAGTAGATAAAAACGATTTATAAATTTTGGGGTAAATTTATCTATCAGCATTGAAAAGAACGGTCCTTGGCTGGACAATATGAAAATTTCAAATGAGTCAGTAATTTTTTTGCTTAATCAAAGATTAGACTTATCTTGTAGTTTCAGTCTTTACATACTTTACGGTAGGGTTGATTTATTTACTATGAAATTAATACGTCTTCCTTTCTTCCCACTTCAAACGGCTTATTTACCGTTTTATTGACATTACCGCGTAAGTATTTTCCCGCTATTTTTAACGATTTTTCGCAAATTAAGCGTCCAATTGTCCGATTTTTGTAGCTATGGTTACAGCTTACGACGAAAATCGAGCAAAGATATAAAAACCGTCACGAAATGATTACGGAACCTTAGACTGAGTTCACCGAATGGAATGATGGACGAGTGTGCTCAGTTACACGCGGCCATAACTCATAGCCATCCACCGTCCACCTGCCGCCCGCGCCAATCAATGGTGCGCCCGCGCAGTTTGAGTTCACACCGACAATCTATCGACTTGTCGGTGTTCGATCAAGATAATTTTATGTATTTTTTTAGCCTTGCATAGGTTTAATTAAGCCTAAGAGCTCAGCTAATAGCTGATTCGAATTTCAACTTCTCGGTGATCACCAGTTCAAGTTAAAAGTCGCTTCAATAATTTCTATGCCACATGGCTGACTTAGAATGTCACGTGAACAGCGGCAGAGCGAAATCGCATTTGAAAATTAGGTAGGTACTGAAGTAAGAAGTACTGCATCTATTTTTTCGTTCGTGGTCGAATATTTAATTGTCTATACTAATATTATAAAGATTTGTTTGTAATGTTTTCATACAAAAACTGCTGGACCGATTTCAAAAATTCACCATTACAAAGCTGCAGCTTCACTGACTTCGTGACATAGGCTATATAATATTATAGGTGTAAACGAAACTATTGTTATGTCTAATTCGACGCGAGCGAAGCTGCGGGCGTCCACTAGTATACCAATAAAATAGTTGTGAACAAGCAGTGCAACGAACATTCTGTTTGTGCAGGTGGAGCCTTGGAACTCTGTGCGCGTGACGCTGTCGGTGCCGCGCGCGGCGGCGGCGCGGCTGCGCGCGCTGGCCGCGGCGGGCGCGCCGCAGCTGCGCGCGCTCGGCATCCTGTCCGTGCAGCTGGACGGCGACGCGGCGGTCTCGCTGCGGCTGCAGCACGGCGCCGAGCTCAGGATCAACACCGACGCCGATGGTGATTATAATCTTTATGAATAACAATAAAAATTTGAATCTTTAAATTAATAAATTAAAAGAAACTTGTACTGTAGAGGTGTTACTGTGCTACGGGTGCTATTGCGTGCGAAGTTTATTTTATAATAATGAACTTTATTTTCTCAAGACAAGTATGTTAACAAATAAAATACACATACAATACATAGTTACATCCTTATGAGAGACGAGTATGTACCAGGACAACTGTATGTCACAAATCAGTTACATTAAACAAAAACCTAAAAGTGCTAAAAATACTAATTAAGAATGTTTAAGTAGTGATCGGTAACTGGATGTATGATTCAGAAGTTTTGTAAGTGAAGAAGAAGAGAAAGTAAATGAAAAGAAGATTGTCTCAGTGTTTAAAATGAGCTGAGAAAAAAAACGTTAAAGTTCCTGCATACGTACGATCGTGCACTATTACATTACATTATCAGCTTTTTCGGAATCTGCAATGACAAAAGTCCCACAGCAGGTCACTAAACCATTATTTAATTTTTGTAAGTGGACTGTGGCCACGATATTTTGATCGGGCTCGAAGGACCAACTGCACGTTTCATAAACATTTTTAAACTTGTTGAATACAATCTCTTCCTCCAATCCTCTTACTGAAATCTTCAGCTTCAAGAATTCTGAACTGAATCGGCCTTCTAAACTAATGAAGCTCAAAATAACCTTTCAGACGCGAGCACGTCCCGCTCCCAGCCGAGCACGGAGCTCCTGGCCGGCCTCGGCGGCATAGGGCGCCTGCTGGCCGACACCGACGGCGCCTCCACTAGCGCGGCGCCCCCCGCCCCGGGGACCCCAACCCCGGCGACCCCCACCCCGGCGACCCCGCAGACCCCCACCCCGTCACCCCAGCAGCCGTCGCGCGACAACTTCAAGTCGCCGAACACAGTATGCCCGATGGACGGCAAGATACCGCAGAACATTCCCACGCCGACCACAGCGGACAGATGTGAATACCCGTTCGGGAGTATGACCCAGGCGAGGGTCATACATCGCAAGGAGAACACGCTGGGTATGTTGTTTTGTTGTGCAACAATTCTTTATGGCTAAATGTCACACGACAAGGCGTGGGCGCATTACAATACAATTCCAATCTAATACGTACCATTTAAAAAAAGAACAAGACAGCTGACATGGAATAGTGAGCTATGAAATTATGAGCAACATGTACCTATGAACTATTTCCTCGTCACGTAGTACATACTAAAATAGTCTACTATGGGCCAATAATATCCATAATGGAGAGCCGAGAAAAAACGTGCATTTGATTCGATTTTTAAAACTCAAATTGCTGAAAACTGTCTAAATTATATTTTTTAAAAGCTTTTTTTAGCACTTTACTTATGAGGAAGAGAAGAAAGCTCCATTCTTCCTATGTTACCTACCTTCCTTTACGTATTAGCTTCCTTTCTTTTACCTATTTCGTTTTTTTTTTAATGGATAAAAGATAGCAAACGAGCTTGCAGCACCACCCATCCGCTGCCGCCCATGACATGACAACTGTGACTGACTTTGAACAAGACAACGTGATTATTTTCTACTAGTGACTCTGTAGTCTCTTGTAGTTATGTACAAAACGTGCATACAAATGTATATTAAATCCAAAATAAGAAGAATATTAGTTTACAATATAAATATCAATCATGACCAGGACTAGGCGCGTGCGCGGGCGGCCTCCGCTCACAGACGGCGCCGGGCGCGGAGCCCCAGTTCGCCCGGCCGTCGACGTCTACGTTCGCCGGGCCGCCGCCGCCGTACCCCGCGCCCGCGCCGCCGGCGACCCCGCCCCTCGCGCCCGCCGCCCCCCCCGCCGCGTCCGCCCCGCCCGCCGCCCCGCCCACAGTGGCGATGTCGTCGCCGCTGCTCGTCAACCTGCTGCAGAACGACGCGGCGGCGCCGCAGCCGCGGGCGAAGCAGCAGCAGCACCCGGCGAAGCTCGACCGTCTCGAGGACTCGCAGGTATAGATAGCTACAACCCCATATTCAATTTGTTATGTACTTGGATAAACACACTTGGTAAGTCCTGAGGGATACTTGGGAGAAACACAATAAAAGCAGCTGATCGTTACTGGGCGTATATTCCAAGTGACATTACACGGTACATAGCTTGATATAATATGAATCTACCTACATACATATTTGATAATATTTATAAATTATAAACTACACCACACAATTCATATTATTTTTTTGTCTTAAGTAAATATGAGTGACTTAACCAATTTAGGCATACAAATATTAGCAATTGCAATATAATAATTTCTATTGCAACCATAATAATATTAAATAACATTTTTGCAAACTTATCACCTCGAAGATGCATACAAATTAAAAAATTTAAATTTACTTGCTATTATGCATAGACGTCCCATTGTTGGGCACAGACAGCCACGCTACAGACTCAGTTGCTCCTATGCGGATTGGTGGAGGGGTTAGTGGCCAATCCGGTATCGAATGTTATACAAGCCACCCGAAGGTCTTAGACAAGGTTCATCGACTGTTTTTACCATTAAAATCAACCGGAAGTGACGGCTTAACGAGCCCTCCGAGGTACGGTAGCGCTCAGGAATTGAAGAAGAATTTGCCTCTTTTGGGCGTGGGCCCCAGGTTGGGAAACACTGGCCAGGGGTATCTCGCAGTTATAGATAATTTACATATTATTCCAATAGTCTCGCCCTGGTAGACGATGATTACATGAATTTCAGGTTATGTCAAGGAGTGTCTTTCTGTGTCCAATATACACCAATGGAGGTGTTCATGAATCTGTGAAGTATTTTAAAAGCTTTTATTTAACTTCACTCGTATGTATTCATTCATTCATGTAAGTATGTATGTCCTGGAAACTTGCAATCAATATTTCTCCCACTTCCACTAAAGCTATCGAGCTGAAATTTGGCACACATATTAGGTTCCGATGACATTGCATGAAAATAAAAAAAAAGGTTTAAAAAGCTTTTTTTAAAAAAAAAACATTTTAACGGTATAATTATTATTTATTTTATTTTAATAAGGAATCATTGAGTGGTTGTCTACAGGGTCAATAATTGTTTCTAAACGTGAAAATATCCCCAGGTGGAGTTGGCGGTGGGCCGGGCGCCGTTCGAGTACCGCGGCGGGCGGCCGGTCGCGCCGCGCCCCCCGCCGTCCGCGTCGCCCGCGCCGCCCGCGACGCCGCCGGCGCCGCCGCGCGCGCCGCGCCCGCCGCCGTTCGTCCGGCGGGCGTTCCCAGCGGCGAGGCCCGCGCCGCCCGCCACGCCGCCGGCGTACCGCTCGCCCGCTCAGCAGGCGGCGCCGGCGCCGAACGCTACGGTTGTTGCGAGGCCGAGGTGTGTATCTAAACTTACTTATTTATTTATTTATTGACGTGACAACGTCTTATAAATTGGTTTGCCGGGTGACACTTCAAGAAACTGCGTTACGCTCCGCTCACAATGAGAGCGAGTGAGAGGCACGCGTCCCTTCCACTCGGGCATGGTTAGCCCGCCTAAGAGCGAGAGAGACGATACGATACGAGACGATACTACTATACGAATGAATATTCACATTAAAATTATTTTACCACTCAAAGTCGTTGTCACGTAAAACTTTCGCCCGTATACCGACTTTACAGGCAACCAATATTTTTTTTTAATATTTATGTACACACAATTACATGAAATAAAAATGAACAAAACAAAAGAAAGAAACAGGTGTACAAAGGAACTGCTTATTTCACAAGGAAATATCTTCCAGCAGTCCTGCGGTTGGAGAGTTGTTACGTGATGGTACAGTAGGTGTACACAACTACCTATACATAATATCTATATTACTAAGACATACTTAAATTACTTACTGGTACTTAGTTTATCGGAACACGTCACAGAAATTAATCAAGATAGAACGGTGAACTGGGCGTATACCCCGTGCCGCAATCTTGCAATATCGCTGCGACCCATAGACGTCCCACTGCTGGGCACGGGTCTCCCCCACAGACGCAGCTGCGGGGAGGTCTAGAGCATACTCCACCACGCTGCTCCAATGCGGATTTGTGGAGGGGTTAGTGGCTAACCCAGTGTCGAATGTTCTCAAGCCACCCGAAGGTCTTCGACAAGGCTTAACGACTGTTTCCAACATTGAAAACAACCGGGACCGACGGCTTTACGTGCCCTCCGAAGCACGGTAGCGTCCATGAAATTTTGCCACTAGCGGTCACCCATAATCTTGCAATATACTGCAAGATATCTTGCAAGTTCGGTCAGTGCGCGTTGATACTTGTTACGGTACGTTACGTTATCGATAGGTTTGATTACAACTAAAATGAGTGTGTCACCTCACTAATTACTATAGTGTGACGTCACATAAGTAAGTGGGACTTGGGCAGGGCTAACAAAAAAAGTGACACGTATCGTTCGTACCAAAACAATACGTGATCGCCTTTCTATCTTGATTAATCTCTGTGGTCCACGTTGTGTACAGCATTGAAAGCCTGTAGTGGAGGAAATGCACGACTATAAGGCCTTTAATTCATGGAAGCCTATAAACATAACTGTTTCGAATAGACTGCAAATCTTATATTATAAAAATGAATCGCAAAATGTGTTGGTAAGCGCATAACTCAACAACGCCTGGACCAATTTGGCCAATTCTTTTTTTCAAATGTTCGTTGAAGTTCAAGGATGGTTTTTACGGCGAGAAAAATTTGAAAATTCATCCCCTAAGGGGGTAAAACGGGGGTGCAAAGTTAGTATGAAGCTTTGCCGTTTTTGAAGTTAGTGAATGTGTAACGCGAGCGAAGCTGCGGGCGTCCACTAGTTATGAATAATTTTGAGTTTTCTCAAACCACCTTGTGACCATAGTGCTTCATAATACATGATGATACAATTTTTGGTATGTAGGTATGTAGTATACTTCGTATAAACATTATTTTATAAAAATTTCTTGTAGCTATGTATTGCTTTTGCAGGCTTCTCGGTTGGCCAAACTATTCTCCCCCAACGTAGGCTGCACTGAAAATCAGCGTTGTTGGTTTCATTTTCAGAGCCAACAGCATAATGCTGAGTGTAGACCTGTTTGTTGCACTCACTGCAACAGGGATAACGTTTAGGCATAAGAATCTTTGTAACTTAGTTATAGTTTAGTTATAGTGTGTGTGTGTGTGTTATCTTTGTTGCAATAATGCACAAATAAAGTTTTTCATTCATTCATTCATTCATATGTACCACCACGCAGGTACCAGCCGGGCTACGGCGCGGACAGCTTCCCCGCGCCGCCGCCGCCGCCCTACCGCCAGCAGGTGGCGCGGCCGCGCCCGCCGCTGCCGCGCGTCACGCCGGAGGACTTTCAAGCATTGCTACCACCCTCCACCACGATGGATCAAAAGACGCAGTCCAGTTTTCAGGTTAATTATTATTTATTTATTTATTATTTATTTATTTAATGCTTCATTAACAAAATTACATGCAACAAACTTATATATAACACAGGCCAAAAAAAAGAATAACATGTAGTTTCAATTAGAAATGAAGACAGCTAACATATAAGAGTACATAAACACACATAAAATATACACGAATATAAAGCGAATAACATAACAAAAAATGAAAAAAAAAATTACTTTACAAATTGGAAATTAAACCGAAAAAAAATAATTAAAAATTAAAAGCTTGTAAATTTGGATTGGGAATGGGGTTAAATCTATCTTCTATATATATAAAAGGAGAAGGTGACTGACTGACTGACTGACATATCAACGCAGGGCCTAAACTATAAGGGTTAGAAACTTGAAATTTTGCACAGGGGTTCCTTTTATAACGTAGGGGAGCACTAAGAAAGGATTTTTGAAAATTCACCCCCTAAGGGGGTAAAACGGGGGTGCAAAGTTAGTATGAAACTTTGCCGTTTTTGAAGTAATTCGAATCAAATTCAGTACCTATGAAGGTTTTTTATTGAGTTTCGAAAATCATCACTTAAGGGAGGGTAAAAGGGGGGTGCAAAGTTAGTAGGTATACAAGATTTTCGTATATACCTACATTATTTCAATGAAATTTTGTATTTAGGTTATGTTACGTCTAATTCCACGCGAGCGAAGCTGCGGGCGTCCACTAGTTTAATTAATATTTTTTAAAGGCGGCACGTAGTGTAGCACTGACCTTGAATGTGCAGAAAATTAAATTTAGATTCTTAGATCTTAGATTAGAATATTTCTTAAATATTACATGCGCGGGGCGAGCGAGTTGTCACTCGATAGTTCGTACGTAACACGTGGCACGTAAAGCCGTCGGTCCCGGTTGTTTTCAATGGTGGAAACAGTCGTTAAGCCTTGTCGAAGACCTTTGAGTGGGACATTCGACACTGGGTTGGCCACTAACCTCTTCACCAATCCGCATTGGAGAGCGAGATTTCTGCGTCTAGACCTCCCGCAGCTGCGTCTGTGGGGGAGACCCGTGCCCAGCAGTGGGACGTCTATGGGTTCGCAGCGATAGCGAAACTTGTGGTCGACAAAAGAGTGTCGTTTACCGAAAGTGGGTCAGTCGATCTGGTCGATTCAACTATGTGCGTACAATAGATTGGCATCTGCCTTTGGCATCTTGGCAAATTCATTTGTCTCATGTATCTTAGAGACAGGCCTCAAGTTTATTTTGCAGTTGTGTAATGAAGTACTTATTTATTTCCAGGAGTTCCAAAGGTACCAGCAGCAGTACAACGCTCGGCAGCGGGCCGCGTCGCGTGACGCCTCGCAGCAGCAGGACTGGAACGAGCCCTACCGGGACTCGCTCAGTCTACTCCCAGACCTCCCGGACACGTGTGATCTCGACCAGCTGCTGCCGACCCTCGGCGCCGACCTCAATCTCGACGACACCGCCCTGTCGGCCATCTCGGACCTCGACACCAACTCCAAGCTGGATCTACTCTCCAACTACGAGCAGCAGGACGGAACGACCAATTCCACGGAGTCAAACCCCGATGCTCTGCTAAGAGAGATCACCGGACAGTACTCGGGGCAACTCAACGGACCGTACACGGAGTCAACACTCACTGCGAACAGGGATGTGCCTTCCAAATCAGATACATACGAAGCGGTGAATGAAAGCACCTTCATGCCACCGCCGCCCGTGCCGCAGCAGTCGACGTCCAAAACGTTCGCGCAGACGGCAAACCATACGATAATGAATACCCACCATCCTCCGTTCAAATCACCTCCTCCCAACGTGAGCTATATGACAGCGAGCAGTATGAACTCGGATAGAGCGATAATACATAGGCTAGGCGCGACGAGTTCCGACAGAATGGCCGCTAGTAGTATAAACACGGACAGGGGTCCGGGCAACTCTGAAAGAATGACCCCGACGAGTATGAGCTCGGAGCGGATGGGTCAGACGAGTATGAACTCGGATAGTATGAGTTTGACGGGTATGAACTCCGATAGGATGGGCTCAACTGGTACTGGCTCTGACAGGATAAGCACGAGTATGAGCTCGGACAGGATGAGCGCGTCGAGCATGAACTCTGATAGACTGATCGCGTCGAGTATGAACTCTGATAGGATCGGCTCGATGAGTATGAATTCGGAAAGAATGGCGACGACGAGTGTGAACACGGATAGGATGGGCTCGATGAGCATGAACTCGGATAGGATGGCCGCAACGAGTTTGAACTCGGATAGGATAGGTGGAACGCGTGTGAACTCGGACACGATGGGCGCGACGAGTATAAACTCTGAAAGGCTAGTCGGCAACACGAGTTCCGACCGGATGGTTGCGACCAGTATGAACAGCGATAGAATGGGATTGAACAATATGAGCAATGAACGGATGGTCGCGTCGAGACTGAACGATAGAACGGTCGCGAGTATTACGAGCACAGACAGGATGGTGTCAACCAGTATGAACACGGAGAGGATAGTATCGTCCAGCATGAACTCGGAGAGATCGATCGCGAGCACTTTAAACCACTCAATGGTCGCAAACCGAATGGCGGGGCAGTCTTCGTCGATGCCGTCGTCGATGCCGCCGCCGATGCGGCTACCGGTTAGAGCGACCACCTCCGTGTCAACGGCGACAGTGGGCTCCCAGGCGACGGCGCAGGAAATCGAGGAGCAGAGTAAACAGTACCTGATAAAAACGCTAATGCGTGACGACGACATCCCTCCGCCCAAGGAACCCGAAAAGAAACCGGAGGAGTTAACCGTAGCGCAGTGCAAAGTAAAGGAGAACTCGACGGACGCGCCGGAAATGTTCGGTATCGCTAAAATCACAGAGATCGATGATAGTAAAAGAAGTGATGACGATAAGAAGAACAAGCTGCTGAAGAAGGATAGGGACGAGAAGCTGGTCGCGCAGAAGGGAGGCAAGCCTCGGACGAGTGGTACTAAGGAGAAGCCGACCTCGTTGAAGGACAGGATTGTGCGCGATGGGAAGTCCACCAAAGTTGCCTTACCGCGGCCGCACGCCGCCAAACCCGCCGCTCCGAACACCGAAGCCCCGAAATCGCCTTCCGGGGAAAAGGAGTCGATAAAACTCAGGTTGAAACTCGATAAGAACGAGCCTGTCGTACAACCCGTCTACAAGGCGGACGTCAGCTTTATCAACCTCCCTAAAGGCGATAAGTCCTCCGAAGGAGAACTCAGGGTCCCCCCGCTCCACATAAGCTTGAGAGGAAGGAATTCTGCCGTCATTAAAAATTCCAAGAAGGAAAAGAAAAAGTTCGGTCCCGGTGACTTGCATACTAAGAAGATTAAGATCAGAAAAACGCTTGAAACTGACGATAAATCGCACAGGCGGGAGTCGGATGAAACCCTCGCGCCGAAGTCGGGAGACGGCACAGAGAACTCTAAGACTGATGAGTATTTACACGTAAAGAATATAAAGCTGAACAACCACTACGAAGGCGACGCGATTAAAACTGAAATCGCCGGCGATAACAGCGTCGTGTACCGAATGAAGACGATATCGAAAAACGCTCACATCGTCACCAAATCCCACGAGTTCAAGCTTCTAAATAACAAAGTTCAAACAATGGACAGCTTGAAGCTGAAAAAGAAGTCTAAACTCCTAAGCGAGAGCGGGAAGGCTATAGAAAAGGAGCGGGATAAGGAATGGAGGAACGATTTGCTAGAGAAAGAGGGCAAGTACGCCCAGAATGAAGGGTACAGAGAGATGGTGAACAACCATGAGATGAAAAAGAAGTTACCAACTCCAAAACTAGAGAAAGATGGTGGCGGTGCAAAATGTGATAACTTAAAGTCCAGTGACGTTAAGACTGTAGTGCAAGTGGACACGGATTATAATGAAGTGAAAACGGGTGCTAGTGAGGACAGTAGGTTGCTTAAGTGTCATAAGAGCTTAGAACGGACAATGAGTGTAGACGATACGGACACAACCAAGTTTGACAGTGAGGACAATAAACTGAAACGGACACTAACTGAAAGTGCAATCACATCCCCTAACGGACTGATCGCATTGGAGAAGAAGAGAAAAGTTAGCCATAGTTCCTGTCCAGGTATGTATGTTAATTTATGTACGAAATCTTAAGGTTATTTCCATATTCTTATAGAAGATGTAAATAGTCATTATTATAATGCGAGGTTAAAGTACATTTTGGAGTTTATTAGATGTTACCAGAAATTTGACAATATTTATTAGAGTGCAATATTGATGTGAAATAGATTTGTATATTTATTTTTTATTGACATATTTTTGAGTTAATTCATATAGAATGAATTTCTCAATTTTATTTTTAATGACAATACTTCTCTGTTATTGCTCTCTCTTTGTGAATATGGAAGTAATCTTAATTTTTTATGTAGTCAAACACAATTTGTTAGATCTTAAAATCGACATTCTTTTGTTTTTGTTTATGAATTAAATCATTTCAATCATAATGTTTACTATGTATTGTGTAGAGTTAGTTCAAATTGTTGTAGGTAATTGATTAACCTTGTCCATTGGTTTCCATTTTTATAATAATAATTTCTTTAATTTATACTAGGACAGTGTTACAAACTTATGTTTTTGTAACTATGTAATGAAGACTTATTTTAATTTTGATTATTCCATTTTATAAATATTAAACTATTTTGAAACTGCACTTGAAGTGTTTCAATGCTGTCGAAAATGAGCCATTTTTGACGTGATAAAATTTCAAATACTTAATTTTACTGAGTTATAACTGAAAGTTAACTTGTTGGTTATTTTATACTAAATCTATTGCTCAGTATTAACAAAACAGTGAACAAATATTATAATTTTGTTTTATGAAAACTATATTAATTATTCCATCAGTTTTTTTTATTTATAATTTGTTAAGTTCATCAACTCTCAATTCATTCAGTTTACATGACATTAAAGTTAACATACACATAAGACACAAGCACAGAAATACATTACAAGTGTGTCTGCTTGCGTTCCAGATCCCCCTGGATCGACAAACGTAGGCACAATAGGCGCTAATCGCGTAGATTCCCCTCCGCCCGCGTCTAGTCAGCGCTGCGGGGCGCAGTCGCCGCGCCGCAGGGACCGCCCCAAGGACAAGTCCTACTGCAAGCTGGTCGCCGAACGCGCCCGCCCCGACCCCGACAAGTTCGGCAACCGGTCGCCCAACTCGCAAGCGCAGGGCGAGGACTCCGGCATCGAGTCCATGGACGCTCTCTCCGAGAAGTCCCCCAACCAGGCCAGCCAGTCCCCGCCGGGGCCGCAGCGCAAGGAGCGCCTCGACATGCCGCGCTCCACCAGCCCCACCTCCGTGCAGAGGATAATCGGCGTTATAGAGCAGCCGCCGCCCTCCGACGAGCTGCTCGAGCGACTGTCGCTCGCCGCCGGCCAGCCGCACTACGACCCCGTCCCGCCCGACATCGACGACATGGGCGACATCGAGGCCGAGCTCGCAAAGATGCACGCCGACCACGTCAACGGCGACGACGCCCCGCGCCGCCCGCCGCCCCCCTCGCCCGAGCCGCCCCGCGAGCCCACGCCCATCCTGAGGGACGACGATCCCGCGAAGCCCGACCTGCCTCCGGACGACCGGCTCGAGCGCCCCGCCGCACACGGCGCAACCTCCGGCGCCGCGTCGCCCAAGAAGGAGCGGGTCGACGAGTTCGACCTCCCGAGCCGGATGTCCCCCCCGCTCTACACCTACTCCAACCAGGAGAAGGCGTGCTCGGAGGCGAAGGACGAGAAGTCGACGGTCGCCGAGAACGGTGAGGCGAAGAGCGAATCGGAAGTGAAAAACGAGCCCGAGCCGAAGCTCGAGAGGTTGCCTCTGAAGGCGGACTTTCCCGACAAGAGCCTCCTGGAGCAGCTGCTCATCGAGATCCCGACGCCCGACTACGCGGGCAAGAGGCCCGAGTCGCCGTCGCCGTCGGCGCTGGAGCGCGTCGCGCGCAGCAGCGTACGAACGCGGTCGAGCAGCAAGATGAGCAGCCCCGCCGACGGGCCGAAGACGCCGCGCCTCAGCCCCGGCGTGAAGCTCGAGCGCTCCGACTCGCCCCTCCAGCCGAGGAACTGTCTCCGGAGCGGCTCCGTGGACAAGACGAGCCCGCGGACGGGCACCGCGGCCGGGGCGCCCGCCAAGCCGGGGCCCGGCGCCAAGCGCAAGCGGCGGGAGTCGGAGAGCTCGTGCGCGTCCACCGTCAGCTGCGAGGAGGGCCCCTCCCCGGGCCGGCCGAAGAAGAAGCCGCGGAAGGTCGAGCCCGCCAAGCCGAGCGCCGCCGCCGCGCCCGCGCCCGCCGGCGGCAAGGCCAAGAAGGACAGCGACAGCGACAGCGACGAGCCGCTGATATGCAAGGTGCGGGGGAAGGGGGCGAAGGGCCCGCGCGCGCCGGTCCCGCCGGTCCCGCCCGGCGCGGCGCCGGTGGGCGCGGCGGGCGTGGGCACGCGCCGCTCGGTGCGCCACGGGCCCGCGCCGCCCGCGCCGCCCGCCGACACGCCCGTACGGAGGAAAACTCGGAGTGCCGGTATGTATTTACTTTCACTTTTATCGACTATTTTACTTTTCCTAGGGTTCACACTGGCACTATATCGGGCAAGAATCATAAATATAGCTATCTGGATAGTTATCTATACGATGCTACGATACGTTGAGCATCAATCGTCGACCAACTTTTTTGCGTACAACATTTTTTTTGTGGAAATAAAATGTCAGTCACGTAACAAATTACGTGACGACGCCATCCATTATGATCGATGGAGTTGTTTCCACTCCACCTCGACGCGCGTCGTCACGACGGTGTCCCGTCGTGACAGACAAACATTTTTGAATGATGAATTTGAAATGATATCTAGTTTAGAAACAAGGAACCGAACCGAACTACGTAGTTTTGGTGACCCCCCCCAAATTTCAGGCTGCGACCGCGCCTGGTTGTAGTAGTAGCTTGGCAGTAATTCTAGAATACGAAAAATGTTCAATAGAAAACGTGTGGTTAAAACTAAAACTGGAACTTTTTAATTTCTGTATATCTGGTTTCTACACCTGACTTCAATTGATATTATTCCAACCCTACTATAACTGCTTTCGATTTAAATTTCTCATCATGTACCATATTCTGTTACATTCCAGTGGGTGAGGGCGGTACGCCGGCGACGCCCGGAACGGTGCGGAGACGGCGAGCGTCCCGCGACGGCAAGTGACGGCGGCGGCGCGCGGACCGCGGCCCCCCCGCGCCCGCGCCGCCCCCGCACCCCCCCGCGCTCCTCTACCGTCTCGACTGACACCCGCAGGACACACACACACGACCCACTGGTGGGCAACAACCCACATGCAAGCGGATGGAAACCGAACACCTGCCAGATGGAACGAACGGAACTAACGGACGGGAATGGCCACGCGCCAGACTGGTATCGAACCATCCTCAGTTGAAACAAGAGCATCTATTGTGTTCCAAGACCGGACGGTGTGTGAGGATCGTTGGATTTAGATTTCATGAATCTCATCGAATGGATGTTCTAAAGAGTGCAATATGGGCGAGATGGGTGGTGTGTGTTACTGTTAGTGAAATTTTAAATTAGTGAGTGAATTTGTTGTAATTGAAAGCAATCGGTCCGGTCGTACCGCGTCGATGTTTAAAGTGTTCATAACGTTCCTCGGTCCAGACACCAGCTGCTTTCCAACCCCCAACCCGTTGCATGGCCAATGTGTTGTTTGTAATTGTTTTCGTTTAACTTTACTTTTAGTGAACAAATCATGTTACCATTCACTATAAAGCACTCGACGATTTCTTTAATTGTAAGTTAATATCTTCTATCGAGTATTTTTAAGAACATCTTCAAGTTTAACCACCAGACGGCGGAACTCGGCGTAGGGCGAGCTAATGTGGGAGCCTTAGTTTAGTGAATAGAGGTGTATCATTATTGTACAAAAGAGCACTCGACTTGTAGACACATTGTTATAAATAGGATAAATACCCGAGAGATATAAAAATAAATGCGTAAAGTTTTAAAAGATATTTTCATACGTTTTTGCACGTAACGTAACTTCGTGATCGGTGACGTGAACAGTGTTGTACTTTTATTCGTTTTGGCGTGAAAACGCCATCTTGTGAATGCGCGTGTCGTTTTGTACAGCGCTAGTTTTAGGTCAATAAAATCACTTAGACACGATAGCGTTTTTTCGCCAGCAACACGCCGCTATTACGATGTAACATAGCGATTAATATGTAAGTGAATTCACGAGACCAATAATTGTAATTTATATATGACACGATACTTGGTGGATAATTTCTTAGTGAAATGATAATAATCGTGACTGAGTGTTTCAACAGTTTGTCTGTTCGGGCTTCCAGTATACTAAACTTTATTGATTTGACGCCCCATTTTTAATTTGATCCCCTCCAGTTTTACAACCGCGATCAATCATATATATATTATTCTTCCATAGACAACAAATCTATTGTAACGAACCAGTGATCCTTTGTCTTAGACTATAAGCTAGCTTTTCTTTGCACTGTACATAGATATTATTGAATTTAAAATGAAATTTAGTTTTTCTAAGTAGATGCTAGTATTTATTATCACAATTTTTAAATAAACCCTCACTTAGTGAAGCATAGATGAAATGGCGTGTTTCGGATTCGTACCGGGCCTGGGCCTGCTTCACCGCTGCTTTGCTACGTTTACGAGAGAAACATGCGCGTGCACAGCAATACTTTCAATAGCTTTGATATATCTAATTTATTTGTTACAAACTTTATGTCCAAATTTTTATTACTTGGTAGATTATGCACTTAAATGTATGTATATTGCAATACAAAGCGAGAAAACGCTATTATTAAATAGATAATTTTCTTTGCGGTTCCTACGTCTGAGCGATACAATCAAAAGCAATAACTGTGGATGTGAGAACTCTTTTGGTTACTTAGTAGAGAGCGGTTTTAGTCGCTTCTCGGCCGCCTTAACGTACTTTTATAGATCGCGATGTACGTAGAATTATTTCAGTATTTTGTACCTTAAATTTTTCTGACTTTCCCCTTTATACCCCTATTTTGACAATGTTGTTGTTATTATTAGGTCGGACAGTGATAGTGCTACAATACAAAAAGTGTTTTAGTACATACGTAGGGTGTATAGTATATTGAGAATATTTTATAGTTAAATAATAATAAATTGCCTGATAAATTGTGCCCTAAAACGTGTGCCGTGGATCGAGCTGTGTGTCTATCGCTATCTGTTGATAAAATTATTATTAGTGTTAGAGCGGGACGGGGCGGCTAGCGCGGGTGCGAGCGAGAGGCGAGGCACGTGCGACTACACCTTGTTTCTTCGTTTCAAACTATTAGTTTAAAGATTGGTCCGGCCGGTGTACAATCTCTTTGTAAATTTTTATGTATAGATGGGGAAATTAATATATGTTATGCGTTAGTAATTGTTTTTTTTTCGATTGTTTTAATTGGGAGTGGTCGGTTTTGGTCGCGTTGTACATACGGCGAGCGCCGCGGTCCGCCGACACGCTCCGGACCGACGCGATGCCTGGCTGTAGGATACGAAGACTCGTACTGTTATATATAGGAGTATGGCTTGTACCATATAATCATAGTGGACGGACTCTCAAAACTAGCTGTGTATATTGGGTGTATAGTTATCCTTTTAGTTTTTTGTTTTGTTTTTATTTCCAACTAATGATAGTAATTTATGCCGAGTAAATAAAATATATATTATACGTTTATATATATCTATGAAGAAAGAAATACAAATAGTTTAAACACTATAAATATAGGATAGGGGTTGTTACACCACACCATGAGATAGCGTATAGTTTTGGTATGTAAACAATATATAACTTGTAAATAGATTGCAGAAATACTGAATGAAAGAATTGATACAATAAAATTTAATTTTATGTTATTATAATATTTTTTTAGTATGTGTTGTTAGTTGTCAGCAGTGGCGGCCTCGCGGGCCGGGTGCGCAGGCGCCGCGAGCCGCGCGCA
This sequence comes from Carterocephalus palaemon, assembly GCA_944567765.1. Classification (NCBI taxonomy): domain Eukaryota; kingdom Metazoa; phylum Arthropoda; class Insecta; order Lepidoptera; family Hesperiidae; genus Carterocephalus; species Carterocephalus palaemon. Next base: position 2,719,508 of record OX155663.1, read on the forward strand.
CGTATGGGCGCCTGTAAATGTTTGTTGCTGGCAATCGATAAATTGCATCAACCTTTTTTTATTGTGCATTATTTTTCTGTAAGTTGCTTTCTCTGTCGTTCTTCATTATTTTTAAATCATATAATTATATTCATAAAGTACGATGAGTCATGGTGAATTATTATCATATTATTATGAATGAAAAGAAATAAGGAATATTATTGTTCTGCTATTATTAAATTTGTAAAGTTAGTTTATTAATAAACGAATAAAAAAATTGTTTCTTGTTTTACTGACTGGTTCTCCATAAGTTAGATTTATATATTAAAAGAAATAGAATTTGTATCAACGTTATCAACAAATACATAATTTTATTATTGAACCCAATGCAATTCCATAAATAATCCAGCGAGATAATTATTTTGCATATTATGTCTATGCTGTCTAATGGTCCGGGTGTCTCAACAAGATAGCAACCGATCGGCGTAAAAACACTACCTAAAATGCAACGCTACCTCCCGGACCATAAGTAAGTTTAATGTAATGTACAACATACGATAAATTCGATTCAGTGGCACTGTCTAAGTTTCTGCCAACTGCCAACTGCTGTTCTTATTACGTGTTGCCACCGCACCACCACCACACCGACTGGACTTCCTGTATATACTAATACTCTTTGGACTGGACCTTCCAAGGTTGAGAAGGGCAAGGTCTGTGGTAACTACACAACAAGATCAGATCCATTTAATTGCGTTCTAAGCTATTCGTATAGTACCACAGAAAATAGTACAAGTAATAGTACGCTTAATGAACGTCATTACAATTTTTATCTACCGTCACGCCGGTTCGCCATGTTGTTCCTATCGAGAAAAACACTGTAGTTCTTATATTTGGAGGTAATGACGAAGGATATATATCGAAGAGACTACATCCCTGAGGTCCAATCTAATCGATCGGTCATAATCGATCCCGATCGGTAATAATTCTTTCCGTAATCGAAGAATTTTTAGAATATAGATTATGTACTTGTCCTTTACCTTGAGGGCCTTCTAGCACGTGTTTAAGAAAGAGGTCGTCTGAATCAGGATAGTACTTCCGTATCCGGGACCTAATCAACTGAAAGTTCCAATAACGGATTTGGATAGCCTGTAGCGCGAAGGGTATAGTTTAAGGGAACAGAGAGAATCCTGCAGTCTATCAAAGTAACATTTTGAGTGCTGCGTGATGATTAACTATATGAATTAACTGTAATATCTGGTTGGTATTTCTTAAGTCTGGCCACAGAATACTTAAGGTCTGGCATATTATTATCTCCAGCTTAGGAGCCTAATCTCTACCCAAATAAATTTTAGCTCCCCTCATAGTTTACTATCGCATTTTCCTAGTTTCAGGTACTAAAAATATTGAATTGATGATTATTAAATACCTGTATGAAATTTCTACAGACGTTAATTTTTTTTAGTATTTAGTAAATAGGTAGAATTATTATTTTAATAATATAGAATTGTGGAATAGAAAATAGACTGACGTTACTGTCATTGGTCAAAAACATAACGTGTGTAATAAACCCACCAATGGTGTGACAGATTATCTGAATGTTTCGTCTTAGATTGGTCAATTAACTCAAGTTACGTCTTCCACAGCATGTAGAAAAGTTCCGTCAACGGTGAATTAAAGACGAAGAGAACACAGTTCTGATAAAAATTACTTGCTGTGATAAATCGACGTGGTTTTTCGTAAAAACTGCGAGAAGGTAAGAAAAGTCCATTTTTACGAATTAAAGAAACTCTTTGAGATTATTGTTGTAAGAATTCTATTAATTTAAATTTAAAAGTTAATAATGTTTGAACATGCTATTGTTATGTAACAAGGTTGACAATTTGTCAAAAATCATGTCAAAGGCGAATTAATTTGATTCAAAGTAAAACAAATGAAGGCTGCTACTTAATTTTAGCACGTAATTAATGATGCCTTTTCATTTTCAAACCTTTGTTTTTAAAAGCTTTTATTTAACTTCACTCGTATGTAGGTATGTCCTGGAATCTTGCAATCGATATTTCACCCACTTCCACTGAAGCTATCGAGCTGAAATTTGGCACACATATTAGGTTCCGATAACAATGCATGAAAATAAAATAAAAAGTTACAAAAGCTTTTTAAAAAAAAACCAATTAAATTAATGAAACCCGTAAAAAGGGCAGGGCTCTATCTATGCAGTCACTCCCTGCAGTATTTTTAGCGTTCCTCGTATTATTTTCTTCATTTTCAGTAAAATTACTCCTAAAAGGTTAATCTTGTAATAGGTAGTATTTATGTATGATTTTGATAATTATGATAAAAATGATAAGCAACAAAGGGGTAACTGAAATTGATACTTACGAAAATCATAGGTTCTATATGTAATAATAACTACAATAATCAGTCTAAACAGGTCAATCCAAACTTACAATGTCTACATACGAGTACATAAGTAGACTTAGAGATACTATTATGGTACTTTACGTGCATATTTTAAAAGCTTTTATTTATTACTATTACAATAACCAATTCCAGATGGCAGATAAAGCTGTGTCGACAGTCTCCAAACCGGTGATGCGTGGACTTCTCAACTCCAGCATCAAGAGAAACCTGATTATTTCTCTGACTATGGCTGCCATCAGCGGCATTGCCTTCAAGCAGCTCGTCGGTAATGAGAGGAAGAGGAAGTACGCAGAATTCTACAGGTATGTTTAGTTAAGGAATATCAATATTAATCTAACAACTCAGAAGTTAAACTCAAAAAAAAGTTAAATATCTTAAGATATTATCAACCATAAAATATATGTACTACACCATATAAATAAATAAACTACATACACCATTTGTGATTAATATAACATACATTATATGCTATGCTTGCTGTTGGTCCTTCTTGGTTTGTTAGAAGCCTTTGGGCTGCCAGAAACATTTGACAGTTGGGTTATTTTTATTCCTTTAGGGAGGGGATAGAGGGGATTTGCCCCTCATAAACTAGAAAAGAGCTGATGATCTTCAAACGGCTGAACAGATTTTCATGAAACATGGCTAAGAACTCTTGGGATAAAATTATCTATGACACAAAAAAAAACTAAACGAAGATCCCCTCAACTAGAAGAGAGCTGATGATCTTCAAACGGCTGAACAGATTTTCATGAAATATGGCTAAGAACACTCAGTTTTTTTTTTAATATAATTGTCTATGACAAAAAAAAAACGGTTCATTAACAAGCTGTCAAAAAAAAAACTATATTTGGGATACAGTAGAAAGAAAAGGGTTAGGCAGTATGGTCATTTCATGGATCTATAGAGTATCTGTATAGTAACTGTATACAGGGTTACAGGTTAAGTCGACCTATTCCCGTTAAGGGCGTGTAGTTTACATCGTTTCTGACTGATTTGATCTTATAACACCCTATCCTAAATCTAACCGTTTTCGAGATATTTGAATTTAATTGTTTTTTTTTAAATACCCGATTTTCGGCTATCAGCTTAGATATTTTGAAATGTGTAAGTCTTATTATTACTATTATTTGATTTTTACATGTAAAATAAGATGCTTTATGACCTCAATAACCAATACTGTACGTAAAATGATTAAATAAGTCATTGTAGACGATTAAAACTTATAAAAACAAATAAAAATTTAGAAAGTTTATTTTTCTATCAATCATATCTAAAAAAAATATTATGGCCCCCGTTTTGCAGATGTACTTAAAAATATCTACGTTTCATCAGCTATCCAACGAGGTATAACAATCTAGGGTTATAATAAACATTCATAGAAAAAACTTAGTTTCATTGGCTACAGGGGAGGCAAACAAAAGTTGAATAAAACGATATTAAGTACAAGATACTACATTTATTAAACTTTAAAGTTCCAACAAAACATCTTAAAGTCTAAATTTCATGCTCGACATGTCCGCCTCTGTTTTGCACACATCTTCGCATTATTTTACGAAGTCCACTTTAAATGGAGAATACTACGAAAATTTCCTGCGACAGGACCTAAGTGACCTACTTACTAGATGATTTGCCACTCAGTCTGATTCGAGACATGTGGTTTCAGCATGATGGCTGCACTGCACATTTTAGGAAAAGTATCAGAGAATGTCTGGACACAAATTATCCAAACAAATGGATTGGACGAGGTTGGCCTTTACCCTGGCCAGCCAGAAGTCCGGACCTAACCCCCATGGATTTTTATGTGTGAGGCACATGAACAGTCTCGTGTACAGTGAGCCCAACCCAATTTCGTCAGTTGAAGTATTGAGAGACAGGATAATTAATGCGGTGAATGAATTGAGAAGGAAATTAACTACTGGTAAAAAGTGGACTTCGTAAAAGCATGCGAAGATGTGTGCAAAACAGGGGCGGACATGTCGAGCATGAAATTTAGACTTTAAGATGTTTTGTTGGAACTTTAAAGTTTAATAAATGCAGTATCTTGTACTTAATATCGTTTTATTTAACTTTTGTTTGCCTCCCCTGTAGCCAATGAGACTAAGTTTTTTCTATGAATGTTTATTATAACCCTAGATTGTTATACCTCGTTGGATAGCTGATGAAACGTAGATATTTTTAAGTACATCTGCAAAACGGAGGCCATAATATTTTTTTTAGATATGATTGATAGAAAAATAAACTTTCTAAATTTTTATTTGTTTTTATAAGTTTTAATCGTCTACAATGACTTATTTAATCATTTTACGTACAATATTGGTTATTGAGGTCATAAAGCATCTTATTTTACATGTAAAAATCAAATAATAGTAATAATAAGACTTACACATTTCAAAATATCTAAGCTGATAGCCGAAAATCGGGTATTTTTAAAAAAAAACAATTAAATTCAAATATCTCGAAAACGGTTAGATTTAGGATAGGGTGTTATAAGATCAAATCAGTCAGAAACGATGTAAACTACACGCCCTTAACGGGAATAGGTCGACTTAACCTGTAACCCTGTATACACTGCAAAATTCGTGGATAGTGAACTGCAAAATTCGTGACAAACTATTTCAAATACCTTAATCAACGATCTGTAGTACTATGGATTTGCCATAATTGTAAAAAGAGCGTACCAGTAATCGCCAGTGCCACATAAAATGGCTGCTTTTACTAGTGTTACGTACTATGTGGAGACAGTAGCAATAGTTATCAATTAGTTTATCGATGAATGCCTACACATACGAAAAAAAATGTGACGTCACCTCCCGTACCGCCATGTGTTACGGCAAGCGTATTCATTCAATTTTAGTCTGTAACCCATAGCAATTGAGTGAATAATCGGTTGCACTAGTGTACATGAAAATGACACCGGCTTAAAATTGAGCAATCAGTGAATCTAATATTTATATATTAGAAAGGTTTTTATCTATTTTGCAACAACCCCTGAACTGTAATTATGTGGATTTGTGGAAAATGAATCTCTACTGGTTTCTTAATTTTGTTTTTCTTGTCATTTCAATCTACCCATTTAGGCTTACATATTATTAATTACAATAATTTCTAATTAAACTAAAACTAAACAAAGAATGGGCAAAACATCGTTATTTAATATTTCGAATAATGTTTTGCAGGACGTATGATGCCGAGAAGGAGTTTGAAGAAATGCGCAAGAAGGGGCTCTTCCAATCTTGTTAAACGCTTTAACACCATAAGTAGTTGTATTATTTGCTGTGAGTAAGGTAAATTAAATTAAATAAAAATCATGTAACCAACCCATTGTTTTTCTTCCTTGGCCTTGACCATTTACAAAAAATAGATATACAACGTGTTACAAAATACCCCGTAAAAATATAATTCATCAAAGCTAAAAATTTTGTCAACGCTAGTAAGCTGTCATGTCAGTGAATCAGATTATTTTACAGAAATGCCTACGTACATAATTTACCTATTTTTCCAACATTTTTTTAACGATGCTTTCTAACTCGGAATATTACGATATAATGTCATGCGTAGGCCATGAAGATAGCAATTTAAATCGTGCTCGCGAACTGTATCGGCAACGATTTAAATAATTAATATTAATTTAAACAACCGTTTTTTTAAAATTTGACGTTTATTATGAAAATTTAGGTTAGGTCTTTTAAAATGTATGTGTACTACGGTTCTTTAAATATTGTGAATGGTCTTGTTATAAGGCCTAATTTAACCTCCTTTCGGCTTTACAGGTAGTTTTGTAAATCCCTGTATTATGGTCAAGTATATAATAATATTACAATGGAAAATGGGAATAAATAATAAAATTTATTGAAATGTTTCTTTTTTACAACTTATATTCTTCGGTTATGTATTTCATCAATTAATTGATTTAATTATGGAATAGAAAACACCTTTTATTTATTTACGATAATTTAATCATGACATCAAATAATGCGCAATTTTCCAGAATACATAAATAATTTAACAATTCAATTACATCCTTGTCTTATTGATAATTTTACACCACTTAAATATTTTCTCAAATTGATCTACGTAATAATATATTAGGTTAAGTTCTTAATCATAGAATATCAGATCTTATTACATAGATGTTAAGGACCAGCCTGTTTACATAACTACAATAATGACTACTACATTGGTTGGAAGTAATATGGAGAGTGAAAACATAACATTTGTTACACGAATGTATAGATTTTGTTACTCAGAACAGTTATGTACATTTAGAAATTAATATTATTCATGGCATCGCTCGTGCGTCAAGCATGTATTTTTGCGTTCCTCGAATCGTATAAAGAAAGATCACAAGCACTCGATATATCACAAGCGATAGATTAAATATACAATACCTATTACTTCTGTCGAACGAAAATACCAATTGAGGACTTCATGCGGCAAACGATTAAAAAAAAAACAATTCAGTCAGTTTTAATTAAAATGCCGAAGATATTCATGTACCCTCATAGTTTACCATTCATGTGTAGCTTTTCAGTTCTTTTTTCGTTTACGTTTTATTGGTTTAAGTAAATATTTAAAAACTCTTTATTTGTTACTTCCGTACTATGAACTGTTTAATGAATCGACTTTATCATCATTTGATACTTGCTGCGCTGTTACTGGAATCCCGTAATAACATGTCTGAGTAACAAAATTTAAAGGACATGTTCTATTGAGTTATCGAAATTCTTCTTTGAGATTAAGAAGGGTTAAGGCGATTTGCTCAATTCCGTGACGTGAAATTAATTTAAAAACAGTTTTTATTGTTTTAACCTTATGTTTGACTAACTGGATAACATTGTCAATATAATTAATTTGCAGTCTTTAAAAGTTTAAATCTTAACTATATTTCTTCAACCTGTAATTAGTTACTAGTAGGCTATAAGGTAGGCTTATAGCCTAGTAGTAGGCTTAATAGCGTACATAATAAAACGATCTCATAGGTAATTGAATTACAATATCAAGTGTATTTAAACGATTTTATTACTTATGTACGTTCTTTTACTTAAAACCAAGAAAAACTGTTTCTTTGTTAAAATTTCTCGACACGGACATTATCTAGAAATAGGTACCTATATTGATGACAGTGAATTTGCAACTGTCACTATCGTTACTACGTTTGTCGCTTATTTTGGTCACATTTTATATTTTGGCGAATATTTGTTTTCGTAGGAGTTATATGGGGTTTGAAGAGAACCATTAGTGCTAAAAGTTTATTAAAGTATAGTAGGTATAGTGTATGTATAATATACCTAATGTAGGGAGCCAGTAGTACCCGCAAAATATATAATACTCATAATAGTTGACATTATTTCTTAGATATTTTCGAATGAGACTGTCAGGCAAAAGTTATTGTAAGGTTTAGTTTATCATTGAAATTTTAACCTGTCTTCCAACACTAATGATATTCTTAAATTTTAGCTTAATATAATAATAATATAGTATATAACATACGTTGTTGATTAGGTACTTGATAAACTTAACACCGTTCATCTGTATTAATTGTATAATTATGTAAGCTTAAGCTAAGTAGAAAGGTACACAGTCACTTTAGGGATGAAACAGCGGGTTCGAATGAAAAAGATAAATAGTTCAGTACATTTATTAAATAGATTAATAGATAGATAGAGAATAGAATCAGCTATCATAATAAAAAGAAACATCTATCTACATTCTAACGAAGATTGTATAATTGCTTTGGTCAAGTTTTGAAACATTTGGGAGTACTACCTGATACCTGTCCACCCAAGCTTAGATATCTATAGTGCCCTGTAAGGTACAATGCAATTTGTTTGTCAAACTATTTGAGCAAAGACTTTTTATGTATTTGCCAACATACAAATTATTCCATCTTCATTCAAACGTGCATAGAGAATTAGAACGTATATACATATATCATTTTATAAACGTGGTACAGTTTGACAAATACAATTTTTATAAGGCGCTAAAAATTTGTGCGAAGTATGTAGGTAGGTTCTACAAAAAAAAAAGGAAAGGTATAATACAATTTTATATTAAAGTGAGTTTCAAAATTCATAAGTATAAAAGATGGCAGTTTCAACATTTATAACAACAGTCAAGGTATAAGATAGTAGCAGATTTGTGCCTAATTTACAGTTGTGCGGGTAGGTTAAAATTTTCAGCATCTATGGTCTATTTCAACAGATTCTGGTAATCTTAACATAATTATTGTGTAAACAATACAAACACTTTTCACCAGTTACGTTTAGGTTCCATGTATAGATGGTGAGTATATTGCCATACTGGGCACAATTCCAGACTCCGAGCTGTTGCGGGGCATTTCAAGTAGGTGAGAAAAAAAATAGATGTTGCTCGACCCGTGAATCGAACCCAGAACAGAACCTCTAGCTTAGCAGTCGCTTTTCCGATCACTAGATCAGCGCACAAAATAAAATATTAACGCTCTTTGTAGGTGAAAAGGAGGTATGTGCCAGATTCTATTGACATTGACCCCAGATTATAAATACCTACCTTTGTTATACATAGAGTGAATAATCACGTGAGCAAGACAAGAGATAGGTACACATATTTGTCATCCACCATAAATATGGTTATGGTTTTATTAAATTGATAAATATCTATTCTATAATACTGAAGATACATACTCGTAATATCATCAAGATAGTTACTTGTATTTTGTTCAGTAAATAGTTTTCACATTACGTATGTATTGTTGGAAGGCTTATTAAAATATGTATAACAATAATGAATCATGACCGTAATTTGAGTTCTTACTTCCAGGTTTTATCTGTAAAAAATATACATTGGAAAAAAATTAAAATGCACTGATAATTAAGATTTCTTTTTGTTATTCAGTGATATGAGCTATATTGGAGCATTGATTTACTACCACCACCGTAGATATAGAACTTCATACAAAAACGTGCTTGAAATCGGTCGCCTTTTTGATATATACATTTGTACGTAGCAATATAATTGTTAAATACGCATGAACCTAACAAAATGGCATTAAGTAAAGTACCGTATTTACCAAATTCATACTTATTGTAAACAAAAACGGTAACAACGGTGGCATTTCTAGATTGCCGATGTGGGAAAAGTGTTATTTGTTATGGTGCCAGTATACAGTCTGTGGTTATGATCACAGGTAATTGAGGTTATTGGGTACAAAAATATCGTAGTGATGTGCATACATAGTATGGTACGAATTAATTAGTGTACCTACTTCCGATATATCGAGTATCGAGGCTTCTCGGGTTACACTTATATTACTTATCTAAAATATCTTACTATAGGTACGTTATTTATAATGATGGACCAGCATCAACATTGACAATGAAGATTTCACAAATGATTTATCCCTTACAAATTACACACGCGACACGAAAAGATTTGTGTTAAATATTTTGTAAATTTAGGGTTAACTAAAATGTCATCTAAGGATATCTAGATGTCCTTTTACCCTTATCGACATTCACGTGTTAGTTAATCTAAAACATAGCTTTAATTAGCCGATATTATGTAAGTTAATTCATAGTTGGCATGGTATATTTATTAGGCATAGGAGAGCAGAAAAAAGCATGAATATTATAGAATGGTTTTGTAGAAATATTCACATAAAAATATAACAAAAAAAACTTGTGCGCTAAGCTTATAATATGGTGAAAGCATTATAAGATATTATTACCTATAACCTCGATGGTTGGAAATCAGCGTGTCAAATACGTAAAAGTTTTCATGAGGAGTCAAAAATAACGGTTCATAATTATTCGAATTCGCTGTTTGACCTGTTTGACAAGTGAAGTCGTACGATATTTTATGTATTTTTTACACAATTGACACGCTATTTCGAAGAATGTACTTAATTGTTCGCTAATCATTCACAAACAATGTTAAGTTAGCAAATGGTAAAATGGGGAACACACATATTGGTCTACGACATACACGAATCACAAATACAATCGAATTAGAAGATACTTAAGATAGAAGATAATTAGAAGATACTTGCTTCGTGAAAAGGGTAAATTATACCTTACATTTCGCAATTAGGGATAAACTCGGGATAACAATTTATATTCATTTCAAAACAAAGACAACAGTCTGTGGTTAATATCAGAAATTATATTAATTTAATTATAAATAAACCAAGGACTGAGATATTATTTAGGCGAGCATTTTATTTTTATTTATTTATGATCCTTTTTTCTTTCTTAATCTTTCTTACCTACTCTTCATATTGCCGTAAGATAAACCATATAAAACTAATCATACACCATTTCCCCGAGAAGAAGCTGGATAAACAAATTGCCGTTAAACTAAGAAGCTGGAAATGAACTAGGTAGTATACATAAAGATAGGAAATTATTGTTAACTTTTTCCAAGTAATTTTAAATGAAAACTGATGTTCAAACACTTTAGTGCAACTCACATGACATTTATAGTAAAATGTGGGCAGGTACTTGGTGTTGTAGGTAGTTCAGTCTAATTCAGTGTTAATGAGTGTTCTTACGACAACATGTATAATATATAGGTTTCCCACACCCGTAAACAATGTATTCTTAATTATAAATACCTACATAGACGTAAGAAAGTGAATATTAATAAATCATTATAGATGAGTGAAAAGTAATTTCAGATTAGGTACATTATATTCCTTACCCGACTAGTGTTAACTGCTTAAACATCAACGTTACAGATAAAATTCACTAAATACGATTAAGTTAAGCTCTTGCGACGTTAAAACGTTGATTAGGATCTATCTCACCACAACTGGGCAAGGGTATTCTATTAAAATGACAAATGCACGGTAACCATGGGTCAAGTGAGATTTTTAATTTTTTTTGATAAACTTTCAACACCGCCGTAGGCCTGAAAGAAGAAGCGATGGATGGATGGATGAATTAAATAATAATAATAAATATCTTGGACAGTCTCACACACGGCCATCTGACCCCAAATACAAGTGTTCGTCACACGAATATTTGTCCTGAGTGGGACTCGAACCCACAACCCCTGGCGCAACAGGCAGGGTCAATACCGATTGCGCCAACGGGCCTGTCAAATTGTAATAACTTAATAATTGTAATAACGTCCACATATCCACAATTGACCAGCAGCGTGGTGGACTCTGTCACAAATAATCTTGCATTTTCCTAGATACCCATGCTCAATGAAAAGCTTGATTGGTCGTAACCAACGCCTAATGAGTCGCAAGAGATATAATTATTATTCTAATAATTAATAAGCGTAATAGATCAAAAACATTAATTGTTTTTTATTACCGTAGATGCCGACTTGACAATAATTTTTGGTAATTAAATTTTTCACGACAATTATCAAATAGTCTGGTTACGTCCAAATACATTTAGGTAGTAATTAACAATATCGTAATAAGACAATGTGCAATAAATTTTCCCGTAATAACGCATTGTAATATTGTGATCGCTTAAATACCTATTTTCTTAATAATTAGTGTCGAAATCAGTAAAGAACTTGTAATATTTTTAGGTAACCCTCATCGACATATCAAGCGTACCTAATTAAGATAGAATAGGGTATAGGGACTCTGGAAACGGGCACGTCAAATCTAATACAAATGGACCACTTATTGTTCAGTTTCACGTCAGTAGGTGACGAATCCCAGTTTTTACGAACGTGCTATTTAAGAACACATTCTAAATGGTAACTTGTCTACCGTCTACTGACGTCACATGGACTAACTGGGAATATGGTCCCGGTCATATTCAATCATTGATATTGATTACAATGTTAGCAATGATTGCTAAAACGGTGTATTAATATTATAATAATATCAGTAAAACTGTAGAGTGCTTTCGAGTTTGGTTTATCTTTTGAATGTAAGGATAACGATAATTGTATTGTTTCAACCCTTCTTAGGGTTCCTGTTATACCTAAAGGTACACATTTCATAAGAAACTGGCCGGCAATTCATGTTTTATAAGACAAGACAAAGGGTTAAAGTTTATAAGCGAAAGTATTCGAAGAACTCCAAAAAAGCAGCACAGTTCTTTACGACCGATTTCTTTTTATGCCCTAAATACTCCCATAACTTAATTTCGCAATTATTTTGGACGCAACCAGTGATGTCTTTTTGGGAATTCATTTTAATCCCATAGTTTTTGGCGATCGACCTTGCACTCTGTGTAATACAATTTTGTATACCATAGACAGTTTTTTTTGAATTAGTATTCTGTATGCAGTTAATGCAATGCATACCATTTACTGTATTTGTTACTAGACCGTATTGTATACCTTTAACAGCTGTGTTGAATATTGAAATTCTTATACAGTAACTGCATTGTATATAATTCAGATTAAAATTGGACCTTGGACGCGCACAGTTACCGTATTGTATACCATTTAAATCTGTGTAGGATTTTGGATGTATTCGTATAAAGTTACTGTTGGCAGCTGTTTTATAACAGTATTTTGACCTCAGAGTGGTGGTCTTTGGGATGTTACCGTGTTGTAAAGCAGTATCCGTGGCTTTTGATCAGATGTTTTCCATTCCCCGGACGTCGAATGTTTTCCCCTCGTTCTCAGCATGTCCGTACACTTTGTCGTCGAATTCATTATCGCGTCCGTTCCTTACGGATTCCATTGCCGGACCATATAGCTTCACGCACATGATTTCCTTGTAGTTTTCTAATGCGAGCGCGATCACAGAGCCGCCTAGGAGGATCTCGCAGGACGTGATTCGCTCCGGAGGCGTGTATACTGCTATCAGTTTTCCTGGAAGAAGAATGTCAGAACATCAGGCTGAAGACACTTTGATGGATATTTTTGCAGTTAGAAATGAACAGTACAGAAATTTTGTTCCCTACAAACATACAGCATGATCTGTGAACTGTGTAGGCAGATCAGGCCATATCATGTACAAGATTTAGATGTATTTTACCGTCGGAAATCGACATACCTACCTAGCATCTTTTTATATACAAACATGTAGTAAGCCTAGCATATAGTATAGGTAAATGACCACTGAACTGTATTTGATAGATGATGTCGATTCAATGATGCCTAACCCTAGCCAAACCTTCCTCCCTTCGTGGACACTGAAGGTCCATTAACAAGAATGAAGTTGTCAGTTTGTGAGCCATAGTCATTTGTCAATGTTCAGCGCAGTTAATGTACGCCCCTGTAGCTCGGTGCAGATGGCGTCGGTGGACAGCAGACGGCGACGCCACGTGCCCCCGGAGGGTCAGACGGCGGTTGCTTGACTCACCAGTATGCAGGCACCAGAGGCGCACGGAGAGGTCCTTGCAGGTGTCGTCGGTAGACAGCAGCACGCCGCCCGACTTGGCCAGCCGCAGCAGCGACGGCGCCGCCACGTGCCCCCGGAGGGTCAGACGGCAGTTCCCTTTGGAGAGACATAACTTGATGAATATTTAATACATTATTGAAATATAATTTTTAATTGCTTTTTTTTTTGGTCTACTAAAGTATACCAAATGTTACCAAGTTGACATTTTTACGACGGCTTTAGGTGCCGTGCTTCGAAGCACGGTAGCGTCCATGAAATTTTGCCACTACCGATCACCCATCCACAAACCGACCGCGCCCGTCGTTGCTTAAGTCTTTCGATCACATTGAACGACGCGACCCATTGGGCGCTGTCATGGAGCACTCACCGGTGACCAAGTCCCAGACCAGGATCCTGGTGTCCGCGAGCCCGGAGATCACGCAGCCGTCCGCCGAGCTGATGGCCAGCGCGGCCGTGTCGCAGCCGGGCTTCCACTTCTTGAACAGCGTGCCCGACTGCAGGTCGTATACCACTATAGAGCTGGACTCTAAGGAGCACTCACCGGTGACCAGGTCCCAGACCAGGATCCTGGTGTCCGCGAGCCCGGAGATCACGCAGCCGTCCGCCGAGCTGATGGCCAGCGCGGCCGTGTCGCAGCCGGGCTTCCACTTCTTGAACAGCGTGCCCGACTGCAGGTCGTATACCACTATAGAGCTGGACTCTAAGGAGCACTCACCGGTGACCAGGTCCCAGACCAGGATCCTGGTGTCCGCGAGCCCGGAGATCACGCAGCCGTCCGCCGAGCTGATGGCCAGCGCGGCCGTGTCGCAGCCGGGCTTCCACTTCTTGAACAGCGTGCCCGACTGCAGGTCGTATACCACTATAGAGCTGGACTCTAAGGAGCACTCACCGGTGACCAGGTCCCAGACCAGGATCCTGGTGTCCGCGAGCCCGGAGATCACGCAGCCGTCCGCCGAGCTGATGGCCAGCGCGGCCGTGTCGCAGCCGGGCTTCCACTTCTTGAACAGCGTGCCCGACTGCAGGTCGTATACCACTATAGAGCTGGACTCTAAGGAGCACTCACCGGTGACCAGGTCCCAGACCAGGATCCTGGTGTCCGCGAGCCCGGAGATCACGCAGCCGTCCGCCGAGCTGATGGCCAGCGCGGCCGTGTCGCAGCCGGGCTTCCACTTCTTGAACAGCGTGCCCGACTGCAGGTCGTATACCACTATAGAGCTGGACTCTAAGGAGCACTCACCGGTGACCAGGTCCCAGACCAGGATCCTGGTGTCCGCGAGCCCGGAGATCACGCAGCCGTCCGCCGAGCTGATGGCCAGCGCGGCCGTGTCGCAGCCGGGCTTCCACTTCTTGAACAGCGTGCCCGACTGCAGGTCGTATACCACTATAGAGCTGGACTCTAAGGAGCACTCACCGGTGACCAGGTCCCAGACCAGGATCCTGGTGTCCGCGAGCCCGGAGATCACGCAGCCGTCCGCCGAGCTGATGGCCAGCGCGGCCGTGTCGCAGCCGGGCTTCCACTTCTTGAACAGCGTGCCCGACTGCAGGTCGTATACCACTATAGAGCTGGACTCTAAGGAGCACTCACCGGTGACCAGGTCCCAGACCAGGATCCTGGTGTCCGCGAGCCCGGAGATCACGCAGCCGTCCGCCGAGCTGATGGCCAGCGCGGCCGTGTCGCAGCCGGGCTTCCACTTCTTGAACAGCGTGCCCGACTGCAGGTCGTATACCACTATTGAGCTGGACTCTAAGGAGCATTCACCGGTGACCAGGTCCCAGACCAGGATCCTGGTGTCCGCGAGCCCGGAGATCACGCAGCCGTCCGCCGAGCTGATGGCCAGCGCGGCCGTGTCGCAGCCGGGCTTCCACTTCTTGAACAGCGTGCCCGACTGCAGGTCGTACACCACTATAGAGCTGGACTCTAAGGAGCACTCACCGGTGACCAGGTCCCAGACCAGGATCCTGGTGTCCGCGAGCCCGGAGATCACGCAGCCGTCCGCCGAGCTGATGGCCAGCGCGGCCGTGTCGCAGCCGGGCTTCCACTTCTTGAACAGCGTGCCCGACTGCAGGTCGTATACCACTATAGAGCTGGACTCTAAGGAGCACTCACCGGTGACCAAGTCCCAGACCAGGATCCTGGTGTCCGCGAGCCCGGAGATCACGCAGCCGTCCGCCGAGCTGATGGCCAGCGCGGCCGTGTCGCAGCCGGGCTTCCACTTCTTGAACAGCGTGCCCGACTGCAGGTCGTATACCACTATAGAGCTGGACTCTAAGGAGCACTCACCGGTGACCAAGTCCCAGACCAGGATCCTGGTGTCCGCGAGCCCGGAGATCACGCAGCCGTCCGCCGAGCTGATGGCCAGCGCGGCCGTGTCGCAGCCGGGCTTCCACTTCTTGAACAGCGTGCCCGACTGCAGGTCGTATACCACTATAGAGCTGGACTCTAAGGAGCACTCACCGGTGACCAGGTCCCAGACCAGGATCCTGGTGTCCGCGAGCCCGGAGATCACGCAGCCGTCCGCCGAGCTGATGGCCAGCGCGGCCGTGTCGCAGCCGGGCTTCCACTTCTTGAACAGCGTGCCCGACTGCAGGTCGTATACCACTATAGAGCTGGACTCTAAGGAGCACTCACCGGTGACCAAGTCCCAGACCAGGATCCTGGTGTCCGCGAGCCCGGAGATCACGCAGCCGTCCGCCGAGCTGATGGCCAGCGCGGCCGTGTCGCAGCCGGGCTTCCACTTCTTGAACAGCGTGCCCGACTGCAGGTCGTATACCACTATAGAGCTGGACTCTAAGGAGCACTCACCGGTGACCAAGTCCCAGACCAGGATCCTGGTGTCCGCGAGCCCGGAGATCACGCAGCCGTCCGCCGAGCTGATGGCCAGCGCGGCCGTGTCGCAGCCGGGCTTCCACTTCTTGAACAGCGTGCCCGACTGCAGGTCGTATACCACTATAGAGCTGGACTCTAAGGAGCACTCACCGGTGACCAAGTCCCAGACCAGGATCCTGGTGTCCGCGAGCCCGGAGATCACGCAGCCGTCCGCCGAGCTGATGGCCAGCGCGGCCGTGTCGCAGCCGGGCTTCCACTTCTTGAACAGCGTGCCCGACTGCAGGTCGTATACCACTATAGAGCTGGACTCTAAGGAGCACTCACCGGTGACCAGGTCCCAGACCAGGATCCTGGTGTCCGCGAGCCCGGAGATCACGCAGCCGTCCGCCGAGCTGATGGCCAGCGCGGCCGTGTCGCAGCCGGGCTTCCACTTCTTGAACAGCGTGCCCGACTGCAGGTCGTATACCACTATAGAGCTGGACTCTAAGGAGCACTCACCGGTGACCAGGTCCCAGACCAGGATCCTGGTGTCCGCGAGCCCGGAGATCACGCAGCCGTCCGCCGAGCTGATGGCCAGCGCGGCCGTGTCGCAGCCGGGCTTCCACTTCTTGAACAGCGTGCCCGACTGCAGGTCGTATACCACTATAGAGCTGGACTCTAAGGAGCACTCACCGGTGACCAGGTCCCAGACCAGGATCCTGGTGTCCGCGAGCCCGGAGATCACGCAGCCGTCCGCCGAGCTGATGGCCAGCGCGGCCGTGTCGCAGCCGGGCTTCCACTTCTTGAACAGCGTGCCCGACTGCAGGTCGTATACCACTATAGAGCTGGACTCTAAGGAGCACTCACCGGTGACCAAGTCCCAGACCAGGATCCTGGTGTCCGCGAGCCCGGAGATCACGCAGCCGTCCGCCGAGCTGATGGCCAGCGCGGCCGTGTCGCAGCCGGGCTTCCACTTCTTGAACAGCGTGCCCGACTGCAGGTCGTATACCACTATAGAGCTGGACTCTAAGGAGCACTCACCGGTGACCAAGTCCCAGACCAGGATCCTGGTGTCCGCGAGCCCGGAGATCACGCAGCCGTCCGCCGAGCTGATGGCCAGCGCGGCCGTGTCGCAGCCGGGCTTCCACTTCTTGAACAGCGTGCCCGACTGCAGGTCGTATACCACTATAGAGCTGGACTCTAAGGAGCACTCACCGGTGACCAGGTCCCAGACCAGGATCCTGGTGTCCGCGAGCCCGGAGATCACGCAGCCGTCCGCCGAGCTGATGGCCAGCGCGGCCGTGTCGCAGCCGGGCTTCCACTTCTTGAACAGCGTGCCCGACTGCAGGTCGTATACCACTATAGAGCTGGACTCTAAGGAGCACTCACCGGTGACCAGGTCCCAGACCAGGATCCTGGTGTCCGCGAGCCCGGAGATCACGCAGCCGTCCGCCGAGCTGATGGCCAGCGCGGCCGTGTCGCAGCCGGGCTTCCACTTCTTGAACAGCGTGCCCGACTGCAGGTCGTATACCACTATGAAGTTGGGTGACGGTTCGTCCAGCTCGCGGGCGACCACGCATACGTAGGACCCTGGAAGTATAGAAATAGAAATAGTAAAAGAGTTTAATTTTTTTCTTAAATTTCTTTTCGGATTCACTACTTTTTTTTAATAATATAGACGGACAAACAGACATATCCCTGATGGTATGTGGTCACCGTCGTCTATGGACACGTGCGGGGTATCACAGGTGCGTTGCCCGCCTTGAAGAAAGCGTTTCACACTCTTTTTGAAGCGCTTCATGTCGTAGCTCGAAGGGAAAACCTATTTCTATATCACATAGGTTTGGCTGTTTGACTATACCATTAGGCAGATAGTTAAGCCCCCCCCCCCTTGTAATTAATTTTGATACAAAAGTATAAATGAAATGAAATAATAATAATAATAAAATCTTTATTAGCTCTCGCAATGTGTTACAACTTTTTTAGGATACAGTAGTTCACATAAAAAAAGAAATGAAAGCGGAGCATAAATCTCTTACCCTCGTATGTGATAGCAGCTTTGGAAGTGATGAAATCGTGGTGCGGGATCCGCAGGTCGTAAAGCAGCTTGCGCGAGGTCAGTGACCACACCAGGAGCGGGAATGGTTTCTGGGTCTCGTCGCCGCAGACCAGTACTCTGTTGATGCGACTCAATTATTACCACAACCACAGCAGAGTAGCGTCCAATGGCCAGTAGCCCAATGGCTCACGTCGATTCTATTTGATCAACAGAGTTAAGCAAAGATAGGCGCGGTCGGTTTGTGGATGGGTGACCGCTAGTAGCTTAATTTCATGGGCGCTACCGTGCTCCGGAGGCCGTCTCACAATCTTTGGGATGGATCAGCAAATACAGATCGGACCTTTGCTTATAAATACGGCCCTTAATTTTGTAAAACTAGTATAAAATTAATGATATGTATGAAATAATCAAGGTAAATAAGTAGAAGAATGATGTAGCGTGTTTGTGATTTGAGGCACAAGTGAAGGTTCTTCAATAAAAGTAACTTACCTGCCATCACCAGACACCAGCAAGGAGTTGAGGAATCGGTCTTCGCCAGCTTTAAATGTCGTCACGCAGTCACCTAATAAGAAAATAAAAGCTTTTAATATCACGATAGAAGAATTCATCAACTTATAATATATCAGCTATATTACTGTAGCGTCTAAAAGCGTCTGAAAGAAGCGTCTGTAAGGATTCCACGAAGCCTCTTTCAATGCGCAGGAAGGCTGCTAAAAGGGTATTGACTCCAAGAAGTAATAAAATGTGAACAGTGATTAATTCCACAAAATCTCAAACAGAAACAGCTCCCGCGCAGTTACACTTCTTTAGAGGCGACAATCTTAGTCCTCAGGGTAGCAACACATGTGTGACTGACTTCGAACAAGACTCTTACTAAGAATTACTAACTGAACTATTACTAACACCATCTAACAGCCCCAATCCTCATGCCGAATGTTCTTGTTAACTCTCAGCTAACTGGACTAAACATCCTAGACTCTATTAGTCTTGTTCAAAGTCAGTCACAATTGTCATGAGCGGCAGCGGATGGGTGATGCTGATGGCTTGATTGGATCCATAAAAAATAACCGGACTTCGTAGAGCATTGGAACATTTTCCCCCGTAAAAAGGCGTGACACAACCAAATGTTGCGTTGTGATTAGTGTGAATCTTACCAGTATCGATGTTCATGAGGTTGACATACATCCGGTTCCGGGACAGAGCCACCAGGTGCTTTGAGTCATGTAGCCCGTAATAGGGCATCTTCTGATTCATCACTCCCTTCAATGTCACTATAAATTTACCCTGGAAACGAAAATCATTGATATTTAGATCATGATAATTTACGTCAGTATAGGGCTGTATAGTCGCTAAAAAGAATATTATGATTTGGGCTAAGACGAAATCTATTAAATGTCTCATAGAGTACACATGTTTTTAAATAAAGATGTTGGTTATTAAATTATATTTAAAAAAATGGTAATCTGCCAATCCGCACTCGGCCAGTGTGGTTTATGATTTAAACCCGAGAGGAGACCAGAGCCCAACAGTGGGATAAAGAAAAGGTTGTGGTGTGAAGACAGGAGTTATTCGTACCTGGTCCAGATCGTACACCCTGAGCTCGCGCCTGCACAGCACCACGCACCTGTATTCATCTATGGGCACCAAGTTTATGGGATGAGTCACCCCCACTATCTTCCTGATTAATTTACACCTGAAAAAAATATTGTAGTTTAGTCATAGAAAGATCAAATTGTGTATAAGATATTTCATGCACTCTATACTTAGTTTCCAAAAAATCGTGTGTTTTCTATGGTTTGTCCATATTGAGCTGACCTTCGATCACTGAATCTTCTCTGATTGATACATTCCGGTCACGATGTATAGAAAGAAACTAAATTTTAAAAGAAAGAACTATCGCTATAGGGCTGAGATCCGTAAGTAAGCACAACCCCGTGGGTGTCAGTGTGGTACACCCAGGAAACAAAATTTAACATCCATAACATAAATAAATAGGTAATTAAGGTATGTACCCTATATCGGCTAAGGCATGTACCTTAGCCGACATTCAAACCTAGCAATCCAAAAGTAAAAGCAAAAAAAATTCAACACAAACTCACTTAGAAACGTCCCATACACAAATTTCCTCTCTCTCCGTCGACACGGTAGCGACGAAATTACCCCTCGTGTCAAACCTGACGATCAGATCAAAGGTCTTGTTATCGAACCCTTCTCCCATCGACAAGTCCCGCTTCTCCTTCTCTGTCACTCTCCAGTAGTCATCGTTCGCTGGATAGAAAGTCGGAACGGGCGGCTCCCAGAGTTCCCGCATCCAGTCTTGAACTATATCCGTCTTAATTTCGAATCCATCGCGCTGTCTCTTTTGCAACGTCGATCGCAAAAGCCCGTGGAACTGACGATGGTCGTAATCTAACGCGTAAGAGTGGGTTTCGAAGAGGTTTTTTAGGATCTGGATATGTTCAGGGAGAGGGTCGATATGGACTAGAGCGATGTCTTCGAGGAAGAAGCCAGTGTCGGTCGCTGCTAGCTTATCGTGGACCCAGTCTAAGTTTGTGAAGTACGGCTTCATCGAGAATGCTTCGGGATCTTCTCTCAATATATGGTAGTGCTGGAACGGTAGCTCGTCAAGTTTTCTTGTATTGTACCTAGAAGTATTACATGTTCATCAAAGAGGCTGGCTGATATGAAGTTCATCCAAAAGAGCGTCATTAGCGTTATTTAGGCTGCATAGATGATAAAAACTTACCACTCATCAGAAAATTTGTTTTCCTGCGATATCAATCTTCCCGCCATTTTAGGATCGTTTTCCGTGTACCAGTGACCCTGAAAAGAAGTCATGTTTAGTGTTATCCATAGTGAGCTTCTATGGGTAAGTTTTTTTTTCTTTGAGTTTCGTTTTTTGAGTCGCATCATTGACGCTGCATTCGTAGGGATGGTACAAAATGTCAATCTGTGCCTAAGAAATCGAGATACGAGTTGACAATCTCATGGCCTCATTCCATTTATATAGCCAAGTAAGTGTGTACCTATATAAATTTGTCAAAATCTCCGTAGTACGAATCGCATTATTCAAAAAGTATTTATAATTTTTGTATGCAATTCTACGAATATATGGCAAATGTGAAAACTATTAAATCTAGACCACCCCACCCATTCACCCATGTAACTATACGAATTAATTAATTAATTTTCTAATTGCTCGTCTCCGGCACAGACCTCGGTCACATTACGGAGTACGATCTAGGCCTGCTTATTTGTGAAAAGAGACACTTCTGAGCAGCGGCCCACTGGTTGACAGACAAGTGAGTCTGTATGTGAATGTGGCCACCACACGCCTCGTAGTATTCCAAAAGACATTAAAAATATTCAAATTCATTTATTAGGGTTGATAAGGTGTTACATAGTAAAAGTCTCTCTATGACCTGCCATAAAGGCATACAATACAGAAGCTAGTTTTACATGCAATTCAGAACAGACACGTTATTAAGTACAATATAATTTTACTATCACTGTCATATTTAAAATGTATCGTTTAAAAAGTCATTTACCTTTTAATAACATTTATTAATTAAAAAACTTTCAAGTTTACTCTTAAATTCATTAATATTGGTGGTATTTCTTATTTCTTTTGGTAATCTATATATATAAAAGGAGAAGGTGACTGACTGACTGACTGACTGACTGACTGACTGACTGACTGACTGACTGACTGACATATCAACGCAGGGCCTAAACTATAAGGGCTAGAAACTTGAAATTTTGCACAGGGGTTCCTTTTATAATATAGGGGAAGAAGGATTTCTGAAAATTCACCCCCTAAGGGGGTAAAACGGGGGTGCAAAGTTAGTATGAAACTTTGCCGTTTTTGAAGTCTTTAGACGGGTAGACGTCGTTAATGGGTCTAATTCTACGCGAGCGAAGCTGCGGGCGTCCACTAGTTTATTATATAATAGTGATATTGAATAGGGAATCTCCAGCACAGACCTCGTAGTACTCGACCAGCGTGCGCCGCGCGGCGAGCGGGTCGGGCGCCAGGTAGCGGTCGGCGGCGGCGGCGGCGAGGGCGGCGTCCCGCCAGCGCGCCGCGCCGCGCGCGTCCCAGCGCAGCCACGGCGCCAGCAGCGCGGCCAGCTGCGGCCACAGCAGCGACGCCGGTGCCCACGGTACTGGGATTCAGATTCAGATTCATTTATCTATATATATAAAAGGAGAAGGTGACTGACTGACTGACTGACTGACTGACATATCAACGCAGGGCCTAAACTATAAGGGCTAGAAACTTGAAACTTTGCACAGGGGTTCCTTTTATAACGTAGGGGAGCACTAAGAAAGGATTTTTGAAAATTCACCCCCTAAGGGGGTAAAACGGGGGTGCAAAGTTAGTATGAAACTTTGCCGTTTTTGAAGTCGTTAGACGGGTAGACGTCGTTAATGGGTCTAATTCTACGCGAGCGAAGCTGCGGGCGTCCACTAGTTTCATTATATGGTATTTTGTATACGCTTAATGAACGTCATAACATTTTTTATCTACCGCCGGTTCACAAAGTTGATGCTACCGAGAAGAACACGGAAAGAAACTCGGTAGTTACTCTTTTCAAAATTTACAATTTTTATAATTGGATCGCATTACATTATTATTGAACAAGTGGAGCTGGAGATACATCGCACCAAGCATTTCTATCGTTCAAGTAGTCATTAATTTTATAGAAAGCTTTATTATGGAGGTTTTGTTTAATGTAAGATTTAAATTTATTATCTGAGAGAGTATATTTCCGGGTATTTTATTGTAGAAGCGAACACAGTTCCCCATAAAAGATTTTGATACTTCATGATGAAAACAATTTCAGGGTTCAGGTGTGAAATAAAAGTTTGTGGCGGCCTTGCGCGGGTTGAATGACCGCGCGAGGTCGACGACCTAGCAACAGCTGATCACGCGCCTCGCACCACCCGTACCGCGCGTAACCGTCGTTCGCGCGTATGATCGTTCGCCTTCTCTCTCGCTTATTGTCCTGTGACTAAATGTTCTTGCCCCCTTCTTTTATTTGTGTGATGCCCATAGATTTAATACTGTGATGCCAATATATGCGTGTTTAAAAAGTGAACCTGGTTTGATTGACTCCCCGTAGTTAGATCGCATACGCATCGCGCCATAAGTTAAATGTTTCCATAACTATACATTACAATAATTTATCAAATAAAAAGTGAGTAATTTGTAGATTCTCAATGTGTAGTTAACATCATTACAGTACTCCCAAATTAATAATGCGCATGCAAATCTTCGCTAATTGTCGTATTCCCGGAAACACCCGAATCATTGAATCGGAGAAAGCCCTCAACAATGCACTTGCATTTTGCACCTTGTTCGAAAGAAACAGGAGTCAAAGTCATATGTCAAATCATGTGAAAAAATCGGTTGGTCGGCGGCTGTCGCCGGTCAGTCAAAGGTCCGTCAGTCGTCTTTATATACTGGTGAATTTTAAAGAGCTGCTATTACACACCCTTCTTGGTTTTGTTTTCAAAGGTGAATTTAATTTCAACTTTAATTATTTATTTATTTATTTATTTATAGACTTTATTGAATACCTTACAAAAGTAAAAATACACAAAGGGCGAGCTTAATGCCTGATGGCATTCTCCAATTATCTTACTCAAATTGAAATAGTTTATTTTGTAAAATAACATACTAACTGTTGGCGATGGAAATAAATAAAACCACCGAATCGTTTTGTTACTTCAGCGTGACAGCTGACGTCTTTATTCTTTTCTCAAAAGTATTAAGCTTTATATTTTTCTAAGGTGCGTCGCCTACACTAACATTTTTACACACGTTAAATACATATTAAGTACCAGAAAAAAACATTTATAAAATCAGATTTAGGCTTATATACATTTTAATAGAAAGATACACATGCATAAAGAAACAAATATATAAAACAATATAGGAATAAATAATATTAGAAAGTATATTAGTACATAATGCAATAATACAAGAAATAAAATATGCCTAATTCTTCCAGAATGGATAAATTTAAACGTGGAAAGCCGCTTAAGTCACAAGCACGGCAAATAGTATTTAATGTGTACCTTTATTTCTTAATTTTACACGGGTGATAGCAGTGGGGAAAGTGTAAATGAACAAGAGCATAATGAAAGTTCTGATGAATCTAGGATGTCAGGAATAGAGATCCTCCTTGATTCTGATTAATTATTTGTAATTTTAATATTATTCTGGAATGATCAGTGCTGTAAATACTTTTGAACTGAGATTATAATGATAAGATTTTAATGTAAACCTGTGTTTGAAAACCATTTTTAAGAAAATGCACTTAACCACTCTATACACATATCGTCTTCCGACGCTCGGGGAATACGACCTTTGCCGAACAGTAACGAAGATTTCTATGCGCATTATTAATTTGGGAGTACTGTACGTGATATTGCTTGAATTACCACAGACAGATTATCTAACGGCATAACAGAAAACTTTATATAGAACAAGACACGTTCTCAATAAAATGCTTTGACGGCTAAGTTATGCAAAACTCTAAAAAAGAAAAATATGTCACAGTTGTTATAGGCGCAGCTATGCAGCTATCCATGAAATTATGTCACTAGCGGTCACCCATCCACAAACCGACCGCGCCCGTCGTTGCTTAAAACTGAATCATATATGTAATAGACTGCCAACTTACAATAAGTCTCCTCGCTCCTAAACAGGTTATCATGAGCCAGCATGTCTAGGATCTCGGTGTCATCTAGGCCTCTTCGAGACGCCGTCAGCAGCGAGAGGCAGGCCTTCACTCTGTCTGCCCCCAGGGCAGCCTCAGTGGTCACCAGGATCTGGGCTAACTGCCCTTCCAGCTCGTCGCAGATGACCAGCTCAGGAGTAGTCTCTTGTTCGGTGAAGGTCTCCGCTGACAGGGATATCTGCCAGGCGAGGATCTGGTGGTGATAAAACGGATATGAGAAACGTGAACTACAAATAGCACGATGAGAGAAGATTATAAATGAAGTTTTCATCTTTTTCATTGTTACATATTAAGAGGTATCTATTTCTCTTCGTCCGAATATCGTCCCATAAAGCTTCACTGAAAACCAGCGCTGCAGCTTATCACTGCAGCATTATGCTGAGTGAATGCCTTTTTGGACAGATAATGCAGCAAACATTAGAAATGTGTCGATTAAGTCATTAATTTGAGACTATTTTCATATTTATTTATTGTTTAAAGTGTGTGTAAGTATTTTTAGTCAAAAAATGCTGTAATATTTCTGTTCCAATAAAAGTTTATTAAAAAAAAAGAAGTTGAGAACACGACTGGGTTTAACAAAAATAACTCAATATCAATCTGCTCAAGAAAGGTTACCTTTTTATCTGAGAAAATTCGCAGTCATACTCTTTTAAAAGAGTATGACAGCGATAAAAGTTAGTAATTTTAATGGACAGCTAGATGCAGAATCTAGATCACTGTAGCAAAGTTTGATACAGACTTACAAATTATAAATACTTCTACGAGTATCCCTGAATGATAACAAATCGTCGAAAACTTTTAACAGCACAATGGCCAGCCCATAAAAGTATCTGTAATCATATGTATGAAGTACATTGACTGAGAAGCACGCTTTAAACTTCAGTAACAATACGATTCTTCAAGTTTGATCTAAAAAAATTCTTGAAAAACCAACCTTAGCATAAAGGGGTAGGGTGCACTTCTGAACGGCCTTGACAGCGCTTTCGGGGGGTGAAGCCGCCCCAGTCTTGCTGTAGGTGGCTGCGCAGGCGGTCAGAACAGCCTTGGCCTCCTCTGGTCCCACTGGAGGCGCGCGAACTACCTTGGGACCGTCTTCCGATGAGATAACCGCCATTATTGCAGAGCTGGACGGCTCGTCCGTTTCTGGGGGAATATGGAGAATAGATTTCTTTATGAGACGGAAAGTAAAATAATAATGTTATTTTTGTTCAAATTGTTGCATAGAAGCGTCCATAACCTAGTGGCTCAAGTCGATAGTATGTGATCGACCGAGTTAAGCAACGAGGGGCGCGGTCGGTTTTTGGATGGGTGGATTTCGAGTAGTGGCAAAATTTCATGGGCGCTTCCGTGCTTCGGGGAGTACGTTTAGTCGTCGGTCTCGGTTATTTTTATTACAAAAACAATTGATAAGCATTGTCGAACCTTCGCAGACCTTCAAAACGAGAACATTCAAAACGAGGTAGGCCACTAGCCACCAATCCGCATGGAACAACGTGGAGTATAATCTAGACCTCTCTCTCTCTCTAGTTTCAATTTGTGTTGTTGCTTGGTTTATAAATACTATGGATTGTGGTACCCTCAATATTATCTTGATATATTTGACATTATTTATTTAACCATAATCTGATACTCCTCAAACATATCTGATGGCTGAGAAATTAGACCGTCTCCCTGCAACTACCGGCTGCCGCACTAGCCGCAGGCCTCCCGAGACCTTACCCTCGGTAACGGTGAGGATCAGAATCTGATACTCCTCAAACGTATCTGATGGCTGAGAAATTAGACCGTCTCCCTGCAACTACCTAGCTTCTTCCGCACTAGCCGCAGCCTCCCGACCTTACCCTCGGTAACGGTGAGGATCAGCTTGCACCGCTCGGGCAGCGCGTCGGGCAGCCAGCGCGCGCCGCGCAGCGCGTCCGCGGCCGCCACGCACAGCAGCACGGGCCGCGAGCGCGACGCGCGCGCCAGTAGCTGCTGCAGCGCCGATCCGAGGGACGCTGTGTCCTGTACGGAAAAGTATTCGCACTAGCCGCAGGCCTCCCGAGACCTTACCCTCGGTAACGGTGAGGATGAGCTTGCACCGCTCGGGCAGCGCGTCGGGCAGCCAGCGCGCGCCGCGCAGCGCGTCCGCGGCCGCCACGCACAGCAGCACGGGCCGCGAGCGCGACGCGCGCGCCAGTAGCTGCTGCAGCGCTGATCCGAGGGACGCTGTGTCCTGTACGGAAAAGTAAAGGCACGTTATAGAGTCATCTATATATATAAAAGGAGAAGGTGACTGACTGACTGACTGACTGACTGACTGACTGACTGACATATCAACGCAGGGCCTAAACCATAAGGGCTAGAAACTTGAAATTTTGCACAGGGGTTCCTTTTATAACGTAGGGGAGCACTAAGAAAGGATTTTTGAAAATTCACCCCCTAAGGGAGTAAAACGGGGGTGCAAAGTTAGTATGAAAATTTGCCGTTTTTGAAGTCGTTAGACGGGTAGACGTCGTTAATGGGTCTAATTCTACGCGAGCGAAGCTGCGGGCATCCACTAGTGCATCGATATAAGAAGTGTAATAAAAGTTTCATTCAGATTCAGATTCATTTATTTTTCATTATATTGTATTTTGTATACGCTTAATGAACGTCATAACATTTTTTATCTACCGCCGGTTCACAAAGTTGATGCTACCGAGAAGAACATGGCAAGGAACTCATCACAACCCTTTCTTTGTCCCACTGTTGGGCACGGGTCTCCTCTCAGAATGGAAGATAATAAGTTAGATCTTATCCTACATATATTATAAACTAGCTTTTTCCCGCAGCTTCGCATGCGAGAAAAGTGTATTCAAGTGAAGAATTAGTGTCAGCGCCATCTGTTATCACTGTGCCAAACAACTTTCCAATAATCGCGGGAAGCATCCCAAGGGAATATATTTCTGAGTCGAAAAGCTTCTAATATTCAAATCTAGGTTATCGTCTACCTATGTGCCAAGTTTCATCCAAATCCGTTTTCATTTATACAGGGTTATTGGTAATTCGACGTATTCCCGTTAGGAGGTGATAGGGGTGACTATTTGTGATAATTTTAACCCCCATATGCATTATGCAAAAGTGAACCATTTTCGAGTTATCAAGCTTTTCAGCTTTTTTCAAAATAGGTCAGAAATGCAACATCAAAAATTTATTAAAAAAAAAGTATCAATTAAAATCTATTTTTTTCTTCTGATTTATAAAAACGATTAAACAATGGTTATTTATCAACATTAAAACTACAATTATCGGTCCAACTTTAAAAATGCGAGACGATTAACGATATTACTTCAATATTTTTTGAGATTTTTGTCCACTAAAATGCCTTAAAAACAAAAAAAACTTATATCAAACTTGGCTTGCAGACTATTTTAAAAACATAACCATTTTCTTAGCTTTCCAACAAGACATAACAACTATGAACTTATTATAAAAATACCGAGAAAAACCGATCACAAAGAAAGCAGGCGCGAATTTGTATTCGAACTAAACTTAAGGTCGTTCTTTAAAATTTCAAAAAAAGTAATTAAAAACAATGCCCAGTGTAAATAAAACAAAAAACATAAATATAAAATTAAATTTAGAACCAGTAAAAGTTTAGTAATAATAACAATTAATAATAAGTAACAATTAAGACATTTTGTAATTTAGCCTAATTAAAGTTCTTGCTCGAAGGGACTTCCCCTAATGTGTACGCAGTCTCATTCTTTTTCTGTGGTGTAACTTAACTACCGAAGTGTTCAAATTATTCCGAATCACATTTGCAGGACATCCGTCTTGCTAGTATATCATGTTTTGCCTTATAGCTAAAGGCACGTCTTCAAGTACTTCATTTGTTAAAAAAATTCGTAAGCGACCAAAATTGGTTCATCGATAAATTCTTGCACATATTGCACATAATGCAGAATAATTTGACTACTTCGGTAGTTAAGTTACACCTCAGAAAAATAATGAGACTTTGCGTACGCAATAGGGGAAGTCCCTTCGAGCAAGAACTTTAATTAGGCTAAATTACAAAATGTCTTAATTGTTACTTATTATTAATTGTTATTATTCCTAAACTTTTACTGGTTCTAAATTTAATTTTATATTTATATTTTTTGTTTTATTTACATTGGGCATTGTTTTTAATTACTTCTTTTGAAATTTTAAAGAACGACCTTAAGTTTAGTTCGAATACAAATTCGCGCCTGCTTCCTTTGTGATCGGTTTTTCTCAGTTTTTTTTATAATAAGTTCATAGTTGTTATGTCCTGTTGGAAAGCTAAGAAAATGGTTATGTTTTTAAAATAATCTGCAAGCCAAGTTTGATATAAGTTTTTTTTGTTTTTAAGGCATTTTAGTGGACAAAAATCTCAAAAAATATTGAAGTAATATCGTTAATCGTCTCGCATTTTTAAAGTTGGACCGATAATTGTAGTTTAAATGTTGATAAATAACCATTGTTTAATCGTTTTTATAAATCAGCAGAAAAAAATAGATTTTAATTGATATTTTTTTTTTAAATAAATTTTTGATGTTGCATTTCTGACCTATTTTGAAAAAAGCTGAAAAGCTTGATAACTCGAAAATGGTTCACTTTTGCATAATGCATATGGGGGTTAAAATTATCACAAATAGTCACCCCTATCATCTCCTAACGGAAATACGTCGAATTACCAATAACCCTGTATACTCGTACTTCGGGAGCGCGAACGCATGGCTTCTTCGTTCGAGATTAACACGAACACACACTAGCGCCGCTGGTATTGAGGGTTGGCGGGAGTTTTGAGGAGTCCAATCCTACACGCACAGACCGACAATTTGACATTATGGCATACTCACGTTCCGTCCCCGGTAGACGGTGCCCGTGGTGAGCACGTGTAGTTGGTCCACGATAGATTTGAGCAGCTGGTGAGAGCTGCTTGACTGCGGCGTCAAACCCACAAATCTGTAAGCAAATCATATGTTTGATTAGATTAGACCATTTTATGGGGACCAGATACAGTATGTGATGGAATGGACACGTCTTTTAAGGGGCATAGAAAAATGGAATAGGACCATTATATTTTGGCACCCCAAAGAGTTCAAAAGGAAAAGGGGAAGACGATTTCGTGATGGGAACATGACATAAAAGCTGTAGCAGGAAAAACATGGACTAGAACCGCAAACGATAGGATACAATGGAAATTACTGAACAGGCAAACGGACCGGGCTGTCGATGCAATCTTAAAGTTAAGAAATATATTAAGAAATAATAAGAATAAAGTTAAGAAGTAAATATAGATTAAATATATTATTCCTTTGTAATTTTGGGTAAAGTTTGGTCTGAATTAAGTCTTATATTATTATTGTATCTCTTTAAATTTCACGGGTCCAGATGTGTACCCGGTAATTTAAAAGGCTTGCGTGGGGACTCAGGTCCAACACGTAGAGGCCCCTTCGAGACATTTTAATGAGTCGCGATATGGCACACGTGGCGGATACCACCCTCGATCGACTGCACCATCAATCGGTACACCCGAAGGTGGGATCCGCCAGATGTACAGGAACTATTGCAAAGGAATGGAAACTATATTGAGTCTATTGTGGTGGATTTAGAGGGCTATGGAGAACTATGACACCTGCCATTGTGACCGTTAATATTATTATTATTATTATCACCTGACGAGCAGCGCGAGGTCCGCGAGCCAGGTGTGCGCGAGCGCAGCCGCGCGGGCCAGCAGCGTGGCCTTGCCGCAGCCCGCGCCGCCCAGCACCACGAGCGGCACTCGGCTCTCACTTTGCACGTATCTTGTGATAAAAAAACATATATTGTGAACCTGTAGACGCGTGATACAATACATGTATGGTAAGTCGGTGACACCACAGCAACGAGACTATGATCAGAATGGTCTAGGATTAAATTAAAAACCAATGTGTTGCTTGGCTAGGTACAACAGTAGGATTGCACCATTCTTCTTTCTGGAAATTCGTAAAGTACAAAGATGGAAGTCTAGGATATTTATAGCAGCGTCGACTTTCTTGTTATGTACGTGTATCGACTGCGGCCACGATTCGACGATTCTAATAGTACCTATACATAGAAGTCTTTGGATTCTACTTACAATTTCAGTTCATTGAGCGTTATTTCCCGATTGGAGGTGCACTGCGTGGCTTTCTGACAGAACGCCAGGTGCTCACTGATTTCATCGAACAGGCTGAAACAATAAGTCAATTTGGCTTATCAATATTCATCCGACGGCTTTGAGTCCGCTATGCTATGGTCACTATTGTATTCATGCCACCAAGTACCAAGATCGATTATTCAATGAGACTGAATGGAATATTATAATTGTATATTCGCTTATCCTCTCGTCTGTGTCATCATTTAATGAAGAAAATGTGCCCTTTGAATCCAGCGTTTATCCGCTGTCTTTTCTTGACCGTATCGTATCTCTGCACCAGTCAGCTGTGATTACCAGATCGTCGTGACTCTGTGGTATTTCTTCCGCCGTGCAGTTTATCGGCTGTGAACACCAGCAGCGGCGCATTTTGCTATAGCTACTATAGTATTCTTCGCATATATTGAGAAGGTCACCACTCTCTTGGGCCATGAAGATAATTAATGGGGTCCAAGTACGTTACCCAGACCTAGATATACATATACTCATGTACCGAGAGAAAATTTTTAGAGTCAGCAGGTCGACATATCGAGTCTATGACAGCAGGCAGCAGTGTTGCATTTTAAATTATTGTTTAATTATATACTAGAAATTAAGATTTGCTTTATATAAATTCTATTTCGCATTTGTGTTTGGTGTAAACTGTAAACAAAGTGCTGATATAAAAATAAATAAATAAATAAATAAATAAATAAATAGTGCAGCTGACCTGGTGGGCACGCCGCAGTAGCCCGCGGGCGTCTCCGCCTCGGCCACCAGCCCGTCGAGCAGCGCGTCGAGCCGCTCGGCGAGCGCGGCCCGCACGCCCGCCGTGTACTGTATTCCTAGCACAGTCCAACAGCTGACCTGGTGGGCACGCCGCAGTAGCCCGCGGGCGTCTCCGCCTCGGCCACCAGCCCGTCGAGCAGCGCGTCGAGCCGCTCGGCGAGCGCGGCCCGCACGCCCGCCGTGTACTGTATTCCTAGCACAGTACAACAGCTGACCTGGTGGGCACGCCGCAGTAGCCCGCGGGCGTCTCCGCCTCGGCCACCAGCCCGTCGAGCAGCGCGTCGAGCCGCTCGGCGAGCGCGGCCCGCACGCCCGCCGTGTACTGTATTCCTAGCACAGTCCAACAGCTGACCTGGTGGGCACGCCGCAGTAGCCCGCGGGCGTCTCCGCCTCGGCCACCAGCCCGTCGAGCAGCGCGTCGAGCCGCTCGGCGAGCGCGGCCCGCACGCCCGCCGTGTACTGTATTCCTAGCACAGTCCAACAGCTGACCTGGTGGGCACGCCGCAGTAGCCCGCGGGCGTCTCCGCCTCGGCCACCAGCCCGTCGAGCAGCGCGTCGAGCCGCTCGGCGAGCGCGGCCCGCACGCCCGCCGTGTACTCGTCCTCGCAGCTGCCCGACGCGCTAGTGTTGCGCCCGCGCACGCTCGCCCGGATTATGTTGCGCTCGCTCAGGTTCATCTGGAAAGCACGAGGCTTGCCAATTCATTTTACGTTTCTACCAGTATATTGGGGTCGTCTAACTTATGACTTTTAGAACAATAGGTAGTATAGTATTGACAGTTCTCCGTGTGGTGCCAGCACCCTCGTTTTCTTGGCTCGTAAAAGACGACGATGATTCAGATTTCAGACCAAAGTAAAATATCACGTTTACTTGGTAGTAAGTATATTTTCCTTACTCTGAGGTAATATCTTCCAGCGTAATATGTATCTACACAAGACCTATACCAAAAGTCATACTTCCACTGATTGACGCTGGCCTGACCTAGCGTATGATTAGATAAGCGTGTAAATTGTGTCAGTTTTAGAAAAAGTCACTAGTTGTTAAAACGCTGATGGATCTATAGAAGAAGGCTTAAGAAGACTGCAAGTCTAGCCACCTCTTACCCTAAGGTCCTTCTGCAGGTTGGCCAACCGGCGCATGAGCTCCTGGTGGTGCTGCAGGTCGTTGGGGTCCGCGGGCGGCGGCTCGGCCCCCGCGCGGCACACCCACACGCAGCGCCTCGCCGCCTCCGCGCTCATCAGAACTGTATGCTGGACTTCCTGCAACCGTATGGACATTATCAGGTAATGCTAGCTTCTGCTGGAAGTGAGCTTGCTATGATGTTTTACTTTAAACCTGCGCGCGGGCATTTCATTTGACGATTTAAACGGCAGGAGCGGCATGTCAAATGTATGAAAACAAGGCTTCGCTCCGCAGAACTGCATCTGTTGAAACACACCCATAAATACAGAATGAGATCTGTTTACTATCAAGACTTGTACGTATTATTCGGCATTCTTGCTATCGCCCAGGGTTAACTAACTGGAAGAAAATGCCTATAAGCACTATGTATACCCTCTGTAGACCTCAAGGTACCTATTGCAAAAACGTAAAAAGCTTATAGGATTCTGCTACAATTGGAATGCACTGAGGAAGTGTTGAGGAGCGAATATCTGCATTCGTCTGCACGCAGACGGAACTAGGGATAATTAAAGAGTTTGAGGGAGTCAAGAAATGCACGTAGATCTCCGCGTGTATATCTTAAGATTCGACCCTCATGACATTAGGTCGATGGTGCCACTGGAGGAGCCGTAGTACCTGCTCGAGGACAGTGGTGAGGTAAGCGTCGCAGGCCTCCTGCGGCAGCGTGCGGACGAGCACGTTGAGCGCGCGCGCCATCTCGCGGCGCCAGCGCGCGGGCGCGCCGCGAACTAGCCGGTAACATGGCGGAGTTGTGCTGCTGTCCATGTTGTACCTGCAAACATGGCTCAGCATAAGATTATTGTGGTCCGTTGGTCCGTGTGGTGGTTGAGTGTCCACTTCATATTTTTTCAACGAGAAGCTTCAGCCCTCGCCGGCGCGTAAAGTGCAGAGCTAGATTGTGGCCTTTCCAAGATCACCTCAGTACGAGAATAATTCTCAACGTGAGAAGATCATAACGTTTTACGGTATTTTATTGTTGACACATCGGCTAGGTCCAATAAGATACACATATATTTATGCGATTTTTGGTGTTGCAGTCTTCTGTTAGACTGGTTAGGACTGAACGGCTTCTTTCATGGGCTTCTTGTCATTCCCTGTTTTTTTGTGTAATTAAAATTGTAATTTTGGACTATTTCGAGAGAATATAAGTATTTTGAAGCAAGCAGCGTTAATTTTGTGGTTTGTCTAAGTTTAAAGTAAGTGTTAAGTTTACTTATTAGACAAATGTATTACCACTTGTTGAGCAACGCCTTGTCGTTTTCATCGTCGGCGGCCTCCAGCGCCGCCTTGAAGTCGGCGCACTCGAGCGTGTGCGGCAGCAGCGGCGTGCCCAGGTTCGAGTTCAGGAACAGCACGGGCACCACTGCACCGAGCTCGGATTGTCCTGGAAACGGACTCATTGTTTACTGGCAAGAAACTCATCTCATCCTTAAGAACTTCATCTTGTGAAGAATCGATTGCCGGAGTTTTTTCCTTCTGCAGCCAGAAAGTGAAATATAATGAAGTTATGATTAATAAATGAAAAAAACTAAGTCTAAGGCTTCGACAAAGCTTAACAATTGTTTTTTTTTACAATTGAAAACAACTAGAACCGTCGGCTTGACGTGCCCTCCGAAGAATGGAAGCGTAAAATTATGCCACCACCGGTCACCATCCAAGCCAACCGCACCCGTCGTTGTTTAACTCGTTCAATCACTCAAAGGACGCGAGCCGTTGGGCTATATAAATTAATCATGATAGAACGGTGAACTGGCCGTGTACCCCGTGCCGCAATCTTGCAATATACTGCAAGATATCTTGCATGTATGGTCAATCTTGCAATATACTGCAAGACAGGCCCGTTGGCGCAATCGGTAGTGACCCTGTCTGTTGCGCCAAAGGTCGTGGGTTCGAATCCCACTCAGGACAAATATTCGTGTGACGAACACTTGTATTTGTTCTGTGTCTGGATGTCAATATTATCTATTTAAGTATGTATTTAAAAATATCTATGTATGTATATCAGTCTCTGACACCCATAACACAGGCTCACGCCTACTTTGGGGTCAGATGGCCGTGTGTGAGAATGTCCAAGATATTTATTTATTTATTTATTTATTTATATCTTGCAAGTACGGTCAGTACGGCAGCTACGTAGTAATCACACGTGACTCACGGGCCAGCTCCGCGATGCAGAGCACGGGGAAGCGGTGGTCGCGCTGCTGCTCGAGCGGCGACCGCCAGTGCAGGTCGGCCACGTGCACGCGCCAGCCGCGCCGGCGCGCGCGCACCCGCAGCCGCGCCGCCGCGCCGCACTGCAGCGTGCCCTTCTCCGAACAGCAATCTGGGTGAAAAGGAACATACATTTATCGTTAACTAGTGGACGCCCGCAGCTTCGCTCGCGTAGAATTAGACCCATTAACGACGTCTACCCGTCTAAAGACTTCAAAAACGGCAAAGTTTCATACTAACTTTGCACCCCCGTTTTACCCCCTTAGGGGGTGAATTTTCAGAAATCCTTTCTTAGTGCTCCCCTACATTATAAAAGGAACCCCTGTGCAAAATTTCAAGTTTCTAGCCCTTATAGTTTAGGCCCTGCGTTGATATGTCAGTCAGTCAGTCAGTCAGTCAGTCAGTCAGTCACCTTCTCCTTTTATATATATAGATTTCAGATTCTTCTAACTAACATTACAGGGTATGCGCCCAAAGCGCCTAGTGTTATTGTCAATGTAAATGACTGAAGGGTCTTTCTGATGTTTAATTGGCTTCACTTTACGAACTCGTAAGATCGCAGGCTGGCATTTCTGCTGTATATTTGCTCCTATTTATGGCTTAGATAAAGTATATTCATGTATATGGTAATGTTGAAAAGATTAAATCTTCTAAAATCTATCAATCGAATCTTTTCAAGGATTTTTGTAATCATAGACTTCATCCAAACCAATGCAAGTGACAAATAAATAGCCATCGTATCCAGAAGCAATTATTATTTATTCTATGTCAAACCGTGTAGTGTGTGTAATTTTTTAATGTGAAACATCTTTAGGCGGAGGGCAAACCAGATTTTTGGCGTGGCGAGCGTGGCGAATATGGAATTCCGACAAATGACGGTCGGAAATTATTTTATTAATAAAATATAATAAATTTTTTTTTTCTTATATGTTTTAGTTCCTGTCATAATCTGTACTTTTGTGCCTATTAGGTACTTGTACAAAATAATTTCGATGTTTCACATCTGCCAGGCGTCCCGTGACGGCTCACAATATTTTTCTTTATATATTATGTTTATATTTTCTCTTAAATTATATTTATAAAAATGTTAGCTGTCTGCACTCCTTCTGCATGTAATATTCATTTGACTCCACGGCGCAGTCACGGGCCAGTACTGTGTACTAGTTACTTCAGTTTAATGGAAGGGTTCTTGTTAAATTTATAATCTGTACTATATTTACAAGTTGGCAATAATGCCATATGATATGTTTGTTGTGGTACAACTGTTTTCTTAATAAAGATGTCACTTCGTGTGTTGAGCAGCGTTGCCAGAATGTAACTTTTGTTACATTTTACGTTACTTTTGACCCTCTCATGTAACTTCCATGTAACACGACTCAAAATGTAACTTTTACGTTACTTTTAGGACTTATTAAAATATTTAAATATTTTCCTATATTTTAGCTTTTGAAATACTTTTCTAAATTTGTTGGTGTATATCTTTCACATTATTAATTATATGTTTTTCTTTTTTAGGATTATCAGACAATTATTTGATCAAAAAATATCACGATTCTTTCGAAGCTTTATTAATGGGACAGAAAACATTTTAAGTTTTTTGTAATAAAGTGTCATATTATAGTATTAGTGTTGTTTTCCACATAAAATGGAAATGTAACTTTTGTCGTGAAAATGTAACTTTTTGAGGTGTCTCATGTTACATTTGACTATCTGCCACTGGCAACACTGGTGTTGAGTCGAACAAGTGTTTTATTAGGTTATGGGCCCAGCCAGGAGAATTTTTCAAGTATAGTGTGTAGCACAGTTATATACAGTTTGAAATATTTTTATCCAGCAATGGCTGTAAATTATGTACAAAGCATCCCGAAGCTCACGGGAAGAGACAATTATGATGAATGGAGTTTTGCCGCGGAAAACTTGTTGGTGCTTGAAGGCATGGCACATTGCATCAAGCTGGATACCAAGCAAGATATAAAACCCGAAGAAGACGCAAAAACCAGGGCGAAGCTAATTTTGACCATAGATCCAGGTCTGTTCGTGCATATTAAAGAAACAAGTAGCTCAAAAGAACTATGGAAGAAGTTGAAAAATATGTTCGATGACTCAGGCTATTCTAGAAAAATAAGTTTGTTACGCCATTTAATCTCAATAAGGCAAGAAAGTTGTAGTTCCATGACGGCATACGTAACAGAAATGGTGGATAGTGTGGATACAGCGCAGAGATTAAAAGGTACAGGCTTTTCTATTACGGATGAATGGATTGGATCATTGTTATTAGCAGGTTTGCCAGAGCAATTTTCACCCATGATAATGGCCATAGAGCACTCAGGCATTCAGATAACCACAGATGCAATAAAATCGAAACTAATCGATATGGAAGTTGCAAGATTTACCGACTCAGATTCCAGTGGCGCTGCATTCGCTGCGAAGAAAGTGTTTAATTTCCGAACGAATCGCAATATGAATATGCGCAATT
The DNA here is from genome assembly GCA_944567765.1 of Carterocephalus palaemon. NCBI lineage: Eukaryota > Metazoa > Arthropoda > Insecta > Lepidoptera > Hesperiidae > Carterocephalus > Carterocephalus palaemon. The sequence goes on from OX155663.1 coordinate 2,757,624, forward strand.
CGAGTATCAAAGATGGCGGACCAAAACAAAGTGAAAAGAAAATACAATGTTACAAATGTAAAATGACTGGTCATTTCAGAAATCAATGTCCGTTATTGAAGAAAAAGGAAACAAATGCTTTTAGTGTGGTTTTTCTGAATGGAAATTACAAGAAAACGGAGTGGTACGTTGACTCCGGTGCCAGCGCTCATATGACGGCGAATAAAGATTGGATAAACAAACCAAACTTTTCCACAAGCTTATCAGAAATTACTATAGCAAATAATTTGAAAGTTCCCGTCGTGTGTTCCGGAGACGTACAGATATCAAGTAGTTACAACTACGACATCACGATTAAAGATGTGCTATGTGTACCAAGTTTGACAACTAATCTTCTTTCAGTTAGTGCATTGATACGTAATGGAAACAGTGTTGATTTCAATCAAAGTCATTGTTACATTCGGAATAAGAAAAATGTGCTGGTAGCAACTGCAGAATTGACTAATGGTGTCTACAAGCTTAAGATAAAAGAAGCAGATTGTAGATTAGCTGCACCAGCATTAGTAAATGCGGAGTTGTGGCACAAGAGACTAGCACATATTAACAGCTGTGATTTGAACAAAATGAAGAATGGTATAGTTGATGGACTGTCATTTCCTGCTAGTTGTGATATGACAAAGAATAACTGTGTAACCTGTTGTGAAGGCAAACAGATTAGGCTACCATTTTGTCATTCCAACAAGAAAAGCACTGAAACACTACAGATAATACATGCAGATGTATGTGGTGCTATGGAGACCAAATCTATTGCTGGCTCGCAGTATTTTCTTCTATTTGTTGATGACTACAGTCGAATGACTTTCATATATTTTCTGAAGCATAAAAATGAAGTGTTCAAAATCTTCACTGAATTTAAAGCTTTAGTTGAGAAACAGACAAATAAGAAAATAAAAATCTTACGTACTGACAATGGTGGTGAGTTCTGCAGCAATGATATGGAAACATACTTAACAAAAGAAGGAATTGTTCATCAGAAAACTGTACCATACACACCAGAACAAAATGGTGTTTGTGAAAGAGCCAATAGAACTGTTATTGAAAAGGCTAGATGCCTACTTTTTGAATCAAAACTAGACAAAAAGTTCTGGGCCGAAGCTGCGAATACAGCCGTTTACATAAAAAATCGATGCATCTCTACATATTTGGTAAATAAAACACCATATGAAGTGTGGTATGGGAAGAAACCTGATGTTAGTAACATCCGATTGTTCGGATCAACAGTTATGGTACATGTTCCAAAAGAACGCAGATTAAAATGGGACAAAAAAGCAGAACACTATATACTTGTTGGTTTTTCAGAAAATGTAAAAGGATATCGTGTTTATGATCCAAGAAAGAATAATGTTACTGTAAAAAGAGATGTAATAATTATGGAAGATAAAACTTACATAGAAAAACAAAAGGAGGATAATATGATCTGGGTTCAGGAAGAAAAAACTAGTGATAACAACCTAGAAATTGCTGACTCAGTGGAGGATTCAGTGGAGGATTCAGTGGGGGCTATAGTACCCAGAGAGAGCAGCTCAAGTTCCAGTACTTCTGATGGAGATGTGACCCTAACAGACTCTAACGCTGAGACAATTTTTTCTGAAAAAGATGTGAAAGATCATTCAAAAAATCAGCTAGGAAAGAGATCAAGGAGACCTCCAGAACGTTTTGGTCTGAACGCTACAACTGTGTCAGATGGTTTACCAATGACAGAGCAGATTGCTTTTTCCGATGCAATGCATGGACCTGAAGCTGAGCAATGGAAACTAGCCATACGAGAGGAGCTGAAATCTTTTCAGCACAATGATGCATGGGAGCTCGTGGACATTCCTTGTGATGTGTCAATTGTGCAGTGTAAGTGGGTCTTTAATAAAAAGCTTGATGTGAGTGATAAAGTCAGATACCGTGCTAGACTGGTGGCAAAGGGCTTCACTCAGCAACGTGGTATAGACTATGTGGACACTTTCTCCCCGGTGGTGAGACATTCAACACTGAGGTTGTTATTTGCTCTTAGTGTACAGTGGCACATGGACATTACACATCTAGATGTTACAACTGCCTTTTTAAATGGACACTTGAAAGAGACTATTTATATGTCTATTCCTGAAGGTTTTGAAAATGTAAATTGTAATGGTAAAGTGTTAAAGTTAAAAAAGGCTATATATGGCCTGAAACAATCTTCTTGTGTCTGGTATGAAAGGGTAAAAGATTTCTTTTCTAACATAGGATTAAAAAATAGCAATTATGAACCATGTTTGTTTCAAAAGAATGTTGGTGAAGTTAAACTTATAGTAGCTGTTTATGTAGATGATTTTCTGATTTTTTCAAATAGTGTTGAGGAAACAAATAAGCTAAAAACTGCACTAGGTCTTGAATTTAAACTTAAGGATTTAGGTCCAGTAAAACGTTATTTAGGTATGAGGATCAATGTCAATAAAGAGTTGAATACTATAACTGTAGATCAGCAACAATATATAGAAAAATTATTGTCTGTATTTAATATGTCTGATTGTAAGCCTGCAGATACCCCAATTGAGTGTAGATTGAATTTACAAAAATCTGAAACATGTATGAGTAACATCCCATTCCAAAAATTAATTGGCAGTCTTATGTATTTAGCAGTTTTGACTAGACCTGACATAAGTTATTCTGTAAGTTATCTTAGTCAATTCAACAACTTTTATGATGAAAATCATTACTATTATGCTAAAAGAATATTAAAGTACTTGCAAAAAACTAAAAATTACTGTTTAAAGTATAGCAGAGAAAATATAAAATTGCTTGGTTTTGTTGATGCTGATTGGGCTGGTGATCATCTGGATAGGAAATCATATACCGGTTACTGTTTTACAATGTGTGGGTCTTTAATTTCATGGCAAAGCCAAAAACAGAAGACAGTGTCTCTGTCCAGTGCCGAAGCTGAATATGTAGCTCTATCTGAGGCAACTCGAGAAGCTGTATATTTAAGAAACTTAATATATGAACTCACTGATAAAAAATATGTAATCAAGTTATTTTGTGATAACCAAAGTGCTTTAAAGATAGCAACAAGTCATCAGACACATAATAGGACAAAACATATTGATGTTAGATTTCATTATGTAAAAGATGCTATCAAAAATAAATTTGTTGATGTTGGATATATGTCAACCCAAGAGATGCCTGCTGACTTATTAACAAAAGGGTTAAATGCATGTAAACTAAATAGATTTTTAAAATTGTTAGGAATTGTAACAAATTAAAACATGGTGTTATTTTGTTAAGTGGGGGTGTTAAATTTATAATCTGTACTATATTTACAAGTTGGCAATAATGCCATATGATATGTTTGTTGTGGTACAACTGTTTTCTTAATAAAGATGTCACTTCGTGTGTTGAGTCGAACAAGTGTTTTATTAGTTCTCACCCTGCGAATCCGCAGCGCACACGTATATGAGCATGGCCCGGCGGCGGCGGCTGCGCTGGGCCGGCGGCTGGCCCAGCAGGCAGGCGCGGCGCTCCTCGGGCAGCGCGGCCACGCTGGCCGGCACGGGCGGGCCCGGCGCGTCCTCGCGCGGCGACGGCAGCGCCACCGGCGACGACAGCGAGATGGAATCTGAAAGCGACGTAAAATGTGACCGAAATAGTACTAATCATTAAATTAAATTATACCGTTAAAAAAAATTTTTTTTTTTAAAAAGCTTTTTAAAACTTGTTTTTTTATTTTCGTGCATTGTCATCGGAACGAAATATGTGTGCCAAATTTCAGCTCGATAGCTTCAGTGGAAGTGGGTGAAATATTGATTGCAAGATTCCAGGACATACTCGTACTTACATACGAGTGAAATTAAATAAAAGCTTTTAATAAAAGAAAAATAGGTTATATAGTTTTTGCTTTAAGAGAGAACGCAGGTACAAACAAGGCCGCTTTTTCAAAGTCCATTAGAGTTCAGAGACCGACATTCATACTGACTCTATAGTTACTTTAAAGTCTATGGATATAACGTCAAAACAAAAGTCAATAAAACTTAAACAACTAACACTATAATAAGTCACGCGGTACGACAGTTGATGATGACATACCTGAGACACTGGAGCCGACCGGGACGCGGGGCCCCTTGAGCTGCGGCTTGCTGCCCCGCGCGGAGGGCTGCGGCTCCGGCGGCGGCTGCGGCTCGGCGCTCGCGTCGAACGACGGCTTCGTCACGCGGTACGACGGCGACCTGCGGGCGCAGCAATTCGGTCTACGCTATGTTATTGGGCTCTTGTACAGTTGTATCAATGTAAATTACTGTTCACATTTTCATATAAAACGTAAATCGATTCTAACATTCAAAAAAACAATGATCATCAGCTAGTTTTTTGTCTTTGGTCAGTCGTGATTGAGTCTGTCGTGGATCCATTGCTACCCGTGAGGACGAAGATGATCGCCTCTAGAAAATTATTACTGAAAACCCCAACTTTCCAACCGCAACACAATTGCCTAAAAATAAATTATTATTCGGGAGAAATGGTGCTCGGGACCTTAATCAATAAATATTATACACACATAAATATTGATCGAAATTTCGTACGATATAAGCAATATTTACCGATTCTTGTTAGCTCAAAAACAGTCCCCTGCAATTAAGGGTGGTTTTTGTGTTATGACGATAGCAGCAAGGCCGCGCCATAGCAAACAAGCACTTCTCCTCATCACAATCGAATTCATAAAATATGTATGAGGTCAGAGGGTTGACACATTGAGTGTTACTCCGGTTTCACAAATGCGGGCAAAAAGTGCGCTATACCCGCATAATCATACGAATATTTGGCCGCATGTGTAGGACCGATGTTAACTTGTGGATTTGCAATTACGAATTATATACACGTACGAGTATGCGTGGAAGACGCGGAGGTATTAGGATCGCGCGCTTTCATAACCGACACGTTGGAAAACTAAGAGTGCACCTTACTAGTATACAGGGTTCAGGTTAAGTCGACCTATTCCCGTTAAGGGCGTGTAGTTTACATCGTTTCTGACTGATTTGATAATAAAACACCCTATCCTAAATCTAACCGTTTTCGAGATATTTGAATTTAATTGTTTTTTATAAAAAGTACCCGATTTTCGGCAATCAGCTTAGATATTTTGAAATGTGTAAGTCTTATTATTACTATTATTTGATTTTTTCATGTAAAATAAGATGCTTTACTACCTCAATAACCAATATTGTACGTAAAATGAATAAATAAGTCATTGTAGATGATTGAAACTCATACAAACTAATAAAAATTTAGAAAGTTTATTTTTCTATCAATAAAATCTCAAAAAAACATTATGGTCGCCGTTTTGCAGATGTACTTAAAAATATCTACGTTTCATCAGCTATCCAACGAGGTATAACAATCTAGGGTCATAATAAACATTCATAGAAAAAACTTAGTTTCATTGGCTACAGGGAAGGCAAACAAAAGTTAAATAAAACGATAGTGAGTACAAGATACTACATTTATTAAACTTTAAAGTTCCAACAAAACATCTTAAAGTCTAAATTTCATGCTCGATATGTCCGCCTCTGTTTTGCACACATCTTCAACTGTTGGCCACGGGTATACCAATTCCCACGCAGACTCAGCTGAAGGAGATCTAGAGCATTACTCCACCCCGCTGCTCCAATGCAAATTGGTGGAGGGGTTACTGGCCAATCCACATTCTCAAGCCACACCTGAATTTGTTGCCTTCGACAACGATTGTTTTCAACATTGAAAAAAACCGGGACCGACGGCTTATCGTGCCCCCCGAAGCACGGTAGCGCCCATGAAATTTTACCACTAGCCGTCACCCCTCTACAAACCGACCGCACACGTCGTTTTTTAATTCTGCCGATCATATAGAATCGACGCATGCTTTGTACGCTACAAATATAACTTAGTCACACAACACAAAGTAAATAACACACTATATTTGTGGCTAGGCTATATAGAGCATATAAACCCCGGACTATTAGTCGCTGGGCCGGAGTTCAAATATCATATGTATCGGTGTCAGCTGTCTTGACGTAAGCGAGAGGGTTGACAGAGCGTCGAGTGTGTTGCGCCGCCGCGCCGGGACGACATTTGTGGTCACGGCACATCGAAAGGGTTAAATAAAATAAATTTTTTGATAAAATTTCGCTAGCGCGAATGAATAAAATATAATGCTTTCTATTACATTTTGCAATTAATCGGTTATCTATATATATAAAAGGAGAAGGTGACTGACTGACTGACTGACTGACTGACTGACTGACTGACATATCAACGCAGGGCCTAAACCATAAGGGCTAGACACTTGAAATTTTGCACAGGGGTTCCTTTTATAACGTAGGGGAGCACTAAGAAAGGATTTTTGAAAATTCACCCCCTAAGGGGGTAAAACGGGGGTGCAAAATTAGTATGAAAATTTGCCGTTTTTGAAGTCGTTAGACGGGTAGACGTCGTTAATGGGTCTAATTCTACGCGAGCGAAGCTGCGGGCGTCCACTAGTATATTATAAAGCGAAATACTTTTTCGTTACTTCATATTTCTTATTCTATTTAGTTTATTTAGACAATCTTAGATTTGAATAACCATATTCTACTAGACAGGCCCCTTCATTTGATACCCATATTGAGGGGGTTGTGAAAATAAAAAGTTTCCGCCATTTTGTAGCGTCGGCCATCTTAGATTTACAATGATACTGAATAATTATATTCAGTTGTCAATAAAATTCATCAGAATTAAATGTAGTTTATTGTATATTAGATAAATCTGTCAGCAGGAAGGGGGTTAAATTTCACCTACTAAAGACCGTGTAAGTAACAAACAGGGCCAGCTAAATAAAACCATTTAAAAAATTCTTGAAAAGCGATGTCCTAAAATAACAGTATATCAACATTATTGGTTTTATCAGTAAGAATCTATCTAAAATAAATAAATTTTAAGCATGCATTTATATTTCACTAGCTGACCCGGCAAACGTTGTTTTGCCATATAAATAATTTTTACTGAATATTTTGGGAGAACTTAATGTAAGTGTGTGGACTACAATTACCACTACACCTACTACTACCACTACCCCTACCACTAACACTACCCCTACCACTACCCCTACCACTACCCCTACCACTACTCCTACCACTACCCCTACCTCTACCACTACCCCTACCCCTACCATTACCAATACCACTACCCCTACCCCTACCACTACACCTACCACTACCCCTACCACTACCCCTACCACTACCCCTACCCCTACCTCTACCACTACCCCTACCCCTACCACTACCATTACCACTACCACTACCCCTACCACTACCCCTACCACTACCACTATCCCTACCACTACACCTACCACTAACACTACCCCTACCACTACTACTACCCCTACATTTACCCCTACCACTACCTATCACGCACCGGCGCCATCTACTTAAAATATTGGTTTGTAGTACATGCTATGTATCAGAGATGGCGCTGTATGTGAAAAAAAGATTTTTCCCGCTTTTCTGTTGAAATTTTTCCTGAATTTTCTTTGCTATAAACCTCACCGAGCCCGAGACCTTTCCAACGAATGCAAAACCGTGGAAATCGGTTCGTGCGTTCTGGAGTTATAGCGTCAGGAAGGAAAACCCGACTTATTTTTATATAGTAGATTACATAGCTGTCATTATACGTCAATTACATAGCTGTCATTTGCGTTTTGTTATTCCGAGTCTGATTCTTTTTTGTTATACCACGTTTTATAGTGACTGACGTTTCATGTCAAGTCACACGGGAACGCTGTCGAACGGGATAAAAAGTATCCTATGTCCGTCTCCTGGCTCTAAGCTACCTCCCTACCAATTTTCAGCCAAATCTGTTCTGCCGTTCTTGAGTTATAAGTGGTGTAACTAACACGACTTTCTTTTATATATATAGATATTCATAATCATTAACTTTATCTATTCTTTCAGATTCCAAAACGCAATGACCTTGTTTAGTGATCGAAGTATCCTAAACAAGGTCTTTTTTTACAACAGGTAAACGATTTAGGAGCGTCGTACTAGTGATTTATAAACACGTCATTTTCCAGAATTTCATACCTGACTCCGTTAACACGCCTTCGAGAATATTATAGAGAACTCTCAGGACACTCACAGAATTCCCTTCAGTAGGACCATAGAAGGACAAAGGGTAGTGGAAGGATGGTGCTACGTACGTAGCCTTTGAATTCGTAGCAGCTTTCGTAGAGTCGTAGGCGCGTAGTTACCGTAGCGGAAACGCTACGTGGTCTACGAAAATGCGTCTACGCGGGCTAAAATGCATTCGTAGCACCTTTCCACTGTTGGGTACTGGTCTCCTCTCGGAGATGCAGGGCTGAGGCCATAGTCTACCACGTTGGCCAAGTGCGAATTGGCAGTTGAGCAAACACCGCTTTTTAATATGTTGCTCCCTTAAAACAGACCCGGGCCCCAAATTAATGAAAAATATGCAAATTATTCGAACCTTTAATCTAAATTAAAAACAGGTACACTCGCTTGCTGTTTAAGCTGAAACCGGATGACCAGAGAGTATGACTTTACACTGTATTTTTATCTGGTTCGTGTAGTGCAATTGATGAGTCCAATAGTGCGAACAAAACTGGACTTTTCAGGGCTTGCAATGCGAACCGGACCGTTTTAATAAATAAATAATTAATACCTAAAAACTCACACTCTCCATACTAGAATTCCCAGTTGCGGGTACCACCCACAGAAAATAACATAAACAACACAAGTAGATACATGAAATACATATCAGGTTCAACAGGAGTCGAACCCGAGACCCTCGGCAGTCCGGGTCACTCGCCACGGCGCCACGGAGTCCTCGATTATTTCGAAAAACATGTATTACTTACATTAGCGTCACGCCAGTATATCCCCGAAAGTGTAGGCAGGTGTGTAGTACCCACTTTTCATCAGTTATTTTAAAGTCCCTTATAAAAGGTGGTACGGTACACCCACTACTGGGAATTTCAAGGTAGAAAAACCTAGTATTACAGTTTTTTAAATATTTCTTTGTATAGTTTTAGTTTAATTATGTGCTAAGTACTGAATATGTACTTTTTTTATCAAATTTAATAACTACCTACCTACGGATAGTGACAAAACCGAATTTAATACATATAATGATTACTGCGTAAACTATAAAAATAATATTACTTTGCCCGACCAGGGAATCTAACCCAGTACCTCTAGTTGAGCAGTCGCGCTTGCAACCACTTTAATAGGGACTTTCATAAATACCACCACTACCATCACACCACAACCCATTCTTAGTCCCTGTTGCGAATCTTCTCTCGAAATGGACTTTAAATAATTTATGAGGAAATATCAATTGAAAGCCGTCCAGGAGGGGCGGTATGTAGGTCGGGCGGGGTGGATGACGTCATCGTGACGTCAGAGCCCCACCCCCGGCTAATAATGTGCTAAATAGATTTTATCATGATATTTTAATATTAGAACTAAATAGGTTTTATATGAAACCTATTTTGTTCCATATAGAGTTCGCCCGGGGGAGTACCACCGCCCGCCACGGTACATTAATACCATTTCTACTGTGTAAGCAATTGTGGTCCGGTCTCCTTAGTCAAAGGTAGCAACACATCTGTGACTAACATAGAACGAGACTTACTAACAATTACTAACAGGACTATTACTAACGCCAACAAACAGGATTAACTATTACTAACAGTCCCCAGTCCTCATATCCACTAACGAATTGACCAACTTATGTTCTAATTAACTCTCTTATCTAACTGGACTAACCAACTCAGTCTCTATTTGAGTTTTGATTAAAGTTAGTCCCAGTTGTCATGGGCGGCAGCGGATGGGTGGTGCTGCAAGGAAGTTCTATCTTATATAAAAAAAAGATAATGAGAACTTGAGAAATATAATAATTTTTATTTTACTTTATGCACCTTCCACAAGTTTTATTCAATAATAACGGGTTGAGTTGACTGGTTGAATGCTGTAAAACGTAAAATTTACTCTGTGTGTAAAACTATCCGGCATTTGTAATGTTTTATGTCCAAAAAAATCTTGTTTACAATACTTAGTGGAAATAGATAAAATAAATATTTATACACGAATAATCATAAAAAAGGATAAAAGTATTATTAAAATTACTTTGCGTCTACCCAATGATTGTGTGAACCACGGAAATCAGAATAGGAGTGGAAATGCATGGCTTATATTTTGTACGAGGGCAAGAGGCTGGAAGAGATCTCTTATAGAGATAAGCTCGCCTTCGTAGTTAATGACTTTTTATTTAAAATAAGTTGTGTTTTCTTTATTTTTGTGAACAATAAAGAATTAATATATGTCGTAATACTTCATTATAATTGGGTATTATATTTTTTTATTTCATTAATTCAGGTAATGGGGCGATATATTGCCTAAAGGCATTTACTCCCAGTCAACCGAAGGGTTATATATATTTTTACTTATGTAGTTTTTACTCACCAACCCATAATAAAATCCTACACATTGAAAACTGTATTGCATGCTGTTTATGGTTCTATGGTATACGTACGTATGTACGTAAACCTTGTAGCCGAGGCGTGTCCATTGTACGTGACGTCGGCGTGACGTCAGCGTGACGTCAGCGCGACGCCCGCGACCTAGATAGAGCTTTGCCCCATACTTGCACTGGTTACGCTCCGTTTTATGTAATGTTTATTGAATAGCAATCCGTGTAGTGTTTATAAATTTAAAACACATACTATACTAATATTATAAAGAGGAAATATTTGTTTGTAATGTTTTCACACACAACTACTGGAACAATTTAAGAAATTCTTTCACCATTAGAAAGCTGCATCTTCACTGAGTGACATAGGCTATATAATATTACTAGGTGTAAACGAAACTATTGTTATGTCTAATTCTACGAGCGAAGATGCAGGCGTCCACTTGTAAGTAAATAAATGTAATGGAAGTCCTTGAGTGGAGGCCACGACTCGGAAAACGGAGTATTGGCCGTCCTTCGCCGAGGGGACTGATGGCCTGAAGAACTCAGCTAGAAACCGCTGGATTCAGAGGGCACATTGGATTCGAGAGTGATGTCGATTAAGGAAGACCTACGTCCTTGAAAGTCGGATGGATGGATGAAGTTCGAGTAACTAGACAGACTAAATTGAAAAGATAAGTTTTAACCCGTTGTTTCCCCATATCTTGGGACCAATCCTACGATATTCTGCTCGTCGTAAGAGACTTGAAAGGGACTTTAGAGTTGCGGGCGGAAATAGTGGGAGCTCGAACGGTACCTAGTACCCTGGTAAAGAAAGACGCTGTGTTGGGAGGTGCAATACTGTGTTTTTCACGATTCAAAGTCTTATCTAACTATTGCGTAAAAACTATAAAAATTATTGTAAATTCGTTAATACTGTACTAATTACCTGAGTCTTTTAAAATTATTTTCAATCAAAAACAATGTTCAGTTTTGCTCAGAAAGTCGTAATTAATTAGCATTTTAACAACCCGTGAAATCTCTTATTTAAATTCTCATGATGTATTTTGACTCCCGGTCTATAACATGGGGACGACGGGTGGGGACGAACGGGAATAAACCACTTAATATTGCGATTCGAACTTTTTATTATTTTTATTTAAAATGTGAACAATTACTGCGAAATAAAATAGTTATGACATGTTGAGTATGTACCTACTACTTTTTAATACTTTTATCTTGCTATTTTTTGTAATTCGTACCGTTTTTTTCCATTAGGTACGAGATTTCAATTTAAGTGATATAAAACCAGTTACGAAATACAAAATGTATCTCGTGGAGCTGTAAGACGAGTATCGATCTCGCTTCAATTGGCGCGGATTCGCCCCTTCATCAGTATAAGCTCGGATTTACGATATAATTCATCGAGGGCGTGTCGTGACGTCATCGTGACGCGTGAGCGTTTGCCTCGGCCCCTTTGCACCCTGTTTGTATTTCTGTTATAATTCGTTCAAAACGCTATGGCATAAAAAACATTGACCGCAGGAACAAAATGGGCCTTCAAATAGGCGTAACTTACAAAGTATTGGTTTTTTCTTGGATTTATTTGTAAATTTGCCTTGTACTGTTGTTCTCCATACAGTATCATCTGCAATACATAATAAATATTGCATGTAATAAATTGTAAAGTAATAATTAGCATGACAGATACGAAACTATTGACAGGCCCGTTGGCGCAATCGGTTGTGACCCTATCTGTTGCGCCAGGGGTCGTGGGTTCGAATCCCACTCAGGACAAATAATTCGTGTGACGAACACTTGTATTTGTTCTGTGTCTGGATGTTAATATTATCTATCTAAATATGTTTTTAAAAATATCTATGTATGTATGTATATCAGTCTCTGACACCCATAACACAGGCTCGCGCCTACTTTGGGGTCAGATGGCCGTGTGTGAGAATATTTATTTAATAAACGGTTTTATTATTATATATGATTGTTCTAATTCTAATAAATGTATTTGAAGCATTGTACCAAAATATCCATAAATGAATCAAAACGCAAGTTGTAACTTTATTCAAACCACAATCTGAAACTACGGCAGGGCGGTACGGCACCTGTGGGTCATAAGACATTTGTTTATTATTCTATTCACTCGTATTCGGACAGGGGCTCTATTTTTGAACCGCTCGCGTGACTTAATCGCTCGACTGCGAATGCTTCTGGACGGATGTGTATACTGCGTACGTTCTCTGGTACATGGACTTTGATATTTATATTATTATTTGAAAGGTCTGATTACAGAGTAGGTTCTCTAAAAATTTGCCGGCCTGACTGAAAAAACAGTGTTATGTTTAGGTCCAGCAGTTAGGTAGTCTATTGCTACACACGGGGCACTATCCAGACACCGAGCTACTACTAAGATTTTCAAGATAGAAATATCCAATAATAATTTGCTCGACCCGGGGATCGAACCCAGGAGCTCTAGCTTAGTGGTCGCGCTTGCGAGTGGAGGTAAATCAAATCGAATTTGTCCCTAAAACATGTTATTATATCAACAGAATTCTTATAATAATTGATGCCATGTCTGTCGTATTGTCTATAATATAAATTATTTTTTAATATATTTATATTATAGACAATAATAGCGCCATAAATGTTATATCGGCATCAGAAATACATCATCTGTGAGAATTTCAACTGTTTCACTATCACGGTTCATGAGATACAGCCTGGTGACAGACGGACAGCGAAGTCTTAGTAATAGGGTCCCGTTTTACCCTTTGCGTACGGAACCCTAAAAACAATTGAGAGCACACATTCATAACTCGCCACTTGTTTGGTTCCGAAGGCCATTCATCGGGGCGACGGTTATTGGACATTATCATGATCTACAGCGGCAGAACGGTTCTTTGAGGCCAAATATTTGTAAAATGTGATGTATGACGAGTTGTTTTCATATCGTGTCGGCTTGGGGGACCACTCCCTTGTTTTTTGGGTATTTGGAGACTCGTGTAACTAGTTAAAGGTATCTCTATAAATTAAATCGTAGAGTCACAATGAATGTTTTTTCTTTTCTTTTTGCTGTAGAAATGAGAGTATTAGGATGTAAATATAAGGGTATCTCTATAAATTAAAACGTAGTCACAATGAATGTTTTATTTTTCTTTTATTTTTGCTCATATCAATATATGGCTTCCGTCGGTATGTGGATGTGGATGGGTGAACGTTATAGGGGAAAAAAATGGTGTTTCCGTTTTTCAGAGGTCACGTTAAGCCACCAAGTACCTACTCTTTAGGAATACTATGAAGGCACAAGCATGTAAGACGACATTAGTGAAAGTAAAAAATGAAGTAAAATAAACGAAAAAAATTGTCTGAATTATGTTGTGATCCGTCTCTGCCTACCCCAGAGTAAAATAATTGTGCCTATGAATCGTGGCGATATGCGTGTTTGTAGCGTCCATTGCGATGGTATGTGATCGATTCAATTCAATTCAATTCAAATAATTTATTTCGCTATGAGGTGATTACACACGCTTAACGAAAGTCTAGGTAACTACAAACTACTTAAAGAGATATAATGCTATTCTAAACTGATTAATATAAAGCAAAGGATGAGCTATTTATCCTTGAATGAATAGCTAATCCTACACAGGTGCCTAACCTGCCTTATGGCTAATTTACAATAATTACCTACCACTAAGCTAAGCTCTAAGTCACGATAGACTATCTACCTGGTCATCGGCTTAAGGAAGAACTTACAATATTCTTATCCTATGCCCTAGTGTAGGCCGAGAGAGAAAAAAGCCGGAGGAAAAAACTCTCGGTACTCTTTTAAAATTCAAATTAATTTTTACAGAAAAATGTACAGTATGACCATGATATGATTAGGACAGACACGAGACAGCCAATCGTGTATGCCAAGAATCACCCCATATGCCACCTGCTTACAATATTTAGTATAGGTAATTAATACAAAAGCATAGTGATAGCCTGTCAGAGTTTAATTCAGTCCCATGCCTTCTTATCATCCAAATACTCCTGAATATTATAATAAGCTTTTTGACATAATGTTTGTTTGATGGTTTTTATAAACCTGTGTAAAGGCAGAGACTGAACCGCAGCCGGGACTTTATTGATTTGAAATCGACTGAGTTAAGTTGTGAATGGGTGCCACAGTGGTAAAAATTCAACCGCTAAATGCTACCGTTCTTCGGAGAGCACGCTAAGCCGTCGGTCCCGGTTGTTTCAATGGTAAAAACAACCGCTAAGCCTTGTCGATGACCTTTGGATGGCTTTAGAATATTTGACACTGGGTTGGCTACTAACTGGGACGGATCGTTTCAAAAATGGTTGAAACCTATAAAGTTATAATTCAACCAACTTTTTATATCTCTACAACTATGTAACTACATTTTAATTGTAAACCTGTACGTTAGCAGACCATCTTATGACTTATAATTAACTAAAGGCACTACAAACTACACTGTATGAGTCAAGCAGGTATATAGGTAAAACTGCTCACATAAAATGCAAATATACTACCGCTTTCAACCGCATTCAAACTGCATTGACGGTGGCACAAAGATTAATTACTTTTGCCTCCTCGTAGGTAATTACTATCACTAACGCTTGGGCGGGAAAACTGCGCGCCAAGTGTTTACTGTCATCGGAATGAATCGTATTTTAAAAATAAAAACAAACATGGCGGCTAGTTAACACCTGATACGAAAGTGCAGGCCTAAATGCACTTTGATGCAGTGCCAGAATCGAGCTATGCATTCGCTGTCCCATTTCTTGGTAGGAAAGGATCGATTTCAAAACTCACGTTTGCTATTTGCTATGAATAACTAAACTTATTTTGGAAACAATATGTCATGCAAAGTAAACGCCGATGTTTTAAAGTGGTGATAATCAAGTTCAAGAAAAATCAAGACTTCAATAATATCGATTTTTTAATTTCCTCTATACGACTTTAAATAGGTATCTATACGAAACATTTTGACATGCGTATTTCGTAACAAGTTAATGTGGGCATACAAACAATAAAAATGATCTATAAACTCTACAATAATTGATTAATTGATTGAGTGTACGATCAGTGAGAATCAAAAATTGAACTCCATTTGTGTTGAAATCCACTTAAAACGTGCCTTGGTTTGTTGGTAAAAACTGCATTTTTCAATGTGCAAAACATAATTAAATGTAATTAAATATGAATAAGTATGAGAAAACAACTATTCAATCGATAACTGCTATGTATTGTGTATTGTAGGTAGGTAGGGTCGTAGCTTTATAATAAATTAATAGCGACAAGTCGACTAGGGTCTTTACGTGCCAACTTCGGCCAAATCTGTCAAACTTGTGTAACCCCCATCATTATCAAAGCAAAATCTAATTAATTAGACTTTGCAAAAGTTTGTTCTTAAACAACTAACAATTGCTCATCATGACTGCCGGCTATTGGCGCGAAGCTTATTTAATTAAACACGAAACAAACTAAGTTGGAATGCTTCATGTTCTATAATGTACTACATGAACTGGTTACGCACAAGGGCAGGAAGACTACATAACATCATTCCTATAACCAGCCAGGATTATACTGTACTACTTTACAAAGATGTTTTCGAAGAACTCATGCCAGCTACTTATATGATATGATGAGGATATGATACGAGTATGTCCCGTCTATATCCGGAACTAAATCAAATTGAGCACAGGAAGTAGTAAAGTGCGGGAATCTCAGTTTGAAACGTGTTTTACTATCGCAGTATTTTATTGAAAGAGAATTATATTTACTTCAAACATTTTCCGTATCAATAAAATAAACTAAAATCAGGATCAAGAACACGCTATAAACCGATAAGATCATCCATTCGGTGAAAACAAGTATCAAATCCGTAGAAAAGCTGTCATAAATTAAGTGATAGTCTTTATAGGGATTTGACGTTTGTTTTCATCGAATGAATCTGGTATAATAATATATCTATGGAATGAATTATTTCGTCTATGAACTTTTAAGCAATTGAACACCTGTTCCCAAGATGCGTAAGCCGGCTCAATACTTTTCTCAAGTACTTTTACAAACTTGATTCGCTCATTTCTTGAAACATTCTTCGTCCGCATTCTTTTCGTCACGTTCTTAATACAGACATGCATACCGTCGCGTCCCTTCCTTGAGTAGGATTTCGTAATTTATTGCTCTCCGTCCATAGATTAGAAGAAGTAAAAAAGAAGCAGTGTGAAGTCTCCAGAACCAAATTGACGTATAATAAGCCCACAGGGCAGCTTGTGTCGAGCTGTTGGAGAGTAGCAACCCCACGGACGTGAGTTCCCTCGAGACTCGATCAGGAGGACGGAGATGGGGGGGATCTCAGTCTTGCCTTAACTGGCTGGTCGGGGTGGACCCCAAGAGGGGGGGCCGCAGGAGTTTCGCCTTTGGCTTGCCTTTACCGGCCGTCCAGAGAGGGGCGTTAGAGCTATAAGGTCCTAACTAATCCTTCTAATATAAATGTGAAAGTTTGGATGTTTGGATGTCTGTTACAGATTTTGATTAAACTTCGATTTGCGAACTGGATTCGCACTTAGGTAGACGATAATCTAGATTAGCACATAGGATACTTTTCATCTCTATATATATGTATGTTCCCTTGGGATGCTTTGCACGTTTATTAGAAAGTTGTCTGGCACTAATTGACACTAATTCTTAACTTGATTATACTTTTTTCGCGGGCGAAGCTGCAGGCAAAAATTAATGTATACCTAAATGGGAAAATGTTTTTGTTGGTTTGTTTATTTGTTCTTCTTCTGATTGCGTCCCAAAATTGCCTGCAAAAAAGTCCCATTGATATAGACAAAAAACGAATACATATTTTAACGCGGGCAGATTCGGGGTGAAGTATTAGAGTTTGTAGCCTTCACATATTACGCTAATTTATATAAATGATAATGTTATGGCCATATTTTGTGCTAAGTGACAAAGACTAAATGCAAATCACATTAAGTAATATGAATGAGTATCTCGTAATGTCACCATAAATTAATTGAGACTTAGCGAGAAACAGTTGGCTGGAGTGCTGTTCTAATTTAGTCACTCGTAGATCCTTCGGTGATTAGTTGATTTGAATGAACCAGACTGGCCTTTAATAAATTTGTTCTAAAAATACCTACTAGATCTATAGAATGAATGCTTGACTATTCTGTGTTACTAGGTAGATAATACGCAGCCACCAAAAATATAAAAATAAGCTCTTCTCCGTCCCAGTAGCTAGTAGATTAGAATAGTGCTACGATATCCCCTGCGTCGTAAAAGGCGACCAAAAGAAGGCTTCAGGCTCACGAGCGGCAAGAAAGCGAGCTCGAACAGTCTGTCCAGTGAGCCCGGGAAAGGCGACGTTGTGTGTGGCTGTACAACGTTGTAGATGGGTGCCGACGTCATTGGACGTCTCGTTCGTAACGAGCCGGGCATGGTCACATCTCTAACAGAGATCCCGGGGCCCTCCATAAGTGCCGAGGAAGGCCCCCGAGAGGGTATTAGTGGGTAGAAATCACAGAACAGATAATGAATCCTCCATAACCCGGCGTCACTCCACGATGTCCGGTTACCTTTAAAAGGTTTCCCAGTCGTATAGCAAAAAAAAAGGTAAGTATGTAAATTATTGTGGTCATATATAGGGTTGTACATATTAATTATTCTGTGTGCTCAGAGTAAGTTGCGTGAAAAGCACTTGAATTTATTTTTGATTAATTATAATTATTTAGTTCAAATTTAAACCACAGTTCGATTACAGTTAAAGGGTAAAGAGTCGACAACTACATAACATAACATCACGACTATATTTCCCTGAAGAGGTAGTTAGGAGGTGTTTAGGTTCCTAGGTTAGGTGTTGGGCCTTTCCATACACCTGTCGGTACAATTCCAGACTCCGAGTGAGTACCATGAATTTCAAGTTGAAAAACACAATGATACTTTGCCCAACACAGGGATCGAACGCAAGACCACTAGCTTAGCAATCATTCATTGGAATTAATAGAGCGTATTTAAAACCTGACTAATAATGATTTTTAAACACAATCTTACTTTATCCCTAAAACTGCGCAAATTTTTAAATAAACGTACCTACGAGTTGAATCTCGTTATCGGCGTATTTTCTCGATTATGAATATAAAATTAATTTCATCTCGACGACCATAGATGTCAGACCCAGTTTCAACGATGTATTTCTACTCAGTATTTGTATATTGGTATTTCTCCTTCATAAAACGCCACCTACGCGTCACACTTCTGTCGGTGCTTCGTGGTAATCCATAAAATAATAAACACATTTTATTATTATTTCATCTTTATAATAAGCACTTATCCCATTACCTTTCGGTTTAATTAAGCCGTTAATAATACAGTGTGTATGTTTTTTATGAATATAAGATATCAAATGAGCATGCTGCACGCCCAAGAGGACGCCCTTGAGGACTAAGCTGGTAGCCTGTAGATAAGTCTGGAACCACATCATCCAGCCGGAATACAATTGCTATAAAAACAATTATTACACGGTAGAAATGAGGCGTTACCGTGACGGGCGGTGGTACTGCCCCTGCCTACTGGTACTGCGGGTTCTCTACACGCATTGGGTACAGAACCCTAAAAATACGTATCCAACATTCTAACACAGTATAGAGACAGGGTGATTCTAGCAAGCGTTGCGTGAAATTGCAAAGTCGCCAAACACACTTTACCATTACTTCGACACAACTTTACTTTTAGATACAAAAATATTATCTTACCGACCGATTTTTGTATCTTTTTTCGTGTTTACCTTTCTTTTGGTTTAACTTTTTTACGGACAAGGTTCTTGTAGAAGCTTAAATTAATAAACAGTGAATTTTCCTGTTAGATGATTTCATTGTATAAAATCATTGGAGTGATTTCTTTTAATCGTTTTTATTTTATGCCTAAATTTACCGATAAATCCACTTATATTCTTTCCCTTATCTGAGCACACAGACAACACCACAACCATTTCTTTGTCCCACTGTTGGGCACGGGTCTCCTCTTTGAGTGGGAGGAATTAGGCCTTAGTCCACCACGCTGGCCAAGTGCGTATTGGCAGACTTCACATGCCTTCGAGAACAATATGAAGAACTCTCGTGCATGCAAGTTTCAAATCGCACCTATCCCAGAAAAGTCATTAATGCGTGCCGCTTGGGTTTGAACCCGGACTGCTCGAGTGAGAGGCGAGTTCGATAGCCACTGGGTTGTCACCCCTATATCTTATTTGAGCACCAAAGTACAAATTTGAGTAATCTAATCTAATGCTATTATCTTGAAGTGCTCGTCACATTAGTTACGTCGCGGTAGCCGTGTCATACCTTAGGATCATTCCTGTAATACCCCAACTGGTAGGCAGAAGTAGGACGCTCACTTTTCACCTCACCAGTCATGTTTAGATAACACTAGTGGACGCCCGCAGCTTCGCTCGCGTGGAATAAGACATAATAATAGATTCTTCTTAACGCGTTAACTTTAGCTCCACAAATTTGTAATGAATCCGTAAATGTGTTATCCCCTATATTTATTTTACACCCTTAAGGGCAATGCTTAAGGGTAACATTTTTACAAAATTTGAATGCCATATTTATTTATATCTAATCAACAGCCTCTAAAATATAAGTACTAAATAAAATAAATTAATAGTTTTAAAAAAACTAGAAAAACACGCTTTTATAAATGCACGTAAAAACTAAAAATAAATTATGGATCTGAACGATCCATAATCTTGTCTCTATTTCTGGGCTGAAGTGTAAACTATGTGCTTTTAATTATAATATTTGATTGTAAAAGTGTGGGGCGCTATGATACGATATTCCATCATGAAGTTCCAGTTAATATCTTCCGACTCCATCATCAGACCAGTTCGACAGTACCATATTATTGCATTGTCATCGGAACCAAATATTCATTCCAAATTTCAGCTCGATAGCTTTAGTGGAAGTGGGTGAAATATTGATTGCAAGATTCCAGGACATACATACATACATACGAGTGAAGTTAAATAAAAGCTTTTAAAAAAATGACAATATTTTCATACAACCTTTCATCCCCTTTTCAACCCTTTAAAACACTTTTTTCCAATTAAAAAGTAACCTATGTCCTTTCTCAGGCTCTATACTATCTGTGTACCAAATTTCATTTAAATCGGTTCAATAGTTTTGGCGTGAAAGCGAGACAGACAGACAGCCAAAGTTAATTAAAGCTAAAATAAATGGATCTAATAAGTGGTGAGCCTATAGCCATAAGAACAAGGTCGCACCCCTCACACTACACTAATACGCAGATACTTAACGGCTGCAATGTGATGTGAATACCGCTTAGATTAGACCAAAGGGCTTACCAAAGCCGTACAGCCGGTCTGCCGGAGAGGCCGTTACGCCGGAAGGGACCAAAATAAGCCAAACATGTCCGGCCAAAGAGAAAGGTATCATTAAACATTTATTTATTGCATTTTACATGTTATATATAGTACTTAATAAAAAATGCCCTGTTATCTCTGTCTTGAGCTGTTTGCATCAAGCGTGGCCCAGCCGATTTGCTAATTTCGTCTTCCCATCTCGTAAGCGGTCTTCCTCTGTAGCACACATTCCTCTGTACCACATTGTCACCCTTTTTGTCCATCGTTCACCTGTCAGTATCGCTTCGTGAAACAAAAAATCTAAACTCTACATCCACAACAACAAAGAAACTCTATGCTAAATATATAGTAGTTCAAAAGTAAACATAAAAACCAGACCCATTATACTTACTTCGCAAAGACAGCGATTTTCCTTTGGAATTGATTTTCGCCGGTCGCTGTTTATAATTCTGTCTCCTTCTAATTTTATAAATTTGCACTTATAACTCGAGAACGGGGATGCGGACGGAGGCTGTAATCAATAATAATTAATCTTACAGAGAGTACACCGAAGGAAGAATTCAGCGAAACGCTTTTCTAATGGAAAATTATGATATATTTTCTGCTTTATTACTTAATGTAGTTGACTGTGTACTGAATCGAAACACAATCCAGGTCTGCTCAAATGCAATCAGTTAAGTTACAAAGTTAATTTTAGTCTACTTAAAATGAAATTAACACATTACCTGGGCACAATAAAAAGTTTTATTGTCCTTATAGAGAAAAACAAAACTAGACAAATAATCCTATGCCATTGAAATTGACAAAGTCCTATAAACTGTCATGGCGTTCGTTCAGGATTTCAGACAGGGTGTTTGCAGTTAAAAAAAAACTACTCGGAAGCATAGACAATAGATATTTGGAAAACCAATCAAATTTAGGATGTATAGAAACACGTAGACTTTGTTTGCTGCGACATGATATTAAATATTGTCAGGTTATACTGATTTTCATTCTAAAATTAGACAAAAGATGGTACTAATCTACACAAGTAATGACGTTTTTCAATTCAGTGTTACCAATGGTTGTCCATTTATTTTATATATTTTGATCTGGTAACATTAAGTCAGATTTATAAAACAAAACATTATGTACTAAATAAACCATAATTAGTAATATTAAGTTCAGAAAATGGGTCCAGCAATTTTAAATATTGTAATTTAAATATTGATATTCCATAATTACTGTCGTTGAATTGTAGGAATGGACTGTACAAACGCCATTTAGTTAAATTTAAAATGAAAATTCAAATGTCACATGTCAAATGTGTCATTAATTTCAATAATATTAATTGTAAATAAATGCATTTTCACTGCTTTTTACGATTTTTCCACCTCACGACGTGTTAAATAGGATTCCGAAGCTCCGCATGTACGTCTACTTACGAATAATAATATGTAATACTTATTAATATCGATGTCGTCAAAATCTAGTTCCGAAGCATAACTGGACTTCTGTTCATCACTTAAATTGAAGAACAGTTTGAGAAGAATGAAGAATGATTTGAATCCTGTGCATGAGTCGAGTCAGGTTCATAATTTTCCTCAGGTGAATGAAGACTGCTTAAATTATTTATAAGTAGTGCTGCTTCAAAAGTGACTTCATATCTTGTACAGGATGGAGAAGTATCCTATACCAGAGGCTTCGAATGCAGCCAAAGAAATTTTAAACATGAATGAATGTTGTGTTCTCTGACAATTTCAGGGCCTTTTTTAATTCTTTGTAAACATTGGTGTTTTACCTACGCTTTGTGTTACTGTAGCAATATAAATTAAACAATAAATTATCGTATAAAATTACAGTCTTCTTATTTTTATAAAATAGGATTAGTTACTAATGCTCTAAAAGATGGCATATTGTATTTGATCTTAATGAATTAAGAGCTAACTAATTCTATTCTAATTGAAACATTAAAAGAAAATTTAAATTAAAGGTGCCAAGGTGCAGAAAAATGCATGAAGTTTTCCAAATTAAAAAACAGATGGCGTCACATTCATGGGCCATGCACTGCACAAGCCTTGAGCGCGGACTCTATTTCAGTTATATAAAATGTACTCTGTGATTTCAGATCAATATTGTCGTTGGCGCCGAAACATTACAAAGGAGTTAAAAAATGTATTAATGAGAAGCACGTACAGCCCTATGACCTGCTACATAGTTAAGCAACGTTGGGCGCGGTCAATATAAATAAATATAAATATCTTGGACATTCTCACACACGGCCATCTGATCCCAAAGCAGGCACGAGCCTGTGTTATGGGTGTCAGAGACTGATAAATATGTGGATGGGTGTGTATACGTGCTTCGGAGAGCACATTAAGTCGTCGGGCCCGGTTGTTTTCAGTGGTGTAAACAGTCGTTAAGCCTTTTCGAAGAGCATCGCGAGGCTTGAGAACGCATTGGAGCCTCGTGGTGGAGTATGCTCAGATTTGTCCGAGAGTCCGAGACCCGTGCAGCAGTGGGAAGACTATGGATTGCAGCTACGAGTGAGCTAAGCTATGTGTGTGTTTCCTGTAAGTTAAGTTTTATTCAGAATTGTCGTGATTTGTGATTTAAAAATAAGGTACAGGAAAAGGAAGAAAGGATTACAGATTATATATTCATTTAATGCAAAATCTAATTTATGTGTAGGTACATATTAGGTAGGTACCTATACAATTAATTATTGTTGAACTAATATTTCAATAAAAAGCAATCCTAGTCCTTGCTTACCAAATAAGACTACAAAAAAACGGACTTTAGATTAGGTATACCTCTGTTTCCCACATTATTAGCAACATTTGGTTCGTCAGTTAGTAGTTTTTAGATCTATTGGGGGAATAAGGAATGTTAGGAATCCCTGACTCGAAGATTACGAAACTTGCAATGCAAACAAAGTTAAGGGAGCAAATTCTAAATTTTAAATTTATACTTTGAAATAAAATTGTAACCAAAAAAGTATACCTACCCACCCTTTTCATTCCAGATAACCCGATTAGGTATTAGATAATTGCTTCTGAAAAGGACATGTAGATCTCGTAAGAACTATTAAAATATTCCTAAAGCCTTAAATATTCACAGAACAACTCTCTTTCTTGCCAACTCACAAGAATTTCTACTGTATAAAGCCTTTTTCCATCTTCTTGCCAGCTCCAATTTGGGTCTGTGTACATTTCATTACGCGCATGCCATCTCATTGGGCCAAGCAAATTTGTTACCTACCTACCTTTATGCGTTTAATATGCTACGAAAGCATTTTTTTTGTATGTGCAAATAGAGAAAAAAATACTCACCGTTTAATAAAATTACGTCCACGAAAACCTTAGAACTAAAATAAAAAGGCTAGTCATCGAAAACAAAAAAAACAGTTTTAACGGTTACACTAATGTTATAGTACATTATGATACAAGTGCGGTAAGTTGAAAATTACAGCCGAGGCGATATTGCTAGCCCGAGCCGTAGGCGAGGGCTACAAGAAAGCAGAGGCTGTAATTATCAAAGCGCACGTGTGTCATACGACGTTTTATAACATATTTGCGAGGAAATAAATTAATAAATTCATCATTACTTGACGACATTTTCAAATAAAAACAATACAACGAAAAGAAAAAGCGCGCGGAATAATTTTTACTTGTTCACAAATTAACGATGCGCGCACAAAAACAGCCAGTATTACTAATAAAGTAAATTAATATTTTTTTGTTTTTGTTACAGATAAATTATTGTAATTTATTGTCAAAATTAATTAAATTTAAGAATTAAATGCTTATTTTTTATATTTTATCTCCCAAAGTTAATTTTATTCATAAAATGTTGACCACTTTTCTGACATAAAAACTCTTTGCTAAGATTGAAAAAAGTACCGTTCGTTTAAGACGGAGCATCTTGATAAACCGTGACCTTTTTAAAAAGAAAACATTACATTACAGCACAAGTGCTTTTTACTTTACATTACCGCACAAGTGCGGTAATGAGATACATTACGATATTGAAATTGGTGTAATAAGAGACCCTTTACGAGCAAATGTGTTAGAAAATATTTAAAATGAGATGTGACAGATATGCGCATCAGTGTTACCAATATAGATTACGATTTCTACCAGTGTAGCCTAAAATAGTGATTTGTATAGGTATTAATTTGTACTGCCCCTGTTCAAAGCTGCCCCCCTCTCCCCTACCCGAATTTGGATAGAAATAACCGAACCCGAGGTTGGATAGAATAAAGCGAGCCTGGAATTCATCCACAGCCAGAGACACGGACGGGGCAATAGGTATCAATCAATCAATTAAGTTTATATTTTAGAAGGCGGAATACCTGTTATGGCACACCCATCAATCATCGATGGAGAATCACTCGTCTATAATCTTAATATATATAAATAGCAGTAATGATACTAGGTACCGTGGCGGGCGGTGGTACTGCCCCGGGCGAACTCTATATGGAACCAATTAGGTTTCATATACACCTATTTGGTTCCCTATAGGCTCTAATTTCTCGTAAAATAATTTTAAAGCAAGGAAACTAGCTTGGCGCTATTATAATCCGATACAGGGTAAATTACAGGCTAAATCAGCTTAGAATCAGAGTAGTTACCCCCGCTAGTTTTGCACTTAGCTGTACCACAGAATAATAGTACAAAGTATGTACTTCACATCCACTCCAAATACTTCGTTTCAAAGTGTTTTCCTGCGGCGTTCCATCGTCATAATCGTGGAACAGCAAAATC
Source organism: Carterocephalus palaemon (assembly GCA_944567765.1). Lineage (NCBI taxonomy): Eukaryota > Metazoa > Arthropoda > Insecta > Lepidoptera > Hesperiidae > Carterocephalus > Carterocephalus palaemon. The sequence goes on from OX155663.1 coordinate 2,783,254, forward strand.
GTTTCAGCAAAAACAGCATGTTTTTGTTTATATTGAATAGTCATGTTACTCTGTTACACTGTTACATAACTAACAATTCTAACCACTATAACTGCAAGCTATATTATTCCTGCGGCGACAGCCCAGTGGTTATCGAACTTGCCTCTCGCTGGAGCGGTCCGGGTTCAAACCCAAGCGGCAGGCACCAATGACTTTTCTAAGTTATGTGCGATTTATAAAATTAAATGTCACTTGCTGCAACGGTGCAGGACACATCTGAGGAAACCTGCATGCCTGAAAGTTCTTCATAATGTTCTCGAAGGCATGTGAAGTCTGCCAATCTGTACTTGGCCAGCGTGGTGGAGTAAGGCCTAATCCTTCCCATTCTGAGAGGAGACCCGTGCCCAACAGTGGGACAAAGAAAGGGTTGTGGTGATAGGTCTCATTGCTCTGAGCATAATACAAATTACAACTCGGACCACAGACTGAAGACGACTCGACTAAATGTGTTTATCTTTGGACTATTAATAGCATTTATGTCATTTGAATTAAAATGGACGTAAATAAAATGTTAACGTTAGGGTCAGCTTACGGCGTTTAAGGATAGATACGAGCGCAATTGTCATCCTTAAAGTATACTCTAGTAATTGTAAGTATAATCTGAAGAACTGATGTCATTGTTTGAATAAATATAAACTTATGCAATCATAGGAATTAATTAACAACTGACTTATGAAAACGTAAAAACAATTACGGGTTAAAATTATAATTCTTACTAATATCGTAAATGGAAATATGTGTTTGTTGGTTTGACCTTCTTCTCCCCCTCAACTCAACAGAATTATAGTAACTGGTTTACGGCCTGGAGAGTGACATAGTATTGATGGATTTTTAATAGATTCGTAATAACAAGACAAGACTGATCGATGCAATCTAAATTTGATTCTGATTGGTGGGTAAAAATATATTTTGTTTAGTATCGTGGGGTTGGGATGGTGGTATTTTGATATCTGGTGTAGCTTGTTGTGTAGAGGTAAAATACTACACGGAAAACGATTTAACGCGGGCGTAGACGCGGCTAAAGCTAGTCTATACATATAATAAAACTCTCTCTGCGTCTGTACATTCAATAAATATTGAAAAAGCCTATCACGGAATGATAAATAGGTAAGTAATTGATACAGATTCCGAACATATTTTTTTTATTAATTGTCTGTCTGTCTGTCCCTATGTGCGCCATGGAATTAAAAACTAACGAATCGAATTTAATGAAACTTGGTACAAACAATTGGACTAACCACCTCAGTCCCTAATTAGTCTTGTTCAAGGCAGTCACAGTTGTCATGGGCGGCAGCGGATGGATGGTACTGCAAGCTCGTTTCCTTCTTGTATCCATAAAAAAATAAAAAACATATGGAAAGCCGTTCTTTGCAAAGAGAATCCGATATCTAATGAAAGGCTAGTTCGCGAACGGCCTTTCAAATTGAAGCACGTACTGCAATACGTAACAACGTAGTTGCAGTACCAAAGTAAAATAGACGCAGCCTCTCAAACTTTTGAGAAAACATAATATTCAATAGGTCAAAAAAAAAATTGAAAAAAATATACTGGATATGATTTTCGAATACTGATTTTATGTAATATCGCAGTCACTTACCTACAGGTTTATTTAAGTACCCAAAGGAAATAGATAACTTGACAGTTCCTTCAACAGTTCTGGAAGCTCAAGAGTATCTTCTTTGAAATGCCTATTAATACCTATTTATATAATAATGCCACGTGATAATAATGAGGGCTTGGGAGGCCACATCAGAAATGTAAAATCAGACATCACAGTAGACACAGTAGATATGAAAACTCAAAATAACATCAGGCCTTTATTTCTACGAAGGAATATGCAGAGGACCCACTTTTCACCAATTATATTTAGGTCCCATGTAATGGTTAGGTGGTGAGCCGCTAATGCAAAAAGGGTAATTTTGACTACATAACGCCTTTCCCTCTGCACAGAATATAGAATTGCGAAAACAAATCTTTGTTTTTAAAAATTCAACTTCGTCTTTCAATAACAAATTCCTTTCTTATATCTACAACTAATCGTCACCTCAAAAATAAACGGTCCTTCCTTGTACAATTAAACACAGCCATCTCAAAAATAAACGTTCCGAACATTTTGATCCTCGATCTTGATTTGGCGTTTAAATCAAATATAACCTACTCGTATTTTGTTAGGGGCCAATCGTCTGAAGTATCTCCAGAGCATTCGCACAGGCACGTGTAAAAATAATCCCGCCCAAAATAAATTGTCGTTAAATATCAGTGAGCGGGGACATATTCGATTCCGTCGAGACGCTCGCATCACTTAATACTCACGATGCAAGAATGTATTCCGTAATTCCGCGCGTGCCTCGGGTTTTGATGAGTTACACTACGAGTATCTTACTACGCATTAGTTTGATTAGAAAATTAGGTCAATTCCAAACTAAGAGATCATGTACTCAACACGTACAACAAGTACATTTAAAAGAAGATAATAATAACAGTTATTTTACACAAAACTAACCGCGAATATGCACCCCTACCACGTTAATAGGGAACCAAATAGGTTTTATATGAAGCCTATTTTGATCCATATAGAGTTCGCCCGGGGCAGTAGCACCGCCCGCCACGGTACCTCGTACCATTTCTGCCGTGTAGCAATTGTTTTTAAAACAATTGTGCTCGTTTGCTACCATATATCCATAAAAAAAGAAGAATAATCTGGATACGTAACGATATACGACAGACCCCTCCCTACTTAAATTAATAAATATTAAAAAACGATAAGTAAAAAATTTTCCGCAGACATTTTGCTCTTGTTAATTATCTTATTCTACTCAATTGCTGGGACTACGCCTACCACGCCTACATAATTCGTGAATTCGTGTTGCACGAAACGAAAGCACAAAATCAAATTCCATTTGATTCTTCATCAGGAAGTCATCCCACGTGAGTTCACCGCCGTATCCACGCAGTCGCATCTATATATAGGTACTGCGTGTTATATTATATCCTTCGATCAGAGAAGATCATCATTTTTGAGAAGTTTTATCCACACCGAATCGACTCATGGCCTTCTACCACCGTGATTTTCTCGCGGTCTTTTTTATGGTGAACTGGTCTTCTGTGGAATGAGCTTCCGACTGAGGTTTTACCTTCGAGCTACGACATGGACCGCTTCAAAAAGAGTGTTCCTTTCCGTTTCCTTCAAAGCAGGCAAGGAACCTGATACCCACCAGTGGTCCACGTGTCCATAGTGTATGGATACCGCATGTTAGCGCAGATCGTGTAACCACTAAAAGGACTCTCAATTTGCTTGCTATATTTTGCTTGAGTTGTCCGTAGAATAACCAGCTGAATTTCGACTGCCCGGCTATCACTCAGGTTAAAAGTAGCTTCTTTAATTTCTATGTCAAAAATGGCTGACATATCAATCACAAATCAACATCTATTTTTTCTTCCGTGATCGAAGTTTATATCTTATGTCTGGGTTAAAGAAAGAAGAAGCCTATGAAGATAGCGGGATACCGCTGAACTCTAGAGTGCATAAAATCGGGAGGAGTGACGTCGTTCGAGGGAGGCCCATGTCGAGCAGTGACTTTAAAAACTGATGAATGCAATGGTTGATGAAGAAATCAATTTCAATTTTAGGCCATATACAGGGTGTCCCAGAATGAATGGATAATCCTTGAGCCCCGCACAGAACAGCTCTCCAGCGCTTAGAAAAAAATATCAAAAAAAAAAAATTCCAAGTGATACCCAAAATATGATTTTTTTTAGAAAAACATACGTTATTTTAGCTTTACTTCACATTTATTTACACAACTGCCACAAATTAATGATATTCTTGGCGTTCTTGGTGTCATTTTATTCCTGATAGACTATACTACTAGAAATACATCAAATAATATAAGTATCTGTGATACTTTTTTTATAAAAATAATAAGAACTCGAATTTTTAACATGAAATTTGATACCAAAATAATTTTGACATAGTTTGAGTGTTTCATGTAAAAAAAAAAGTATGAAAATGTAAGTGTCCAGCTATTTTAAAAACATGCGCAGTTAATACAGATTAAAAAATGGTATAATACATCATGTTATCTAATACTACTACGAAGTTATTGCTATTGAGATGCAAAACGAGTAAATACGACTAAAATTAAAAAGTTAACGTCTTAATACATTTTAATAATAATAAAACATTTCAGGTGTCGCTGCGACCCATAGACGTCCCACTGCTGGGCACGGGTCTCCCATACAGACACTGCTGCTGCAGGAGGTCTAGAGCATACTCCACCACGCTGCTCCAATGCGGATTGGTGGAGGGGTTAGTGGCCAACCCAGTGTCGAATGTTCTCAAGCCACCCGAAGTTCTTCGACAAGGCTTAACGACTGTTTCCAGCATTGAAAACAACCGGGACCGACGGCTTTACGTGCCCTCCGAAGCACGGTAGCGTCCATGAAATTTTGCCACTAGCGCTCACCCATCCTCTTAACTCCGCTTAACTCTTTCGGTCACATTGAATCGACGCGAGCCATTGGGCTATGGACGCTACATTTCAGGTGTACATAACATCAATCTTTATTCACAACACGTGTTCAAATTGTCTGCCACCGATTCTAGTATACGCTCGACATCTTCTTTTATAGGCTCTACTAAGAAACCGTGCGTAGAGTCATTCATCTATTTTTGAAGCGGCCTCTTGAACACGGCTGCGTAATTCCTCAAATGTTTTTGAGTACACTTCTTCCTTTACACAGCCCCAGTAAAAAACATCCCGTCAGTTTAAATCTGGAGATCGAGGAGGCCACAGAATGGGACCCAAACGACCAATCCATTTGCTTGGATACGTGGCGTTTAAATAAGCCCGGACGTTTGTACCATAATATGCAGGCAGCCATCATTCTGTAACCAATTGGATTCCATTACCTCCTACGAAACAGTCGCTAAGCCTTGTCGAAGACCTTCGGGTGGCTTGAGAACATTCGACACTGGGTTGGCCACTAACCCCTCCACCAATCCGCATTGGAGCAGCGTGGTGGAGTATGCTCTAGACCTCCTGCAGCAGCAGTGTCTGTATGGGAGACCCGTGCCCAGCAGTGGGACGTCTATGGGTCGCAGCGACACCTGAAATGTTTTATTATTATTAAAATGTATTAAGACGTTAACTTTTTAATTTTAGTCGTATTTACTCGTTTTGCATCTCAATAGCAATAACTTCGTAGTAGTATTAGATAACATGATGTATTATACCATTTTTTAATCTGTATTAACTGCGCATGTTTTTAAAATAGCTGGACACTTACATTTTCATACTTTTTTTTTACATGAAACACTCTCAAACTATGTCAAAATTATTTTGGTATCAAATTTCATGTTAAAAATTCAAGTTCTTATTTTTTTTATAAAAAAAGTATCACAGATACTTATATTATTTGATGTATTTCTAGTAGTATAGTCTATCAGGAATAAAATGACACCAAAAACGCCAAGAATATCATTAATTTGTGGCAGTTGTGTAAATAAATGTGAAGTAAAGCTAAAATAACGTATGTTTTTCTAAAAAAAATCATATTTTGGGTATCACTTGGAATTTTTTTTTTTTGATATTTTTTTCTAAGCGCTGGAGAGCTGTTCTGTGCGGGGCTCAAGGATTATCCATTCATTCTGGGACACCCTGTATACTAATCCCATCCCATCCCATGTGAATCCCGTAATGCGCTGACATAATAGGTACACCCTGGAAACACAAAGGTTTGAATAAATAGTTGTTTTATAGGCATGATGAGCGTGGTAAAAGTTCAGGTTTGTTAGACTGCGAACCCGAAAATGTTTGTTTACAACTCAATTTATGTTATCTGTTGATATATCCGGATGCTTTGAACTTTACCAAATGAACCCAAACAATTCATGGCAGTTCGTGTTCATCATCATTCCAAGTTATTTTCAACATTAGGTACATCTATTTTAGGACTGCACCTATTAGTCAATAATTAAGCAAACGTCTACCTTTTAGTTTCGTTTACAGCTCTTAATCTAACCGTTTTCTCTTTTAATTTAAATAAATTTAATTGTTTTCTCTTATAATTTAATTTCGAGATCACAGACGGAATTCTGATCGAGTCGAGACCACGACTTGGAAAACGGAGTTTTACTATGACGAGGTGAACTGATGGCCTGATGAAGACAGCGGGAAACCACTGGATGCAGAGGGCACAGGATCAGGAGTGTCGTCAATTGATGGAGGCCTATGTCCAGCAATAGACCTCAAAAGCTGATGAGAGGATGGACGGGACTCTAGAGCATTCGAAATCAAACTTTACCTACGAGTTGAAATCCGGTCTAGTTAAAAATTAGTTTACCAATGAAATGACAACAGTAACCCATTAACTCATATGAAACTGATGGACAGCACAAAGGTAAAAGATGAATAGGGTGGACGGCGCTGCGGACATGTGTCATAAACATTAGTTCCAAATACGTTTGCTTCAAACAAAGCGAGGTACAGAGCTGTAAATTAAAAATCATTGCATTGAGTTTAATATGAACATATTAAACTTTTGACGGTAACTAGAAATTGTAGGATACGAATTATCGAAATTATATTAACTGTTTAGTTACATTTTGATCTTGAATATTTAAATTTATTGCTTTTCTTTTGATCTTCTGATAACGTTAATACTTAGCTATGTACATACGTATTGTCGAATATAATCCAAAATATTGGCATTGAACTTGGTAATTATAGCGCACTATAATAATATTCAAATTTTCTCATGTTGCTGTTTCACGGAACAAATAAAAATCTAATTGTCTCTAATTAATAATCTCATCATAAGCAGTTTCCTGATATGGGTAGGAGTCATTAGGTCATTAATATCATCAGCGTCATTGTTCAGCGTTTGGCTTCCAAATTGTTTTCATTCAAACACCACCCGTGGGAATCCTTGACGAGATGCGAGCAACCTGTAGACAAGTGCTGTCGATGTATTGATTTATTTTGATCTCGACAGCCTCGCTTATCTCCGGCGACCGCACAATAATACAGCGTTACGAGTCACAAATAATAACTGTATGACGACGTTGTTTTCACTTAACCCATTTAGTTAAAGAAGCTATTGTGACCGAGTGCTATGACCTTCATGGCGCGTCAAGATTCATACGCAACGTTACTCACTCTTCAGAGTGCTGCGATATGTTATCCTTGTCCTTGTGCGCCTGACCAGAGCTGCAGGAGTTGCCCATGGTGCCGCCCTGCCTGTCCGCTGTCGCTTCTACCTCAACATCACAATGCAAACCAAGTCACTCACTAGACACAGATAAATTTATCAAAACACAAGCACACGCGTAGAAACGCCCCGTGAATGTTTAGCATCTCCCGGTGTTGCGATCGTCGAGCGGCAAATTTGGAATCACAGTACACATCCGCACGCCACCGCGTCTCGGCTGCGAATAATCAATGCGCGCCCTCCACTCCTGCCTCCCCCGCGCTCCCCGCTTCTACACCCCGACTTCCGCGCGCGCGCCATTTAATTATCCATCCATGCTTTCATCTCATGTCTATAACGTGATAACTGTAAGCTATTGGAATAAAAATCGAAGCTTTCTATTTGGTATAACAAATCTATTGATTACTATTAGATAGATAATACAGTTAAAAGGGTTCTTATCCTTCAATAGCTACCCTTTCTGCCCTTGAATTGAAGGGCGAATGATTTATTGTGTGAAACAAAACTTTTGTGGGTTTTTGGGTGTGTTTGTTTAACACATGTTGAAAAGAAAACGTTTGTTCCCCCGCTTGTTTCCCCGCTTAGGCGTAGGTAGGCCTTTGCTAGGTAGACACACAAAACCACATCGTCCATGACACGATTGCATACAGTACAAATATTCATCTTCGAAATAAATATCTGCCCCGGATGGGATTCGATCCTCCGGGACCTATGCCTACGGTCCGGCAGCTACACACTACCGTGCCACGGAATCTCCTAATCTAATAAAACTATCATGGGCCCGCTTTCATTAATAACTTTTTAAATCTATATATATAAAAGGAGAAGGTGACTGACTGACTGACTGACTGACTGACTGACTGACTGACTTACTGACATATCAACGCAGGGCCTAAACTATAAGGGCTAGAAACTTGAAATTTTGCACAGGAGTTCCTTTTATAACGTAGGGGAGCACTAAGAAAGGATTTTTGAAAATTCACCCCCTAAGGGGGTAAAACGGGGGTGCAAAGTTAGTATGAAACTTTGCCGTTTTTCAAGTCGTTAGACGGGTAGACGTCGTTAATGGGTCCAATTCTACGCGAGCGAAGCTGCGGGCATCCACTAGTTAATTAAATATTTTTTTAGTCCTACGTCATATTTAACTAAGCTTAACTGTGCGTGCAGGCTTAGGTATGCAGGTTATATTGCAATTTTATTCTTATATCTTACACGTAATGCTTTGGAATTTTATAAAATAAAACATAAAATAAATTAAAAAAGCTTATAAGATGATCTAATCTGTTGTAGAGTGGAACAAGGAAATTGGGTACAGTTTTCTACTATCGAATTGTTTTTGACGCAAGACAAGATTTTTTTTGTCAGTTGAATCACGTCAAATTTTGCTTCAAATTCTGTTGTCTCTGTAGATAAACGAGAAAAAAATCTGTAGATACAGATTAACGGAGTTCCTTATAAAAATCTCTTGCAATAATAAATGATCTGTGATTTTTCTTAGACGAGCGCCGGTACGGCACGACACTGGCAGTTCGAGTTGGCTGCGGCCGCTCAAAATTTGAATTCTTAAAATAATATAAACCTCTCTTGTTTCTCTCTTGTTCTCTGACGCATACCAACAAGTGTGGTACAGTATAATTGTCTTTAATCGAATTTATGATTATTTATTAGATTTAAATGAGCTATCAAAAAGGTATTTTCAAGAAGACGTACCTAATGCCTAAGTGTTTCTTGAAATCTGTGCGGCCTGGTTTGGTCGATTCCATACAGAAATTGAGTGAACTTTCCAATGAAAGTAAGTACTTACTACGATGAATCTTGAAGTACATTACTAGTCCAGAACATCCTGTTACAAACACAAAAGCAACTTGAATGGCGAAACGATTTTCCGATACACAGGTGTTCTGTCTACTACTACTGTAAATTAAATTATTTCATAAGAAATTGTAATTTTAAAAGTTGAACTATCTATCAGTTGTGGTTCTAGAAAATATTTCTTTTACAGATTGATATTTGCCATTGAACTTTAATTTGCTATAGAAACGTAATTAGTAATTACACTATTGTTAACGTTTTTAATAACGACTATTTATTTCAGATGAAACTAAACCTGGCAAAAAAAGCGCAGTGAAAAAAAATAAGAATCTTTTAAAAATTACCGAAACAATATATCACGATAAAGTCCCCATCTCTACCCGCTTCTACCTTCAACTTTTGAAAAAAAGTCAGTTCCTTCAGCAGTTTTTAGACACTGAAACGTATGACTACGCGTCGGAGAGTGAGAAAGCTGTTAGTTTTCCCGAAACCATGAGAAGTAAAAATGTTAACCAGCTCAGACAGAATGGCGACGCATCTCCGTACAATTTGAGATCGAGCGAAGGGAAAACCAAACGTAAAATTTTCGTTGCGAAGACTCGCGCACAGAGAAAAAATAAAAGTGACAGTCGCTCTCGACCACAGATTTCTAATGAAACGACACAACCGACCCCGGAAATGCGTAAGAAAAGAATAATCAAGGAGCCATTGGCTCCAATCATAGAGGAAATAAAAAATCGGGAGCCTTTGAAAGCAGCGAATAAAGGTGGATCGGAAATCGACAAAATCGCTGAGAAATTAAAGAGTCTGGTCACAACGAATGCGAACGAAAAGTTAAATAGGGAGTTATTGTTTTGCAAGGAATCGTTTGATATGGAAAATGAAACCGGCTCAGATTGTGGGGACGAGAACAATTCAATATTGATTAAAGGTAATCTCAAATAGATTATATTGGAGAACGTTCTATTGGGACGTTTTTATTTATTAAATCAAAAGGTAAAGTATTAATTTTACCTTTTGGTTTGAGCTATTCTTAAGCTTACCACCCTATTCGTAAAGGTCAGTATGACCATACAACATAATATCTTTTTTTTTTTCGCTGGGAAATGCAGTTTACGCATCCCGCCCGGTCGTAAGTGACGGGCGGGTATGTGGGACTCGCCGAAAACGGAATACCCACTAAAACCCAGCGGCACCGTCAGCGTTGATGTGAGACGTCACGAGATCGCTTGCGCATTACTACCGTGACAAATGCATAAAAGACAACATCGTGCGCCTTGTTCGCTTGTTGTTTCAAAGTAGATTAAAACTAATTTTATAACTGTGGATTTTCTCAAAATAACGCCTATTAAATTAACAATCCTATTTGTTTTATTCCAGATTTCCCAAAGCCGACGTGGCACGACCGGCGGCTGCGGCCGAGCCACGTTTGCTCGTACTGCGGCAAGAGCTTTGACCGGCCGTGGGTGCTGAAGGGCCACGTTCGGCTGCACACGGGCGAGCGGCCCTTCCCCTGCCCGCAACCGCTCTGCGGACGGACCTTTGCTGACCGGTATTCCTTCGTTCCTCGCGGCACGAAAGTTTAGCTCTGAACGAATTCTGGGATTACAAACCAAGAATTAATCTACTTTGCAACAATCCAGTCAAGGGTAACTTACCCTGAGGATGCTTTGTTTTGGGGCGAAACAAGTGTTGGTGTGTGTATTCATTTATCGCATGTGCATGTTTTCCTGTGTGGGAGGGAGGGAGGTGCTACGTGCATGAAAGTATACATACATCGCCATACATTTTTGTTCGCAGATTGTTGCAAAGTAGATTAATTCTTGGTTTGTACTAATGGAGTTCCGCAGAGTGCCTGATACAATGAATTCTGGGATAGCTGCGCATTAGTATGGGGGGATCTGGGATCTGGGATATCAGCGCTTACAACTGACAACCCGCTCGCTCCGCGCAGGACGATACTTTAGTCGAATTCTGTGCATTCAGTGTCAGCGCTAGACTTTGGTGCCGGTGTGTATCTATTCAAGCGCTCATAGCTCTATAGTTCGCGATCGCAAGAGATCGACCGATTAGCTAGGTACAGCAGCAGATGGGTGAACTAATGGCAAAATTCCATAGCCGCCTTTATCCTTCGGAGAGTACGTAAACCGCATTGTTAAGCCTTGTCGAAGACCCTTGGGAGGCTCGGGAACATTCGACGCTTGGTTGGTCACTAGCTCCTCCACCCTCCACGTAACCGCATTGGAGCAGTACACCGGAGTAGATATGCAGGTGTGGCTGTTGAAGAGGCTTCTATTGTTTATTTTGACTATTTTATTGTAATAATCTGTGATTTAAATTACGCGTACTTAAGCCGATGTTTATTAGGTCGGTGATCGGTATAAAGTGCTGCGTCATGTGTTCTAACTTAACAACCGCCTTCCAATGTAATGGGGGCTATCGTTTCTTTGCTCACCAGTTGGCGCCACTGTCGATGAAGGTCGAGAGTTATAGCCAATATATAGGTACTCTGTGGTTATAGCTGTCAAAGGCAACTTTATAAATTCGGCGCTAAAACAAAGTTCTCTAACTTGAATGTCACTAAGTTTATTAGTTTTAAATAACTATCATCATATCGAGTAGCTATGCCGCAATGTTGTGCAGTTCCGTTTTGTTCGGAAAGAGAAGGAGGACACAGGTTCCCAAAAGATAAAACTGTTCTAAAGCAGTGGATAATAGCGATTCGCAGGAATAACTACACTCCGACAAAACATTCTCGTGTTTGTAAAAAACATTTTAACCCCGAGGATTATGTGTTACCCAAAGAATCAAATACAGAAAATCGTAAGTAATTATCGTTCTTAATCATCCTGATTTGAGTAACTTTTACGTTACTTTCATCTCTTGTAATCTGTTCACAAATTTTCAGCTACATATTCTATCTACAAATCTGCCAACACACTGAAAGTGTTGGTTGGAATTTCGTGCTCTGGGTGTGTGACTTTTGTATCTGATGCATATGGTGGATCAATCAGTGATAGAGAGATATTTGAAAAGTGTGGAATAATGAGTCTACTTAAAAAAGGGGACATTATACTTTGTGATCGTGGTTTTCAAATTCAGGATCTAGTTTCTCATATGGATATGACAGTAAACATGCCACAGTTCCTAACAAAGGGCAGCAATCAGTTTGAAGCACACCAGCTAAGAAAATCAAAGAAATTATCATCTGAACGTATCAATGTCAAGCGTATTATAGGTTTAGGAAAAACATTTAATATTCTGAGTAATAAGTTACCAATTAGTTTGGTAGGTCTTGGAGGAAGAATCATATTTGTATGCTTTATGCTTACCAATTTCAGAAAGAACATAATGTAAATAAGGATTTTGAAGAATTTATATAATTAAAAGAAATAAAAAAGAAATTAACAACTTAATAAACTTTTATTTATCCTTCCAGTTCCTTGCAATAACAGGTATCATGTAAGTATGATAAAAATCAGTTATTTTTGGTATAATAACTTCTGAAATAAGCTTATCATTTCTATTTACATACATTCTCTTTTCATCTTTATTTGTCCAAACAAAAAAATCACAATACTTTTTTTCAGTAACAAGTAACTGTGTTTGGATTTGAAAATAGTAGAAAGTAGCCCACTTTCTTTCAAGCAAAATTTATTATTGATAATTTCTATGTGCTTATAATTATCCACACTGATAAACTCATCTTTTATAGAGAAAGGACATTTCACTTCCAACACTGTTTCTCCAATTAATCCATCTGCAGAAGCTCCAATATATGGATATTGATTACAAATAAAAAATCCACAACATTGTACTTTATGGTTTGACATAGACTCATAGGCTTCAATAGCTGTCTTCTCTTTTGAGCTTCCCCATTCAGTAGCTTCACTTTTAAATTGTTTGGGACACAAAATATTTTCAGAATAGTTTACTTTGTCCCTTCTGTCAGTAAACTTGCAAATATTATAAACATGGGATCCAGTAATCCTTAGGCTTCGTTCACAATGCCACATTTTGTTTTGTGACTGTTGCCTTGTTTGCTGCTCTATCAAACTTGCTTCTTCTGGAGAAACCTGAAATGAAACATGTAATATTAATAAAGAGAAATATTATCAAACTCTGGTCAGTACACCAACAGGACAAAAGTAAAAGTATCCTTAGGGATACTGTGGGTACATAACCAGAGACATATTATATAGTACCAGAGACCTAGAGCAAACATCTATGTTCATCAAAATAATATAGTAAAAGTGTGTCCTCGATGAGCATGAAACCCATAACCTTTCGCGGAGAAGTCATATTAGGTAAATATATATAATAAATAAAAAAATGGGATGTAGGTTACTTACAGTAATTCTGTTAAGGACATATTGGTGAAGGATGGGTAGGTTAAGGTAATCATGGTCATTTGATATTCCACGCAGGGAAGCCACTTCAAACACACCACATAAACCAAACATGATTTTTTCTAAAGAGCAATAGTTTATTACCCTAGTACTAACAATATTATTCCATTCTACTGCACTGCAAGTGTTATCAGGGCGTTGATCAATGCACAAATTTGTTCGTTTCCGTTTTGTGACATTATATTGTTCTATTTCAAATTTAAGATTTTCAGCTTTTATAGGTGATGAATTCAGTTTTCTTTTCTTTGGCTCATGCCATTTCTGTTTGTTTTCTGTGGGCGTTTTTGTGATAAGCCATTCAGAATGTTCTCTAAATCTCAAAATTGCATAGCAAACACAAGCTATGTGCTTGCAGACTGCCTTTGGCCCTTTGCCAGCAGCACACTCACACATGGACTGTACAACTTTTCCATTTGTTTCAATGGCAATATTCATAAAGTATGACAACGATTTTGTGTTTTCAGAGTGTACTTGTCCTTTATAAAAAAGCACATCATTTTGATTACATGTCACTAGAGCCATTAGGTATTCATTAATCATCATGTTATAGCCCTTTCTATGTACTGCAGCATACTCAGTCATTCCCACATTGTCTGCGTACTTTTCTAAAAAGTAGGTGGTAATATTCACGATATCCATGTCTGGTGAATCACATTTAGTTGTTACACTCCTGTACAAACTGTCTGAAGGCCACTCAACAATATACACCGAATCGTTTTGTAATACTATGTTTTCCTCTACGTTTCCAACAAAGTTATTGTTTCGGTCATAGTCTTGAAGTCTGTAAAAAGAAAAAACATAGCTGTTATCGAGGTCGATCAAAAGTATGCTTGTTTGCCGAGGCAAACAAGGCAAAAAATAAAAAATAAGTTTGTAAACAGTACACTAACTTACCTCTGAATTAGCTGCTCTTTGAGGCCGCTTATTTTTGCGCCTCTTTTTCTTAATTCCGCTTTCAAAGCGTTTACATTCATCAACAAATAATCCATATTTGCGATGATTTCACGAAGGAGCACTTTTCAACATTAGGTACCTAATTATAAAAATTAACAAATTTTAAATTTATGTCACGAAGCCCGCCAATGTAACAAGTGAATATTATTGGCTGTTTGACCTACCGCGATTCAAGCGCCTCTAGTGGCAGATTCACACGCGATACTCCCCATTGCTCCTATTAATAATTTTATTATCACCTGATGGCTAGGGGAGAGACCATTGCATCTCCCGCACAACTTCATAGGGAGAAGGGAATGGCTGAAAACCAGCGCCAGGATTTTGGTCCCAAGAAACCATTGCTCAGATGCTTTTGTAATTGTTTTCCTTTTCTTTTTAGTGTGTAAAATTGTAAAAATTTGTGTGGCAATAAACAGATTTTATTATTATTATTATTAATTGTCGACAGATCGAATCTGCGCGCGCACCAGCGCACCCGCGGCCACCACTCGTGGCAGTGGCGCTGCTCGCAGTGCGGGAAGGCGTTCAGCCAGCACCGCTACCTGGAGCGGCACCGCGCCGACGCCTGCCGCAAGTACAGGTGACTCACCACCACCACCACTCGTGGCACTGGCTTCTACAAGTACAGGATTACCACACTGTCAACATGCCATGTTGACATACGCTGGATTTCAATAACCTATCTACGGATATATTTGGCTATCGGAGATAGATATTTGACATAAGTTCCATATAAAATGTGTCACATTTCTATCTCCGATAGCCAATTCTATCTGTAGATAGGTTATTGAAATCCAGCAATATTCACGATCACAGAACAGATAAATTATCTGATCAGATCTATCTATCTAAAAACTATCTAGAAACTATCAGATTTTTTATCTGTTCTGTGTTCACGATACACTACCAGCAAACTCTCGTCTGGCCCTTTTCACACAAAAACTACTGAACCGACTTCAAAAAATCTTTCACCATTAGAAAGCTGCATCTTCACTGAGTGACAGAGGCTTTATAATATTACTAAGTGTACACGAAACTATTGTCTAAATCCACGCGAGCGAGGCTGCGGGCGTCCACTACTTAGTATCATATACAATCTATAATATTCTATAGTGTTAAGCTGCACCGGTCTCGACGGCAGTTGGATGGATGAGCGCCAGTTGAAAAATGTTTTGAGCCTTAACGTGCTTCGGAGTGCACGTTCAGCCGTCGGCCCTTGTTGTATTACGATAACAATCGTTAAGCCTTCGGCCGGCCTAAAAACTTCTGACATGTACTCATGGCTTTGTCAGTTGTGAGAAGCGACTCGTGCTCGCTAATAGATTGCAGCCAAACATACCGCTATATAAATGGTGAAAAACTGCTTGTCCATTCAGGATGCACACAAGAAACCCACATCCCGCTGCCAACCAGCCCGACCAGGAGAGCCCAGTGCCCCTGTACGGCATCATATGCAGCCGCACCGCGGATAAAGAACAGGTCTTGAGCGAAGACACCAGTGAGTGGGGCGAGGGACCTATAGATTTGTCTATGGCTAAGAATAGACCTGAAGAAACTGTGTGCTAATTTTTCGGTATACGCGAGACCACCGGACCGGTGGGCTTCCGCGCGACATTATCAGGGAGCCCCTCCAAACCCATATTTATTTATTTATTTACGAGATGAGTGTTCACAATATCTTAACAGAGCAACGTAACTCGCAGCCCGTCATAAGGCACTAGTGAACGAACGGACGCACCTGCCCGACTGTTGCGTAAATGTTTTCGATGGATTCATAAATATTATTTTATTTTATGTCAAACACCTAATTCGAATAAAGAATGGTGTTCGTATGAACTTTTCGATATACTTTTATTTTTGATGATTTGATTTTTTTCTTAGCAATTTTCAGCAAATTCGAATTGTGTAAAGTTTTTATTGATGAAAAATTTGCTACCAAGTCCAAGTGCAAGAGTCCGAACCATCGAATACCGATTTGATTCTGCATTTTGTTCTGTCGTGTGGTTTCAAGGTAAGTTGGAATAATTCATCGGTTACTTTTATATATATGTATGTCAGATTTACACAATACGAATTTTTGCTCTATCTATGAAAACTTTTACGCAATTGCCCAGCTGAATATGTACCTACACATAATCTACGTATAGTAATAAATACAAATTAGAACAACCTACAAAAATATAACTATATACTCTCAATAAATAAATACAATACCTACAGACTCAATGTTATTATACACAAACTAGTTTTGTGTCAAAAAGTGTAAGTGATAAATCTTCAAATACAATGTTCTTTTCCATTACGCGATTTAAAAATTATAAAATTTGCATGCAAAACAATTCACTTAAAATAAAATCAGACTTGCGACAATTTAAATGTATTTTAAAAACAACAATATTTAATAGTATTTCGGTAGGTGAGTCAGTATTTTTTAAGTTTAGTTACTTCTATAAAGATAGACCTAATAATTTATAAATAATAAATATTAGAAGGAGAAGTCCATCTTTGATTCGAGTACAATTATAAATATTTGAACCCAATAGAGATATGTAGCGATTGACTTGATGATATTTACAATGTACACAAATACTACTTGACTTTTAATGTCAATTTGGTTCTTTTTAAGGATAGCCTATTAAATTATTATGTAAGTACGACAATATGTACTAGGTACCTACAGTATTGTCATTTCAATACTCAATACTGATAGTGGTTCATTTTAATCATAAGAATTTTCGGTGGTACCACTAATTTAAGGAGTGGTATAAAGCAAACCTTAAGCTATTTTTAAGTATCATTAAAATAATTTAATATTACTCACTTCTATACTTATTTTGATTTTGGATAGTATTATTATGCAAAATACGTAGATTGAAGTTAATTTATAGTATTTACCACTTCCTGAAATGGTCCACCTTTAAACACTACGTAAATACTAGTATATTATACAATGATAGGTAAAGCTTATTAATATGTATCACAACACAATAATTTGCCAGTCTGGTCCTGTTAATAACAGACGTAATTCTAGGCTAATGATATTGAGTCAATGACCTGATAATGCATCAGTATAGTAATAAGCTTGAACACAATAATACATTACAGTGTTGCAAAGAGATCAAAGAAAATAGTGCAATATAATTATACAAGTACAAATTATTTTACTAAATACAATTAACTTAATAAATTGCATTGATAATGTATTACTTCAATTCCTAAGTGCGTATTGAGATCACTTGCCTTAAATACGTGTTCTTACTTTTAAGTTATGATTTAAGGTTTATACATAAACAATCAAATGCGTTGAGCACACGTCTTGGTACAAGCTTTTGGCTTATTCGATAGAAATTTCTTTATACGGTGTACGCGATGTGTCTACAATTTTAGAGTGTTAGGATAAAGTTAAAATAGTTATTTTCATATCTACTAAAAAGACGGGTGCATTTTACACTATTTTGTGTTTCCTCAAGATTTTCTAATAATTGATTATGCTCGTATAGAATTAAAAACTGTTATAGGTAAGTGTTAAATTCTTCTTCAGAGTAATTTTAACTAATTAGCAGTTGCTCGTTTCCTTTCGGAATCAAAATCCTTCTTCTCTCAACTCTCTACTCCGCCATCAAGTTTCAGACGTCTTCTTGATTTTATGAATAATGCGACTAAATTAAATACCTAACACTTATTTTTTTTGGCGTATTATTTGTTACAAATTCGTTACTTTATCCAGTTCATTATTAAGTCCTGAACCTAGAACGTTTAAATAATAAATAAATAAATAAATATCATGGACATCCTCTCACACACGGCCATCTGATCCCAAACTAGGCAGAGCTTGTACTATGGGTGTCAGAGACTGATATATAATATATATACATAGATATTTTTAAATACATACTTATATAGATAATTAACATCCAGACACAGAACAAACAAAAGTGTTCGTCACACTAATGTTTTCCTGAGTGGGATTCGAACCCACGACCCCTGGCGCAGAAGGCAGGGCACTACCGTCTGCGCCAACGGTTCAGTCAATCATTTAATTCTTTAATTCCATATCAAGCAAGTATTTTAATTGGAATACTTCCAGCTACAGTACTAGTAAGCTCCATCGAACTGGTCGAACCCCAGTTTTGCAATAATACATTTTATTTTCTACATTTTCATACAAACATACAAAAGCTTTCCATCTACCACATATTACATTGCTAATTTACATACCCATAGTCACTCATATTCGTCTCACAACAGGCGCGCTTCAACTTATTGGGGTATTTAATTCATCAATCATGAGTAGTATAGGAGTGGTGTTATATCCTTCGTTACGTAGGCCGACGTAAATTACTGTAAAGCTACACGTTCCATTAGCTGATGGACGCTTTTGACTGTGGTAATCGCAACTGACCGAAAATAGTCGACTTAACAATTCAACAGCAATTGGGTATATATAATTTTCGTACGAAGCACATTTAAGTGGCAAAAACGTTAAATTGCATAGTGCGCTCGAATTTACATAAATAAAACTGACATACAATTACATAATAATAATAATAATAAGCCCGCAGGGCAGCTTGTGGCGAGCTGTTGGGGAGTAGCGACCCCACGGACCCGAGTTCCCCGGAGACTCCCGCTGGAGTCTCGCCTCTGGCTTGCCTTAACCGGCCGTCCAGAGTGGGGCGTTAGAGCTATATGCTCGCAGGGTGGAAGTGAAACTTGCGTAAGTCGCGAGTTGGTAGAGTGGGTAAAACCACCTCATTTAAAGCGCGGTACACCTCTCTACACCCTGAGCCACTCATGAACATGTTGCCGCCTTTGCCGTCCAGCGCGTCGGCATGTTTGGGTAGCCCATACAGTGAGTGGCGAGTCATCACCTGCCGCTTTTTAGGTTTGTAACGATCTGAATGGCAGGTGTCATAGTTCTCCATAGCCCATGTATCAGTCCCTCTAAATCCACCACAATAGACCCAATATAGTTTCCATTCCTTTGCAATAGTTCCTGTACATCTGGTGGGGCCCACTAATTGATGGTGCAGTCGATCGAGGGTGGTATCCGCCACGTGTGCCACATCACAACTCATTAAAATGTCTCGAAGGGGCCTCTACGTGTTGGACCTGTGTCCCCACGCAAGCCTTCCAAATTACCGGGTCCACATCTGGACCCGTGAAATTTAAAGAGATACATAATAATAATAATAATAAAAGCCTTTATTCTCTGACCTTTTTAACTTACATGCTATTCATATAAAAGTAGTAGGTATTCTTATATATAGGTAATTAACATAGGTAGCAAAATAAAAAATCATTAGCAACTTTGGTCAGGTTGTCTGTCGACATAGGCCTCCCCCAATTGCTTCCACGTCTCTCTATCCTTGGCAAACCTTCTCCATCCTTTTGGTAAATCATCCTCCCATCTTTTTATTTGACCTCCCCGTTGTCTCTTCCCGTCCCTCGGATACCACTCTATTACATCCTTAGTCCATTTTTCTTTATTCGTCCTCATTATATGTCCAGTCCAGTTCCATTTAAGTTTTTTAATTTTTTGTAACACGTCGCTGACCTTTGTTCTTTTCCTTATTTTTGAAATTGTCCATCGATCCCGTAGTCTTATGTGAAGCATGCTTCTTTCCATGCTGCGTTGACAAACTACTAGCTTTTGGTTGTTTTTGCTGGTCGCAGGCCAAGTTTGACACCCATAAGTAAGACATGGTAGAATACATGTGTTATATAATTTGCTTTTCATTGCCATGGGAATTGTTTCATTTTTAACTATTTCTTTTAGAGACCAGTACCGTTTCCAAGTGTTGCATATTCTTCTGTCTATTTCTTTAGAATACTGGTCTTTTATTGAAATTAGCTGTCCTAAATATTCATCTACATATTCTATACTTTCTTGTCCTAATACTATGTTTTGTTTTACGGCATTCGTCATTACTTTAGTCTTCGTAGGATTCATTGATAAACCTGCTTTTCTGCTTTCAACATCTAATTGTTGTAACATAGTTTGTTGTATGCTTGGTTTCTCGGCGAAAATTACTATGTCGTCTGCAAATCTTAAATGATTTAGGATCAATCCGTTAATATTAATTCCAAAATGACCCCAGTTTAAGTTCCTGAATATATTTTCTAACACTGCTGTGAAGAGTTTTGGGGAAAGTGGATCGCCTTGCCTAACACCTCTTTGAACTCTAAATTCTTCGCCTTGTTGTTCAAGTTGGACTGTTGCTGTGGTGTTTTTATAAATTTCTTTTATGATTTTTATGTATTTTCCTTCTACTCCTTGGTTTTCTAGCGTTTTCCAGATATAGGTATAACTCAGCGAATCAAAAGCCTTATTGTAATCGACAAATGCTATATAATACACTTTCCCGTATTCTTTGAGCTTTTCAATTACTTGCTTCACAACATGAATATGGTCGATGGTAGAATAATCAGCGCGAAATCCAGCTTGCTCCCTCGGTTGGCTTTCTTCCAGGTGTTTTGATATTCGCCCGAGTATAATTTTTGAAAAAACTTTGTATAGATTGGACATAAGGCTTATAGGTCTATAATTATTTATTTCATTTTTGTCACCTTTTTTATATAATAGGATGATGGTTGATTTCGTCCATTGCGTGGGTATTTGTTCAGTTGCTATTATTTTATTAAAAAGATGGGTCACATATTTTGATATCGCGGGTAGGGTAGAGACTGTTTTAGTAGTTCGTTAGATATTTTATCATCTCCAGGAGCTTTTCCGCTTTTTTGTGATTTTATAGCCTTTGTAACCTCAGATTCTAGTATACAAGGTATTTCTTCTTCTTCTTCGTAAGCTTCCTTTTTTTCTTCTTCTGGCGTTGTTCTTTCTGTCTCCGTGTACAAGTTTTTGTAAAAATCTGTCGCTACTTTCGCTATTGATAGTCTCTTTGTCGTAATCTTCTCGTTTTTCTTCTTGTCTTTAGTTTTCATATTGGGTATCCACTGAGTGTATTCTTTTAACTGTTTTAGACCTCTCTTAATTCCGCCTGTTTTTTCTATCTGTTCTTTCAAAACATCCAGCCTTTCTGCTTTTTTATGTTTTCTTATCGTTTCTTGAATTTTCTTACTGACACTTGCGATATTTTGTTTGTTATCTTTTCGTTTGTCTAACATTTTAGTGGAACTGCTGTCAAAAGATGGTGCGACAGTCCAGGTATCTCTGTGGATAAGGCAGTTGGAAAATGATGGCCCATGCCTAGTGGTAGCCGAGCCGGTCAGCTGTAAAAATGTTGTGCTGACCGTAGACGCTGAGACGGGCATAATAGTAGCGTGCGAGGGCGCAGACGTGGCGCTGCTGTTCCAGGCGGAGTCGGCGGATAAGCTAGTGGGGCTGCCCGCCGCCTCGCTCATCCCCTCTATACAGCTGCCCGCCTACGACGCGCCCATCCCCCGGAGCGTGGCCAAGCAGAAGGCCACCGGACGAACTTTAGACGGCGGAAGCTTTCCTCTGTGCCTGTGGATATCAAAACCGGATGTAGAGTCTACCCCATGGTCAGCCATAAAGGGCAACAAGGAAAGATCTGTCTTTCAAGTCAATGTTAGGGTAACATATAACGTGAGCGGACTACTAGTCGTAGACGAGGCTCGCATCATAACGGCCTGCAATCAGCACTTTGCCGTGCTAACGTTCGGCAAGTCCCAAGCGGAGGTCGTCGGTAGACACATCGGCGAACTCGTCCCAAACTTCTGTCGGCAAAGCGACCGTGTGAAGCTCCAGGAGCGGGCGAGACACATGACCCTCTCGCCCGTGAACAACGACGACGACGGATCCGCATCAGACACGGACGACGATTCGTGCGAAGCGTTCAACGGCAGCCTAAAATCCGCCTGTATGTCATCTCTTAACTTGCGAGTGCGCCGCCGACTGCTCGCACCGCACCGCCGACGGCACCTACCGCGGCGTCGTGCTGCACAAGGACGGCACCGAGCTCAGCGTAGTATACACGGTGTCGAGCATGCAGCTGTGCGGCGGCGCGCGCGTGCGCTGCGTGTGGCTCGGCGTGCGGCTTGAGCGGGCGCCGCCGCACGCCACGCTCGCCTCCAGCGTCGCCTCCACGCTGGCCTCCACCGCCGACAGCGAGGCACCCGGCAATAAGTCGAGTAGCCGGCCCCAATCCATGTCGTTGGTGAGCCAGTACGGCGACGAGCAGACCGCGGGTGAATACAACAAGCATTACGTCACGATCAAACAAATCCGCAAAGGCGCATTCGGTTGCGTCAAGATGGCGTACCGGCGTTCGGACAGAATGCTGGCTGTCGTGAAGTTCATACTGAAGAACGGTGGTGATGTGGTCCACGGGGACCAGCCGGATTGGGGTTGTTCTGTCTCTGGTTGCTAATGTTTAGTTGCTACTTATTGTTTGAAATATTAGAAATGTTAGAAATTGAGCTTGACCTTGGTCTCATCAAATCAAATGCGTTCTTTCTGTTTTCCTTTATAGTAGTACTGTTGGTTACTGTTGTCTTTTTGGCTTGATTCTGGTTATCCGGCGAATTAATTTGATCTCTTTTCCTTTTTCCTTTGATTGGGTTCCCCTCTTTCACTACCAGTTGATCATATTTAATGTATGCAGTGTTTCCTTTCGCACGTTCTTCTATTAGTTTCGGCAGTAATTCCCTTCTTTTTTCTAATACTTCTTTAGGATAATCTTCGGTGATGTAACCATCTTTCAGGCTCCTTCTCATTTTTAAAAGCTTTTATTTAACTTCACTCGTATGTATTCATGTATGTCCTGGAATCTTGCAATCAATATTTCACCCACTTCCACTGAAGCTATCGAGCTGAAATTTGGCACACATATTAGGTTCCGATGACAATGCATGAAAATAAAAAATAAAGTTATAAAAGCTTTTTAAAAAAAATTTTTTTAGAGTATAATTATTAATATCTCAGTTTTCTTCCAGTTGTTTGTAAAGCTAATGAGAACCGGTTTTATTTTATTCTCTTTGATGGGACCGATACGGTGAATTTTTGATACATCGCTAGCTTCCAAGGTAATTTTTAGATCTTGTTTAAAAATTTCTTGGGTTCTCTGGAGCAACTCAGAAGAAGAGTCCCTTTTCTCATCCAACCCAAAGTACAGGATGTTGTTTTTCTTTTTTTCCTTTTCGAAATTCTCAATTTTCTTTTCTAGTATTTCTATTTTATTTTTCAAAATTTTGTTTTCATTTATTAGTGGTTCTAGTTTTTCGTCCATTTTTTCGAATATTATATTTGTTTGTTTTTCCATCTCTATTTTCATTTGGTCGAAAAGTAGTTTGAATTGGCCCTCCATGTTTTTTTTTTTGTATTGGCAACACTTTTGTATTAACATTGGATGTTATTGTTAATCTGTGCTATTACATCTGTCGGCACTTTGATCGAATGTCAATGTCAATGACGTATGACTCACTTACTTTCAATGACTTTCATCTATTAAAAGCTTTTATTTAACTTCACTCGTATGTATGTATGTATGTATGTATCTATGTATGTATGTCCTGGAATCTTGCAATCAATTTTTCACCCACTTCCACTGAAGCTATCGAGCTGAAATTTAGCACACATATTTGGTTCCGATGACAATGCACGAAAATAAAATAAAAAGGTGTAAAAGCTTTGTTAAAAAACAATTTTTTACAGTATAATTTTTAAATAATGTTAATAAAAGTATATTTACTTGTAACTTCACGGTGTTTATTTCCCAAGATGTTCGGTGTCACTTGATGTTTATGTTTATTGTAGCCGTTGACGTAATAGCGTTGAATAATTAGTGATTTCCAATTATTTTCGGCGGACGAATGCAAGGTAATGTTTACTTTTTGACAACCGTTGACAGACAATTACATAAGCACATTTTGAAATAGACGTGGACAATGTTTTCATAAGACTTTTTACATACGTTTTCACAAGCGTTCATAAGACTCTTCTCTAAGTGTCCCATTGTACGACACATATTTATGTCGAACAAGTAGTTCAATAACTGTATAAACTTGTACATAACTTTAGCCTCACATTAGCGATATCCTCTACATAATTCTATATTCTATATATTCTCCGCACGCCGAGCCACACGTCTGCGCCCTCGCACGCTACTATTATGCCCGTCTCAGCGTCTACGGTCAGCACAACATTTTTACAGCTGACCGGCACGGCTACCACTAGGCATGGGCCATCATTTTCCAACTGCCTTATCCACAGAGATACCTGGACTGTCGCACCATCTTTTGACAGCAGTTCCACTAAAATGTTAGACAAACGAAAAGATAACAAACAAAATATCGCAAGTGTCAGTAAGAAAATTCAAGAAACGATAAGAAAACATAAAAAAGCAGAAAGGCTGGATGTTTTGAAAGAACAGATAGAAAAAACAGGCGGAATTAAGAGAGGTCTAAAACAGTTAAAAGAATACACTCAGTGGATACCCAATATGAAAACTAAAGACAAGAAGAAAAACGAGAAGATTACGACAAAGAGACTATCAATAGCGAAAGTAGCGACAGATTTTTACAAAAACTTGTACACGGAGACAGAAAGAACAACGCCAGAAGAAAAAAAAGGAAGCTTACGAAGAAGAAGAAGAAATACCTTGTATACTAGAATCTGAGGTTACAAAGGCTATAAAATCACAAAAAAGCGGAAAAGCTCCTGGAGATGATAAAATATCTAACGAACTACTAAAACAGTCTCTACCCTACCCGCGATATCAAAATATGTGACCCATCTTTTTAATAAAATAATAGCAACTGAACAAATACCCACGCAAGGAACGAAATCAACCATCATCCTATTATATAAAAAAGATGACAAAAATGAAATAAATAATTATAGACCTATAAGCCTTATGTCCAATCTATACAAAGTTTTTTCAAAAATTATACTCGGGCGAATATCAAAACACCTGGAAGAAAGCCAACCGAGGGAGCAAGCTGGATTTCGCGCTGATTATTCTACCATCGACCATATTCATGTTGTGAAGCAAGTAATTGAAAAGCTCAATGAATACGGGAAAGTGTATTATATAGCATTTGTCGATTACAATAAGGCTTTTGATTCGCTGAGTTATACCTATATCTGGAAAACGCTAGAAAACCAAGGAGTAGAAGGAAAATACATAAAAATCATAAAAGAAATTTATAAAAACACCACAGCAACAGTCCAACTTGAACAACAAGGCGAAGAATTTAGAGTTCAAAGAGGTGTTAGGCAAGGCGATCCACTTTCCCCAAAACTCTTCACAGCAGTGTTAGAAAATATATTCAGGAACTTAAACTGGGGTCATTTTGGAATCAATATTAACGGATTGATCCTAAATCATTTAAGATTTGCAGACGACATAGTAATTTTCGCCGAGAAACCAAGCATACTACAAACTATGTTACAACAATTAGATGTTGAAAGCAGAAAAGCAGGTTTATCAATGAATCCTACGAAGACTAAAGTAATGACGAATGCCGTAAAACAAAACATAGTATTAGGACAAGAAAGTATAGAATATGTAGATGAATATTTAGGACAGCTAATTTCAATAAAAGACAAGTATTCTAAAGAAATAGACAGAAGAATATGCAACACTTGGAAACTGTACTGGTCTCTGGTCGAGGAAAGCATTTAATATTGAACGTTTAAGTACATATTACAAACATAAACACATATTATATGGATCCAAACATACATACAGGAGTTACATGTCGGCGGCAACCCGGGTGAAATTAGGTAGACGAGACGACTTTTACTATAACTAATTTAATTTTCTTCTATAGAAAATTACATTTTAACTTATTACTAAACTAAATCTAGTGGTGAGACCCGTCCAAAGTTAGGCGCGGGAATGAATTGTTCGTGGGAACCGCTACCGGACACCTGCAGCGGTTCTCGGATCTCGAGGTGCACAGTCAGCACAACACTGTATCTATAATAAAGTCCAATTGACTTGTCCGTACGTAACACGTCCCTCCGGAAGATCAGCAACTATTGGCGAACCGTAGACGACAATATTGCTGAAGAGCCGATCACGAAGTGGAACTGGAGTGGAGTTGAGTAGAAAGGTGAAGGGAATGAATATCGATGATTCTAATTTCTTGAGAACGCCTGATTCTGGTTTCTTCTAAATTTTGGTCTTCATCACACGGTGGTAGAAATTTAGATCCGTAGCAGAGAATATCCGTAGACACAGATTCGGATACTCGATTTGGTCCAACTTCGGGCATTCAGCCTCTATGTGCAAATTAAATACATGTCAGTGATAACTTTAAGGTTATATGGATAAAAGAAAGGAAATTGGAAGGAAAGCTCTATATAACAGATATAGTTTAATTAATAAATATGAAAAAAAAGAATAATTTTTTTATCACACGAATATAATATACTGGAATATTTTTGCTTAAACAAAACTCATCTTCATGGAAGAAGAGACGAAGCAAGTATTTTATTTATTAGTTGAAATTAATCTCTCGAATAATTTTTACAGTAGCAAATTATATTCGAAAATTAATAATAATTTTTTAAATTGTGTTAACATTAAATGTAATTTATAACTAATTTTAAACAGAATGAATTCCGTATTCATTTACCAAATTTAATTTTTAACACTGAATATTAATGTATAAGACTTATTACATTTTATTGAAGTTAAAAGTTATAAATTACTATTACACTTTTTTTTTAAAGGTACTTAGGATAGGACTTGGTACGAAAGGACAAGGATGAGAGATACATTTTACTTTTATTTAAATTATTTTAAGCAAAAAATTATTTAATTTATTGAGATATAGTAAATCATTTTTTATCACCAAATCTTAGAAATTTGAATAAAGCAATCATAGTAGTTAAATATATTTGCAATTAATATATTTAACAATTTTTTCTAAAGTTTAATTGTTCTAAACTTCTTGTTTAAGTTTTCACAAAGTTGTAAGTTGTGCTGACTTAATTAATTAAATTTCATAAATTTTTCGATTGATTCTGCTGAATTTATCTTTATTAGTTAATTATTGAATTAATTTATATTTTATCACTAGCTTTACGTTTAATATATTTTAATTTGATTTAAATTTATTATATTAAATGTATTCACTTTTTTACGCTTCTTAACTATTAATTCTGCGATAGAATTGGATTAAAATGGGAAATAGGTAAGGCGAATCACTTCATGTAATTTAATGCACTTACGTATTTGTCATTGTATCCCGGTCGTCCCGACTCACTAAGTCGTGTCAATTTTTGGATCACTATGACACCCTGCAGCAGCAGGACGATGTAGGTTCTTCTTGGACCGGCGGCAACCCGGGCTGGGGAGCCTGCCAGCCCATCCTTTTCGACTGCGCCAGTTACATGTCGGCGGCAACCCGGGTGAAATTAGGTAGACGAGACGACTTTTACTATAACTAATTTAATTTTCTTCTATAGAAAATTACATTTTAACTTATTACTAAACTAAATCTAGTGGTGAGACCCGTCCAAAGTTAGGCGCGGGAATGAATTGTTCGTGGGAACCGCTACCGGACACCTGCAGCGGTTCTCGGATCTCGAGGTGCACAGTCAGCACAACACTGTATCTATAATAAAGTCCAATTGACTTGTCCGTACGTAACACAGGCATACACATATACATACATACATAGTACCTAATACGTCCTAACAAATCTTCCGATATCTTAGATCTAAGATGGATATTTTTTCGGGTTATGTCTCACGGGCCGTGGTGCCGTTCTGTTCCGTCAACCTGTGACCACGACCACTTTTTCTTGGATTTCAAGTAAATAAGATTGCTTACGACCATTCCGATACATACCTTCATTCGCTGTGATGAAAATAAAAATGAAGAATAGTTTTTTTACACAGTGGAGGCATTCTTTTCATGTGTCAGGATACCCCGCCCTTTCTTAGTACTAATTACATTGCAACATTAGAATAAAGAAAAAGAAACAGAACTATTTTTATAGTATAAAAGTAATGTTAATAACGGAATGTACAGAAACATAAATACGGTGTGTTTGTGTGTGTGGATGAGAGGCTGTGTGTAATAACTATTCAAATTGAGACTGAAAGAATATGTTTAGATAAATAAGGGATAGGAATAAGATGTGGTTATCTACTAGTTAAATAAAAACTTGGTGTGCGTGAGATCGCAGACACACACAGGAGGGCTGTAACTTTTTTATTTTTGTGTACGAATACGAGAATTTGGCCTGTAATTGTTTTTTGACTGTAACGAAATCCTTACTGCTGCTATTTATTGTAAATAGATAATAAGTAGGTGTTATTTAGGCCCTACAACTGATAAGAGACTATGTAATTAAGGGTTAATTCTATAGCTTTAAAATATGTAAAAATATATATTTTTAATAAAGTTACAATAATAAAATTTATGATATGGTTTCATTTTATTACTTTGTATGATACTACAGCAGGACATTTATTAATATAAAGTACAAAGTTAAGTATAACTAAGTATTCTGTGGTATAACCTCAATGCGAATATAATATGAAGTACGCCATAATTATTATGAGATTATTGCCCATTATACAAATGGTTTATTATGTCTAAATCGTTTTTTTTTCTAAAAACAAAATTCCAGGTAAAATAGTGACATAATTTGTGTTCAGTAATTTGAATTAAGAATATAGAAGCTAGGCCATGGTAAAACTAATTTATCGTCATGGATCAGTTGGACCATGGTAAAACTAATTTCTCGTAATGGACCAGTTGGAGCATGGATAGTGTTATTCCCCCGTGATACAATCAGTTGAATATAACAGTTGTATCACGGGTCAGTAGCGATAGAAGGGTGAATAAAATTAAACAAAAAGAAGGTAGGAAAATTTTATTTCAATAAAATAAATAAATACTTTCTATACATATCACAAATCACGTTAGAAACATTTAATTGGTTGAGCGTGTACCAGGCGGGCATTCGCTAGTGAATAGTAATATAGAATTAAAAATATACAGGATATAGGAATTAAAAATATAGCCTGTATATTATTTTTTATACATATCTTTTTTATAGGATTAAAATATACATTGTTACCAGTAACTTGCTCGTAACATGTCCAGCAGTGGAATGTTGATGGATGGATGAATGGAACTTGTCGGCTACCTGTTAGTTATGTAGAGGATGTATCTGATGTCCTCTTATGACCCCTATGCAAATGTTAACATTTCGAGTATTTTGACATTTTGTTTTTTCGAAGACACCTGCCGTACCCAACTTCAAAACTTAATTTAAAAAACCAATGCAAAAATATATTTTTTATTATTGCTGTCTGCTTTCTTACATTGCAATAAACAACCAGAAAATGACAATTATCTCAAATACTTTTAAAATCAAAGCATCAAAACTCATTTTATAATTTTAAGCAGGTTGTTTACTAAAATTTAATTTAATTATACTAAAAACAAAATTTTAACATAGAAATGGAATATTTCGAATATATGCCCCGCATCATACACGCGTCACCCACAAGCATAAAATATAAGACACTTTCACCTCACTATTATGAGAAACTATTTTAAAAA
Source organism: Carterocephalus palaemon (assembly GCA_944567765.1). Lineage (NCBI taxonomy): Eukaryota > Metazoa > Arthropoda > Insecta > Lepidoptera > Hesperiidae > Carterocephalus > Carterocephalus palaemon. Next base: position 2,813,192 of record OX155663.1, read on the forward strand.
ATAAGAAAAAGCGATACCTAAAGTAAAATAAATAATTGAAATTAGACTATAATTAACAATGAGAAACCTAACTAACATGAAAAATTGTAATTATTTACAATAAGTCGTGTGAACCTTAATTTTTAAACATTGTAATGTGATTATAGATATAGGACAATATTTTGGCTGAGGAATACAACAACCGGATTATCGTTGCACGGTGCGACAAAAATAGTGTCAATTGAAAATAATGTCACAAATCTGAAGCTTTGTGCCCCTTTTTTTAAATAATGCGCGAAATATAAAATTTGACAAATTTGTTAATATGCAGAAACAATACAGAACCAGCGCCATCTATTAGACGCTTTTGTAATTAAAGGAGGTCTTCAAGAACCTCGATATCGTTCAAAATTAAATATATTTTGACCATTCGGTGACCACTAATATAAATATAACACTCTTAAAAAAAATTAATACAATAAATACAAGGAATGTACAACAAAGATTTTGGGCAAAAATCGTTGATAAAGCAGATCACAAAAGTCACGTAGAACACCCTACCTGATTAACAGTACGCCCTGGCACTTTTCGTTTGGTATATTTATACAAATATTTTTGTTACAGTATTTTGTACAATATACATTATATTCATTATACACTACGGTGACTAGCATGATATGATCATAGTGAAATGCCAAAATAGTTGGACTAACAATGACTTTAACAAGGACAATTAACAAAGAATAATTCATATTCTACAAAACTCGTGTATCAAAACATTTTTACACTTTTGATATTAATAATTAATATAAGCAGTTATTACAAATGAAATTTTATGAAAACTCTCTACAGATTAGTATTTAAGTTAGTTAGTTTTGAATTTAACCATTTGGTTCTGTTAAAATGAACTTGGAACATACATAAACATTTAAAACTATCTCAACTCAAAACTTTCTTTAACTTATATTTATAATCGAATGTACGCGTGAGTACAAATTTGTTATCTATTCTAATATTATTCTAACACTATCTATAAACATTGCTAATAAATAAGTAATAAAATAAATTAAAAAAAAACAATGCTTTATATGCTAAAATTAATTTTAAAACACATTGACTATACTAAAATTAAGGACGTCAATATTAAGGACGTCAATATATAGGAAATTACAATAATAAATTATTTAGTTTATGCATTTGTTATCCCGCGCGTTTTGGATCCATGCTTCCGCAATTATAGATCTTAGAAGTCACATAATATACTTTGGTAACATTGGTAACCGTCTGTTACAATAGCAGAGAAGTAATTCTATAAGTTCATCGTATGCATTTGACAGCTCTAAACGTTTTATTTTCATTTGTCAAATAGGTACATAGTTAATATTTGTAAATATAATCATTATGTTATTCGAATTTCTAGATAAAAACCAATGCAAGCAAAGATTAATAGAAGTCACATAATATACTTTGGTAACATTAGTAACCGTCGGTTACATTAACAGAGAGGTAATTCTATAAGTTCATCGTATGCATTTGACAGCTCTAAACGTTTTATTTTCATTTGTCAAATATGTCAAATAGGTACCTAATTAATACTTGTAAATAAATAAATAAATATCTTGGACATTCTCACACACGGCCATCTGACCCCAAAGTAGGCGCGAGCCTGTGATATGGGTGTCAGAGACTGATATACATACATAGATATTTTTAAATAAATACTTATATAGATAGTATTAACATCCAGACACAGAACAAATACAAGTGTTCGTCACACGAGTATTTGTCCTGAGTGGGATTCGAACCCACGACCCCTGGCGCAACAGACAGGGTCACTACCGATTGCGCCAACGGGCCTGTCTATATAATCATATAGTCTATATAGGCCTGTCTATATATAGGGCCTGTCTATATAGTCTATATAATCATTATATTATTCGAATTGCTAGATAAAAACCAATGTAAGCAAAGATTAATAGAAGTCACATAATATACTTTTTTAACATTAGTAACCGTCGGTTACATTAACAGAGAGGTAATTAAATGGTATCTCCCGACGTACCTGTTTTTAAATTTTCTTCTGTTGAACAGGGTGATGTGTTGAAGGCTATTTCCTCAATTAAATCGAAAGCAATGGGCTGCGATGATATAAGTAGAGTTATGATAGCTAGTATTTTAGATTCCCTGTTACCAACTATAACCCACATCATTAACTTCTCTCTGACTTCCGGCCAATATCCGATGATATGGAAAAAAGCTATAGTTCGTCCCTTACCTAAAATCCCACAACCAACTCTTCCTAATCATTATAGACCTATATCCATACTCCCTTTCCTTTCTAAAATTGTTGAATCATGTGTTCTCAAACAACTTTCCTTTCATGTTTTGAAACACAACTTATTGAGTAGTTTTCAGTCTGGTTTTCGACCGCGTCACAGTACCACCACTGCTCTCATCAAAGTCACAGATGATATAAGACTAGGCATGGATAGCAAAAAACTTACTGTGTTAGCACTCGTAGATTTTTCAAACGCATTCAATGCAGTGGACCACGAAATCTTCCTTGCCGTCCTTTCCCACCTGAAGTTTCACTCATCTGTTTTAGAATGGTTTTCATCTTATCTTCGTGGACGCCAGCAATCTGTTCGTTTAGGTGACTCGTCATCAAAATGGATGGATGTCTTAGCTGGCGTTCCACAAGGCGGAATACTCTCCAATTATGTTTTCTTTGTTTATTAACACATTAGTCCCTAACTTCGATTGTTCGTATCACCTGTATGCTGATGACCTCCAGCTCTATGCGCAAGCCGGTCCAGATGAGATTCATACTGCGATTGATAAGATTAACAAAAATTTAAAAGTAATTCAAACCTGGTCATCTCACTTTGGTGTATCTGTCAATCCAGCTAAATGCCAAGCTATTCTTATTGGTAGCTCAAGGCTCTTGGCCAGGCTGGATAAAAACAAGCTACCATCCATACATTATAATGGTACACCTATACCGCTGTCCGACGTGGTCAAGAGTCTTGGGTTGCATATTGATTGCTACTTTAATTGGCGTGTGCAGATTACACAAATTAGCCGTAAGGTCACTGGCACTCTTCGGTCCCTTTACCGTACGAAGAATTTCCTTCCAGTACAGACTAAACTAAAGCTCGTCAATGCCCTTATTGTGCCCATTATTGATTATGCGGATGTTTGCTACCCAGACCTGAATGAGGAGCTACTGAACAAATTGGAGCGCCTACTTAATAATTGCATTCGGTATGTTTTCAACCTGCGAAAATATGACCATATATCTAAATTTCGCTCTGAACTTAAATGGCTCACTATCCGTCAAAGGCGATGCTCCAGGGTACTCAATCTACTGTATTCGGTCTTATATGATCCTATCTTTCCTTCTTATCTTAAGGAGAATTTTCGGTATATTAATGAAAACCATAATAGAATACTTCGCTCCTCTTCCAACAATAGAATCACTACTTTTCCGCATAAAAGCGACTTTTTCCATTATTCTTTCACCATTCAGGCTACACTTCTCTGGAACGCCTTGCCTGAAGAGATCAGGAATGCCAGAAGTAAACAAAGTTTCAAAAAACTTGTACATAGCCATTATCTTGAGTCTCTTGTCTGATTTATTTATCTGTGGTTAATCTATGTATAGTATTCAAATATCTCTATATCATTTTATTTATATATATATATGTATATATATTGTATTTATATTGTATATATATTGTATTTTATTTGTATATATTGTATTCTATTTGTATATAGTATGTATAATTTGTGTTGGTATATATATCTTTTATACTTATAATAACTTTCTCGAAAAATCAACGGTATAGTAAACTGCCTACCTATTTTACATCTTTTCACCAACGCCCATGGTTGACTGGTAGATAATGCCATTAGGCATTAAGTCCGCCATATTGTATTACACAATAAAAGGTTAAATAAATAAATAAATAAATAATTCTATAAGTTCATCGTATGCATTTGACAGCTCTAAACGTTTTCTTTTTCATTTGTCCAATATGTCAAATAGGTACATAGTTAATACTTGTAAATATAATCATTATATTATTCGAATTGCCAGATAAAAACCAATGTAAGCAAAGATTATTAACCTTTATGTATAGGATTAAGTAAATTCTAGTTACTAAAATTAGCAAGATAACATGATAAAGTATTCAAAACTCATTATTGCTATAAAGTTCAATTCTGAACACTAATTAGACCTATATATAAATTAATTTAAAAAATATAATATGTATGCACATTTTATGTTTCCAGTAAGTTTTTTTTTGTTATTTTTTCTTCATTCTTGTGTTCCCAGCGTCTTTTCGCGTGACGTATTGTGCCTGAATACATTGGATAGGTATCAGCATAGAAATGTTGTCTGTGGTTTTAAGTGGATCTTGTTATTTTTCAAAACAGATGTTGCCATTCAGTAACATTAGCTAGATAAAAACTTACATTAAAACCACATCAATGGAAAAACGCGCATCTAAAATAAAACATATAGCTATAGGGTACATATCCTACTAGCTATCTTAAATACATAAAAAAAGGACGCGGTTGAATGCCACTGATTTTATTCTATACCATTCATAAAATTTTTGAATAGGTGGTGATAATTATTTATTGAAAACCGACGTTCAGAGCTGAACTTTCGTGCCGACAGCTGTACTCACATATGGCGAGTTTATAACGGCGGCTCCTCACGCATGCCCTCGCTGTGCCGCGCGCGGCCCGCCATGTCCAGGATAGCCTTCGCTTCGGGGTTCGCGTCCAGCACGCTCAGGTCGCGCTCGTCCTGAAACAGTTGTTAAAGTATTCTAGCGAAACTTTAGAAATATTAAGTTACGATCTTATTCATAAAAACATCCTCCACCAATCCGCATTGGAGCAGCGTGGTGGAGTATGCTCTAGACCTCCCGCAGCATAGTCTGTGGGGGAGACCCGTGCCCACAAGTGGGACGTCTATGGGTCGCAGAGAATAAAAACATATAGACGCTTTAATTGAGTATTTTTGGTAAACATTGTATTTGATCAAAAATATTTTTTTCTGCTATGTATTGCTGCCAGACAATCGTAAAGCGTCCATTGAACTGGTATAAGAGCATGCTCCACCGCGCTGCTTGTGCTTGTCGAATGTTCTCGAGCCACCCGAAGTTATTCGACAAGACTTCAGCAAGGTTCGACTGTTTCCAGCATTGAAAACAACAGACGGCTTTACGTGCCCTACGAAGCACTGTAGCGTCCATGAATCGTTTCTTAACCCAATAGCCATTGGGCTATGGACGCTACATATAAACGAATATCATTTGATAACACTGATTTTTATAAAGGTAACATAAGATATATATTCATGTTTACTTTTTTAAATCTTAATTTTAAAAGTGGTTGTTTATTGATCTTACCACAAATATCCTCGCTACAATTCGTCATATAAATGTTACCATTTCCTCGACACACTCCAAAAGCCTGTACCATTCCGTGTCTTCAATTATTTATCTTCAGGGCTTCGCTGTACTGCGGCTTGCCCAGCAGGTCGAGCATGGTGCGGTCCGCGCTGTGCGTGTCGCGGCAACTGCTGCGCGCGGACAACGCCACGTCCTTGTGCGACGGCACCTGTACCGTCTGCTTCTCCTAGGGGAGGGAGGGGGATGTTGGGTAAGGTAGGGTAACATAGGGTAAGTTGGTAATGCAGAGAGGTAGGTAGGTAATGCAGAGGAAAAGGAGCACCGTGGGGTTGGTAGGAGACCGACATAATCCCCCCTGGCCCCCGCCATGGAAAGATCCATGAGGAATTCCCCACGAAAAAAAAAGTTGGTTGGTTTGGAGGTTATTAAAGCAAAGTACCTATTACCAAGCCCATAAGAGAAACTGATTGTCCGAAAGAACTGTTGACCAAGAACGAGTTTTGGTCTTCTTATTTAGTAAGTAACGGTCGCTCTTGCTCTTAAAGAGCTTTTACAAAATAAGAGATGTTTTTAAATGACAGGAACATGTTTTATGTATGATTTATTACCAAGAAAGTAAATAATTAACCAAATTGGGTACGTCTTGGGGGCTAGCTAAGCTAGGCTAAGAGAAAGAGTCTACGTACTGCCCCTAAAAGATAGCGAGTCTGGTGCTGTGCAGTGAATCCTAGTTTCAATGATTAATGATGTTAATGAAAATGAAATTTTGAACTAAGTAACTATTTTTGTTTGTTTTAACTGTTACTAACCACCTATGGACGTGTGCCGAAATAAACTTATTTTTATTATTATTAAATACAGAAATAGGGATTTTCGGAATGAAAGGGAATGTGAACAATAGGGCTGTCACAAAGACATAAGGCAAGGAAGTAATTGGGTTGACAGAAAATAATAATAGAAACGACCGAGCGAAAAGGTGGTAAACTAAAAACGTTAGGGTTGCCACTTCCACTGTGACAAGTAAACTTTTGACAGTGTATGAAGGTACATGAAGAAAGAAAGAAAAGAAAGAAAGAAAATCTTTATTTTGTCCCAAGGGTACAATAAAAGAAATAAATAAACAAAAGAAAAATATATATATATAAGAACCGCGGCTGCTGGTTTTCAGAGTAGCCCCTTTTTTTTCGTGCAGACGTATTTGCGGTAAGTATATAAAATCCGGGAGTGCCGGCAGAAGTGAAAACTTGATTATTAACAGTAGGCCCAGGCATACATTTTCGCCGCGCCGTAGAGAGGGGATAGCTGTCTACTCTCCATCCGTCTTACGCTTTTTCGATCAGGTCACGTGTCCTGGCGCGAGTTTAAGATTTTATACCCATTACAGAAAAAGTGCTCAACGCCGCTAAAGAAGTATTCACTTAAAAATAAAATAAAAATAACATAAATGACTGAATGAGTCGGTGTCTCACCTCGTCCTTGTCGAGCGCGGGCTTGTCCCCCACGGCCCAGACCTCCAGGCTGCGCAGGCGGAAGGCGGGCTCCTTGCTCAGCCGCCGGTACCCGCGGTACGTGCTGCACGACTCCGCCGACGAGCCCTCGCCGAACGGCTCGGCCGACAGCCACACGCCGCCGAAGTTGAACTGACCGCCCATTAGCTGAGGATTTGGTGTTTTATATTAATGGACTAATCGACGCCCGCAGCTTCGCTCGCGTGGAATTAGACATAATAATAGATTCTTCTTAACGTATTAACTTTAGCTCCACAAATTTGTAATCTATATATGTATATAAAAAAGGAGAAGCTGACTGACTGACTGACTGACTGCCTGACATATCAACGCAGGGCCTAAACGATAAGGGTAAGAAGCTTGAAATTTTCCACAGGAGTTCCTTTTATAACGTAGGGGAGCACTAAGAAAGGATTTTTGAAAATTCACCCCCTAAGGGGGTAAAACGGGGGTGCAAAGTTAGTATGAAACTTTGCCGTTTTTGAAGTTAGTGAATATCTAAATACACGCGAGCGAAGCTGCGGGCGTCCACTAGTATAATATATTACATGCTTAAACAAACATAACAGCTTTTACCTAATTCGTTTGCCAAGCTTTTTTATATAATATACACCTGCCGTCCTGCAAAGTTCGGCTCGCGGTGTACAAAATACATCAATCGTAGCGTTCCAAGCTACTAGGCCGTTGAGTAAAGTAAAAAAAAATTATATATTTATAGTCGACGCCCGTACCTTCGCTCACGTGGAATTAGACGTAACAATAGTTTCGTTTACACCTAGTAATATTATATAGCCTATGTCACTCATTGAAAATGCAGCTTTCTAATGGTGAAAAAATTTTTGAAATCGGTCCAGTAGTTTTTGTGTTAAAACATTATAAACAAATCTTTCCTCTTTATGATATTAGTATAGAAGTACGCATGTAAAGCATGCGTACTTATATTTTCATTAATTAATTACATTCGCAACTCACCAATCCATTGGGCAGCGTCTTGGTGTAGTGGTTGAAGTACTGGTAGTGGTCGTTGTAGTTGGTCGCCGGGTACACCCGCATGCGGGGCGCGCACGTGAACAGGAACGACTCGTCCGTGCCGGTGAACGTGAACTCACCAATCCATTGGGCAGCGTCTTGGTGTAGTGGTTGAAGTACTGGTAGTGATCGTTGTAGTTGGTCGCCGGGTATACCCGCATGCGGGGCGCGCACGTGAACAGGAACGACTCGTCCGTGCCCGTGAACGTGAACTCACCAATCCATTGGGCAGCGTCTTGGTGTAGTGGTTGAAGTACTGGTAGTGATCGTTGTAGTTGGTCGCCGGGTACACCCGCATTCGGGGCGCGCACGTGAACAGGAACGACTCGTCCGTGCCCGTGAACGTGAACTCACCAATCCATTGGGCAGCGTCTTGGTGTAGTGGTTGAAGTACTGGTAGTGATCGTTGTAGTTGGTCGCCGGGTATACCCGCATGCGGGGCGCGCACGTGAACAGGAACGACTCGTCCGTGCCGGTGAACGTGAACTCACCAATCCATTGGGCAGCGTCTTGGTGTAGTGGTTGAAGTACTGGTTGTGATCGTTGTAGTTGGTCGCCGGGTATACCCGCATGCGGGGCGCGCACGTGAACAGGAACGACTCGTCCGTGCCGGTGAACGTGAACTCACCAATCCATTGGGCAGCGTCTTGGTGTAGTGGTTGAAGTACTGGTAGTGATCGTTGTAGTTGGTCGCCGGGTAGACCCGCATGCGGGGCGCGCACGTGAACAGGAACGACTCGTCCGTGCCGGTGAACGTGAACTCACCAATCCATTGGGCAGCGTCTTGGTGTAGTGGTTGAAGTACTGGTAGTGATCGTTGTAGTTGGTCGCCGGGTATACCCGCATGCGGGGCGCGCACGTGAACAGGAACGACTCGTCCGTGCCGGTGAACGTGAACTCACCAATCCATTGGGCAGCGTCTTGGTGTAGTGGTTGAAGTACTGGTAGTGGTCGTTGTAGTTGGTCGCCGGGTACACCCGCATGCGGGGCGCGCACGTGAACAGGAACGACTCGTCCGTGCCCGTGAACGTGGGCCCGAACGCCCACGACGCGGTCGCGTACCCGCCGAATATGTAGCCGTTTGTGTCCTCGATTATGAGGATCGACGGCCCTTGGTCTTGGATTCTTCCTGGAAATTTGTTTGTAAGGTATTTAGTATCATTGGTGTCGCTACCAATAGACGTCCCACTACTGGGCAGGGGTCTCCCCCACAGACACAGTTGCGGGAGATCCAGAGCATACAATATATTCAATGTGCATACATTCAATGTGATCGAAAGAGTTAAGCAACGATGGGAGCGGGCGGTTTGTGGATGGGTGACCGCTAGTGGCAAAATTTCATGGACGCTACCGTGCTTCAATGGTGGAAACAGTCAGACGTTAAGCCTTGTCGAAGACATTCGGGTGGCTTAAGAACATTCGACAATGGGTTGGCCACTAACCCCTCCACCAATCCGCACTTGGCCAGCGTGGTGGACTAAGGCCTAATCCCTCTCATTCTGAGAGGAGACCCGTGCCCAACAGTGGGACAGTGAAAGGGTTGTGGTGATGAACATGTCCACACTCACCGGCCATAGTGGAGAAGGACTCGCCGTGGATGTGCGAGGAGAAGAGGAACCGCCAGCGGTGCTGGTGCTGGCGCGGCAGGTGCGCGTTCAGCCACACGATGTGCGCCAGGTCCGTGAACGCCGGGTAGTCGGGCATCGCGTCCAAGCCTGACGACGCAATCATTGTTTTATGGGAATTGGATTATTACTAACTGGACTATTACTAACACCAACTAACAGGACTAAATAACATGTCATAGCCGTGTTTAGTCATGTTGGAATTGTCTTGAGATGCGTGATGGACTTACAGTTTCTAAGGTAATATAAAATATAAGAATAAAAATAGAATTAAAAAAAAAATACGCTTTTATATACTTCACTTAAAATCAATTAATAATGATTTAACCTAGTCTATCTATTAAATGTAATGCAAATGGGGAGGTAATTTGTTCCAGTATTTGGTAGCCGGATACTTGAAACTTCCTTGGAAATGTTTGATGTATTTAAAAGTTTATTGAGTGCAATGGGGGAGGCAGATTGTTGGTCTAATAGTACCAGCACTTGTCGGTCTAATAGTTAAAAACATTTGATGTTTTAATTATAAAATAATTAAGTGCAATGGGAGTGGCAGGTTATTCCAGCACTTACCTGCTTAGGATATAAAAACATTTGATATTTTATTTATGAATTTAAAGAGTGCAACAGGGGGTGGCTGTTTATACCAGCATTTCGACGCTTAATGCGAGTTTCTTGTTCACCTTCAGGCAGGGGCAGCAGCGAGGGCGCGGGCGGCGGCGGCGGCGCGGGGCTGTCGTCAAGCGACCGTCGGTCCACGCCGTAAAGGTGTACGTACACTAGCTCTGCCAGTTGTTTGAGCAGCACGTTTGTTTGAAGCCTGGAACAGATGACTGCAATATTTAGACGTGCGTACACATCTTAAGGTTTCCCTCTTTGGTGATAGAACTTGTACACGGCTCGTATAGGTCAGGGGTCGACAACCTGCGGCTTGCGAGCCACATGCGGCTCTTTGGATAAGCTGCGGCTCTTTAGTTCCATACGCAAGAATAAATAGATATTTTTCTTATGAATAAATATTTTTTTTTTATCAAAAAACTTTATTTATGCAAGTAATATTTATTGTTGCCACGAAATATTTTTGTGGCTCTTTAAAAACTGAAATTTTGTAAATTGTGTTTTGTGACTCTTCCGACTCAAAAGGTTGATGATCCCTGGCATAGGTCAATATCATCATCACATTTTTGTAGCTGGCAGTCGTCGAATAGTAATAAATGTAAATAATGTAATGTGTATTTAATTAAAATCCCCTTATTGTAGGGAAAAGCCTATTTCACTTGATGAAATAGATCTGCTAGCATAATACATTTACAGTACTCCCAAATTAATAATGCGCATGCAAATCTTCGCTAATTGTCGTATTCCCGGAAACACCCGAATCATTGAATCGGAGAAAGCCCTCAACAATGCACTTGCATTTTGCACCTTGTTCGAAAGAAACAGGAGTCAAAGTCATATGTCAAATCGTGTGAAAAAATTGAAAACAATTCGGTTGGTCGGCGGCTGTCGCCGGTCAGTCAAAGGTCCGTCAGTCGTCTTTATATACTGGTGAATTTTAAAGAGCTGCTATTACACACCCTTCTTGGTTTTGTTTTCAAAGGTGAATTTAATTTCAACTTTAATTATCTTACTCAAATTGAAATAGTTTATTTTGTAAAATAACATACTAACTGTTGGCGATGGAAATAAATAAAACCACCGAATCGTTTTGTTACTTCAGCGTGACAGCTGACGTCTTTATTCTTTTCTCAAAAGTATTAAGCTTTATATTTTTCTAAGGTGCGTCGCCTACACTAACATTTTTACACACGTTAAATACATATTAAGTACCAGAAAAAAACATTTATAAAATCAGATTTAGGCTTATATACATTTTAATAGAAAGATACACATGCATAAAGAAACAAATATATAAAACAATATAGGAATAAATAATATTAGAAAGTATATTAGTACATAATGCAATAATACAAGAAATAAAATATGCCTAATTCTTCCAGAATGGATAAATTTAAACGTGGAAAGCCGCTTAAGTCACAAGCACGGCAAATAGTATTTAATGTGTACCTTTATTTCTTAAATGAAGCCATAATAATAAGTAATTTTAATATTATTCTGGAATGATCAGTGCTGTAAATACTTTTGAACTGAGATTATAATGATTAGATTTTAATGTAAACCTGTGTTTGAAAACCATTTTTAAGAAAATGCACTTAACCACTCTATACACATATCGTCTTCCGACGCTCGGGGAATACGACCTTTGCCGAACAGTAACGAAGATTTCTATGCGCATTATTAATTTGGGAGTACTGTACGCAGAAAGTGTAAGAACTTAGCATCGATAGAACATATGGAATGGTCATATGAGAACAATAATAATTACGACTTAGACCTGTGATAACTTATCTGGCACATAAATGTCTGCTAAAACGGCAGTAAAATGTACATTTGTGATTCACGGTACCAGGCAGTCATAAACTTGTGCCAGGCAGTTCAGTCTATCGCTATAAATAATATGAAATTATCTCGGGGGCATTTCGAGGAGCGTTTATTTGATATTTACCGCTATCGTAAACTATCTATCGATATACAACGTAGTTTTACTTCAGCAAACTTCATTAAGTTCAAAAATGAGATATCACACCGTTATCTTTGAACGTTAATGATATTTGATCATAAATGGCAAAGCGGCACTCTGTTTCAGAAAACTCTCAATATTCATTTTCATATAGTAACTAACGCTTTTCGAATTATTCAAATGTATCAAGGAGCTCGCTTCGGTTACTCTTAAAAGATTCAAAAAAGGTCCTACTATCAGATACTATCTCAGATCTCTCAGATACTTTTACAACTTTCCAGTGCGAATTGGTAAACCAGGGTAGCATGAACTAAAGGGATGTTCTAAACAATGAGGCAATGCAATTTGCTGTCTCGGCACGATAGACTCAATTTTATCTTATTCATTTTATTTATTCATAATAACACACCAACAGCAGAAAATAAAATTGTTTACAGGCAGTTTTATAAATATGGTATAGACAATAGGCAGTTACATATGCCAATTACAGGCGTGAATAACATTTACGAGTATATAAGTACGACGTAAGACTATAACTAGAACAATAATATATTCTTAGTTCTTTCTTTTTATAGAATCATAGAATATATCAATGCTTGTGTCTATTGAACATAATCTGTTATACTCTGCGCAGTTGGGGATTATAGGAGGACATTTGTTCTACATCTGGGCAATGGGGACTATCGTTTCTTTGCTAACCAGTTGGCGCCACTGTTAACTAAGGTCAAGTTGTCAAAGGCAACTATAAATTCGGAGCCATAACAAAGTTTTAAATCTTGAATCTCATTAAGTTTATTAATTATAAATAACTCTCATCATATTGAGTAGCTATGCCGCAATGTTGTGCAGTACCGTTTTGTTCGGAAAAAAAGGAGGACACATGTTTCCAAAAGATAAAACTGTTCTTAAACACTTGCTAGTAGCGATTCGCAGGAATAACTATACTCAACAAAATATTCTCGTGTTTGTAAAAAACAATTTAACCCCAGAGGATTATGTGTTACCCAAAGAATTAAATACAGAAAATCATACATTTATATATCATGAATTTACATACATTTTGTCAGTAAATTCAAGATAATCTTAATTATTTATATTATTACAACAGCTTCCAAAACGGTGGTGCACCATATTCATTATAAAAAATTGCATTATCAATATTTACGATGATTTCACGAAGGAGATCACTTTTCAACAGGTAAATTAAATAAATTATAATTTATGTCATGAAAAATGAATGTTATTTGACCTCGCGCGACACAAGCGTCTCTAGTGGAAAATTCACACGCGATACTCCCCATTGGGCAGATTTCGATTGGATTGGAGCAATCGATCCGATTTTTGGCTATCAAGCAGTTCTCTGTCGAGATCTCCGCAGGCCGACGCAGCTTAGTACCAGGGTGGCATAAATCAAAGCGCTGCCCATCTTGAGAGCCGCGAACCGGTGCAGTGCTGCTTGTACTATCTAGCTACAACCGAAAGACTTAGTTGCTGGAGGTATAATAATATAATAATAATAATAGTCTTTATTTTCAGGTAAAAACCCATAGTTACATACAATATTATAACACATACATTAAATCACAGTAAAAAAAGTAAATTTAATTATTTTTTTAAAAGAAACAATATAAAATTTGTATAAAACGCACATAAAATAATATTCGTCATAATCATCGTGGTTTATTCTTATCGCGGTGCACGGCCACCCAATGTCTCAAAATCGGATTGTCAAGATTTTCTGCTAAAGTACAGACAACACTATTTTTTGAACTCCGGATACGCGACCAGAACGCAGCGACCCTAGACCGTATGATTGCATAGAAGTCCGGTAGTCTCGCCTCCGCAAACATGCTGGAAGCGCTACAGAATCGTGGGAGCTTCATTAGAATACGATATATATCATTATATTGTACTCTAATTCCACTGAGCGCTTTTTTCGTGAAGTTTACCCATAACTGGCAGGTATAAAAACATTGGCAATATGCCCTAAACAAAATTTGCTTGACAGCGTTACTGCTACGGGCAAACCTACGTGCCAGCATGTTGCCACGCACCGCAAGGGCCCTACGCTCGCGTTCTATGTCGTGGTCGTCCCTGAGGTTATCTCTAATAACGTGGCCTAGGTATTTGAAACTACCTACACACGCTCCACTGAAGCACCGTCCAGGGAAACTAGTGGGACCCTCTCAGGACCCTTCCCTGCTCTGAAGACCAACAGCTGCGTTTTCTTTACGTTATATCTGAGACCGTGACGGTAAGCGTAACGTTCACAGATACTAAGCAACGTTCTTAGCCCCTTAATGGAGGGGCTCAAGTCGTCCATGTCGTCCGCATAACTGAAATTATTCATGCAGGTGCTGACAATGTGGCATCCGACTTTCGTACTCCTGAGCTCCTCGATCAGGTCGTCCATATACAGGCTGAAGAGATCCGGATATGCCAAACCCCCTTGACGAACGCCACAGTCTAGCCTGTATTCGCTAGACGAGGCATCGCCCCATCTTACAAAATTCATTTGGTTCTCGTACCAGTACCTCAACAGACCCACAATCACCATTGACACTCCTGCATCGATCAGCTTTTGATCAGTATAGAGTATAGACGGCTTAACGTGCCCTTCGAAGATCGTGAATGAAATTTATGCCACTCACCCATCCACAGACCGACCGCGCCCATACTTACTTACCTGTGTCGATCAATAGAAATGGAAATAGAAATAGAAATAGAAAATTCTTATTTTGCCAAATTATGTACAATTACAATAAAAATAAATCGCCCTTAAAATATCTAATTAACCAGATAGCGCGAGCCATTGGGCTATGGATGCGTATATAATATGCTGTGTACTAGGATGGTATAAATCAAAGCTCGTACCACTTGGAGAGCTGCGTGGCGGTGCAGTGGTGCTGCGGCGAGTCCAGGTCGCCGCCGGCGGACGCGGCCACGCCCTCGCCGAGCGCCTGCACGTGCGACGCGCTCGCGCGGAACCCCTTCTCGAGCCACGTGCGCGCGCTCCTCGCCGTAGATGACTTCACGATCTTTATGTACGTTGACGCTATGCTCTCGCAGTACTGTTAGACGAATTATTAATTTAATTGACAGGCCCGTTGGCGCAATCGGTAGTGACCCTGTCTGTTCCCACTGTTGTGTGAATCCCACGCAGGACAAATTTTCGTGTGACGAACACTTGTATTTGTTCTGTGTATGGATGTTAATATTATCTATTTACGTATGTATTTAAAAATATCTATGTATGTACGTACATCAGTCTATGACACCCATATTACAGGCTCGCGCCTACATTGGGGTCAGTTGGCCGTGTGTGAGAATGTCCAAGATATTTATAATACTAATAATGTCACAGCGGTGACTACCCAGGATGGACTTTTATGTCGTTAATTAATACCTCCTTACTTCAATGGGCAGAGTTTTTGAATTCTGCGGTTATTTCCTTCAGACGGAAGAAGGACGTAACGAAACTTTTGATATACATATATTTAATTCACGCAAATGAAGCTGCGGGCGGAAAATTTATTACGTCTGTTTTTTTGTCTTTCTGTCTGACCCTATGATGGAATTAAAAGCTACCGAACCGATTTTAATGAAACTTGGTACAAACATGCACTACATCCCTGAGACGGATCAAAAACTGTTCATCCCGAATAGTAATGAGGTTCTCCTGGAAAGTTTGTATGAATTTTTGAATTGTTCTCAAACATTGTCTGATAAATTTGAAATTCACAGCAAAGGTTTGTTATTTAAGTTAATAGAATGCGTGTTTCCAGACGGACAGACCTTTACTGCGGAGAAAAAAAAATTTAATAACTGAAGGTAATTTTAATTATTCAAGAAGCTTTCCTGGGCAGCCCACGGGTGTTTTTGTCCTGGATTTAAGGCGACTCTTATATCAATGTGTGTTCTCCAATAAAGTGAAGTCACGTAATTATTTTGTAGACTTGAAAACCTTTTGACGGATATTAACCAACTTAACACCTATATTTTGTGTTAACATTTTATGCGTTCCCGAAAAAAATTAGGGTCAACACAAATAAATAATAAATAGTATACATTTTAAACAAACTTTATCGTACATAAGTACATACCTACTCAATTACAAAGAGTAGGTATGTTTGAGTTTTAAAATAAGAACTTACTTCCTTCAACAGCTGATACGGCAGCTCCACATCCTCGTTGTACTCCATGCCTAGACAGTTGTATGTGACCATCATTCTCTCTTCCACTGTGCCTGCAATCGATTTAATTATTCCAAGGATTGAAGTTAAACGCAATTGTTTCATAATTAAATTAATTTAAAATATATTTTTTTTTTAAGTTTTTATTACATATTTATTTTCATTGTCATCGGAACCAAATATGTGTGCTAAATTTCAGCTCGATAGCTTCAGTGGAAGTGGGTAAAATATTGATTGCAAGATTCCAGGACATACATACATACGAGTGAAGATAAATAAAAGCTTTTAATAATAACAAGAATTATTAAAAAATGTTTTAAAAAAAAAAGCTTTAAAATTTTTTTTATTTTCGTGCATTGTCATCAGAACCAAATATGTGTGCCAAATTTCAGCTCTTTATCTTCAGTGGAAGTGGGTAAAACATTGATTGCAAGATTCCAGGACATACATACATACATAGATACATACGAGTGAAGTTGAATAAAAGCTTTTAAAATAAAACACTTTTATGTAAATAAAACACTATTTTGTGGTTTCGCAACGCACGTGTGACTGACTTAGTACGAGAATCTTACTAACAATTACTAACTGGATTATTACTTACACATAACAAGGACTAACTATCACTAACATTCCTCATACCCACTAACGTACTGACCAACTACCGTTCTTATTACATCTCTCAGATAACTGGACTAACCACCCCAGTCCCTATTTGATTCTAGTTCAAAGTCAGTCACAGTTGTCATGGGCGGCAGCGGATGGGTGGTGCTGCAAGCTCTTTTGCAACTTATATCCGTATAAATTTTTTTTTTTTTTGGATACAGGATAGCAAACGAGCTTGCAGCACCACCCATCCGCTGCCGCCCATGACAACTGTGACTGACTTTGAACAAGACTCAATTAGGGACTGGGATGGTTAGTCCAATTAGTTGAGAAAGTTAATTAGAATGTCCCATGTATTTCAGTAAACTGTGGTACTTACCGAAGTACCACAAACCGACCACACCCGTCGTTGCTTTACTCTCTCAATAACATTGAATCGACGCAAACCATGTGCTATGGACGGAGCGCCCACAACCATGCACTTACCCAAAACAAGGAAACTCACCTCTGACATTATACACGTAGAGCTCGGCGAATCTGTTGAAGTCCACCGTGGGGGACTTCTGGGGCCCGAACCCGAACAGGAAGTTCGTTAGGTACTGCGCCAGGCGAGGGTCCATTTGAGGACCCCAGAACTTCTGCAAGACATTTTTCAGGACATGTGTGTTAAACTGAAAAACTGTCTGAGACAATTAAGTACACCTCACTTTACATCTCAAGCATTTACAAACAGTGACATAGTAGGTGGTTGACCCTATAGGGAACCAAATAGGTTATATGAAACATATTTTTTTACATAGAGATCGCTTCCGACAGTACTCCTGCCCGCCACGGTGAACTTCTGCAAGACATTTTTCAGGACATGTGTGTTAAACTGAAAGACTGTCTAAGACAATTAAGTACACCTCACTTTACATCTCAAGCATTTACAAACAGTGACATAGTAGGTTGTTGACCCTATAGGGAACCAAATAGATTATATGAAAGCAATTTTGTTCCATGGAGTTCGCTCGAGACAGTACACCTGCCCGCCACGGTACCTTGTACCATTTCTACCGTGTAATAATTGTTTAAAGTCTAATGCAATTGTGGTCCGATTGGAAAGGTGTGGTTTGCGGTTACACTTCTTAAGAGGTGACCATCTTAGTAGCAACACATTGACTGACTTGGAACGAGACTTCTACTAACAATTACTAACTGGACTATTACTAACACCAACTAATAGGACTAACTATCACTAACAGTTCACAGTCCTCATACATACTAACGAACTGACCAACAACTGTTCTAATTAACTCTCTCAGCTCGGACTAACCGCGGGCGTGAATTAGAATAATCAGTTTCGAAGACAGAAATTCCCAAAATTTTAAAATGAATCAACCTTCTCTCTGTTAGATTTTAATATTTAAATCGTTTGTAACATTTATGTAGCTTTCATGTATCAAACAAAACATTTACGCAGTTTTTATTGAGTCATAACCGTTTTTTATACAGACATCACGAGGGACCTGATTATGAATAGAAAACCTTAATATATGCCAAAACACATTTTTATAGTGTAGGTACTATAATGACTGGATAGATTCTTGACCTTTGATCAAAATAGTGGAACCGTATTTGAGCAAGAAAACAACGTGAGCAAGGAAACAAAGTGGAAAACAATCTTTAGTGTAGTGCAGAAGTAGATGTAACTGCATGGTCGTTTACATCTCGCCTGCATGCAGTTGGCATCTCAACTGCTTACCGACAGCAGATCGCAATCACATGGTCGATCATCATCACGATTCTGTACAGAGGTTCCGTCGAATCGGTTGCAGTTGAGAGGCATGCAGTCTAGTTAGTTGTCTTCGACAAGGCTTAACGACTGTTTCCAGCATTGAAAACAACCGGGACCGACGGCTTAAAGTTTGCCCTGCCTACGCAAATAGAGTACACATACGAGTACACTGCATTTTCTCTCCTGTCTATCAAATCCTCCCACTACGCAGATCCCGTCGATCGCAAGCTAGACAGCCTATTAATCGTCCGAAATACGACCTCTGATGTTTACGTGCAAGTCGTGCAACGCATGGTTTGCTTCCGATGCCATAACAATAGATCGTTGCATGGAGCTCCTGTTTATTCATCGGGGCACGAGAGTAGCTTAAAAATACTGTTATTTTTAAACGTTGTTAATTTATTGCTTGTTTATTTATTATTACTAATAAACAAGCCACCACAACCCATAGTGATAACCCAAAAACAAGATCTCAAAGTTAAAGTAAGAGTCGGAATTTTAGAAGAAATATTTTTACAAAATATTCACACTGAGACATGGTAAAATTTAATTAAGCTTTAATTATGGTTATTTCAAGGCAGTCGCGCCAAAACTGCTCGATTTTTTCCGCTGGTTAGTTTACAATTAAAACGGCATCCGTCAATTTCTATAATACCCGCCCGCTTTTTTCGTGGCCCCAATTATTTGACGGCCCAAACATTTTCCCGCTAGTTTAAAAAATATAAACAACTCTCTGTTTCAACGCTTAAAATAATCGCGCAATTACGAGACAGCCACCTTCGTGGAGGGTATCTATAGCCAATATTTTGCATGTATTCTGATGTAGATCCTCCTTTTGTGATTTATGCGACGTTGAACCACAGATTAAAAATTTACTTAATAAGTTAAACTCTGATTTTTTAAATAAAAAACAAACGACATAAAAAGACACAATTTTGCTGCTGCTATAGCTATGGCATACATTCATCATCTGAAATCACGACAACTTGTAAACTGATGCCTAGCCCGTTCTATTCTAAGAGGTGTGCCCAACCGTTGAAAATAGAAAGGGTTGTGTTGTGGTGGGTGGTATTAGTACTTCACTACCACAAACCCTTTCTTTGAGCCATTGTTAATCACGTATTCCTCTCGGAACGGGAGGGGTTACGGCTTAGTCCACCACACTGGGCAAGTGCGGATTGGCAGACTTCACATGTCTTCGAGAACAGTACGAACACAATGTTTTTATTACCGTTACAGCTGATGACATTTAATTTCATAAATCGCATGTAACTTTGAAAAGTCATTAGTGCGTGCCGCTTCGATTTGAACTAGGACGACACGAGTGAAGGGTTCGATAGCCACCGGGCTGTCACCGCTGTACAATTGAACTTTACTAACTGTTCAGTAGTTCAGTTACAAAACAAATGTTTGACCTACGGCTATCGCCACGAGCAAAACATACACATGGTTCGTAAATCGCTCGACGCACCATAAAACCTATTGTTAACCGTAGGTACACCAGCATTCCCGGCGCGCGGTCTATTTCCATCTGACAAGTTTGCACCTCAACGTCGATTTACTGGGCAGTAAATCAAAACGAGCAAACGCCTCGATAACTGGCCAGCACTGGATAGGTTCAAGTATTGAGATGTGTTCACATTATTCCTGTACTTCAATTGTTTTCGAAGGGGGAATCTTTCAAATATTCCGATCACTCTGCACTTTTGCCTCCTCGGAAGCCTTAATAGCCGGTTCTTCCGATCCTTTAGTAGGTATTGAGATGGGTGTTTTATACTACTCGGTACAAGCAATACTATATGAATAACTAGGACTATTGACTATGACTATTTTTATGGGTTGTGGGTTCCGATTCCACTCATGACAAACATTCGTGTGACGAACACTTGTGTTTGTTCTGTGTCTGGATTTTAATATTATCTATTTAAGTATGTATTCAAAAATATCTATGTATGGATATCAGTCTCTGACACCCATTATACAGGCTCGCACCTAGTTGGGGTCAGATGGCCGTGTGTGAGAATGTCCATGATATTTATTTAATATTATATATCGGCATATGCTGCTATGGGTAGTACAGACTCTGTACAGACAGAGTGCAGATATTTCAATCATCTCCTAAAGATTTTCACTGCTGGATATAAGCCTTCCGTAGTTATAAAACTCTACAACTATACATTAGCCGTTTCTCAGTACATACTAATAACTCTATTCGCTTTTGAATTGTCGCTCGTACCGGATATAATTAGGGTGTGTTATACAACCACAAATATACTTCACGCGTCACGTATGTTGGAAACAAAGTCGTATGTGATTGGATTCTCGAATTGATTGTTTCTGAAAGGGCGTTTAACGATTTCTAGAACGTTCCAATAGCTGCGTTAGATGGCTCACGGATTATTGAAATTGTACGAAAAATTGACCAGAGATCGATCATGAGTCGATCATTGGTCATGTAAAACTTAGTAAAAAAACTTCTAAAAGCTGAATAAAACTATGTAGGTATGTGAACTAATACCACTAATATGTTATTAACTATGCGGGACAAAAAATCTAAAATAAAAACGATGTTAAAAAAATAAGCACAAAATAATTAAGACTTCAAAAAAAAACTTTAAGAATAAAATCATATCATAATTTTAAATATGTAGTTAATTTTAAATAACATTCTGTATGTTACACTGTTGAACTGCATTTATGGCTGGTCAAATTTAACGGTACAATATAGCTTGAAGAACCATTGTTTTAAAACTTTACAGATATACTGGGACTCTGCTCTTTTGAAGCGTAGAAGTGATTAGCGGAGTAATCTCCTTCAAATAATTAAAGGCTTCTCTGGTAATACTTAAGACAACTCTTTTATATTATTTCTCATCGATCATTATTACAGTTCAATAGATAACAAAATAAACAGACATTTACATTGACAAGTTACCAACATAAAACAAGTAAACTATTAAGCCAATTAATCAATTAATTAAAAAAAGAAACAAACTAAGAGAATTGAATGAAACTAAATGGATAATACAATTTGGAAGATGTTACTTACAACTTGTATGAATGTAAATGTAACCCAAACCAACCCAGGGCTAGTGACAAGCAAAGATTTGAAATGTGCCTTCTGAAGATTTGAAAATGTGCCTTCTGAATTCAGCGGTTTCCCACCATCTTCTACAGGTTTATCAACAGCTAATTAAATCAGTAACTAACTCCAAAGCCTCGACCTCAGCATACTCAACCATTATATGTGTACTTTGACAATATCTAGTTAAATAGTAATATCTGTTTATGTTATGTATTCTTTTTATTAACCCTTTATGGGACAATGTGGTCACTCAAGTACAAGGTTGCAGGGACCTGATAAATTATGATAAAAAAAAGACCTTGGCAAAAAAATATTAAAAAATATATATATTTATCTATTCTCATTATTATTATTTTTTATGAATAATATAGTTCATAATATGCAATGGTTGGCATTACGCCTAAAAAAAGGTTTTCATGAGTTTTCAGTTGCTTATTGATTACTCCTTCTTCTATAATATCATTCAAATGAATTTTTTAAATTTATTTAGGTCCATCTGTAATCAGCCTATTTGCTATATTTAGATTTGTTAAATTGTCTCCTTGACTATCTGTATGTCCTGTGTATGGATTTGTCACTCCTGTATGGAGTGACAAATCCATTGACTTGCATTAATATTTTAAATTGTGACTAGATATCATAACAATGATTTTATATCTTCGATTATCTTATGCATATTGCTATTAGTAATAGATTAAAATAGAAGGTCTTAAATTTACTAAGAATTAACAAAACTAGTAGATAATTAATACTTGTCACCAGCCGAGGGAATAACATAAAAATAAGGAAAAGAAACACAAAATGAACACACTTCTAATGACACTGCGTCTACTTTTCCACTCACGATGAGATCATCCTCCCGAATCCTCTCTGAATTCTTGCTGGCCGCTCGGAATGTGGCAGCTACATACTTCTGTTCGTCCTTGGTGAGCAAAGTACATTTTGCTGCTAGCTTCTTGCTAGTGTTTCCCATTCTGAAATTAATTAAGTACATAGCATCTCTTAGACTTTTTCATTAGGTTCTTACACTAATGATGGGTTTTCACAGACTACATCACAGATATACAAAGATTGAAAACCGAAAATTGGGAATGTCGGAAAATTGTTATAACTGCATGACTTATTAATGTGGTTCTTCCATATTGAAAGCTACTAAACCAACCGCAGCTATAGTTACTATATTAGCTATAGTCACATTACTCAAATAATACATTGGGTATTTTTAAGAAGTGTCTTAATTTAAATATTCATAACAAACCCAATATCACTTGCAAAAAACATGCTAAAGAAAATCATTGCAAGAAAAGAACTTCCATAAGTTTGTTAGTAAGACATTTAGACTGTTTTAACAGAAAAATATAATAATATAAAAATTATAAATATAAAAAAACTACACAGTTGTTACTGAAATACCCTATAGGTACTATGTCACGACTGTCACGAGTGCTTGCTATGTTTTCTTTGACTGCTCACTGCATTATAATATATTTTAAAACCTTTATAACTCATTCTCAGTCAGTTATGCTGAGCTTTTCAAATTTGAAAGAAGTAAGTTATCATACATTTACATACATAACCCTTAGTTTTTCCACATTTCTATTTTCATGAATAAATATATCAAATTGGTTACATACCTTTTTATGCCAATAACAATTAACTTTCATTTGTATCATCAGAAAAACATATTTCTGCAATTCTTATATTTATTAATACATATTTTCAGTTTTCTTTATAAATCACATTTAACATCTGGGAAAAATTTACACTACAGTGTTTTCACAGAAATTGATAAACGATTTCAAATCAATAATATTTTCATCAATAAAAATAAGGTTACCTGTCAAAACAAATTGTCAATTTAATTTGTTATCTATTTCCTTTGTGATAGCTATTGTCACTAAACAAACAGCCACGCGAGATTTCCCGCCGTCCGCCCGAATAAACCTTGCGTCTTGCGTCACGCTCACGCGGTAAGTACGTTCTACCACGAGACGCGAACAGTGACTGACTAATAAAATATAACTTTCCGTTTCGCGTTAAATGTAAAACAAAGAAGTTCAGTGCTTATTATTATAACGCCTGTATTTCCCTGAAGGATTTAAATGTTACTGCTAAGTGCTACCTATTTACCTATGTCTATCCCCATAAAGCAGGCGATGAGCCTCGTCTTGACATCCACCACAACCCTTTATTTGTTCCACCGTGATACATGTGACGTTGGACAAGTGTGGATTGGCAGATTTCAAATGCTTTCGAGAGCAATAATGGAGAACACTCATGCATGCAGGTTTCCTCATGATGTATCCTTCATCGTTACCGCTAGTGATATTTAATTACTTAAACCGCACGCACAACATATAAAAGGCATTGGATCCGCTTGGATTTGAACCAACACTCTCGAGTAAGAGGCGAGTTCGATAGCCACTTGGCTGTCACCACTGTTGCCATATCAGGCAAATATCATTGGAGTCCAGATCCACTACCAGGGACTATGTACTATTTCAAAGTATAAAGACCCCAATAATGCGCTGGTTGCGCTGAAAATCAGCAGCCTTGTGACTGTACTGGTTTAAATAGTTTTAAGTTCATTGTTAAATTGTCTATTTTGTTAAGATATTTGTCTATAGTGTTTTGTGTGAAAAATCTTCTTCTTCTAATACGGTATTATGGACCTTTGTTTATTCTGGGTCTGCAATTGGAATAAGCCGATATTAACTTAACGGAATGCAGAAAGTTAATTAAAAATATGAGTATTATTTCCATATTATTTCTAAACTCACTCTTATAATATGAGCCACCAAGTTAAACAGTTCTCTGTTTTAAATCGTGTTTAAAATTAACCAATATGCTATTGCTAATGATTACCTTTTGTGTTTGTTTATAAGATTCTAATTTTATCGATCGTTGATTGGTCTCTTTGACGGCAAAAATTGTTTAAAGAAAAATCCATTATTAGGTTTCAAGAGATAAACTGTTATTATTAAAATGATAAAGCCCTGGTATAACGTTAATCACTTTATTAAAGACTATGACAACAATGGTGTACTTAATTAAAACGCAATTTATTAGCATAGCAAAATGCACCCCGCCTAATAAGATATTTGACAGCCCGTTTTGGCGGCACGGTTAGTGTGGCCACAGAGTAACAATAAGCCATCGACTTATAATATTTTATTGCCTATTCCTAACACCTCCCCTCAATAAAATATTATAATGTCCAATTCCCCTCAACATCCCCTTTTAAACAACATCACTTACAACATAACTAAACAAAATCCAAGATAATCTCTACTTAAACAGTTGACCTACTAAAGATTTGAAAATGATTCCTCCCAATGGTTTTGTAAGGACATCAGCTATTTGACTACTAGAAGTAATATATTTAATGACAATAATATTATCATCTAATTTTTCTTTAACAAATTTCTGTTTAATATCTAAGTGCTTAACTCTAGTATTCCCGGTAGCCATGTGAGCCATCTTGATAGCAGACTGGTTATCCTCAAACATTGTGATAGGACACACATGAAAACCAAAGTCAAACAGAATTGACTTTAGCCAGCAAGCCTCACTTGTTGCATGACACAGTGCGACATACTCTGCTTCAGTAGAAGAGAGAGCCACTGATGGTTGTTTTTTACATACCCAAATTACTGAACAACCAAACACTTTAAAGCAATAGCCCGTGGTAGACCTTCTATCCTCACTACCTCCCCAGTCACTATCAACATAACCCACTACAGTATCACAATTATCTCTATAATAAGTTAAACAAAGTTCTAGGGTCCCCTTTATATATCTTAACACATTTAATAACAATTTATATAATAAGTTACTTGCACAAGATTGATACCTACTAAACATATTAAGTACTACACATAAATCTGGCCTAGAACCACTACAGGCATATAACAAACTCCCAATTAATCTTCTACACTTATTTTCTATTATTTTACTTTCAGAACATTCTCTTTTTAATAAATCAAACTTAAAATTCTTGTCAATAGGCAAGGATAAAGGTTTACATTCAGACATACCATAAGTATTTAAAATATCTACTAAGTAGTCTTTCTGAGATATAGTAGTGTACCCCTTATCTAAATTCTGATTAATTTCTATACCCAAAAACTTGTTAACAAAACCTAAATCCTTCATTTTAAATGTACTATTTAATACACTTCTTAGTTTAGAAATTTCCTTTTCAGAGTCCCCAAAATATAATATATCATCAACATATAACAATAAAAAGATTTTACTTCCACAACCATGCTTTGAATAAAGACAATTATCTTTATCTGAACTCTTAAATCCCTGTTGCTTCATCACCTCATTAAATGTTTCATTCCAGTATTTTGGTGACCTTTTCAAACCATAAATAGACTTTTTCAACTTACAGAACCTATACTTAGATGTAACCCCATCTGGCAATTTTAAGTAAATATCCTCATCAATCACACTATTAAGAAACGCACTACATACATCCATCTGGTAAATCCTCTGGTTAAGTTTAGTGGCTATAGCAGTAAAAATCCTAAATGTATTCAATTTTGCAACTGGTGCATAAAGATCATAACTATCACACTCACTTTGTTGAAAACCCCTAGCCACTAACCTAGCTTTGAACAAAGTTTCCCCATTTGCTAGTTTTTTCGTTTTTAAGACCCACTTAGTACTAATAATTTCCTGTCCAGCTGGTACTTTTTCTACAAGTGACCAAGTGTTGTTTTCTTGTAGTTGTTCAACCTCCTTCTTAATAGCATCTTTCCAGTTTTCAGCATTTTCACACGTCATTGCCTCTTCATAATTCTTAGGTTCATCTAATGAAGCTGTTAAACCTATGTAATCTGATAACCAACCTGGTTTTCTGATTATTCTGCCCCTTCTTGTTACTGGTTCATCATCTGACTCTGAAATTCCTGGTTCACTCATTTCTGTTAAGTTTTCTTCCTGTTCTAAAGTTTCATCATGTTCTCTTTCTTCTTGCTCATCTTCTGTTTCAACATGTTCTTCTTGCCCTTCTACTTCTGTTGTTTCTAGTGCCCCGGTTATATCTAAATTTATTATCTCCTCTTCTGTGTCTTTACTTTCCTGAATTTGTTCTGTCTGTGCAAATACTACATCTTTCTTTATCTCTACTCTCCTATCCATATCATAGTATATCCTGTAACCTTTAGAATCTTCATATCCAACAAATATGCCAGTGTTAGCTTTAGAATCTAGTTTCTGCCTTTTCTCCTTTGGAATATGGGTCCACACCTCCATACCAAATATTTTATTCAAATGAGATATATTATAATCCAACCCAGTCCAAACTTGATATGGTGTTTTCCCAGTTTCCCTACTCTGACTAGTTCTATTTAATACATAAACAGCTGTATTTATTGCTTCCCCCCACAGTTCTTTAGGTAAATTTCTAGTATGGAGCATAGCCCTCCCAGCTTCAACTAATGTACGCATGTCCCTCTCTGCTCGACCATTTTGCTCCGGTGTATATGGGACTGTTGTCTGATGTATTATCCCTTTCCCAGATAGCAGTTGTTTCATTTCTGTATTAACAAATTCCTTCCCATTATCTGTCTTCAAAATTTTGACTAATTGCCCTGTTTGTCTCTCAGCTGTTTGGATGAAATCCCTTATTTTATTAACTACCTCTGACTTTCTACTTATGAAGTACACTTGACGGAATTTACTATAATCATCTTTTATTAATAAGAAATATCTTGCTCCACCCAGAGATACTTGTTCAAAGGGCCCACAGACATCTGCATACACTACAGCTAAAGGACTCTTCGCACAATTAATACTTTCTTTATAAGTAACCCTATGCATTTTCCCCCTAATACAACTCACACAATGCCTTTTATCATCTATATACTCAATATTGTTATTTAGAAGAACTGACCTGATATATTTATTATTTTGATGACATAATCTCTCATGCCACTCACTTAGACTAACAGATGCACACAAATTCTCCTTTTTAGTAAAATTTAACACATAACACTTGTCAACTCTCACTCCCTTAATACATACAATATTATTTTTCTTAATGATACATTTATCTTTATTTAAATCAACAGTGTACCCTTTGGCAGTAACCTTTGACACAGAGAATAAATTTAACTTAAGGTCTGGAACATACAAGACATCACTAAGTGTATTATTAACAAAATGCACTTCCCCAACCCCCAAGACAGGTAAACGACGGCCATCCCCAACTAGAACAAATTTATTTGATACAATATGAAATGTTGTAAATAATCCCCGCTCAGATGTCATGTGTTCACTAGCCCCACTGTCTATTATCCATGTAATTTTATTGCATACATTACTTTTTATTAAATCAACAGACAATGCACTGACAGAGCTCATAGTAAAAGCATTACTATTTTTATTTTTAACATTTTTAAAACATTGAGATTTCAGATGACCAACTTTGTGACACAAAAAACACTTTCTCATGTCTTTATGACTTTTACATTCTTGAATGAGATGTCCAACCTGACCACACTTGTAGCACTTTCTCACACTGCTGTATTTCCTTTCCTTTTGGGAGGCCAATGCCAGATTATCACTCTCATTGGGCTTTAATCTTTGTTCCTCCGTTAGAAGCCTGGCGACCAAATCACCATATCTCTGCTTTGCTTCGTCCACAGACTCCCATGCTGATACAAAATATCTGAATCTCTCTGGCAAGGACATTAAAACCTTTGTAATAAGTAATTTTTCAGATATGTCCTCCCCTGCTTGTTGCAGCCGGCTTTTCATTTCCTCCACAGTTGACAGAAAAAATGAGATGCCCATGCCTTCTTCGTATTGGAGACTGAAGAAGCGTTGCTGTAGCAAATGAATACTAGCACTTGATTTTTGCTCATAAACGTTCAGCAATTTATTCCACATCTGCGCAGAGGTGTCACAGGTCAACACATGTACCATTGCACTTTCACCAAGTCTTGTTACAATTAAACTTTGTGCCTTTACATCTTTCTTAGTCCACTCTGCTTCATTCTCTTTTGTCTTAATTTCTGTGCCACTGACAATCGCGTAGACATCTTGCGACTTCAATAGTACGGTAACTTGAAACTTCCAAGTACTCCAATTGCGTGGCCCCTCAAGTTTGTTGACACCCACCGAAGTTGTCCCCAGTTGATCCATTTCCCCGAAACAACTATGTCTTCTCTCCTCGCCGTAAATATAGTTTTACTATAACCCAAACTTGCAACTCTTGCAAGTCCGGCCGGCAACGTGACGCTACTTCGTTATACCAGAAACAGAGATAAGGGAATCGTCTGGGCCCATAACCTGTTATTATTAAAATGATAAAGCCCTGGTATAACGTTAATCACTTTATTAAAGACTATGACAACAATGGTGTACTTAATTAAAACGCAATTTATTAGCATAGCAAAATGCACCCCGCCTAATAAGATATTTGACAGCCCGTTTTGGCGGCACGGTTAGTGTGGCCACAGAGTAACAATAAGCCATCGACTTATAATATTTTATTGCCTATTCCTAACATAAACAAACAAAATCAAAAGATTTTGTACGCCTTAGATCTGTTCTGTGAATAATTTTAACGTCAATTATTTTTCTGCCTTTGTAAATACAGTCAAACCTGGGTAAGTGAGAACTGGATAAGTGAGAAAACTCTATAAGTGAGAGTAATAGCCAGAACCCGTCATTTTAAGCTCCCAAAACCTCTATTAGCGAGAAACAGAAACCTCTGTAAGAGAGAGTCGTTCTTCCCTCATGGACCTCCATAAGCGAGACTGCTACTTATCTATACCTCTATAAGCGACAGTCGAGCTTTATTTATTTATATTATTTAGGAGGAACTATAGCTACAATAAAAATACATCTATATATATAAAAGGAGAAGGTGACTGACTGACTGACTGACTGACTGACTGACTGACTGACATATCAACGCAGGGCCTAAACTATAAGGGCTAGAAACTTGAAATTTTGCACAGGGGTTCCTTTTATAACGTAGGGGAGCACTAAGAAAGGATTTTTGAAAAATCACCCCCTAAGGGGGTAAAACGGGGGTGCAAAGTTAGTATGAAACTTTGCCGTTTTTGATGTTATTCGAATGAAATTCAGTACCTATGAAGGTTTTTTATTGAGTTTCGAAAATCATCTCTTAAGGGGGGTGCAAAGTTAGTAGGCATAAAAGTTTTTCGTATATACCTACATTATTTCAATGAAATTTTGTATTTAGGTTATGTTACGTCTAACCCCCGTATTCACAAACGATACTATGAGGTCTCACAGTACTCGCGAGCGCATAGGGTCATTCAAACCAATTCATAAACAATACTTATGTGAAATCCGCTACTGTGCGTCTGTCAAAAGGGACGCATAGCTAAGATAGCTTCTGAGCTACTTTAACGAACGCATAGCGTCGAATTGTTTTGTCATTTACGTCAAAATTGAAATATCAAAGAAGGGTGGTTGCACGTTGGATAAATTAGAGGTTATTATTTAAGCTTACAAAATTGTAAAGGAAAAAGGAGTTACTTATTACAAAATTCTACCTATTAAAAACAATGGATTACAGTTGTGAGGAAGAGTTTGAAAAACAAATCAATTAAGGGAAATTAAAGGTAAGCGTCCACTTGTCGGTATCTTACGCATCGGACGCATCGCACGCAACGGATCGTAGTATTATTTGTCTATAAACTCATATAAGCGCGTCCACCTGTCCGCATCGTACGCATCGCACATCGGCAATGCCGACACCGTTGCTCCGACCGAGAGGCAACTTTTATCCGTTTGATGCGATGCGTCCGATACCGACAAGTGGACGCTTACCTTTAAACGATTATTGCTGCTTGCTCTGACATAGACATGCTTTGACAGTTGTCAAAACACTAGAGTGAACTTCGCCATATCAAATAGACCAATCACAGAGCTGAATTCAACGCTATGAGACCTCATAGCTAAGTAATGTTTGAGTGTTGTTTATGAATTGGATGGCTCGACATGAGGAGCGCATAGAGAATTAGCGTTCTTTGCATAGTGTTGTTCAGTTACTCAGCCAAGTAATGTTCATGAATACGGGGGTAATTCCACGCGAGCGAAGCTGCGGGCGTTCACTAGTACATACATAAAAGATTAAAGAAAATTTATGAGTTAGAGAAAAACATTCAAAATACAATAACAGAAACCCAAACGAAATTGACGGATTTTTTTAAGTGTAAATAAGTTCTAAATAAAATAAAATAATATTGTTATTGCTGCGTACCTCTATAAGAGAGAAACGCAACCCATGTACCTGCATTAGCGAGAAACTCGGGTTAGTGAGAAACCTCTATAAGCGAGAATGAGATTGTGCTCCCTTGAACTCTCGCTTACCCAGGTTTGACTGTAATTCATCATGATAAAAGAAATAATAAGTAATGAGCTCGCTTGCACTTTGTTCGCTATTGTTGGGCTGTTGTAACATGGGTTGTCGGGTTGGTATAAATCATTGAGAAAACCATGAATTGGTAGAAATTTTTGTAGCTTCCACACCGTGACTTGGAGATTGTCAATGTCAATTGTCAAGTGCAAAAAAAGCAAAGTAGTTGTACGTACAGTGCATATTCTTTGTAATTAATAAATTTTGATTAATGTAACACAAAAACAACAAAATGACGATAACCAAGATGGAAATAGACCCGGTGAAGGGTGAGGGTTTCCGCCCGTATTACATAACGAAGATCGAAGAGTTGCAGTTGATCGTGGCCGAGAAGTCCCAGAATCTTCGGCGTCTGCAAGCTCAGCGCAACGAACTTAATGCGAAGGTGCGTATGCTGCGTGAGGAGCTCCAATTACTGCAAGAGCAGGGCTCGTATGTGGGTGAGGTTGTAAAGCCGATGGACAAAAAGAAGGTCCTTGTAAAAGTTCACCCTGAAGGAAAATTTGTGGTCGATCTTGACAAAAACGTTGATATCAACGACGTCACTGCCAACTGCCGTGTCGCGCTACGCAATGAGAGTTACACCCTCCACAAGATATTACCAAACAAGGTCGACCCGTTGGTATCTCTTATGATGGTTGAGAAGGTACCGGACTCCACTTACGAGATGGTTGGAGGGTTGGACAAGCAAATCAAGGAGATTAAGGAGGTCATTGAACTTCCTGTCAAGCATCCGGAACTATTTGATGCATTAGGTATCGCTCAACCTAAGGGCGTTCTGTTGTATGGACCACCTGGTACTGGCAAGACATTGTTAGCGCGTGCCGTCGCTCACCACACTGAGTGCACGTTCATCCGTGTATCAGGTTCAGAGTTAGTCCAGAAATTTATTGGAGAAGGCAGTCGTATGGTGAGAGAACTTTTTGTTATGGCAAGAGAGCATGCTCCGTCTATTATCTTCATGGATGAAATTGATTCTATCGGCTCTTCACGTATTGAATCTGGTAGTGGTGGGGATTCTGAAGTACAGAGAACCATGTTGGAGTTGTTAAACCAACTGGACGGTTTTGAAGCCACAAAGAACATTAAAGTAATTATGGCTACTAACAGAATTGATATTCTTGATCCTGCTCTGCTGCGTCCTGGACGTATTGACAGGAAGATTGAGTTTCCTCCACCAAATGAGGAGGCCCGATTAGACATCTTAAAAATTCATTCTAGAAAGATGAATCTAACCAGAGGAATCAATCTCCGTAAGATCGCTGAGCTCATGCCCGGTGCCTCTGGAGCTGAAGTCAAGGGAGTGTGCACTGAAGCAGGGATGTATGCTCTGAGGGAGCGCAGAGTGCACGTGACCCAGGAGGACTTTGAAATGGCTGTCGCTAAAGTCATGCAGAAGGATTCAGAGAAGAACATGTCTATCAAAAAACTGTGGAAGTAATTTTAACTATACCTTTATGCAATCTTTGCTTTAAAAAATAAAATTCTTTTTTTAAACCATTGGGTAGTTTTATTTTTGTTTAAAGTTAAAAAGTTGTTTAAAAAATATGATTAGTTTTTCAAAACAGGCCCGTTGGCGCAATCGGTAGTGACCCTGTCTGTTGCGCCAAAGGTCGTGGGTTAGAAATCCCACTCAGGACAAATATTCGTGTGGCGAACACTTGTATTTGTTCTGTGTCTGGATGTCAATATTATCTATTTAAGTATGTATTTAAAAATATCTATGTATGTAGGTATATCAGCCTCTGACACCCATAACAAGGGCTCGCGCCTACTTTGGGGTCAGATGGCCGTGTGTGAGAATGTCCAAGATATAAAAAAAAAAAAAACATTTGCTAGTTTTATTTTCGTTTGATATCATTTAAGGTTTGAATGTTGTTGAATATTGGCCACAACACTTACTTAAATAAGCTATTTACATTCTACAGTTGTTTTAAAAAAAAATTTGTGATTCAGATATTTTTTTTCTTATCTATTGACTTTGGGCTTTTACTTTACTAACAGACAAAAGGACATGCTTTATTTACATTTACATTATATTTTCGAGAGTTGTATGTGTGAACTTTTGTTAGTGCTACTATTTATGTAATCTAATCCATTACTTGTAGTTTAAAATAAATAAAAGACAAATTCAAATAGATTCATACATATTTATATTTTTATAAAAAACGACCAAAAATTACAATTAAACAAACGTGAGTAGTAAATAACAATAATTATGCTTAATCATAACTAGTCTAGACTCAATAATACCCATAATTCAGTAATATTGTACACACTTTCATGATATCTGCCAGCAGATAACTTCTTTTCGAACATATTGATACTGATCTTTTTTATTAAATAAATCACTTTTAGCAGATAACAGCAGAAATTAGAAATTACATAAATGATAATAAAAAAATTTGGTAAAGATGAAAATTGTAATTTAATTCAATAAGTAGACGAAATAGAAATTTTGATATCTATGATCAAAATTGACAAAATAGTGCCTCATTAATAATTCATATCAAAAATTATACAAATATGTACATATAAATCTATACTATATTTTGACCATGAAGTAAGATAATAAGAAGATACAATTTAATATTCTTCATTAGACAGTAATATCGCATAACAAAACATCCATTATTATGCATAATCCCTATTTATCCATATTATTAGGCAATAGTGCCTAATATTAATTGTATAAAAACCAGTTTTTCGAGCCCTGTTATGTAATAAAATAGTATTGAGTAATAAATAGCCTTAAATAATGAACCACTCTCAGCGTAGAATCCTCGTCTTTTCACTGACATCAATCTCTGACTCAGTGTCAGAGTCCTGCTGGGTTGGTGAACTATCAAGCAATACGTTGGCAGCACCCTGGAAATAGATAAATAATTAAATAAATCGATAAATAATAGTCGATAATGTGGTATTTTCTGACTATCCACCAACCGCAACACAGGCGCGGGAGTGTGCGCTTTTATTCAAACAATTTTGGAAGAAGCTTAGTACAAAATATATCTCGCTAATTTTCAGCATTGTACTAACCAGTAGGTACATGTTACTAACCAATACCTAGACCACTTCCACTACTAGGTAGGTAGTTAGACCTTCACTAAAATTAACTAAAAGAATCACTACAAATTGAGTTGTTGAGAGCTGAGTTATGCTTGACTTGAGTAGGTACGTTATTTAGTAATCAATTAAATAACTTACATGAGGCCTCACAGGTCGCCTTGTCGAAGACCGCCATTGCATAAGGGCTTGAAGTGGATTGACGAACTCGTGATTGATTCCCCTGGTAAGATCAAATAATAAAAATTATAGGTCTACCGCCACCGTAACTATTTAATTGTTCCTCTGTTGGACAGAGGTCACGTTTTGGAATCACCTATTCGGTGACGCCGGAAAGGTCTGTATGACCATATAGCAAATGTCCATTCGAAAAAAACCTGAGGCCATAGTCTTTTGAGGCCTTCTAGAACAATTTACAGAACCCTGATGATGTTTCTCGGTTCGTACTGAAAATCGAGCGTCATACTGATAGTTGCCGATTATGGTGGTTACCTCATCATCATTTTCATCATTACAACCCTTTCTTTGTCCCACTGTTGGGCACGGGTCTCCTCTCAGAACGGGAGTGATTAGGCCTTGATCCACCACGCTGGCCTAGTGTGGATTGCTAGACTTCACATGCCTTCGAGAACATTATGATAAACTCTCAGGCATGCAGGTTTCCTCACGATGTGTCCTTCACCGTTACAGCAAGGGACATTTAATTTCTTAAATCGCACATAACTTAGAAAAGTCATAGGTGCGTGCCGCTTGGGTTTGAACCTGGACCGATCGAGTGAGAGGCGAGTTCGATAGCCACTGGGCTGTCACTGCTGTTTTAGCTTTAGTTTTAGCGGAATAAGTCTATTCGTTCATTCATTTTCTTTGACACTTTACAACTGTTATCATTTAATATCATAAACTAAAAATATGAAAATATTGTTTTACTGTACATATGCTTATAATATATTGTTTTACTGTATGCTTATAATCACCTACTGCTAGTGATTAAAGCTTACCAGAACAACGAAACATGGGCAAAAAAGTACATTATTGATCGAAGGCAAAAAACAAAAATGTTATGCGTACAGTTTCTCATGTTAAACGAAGTTAAACTGACTGGTGGCTGACCTGAACAACTCTCATTGAGACAACAGTGATCGGTCTTGATGATGATGATGACGAATTGGAACTTACCCGGCGTTTGGCATTTCAATAGTCGCGTTGGAGAGCCGCGCCATGCCCACAGGAGTGGTCTGGTAACGGACCCTGCGAAATAAATACAAATTTAAAAAAAGGCACATACACTTAGGTGTTGGGCGTATTTAGTCTATTAAACCTAAGCACAATTATTGAACCTGAGGTCATGGGTTCGTTCCCTGGGCCGATGTCATATGGTATGACATTACAATTGCAAGTTTCAGTGGGTACTTTTAATTTTAAAAGTGAACCTACTGAAGGAAAACAATAAGCTGTAGGCACTCACTGCATGTAGTCAAGCGCGCGGCGGCGGCGGTGGCGCACCACGTAGTAGTAGGCGAAGATGGCCAGGTACACCATGAACAGCGCCAGCACCACCGCCGTTACTGTGAATGACACGCTGTTGGCGCGCTCCATGTCCCGCTGCGTCCACCCGTTGAACCGCGGCAGCTGAAAACAATACAATGACGTAAAAAAAAATAAAAATAACATTACACTCAGACCCCCGCTCTATAAAGGCCTACGCCTAGGCCTGTGTTACGGATCCCGCATCTATAGCCCGAGTACAAATATGATGTTCATGAAGCGTATACAAATCTATATAATTATTAGAAAAGGAGAAGGTGACTGACTGACTGGCTGACTGACTGACCGATTGACTGACTGACTGACTGACATATCAACGCAGGGACTAAACTATAAGGGCTAGAAACTTGAAATTTTGCACAGGGGTACCTTTTATAACGTAGGGGAGCACTAAGAAAGGATTTTTGAAAATTCACCCCCTAAGGGGGTAAAACGGGGGTGCAAAGATAGTATGAAACTTTGCCGTTTTTGATGTTATTCGAATGAAATTCAGTAGGTACCTATGAAGGTTTTTTATTGAGTTTCGAAAATCATCTCTTAAGGGGGTAAAAGGGGGGTGCAAAGTTAGTAGGTATAAAAGTTTTTCGTATATACCTACATTATTTCAATGAAATTTTGTATTTACGTCTAATTCCACGCGAGCGAAGCTGCGGGCGTCCACTATACCTAAAAATGAAATAAATGATTCTGAATCTGAATATGTGTGGAAGCTCTCACCATATCCTTTGAGAGCAGCGGGCAGTTCCCTTGCGGAGACATCTCGCCGTTGGCGCAAAGACACGTCGCACCAGATGACGCCAGCACGCACACGCCCGCGCAGCTCACGCCAGCGCAACTATCCTCAACATCGTTGCGTTGCACACTCTCGTGGCGCAAGACGAATGTGTTTGCGTCGAACACGGAGTAGAGGTACGGCTCGCAGCGCTTCGTGTGAAGATGGCACCGGCTCAGCTTGAACGTGTTGGCTGCGAGGAAGTAGATCGAATCTTCGAATAACGCGAGGCCGTGCGGTGCTTGCAGGTTCGGGTCGTTGGAGAATATTACTTTCCTGTTGGCAGGTGGAGGGTTAAATTTGCGCATGTATACAGCAAATGGTACAAAGGTTTTTTCTTACCGCTAACATCCCGTAATGGATTAGGCCTTAGTTCACTACGCTGGCAAAGTGTGAATTTGCAGACTTCACAGGCCTTCGAGATAGAGAACTCTTAGGCATACAGGTTTCCTTCACAGTTACAGCAGGTGACATTTAATTTCTTACCGCTAACACGAGATAAAATAAATTATTATACTCTGTGAAAGTAGAACTTATTAATTTCTTCCCCCGTAGCCCGCTCTCGTCTTTGCGACAGACATCCATGCTGTTGATCTATATGCGACGTCCACTTCATTCCTCTTCCGGCAGCTTAAGCGATCTTGCCAAGCCAATCATGTAAGAAGGGCATAAAAAGCAGCATTACGAATGTTTGAAGAACTTACGAATTATTTCCTTCGTAATCCATCGACAAAATGCGCGAAGTCCCCGTTTCGGCGACATACAGCCGGCGCTTGAACGAGTCCACCTCCAGGCCAGTGCAGTTGGTCAACGTGGCAAGGTCGTTGCTCTCCCAACCGCCGAGCGACGCCGACCGAACCACTGACTCCAGCTCGCGATTGACGCAGTAGAACATCATGTGAGCTGCCGGGTCCAATACCAGCGCCGTCACCTGAGTAGAAACCATTGACTGGAGAAACTGATCCCGGTCCCTATCACACCCAATGCGAGAATCCTACTACTAGATCAAAAAGCCGATTATTTGGTGTCGCCGCAAAGGCCATTAGGGCCAATAGAAAGGGGAAAAATGAAGAAACTGAATGGAATGTTCGACAAAATAGCTATTCGTTTATTTTTTGTTCCGTGACCAAAATATATCAACTAAAATAAGATCATCGTAACAAAACCGCAGGGGCCGGGGTAGGCAAAGGTATCTAGTACAGTCACTCTTCTTCACCAGTAATACTACCTACCCAGCTTTATGGCAACTAGCTACAAGTCTACAATCCATCGGTGTCCCACTGTTGGGCACAGATCTCTCCAACGCCTCCTCCTCCACAGCTGACATGTTTCATGTGAATATTTAGCCGGTGCAGTGTGAACGCATAGTTATACTCACATCGGCATCGGAGGGCAGATTCTGCAGTTTGGTACACCTCCGCCTGCGGACATTGCACACCCTAATGCAACTCTGGCCGGGCTTGCTGTCCACGAAGTACACATTACCGGTCACCCAGTCTACTGCCACCTACAAATAATAACATACGCCGATTTAGATATATGCGGTTGCTAACGCCAATATGCGATTTATCTTGTGATGTCCACGCCACATGTTTCTTCAGGAAGTTTTCGAGACATTTCAGCAAATAAGAAACGAGTGTACACTCGGAAATGCTCCAGCGACCGGAGCGTCGTGAAATAGTTAAGTGGCCCATATAATATGTGAGTATGTACCACTGTAAATGGCTCTAGGCCTTCCATGAGGGGAGTGGGCGTGTGTGTAAGCGTGTATGTAAATATCATGGGTAATTTTGACTTGGCTGACCCTAGTCGGTCTCCCAATGTTGGTGACGACGTTGACTCCCTGGTCGTTTCCCGTGCGGTTTGCTTCGATCAGTTTCCCGGTGTCAGCTGACGCAATGTAAAGTTGGTTTGTTCTGTAAATTAAACAAAATGTCAGTTTATGGTAACAGCTCCGTAGAGATTGTGTCAGTGACCCTGAAGGATAGTGAGTGCAGGTTCAATCCCCGGGCGGGACGGAATATATTTGCTCTGTGGTTCCAAAAAGGGTGTGTCCTGTCAATTTATTCCAGATTGTTTGGGATGGATTGGGATGTTTAACCGCCATATAAGCTTTCAAGTAACCATTGAAAATAGCACGTACCTGACATTGTAATCCAGATCACTGATCCTAGCGATGGTCGGGTCGTTGTACTCCAAGCTCACTTTGTAATCGGCGAAGATCGACTTTACCGAATTAGCCGATACGAAGAGTACCGACATGTTGCCTCGGATCGCCTTGCAGGACCGCCGGTCGGACCTGTTGGAACAGATTAACAAAGCTTGTCCACAAAATCTACGACGACGTCGATGAAATTTGAGGATTGATTGATATAATAACAACACAACATATTAATATTTCACAAGGTCCAAGAGACGTTTATGAGTTGTAGCAATACACTGAGCGCTAATTTTACTATCGTATAGTGAGCTAATTTAATGGTTCGTTGTTGAAAGTCAAAGTTAACGATTAAGCTCCATTGATTTTAATTGATTCAAACGAGACATATAGCAGAACACTGTCAGCGTCGCTTGCACCCAGACGATTTTGCAGCATTGATGAATGGATAGATAATAAAGCCGTAAGTGAAGTGCTCACCTCAAAGCATATCCGAGATGGCAGGAGCATATGAATGATCCGGGTGTGTTGAGACAGTTCTGAGAGCACACGTCGGTCTCGCATTCGTCGACGTCCACGCAGTTCCTGCCGTCCTGGTGCATGCGGTAGCCGCGCGGACAGGCGCACCGCGGCCCGAGCGGCGAGCGGTTGCACTCGTGGGAGCAATGGTGCTCTGGGCAAAGCGTGGCTGGAAGAGACGAGTAAGTTTTTATTGGTCACCCGAATGCAAAGACAGGTCACCGGTCTTTACTTCCGGGCAACCGATCGGGACCGAGCCAATAGTGTTTTCTCCAGTTGCCACCACAATTAAACCGGCTGGGCCAATATGTGTAGATGTAGAGATAGAGAAGGGTTTTTCCCATTAATCTATATTATTATTATAAATTTTGTTTGTAATGGTAGACATTACTTAGAGGTGGTCGACACTCAAAAACTACTGGACCGATATCAAAAATTCACCATTAGAAAGCTGCATCTTCACTGAGTGACATAGGCTATATAATATAATATTACTAGGTGTAAACGAAACTATTGTTATGTCTAATTCCACGCGAGCGAATATGCCAGCGTCCACTAGTGTAAGATAAATTGGGTACAAATGTCCAACATTTTGGTAAAAATAATAATGAAAAAAAAATATATTTTCTTTACTTACCTACGTATATTAATTAAAAGGCGCTAGAACTCAGCACCTTGAAGACGCAGAGGGAGCGAGAATGGGAGGAGACTTTTCTCACCAGCTGAATGGTCTGGTAAACCTGAGCTTGGTATAATGACCTCAGTGGTAGACACTTACAACCATGAAGGAAGATATCTCTATGCTTACAACATTGCCCGTGCTCGTCGGATCCGTCCAGGCAGTCGTTGACCCCGTTGCACACGGCAGCCCACTCCACGCACTGGCCGCTTGTGCACTGGAACCCGTTGTGGCATTCCACTGGCGCGTGGTTTGTGAACAGCCGAGATGTCTTGTTTACTGAGGATGACAATAATTTTTGTTCATTTTTCCTATTCGGCAATAGGCATGAAGATTTTGATATTGCCTTTTGTAATGTTGGTCACGAATGTAGGTCACACAGTTTTTCCTATCTAATACCTAATTTACTACTACTAATAATATCGTGTTGCGAGTGCTCGCTACATTTTTAGCTTGAATGTCTGCTTTTCTCACCTTCTCGCACATTTCCTTTGGTGCTTGCTGACTAGTTTTGATCACTATTCTGTTCCTATTCGAGTCACTGGCGCCGTTACACACCATTCTCCTGATAAGACAGCGCAAGGTGTCGGCCCGCGAACATGCCCATGAGTGCGCGGTTTGTCGCACCCACAGAACAGATAAAGCTCCCGTCTTCGTCGGTTTTGTCAATTAGGTACTTTTGATAAGGACACATATCTGCATCGAGTAAGCTCACCAACAGCGCAAGCTTCAGGAGTCTCGTCGGAGCCGTCGACGCAGTCATTGGCGCCGTTGCACACCATCCTCCTGATAAGGCAGCGCACCTCCTGGCGGCACGCGAACATGCCCAAGGGAGCGCAGCGTGTGTCGCAACCGTCCTCGTCGGAGTTTCCCGGGCAGTCAACCTTCCCGTTGCAACTACGGTTTGATAGGACCAGATAGAAATTGAAGTATTTATTATCTGTTAGACTGTTAATACCAACACCGATGTAACAAAAAAATGAGAAAATGAAAGACATAAAAACCTTCACCAGTTCGATACATTGTTTGTGAGTTAAAATAGGTAACCAGGCTGACGAACGCCGCCGTGTTGTGTGACGCTTCTTTGTATATTAAGTATTTGGCATGTTTGGAAAGAAAAAAAACGATTCGAAAAGTTTGCCGCTTGTCTGGAGGCACTGAAGTGCTTGCATTTAAGGTCTCTTGCTTTGGAAGATACTTTATATATAGGTTATACTTAATAACAATAATCTTATACTGAACAAACTGTGTTACTAGATAAGACCCCGTTATTTCATCTGATGGTTAATATCCGTCACCCGCATTCTTGTTACAAGTGTCGGCACGAAAGTGTAGCTCTGAACTAAATTCGGAGGGGCGCTGCGCATGGAGTATCAATGCGGTGCACATGAGTAAAGCTGGCGAACCAATCAGCGCTTACGACTGACAACCCCTCGCCCCGCGCAAGACGATACTTTACCTTCGACTGCGCACTCAAGGTCAGAGCTAAACTTTAATGCCGGTCTGTATACAGTTAGTAGACGACACAGGACATCACAGGAAGTGCAAGGGGCATCGAACCGTGCTGTGTGAGGCAAGCAAATGGAGGCGTTGCCCGCACAAGCGAACTCCCACGGCGGACAACCCTGCGCCGGCTCCTGCGCCGCCATAGCAATGAATAATCATAAGCAGATCAGTAAGTATAATGAGTTATCAATATAGGCAGGCCTATCGGGCAGGTCAATTCAGAGCAGGTAAGAGGCGCGCATCAATTCTAAGTGATGCAACGACGGGCTCGGTCAGTTTGTGGACGCTTTACCGCTAGTGGCATAATTTCATGAACGCTTGTTTTCAAGGGTAAAAACAATCGTTAACCATTGTCGAAGCTTTGTTGAGAACATTCGACACTAGGTTGGCTACTAACTCCTCCACCAATCCGTATTGTAGCAGTGTAGTGGAGTATGCTCTAGACCTCTGGCAGCTGTTACGGCTGAGTAGCTAGTTTCCTTAAAATAATTATTGCATTTAGCACAATACCACATCTTCTACACTGGTACGCCAGGCACTGGCCTGAAATGCGACTTAGGACATAGGACATAGGTACGTAAATCAAATGCAAATCTAAATCTTTTTATTTAATTGATCGATGGGGACTAATATTCAATTAAAATTTGATTCTACATATTTAACTGTGCACTGGTTAAAGATTTTGTTGAAGGATTGCTCTGCATACACAACTGGTTGTGCCATTCAGATGGTCGCCCCAGAGGTCCAACCAAGCTTAGTATCTCAGATTACAGAAGGAAAGTCGTTGTAGTTTCCATTAAAAATAACTATTGAGTGAAATGTGAGTTGAGACATACTAAGGGGGGATACCTACAAACGTATTAGGTACCTACGTTCAACCAAGATTAACACCTCTGATTACAGAAGGACATAGGTACTTTTATCTAGGACTATCTATCTCTTTTATCTGGACATACTTTTTAGCTCTAATTTGTATAATTAGAGCCCACATTCCATGAGTTCTGCTTCGAGGTTCTGGCAGATGCCTTGTGAACTAAACGACACTTCAAGGGTCGGTTTAATTCAATGGAAGGAGCCTGCGGGCTGGAGGATACCTCGGCGTCCTCGGGGCGGTCGCAGTCCTCCTCGTCCGTGTGGTCGGTGCAGTCGAACCGTCGGTCGCAGCGCTTCAGTAGCTCCACGCACTCGCCGCTGCGGCACTGGTAGTAGCCGAAGCCGCACGTCTTGTTCGCTACAAACATGTTATGGACGCTTTCATTGGCTGCTAAGAGTTGTTGCTAAAATATTTCATCTTTCTGTTTTACCATCATTATTTTGTTACGCTAAAGATTCAAACAAATGTTCGTCAAGCCATAAGTAGGTTCACGGTGATTCACAATTGATACGCAACAAAACGAAATCCCAGGTATCCAAATAAACCAGGTAATTTTAATTTTGAATTTCAACTCTTTTAACGTTCGGGATTTTTTTATTAGGGTAAGAAAGCACAATTTCTTACCGCAGTTGAGTTCATCCGAGCCGTCAATGCAGTCTTCAGAGCTGTCGCAACGCCAGGCGTTCGATATACAGGACCCCGATGCACACCTGTTGCACAAATGGTAACGTTACATTTCTGTTACTGAAACATTAAATATAGA
Organism: Carterocephalus palaemon; assembly: GCA_944567765.1. Classification (NCBI taxonomy): domain Eukaryota; kingdom Metazoa; phylum Arthropoda; class Insecta; order Lepidoptera; family Hesperiidae; genus Carterocephalus; species Carterocephalus palaemon. The sequence goes on from OX155663.1 coordinate 2,856,289, forward strand.
AATTATACACGCAACCAATTAAGGGCACACACACTCGGTGGGTTGAATTACGGAAGGAAGTCTTCTGAAGCCTTTAAAGAATGAGGGAATGCAGTCTTCTGCGTGGCGAGATATGAGTCCTGTCACATTGGTGCTTCTCGTCCGACGGCGTACTCACATGAACTCGGTCTCGAAGCAGGCCATGGTGACGCAGGCGGCGGGGTCCTCGTCGCTGCCGTCGGGGCAGTCGGCGCGCCCGTCGCACGCGAGCGTCCGCTCGATGCAGATGCCGTCCTTATCGCATAGGTGTTCCGAAGCGCTGCAGGTCATCGGTGCTGGAAATAAATTAACTTTGCTATTTCACACCACAGTGGAAACATTGGTCTAACTCTTACACTTGGGAAACTGATTCACACCCTGGTTAAGACACATGTTCTTCTGATCATGAAGACTCAGAAATTAATATAGGTATCTACGTAAACTTACCCTGAATGGAAGTGTCGGGCAAGCAACTCATGCTGGAGTCGATGCAGACGCCGCGGCAGAGCTTTTGTCCCACGCTACATTCTGAGCTCCGGTTTATTGGCACTGAATAATATAACACATGTCACTTACTACCCACAGAAATTTCATAATTCAAATTCATTATTTCGTAGATCAAAATTTGTGGCCGATCGTTGGACAGAAACTTTGGAACTCAATTATTATTCTGAAATACAGTATAATATAGCTTACTGCAACATATAACAAGACAGACAGTAAGAGTAATTAAATCTTATAGAAGTATTTTTAAAGGCGATCATTATATTTAGTTTTTATGATATCATGTCTAGGTACCTACTTAAATTAACTCTTGTACGTCTACCTGGGCATCCTTCCTCGTCCTCTCCAAACTGACAATCCCTATGGCCGTCGCATTTTCTGTCCTTTGAGAAGCATCCATTACTCTTATGGCAGAAGAGCTCATCGTGCTTGCAGTTCTTCAGCTGAACACACATTCCATTGACCAGGATCCTTCCAGCTGAGCAGAGACATTTGTATCCCATGTCGAAGGTGGCTTGATGGGGGTGGTCATGGGGAACTTGGACACAGAGCTCGGGGCAAGGGTTGAGCTGGTTTTGGAAGCAGCGGTGTTTGAGCAACGGGTTCTTAGGGTCAGGAGGAGGGGTTGTCGCAAGGATGTGCAGCTGACTGTTGTTCGGGAAGATTCCTGAAAATAAAAAAAATAATAATATTGAAAGCTTTGATGACTCCGTGTAGCGGTGAGTTACCATGAACTATGCCATGAACACACAAGAGACACCTTCGAGGTTACTGGTCCGGTCCGGTCCGTCCGACAGATAGTATAAGATACTTCTTTTGTCGTAATCCCTACTTCTGGATGGAATAAAATACATCTTCCTAGGTCGCAGTGGCTTACGGGTCAGATCTTATAGGAAGTCTACCTAAAACATCTACTTATGTTTTGACTTCACTGACTTCATTCGCCTTACCAAGCTCTATCCGCCGGATCCTGTGGTTGGCTTCGTGAAGGTCAGCCCAGAAAAGCCGAGAAGTGCGCCGGTCAGTCCAGAACACTTGATTGTCAGTCACCGCCAGGCTGCCGATCGTTGTCGCTAGCTCGCGAAAAGTATCTCTGCCCGTGCCTGTACCATATAAAAATCATATAAGACTAGATGTCCAGAATTACGTTAACTTTGGAGATATTATATACCAGTATTTACCAAGAATATGCAGGTTTCTTATTAACTAATACAGATAACAGGATTCAGAGGGTGCAGGATCGGGAGGAGTGGCGACGATTGACGGAGGCCAATGTCCAGCAACGGTTCCAAAAAGGCTGATAGATGGATGGATGATGATAACAATCTTCATATTCAGAGGTTTCGTAGCTCAAATCTGAGTTTGACTTAAGTAATAATAAAGACCTTAAATTACCTTCAGGATGAACCGAATCAATGACTCCCGTCCCCTCGTCGGACACGTAAACGACATCCATGTGTTGGGAGTAGCGTAGACGGACGTGGGGTCCTAGGAAATAAACGAAATAAGTAACGACTACAGCATCTCACTCAACAACTGAAATTGTTTCATAATGTTCTTAAAGGGTTGTGAAATCAGCGAATTTGCACTCTGTGTTCAAACTCTCTCTCGTTCATTAGAGGTTGTGTTATTTTTTTTAAAAGATCCCCAATAACGTGCAACGTAATAATATTTAGGGAAAGTCAATGAGTATATTAGTCCTTAAGTATGGGATGATAAGTTAAAATGGGTATGACGGGCATTCCTCAGCTTCACTCACCTCTCAAGTTAGTCATCATGAGGTGCCTCCTGTCGCTGCCGTCCAGACCGATGCTGTCGACGTGGATCTCGTTGTTGAGCTCCTTCTCGTCTAGGGCTACCAACATCCTCCTAAGATGCACATGCAGTTTATCTTTATGACTTATGACCTCCTAGTATATCACATTACAAAGATTTTGTATGATAGTGAAAGACATAGGGGTTACAATTTACTGAAGAGATTGCTGACTAGGTATACTATGTAGGTAGAAAAATTAATAATAAATAATAAACGCTACCATCCTTCGGAGTGCACGTTAAGCCGTCTATCCCGGTTGTTAAAAAAGTGGTAAAAAAAGCCTTGTCGAGAAATATTTACACTGGCAAATGCGTGCAAGTGCGTTACCCCTGGAAAAAGGGGATAAGTCAAAAAAAATCTTTGTCGAATACCTTCGGGTGTCTTGAGAACATTCTACACTGGTTTGGCTAACAACCCCTTCACCAATCCGCATTAGAGTATGCTCTAGACCTCCAGTAGCTGTGTCTGAGTGGAAAACCCGTGTCCAACGGTGGGGCGAATATGGGTTGTAGCTAGCTTTAGCTACTCGTAACATCACAAACAACAAACCCGTATTCCGGAACTACGCAGAAGCTGATAGGCACCTCCTCGTCCCGGAACACGTATACGAGAGCTGTATCCTTGGTCCGCAGCGACACCGCCTCCACCAGCCGACGGCCCGCGTCCAGAATGTATAGCGTATCTGATACGTAATCTGAAAAGAAGAGTATACTCCGTGGCGAGTTTGTTTGTCATCCTGACTGCCCAGCTATGGCTGCTGCAATTCTTTTTGTATATCTATACGTAATATTAAAAAGAGGAAAGATTTGTTTGTAATGTTTTCAAACAAAAACTTCTGGACCGATTTAAAAAATTCTTTCACCATTCTTTCACCATTAGAAAACTGCATCTTCACTGTATAGTGTACCTATATCACTATAGGCTATATAATATTACTAGGTGTAAACGAAACTATTGTTATGTCTTATTCCACGCGAGCGAAGCTGCGGGGTCCACTAAGTAGTTTGGAAAATAATTAAACTCTGCTCTTGCATGTAAATAATATCGTAACATAACATAACATCATCCTTTATATCCCCGAAGTGGTAGGAAGAGGTTTGTACTGTACCACACATTTCACCAGTTATGTTTATATTAGGTCCCATTTGGGACAATAGGTAGTGAGCTTATTGCCATACACCGGGCACAAATCCAGACTTCGAGCTGCTTAAGGGCATTTCAAGTCAGGAAAACCAAATAGTGGTCGCCCGACCCGGGGATCTAACCCAGGACTTCTAGCTCAGCAGTCGCGCTTGCTTCTACACGGTCAACTACGTTTAACGAAATTAGCCACTTCAAAAGCATATGCTTGTTGAATCGAACCGCTGGAAATATACCTGTTGAAGAATCCCAAACGCTGTCAAAACACATGTTTTAGAAATCGACACTGGTAAGGTCGTGTTGCAGAATCCTATCCGCTAGCAAGACACATGTTGAAGAATACAATTGGCTAGCATAAACAGGTTTGAGACTCACCATAATCCATGTCGACGACATAGCGCCTCCCGTCTTGCAGGAACAGGTGGGCGACGCCAGTGCCGAAGTCCCGCATGTCGATTGACTGGACGCACTCGCGGTACCCGTCAAACACGAACAGTTTGTCTGGAAAAAGGCAATAGTGGTGAACACAAGACAAAATTCCTATACAGTATACCCTGATAGGATTGGACTCTCACCGCGAAGGCTACCGCTCTGTATACAGAATACCTTGATAGGATTGGACTCTCACCGCGAAGCCTACCGCTCTGTATACAGTATACCTTGATTGGATTGGACTCTCACCGCAAAGGCTACCGCTCTGTATACAGTGTACCTTGATAGGAATGGACTCTCACCACGAAGACTATCGTAGGCCATGGCCTGAACACGGCCGATGTTGAAGATAGTAGCGTGCGCGCCCGGCGTCCCGAGCCTGTCGTACTGCCATCGCGTGAATGACGACCCGGCGCCTACAATGAGGTACTGCTGTCGGTAGTCGTGGGGCTCTGCCATATTTAGGGAAAAGACAGATAAACGTAACGATACAATTTATTATATTAATTTTTAATAATAAAATTGACAAATTCAGATAATTTCTCGCAGAAGCACCATACAGAGTAAGTGGTAAATCACTTGAGATTGATAGAGTGCACTCAGTAGGTACAGGTACAGTCTTTCTGAATAAGTATAAAAATAAGTGCTTAAAATTCAGCCTAATTATCCAGCAAAAACAATGAGTATTTATTTGATTTTGGTTTAAACGTTAGATACCTACATACGTATGGACATAAACTATCATGTCTTCAGTATGTCAAGTTATTCAGTATTGAGTCACGCTGTACATAGCAAAACGAGTTCATAATTTGGTGACATTTTAAAACTAGTCCTGCTACCTCTATACTCTATAGTTTCATATAGAGCTATAGGTACTTTTATACTTCTAAGCTTTTTAGACAATCGTTATAAGGCTCGCAAACAAAGCTTCCCGAACAGAATTAAATAGTCTGTAGTTTGTTTAACTGAGGGACGATCGACAGACTTCATTAAATAATACCCACGTAGACATTGGCTCCCACTTCTCTCCATCCCGTCAGGGCAGCCGCAGGTGTAGCTGGTACGCGAGGTGACGAAGCAGAAGTGGGAGCAGGCTGCCTGCTCGCAGGGGTTCGCTGAACGGTTCATCAGCACCGGATGGTATATGTGCATATCTGGAAAGATATTTTAGAAATCCATTGCCAATTTTGCCATCATCGCCAAAAAGAAGGCAAGATATTCTTTTATTTATACTAATTTATAGGTAAGGTCAGGTGGGGTAAGGGGGACTACAAGGGAAGGGAAACAGTGGCTTGTAAATCTAGAACAATAGACTGTAGCTCTGTGATTTGTCGGTCGAAAAAGCAGTCATTCGTATTTAGTTCCAAAACAAAAACAAGGATGGCGCTAGGTCTAATCAGTGCGCGACTTTGACAAAAACAAAAAGTCAGCTGGCGTGCTACAAAACTACGAGTTGGACGCGTAATAATTGTGTGATGTTTTGTGTGACGAAACGTTATGTCTGAAGACTTCCAATATCGGTAAGTATTCCTTTATACGTTTTATTTTCATGTTATGTATTTGAATTTGAGTAAACTACGCTATAAATAAGTAAATTCAATGTGATTCAAAACACAACATAAAAATTCATTACCGGGGAAAGGGGAACTACCATAGCCGGGTCAAGTGGAACATATGTTTCCCTTTCCCGATGTCAGGAGTCATCAAAATTTTAACCCGAGGAGCACTGGACCATTTATCAGGTGTCCACGGAAAAGAATGTATATTTAAAAAAAAAACCTCTTTTAGTTGTATAGGAGAGGGCCCAAATTTTTTTAAATATTTTTTATAGCATTTCTAGTTTTGTGTTTTTATTATCTGTCTTCATACCAAATTTCATGAGCATACGTGAAAAAATGAGAGAGTTATTGAAGCGGGGCATACAGACAGACGGACGGATGGACGTACTTGACGAAACTATAAGGGATCCTAGGGCATGAAACTGAACAACTTTTCCCAAGGAACATTTATAGGTATGTATATTACAATCGCAAAATTAGGTATAAATAATTAGGTATTTATTAAGGTTATATCTTATTAACAAATTTGCTTGATTACACTTCTGATTACTTTCAGGTAATATGCTGCCTTCCTCAGGCTGATTTTTGGTTTCATTCACCTTTCATTTTGACAACTTACCCTATACTGAAATATAAGAGACTTGTAATTTTACAGTTAATAAACTAAAATATAATAAAAACCCGGCTTTCATTTAAAGTTGTGAACCCCTGTCTCAAACCCATATGTTCCCCTTACCCCGAATTTCGATAAATGTAAATATTTTCTATTTTAAACCGTATTTCAATGCACTATAGTTTTCATTTGATTCATGTTCTTTTCTTTAATTTATTGTGCAGGAGTAGTCTGTTCTAGCATTAATACTTTTAGATTTAATTTAAGCGTTTCCCTTACCCCAAAAACCGGGAAAGTGGAACAACAGAACCAGCCTTTAGTTTTATAATTTTTCAGCTTCATGCATTATAGCTAGTTTAAAAAATCATTCGATACTAGAAAGCCGATTAAAAGAAGTGTAACTTGTGTTTGTCAAGATGATTACACGACATTTAATACAGTGGTTAGAGCTCAACATAAAATATACAAAATGAAGTATGTTTCCCTTACCCCACCTGACCCGATATCAATTTAAAAAAAAACAAATATATGTCATTCCCAAAGAATTCATTGTTCGAAAATGGCCCGTGTTATATCGATGTATCTTGCTACATGTCATGGTTTCGAGTCTGGTTGGTTTCCATAGAATTTGAAACAGGCGACACCATTTTGTATAAGAACAACATGAAGGAGTACACTTCTGTTGGGATGCAATCGGGGTCTTGTGCCGCACTGTTGTCGAACCTTGTTTGGAAGGCAGTCCATGCCTGATGCCAAGCAGCAGCCACCATCTGGGTATATTTCATTGCCTAAGAGTTTTTCGTTGTTTGACTTGCTCTTAAGCAATTAAATGTCCCTAGATGTTACGGTTAGGATACTTCATTGGAAAACTTGTGAATTACCGACAATGCTCTCAAGAGCGTGTGCAATCTGCCAAACGTATTTGGAACCCATTATGGAGGGTGCCACTTTTTATTCTGGGAGAAGCGAACTAGTAGGTAAAGGGGAATTGATGACGTACATTGTGAGCCATTTCTTACTTTGGGGGAAGCGCAGTAACTAGTAACGGCGCAAACGATGCGCCGAAATGCTAATAATTATGAACTAAAAACTTACCAAACACTGGCATATCGAGCGTGACCAGCACGTTCCTCTTCTCAGCGATGCTGTGCAGCTTGTCCACCGTGAGCACCATGTTGGAGGTCCAGTCGCTCCAGTACACCGTGTTCTCGAACACCGCGATCGAGTACGGGTGGTGGAAGCGCTCCTCGAATAGGGACTGAGAAGACCATCAAGTGCAGAAATCGAGATCACGTAGGTACACATGAAAATAAAAAAAAAATTTTTTAGCAAATAATCTTAGTTACCGACTTACTCACGAGGAATAAAAGTCGGAAACAGACCAACTAGTTTCGGTCAAATACGATGACAGGTGGATCGAGTGATTCGTAACTAACCGAAACTAGTGTTTCCAACATTAATTCCTCATACTGACTCCATAGACAATCACGAATCATTAAGTAAAAAAATAATTAGCGACGACAGGCGTGGTGGTCGACCTGGTGTGGTGAGGACAGGAGTGGTGGTAATACCAAAAATTCATGAGCGATTCCATGTTTCGGAGAGCACGTAATCGAGTGGGTTTTCAGTCGTAAGCTGAATTGGTTCGCCAGCGGTTATGTCCCCTGATACCTCGTGCGCAACTATCCCCTCTGGACTTGGTACAGCGCTAGACTTTTACACACGCCTAGCAGCGCGTCCAACGGCATAGCATTTCGTGTTTCCTTTTGAAACACATTACCGCGTGTTCCCTGGCACGTGAGAACTGCCCGGGTAGGAAACCCGAAGACCTCCAGACGTAGAGAGCCTGCAGTAGGCCACGGCAAGGAAGCTACCACACTTCACTTCAGCGCTAGACTTTCGAGCCGCTAACTAAGTATACTCACATAAATCTTCCCGTCATCGAGCTTGATGACCTTAATGGTCCTGTCGACGAAGTACAGGCGATCGTTGGGTGCGTCCACTGCGAGCCCCGAAGCGAAGGTGTACAGCTCGCCAGCCAGCACGCCGCAGTGGGAGCCGTCCAGCTTGCCGTGCATTATCACCGGCTTTTCGCGCCAGTCCGCCCAATACATGTTGCTGCCGAATAATATTAGTTTAGTGGACGTCCGCAACTAGCGAGTCACGGCAGTTGCAGCAGTCGCTATCTTCTTCATGAACTTTACTGTACAATCCAACCCATTGACAGTTTACAGACACAGTTTACGACATACTGAAAAAACTGTTTAGGCCACTCTTGGTGAAGCTAATTAGTAACAGCGTAGCGGGACGAAGCGAGTAGGTCAACCACTATACGCCTACAATGACGACGCGCTCCGCATCTCTTTTACCACCGAGCCAAGCTTGAGTACTTTCTGAAGAACTTACCCTCTCTTTGCGTCCAGGGTAACGAATCTAGGGTGCTTGGTGGTGGCGTTGACAGTTGCACAGTAGGCGCCGTCCGCGCGGCACACTGATATGACGCCGCGCTCCGCGTCGCTGAAGTAGATGTTGCCGCCCATCCAGTCCACCGCGATGTCACCGGGTTCTTCCAGGCCCAGGCTCACCAGCACCTGAAGGTATTAGCCTTTAGAAGCGACTAATGCAAGCGACTAACCATCTTACAGATTTTTTAGAGTCTTGTTCAAAGTCAGCCACAGTTAGCATGTGCAGCAGCAGATGGATGGTGCTGCAATCTCAGACTGATTCTACAACTAAAACTACAGACTGGTTCTAGAGGTCAAAATTCAAAATTCAAAATTCAAAATTCAAATAATTTATTTCGCTATGAGGTGATTAGACACGCTTAACGAAAGTCTAGGTAGGTACCTAACTAAAAACTACTTAAACTGATCTATATAAGGCAAAGGATTAGCTATTGATTATTGAATGAATAGCTAATCCTACACAGGTGCCTAACTTGCCTTAGGATTAATTTACAATAATTACCTACCACTACGCTAAGCTCTAAGTCACGATAGACTATCTATATGGTCATCGGCTTTAGGAAGAATTTACAATATTCTTATCCTATGCCCTAGTGTAGGCCGAGAGAGAAAAAAGCCGGAGGAAAAAACTCTCGGTAGGTACTCTTTTAAAATTCAAATTAATTTTTACAGAAAAATGTACAGTATGACCATGACATGATTAAGACAGACACGAGACAGCCAATCGTGTATGCCAAGAATCACCCCATATGCCACCTGCTTACAATTTTTAGTATAATTAATACAGAAGCATAGCCTGTCAGAGTTTAATTCAGTCCCATGCCTTTATATCATCCAAATACTCATGAATATTATTAATTTATGGTCGCTTAAATTAAGTGGCTCAAGGGTTAACTATTGCTTGTGAAATCTGCTTGGACATGAGCACCACCACAAGTCCATGAGCATAGATAGGTATTTAATAAAATTTCTGATTTTGATCGCGTGCGGTGATACTTAAAAAATAATTATTTTCCATTTTTTTCTACTGTAGAAGAAAATACGGTACAAAAACTTGTCTAGAAAGCTATTTTAAAAGGACTAACTTCTCATCAACTTTTCAGTACTTTTCAGTACACTTAACTTTTTAAAGCCTTGGCTACAACTTTTGGATCTCATCACCAAGGTATGATACCCAGTAATTTGTCTTGGGCAGACTGGCTCCCCTGTCCCCCTCAGACCTATCCTGTAAATGAATCTTTGTATCAACCTGTTTATTGTTTGGTTTTTCCATGGTGGCTCTGACGATGGACTGGTGTCCCTGCGCCGTTTCGACCCAGTAGATGTAGGTGCCGTCGTAGGACACACCATGAGCCTGGAAATAAAGGCTTTTTAGTTTTTATTTTTGAGATATAAAACCGGTGACAGCTCAATTGCTAGGAGCACACACCTTCGAGCTAGAGGTGGAATGCCATTCTTCAACCATTATATGGCACTGCTCTCTTCTCGAAACTAAAAAAACCTGGAGTGTACTCCCACGCTGCTCCAGATTGTCCGTGAAGATTCGCTGAGATGTTAATGGCCAAACCGATTGTCTGAAGTTTAGTGCTAGATATCTGACATGGTTTAACCATTTATTTTACGATAATTCCCGGCATCATCGCCGAGAATGATGCAGCTCAAAACCATTGATCGGTTACTAACTGATAAAGGCCGCTGTCACCGCTTGCATAATTTTATTGAAACAAAAATTATGCTTACCTGCTTAATTCCAGTGGCCACCACAAACTGCTGTTTAGTCGTGACTTTCACGTATCTGATATCGTTGCGTGTGCTGAAAAACAGCATGGCTTCCGGGGCTAAACAACAAAGTAGAAGAAAAAATCTTTTATTTAAATTTTTTAGGTGTGAGTTGTGAGGGTATCTCTTAAAATAATTTTTTTTACAAATACTGATCAATGGTGGGAGTTTGGGATTATTAATTGCCTTGGTTTTGTCAAAAATATGACAAGACCTTCCCATTTGACCAAGTCGATAAATATAACATATTATTGAATGACAAATATTAGCTGCGACCCATAGACGTCCCACTGTTGGGCACGGGTCTCCTCTCAGAATGGGAGGGATTAGGCCTTAGTCCACCACGCTGGCCAAGTGCGGATTGGCAGACTTCACATACCTTCGAGAACGTTATGATGAACTCTCAGGCATGCAGGTTTCCTCACGATGTGTCCTTCACCGTTATAGCAAGTGACATTTAATTTCTTAAAACGCACATAACTTAGAAAAGTCATTGGTGCGTGCCACTGGGGTTTGAACCCGGACCGCTCGAGTGAGAGGCGAGTTCGATAGCCGCTGGGCTGTCACCGCTTGACCTGGACAAATATTAACTTATAAACATTATCTTACCAGGAGCGTAGCAAAGGTAGCCGAGCCTATCAAGGATGTACCCCTCCTCGCAATCACAGTTGAAGTTGTTGTACCCGTTCATACAAATGTGGGAGCACATCGGTCGCTCGTGGAGACAGTCGTTCACATCCCTGCACTGGTGGGTGGTGTAGTTGTACTGCTGGTAGGTGTGTCCCGGACACACGCAGGCTGGCCCGGAGCGCTGAGGCTTGCACTTCGCTTCATCCTTGCATGTGAAGTTCAAGCACACCGTATGCCCTGGAATTTAGCATCAGTCATGCATATTGGTCATCCTGGACAAAAGATTTAACATCTGAGCATTCTGAAGACCAGTGTAGGATTAATAAGTCTTATATTGGGCGTTGCAGGAAGCATTTGCTGCCCATCCTGCATGCATTTGTGCCTCATCAGTCGCCCCCGAAGCTTACGTCCGGGTGGGTTGCGTAAATTGCATTTCCCAGCGTTACGAAAGGGCAAATAACGCCTTCCATAATACAGCAGAGTTCAAAATGGTCATTATTAGGCGCTGTCGCTTGAATGCGCTTCGTGTAAGTCATGACACATGATACTTTCATACTCATGGTCATTCATAGTCGTGAAAACATTACTCACATGTTGCACAGAAGGCGCCCTCGTCGCTCCCGTCCCGGCAGTCCTTCATGCCGTCGCACATCAGCTGCGGCGCGATGCAGAACGAGCTGTCCAGACACTGGTAGTCGTCGCCACAGTTCACTCCGTCGTTGACCACATGCGGCCGGAGGGCATGCCCTGATAGTTAAATAAATAAAAGCTACACTCACACCCCAGCGGTACGCCTAGAACCGAGCTGCAGGTGGCGGACAAGGAAAACAACACAATTTTACATCCATGATCCGAAATGCAAATATATATCTGCTAAATGAATGAATTTGTTCCCAGGTCAGGATTCAAACTCGGGAACCGCGGTTCGGCAGTCTGGGTCTCTCACCACCTAGCCACGGAATCGTCGCAGATAAAATATGAAGATTAATATTTTATATCAATGATAGGTAAATCGCAATCAAGTAATTCATGAATTCAATTAATTTCTGTTCTACTTCCTATTACTACGAGAAACACATTGGAATAAACAGTAAAATTGGTAACTGCTTAGTTAATGGCAAAATGTCAGGAGCGCTTCTATACTTTATACTAATGACCTTTTGAAATTATAGAATGTACCTACCTTACTTTTATAATTTCAAAAGGTCATTAGTTTTTTGATATCGATGGTATCAAAACGATCATCATGCCTGGTATCATTGAGTCAAGGTTTTAATGTATTAATTTATTGTATTTATATTAATGTTCGTTGAAGGTTGCACAATAGAAACTCCGGTGAAAATATATATAAGTATATTGATCTGTTTACATTGATATCTTTACACTAGCACTAGCGTTCGTCATGGCGATGTGGGAACGACTGCCTGTGACAGTCGTTTTGCTTACACAAGCAATATGTTTATGATGTAGGGTTCCCTACATAGGTTCCCTCCTTTTGAAAAAAATTGAAGTTATACAAACCAAAAAATTAATTAATTACGTTACGCAAAACATCGCTTGAATTTCATCGCTTATAGTTATAGTAGTTGAGTAACTTTAACTTTCATGCTTACACAAGCAATATGTTTATGATGTAGGGTTCCCTACAAGGTCATAATTTAAAAAGTCACACTTACTGCAAGTCTTCTCGACATCTTCATCACTCTCGTCCTTGCAGTCGTACTTCCCGTCACAGGTCCACAGCCTTGAGATGCAAGTCTTCCCACCGTCGCACGCAAAGCCGTGACACGTTGCCTGGACAATAACAATTTTATTTTATTGCCAAGAAAATATTTATTACCCTAAGACTTGACTGGCATGACAGACTTACGTTGGGCGCGACGACAAACGCCGTGCAGTTGGCCTCGTCGCTGCCATCGGAGCAGTTAGACCCGCCGTTGCACCCCCAGCTATATGGCAAGAAGCACTGCAGTCTGCTCAGGAACTGGTGAGATGGACTACCTATCGCCGACTTGACTTACGTTGGGCGCGACAACAAACGCCGTGCAGTTGGCCTCGTCGCTGCCGTCGTTGCAGTCGGGCTCGCTGTTGCACACCCAGCTGCTCGGCACGCAGCGCTTGCCGTCTCTGCAAAGGAACTGGTGTGCCTCACTGCATGCCATCGCGTCTGGCATGTGGTTTTCTGAAACGAGAAGATTTACTCTGTACCGGCTGTGTATTGCGCCACACCGCACGAGTGTGCTTTGCTCTAACCGTTCCTCTAAGAAATAATTGATTAGATCTAGACTACTGGGCGATTTTTTGGTGTTCTTAATTACTAGAGTAATGCACACAAGACAGCTAGCTCTGTATAGACCTTAAACTCCTTAAACTGAATTTGTAAATCAGTTTAAACAGTAGCGTCGATAGAAAAAGATCCTCAATAAAATCCAGACCGCAACAGAGCTTGCTTAACACTCGATTGACACGTTTCACAGTTAAAACTCACCGCATAAATTCTCGTCACTCCCATCAGCACAGTCGTACCGGCCGTCGCAGTACTGCCCCTGCAAGATACATCCGCCGCTGACACAGAAGAACGCGCCCTCTGAGAGACACTCGGGCTCGTACGACTGCATCTCGTCGTCAAACGCGCCGGTCGCGAACGCAACGCACGATATCAGTACGATTACGACCTCCATTCTGCAGAAAGTTTTCAAAAAAATCTTTTAGTTATGAGAGAAAATTTAAACGTTATCAACGAACTCCAAACTATTAAAGAACAATTAATATATAGATTTAAATATGTAGCCATAGTCAAAGTCAATAAAATTATTCAATAAAATTACAAAATGTCGGAACACGTGGTCAATGGTTATTAATAAAACTTTTTTGCACTTACATAATAAGTAAATCACTTCATTGATGAATTAGTAATGTTATAATAAAAATAGAACGTCTTTTATTACGATGTGAAATATATTTAAATAAAATTTAACTTTGAAATTTAACAAGTAAAATATGTAATGATGTGGCACACTGGAGGTTGCGGTTCGCTTGCTGGAAACTACGAAATGAACGTTAATTAACTTTGATCCATTGAAAAGTTTTTTTTTATAAATCTACCCTCCAATTGTTTATTTTCTTCAATCACTTCTTTCACTGTCTTTATTTTCGTGGTAATGCCCATCATTTATATAGAACAGATGGTTATAATCTTATTTATTTTGTAAAATTAATCTTCGATTTATAAAAACTGTGTTAACAATTTGAGAAAGATTGCATCAAGTTTGAGTACATTTTAAATTATTCAGTCGTTTAGAAACCTTCGATGCCTGATGATACTGAGACTTTTAAATCTTAATCACGAAGTCAAAATTTTACACTCTTATAAAATAGTTCCTTAATTCTTATGTATTATTTATAAAGTTTTTATTTTAAAAGTTATTTTAAAAATAAATTCCTTTAAAGTTATTTCTGAACGACTGCATTGCAAAGTGGCTGCTGACTGTCTATTTGCTATTTGGGTAAATTTGACAGGTCAGAGTCCAACTTTTCCTGACTTTTTTAAGTTTTTGCTCATAATTCTTATTTATTAAACTAGTTATAAAGTAAACCGCCGTAGTTTCTCATTAATTTTGTAAATTTTGTGAAACAAATATTAGCAAAACAAGTAAAAATGGCATCTCAGGTAGCGAAATCTTTAATTAAATACCCTAAGCATTCGAGCATCACGTTTGGTGAGTATGATTTTATTTTAATTACTCTTTCTACAGTTTATATTGCCTTTTGTGGGTTCTTATATTTCAGTTAGATGTAAATGTATATACCTGTATCATTTACTATTGTACTATATAGATGTTTCGAGTAACTTCAGTTTCTACTTTTATAAACAGAACAATTTCCTACTGTCATATAGCCTCAACTTACCCGACCGTCACGTTAATTGTAAACTTTGGACCACTCCATTGGCACTGTTGCAAATAATTTCCCTTTTTCTATCCATGCTTTGTTGTTGATTATTTATATGTTTGTTACTTTGTATTACATTTTACTGAATCCCATGCGAAATGTAAAATATTTGCATGAAAATTATGTATTTGTATAAAAATATTTGTAAAAAATATTTGTATTGTCGGCTTTGGGTCCTTAAGTTCTAGTCTTATTGAATCAGCCTGTGTGTAGAAATTTAATGCTGTGTAGATTGAATGAAGTAACAAATATGTTGAAAACCAAAACATATTATTATGGTTTGAATATTTGGTGTACTTATACACAAAGAGGGTTTCCAAAGGCCAAGGCAATGAGTAGAATACTATAGACTTGTCTTTATTTAAAACTTTATAGGTAAAATTAATGACAAACAAAATAAACTTTTTTATTCATAACATAACACCCATATTACCCCAAAGGGAGTGTAGCACACCCACTTCAACTATCACAAACAAGCACAAATCCAGACTTAGAGCTGCTACCAAGCATTTCAAGTCAGAAAAACCTAATAGTTGTTGCCCGACCCAGGGATCGAACCCAGGACATCTAGCTTAGAAGTTGCTTTTGCAACCTCTAGACTCTAGACCAGTGGTGGGCAAACTTTTTTAATGGCGGGCCACAAAGTTTTTGAAATTCTAGAGGAGGGCCAGAATTATAGAAAAAATGCATTTTGTGTTATGATATTATAAAAACATTACAGCATTACACACAAATTCACTGTCCGCGCCTCTCATTTCACCACGCTTTGACCCTCGGAGGGCCGGATTAAATACTTTCGCGGGCCGGAGTTGGCCCGCGGGCCGTAGTTTGCCCATCACTGCTCTAGACCAACAAAGTCATCTAATGAAATAGTTAAGCAATACACTCTTAAGCAAATGTATTTTATTTTATTATTTTATTAATGCACTAGCAGCTCCTAGAGCTGATACGTGCATATCACTGCACTTGTGTTCAATTTCACAGTTTTTATACGTTTTTATACTTATTTAATGTTTTTTAAATGTTCATCCAGTTTGTTTTTAAAAATGTTCACTGTTGGTGCACTAATCACTGTTTCAGGTAACCTATTCCATTGTTCTACTACACGATTAGGCAAAAAGTGATATCTAGGGTTGCTGGAGCTTGCGTGTCTTTTCAGTTTCATTGAGTGTCCTCTTAGTTGGGCATTTGATTTAAGTATGTAGAGATCTGCAATATTTTTGACGTTGTAGTGTCCATTTAAAACTTTGAATGTTTCTATGAGATCTCCCCTTTGCCTTCGGTGTTCCAAACTGGTTAACTTTAGCTCAGAAAGACGCTCTTCATAAGATTTGTTCTTCAGTGATGTTACTAATTTCGTAGCTCTTCGCTGTACTTTTTCAATGACTAGGATGTCTTTTTTAAAGTAAGGATTCCAGATTTGGAAAGCATACTCCAACAATGGACGGATGTAAGTTTTATATATTTTAATGAACAAATCTTTGGTGATAATACTAAAAGCCTTTCTTATGACATACAAAATAGAGTTAGCTTTTTTTGCTATATTCATAATGTGAACATCCCACTTTAAATTGTGTGTAATGGTGACACCAAGATCTTTTTGAGCATTAACATGGTTTAGTGGTACCGAGCTAATGTTATATGACATTTTTGGGTTGTTATTGTTTATTGTTAAGATGGATGGAGAAATCTTTTATAGATATTTAATAACAAATACATATAATATGTTTTTGCACCTCATCTACATTTAAACATTAACAGTATGCCTAAATTTCCCGTTTTGTAGAAAAATATTTAACCCCAACAGAGACAGCGAGGCGCGCGCTGAGTGTGAGCTCAGCACTGCAGGCACGCAAGACCCTTCCGGACCGCACGGGCAAGAATGTCGTGCTTGTGGATGGTGTGCGGACTCCCTTCCTGGTCTCATTCACAGACTACGCCAAGATGATGCCTCACGAGCTGGCCCGACACTCCCTGCTGTGAGTTTTTTTATAGCAAACAAGCATTTAGCACCAGCCACCCATGACAACTGACACACCCTGAACAAGACTCATGCCTTGTTTAAAGCTGACACAGATGCATTGCTACCCGTGCCAGCTGAAATAGTTTCTTCTAGTAAAAACCCTCCTTGTTTAGCAAGAAATGTTTTTACTGTAAAAATGGTATTTGGTATCTTGAGTGGTTAAAGTGCTGGTAGTAAGCACATTTGCTTACTGAAACTGTTATAACATGGTATATGCATGTCAACTTAGGCTTATCTTCAAGTGTACTATTTTTCTATCTACACAATATCCTCATAAACTATTTCAAACTACTCTCATAACTATCATAGCCTTATTTACAAATAAGGCATAATACATTACATAATAATATATCTTAATGCTTAAGACAGAAAATAATGATTCTCTTAAAGCATTTATGGGATTTTATTCAAATGTTAAAACTTGAAATTCCCAATAGTAGCACAGAATGTAATAATGTGATAGTCTACTAGTAGTCACTTTTTGTGTGAATACTAGTAGACTATCACATTAATACATTATATACATATCAATTTCAAGAATATCTCAATAATTGCTTTGTGAACATCATTAACCCGGCGAGCGCAAGGTTAGAATATGTAACACAAAGCGCTAGATGGGTGTGGCACACCCAGATAGTTATTGTGTGTTTTTAACACACTATAATTTTTAATACTTATTTTCTTGAATATTAAACTGATATTTACTTCTATTATGAACTAATTTAAGGGTGAAATAAAAAGAATAATTTGTTATTGTTATTTATTTATGAAGTCAACAAAATTAACAATTTTCACTTACATTTATTAGTTATGGCACATGTTTATCTCTTTTTGTCAAAAATATAAAAACTAAAACAACATAAAGTATTTTTTCTTGTAATAGACTAAATATAAAAGCAAAATAATACATACACTGCATCATAAAACTAATAAAAAAATACTTATTCATCTGGTGATCTTGTGCAGTTTTCACAGACGAAAATGGCATGTTCCATACATAGATAACGGCTGCACTGGTAGCAAACGTATTTTGTCTTGCAGTCTTTCTTTGTAGGAAATATTTCACATCTGTTTATAGATCATCATCATTCAACTCCTGCTCTGTCTCACTTTCAAAGGTTCTTACACAATATTATCAATATTATCTTGGTCACTACCAGATTCGTCATAAGAACTGGCTTCAGCTTCTTCAAAAAGACGTTATAACCTATTTTGGGTGTCTTCGTACGACATCCTAGACTTTTATCCTGAAAATAAACTAAAACAATGCACAAAATAATAAAAATAAAATAAAATGTGTTTGTTCAAAATCGTTACAAGTAGCGTAATGTGGGTTTCACGCACCCGCTGACAGCTTCAAACTCATCCACATCATTCGCCGGGTGGCGGTCGACCATCGCAGTGGCAGTCGACGCTTCCGTACCTCCCCCCGCGCAGCTACTCAGGCGCGCGAAGAGTAATACCAACTCGCTATTAAAATATTAATCGATTTTTCTAGGTCTGGGTGTACCACACCCAACCTTACGCTCGCCGGGTTAACAACCAGACACTAAATAAATTGAAACTCGTCAATAAATAAAATAAAACATAATCTCCTTTCTCAGGGGCCTGCTCCAAAAGACTGGTATATCGAAGGACATAATCGATTACATAGTGTACGGCACCGTGATCCAGGAGGTGAAGACTTCCAACATCGGGCGCGAGGCGGCGCTGGCGGCCGGCTTCAGCGACCGCACGCCGGCGCACACCGTCACCATGGCGTGCATCTCCTCCAACCAGGCCATCACCACTGGTGAGTGCACTGTATGTTAGGAACCCTACACTACAATATGGGCCGGATTTAGAGGTGTGGAGGCCCCCTGGCCCCAAATTATTTTCCAAATGAGATGAACAACTTTTTTGAGTCGAGTTTATCAATCAATAACTTATTATGAAATTGAGTATAAATTCTTATAATATTTAACAAACATATAAAAATAAAGTTCAATTATCTGTTAATTTAATTAATCTGTTAAAATAATTTTAATTAATTAATTTTAAATTAATCTGTTAATATTTAAGAACAATATAATAATGTTAGTAATAGCGAAAAAAAAAATAATAAAAGAAAAGTTGTGTTCTAATGTTTGTTAGTCGGAAATTGAAAAAAAAAAACGAAGTCTATTGTGGGGGCCCCTCTTTTGTGGAGGCCCGGGGCTGTAGCCCCGGTAGCCCTCCCCAAATCCGGCAATACAATAAATACTATACAATACAAAAATACTATATTGTAAGTACACCATAGCAAAAAAAACACTTACATACAGTAAATTACAGTATAATTTACTACCTAGTAGAGTAAAGAATACTAATAATAATAATACGGGCCTAATTCTACTCATATGAGAATAGTAGCCCATTTGCGCTACTGCACCACGTTGACAAGTTGTAAAGAATTCGAGCCACCCCAACAAGGCTCGCTTCGCTTCACTGCAACCCATAGACGTCCCACTGCTGGGTACGGGTCACAAGGCTCACATCTTTGAAATCTTTTGCGTCAAAAAGTCTGTATTGCAGTGTATATTCTGCAAATATAAATAAATAATAAATTCTTGGACATTTTCACACACGGCCATCTGACCCCAAAGAAGGCGCGAGCCTGTAGTATGAGTGTCAGAGACTGATAATATGTACATACATGGATATTTTTAACCCAGAAACAGAACAAACACAAGTGTTCGTCACACGAATGTTTGTCCTGAGTGGGATTCGAACCCAACAACAGAGTGCAACAGACAGGGTCACCGATTACGCCAAAGGGTCTGTCAGTCAATATATATTGTGTATTCTGTTTTAAAAGCTGGCATAATAATAACTCAACAGTTCGGCCTACTAAGCCTTGGAATCTCTTGACGTTTATGGGTTGCAACCATAGATGTTGCAACATATCAACTTTTTAGTCAATTCAGATATTGGGTCTGTTTTTAGTGTGCTCTGTATTTTAAAAGCTTTAATTTAACTTCACTCGTCCTGGAATCTTGCAATCTATATTTCACCCACTTCGACTGAAGCTATCGAGCTGAAATTTGGCACAAATATTTGGTTCCGATGACAATGCACGAAAATAAAAAAAAGTTTTAAAAAGCTTTTTTTAATAATTTTTTAAAAATAATTTATTATATTTAAAATGTTCTCGTTAAACCACGTACAGGCGTGGGCATGATCGCGGCGGGCGCGTACGAGGTGATAGTGGCGGGCGGCGTGGAGTTCATGTCGGACGTGCCCATCCGGCACTCGCGCAAGATGCGCGCGCTGCTGCTGCGGCTCAACCGCGCCAAGACGCCGGCGCAGCGGCTCTCGCTCGTCGCCAGCATCCGCCCGGACTTCTTCGCGCCGGAGGTGAGTTCACCCGACCTCATCCCGACACTCCCGACACCCGCCCATCCCGACACTCGCACCACCTCGACGCAAATCCTGGAGAGAATTTTAATTTGAGGTGATAGTCTTAAACTTCAATTCCTTGCTACCACCACAGAGTACATTTTGGTTACCGCTTGCCGTCAGTAAACCTCAAGCACAGAATGACAAAAGATTGGTCTTTTTGCATACGTCGACACTGTCTGTTTGGTATAAACACAGTCTGAATCACAGAGTACATTTTGGTCTGAATGTTTAGATGTTCAACTCATGAGTAGTGGTTTTTAAAAGCTTTTATTTAACTTCACTAGTATGTATGTATGTCCTGGAATCTTTCAATCAATATTTCACCCACTTCCACTGAAGCTATCGAGCTGAAATTCGGCACACATTTTTGAAAATAAAAAAAAATTTAGCTTTTTAAAAATTTAATTTTTTTTAACAGTGTAATTATAAAAATGAACATAAACAATACTGTCCCCAGCTGCCCGCCGTGGCAGAGTTCTCGTCGGGCGAGACGATGGGCCACAGCGCCGACCGGCTGGCGGCCGCGTTCGGCGCCACGCGCGCGGAGCAGGACGCGTACGCGCTGCGCTCGCACACGCTGGCGCACGAGGCGCAGCTGAAGGGCTACTTCACCGACCTCGTGCCCGTCAAGGGTGAGTCCGTCCATCCATCCAGCGGACGATGGGCCACAGCGCCGACCGGCTGGCGGCCGCGTTCGGCGCCACGCGCGCGGAGCAGGACGCGTACGCGCTGCGCTCGCACACGCTGGCGCACGAGGCGCAGCTGAAGGGCTACTTCACCGACCTCGTGCCCGTCAAGGGTGAGTCCGTCCATCCATCCAGCGGACGATGGGCCACAGCGCCGACCGGCTGGCGGCCGCGTTCGGCGCCACGCGCGCGGAGCAGGACGCGTACGCGCTGCGCTCGCACACGCTGGCGCACGAGGCGCAGCAGAAGGGCTACTTCACCGACCTCGTGCCCGTCAAGGGTGAGTCCGTCCATCCATCCATCCATCCATCCATCCAGCGGACGATGGGCCACAGCGCCGACCGGCTGGCGGCCGCGTTCGGCGCCACGCGCGCGGAGCAGGACGCGTACGCGCTGCGCTCGCACACGCTGGCGCACGAGGCGCAGCAGAAGGGCTACTTCACCGACCTCGTGCCCGTCAAGGGTGAGTCCGTCCATCCATCCATCCATCCATCCATCCAGCGGACGATGGGCCACAGCGCCGACCGGCTGGCGGCCGCGTTCGGCGCCACGCGCGCGGAGCAGGACGCGTACGTGCTGCGCTCGCACACGCTGGCGCACGAGGCGCAGCAGAAGGGCTACTTCACCGACCTCGTGCCCGTCAAGGGTGAGTCCGTCCATCCATCCATCCATCCAGCGGACGATGGGCCACAGCGCCGACCGGCTGGCGGCCGCGTTCGGCGCCACGCGCGCGGAGCAGGACGCGTACGCGCTGCGCTCGCACACGCTGGCGCACGAGGCGCAGCAGAAGGGCTACTTCACCGACCTCGTGCCCGTCAAGGGTGAGTCCGTCCATCCATCCATCCATCCATCCATCCAGCGGACGATGGGCCACAGCGCCGACCGGCTGGCGGCCGCGTTCGGCGCCACGCGCGCGGAGCAGGACGCGTACGCGCTGCGCTCGCACACGCTGGCGCACGAGGCGCAGCAGAAGGGCTACTTCACCGACCTCGTGCCCGTCAAGGGTGAGTCCGTCCATCCATCCATCCATCCATCCATCCAGCGGACGATGGGCCACAGCGCCGACCGGCTGGCGGCCGCGTTCGGCGCCACGCGCGCGGAGCAGGACGCGTACGTGCTGCGCTCGCACACGCTGGCGCACGAGGCGCAGCAGAAGGGCTACTTCACCGACCTCGTGCCCGTCAAGGGTGAGTCCGTCCATCCATCCATCCATCCATCCATCCAGCGGACGATGGGCCACAGCGCCGACCGGCTGGCGGCCGCGTTCGGCGCCACGCGCGCGGAGCAGGACGCGTACGTGCTGCGCTCGCACACGCTGGCGCACGAGGCGCAGCAGAAGGGCTACTTCACCGACCTCGTGCCCGTCAAGGGTGAGTCCGTCCATCCATCCATCCATCCATCCATCCAGCGGACGATGGGCCACAGCGCCGACCGGCTGGCGGCCGCGTTCGGCGCCACGCGCGCGGAGCAGGACGCGTACGCGCTGCGCTCGCACACGCTGGCGCACGAGGCGCAGCAGAAGGGCTACTTCACCGACCTCGTGCCCGTCAAGGGTGAGTCCGTCCATCCATCCATCCATCCATCCATCCAGCGGACGATGGGCCACAGCGCCGACCGGCTGGCGGCCGCGTTCGGCGCCACGCGCGCGGAGCAGGACGCGTACGCGCTGCGCTCGCACACGCTGGCGCACGAGGCGCAGCTGAAGGGCTACTTCACCGACCTCGTGCCCGTCAAGGGTGAGTCCGTCCATCCATAATAATAATAATAATTTAAAAATAGTATATTTCGCTACAAGTGCGGAAAGCCTGTCATTGCAAAGAGTTCCGACAAATGTCTACCCGAGCCGAAGGCGAGGGTTGACAGTCGGAACAAGTTGCAATGACGGTTCCGCACTTGTACTGAACAACTATTTTTAATACAGTTGCGAAAAAATCAAGCAATTTAGTAAAATAATAAAAACACAAACTAAACTCGCAAAGAACATTTTTGGAAAATGGCGCCAACCGTAAAAGAATACAGAGTATTGCAGAGATTATTTTTTGTTTTCTTCACCCATTCTGGGTAGGCAAAGGGAACTATGCCCATACAGCCAAGTCTTCAGTAGAATTTTTTTATTGACATGAAATTTAATGAGATGAAATGAAATTAAACCTAACCTAACTCATTGAATAAAATCATTAAATCTGATATTGAAACAAATTAGTAGCTTCTTTTTAGAAATATTTGCATGAATCATAAAAACTTCTATGAATTTTTTTTTTGTAAAAACTTCGTGGTTGGTTTTTTCTTTTTAATAGACATTATTTTGACAGTTGGGAAAGAGAACGCACGAGTTCGGAAAAGGTAAAGAAAAAGCACGAGTGTGTAATAGCTCACTTCCCGAACGCTATACGTCCCTGTAATATGCCACTTTTTGAGCAACTGTATTAAAAAATATATTGTCATTGGGTCTGTACCCAAGGACAATATTTTTTTTATTTTATAGTTTGTCATAGTGGTAGGAAATACAAAATGATAACAGGAGCTGTCTCAGCTGTTGCTACTGCGGGTCTGGGGACCCGTGTAGCGCTGGTTTTCAGACAGCCCCTTATACCCTGAGGTGGAAGGCGGGTATGTGTCCGTTGTTTCCATCCCCATCCATCCATCCAGCGTACGATGAGTCACGAACAACGGCTAGCGGTTGTAAAATTACTTATGAAATTTATTGTTTTGTTCTTGTATCTAAAGACAATTGATATAATAATATTACAACTTCACTAAAACAAACTCCACCCAGTTGATAATACAGAAAAATTATATTAAAATGTATGTATGTTAAAGCTTGATAAGGTTCTTCAATTGAGATTGTTTTTTTTTTATTTTAATACATAGGTTTATTGGCATAACTTAGGTTGCAAATCTAGTGATGTAAGAGTATTTATATTGTATGGAGTGTCCACTCGCGAGCGTCAAAATTCAAAAATTCAAAATTCAAATAATTTATTTCGCTATGAGGTGATTACACACGCTTAACGAAAGTCTAGGTAACTACAAACTACTTAAAGAGATATAATGCTATTCTAAACTGATTAATATAAAGCAAAGGATGAGCTATTTATCCTTGAATGAATAGCTAATCCTACACAGGTGCCTAACCTGCCTTATGGCTAATTTACAATAATTACCTACCACTAAGCTAAGCTCTAAGTCACGATAGACTATCTACCTGGTCATCGGCTTAAGGAAGAACTTACAATATTCTTATCCTATGCCCTAGTGTAGGCCGAGAGAGAAAAAAGCCGGAGGAAAAAACTCTCGGTACTCTTTTAAACGCCGCTGGCCAACACGTCCGCGTGGTGGCCAGCGGGTCGCGTGTTGCCAAATGTTTAACCTGGGCGCGGTGGTTGCCAGTGGACGGCAAGGACGGCGTGGTCGAGCGCGACAACGGCATCCGCGTGTCGACGCCCGACCAGCTCGCCAAGCTCAAGCCCGCCTTCATCAAGCCGCACGGCACCGTCACCGCCGCCAACGCTTCCTTCCTGGTCAGTTCACACACACACACACACTCGCTCTCTCTCTCTCTCTCTCGCTCTCTGTCTCTCTCTCTCGCTCTCTGTCTCTCACACACACCTCGCCTTAGGATTCCGATTGCGGGTGGCGGACACACAGACGGCGACCGGAGAAATATAAGAATCCTTACATAAATACGATCAAAGAAATGCATTAAGTACTAATATACATACATATATATCCCTCCACCAATCCGCATTGGAGCAGCGTAGTGGAGGATTCTCTATACCTCCCGCAGCTATGTCTGTGGGGGAGACCCGTGCCCAGCAGTGGAACGTCAATGGGTCGCAGCGATACATATATATATGGGAGTGTTTGTTCGTCTTCTCCGCCTCGAAGGAATAATGGATCGACATGATTGATTGCCGATTTTTTTGTGATGCAGTGTAAAGGCCTGGAGAGTGACATAGGCAACTTTTCATCCCGAAAAATTTGACGGTTCCGTGTAAATGGATTAACCTGTAATAAACATTTGATTTTTAATCGATAATTAACTATCGAGTTTTATTCGAATTTTTAATCGATTGCAAGCATTCAGTCACGCACCGTTTTGCGGCGCGCCGCTCGTGTGACAGACTTACCTACTCTTGATTGAAATACGTTAAGAATATAAATGATGTAATCATCAAACAGAATCTGTAATCTATCTCTGACCACCCCTTCTGATGCTGTATAATGTTTATAATTAAAAAAAACTGATCCTAACTGCAGACGGACGGAGCGTCGGCGTGCCTGGTGATGTCGGAGGCCAAGGCCAAGGAGCTGGGCCTCAAGCCCAAGGCCTACCTGCGGGACTTCCTGTACGTGGCGCAGGTGAGCTATCAAAAAATTATTCAATTCAATAATTTTATTGCCCGATTACGCAATTGACCTGCAGCATGACGATGACGCGAACACATAAGATTTTCTTCATCCATAATCGTAAACTTCCCTAAAGGAATTTAAAAAATCATACGTGCCCCGCAGGACCCGATGGACCAGCTGCTGCTGGGGCCCGCGTACGGCATCCCCGCCATCCTGGACAAGGCGGGGCTCAAAATGAGCGACATCGACACATGGGAGATCCATGAGGCCTTTGCCGTGAGTTACTTAGCTATATTAATATTATAAAGAGGAAAGATTTGTTTGTAATGTTTTCACACAAAAACTACTGGACCATTTCAAAAATTCTTTCACCATTAGAAAGCTGCATCTTCACTATGTGACATAGGCTTTATAATATTACGGTGTAAACGAAACTATTGTTATGTCTAATTCCACGCGAGCAAAGCTGCAGGCGTCCACTAGTTTTAAATAAGCACTATTGAGTCACTCTATATATTATTAAGGGTTTATTGAAGTTTAATGAATGACGATGCGATAAGAAGTTATAAAAGACAAGTTGTTACTGTGGTCATTGTATTTGCAAACGTATGCGCACGGCCTGTAATAACGTCTCGCGTGTGCGGTCTTTTTTTTTTTTTTATAGTATAGGACGGACAAACAGACATACGGGCCACCTGATGGTAAGTACATTAGACGCGCGTTTTGAGGCCCCGAGGACGCACCCGCACGCCGCACGCGATCCCATACTTCAACTTAATTTATTCGGCATATTTTCATTATTACATCAACAACAATACCTATCAAAACAGTCTTCTTATTTCCAAGCCGTTAGTAGGGCTTGGAAATAAGCTCGCCTAAACAATCATCATTATTATATTACTTTTCATTTATTATTCATTTGATTTCTGTTTGTTCCAGGGCCAAATTTTGGCCAATCTGAAGGCATTGGACTCCGACTGGTTCGCTAAGACGTATCTCGGCCGCTCTGCTAAGGTATTTAAAATTATTTTATTATTATTTCTCGTTTTTTTTTCAGGATAAAAAGTTGTAACCATTTTTTATAACTGCGAGCTTTCCAAACTAAGAGATCACTGCACTGAAGAACTGTATGTTGCTGTTGTACTTTTACTGTATTTTCCTGTTAATAATGTCAGGCATGTAAAAATCTTGATATTTTTTAATGATCGCTAGAGTGGTAGAGCCTATTTTGTTCCACATACAGTTCGCCCGGGGCAGTACCGCCCACCGCAACTAGTACGCATTTCTACCGTGCAGTAGTTTTTAAAGTAATTGTGGTACGATTGGACAAGTGTGGTTTTCGGTTACACTTCTTTAGCTTGCTATCTTATATCCAATAAAAAATATGGCCATAAAACTTAATATTCTTATCGATATAAGTAGTAGTCCGAAATCGACATTTGACAGGCCCGTTAGCGCAATCGTTAGTGACCCTGTTCGGTCAGGGGTCCAAATATTCGTGTGACGAACACTTGTGTACTGTGTCTGGATGTTAAGTAATGGCCGCCATAGACGTTCAAGTAATTTGATCAAACAGGCTGGATCAAACCGTTTTATCAAATTGGCATGATCTGCAAAGCGACCACACACCTTCACGCAGGCTTGAAGCAGCGTCAGTTCAGTATCGAACCGGACGAAGAATTGTTGTGTGTGTGTGGCCGTAAAAATGTCACGTACA
Source organism: Carterocephalus palaemon (assembly GCA_944567765.1). Classification (NCBI taxonomy): domain Eukaryota; kingdom Metazoa; phylum Arthropoda; class Insecta; order Lepidoptera; family Hesperiidae; genus Carterocephalus; species Carterocephalus palaemon. The sequence goes on from OX155663.1 coordinate 2,883,395, forward strand.
GACGACGCTATAGCAATAGTAGGTTTAGTGTTTGCTTTGAAGGCCAAAAAAAGGACAAAAAAACGTACTGTATGGTGTAAAAAGTGGCAAATGAAAAGAGACGAATTATCTCTGTTATGGTAATCTTTATTTTTGACGTTTCATAAACAGGTTTCATTTTGATATATTTGTATGAATTCTTCTAATACATCGCGGTTCGTCATTATGCACTGCAAGCTGCAACACGTCCGCTAGGTAACACTTCCGCAGCAACAACTGAGCGCTCGCAACACACACGCTCAAAATTTTCATCAAACAGTTTTATCAAACCGATTGATCAAATAAAAAAACGAAAATTCATATTTCTTCAAACAATTTGATTACTCTTTAAATTTGATCAAATTTTACCACAGACACTCATGCCAATTTGATAAAACGGTTTGATCCAGCCTGTTTGATCAAATTACTTGAACGTCTATGGCGGGCTTAAGTCAGTATATCAGTCTCTGACACCCATATTACAGGCTCGCACCTATTTTGGTATCAGATGGCCGTGTGTGAGAATGTCCAAGATATTTATTATTTATAATGCTCCAAATATTTGGTCCACAGGTAGGCAACCCTGACATGGAGAAGTGGAACAAGTGGGGCGGCTCCCTGTCTATTGGCCATCCATTCGCCGCTACAGGAGTAAGTTCTTATTTATTAATTTTTTCGTTCACAAATTGGTACGATGGGTGTACTTATTGCCAGGCGGCATTGATGGTAGGTGTACAATTTATTAGGTATATAAATAACTAAAGGATTTGCCGAAATAGTGCCGCACTCAGCTATGGTCGTAGCGAACCACGCCCGCTGGTTTTCAGGGTAACACACCTCCGGTCACGTAATTTTCGTAAAAAGGGGTAAAGTTTTTGCTTCACCTATTAATAATATTGTTTGTCCAGGTGCGGCTGGCGATGCACACGGCGCACCGGCTGGTGCGCGAGGACGGGCAGCTGGGCGTGGTCGCGGCGTGCGCGGCGGGCGGGCAGGGCGTGGCCATGCTCCTCGAGCGGCACCCCGACGCCGCCGCCAACTAGCGCCCACCCCGCCCCGCAGAGCTCCATCTTTGAATCGCTCGCCGCCCGACAAGCGACAAATCCATACTAATATTATAAATGCGAAAGTGTGTTTGTTTGTTTGTCCGGATTTCACGTCGCAACGAAGCTATTATATGGTATGATTTTGGTGTGTGGAGAGTGACGTAGGCTACTTTTTACCGGGATAAAACATCCCCATAGGAAGATATCGATGTTTTGTTATTTGCTAGATATTTAGTTCCGGATGTTGTTAATAGATGGCGTTAGTAAAATTCATTTGCAAGTTCTGAATTTCGCTAACAAATTATACACTATACAAATGTGTCATGTATGATAAACAACTCATTGTTAATTCCCTTTGACCACGCGGGCGGAGCCGCGGGTAAAAGCTAGTTGAGTCATATCCCGGTATTATAAAAAATTATATAATAAAAAATATAAAAAAAAAAACTCATTCAATCCCATATTTAAGTCACATTTGTTGCACAAGTGGTATTGACTCGACATGCGGGCCGAGATAGGATAAGTATTGTGTCGTCGACCGATTCAAAAATATAACTCTAGCCTCCCTACGATACCATCGGGTGACCGCCATCTATCTTAGATGCGTCTGCGCTTCTCTAACATCTCTCTTACGTATGTCCACCGTGTGGTCACGCTCAAATGTCATATTTGTGTAACCACGCCCCAATATCATCTTGAATGCGACTACGCACCGCTACTAACTGCGTCCGCAATCACTAATCTCATGTGTGACCACGATCCGGAACCACATGATGCAACTGCACTCCGTTTAAACGCCTCTCTCTTAAGTACGTCCGTGCTAACCTACAACCTCTTTCTTGTGACCACGCTCCGCTACCATCTGACCTGATCACATTCCCCTACCATTTGCTGTTACGCTCATCTTCAATCTCGAAAGTGTATATGTTAAATGTGAAATGAATACTTCAAGACTGGTTCCGCACGTCAATTTTTTATTCAAGTGTAACTTCCTCAAAGGCGATATTGACTACAAATCTTCTACTAAACCATACTCCACTTAACTATTTTTCGTAGATATAAGGTTCTTTTTTAATAATTGGTACATATGCTGGGTCATATTGAAAGAGAAATTTTGACCCCACAATTTATTTCTTCAATCAATAATAATCATAGGTTATTTTTTTATCTATTTATATTCTTTGTAATCTTTATAAAAAGCTTTATGGTTATGTATGTTACCTATGTATAATACTAATAATGTATCCTATGATCATGTTAAGATATTCTCCAGTGCATGTGTAATTAGAGAGTAAGTGTATTTATTTTTAGTGCAATGTTATATCGAAATAAATATTTTATTATTAGTTTCTGCTTTTATTTCAAAGTCACCCAAATCTCAACCGTTTCAGTGTAATATTACGGCCCAGCTATCAAAATCGCCTCTCACCTAAGGCGGTCCGGGTTCAAATCCAAGCGGCATGATAATATTGAATGTATGTAGTGTTATTAGTTAATATAGGAAGTAAAATTAAACAATGGGTTACAGGGCAACACTTTATTACCTTAGTTGCCTGCTTACTAGCAAATTATAATCATAAACTATATAATATTATTCTAGATATAACACGACCACCAACGCACATTTGCGCTTACGAAGATCTTATCCACATTTTTACACGAAAACCCACAGGCTCCATCCAATATTTCCACAAAAATAACCGCTTGTGAAACAACGGACATGTCGTATAATCACAAAATTTTAAAACTAACAAATCGAAAAGTAAAATAGTGTTATTACATACAGTAAATAATTTAAAATGTTTGCGCCATTAAATAATATAAAACTTAGTAGTAATAGTACACATCCTATGATTAACGGAGTTGAAGCCAGTGGTTGACAATATCGACCGTTACTGTACCGCTACTAACAACTGCTTACCCCTACGGAGAAATACAGGTGTGATGTTACATAACTTGGTTTAACTTACGGTACTTATTGCTTAGTAACCAAATGCTGTTGCTAAGCAACCACATTTGTTTACTGTGCGTTAGACATGTTTCTTTTAGTGCAGTATAGTATTAAATTCAATTTTAGGGCTAAGGATCGGGAGGCCACCGATGTCCAGGTGGCCTATGTCCAGCAGTGGAATTAGAAAGGCTTATGAAGACCGTTAGTGCCAACTGGGTTTATTGCGAATCATCAATATTATAATAATATGTTTTGGCTTATCGCTGTTCTTAGATAGACTTAGATAATAGCACTTATAGCGATCTTAGAAGGCGCGATTCAATTACGCAAGTAGCTGCGTACTGGTATCACGACACACTTGCGTGCAAGTTACTTGAGCAGGAAACATAGATTTCTGAAACCATCTATACTGCAAGGTTTTTTTCGCCTTCCGCGTTTTTCACGTGTACAAAATCACCTGCATACAATTTACACCTTGCATGCATGTTTACGTTTCCACCAGTCAACTTGCATGCCATTTGCACGCAGGCTACTTGCGTTACAGAAACACGCCTTAAACCTGAGATCCACTGTGGAATATCGCCTCTTGCCGGCGGCATTATTTGTCAATCACATTGAATATATTGTACTTAACTAAAAATAAGTCATCGAATGCCTACCATCAAAATATTGCCAAAAGTAAAGTATATAAATATATACTAATATATTAAAGTATATAAGAGAAGATGGAAAATGAAAGAATCAGCTATTCAGAACATCGATAAGGGCCAGAATACATGCTAATTTGGCAAATTCAATGTCAGCTACAACGATACAAACACACAAGTCCGTAGTCGGAAACCCCTAAACGTCAAGATGATCTCTCATCCATTCAAGTGCCATTCAAGCATACAATAGTTGGATTGACAAAAATTGGCGCATATAACACAATAAAATATATCAAATGGAGTGCCGTTGCACTACAAACGCATGTTTCGAATATAACTTGATAGAACTCGTGCCAGTCATAATATCAAATGCGAGTCGAACTCTCACACGTTGGGTTCTCTCTTTGGGATCTAACATTTTAACTTCTTATTTTATGTTGATAGTGGGCACAGTAACACCACGCATTCTGTGACAATTTCAGGTATTCTAAAGGAAATATTGTTCCTGAGAAAACGGGGCTGTATCAACAGACAACGGATGCATATTAATAGGTTTCCGGGTTGGGAGGGTTGTTAACCCATTAGAACCTTAAAAATCTGAATTACTAGTTTTTTAAAAAAGCCAATGACGAAAGACATACATGCCAAGATTCGTGAACCGACCTATACCTGTTGGCTAAGGCCTTGTCAAACAGACAGCGAACCAATAGCGTGGCGAAGCGTTTTTATTTAGTAATGTGTGGTATCGTTTGAATCTAGCCACAAAGAAAAGCGAACCGAACGACATGTGAACCAAACCGTGAGCGAGATAGCAGTATTATCTGGCCTTTATGCACGACGTCAAACAGGCGACGCGAAACGGTTGTTTATTTACAAATAATTCAAAACGTGGCCATGGACGATATCAGATCTATACTAATATTACAAAGAGGAAAGATTTGTTTGTAATGTTTTCAAACAAAAACTACTGAACCGATTTCAAAAAATCTTTCACCATTAGAAAGCTGCATCTTCACTGAGTGACATAGGCAATACAATATTACTAGGTGTAAACGAAACTATTGTTGTCTAATTCCACGCGAGCCAAGCTGCGGGCGTCCACTAGTCAGATATATAATAAAACAGTTAAAGCAGTATATTATCGTCTTCAGAATCCGTTTTTCTCCACATTTTAACTGACACGAGGTTTCCGATTCACGCCCCGTAAAGACGCTTCGCTTTCTACAAGAGTTCGTTTCCCTTCACCTAGTTTGACGTCTTCGCTTCGGTTCACATTCTCCACGTTTTCGGTTCGGAGTTGTGTTTGACAAGGGCTTTAACTATTGACATTTCCATCTCACCGCACCTTTTCCATCTCGCTTCCACACTATCGATAGCATCATTCCGCTTTGAGTAAATATGACCGAAATCGGCGAAAACTATCCAAAAAATAAACGTGGTTAATATTAATAAAGTGTCATAATTAGTGTCTATATACATAATAACATCACAATGTTCTGCAACTAACATGTACACTTCTAGACAAGGCAATATTTTAGATTCCATGTTTTGATACTTAATTAACTGTAGGGTGACATTATCCTTGAAAAATATTTTAATTTGTTTTGATATGGTAGTTACAGACAAAACTTAACGCTCGGTCAAAACCAGTTTTGATTGCAAATAACTACATATTAGTTATTTTGAAGTCCTTGTTAAAACCACTTTTAACTGAATACATAAAATTAGACCCAGGCTATAAAGGCTAACACCAAACTAACGTAGCCAGTATAAGAATATGATGATAAATCTGATAATTTTTTTTTTGGGATCTGTCAAAAATGGTTTAATCTAAGGTCTAAGTCACTTTAACCTGATTTTTGCTAAAGTGCCATTTTAATGAGCTTCGAATGTAACATATAATTCCATCGCATTATTCCGTACATTGTGTGAGAGGTATCTGTCAATCAACAAATTATGGTAATGCTATTTTAATATCTTTCAACATTTTTCTATTTCTATTCTATATTTAAATCAATTTTTTTTTAAACATGCACTATTATGTTGCCTTGTTGAATTAAATAAGATTAAAATGAAATATTTATGTCATAATTTGCATAACTAAACAAAGAGAACGCTGGTGCTAATTAAGTTATATATTTCAAAATAATAATAGGTAAAACATAATAATAATAATATTTATTTAACTACAACGAGGTTCGTTTGACGATAAAAATCCAAAATAATAAATACAAACATGTTTATAACCAAAAAGATACGTATGTCAAAACTTATATGTCCATAACAAATTTTCAGTTTGATTATCTGTGTATTTATATACATTTTTAATATATCTGCCAATCAAACCTCGTTCGTGCCCCCGCGGTTGCCACGGCCATAAAGATTCTCTGTTGTAGGCACTCACAATAATTAATCTAAACGCTTATAAAATATTTACAATCTTAATAAAAAACAATTATTTCACTATCATAATCAAATGATATAGTTATTTCATTGCAACCACTATACAGTACTCCCAAATTAATAATGCGCATAGAAATCTTCGTTACTGTTCGGCAAAGGTCGTATTCCCCGAGCGTCGGAAGACGATATGTGTATAGAGTGGTTAAGTGCATTTTCTTAAAAATGGTTTTCAAACACAGGTTTACATTAAAATCTAATCATTATAATCTCAGTTCAAAAGTATTTACAGCACTGATCATTCCAGAATAATATTAAAATTACAAATAATTAATCAGAATCAAGGAGGATCTCTATTCCTGACATCCTAGATTCATCAGAACTTTCATTATGCTCTTGTTCATTTACACTTTCCCCACTGCTATCACCCGTGTAAATAATCATTTCATCGGAAAAACTCTTCTGAAAATTCTTCTGATCCTATATTATTGATTTTTTCTAATATAGCATCTTTAACTGACTTGACAGTCATTGCAATATTTTTTTTGGCTACGTGATGCTTTATTTGGGACCAAATATTTTCAATGGGGTTAAAATCGGGATGATATGGTGGCAATCGTATAATTTTATGCCCATGTTCCTCCATTATACGGTCTATGGCGAATTCTGTATATTTTTCTTTATGACTTTTAATAATTTCATACAAATCGGGTTTCAGTTTCTTTGGGTCATGCGGAATGTTGTGTTGTTGTAACCAAGCTATCATTTGTGTAATAGCAGCTCTTTAAAATTCACCAGTATATAAAGACGACTGACGGACCTTTGACTGACCGGCGACAGCCGCCGACCAACCGAATTGTTTTCAATTTTTTCACATGATTTGACATATGACTTTGACTCCTGTTTCTTTCGAACAAGGTGCAAAATGCAAGTGCATTGTTGAGGGCTTTCTCCGATTCAATGATTCGGGTGTTTCCGGGAATACGACAATTAGCGAAGATTTGCATGCGCATTATTAATTCGGGAGTACTGTACACACGCATGTATATTATTAATAATTTTTATTTAAAAAATATTCTTGGTGTTATTATCTTTTCATTGAGTGTCAAGGCAAGCCATAGACTATCAGTCTGTGGTGACGTGGTTGCCATGACAATTGCTTTGATAGTATTGGCCAGGGATCACTTTATTGTTCATGCAACAAGTACGGCCCTATCACATAGTATTCAATCTAAATATCATACGTTCAACAGTCAAATAATTGTGTTGTAAGACTGACAAGGGAATTGTTGGTTCATTCAATGGCTTGGCGATCTCTGCCTAACCCAACCGGTAGGGGACAGGGGTGAGTTTATGTATGCATGTAAAAGGTAACTTGTTAAAATAAATGAAATGTAAAACACCACTAAAATTAATGATAGTCATTGCTCAAGGCAATACGACAGCCATTTGCAAATTTTTTTTCTTTATTGTTATGTCTTCTGTTCTTTTTCTGATGCAATAAATTATATTGCATTGTGAGAAAATGTATCTTCTATAGTACTACTAGAAGAAATTGCATCGAAATCCTATTATAGAAACATTTTGAGAGGAATTCTACTTGTTACTGTACAATGTACTACTTTACACTATTCAAATCACAACATAATATGGCTATTCATTCCAGTGGTAGAGCCTTTGTAAGTTAAAATATATGGAACATAATATATTAACATATTATATCGTTCACCGAAATGTGCTAAATATAATGCCGAATAAAGTACTTTTGTATTGTATTGTATATAGGCTGCCTCCATAATAAGTAAGCGCAACTGCTGAGCTAACCGACGCCTAAGATCCTGGTTTATATGCAGGTGTCGGGCAATTATTATGTACCAAATATTATATTATCGGGATATAATAAGGTTTTTCTAACATGGAATTGCCAGTAGTACCTCGGAGTCTGGAATTGTGTCCAGTATATGGGCAATACACAATACACAGATAGATGACTGCCTACCTCTTTGGGGAAATGAAGGAGTGATTTTGTTACATATTCTGTGTTCAATTTACAGTTCGCTCGGGGCAGTACCACCCCCAGGGTACCAAGTACCATTTTTGCCGTGTAATATTTGTTTTTTAACTAAGCCATTATGTTCCAGTTGGAAATGTGTTATTTCCTGTTAAACTTTCCTAGAGGCGACCATTTTAGTACTCAAAAAAGTCTACAGTTGTAACGGGCAGCAGTGGATAGATAAAAGAAATTGCAAGTACATACCATACCAAATATTATATTTAATTTGTCACAACATCGAATGTTACGTGCATACTAGCGTATAAAGAACGTTTGAGCTACCCACAGGAATCTACTACTAAGCACGATAGAACAGCGATCACGTATTATTTTGATACAAACGATGCGTGTCACTATTTTCGCCAGCCCTGCCCAAGTCCCGCCTACTGTGTGACGTCACACTATAGTAATTAGTGAGGTGACACACTCGTTTTAGTTGTAATCAAATCTATTGATAACGTACCGTAACAAGTATTGAAACGCAGTGACGGAACTTGCGAGATATCTTGCAGTATATTGCAAGATTGCGGCACGGGGTATACGCCCATTTCACCGTTCTATCTTGATTAATTTCTGTGGAGCTACCTAACTGGAAATACTTGGATTTGTACCACAAAAAATTTTTGGCAACCCTATTAACATGTCATCTTCGTTTTTAACTCCTCTTCTAAAAGTTGCAATATATCGAGCTGCTAACACTCTTCTTGCTTTGGTATTTATAATGTTTGATGTCATAAGTTAAACCTATGTCATTATGCCCAAGTGTGCAGTACAGTATGTTAATTAATTACAACGGGAAACTATATCAAAGATATTTTCGAAGGAATTCCTCATTGGTTAAAACTTTTTTTTTATTATATTAAAATGATATTTCAATGTCAATAGACAAATGGTACAACGTGAGTTGTTTACATTTAATATCGCATCTCGTTAGCTCTACTGTACATACTATACAATTGAATACTGTCATTAATTTTCAAAGCTGTATGAAGTGTAAAATAGGTAGATAATATTACATGAGCTTTGAAAGTGTCACACAAAATCCGATCAAATTTGCGCACGAAACGTGCCATTTACGTACACTGAATACAATATATATAATCTACTTTTTACTTGACAAATCAATGGTAATATATTATAGTACATTAACGGCATGACTGTGTCAGTATTGTACAGTAGTGTACAATGTGTATACTAGGCGGCCCAAAAATATAGCTCTGACCTTGAATGCGGAGCCGAAATTTAAGGTATCGTCTTGCACGAAGCGAGTGGGTTGTCAGTCGTAAGCGCGGATTGGTTCGTCTGCCGTATTATATCTCTCTCTTTCTGCAACCCATGCGCAACTATCCCCTTCGAATTTCGTTCAGAGCTACACTTTCATTCCGTCACTTGTATGTCCGTATGTTCAATTCAATACAGTAGCGTACAGTATGTATGTATATATATTTATATATATCTCAGTGTGTCCCCCTGTCCCCGCTAGCTAAGCACCCACTTGTCATACATGGCGTGCAGCCAGGCGGGCCGCTACTGGAAGTCGGCCAGCGACTGCCGCCAGGTGGCGTGGAAGGGGATGCGCAACAGCTTCAGCTTCGTGTTGGGCAGCTGCGCGGACAGCAGCCGCTGGAGCGTCGGGATCGGGAGGATCTCCACCTGTGGGCATAACAGATTGTGGTGAAAAATAACCATCTCGATCACGTTAACTTTCAAACAAAAAAACCGCATCAAAATCGATCCATTCTTATATTAGCAACGATGCCACAAACACAGATGGACATGGCAAACTGAGGGTGTAGTATATTATGTTACACGCCTCTTTTTGCGTCGGGAGTTAAAAAATCGCTGACGGGTAAGGCTTATATACGCATCAATTCACCACGCTGCTCCAATTCTGATTGGTGGACGGGTTCGTCGCCAACCGTCGGCTCAACGTACCCTCTGAAGGTCGGTAACGCCCATGAAATTTTACCACTAGCGGTCACAGATCCTCAAACCGTCGCGCCCGTCAGTTCTTATCTTTGTCGATCTGATTGAATCGAGCCATTGGACGCTACAACTCAAGCACGTACGTTAATACGTACGCACCCACGCACGTACGCACGCACGTACGTACGTAGGCACTAGGGTCTCACCTGCGGCGGCCCCTGCGGCGTGCGGTGGTCGACCGGCGGGCGGCAGCCGGGCACGGGCTTGAGCACGGGGATGCACTCGCCGACGTCGCGCCGCTTGCCGTCGCCGCCCGCCTCGCACTGGTCTATGAACAGCTCGGTCACGCGCAGCAGCTCGATGGTCACGCCCCACATCAGGCACGTAGCCACTGCGGTCTCACCTGCGGCGGCCCCTGCGGCGTGCGGTGGTCGACGGGCGGGCGGCAGCCGGGCACGGGCTTGAGCACGGGGATGCACTCGCCGACGTCGCGCCGCTTGCCGTCGCCGCCCGCCTCGCACTGGTCTATGAACAGCTCGGTCACGCGCAGCAGCTCGATGGTCACGCCCCACATCAGGTGCGTGGCCACTGCGGTCTCACCTGCGGCGGCCCCTGCGGCGTGCGGTGGTCGACGGGCGGGCGGCAGCCGGGCACGGGCTTGAGCACGGGGATGCACTCGCCGACGTCGCGCCGCTTGCCGTCGCCGCCCGCCTCGCACTGGTCTATGAACAGCTCGGTCACGCGCAGCAGCTCGATGGTCACGCCCCACATCAGGTGCGTGGCCACTGCGGTCTCACCTGCGGCGGCCCCTGCGGCGTGCGGTGGTCGACGGGCGGGCGGCAGCCGGGCACGGGCTTGAGCACGGGGATGCACTCGCCGACGTCGCGCCGCTTGCCGTCGCCGCCCGCCTCGCACTGGTCTATGAACAGCTCGGTCACGCGCAGCAGCTCGATGGTCACGCCCCACATCACGTACGTAGCCACTGCGGTCTCACCTGCGGCGGCCCCTGCGGCGTGCGGTGGTCGACGGGCGGGCGGCAGCCGGGCACGGGCTTGAGCACGGGGATGCACTCGCCGACGTCGCGCCGCTTGCCGTCGCCGCCCGCCTCGCACTGGTCTATGAACAGCTCGGTCACGCGCAGCAGCTCGATGGTCACGCCCCACATCACGTACGTAGCCACTGCGGTCTCACCTGCGGCGGCCCCTGCGGCGTGCGGTGGTCGACGGGCGGGCGGCAGCCGGGCACGGGCTTGAGCACGGGGATGCACTCGCCGACGTCGCGCCGCTTGCCGTCGCCGCCCGCCTCGCACTGGTCTATGAACAGCTCGGTCACGCGCAGCAGCTCGATGGTCACGCCCCACATCAGGTGCGTGAGCGTTCCGCGCAGCCGGAGGACTCCGCTTAGCACCTACAAATACGTACACATTTTAAGCTGAACACACCATCGTAACACAGTTCGCCGCGCGAAAGTCTAGCCCTGAAAAAAGTCCGGAAGGGTTTAGCTGCACATGGGGTATCAGTATAGGGGACATAATACGGCTGGCGAAATAATCAGTGCTTACGACTGACAACTCGCTCTTCCCACACGATACCTTAATTTCAACTTCAGTGCATTCAAGGTCAGACTTTGATGCCAGTCATAGCCTTACTGTTGAGCATGATCTCCTCCCGGAAGATTATAGTCAAACTTCACAATGACATGTCCATTATCCAGAAATCTCAAGCATTTGGGTTTCCTCGATCTGCTTAAACTAGTTTACAACAGGTGCTACAAACAATTCGAAGCACATTCGTGAATTATTTGTCAACTTTCTATGAACTAAACTAGCCTTTAAAGTTAACATAAAGTAAAATTAATATAACTGTTAACTGGCATAACCTACCTGTTTATTAGTCGTCGCAGACTGAGACACGTACGTAGGTATTATCAGCAATCTTTGGATATTTCTACATTCCGCCAACGCGTCGTCGAATCCGACCTGTTAAACAATAGAAAATCAAATCAGAAATTTTATAAATTAATTTTAACTTAAGGATGAAGAAGGCACAGAGTTGGGGAATGGGGAAAAATGTCATCGATTATGGGAGACCTATGTCCAGCAGTGGACTTTAAAAGGCCGATGGATGGATGGATGATGATGAAAGGAAGAACAAATTATTAAAATGTATAATTATGATATATTATACTAGCGACGTCCTTCCGTAGGCTAAGCCCCTATCGTATGAGGATCCCCATATAGCATACACACGTTTTGCCACGTATACATCAATATACAAGTGTCGGCACAAAAGTGTAGCTCTGACCTTCAATGCGCCCGAATACTAAGGTATCGCACTGCACGTGGCGAGCGGGTCGTCAGTCAAGCGCTGATTGGTTCGCATGCCGTATTATGTCACCCCGCAGCACAGTTATCCCCTCCGAATTCCGTTCCGAGCTACATTTTCGTGGCGACACACATAACATACCAGCATCGCACTATACGAGGTGTACAAGTCTGAACTGACCGTGACGTCAAAGTTGACGAGCTCGAGCCGCGTCAGCTTGGGCAGCGTGGCGAGCGCGCGCAGCAGCGCCGGCGCCGCGCAGTGCGCCACGCCGCGCTCGAGCCGCAAGCGGCGCAGCCGGCCGAGCCTAGCGAGCGCGGCGGCGAACGAGCCGGGGAACGAGCACTCGCCCAGCTCGAGCGACTCGAGGCTCTCCAGCTGGCCGACCACCTCGCACGCGCACCACCCGAGCTCCTTGATCGACGTGAGCGACAGGTGCTGGAGGCGGGTGAGCGCCGCCAGCGGCCGCAGGTCGCGCGTCAGCGACAGGCCCGTCAGGCTCTGGGGGACGGAGAATAATTGATTTAATTTATGAGTAGTAGCGAGCCTTTGAAAGCAAGTCCAATAAATCTGTGATTTTGTCCTCTTTCAGCACCTCAAGTTTTAATTGGAAAGTAAATCGGTTGGATTTACTTTCCAATTAAAACTTGAAGCAGTTATGAACTTCTAGTGACGGCGAACAAGCTTCTTCATAAATTATTACTAGCACCAGGCAATAACAGGCACGACGTGGCGTGTGACTGTACTTATCGATGATACACACTAGCATTTCAGATCCGCAAGCACTCTAGTCCACGTGGCTTCAAACCGTCATCTTCACGAGCAGCGTTCAGGCGAGGCTCATCAGCCAGCGGCGTGGAGTCCAGCTTGGCAGCCCTGCGGGGCCGCCGGTAGTACTCGAGCGGTCACCTTGAGACGCAGCAGCTCGAGGCGCGGCAGGTCGGCCAGCGGCGTGGGGTCCAGCTTGCCGTCGCGGATGGCGGGCGCGGCGAGCGCGCGCAGCGTCGGTATCCGCCGGCACACCTCCTCCACGGCGCGCGCGGGGCAGCGGCACAGCTCTAGCCTGAACTGCGGGGCCGGCGGTAGTACTCGAGCGGTCACCTTGAGACGCAGCAGCTCGAGGCGCGGCAGGTCGGCCAGCGGCGTGGGGTCCAGCTTGCCGTCGCGGATGGCGGGCGCGGCGAGCGCGCGCAGCGTCGGTATCCGCCGGCACACCTCCTCCACGGCACGCGCGGGGCAGCGGCACAGCTCTAGCCTGAACTGCGGGGCCGCCGGTAGTACTCGAGCGGTCACCTTGAGACGCAGCAGCTCGAGGCGCGGCAGGTCGGCCAGCGGCGTGGGGTCCAGCTTGCCGTCGCGGATGGCGGGCGCGGCGAGCGCGCGCAGCGTCGGTATCCGCCGGCACACCTCCTCCACGGCACGCGCGGGGCAGCGGCACAGCTCTAGCCTGAACTGCGGGGCCGCCGGTGGTACTCGAGCGGTCACCTTGAGACGCAGCAGCTCGAGGCGCGGCAGGTCGGCCAGCGGCGTGGGGTCCAGCTTGCCGTCGCGGATGGCGGGCGCGGCGAGCGCGCGCAGCGTCGGTATCCGCCGGCACACCTCCTCCACGGCGCGCGCGGGGCAGCGGCACAGCTCTAGCCTGAAAAGAGAATACGACATACATCTATATTCCTTCGCATACATCTATACTAATATTATAAAAAGAGGTAAAATTTTTTTGTAATGTTTTCACACAAAAACTACTGGACCGATTTCAAAAATTATTTCACCATTAGAAAGCTGCATCTTCACTGAGTGACATAGGCATACTCCACCACGCTGCTCCAATGCGGATTGGTGGAGGGGTTAGTGGCCAACCCAGTGTCGAAAGTTCTCAAGCCACCCGAAGGTCTTCGACAAGGCTTAATTGAAAACAACCATTGAAAACAACCGGGACCGACGGCTTTACGTGCCCTGCGAAGCACGGTAGCTTCCATGAAATTTTGCCACTAGCGGTCACCCATCCACAAACCGACCGCGCCCATCGCTTAACTCTTTCGAACACATTGAATCGACGCGAGCCATTGGGCTATGGACGCCACTAATGCTGCCTATCTGTAGGGTTTATAGTGACCGTTGGGTCAATAAAACACGCCTTTGATCACTCAATAGGTGGAGTGGGTAATGCGTCCCGCGCACTTCCGAACTTGCTCACAGCTAGCGCGTGACTGTCCGGCCGCTACCCGGACCCACATACACTACACTATCCATCCATACTAATATTATAAATGTGAAAGTGTGTTTGCTTGTTTGTCCGGCTTTCATGTCGCAACGAAGCTATTATATGGTATGGTTTTTGTGTGTGGAAATAGTGAGGAGGGTGGAGAGTGACGTAGGCTACTTTTTACCGCGGTAAAACATCCCCATGGTAAGATATCGATGTTTTGTTATTTGCTAGATATTTAGTTCCGGATGTTGTTAATAGATGGCGTTAGTAAAATTTAGTTAAGTAGTTAGTATCTTTTAATCGTGGAACTGTCACTATTCATCCGCCACAAATGTGTCATGTATGATAAACAACTCATTGTTAACTCCCTTTGACCGCGCGGGCGGAGCCGCGGGCAAAAGCTAGTTACATAATACATAATACAGCACCTCTCGAGCGTGTCGACGGAGCCGATGTGGTCGGCGAACTGGTCCCAGAAGAGCGCGTCGTTCGGCGGCAGCAGCATCTTGCGCAGGTCGAGCCACTTGGTGCCGTGCCGCCGCAGCGCCGCGCACAGCCCTCCCCAGTCGCTCACCTGCGACATTAAATAATAAAATAAAATAAAAAAGCCTTTATTCTACTACCTTACATTTTTGTTTATACAATTTTTAAATTCATCGTATTATCTATACTTATTTTAGGTAGAAGTCGCCTCTTTGGCGTAGGCCTCCCCCAAATCATTCCAACGCGTACGATTTCTGGCGACTTGCATCCAGTTGTTGCGATATTATGACATTTTAAATCGAGTGTACGCACTTTTTGAGGGTTGTGAGTGGCGGACACACACAGCAAAGTGGTAACAGTTTGAATGTTGGCTTTCTACAGATACCGAGGTGTCAAGAGTAAAAACTATGCCCTTACATGCCTAAGATATCACACATTTTCTAAAACTGTCATAACAAACAAAAATCTCTCTTTTTAATACATATCCACTGGGGATATGTATTAATCCACTTATTAATAGAGATTTTTTTTTTCGATAAAATTATGCGACTCGACTCGAAAATACAGTGCAGGTATGGAGGAAAATCCTGAACATTTCCACCAGTAATTTTAACCCCAGACTGCTGACTAATTGGAAATAAATTAAACTTGTATGGCTATAGGCTTACATATACTCCTACATTATTATATGTATTTATAGATACTTATTTATTACATGGGACCTAAACATAAATGGTGAAAAGTGCGTGTACTGCGACATAAATATCAGTTTGTAAAACACATTTACATTGAAATACAGCTGTCGGCACGAAAGTTTATTGAAATACAGGTGTCGGGACGAAATTCAGGTAGGATATCAGCTGCGCATGGTATATCAATACACACATAATACGGCTGACGAACCCGCTCGCCCCGCACAAGACGATACCTTAAACTTCGACTTCTGCGCGCATACAAGGTCGGAGCTAGACTCTGACGCCGGTCCGTGTACTTAACAAAACAAAATAAACTGACGTGTGAATTTTTCATCCTGACGCGCCGCCACAGCGCCGGCGTGGCGGCCAGCTCGCGCCACAGCTTGCAGACGCGCGCGCACCGCGCCACGTCGCGCATGCCCAGGTATTGGAAGATCTGTTGGAGATAGACATAGACATAAGTTTATTTCGACATACATATAACACATAGGTCAATACAATTTTTAATTTTAATAACAATGCCGAAATAGGACGCCCTCAGCAAATGGCTGTCGCAAGCCAGCAGCCGCTGATTTTCAGGACGACCCTCGTAGGGGAGGGATTAGGCCTTAGTCCACCACGCTGGCTAACTAAAATAAAATCAGGATTGCTAATCCGTCTCCAAGATCATACTTAAACCGACTCAATTCTATTGTCAATTATTTTTCACACTTAAGTTTGATTTACAGGCATTCCTTTAATCTGGGTCAACATTTAATTGTAGAACGGCGTGAATTATTATTTTTTTAGTTTATTTACCCTAGTGGCATATGGGGTGATTCTTGGCATACACGATTGGCTGTCTCGTGTCTGACTTAATCATGTCATGGTCATACTGTACATTTTTCTGTAAAAATTAATTTGAATTTTAAAAGAGTACCGAGAGTTTTTTCCTCCGGCTTTTTTCTCTCTCGGCCTACACTAGGGCATAGGATAAGAATATTGTAAATTCTTCCTAAAGCCGATGACCATATAGATAGTCTATCGTGACTTAGAGCTTAGCTTAGTGGTAGGTAATTATTGTAAATTTATCTTAAGGCAAGTTAGACACCTGTGTAGGATTAGCTATTCATTCAATAATCAATAGCTAATCCTTTGCCTTATATAGATCAGTTAGTAGTTTAAGTAGTTTTTAGTTAGGTACCTAGACTTTCGTTAAGCGTGTCTAATCACCTCATAGCGAAATAAATTATTTGACTTTGACTTTGACTTCTTTTTGGCACCCCAACTAACTTTGATATTGGGCCCCTCGAAGTCACGCTACGCCACTGATGAGCTAGTGATATTCACCAAAACATTCTTTATGGTGAGAAATCGCATTGTTGCACTAAAACAAGCGATAGGCATATCTAATTATTATTTTGTAGTAAGTTTCATAGCGTTATATTGTTAATTTTAGTAATTCTTTGTAAGCATTGTAGAAACATTTTGTTTAATATGCGACTTTAACTTCATGGTTCTTTACATACCAGGATTATTCTTTTAAATGTACACTGGACATGTAAACTTCAATATGTATTATCTTCTATATAATAAAAATGAATCGCAAAATGTGTTGGTAAGCGCATAACTCAACAACGCCTGGACCGATTTGGACAATTCTTTTTTTAAAATGTTCGTTGAAGTTCAAGGATGGTTTTTACGGCGAGAAAAATTTGAAAATTCATCCGCTAAGGGGGTAAAACGGGGGTGCAAAGTTAGTATGAAGCTTTGCCGTTTTTGAAGTTAGTGAATGTGTAACGCGAGCGAAGCTGCGGGCGTCCACTAGTGTTTAAATAAAGACCTTTTGAAATTGAAAAAAAATTGATATTCACCTGAACCGCAACGTTGTACTTGTCGGCCTGCGCGCGGCTGTAGAACGGCGTAAAGTGGTCCGCGTCGTCGGCGCGCGGGCGGCCGCGGCGGCGCGGGGACGGCGACGCGGGGGGCGGGGACGCCGCGCCGTTCGCCAGGCGCCCGCGCGTCACCATCTCGCTGCAACGTTACATACGTCATGCTGGTGACGTAATCAAAGAGGCAGGGGTCGACAACATTTTGGCAGGCGCGAGGAGTTGATCGGGGATCGTAAACATTTTTGTAAGACAAGGATTCAATTGACATGCGCCCGCGCGTCACCATCTCGCTGCAACGTTACACACGCTGGTGACGTAGTCGACGAGGCAGGGGTCGACAACATTTTGGCAACCGCGAGGACTTGATCGGGGATCGTAAACATTTTTGTAAGACAAGGATTCAATTGACATGCATAAGGTAATGTCGATTGAGTCCGTGAGGAGGAGTTCCAAATAAAAATATTATAACTCGCGCAGTGAGCTGAGACAGCTCCTATGGTCATTTTATTTTAATTTTTTTTCTTTTTGTATTTTCCTTGTATTTCTTTTAATGACAATAAAACATTTGAATTTGTCAAAAATAAAATATTTTTTAGTATTTGTTTCTCCTCCTATTTATCAGTCTTACTTAAACTTTACAGGATTTTTTTTATAGATAAAATTTATTTTAACCAACTAATGTAATATTTAAATTAGTAGAATTGTAGAATTTAACTGAATTGAAGAATGAAATGAACCTAAATAATGTTCAAACGCCTACCGTTCTATCCTATTATATTTGACATTAGCGAGTTTTGACTATAGTTTTGAAACGTAATCTGTAATTACTGCTTTTGCAGAATACTAAATTAAATAGCCTGATTCATATACATACATTACCTACCTATATATTTTGTATACGTTATATGCGTGCTTCGTTCCGATTTTTGTAAATGGCCAATAACAGTGGTTCATAGTTCTTTTTTCATAAAGGAAAACGTATTTTAAACCTCGTAAAAAATAAAATATACAAAACTGGCTTACCTGCTCATCCCTGCAACAAGACCACACACAAATAGAAAATACTCAACCAACAATTTATCATTTATTTTTCACAGGTTTTTCCGACTAATGACAAGTTAATAAATGAAAAGTACATACAAGTTTTATAACATAACAAACATTATACAATGACTAATTATGGGGCTAATTCACACCGTATTGTCGCCCTGGTGGACATTTGAGTAACCTATCTGATTATGTTTGACAGCAAAAATCTTACGATTGGCCCAAACTGACTCCATTCTTATGGATTTGCATAAAAATATCTGTCAAAAGTACACCCATTCGAGTTACGCAATTGCCCACCTGATTTATGTTGCAATGAAGGTTTCTCTTAAACATATCACGTTAAAATGTAGATAGTAGATGAACTTAAACAGGGACTAAAACTATAGTGATAAATAATAGGGAATCTAGGGGAGCAGGTGACATTTAATTTCTTAAATCGCACTCAACTAAAACGTGCCTCTTGGATTTGAAGCCGAAACACTCGTGTGAGAGTTTGATAGCCACTGGGCTGTGACCGCTTCGTTTAGTTTCGAAATACATTGATGTTTCGTTAGAACTTATTAGCTGAAAGTGCATACAACTTATCCGAATATTAAAACATGATGTCGCACTTTGAAATTGCTTTGTAATATGTACTTTCGTTAATAATTAAAGTAATTACAGCCCTATTTAAGACACACATCACGTTAGCAAACAGCCAATTGTTTTTCACTATTCAGCTATATACAGGTATAAACTGATTGACTAGATGCAGTCTGCGACTTCGCCCGCTTAAAAAATAGCCTCTAGCAATCAGCGATAATGTTGCTTCCTATTGGTGAAAGAATTTTCATAATCAGTTCAACAAAAATTAAGACAGTTATACAAACTTTACCTCTTTAAAATATTATTATTATTTATCGTAATAATTTATATCACAACTCGGAATAAGGTGCACTGGTCTTCCTTCGTTAAGGTTAACTCACGACCTAAAGAAGACAGCTTAAAACCGAAGCTTTAAAAGCGAAGAGAAAGATCACTCAGCGACCTGTAAAATTGGACCAATTTAATAGATCATATTATTTGACATCTGTCAGTCTTAGTTTCATATTCAGGTGATCAGCTTTAAAACATCGATTTAGTTGAATGAATCGATACGTACCTCGGACGGATCGTTTCTCAAAGTAAATCGTTAGTGTCGTCTTTTTTAATTTTAATAAATACGTAGATTTAACAGGAAATGTTAAACATTATTTCGTTTTTAAGCCTTAAAAATAAATAATGTTGTGCCTCCATTACACGATATTGAAGTTTCAAATATGATCTATTAATTTGCTCCTAATTTAAATTAACGAATTCCGTGGTGATTGTGTCAATAGCCTTATCAAGGCCTCCCTATAGGCTTTGGCGGTCTTGAGTGTTCGGCTTCTTCTGGCACTCTGGTCTTATTCTTGGTAGCGCTTCTGCGTTTGGCGCCCTGAGGGACAAAAGAAAGATACTATTAGATAATAATGTGCGGTGCTTTTATACGTCTGTGACGCGTAAATCACGTTATCTAATCTTGATGAAATATGAAAATACATTCCCAGATCACTCGCTCTACGCATGACATATTTGGCTGTATGTCTCGATGCCTTGACCATATTATAAACAAACATTTTAAATGTAGATTATTAAAAGTATTAATAAACCCTCTTCTTCGCTGTCTGTCACTGTGCACTGCCATTTTATTTAGCTCATCTCATCTCTATAACAGATTCTGACCTCCGTAAAAAAGAAATTAATCCAAGCTTGCTTAATCATTGTCTTGTATCGCAGCACAGAGTCAAAAACAGATTTTTTTTGCTACCTAGTAACAGAAAGCACCCATACTGCAACGCCTTTTGTTTGTTTGTTTGTTTGCTTTTGTGTTTGAGTTTTTTTCTTTTTTACTAATACTTACTTTTTTATTTTTATTTTTTACTTGTGCATGTATATTCATGATTTAGTTGTAGCCAAGAGCGAAATAAATTTTATTTTCATTTTTTTTTTTTTACCTATATCAAATATGCGCGGGCTGCACGAGCGCGCGCGGCACCACGATGAACCGGCGGCCGTTGAGCACCGCCAGCGACTGCGGCAGGTTCGGCCGCGCGCCCGCGCCCGCGCCCGCGCCGCCGTGCTGCGCTGCGGGCGCGGGCGCGGGCGCGCGCGCCGGTGCGGGCGCGGGGGGCGGGGCGGCGGGCGCGGCGGGCGCGGGGGGCGCGGGGGGCAGCGTCGCCGAGCTGGGGGCCGTCGCGGGGCCCTTGGTCACCGCCCACACGCGCGACCCGTCCGGCCCGCCGCCGGCCACCTGATAAGAAAAAATGTGGAGTTTAAGGTGGTATGCCTTACTAGCCTAAACCAGCCACTGTCATGTATGATTTTAAACAAAGAAATGATTACTACGTTATACAATTCTGAAATACAATCACAAGCCCAATCACGCGATAAGCCTAAGACAGCTTTTAAACGTTTGTTTACTTCGATACTCGCTAAGCGACTAGCAAAGACGCCAAGCGCGCAGTGCGACCGGTTGAGAACATTCTAGAACGTTCGTTTTACTAAGCTACTCAATAGGTGACTCACTAGGCTCTAGGCACTGAAGAAGTCGCCTGTTAGTGCGTACGTAGCCCAAGGTAACCTCGCGGCTCGAGGGGCAGGAATCGGTGATGGTGGAGTCGGTGGTATAACAATGGTAATACCTTCATCCGCAGCAGCACCCGCTTGTCCCCCCTATTGCCCTTCGCCGGCACAGGCACGGGCACGGGCACGGGCACGGGCACGGGCACGGGCACGTTCGGTCGCCGCTGCGGCGCGGGCCCGGCCGAGGCGGGCGCGGGCGCGGGCGGCGCGGTCGATACGGTCGCGCCCGCCTTGTGCGGCTCGAGCGGAGGGGACGACTTACGGCAGTTCTGTAGGGCAAACGATATAACATGACATACACATTGTCATATCTGACATTGCTGGTTACCATTACCTAGAATTTCTTGTAACAGTACTCTTACTTTAATGGCGACTACGACGGCAAAGATGTATATGTACTTTTGTTACAAATTAATAATAACTATTGACAGACACTTTCCGTCGACGCTTACCCGACTCTTTAAACTTTATGAGAAAATAAATAACATCTGGGGGCCCTGGGATCATGGACTGTAAGGTCCTCTAGTTCACCAAGAAGCTTGTGATAGTCGACAACTCTGCTCTAACCTTGCAGTAGAAGGGGTCCCGCGTGATGCTGGCGAGGCCGACGCACGCGGGGTGGTACAGACAGAGGCAGGCGAAGCACGCCAGCGAGGGCACGCCGCGCCCGCACGTCATCGAGCACGGCTGCACCGGCTGGCGCGGGGACGACTCCTGGATATTATAATACATCATCATCATCATCATCAACAGCCTTTATTGGTCCACTGCTGGACATAGGCCTCTCCTGAACGACGCCACTCCGACCGGTCCTGTGCCTTCTGAATCCAGCGGTTTCCCGCTGCCTTCTTCAGGTCGTCCGTCCACCTTGTCGAAGGGCGGCCTGTGCTCCTTTTTCCAAGTCGTGGTCTTTTATAATACAACGCATTCAAATTAAAGAGGCAATCCATCTATGTACACAACTACACAAAATTGTGCGGTGCAAGAAATTAGTTCAAATCATATTCTGCGACATGGCCGACTGACATATATTCATGATTCCATCCATCAGCCTTTTGAGGTCCACCGCTGGACATAGGCTTCTCTCAAACTACCCCACTCCGACTGATTCTGTGCCTTCTGAATCCAGCGGTTTCCCGCAGGACCACTTCTTCAGGTCGTCTGTCCACCTTGTCGAAGTCATATTCATGGTTCATCATCACAACCCTTTCTTCGTCCCACTGTTGGGTACGGGTCTCTTCTCAGAACGGAAGGGGTTAGATCTTAGTCCACCACATGCCTTCGAGAACATTAGAAGAGCTCTCTAACATGCAAGTTTCCTCACCATGTGTCCTTCACCGTTACAGCAAGTGACATTTAATTTTCTCAATTATTCATGGTTCATCATCACAACCCTTTCTTTGTCCCACTGTTGGGCTCAAAGTCATTGGTGCGTGCCGCTGGGGTTTGAACCCGGACCGCTCGAGTGAGAGGCGAGTTCGATAGCCACTGGGCTGTCACCGCTTTTATGGTTAAACTCTATCAATAGTTAATATAGCGGGTACTCACCGTAGCGGGCGATGGCGGCGGTGCGGGCGCGGGCGCGGGCGACGGGCGCGACGTCACCGTGGGCGGCGCGGGCCTGCCCCACACACACATACACCGCTGCGGCGCCGGCGCCGGGGGGGGGGGGGGATGGGGGGGACTCATTGCGGGCAATCAGCCCCCCTCGCTACTGCTGGGAGCTTGCCTTTCGCTCAAAACAACCAAGCTTACACACTAACCGGGCTAACCGGCTTCTATATTGATATTATTCACGTTACTTTATGCAGAGCTGAATAAATTGCAGTGACATTAAGAAAGAAAGAAAAGCTTTTATTTCGTTTTCTCTGACGCATGTGTTGCGGTTAATGTTTGGGTTTAATTTTTACTTTTTTGTTAATTAGGTTTTGCTTACACCCAGTAATTGCGTCCTTAGAAAAAACTATTTAGGGACATTGGGGTTCGCTTACACTGGATAAAAGGGTTTGTTTACAACAGGTAAACTGCCTCTTTCGGCGCACGACTGTAGTTTGCCAATTGTGGCTCAACTGAAATTAGTATTTATTCGAAATTTACAGGCAAGCTAAATTCACCTGTGTAATTGATCCCTTAAATTTAAACATTTTTTACAAATTTTAAATGTAAAAATAAAAAGCAGCATCACATTCTCTATGCTCGCTCACTTTATTTATGCTATAAGTTTTCCACTTCTAATTTTATTACCTAGCAATGAAAATTAAGTAAATTAGCCCCCATGCAATATGGCTGAACCATATAAAGATAGTGAAAAGTTTAAATAGAATTTTAACAGCGCACGTATATCTCATACATTTCAAATTCAATTTTATTTTTCACTAGAGTGCCAATATATAGTTTTACGTGAAAGGCAAGCTTTAGAAGATTTGCATTCCAAATTCACAGTGGGAAAACTTGAATCAGTTATGCAAAATATCAAAGAAAATTTTACAGTAACATTTTTATTATTTTTAAATGTTTCCATTTCCTATATATTATATAAACGGTACAATTTTAAAACATAAATAACGTAATGTTTACTGTAAAATTCACCAAACGATTATAAAACAAATAAACACATTGTAATCATTATTCGAATAACAATAATTGAAAATTAGAATTTTTTCACGACAATATTTTACCTATGTGAACTATGAACCACTTTCATTTGGCCTGAATAATTATTACGAAGCACCTAGAATAAAATCTTGTCCAACAAAGACCTCAATACTAAACTGCTATATTTCCTGTGATTTTTTAAATTAATGTACCCTACCAATAAACGCATAGATTAACGCATACTAAACCCATGTCTTAGTCAAAAATACTTGACTGATCCTCCTAACAAGGCCATCATATTGACTACGTTCGGCATTTTTAGTTTACACAGAACCAATATACCTTCTATGTTCTGCGTAAACTAAAAAACTACTACACGCTAGCAAACGTGGTTCCGTAGACTTATCTACTTATCTTTGGTATTATAATTTTAATATAAAAAAATATATTCAAAAATGGCCTTTGACCAGTTATGAGTTTTGACTGAAACATATTTATACAATGTTACATAATGTCATCCTTTCTAGGGTCGTTGACCAGGGGGCCTAGACAAGTTGCAAAACGCTAGTAGAATAGAAATAGAATAGATTAACAAATGGGATGACATTAGCTTACGACTAATTAGTCGATAGCGAATATCAATCCCATACATTTGTTAATCTATTCTACTAGCGTTTTTGCCACTTGTCTAAGGTATCTGATCAACATGATAATTTTATTCCACATAGGCCGAGTTCGTTCCGATGAGGGAACTCACTCCGACATATCATCCTCACTCACCTGGGCTTCTTCCAAGCCGTACTGTTGTTGTTGTCGGCCAGCGTGGCGGGCGCCGGGGTCGCGGGGGTCGCGGGCGGCGCGGCGGGGGGGACGGCCGCTGCGGCCGACGCGGCCGTCGGCTGCGGCTGCGGCTTGCGCGGCTGCTTCGGTGTCACCGCGCCGTTGTTGTTCAGACGGGAGCCCACTGATTTCACCTGACAATCATTTTTATCATTTAGACTGGACGGGAAACAGTTAAAAAATGTCCCACTAAATTGGTATATTACATCACGTGGGATTCGCTTTAATTTCATCCAATATGTATATTAGATAGATGATGATAGATGATAGATATGCTATGCTAAATTGTGAAATAAATTATTGAAATGAAAAATTGTAAAATGAAAACAGATTTGAAAGAATCTTAAGTTTGCCTGAAATTAACTACAATAAAAAAAAAAGAAAAAGAGTCAACCATATAAATTAAAAGGAGACAAAATAGGACTACTCTCAGCCTGCGCCGTGGTAATCAGCGGCCGCTGGTTTTCATCCTACCGTGGTTCAGATTTGCGGACGAGGACATCTACGTTGTCGTGCTGGTGGTCACTACTGGGGACTCTGCGAGACACATATCTTCGATATACTCACTAGATAGTAGATAGGCTACTATCTAGTTAGTATATCCAGTACATACATCAGGGAAGTTGACCTCTGTATCGTATCTCACCTTGAGCTTGGCGGGCGGCGACTTGGTCGTGGCGGGCTCAGGGCTGGCCCCCTTGGGCGCCTTGGGCCTGGGCGTGCGCTTGCCCTCCACGGGCGGCGCGGGCGCCAGCACCGGGGACTCCACGCGACGCATCAACTTCGCGTCGCTACAAAACCAATTGTCATGTAAAAGTTTAAAACAAAAGCTTATACGCTAACACCCCCGTAGGTAGGTAGTAGGTAGGTCTAGGCTTGTGTGCGGGTGGCGCACACAGAAACAATAATAATAGAATACAATTTAACATACATAACCAGAGTACAAATATTTATCTTCTAAATAAATATGTACACAAGCAGCATACTAACCGAATAATCTCCTTCTCTGGATCATCAACTCCGAGTGGTTCCTTGAAGAACGAAAAGTTGTCCAACGTGAGTCCTGTGCCCGACAATTGTTCTGCAACCTGAAACAAGAAGAAATGGTTATTAAAAAAATATATTAATATGTATAGAATAGCTGACTCCGCAAACGTTGTTCTGCCATATGAAATGTCAAAGTGACGCGACGCTTCACGTCAATGAACGACGGGTAAAACAAACATATTAAAAACGTGTTTATCAAACATTTTCCAGTGGAGCAAATTGTGAATCTAAACCATTCTTGAATCCCCTTGAACACACACAAAAAATTTCATCAACATCTATCCAGCTGTTTAGGAGGAGTTCACTGTCATACACACGTACACAAGAAATTTATATATTAAGATGTATATATCACGATCGATGTAATCAACCCTCCCCCGCCTCCCCCGACCACTCACCTCCCTTGTGGAGCGCAGCTTCTTGCCGGCGGGCGTGTAGTAGTATATGTCCGCGTTGCGGCGCGAGTGCGCGTCGAGCGCGGCGCGGTACACCAGCTCGCGCTTCCAGCCGCGCTCGAGCGGCACGCGCAGCAGCGGCGACGAGATCTCCACGGTGGAGCGCCGCCCGCGCCCGCCGCTCGCGCCGGCGGGGGACATCGATGCCTGCCAACACGAGCTAGTTAACAAACTGAAGGGTTTAACCCTTAACTGGTATCGTGGGGGCAGCGCGGCCCCCACGCATTACGTTTTATTGGTTTTCTAATAAACTAAGCATCGTGAGTAGCCGCCTTTTTAAGTATTCTCATTACGTCGCTATTCGTGGCGGGTGCGGCGCTGTATCACTTACTGGGACCCAGGTATGCACGTGTTGGGGTCCGCGCGGCCCCCACGATACCAGTTACGTAAGTTTTTTTTTGCATATCTATTTTTATATGTTTGTTATTTTTTACAGTTCGCTGCGACCCACGTGCCACTGCTGGGCACGAGTCTCCCCCACAGACACAGCTGCGGGTCTAGATCATACACCACTACGCTGCTCCAATGCGTATTGGTGGAGGGGTTAGTGGCCAACCCAGTGTCGAATGTTCTTCGACAAGGCTTAGCGACTGTTTTCAGCATTGAAAACAACCGGGACCGACGGCTTTACGTGCCCTCCGAAGCACGGTAGCGTACATGAAATTTTGCCACTAGCGGTCACCCATCCACAAACCGACCGCGCCCGTCGTTGCTTAATTCATTCGATCACATTGAATCGACGCGAGACATGAGCTATGGACGAACTGAAGGATAAACCACACAGAAATTACAAACCAAGGATTAATCTACTTTGCAACAATCCGCGAACAAAAACGTATGGTGGTGTATACCTTCATGCACGCAATAAACACGAAACATGCAAACATTTCGCGCACTTATCGAACTTGCGAGATATCTTGCAGTATATTGCAAGATTGCGGCACGGGGTAAGGCCGATAGCTGACTGTAGGATAGAATACATAAGCTGTACCATAACTAACTACAATCCGGCATCCCACTGTTAAGCACGGGTTTCTCCCACTCACAGTTCAAGGAGGTTTAGAGTTCCACACATTTGGAACATGTTACCCAATTGTGTGTTGCATCAAATGAAAAGTAAAAATACTTACATCAGTTGAAATAGCACCGTCGCCATCCGAGCGGCACGAGAGCGCTGATGATGGACGCGATCCGTCTGAAATGGGCCGGTTGTGGTCATTATAGGGTCCCGAGGAGCTACGTCACATTCCACAACAGCGATAGGAGAAAAAGCGCTGCGCCACATTTTAGGTGATCACAAATTATGAGGATTAATAATTTCGCTACAAAGGGACTCGCGCATGCGTCTACGAAAAAAATGTTGTTTTTTTTTTAATTCACACAGGCGTATACCTATCGTGTGGTTTTTTACAACACGTATTCTAATTTCGCCTGGCGAAAGATGGGGTGTAATTAATGTCAACTGCAGTATTTAAGTTTCATTTTTAATGTTCGTACGCCTTTAATTTTGGCTCGATACGAAATTCGCATGAAAAATAAACTTAAATTCTGTGAAAGTCAAAACTCGAGCTGCATATCGGTCGATAAGTTATTACAAGACGCACTGATGATGATGAATGTAACTTTTAAAATTACAACATTGAATTCAGTCAATAATGTAATTTATGTTCAAATTAAAACCTTGAAAAATTCTCCGCAGATGAGAGTTGAACACACGACCTTCCCAACGGTACTGGGAGCGCTCTAACCAACTGAGACACTCAGCGTGACGTCAGTACTACCACCCGGTCCCTATACAATACTGGATCGACAAGCCTTTCATTGCAGAATAGGAAACAATTCAAATTTGTAACACAACGCAATCAAACTCATTTTTATATGATATTTTTACACTAACTTGTGTTTTGCCATCAATAATAAAATTGATATAAAATATGTGTTATATTAATTTAGGTAATTAAAGGAGACGATCAATTTTGGGCCAAACGATGTACCGAGGTACAAAGTATTGGTAAAAATTCCTTACAATATACTAAAACTAATGGTCGATCAATTATTTTTAGAATCCTTATAGTTAGCTTGTAATAAAATAATAAAAAATACAACATTTCGTACCACAAAACTTCACATAGTAGTAACCACAAACTAATAAGGGATACTACGTGGTAACTACTCTGCCCTGTTTATGTCATTTGCCAACTTCAGTTTTAGTGACAGACGTCAGTCACACATTATAGATCTATTAACCTGTATTCAATTTACAAATTATTACTAGTTTAAAAACGATTTCAAGAAAAAATTAGCCTATAATGGTAATTAATAGAATATTTAAATCAATATAGGATAGGTACTATGATTCTGTTTCTTAAGGTAGTTTATTAATACAATGCGCTTATTGTATATTTTATAAATGGGTATAGAGTAATTACAGATTTAGTAACAACCGAAACGCAATGTTATGATAGATTGAATTAGATTGCCATAACTTGCAGTGTTGCAATACATAAATTATCTTTTAAAGTTAATTTTAGGTGGTACAAATGCAGTAAAAAATCTAATTTATTTTTTTAATAAAATAGCGAATTTTTTTCTCCAAAAATCAATTTTTTTTCCCGAGGTACATCTCATGGCCCAAGTTGTATGGAAAGATAAACGTGTCCTTTAATTTATTGACAATCAAGCTTAAGCTTAGAGATGGCCTTAAACAGCAGTAGTGCAATAATACATGATGTTTGTTTGAGTTAGTGCGCATTCAGACTAGCGTTTTATTCGAGCGTAAAAGCTCGTTTTTAAAAGCGCGCGTAGTCGCGTATGGGCGCGCATCGTGCAACTCGTACGAACGTTCTTATAAGCTCGTATACGCGGGAGGCATGTTTCTTCGCCGGAATCCATATTGCTTCTTAGTCCATTGAAATGTTACATTTTTTAGGCCTAACCTTGCGTTTTTTAGAGGACGCAATTGTATTTTTTTGATGTGTAGGGGGGGTCAGTGTAAAGCTAAAACCAAGTTTGTGGGGTCGCCATCCTTGTCCCACGGCCGCCATCTTGAAAATAGGGGTTGAAATGGTTTTTACGATATATCTCTTAAACTGATTAAAAAAAAATTGTCAACATTTTTGTTGCAAATTAAATTCTCTACAACTTTGGTTCAATAACTTTTTGTCGTAGAACTATAAATAAAAAAGTTATAAGCGAAATACTACATTTAGAGTTTGCAAGTGGAACGGCTTTGTTTCTTAACAAGAGAGTTGACCTTTATAACTTGAGTATTTCGCTATTTATATTATTTATATTTCGTGCGTATGCTTTATGAATTGACATTTGCTAATCTAGTCGCTAGTCTGTAAGCGCTCTTATTTATTCCTGTTAAGACTTTAATATTAAATAATCAAATTCTAATTAAATAATTTCTACATGTGCATATTATAACTTGACATGCAAATATATATTATGAGAGAGATACTCTCAGAGCCTTCCTGGATCTCTATATACGATATAATTTACACGAGTACTTATAAATAATACATTGACAAGACATTTAATATACTAGGTACATTCCAAACTATGGATACCAATAGGAATATTCAATTTTACTTGTTTTACTATCAACTAGAATTGATACAACAACTTTGTACTGTTTTTAGGCCAGGCTAATTAAGTCAAAGCCAGTTTATAATATATTCTCAGCTTAGATTCTCATATAACTTCAGACATCCTATCAAACTACTTAAACATGTGTGTAAGTATAAATATATTGTAGATAATAATCAAATGAGAAATCCTGTATATAATAATATATATATTGATACAACGTCGGTACAACAGTCAACTAGCCAAAGTGTAATTTTGGCAGTTTTTACATATACATATTTAAGGCTTAAAGACATCAATATCTTGACACAAAGCATACTGTGGCAAAATATTGTATCTGAGGCATTTCAAATATAAATGTTATTATAAATCGTTTTTCTGCTTAACTGAAAAATGTAACAATTCTACAAAAGTAAACTAATCTATGTGAGATTAGTTTACTGCCAAAAAAACACTTTGGCTAGTTGACTGTTGTGCCGACGGACAAATGGACATGAAAAAAATAAAATAAAAAATATTTAATTTGGTATTGGTGAATTTGAAGATATTAACATTCTGCCTACTCGGGAAAAAGAGCTTGTGATTGAGAGAAATATAAAAACTGGTCAAGTACGAGTCGGATTCAGACATACCAATAGATAACATAACATTACGCCTGTATTTCATCCACATCCACTTTTCACTTGTTATATTATAAGCAGTGAAACTGTTACCATACAACAGGCACAAAACCAGACTCCGAGCTACTACTAGAATTTTCAAGTCAGAATAACCCAATAATACTTTTTCATCATGTTTCTCTGGTGTTGTCAAATTGGTAATACTTATTGAATTGAATAAACAAGAGTAGAAAATATCAAATTTAGTTTATAAGAAATGATAATTAACATATAGGTACAACACAATATGCATTTTTTCATAAGAACATAAATCATGCAGCATAACATGTAAAGCTGGCAGACGACTGGAATATTTCCTGGAATTAAATAAAGATTTGAAAAACCTTGAAAAGCTAGAAACTCCTAGAAAATATAGAATGCTTACGAAATAAATATTTGTTTATAAAAAAAAATGTAACAATTACAAAATAATGTAAGAATACAATACTTTTTTTAAAGTATAATAAGAAAGAGATATAAGCATAAAAGGCAAGGCAAGGTTGTAAGAAAAAAGAAGATATAATGTGCAACAGGCGTAACTAATGCCAGGCCATGCCAATATCACTTGACACATATGATATGTAAATATGTAAGAGCTGTAGCAATTCAACTAACAATTTTAATGTTTTATCCTACATTTAAATAGATAACAAATTAAGCTTGAATTTTTCCACATTAAAACACTACCAGCAACATTTCCAGTCGTCCAAACCAACCATAAGCGTACTGCCAATATTTAATTAATTGTAATTACCTCGGAATTGCTTAAGTCTGTGCTTCAACCACATCAACATTTTCCCTTATGGTTTAGTGAAGTCATGAACAAACACAGTTTAACATGAGTCAAATTGTACATCTTTTTCTTATTGCATATATCATTAAGTTTGCAGCTCTACAAGGCTTTAAATAAATGTGTACAGATTGTAAATATTGCAAATTTGGAATGTCAATGTTTATGAAAATGAAATGAAATTCAAAACTTTATTTTTGCGTACAGCAATGATCCATGGATGTTAGTATCTAATAAAAATCTAAACTTAACTCAACTCAAAAACTCAACTTTTTCACAGGATGTAGTGACGCTTTAGATAATCTTTAACATTCACTCACATTGACAAAAAAATTATGCTACTTAATTAAGTCCCATAAAAATAATATGGTATGTTTCATCAAATAGGTCGTTTCCATCTTCTACGACTTCAGATCATCACATACTGTCCCAATACAAGTAATTCAGGATAACAAATAATGAACGAATAAGTATTTTATTACTTAGGAGCAGCGTAGTGGAGTATGTCCTGCAGGTTTATTTATTTTTATGGATACAAGATAGCAAACGAGCTTGCAGCACCACCCATCCGCCGCCGCCCATGACAACTGTGACTGACTTTGAACAAGACTCAATTAGGGACTGAGATGGTTAGTCCAATTTTGTCTGTCGAGGAGATCCGTGCCCAGCAATGGCACGTCTATGGGTTGCAGCTTAGCTTTTTTTATTATAACACCCAATAAATATTTTATGGCTAAAACCTTTTAATCATTAACTATATAATTTAATTCAAATTCCAAGAGGACTAACTAAACTAAACAAGACCTTTTATTACCATTTGTCAACATAGCGCTTAGTGTTCTAGTGATTTTAGAACAAGTTTTAGCTGAATTTCGAGCAGGACCCCATCTATAACTGCCTTCATTCATTTAAAGCCTTATGAGACTACATTGATATTATCATACTTCAAAAATATTGCAATAATACAGTTACTGCTATATTTTTGCAATTTGTAAAAAAATACTGGAATACAGTACAACATATTATACAAATCAATGAGAAGCGCAGCTTAGTAACTTGCTAGTAATTGTCCTTATTCTAATCCCTAAACTGCCTTCGACAGCATGTAGCAAATGATTGAAATAGGGCCTGAACTATGAAGGGACCGCCCTAATTAAGAAATTCAGAATTATTTTATTGGAAATGCAGTTACAACAATGCTACCAAAAATTGTAATTAATATACTTTAATATTATTTTGATTTTTTAGTCATACATTTAATTTCATACCTATTTGAAATGCCATGGAGTATTTAAAAATGAATAGCAACTTGTAGGCAAATAAAATTAAGCTGCAGCTGGTAATATCCTAAATCTATATTATAGGTTTAGTAAGATAAAATGATCTTGGTTTAAACTAAGAATTGTGTAATTTCCTATAGATTTATCACCCTATGGAGGTCCTCTGATTAAGACAGGAAACATTAAAAACTAATTTAAGCAGTCAGAAAAAAGGATATCATATTATTAACTTTAGAACCTTAGTCTTGCAAATTGCTAGCAAACTTATTTACCGCTACTAGTAGTACTAGTAGTAGTACTACTACGCAAGAAAAATGACTACTACTACTACTACTACTAAATAGGATAGACATAATAATAATAAAATTTCTAACATTATTTTCACAAATATACTAAATTCTCATAGATTGGTTGTAATAGGAAATGATGGAATAGGAATTTGATAGAAAATTTTAATTAACATAAAAACTGACTAATAGCATTAGTAGTCGTATATTTATAATATACAAGTATTTTCATGTGGATTAGTAGTCGTATATTTATAATATACAAGTACTTTCATTTACTAACTTCTTAAACTTCTAAATTCATAACCTACTCAGAAAGGAAAGTATTTAAATGTTGAGAAGAGAGTTGAGATGATATAGGTAGGTGAACAATTTTTATGTGGGGACAAACAAAAAAATAAGTGCCCAGAGCTGAATAACCTGGAGTCAATTATTCCAAATAAAATAAGTAAACAAATGGATTTTGACAGATTGATGGGTGATGACTGATTTTAGTGTTGCTATGATAATCTCGAAAATAGTGCCCCTATGGTTCCTCTCATATATATATAGGTCTACACAATTCAACAGTAATATTAGAAACCTCATAACGAAACTTAAAAAAACGCATGAGTTAAAAAATAAAGTAATAAAAAAACTTACCGGTGTCCTGTCGTGCACGTTTGCTTGCTCGTACAGAAGTAGAAGATAATGCCCTGATGCATCTCAGTGGTGTGAGGGATTTCACTGCTTCAGACACTTCTGCTTCTAAACGTTCTGGTTATGAAAGAAATACAGTGTTTTACAATAGGTTATTGTGATGTATTGGAAATGGAACTACTACGCCTTATTGGTAAAACTAATGTGTTCATTAGTTATGGAGCTAGAGAACTGAAATTGAATCTGTCTGGAACTTTTCTACCATCTTACAACACATCTTATCTTTACTGACTTGGAATGGAATTGAATGTATTTACATCCTTCATTTATTTTGTTGATTTCCATTATATTTTTGTAAAATGTTGTTTATTTGTTCTTCTTTTATTTAAATACTGCCTTCGATGCTTTTCCCACCACCCAAAGGTTGACTGCGGGAAAATGCTTTAGCATTAAGTCCACCTTTGTATGTTAAGATTGTATATTATGATTTTTTTTAATTAAATAAATGGGACTCTTACTGAGCTGAACTGAACTAACATGAGTAAAATTAAAATAAAATTACTAATTGTCACATATTCAGTAATGCTGTGCATATCATGCAAGGAAGCTGACATATTAAATGTATTTTCATTCTTTAAATACATACCGACAGCTTTACTGTACTCTTCCAATGCTCCTTCCTCAACCTGGTCGAAGCCTTTAAATTCTTCACTCTCATCAATGTCACTCAGCGCTGCGGAGGCCCGCCTCTTAACCCCTCGCTTGCCGCTAATAGACCCAGTAGATTCTCCATCAGTATCATCCATAGGCATGTTTGCATTAAGATCCTCTTTAGTTTCTGCTTGTGGTCCTTCATCAAGATTCTTTTCTCGTTTAACCTCCTTCTTCCCCAGTTCTTGTATACACAAAAATAATTCTATGTTATAATCTCTATGTCAGTTAGAAAAGTTATAAAATACTACTTTGTTTTTGATGTTGTGTCAACTGGTAGTATCAATATAGTTCTATACAAAGAGGAATAAGAATTCAATGGTATACAAAGTGTTTAATCAACAGACTGATAGTATTAAGCTGGCCTTAGGAGTCTGGGGGGCTGCTTAAGTAAGTTGAATGTGTGATTGCTACTGGAATAATGCTTTGGGCACAATAATATGTCACCACCAACCCTTCAGGTAATCCGCAATGATATGTGTGGAGTGTGGTGGAGTACTCTCTATTTTACTTAGTTGTGAGATAAGATGCATGCCCTATAGTGCTTCGGCATCTATAATAGAAATGCTAACAGGTTGCAGCCAGACTGCTAAGTTAACCGCAACCCATCACTCTACGTAGCTCACAAAATGTGAGAGAGAGTCAATTCATAGCTAATCATAACTAAAACTTCAAACTTATACAAATTGTGAATCGCAAATCTATGCTAATTTGAACAAGGCCTCAATAAATAGGTCTATGTAGGTCACCTGTGCTACTCTAACCATTTTTTGATATTATTAGTGCTAAACCTTTTAAAACATTCCTAACTCATCTGTTCCTCAATAGTCTGCTTGATGATATAATTGTTCTTCTCAACACCATTCATTTTCAATTCATTTACAACATTTTATCACTATGTATATTAGTAGTACATGTAGTAGAGTGATTAGCTATCTATATATATAAAAGGAGAAGGTGACTGACTGACTGACTGACTGACTGACTGACTGACTGACTGACTGACATATCAACGCAGGGCCTAAACTATAAGGGCTAGAAACTTGAAATTTTGCATAGGGGTTCTTTTTATAACGTAGGGGAGCACTAAGAAAGGATTTTTGAAAATTCACCCCCTAAGGGGGTAAAACGGGGGTGCAAAGTTAGTATGAAACTTTGCCGTTTTTGAAGTCGTTAGACGGATAGACGTCGTTAATGGGTCTAATTCTACGCGAGCGAAGCTGCGGGCGTCCACTAGTTTAATATATGACACTAAATAAATCGATCCGATTGAAAAAATGCATGCACATCTCACAATCACAATTTAGGTTTAATTTAATAATAATTTAGTAAAATCCGTTTTAAATATGAATTACACAACAATTGTGTATCCTGACACATTGACCACCTAGATTTTAAATATTTGGGAAATGTTTATTCAAAAAATTCTATAAACGAGTCTTATCGTGTAGATCCACTAATTCCAATATTACTATTATAAATATCTTCTGTTAATCCATTTACAGCCAAAATCAATGAAGCTTTATTTTACCATTTATTAACAGTAATAAATAAAAAGATAGAAAATTTTAGAGGGTTTCAAATTCTTTCCGATATTTACAAGTTGATTTTTTTTTAAAGAAAATTAACTGAAATATTCAGGATATGAAATAATATTCAGTCTAGATCACAGTGCAATTTTGAATGATTTCAATTTTAATATTTACAATAAAATCAAAATCATTTTTCAATGTTGACCATTGTTCGCTTCTTGAAAAAAAAAAGGAAAAGAGGATTCCTGCCTCCAAATTTATATCACAATGTGCATGTATGGTATGCATTCATTAGTGTTATGTATACAATCAGCAAAACAAACCAACTAAAGAATTACATTTTATTATTTGGTACATTTTTAGAATAGATGAATAGAATTCAAACTTACGCTTAAGGACGAAATTCATTGATGATGGGCTTGTCGTTAAAAACATTTGCAATTTTACACGTAAAACGCGACTTGGTTGCATAGTTAGAAAGCAAATAGACAAAATAGAAATTAAATACGTCACTTTGTGCATAGGTTATGATAAAGTTCAACATACCAGATTTGGGTGTTTCTCCCGCTTCCTCTTCAGCCGCTTCCATCTTGGGCTCCAAAGTCGACTCTACTGCCTCACCAGCTCCCGCCACAACATCTTCATCGCCTGGAACTTGGCCCTGTTCGGTCGTCGCGTTATCAGTCACCGCCATTTCTTCGGACATTGTCAATTCTAAATATACAACACAAACCCAGTGTCAATGCCTAAATAACCACATAACCGTCTGTTACGACACTCCAGCAGGCCTAGCAACAAATTAACAACGTTTGTGCGCGTCACGACCACGATTTCCCGCTATAAGGTCCGAGAAAAAAACTTTGCCAAATAATTGCGCGTAAGAGCTACGCGGTTATTATTTTATGAAGAATCATATACAACATTACTTTTTACCACATATTATTCCATGGTTTTCCATAATTTGAGCAAATTAGCCGAAAATAACGTGCTAAAAATCGAAATAACAATTTCCAAAGAAAATGTGATCATAAACAATATCAGCGCCACTAGCGCCAGCGACGCCACAAGCCACAACTGTTTGTCTATGCTTTTTTAAAGACTCCTATTCATGACACTACTTAAAACCGTATCTGAATCATGGTACGGTTCAGAAGCTGATGCACTTTTCCACTCGGTGATCAGTTTAGTTTAACTTGCCATTACTAACATAAATGATAGAAAGCAATACATCATAATAATTTTAACCTAAAAAGAGAGATCTTGAATTGATTGTTCTAATTGAGAGACTAAATACGCCTTACTATGTGGTCACACTGGCTAAGCATGTTCATGTTGCGTTTTTATGGTCAGAACCAACTACATAGCTACTTCTGAGTGAGCTAATCATCATGGAATAAACAGAGAGATAAAGTTACAGTCAACCTGGGTAACATTGGCCCACTTTTCGGAATTAAAATGCAATAAATGTTTAAATTAGTGCGGAAGACTCATCCAAGAAGACTTTTTGATGGCTTTGAGAGCCACTGATTCTATAAACCTAGCAATATAATGATAGTTTCTTAGAAAAAAGAAATGAAAAAGTAATAAAACCGATGGGTCAAAGTTACAATTAGAGTTGGGGTAAAATTGACCCAGGCCTGGCCTGGTGCATGTTTTTTATGATTTCTTGCAAAATAAGTGAACTAGGTAGCATTGGCCACTAAATACTAGCAGAAAAATATATAGTCTACATCCAAAGTCAATATTTTTTGTACCTTAATTAAGGTTTGTAAGGAAAATTTAGGTATGAAATAAAATGTTGCCCTATGAAACATAGCTTTTTATTAAATCTTGTATTATTTGGTATTGATAGGAAAAATAGGAAATCAGGCTGTTGTGGCCCTTCAAAATATCTAAATAATTGTTAAAAAATAAAATTTTAACCGAAAAAAAACCACATAATTATCAAAAAATGCTGTAAAGTCATCCTTTCTAATCATCCCATTCCATCGCCAAAAATCATCATTTATCTCAAAATAACTGCCTTTTCGAGTTATTTACGTAAGATGATATTCATCTAAGACTTATGATTATTGTTAATTGATAATAGCACTATTTCTGGTCGATTCGTTAGCCAAATCCAACAATCTGTAGCCTTTGTCATTAAAGAGATTCGTCCTGAGGCATAATATCTTTTTCTATAAAGATTTTTTCACGATATCGAATGTACTACATACATATTTATATCAAATTCGACACATTTTCCAAAATCTGGCAACATATTAGTATGATAGTAAAATATTAGTGTAACCTTATCCCGGGCCAATGTTACCCTGATATAGTAACTCCAAAGTAGTTTTGAAATATTTTAGATGTTTCTAGAAAAAATACTGTATTATATATTGCAAAAAAATTATTAAATGATAGGCAGACAAGTTGGTAACACAATACATTGCAACTTACCATTCAAAACCTAATAAGAACAGCGCTGAATGCTACTTTTTAACACTGAGAAAAGTACCGTCTATAATGCACTCACGAAAAAGGCAACTTTAGAATTTTGTCATTGACAAATGACACATTTCGGCGGGTGAAATACGTTTACGAAGATACCTTCTATCTTTTATTTGTAAAATTATTTTTTTATCAATTAAGGCAATCTGTAAAAAATAATAATAATCGGAAATATAATTTTGGGCCAAAGTTATAACTACGGCCAAAGTTACCCAGATTGACTGTAATCCTTCTTATCCTGTGGTTGAGCATGGGTTTAGCTCATTAAACTTACCACCTGGTTCAGTGATGCTGTATAGGCCAGTAGGCCCAACAACACCAATTCATTCGAAAAAAACTGTTGTCCCATGAAAGACACTGTGTACGAATGCGGTTGGGCAGTATCTTGAACAATTTAATAAACAATAAGTGATGTGTAAATACACCCACCTGTGCTAAACCAGCTATACGGAATGCAATGTATCTCTGATAATGTCAATCCAGACAAAAGTGCAGCAGTACTTTTTACCAGCAAACACTTTACCGCAACAACTACTGGTATCGGCCAACACAAGGTAACCCCGAGTGATTTTTTCAACATCATCAAGGGAAACATTTTTAACCCTACGGTGCTAGCACTAATACCACTATAGGTACCTGTAAGGTCGCTTGTACGTCGAAACAGTGTTTGCGGTTCCTGGATGTAGATTAGTGATGGTAAGTAAGTCACCCCTACCCTCATTGACATTGCTCAATGGTGTCCTGGTTTGGGATCAGACCCTGGACTTATTTTTTTCTTCACCTGCTGTATTTCGTAGAGCGGCCGAAAGATATGTTCAGTTTGGTAGATAAACGATTTGGAGTGAAATCTGTAATGTTTACTATAATTTGAAACTGATTGAATAAATGAATGATTTGTCATGCTACAGACGTTTAGATCAATCGCACTACACACCTTTTGGTTTGAGTTCTTTAAAGCTTACCACCCTATTCGGTGACGCCATAAAGGTCTGTATGACCATACAGAAAAAGTTTTTTCTATACGAAAAAAAATCTGACACGGACGATTGGGATAGTGGTTCAGTATCTCTACCTAGTCTGTGAATTGGTTCACAATTGGTTGCCTGCTGGTGGAGATAACAATATTTATATAAATAAAACAATATTATATAGGTTACTAAAAAATCATTTATTTTTCCTATTACCGCCCCTTGCCGCTTGGGGCTTGCCGAACGCTTTTCCTTTCGGCTTTCCCTTGGCCACTTTCCCCTTTTGCGGGCCGCGTCCCTTTTGCGGGTCGCGTCCCTTTTGCGGGTCGCGTCCCTTTTGCGGGTCGCGTCCCTTTTGCGGGCCGCGTCCCTTCTGCGGGAACTTTCCCTTCTGAGCCTGGTTGGCATCGTAGCGCAGCCGCTTGGTGGCCGCCCTGGAGGTGTCTGTGAGGTCGCTGGCGAAGTTCGTATGTTTCTTCTTAGCTTTTCCCGGCCCCTTGGCCCCTGGGCCCTTGCCCGGCCGCGGGCGGTCGTCGTCGTCTTCCACTGCGCGGAGCCGGCGTAGCTTCTTCTTGCCCTTGGCTAGCCGTGACTGCAGTAGCGCCACCTGGTACATCAGATATATAACGTAAAATTGTATAAAGAATGTGCACTCATTCAACGCGTTCAAAACTAAATTAGCTGAATATATTTATAAAGAAAACTCACTACTGTGAAACTGAATGTGTTGAATGAGTTAAAGAGAAAGACATTTTTCTTATTTTTAATACATATAATATATACATGCATATAAATCTTCACAAAATCCACTTTTGTATAAGGCGCATGAAATTTATGTAAGCTATTATTTTTAAGTTAATTAATGTTCTCATAGAAGTGAGTTATTGTAGTCTTATTTGAGAAATAAAGATCTTTAAACCTAAAATTTCTACGTACGGAAGTAATCTATCACTTAAAACAGTGAAATGCATTTAAATACGTGACTTCAACCGTATTCGCGTAATAACGGATCTCGTTCTCACAGACCCTGAATTCATAGATTTCCAGCTCAGCCAGAGAGACAAATTCTTTCATCAAAAGCCAAATTATCCGTGTAACATTATTTTTCACTGACTGACAACATCATTTATTTTATCATGTAATTTACACTGATAAGTAATTTTCTATAAGAATTTAAAATTGTCAACATTAGCAAACCAATAATGCTCATATTTCAATATCGAAAAACCTAAACTAAATACATACTGATACATACTGACAAAATAAATACATGTAAATTTATATCTATAAATCTATTTCTGTTATTGTTATTTGCTTTGTACTGAATTTTAGACATGTAGGTACTGGATTTTCCTTCCAGTGATATCTTACCTTCTCCATTTCCCTCTTGACTCTTTCCTCGGCGGTGTCTTTAGGGGTGTGCTTAACTTGCTTCTTCTTTTTCTTAGGGCTGTCATCGTCGTCATCATCGTCGTCGTGTTTCCTCTTCTTGCCCTTACCCTTTTGTGGTTTCCCTGCTGAAAGGTAAAATTAAATTACTTTAAATTAGACTAAGGTCCTACATAGACATAACAAAACATAAATTATTGATAATTTTTAATTGGAAACCTCAGATATGTATAAATCTCACATTATTTCTCAATAAATTGGGCTCTGTTCTGTAATCTGAGGATGAGCATGTATCAGACAACATTAATGTATTTTAGAATGTGTAATGTCCATCAAGACAATACTCAAGTGTCGAGTTAACTGCGCCCAAGGCAACGGTAAAGGCACTTATTGACCGACGAACGCTGAGAATACATTTCCGGTTTTTCTCTCCGATAGTCGGATCCGATAGTCTGATCAGACAATCTGAAGGCACTCGTACCATACATACTCGGACGTCCGATCCGACTATCGGATCGTATGTGTATTTAGTATTCAAACAAATGTATGACGAGTGCCTTCCTATTGTTTGATCAGACTATCGGATCCGACCGTCGGAGAGAAAAACCGGAAATGTATTCCCAGCGTCCGTGCTTCGGAGTGCACATAAAGCCGTCGGTCCCCGTAGTTTTCAATGCTGGAAACAGTCGTTAAGCCGTGTCGAAGACCTTCGGATGGCTTGAGAACATTCGTCACTGGGTTGGCCACTAACCCCTTCACCAATCCGGATTGGAGCAGCGTGGTGGAGTATGCTCTAGACCTCTCGCAGCAGTGTCTGTGGGAGAGACCCGCGCCCAGCAGTGGGACGTATATGGGTCGCAGCGATTCCCAGCGTAACTGACTGCCCGACCGACCAACTGACCTGTTTCTTTTACAAAAAGTTTCTTTCTTTTATAATGGTTGTCTGGAAGAGATTACTTTATAGTGATAAGACCGCCATTTGTACTACCACTCTAAGATTTTATTATTTTTTGTATGTACTTATTGTATGTTGTATGTTGTTTTGGTGTACAATAAAGGAACTTGTCTGTCTGTCTGTCTGTCTGTCTGACCAACCTTTCCCCGGGTGCAGCGTGAGAGCTAAACGCTCCTTCTCCTCCCGCTTCTCGCGCGGCGTTTGGAACCACTCCCGCTGCCTCTGCACCACCACCTTCGGACCCTCCTGGCCGTCTTCCTTCTTGATAGCACCCTCCAGCTTTGATGTCTGTCTCTCCATCTTGTTCAGCTGCTTCTCTGCGTACTCCTCGTCGAGGATGGCCGCTGGAAAAAAAGATTTGTTTGACTATTGAAATTTGAATTATTAGATAGGTTAATGGCAGTAAGGTGATATTGAGATATCGCCATTAACCTTTGTGTTATAACCTTGTGCCTCAGCACAAGATTGGTTAGCTGACTTGTGTTTGTTCTGAAGAATGTCATCTGGTTGTTGTGTCAATCTGTAAAAATATACTATCTATACCAAAAACAGGTGAAAGCTAGATCTGCGAACACGTGTTTTACAGTGCACGTAAGTTCGGCGTGCCGCCGACGTCCGTAGAGTGATCGCATTATTATTACCTGTCAGAAGGCACGATGTGTGATTTCACGGGCCGCTTGTCGCTGCAATCCCAATACAGACTAGTACACAGTCAAAGTAAGCGACCCTATACATCACAGAAAGAAAGAAAGAAAGAAGAAAGAAAGAAAAACTTTATTTGTGCAGCATTATTTCAACAAAGACTGTCCGCTATTTGCTCTCAGCGGATTCTCAAATATGTTGGACATATCGCTCGAAGGGACCCAGACAGCTTAGAAAAGCTGATGGTTGTTGGCAAGGTCGACGGAAAAAGACCACGCGGTCGCTCACCTACCCGGTGGTCCAACCTAGTAAAGACCCTCAAAGGCCTGCTGATAACCAAAGCTCTAAAGACCGCCGAGGACAGAACATCGTGGAGAAGCATAGTAGACACGACCTTCAGCAAAGAAGACACCGACTAAGGTAACACACAGACCCTACTCAATTATGATCGTCTATTATTTAAATAAAAAATAAAAATTACAACTTGTGTCTAAACGCTACCCCTGTTGCATTGAGTGCAACAAAATCGTCTACACTCAGCATTATGCTGTTGGCTCTGAAAAAGAAACCAACAGCGCTGATTTTCAGTGCAGCCTGAAGGTGCGTACAGACTATGTCATTGTAACATATTATATAACTTGAGTTTTATAACACGTCCACATTATGTAACCTTGTTATTCAACATTGCAACATAAAACAATACTGTACA
Source organism: Carterocephalus palaemon (assembly GCA_944567765.1). Lineage (NCBI taxonomy): Eukaryota > Metazoa > Arthropoda > Insecta > Lepidoptera > Hesperiidae > Carterocephalus > Carterocephalus palaemon. Next base: position 2,926,290 of record OX155663.1, read on the forward strand.
CATTAGAATAAAAATGCAATATGACAATGTTATATAACCATTGTCGTTTGTTGTTCTTCAGTGCTATCCACAATGTCGATATCAATAACATGTTATTATAATATGTTTTATAACATTCAGTGTCCACATTATCTGAAACATGTTATATAACAATGTTGTATAACATGTTATGTTACATAGTCTGCACGCACCTTGACACCACAGCTGACTCACCGATCTCGGGCTCGAGCCTCGCGAGCCGCTCGCGGTACTTGGCGACGATGTCGGGCGGCACGAGGCGCGACTTGACGGGCCGCTTGGCGCGCCGCACGATCGCCTTCACGAGCGCGCGCTCCCCCTCGCCCGCCAGCGACACGGACACGCCCGCGCGGCCCGCGCGCGCCGTACGTCCCACCTGTCAAATGTCAGGGTAATGTCAATTGCTGTAAAGCTGCGTTACAACCGTAGTTGAGTTATTATGAACGACTAGTGGACTCCCGCAGCTTCGCTCGCGTGGAATTAGACGTAACATAACCTAAATACACAATTTCATTGAAATAATGTAGGTATATACGAAAAACTTTTATACCTACTAACTTTGCACCCCCCTTTTTACCCCCCCTTAAGAGATGATTTTCGAAACTCAATAAAAAACATTCATAGGTACTAAATTTCATTCGAATAACATCAAAAACGGCAAAGTTTCATACTAACTTTGCACCCCCGTTTTACCCCCTTAGGGCGTGAATTTTCAAAAATCCTTTCTTAGTGCTCCCCTACGTTATAAAAGGAACCCCTGTGCAAAATTTCAAGTTTCTAGCCCTTATAGTTTAGGCCCTGCGTTGATATGTCAGTCAGTCAGTCAGTCAGTAAAGCTGCGTTACAACCGTAGTCGAGTTTGCATGAACGGTGTAGTTGAAGATGTTCTTCTCTTACAAAAAGTAACCTATATTTGTCTGTGACAATCTGGTCACCAGGTGGAATTATATGTAAATGGCAAAAAAATAGCTCCTGAGATGAATCTCACAGTCATCAGAAATTAATAATGAAAAAATGCTGCAACATTTGCCACTTCTGGTATCATAAAATAATTTATTGCCACAAAAAAAAATTTCATGCTAAAATTATAAAAAAAAAAATACAGTAAAAAGGCAATAATTATTCTATATTTACTTACTATAAAAGAAACACGTGCAGTTGTAATTTAAGTTGAGCACAGCATACAATGCTGCATGTACAAATGGTATATATAGCATTTTTGGATAGATAGCATAGTTTAAGATTCCAATTATCGTGAAATAACTAATATCGTAGATTCTCTACTCATCGAGAGTCATTTACTTACCCTATGAATGTAATGTTCGAGCGTCGCGGGCAGCGTGAAATTGATGACGGTCTTGACGCCGGGTATGTCCAGCCCTCGCGCGGCCACGTCCGTGGCCACCAGCACGTCCACCTGCTCCTCCTTGAACCGCTTCAGCGAGTCCAAGCGCTGGGGCTGGTTCAGCGCACCGTGTAGTTCTGCTACCTGATACAATAATGGCGGTTGTTTCTTGATGCAACGGATATCCGGCTCGAAGGACCATAGACTACTCTCATATACATGAGAGTACTCGGCCCTGTGACGGTATGAATTGAAAATTGTTCAGTTATACTGATACTTCCTTGCCCTGCCGTCTGCTATCTGGACTTCCAACATATCAAACCACGTGTTGACTTAAGCTGAGCCTTTAACGCTGGATTTCAATAACCTATCTACGGATAGATTTGGCTATCGGAGACAGAAATTTGATTTGTCGAATTTTTATCTCCGATAGCCAAATCTATGTGTAGATAGGTTGTTGAAATCCAGCGTGTCAATCTATTTTTGTTTGCCTTAGGTTGTAAACGTGTTGAGAGAAATTCCCCGATTCTCTTTGACCCCGATGATCTCTATTATCAAACGTACATACAAACTATGCCATACGCGAAGACTAACCTTGATCCCCAAAAGTCCCAGAGCGACATGAAGCCTGTGCGCTTGTTTCTTTGTTTGGACAAAGATGACGGCACGGTCGCGGAACGTGCGGCAAACCAGCGCCGCGAGCATCGCCTCGCGGTCAGACTCGCGCTCCGCTCGGATCCTGCAAGCCGTAGTTAATTTAGGGACGGAATTTATACTTGATTCCAAAAGGATTTAGTTGTCTTTCAGTATATTCATGAAAATATCTAACTAGAATATTCAGGATAGACAGTAATTCGTGCTAACCAATACTTGGCTCCACTCATTCTGCTTTCTGCTGCATTCTGAATCAGTCTGCACTCTGCACTCTTTCCCTGACGCAACACCTGACAACTGCCAGTAAGCAGTATATTAACGTTACTATGAATCTAATTGTGGCCGAGAACAGCATGGTCTGACACTTCGGAGAGCACTGGCGGATGATCTCTACTTAATTGACAAAGAATTTCAAATATTGGGAAGCAAGTCAGGGTCCCTCCCTGACTTGCTTCAATCCCTGACTTGGGTCAATCCTCGCTTGATTCAAAATGAATTTAGGAGATTTTTCAGTAAGTACCAGAAACTAGCTCGAGAGTTGAGGACAGTCAATCAGCAGGTTCTCTGCTTTCTTGCGCCTAATCTTAAGAATCATGTATCTGTCATCTAAAGCAGCTTCATCTCTTGTTTCTCCGCAAGACCTGGCACCAAAGTCTCCCCTCACCTGATGAACTCCTGGCGCAGGTTAAAGGCGACGTCCTTGTTGGAGTCTACGAACAGTTTGACGGGCTTGACGAGCGAGACGGCGGCCAGATCTTGCACCTGCTCGCTCATCGTGGCCGAGAACAGCATGCTCTGACGCTTCGGGGAGCACTGGCGGATGATTTCCTTCATCTGCTCCGCGAAGTATTCGTCCAGCATCCTGGAGGGGTTCAATAAACGCTTACTAAAAATAGGAATGAAAAGCCAGAAATGGCGCCTGTAGTAATGAGGCGGAGGAATCACCCATCCGTAATGTCTGCGACTGCGCTGCAGTCACGCATAACAGAAGTCGCAAACTGGACGGAAGCCTAGTCTCACCTTGCACTGTCAAGGAACTTGACCCCAAAGGCATCCTACGGTGATTAATTAATGGAGGCTAGCTACAATAGATCATTTTAGGTCGCAGTAGCTTATGGAATGAACCCAAACTCCCTCCCTTCAAATAATAATCCTGGTGGGGTGAATTCCCATTTCAATTTAGTTTTTTTTTTTCTTAAAAATTTAGGCAAAGAAAACACCTGCCACGGTAATTGGTCATAGCTTAACATGTATCTATTAGCAACATTAGTTTAGTCGTCGGTAAACAATTGACTCTCAAAACTGAACTCTTAGCACCGTTTTAAGCCCATCGATATTTACCATACCTGTTGGCTGGACATGACCGTATGACCCCAAGATTAGAGAGAAGATTAGTAAATTACTTTTTTAATACAGTTGCTCAAAAAGTGGCATATTACAGGGACGTATAGCGTTCGGGAAGTGAGCTATTACACACTCGTGCTTTTTCTTTACCTTTTCCGAACTCGTGCGTTCTCTTTCCCAACTGTCAAAATAATGTCTATTAAAAAGAAAAAACCAACCACGAAGTTTTTATTAAAAAAAAATTCATAGAAGTTTTTATGATTCATGCAATTATTTCGAAAAAGAAGCTACTAATTTGTTTCAATATCAGATTTAATGATTTGATTCAATGAGTTAGGTAAGGTTTCATTTCATTTCATCTCATTAAATTTCATGTCAATAAAAAAATTCTACTGAAGACTTGGCTGTATGGGCATAGTTCCCTTTGCCTACCCAGAATGGGCGAAAGGGGCAAAAGGGCTTTTTCGCAACTGTATTAAAAATAGTTGTTCAGTACACGTGCGGAACCGTCATTGCAACTTGTTCCGACTGTCAACCCTCGCCTTCGGCTCGGGTAGACATTTGTCGGAACTCTTTGCAATGACAGGCTTTCCGCACTTGTAACGAAATATACTATTTTTTAATTAACTTCGAAGATGATTATTATGATAATGAAGGTCTTTATTTTACCCACCGATGTTCCCTGTGTACGCAACGCATGCTACATGCTCTTTTTATACCTTTTTGTAATTATTTTTATGGATGCAAGCTAGCAAACGAGCTTGCAGCACCAGCCAGAATTTGAACAAGACTCTAATAGGGACTATTGGACATCTATTTTAAAAGCTTTTATTTAACTTCACTCGTATGTATGTATGTCCTGGAATCTTGCAATCAATATTTCACCCACTTCCACTGAAGCCATCGAGCTGAAAATCAGCATACATATTTGGTTCTGATGACAATGCATGAAAATAAAATAAAAGTTTTAAAAAGCTTTTTTAAAAAAAAATCTAATTGTATAATTTACTATAAATGAAGTTAAATAAAAGCTTTTAAAATCCAGACAAAACATACCTGTCCGCTTCATCGAGCACGAGAACTTCGATGGACTGCAAGCCGAAGGAGGGCGTGTTGCGGATATGGTCGATGAGACGGCCCGGCGTGGCGATCACTATGTCAGGGTTGTGACGCAGGACGCTCTCCTGATATCATACACATCGCTTCGGTAAGAGGAAACGTTCAAGCCAAACGTACCAAAAAGTTTTATTACTGAACGATTCGTGAGTGTCTACATTCATAGTTAAAGTTACCGGCTTACTCACGTGTGATTTAATCAATAGGCCGACTAGTTTCGATCTATTACGATGATCATCTTCAGGAGTGAACGCGCTCGCGGCGGGCACGGCGGCCTATTTCCGACTTAAATCACACGTGAGTAAGCCGGTAGCTTCAACTACCAAAAAGTTATTAGTAAAAAGCATTTAAAATAATATTGTCGATTTGTTTGGCCAACAGCAAACTCCTTCAGTATTTATAGGGTATTGTTTTCTTTTACAAGTATCTCTAAATCATTTAATAACATTTCAGATGTCTCAGAACATTACCTGATATTTAACGTCCAAGCCGCCCACGGAAAGCCCGACGGTGACTGAAGTGAACTGTGCTAACTGTCTCGTCACTGCGTGTACCTGGGACATTGGGAAACATTATGTTATCATTTGTAAGAAGCACGGCAAATAGACAATTCAAATGTCAGGCAGTGTCAGGCGGTCGTCCGCCGCCTTGTACAGCCGCCGCTGTACGCCGCCGTCTCGCCCGTGCCCGTCACACACAATGCCCTCGCCCGTGCCCGTCACGCGCAATGCCCTCGCCCGCCACGTCACCCACCTGCGTGCCCAGCTCCCTGGTGGGCACCAGCACCAGCACGCGCGTCACGCGGTCGCCCGCCGCCTTGTACAGCAGCCGCTCCAGGATGGGCAACATGTACGCCGCAGTCTTGCCCGTGCCCGTCGCTGCGCACGCGCATATATCCTTACCTGACAAAAATTAAGTTTACATACAAAATAATATATATGTATCCATGAATTTGCAATAATAATATATTTGACAGGGTAATAAAGGAGGAGGTATGACAGTTGTAACATAAAATAACATATCGCCTGTACTTCCCCAAGGGGGTAGTATTTTCACCAGTTATGTTTAGGTCCCATGTAATAGGCGGTGAGCCTTAAACACACGGACGCAAATCCAGACACTGAACTGCTGCAGAGATGTATTTAAATTATTTTAAAATATATCCACTCACCTAACAATGCAATGGGTATCGTCGCCGCTTGTATAGGAGTTGGGTGGACGAAATTTAGACTCCCGATGGCCTTGAGAAGGGGTCTGGACAGGTTCATCATATAGAAGGAGGCATTCTCGTCGTATGGTGGGGGCTCCTCAAAGAAATCTGAGTCATATTCTATGCGGGTGCCCGATTCGATTTCTTCCTGTTTCAGCTCCTATTGAGATGATAATAAAAGGAAATAAGTCGCATTCTCCACCACGCTGCTTCAATGCAGATTGGTGGAGGAGTTTGTGGGCAACCCAGTGTCGAATGTTCTCAAGCCACCCGAAGGTCTTCGACAAGGCTTAACGACTGTTTCCACCATTGAAAACAACCGGGGCCGACGGCTTTACGTGCCCTCCGAAGCACGGTAGTGTCCATGAAGTTTTGCCAGTAGCGGTCACCCATCCACAAACCGATCGCGCCCGTCGTTGCTTAACTCTTTCGATCACATCGAAATTCATTGAATCGACGCGAGCCATTGGACTATGGACGCTCAAGCTCCAAAAAAGGAAATAAGTATTAATTAAATGCCTGGATTCAAACCCCCAATTAATCAGAGACACTTGATCCCGAGGACAATTAATTAAGCAACTTGAAAACTACAATTTAATGCTGTTCAGTGGTTGCTGTTCAATGCTGAATTCAGAGGTTACAAGACCACTGACCAATGTAAGTGGTGTAGATGTGTGTTGCTGCAATTATATAATGGCAGATATGATGGATGGATATTTGGGTATTTATTTATAAAGGTGGTGTGCTATCATGTATTGAGTAAGGTCTAGGCTACACAAGAAGAAACTTTCTAGCTTAAAAAAAAAAGTTCTGACCAAACATCAATGGATGAATAGGTCACAATAACTGACTTTAATTTTAATTGTGTAAATTTAATTAATGCGCACTAATTTTAGTTCTTTACATTATTTCTATATAAAGTTTCGATATTTACTAACACTTACTTCTTTTAATTTCTGTTTCTTTGAAGTTTTCTTTTCTTTTGTCTTTATTTCATCTCTCTTCAGCTCATCGTCTGAGATTTCCAGTTCATTAACATCTCCATCTAAAAATAATAGGTTTCATATTACACATGCCTATCCTATATTTGTTTTTTTTTTTTAAAGTGATCGTAACCGTGAATGCTGAGCTAGGAGTCCTGAGTTCAATCCCCAGGTCAGTCAACAACTATTGGGTTTTTCTATCTTGAAATGCCTGGAAGCAAGCAGGTGAAAAGTGGGCGTATACACACCTATGTCTACACCTTCGAGGTAATACAGGCGTGATATTATTATGAAAATAAATAGATAGAAAAATGAACATGAATTTAATTTTTAATTTTATTGTATAGTTTAAATAATTTGTTAATTTTTTTATATAACCTGGCAAAGTAGTTCCCCAGGTGGATTCTAAGTATAACTTTTATCTATACATAGGTTGTATATGTATAGCTAGCATAGAGAACCTAGAAATGCCCTTGTTAGGTTCTATCACCTAACTTGCTTGAACTAACCTTTGCCTTCTGCCTCAGAATCTGTGTCCACATCTTGTGAACCGTTGACCTTTACTTGAGCCCGACGCTTCTCTATTTTCTCATCCAAAGTCCTTTTAACATTCCTTCTGACATACTTTTGAAGATCATCCCATGGGTTCTGGAAAATTAAAAAAAAAATTAGAAATGAGTAGAATGGCCAGCTCCTGGGAACAGGGAAATGAACTATTTAATATGTATAAAATTTGGCATCTGAACCATTTAGTAAAACTAAGTGTTTATAATGACAAATCAACTTATAATATTGATTTAAATTAAATAGTACCTTATTATATTCTTCCACAGATCCAACAAATTTAAATCCAGGATCAAAGTGTGCATTTCTTTTTGCCTTTAGTTTAGTTGGTTGATGCTGAAAAAAATATAAGTACCTATACATATTGCTGTAATTTATCTTAATAATAATATTAGCAAAAATTAACAATATTTAAATGGTATGAAAATTAAAATTAATTGTATGAACTGAGGCTACGAAAACATTCAGACAGGAATTTCACGAGCGCCCGCCGGTGTTCCAGGCCCGCAACACGTAGAAAATAGTAGGAGTAAGTAAGGTAAAGATGTCAAAGATGGGTAGTAATTTTCTCGTCGTGATTTATGACCGCTACGTGCACGGTTGTTCGTGGCCACCGCGGCCAGACCGGTTAAGTGGTAGAATTAGGGTGAATAATGAACAATTCTATGATCGTAATTAACCGGGTAAATAAATAGACGGGTGTCTAGCAATCATCGTTCTCCAAGATTGCGGGCAACAGTCGCAACCGCGATGGTTGCGATTTTAATACGGTACGCAACGTAAATTCTTAACATAATGATTAACAACATTTCTTAGCCAAGTAAACACACCTCAATTTCTTCGTCAGATTCCTCTGAATAATCTTCCACAACCTCGTCATCTGTGATAGTTTTTATAAGGCCGGGATGTCCGGGAACTTCCAAGTTTGATTGAGTCATTATTATAAACGAAATTATCTACAATAATATTAATTATGTCATCATCTTATCACAAGTATCAGAGTTGAGTTGAGGTTACCTTTCAAAAACACATGTTACATTTCATTTTATACTTGCGTTCCATTTCCTGCACTACAATTAGGTAGCCTTAGATTAGTAATATGTAGGTAGCGATAGTACGTACACTGAAGTTAAGTCAAAATTCAAAATAAAATCATTTAACTGGCTGAGGTGATTGGTCAAGTTTAACGAAAGGAAACTACTTAAAAATAAAGTTATGAATGTAGTTAAAGTTGAGTATGTATGTAATATACAGGGTGATTTGAAATAGGTGTAAAAGTTTTAAAGGGGTGAATGTATAGCTCATTTCCTGTCAAATAATGTATTATACACCCTATCCAAAAGTCAATGGTTCTGGAGTTATTAATTTTTTAAATATTTTTCAAAAAAATCCCGATTTTCTAGGAAAAAATTCGATGATTTTAATTCTGACTTATTTCTACACAAATTTTAATGAAATAATTATTGTTTAATCAATGCTTTATTAAATTTCATTAATAGTCATCACTTAGAGGCTAAAACTTTTAAATTAGGTTCTCTGAAAGTCGTGAGAGTAAAAAATAAGACGTCATACTTTCATTTTTATTTAATCGTAAAATAAAATTTTATTAATAAAAAATACGTATAAAGCACATAAATAAATACCTGACTTCAATACCTATCCGACAAGGTATAATAATGCACATAAAATTTCTAAAATTCAGATAAAAAGACATGGTAATAAAATAAAGTACCAGGAAATATCAAAATGTAGAGACTCATGAAAGTAGATGCCCTTGACCCTTTGACCCTTTCATAGCTTGACCCTTTTGTTTTTGTTGTAACGCGTGCGAGCTTTTAGATATTGAATTCATTATAACACATGTGCAATGTCGTTTTTAGTTAAGGAGTCAATACGACAGTTAAAATTTAACTACTTTCGTGTGCGGACGTACATTATCGTTGTCTTCTTATAAGTTTTTCTTTTCCATACGAAATAAACTTAATTATTACAGTAACGAAGAATACGCTGACATTTTCTATTGTTATGGACTTGGTGATGGAAATTCTTTACAAGCACGAAGAGCATATCAGCTACGTTTTCCAAATCGTCACCTGCCAAGTCATAGTCTTTGCTGCGGCGTATCAACGCGTCAGGGAAACTGGCAGCGTTCAACAGAGGCGACATGACGCAGGTAGGCCGCGCATCTACGATACTGAAGAGGAAGAAGGAATCATAGACCACTTTGTTAGAGACCCGACTACTCGCATCTACTTTCTACTACTTTTATGAGTCTCTACATTTTGGTATTTCCTGGTACTTGATTTTATTACCATGTCTTTTTATCTGAATTTTAGAAATTTTATGTGCATTATTATACCTTGTCGGATAGGTATTGAAGTCAGGTATTTATTTATGCGCTTTATACGTATTTTTTATTAATAAAATTTAATTTTACGATTAAATAAAAATGAAAGTATGACGTCTTATTTTTTACTCTCACGACTTTCAGAGAACCTAATTTAAAAGTTTTAGTCTCTAAGTGATGACTATTAATGAAATTTAATAAAGCATTGATTAAACAATAATTATTTCATTAAAATTTGTGTAGAAATAAGTCAGAAATAAAATCATCGAATTTTTTCCTAGAAAATCGGGATTTTTTTGAAAAATATTTAAAAAATTAATAACTCCAGAACCATTGACTTTTGGATAGGGTGTATAATATATTATTTGACAGGAAATGAGCTATACATTCACCCCTTTAAAACTTTTACACCTATTTCAAATCATCCTGTATATAAAGCATTCATTTATCTAATAATTTATATAAATTATCTATGAGTTTCGTTAGCGCGTACTCACTAGATCTGTATGTCTGTCTGTCAGGCCTGTCAAAAAATACGTCTTAGCATAAACGTCATGTTTCTGATTGTTTCTGATCCTTTTCGTTTCTAAATGCTATGATATGATCGATTAAAACGCTCATTTTATTATAATACATATAAATAATGGCAGATCAACTACTGATTCATGATGACATCAAATTGTAAGTTTTATTTCGTTGCACTATAAATTTATGCCTCTAACGTTTTACAAGTATTTAGCACTTAAACATTAATTACGTACATAACCATCGTTTCTTAGCGTAAACTATAACCGGGGTACCTAGATACTCAGCTCCTGATTGTTTTTTATCTTCTAGTCAACTTTATAGATAGTCCCTTTTTATGCTAAATCGCTTATCTGCAAAGATACTAATATTTTACAGTTATTCCGTTTCTTCTGTTTAAGGTACACTACATCCGACAAATTTTACTTTGAACCTACTATCAACCCAACAGAAATTTTAGTAATAGATAGAATCACCGGAGAAGCTTCAGTCAAAGGTATCTTAAATTTGGATTTCTATAAAACTCTATGGACTAGGAGACTTACTAGAGCCTGTACTGTAGACTTACTATTGTATTACCTAACCTTTGCCTATATGAATCTGAAAAGTGGAAGCTCTCAAGAAATTTTTGCCACTAGTACCCAATATTATCATTTGGTTAATTAACTGATGTGATGGTTAGTGACCCAGACTGATGAACCATTGGTTCCGGGTCTGAATTTCAGTTGGGGCAGGAAATATTTGTATATTGGGCATGACCCAACCAACAATTCAAAATCCCATGTGTAGTCCCATCACATAGGCTGAAAATATATTCTTACTCACTCCTTCCTCTGGCTTTACTGCACGATATTGGCCCTGCCAAATAAAGGTTACAAAATCAGGAATGACATTCAAATAATGTGAAATATTTTTTTTTACATTCATGATAAAATAGGACTAACCATCCCAGTCTCTAATTGATTCTTGTTCAAAGTCAGTCACAGTTATCATGGGCGGCAGCAGATGGGTGGTGCTGCAAGCCCGTTTGCTATCTTGATCCATAAAAAAAAGTTATGATGTTATGGCCGTACAACACTAATTGATCTTTTTCTATTCTGTAGATATAAATGAAGTGAAGATTCCCATCCCACCTAGTGCATATAGACCAGTATGTGGATTTCTTGGCTCAATTAGGCTGATATCTGGACTTTATTTAGTCGTAGCAAAGTACAGAATATTGGTAAGTTACATTTTAGTAGTACATTGTTTTAACCTAAGTTGAGAAGACTTTTAAGTTGTCTTGTCTTGTTATAAATTGTTGCCATCTTGTTTTTTTTTTAAACAATTTATAACTTTTTTAATAATATTGAATGAAATCAAAATATCTTTTTAAATAAGTTTATGAAATGTGCTTAAGTGTAGTAGATCTTTATTTTATTTATTTTTCTCAACCTTCAGTTTTGAGTATAATTTCCCATATTATTCAGAAACTCAGATAATATTTGTATCTACTATAATTAATTTATATACAATTGTACATAAATTAAGTAATTTTTTTGTGAGTCATCTAATTATCTTTTTTATTTAATTCAGGTGGGAAAAATAAGTGGCCATGAAATATTCCAACTAGCTGGAACAGACATAATTCCTTATGCCCGTTCTACCACACATCTCACCGGTAAACAGGTAATTAAATAAGTATATGTATGTTCAGCTATATAATAACATGTGGTTACATGGTGGTGTGATAAGCGGTCTAGAGTAACTAATTCCACGAGAGCGAATCTGCGGGCGTCCACTAGTATTATTATATATTTTGTTGGTTGTTTTCCCCGTAGATCGAGGACAATGGCACGTACGAGAAAATGGTTCGCGCTGCCCTCGAAACACCCGGCATGTACTTTTCCTACGGCTATGACCTCACACACACCATGCAGCGCCTCCACTCGGTTGCGCCTGACTTTCACAAAGTAAGTTTATTGCACAAAATTGATCTATACTAATATTATAAAGAGGAAAGATGTGTTTGTAATGTTTTCACACAAACACTACTGGACCGATTTCAAAAATTCTTTCACCATTAGAAAGCTGCATCTTCACTGAGTGACATAGGCGTATATAATATTACTAGGTGTAAACGGAACTATTGTTATGTCTAATTCCACGCGAGCGAAGCTGCGGGCGTCCATTAGTTTACAATAAAATGGGTAGTTATTTTACCATCATAGGACTCAGTGTTTTCTAATGGCTCATTGTTGACATTAAGTTAGACTCTAAGAATGCATCACTTGCTGACGAGAAACTAAGCAAATGTAGCACAAATTTAATTATATTAGTTCCATAATATATCACATTGAACCTCTTTTACACTTTGCATCGATGTCGAGTCAAAAGTATGGTAGCATTTTTGACAAGCCCGTTGGCGCAATCGGTAGTGACCCTGCCTGTTGCGCCAGATGTCGTGGGTTCGAATCCCACTCAGGACAAATATTCATGTGACGAACACTTTATTTTGCTGTGTCTGGATGTTAATATTATCTATTTAAGTATGTATTAAAAAATATCTGTGTATGTAGTATATCAGTCTCTGACACCCGTATTACAGGCTCGCGCCTACTTCGGAGTAAGGGCCCGAGTGTGTGAGAATATGTGAGATATTTATTATTATTATTATATTTATTATTTCCTCAAATATGTCTAGATGTCGCTGGCGAGCCGCGCGGAGCCACGGTTCCTGTGGAATGGACATCTACTGAAGGACTTCACTCATGAGCAGTTTTCCAGATTCTGTCTTCCCCTCATTGAAGGATGTATCCTTTGTAATAACTCTACAATGTAAAAATCTAAGCTATTAAACTACTTAAGCGCCACGGATTATAAGGAAGGATTTTTAAATTCAATTTTAGTATATACAGTGTAAACTCCATGTAACGTCACTCTATTTAACGACAAACTCCCTTAAGCGTCGAAATCAATTGGCTTTGGTTGGTTTAGCTTGTCTTTCATACAATGTTTCACTCTACATAGCATTACACCCACTCTCAATAACGACAACAATTGAGTAATAAAAAATACCTTTTAAGTTGCTAAATTTAGTAAAAACTGCGCAGCTGTGTACGATCTATTGTCGCTTTATTATCCTAGCCCGCAATAAACTCGACTGTCGGCATCATGCATACCGAACTTTCTAAGAAATTCGTTCTTTTGTTTACAAATTGGGATTGCTTGTAGGTACGTGTAGACTGTTGTTGACCGTGATTTGCTAGTGTCTATCTATCTATTGCTAGATATGAACAAAATAAGTAAAAAAATACAGCAAAATTACTGGTGCAGCAAAAGACGTCAGACAAAAATAACAGACTATACGCAATAGCGTTCAAATAACATTCTTTTTTATGCACATAACTACTAACAATTGTCGGAAATAAACTTTTTCTTTTTCTAATTCTGATGTTTCTTCTCTCCATTTAACGACAACTCTCTATAACGCCATAAAATGCACAGTCCCTTCAGTGTCGCTATATAGAGTTTACACTGTATAGGTATTTTGTTAGTTAAGTTTGCCAATATGCACTTGACTTAACTTTGTTAGTTAAGTCTGCCAATATGCACTTGACTTAACGGGTGGATGGAGAAATACTTGGCCTAACTAGAGAGTTAAGCCGCGTATCCACTAGGCAACATTTGGCGCGCGACATGTTGCACAACAGGTTGCCCAAGAGCGCGGAACTTTTTGTTGAACAACGCGGCAACGTAGTCTGTCTACGCATCTACTATACATCATGTTGCGCGCCAGCTGGCAACGTCGCGCGCTGTTGTGCACCGTTGCTGTACATGCTGAGCGTCACGTGTCACGTGTTGCCTAGTGGATGCCCAGCTTTACTTTTTTTTAGTCAAAAAAGTGTTGTGGTGGTGGTACTGTCTCCTTAACTCCTTACCAGTCGTGTCCATCAACCACGCGACTGTGAACGGCCACCAGCTGACGTGGTCGCTAGTGTCGCGGCGCTGCGTCGAGCGCGCCGGCACGCGGTTGTTCATGCGCGGGATAGATGCCCAGGTGAGGCAACATTCGTTCTTATGGATTTTTTTATTATTGTGTTTTAATAGCTCTTGTGCTTAGTTTATGGTCATTATAGGCTCACCGTCTATTAGATTGAACATAATTATAATTGGTTAAAATTGGGTAGTACACACACATCTCTGTCACAGTTTCTCATGGGCGGCAGCGGATGGGTGGTGTTGCAAGCTCGTTTACTATCTTATATCCATAAAAGAAATGTGTTAGGTTTATAGTAAAACAACTTCTAGGCGGTGATAGCTCTGAATAGAAGATTTGTTCTGTAAAAAAAGTATAGTAAGGATAGTATTACTGTGGTTCAGCCTCCGATTTGACAGGTCGAGTACAAATTCTCATATACACCAATTTTGGCATTTTAAATTCGTGCAATTTAAGCAATGAAAAATTCGATATTACGATTACATTTTCAAATTTAACACCATGTGTGCAGGAAAATAGTAATAAAATAACGTGAGCCGTCAGTCAATTCACTCAATTTTGACTGGTCTCAGGGCAACGTGGCAAACTTCGTCGAGACAGAGCAGATCATCGAGCGCGGCGGCGAGCGTTCCTCGTTCGTGCAGACCCGCGGCTCGATACCGCTGCACTGGAGCCAGTGCCCGGACCTGCGGTACAAGCCGGGCGTGGCGCTGGCGCCGGAGGACCACGTGGCGGCCTACACGCGCCACCTGCGCGACCAGCTGCAGCGGTACGGCAACCAGGTGCTGCTGAACCTGGTGAGTGCAGACCCGCGGCTGTGGGGAGGTTGAGGACTGCTATAATCTGTTAATGTAGTGATATGGTATTATAGACATGCAGTACCTAGTAGCTCGGCTCAACCTAATAAATGGTTGGATTTTTGCTGATGCTGGGAGATTTCAATTATTATGTTGCTTGCCAGGTCCCTCTTGAGGAAGCGTTTCTCATGAGTGAGCTTGTAAGCAACCTCTGATACTACCTATGAGACTCCCTATGTAAAAATGTCATCCGTAGATTGACCAGCACGGCAAGGAAGAGATGTTGGAACGAGGGTACCGAGCGGCGGTGGCGGCGGCGGCGCTCCCCAATGTGCGCTACGAGCCCTTCGATTTCCACGCCGAGTGCCGAGGAATGCGCTACGACCGGCTCTCCATACTACTCGACCGCGTAGCGCATGAGCAGGTAACTGTCGTTAGAGTATTTGTTCTACAACATTTTAGAGTTACTACGCCGTATACGCTACGAGCTGTTGACTTCCTAAGCTCTCCATATTTTCTCGATTGCGTAGCGCATGAACAGGTAACTGTCGTTAGAGTATTTGTTCTACAACATTTTAGAGTGACTACGCCGTATACGCTACGAGCTGTTGACTTTCTACTCTGAGTGCCGCGAGATGCGCTACGACCGGCTCTCCATACAACTCGATTGCGTAGCGCACAGGTATAGATAAGAGTACATTAATTTTGTTCTACAAAACTTGTAGAGTGACTACGCCGCATACGCTACGTCTACGAGCTGTTAACTTTCTACGCCGAATGCCGCGGGATGCGCTACGACTGGCTCTCCATCCATACTACTCGATCGCGTAGCGCATGACGTTTTGTTTTACAAAATTTGTACACAGGCTACGCGGCATGCGCTACGAGCTGTTACTACGCGTAAATTCGTGCCAGTGTGGAATATTTTGCGTGTTTTTTTTTGGCCGGAACAAGGCTTTAGCTTCACGCATATTGTTATAAAAGCGACTGACCACTTGCCGTTTCCCAACCAGGCGGAGTTCGGCTACTTCCTGTCCCGCGGCGGCTCGGTGCTGATGCGGCAGTCCGGCGTGTTCCGCACCAACTGCGTGGACTGCCTCGACCGCACCAACGTCGTGCAGAGCCTGCTCGCGCGCCGGCAGCTCATCGCAGTGCTCAAGCTATTAGCCGTCATAAGCGATGACTTGACGAATTCGCACTTTGACTCGCTCTTCAATAACGTGAGTACAAACCATCATTGTAGCTACAACCAGTAGACGTCCCACTGTTGAGCACGAGTAAACAGGCACAGCGGGATGTACAGCATACTCCACCGATTACGGTGGAGTCCTATTATGGACTACCTTGTTGGTCTAGTGGTCGCAGGCGTGACATGAACGCTTGAGACTGGGCTGGATCATACAAAGTTTGTGTGAGCAGGTCGTACAAAGTTCGTGTGACGAACACTTGTATTTGTTCTGTGTCTGGATGTTAATACTATCTATTTAAGTATGTATTTAAAAATATCTATGTATGTATATCAGTCTCTGACACCCATATCACAGGCTCGCGCCTACTTTGGGATCAGATGACCGTGTGTGAGAACGTCCATGATATTTATTTATTATTTATTAGCTACAACCAGTGGACGTCCAACTGTTGGGCACGAGTAAACAGGCACAGCGGGAGGTACAGCATACTCCACCGTAATAGGACTACCTTGTTGGTCTAGTGGTCGCTGGCGTGACATGAACGTTTGAGACTGGGCTGGATCATACAAAGTTCGTGTGAGCAGGTCGTACAAAGTTCGCGTGACGAACAATTGTTTTGTTATGTGTCTGGATGTTAATATTATCTATTTAAGTATGTATGTATTTAAAAAATATCTATGTATGTATATCAGCCTCTTACACCCATATTACAGGCTCGCGCCTACTTTGGGGTCAGATGGCCGGGTTTGAGATTTTTTTTATATTTCTTATTTTATTTAAATGTATAAATATGGTACTGTCCAGGTGTGGGCGGACCATGCGGACATGATATCGGTGCAGTACTCGGGCACGGGCGCGCTGAAGACCGACTACACGCGCACGGGCAAGCGGACCCGCCTGGGGCTGCTGCGCGACGGCATCAACTCCCTCACCAGATATTACAAGAACAACTTCAGCGACGGCTTCCGACAGGTATTTGCTTGGGATATTAGTAATTAGTTATTTATTTATTGGATTCGGCTTTGACTGACAGACAGACCGTTCCTCCTATTCCCGCAGCGCCGTGGGCGCTCTTGCGTTGAGGGAATTCGGAGTTAGGGGAGATCCCCTCTATCCGGCCATTGCTCCAGGGGTAAACCCTGTCGGTGACTTCCCCGCTGTTGACCGTGGGAAACTTTTACTGAAATAGTTTTGTTACAATATCATTATATTATACCGTGAAGTAAAAACTTATAACCCCTTTTTACGACATTCTGTAGACGGAGGTATCTGAAATTTGTAGAGTGCAGTAATCTAATATTTTTATATAATATGCATAAAATTAATAAAACATTAACACACTAACATTGGTTTCACACAGAACATAATATTTAATATGGATATGATGGTAGTTATTTGTCACATGTCACTTTGTACATTCGTATAGATTATCTATAGTTATAGACAATAAAACCTTAATAACGTTAAAACTTTAAATTAAAAAACCTGCCAAGTGCGAGTCGAACTCGCGCACTAAGGTTTCCGTACCATAATCTATAAAACCAGCAAAAAGTCATGTCTGTCGTATGGGAGCCCCTCTTAAATTTTAATTTTTTTCTGTTTTTTAGTATTTGCTGTTATAGCGGCAACAAAAATACATCATCTGTGAAAATTTCAACTGTGTAACTATGACGGTTCATGAGATACAGCCTGGTGACAGACAAACAGCGGAGTCTTAGTTATAGGGTCCCGTTTTACACTTTCGGTACGGAACCCTAAAAATGAATTATTTTCAAATTTCGAACACTGCGTCTACTAGTAATTATAATGTGCAGGACTCGATCGACCTGCTGCTGGGCAAGTACGTGGTGGTGGAGGGCGAGGGCAACACGGCGCTCTGCCCGCTGCGCCGCGAGCGCGACTGGAAGACTGTCACTGTGAGTATACTATAGTTTATAACATGGGTTATATTTATACCCGCCACGGTACCTAGTACCATTTCTGCCGTGTAATAATTGTTTTTAAAGCAATTGTGGTCCGGTTGGAATGGTGTGGATTCCGGTTACACTTCTTTAGAGGCGACCATCTTAGTCCTCAAGGGTAGCAACACATCTGTGACTGACTTAGAACGAGACTCCTACTAACAAGTACTAACTGGACTATTACTAACACCAACTAACAGGACTAACTATCACTATCAGTCCCCAGTCCTCATACCTACTAACGAACTGACCAACTAATGTTCTAATTAACTTTTTCAACTAATTGGACTGACCATCCCAGTCCCTAATTGAGTCTTATTCAAAGTCAGTCACAGTTGTCATGGGTGGCAGCGGATGGGTGGTGCTGCAAGCTCGTTTGCTATCCTGTATCCATAAAAAAAATATATTTAAATATGTACTAGTAGACGCCCGCCGCTTCGCTCGCGTTGAATTAGACAACGATAGTTTCGTTTACACCCAGTAATATATATATATAGCTTACTAGCGACCCGCCCCGGCTCCCCACGGGTGCAAAGCTGATACCACTATATTATGCATGTATATACATATAAACTTTCCTCTTCAATCACTCTATATATTAAAAAAAAAACGCATCAAAATCCGTTGCGTAGTTTTAAAGATTTAAGCATGCATAGGGACAGATAAAGCGACTTTGTTTTATACTATGTAGTGATGTCACTCAGTGAAGATGCAGCTTTCTAATGGTGAAAGAATTTTTGATATCGGTCCAGTAGTTTTTGTGTGAAAATATTACAAACAAATGTTTCCTCTTTATAATATTAGTATAGAAGTATAGATTAATAATATTATACCGCTTGTAAGCTGAACACAGACTAATGAGACGATACGTTTTACTGACTTTTTTGGCCATTAAGCGTTCAGACGGTTCGATTTTACTAACAATTTGTCTAGATTGAACTTCGAATTGTCTCGTGTGGACGCAAAATAGTCGAATAATAACTTAGATTACTTAATTGGATGGCCTAACATGTCCTTGATTAAAGGTCATTGGATGGTCGAGACTAGGGTTTCCGATTTCTCGAGGTTTTTTAGTTCTCGGGTGTCGAGACTTCTCGAGCCTGATTTCTCGGGTCTTCTCGGGTTGTCGAGAAAAAATAAAATACGTCTAAATTTTTGTTTAATTAATAAAAAGAGTCTTTAATTTAACTGTGTTTATTTTACATGAAAAAAATCAACATAATTTTTAACAAAAAAAAACAAGCTCTCAATAAAAAATCAGCTCAAAACAAAATTGCTAACTAAAAACAATCATACTTCTTCTCCTTATCATAACTAATCTCATCTCACTAAGCTGTAATAAAAAACAAAATCTCTGTTAACAATCAGCTTAAAACAAACATCTTAACTAAACACAATCATACTTCTTCTTATTATAACTAATCTCACTAATCTTTAATAAAAAACAAAATCTCTGTTAACAATCAGCTTAAAACAAACATCTTAACTAAAAACAATCATAATTTTTCTCATCATAACTAAAGATCACTCACTAATCTCACTATGGTGGTATGGTATCACAATTTTTGGCAGTTTTAATGTAATTAAATAAGAGATATCTATTATTTAAACTTCTCGATGTCTCGACTTTTCTCGAGCTGAATTTCCCGGGTACGAGACCGACCGATTTCCCGGGAATTCCCGGGACGAGAATTCCCGGGAACAAACCCTAGTCGAGACCACCTAACTTGTCATTGAAAAGATCAAATCTGGTGAATGATGACTTTTTATTTTTATGTAGACGGATTCTCCTCAATTGCTACCAAAATTGGTCGGTTTATTCCATCTTAAATTTCCAAAATGGCTATTAAAAAAAATTAACTGAGAATCAGTAATTTTTCTCACAGGGGCCTATCTATGTATTTTTGATATCAATATAAAGATCAAATCTGATGAATGATAACTTTTTATTTTTATGTAGACGGCTTCTCCTCAATTGCTACCAAAATTGGTCGGGTTATTCCATCTTATATGGCTATTAAAAAAATTTAACTGAGAGTCAGTAATTTTTCTCACAGTGGCCTATCTATGTATTTTTGATATCAATATCTAGAAATGAATGGCGATCGTATGGTTTCAGTTCCCGTCGGTGCTGCTGGTGGCCGTGTCCATGTTCTGCGCCAGCGTGGTGGTGCCGTCGCGCAGCAACACGGAGGTGCTGCTCTACATGATGTTCTGGGGCGCCGCCGTGGGCGCCACGCTCAACTTCATGTTCAAGTCAGTATAATAATAATATCTTCGACATTCTCACACTGGGTCATCTGACCCCAAAGTAGGCGCGAGCCTGTAATATGGGTGTCAGAGACTGATATACATACATAGATATTTTAAATACATACTTAAATAGTGATTCAAGAATATATCACAAAAATAATTTGTTTTTAATATGTTTTTTGATGACGCGGATGAGTTTTTCAAATTACATTTGTGCTTATAGAGACCGGTATCAAAGTCTACCTCTGAACACACTAGACTTTCGCGCCGCGTTAATTGTTTTCGTTTTTTTTTTGACAGGCATGGTCGTGACTTCGTGGACTGGCCCAAGCTGGAGGCGGGAGGGCTGGCCACGCAGCGGCACGGCCCGCAGCCCTCTTTATGATCCTGGACCCGCCGATCGTCGTCGTAGTGTGAACACAGCCGTGCCCTGCCAGAGACAACCTTGTTGTCTATGGGTGCTTCGTTTGAGCTATAGATTTATAATATAAGAAATTCCCTATCGATTTCTCTATCAAATCTCTTGTACCCTCCAGTATACGGACCGGCATCAAAGTCTAGCTCTGACCTTGAAATTAAGATTGGTTCGCCAGCCATATTGTGTCCCCCGGACTGGTACTCCATACCGTCCCCGGATTTCGTTCAGAGCTAAACTTTGCCACGAGGTTCTTTATACTTTCCCGATATTAAGATTTGAAGTATAGCTGAATATAATAAAGATTAAGTAATATGTTCTTTGATTAAGCTGATTGGGGTTAAGTCTATCGCAACGATTCTTCCTTATATTCTAAATGAAAAGCACGAGAAAATTTACAAATATTAATATTTAAATCAATTACTGGTACAAAATGTGTATCCAAATTATATAGCCGCAATCAACACCGAATTTTAAATCAAATAAATTGATCAAATTAACTAGAGCGAAATCACTTGATCAAACAACTGCTTTAGGGAATGTACTAGATCAAATCTGCTACAGCAGAATCGCTTGATCACATTGTTACGGGAAATCAGTGATCAACATTTTAAACCAAACCTTTATCATCTGTAAACTTACAATACAATAGAAAAATATATTATAATAGACCAAAATAGGATATGCTTCTGCTAAATAGATGATAATCAACGATACAAATAAATGGATAAGTTATTTTTGTGCGATTGTTGTATATTGAATTTCCCAAAGTATTCGGTAACTAAAATTTAAATTATTATCATTCCATCAGAGACGATTACTTGAGGCACAGAGGTCTCGACTGTGAGCAAGAGGTCTCAAGATACGAGAGATCATATCTTCAATTAACTAATATGATATTTTGAGACTTACTTATTATAAATTTCACGGTTTTAACCTCCTAATCTTTATTAATCGCTTATAAAATGATAGTATTTAATGTGAGGATATGTTTCATTTAAATGAAGGTATTTGAAAAAAAAATCCTTTTTAATTTCATGCACTGATTCTCATAGAATTTTATGTGTATATGGTATATAAGAAAGAGCATATATAAATGTCCATCACCTACCGTCAATGACAACTGTGAATGACAGATCTTGAACAAGACTCATAAGAGTCTCGTTAGACTAAGATGTGCTGATCTTAGTCTAACTTAGTGATCTTAGTTAAAAGTAAGTAGTGAAGCTGACTCGTAAAAAGCGTAGCCAAACCTTTCCAACTAATGCTTGAAAAATAATAACTACACTGGGAATCCTAGTCTACAGGAATGAGTTTGTATACGTTTATAGATTTTAGTAATTCATTCATTGAAATGAAATGTGTCCTCTATATTAAATTTATAATTAATAAAGCACAGACGACGAACTAGCGGGCTTTTTAATCTGTTAATGTAAATGTGTTGAAGTAACATTGCTTGTGTTTTGAGACTTATTTGGTGTTGATCAAATGAGATCATTAGTTAATGAATACCAAAACATTCCAAATATATAATTCAAACATCTTATGAATGTTATGAAATATATGTTTGAATTAAATTATATTTTACTATTGATGTTTTTATGTTGACTTTTTTACCTACAATGAGCATTTAAATAAATTATTCATTATTTTAGAATAAGTTTGTAGGTAAGCATTTATTTATTAAAATTGTGTATATTTTGTTTATATTGAATTGCAAGCAATGTTATTTCAATACAATGTATGTACCCATTGCATTTTAAGTGCAATATATTCATTTTGTTATGTTTCAAGAGCAATGCTCGATCAAATAAGTGGTTATACTAGGGCATGTAGAAGTTTTAAGACTTGGCATTTTTCTTAAGATCAGTTTTTTTCCCTTTGATAACTATTATGGCTAATTTGGCTATTGAGTCTGTGGTATAAAATAACTGAGTTTACTATATGGTGTGCTGCAAAGGCCAATAGGGTCTTCAGCAACTGTCCGTTTAGAAAAAGTCTTCCGTAGATAACTTGTTTTTCGACCAAATAAGTAATCAAGTTGTTGAAATCATTAGTCCTATTCGGTGACGGTGTAAAGGTCTGTGTGACCATACAGCAGAATATTATTCTTTTTTCTTTCAAATGGACTCTAATCGAAAATAAAAAGAAGAAAGATAACATTAGTCAATAAAATCATAACAATTCGTTGTTAACTGAATGCTATTCGACTTTCAGGCGCTTTCAGCTCTTATTATTCGATTTACCTGGTATGGCCACTACGCCCTTGCCAAGTTGGGCAGCAAATAATTTGTGATTGTGTAATATAATGTTTGTAGTTACGTGATTTTATGGAAAGGATCTATTATTCAATAAAAAATAATACATAAATATTTTCTTTTTTATTTTTTCCCATAATCCTCTCTGTCTCCTTTTAATAATCTGAGCAAAATCACGGACTACACTCCTGTTTAGCTGACCACATTGTTTTTGAAAGCTATAAAAAGATGAGTGGTACTTAATCAAAAATGATTATGTAGGTGGTAGAGCCTATAGGGAACCAAATAGGTTTTATATGAAAGCTAATTGGTTCCATATAGAGTTCGCCCGGGGCAGTACCACCGCCCGCCACGGTACCTAGTACCATTTCTGCCGAGTAATAATTGTTTTTAAAGCAATTGTGGTCCGGTTGGAAAGGTGTGGATTCCGGTTACACTTCTTTAGAGGCGACCATCTTAGTCCTCAAGGGTAGCAACACATCTGTGACTGACTTAGAACGAGACTCCTACTAACAAGTACTAACTGGACTATTACTAACACCAACTAACAGGAGTAACTATCACTAACAGTCCCCAGTCCTCATACCTACTAACGAACTGACCAACTAATGTTCTAATTAACTTTCTCAACTAATTGGACTAACCATCCCAGTCCCTAATTGAGTCTTATTCAAAGTCAGTCACAGTTTTCATGGGCGGCAGCGGATGGGTGGTGCTGCAAGCTCGTTTGCTATCCTGTATCCATAAAAAAAAAACATGTAGCTTAGCTGCGACCATAGACGTCCCATTCACAGCACAGAGTACATTTTACATTAGTCTGCTTTGTCTTACTGAAAACACCCTGGTCTCACTGCTGGGCACGGGTCTCCCCTACAGGCCACGCGGGAGGCCTAGAGCAAAATGAAAATGAGTAATTAATTCAAATTCTAAGAATTCTTTAATTTTTATCTGGACGGTCTTTCTTGTGGTTTGTATGTATTATCGCTAATCATAAAGCGCAACATTCATCAAAATAAATAAAATTAATATTATCGTTTAGGCGCACCAATAGCTTGCCACCCACAAAAAAAAAGTAATACGTACCTACAGTGAGAAATGTAATTCACTGAATAGTACACTTTTTTTTTTGTTTTTACCGGATTAAATTATTCCTTAATTTATGAGAAATTCGGTAGAAAAAAAATACAATTTTAATGAAACTTGCTTGAGGACATACAAAGATTTGAATTATTTGGTAGAATATGAGAAATAAATCATGGCAGCCCTACTCTCAAGTCTACTCTCGGATCGGACATTGTTTTTTTTATTTATTGTCTGAAGATAAGTGGTTTGTGATGGTATTATTGCGTGTGCATGAGTGTTTTTTGAATTAAAAGGTAGCAATTTGTTATCATGTTATGTGGGGAAATTAATAAAGTGTTGTATGTAGATGTAGAATGAGTAGATAAGTGTGTTTTTTGGTGAAAATAGTGAAAATGTGTTAGTGTATTTTTTGCGACGATCAGAGCAGGCGCCAGAATGTCTGATGAGCTCGAAGCGAGGATGTGGGACGACGGGAGCTCCAGGTTCGAATCCAGTGGCCGTGGAGCCTACTTTGAGTCAGCGTTTGCCTCCTCAGAGCATTTGGACCGTGCACCACTTTTGTCAGAGGTATTATTTTTTATTTTTATTTTGTGCGTATTTTTTTTTTGCTTATATTTAATTAATTGAACAAATGTTTTTAGAAGATAAAAAAATATAGGCACATGTATACTCATCAATTTCAATGACTATAAAATATCTTTTTTGTCCAAATAGATATATTTCCAATACTACTAAAGCCCTTGTTGGTTGAAATTTAGTCTGTAAATTGAGAAGTTCCAGCTTCATGGTTCACGCAAGTCATAAAGAACTTTTGGTTATGTTGCTCGAGACATTATGAACCAATTATGAACCAAAGAGTAGCCAAATCATTTTAGGCTACTCTTGTTTTGCCTAGCAATTGGGTGACAGCTAAAAAATAAGTATTTGTTGAGAGCTTCCATGCTTCAGAGTGTATGTAAGCTCTCAAGAATTTGTGTCATTTCTACACACAAAATGTGTAAGTTGATCAGGTACTGACCAAGGAAAAAATGTCTGTCCTAGACACGACAGACTATTGTTGTGATGAAGGGAGAGATTCGGTGAGTACATTCAGTTAAATTGAATACATTCTTGTATGTATGATGTGTGAAACCGCTGCATTCATGGGGCACAGGATTAGGAGGAGTGGTATCAATTGAGGGAGGCCTACATGCAGCAAGCCTTTGTGTTCTTAACTGCATGTGAAATGTGCCTATCTGCCCTAAGCCAGTGTAGTGGCTATGAGGTTTACCCTACTATTCAGAGAGGAGATTCATGCCCAGACAGTAGAACTGTAAAAAGGGTTGCTGGATATTGGTAGTTTGTTCTCGTCAATCCATTATATTGTTACTAGACTTGTTATCAATACTAGTAAATTTCATTTTTGACTGCTTGTGATATGGTTGTGATAAGTGAAATATTTTATGGTATGGTTTTGATAAGTGAAATATTTATGCTGATCGTAAATCATGGTACTAACTACTTAGTACTTTGGCCATGATGGAATTGCGTATTGCTATTAGTTATCACAAAATTTATTATTTAGTTGTTATTTATTTAATTTATAAACTGCACAAGGATGTTATGTTAGAGCAGTGGTGGGCAAACTTTTTTAATGGCGGGCCACAAAGTTTTAGAAATTCTAGAGGAGGGCCAGAATTATAGAAAAAATGCATTTTGTGTTATGATATTATAAAAACATTACAGCATTACACACAAATTCACTGTCCGCGCCTCTCATTTCACCAAGCTTTGACCCTCGGAGGGCCGGATTAAATACTTTCGCGGGCCGGAGTTGGCCCGCGGGCCGTAGTTTGCCCATCACTGTGTTAGAGGTTGTTAACAATTTGAACAAAGTACCTATTTTACAAGTACAGTCAGGAGCATAAATATATAAAGTGAGGATAAATTATCTTATAAAAAATGTACCTACATCAAATAATTGTGACAACCACAAAGCAAAAATATGTGACAAAATAAGTTACAAATAATGTGCATCACTCTTGGAGTGCAAATATATGTTTGCCGGTTTTAATATGAAGGATCAGATGCTTTTGCTGCATCCGTGCAGACAGATATTATTGAACGCATTCCTGGGTTAGATATTATTGCTGATGTGTCCAGGATATTTATGCTCGTGACTGTACTCAAAAAATAGGTAGTTTTTAAATAAGAATATATTATTTTTCTTATCAAGATGCTATTGTCTTATGAGATTGTTAACAGGCACCTTATTTGATGATAAGGAGTTGAATAACTAGAGTAGTATTTTAAGTGATGACATAAAGATAAATTATACTGATATCAAAACAAACCTACTGCATAAGTCTTTGTTATACTGGATGATGGACTAAACCAAGTTGTCAAACCATTATCTGATACAAAGTTGCTGATCACAAGGCAGATATTTTTTAAACTTTACAAGCTCAACTCTGGTTTTCACTCAAATTTCTCCAGCACATTTGACTATGATAATGTTATGTGTAATTTAAGAAATTAAATGTCTTTTGTTGAAACAGTGTCCGCCCCCTGTGTGTTGGCAGCCTCACAGATTTCAATGGATCAAAGAACATCATAATTTCAAACCATATTTATAGAACTAAACATTGTAAAAGGTGTAACATTGTAGATTTTAAATACCTATGAAATTTATTTGCAGAATTATTCATGATAATTGCTGGCAGTACCCCCATAGTCTCATGGTGACCTTATTATTTTTATTAGTATGAGCGTTATCTGTTAGCAGCCAGCATTGCATTTAGATAACAGATATTGCTGTTTACAAATCCAATGTGTATGCTAGCAACTAACAAGTTAGTAGTCTATGGAATTTATTTTTAACTATCATAAATTGCCATTTGTTAAATGTAATACATATATGGAATGTTCTTTTTCTTGTAAATTTTTTAACCATAATATTTCATGTTAATTTTG
Organism: Carterocephalus palaemon; assembly: GCA_944567765.1. Classification (NCBI taxonomy): domain Eukaryota; kingdom Metazoa; phylum Arthropoda; class Insecta; order Lepidoptera; family Hesperiidae; genus Carterocephalus; species Carterocephalus palaemon. The sequence continues at coordinate 2,953,284 of OX155663.1, forward strand.
TTGATATGGTCTCTATCTATATGTAATTATTCCTTTATATACAAACCTGTTACATACCAGATTATCAGTAGTTCTTCCTAACTCACACTCAACAACAATGTCTCAAAATATGTGCCGTCAATGCTCAAAAATTCATCTTGGGGTTTATCCTGTAATACTTTCCATAAAAGAATTTTCTTTATGATCACCAACTTAACCAGGAAACACAGCTATAGTTAAATTGCACTACGATTATTCAAACAGTTCATCCATGTATCTACATTATTAAATTCTAAAAGGTTATAGAAGACTAGATTAATCTACATATTTCAAATGTACGTGCAAGTAGGTTTGTAACATTCGTCATCTCCGATTGCTTTGCCCATTCAAGGGGCTACCTATTCACTGGTTCTTTCAATACATTATCATTTGCTCTTTACAAAGTTGCTAGAATATTAAAATAGGCAATTAGGCGACGAGATGTTTCTACTACGACTAACTACGATATAAATTATAAACATTACAAGGTATCTTAACTAAATAGGACTACATTGCGTGTTTCGTATCGGTAAAATATATGAATGTACATAAAAAATGTATTTCAAATTTTTTTCATGAATAATATAAAGCCATATATTAGGTAGGCAACCCTATCTAATCTATAATCATTCAAAAAACACCAATTAAAAACTACCCTCCATTATCAACTAGTCTAAAATAAATCACCATTAGTGAGGCGCGGACTATGCAGATACAAATTTTTTTAATAGTTATCGGGCCGGACGTGATCATTTGTTTTATCTCGTGGTAGCCAAAACGAAATCGACATTGTTATAATAAATTAATTGTTTTGACGCCCGGCGCCCTGCCAAAATGGATAGATTGCAAGTAAGTATCGTTCGCAGGTTTTACGTAAGTTTTCTAGATGTTTCTTTTTACTGATTCGATTCGTCCATGAGCGAGGTTACTATAATACATAATACATGTATATTTTTATAGTGAAACGGAAAAAAGAAGGTCATAAAAAATAAGGATCAAGTTTCCTTATTGATTTATCTCTAATTCTGAATGGTGTTCGTCTATAGAATATACTATAGAGAAACAAAATACTTTAGCTATAGCCTAATTCTAAATTTAAAATTGAGTTCTAAATTTAAAAATTCTGCCTTTGAATTTGTATCTTTTATTGTAATAATTAACTCAACAGACACGTTAAGTAGGTACATTCTATTTAGGTATCTAGGTACCGTCTAAAGACTACCGGAGGTCAAAGTTAATAAGAGGATTATGCTTTTAGTCGGCCTCCTTTTTCGATGTCTTCAACTAATCTGTGCGCTGGCCTTGTTATCTAAGCCAAGTTTTTTATATCTAAACTAACAGATATATTTTACCACTTTTTTACCGTGTCCAGTCTGACTCGTGTAAAACGATTTAATTTTAATTTAGAATTAACATTAAATTTTATGTAGAAGAACAATTCTGTTATTTATTAATTAAGGGTAAGAAATAGAAAATCAACAAATCATTAGCTATTTTTGGTCCTATTTATATATGCTAAAAGCAGACTTAGTAGCCGCGTAGCCATTATTTCTTTCCAAAGCTGAAATAATGGCAAGTCTCTTTGCCTGTATTATGTACTCATACCTAGATCAGTTTTTTTTTCGGGAACAGTACGTCAAGAAGTTCCTAATATTCATAAAACCAATTGACAAGAAGGCGGTTTAATTATTTTGTAATATCCACTTATCCACCGGTTTGTACTGGTTTGTGACATCACTAATACACATACTGATACGTTGTTGGCCATGACCGTAGCAGTTAGTACTTAGTAGTACTTACTGTGGCACAAACATCTTTATAGTAAGTAATAAGTATGCTTAATCCTATAAAGCAAAGCAGGAGTACCTACTAAACCAACCTCACTATTATTTTACTGCAATAATTTGTGGCTACAGTACTGATAACTACGGCTAATTCCTTCATTAACAACATAAGATCAGGCCAGTCTCCGAAGGCCAGAGGTACACACACGTTTCCATCCATCAACCTTTCAGGGTCCACTGCTGGACACAGGCCTTCCCTCATTCGACGTCACTCCTCTTCTCCTCCGATCTTGTGCTTTCTGAATTAAGTGGTTTTCCGCTGTCTTATTCAGTCATTGGAACTCCTCATCGGAGGGTCTGGCCATGTTATGGTCTCATTTCTGGGCCATGATTTAAATTATCGCATTGTCATGCGGCATGCTCGTTTTTAAATTAAATCCATCAATCCTCGATTAGACCGCTGTTAAGTTGTAGCGTGGTTTAATTATTGTGGACAGTTGTTGTTGGCCCTACCTTAGTTATAGCGTAACCGAACAGAGTATGAATCAATGTCACCGCTGTGTATCGTGTGTTTTTAACACGCTTATAGCTTGGTGTATGTATGTATGTAGGTATGTAGGTATCGATGTATGTATGTAACGGAATTTTTGAACGTAATTTTCGCATACAAAACGTTGGATTAATTTGAATCTGCACACTTTGATAAGTGTGATGATTTTTGGATCGATGGTCAAAATGGTCATGTCGTGAAAATTAGGGTTGATAACGCTGAAAATAGCTGGAAAATTTTGTGCGACTTAAAAGCTTAGAAACCTGTATTGTATGTAGCAGAGATGTAAACAAATACGCCGGTCGGCGACAATCTCTCGCCTCGACACTGCGGGTTGCGTAATCGTGTCGACTTGTGATGCAAAATAAAATCTTAATAGAACCTAACTACTTATTTTTTACTTACTGTCTTTCGTTATTGATTTAAATGTACTACCTACTATTCCATAACCAGTATTGACCTATCAATTAATTGTAGATAATGTTTAAAATGAAGTGTAGCTCCGTTTTTATCCCTCAATGTTAAGAGATGGGTGTTAAATATTGACGGGTTTCTGTGTATCTGTCACTAGAAGATGAATCGATGTTGAGAGTTTTTAGATAATTTGATCTAGTTTTCTTTCTTAGTTTTCTGTGACACCATAGATCCCTAGAGGATGTATCGATTTTGATGTTTTTTGCTTAGATAAGTTGATCGAGTGCTCTTAGCTGACTATGACACCATATATCCCTAGAGGATGAATCGATTTGATAGTTTTTTTCTTTGATGAAGTGGATTTTTCTTTGCTATGATTCAAGGAAATATGGTCAGCCATCTTAAGATCATCAGCTCGATTCTAGTTGTTGGGTCGTTTTTAGTTCAATATCAATATTTTAAACTTAGGAGTAAAGTTACTTTATTTTCCTAAGTTCAAAACGTTTTCTCGAGAGCGTTTTGCCATGGCGAGCGAGGAGAGCTCCGTTGGCAAGTGCTGCAATTATCATGGCGGAGGGTGCTTGGCGATGCAGTTACCGCAAAAGGCGTTGTGGTTTACGGGCTTGGATGCTTATGCACGGAATAAGGGTTGTGTGTAAGGGTAGAAAGAGAAAAGAAGAAAGAAAGGTAGAATATTGTATAAAAAACCGGCCAAGTGGGAGTCGGTTAAAGCGGCAACAGAAATACATCATCTGTGAAGATTTCAACTGTCTAACTATCATGGTTCACGAGATACAGCCTGGTGACAGACGGACAGATGGATAGCGAAGTCTTAGTAATCCTGTCGGTCCTGTTTCTCCCTTTTGGTACGGAACTACGTAACCCTAATTAGGTATAATTGTTTTTTGAGAATAAAATTTCTTAAACCACATAAATTAACATTAAATTAAACCCTTTAAATTAGTCACTTTCACTCTTGCCATTTGCTCCGCCGGCATTGACACGACGTTGAACGACGACGAGTTACTGCTTAGAATCACATTACTTTATTTTTATTTTATCTATTAATATTTTTAGGTACCACCATATAGCTGTATACATTTTGTGAGCCTTTACTACGTTTTCCGCCAGAATGCGCTATAAACAAGTGGTTATGAGCCACCAGTAACATTCTGTTTTCAGTTCAATGTTAGTTTTGTCACCATATTGGAGATAACACCATATAGCTGTACATACATTTTGTGAGTAGCGCCACGCATGAAGTTTCGGTTACCTAGGGCTAACGGGCTAACATTGTTTAATTTCATCAAAGTGTTATTTAAAACTCTACATGAAATCTCAACCCCAATTATGCTGAGTGAATGCCTTTTTGGACAGATAATGCAGCAAATATTAGAAATGTTACGATTAAGACATTAATTTAACTGTTTTCATATGTATTTATTTTATGTCAAAAAAAATTGTTAAACATGCTGTAATTTTTCTGTCCAATAAAAGCTTATTCTATTCTATTCTATTCTATTCTATTCTATTCTATTCTATTCTATTCTATTCAATTATCCAGCTGCCTTTGATAGATTCCATCGGAAAAATATTTTGAATTGAAATTTGACTTTCATGCTCAATTTGTTTAATTCAATATGCAAATGTGACGTTTGCCGCAAGCCGTCGCGAAGCCAGCGGAGCGAACAGAATTATAACGCTGCCTTGCGACATCTTTACTGCACCCGACATCAATAAGTTGATAGCGAAAATACGGGTTGAATAATGGTTGGCTTCCACGGTAAACATGTTTATGGTTTTCACGGGGATGGAACGAATACCATCCACCTTGGAAACTCAGTGCAAACAGACTATACATCATTTACGCCAGAGTACGATCCATAGTATGATATAAGCATATTAGGAAACTTGATCAACACGGAGGTTGTGGAGAGCCTTTTTAATTATTTTACTAAATATTGAACACAGTGTTACGAAATCAAACTCAGATTTACCGCTGGTTGGCGATTGGAACTCGACTTTCCCAGGTACTGGGAATGCTCCAATCAACTGAGCCACCGCAGTCCGCCCCACCAGCAGCGAGATTTTTCAAAGCATTCGTGACATCTGTGACACCCAGTCTGTACTCCTCTATACAGGACTGGTGAATTTTTTCACGGTAAAATAAATCTGAACATCTAAACTTATCCCATATAATTATGTGTAGATGTTAAAAGCCGAACTCAGTTGAAAGCCCTCATTGATGATATGTTTGGCAAGAGAGCTAAAATGCTGTGCCGGTCTGACGATGGCGCCTGGCGCTGCAGTCTTTGAAAGTTTTGAAAATGGAACTTGGTCTTCAATTAACTAAATACAATTTGTAACAGGAGAGCTACGCGGACGTGCCGGCGGCGGGCGGCGGCGAGGCGGAGGAGCATTGCCACTGGACGCAGCCGGAGCCGCCCAGCGCGGTGCCGCAGCTACTGGCCGCGCTGCTGCTGTGCGGCGTGTTCATGGTGAGCTACAGACATGTGCCGGTCCAACAGGAGAGCTCGCTGCTGTGCGGCGTATTCATGGTGAGCTATGGAGAGCTACGCGGACGAGTCGGCGGCGGGGGTAGAAGCTCCAGCCTCTTGGTGTCACCACAGGCTTCGCGGGACGACCTCGGGGTGTTGAGGATTTCAACCCAATTCAACTGAGTTTTCAATTTGTGTTGCTAACATACACATTCCACGATTCCACGATTACATGAGAGGTGGTTTTGCCTACATAAGAGGCTGTCGGTCATACTACGAAGTTCGTAGGGATATGTTCGTAGTACGAACATATCCAGTGTGACCTATGATTATGTACAAGGTCCTCTGTCGAGAGACAATGATCGTTTAGTCACGCGTGCATATCGGGAAAGAGGGCACTGTTTCCCAAGACAGGTAACCTACGATCATCCGGAGGACAAAAATAACCATTCAAACAAATAACAGGGTCGTTTATAAAAGTAACGAATCGTCACAGATTATGACGACGTTTCGTTATATTTCCTTGTGCTAACGGATTTCTTATTTTGGTTATTTAGTTTATATTATAAATATGTATGTCATACATAAATATGCAGTTTTATATATTGATTATTTAATTATTATCAGGGATAAGGTAAATCTAACACCAATTACATACTATACATATAAGTACATGGCGACTCCGCCTGGCTGAAACTATATGATCTCTCGCCAGATATGCGAGCTGGTCGGCGGGTACCTGGCGGGCAGCCTCTCCGTGATGAGCGACGCGGCCCACATGCTGAGCGACTGCGGCGGCTTTGCGCTCGCGCTGCTGGCGTTCCGCTGCGCGCGTCGCCCGCCCAACGCCGCCATGTCGTACGGCTACCGGCGCGCTGGTGAGTGTACTTGTCAATGAATAGCCGTAATACACGCTCGGATTTGGTCGGCGGACCAAATCCGCGTACCAAATCCGTTCTCGCTACAGACGGCCGGATCGGACAGTTGCTTCATGTAAGCATGACGTAAGCGGACCGAGGCGGACACAATTAATAATAATTATGTTCGCGGACTACTCTACACACGCCCGGATATGGTCGGGAAGCGGACCCAATCCGTGGTCCGCTCCAACCAAATCCGGGCGTGTATTACGGCTAGAAGACTGCCTATAAGGGTCGACTCACATTGGCGCAGAGTCGAAGCGACGCGACGCGTCATGTTCTTCCGCCTACAGCATATTCAGCTCTATTGCTCTATTATTTAAGTACAAATTTCTGTTATGTAAATATGGAGGCGCGCGTCGACGCGCGGCTGGTGTCGAGCGGGCTGGAGTCGAGCTGTGCTTTAATAATAGAGCAATAGAGCTGAATATGCTGTAGGCTGTAGGCGGAAAAACATGACGCGTCGCTTAGCTAGCCCCCTGGTAATTAATTGGTTGCGAGCCTATTGCCATAATACTAAAAACGCCTAATTAATTCCAGAGGTCCTCGGCGCGATGGTATCAGTGATCCTGATCTGGGCGCTGACCGGCGTGTTCGTGTACGTGGCGGCCGTGCGCGTGCGCTCCGGCGAGTACGACATCAAGCCGGACATGATGATGCTGGTGTCCGGCTGCGGGGTGCTGTTCAACGTGGTGCTCGCGCTGGTGCTGCACGGCTGCGCCTCCGACATCGGTGCGTGGCGTGACCTTTATAAAATTAATACCTCATGCCATTTTCTACCACTCAAACCCTGGTTGAGTGGGGAAAAGTTGCCTCACACGTCACCACCATTTACCGACATATTTGAGCGGATAGAACATTTTCACTTACTTCAGTACACTAATATTTGTTCAAGACTTCCCAAGGCTCTCTGGTATTAATTTATAGATAAGATAAAGATTTTTTATTTGTTTGCTCTCACAGAAGTCACAGAAGTTTCTTACAATAGTCTTACATATTAATAAAAGTTATTATAATAATACTAGTGGATGCCCGCAGCTTCGCTCGCGTAGAATTAGACCCATTAACGACGTCTGCCCGCGTTCGGGTTGCTCACATGACTTCAAAAACGGCAAAGTTTCATACTAACTTTGCACCCCCGTTTTACCCCCTTAGGATGAAGACTGATGCAAAAATTAGATAAAAACAATCCTTATTGCGGATTATATATCATGCTAAAATTTCAGCTCAATCGGTGCAGAACTTTTTGAGTTTTTGAAGCGTACACAAACCAACATAACATTTTTATATATCGATACCTCTGGGCTCAAAGGGCGTAAAGCACATTTTGGGCCAAATGGAGTTAATAATACCATCGTATTCAGTTTTTCATTCTCTATCGATTGGTATATACGAAGTTGCCAAATTCGCACAAAAATGTTCTTTACCCCCATCTATTTTGGGCTGCTAAAACAGAATGAAACAGGAAATCGGGCTGTAAATTACATTACTGTGCAAGTTAAAAATGTCCTAGGTTGTATAGGAATCCAATTGGACTCATAATTATGAGTATTATGGCGTAAACCGCATTAATTCTCATTATTGTTCTTTACAACCATTCAACATAACAGGACTTGTACTTTACTACTCAAAATAATTACAAATATTTCCTGAAGTTTAGGGTGTAAAGCACATTATTCTATAGGCTTAAAGTGAAGAAATTTATTGAATCATTACCTGCAGTGCCATCCCATTACAATAGACAAAGAACAAACAGAGTGTATCTACCTCAAGAATTAAAGAACGTGTCTAATTTATATCAGATAAATAAAAAAAGCATAAACAGTGTCCAAGACACTGTTAGTGAAAATATGTTTAGAAACATTTTTAATGAATATAATATTAGTTTCCACATTCCCAAAAAAGACAAATGTGTAACATGCACAAGAGTGGAACATAATATGGATACAATGAGTCTTTTGTTAATGGAACTATTACATGTAGTTTTGATTTGCAAAAGGTTTTAGGCACGCCGCACGGTCAAAGTATGTAACTATACTATTCAAGAAAATATGTGGTGTATAATTTTACATTTTACGAAAGCGGCACACAGGAAGTTTACTCCTATACCTGGGGAGACAGCGACGGTAAACGAGGAAGCAATGAAATTGCCTCTTGTCTTTTAAAGTACTTCGAAGAGAAAGATAGAATAGGCACAAAAAACATTATTTTATACCGCTACAGGAGCGGCCAAAATAAAAATAAAACGGTATTGTCCACTATTAAATATTTTCTAAAGTCTGCAATTAATATAGAAGTAAAACAAATAAATAATCTTCTGCCTGGACACACATAAGTATATGCCCGTTGACTCTGTCCATGCCACGATTGAAAGAGAAGTACAACAAATTAATTGTATGGAGTCCATCGCAATGGCCGACATACTTTGAGACCGCTCGGAAAAAACCTAAGCCATACAAAGTCATTGGTATGGACTACACCGATTTTCTGAATTTTGATCAATTAACTGCCAATACTTTCACACCAAGCACATTGAAAAATATAAAACTAAAACAGATTAGAAATGCTACATTTAAAAAGAAATACGAAAACCAAATAAATGTCAAATATTCCATGGCAGAGGAAGCTGAAACTCAAAATATAACGTTAATGGAAAAGCCATCGGTCAAAGGAAAAGGCAAAGGCAAAGGAAAAAGTAAAGCAAAGGACAAGTCAAGCGGAAACAAAAAGCAGGAAGCGGAAGAAGTTAAGCCACTATATATAACTAAATTAAACATAAACAAAAAGAAATACATGGATTTGACACGTCTCTATGACAACGGAACTATACCTAAGAGATTTCATGACGAATATAGAAAACTTCCATGGAGCTCTTATGTTTGTGATACATTAAATGAAACTGATGAAGAAGATAAAGAAGAAGAAGATAAAGAAGATGAAAATAATACTGAAAAAGAAAATAATTCTAAAGATCAATAACCCAAAAATTGCTTAAATCTTTCTTGTTTGCCCTTTTATTACGTATAGTAAGAACTATTAACAATAACTCTTCAATTAATTAATATTTAAAAAGCTTTTTGGCTAGCTATTGGGATGGGGATTAATGAGAATAATCCATCAGGATGGGATGGGGTACCCCCCACCCCGTTTAACCCTTTTTATTATGAAAGTTGTACAATTTTAAATGCAAACTTTGTGATTTACATCACAATTAAACATTGCTATTGTCATTTACTACATAATATTATACAACTTTTTTACGCTAGGTTGTATTTACTGCCAAAGTTAATAAAGTTAGCTGTTTTTAAATGGGTTTAAAGGACATTTTGTTGTTTTTTTTGGGTAGTAAAGCAAAACTATTTTGGAAACTATTATACTTAGACTTCGTTTAATAGTATTAACTTAAAATATAGGAGAATGTAAGTATTTTTCTCATAGATTGTTTTTTTATAATTATTGAGACAAAAAAGTTATAGCTAATTTTGTTTTTTTTTTTTGGTTTTTTGGCTCTCCTGAAAAGTAGCTGTTTTGTGCTATACGCCCCAAAGGGCGTATATAGCACAAAAACACTACCTCTGGGCTCAAAAGCCCAGAGGTATCGATATATAGATAATATAAATTGTATGTTTTCTGAATAAAAACTTATTAAAAATATAATTCCAGCCCACCACCACAGCCACGGCGGCGCGGCGTGCGCGCACGCGCACTCCCACGACGCGCCGCGGCCGCGCTTCAAGCTGTTCCGGCGCCGCGAGCGCAAGCAGGCCAACGGCTCGCTCGCCAACGGCGACTACGGGATGAAGGACCTGCCCGCGCTCGAGGCTAGCGTGGCGGCGCCGAGGACCAGGTGGGGATCAGTTGCTCTCGGTACTAGGTCGTTTGCTCACTCCCACCACGCGCCGCGGCCGCGCTTCAGGCTGTTCCGGCGCCGCGAGCACAAGCAGGCCAACGGCTCGCTCGCCAACGGCGACTACGGGATGAAGGACCTGCCCGCGCTCGAGGCTAGCGTGGCGGCGCCGAGGACCAGGTGGGGATCAGTTGCTCTCGGTACTAGGTCGTTTGCTCCCTCCCACGACGCGCCGCGGCCGCGCTTCAAGCTGTTCCGGCGCCGCGAGCACAAGCAGGCCAACGGCTCGCTCGCCAACGGCGACTACGGGATGAAGGACCTGCCCGCGCTCGAGGCTAGCGTGGCGGCGCCGAGGACCAGGTGGGGATCAGTTGCTCTCGGTACTAGGTCGTTTGCTCCCTGCTACGACGCGCCGCGGCCGCGCTTCAAGCTGTTCCGGCGCCGCGAGCACAAGCAGGCCAACGGCTCGCTCGCCAACGGCGACTACGGGATGAAGGACCTGCCCGCGCTCGAGGCTAGCGTGGCGGCGCCGAGGACCAGGTGGGGATCAGTTGCTCTCGGTACTAGGTCGTTTGCTCCCTCCCACGACGCGCCGCGGCCGCGCTTCAAGCTGTTCCGGCGCCGCGAGCACAAGCAGGCCAACGGCTCGCTCGCCAACGGCGACTACGGGATGAAGGACCTGCCCGCGCTCGAGGCTAGCGTGGCGGCGCCGAGGACCAGGTGGGGATCAGTTGCTCTCGGTACTAGGTCGTTTGCTCCCTCCCACGACGCGCCGCGGCCGCGCTTCAAGCTGTTCCGGCGCCGCGAGCACAAGCAGGCCAACGGCTCGCTCGCCAACGGCGACTACGGGATGAAGGACCTGCCCGCGCTCGAGGCTAGCGTGGCGGCGCCGAGGACCAGGTGGGGATCAGTTGCTCTCGGTACTAGGTCGTTTGCTCCCTGCTACCGATTACGATAGCTTGACATTTTGTTGGATTGACAGACATACCAAAACGGGAAGACCATAATTTGATTACATTCAGATTTTTGTTGATTCTGTCAATCGCATCAGATAGGCCATCTATAATTAGTTTGTACATAAAGCTGCAAGTCATCAGCGTATACGATGATACGAGCAATCTAAATCAGTGTAATCACAAGTGTATTAATAAACAGTGAAAACAAAATAGGTGAAAGTATACCGCCTTGCGGTACACCAGCTTCTGTGTTGTGCCAATCAGAGGACTGTTCTCTAATACGAACAGATTGCTGGCGTCCGCGAAGATAAGAAGAGAACCAATTCAAATTTTATACAAAAACTAATTATTAAATTAAAAATAAGTCGTCTTTACCTGTCTTTAAATTTTATATAACGATTCCAGGAACATCAACCTACGTGCAGCACTCATCCACGTGATAGGAGACCTGATCCAGAGCTGCGGCGTCCTGCTAGCGGCAGTGCTGATTAAGATATACGTAAGTAAATGAGACCCGTGCCCAGCAGTGGGAAGTGTATGGGTCGCAGCAAATGCTAATCCTCACGAATGTGGAAATCGTGAAGAAAAAATCAAACCAGTAGTTCCAAAGACTAGAGAGCTTAAATAAACACTATAAGAATCATCCAGCTTTAGTATTGTCTGTGGGGGAGACCCATGCCCAGCATATAAATAAACACTATAAAAAAAAGTGCGTGCGTACAAAGTACACATGTCAGAAGTGAAACTTCTTTGGCTAAATATTCAAATATACACAAAAAAGAATAAATATAAATATTCATTTCAAAGTCTTGTTGTTTTATTACAAAACTTAACTTATGTTAGTCTTTATAAGTTTTAATTTCAATTTAATTTTCATTCTAACATTTAACTACTAAACGAATACACAAACCAATAGCGTGTATTTTTTCTCGATCGCCCTTACTCTCTCTCTCAATCTTTCACACTATAGCTCTCTCACGCTCGCCCTTTCTCACTCTTTCTCAATCGGTTTTAATCGCCCATCCTCTTCTTCGTCACGAACGTTGCATGCTCCGCTTCATCCGTAAAAATTTTACCCTCATGCGCTTAAAGAAGTTTCACTTCAAAAATCATCCAGCTTAACTATAATCTATATAATAAAAATGAATCGCAAAATGTGTTGGTAAGCGCATAACTCAACAACGCCTGGACCAATTTGGCCAATTCTTTTTTTTAAATGTTCGTTGAAGTTCAAGGATGGTTTTTACGGCGAGAAAAATTTGAAAATTCATCCCCTAAGGGGGTAAAACGGGGGTGCAAAGTTAGTATGAAACTTTGCCGTTTTTGAAGTCGTTAGACGGGTAGACGTCGTTAATGGGTCTAATTCTACGCGAGCGAAGCTGCGGGCGTCCACTAGTATAATATAAATTGTATGTTTTCCGAATAGAAATTTATGAAGCTTTGCCGTTTTGTGTAACGCAAGCGAAGCTGCGGGCGTCCACTAGTATAATATAAATTGTATGTTTTCCGAATAGAAATTTATGAAGCTTTGCCGTTTTGTGTAACGCAAGCGAAGCTGCGGGCGTCCACTAGTAATACATAGATTGCAGCTAACATGTGGTGTGTCGTTCCCAGCCGGACGCGAAGGTGATCGACCCGGTGTGCACGTTCTTAACTATAATAATACATGGATTGCAGCTAACATGTGGTGTGTCGTTCCCAGCCGGACGCGAAGGTGATCGACCCGGTGTGCACGTTCTTAACTATAATAATACATGGATTGCAGTTAACATGTGGTGTGTCGTTTCCAGCCCGACGCGAAGGTGATCGACCCGGTGTGCACGTTCTTAACTATAATAATACATGGATTGCAGCTAACATGTGGTGTGTCGTTCCCAGCCGGACGCGAAGGTGATCGACCCGGTGTGCACGTTCTTAACTATAATAATACATGGATTGCAGTTAACATGTGGTGTGTCGTTTCCAGCCCGACGCGAAGGTGATCGACCCGGTGTGCACGTTCTTAACTATAATTAAGTTGTTGAATAAGGTTGTAAACAATTTCGGTACTATGTTAGACTTGGTCCTTGTCTCTGAGGCGCTGAGTGAGGTGGACGTGCAAAAGGCGGTCGACATTATAACCAGCCCTGACGCGTATCATCCAGCACTCGTAATTCAAATTGATCGTCTAATGAACAAGGGGTCTGGGCAATCGATAGAGATGGGTTCTTGTACTGAATGGGATTTTAATAAAGCGGATTTTCATTCTTTATACACAAAGATTGCGCAGGCTGATTGGAAATCCCTGTATAGCATAAGTGATCCGAATTTATTGGTTAGTAAATTTTATAAACTACTTTACAATTGTTTAGATAGCTGCGTGCCAATAAAACAGCGTGTAGCAGTGCCGCCTCGGTATAATTACCCTGTGTGGTACTCGCCGCAAACCAGACGCAACATAAGAATTAAATCAAGGTATCATCGGCTGTTTAAAAAAACAAAACATCGTTGGTACAGATGTCAGTTTTCGTACTATAGGGCACTTGCTAAGTTGAGCATTAAAGCTGACTTTCAGGCTTACAAAGCACGAATGGAGCGAGATATACGACGAGATCCCTCTTCTTTTTGGAGCTATATGGCTTCTAAACGAACCAATGGAAAAGGGATTAAGTTAACTTTAGCCGATGGCACCACAGTGCCGGAAAGCCAATGTGCGCAATTATTCGCTGACTATTTTAGTTCGATATATAATAAAGAACCGCCAAAGCTGAACTTTGATGAGGCTAACGTAGTTTCGGGGACTGATCTAGGAGCTACGATACATGTCCGTTCCATTAGCAGCACAGATATACATCTAGCTTTTAAAAAAATGAAATCAAAGCGTTCTGTGGGACCGGACGGCATTCCGTCTTACATTGTAAAAGACTGTCACTCGGTTTTCGCGGAACCTTTACTGCATATATTCAATGTGTGTCTGGCTAGTTGCAGCTATCCAGAAACGTGGAAACTCTCTCGTGTAGTTCCAGTTCCAAAGGGTAGTTCCGGCTCGAATGTAAGTGACTATAGACCTATAGCTGTCTTGTCTGCATTTGGTAAGTTATTTGAATCGGTACTTTGCCAATTGATCAAAGATCAAATTGAATGTCGTCTTGCGGATTCTCAGCATGGGTTTAGAAGAAATCGTTCTACGACATCAAACCTGATGTCATTCTGGTCTCATACTACAAAAGCAGTTGATGATGGGTTCCAGGTGGATGCCGCGTACTTTGATTTCCGAAAAGCGTTCGATACTGTAAATAATGACATTCTTCTCCAGAAACTTGCGGCTGCCGGATTCTCTCCACACTTGCTCAAATTTTTCTCCTGCTACCTCCGAAATCGGAGGCAGTATGTGCAGTGTTATGGAAATATTTCCGAGCCATATTACACCTTTTCGGGAATCGGTCAGGGTTCGAATTTGGGACCGTTGCAATTTTTATTCTTTGTTAATGACTTACCAAGTGTAGTCAAGACGGCTGAATGTCTGTTATTTGCAGACGATCTGAAACTATACCTAGAAATTAAACATCCGTCGGATTGCAGACTACTCCAATCCGACATTAATAGTATTTTTGAATGGAGTAGAAAGAACAAGCTGATGTTCAACGAAAGCAAGTGCTCTGTCTTAACATTTTCTCGCAAGCAAAATCCTATGTCCTTCGACTACAAGCTTAACGATATCGTAATTACACGTCGCTCATCAATAAAAGATTTGGGGGTTTTGTTTAGAGCCGATTTACGTTTCAGCGACCACGTTAGTACCATTTGTGCTAAAGCCTATAGGACTTTGGGTTTTGTATTGCGTCAAGCACGATATCTCAACAGTATTGCTGCTATAAAGCTGTTATATAATAGTTTTGTTAGGAGCATACTCGAAAGCAACGCAGCTATCTGGAGCCCGCATGAAGCTAAGTACAAGCTCATGTTGGAAAAGCTCCAAAAGAAGTTCTTAAGATTATTGTACTATCGGATATACGGGTACTCTGTTGGATACCCCAACATATATCCTAGCCTGTTCCTGATGGGTATGTTAGGATATAATTCTTTAGAATATCGCCGTAATGTATACCTGTTAGAATATTTCGTTCTATTGATTAGAGGGAAGATAAGTAACCCATCAGTGCTGGATCTCATTTCGTTGAATGTCCCGGACAACTATGTTCAGAATCGACGACGTCGTCATAAGTTGTTCGCATTACCATTGTGTAGACTCGTCCTTGCAATGGAGTCACCTCTGATGCGGGCACTCACTTTACTCAATGGCTTGGTGGCATGGGATCAGTCTGTTGACATATTTTTTTCACCCATGGCCGAACTTCGCAGCTCGGCAGGCTCTTACATTGAAAGGTTGTGATATAATTGAACATTATTATAAATAATTGTTAATTGGAACTAATGCTATTACTATGTTTTTATAAATTATGTTATTATTAAGTAAAAAATTTTTATATTTGTTAATTTCTACGCTAACGCATTAGGGTAACCTGTCAAGTTAGTCGTAAGTTTTATTAAATAAATAAATAAATAAATAAATAAATAATAATACATGGATTGCAGTTAACATGTGGTGTGTCGTTTCCAGCCCGACGCGAAGGTGATCGACCCGGTGTGCACGTTCTTAACTATAATAATACATGGATTGCAGTTAACATGTGGTGTGTCGTTCCCAGCCCGACGCGAAGGTGATCGACCCGGTGTGCACGTTCTTAACTATAATAATACATGGATTGCAGTTAACATGTGGTGTGTCGTTTCCAGCCCGACGCGAAGGTGATCGACCCGGTGTGCACGTTCTTAACTATAATAATACATGGATTGCAGCTAACATTTGGTGTGTCGTTTCCAGCCCGACGCGAAGGTGATCGACCCGGTGTGCACGTTCTTAACTATAATAATACATGGATTGCAGCTAACATTTGGTGTGTCGTTCCCAGCCCGACGCGAAGGTGATCGACCCGGTGTGCACGTTCTTAACTATAATAATACATGGATTGCAGCTAACATTTGGTGTGTCGTTCCCAGCCGGACGCGAAGGTGATCGACCCGGTGTGCACGTTCTTAACTATAATAATACATGGATTGCAGCTAACATTTGGTGTGTCGTTCCCAGCCCGACGCGAAGGTGATCGACCCGGTGTGCACGTTCTTAACTATAATAATACATGGATTGCAGCTAACATGTGGTGTGTCGTTCCCAGCCGGACGCGAAGGTGATCGACCCGGTGTGCACGTTCTTAACTATAATAATACATGGATTGCAGCTAACATGTGGTGTGTCGTTCCCAGCCGGACGCGAAGGTGATCGACCCGGTGTGCACGTTCTTAACTATAATAATACATGGATTGCAGCTAACATGTGGTGTGTCGTTCCCAGCCGGACGCGAAGGTGATCGACCCGGTGTGCACGTTCTTAACTATAATAATACATGGATTGCAGCTAACATTATGTGTGTCGTTTCCAGCCCGACGCGAAGGTGATCGACCCGGTGTGCACGTTCTTAACTATAATAATACATGGATAGCAGCTAACATGTGGTGTGTCGTTCCCAGCCGGACGCGAAGGTGATCGACCCGGTGTGCACGTTCTTAACTATAATAATACATGGATAGCAGCTAACATGTGGTGTGTCGTTCCCAGCCGGACGCGAAGGTGATCGACCCGGTGTGCACGTTCTTAACTATAAAAAAACATAGATTGCAGCTAACATGTGGTGTGTCGTTCCCAGCCCGACGCGAAGGTGATCGACCCGGTGTGCACGTTCGTGTTCAGCGTGCTCGTGCTGCTGACGTCGGCGCGGGTGGTGCGCGACGCGCTCGCCATGCTCATGCAGGCCGTGCCCAAGGACTTCAGGTACGCTGTACGGGCCCGATTTAAACATTAACCCCGTAGGGCACGGCAGTATGTCTGTAGTAGATATGAGGACAGCCCAGCGGCTATCGAACTCGCCTCTCACTCGAGCGGTCCGGGTTCAAACCCCAGTGGCACGCACCAATGACTTTTCTAAGTTATGTGCGTTTTAAGAAATTAAATGTCACTTGCTATAACGGTGAAGGACACATCGTGAGGAAACCTGCATGCCTGAGAGTTCATCACAACGTTCTCGAAGGTATGTGAAGTCTGCCAATCCGCACTTGGCCAGCGTGGTGGACTAAGTAAGTAAATTTATAGAACTGTGTAAACTGTATTTAAGTTTTAGTATGTAGTAATTTTTTAATTTTTAATTTTTTTATTTTAAGCACTTTTTTGTTTAGTTTTAGCATTTTTATGGCACATAATGTTTTGGGTTATCCTGTAAATTATGTGTACAATATGTATTATAAATAAATAAATAAATAAATAAATAAATAAATAAATAAATAAATAAATAAGGCCTAATCCCTCCCATTCTGAGAGGAGACCCGTGCCCAACAGTGGGACGTTTATGGGTCGCAGCGAAGATATGAGGACGCCGCTCATTTGCGCGTAGCAATTTTTAAAAAGTAATTATGTTTATTATGTTATTTTTAAAAAGTATTATATTATGTTTGTCAATTCATAATAATTTATTGATGTGTCAAACTAAGTAAAATGTCCATATGATTTACTAGTGGACGCCCGCAGCTTCGCTCGCGTAGAATTAAACCCATTAACGACGTCTACGGGTAGAAAGACTTCAACTAAATACTTCAAAAACGGCAAAGTTTCATACTAACTTTGCACCCCCGTTTTACCCCCTTAGGGGGTGAATTTTTAAAAATCCTTTCTTAGTGCTCTCCTACGTTATAAAAGGAACCCCTGTGCAAAATTTCAAGTTTCTAACCCTTATAGTTTAGGCCCTGCGTTGATATGTCAGTCAGTAAGTCAGTCAGTCAGTCAGTCAGTCAGTCAGTCAGTCAGTCACCTTCTGCAAAATTTCAAGTTTCTAACCCTTATAGTTTAGGCCCTGCGTTGATATGTCAGTCAGTAAGTCAGTCAGTCAGTCAGTCAGTCAGTCAGTCAGTCAGTCAGTCACCTTCTCCTTTTATATATATAGATTTATTCATAAATGCTTTATTATACCTAAATGTGGTACAAAAGGCGGACTTAATGCTAAGAACATTTTCTGCCAGTCAACCTTGAGATTGCCCTTGGATTTGAAACCACAGCCTCACGAGCAAGGGATGAGTTCGATCGGTAGTGACCCTGTCTGTTGCGCCAGGGGTCGTGGGTTCGAATCACACTCAGGACAAATATTCGTGTGACGAACACTTGTATTTGTTCTGTGGCTGGATGTTAATTATTATCTATTTAAGTATGTATTTAAAAATATCCATGTATGTATATCAGTCTCTGACACGCATAGTACTCACTGGCTCGCGCCTACTTTGGGGTCAGATGGCCGTGTGTGAAAATGTCCAAGATATTTATTATTATTTATTAGCGTAGCGTCCGTAGCCCAATGGCTCGCGTCGATTCAATATGATCGAAAGAATTAAGCAACGACGGGCGCGATCGGTTTGTGGATTGAACATTCGACACTGGGTTAGCCACTAACCTCTCCACCAATCCGCATTGGAGCAGCGTGGTGGAGTATCATGCTCTAGACCTCCCGCAGCAGTGTCTGTGGGGGAGACCCGTGCCCAGCAGAGGGACGTCTATACGTCTATACATATGCTATGTATGCTCAAGACCTTCCGTCTAGTCTAGAGCATACATAGCATACATAATAAATACATTACGTGTGTAGATTACTCACTCGCTATCTATATATATAAAAGGAGAAGGTGACTGACTGACTGACTGACTGACTGACTGACTGACTGACTGACTGACTGACATATCAACGCAGGGCCTAAACTATAAGGGTTAGAAACTTGAAATTTTGCACAGGGGTTCCATTTATAACGTAGGGGAGCACTAAGAAAGGATTTTTGAAAATTCATCCCCTAGGGGGTAAAACGTGGGTGCAAAGTTAGTACGAAACTTTGCCGTTTTTGAAGATAGTGAATGTCTAATTCCACGCGAGCGAAGCTGCGGGCGTCCACTAGTTATATAATAAATACGCTTTCTATTTGACGGTTGCAGGTACCGCGAGTGCGTGTCCGCGCTGGCGGCGCTGCCGGGCGTGCGGCACGTGCACTCGGTCCACGCGTGGGCGCTGTCCACGCACCACGTAGTGCTCACCGCGCACGTCGCCATCGGTGAGTCCATTCGCACGTGGGATAGTCGGCTGACGCAACTACCCACCAATGGCTATCATCAACCTTTCGGTTGTACGGGCCTTAGGATGGGAGGACGCACCGGTAAACATCATTTGGCTGCAAATTCCAGTGCGCCCTCTTACAGGCACAGAACCGAAAAAACACAGTACGATCGTAACAGAAATTCCAAAATTAAAACAGTAGATCCTCTCCCCTCGCAAACCTTTTTTAAATTTGCACTGTATTTGTAACCCAGATGAGCTGACTGAATGGGAGACAGTGTTGTCCAAGTGCCAGCGGTTGGCCCGCGAGCAGTTCGGCGTGTCGTCGGCCGCGTTCCAGGTGGAGCGGCACCGCGAGGGGGCGCCGGCGTGCGCGCAGTGCCGCCCGGCGCCCTGACACCTGACCACGCTCAGCCGGGGCGCCAGCGGTGAGTAGTCCCACTGCTGGGCCGCGAGCAGTTCGGCGTGTCGTCGGCCGCGTTCCAGGTGGAGCGGCACCGCGAGGGGGCGGCGGCGTGCGCGCAGTGCCGCCCGGCGCCCTGACACCTGACCACGCTCAGCCGGGGCGCCAGCGGTGAGTAGTCCCACTGCTGGGCCGCGAGCAGTTCGGCGTGTCGTCGGCCGCGTTCCAGGTGGAGCGGCACCGCGAGGGGGCGGCGGCGTGCGCGCAGTGCCGCCCGGCGCCCTGACACCTGACCACGCTCAGCCGGGGCGCCAGCGGTGAGTAGTCCCACTGCTGGGCCGCGAGCAGTTCGGCGTGTCGTCGGCCGCGTTCCAGGTGGAGCGGCACCGCGAGGGGGCGCCGGCGTGCGCGCAGTGCCGCCCGGCGCCCTGACACCTGACCACGCTCAGCCGGGGCGCCAGCGGTGAGTAGTCCCACTGCTGGGCCGCGAGCAGTTCGGCGTGTCGTCGGCCGCGTTCCAGGTGGAGCGGCACCGCGAGGGGGCGCCGGCGTGCGCGCAGTGCCGCCCGGCGCCCTGACACCTGACCACGCTCAGCCGGGGCGCCAGCGGTGAGTAGTCCCACTGCTGGGCCGCGAGCAGTTCGGCGTGTCGTCGGCCGCGTTCCAGGTGGAGCGGCACCGCGAGGGGGCGCCGGCGTGCGCGCAGTGCCGCCCGGCGCCCTGACACCTGACCACGCTCAGCCGGGGCGCCAGCGGTGAGACGTCCCACTGCTGGGCCGCGAGCAGTTCGGCGTGTCGTCGGCCGCGTTCCAGGTGGAGCGGCACCGCGAGGGGGCGGCGGCGTGCGCGCAGTGCCGCCCGGCGCCCTGACACCTGACCACGCTCAGCCGGGGCGCCAGCGGTGAGACGTCCCACTGCTGGGCCGCGAGCAGTTCGGCGTGTCGTCGGCCGCGTTCCAGGTGGAGCGGCACCGCGAGGGGGCGGCGGCGTGCGCGCAGTGCCGCCCGGCGCCCTGACACCTGACCACGCTCAGCCGGGGCGCCAGCGGTGAGACGTCCCACTGCTGGGCCGCGAGCAGTTCGGCGTGTCGTCGGCCGCGTTCCAGGTGGAGCGGCACCGCGAGGGGGCGGCGGCGTGCGCGCAGTGCCGCCCGGCGCCCTGACACCTGACCACGCTCAGCCGGGGCGCCAGCGGTGAGACGTCCCACTGCTGGGCCGCGAGCAGTTCGGCGTGTCGTCGGCCGCGTTCCAGGTGGAGCGGCACCGCGAGGGGGCGGCGGCGTGCGCGCAGTGCCGCCCGGCGCCCTGACACCTGACCACGCTCAGCCGGGGCGCCAGCGGTGAGACGTCCCACTGCTGGGCCGCGAGCAGTTCGGCGTGTCGTCGGCCGCGTTCCAGGTGGAGCGGCACCGCGAGGGGGCGGCGGCGTGCGCGCAGTGCCGCCCGGCGCCCTGACACCTGACCACGCTCAGCCGGGGCGCCAGCGGTGAGACGTCCCACTGCTGGGCCGCGAGCAGTTCGGCGTGTCGTCGGCCGCGTTCCAGGTGGAGCGGCACCGCGAGGGGGCGGCGGCGTGCGCGCAGTGCCGCCCGGCGCCCTGACACCTGACCACGCTCAGCCGGGGCGCCAGCGGTGAGACGTCCCACTGCTGGGCCGCGAGCAGTTCGGCGTGTCGTCGGCCGCGTTCCAGGTGGAGCGGCACCGCGAGGGGGCGGCGGCGTGCGCGCAGTGCCGCCCGGCGCCCTGACACCTGACCACGCTCAGCCGGGGCGCCAGCGGTGAGTCCCACTGCTGGGCAACTATAGGAATCTTGTAGCTTTCTGCTACAAATAAATAAATATCTTGGACATTCTCACACACGGCCATCTGACCCCAAAGTAGGCGCGAGCCTGTGTTATGGGTGTCAGAGACTGATATACATACATAGATATTTTTAAATACATACTTAAATAGATAATATTGACATCCAGACACAGAACAAATACAAGTGTTCGTCACACGAATATTTGTCCTGAGTGGGATTCGAACCCACGACCTTTGACGCAACAGACAGGGTCACTACCGATTGCGCCAACGGGCCTGTCGAATGGCACGCACTTAGGAACGCAAAGAAGACGGAGCAAGCATGCGCCGACGCCAGAGGCGTACATGTGACGTCCAGCCCCCGCGGGGGCCAGATGAGTAGAGAAAAGGGACAAGGAGGAGAGAAATAATTTGTAGGGAGCTTGTCTCCCATAATTCGGCCCTCATGACATGAGGTCGGTGGGGCCATGGGTGGTTGGTGGGTTGTCCCACTGCTGGGCACGGGTCTCCCCCACAGACGCAGCTGCGGGAGGTCTAGAGCATACTCCACCACGCCGCTCCAATGCGGATTGGTGGAGGGGTTAGTGGCCAACCCAGTGTCGAATGTTCTCAAGCCACCCGAAGGTCTTCGACAAGGCTTAACGACTGTTTCCACCATTGAAAACAACCGGGACCGACGGCTTTGCGTGCCCTCCGAAGCACGGTAGTGCGTGCCGTGGTGAGTGCCGGCTCCGAATGCTCAACTCTATCCCTTCGCACTCGTTGCGAATCTACACCCGAGCGTGGTACGCACACAAAGACTCGCGAACTACTCTACCTACTAGTTTTATTATTCTCTGGTAAAATTCCTGTTAAATCGGTCAAGTTTATAGCCTAACGATATGTAAGGGATAGACGTATTTGTTTGAATTCAAGTGAGTAGTTGCTAACTAACTAATAACTAACTCGATGATAACACTGCTAAATCTTACGTTTTAGGGATTTGACATTATTTTGATAATCTGACGGTTTAGTTACTTTAGTTAGTTACACAATCACAGAATCCATTAATTTAACATAAAATATATTTCTTCCAGATCCATAATTGTTTTGTAACGAGTAGACACCGGCTGATGGTTAAAACGAAGTAAGAAGAATGGTGAAAAACACAAAAAAAAACATGTAAGAAGAGTTGGTGGGAAAGGTAAAAAAAAATTTACTACGCGATTTAGGGCCGGCGCGATTCGTAGCGCCTTCTATTGAATTGCCGTACAAGTTTTGAAAAATTGTTAAGAATTATGATTAATGATGTTGTATATATAAGGAATCCGATCAAATGTATAATTATAATCAAGGCTATGTTGTTTTATTATTTATTTTGTAGGTCTGACAGCTTTTTGTTTGTATAATTGTTGAGATGTAATGTATATTATGGTTTATTGTTAATTATGTTACAGGTACGTAGATGAGTTCCAAATATATTTTTTAAGAAGAATTCTATGTTATTGTTAGTTTAGGTCCGAAATAATTTTAAAATCAAAGATGGATTGTAAAATTATTAGTAATTTGGAATTAAAATCGATACAAAGATAATTTATTGCGATGTGAGATTGTAATGCGATGAACGTATGTAGGTATAACAATTTTAGTGTAAGCAAAATAAAGTGACTGAATTAATAAAAAAATATTAATCAATTAATTTTGACGACTACATGTCATGCATGGTTTGACAGCCAAGCTGAAAATTACGGTAGGGCAGACATCGGGTCTTGGTTGTTAAACAGTGTTGTTTTCTCTGTATGCTTTCAACAAAGCCCCTCTGCTACAAGCATGTGGAAGCGTTTAATCAATTATAAATGTTATATTTTTAAGTAAATTATATTTTCTAATTAATTTTATCGATTTTATTTGGTCATTATGTGTGTGTCTTACACGTTTACGTACCCCTTCGAGGGAATACAGGGCGGTATATGTGTAACACGTGATCGATCATTGAAAATCGAGAAAAACCTTATTTTGCAATCGTATGCCAAAAATGTGACAAAGATGCTAAGTATTGATTCGGTGCCAAATTTTACCGACGCCAATGTATTATGTATTGGAATTATGTTTGAATTGAATGTGATCTACAAGTATGTGTTTTAGTTAATAAGCCACAATTCACTCGAAGACCTATACTCGTTTATTAATAAGATTGTATCTAAAAAATATAAATATCTTCCGATTTATAAGTAGTGACAAAAGATGTAAATATTTGTATGAACGGGTTCCTTCCGCTTGGGTCCCATAGATTTTTTTTTTAAATTCTTGCACTGTATAATATCAACATTCTTATGAATTTACATTTTTATTTTTTACTCATTAATCCATTATTCTTATTATTCTGACTGAACTATACCTCCTCTTTCATTACGATATTATCGCCTAGCGTGCAGGAATTCTAGTTTGGGAAGTTCTACGACCTGAGCAAATGCTTATTCTGATTTTTCATTTCGATCCAAGCGGAAATCACTTATTATATTAAGTTATCTATAGTCTTGATTGTATAGTTATGTTTAAAATTATGTTAAATGACCTTGACCAACCTGACTCTATTTGACTGTTGACATTTTTTTTGACAGTTGTGGTCACTTGATGTAAAGCATCAGATGTACCCAGAAAAAATGCTTACCAACAGCAGATGATTTATATAAACTTTCTAAGATGTTCTAGATTTTCTTTTTAATTAATGATGATCGCTTCATTTTTTGTACCAGTAGTATACAAGGTGTGGTGTAGAATAGACTGTTCTGGATAAATTTTATACAGGGTGAATCCGTTGTTGTGTAGTCAATTGCTTGGCGAGGTAGGACGCTTTTGTATATTGGTTACAATTCTACATTTCTATAGTCAAAATAAGTGTTGTATCATATTTTTTACCAACGTAGGCGGTCTGTAATTATTTTTTCCAATTCCCAAAAGTAAATACTTTAATTTTGATTTATTTCTAAGATACGTTCTCTTTCTTTAAGTGCTCAAATAAAGAATATTTTTTGAATTTTCTACAGTAACATGCATAATTCATATAATTTATCCCTACATAATGTTTAATGATCCTATATTAAATCAATAGCGTTTTATAGAGCACTGCTGTTCATAGGCCTCTCCTAATTATTAAACATAATATTAGATCTTTAATTAGGCCTTTTGACATGACTAAAAAAAATTAATATAAAGGATATAATTGACTTCCTGTAAATGAAAAAGAGCGGGAAATGGCTGGATTCAGAAGTATGGCGTTAGTTAGGGGAGGTTTATGTCCTAGTGTATATGATGATGATATTGTATGTTACTGTAGTACATCGTAAAACAAATCTAACCACGAAAGTATTATTGTGTACAGTTTGTTCATTTCATATACAATTATAAAAGCTCAAATTCCTATGAATGCGGACCGAAATGTATTGTTGCTCAGATGTACGTACAGTGATATAAACATATGTGCGCTTTAAACTGGGCTTAGTTCGGGACTGTCATAAAGTTCGGGGCAACCTATACAAGTAATTCATACTAGTAAGTACATTTGAGTAGTACGTGTTGCAAAATTGTCACTTATTACCGCAAAAAGGTTTCGCTTGTATTAAGGACTCGTAGTATACTTGTTCAGAGACTATTTTTGGCGGCAATATACTTTGAACTAATTGTAATTATAATTATAGTAATTGTTAGTAATAAATTAACTGTTGTAGACTCGGTAAGAAAATTTTTGTAGAATAGTAATATATACGGTAAACAATGCATAGTGGTTTATATTTTGTGTCCGCATATATTTTTAGGAGATTTTTTTCAGATGACAAACGTCCTTTTTAGTTTTTGTTGCTCTTTTAAACTTATCTGAAGTCTAGACTAATTTTCATCTACAAAATTTATTTTGAGTGTATATTTTTCTATTTAATATTAGGTATAAGCCGAAAATGGGAGGCACTGTTAAGTCATTCACATATGGTATAAATATTTTTCTAATTTTCAGCCTCGTTTTAGTAAGTATTAGTAATTTAATAAAAGCTGTACATAGTACATAGATACTTTAGTTTCTACATTGAAATTGAATGAAATTAACTGTATGAAAACATTAGTACTCGATGGCTGAGGGTGTTAGGGGCATTTCTTGCGAGTTTTTGACAATTATCGTAGGTTTAAACTATAGTCCGTCCACAAATCTCAAGGACTAAATGTAAAAATTTGGAAAGATGTTGCCACGTAACTATGTGCGATGTAACATTCCGTTTGAGTTTCCGGTTTATTCAATCGTAAACTATGTTGAAATTAGTAAAAATTTACTTCCTTATCGGTCTAACTACTAAAATCTTAATGCTAAATCGTTACTATATAATAACTAATACTCAGTTGGTATTTAAAATAGTTAAATTTTACTAAGCGTTATAACTTGTATTTGTTTTAGTATAATAAACTCGTCAATAACCATACAAAAATCGGCAAAACGTAATGGCTGCATATATTTTTTCTGATTGAATTGTCTATTAAACTTAGCACCCACGATATGTGAAGATTTTAGGACGGACTATGCATATAGCCGGTCACCACAAAGAGCGAGAGCTTGAATGATTATTATAACTAGATATCTGCTCTAACACTCGGTCTACAGTTGTTTTTTCATACTTTTATTATATTTCGATATTCTTATTATTCTTGATCGTCTAATAATGCTCAAATACTAAATTATTGTGATAGCTTTATAGTTGTTAGATTACTCATAGATTCCTAATATCGGCATTCCAGCTTAGAGCTATAAGAATTAATTAGTATATGTACCTACACTAAATTGTCTAAAATATAACTGCTAGTGATTTTGTATATCGGAACTTCGGAACCAATTTGTGGGATTATTAAACCATAAGAATAATTTTGTATGATTTTTCCGATGGTCTTTGATGCCTAAAGGAAGAACACTACAAATATATATCTTAGTTAATGTGTATTGTGATTTGAAAATATTAATTTCTCTAGTAATACTTTTAGTGGATTTCTAAAATATAACTAACTCTTTAAGACAATCAGCTGTTGTAGTAGAAATTGTCTAGTTACTGTACTGTATTTATTTCAATGCTATCTTAAAATATCTTGTAGAAGTCAATGTATGTTATTTTTTTCATGTTTGTATTTTGATTTATTAGTGTATTCTTTGAAAGAATAATATAAATCGTTATCTATAAGCGATGAATGTTGCCAAATTGTAACCAAAAATAAATATTTAAATTAGGTATATATTTTTGTTTTCATCTTTATAGGACAGATGTATCAAGTAAACTCTCAGATTATGTTGCCTCAAGAAGATTAATACCTTGTGCTACCTTCAGGGTTTTCAAATGGCACTCGTTTAATCCGTCACGTACTGACGCGACACTTAGCAAAAGGTGGCCAAATTATATTATTAAATATCTACCTTTTGTATACTTGATATATCCATGGTATTGGATATAACTTAATTGGTGTTGTTATGTGAGATCTAAATACCTGTATTTACCGTCCCTGTGTGTTTTTTGTTGGAACCGTTGTTCTGAATAAATGAAATTGAGAATAGAGTTGATAGTTTTATTTAGTAGACAGGACAGAATAGAGAATAGGCCTCTTATACGACGCAACTCCGACCTCCTCTGCTTTGCTTTCTGAATGCAGCGGTTTCCCGCCATAATGTACATTGTCTGTGTACATTGTTGAGGGGCGATCTTATTTTGCAGCCGGATAAGTCGGTCCTCGCCTGTGACGTAAGCGGGGAGCGGGGCGGGTCTAGCTGACAGCCAACTGAGTTGAATATATTCTGTGGTTGAATTAATTAATTAATTAATTTCACCTGCTCCCCGCGCATCCCCTTTGTCGCTACCCCGCCCTTTTACATCACAGGCGAAGACTGAGGTATCCGGTGAGGTATATTGCACTAAAGTTAAAGCAAATAAAGATAATTAATAATGGTGTTCAATCAGATGTGAATGATGTGTGTGGAAAATTGAGAAATAAAAAGAAAACTCAGTTAATTAATAAATTAACATTTATTTAACTAAGGATCAAGTGACTGGGCTTACAATCTAATCATTAATCAGTATTATCACAGGAATGTCACTATCGACTAGATTTAGGAATGATACTCATTTAATGTTTCAATCGACCTCTTCCACGGTGGGTCCGTCGCCCGCCCGCGGCGGTGGGCCAGGCTGGCCGGCGCCGTGCACCTTGCTCATGACGGGCGCGCACACCCGCTGCAGGTCCTTCAGCCGGTGCTCGTACTCCTCCTGTTCGGCGAGAGTGTTGTTATCGAGCCACTTCAGCGCTTGATCGCACTCGCTCCTCGCAGTCTCCTTGTCTTGCGCCGAAAGCTTCTCCCCCGCGTCGTCTAGCGCCTGTTTCACGCCGAACACATAAGTCTCCAGTTGATTGCGCGCGGACACTCGCTGCCGCTGCTTCTCGTCTTCTTCCTTATACTTCTCCGCTTCAGACAGCATGCGGTCGATCTCCGCCTGCGACAAGCGCCCGCGGTCGTTCTTGATGACAATGTTCTTGCTGCGGCCCGTGCTGCCTTCTGTCGCCGTCACGTTGAGGATGCCGTTCGCGTCCAGGTTGAAAGTGACTTCCACTTTCGGCACGCCGCGTGGCGCCGGCGGGATGCCCGTCAGATCGAAGGTTCCAAGCAGGTTGTTGTCCTTGGTCATCGCGCGCTCGCCCTCGAACACCTGGATGGTGACCGCCGGCTGGTTGTCCGAGTACGTCGTGAAAGTCTGCGACTGCTTGCACGGGATCTTGCTGTTGCGCTCGATGATCTTGGTCATGACGCCGCCGGCCGTCTCGATGCCGAGCGACAGCGGCGCCACGTCGACCAGCAAAACGTCCTGGATCTTCCCGTGCTGCTCGCCGCTCAAGATGGCCGCCTGAACCGCCGCGCCGTACGCCACCGCCTCGTCCGGGTTGATGGAGAGATTGAGCTTCTTCCCGCAGAAGTAGTTCTGTAGGAGGTTTTGAACCTTGGGGATGCGCGTGGAGCCGCCGACGAGCACCACGTCGTGGATCTGGCTCTTGTCGAGCTTGGCGTCTCGCAGCGCCTTCTCGACGGGCTCGAGCGTGCCGCGGAAGAGGTCCGCGTTGAGCTCCTCGAAGCGCGCGCGGGAGACGCGCGTGTAGTAGTCTAACCCTTCGTGCAGCGCGTCGATCTCGATGGTAGCCTCCGTGCTCGAGGACAGCGTGCGCTTGGCGCGCTCCGCTGCCGTCCGCAAGCGGCGCAGCGCGCGCGGGTTCCCGCGCAGATCCTTGCGGTACTTGCGCTTGAACTCGTCCGCCAGGTGGTTCACGAGGCGGTTGTCGAAGTCCTCCCCGCCGAGGTGCGTGTCGCCGGCCGTCGCCTTCACCTCGAACAGCGAGCCCTCGTCGATGGTGAGGACGGACACGTCGAAGGTGCCGCCGCCCAGGTCGAAGATGAGCACGTTCCGCTCGCCCTTGAGGTTCTTGTCGAGGCCGTAGGCGAGCGCGGCGGCCGTGGGCTCGTTCACGATCCGCAGCACGTTCAGGCCCGCGATGGCACCCGCGTCCTTGGTGGCCTGCCGCTGCGCGTCGTTGAAGTAGGCCGGCACCGTGACCACGGCGTCCCGCACGCCGGTGCCCAGGTACGCTTCGGCGGTCTCCTTCATCTTCGTCAGCACCATGCTGCTGATCTCCTCCGGCGCGAACGTCTTCGTCTCCCCCTTGAACTGCACCTGGATCTTGGGCTTGCCGCGGTCGCTGACCACCTTGAACGGCCAGTGCTTCATGTCCTGCTGGATCTTGGGGTCATCGAACTTGCGGCCGATGAGTCGCTTGGCGTCGAACACTGTGTTGCTGGGGTTGAGCGCCACCTGGTTCTTGGCCGCGTCGCCGATCAGCCGCTCGGTGTCCGTGAAGGCGACGTACGACGGCGTGGTGCGGTTGCCCTGGTCGTTGGCGATGATCTCCACGTTCCCGTGCTGCCATACCCCCACGCACGAGTAGGTTGTTCCCAAGTCGATTCCGATAGCTGGCATTTTGCTTTGTTTATCTCTTGTATCACACGTATTATAATCAAAATTCGTAGTTAAGTTTGCGTTTATCTCGGTTTGCACCGAACTCTTCGTCTTCTCTGTATTGCGTTTCAAATTATAATGCCTTTGCCGCCGCGCGCGGCGCTATTTATATGTGAACCAATGAGTTTCTGGAATCATCTACGTCATTCTCGAACTAACCAATGCGGGCGAGGCTGCCGACGAATGCTCTCGATCATTCGTTCATCGGGCCAATAGCAGCCGAGATTGCTGTTGGGGGAGTGAGATAAAAAATGGGCCAGAGCAGCTATCGCAGCTAGGGTTGCCCGATTCAGAGTATTTCCACAAGTGTCGGGAAATTATTATAGACGTAGGTATGAAATTAGTACTTAAACAGTTATGTATTGCAATTATAAAATCATCGAGTGTACGCTTTACCATAATAATATGCGATATTGACAATGATGAATACTGAAATCTACAAAGCAGAAAACACTAGGTACTGGCTGATAAGCAAGAGGTCCTAGAATCATCCCCCTGGATGGGCAACGTATTAGTGGTGTTTTTTAATTGAAATTCCCAGTAGTAGGGAGTTTGGACCTGCGCCCATGTATGGCACTACAAATGAATATTTTGGATTCATGGTGAAAAGTTGTGAAAGTTACTCTTTCGGGGAACATATAGGCCTGGTGTTATGTTATGTAGAAAAGAAATAGAAAATCTTTAGGTACCTACTCTACCTATTATAGTAGGTACGAGAGACTTAAAAACATCCAATTATCAATCATTATGTTTGCAGAGTCAAAGACAGACGGCTTCCATGCCGTCCTGCGCAAAAAAGCAGCATCACTGATGAGAAGACTGAGGGACAGTACCAACAGCATCCTGAGGATAGAGATGATCCGCATGCACCTGTACTGAGGCAGTTCGTGCGGACGATGACGGAAACGGAGGCAGACCTCTCTTTGGCCAGACGCTGCCGTCCGCACTTAGTGCCTCGCAGGTACATGATATATTAGTTTTTTATTCGTTTTTGTTTTTTATTTTATTTAATTTTCTATCGTGTTGTGTATTTACATGTACTAACATAGTTTATAAGTATTTTGTATACTAACACTTATGGATCATTGTTGTCCGCATAAATAAATTTTCATTTCATTTCATTTCAATATAGGCATAACATTCAAGGTATGGTAAATTCTTAGTTTATTAATTATAATACCTACATTGAAGTTCTCATTGTTCCCCAGCTTTTTTAAAATATTGGTTATTGCAAAACTGGATGTGGCCACTCAGAAAATAAGGGTAGAATTCTCTAGAATGCGAACGAAACGACCCGCCCGACGAAAGTTCTCGGTCTTTCAAGGGCCAATAGAATAGCAGAAAATTTGTCAATCGGGGAAAAGAGAAAGAACACACATATAGAAAGAAAAAGAAACAGATAGACGTCATTGTTGTATCAATATGACAATATTAAAATTTCGTATTCACATCACAAGGACGTATAGAATGTTAGGAGGTTACTCTGTGGACGTTTCTAGACATTTCTACACTATGTCAGTGCTGCTAGCATCTGTTTTACATTTTACAACAAAGTTGTTTCATTTTATGCAAGACTTCAATGTTAATTAGGTACATAAAATACTGTCACTCAGTTTGAGAATTTTCATGCTTCGGGAAATATCAAGTAAAAATGAGGTTTTCAGAAGATGATGGGTAGGTATTAGAGCTTAGGTGGTAGAATTTTGGGTGGTTCCATATTTAACACCTAAGCTCTAGGTAGAATAAGTACATAATGATTTTCTTCTTCTCTTCTACATAACATTGCCCATCCAGGGGGATGGATTCAGGACCTCTAGCTTATCAGCTTATTTGCGACCACTAGGACTAGATCAACGAAGTACCTAGTATTTTTTACTTTTATAGATTTCAGTATTCATCATTGTCAATATGGCATATGGTAAAGCTTATACTCGATGATTTTATATTTACAATATTTCAGTGAATAAGTACTAATTATTATAAAGTATTAAATCCATGCCTATATCTATATAAAAATGTCAACTAATTTCCCGACACTTGTGGAAATACTCTGAATCGGGCAACCCTAGCTGCGATAGCTGCTCTGGCCCATTTTTTATCTCACTCCCCCAACAGCAATCTCGGCTGCTATTGGCCCGATGAACGAATGATCGAGAACATTCGTCGGCAGCCTCGCCCGCATTGGTTAGTTCGAGAATGACGTAGATGATTCCAGAAACTCATTGGTTCACATATAAATAGCGCCGCGCGCGGCGGCAAAGGCATTATAATTTGAAACGCAATACAGAGAAGACGAAGAGTTCGGTGCAAACCGAGATAAACGCAAACTTAACTACGAATTTTGATTATAATACGTGTGATACAAGAGATAAACAAAGCAAAATGCCAGCTATCGGAATCGACTTGGGAACAACCTACTCGTGCGTGGGGGTGTGGCAGCACGGGAACGTGGAGATCATCGCCAACGACCAGGGCAACCGCACCACGCCGTCGTACGTCGCCTTCACGGACACCGAGCGGCTGATCGGCGACGCGGCCAAGAACCAGGTGGCGCTCAACCCCAGCAACACAGTGTTCGACGCCAAGCGACTCATCGGCCGCAAGTTCGATGACCCCAAGATCCAGCAGGACATGAAGCACTGGCCGTTCAAGGTGGTCAGCGACCGCGGCAAGCCCAAGATCCAGGTGCAGTTCAAGGGGGAGACGAAGACGTTCGCGCCGGAGGAGATCAGCAGCATGGTGCTGACGAAGATGAAGGAGACCGCCGAAGCGTACCTGGGCACCGGCGTGCGGGACGCCGTGGTCACGGTGCCGGCCTACTTCAACGACGCGCAGCGGCAGGCCACCAAGGACGCGGGTG
This sequence comes from Carterocephalus palaemon, assembly GCA_944567765.1. Taxonomy (NCBI): domain Eukaryota; kingdom Metazoa; phylum Arthropoda; class Insecta; order Lepidoptera; family Hesperiidae; genus Carterocephalus; species Carterocephalus palaemon. Next base: position 2,985,576 of record OX155663.1, read on the forward strand.
CCATCGCGGGCCTGAACGTGCTGCGGATCGTGAACGAGCCCACGGCCGCCGCGCTCGCCTACGGCCTCGACAAGAACCTCAAGGGCGAGCGGAACGTGCTCATCTTCGACCTGGGCGGCGGCACCTTCGACGTGTCCGTCCTCACCATCGACGAGGGCTCGCTGTTCGAGGTGAAGGCGACGGCCGGCGACACGCACCTCGGCGGGGAGGACTTCGACAACCGCCTCGTGAACCACCTGGCGGACGAGTTCAAGCGCAAGTACCGCAAGGATCTGCGCGGGAACCCGCGCGCGCTGCGCCGCTTGCGGACGGCAGCGGAGCGCGCCAAGCGCACGCTGTCCTCGAGCACGGAGGCTACCATCGAGATCGACGCGCTGCACGAAGGGTTAGACTACTACACGCGCGTCTCCCGCGCGCGCTTCGAGGAGCTCAACGCGGACCTCTTCCGCGGCACGCTCGAGCCCGTCGAGAAGGCGCTGCGAGACGCCAAGCTCGACAAGAGCCAGATCCACGACGTGGTGCTCGTCGGCGGCTCCACGCGCATCCCCAAGGTTCAAAACCTCCTACAGAACTACTTCTGCGGGAAGAAGCTCAATCTCTCCATCAACCCGGACGAGGCGGTGGCGTACGGCGCGGCGGTTCAGGCGGCCATCTTGAGCGGCGAGCAGCACGGGAAGATCCAGGACGTTTTGCTGGTCGACGTGGCGCCGCTGTCGCTCGGCATCGAGACGGCCGGCGGCGTCATGACCAAGATCATCGAGCGCAACAGCAAGATCCCGTGCAAGCAGTCGCAGACTTTCACGACGTACTCGGACAACCAGCCGGCGGTCACCATCCAGGTGTTCGAGGGCGAGCGCGCGATGACCAAGGACAACAACCTGCTTGGAACCTTCGATCTGACGGGCATCCCGCCGGCGCCACGCGGCGTGCCGAAAGTGGAAGTCACTTTCAACCTGGACGCGAACGGCATCCTCAACGTGACGGCGACAGAAGGCAGCACGGGCCGCAGCAAGAACATTGTCATCAAGAACGACCGCGGGCGCTTGTCGCAGGCGGAGATCGACCGCATGCTGTCTGAAGCGGAGAAGTATAAGGAAGAAGACGAGAAGCAGCGGCAGCGAGTGTCCGCGCGCAATCAACTGGAGACTTATGTGTTCGGCGTGAAACAGGCGCTAGACGACGCGGGGGAGAAGCTTTCGGCGCAAGACAAGGAGACTGCGAGGAGCGAGTGCGATCAAGCGCTGAAGTGGCTCGATAACAACACTCTCGCCGAACAGGAGGAGTACGAGCACCGGCTGAAGGACCTGCAGCGGGTGTGTGCGCCTGTCATGAGCAAGCTGCACGGCGCCGGCCAGCCTGGCCCGACGCCGCGGGCGGGCGACGGACCCACCGTGGAAGAGGTCAATTGAAACATGAAATGAGTATCATTCCTAAATCTAGTCGATAGTGACATTCCTGTGATAAGACTGATTAGTTTGTAAACCCAGTCACTTGATCTTTAGTTAAATAAATGTTAATTTATTAATTAACTGAGTTGTTTCTTTTTATTTCTCAAATTTACACGCGCCATTCGAATCTGATTGAACACCATCATTAATAATGATATTACTACCAATACATAGTCTTCAGTCGTAATTATTACTGACATAATTTTTTTTAATATTCAATGTTGGACTTAATAAAAAAATTACTGTCTAAAAACTTTACTATGAACGAAACACTGCATAATACTGCATATCATAATACCCCCTGTTAAAAGTGATACAAGTTAAAAATCGACACTTTACAGGACGAAAACAAGTTACCCATACGACGTCCCACGGCTGGGTACGGGTCTCCCCCACAGACACAGCTGCGGAAGGTCTACAGCATACTCCACCACGCTGCTCCAATGCGGATTGTAAAGTCGGTTTACGGACGACAATTTTGCGTGATAACATCTTAAGAAAACATCTTTTTACTTCAATTCAATTTATAGGGTGTGAGGTCTCACTAACGAATTTTCATAAATAAAACAACAAGCTCCATAACTACTTTCAATATTTATTATTCTGAAGGCAAGTCCTCGTAACATACGCGATATTTACACATTCCACTCCTCTAGCCTAGCGTGTCTATGGCTAACGTTTGTACAGTGTAGTATCACAAGGCGAAAACAATATTAAAGCTATATCAGTATTGGGAAGTAGTGCCGCGATTGTACTTGATTGTACCGGCTGTATACAAATACTCTCTTTAATTGCACACCACCAAAAAAGGTTTGAAAACAATTTATTATTAATGACGTATTGAACTGAATTTCAAAAAGGAAATAAGAATTTAAAGTTAAATTGACAAAATATTATTGCATATTATTGCATGGCTTTTCATAGATATGTAATACATATCTATAAACTAATTAATATATCGGCGGATGAGCGTTAGTTGCCTAAAGGTTGCTTAGCGAATTGAATGTTCACACTCACAAGAAAGCAATTTAAGTTCAACAGCATGTTTAATAAACTAGTAATTCAGACAATTTGTTTATTATCTATAGACTGTGAACTTTGTCTGACAGAAGACTTCTCACAAAAACACGTTATATTTTGAAATATACGTTTGAAGTGCGACGTAAAAATACACGGAATTTTACTGTATTGTAAGCGTCAAATTTCTTCTATCTTTGAAATGTAGGTGCAAGACTGTTTGACTCTCAACCTCAAAACGAACAAAGGCAAACTCGCGCCTTATTAAGTATGTTTAAAATGTATAACTCGTAAAACTGTTCACAATATTAGCATACTATCTTACACGCCAAAGCCGACCAAGTCATACAGCCGGTACTAACTCGACACCCTTCCACATTTTTATTATAACATTATTTACTATTTATTATGCTAAAATACATTAATAATTGCGTGATTATCTAAGTTTAAAATACGCTTGTGATGAGATACTCCATTCTTCATAACTGTTCCTAACATTAATTATATTTATTGTTTTTTAATGTAATATTTAGGTACTAGTGATAAAATTATTTTGTCGCCTATGTTCTAATGAATTCACTTGTAGGTACAATTATTACTTCACTGGTTTGTTGCATATAAAAATATGTCATTTTGAAAATGATATTACGACTTTTTTACAGATTTCATAAGGTTTATAGACAATTCCGTTTTCAATGGACATTTAAGAAGCAGCCCCTTACATCACACCAAAGAAATAGGAGCTGCCTACTAAATAAAATACTGCCAACCAAAGAAAAGATGAAAAAAGAAAATATGAGAAAAAGAAGACCAAAGAAAGCAGCCCCAATTTCTTTGCATCACAGTGACATTGTTTCATAGAGAGTAAATAGAGAGCTTGCCGCAAGATCACAAGATGGCATGGGGTTCTTCAATAAAATCGTTTCGTAGACACAGAATACAGAAAATTAATCTTATCTGCCTGATCCGATTGTAATTTTTGATTTAAATATGTATAAGGTAAATTCAAAATAAATAGTATTTAATTATACATACTCTTTTGATGTTAAAACTGATTTCTGTATACTTTTATATTTTTATTAAGAAATGCAAGGATTTTGCTGCAAAAAAAGAACGGAATATACGATGCAGTCCTGTCATCTTGCGCCAAGCTGTTTCTCTGTTTTTTAAATCATAAGAACTGGCTTTATTCCTTCTTAATATGTATTATGATAACTGTTTTGTGCGAACACATTGGAGAAGCGTATTTAATTATTATGAACAATGCTTATATATCTAATTATTAATAGTTAACAATTTGTCTGTTTATTAAAGATTTAATTCTTTAACAATCTGCCTTAACACATTTCATATCGATTCCAAAGTATATTTTATTCAACTAACATTTCATTTCATGTGATGTTTATAAGTATAGGAATTAAATAAAAATTAATTATACAAAATTATCTACCTCTGTTTTATATGATCTTGTATTTACACAATATTAATAAATAGGTTAAATTAAGGTATCAACTAATTAAAACATACATAAATTAAGGTATCAACTGCTAATGTCCTCTAACCATCTATGCACACACAAAAATTTGAAAAAAAAAAAAACTTACTCAAACATAATTTTCATAGTCATATTTCATAGATTTCTGAGAGATTTCATAGAATTCATAGAATTCTGAGATTTCCATGCTATGGTAACATCTCTACAATATATCTATTGGTATGATGTACCGAATACGAAATACGAATAATACTTAGGTTTTACTAAATCGTTCACTTATCTAGCCAGGATAAATAAATAATCTTGAATTCAAACTATTATAAATTATCAACGAGACATCTGATCGAAACACAGATAGTACAAAACATTACAAACGAACTGCGTGAGGGAATTCAGATGTAAGGATGGTTTTTAAACAAAACATTAACACACACATTAGACACACTGCAAGATACAGATTTTGTGATGGATGTCATCGATATATTTAAAAATTGAGACCTAAACAAACATTGTAGGAAGGAAGTTTGCCTACATAATTTATATTTATGTACTATGCATTTTTCGATTTGCACCCTAATATGGGAATAAGATGTACACAACATTTAGAATCTATACAGATTCTACCACACTTTAGATTATTTTTTCATTTCTTCTTTTCACGTACACACAGAGTACGAGTAAAAACCAAATTTTTGTTGAAATCCTGGCTTTTTTTATTCAAACTAAAATATGATGTATCTTCTAGTTTCTGTGGTTTAATGTTGTGTCCTAACCCTACACCATCATCGAATATGACTTTAACAAAAACAGTTGCCTTCAACATCTCCAACAATGATATTAAGAAAGTGATAGAATTCAGTTTTCGAGCACATTTGATGACATTCGTTTGAGAATCGTTTAGGTACTGACTCGAAACGGAGCAAAGTGATCTATTTGACGTGCCACTTTCAGAACACTTTCATATCTATCTTTTTACATTTAATATATCGATGATCTCCAAAGACATTAAGAAACACACACAGTACGCGTAAAAGTCCTATTCGGTGACGACGTAAAGGTCTTTATGACCATACAGCTAAAGTCCATGAGAAAAAAAAAACGAAAGAAAGACAGAAAGAAATATTAAGGCAACAATACCGAAAGCATATTATTATATTATACCTATAAAATATTATTTATGTACACATTGAATTTAAAGCATTTCATCGTGTTAACATAAATTAAATAAATTCCCTAGTATTATTATGTATAATAAAATCTTAATTAACCAACAAATTATCTATGAGCAGTTCCATTTGTATGACACTCAAATCAAAATAATACTTGAACAGGTGTTTAGTTATTAATCACAATCACTAAGATGATTGGCATACTATAACCATGGCCGATAAATACAGAAAATTTAAGTTCAATTCATTAGAAAACTAAAAATAACTAATTACTAGATTACCAAAGGTTTTTAGAAGTTATTCTCAAGAATAAAAAAAATACAAATTGAGTATTTAAGGGAACATAATAATCACATGAGTTAATAACTTATTTTCGCTTATAGAAATGGCGCTTTCTAATAAGGTAACACTGGCAAGCTACATTTCATTGCTGGCAAGAATTATCGAGCAAACAATTTTCCAATAATTACCACGCTTTTATTAGCTTGGTATGTTTGTAACGGAATCTTTGAAAGTGATTTTCGCCGTTTTCAAAACGTCGGATTAATTTGAAACTTTGCACACCTATCAAGGACCGATGACAATGCTATAATTTAAATAGTTTGTCCCATTATCCTCACCCAGATCTTCAGGATTAGCGATTTCCGGTTATCTAAAAAAGCGTGTCTTTAAATATTTTTTTTATATAAATTTTATCTAATATCGTATTCATTACGTATTTATTTTTCAAACGCTATCATTTATTCAGCAATAAGTCTTCTTAGTTGCAAACTATTTATGGCTATAAGATAGAAAACGAGCACGCAACACCATGTATCCACTGGTGCTCAGGTCATGGCAACTATTAAAATTTAAACTCATTTGAGACGGTCCGTGTTCATAGACCAGCGGCACACACCCACTTTTTGCAATTTAAGATGTAAAATACCTGCGATATTGGTGAAGGAAAACCATAGTGGAAACCTGCATGCCTGAGAGTTCACCGTAATGTGAAGGTTCTCGAAGTGAAATCCTTTTCTTCAAGTCAGGCAACGCACCTGTGATACCCCTGGTGTCGTATGTGTCCATAGACGACGGTGACTTACCATCAGGTATGTATGTCTGTTTGTCCGTCTATATTATAAAAAATAACTTAATTGGCAAGCGCGGTGGACTTATGTCCTAACCCCCCGTTCAGAGAGGAGACCCGTGCCCAGCGGTGGGTCAAGGAATGGGTTGCGGTGGTAGGCTGGCAGGGTTCAGTAGCGGGCTTTAACCCCCCGTTCAGAGAGGAGACCCATGCCCAGCGGTGGGTCAAGGAAAGGGTTGTGGTGGTAGGCTGGCAGGGTTCAGTAGCGGGCTTTAACCCCCCGTTCAGAGAGGAGACCCATGCCCAGCGGTGGGTCAAGGAAAGGGTTGTGGTGGTAGACTGGCAGGGTTCAGTAGCGGGCTTTAACCCCCCGTTCAGAGAGGAGACCCGTGCCCAGCGGTGGGTCAAGGAAAGGGTTGCGGTGGTGGGCTGGCAGGGTTCAGTAGCGGGCTTTAACCCCCCGTTCAGAGAGGAGACCCGTGCCCAGCGGTGGGTCAAGGGAAGGGTTGCGGTGGTAGGCTGGCAGGGTTCAGTAGCGGGCTTTAACCCCCCGTTCAGAGAGGAGACCCGTGCCCAGCGGTGGGTCAAGGAAGGTTTGTGGTGGTAGGCTGGCAGGGTTCAGTAGCGGGCTTTAACCCCCCGTTCAGAGAGGAGACCCATGCCCAGCGGTGGGTCAAGGAATGGGTTGCGGTGGCAGGCTGGCAGGGTTCAGTAGCGGGCTTTAACCCCCCGTTCAGAGAGGAGACCCGTGCCCAGCGGTGGGGCAAGGAATGGGTTGCGGTGGCAGGCTGGCAGGGTTCAGTAGCGGGCTTTAACCCCCCGTTCAGAGAGGAGACCCGTGCCCAGCGATGGGTCAAGGAAAGGGTTGCGGTGGCAGGCTGGCAGGGTTCAGTAGCGGGCTTTAACCCCCCGTTCAGAGAGGAGACCCGTGCCCAGCGGTGGGGCAAGGAATGGGTTGCGGTGGCAGGCTGGCAGGGTTCAGTAGCGGGCTTTAACCCCCCGTTCAGAGAGGAGACCCGTGCCCAATGGTGGGTCAAGGAATGGGTTGTGGTGGTAGACTGGCAGGGTTCAGTAGCGGGCTTTAACCCCCCGTTCAGAGAGGAGACCTGTGCCCAGCGGTGGGTCAAGGAATGGGTTGCGGTGGTAGACTGGCAGGGTTCAGTAGCGGGCTTTAACCCCTCCCCGTTCTGAGACCTGTGCCCAGCGGTGGGTCAAGGAAAGGGTTGTGGTGGTAGGCTGGCAGGGTTCAGTAGCGGGCTTTAACCCCCCGTTCAGAGAGGAGACCCGTGCCCAGCGGTGGGTCAAGGAAAGGGTTGTGGTGGTAGGCTGGCGTTCAGAGAGGAGACCCATGCCCAGCGGTGGGTCAAGGGAAGGGTTGTGGTGGTAGGCTGGCAGGGTTCAGTAGCGGGCTTCGGGCGACTGCGGGGATCGCGGGGAGCGCGGCATGCGGGCGACGCCTGCGAGCCGCTCGCACACCGCCTCGAGCTGCGCGTCCAGCATTAGGGATGCTATCTGGTCGTCCGTCAGCATTTCCACACTGAAAAAAAATTAAAAATACTGTGTAACGAATATGAACACACTTCTTTTTGTTTTGATCCAATTTTTAATTTACGAACGCCTAGAACGCGCCATACTCTGTGGTCCTTACTCTATGATTAGGACCAATCAGAGCGCGGTATCTATTTTGCCGCGCATTTTTGTATCGCGAGCGGGACGTTCGCGGGAAAAGAGAGACTGAATGGAGTCAGTGCGGGCCAGGCTATGATGGATCGGCATCATTTCATTATTTCAACACCCTGGGGGGCTGATATAATGAAATGGGTCCCTCAGGTGCTGCGAGTGGTGTTTAGTACCTGGCGAGGCTGTCGGTGTCGGAGTACCGCTCGTCGGAGGCGGAGGAGGCGGCGTCGCCGTCGCGGCGCGCGCGCGGCGAGGCGCGGCGCGGCGTGCGCGGCGCGGAGCCCGGGCCCGAGCCGCGCCGCTCGCCGAACAGCGACAGCCCTGGGGAGACAGGGGAATTATTACTAGCTTTCTCCACGGCTCCATCCACGAATAAATCGGTGGGTGTACTTCCGAAAAGCGCATACCACCGAACGATCTGAAATTTGGTATAATAACGTATTTTGACCGCCTGATCACGAATATTAAAATGAAAATTGGCGCAAACGCCATTTTGAATTTAAAGCTATTTCGGCTATAGAAGCTCATTTCAGGAAAGCGCATACCACCGATCGATCTGATATTTGGTATAATAACGTATTTTGACCTCCTGATCAGAAATAATATAACGTTACTTGGCGCAAACGCCATTTTGAATTTGTAGCTATTTCCGCTATGGAAGCGCATTCAGGAAAAGCGCATACTACATAGGTGATGATTCAAAATAGCGTTTGCGCCAACTTTCGTTATGATATTCGTGATTAGGACGTCAAAATACGTTATTATACCAAATTTCAGTTCGATAGGCGGTATGCGCTTTTCGGAAGTTTATCCAAATAGGTTTTCTATGCTTTATACTAATATTATAAAGTGGAAATGTTTGTTTGTAATGTTTTTACACAGCGATAAGATCGCCTTCTGGCTACCACCATACCATTGTTTCTTTTTTTTTTTTTAATGTTTTTAATTCTTGTGGTCTACAATCTATATATATAAAAATGTTATGTTGGTTTGTGTACGCTTCAAAACCTCAAAAAGTTCTGCACCGATCGAGCTGAAATTTTAGCACGATATATAATCCGGATCAAGGATTGTTTTTATCTAATTTTTGCATCAGTCACATATCCGCGAAAAATATTGTATATCCACAAGTATTGCAAAATTAAACTTATATGACATGTATTCTTTGTTTTGTTTCTCATTTCGCAACCGTTCAATCACAATGTGCCACAGCGAAGCGTGGCAGGGTACAGCTAGTAAAGCATATTTGTATTTGTATTTGATTGTTTTAAAATTGAAACAACCAGCACCGAAGCCTTATTCTACCTTCCGAAACACGGAAGCGCCCATGAAATTAACATAGCGACCGCACCCGACGTTGCTTAACCCAGTCGATCACGTACAATCGACAAGAGCCAAACAGCATGAAAGCTGACGAAGCTCTCATGAAGATGTAGTCCACATGTATTCATACACATGTGAATTTAATAGATGTAATAGTTGTATAATGTAATCGTTTTGACGGCCCCGTTGGCGCAATCGTTATTGACCCCGTCTGTGCCGCCAGGGGTCGTGGCTTCGAATCCCACTCGGGACAAATATTCGTGTGACGAACACTTGTATTTGTTCTATGTCTGGATGTTAATAATATTATCTATTTAAGTATGTATTTAAAAATATCTATGTATGAATGTATATCAGTCTCTGACACACATATCACAGGCTCGCAACTTCTTTGGGGTCATACTTTTGGGCCGTGTGTGAGAATGTTCAAGATATTTATTTATAATAGCGATGGCCCAGGCTGGCCCACGTACCCTGGAACATCTCCTTGACCTTCTCGCCAGTGTCGTGCAGGATCGCGTCGAGGCTCTGCCGTCGGCCTCGCTCTAACTCCGCGCGTAGGGCTGCGCTGCGGTCGTGGCCCGACCTGCGAATAATCACACTTGGTAATGAGGTACATCATTGATCAAGATATTGTACGGTGACAAAAATAAATTTATAAAGAATATTATCTGACCCCGCAATGACGAATATGAAATGTCAAAGTGACGCGACGCTTCACGTGAATGAACGACGGTTAAAAATAGAAATTCTAAAATAGTGTTTAAAAAACATTTTCCAGTGGACCAAATTGTGAATCTAAACCATTCTCGAATCCCCTTGAACACACACAAAAAATTTCATCAACATCTATCCAGCCGTTTAGGAGGAGTTCACTGTCATACACACGTACAAAAGAAAAATATATATTAAGATATAAGTAGGCATTGATTTATTTAAAATAGGAAATTTTTAAGATACAATTTTTATGAGACAGATAATTCGAATCGAAATGTTTTTTTCATAGATGGAAGATGATCCTTCCGTTGCGGAGGAGGAGAAGGAAAAACCAACAAACACACTTTTGCCATTCTATATCTACATAATACTAATATTATACTCGTAAAGAGGAAACATTTGTTTGAAAATGTTTTCACGCAAAAACTACTGGACCGATTTCAAAAACTCTTTCACAATTAGAAAGCTGCATCTTCACTGAGTAACATAGGCTATATAATATTACTAGGTGTAATCGAAACTATTGTTATATATAATTCGATCGACATAGTTAAGCAACGACGGGCGCGGTGTGTTTGTGGCTGGGTGAGCGAGCTTCGTGTTAAGCGAGTTGACCACTAACCGCTCCACCAATCCGCATTGGAGCAGCGTGGTGGGGCACGCTCTAGACCTCCCGCAGCTGTGTCTGGGGCAGACCCGTGCCCAACATTGGGACGTCTATGGGTTGAAGCTACAAGGATAAGGATTATAGTTATATTATTATGTATGTTAGTCTATAAGGTATTTATGTTATGGGCCTTGATGCCTGCAATAAATGATATATTATTATTATTTTAGTGGTGGTACTGGTACCTGATGATGCGTCGAGGCGAGGCGGCAGACACCTTGCTGGCCTCCAGGGGGCTGGGCGGCGAGAGCTTCTCGGGCGTGGAGCGCGGCCGCAGCGAACACTTCTCGAAGCTTATCTGACGACGTATTCACATTTTACATTCACACTTTCACACATTCCCTATCTGATGACGTATTCACATTTCACATTCACACTTTCACACATTAGGTTCTCAGTTGGCACATGAGTATAAAAAGAATTTGGACATGCGTTCTAGCCACAGAACAGATAGTCTGGGCGTATACACCGTGACGCAATCTTGCAATATATTGCAAGATATCTCGCAAGTTCGGTCAATGTGCGTCGATACTTGTTACTGTACGTTACGTTATCGATAGATTTGATTTCAACTTAAACGAGTGTGTCACATCACTGATGACTATAGTGTGACTTCGTTATCCATCATAGCGTACATAGCCCAATGGCTCGCATCGATTCAATGTGATCGAAAGAGTTAAGCAACGACTGGCGCGGTCGGTTTGTGGATGGGTGACCGCTAATGGCAAAATTTCATGGATGCTACCGTGCTTCGGATGGCACGTAAAACCGTCGGTCCCGGTTGTTTTCAATGGTGGAAACAGTCGTTAAGCCTTGTCGAAGACCTTCGGGTGGCTCGAGAACATTCGACACTGGGTTGGCCACTAAACCAATCCGCATTGGAGCAGCGTGGTGGAGTATGAGACCTAGACTCTAGACCTGCCGCAGCTGCGTCTGTGGAGGAGACCCGTGCCCAGCAGTGAGACGTCTATGGGTCGCAGCGAGCGACATCGATCGTGACTCGCGGTGAAATCAAGGAATCAATAACATAATGTCTGCACCGACGTGGCATTTCTAGTACAGATTAACAATTAATTTGTTGGGTTGCCAACAATCTATCTATATAAAAGGAGAAGGTGACTGACTGACTGACTGACATATCAACGCAGGGCCTAAACTATAAGGGCTAGAAACTTGAAATTTTGCACAGGGGTTCCTTTTATAACGTAGGGGAGCACTAAGAAAGATTTTTTTTAAATTCACCCCCTAAGGGGGTAAAACGGGGGTGCAAAGTTAGTATGAAACTGCCGTTTTTGTAGTTAGAGAATGTCTAATTCTACGCGAGCGAAGCTGCGGGCGTCCACTAGTTACTACTAAAACGAGTGTGTCACCTAATTATAGTGCGACGTCGTTATCGTCGTGTGTGCGAGCAGAATGCATGACATGTACCTCCTCGGGGCTGGAGTAGTCCAGGTCGATCTCGGTCCACGTGTCCGGGTCGGGCCGGTCCACGCGCCGCAGCCACTCGCTCGCTTGTAGGGAGCAGAATGCGTGACATGTACCTCCTCGGGGCTGGAGTAGTCCAGGTCGATCTCGGTCCACGTGTCCGGGTCGGGCCGGTCCACGCGCCGCAGCCACTCGCTCGCTTGTAGGGAGCAGAATGCGTGACATGTACCTCCTCGGGGCTGGAGTAGTCCAGGTCGATCTCGGTCCACGTGTCCGGGTCGGGCCGGTCCACGCGCCGCAGCCACTCGCTCGCTTGTAGGGAGCAGAATGCGTGACATGTACCTCCTCGGGGCTGGAGTAGTCCAGGTCGATCTCGGTCCACGTGTCCGGGTCGGGCCGGTCCACGCGCCGCAGCCACTCGCTCGCTTGTAGGGAGCAGAATGCGTGACATGTACCTCCTCGGGGCTGGAGTAGTCCAGGTCGATCTCGGTCCACGTGTCCGGGTCGGGCCGGTCCACGCGCCGCAGCCACTCGCTCGCTTGTAGGGAGCAGAATGCATGACATGTTACCTCCTCGGGGCTGGAGTAGTCCAGGTCGATCTCGGTCCACGTGTCCGGGTCGGGCCGGTCCACGCGCCGCAGCCACTCGCTCGCTTGTAGGGAGCAGAATGCATGACATGTTACCTCCTCGGGGCTGGAGTAGTCCAGGTCGATCTCGGTCCACGTGTCCGGGTCGGGCCGGTCCACGCGCCGCAGCCACTCGCTCGCTTGTAGGGAGCAGAATGCATGACATGTTACCTCCTCGGGGCTGGAGTAGTCCAGGTCGATCTCGGTCCACGTGTCCGGGTCGGGCCGGTCCACGCGCCGCAGCCACTCGCTCGCTTGTAGGGAGCAGAATGCATGACATGTTACCTCCTCGGGGCTGGAGTAGTCCAGGTCGATCTCGGTCCACGTGTCCGGGTCGGGCCGGTCCACGCGCCGCAGCCACTCGCTCGCTTGTAGGGAGCAGAATGCATGACATGTTACCTCCTCGGGGCTGGAGTAGTCCAGGTCGATCTCGGTCCACGTGTCCGGGTCGGGCCGGTCCACGCGCCGCAGCCACTCGCGCACGTTCTCGTCCGCGCTGCGCGAGCACAGCTCCTCGAGTGTCTCGCTCGCGTTCGACTCGCTCGCCGTGTCCGTTATCGTTGATCTGTCTATGTCTGCGGCGAGAAATTTATTATGATTATTATTGCGTTTGCTGAATTTTAGATATTAACATTGTAAAAGGTTTGGTAGAGAACCATGTTTTGGAAGCGGGCACGGCGTACACGCCGCGAGCGCGTTCACTCCTGAAGATGATCATCGTAATAGATCGAAACTAGTCGGCCTATTGTCGACTAAACCACACGTGAGTAAGCCGGTAACTTCAACTATGAATATAGACACTCATGCGAATCGTTCAGTAATAAAAAAGTCGTATATTTTGGTGAGGGGATGTTCTGGTAATACCGCGATGACTTTACGCAGATATAATAAATGGTGTTACAATACGCGGCGCCTCGAGCGGCTGCTGGTCACGTACTGATATTAAATTCTTTTACATTAAGTAAAGCGATTGCGCGTTAATGCAAGTTCAGCAAAACGCACAATCACTGAGCCTGGCCGCTCCAAGGGCATGTTCCCGAATAAACTTCACAAATAAGAATTTTTAACGCGCGTTAAAGTCTATATAAGCGGTGACAGCCCAGTGGCTATCGAATTCGCCTCTCACTCTCACTCGAGCGAACCAATGACTTTTCTAAGTTATGTGCGATTTATGAAATTAAAAGTCACTTGCTGTAACGGTAAAGGACACATTGAGAGGAAACCTGCATGCTCGAGAGTTCTCGAATGCATGTGAAGTCTGCCAATCCGCACTTAGCCAGCGTGGTGGACTAAGGATAAACAAAGGGTTGTGGTGGTTAAAGTCTATATAGAAGAAGGTCGTCTGATGGACGTAACATCTTTATTTTCTTCAGCTTCCCAAATAATCAGCAACTAAATCAAAAACACCTTCTTATACAAAACACCTATTTATTTCCATCATTATATGTATATAACATCCAAAAAAATGTTATCTTGTCATCTTATGTTAGACTGTCATCATCATACAATACAACCTGTGGACTTGAACAAAAGATTAATCGATATTATCATACCATTTCTAGCAGACTGGCGTCTCGACCGGTGCTTGTGTATTTCATCGGATATCCGTTCCAAGTTTCTGAGTGCGGACGAGTATTTCTGCTTGGCTTCCGTGACCTGCTCCTCCAGCGACTGAATCCTGGCCTTCTGCGCCTCCAGGGCAGCGTTGATGCGCGCCTTCTCCTCGAAGTATGGCCTGGTTAAAAAACAGACTTGAAGGACCAACTTTTAGAGAGAAAAGTTGTCTATTAGTGTCCAGAAAGCATATTTTGTTTGCATGCAAGCGTTTACTCAACTTCTAATAATATATTATTAAATAGGATTTAAATGATAACCTGTTAAAAGTATTTCAGTACAAGTGGATAATAATTCTGATTTTTACAATCTATTAATCAATTATTTAAAATAAAAAAACACTACAAAGCTGGAGAACTGGCAAGTTTCAAAAGGCATGCGTATAAAGATAATTAAAAATAAAACATGCATAGAAAAAGAAAAAAGTTATGTACCAAACGTGAGCATGAGCATGGCCTGCGGGCGGCTGCGTGCGGCCTGTGGAAGATATTTATACTCTGTGCAAACTAGTCAAGCGAATCAGATTAGCTTAGTCTACTTTTAAATTCAGAGCATGAAAACTTGCTAGTAGTAATTTAATTATACCTATCATTGATTTAGATAAGTTACTTCAAAGTATTTATAGTTCGCAGTATTCCTTGACATTGGAATCTGTTAGAATAAGTAATGCACTGACCCAAAACTAAAAAAAGTGCCCAAACTTAATCAGATTTAGTGTCCCACTTTCAGAACGCATAATATAAAATCTTATAACCTTTTTAATCTTTATATCGATGATAACTGTAATTTAAAGTCATTAAGTCTGCAGTCAGTGCTCAGTTATAAAGGCACATTAAAGATTGTAAGTTTTTAATGGTTTTAAGCACTAATGTTTTAATAATTAATATTCTATAACTTAATACAATTTTAACACTCTCTAGAAGTTTTCACCAAATGTTTTCATGCCCTGATTTTAATTGCTTATAATCTACTTAGAATTGTATGGCTACATCCCATCATATATTTTCATCCTATCCTATTTCATTCCCGGTGCCCTTATTTAATAGTTGAAGTCAATATTAACGCACGCAGATTCCATAAATTTATGACCAGCATTACGAAAAATCTTAAGCAAATTTCCTTATTAATTAAAGTTATATTATCAATGACACAGATGGTTTTTTTTTTTAAATTCATTTCTAGTCGAAAACTTATTTCACATTAATGGGTTGTAGCCAACTGTTAATTTTGCTTTTACTAATAACTGTTAGTAAAAAGCTGTCTAAGAAAATAATAAAAAGGAAAGAATCTATACATACAGGCAACTCAGAAAAACTTTTCATACCAACACTTATTTATGTGATTACATGTTACTAAAAACTATACAACATTATTTTAATGTTGGTAAATGTTTTCTGAGTTTCCTGTCTCTGAAGGAGTAAATTGTCTAAGTAATTTATTTTGCTCTACAGCATTACAAAAGTGGATAGAAATTAATGGAATTGAGACAAAAGTTTCATTTCTTTAAAATCTCAAATTCTCTTAAAAAATGTAAAATCTCGAAGTGTTAATTTCACAAAATGTTAAATGTAGCATTTAGTGCTCATTTTACATTTTTTAAGAGTAGTGTATTGTAGAAAATCGCATACCGCAATATACCAATCAATTCCCATAATAAGCCTATTAATCGATTGGTGGACGATTTTTCTCATTCATAACATCAAGCCTATATATCCCCGTTGAGGTAGACATATGTGTGTAATACACCCACTTTACAGCAGATATGTTTAGCTCCCATGTCCGGATGTGCCGGTGTATACCGGGCACATCCGGACTCAGAGTCACTTCTGGGAATTTTTAATTAGAAAAACCAAGTAATATTTTTTTAAGAATAGTGTTATATTATTGAAACACTCTTAAATTAAAGTTTTAATGTGGACAATGAAATTGTTTTACTGTTTTATGATAATGTGAATAATTGTTTTGTAGTTCGGTATTAAAATTCGGCTGAAAAGCTTGAAAACAACGATAGGTACGAAATAATTTTGACATAACCCTGATGACTATTCTACGGAACCCAGTCTGGGAATCCCTGATCTATTAGCATCTAGCATTCACCTCCATAGAAATGTTGTTACAGTAACCTATGCTAGGTAGAAGGAGTCCCGAGCGTAACAATTCTTCAGACCAACCGAAAACATTTGAGATTGTTCGACAACTCAATTGAGACGATTACGTTACGGTTACGAGCGATACTTTAATCAGAAGACGGATTTATCAAATTATTGCGATTCCGGTTTTGTAGCATACAGACTACACTCCGTTATGCTCAGATTGAAAGTTTATTGGTGTGGGCCGACGTCTGGCTACATATTCAATTGACCCCAAGGGCAAATACTTTGCATTAAGCTTGATTGTTTGGTGGCCGTTGTGTAATAAACTGATGAACATTTAGCGACACATATGAGTCCAATGAGAGAAACACGTAAAATACATTTACATGTAAGTATTTTATTATGTACAGAAAGTGATCACTTTTTTAATGTTTTTTTGTATAGGATTGTGCACTTAGTTATTTGTATAGCTTGGCATGGACATAAGCTACCTTTTGACTTGTGGATATTTTTACCATCGCCAATGAATTTCCAATGAAGAAGACAGGCGGGCAAAACGGATTTCAACCAAACATTATATTTTTCATTATATAATCTATCTATATCTATCTATATATATAAAAGGAGAAGGTGACTGACTGACTGACTGACTGACTGACTGACTGACTGACTGACATATCAACGCAGGGCCTAAGCTATAAGGGTTAGAAACTTGAAATTTTGCACAGGGGTTCCTTTTATAACGTAGGGGAGCACTAAGAAAGGATTTTTGAAAATTCATCCCTTAAGGGGGTAAAACGGGGGTGCAAAGTTTGAATGAAACTGCCGTTTTTGAAGTCAAGTGGGCAACCTGAACGCGGGCAGACGTCGTTAATGGGTCTAATTCTACGCGAGCGAAGCTGCGGGCGTCCACTAGTGAATATATAAATGGGAAAATGTGAATGTTAGTATGTCCTTCTCCCCTCAATGGAATGATGGATCGACGATCGATGGATCTGGGGGCCTAGACAAGTGGCAAAACGCTAGTAGAATAGAAATAGAATAGATTAAAAAATGTATGGGATTGACATTAGTTTACGACTAATTAGTCGTTAGCGAATGTCAATCCCATACATTTGTTAATCTATTCTACTAGCGTTTTTGCCACTTGTCTAGGCCCCCTGGAGTTTTATTTTTAATCGATACATAAAAAAAGCTGCGAATCATAGACGTCTTACTGCTGGGCATGGGTCTCGCCCACAGACACAGCTGCGGGGAGTACTCACCACGCTGCTAAAATCGGATTAGTGGAAATCGCTATATAACTGTCGATCAATTTTTAATCTCTTATATCTCAGACTTTGATAGGCAGTACTGCAGGTGAAGCTAGATTTTGATTAGTGGTAATTTTTGGAGTAGCTTGCCGTTGAGAAAAGCTATACTTATTATACATATTTAAAAACCATGATAGTAGAGCTAATTCTCACGGAAAACGATTTGACGCGTGGGAAGCCGAAGGGAACGGTAGTTATAAAATATCAAGTACAAAATAAATGTTCTTCAGAATCAGTGTTTATAACTATAGGCGTCTCTCGATATGGACAAACTGGAAGAATTGCAAAATGATCCGATCTTGAATGCGATACAAGTTTCCTTCCATTTGAATGGCCACATTCAGCCTGCTTAATAAGGCACGTCATACGTCCACACAACAAGTCCTTAGGTGCGCGATGATACGGCCATCCTGCTCGTATACGGACCGGCACGGAAGTGTAGCTCTGACCTTGAGTGGGCAGAAGTCGAAATTTAAGGCATTTTTGCATCCTACATCCTACGAAGCAGTTATGTGGGACTCACCGGCTTAGCCGGAATACCCACTATAACCTAGCGACACCGTCAACGTCATAATAAGACGCCACGGAATCGCATGAGCATTACTACCGACGAAACTTCCACCGGCATTTTTATAACGGAGGGAACAGATGCGCATAGCGCCGTCTCCTTCCTCCGGCTCTCCTCCACGCAGCTATCCCCTTCGAAAATCATTGAGCTACACTTTCGTGCCGATGTCTTTTTTTTTATGGATAAAAGATAGCAAACGAGCTTGCAGCACCACCCATCCGCTGCCGCCCATGACAACTGTGACTGACTTTGAACAAGACTCAATTTGGGACTGGGATGGTAAGTCCAATTAGTTGAAAGAGTTAATTAGAACATTAGTTGGTCAGTTCGATAGTAGGTATAAGGACTGGGGACTGTTAGTAATAGTTAGTCCTGTTAGTTGGTGTTAGTAATAGTCCAGTTAGTACTTGTTAGTAGGAGTCTCGTTCTAAGTCAGTCACAGATGTGTTGCTACCCTTGAGGACTAAGATGGTCGCCTCTAAAGAAGTGTAACCGGAATCCACACCTTTCCAACCGGACCACAATTGCTTTAAAAACAATTATTACACGGCAGAAATGGTACTAGGTACCGTGGCGGGCGGTGGTACTGCCCCGGGCGAACTCTATATGGAACCAATTAGCTTTCATATAAAACCTATTTGGTTCCCTATAGGCTCTACCACCTAGAAAGCCACGCAGCTATCCCCTTCGAAATTAATTCAGCGCTACACTTTCATGCCGATGTCTATACCTGGACTTGGCGATGTGCCTCTTGAGCCCGCTCTGCAGCTGCTGCACCAGCGTGGCGGCGGCGCGGTGGGCGGCCGCCCTCGCGCGCTGCGTCACCGCGGTCGAGGCCCGGTCCGCCTCCGCCTACCAACGATAAATTATTTAGTGTACTGTATATATATTTTTTAAATAGACGGACAAACAGACATAATATTATAAGGAGGAAAGATTTGTTTGTAATGTTTTCACACAAAAAAGACTGGGTCGATTATAAAAATTCTTTCACCATTAGAAAGCTGCATCTTCACTGAGTGAAGATGCAGCTTTCTTGTGAGTTGTTTTCTTCGAGTGATTAGGTACTAGGTGTAATCGAAACTATTGTTATGTCTAATTCCACGCCAGCAAAGCTTCGGGCGTCCACTAGTCAATAAATAATTATCAAAATTTTTGTAACAGCACCTTTTTTTTTATAATATAGACGGACAAACAGACCTACGGGCCACCTGATGGTAAGTGGTCACCGTCGTCTATGGACACGTGCGACCCCAAGGGTATCACAGGTGCTTCGTCTGCTTTGAAGGAAACGTTCCATGTCGTAGCTCGAAGGGAAAACCTCAGTCGGAAGCTCATTCCTCATAAGACCAGTTGGCCGTAAAAAAGACCGCGAGAAACGCATGGTGGTAGTAGGCCATGAGTATAATTATACGAGCTTACCTAGTTTAAGCGTCAGGATTCCAGTGTAATCATGTAATGATTTGTAGCGTCCATAGACCATTCCATTCCATGTTAATGGTGAAAGAATTTTTGAAATCGGTCCAGTAGTGTTTGTGTGAAAACATTACAAACAAATGTTACCTCTTTATAATATTAGTATAGAAGTATAGATTATAAATATAAACACTCAATAATCATTCATTTATTTATGCACAACTTATAAAAATAATATGGATCAAATGGCGAGCTTAATGCATGATGCATTCAAATTATTATAAAATTATATGAAGCTGAATTTATAACCTGGTTGACCCGATGCGTAGCATGGTTAAGCATCTCCTGCCAAGCGGGGTCCAGCGTGAGGCCTCCAGAGCCGTCCGCGAGGCGCGCCAGGCCTTGCTCTGCGAGGTAGACCATTTCGCGGGCAGCAGCGTGTGCGCTGTTAGCTTTGTCATATGCGAGAGTTGCGGTATGGAGTTCTTGTGATGTCTGAAGGAAAAAAATTACGATTAGATTATAATAGTATCTACACTTGCTAGCGAAAGTATGGAATCATCATAGGTATTACTATTGTAAGTAATTCCATACTTTTGCGTGACTGTAAAAGACACATTTGATTTTTTTAAGTATACAGATAGGATAAGTTTAATGTGTTAAACATTAAACTTATCCTATCCTCATCCCTCTATTTTTGTCGGGGGTTATAAAAAATACTCTTGCTACTCACAATATTGGCTCTAAATCTAGCTTCATAGTAAGGCCTTGCTTTATGAACGCTGGTGCCAAGTTTCTTAGTCAACTGCTGTATGCGGAGGTGCCCTTCAGCAAGCAGGCGACGAAAAGCCAAGCGGGCCTCATCTAGTTCTACTTCAAGCCTGTTGATCTCATCTGTTGCTGTATTCAGGCGTTCTAATTCAATCTGTGGATAAAATTATATGGGCATAAAATTGGGAAAAATTACACAACACCAGATAGGATGACTGAATGATTTGCTTTAAATAACTTTACTAATAATAATAACTATTAAAAAATTGTTTTTTAAAAAAGCTTTTAAAATTATTATTTTTATTTTCGTGCATTGTCATCGGAACCAAATATGTGTGCCAAATTTCAGCTCGATAGCTTCAGTGGAAGTGGGTGAAATATTGATTGCAAGATTCCAGGACATACATATATACATACGAGTGAAGTTAAATAAAAGCTTTTAAAATAGGTTTACTTATTTTGTTTAAAATATATAATCAGTAAACTACTGAAAAACATTTTTATATTCCAGACCCTAAGATTAATTTGTATCAAAGGTGGTATTGATGTTTTGCATGTAATGTATACTCAGAAAGAACCATTTTACCAAGAATAGGAATTTAACTGATGACCTCTTTATGGGTAGGACACAAAACCCAGTTGTTTAAGTAAATAAATTTATTTATTTATAAATAAATATTACACAGATAACTACAGAGAAATTCAAGTTCAAAATTAAATGGAAATCTACAATTATTAACTAACATGAAATGAGTCTTTAAATTATGTATTTAAAGACTATAAATAAATTTAAATTAACTGTTCATTGCAAAAACTTTATTGATTCAATAAAGAAAAATTGTGCTGTGCCCCCATTAATAATTGGTAAGTACGAGGATTATTTTTTTATGGTCTTGTATTACATTTTTTTTCTATTTAGCTACTTATGCCATAAACATAAATATTCAGATAACTTAATATCTATGTACACAGTTACACCTATGTAATACAAATTTACAAAGAGATATCTACCTACTGTACTGTTGGGACTTAGTCATTATTACTACCTACACAACAGTAAAAACCTGCCTATTGTATCGGTATCGTACCAATCTCATTTCGTTTATAATATCGATTATCTTTACCTGTACGCGAGGGTCTAAAGCTTCGGAACATTCTGCCGTGGTTTCGTTCATTTTTCTTTCAAAATGAATGCATGTTAATTTCAATTAATAATAGTTTATATTATTTATATTTTATCGATACTATTCCATAATACACAGCTAGTTTGGCCATCGCCAATAAGCGAATATTGGCTCGAAAAAGTTATCTCACAAAGCCCAATCTCGCGAATCTCGGAAGCAGCAGCAGACAGCTTTTTTTATTTGCTTGTCAAACTTGTCAATCAAAATAAAATCAAACTTGATTTACTTTTTAGCAAATGTCATATGTCAACAGGCACCACAAAGCATTGATAACAGAACTAAAGAGGATGGGAAATAAAGTCACGTGATTTGAAGCCGATGGTCTCTACAGTATGGCGTCAACTCCACCCATCAACCGCCTAAAAAACCGCCCCTTGGTTCTGGTCTATACTATCCAAATCGATTAAACGTTTAATTAAAGTAAAAAATGTTTTGTATTCTTAATTGTGGAGGAAAAACTAATTAAAAAACAACTACGGTCAACCTGGGTAACTTTGGCCCACTTTTCGGAAATAAAATGCAATAAATGTTTAAATTAGTGAGGAAGACTCATCCAATAAGATTTTTTGATGGCTTTGAGTGCCACTGATTCTTTAAACATAGTAATATAATGATAGTTTCTTAGAAAAAATGAATGAAAAAGTAATAAAACCAATGGGTCAAAGTTACAATTAGAGTTGGGGTAAAATTGACCCGGGTCTGGGCTGGTGCATGTTTTTTATGATTTCTCTCAAAATAAGTTTACTAGGTAACATTGTCCACTATTTGGTATTGATAGGAACAATAAGAAATCAGGCTGTTATGGCACTTCAAAATATCTAAATAATTGTGAAAAAATAAAATAGTATCTATTTAAATAGCAAAAAATGCTGTGAACTCATCCTTTCTAATCACCCCATTCCATCGCCAAAAATCATCATTTAACTCAAAATAACTGCCTTTTCGAGGTATTTGCGATTCATCTAAGACTCTTATGATATTGTAATTTGATAATAGCACTATTTCTGGTCGATTCGTTGGCCAAATCCAACCATCTGTGCCTTTGTCATTACAGACACTTTATATTTTGGATGATTTGATTTAGTGAGTCGTCCTGGAAACAGAATTCCTTCGTATTTAACTATGCAATACTTGTCCACAGATTTCAAAGCATTGTGAACATTTTGAAGCTCCAGTATCAATTATATCATATTCCTCTACTATTGGTTCATTTTCTTGTTCTCCTAAGCAGTAGATTAGTTCTTTAATGGTAACATTGGGACAAAGGATCTCTGTTTTCTCTGAAATTCTACTTTTCTGTCTTTGTGTTTTATATAAAGCTTCCTCCAAACCATTTTCTGTGTAACGAGACTTTGTTCCATACTTTCTTGTTCCCGGGGCAGCAAAGTTCTTCTTGCGAGGAATGATGCTTTTTTCTATATGAACAAAAAGATTATTTCACAAAATCGAAAGTATTACATATAGTTACTTATTTTATATCAAATTCGACACATTTTTCAAAATTTGGCAACATATTATTATGATAGAAAAACATTATGGTAACTTTAGCCCGGGCCAATGTTACCCTCAATTAGTAACCACAAAGTAGTTTTGAAATATTTTTGATATTTCTAGAAAAAACACTGTAATAAATATTGCAAAAATTTTTTAAACGACAGGCAGATAAGTTGGTAACATAATACTTACATTGCAACTTACCATTCAAAACCTAGTAGGTAAGAACAACACTGAATGCAACTTTTTAACACTTTTAGACGTACCGTCTCTGTGGCACTCACGGCGGCACTTCGGTGGTTGACATACGATTACGAAGATACCTTCTATCTTTTATTTGTGAAATAATTTTTCTATCAAATAAGGCAATCTGTAAAAAAAAAATATCTAGTTTAGTAATGTTTTTTCTGTGGTCGGGACGTAGTATCTCTAGCTAGTTTGTTTGTTTGTGTCTATATCTAGCTAGTTTGTGGTCGTCGGGACTAGCGATGGGTCGTTGACGGTTTTTCCGTTAACGAAACGTTAACGTTGATTCCCATTCATCAACGAGTTGATCAACTCGTTGAATTCGTCAACGAGTTAACGTACCTACTACTAATGTCAACCACAACGTCAACTTACAACTTTCATTCGTTGAACGGTTTATTCGAGTTTATATTCAAGTATTCGAAAACGTTTTATTGATGGTTCTACTTAGATGACCTTCCCTTCATACTTTTTCTTCAGGCTTAGGACTGACTGAATAGAATATAAATATGTAGCTATTAATAATATAAACCATTTATTCTACTCACGCGTATTTAAAAGATTATCTGATTCTATGTACACAAATCAATTACTACTTACAATATTTTTTTTATAGTGTTATAGATATATATTTTGTTTTCTTGTTTTTTTCCATATTTTTTATGTTGATTTTGATGATTTATGTACACATCCATCCGCGCAACTACAACTAGTCACAAACTGTCAATCAAATATTAAAGAAAGCGAACTTCGTTCGTAAACGTAAACAACCAAAGTAGTTTAAACATGTTTCTCTCGGGCGGCACGAGCGGGGTGCGCCATTTCACCAAAATAGTGATAAGTAATTAAGTACTAATTCGAAAATCAACTCTTTTGTATGATACTTAGAGTTCAAATTGTATAATATGACCGTCGCTCGCAATGACGTTATTTTCAACGTTCGTTTTTTAATTTTCTCAGTTGACGTTGACATTGGCATTTCGTTAAGTTTCGTTTGCGTTCTCGATTAACGAATGAGACGCACGAGTTAAATTCAACGTCGTTGACGAATTCAACGGGTTGATTCATAAACAGTTAACGTTAATACGTTGACAGGAGATCAACGGTTGATTCAACGAGTTCGTTGATTCAACGCTCATCGCTAGTCGGGACTAGTGAACTGCTAGTGACTACTAGTGAGTCAACGTCAAGTCTGTTTCTGTTTGGGAATAAATTTGTTCATTTGGAGAAAGTAAAATGGTATAAAATAATTTCTACAGCTATACTGCATTTTCAAGATCGCCAATAATCGAGATTTTCGTTGCAGGCAACCGAAGTAGAAGAAACCATCAAAAGGATCCAAGCCCACAAAGGTGTTGTAGGTGTCGTCGTCGTTAATCACGAAGGTTTGGTCAATAAATTATATCCATTTCCATAGCAACTGTGAGCATTTGCTACCGTTCTTGGGCTAAAATATTTCCCAGTTTTAGAACTGTTCTAATCATGGGCGTAGCCAAGTTTTTTTAAGGGGGTAGGCGAAAGTAAACCAAGATTATGCATGCTACAAAGACGTTTAATGAATAACAAAAGGATTTCCCAATCATGGGGCAAAGAAAAAAATTTAAATAAATTTTCAGTCAAACCTTAGTCAGCGACGTTCTTTGCAAAACTGTTTCAATAACCCTTAATTTTTTTCTTGTGCCATTTTTTGGTTCATACACATACCACACATATTAGAATAACGATTCTCTTCTCGAACTTACACAGTGTAAAAGAAGGACACGTAATAAAGAGGATAATATTACTTGTTGGATTTGTGCCTGGTGGTAATGGCAATAGCCTCACCACCACCTACTTAAACAACTTGTTAAAGTTGTTGAACAAAAACACAACTCTGCCTATCCCTTCGGGAAATATAGGCGATATTTTATGTTATCAATAATTAAATGTTATTTTTTGCTATTTCAGGAATTCCTATAAAAACCTCCCTGGACAACGCTACTTCTGTGCTTTATTCAGGTCTCATTAGCCAGTTGACAGAGAAGGCCAAAAATGTTGTGAGGGAAATGGTAAATAATTTTATACATTCTATTTTTTCTATATTTTTGATAAAGGTATAGGTTTGATCCCAAGTTATCCATTTTTCATAATCCTTAGTGATATATTAATGGAAAAGTTCATTTGGTTTGTCCTTTTCCTCAAGTCCTCGTCCTTGACTGAATGTTGGAGTGTGATTTTTGCATTGATGTCATACAGCCTGGAGAGTGACATACAAGGCTATTTTTTATCCCTAAAAATAGCATGGTTCCTATGAAATGGTTATAAAACTGTTATAATCCTTTAATTAGTAGATCTATTTGATCTACTGTATAAGTTGATTTGCCTACTTCTTGAATTGTTGCAGCATTGCTGCTAGGATTTAAAATAGAGGGACAGTCTGTGCCTACCCCCTGGGAAATACAGGCCTGATGCTATGTATGTTTTATGTACCTATTTCAGGATTCCACAAATGAGTTGACATTCCTGCGAGTAAGAAGTCGAAGGCATGAGATCCTGATAGCACCTGATCGTGAATTCATACTGATGGTCATACAAAACACTGCAGACTAGTAATTACTGCCACAGAATGGGTGGGCAGAAAAAAACACACAGTAGGCTTAATTTAAGAGTAATATGCATGTTCAAGTAAAATAATGTACTAGAAATAAATAATCAATCTTGTTTTGTAAGATGTTGGATCTATGCAACTTTATTTATTATATTTATTGCTTAGCAAGTGTAATGTATGTAACAGCTGTGGTGGTTTCCTTAAGGCCAGCAATGTAGCATATATTAAATTAAGGCATAGCAACATTTAACAGTTTATGAATAATTATATTATTTTATATACGATGTTGCCGACTAGGATGGTCACGTCTAGAAAGCAAATACTTATTGCAAATGGGAAAACCACAGTACCTAACCTCTTACCATCAGGCTTCTTTTAGTATAAAAAGGGAGCTAATCTTAAGACGAAAAAAGAAGGAACAGTGGTGTCCCGTTAAACTTGCTCTTTTATTTAGCACAGGCTATCTCGCTTACTCACCTATATAAATCTATACTTCTATACTAATAATATTATAAAGAGGACACTTTTGTTTGTAATGTTTTCACACAAAAACTACTGGACCGATTTCAAAAATTCTTTCACCATTAGAAAGCTGCATCTTCACGTAGTGACATAGGCTATATTATTATATAGCCCACTATTACTAAGTGACTAAACGAAACTATTATATCTAATTCAACGCGAGCGAAGCTGCGGGGGTCCACTAGTACCTATGTATATAAGGATATTTAACTAGTACGCGGGTAGGAAGATAGTAGTTTCGTAAACGTGATTAGAGAATAAGATATAATTATAATTTACTATGAATAAAAGGCAAAATGTCACATAAATAAACTGGCATATTATTTTCCATACCTAAAATCTTCTCTCACTCTTTAGCTAAGTGTGGATTTGAACCAACATAAAGTTGAGTTTTATAAAATTACACTTGCTGTATCGGTGAAGACAAACATCCCGTGAAAACCCCTTATTCTCCATGTTCTCGAAGGCATGTGATGTCTGCCAATCCGCATTTGGCCAGCGTGATGGATTACGATGACATGTCAATTAACAGTGGGACGAAAAAAGGTTTGTGCTGGTGTGATTTATAAAGTTTTCTCTAACACTATTAGTCGGATCGGCCGTTATACTATCATGTCCGTAATAGTTGTAAGTTTATTAAACCCAATTAGAAGAAAAACGATTTAGAAAAAAGAACACTGTAGTAGGTATGTGTTCTATTTTCGAATTGACTTGCTGTATGGTCTAAAAGATTTTTACGGCGTCACCGAATAGGCACCTTCGGTGGGTATTATGCGGTTGTTGAACATCACCACGCTCTGGAGCTTTACTTTTGAACCACTCATCTTTCGAGTAATGAGTAATTAAATGATAAAAACCGATAAACACAAGACTGGAATATCCTGATATATTGGCATAGAACAGCAGGCTCGTTTGTTAAATATCTTATTTACTGTAATATTATTGATTGGTAGGATAGGAACATTTTAATGAAACAGTATGTATTTGTTTTAATGTCGTTTATTAAAACATATTAATTCTACTATGTAAAAATTAATAAATGAATTCGTTGGATGAACACTAAATGAGGGTTATAGTTCTTGACGAATTCAAGAACTATAACCCTCATTTAGTGTTCATGGAGTAGGTCTTGTCAAGTTAGCCGACAAGCTTTTTTTTTTCTCAGATTTGCTAACCCTAAAGTTATTTAAAATTGTAATAGGTTCTAAATATCTGTAAGACTTAAATTACGATAGGCGAAAACATCTGACTAGAGTAACGGACGCTATACTTAGGGAACATACCCATACTACGTGACCTATTTTTTAAGTTTTTTCGACCCCTCCCTCCCCTCGGTGACCATTCGTAGTATATGCCAAGACCCCCCCTCCCCCTTGAGTTTTCACGTAGTAATTCATAATTATGATTTTTAATCATTTCACAGACAAAAATTGAAAAAAAAAAAATTTGGCTCATACTCGTCTTTATTGCATAAGACTGCATGCATACTTAAATTACATACTAGTGAATTATGTATTATGAAAAAGAACAACATTTGTGAAAACATATTGCTATACAGTCTGTAACTTACAGTAACTTAATTTACGAACACAACAATTATTTTCTGTTTAATTATTAACTGTCTAAACACCGCGCTATATTCGAATATAGGTCGAAAAAATACGAGATTCCTCTCATTAAAATCGACTACGTGACAAAGACCTGAGCCCCCCCCCCCCCCCCTGCTCCTGTGACTGACCGTAGTATTTTAAAGACTCCGCTCCCCCTCCTAATCGGGTCACGTAGTATGGGTACGTTCCCTTACCACGGAACACAAAGAGAAGATACTTACATAATCATGTAACCATTTCCACACGCAACACACATCAAAAGCTTAGATTACTGCATCAACTGGGAGTTGAACCCAGGACTTTTGTCCTATATGCAAGATAAATTACTGATGTGGTAGCCAGTTTAGGATGTTAGTGTACTTAATATTATTTATTGTTTTTAAAGTTATTCAGAAACTGCTCACATGTCTTATTGAACCTGAACTGTGATTATTAGATTTTTGATAGTGAATGTTTTTTTTTATATACCTATAATAAAGATTATATCGAAATAATTGATTTTTTTTTGTAATTATCCAAGCTTTATTATATTTATATAATAATTGTGTATTTAGAAAGAAATTATATTTATAAGTATCTATCATTTAACTTTAGTTGATATATCTCTTTTAGCAGTAAATTTATGATGATAAATGTGGTAACATATTTATCTGTGTGGATTACATTTAAGTTTGTTTGTTGGTTGGTTAAAATGTTATTGTATAATACTTACTACCATGTATGAGTAATTTAGTTTTTCTTTTACTATACTTACTGACTTCCTGCATTTTCTTCTTTTGCTCGCCGTTCTTTTATTGAATAATATTTATCCTTTTATTGTTGAATCAATGCATTAAGATGGAGTCCGAGGGCGTTGTTTGGTTTGGAACTCAGTTTTTTTTCTGTATTCTGAGGTTTGGAAATAATTTTATCATTATGAGACAAAAAATCTATGTATTAGCTTTTGACTTAAAACCGTGCGTCTGTTCATTACATATTTTTAAATACTACTGAATAATGCTGTTTGTATATGAAAAGATTTTTTGTCTTATATTTAGTAGGTCTCGTACGCCTAAACGTCTCGAAAGTAGAAATATCCACTAAAAGGTCTCAATATATACCTAATACATTTTTATATAGCGTTTAAATAATGCATGCAGAAACATGTTTATTAATTACAGATTTTTATTAATAGGACACAAAACTAAATGGCACGTCAATTCTTCTTAGAAATTTATATTATATGAAAGAAAATCTTTTGAACCATGTTTATGTACCACCGTATTAATTATTTTATTTGCTTTGGTTGATTCTATATAATATCTCTTGAGGCTTAAAATAGCAATTTATTCAAAAAAGTGAAGTGCACAGTAAAGTTTAAAAAATATTTCCAGTCTATTGTAGTATTTAAATTATAAATATATTTGAGATATTGACTCAATGTTTAATTCCAAGAGCTTGATACCAGAGGATTTTGTTTTATACAGTTTCATTTTGTGTTTTCCTTGATGTTATTTCAAATATTTAAAGGAACCTTAAAATATTTAGCCTTATATTAATAATTGACCATATTTTACATTTTTACATTTTTTACATTTTTATTCAATCTTTCTTTTTAATATCAACTGATATAAGGCACTTCAAGGGAAACATTCAGGGTTGCTCTTTAACGTTCTGGCCAATATTTATATT
Organism: Carterocephalus palaemon; assembly: GCA_944567765.1. Classification (NCBI taxonomy): domain Eukaryota; kingdom Metazoa; phylum Arthropoda; class Insecta; order Lepidoptera; family Hesperiidae; genus Carterocephalus; species Carterocephalus palaemon. Next base: position 3,015,301 of record OX155663.1, read on the forward strand.
ATTATTACCCTAAATAAACACTAGCATTTATAAAATTGTGACTAAACGAAACTATTATATCTAATTCAACGCGAGCGAAGCTGCGGGGGTCCACTAGTACCTATGTATATAAGGATATTTAACTAGTACGCGGGTAGGAAGATAGTAGTTTCGTAAACGTGATTAGAGAATAAGATATAATTATAATTTACTATGAATAAAAGGCAAAATGTCACATAAATAAACTGGCATATTATTTTCCATACCTAAAATCTTCTCTCACTCTTTAGCTAAGTGTGGATTTGAACCAACATAAAGTTGAGTTTTATAAAATTACACTTGCTGTATCGGTGAAGACAAACATCCCGTGAAAACCCCTTATTCTCCATGTTCTCGAAGGCATGTGATGTCTGCCAATCCGCATTTGGCCAGCGTGATGGATTACGATGACATGTCAATTAACAGTGGGACGAAAAAAGGTTTGTGCTGGTGTGATTTATAAAGTTTTCTCTAACACTATTAGTCGGATCGGCCGTTATACTATCATGTCCGTAATAGTTGTAAGTTTATTAAACCCAATTAGAAGAAAAACGATTTAGAAAAAAGAACACTGTAGTAGGTATGTGTTCTATTTTCGAATTGACTTGCTGTATGGTCTAAAAGATTTTTACGGCGTCACCGAATAGGCACCTTCGGTGGGTATTATGCGGTTGTTGAACATCACCACGCTCTGGAGCTTTACTTTTGAACCACTCATCTTTCGAGTAATGAGTAATTAAATGATAAAAACCGATAAACACAAGACTGGAATATCCTGATATATTGGCATAGAACAGCAGGCTCGTTTGTTAAATATCTTATTTACTGTAATATTATTGATTGGTAGGATAGGAACATTTTAATGAAACAGTATGTATTTGTTTTAATGTCGTTTATTAAAACATATTAATTCTACTATGTAAAAATTAATAAATGAATTCGTTGGATGAACACTAAATGAGGGTTATAGTTCTTGACGAATTCAAGAACTATAACCCTCATTTAGTGTTCATGGAGTAGGTCTTGTCAAGTTAGCCGACAAGCTTTTTTTTTTCTCAGATTTGCTAACCCATAGTAAAGTTATTTAAAATTGTAATAGGTTCTAAATATCTGTAAGACTTAAATTACGATAGGCGAAAACATCTGACTAGAGTAACGGACGCTATACTTACCACGGAACACAAAGAGAAGATACTTACATAATCATGTAACCATTTCCACACGCAACACACATCAAAAGCTTAGATTACTGCATCAACTGGGAGTTGAACCCAGGACTTTTGTCCTATATGCAAGATAAATTACTGATGTGGTAGCCAGTTTAGGATGTTAGTGTACTTAATATTATTTATTGTTTTTAAAGTTATTCAGAAACTGCTCACATGTCTTATTGAACCTGAACTGTGATTATTAGATTTTTGATAGTGAATGTTTTTTTTTATATACCTATAATATATGCAAGATAAATTACTGATGTGGTAGCCAGTTTAGGATGTTAGTGTACTTAATATTATTTATTGTTTTTAAAGTTATTCAGAAACTGCTCACATGTCTTATTGAACCTGAACTGTGATTATTAGATTTTTGATAGTGAATGTTTTTTTTTATATACCTATAATAAAGATTATATCGAAATAATTGATTTTTTTTTGTAATTATCCAAGCTTTATTATATTTATATAATAATTGTGTATTTAGAAAGAAATTATATTTATAAGTATCTATCATTTAACTTTAGTTGATATATCTCTTTTAGCAGTAAATTTATGATGATAAATGTGGTAACATATTTATCTGTGTGGATTACATTTAAGTTTGTTTGTTGGTTGGTTAAAATATTATTGTATAATACTTACTACCATGTATGAGTAATTTAGTTTTTCTTTTACTATACTTACTGACTTCCTGCATTTTCTTCTTTTGCTCGCCGTTCTTTTATTGAATAATATTTATCCTTTTATTGTTGAATCAATGCATTAAGATGGAGTCCGAGGGCGTTGTTTGGTTTGGAACTCAGTTTTTTTTCTGTATTCTGAGGTTTGGAAATAATTTTATCATTATGAGACAAAAAATCTATGTATTAGCTTTTGACTTAAAACCGTGCGTCTGTTCATTACATATTTTTAAATACTACTGAATAATGCTGTTTGTATATGAAAAGATTTTTTGTCTTATATTTAGTAGGTCTCGTACGCCTAAACGTCTGGAAAGTAGAAATATCCACTAAAAGGTCTCAATATATACCTAATACATTTTTATATAGCGTTTAAATAATGCATGCAGAAACATGTTTATTAATTACAGATTTTTATTAATAGGACACAAAACTAAATGGCACGTCAATTCTTCTTAGAAATTTATATTATATGAAAGAAAATCTTTTGAACCATGTTTATGTACCACCGTATTAATTATTTTATTTGCTTTGGTTGATTCTATATAATATCTCTTGAGGCTTAAAATAGCAATTTATTCAAAAAAGTGAAGTGCACAGTAAAGTTTAAAAAATATTTCCAGTCTATTGTAGTATTTAAATTATAAATATATTTGAGATATTGACTCAATGTTTAATTCCAAGAGCTTGATACCAGAGGATTTTGTTTTATACAGTTTCATTTTGTGTTTTCCTTGATGTTATTTCAAATATTTAAAGGAACCTTAAAATATTTAGCCTTATATTAATAATTGACCATATTTTACATTTTTACATTTTTTACATTTTTATTCAATCTTTCTTTTTAATATCAACTGATATAAGGCACTTCAAGGGAAACATTCAGGGTTGCTCTTTAACGTTCTGGCCAATATTTATATTATTATTACCCTAAATAAACACTAGCATTTATAAAATTGCTTCATTGGCATTATCGTTTTGAATTAAAAGTCCCGGTTTAATTTTAAGAAGGTATATTTATTTACTCACACATAAAATAAAGTACATTATTTTTAAGATTATCCAAGTACTACGACAAATCGGTTTGAGTAAGTTTAAATTTTATTTTACCATAGGTAAGCCTAGTAAGATTTCTAAGACAATTTCTATGCTAATATTAAGTTTACGTGTATTAAACATTGAAAAAATTTTTTTTTGGCGGCGTAGCGGCAACTCTTATGTTCCTTTTGGCAATTATGTATGCTCTTTTCGCATATTACCCTATAATATACGCAGGCATCAATGCATATTTTGTTATATATTAATATGTCGTTTTGATAGGTTCAATGAAATTTTGTAGGATGGCTATGTATATAGGGCAGGCTGTAAGGAAGTCAAAGATTGTAATCGTCAGAACCTGCCCAGAAATGCACTAACCATATAGAGATTTTATTGCAAATCACGATTATGATGAGAAACAAACGCTTGTGCAACACAAAATATATTTTTTTGTTTATGCGCACTTGCCGTTGGTCTTGCTGACCTTTACAGTATCACCAGAGAGTATAAAATCTTTATTAAAGGTTAGTTAATCTGGAATGCAATAAGTCATGACACAAAACATGTACTGTCCAAAGCGACGCTACACCGCCAAAGTTTATTGATATCCTTATTTAAGTAACGAATCAAATTGCATTGTACACATTTAATTGTAAAAACAGATTTGTAATACAACTATTTAGACACGTCAATTGATTTGTGTGCGTATACATTATACGCTTGGTGCGTTATTTAATATTTAGTTATGTTCGATCATCGTTAAGAAAAATTAAATGCCTCGGTGGAACTCCATCCATTGTCTTTTTGATACATTTGAAAAGTTTTTTAGTAACCATTTCGCTAGTTTCTTCTGTGGTTTGTCAATTTGTTTGGTCAATCTTCAGTTTTTTGTTTGGACAAAGTTTAGCCAGTTTTTGTGGTTACTGCGTGTTGCTTACTCACCGCTTATTGTTTACGCTTCTGTCCTCCTGCCCTGAAAATGGAATAGGTTTAAGTACTGTGGATGAATAGCATTAATTTGTTATTTTACAGCAAAACAACAATAAGTGCAACTTAATAAATAACTTGAAATCAAAATTGAAAAGCAAAGAATAAGTTTGTGCACAGGTCGCGTTTAGTCTAGTATGAGGCACGCCTAGTTATCTTTATCGGTTAATGAGGACTTAGCTACTAAACAGAGGCTTAGGCTACTTAATGGCTGATTCATCATTGGGCCAATTTTCAGCCAATCGTCTTAAGTGAGCTTTGTAGTTACTGACTATCATACAAACTTCTGACTATGACCTGACTGCATGTTTTTGTATCTCAACCAGCTGAGCAATGCTATAAATACCTATGATCGCCTTGATAACAATCTCATAACATCATGTAGACATTTCTGTGAAGAGTTATGTTTTTAACATAATATAACATAAAATCACGCCTTGTATTTACCGAAGAGATTGGCAGAGGTATGTAGTTGGTACACCCACTTTACACCAGTTATATTTAAGTTTATCCAGACTCTACTAATAGGAATTGCAAGTTAGAAATACCTGACTTAATAACAGTTTACCCAAACCCTACCCTGTTTTGCTATTTTGGTTTTGATTCAGTTGCAATTGAACCCAGAACCACTAGCTTAGCTGCGCTCGAGACATCTACCAGTTAAGAATGTTCTAGAATCTGTTCCTAGCATTTTTTTTTTATGGATACAGGATAGCAAACGAGCTTGCAGCACCACCCATCCGCTGCCACCCATGACAACTGTGACTGACTTTGAATAAGACTCAATTAGGGACTGGGATGGTTAGTCCAATAAGTTAGCTCTGTGGCGCCTTAGCGTCCTCTGCCAGACCCGCGCCGTGCACGTAAAGGGAGCCAACGAACGTGTAACTACTTGGGCGCACGCGCGTAGGGCGCGGGCCGGGTGTAGCGCGGGCGGCGCGTGCCCACGTCGCGCGTGGCCGCCTCGTACTCGCCGCGCTGCTCCTCCTTATAACCGTAGTTGTCGTCCTCGTAGAACCGCTCCGGTGCGCGGTCGTAGTAGAAATCAGTCTCGGGAGCGCCGCGGGGTGGTCCGCGCGCAGACGGCTGGGGAAACAAAATAAATTCAGTGTTAAGCCAACATATAATAAGGTACATTTTGGAATGAAAGAAGCTGCGACTACGAAGCGGATCCGTTAGCAGGTTACGATTCAGTGTTAAGCCTACAATGGTAAGGTACATTTTGGAATGTAAGAAGATGCGACTCCGAAGCGGACCCGTTCGTAGGTTACGATTCAGTGTTAAGCCTACAATGGTAAGATACATTTTGGAATGTAAGAAGATGCGACTCCGAAGCGGACCCGTTCGTAGGTTACGATTCAGTGTTAAGCCTACAATGGTAAGGTACATTTTGGAATGTAAGAAGATGCGACTCCGAAGCGGACCCGTTCGTAGGTTACGATTCAGTGTTAAGCCTACAATGGTAAGGTACATTTTGGAATGTAAGAAGATGCGACTCCGAAGCGGACCCGTTCGTAGGTTACGATTCAGTGTTAAGCCTACAATGGTAAGATACATTTTGGAATGTAAGAAGATGCGACTCCGAAGCGGACCCGTTCGTAGGTTACGATTCAGTGTTAAGCCTACAATGGTAAGGTACATTTTGGTATGGAAGAAGCTGCGACTCCGAAGCGGATCCGTTAGAAGGTTACGATTCAGTGTTAAGCCTACAATGGTAAGGTACATTTTGGAATGAAAGAAACTGCGACTACGAAGCGGATCCGTTAGCAGGTTACGATTCAGTGTTAAGCCTACAATGGTAAGGTACATTTTGGAATAGAAGAAGCTGCGACTCCGAAGCGGATCCGTTAGCAGGTTACGATTCAGTGTTAAGCCTACAAAATTGTTATATCTTAAAACGGCATGCTCACTAAACTATAAAATATATGGCAAAATTGATTTCTATTCAAGATTTTGTATATAATACGAATCTTGTATTACATTATAATCAGACTGAATTAGAAAGTCTAGCCCAAAGGTCTGGTGCTCAACTTGCAATTACAGAGTTGAATGGCTTCAGGGAAAAGCAATAAACTGATTTGATGTCATGATTGACGTACTTGGATAAATATAATTCAAAATTCAAGCTTTATCATGCCTAGAAATTAATGTAGTGTACCTTAGAATACTCCTCATTGTACATCTGCAGTAGAAAAAAAATAATGTACATTACTTTCACATTATCATAATTTTTAGTCGCTCAAACAATTTCCTCTGTTAGCTTTATATTTAATAGCTCGGTTTGTGATTTGCAGAAATCCCATTCCTTCACCTGCTAATGGTTGTAGTAATTTTTGAGAAACACTTTCTTAGCATCAGAAGGCATATATGTAATAATGTTTTTGTTGGTCCTAGTGTTGATGTTATTGCAAGAAAAAATGTCAAATATCATCATGTCAAAAATATCAAGTACAACCTGACTAACGGGCTCAAGCTGCACGTATCTGTCAAGTTACTTCAGTCAGCCTCACATATTAATCCACAAAGGGTTGAAAATACACAAATGGGTGAAAGTTCTAACTAAAGTGAAATCAAGTAGACATTCAGACAAAACATGACGTATGTGATATCAATTTAATGCGTATATTTTTTGTTAAAATTATAGGCATTCCCAAAATATAAATCTGGGTTCCCTTGATATATAGGATGAAAGTTTGTTTTTATATTCCTTAAATTTTAATAGAATGCTTCATATAATAATATAAAATTCGATTGGTAGTGTCTTTGAGGAGGATGGCAACTAGGTGTAAAAGAAAATATTGTTACGTCTAATTGAGCGCGAGCGAATCTGCGGGCGTACTAGTATCATTATAAAATTAACTCACAGGAGGCTGGATCCAAGATGTCGAGCGCCTTGTTGGAATGGTTGGCATGTCGGTAGACTGATGGCCGGCTGCACGGCTGGACCGATTTTGATGAGATCAGTTAAAATGTGTCTCACCGGCTCCGGCTGCGCGTAGCTGTCGTCGTATCCCCCGTAGCTGGACTCCATGGCGGAGCGCGCGCGGTCCAGGATGCTGAGCACCTTGTTGGGTTTCAGCGGAGGCATGGCCCGCAGCGACGCCGGCGGCGGCATGCGCGGGGAGGGGCGCGTGGGCGGCGGCGGGTGCGACACGTACGGCGGATGGGAGGGGCCGGCTGAAGGGATACATCCATACTAATATTATAAATGTGAAAGTGTGTTTGTTTGTTTGTCCGGCTTTCACGTCGCAACGAAGCTATTATATGTTATGGTTTTTGTGTGTGGAGATAGTGAGGAGGGTGGAGAGTGACGTAGGCTACTTTTTACCGCGGTAAAACATCCCCACGGGAAGATATCGATGTTTTGTTATTTGTTAGATATTTAGTTCCGGATGTTGTTAATAGATGGCGTTAGTAAAATTTAGTTAAGTAGTTAGTATAGTAGTTAAGTAGTTAGTATCTTTTAATCGTGGAACTGTCACTATTCATCCACCACAAATGTGTCATGTATGATAAACAACTCATTGTTAATTCCCTTTGACAACGCGGGCGGAGCCGCGGGCAAAAGCTAGTACTTAATGAGTCTGCAGTTAGCTGCGGTTTTCTTATTTGCAGTTTGCTGCAGTAAAAATACTGAACAGCATTACCGTTCAGTATTCTTTTCTGCATTCCATTAAGTTTGAATTCCATATACATGTTGTAATTGTAGTTGCATTCACAAATTCACCATCGCCTGCAAAACCAGCTCTCTTACACGCGAGTTTTAAAGGCCGAAGTTGTGTATCAATCTTTAATCAACTGTGGTCATTAACTGTCCAAACTGTTTGAAAAGTGTGGGCAAAAATTCCTGTGGCATTTCAAAGTAGAAAAACCCATTTACCAAATAACCATTGTATTTACCGGTTTCAAATAGATGACTATAGTTATGACTCCCTGAAAGATTAAGCTCGCCCAACCAACAGAGATAGATTCTGTATACTTACAAAATGCAAATATAAACAAACATGTGCAGCAAAATAAACATATGTTATTATGGGTCATTGGCCTGAAATAAAGATATATTATTGTAATTATTATTATATAAGTCAATTACCTCTATCCCTCATTTGCCCCTGCATCTGTCCGGGCCACATCATGCCCTCCATGTTGTCTGGGACGAGGTACTTCTTCACCTCGGCCAGGGCGTAGGCGATGCGCGCGTGCGCCTCCGCCGGCGGCGCGAGCGCTGATATCTCCACGTGCAGCTCGTCTGATAAGTGAGAGTACTTCGGGTCCAGGGAGTTGCGGAGCTCCTCCTCTTTTTGTCTGCGTGTGGTAGAGGTGTAGATATATCATACCATTAACATACCATACCATTAACAGACGTGTTTAGAAGGTTAACGAAACATAGCGCCTTATAATAAATTTAAGTATACCGCGCTGGCTCGCGTCGATTCAATGTGATCGAAAAAGTTAAGCAACAACGGAGGTGTTCGGATTTTGGACGGGTGATAGCTAGTGGCGAAATTTCATGGACGCTAACGTGCTTCAGAGGGCACGTTAAGTTGGTCCTGGATGTTTTCAATGGCGGAAACAGTCGTTAAGATTTGATAGAAGATATATAATATAATATATGGAGGAAATAAATTTGGTATGGAGGGAATTAGAGGATTTTATTACCAAAGCAGTTGGGAAAATTCGTGCAGATTAAAAGTAACATTAACTAAACTAATATAAATTAAAAAAATCTGAGTGATGAAATTGCATATGAACAAAAAGTAGCACAGTTGTTCCAAAGATGCTGAGTGCTCTTCTTTGCTCTGAATTTCGAGTGGATTTCCAGAAAGATTTGGGAAGATGCCAAACATTCATCTCGCAACACTGCTGACAGCCTCTTTCGGTCAATACAAAAGTAATATCTTACTCATATTTAATAGATAAGGTTCATTTTTGTTTAGTGGCGTCCTATGACAACAGCGCTTTATTAACATTCCAGGTTGAATATGAACAGAGTATAGAAGCAAACAAGTTTAAGTGCACATTAAAATTTGGCCAAAAATTTATTTTAATATTTTTGTCAAGTAAAAACATCATGAGGAAATAGAAGACATGTATCAAGTCAAGTCTGCCAATCTGCACTTTGCCAGTGTTATGGCCTAACTCCTCCCATTCCAAGAGCACTGTGCCCAACAGTGGGCCAAGAAAGGTTTGTAGTGGTGGTGGTAAACTTACTTGTCCCTTATTGATCCTCGGCCTAGCACAGCCATTTTGCACATAGTCTCCTCTTGCAAGTGCTTCATTGTATTGCCTTTGGGCCCCATCAGCTTGCCGATGAAATTGAACTATAAACAAGCACAGATTATATTATCAAATGGGTAAATTGTACAGGCTGGTTAGTAAATTTTGAGTACTCTTCAATGTTATGTGTACAGTCTGCTAATCACATTATGTAGTTTTACTAATATTAAAAGTTTTCCGAAAAAAAAAATACCTAATATGACATGGTGTTCAGAATTACGGACTGTACAAGTATCTAGAAGAATACATAGTTATTACGAACCAATCACCCTGAATATTTTCAACATTACAAAAATATAGTATGCTCTAAGCTTCAGTATTGTCCAGTTTATGGGCTCTGATTTACAAGCTACATGTTACTATATCTAGAGGAAACTGCATGCAGTTCATATTTCAGCAGCAGCTACTACCTTCGACTGCAATACCTTATTTACTTCAATTTCATGCAGTTGACACTATAACAGTAGGTATTTTATTGGTTGAAAACAAATAGTCTAGGATTTCAGCAGGAAGGAAGTATATGAAGTTTAGTTCAGTAATTTAAATTCAGACTCGCCAATTCAAGTGAAGTAAATTGACTCTAGACTTATTTTTACCTTAGGATGCTCCTTGACAGGTACAAGGACCTTGACAACCAGTTTGATGGGTTTCTCTTTGAATACATCGAGATATTTGTTGTCTCTTAGGGGCACTCTGCCTGTTGATTGTACCTTGGCAACCTCTGAAAGAATAGGGGTTAATGTGAATAATTACGGGAATAACTACTAACGCCTTTGCCAATTCGCACTGGAGCACGCTAATGGGTAATAACAGGTCACGTAACAGGAAAAACTCATTAGCAGCAGTGAAACCAATTCGAGATTTTGCAAACGCTAACCAAACTACCGACCAAGATTAGCGTGTAGTATAACTTTGTTAATTTAATTACCTATATTGGGAAGTTATGATAGCAAATTATTGATTTGGCTATTTGGTTTTTTGGCAGTAACCAAAATACCGGTATTCTTTGCACATACTACGCCATTATCGTAACGGTACATTGTCAAAATCAGAACGTGGACACGAACCTTGGTCAATTAACGTAGAGGACAAAGGAAATTTTTGATGATTAAGCTTGATTTTTTCACTCAGCAGCTCCTTCATGTATTCTCCGGCTTTCTTATTTATTTTAGTTTCTTCTTCGCCATCTTGTTGATCGTGTTCCGAGTTGCCTTGGTTGGAATTGCGCTTGAAATCACTGCTGTTATAGCCGTTTTTGTCATACATGTCTGCCATCACTTATTTTGAAACAATAACGGCAAATGATATATACTGTTGCGAATAATAAGCAACTGTGTACTTAATTAGTTATCAACAAGAAAAAATTACTTTTCACCTGTCTGACTGAACGAATTTAATTTTCTGTCGTCGTCTGACTGACGCGACGCGCCGCCACAGATTAATATTGCAGCTAGGCTAGCTACGCCACATACTGCCACAGAATAGATATAGGCTACGAGCCGAGCCGCGCTTGTAGCGCTGTATGTAACGTTTCAAATTTTCAATTCAACGATAACGATAAACCGGTAATCTCAAAAAATATAAAGTACAACTCAGAAGTGAAACTTCTTTGGCTAAATATTCAAATATACACATAAAAAGAATAAATATAAATATTCATTTGAAAGTTGTTTTATTACAAAACTTAAGTTATGTATGTTAGTCTTTATAAGTTTTAATTTCAATTTAATTTTCATTTATTGCCATATACACTTACAATATCCAGTCACATTCGCTGCGACCCATAGACGTCCCACTGCTGGGCACGGGTCTCCCCCACAGACACTGCTGCGGGAGGTCTAGAGCATACTCCACCACGCTGCTCCAATGCGGATTGGTGGAGACAGTCAGCTCGTTTGCGATCTTTTATCTGTATTTTGTCTTATTTATTCTGTCGTATATCTTTGGTTTTGGATTTTGTATCTGTATTTTACTCGTATTTAGTCTGTGGTGGAGCTTTGGATTTGACTTGTACTGTGCGACGTTCGCTCTATCTCACTTTCTCTCTATCGCCCATCCTCTTCTTCGTCACGAACGTTGCATGCTGCGTGACGCATTTCCGTTTCATCCGTAAAAAATTTACCCTCATGCGCCTAAAAATGTTTCACTTCAAAAAGAATCGAATTTTAAACATATATCAGATCACTCACCAATAAATAATTGAAATTTTCGACCAACCATACAATTTTTAAAAGAGTAACAATATTGAAATTTATTCCAAACAGGAGTTTGACTTGAATAACATAATATTTTGCTCGTCTAAACTAGTCATATCAATCATCATAAAAATAAATATTTAGTACAAAATATTGTATTTCTAAATAGAATGTTGGCGAATTTCGATAACAATGGAATGTTAAAAAATATATTTACACAGATTCAAATTCGAATTGTCTAAAGTTTTAAATTCGCTTCCAATCCGCATTGGAGCAGCGTGGTGGAGTATGCTCTAGACCTCCCACAGCCGTGTCTGTAGGGGAGACCCGCTAATTCAAAGAAATTTCAGTTTATTTCTATATAATATTTCAACACAAATCGAATTAGCTATTTCACAAGGAAAATCTTACGATATGACTGAATCTATCTCAAGCGCGCTCGTTCGCACACGTAACTTATATAAATGCATTACTTAATACATAAGTAAACTAAGGTTAAAAAAATACAATTTATGTCAAAACCATCAGCCTTTGCCTGTAATTAATTTTGATTGTCTGAACTGAAACGTTATTAAAATTGATACTTGAGTAGACTTGAGCTTGTCCGTCACTGTCGGTTTGCACAGCACTCCACCGTGCTTATTAAAACGGTACGCGCTGTTAAATAATGAGCATGTGAAAGATGAGAAGGAATACTATTAAATGTTAAAACCATAACAATGCTTGGTTGAATTGCACTGTGGTGGTAGTGCGGGGTACCTATATTCTAGCCCCATGGTCTACTTATTTTTATTTATTTATGTAACTAGTACGGCTGAAAACCAATTACACTAATTAAACCTAACATTAACAGAACTTAAAAATAACAACTACACTACAACTCTAAATATGTAGGTATCTGATTATTTATTTATTGCAAGCGAGCAAGTTTTTCAATGACACCTCGAACGAAGTGTGACGACCACTATAAATCGTCAATGTCGTCATCAAAATGGCCGCTTACTTCTTTTACTTCTATACTAATACCAGCTGACCCGGCAAACGTTGTTTTGCCATATAAATAATTTTTGGTTGATCGTAGAGGGTTGAAAATTCAGGGTTGTATGTGTTTTCTAATGTTGTATCATAAAAAAATAAAAACAAAAAATTTCGTCAAAAAATTAAAAAAAAAATTTTTGGGGTGGACTACCCTTAACATTTATAGGGATGAAAAATAGATGTTAGCCGATTCTCAAACCTACTGAATACGCATATAAAATTTGGTAAAAATCGGTAAAGCCGTTTCGGAGGAGTACTGCAACAAACATTGTGACATGGAAATTTTATATATTAGATAAGAAAGAGAAAGGATTTGTTTGTAATGTTTTCATACAAAAACTACTGGACCGATTTCAAAAATTCTTTCACCATTAGAAAGCTGCATCTTCACATAATAATATTACTAGGTGTAAACGAAGCTTTTGTTATGTCTAATTCCACGCGAGAGAAGCTGCGGGCGTCCACTAGTTATTAATAAGTAGGTAGTAGGTAAGTACGTAGATCAATTATTTGGCTTTCTATGGTACCTACAACACAGTCCCATCCTATCTACACCATTGATATATGTACCTATATGTTACCACTCTACACTATCTACATTCTACATGGTCCAAAACAGTTTATAGTTCCTTTCCTATTCGTTACTGTGCCGATAATGTTAGCCTCGTCCTTATGTTCTAGGTCTCTATGAACTCAATTTTTTTTATAATGAGAATTAAGCCTTCCAGATTTTTTCGATTACATCATTATTGTCTTTAAAACTTTGCTAGGTGCTGATTTATTTTATAAAGAATTTATTTACATTTATACTAGTTTACTTACTTTTGTAAGTAAACTTTATAGGTAAACATTTTTAGCGGTTTTGAAGAATGTCTCATAAACACACTAAACTTGAAGTTGTAAAAAGGAAATGTCCACAAGTTAGTGTTACCCTCTATGGTGTTACCTTTTATTACCAAACTTACTAATTTTTATATAAATTATTGTCGACGCAGTGGTCATGGTTGCTCCATGACCCTGGTCGAGATAAATATTTATTTTGCACCTAAATATTTGTACTACTCATTAATTAATTTTATGTGTGTGTATGTATTCATCTAATAGTGTGAGATTTATTTTTAACTGGCTATTGCCCGCGTGTTCCCTCGCCTAATGCACTCGTTGTGATACTAATATGTATTTTAGTATTATGTTCTGTGTGTGAAAAAACTTACAGAATCTATTAGTAGTTCAGAAATTTTCATGTTTGAACAAGCAAACTCGCTAAAAACAATTAAATCAACAGATTTAAACATAAAAGTCGTAGTTTGCCAGGAGTCTCACCCATTGACTGATAAAACTATGTCCAACCTGTCCATCCATGGAGGTGCTAGATGGATGTATGAATAGATGTAGCGATGGATGAGGGTAAGCAATGTCTTTTTGATTGCAGAGTTTCTGCCAGATGTCAGTGAACACAGTAAGGCGGATAGAAGGGAACCCTTTTGTCTTGGGCGTTATGTTCTTCCATCATGGTAAGCAAGCATAATGCATGTAAAAAAGAATATAAGTAAGTAAATAAATAATAAAAAAAAATATCATGGACATACATAAATACATAAATATCTTGGACATTCTCATACACAGCCTTCTGATCCCAAACTAGGCGCAACCCTGCACTATGGGTGTCAGAGACTGACATACATGGATGGAAATTCCCCCGCGGTGGGTAACCTAACCCTGTTGTTGTCTGTGTTGCGGGTGGCAAAAAAGAAAACACAGAAAAAAACAACTGACTTTAACATCCATGACCCGATTACAAATATTTATCTGCGAATCGCGTAGAGCCTGAGAATAGCACAAAGAACGCCAAAACAAGGCGAATTTCTGGTCGAATCATAATATTTTACCATATCTATCCAATACTTCTCAAAGGAACTTTCCTTTGAATAACAGACGTCTAAATTAAGGTCGAATTTGCTTCGAACACCTACGTTATTCAGATCACTGAATGATTTACTTGTACTCAAGGCCAACGGTGTTGTCGTTTTCGTCTGAAAAATTAGCATAGCACGTATGAAGTATATCTATCTCAAGAGGACTATTAGGCGGGGAATAGATTAAATATCGGATCGTATGTGTATTTAGTATTCAAACAAAATGTATGGCACGAGTACCTTCTGGTTGTCGGATCAGACTGTCGGATCCGACTATCGGAGAGAAAAATCAGAAATCTATTCCCAGCCTTATAGGGACAGGGACTGTTAGTGACTTGGAGTCCTGTACAATCCGAAGACGTCACACTGTTGGGCACGGGTCTCTAGCTCTAGGTCTGTAGCTCTCTAGAGAAAATTCGACAGGCCTAACGATTGTTTTTACTATTGAAAGCAACCGTGACCTACGGCTTAACGTGCCCTCCGAAGCACCCATGAAATTTGGCCATTAGCGGCCACCCATCACATACAGACCGGGCCCATCGTTGCTCGAGTCGATCAAATACGATCGATGCGAGCCATTGGTCTATGAACGTTTCCTGTGTAAGGAGTATAGAGATACTCATCGATCTATAAAAAATAAACGATGGATATATTTTATTACGTTAGATACCCTAGCTAGATGTATTTGTTTCAGGGCTTGTGGAAATGTGCACAGTCCCGTTGACAATGGTGCAGCCACTATCGACCAGGCTGCCCCCGCTCACCGCGGCGATACACAGGGCTGTGGCGGAAATTGTTTAGTATCAATTTTGAACATGACACATGCAAAAATACACAATATTTAATATATGTATATAGGTATATTTATTTATTGATTCGGCTTTATAAGATTGCCAGGTCTAGTTTGGTGTGTTAAATTTTAAAAATTGTGTTTTAATTTAAAAGGAAGTGTGATAGCCTTCATGATAGCCAAAAACACATGATTAAACAGGAAGAAAGGGTCAAGTAATGTCATATATCAATTTTTTTAAAGCAAACGTGTTTGTAATGTTGTAAGCAATAAAAAGTAACCAAAAGGGTTAATATGTCACAACGAGTCTGTGACCGACATTGAACGAGACCTATAAGTCTCGCCTGACTGTCAATTAGTAGTGGATAGGTGCTGCTGTGTGCTCGTTTGCTATCTTATATCCATCTATACTTCTATACTAATATTATAAAGAGGAAACATTTGTTTGTAATGTTTTCACACAAAAACTACGGAACCTATTTTAGAAATCCTTTCACTATTAGAAAACAGCATCTTGTGACATAGGCTATATAATATTACTAGGTGTAAACGAAACTATTCTTATGTCTAATTCCATGCGAGCGAAGCTGCGGGCGTCCACTAGTTAAAGATAAACACAGGAATACACTCGCGTGCACAGAAAGCGGGTCACTTGTACGGTAAGTTCTAGTTCACTGCGAGCAGTTTGCGAATCGGTCGTTTTCAGTGGCCCGGAGTGCACGCTGATGCACTCGAACCTCTTGTTGGGGCTTCAAGCATCCATTTGTGGTGTAAACACCTCGGTTTAATTTCACTTTCCGTTGTCATTCAAGCAGTTTAGATCTCAACTGCCTCCATTGAAAAATCCAGTGTTCTAACAGTTAAATAAAACAGTATACGTTTAGGTCCCATGTAATTATGTGGTGAGCCTATTGCCATCTACCGGGCACAAATCTCAGCTCAGAGCTATTACTGGGAAATACGAGATATTAAATAAAAAAAAATTATCGCTGCTGCTCATGACAACTAGCCTTTAGAAATGGACTATCCAATATAAAAAGAATTTTTCAATTTGAATCTGAGATTCAACCAAACAAACTCTTCAGCTTTATAATTTATTAGTGTTTGTAGATAAAAAAAATACTGTACATAATTAATGTAAACGTACTTTTTGTGTATTCAAATTTCTGAACGCAGTTTATCGAACACGCGAAACTGCTATAGGTAAGATTAGGACCAATCAGAGCGCGGCATCCGTTTTGCCGCGCAATTCTAATCACGTAAGTGCAGCAAGGTGTTCGCGGTGATTTTAAATTAAAGAGAGACTGAGTGTAGTCAGCGCAGACCGCTCTTATTGTAATAAATTAAACATAATGTAAAAATATGTAATTCTTATGAGTTAAAAAATATATTTTAAAGTTCTTTTTTCGAACAGGATATAGTGGATGAAGTGATCGGGTATCGTATCGAAACTAAAGAGTCAGAAATCGCGGTGGTCGCGACCAAGGAGTTCATATCGTGTGTTGTCATCAAGTTATCGTTAGAGGAAAAACCAAAGTGGACGATTATCATTGACGAGAAAGTGCTGCTATGTTGCTGTTAGATATTAATTAATTTCAAGGAATCAGGTGGGTTTGTTGCACTGAATTTATTCTTGCTGCTTGCTTGCTGAATTATTCTGTTAATTTTAAAATGTGAATCGGTGGTGATATTTAGCAGCTTTTGGGAATTTATCTAGATAAAATGGATTAAATTAGTAAAGAAAGGAAGACAGAATGAAACATATAATTAATTTTCATCACTTTTCATCGGTAAAAAAACCTTATGTTGTATAGGAGCCCATAACTATTTTAGTAGGTATTTGTTGTTATAGCGGCAAAAGACCCGTTTTACCTTTTTGTACAGAACCCTAAAAAGGAATTCGGTTGGAAAAGTGTTGCTTCCTGTTACACTTTTCCAGAGGTTCATCTTGTAGCAACGCATCTGTGAACGAGTTTGAAAACAACTCCGCGACGATTTTTGTTAAATCGTATAACAATAATTATTGTCATGGGCGGAAGGCGCACGGACGCTATATCCTCGCGGCCTCGTTTAAATAAATAATTAAAATATTGCTAAGTTACATATTATTATAATGTTTTTAAATTCCTATGTTTCACAGAATAACAAGAATGAAGATCATCCCAAACTTATTGAAAGACTCTCGAGATGAATGGTTGGTCAAAACGGTTCGTTTCAAAGTCGAATAAGTGTACCTACCTAGTACGAGTAGATCAGATTTTTTTGTTTTACGATTTTTACGATAAAACACGCATTTATTTTCATTTTGTTACATCGCTCGGCTTGGAGCGTAAGTACCTACACCTACTTCGCTAAGTAAGTAGAATGGTGAGGACGCTAATCAACCTCAGCTATGGGAAGTTTTCATTTTGCAATTTAGTTTATGTACCTCTAGTAAAGTATTACAAAGCGTAGAACTATCTCTAGTAGGTAGGTTAATCTATCTATAGATAGGTTATTGATTTTGGCCGTAATTTGATAGCAATAAGCTTGATATGCTTGAGGCTACGATCAAGAAATTGATACCTATAACTTTGCTTCCTAAAGGTATTATTTTTACTGTAGAGCGAGGATTTATAATATACATAGATTTTTACAGACGGAATTAATCAACAAATTGAATCCAATGGTAGATCGTATAATGGAAGACGAATCAGTGGAGGGGGTTATAATGACTAACAAAGAAGGCAAGTATTTATAAAACACTCTGCGACGTCATCACTGCTAGGTATCCTTTTGAAGGTTTTATTCATGGATATTAACAACGAGTACGTATATTGAAATATTTTTTTTAATGTAACAATTATTTTTAACTGTGACATATTTTTAACAAGATTGAACAAGACTCTAGTCTAGTTCTTTGTGGAGTAAGATTGTCGCCTCGAGAAGTGTCGGTTACACTTTTCACTCACTCAGCACACCGATTCAACCGCAACACAATTATTAAAAAAAAAAAAGCAGATTGTGTAAAAAAAACTACACTAAAAAAGCTGTAATCAGCAAACTTGAAATATACATAGAAATATTAAATTCATCTCCATTTATCTGTAATCCCTCAAAGAAGTTCCCAGTTGGTGATTTCTTCGTACTTCATCGTACTAAAATAAGATGCCACAACGTTAAAACATAGTTGTTTTCACCGTCAGGTGCCCCGATACTGACGAACGTGAACCTGACAGCTGCTACCAACTACGGGCTAGCCCTGCACCGCCTGGGCGTGATGGCTCAGATATGCGTCACTGAGCTGGTTAGTTACAGGGTTCACGGGACCAGAATAGTCTGAATAGTGGCTACGGTAGCGCCGTAAGTGGCGAAGAAGCGTCATTACGCACTGTCGACTGGTCGCCGGCGACCGGCAGTCGCTTGTGCATCGCCACTACGCAGCGAGTCGTTGAGTTGCCTCGGTGAAACACCTATTTAAACTATAGTAAGTCACAGTAGCCATCGACCGAGTCGCCGGCGACCAGTCGACGCTAAAAGGGGACTTCTGGGGTTACGGGCGGCCAAAGTGGGAGCTTGAACCATCCAGTGACACCGGGAAAGACGACTCTGTGTGCGGTTGCTTAACCTTGTAAATTTCGTTAAGCGTGTCTAATCACCTCATAGCGAAATAAATTATTTGACTTTGACTTTGACTTTGGGTTGATGCCACAAACATAGTTATAAACGAAATCTTTTCTCCTCTTTCGCGCTGTAGGCCCTCCCGCTTGAGGCAATTCGGATGTAATGTCCTTCTATCTGGAAAATGTCTCCAGGGGTGAACTCCGTCACCGTTAGTCACTATTTCCCCCTGATGGAGAAGAAGGTCCAACAGCTCTCTACTACGATTTGTTTCGGAGGGCCTCGTTGTGGGGGGGCCTAAATTGTTCTATAAATAAAAATAACTGCGTTTGTTTCAATTTCGTTTTGCATGTCGTCAAACTAGCAATTTTCCTACATAATCTTCACCAGGAATCGTCCACCGTATACTGTTTCAGAACGCGCTGGATGAAGCTTTGATATTAAGAGTGAACACTCAGAAGATCGAGATGATGGTGGCGCCCCATAGAGACTTCAACATAGTAGTGGTGCAACACGCTAGACATAAACTCAAACAGAGGAAGGACTAAGTGTTTACGATACAATATATCTATTATTACACAACAATCAATGTTTGTTTCATAGTATTTTATGTGCTACCCTGAAGTGAAGTGAGGTACTAGATGCAATTAGGTGTAAATGTTTTAAGAGGCTAAATTACTGTTAGCCTGAAATTAAACTGAAAGGCCACTTGGCTTAACAGTGGGTCGGTTCCACAGTCACAGCTGAGTGAGGTCTGCAACATACCATGCTGCCCCAATGCGGATTGGTGGAAGGGTTAGTGGCCAGCCCAGTGTCAAATGGTCTCAGGCCCGGAATTATTAGAAAAAGGCTTAACAATAATTGTTTAACAATTGAAAACAACCGTGAAATATGGCTTGATCTACCCTCCGAATCACGAAAGCGCCCGTGAAGTTTTGACTATAGCGGTCACCCATCCACATACGGATCGCGTCCGACGTTGCTTAAGGCAGATTCGCTCGCGGGCAGGCTTGACAGGTTCTCATCTAAACACCACACCACTACCCTTTCTTTGTCCCACTGTTGGGCACGGGTTTCCTCTCAGAATGGGAGAAATTAGGCCTTAGTCCACCACGATGGCCAAGTGCGGATTGGCAGACTTCACATGCCTTCGAGAAAATTATGAAGAACTCTCAGGCATGCAATTTCCTCCGATGTGTCCTTCACCGTTACAGCAAGTGACATTTAATTTCTTAAGATCCCACATAACTTAGAAAAGTCATTGGTGTCGTGCCGCTTGGGTTTGAACCCGGACCGCTCGAGTGAGAGGCGAGTTCGATAGCCACTGGGCTGTCACTGCTTAATCTAAAAATGTATCAAAAATATGTGAAAATTTTTGTTGTATTTTTAGGCGCTAGTTGGCAGGGCTGCATACAAATTTATTTGCTCTCTATTCCGCCATCAAAATGCTGTGGTTTCGACATCTCTCAATTACCTCACGCCACTCGAATATCCACGCCGCGAGTTCAGCCTGTGTCTGCTATTCGTCTCTGTCTACGAGCTGTTAGTTTTTGCCACGAGCAAATCTATCTTCTAGCTCTTCAAGGTTTACTCTACACGGAGAATTTAATTAAAAACTTTATTTCAACGCGAGATTGATGCTATTCTTGTAGCAAAGCCTTTAAAGCAATACGACATAAACACAAGACAAGCCATACGAATCAAATACTTTGTTAATCCAAAAAGCCCAAACAGTTCCATAGTGGTAAATTTTTTACTTAATTTTTTTAATTTTTTTTTTTCCACAAAAATGGTACATAATATAGAAATATATACTTCCTTCACAGCTCTGCTAAGCCTAATCTAAAGATTGACAGGTGGAAAATTCTTCTTATAGAAGGTATATAGGTCCGCCTTGAGTAACCTCCTGTTTAAGGTAAGTGTTATTAAATAAATAAACATTAATATTTGTTGGTGTTGTGAGTGTATATTTTGTTAATCCTACATCTACATTCTTCTACATCTTCGTCTTTGTTATTAAATAGGTACTTAAGTATAACCGTAATAAACATACTTTTTAAACGTAAAGTACTTATAATAGTTCAAATTCTTTATTCAAATACATTAGTCGATATTTTAGAGGTGTTCAAATTTTCAGCCAGTACCTATTTATATTGGAGTCACGTGCGGGTGGCCGCGCCCGATGCCTCTTCTCATTTCAATTAATGTATGCATCGTTGAAATACACCCATGTGTATTTTAACTAGGTATCCAATATTATATTCTGTGATATTAGGTCGGTTAACCCAAGTTGGCGTGGCACGTGCACAGTATCACACCAAAGCAGTAGAAACTATGAGCCTATGAATAAATTTAACAAAAAAAAATGAACCAACTAAAAACTTTGAGCTTTGTATAACAGAAAAATACTAACAAATTATAATGCATAAAGCTATAGGTGTTTCGTTACGAAATATTCGTTTGAAGTCACAATTTAAACGTGATTACTTATTTATATTATATTATGGAATGATTTCCTTATTATTATAATGATCCTTATTATAATAAGGAAAATGTCCAAAAAAATTAATCAGTATTTACGGTTTGTATGAAATAAATTTGGGTAGCTGGCTCGTGGAAAGTTTAATACGACATCGACATTGATGTCGGAGGCACACGGTACGTCGTCGTCAATAAATCGTTCAAGTATTCCACGTCTACATTCACGGCTATGGGCAAACGAACCCGGCTGAACATGGTATAGAGAGAATAAAACTTGAAAATTTAAAAGACTGATGAGTTTTAACAAATATTGCACATTCCTAAACTACCTACCTACCTGTACCTATATGTATATGGGAAGGTTAAACGTTAATTGTTTGAAATATGGCCTACACGCCTGTCTAGAGCTGCCAATAACATAGTTTACAACACGTTAATCGAATATTAAATTATTAACCCTTCTAAAACGGGATTAATTCCCAAGAGAGGCCCGCCCGGATGTGATAATATCGAATCTAGGTAATGGTATTGACCTATATAGACACTTTTATTAGATTTAGAATGTTAGTTTTACGACTGAACCTATACAGTATAAGCACTAGATCGCTGGAGACACCCAAAATTGTGATCTAGTAAAGTGCTTGGACAAAATGTCAGGTTTGTTTCATTGTATTTGCGATTGCTTCTAGAGATGTACGTAGGTAATAGGTATCCGAATCCGTTGCTCGCGCATAGAAACCGGCATTGAAGTTTAGCCGATTACTAATAGTAGCGCTGACTTTGAATGCGCAGAATTCGAAATTCAGGTATCGTCGGGCACGGTCTGAGCGAATTGTCAGTCGTAACCACTGATTGGTTCGCCAGCGAGTCCCCACTCTGATTTATGAGTACACGGTACAGATGGTACTAGGTACCGCGGTGGTACTGCTCCGGACGAACTCTGTATGGAAGAAAACAGGTTTCATGTAAGACCTATTTGGTTTCCAATAGGCTCTACCTATGTTAACTAATTTAGTAAATGTAATATAGTCTTCGAATGGAGACCACGATTCGAGCGGGAAAACACCGAAGGTCGGAGTGGTGTCGATTAGGAAAGGCCTATGTCCAGCAGTGGATCTCAAAAGGCTGATGGCTGTGTGGATGAAAGTAAATTAAAGTAGTTAGTAATGTAAGTAAATTCAAGTTTAGAACTGCAAAGTAAAGTAAAATTTAATTGCTTAAAATCCACATCAAAGCTTAGAAATGTTTTTACTTTAATTTGAACCTGCTCCTCTGCAGTACGACGCTGAATTGGCTATCAGCTGTGTCGCATATTCTGTAACTAACCGTGTATTTATTTCGCCTTGGGCAGTTTATTTAACGTCACCCAAACTAGATCTGTTCACGGTTGCGGGAATAAATAGGATGGGCGGACGGACAAACAACAAAATCAATGTTTGCGCGGCGAACGCTCCTGATTGGAACTCGGGGCACGATATAGTCTCCGGCGGCCTGGCGATATAGTTTTCTGATCATTTTATTATAACACTGAGAATCTGGTCTTGTTCAATAGTTCCGAGACAAAATATAAAAAAAAATGATGTTAGATGACGAGGGACTTTTAATGTTATGTTAATAATATCACGCCAGTTTTTCTCCGAAGAGGTAGGCAGAGGTATACCTACATCCAATTTTCACCAGTCCAGTTCTCATACACACTAACGCACTGACCAACAAATGTTTTGATTGTGTTAATAATATCTAGTTTTAATATCATTTACATTTACCAAGTATCTGCTTATTAGATGTTTGGAAATATTCCTTGTTTCTCATTTCAATAAAAGGAAATTATTGAACAAAGAGAACCTACCGTTTTTTGTATCGCAAAAAATTACAGGCAACTTAACGAGATTCATGAATCAGACGGAAATTGCTGTCTGCCATACAAAATATCCGCTGCCGTCGCATTATTAAAAATGAATTTTAGGTTTTTACTTTTAACTGTCCTCGCTCGAAGCGCTTATCGGCTCGAGCTAAAACCTATTGGTTAAAATTAACAGCGTCTGACAGCTGTCAAACAGCCAAGCTGCTCTCGCTTGAGTAGAGATGGTCCGAGATTAACACGTTCACGCATCAATAACTTAGATGCACGGTACCATCTAAGTTATTTACAGATGTGAATTTAAAGTCGCTACAACCCTTAAACGTCCCACTATTGGGCAAGAGTCTCTGCCATAGCCACAGCTGCGGGAGGTCTAGCGCTTACTCCATCCACCACGCTGCTCCAATGCGGATTGGTGAAGGGGTTAGAGGCCAACTTAGTGTCAAAATGTTCTCGAACCACTCGAAGGTCAAGGCTTAACATTTTAAAAACAATTAAAAAAAAAAACAGGACCTAACCTTTCCGGATTACACTTTTGTTGCTAACAGCTAACATCGGTTTATTAAAATCAAAGCAAGGCTGTCACTGTGAATAATACATCTGCACAGTGGGGATAATTTACGGGACTTCGGGGCTCCCATCTAATTTGGATTCCGCTGTATTGTAACGCAGCAATTTGTGGATGCATTTGTCAGTTGCCGCTTCTAGTGCGGCTGCACTACAGTACATGACTGATTGATGTTGTTGCTGGAATTCACTTGGATAGGGTAGTGCATAGTAGGTACGACGATAGTAGTGTTGTGCGTTCCTGTTGATATTATAACAAATAATGTCTACTCTCTACTTCATCAATGTCTTGTCTTGTCTGGCAACATTGTTATAGTCTGTGCTCGGCTTGTAACAAACAAAAAAAATATTGAAAATGCATTTTGTTAAGCCCGCTCAATCACAGAATACATTTTACATACTGTAACGCTCATTGTAGATAACGAATTAGGGTTTAATAAATAAATAAAAATTTTAAAAGTACATCTGAGCACACCATGGTAAGTTAGATAGAAAAACGAATGCAAATGATGCTGTTAAAAAAAACTGGATAAGCTCAAATGTTATAAAATGCCCGACTGTTGCACATTTGCACGCTGTTGTTTAACGAAATAGCTCCATATGGGATTACTTGAGATTTGCAGTTGCGTGACTTCATTTACGTTTCGACGATTTATTTTTACTATACAGAGTGCAATATGCGGTCGCCTTTTTATAGCTGGATAGCAAATTGAGAAACTATTAATCTTAATACGGCAAAAACTGAATTTTAATAATTAAAATGATAGGAAGAGAATATAAATATAGAATGATAGATGATATAAATCTCTTATATTCATAGAGAAAAACGACTGAATTGCTTCTACAATAAAATATGTACTTAATATTACTTGTCTCTCAGATAATAAATTTAAGAAACGATAAAAACCCTTGGTGCGACGTATCTCCAGCTCTACTTTAACTTTAATAATAATAATAATAAAATTATTTAATAATAAATATTTATTGTAAATATTGAAAAGAGTTAATTATAGGTTTCTTGCCGTGTTTTTCTCGATAGCATCAACTTTGTGAACCGGAATATACAAATACAAAAAATAAGAACCTGAATCTGACTGAAACCTGGTGCCGATAGCTTTTATTTAGTTGTTAAGTTAGTGATTAGGCAACATAGAATAGCTCTTCTCCACGAAGTTCAAGGTACGCGATTTGCACGCGAAAATTACACCATTTCACAGCAGCGCTTACATTAGCAAAACGTAAACGGTACATCGTGCTAATGGCGAATTTATGGAAGCGTCAGGATTTGGGATAAATCCTAATGTTCTAAACGGGCTGCCTGTTGCAAATGTGCAATTTGTTGCAGCGCACCGCTCTCAAAGGGAATTACTTGAGATTAGCAGTGATGGATTTGGTTGCAAATATTCATTTTTAAGTGCTACGTTTCTACTTATTATGTTTCTACTTATTGTGTATGTAACCAAATGACGATAAAGACGTAGGTAATGGTAATGAAAGAGATTTAGATATATGCACCACCAGCACACATAATTCTGCTGTGTACCTAATATTGTTTGATTTGTCTGTCTGGGGTGGATGAGAACTAACATCCTTTACAGGCGACTATTTTACAAGGATATACCCAACCACAAGTACCTATAGAAAAGATCGGTCGCTCGCAGTCATAGTCATAGTATTTTATTGATAACCATAATAACGAGTCGACTTACATTTGTTTTAAGTAGATCATAATGTACACAATTTTAATGGAATGATAAATATGTCAAAAGCAAGTTATGAAGAGATTAATAAACAATAACAAACAATGTCGAATGGTTATGAATTCTAACAGATGAATCAAGTAAAGACATAAAAACAATCATTTTAATACATACTTACCTAGGTAGTCAAAAATAGATATAGGAGTAGTCAAACAGATGTGTAAAATTTATGCCCAGAGGGGGCAATGGTCTGTTTTTTTGACGTTGGAGGTAAGTAACATGTCTATGCTACCTCTATACTTATAAAAGAGATAGAGATTGTATGTTTGTATGTGACTAGGGGTTAGTATCAAACTACTAGACCAATACTGAAAATACTTTAACCTTTAACCACGCTTTAACTAAGCAAAATAAATTATTCCCGAGAGCTAGAGGCAAATTTTTACGCAGGTTAAGTCTAACATAAAAAAACTTATATACTCATAATATTTTTCAAATGTTGCAGACAAATCATATAAACAACACGATGTGTGTAGGTAAATCAAGTTTTTATTAATAAAAATCTTAAGAATCACATTATAAAAAGTATTATTTACCTAATTTGCTTTCTAACCTACTAAGAAATTCCTTAATTGATTCTATATCCAGGGACATTTGGTCCATTTTTACATTCAGCGCTTCTACTTGCGATCTGCAGTCTTGTTCTTTCATATTATCTTTAATTTCTACAAAACATTCGTCTAATTCAGTAAATCTCTTCATAACATCATCAAATCTTGCTTTTTGTTTATTTGGTTTATCTTCTCCGTCAATTACAGTAACTGCGTCATTATTTTCCATTGATTTTGAGTTATTAGTAACAACAGCATCATAAATTGCATCAATTTTTTTCTCAAATACTTCCATGCCTATTTCTTCTTCTTTTTGTTTCTTCTGTGCTGCAGCTTTGTTTAAAATTGCATCTCTAATTGTAGAGGGAAGTATCTTAAAATGCTTCCATCGAGGCTTCCCTGGACATAAGGTAATAGTCCCTAATACTTTTCTTTTGTTCTTAATACTGTTATTTATCCTTTGTGGTAAGATTTTGCTAAATACTTTATTATAAACGAGATTATCTAAAGTGCTTAGGAACTCAACTTGCTTTACTAGCCGTTCAATGTTTCCTAATATCTCTAGGTCATTGATATCATTCACAGCAACACCAACTAGCAAATTCATGAGAACTACAGCAGCTAAAATTAAAAAGATGAGGAATATTAAGCGCACTATAATCAACGAGGTAGCGAGTTCGGTTGAATGCTCCTTATCGAACAGCGCCACGTAGTCAAACTCTGATGTCATCATCACCATAGTTTTCACGAATGCGGCCCAAGGAGTTTCGAATGGTATTTGAGAGTGGAACTGCACCATGAAACTAAGCGAGAATCCAATCACCAGAAAGGCAAATGTTAGTAGAATCTGGAAACAATAAGTATGATGTTGTTTTAAAAATGTTGTTTTAAAATTCACACTATCTGTAATGTTTCATTCACGTCATGCTAGTAAAATTAAAAAAAAAAACCCTTATCCTACTAATATTATAAAGGGGAAAGTTTGAAAGTAAAAGTTTTTCCTTTCCCGTAAAAAGTACTGATTGGATTTTAATGAAACTTTACAATAATATAGCTTATACATCAGAATAGTACATAGGCTACAATTTATAAAGATAGGTATTGTGTGAATAGTCCAAAATATGACGATAAGTGTCAAGTAAGTACGAAAAAATCTACCATCTGCGAGCTATTCTGGCGTGCGCTGCCAAAACTACTGGACCGATTTCAAAAATTCTTTCACCATTAGAAAGCTGCATCTTCACTGAGTGACATAGGCTATATAATATTACTAGGCGTAAACGAAACTATTGTTTTGTTATGTCTAATTCCACGCGAGCGAAGCTGCGGGCGTCCATCTTGTGAGGTAATATTCATGGGACGTTATTAAATCTCCGTACCTTTATTACATTGGTTGCAACTTTTCCAAACATAAGAACATAGTATCCCCAGTTTGGGAATCTGGAGAGAAGGAACATAAGATGCAACCAGGAGAGTAGCAACGCTAGTGTTGCAACGTGTCTCGGCCATTCCATTGTCGGCGGTACCAGGGTCACTGACAGTGGGAGTATACCAGCCAAAGCTATCGACCCAAATTTGATCCAGGTTTCTAATTGGAGAAAATATCTCCTGCTTTTGATATTCATGTATAGAAGTTCCTAAAACAAAATATACTAGGTTATGTAAGTCCTGGACAAAGTAGAGTGACCGGAGTAGAAAATAAATAACGAGGTAAGTCAGCCAGTGTTGGCACTATATTATCATCACAACCCTTTCTTTGCCCCACTGTTGGGTAAGGGTCTAGGCCTTAGGGAATGGGAGGGATTAGGCCTTAGTCCACCACGCTGGCCAAGTGCGGATTGGCAGACTTCACATGCCTTCGACAACATTATGAAAAACTCTCAGGCATGCAGGGCACTATATGCAACAGGTTAATTGATAGATTTATTTTACAACTTTATTACTTTTAGTTTTTTTCTTCTATTTTTTTTATTTGTTGATCTTGATAAGTCAAAGTATACATATAATAATGGTATACATGGTTTAATTTTCACAATACATCACTTATTCAAACCCTAGATGCTGGTTACTAAAATGTATATTAAAAATATAAGTACTTAGAGAAACTTACTTGTAAAAAAATAAGAAATATCGTAGCATAAATAATATAGCCCCATATATTTGGATCCCACCATATCGGTGCTTGTTCTTTGCTGTCCTTGTGGTAAAATACAGATACGATGAAAATAGTTAAAGAGGATACGAAGAGGGCGTAACATGCTATGATGGTGTAGAAGAATGGCAAGAGAGCTTTCCATTTTAAATACAAAAAGCTTTCAGCTAAAGGATGAACGAGTAACCGGTGCTGACCGTATCTGTTTCCAGTTTTTAATAAAGCTTCAATTACTTTCATTTGTTCCATCTCACATACAGTTGGCATTAGAATTCTATAATCCACAATGATTTCACAATTTGACTCTTGAAAATTCTGACAATTTGCCGAAATATATGTATCAAAGACATCCTCTAAAAATTGTGTAGGCTTCGACATGTTATTCACAATCATCTCTATAGCTGATCTTCTGAATTTCTTCGGGCCATCCGTATAACATGATAAATCACCCCCTTCTCTGAGTAGAAGGCTAATTACATCACGGCTTCCGTTATAGGCAGCACTATGCAAAGGAAACCACCCCAAACTATTTACTTCATGTATTGTCGTTTTGTCAAATTTGAGAATTATTCTCGCAATATCTGAATAGTTTACTACCGCAGCGACATGCAATGGAGTAGATGCCCTATGAGGACTACATGTCGTTCTGAGTCTTATATCAGCATTTTTGGATAAAAGTAATTCCACACAATCTGCTTGGTTATTTACAACAGCAAAGTGTATTGGTCCAAAACCTCTTTTATCTCCGGCCGATAGTGTATTTATCATCTCCTTCGTTACCATCTCATCAAATTCTAGTAAGAAACGAAGTATTTCTGTGTGTCCATTCTCTGACGCCACGTGAAACACATTTACATTACCCGGTAAAGTTATTTTTATAGACGCGCCTTCATGAATTAATGCTGTGACACATTCAAGATGGTTACTCAGAATGGCTTTGAATAACGGCGTTTCCCCTTTTTCATTTTGGCAGTTTATAAAATCCTTTTGTTTGGCAACGCTTAGTATTTCCGTTAGAACGTCTATATTGCCCGAAGCAGCAGCCGAATGTATTGGTGTTTCACCATCGTTAGCCTGAAAGTTATAAAATTGATTTAAATAGTAATAAATAAACTTTGATTTAAATAGTAATAAGTAGAAATCATTTTGAACAAAAATAAAATGATAACTATGTGGTGCGATGTTGACTGCCACACCGCAGGTATCAAATTCAAATTCCAGCCGGGGCAAATATTTATCCACACATAAATATTGATTCTCGGACCATGGATGTAAGTTGTGTTGTACTACCGAAGCGGTGTAAGTATGTAGGCGTTTATTTTATTTAGCGTTTATTATTTGAACCCTGTTGTCTTTTTAGAATATTTGGAGCTAAAATTTAAGTTTTAGCTATAACAGGTCCTATATCCTTACCTTCAAGGTAACATCAGCTCCGGTTTCCAGAGCGATGCAAATCCCCGGTATCCACGCCGCCTCTACCGCAGCTTGCAACACCGTGTGACCTTCCCTGTCCTTAACATCTACTGTCGCTGACATAGGATCTGCGTCTCTGTGAGCGTAGTTAGCCAGGATCTAGCAGAAATAGTTATCTTTTAGTAGACTATATTTGGATACAGTGGTCGCTTAGCGACAAAGTCCTTCCCAATAATTAACTAAGCAAAAACTAATATTAAATTGATAAACACTTTCACTCTGCTAGTGGCAAAAATTAATGGCGTGTTCCCATGCTTCGGAGGGAACGCTAAGCTGTCAACCGGTTGTTTTCAAACGTAAAACAATCGTTCAGCTTTGTTGAGGACATTCGGGTGGCTTGAGGCAGTTCGACACGGTGGTGATTGTCATTGGTCATTTGTGGTGGTCATCAGTATCATTGGTGGTCTCTGGTAGTATTCGAGTCCATAGGTGACGATGACCATTTACTAGTTGGTCTGTTTGCTTGATATAAATTTAAATTATTTTTCATTAACGTCTTAGGCACT
This sequence comes from Carterocephalus palaemon, assembly GCA_944567765.1. Lineage (NCBI taxonomy): Eukaryota > Metazoa > Arthropoda > Insecta > Lepidoptera > Hesperiidae > Carterocephalus > Carterocephalus palaemon. The sequence goes on from OX155663.1 coordinate 3,045,405, forward strand.
TGTTCACTGGGATATATAAGTATAAAAAGTAACTTACAGCAAGAGCGTCTTCAAGTTCCTTCCTCACGCAGACGTGTAGAGGTGTCTGCCCGGCTGCGTTCCAACCAGTGATGGACATGCCAGCATTAAGGAGTTCCTTAATAGCGTCCATGTTATCCAGCTCTACAGCCGTATGTAGTGGCGTGTCCACGTCATTTATGCCGTGCAGTTTCATCGTGTTGTTCACGCTCCCAGCTGAGAGGAGCATTTTGATGACTTCTGTGAAACTGGAATGAACCGACTATCTTAGGAGTGCTGGTACAGGAAGCTTGCGTCCGGTAAGCCACATCATACTACAGTGCGTCGAAGCTCATGAGTTAGAAAATGTTAGATCGTTTTGATATGACCTTTCATCATAATGAAAGTATGAAATCGATCGTTCATGAGATCGAAAACATATAATAATCGAATGTACCTAGAATAAATCGAATTTATAAGATATTCATATTTTAATAGGCTTTTATTATTATTGTTTGGTATATCACATTTCAATTTTATTATTTATCAAATTTTAATAATAATATTTCGTAACCCAAACATAACATCAAGCTTGTATTTCCCCGAACGGATTAGGCAGAGGAAATAAACTCACTTTTCACTATCTAGTTATTTTTAGGTCCCATGTTATGTATGTGATTTTGTTACCAATTACCATACACCGGTCTCGGTTGCTATGTGCGGCAGCGGATGGATGCTGGTCCATGCTCGTTTGCTAAAGTTATATCTAAAAAAAGACTACGAGTCTGTCCAAGCTTATACTCGTACCATTGACTTTTGGTTTCCTTTTCGTTTGAATGTTGCTTCTTCACATTTTAAGTCTTAGTTTACGAACATCATGTATCTTCCACTTTACCGCAATTTCTTGGCGAAAAACTTGCTAAAACTCCGGCCATACGATCACGAGCGATAGCGCGATAGGCAGGCGCCGTCAGATTGCGGAAACAGAAATGATAAACGAGACGGAACAAGATTAGGGGAGATTCGTTTAGTCCGCGTTCTCTGGAGAAATCTGGTCATCTGTAATCTGACACTTGCTAAACTAGTGTTGTTTTTGTTAATGTTTATATAATTAATGAGACGGAGTTACGGGTTACTTGTGTTTGTTCTGTGTCTGGATGTTAATATTATCTATTTAAATAAGTATTAAAAAAATATCTATATAAATATAAAATGTAGGTATGAATATCAGTCTCTGAAAGTATCCTCTGACATTACAGGCTCGCGCCTTGGGGTCAGATGGCCGTGTGTGAGAATGTCCAAGATATTATTTATTATGTTTGACCTCAAGTAACGCGTTTCACGCATTTAATTTGTAAATGCCAATATTGCTAAAAAATTCAGCACGGACTTGGTTTTTCACACGTTCAGTACTTGCTTACAGATTTTCAGGAGGCGTTCCTAATCATGAGTGCTGCCTTTTGAAGATTTTATTGCGAAAAACTTGCTAAAACTCCTGCTATTTGATTACGTGCGGTAGCTCTATTGCCAACTGGACATTTGTAAAAGCCAATAGGTACTGTACAAAATTTCAGTACTGGGTTTGCTATTTTAATGTTTTTAAGTGATTATTTAGGATGCATTTCTGTACCGCTATCTACCATGTTTTGACGAAAAACTTGTTAAAACTCCGGCTAAATAAACACTAGCGATAACGCGATAGGCAATGCCGTCAGATTACGGAAACATATTATGATGAAAGAGCCGAAACAAGATTAATGAAGATTCGTTTAGCCCGGTCTCTCCTGGGAAATCTAGTCATCTGTAATTAGCCCTTCAATGATGTAATGTTAGTGGCAATATTTATATGTTTTATGGTAGGTACGTTTTCAAAGCTGCAGAATTCGCAAAAATACCAATACCCTTCCTGAATTGTGCATTTGGATCAGCGTGGTGGAGTATGCTCTAGACCTCCCGTAGCTGTGAGGGGGAGATCCGTGCCCAGCAGGCTATGGATTGTAGCCAAAAGCATTGTGCCGATACTGTCCGGTAACGTCGTTGGAAATAACAGCTATTCAAATTATAATTGTTCTAGAAAGAGTGACACAGATCTCTTCGTTCTATGAGAAGGAATTTCTGAAGTAGTCAATACCTTGTAAATAATGGAATTGTAAAGGAACAAGTAAAGTGTATTTTTGTGAGAAAGATTTTACGTTAAGTGAGACTCAGTTACCCGGGGTAATAGGGGTATTGTTGTAGCTGAAGAATTTTGCGTTAAGTGAAGAACTCTTGAGGGATGTTCTTACTTGGTCGAGTCAATATCCTGGTCGTAATAGTACGCGGAGCCGGTCACGTCAAGCGCGGTACGGCCCGTGACGTCACAGACGTTGGGGTCTGCTCCCGCGGCCAGGAGCAAGCGGGTGCAGTGACGTCGAGCGCAGGAGGCCGCCACGTGCAATGGGGTCCATCCTGGTTTGATGACTGGCAGCTGTGGGATAACCAGTACATTACCTTAACGAAGCTAGTTTAAGACTGAGTAGATATAATGATAGTAGCGTACTGCCCGAAATATGGAGTTGATTTGAGAGACCCATTTTGTCAGGTTCCTACCTACTGCAATGTAAATTTAATTACTTTCCTTTTTTGATAATAAGGTTTTATCTGAAAACAATCTATTTCGTACGCCCATCTTTTTTGTCCAGTGTGCTGGTCTGTCCTTAATTCCTAATTCTGGTATTCTATTTTGTGAATAGTTGATATTGATGGTTGGCTCACACTCCCTTGGATATTCTTGCAGTTGTGATCGATGTTGTCCTTCCAGGTCTTGGGCAGCACCATTCGCACTTCGCCCAGGTCACAGCGCACGTTCACCATCTGCTGGGTGAGAGGGCACATCCTCCTCACGTCTTCCTCCGCGTCAGAAGACATGCTCTCACTCTCCACTCTGGCCAGCATTTCTGGATTTTAGGAATACCATTAGGAAATTCAGTATATCTTAGACATCCTCGCCATGCCTTGACGGGCCCGTTGGCGCTTTCGATAGTGACCCTGCCTGTTATGCCAGGGGTCGTGGGTTTGAATCCCACTCAGGACAAACATTTGTGTGACGAACACTTGTGTTTGTTCTGTGTCTGGATGTTAATATTATGTATGTCTCTGACATCCATAGTACAGGCTCGTGCCTATTTTGGGTTCAGATGGCCGTGTGTGAGAATGTCCATGATATTTATTTATTATTTATATTTATGTTTATTGTGATCATTTCATCAGATGAAAATAATTTAATTAAAATTTAAACATCGTTAGGAATGCTGCTTGTCTGAGTTGGCCATAATTTTCTCGAAGGCATGTCAAACCGCACTTGGCCATTGTGATGGACACTGACCAACCCTTTTGGCCCAACCCAACCCTCCGATTCCGAGAGGAGACCCTTTCCCAACGGATATAGAAAGTTGTGAGGTTGTTAAACTTTTAACCGTTTGAAACAAAACCTAACGAGTTGGCTACAAACAAAATGTTTCTATACTAGGTATTATGGATGATTATGAGTCTAAGTAAATATTTGATAACACTAATGATTGTGATGGTCCAAGATCCCAGTGCCGCCAGACGTTACTTATTTTCTCACAAACAATTTATATGGGATAAGCTAGTGTTAGTACATACTTTGAGCGTGTGCATACTCGCTAGCTTGGGTAGACGGCCAATTCATTGGTATCAGATGCTGAAAATCGAAAATTACAGTCCCAACTTTTCTTATTTTCTCATTGCTGATTTTCACATATGTTTTAGTTAATTTTGTTACAAATTAATAATAACTATTGCCAGACACCTTCCGTCGGCGGTTACCCTTGCCAGACGCTTTAAAGATCCAGAAAAAATGATGTAAGTTTACTTATTTTCTCAAGCTTGATTTTTATGCACGACACTTGGAGAACTATTTCAACACTGTTAGTCAGCAGCCAGACCAATTGGATGGGCCAAACATCCAGCCAGACACACATAAAGTGTCGCTAGTAGTCCGGTGAATTTAGAAAATTGAAATAAAGAAAATTCCGACAGAGCCAAATCTTCTTAGAGACCTTAGGTTTACCACAAGGAATAAAGTGTCAAAAGTCCCAATCAGTCCCGTGCGCTTAGGGACTTATTCGGGGCCCAAGGTCAAAATTTTAGGTATTTTGGATTTTTCTCGAAAACGGTAAGTTTTATCGAAAAAGTACCTAAGAGCAAAGTTGTAGATCTTAAAATTCTCTATAAAAATGGTCTCTACGATTTTTTTTCTAAGACCCACTATTTTCCAGATATTGCGCTTGTAAGAATCATGTTCTACATAGTATGCACACATATGCCACGTATACAAGAGAGGAGAGCAGGGGGCAGTAAATTTCGAATCGGTTCCAAAGTATTATTTATCAATTTCCAACCCCAGTCTTCAGGGTTCAGTTCATTGCCTTGCCATGTCTGAACTTGATAGTATACTCGAAACAAATGTTGAGTAGCAGATGCCGATGTTGGAGGAAGACAAGATAGCTGTACTTGCTTTTTGTTTCGTGTATTTTTTACAAATGTTAAATATCTGTTATTCAAGTAGAGGGGATTCGGTAAGGGACCGGCGGTCATTTTAGAGTAAATTTTCTTAGAATAGTATAATGTATACATAAAAGAGACACGAGTAGGCATTTTTGCTTAGTTATTTTCATTAGTTAGGTACTCACCTAAATATGTATATACGTGGCATATGTGTGCATACTATGTAGAACATGATTCTTACAAGCGCAATATCTGGAAAATAGTGGGTCTTAGAAAAAAAATCGTTGAGACCATTTTTATAGAGAATTTTAAGATCTACAACTTTGCTGTAAGGTACTTTTTCGATAAAACTTACAATTTTCGAGAAAAATCCAAAATACCTAAAATTTTGACCTTGGGCCCCGAATAAGTCCCTAAGCGCACGGGACTGATTGGGACTTTTGACACTTTATTCCTTGTGGTAAACCTAAGGTCTCTACGAAGATTTGGCTCTGTCGGAATTTTCTTTATTTCAATTTTCTAAATTGACCGGACTACTAGCGACACTTTATGTGTGTCTGGCTGGATGTTTGGCCCATCCAGTTGGTCTGGCTGCTGACTAACAGTGTTGAAATAGTTCCCCAAGTGTCGTGCATAAAAATCAAGCTTGAGAAAATAAGTAAACTTACATCATTTTTTCTGGATCTTTAAAGCGTCTGGCAAGGGTAACCGCCGACCGAAGGTGTCTGGCAATAGTTATTATTAATTTGTAACAAAATTAACTAAAACATATGTGAAAATCAGCCATGAGAATATAAGAAAAGTTGGGACTGTAATTTTCGATTTTCAGCATCTGATACCAATGAATTGGCCGTCTACCCAAGCTAGCGAGTATGCACACGCTCAAAGTATGTACTAACACTAGCTTATCCCATATAAATTGTTTGTGAGAAAATAAGTAACGTCTGGCGGCACTGGGATCTTGCTCTATGAGTATAAACGCCACTAAAATGTTCTGTGTCTGCATAGTTGAGGCACAAAGTAGATCTACTTTGTGGTTGAGGTTAAGCTGAACATATTTTCCCTTATATTTGTACACCACTTAGTGGGGATAATAAGTAATTTTATGACCATGATGTCACCTTATTCAAATAAAATGAATGTGAATCATGCCACCTGAAGAACTATATGACTGGAAAAATGTATGGCCTAACATCTCATACGTCTAACCATGGAACACAGAGAGAAGCGTTTACCCGTTTATTCAACATCTTTGCTTCTATTCCAATTTCTTTATAAACTGGTTTGTAACAAATCAGACATGCGCTATGTCAAAGAATATATAGACGTCAAAGAACGTTGACATGAAGTCAAGAAACTCTTCTAATCAAGATCAAAAGTTTAAGATTGGTTCAAGTCCTCAATAATTTCATAGAAAGCATACTTGCTTATAAAACGCTAAGATTTTTTACAGCCGGGACGAGTTTACAGCCGTATCATGGAGATTGCTCAGAATTTTATGGTTAGTGCCTATCAAAGTTTAAGGACTTTCATCGTGGTATTTTTTGGAGACTGGAGTGGAAGCTTTTGATTACAGACTTAGTCCTTGATCAAATTAATTCTTAAACGGGTTTCTTTATCGCTTTCAGCTCTTCTTGCTGGGAGGGTCGGGTTTTGAAACGTGCCACCTTGATCAGGAACAACTAACACTAAAATATCTTGCCGACGATATGTAAAAAAATATGAAATTCTAAAAAAACCTTATGATGTAGTGCAGAAGGGCAGGCAGCGGGAGTAAGGCGAAGGCCCCCCCGAGAGGGGCAAGTTATAACGATGGGACTTCCCCTCTTATCCACTACTTCCTATATAGGTAGTACGATTCTAAACCACACAAATATGAATTTCAGGGCCCCGGAGCAACCGACACGATGACCAGGATCAATGAAAACGGCAACGTGGTCGGCACAATAATTGTGAACTGCGAAGGTTTCTTTGATGTTATATTGATTATAATGAATATAATATTTATAGGAGACCAGCGTGCTCTTGGGCACGGACCATCTTGCTCTAGAGCATAACCTACACTCCTCGAATACCTTCAATGCGGATTGGCGTTAGTGGCCAAGTTAGTGTTAAATGTTAGCAATATGTCCTCAAGCCGAAGCCCTACCGTTTGTTTTATACTTGGAGGGCCCTCCAAATCACTGAAGGGCCCATGAAATTTTGCACTAGCGGTCACCTGACGTTGCTTAACTCGGTCGATCACGTGATAGCCGCGACGCTTGGCTATGAGCGGAGCGCTTCACTCAGCCTGCAGCTGACAACTGTGATGATTATCCTTCTATAATATCATTGTTATTATTGTACACCAAGATTACACACCAACATCGGAATTCTTAAAATATGTACAAAAGGTTTGAAACAAGATATCCTTTCTTCCAGGCTTCCCGGAGACCACAACCCTGGACAGTTTGACAGCAGCTACCTACTCTACGCATATGCGCAATCTCTCGCACCATGCCTCTAATGCCCTTAAAGAAATTGTAAGTAATAATCTATTGAGACTGGCTCGTTGGCGCAATCGATAGTGGTCCCACATGTTACGCCAGAGGTCATGGGTTCGAATCCCACGATTGGTGTAACTGCATGCTTGTTTGCTGTCTATGTTTGCTAGCTATCTAAAATAAATAAATAAATATCATGGACATTCTCACACACGGCCATCTGACCCCAAATTAGGCGCGAGCCTGTACTATGGGTGTCAGAGATTGATATAGGTACATACATGTATATTTTTAAATACATACTTAAATAGATATTATTAACATCCAGACACAGAACAAACACAAGTGTTCGTCACACGAATGTTTGTCCTGATTGGGATTCGAACCCACGATCCCTGGCGTAACAGGCAGGTTCACTACCAATACGCCAACGGGCCCGTCACAAGAGCATTGGATTTTTTTTCAGGATGTAACGGACGATTTAATGGTGTTGAGGCTGGTCTCAAAGAAGTCTGAAGCGGTAGTGGCACCGGATCATGAGTTTCATTTGATCGTTGTCATGAGACGCGGTTGAATTTTTTAATAAAATTTGATTTGTGGAGTTTTTCTCTGATTTTCCTTTAGTTGTAAATTACTTTGTATCTATTTAGTTTTCGTTGGTTTTTTATTAGGTAATAGGACATAATAATATGTCTTGGATTCAGCCAGTCATTTAATATTTCTAAGTATAGGTACCTATAAACAAGTGTCGACACGAACGCACGTAGAATTGACCTTCAATACGCTAAATGCGCAGATCTCAAAATTAAAGGTATCGTCTGGCGCGGTCTAAGCGCTGATTGGTTCGCCAGCCGAATTATGTTTATGTCGCCCGCATTGATACCCCATTCGCAGCTGCTCCCTTCGAAATTTCAGAGCTACATTTTCGTACACATAATACATTAAAAAAAATTAACGACCAAGACCCGAAAAAAAATCTGCATAGGAATACCGAATCTAGTATCCAGTGTGTTGTTAGATCATGTTAGATTGTCCGATTTATTTTGTTTAGTCTAAAGTATGTAGGTACCTACTAATTTTATTACCACGGACGTGTTAAGTAGACTGGAATACAAAATGCGTCGTATACTGAGTCATGATGAACTGCGAAGGTCGACCAAACGATATCTAAGATAGTGATCTTTTATAGCTGGTGCGTGATTTTGAAGGGTTTAGAGTTCAGATATATTATTATTATAATTTATTTAACAGCTAACAGGCTTTGAATTATTCTCAGAGCAATGAGACTAGGAATAATTGCATTAAAAAAAAAGTTTGGATGGATTTTTATCGTATCGTATCGTGTCTTCGGGACGAGAAACTCTACGTGTGGGCATTTAGAAAGAGTGTGATGACCAACCTTCCGGAAAGTCCAGCAAAACTGCCACCTGTCTCGCGTTGCCCGCGAACGCGGCGAGATGCAGAGGCGTCCTGCCCAGTCTATCCAAGCGGTGCTTCTCAGCTCCAAACTTGAGGAGAAGCGAGAGCGAGTCCCCGCCTACCATCGCGGCCATGTGGCAGGCGGAGACCAGGTCGAGCCGGCACGTCGCGTTGGCGTTGGCGCCCGCTTTGAGAAGTCTGTAAGTTTGATGGACAACAATATTGAATTTTTAGGACATCAAAATCAGGAGATCAAAATACGTTATTATACCAAATTTCAGATCGATCGGTGGTATGCGCTTTTCGTCTACACCCAAAGTATGTTATATTTTAGAATTAGAATACAATTAGCAAGTAGAATACAATTACCAACAGTGTTGGCCTAACTTGGCCTATCGCAAAAAAAGGATTCGAAACGGAGGTCCCTTGTCAATAGCAGGCTTGATAAGTCCTGAGCATTATCACAGCCATGTTAATAAATGAATCTGTTGATAACTCTACTTATTAGTACCATTCTTCAACTTTTGGAGGTCCTCTGCAAGATTTAGGCCTTTAAAGGGATAGGTCATTACTGCTAGGTACTATCTCATAAGCCACTGCTTTGTCCTACTCACAGTAATTTTCCCCATCTTTTTTGCACTCCGAACTATTTATTTTCTAGAGGAAAAGCTATTCTGAACACGACATTAAGAATACCTTTCCACTTCCTCGACATCGTGAGTTTCAATAGCTTCCAGCAGCTCCGTGTTAAGTCTTCTGAGTCTTCTGTCGCTTCTGCGCCATTTCTTGGGAAAGCCCTCCGCTGTCTCCGGCACTGGCGTGGAGTCTGGTGTGGACATGTTCGATGGAGTCTCCTGTTGCATTTTCTGGAGCTGAGGATGACTTGGCAGCTTCCTGGGTCATGAACGAATTTGGATTAGCTATAATTTAATGTGCTAATTAATTAATTAAATGGAAGGCTTGCGTTCATCGTAAAGGATTGACCAAGATGAGCAACGTTGGGCGCGGTCGATATGTGGATAGACCGCTAGGCATAATTTCATAGGCACTTCCGTTCTTCAGAGGGCAAGTTAAGCCGTTTTCAAATGTAAAACAATCGTTAAGCCTTGTCGAAGACTTTCGGGTGGCTTATGAACAATGGTCTTCTCTAATCTGTACCAGTCTTGTCTCTAGGGAAGACCCGTGCCCAATAGTTTGACAGCAAACTATGGTTTGTAGCCTACTTGTAACTTAGCTTATTTATATATAACTGGTCAGTTTCCATATTCATCGGTCTCGCTACCAATTTACCAATCTAAAATGTACTTTAATATCAAAAGGCACTTTGATATTTATTCGTATAAAGTGCATTAAAATGTTTGTCGCACCCAGAATATTCTCACCTAACTAAATATTTTATTGCACACATCGCAACAGGTTGGCAAGCGGCGTGTTTGCAAACGGAAATTGGAAGAAAGATTTATTCCGAGCCAGCTGCGAGATCCGGCTTTGGTTAAAACCGTGGATGAAAAATCTATTTAAGCGTCACAGATAATCCTTACAGTTCAAAGTTCAGAAACTCATCTCCGATACAAGTCGGTGCGATTAAATTGCAGTTGAAACTTTGAATCATTCATTACTTTTTAATCTGCAGCAAGAGTAAGTTGGTAGAACATCGATATCTAAAATTTGATATTTTGTGTGAAAATTTAGCTTTTCAATACATATTATAAAACCAAGTTAGTCTGTTTGTCTGTCTCAATTCAAAAACTACTGAACGGATTTCGGTTTTCACCAATAGACAGTGATTTATGAGGTAGGTTTAGGAACATTTTTTTTGTGAAGGGTTTACAGTACGGCTGGCTTTTTGTATTCGGGTTATGGTCCTGTCTTTTATTACCGAGCCCGTCACTTACCTGGTCATACCACTGGTGAGGTTCAAGTTTAGAGGCCTGGGAGGCCTAGCAGTCTGGAGCACATCGCGGCCGTTCTGCAGGAGGGGCTCGAGATTCTCTGGCTCCTCGGAAATGCCGCGCTCTAGATCTGTAAAGGACAGAATATGAATTAGAATAGGATGAAGATACATTTATTTGCTTACAAAAACAACAATTTAACACTGGCAAATTGCAAACAAATATTACATAGATAAAAACAGGATAAATTATTAAAACATTGTATGACATTTATCAGTGTTGCAACATTGTGAAAACAAAAGGGTCCGCACTCAGCATGTGTGTCATAGATACCATAGCGAAACCATGACGCTGATTTTCAGTGCGGACTATTGGAAAGCTAAAATGAATTTTAATAAAACTCCACGCATAAACAAGCCTAGGTACCTACGTGTTGCGGTTGCGTGTATTGGGTATATAGAAAACAACACAATTTTGAACATCCAAGACCCGAGGTAAAAAAATGTATCCGAATAAATATCTGCCCGGCCGGGATTCGAACTGCGGACCCGCGGTCCGGCAGTCAGGGTCACTCAACAACGTCATAGTCGTCGAATTGATATAAATGCGAAAGGAACGACACAGAAAGCAATTGACATAACCAAAGAATGCTTCCAAATATAAATAATATTTATGAGCATCAAATAACTGAAACTATTCCAGGCCCGTTTCGAATCGTGTTCAAAGTTTATCTCAACAATATAAGACATAGTCGACAGTGGTTAAGTGGTGCTGTTTTGTATCTTTCATTAATACAAATACGGAAAACTCCTTTAACGAAGATCTGTCGATTAAGTGTCAGGTAGGTAAGTAGGTAGGCTCTTCAAAAGGGCTAGTTTGTGATATTTAGCATAATTTAAGCCAATATTCATATGAAATTACCGGCTTAATCACTTGTGTTAACTCGGAAATAGGCCGACTAGTTTCGATCGATTACGATGATCATCTTCAGGAGTGAACGCATCGCGGCGGGCACGGCGTACACTGAGTGAAGCTCGTGAACACTCGAACGGCGTAGGTACACTGAGTCACGGTAATAGTATCAATTACCGTGACTGAGTGTACGCCGTGCCCGCCGCGAGCGAAACTAGTCTCTAATGAATTTAAGACGAGAGGTTAATTTCATTTAGTATATTATAATAATTTGAACTTATTTACGAAAGACAAAAAACGTAAGTATAGTTTTTTTGAGGAAAAACAGCTCCCGACTTCGTTGGCCGTAATAGACTAAGGTTTTAAGTGCGATTATGGCGCGCAGTTCGGACTAAAATTGTACTTAAGATAATCGCTCTAAAAATGTTACCTAAATATTATGTTATGTCGTCTACATCTGAGACCCCTAGTTACTTTAATGAGAGGATTGCAACACTAGCTGACCGTAGCACGTACGAGCACGCTACTTTATTGCATGTCATGGTTGCCAGTATTAATCCTTCTCTTTTTACATCGTTTTATGACAGAAACTTCTCGAGCTTATGTTTTGTTGTATAAAAATTAAATGGAATTTTATACCTTTGTTATAAAGAAGGTTACTATAAAAAAAGTTATGTTAGATACGCTCTGAAGGCGCCACACTGAATCTGATTATTTTTGTGCATCTTTTTCTTAGTTTTACGTTATTAAAATGTCAACGTAATGTTTTTGCTTTTTGCAAACACATAATTTTTTTTTTCACCCGCCGCATCTTTTCCCCACCCACTGGGTTTGACTGGTAGAAAATGCCATAAGGCATTTAGTTCGCCCAATGTATATATGTACATATCTCTTTAGAGGTGTATCGACAGTTTGACTCTTTAAAGTTGTATAAATAAATAAATTAATAGGTGTAACTAAAAGGTAACATTAAACCCTTTTTTCTAAAATGATAAACTACTTTTACTTTTTCAAATTCAAAATAATTTTTTCAAATTCAAATTTATTTATTGTGGACCATAGCGTTGATAAGGTGTTACATAGTAAAAGTATCTCTATGACCTGCCATAAAGGCACACAATACAGAACAAGCTACTTTTACATACAGTTCACAACAGACACGTTATTAAGTAGGTACAATATAATTTTACTATCATTGTCTTATTTAAAATGTATCGTTTAAAAAGTCATTTACTAACATTTATATTTATATTCATTTATTTTAGTTTATGAAGTTTACGTTTTACCGGTTTAAGAAAGTCAAAATCAATCGTCAGTTTATAAAGGACCAATTCAACTTACGAGAGAACCGCGGTGCCTCTGGAGTAGGCCGTTCAGTATTGTTGATGGTCCGATCTATAGCGTCATGCCCTTGCCATGCCATGTAGCGACGCCACGTGTACTCAGGTGCCAGCGAGTGTGGAGAACTCTGATAGCACGAAAGCTTAGCTCTGAATGAAATCCGTAGGGGATAGTTGCGCATGTATCAGTTGACAAATCAGCGCTCACGACTGACAACCCGCTCGCCCCGCGTCAAACCGTACCTTAATTTCGAGTTCTGTGCATTCAAGGTCAGAGCTAGACTTTGATGCCGGACCGTATACCAATCCCTTTTAGCACAGTCGTTACGTTCTCGTGGAGTTCCGATAATTCCGTTGCGAATTGCGACGCTGTAGAAATTATCGCTCTTCCGTTGTTACAGACGAGAGTTGATCACACCGCGATACTCTCGTCCATGTGTAGAGGGCCTTATTTATAATCTTAATTCAATACTTTCGTAGCTGTCGTAACTGTGTCCGTTACCCTCAACACAGGCCTAAACCTACGCGAAAGTAAAAGTGTGTAGCGCTTCTTAAATAAATCATTTAAATCCCGTAAATGAATTATTTAAAGAAAAATAAAAGATTAAAATAAATTTATTGAACAAGAAACCAAAAGAATTGAAGAACGAAATAAATAAATTGTCGAAAATTTAAGGATTAAGTTCTAAGGCGTGCATGCTTCTCGAGGCTCTATAAGCCGCGCTTGTACAATAATTTTACATAGCCGTTTATGCCTTCGACATATGCAGGTGAAAAAATTTTTTGACTTACCTGTTCGAAGTAATGTAGAAATACTGCCTCTTCTCCACATTTAGGTAAGTTGCTTTTTGTATGTAACTATGAAGATCGTGGTTTTGATTCAATATACAAAATACTATTGTGATTTCAATACTATTGAATTGACAAAGGTTGTATCACCGAAACGATAGTAGTATACATTTCTAAACGGTGCGGTGGTTGTGTTATGAAACTATCAACCTGGCAACCAAAAGAATTTGAAGAAAAAATTGTCAGAATAGGTAATCAGTCTTAACCTTTCGTAATTTTTCCCTTTTTCCTAATTTTTTGCATCGCTTCAGCTGCATTTCTCCTGATAATCTTCGTGAAATCATTTGGAGCATTATATACCTACACCGAATCCAGTCACTTTTACTAATCCTAATCCACCCCCTTTTTTACGTGTTACACCCTCCATTGCTTTTATAAAATTTTCTACAGTCCATTTCCTTACTTCAGCAATTTTTCAACTTTTCCCATTTCGCTGCGACCCATAGACGTCCCACTGTTGGGCACGGGTCTCCTCTCAGAATGGGAGGGATTAGGCCTTAGTCCACCACGCTGGCCAAGTGCGGATTGGCAGACTTCACATACCTTCGAGAACGTTATGATGAACTCTCAGGCATGCAGGTTTCCTCACGATGTGTCCTTCACCGTTATAGCAAGTGACATTTAATTTCTTAAAACGCACATAACTTAGAAAAGTCATTGGTGCGTGCCACTGGGGTTTGAACCCGGACCGCTCGAGTGAGAGGCGAGTTCGATAGCCGCTGGGCTGTCACCGCTTTTTACCGCTTTTTTCCCATTTACTACAATATAATAACTATATTACAAATGTGACCTGATTAGAATCCCTAATCGGTTGTTATACTTACTACTTTATTATTAAACTTTGTGTATCTGATTGGTGTAGTATTCTAGTATTACAGTAAAGTATAAAATGATGAAACACTCACAATGTATGCTGTACTATAAAATAAATGTATGCTATCTAGAAATTTCTATCCCATTAAAAGGCCGACCAGAGTCATTAACAAAACAAATAAAACGTGAGTGCCTGTGCATTGAGAGGCTTGCTCTGCGCAAATTACAATTCATATTATTGTGTAGTGGGTATGAATCTCATAATTGCGTTCCCGGATATTATATTATCTATACTAATTATTATAAAGAGGAAAGATTTGTTTGTAATGCTTTCACATAAAAACCACTTGACCGATTTAAAATTAGAAAGCTGCATCTTCACTGAATGAGTATATAACATTACTAGGTGTAAACGAAACTATTTTTATGTCTAATTCCACGCAAGCGAAGCTGCGGGCGTCCACTAACCGAAGACTTTAAAGTTACCATGCTATATTACGTACGGCAAAAACTTTGTTATCCAAACAGTTACTTAATGGTGTATTTTTTACTGAAATGGAACAAGATTTTGTATGGTGTTTTTTTGATATCGATGTCTGTAACAATTTATTAATTAGACCGGTTTTTCAAATTTGGTACGAATTTATATTTGATTTTTGAGTTCCATAATAATTAAAACCTATACTTTAAAATTCAACTTAAGTTACTAAATCAATGTCTTGTTTTTGTTGGCTAAATGTTAATCTGAATACTTTTATTCCTGACCTGGGAACCGGTTTCTTTGAAACATGTTTTTTGGTTTAAATGTAGATTAAACAGTTACACTAAAACAAGATTTTTGATAGGTAAACAGTAATATATATGTAGGTATTTATATATGTAGTATAATAAGTATGTAGGTATTTATTTTACATTAATTAAGTAAAATAAGTAAATAAATGTTTTACTTATTTTACTGAATTAATGTAAAATAAATGTCGTGGGCTGTCACATCCGTTAATCGATTACTGCATGCCATTATTATTGCATCCACAAAATAGTTGATTTAACTTTCAAGGCAGTTAACAGATGTGACAGCCCACGACAGACAAGTAAATAAATGTTTTACTTATTTTACTGAGTTAATGTAAAATAAATACCTACATACTTATCAATCTTTCTATAAAAATAAAAATTAAAGTTGGTTTGTTTTCACTCTATTCACTATTTTCTCTCTGCAGCAGAAGGACAGATACGCAAAATCCCCTTCAATTCATTGTATCAACAATTTCTGAGAGGAGACCCGTGCCCAACAGTGGGACATAGAAAGGGTTGTGATGATGATGATGATAGTATCAATTAACATCAAAACTAACATCTCTTTTGGCGACCTTTTAGAATAACATTGTAAAATACACTACAAAATTTCACGTTGACCGGTGTATGTATTACATGGGACATTTAACGCCAAAAGGGCCTATATTTTCCTCTCAGGGAAATAGGGGTTATCTATCTATATATATAAAAGGAGAAGCTGACTGACTGACTGACTGACTGACTGACTGACTGACTGACTGACTGACTGACTGACTGACTGACTGACATATCAACGCAGGGCCTAAACTATAAGGGTTAGAAACTTGCACAGGGGTTCCTTTTATAACGTAGAGGAGTATTAAGAAAGGATTTTTGAAAATTCACCCCCTAAGGGAGTAAAACGGGGGTGCAAAGTTGGTATGAAACTTTTTGAAGTCAAGTGGGCAACCCGAATGCGGGCAGACGTCGTTAATGGGTCTAATTCTACGCGAGCGAAGCTGCGGGCGTCCACTAGTATTGTATAAAACTTTACATAGCTCAATAGAATGAATTAGAACACTGAGTTATAAATCTGTTCGGCATCCTACGCTGACACTAGCTTCGTTTAAAAAAAAAAACATTTTACAACACAACACTACAATAGTTTCACAGTCCATTTTCCCTGTGAGAAAAGGGGACAAGAAAAGAAAATAGTTTCATAAATAGTCTACATAAAATCTTTGCACGCACACTAATATTTTATTGTTACGTTTGAATTTATACTAAGAAGGCACAGGTTTTCGTGTTTAAATCGAAGGCTGCCTGTTCACACAATTGAGCCGAGAGAGCCTTAACGGTTGACTAACGCCTCTATTATCAGGACTGAGTAGGTAAACATTATTCATATTAGTCAGATCTCATCTGACGCGCGGTGCATAATTTTAAGCCTCACTGCGCGAAAGGCGAAATAAATAAATATCATGGACATCCTCACACACAGCCATCTGACCCCAAACTAGGCATAAATACATACGTACTTAAAAAGATAATTAACATCCAGACACAGAACAAACACATGTGTTTTGACACGAATGTTTTGTCCTACTACCGATTACGCTAACGGGCCAGTCATAAATTGTAAGTTTTGCTTCCTTGTAAGTGACATTATATTCGCTGTGGTACGCAACACCATTTGATGTAATTCTTATAATATCTGTGAAATGTTTTTAGGATGCCTTATCTCAAATAAATAAATAAATAAAATTATACAGTTCAAAAAAAATTTTTTTAAAAAGCTTTTTAAAACTTTTTTTTTATTTTCATGCATTGTCATCGGAACCAAATATGTGTGCCAAATTTCAGCTCGATAGCTTCAGTGGAAGTGGGTGAAATATTGATTGCAAGATTCCAGGACATAGGTAGGCATACTTACAAGATACATACGAGTGAAGTTAAATAAAAGCTTTTAATAAATAATGACATTTGATTACCTACAGCATTCGCTGTCTTCAATTCTGTTTTTTTTTCAGTCTAATCAAATTGAACCTCGAACCATTGAGTTTCTTTCTTACCCGTTTGTGATTCGTAAAACATCAAATAATATTTAGGAAATGTTACTTTTAAATTTATGTAACGTAATCTAATGTAGGTTAGTAATCAGACAGTCGGTATATTTTATTGTCAAATAACAGGTAAGAACAAAATACAGATGTTAATTCTCAAAATATTACGTTGTGTAAAATATTTTATTTAGAATAGTTTTTTTTTAGAACTTTATACAAGGTTTATGACTTAATAATAAATAATGAATTCAAAGTCACCTACATAATCAAATAATATAAGTTATAAAATCTCAATTGCATTGGTAATGCAAGGTACCTAATATAGATTTTTTGTCAATTGCGAAACAAATATTCGTTTGTTTGTATTTGTCAAAGGAAAACCGTACTTATTATATTAATTAACGGATGCTCAGGAGCGACATGTCGCTTCGACTGTTTATGTCTGCATTTGAGGAAACGTACCTTAATTGTCTCAGTTCTTCGTATACAAGTACGTGTCCATTTTAGCATTTTGTATAATTTATAATAAAAGTACCTATTACATATTTCTAGTAAGAAATTCATGATTAGCTAATATAAAAGTAAGTGCGTACGTGTGAATGTGTGTGTATTAACTTAACTAAATTTACTTGAAAAAATAAAATAAAATAATAGTAGATAATCATCGATTTTGATTGTGCTATTGCGCACACCTTGCGTATGCGTTGCGATTCGTAGTTGCTCTTCTTGAGTTTGACGGGCCCGTTGGCGCAATCGGTAGTGACCCTGCCTGTTACGCCAGGGGTCTTGGGTACGAATCCCACTCAGGACAAACATTCGTGTGATAAACACTTGTGTTTGTTCTGTGTCTGGTTAATTTGTTATCTATTTATGTATGTATTTAAAAATAAATATGTATGTACGAGTATGTATATCAGTCTCTGACACCCATAGTACAGGCTCGCGCATAATTTGAGGTCAGATAGCCGTGTGTGAGAATGTCCATGATATTAATTATTATTGAGTACTGAGAATCATCCGTTTTACTGAGGAAAACTAACTCGTACTTGGATGGCTATGGGAGCTGTATACTCGTTTACTATTTCAATAATTATTTTTATTAATAAAAAGCACAGAGGGTCAGCCATTACCTGACACTATGCTGTATGAAATCTTTTTACCCTGAAACATTAGAGAATAGATAGACATAGAGCATAGAGAAACGTTAGATAGATTTATCTTCGTATTCCCCAAAAAGATCTAAAGAATAGCCCTTAGCAGGGCATTATTAACGACTGTTAGCCGCTCTCTCATGGCCTTTGCCAACCTCACCTAACCCTTTTCAGAGTTATGTGACCCTAGTACAGATAGCAAGAACTTTGGAAAATCAGAAGTAGGTATTGTTTTCCTGTGGTTTGGCCCAAAGAGAAATCTAAAAACCCAGGTAGTTATCGGTAGTTATACTAGCATCTCATACTGGTATGACCAATAAGTCTCGGTGGTCATACTGCTAATTATCACACTGAATATAGTATCCGGTTGATATTATAATGGTAGAATAATGGTAGATACTATATTCTACCGGATAGTAGAATAGTGGTCATACTGCTAATTATCACACTGAATATAGTATCCGGTTGATATTATAATGGTAGAATAATGGTAGATACTATATTCTACCGGATAGTAGAATATAGTATTGATATTACAATAACGGTTATTCTAAGAGTAATTTATGAATGATAGACGCCCGCAGCTTCGCTCGCGTAAAATTAGACCCATTAACGACGTCTTCCCGCGTTCGGGTTGCACACTTGACTTCAAAAACGGCAGTTTCATACTAACTTTGCACCCCCGTTTTACCCCCTTAGGGGGTGAATTTTCAAAAATCCTTTCTTAGTGCTCCCCTACGTTATAATAGGAACCCCTGTGCAAAATTTCAAGTTTCTAGCCCTTATAGTTTAGGCCCTGCGTTGATATGTCAGTCAGTCAGTCAGTCAGTCAGTCAGTCAGTCACCTTCTCCTTTTATATATATAGATTGAAAAGGGTGTCGTGGGCGGCAGCCGATAGGTGGTGACTGAACTGTGTGCTCGTTTGCTACTTATACCTACATAAATCTAATTAACGCCATATTGAGTGTTATTCAAAGTCAGTCACAATTGTCAAAATTAATTTGAATTTTAAAAGAGTACCGAGAGATTTTTCCTCCGGCTTTATTCTCTCTCGGCCTACACTAGGGCATAGGATAAAAATATTGTAAGTTCTTCCTTAAGCCGATGACCAGATAGATAGTCTATCGTGACTTAGAGCTTAGCTTAGTGGTAGGTAATTATTGTAAATTAGCCCTAAGGCAGGTTAGGCACCTGTGTAGGATTAGCTATTCATTCAATGATCAATAGCTAATCCTTTGCCTTATATACTTAGATCAGTTAGAATAGCATTATACTTGTATCTCTTTTCTTTAAGTAGTTTTTAGTTACCTAGACTTTCGTTAAGCGTGACTAATCACCTCATTGCGAAATAAATTATTTGACTTTGACTTTGACATGGGCGGCAGCGGATGGGTGGTGCTGCAAGTTTGCTATCTTATATCCATACATATTTTTTTACCAAATAACCATTATTGGCAACAACAGAATAGTGTCCTGAAGCATAATCCAGTGCAGATTGGTTACATACCTCTAAATGTCGACATTTCCATATTATTCAAGCACACATCAGTATCACACAATCACATCATATCGCGAATCATTATACTAGATTGCATTTTATCACTGCTTATTTGACCGATATTTATTTCATTTTTTCTATCTATTTGACCGACACATGATTTAGAAGCAGATATATTGGCGAATGCCGATGGAGTGCGTTACTATGATAATTGTTATCATTTCACTGAAAATTATTAGTTTTAGCCTCAGAATGATTAGAAATGCCAGCTATCCAAGACATGCGGCAATGCACTTGAATTTATATTGCAGGTATATAAAATGTCAAAATATAAATTTAAATTAGAAGAAAGATCATTAAATAAATAAATTGATATTCAAATTTACAATAACATCACGTGTAGATACATAGAGGAAGCGTTAATGCTGACGGAGACACGGTTTCAACTCAACTGGGTTGCGGGAACCACGTAAACACTTTAGGTAATTAACAATTGTTTTTTTGTCCTCATCGTTACCTTTTTATGTTGCGTAGTATAAGAGCGTGTGAACTATAATAATAAGATGTATTTACGGTGACGCGGGATCCAAGACAAACCGAATTTGGTTTTTTTGGATATCCCCCCCTAGTGTAAAATATTTGCATATACATGTAACCGCTTGAAACAGTTCTTAGTTTTGTATTTTTGTTAGCCTATAAGGTGACATGAAAATTAAATAAATAAATAAAAATAATTAGTTAAAGTTTAGTTAAGTTAGTTATGCAAAGTTTTGAGTGTTTTTATTTTTACTACTTATAATGTTCTTCTAGACTTTTAAATATAGGTATTGAAAACATTAGTATTTCATTCGTATATTCTCGTTTTTTTTCTATTCAGTTACAATGAGCAAGTATTTTTTGAGCAGGGCCTTGAATTTACCAAAAGTGTGTACATTTATGATTTAAAACTGGATATCAACACAAGCTGACGTCTGTTACGCCTAGTTATTTAAAACTGCAATGTTTGTTTTCATATACTTTACAAAGATTCTGTCTTTTAAATAGAAACTAACAAAAGACAGATACTTAATTCCAATATACCAATTTAGCGCACAGTAGTAGTAATTTTTAACCCGGCGAGCGCAAGGTTAGAATATGTAACACAAAGCGCTAGGTGGGTGTGGCACACCCAGATAGTTATTGTGTGTTTTTATCACACTATAATTTTTAATACTTATTTTCTTGAATATTAAACTGATATTTACTTCTATTATGAACTAATTTAAGGGTGAAATAAAAAGAATAATTTGTTATTGTTATTTATTTATGAAATTAACAAAATTAACAATTTTCACTTACATTTATTAGTTATGGCACATTTTTATCTCTTTTTGTCAAAAATATAAAAACTAAAACAACATAAAGTATTTTTTCTTGTAATAGACTAAATATAAAAGCAAAATAATACATACACTGCATCATAAAACTAATAAAAAAATACTTATTCATCTGGTGATCTTGTGCAGTTTTCACAGACGAAAATGGCATGTTCCATACATAGATAACGGCTGCACTGGTAGCAAACGTATTTTGTCTTGCAGTCTTTCTTTGTAGGAAATATTTCACATCTCTTTATAGATCATCATCATTCAACTCCTGCTCTGTCTCACTTTCAAAGGTTCTTACACAATATTATCAATATTATCTTGGTCACTACCAGATTCGTCATAAGAACTGGCTTCAGCTTCTTCAAAAAGACGTAATAACCTATTTTGGGTGTCTTCGTACGACATCCTAGACTTTTATCCTGAAAATAAACTAAAACAATGCACAAAATAATAAAAATAAAATAAAATGTGTTTGTTCAAAATCGTTACAAGTAGCGTAATGTGGGTTTCACGCACCCGCTGACAGCTTCAAACTCATCCACATCATTCGCCGGGTGGCGGTCGACCATCGCAGTGGCAGTCGACGCTTCCGTACCTCCCCCCGCGCAGCTACTCAGGCGCGCGAAGAGTAATACCAATTCGCTATTAAAATATTAATCGATTTTTCTAGGTCTGGGTGTACCACACCCAACCTTACGCTCGCCGGGTTAATTGCGGAATTTCGTGCAGGTCTCGTTGAAACGCACGTCATTTAGAAAATACATCGCGTTGAATCCAGATCTTCACGAAAAAGAGCTATACAAACAGCCACTCGGCTATTATCGCCGGGTAACATGAAGACCTTCAGTATTAAAGCTAATTTGGTTACAAACACGTGACTAAGTAAATATTTGTTTGTCGCGGCATCTCTAGAATATGTCGCTCTGTGGTCCGGATATCTACTAGATAAGACATACAAACAACGCGGAATACTTACCTAAATCCTTGAGGAGTTTGCTTAGTGCCGGTAAAATTCGAGATATAATTGATACTGTGTATCATCAAACTGCCCTACAGTTTCGCAGAATTATATAATCCGCAGCAGCTTCGCTCGCGTGGGATTATACATAACAATAGTTTCGTTTACACCTAGAAATATTATATGGCCTATGTCACTCAATGAAGATGAAGCTTTCTAATGGTGAAAGAATTTTTGAAATCGGTCCAGTAGTTTTTGTGTGAAAACATTACAAACAAATATTTCCTCTTTATAATCTATATATATAAAAGGAGAAGCTGACTGACTGACTGACTGACACATCAACGCAGGGCCTAAACTATTAGGGTTAGAAACTTGAAATTTTGCACAGGGGTTTTCTTTTATATCGTAGGGGAGCACTAAGAAAGGATTTTTGAAAATTCACCCCCTAAGGGGGTAAAACGGGGGTGCAAAGTTAGTATGAAACTTTGGCGTTTTTGAAGTTAGTGAATGTCTAATTCCACGCGAGCGAAGCTGCGGGCGTCCACTAGTATTAGAATAGAAATATAGATATACAGAGACGACTGCTAAATACTTTGGCAAATCTAGTTCTAGGCACTTGCGAGTTGAGACAATAATATTTCGCCAAGGTTAAGCTTGACATTTGCTAACCAAGATAATAAGATTAGGTGCCGTGTACACTGGCCGCGCTCGCGACGCCGCAAGCCGGATCGGGTCAGACGTTCTATTTGTTCAAACAGTTCGCCTTCAACAAATACAAACTGCGCTAAGTAAGCCGCTACTACGTGTCTCAACTGTCACAGATTATATATTTTCGAGTAATGTTCCAGTTTTAATAAATTTACTAACAGTTGACAGTTATGTGACTAACAGCGATAAATATTTATTGACTGCTTCCATGAATGAATGTATATCCTTATTGATAAGAGGATGATGGACAAAAATGTATGGAACCTGGTACCGGCACCAATCGAAATGTATGATACATCGTTGTAAAGGTAAGGTAAGTGTAGAATAACAATAACTATGACGCCAGTCCCTGTTTGCTGTCCGATAGGAGTAATCACTCCTTGAAAATTATTAATGTTTCCTAATAAAGTATTTCAATCAGGTCAATTTCTTCTCCCGTTCGCCATAGTATTCATGTTTATTACTTGAAAAGAGCATATTATACACTTGAAAAGAGCTATCCAATGGGGCATGATTTATCTTGATTGGACACGGGTACCAAAATGGCCATCCTCCATTGCTAACAGTTGACAGTTATGTGACTGACAGCGATAAATATTTATTGACTGCTTCCATGAATGAATGTATATCCTTATTGGAAGGGATTAGGCCTTAGTCCACCACCAAGGGCGGATTGGCAGACTTCACATGCATTCGAGAACAACGGAAGAACTCTCAGGCATTTAGGTTTCCTCACGATACGTCCTTCACTGTTAGGTATAAGAAGTGACATTTAATTTCTTAAATCGCACACAACTTAGAAAAGTCATTGGTGCGTGGCGCTGGGGTTTGAACCCGGACCGCTCGAGTGAGAGGCGAGTTCGATAGCCACTGGGCTGTCACCGCTGTAATATTACTAGCATACGATTGTACATTTTCAATTTTGTTATTTGTGTTAGCTTGGTAGGAGACAATGAAGAACTTGGGATGAACTCGCTCGCTGGGGGCTTAGCTCTAAGTGGTTTAATCTTACTTCGCAGTGTTTGTTCTAGGATTGATTATTAGTTCTGCAAAAAATAGATTTACTTTTGAATCTCACTCGTATACGAAAACCGCCAAGGCAACGAATGTCATGTTGTCTCTATTTTTAAAATTCACTCGGACGCCTTATCTGATAAGGGGTCGAACTTTAATTTCACCCGGCGATAGAATGTGTAATAGATTTCATTTTTTTTTAATTTATTAAAATTTTTGTAAAACCTTAAAGGTTACAAAGGGCACAAATAATGCCATATGGCATTTTCTTCTATATACTCGTATATGTGTAAGCAGACGCGTTTAGTATAACGCGTGTAGTAATACATATTTAATAATAAAGGCTTTATTTGCTCGCAAGTTTTTACACTTTTAGGGTAAAGTATTTAACCAATTATAATTTCACGAGTCCCATGTGATAATTTGTGAGTCTATTGTCAACATACATGAAATTAGTAGGTTTATTAAAAATTTGTTAAAACGCCAACACACACTCACAGGCCTACTGTGTTACGGGTGGCGGTCACACAGAAAACAAGACAATTTAACATACACGAATAAATATCTGCTTCAGCTGGGATTCGAACCCGAGCCCCACAGTTCAGACAGGGTCACTCACCACAGCACCACGGAGTCGTCATTCGTTTATTTACCGCGCTGTCTCGAAACAGCCACGATTTAGCAGATGGGTGGCAAAAAGTTAAAAATGTATTTTGATCTCTCCGTGGGTGCTGGCTGCTGGACGAATTCTGTACATCATGTGAATTATTCAATCATCTTCAGGTTTCTTAAGAAGCTTGTACACTTGCTGGATATTTTTAAATTGAAAATCATAAAGCCTGCAACACATTTAAGGTAAGGCATTGTCATCCAAATATACCCTGAACATCTTATGGCCGGTTTCTGAAGTCTTCAGTTATATTATCAACAGCTATTGAATCAATAAAGTTAAACGTAAGTTATATGTTGGATAACTATCACTGAGTTTCTGAACACGCGAAGAGCCTTCCGTTAACTATGAATCCGATAACGAGTACCTTAAACTGCCACTAGATGGGTCTCTTCAAAAGATCAAGTTTAAAATAGATATTCACTGTAGTTTGTACCCTAGGAATAGTCTTATTTGTAAGAAATATTTTTTCCATAGTCAATAAGTAGTAACACCTTGTTTTATTTACCAAATATTGTAATTTGGTATTTATTAGCATCTGTGCATCATAGTCAAATGTGAACAATATCTACAATTCTAATGTTTATAACCAAAATTGTCATTCACTTTTGACAAAGTCAAAAGTCAAAGTAAAATAATTTATTTCGATATTTCGATGTCCATAATAGAACTCGTATTGATCTATTGTTATGTCCTACGAATAACTGTAAAATGTTTCACCGGGATTTCTAGACTAAAATTCAATACTATTTAACACGTACTTAGGCAATAATACCTTAAAAGTTTTTGTAATTTGTCATAAAAACGTCAAATAAAGTTAACGAACCGGTAAACGGCCATATTTCGTCAGTTAAGTTAATCTAACAATAAACGGAGTTTATCTTTCATTGGGTTGTTCAGAAACACAATTTGAAAAGTTATCGAACCGATAGCGCTAATGAATAGATAAACTGCCGTCAAATGGACCTCAGAAACCGGGCATTATCATATGTATTTCAGATGTAATAGCAAATTTTATGTAACCCAGGTTTGTGGTTTGTGTTGGTCCCGCAACCTACCTTCATGCTAAGTAATTCTGTAATTTGGTGGATTAGCACTTTACACTAAAAACTCCAGTGAAAATATTTTTCGAAATGTTATGAAATGAGAAGAAAGATGTATACTCATTCAGAAATTACAAACGAGTGCGAGTGCGTGCACATTAATGGGAATAGTAATTTAAAAAAAACTAAATAAATGCACATACCCTCAAATTACAATACAAAAAAGCGCAACACTGTATTAAGTGTTGCACTAAATAATTTATTTAATTATTAAATCTTAATAAATAAATTATTTTCATGATAATATATATTTTAAACATGACAGTATTTTCTGCTTTACAAATATTTCAAACATTCAACATCTCCCCTCAAAAATTCCAAACACGTGCACAATCTCCTTTACAGTAGAGACTTTCGATAAAACATGCAGCATGTCGCCCCGCTCTCGCTGTGATCCCGAGTTTACAGCTCTTTGTATCCAGTTTAATATGTAACTGGCCTGTGTCTCAGTGCATACTAAATGCGCTAATGGTCACAGGACTGATTAACTTGAGGGTAAGGGGGATTATTTCATTAGAACGAGTATTTTCGCATTGGCAGACCTGTGTACAAGGATCTTCATTTCAGTTATTCTCAAGTTTGAATTTAAAGATTTGCTACAATCTAGCTAGTTTAATACCGTTATCCTTATTATATCATCATCATCACAACCCTTTGTTTGTCCCACTGATGGGCACGGGTCTCCTCTCAGAATCGGAGGGATTAGGCCTTAGCCCACCACGCTGGTCAAGTGCGGATTGGTAGACTTCACATGCCATCGTGACATTATTAAGAACTCTCAAGCATGCAGGTTTCCTCAGGATGTGTCCTTCACCGTTATAGCATGTGAAATTTAATTTCTTAAATCGCACATTTAAAAAAAGTCATCGGTGCGTGTCGCTGGGGTTGGAACCCGGATATAATAATATATGTTTAGAGGTACTAGTGGACGTCCGCAGCTTCGCTTGCGTGGAATTAGACTTAACAATAGTTTCGGTTACACATAGTAATATTATGTCACTCAGTGAAGATGCAGCTTTTTAATGGTGAAAGAATTGTTGAAATCGGTCCAGTAGTTTTTGTGTGAAAACATTGCAAACAAATGTTTCTTCTCTATAATATTAGTATACAATAGAAGTATAGATATATTATTGAAGTAGGTATATCGTTGATGATATCCTGAATGTGCGAATTCGATATTCGTCGAAACCCATACCTGGTTTTACACTGGTGGCGTCACATATTTCAAATATTCCATCAATATTTGCATCTGATACCGGCGACAGCCTTTCATAGCCTTGCGAACGGTACATTTCAAAATATTTTGTGATATATAGGGTCAATTCAATTCTATTTTATAGGTAGTAGGTGCAGGTAGTGTAGTGTAGTAAAAGATAGCAAACGAGTATATCATCGCCCTATTTATACAGATCCTGAACATGACTTTCGAGTGTCTCTCAAGAGTTCAAATTTACTGTTGACGGGCACGTTGGCGCAATCGGTAGTGACCGTGCCTGTTGCGCCAGGGGTCGTGGCTTTGAATTCCACTCAGGACAAATATTCGTGTGACGAACACTTGTATTTGTTCCGTGTTTGGATGACAATATTATCTATTTAAGAGGACACCAGTCGACCGTCACTTTTGAAGAATAGGTTTTTACCAAAAATATTGCCGTCGCGCTGACCCCCAACCTTACCCCTTAGCGTGCGATAGAGAGAAGTGCAGTCTCGAACTGATTTTACCTACGTAAAATTAAGAAAATCGTCCTTTCGTAATCCCCTGTTTCCTCCTCGAAATCTAGACCGATTTCAATATTACTTTCAGATAAAATGTAGAACAGGGTCTAAGCTATGCCCGTACGTTTTGCTTTTTTGGGATATGTTAGTAATTACCAGTTTGCTTGAGGTTTGAAAATGTATGTAAAAAAAGTCGATATTTTTGATTTTAAAAGATTTTTTTTCTCTTCTATTAAGCAAATTATGAAAAAAAAAACAAAACGTACAGGCATGGCAGAGGTACGTATAAATCGTATGGTATTTTTTTTTATTCTGTAACTTCTTTATCCGAGGAGGAAACAGGGGACTACGTTTGTATGGAAAAAGTGTCGACTCATATCCTCTTAAGTATGTATTTAAAAATATATATGTATGTATGTACATCAGTCTCTGACACCCATATCACAGGCTCGCGCCTACTTTGGGGTCAGATGGCCGTGTGTGAGAATGTCCAAGATATTTATAATTATTATTTATTACTGTTGGATCGGTATAACGATCAACAGTGAGTTGTAGCTTAGCTTTATCGCAGATGGTTGTTGCAGGTTGATACCCCGCTATGAAGAAAATAAAGCGTAAACCGTAAGCTCTGCTCGAGGGCTCGAGCGCTAAAAGGTACTTTAGACCTGTTAACGCTCGTAATGCACTCCTACCTAATCATACTTGACCCCGATTACGTCACAGTAGCACTCCGATATTTTCCGGTAACTTTCGGTAAATACAAATACTCTTTATTGTACACCACAATAAAACAATAAAAGATATACAATTCAAAAAAAAAACAAACGATGACTAGTGGTGGCCAAAAGGCGGTCTTATCGCTACAGTAGCGATTTCTTCCAGACAACCTTTGGGTAGAGAAGAAAGTAGTTAAGTAAAGGAATAGGGAATAGGTGTAGGTACAGGGTAATGGAAATAGGCAAACATAATTTATTACATATATAAAGTTTATTATACATAAGTAAGTAAGGTAAGTTATTGTGTACACGCTCACAGTTTGATACTGTGAGTTTTTAATACTGTGTTTTTTTAATAATCATAATTGACTTATAATTCGATTCTATACCTACTCAATAACTCAATAATATTTTTTCTTTTAGTAATTAGTAGTTATTTAGACATTCGTTCGCATTCCATTCCATTCCACCATTCCGTATTGGAGCAGCGTGATGGAGTATGTTCTAGACCTCCCGCAGCTGTGTCTGTAACGGAGACGCGTGCCCAGCAGTGGGACGTCTAGACTTTCGTTAAGCGTGCCCAATCACCTCATAGCGAAATAAATGATTTGACTTGACTTGTAATAACTTTTCAATAAACATTAAACAAATACTTGCGTAACAATTGTATACCTACTTCATAATATTCAATATTATGGAGACTAATTTGCCTTTTCCGTAAAACTGTAACAAGAGCAGTAATTCATCCAAGTTTAAAATTAACTGAAGTTAACGGCACGGCTCTGCCAAATTGTTTAATTTTGGCCACGAGCCTTGAAGCCAAGTGACATCTGTGCCTTAAGGCGCTGTAAGTCTCCAAAATAATAAAGTAATGGGCGGAGCTATAGGTGGTCGGCACCTCTGAGTTGTCTATACTAATATTATAAAGAGGAAACATTTGTTTGTAATGTTTTCACACAAAAACTACTGGACCAACTTCAAAAATTCTTTCACCATTAGAAAGCTGCATCTTCGCTGAGTGACATAGGCTATATAATATTACTAGGTGTAAACGAAACTATTGTTATGTCTAATTCCACGCGAGCGAACTGCGTGCGTCCACTAGTGTAAAATCTATATATATAAAAGGAGAAGGTGACTGACTGACTGACTGACTGACTGACTTACTGACATATCAACGCAGGGCCTAAACTATAAGGGCTAGAAACTTGAAATTTTGCACAGGGGTTCCTTTTATAACGTAGGGGAGCACTAAGAAAGGATTTTTGAAAATTCACCCCTAAGGGGGTAAAACGGGGTGCAAAGTTAGTATGAAACTTTGCCGTTTTTGATGTTATTCGAATGAAATTCAGTACCTATGAAGGTTTTTTATTGAGTTTCGAAAATCATCTCTTAAGGGGGTAAAAGGGGGGTGCAAAGATAGTAGGTATTTATTTCAATGAAATTTTGTATTTAGGTTATGTTACGTCTAATTCCACGCGAGCGAAGCTGCGGGCGTCCACTAGTAATTAAATAAAATAGAACTAATGTTACACTAATTACATAAAACTCAACTTATCTAAACTAACTCTGATAAACAAAAAAATTCTCAACGACTGGAACTAAAAGTAGGTAAGTAATAGAAATTTCGAGCGGGAATGATTGCACGGCACGGAGCGATCCTGTAGATGCAGCACCCATTTCGGCACGTTAGGTCCTATTACCGGAACGTCCCTCCAATTCTGAGAGGAGACCCGTGCCCAACAGTGGGACAAAGAAAAGGTTGAGGTGTAAGTGACCGGAATGTCCAGTGAGTTTATAGGTCTGTTTCCCTGAACGTCCATTTATCTGGACACCCACTTCCTTCAATGTATACTTCCCTGGTATTTTATCTACAACTTGGATTCAGGTTTGAATTTACTGGGGACATATTTTTAGGTCGCAGAGCCCTGTGGGCTTTACGGCCCCCACCCCTTCGCTCCAAACAATTAAAAAAAATAACAATACCTACAACAAAAAAATTAAGAGATTTTACGAACAAAAGTGAACATTTCACACTAAAACTTCCTTGGCAGCCTTCCTTCGCATACAGTGTGCCTTTAATTAATTTAATTAATTATGCATCTGTTGTTATTACTTAAACTGCTTACTGATTATGGGAATAATCTATTAGATAATAGAAGCAGCATGGAGGTCGATATTTAATAAAGTCTCTGCGGAGATAAACCTATAAGATGTGATATGTACTTTTCTTCGGTAAAGTCTCCAAAGTTTTCCATTAAACTATGCTCTTGTTTTTATCGCAGACACACATCGTCTGGAAAGTTCTTCTGGTAGTAGTGTTAAGACACCAGGTACCTATCTATAATCTCTTTTATGAACACTTTTCAGTCGTTGAAGGTTTATAACTGAAAAAAAATGGTTGTCTGTAAAAAACTGTTTTACGTGATAATGTCATAAGATATAAGAGTATCGTGAGAATGAACAACAAAACAGTACACAGAATTTAGCTTCAGATCCGAAGCATTGCCAATATTTGGAAATCATAATGCAGCTGATTTCATTACGTCGCGTTGTTGAATCTAGCTGTGCGAATAGTAATAATAATACCTACCTACTGTGGAAAATGAAAATTCTTAGGTAATATTTATACATAAGTATTAGTTGTAGTAAATACTAAATATTGTAGATTCTTTCTTCTCAATCGGACCATAACATTTCATTAAATAAGTTTTTATTTTTATCCGGTCAAGTAGAAAGCAAACGGGTTTTACAGAGTTTAAATTCATAGCACGATTTCGAGGCACGTCCGTAAGCGATTGATACGGGCGCAGATAAAAAATCAGCAGTCCAAATAAATAAATAAATTGCTACATTGCATAGGAATTACCTGCCGGCTGATGAAATGAAAAGGAATTTTAAATGTTTCAGCGTTATTGCCTTTTTACTTTTGGCTTTTTATTAATCGATTTAGGGTATTAAAATAGCAGCGTCCACAGCCCAATGGCTCGCATCGTTTCAATGTGATCGAAAGAGTTAAGTAACGACGGGCGCGGTCGGTTTGTGGATGGGTGACCGCTAGCGGCAAAATTTCATGGACGCTACCGTGCTTCGGAGGGCACGTTAAGCCGGTCCCGGTTGTTTTCAATGTTAGAAACATTCGCTAATCCTTGTCAAAAACCTACGGGTGGCTAGAGAACACTCGACACTGAGTTGGCCACTATCCCACTCCACCATTTCGCATTGGAGCAGCGTGGTGGAGTATGCTCTAGACCTGCCGCAGCTATAATTCAAAATACTCGAATATACGAGTTTGTAGTACATATTTACTACATATGAACGTATTCCTACTGGTACTCATAAATCAATTTAGTTCTAGACACAGTGGCGCTGTGGCGTGTTATGTATGTCGATATTTCTAACAAAAAAATTGCAGAGAAAACCAGGTAATAGATCCAATAATAGAACAAATGAACGTCAAAATAATAGATTGCCCTGTGTCCGCTATAATCAAGAGCTGCCATTACACGCGCTTCTTTTCGTCGGAAGAGCAACAATATTTCATTATTTCGCGGGCGTACTTCAAAGTTATCATGACCAGTATACTTTGACCCTTGGTCTGACTGTCTCGATCTGTTTGGTTATATAGTAACTTAAGCCTTGGAGGAACTTTTAGCTGGAAGTAGTTAAAAATTCAATAATGTATTTAATAGCTTCGCTCTCGTGGAATTAGACATAACAATAGTTTCGTTTACACCTAGCATATTATATAGCCTATGTCACTCAGTGAAGATGCAGCTATATAATGGTGAAAGTTTTTGAAGTGAAAACTTCTTTAGCGGCGTTGAGCACTTTTTCTGTAATGGGTATAAAATCTTAAACTCGCGTCAGGACACGTGACCTGATCGAAAAAGCGTAAGACGGATGGAGAGTAGACAGCTATCCCCTCTCTACGGCGCGGCGAAAATGTATGCCTGGGCCTACTGTTTCGTTTAGGCAGGAAAAAGTCGTTGAAATTATGGATGAATAATTGCAATATAGTTTTAAAGTGTTAAATTTTTAATGTAATATAAATTGTCATGTTTGTGTACGATAGCGCAATAAATGAATATTGTATTCTACCACATAAATGATAGTACTTTTATACTGATAAAGCAATTGGTGCAAAATTATTCCCTAACCATTCCAAAATATCAAACATGCTCAACGTTAATAATCAAGTTTTCACTTCTGCCGGCACTCCCGGAGTGCATTTTTTTTTTTAAATCGGTCCAGTAGTTTTTGTGTGAAAAACTTACAAACACATCTTTCCTCTTTATAATAATTATCAGTATAGATTATTATTTTTGTTATTTCCATTGATGGCCCTCCAAATGCTGCTGGAGAAAGGCCTTCCAACATTTGATCACTACCTTGCGCGGTTATAAGTGGCCCTTGTCTGATATACCGCGCGTTTAGAATCCTGGGGCACATATTTATGATGACTTAAATTACCTATTCGGTGACGCCGTGAAGGTTTTTATGACCATACAGTAAGTTCATTCGAAAATAGAACTTTCATTGTGATATTTTGTCTCTGGCCGAGCGCACGGCGTTATGGCAGATCGCTCGCTCCGCTCCAGCCCTTTTCAGCTTCTGTCTACCGCTACCGCGGGGTGTGAGTGTGTAGTGAAATGCATTTGAATTGCAATTGATATCGTCAAGTAGACTTAGTACAAAATTTCTTCGCTTAAAAGCCTTAAAATAATTTATAACAATTTTTCCAGAGATACAAAGCCCCGAATAAGACATTTTTGAAGAACCACGAATACTTACGATATAACAGAGTCCAACCTAAATCGGTCGGTGCTATTGTAGCAATCTTCCAAATTCCACCAATAGATCTCTTGTAAGCTGCTGTTATTAGTTCCAGCTTTGGGCGTTTAACTGATCACTAATGGGACTTTTCGCATTACCCAATATTTATTGGGCTTGAAATAAGTATGGTATTTACCTTCTTTTGGTTCATATAGTCCCTTTAACGGGAATTTATTTTCAGCATACATCGTATGACATGTGTGTTTTGCTAACATAAGCAAAAATATTGTCGATGCCGGAATAAACGCTTCTGGAAACCCGATTTATGAATTTATCTTTATTTATTACTTAAAATAGTACACAAGTAAATTTAAACATAAAAGTTGTCGCATACTTTTTCTGTACACCCTGTGCCAACGGCAAAAGGTATATTTTAACCCCAATTAAATATAATTTCTAAACAATAATCTACTAACTAATGCTAAATTTTACTGAGACGTGTCGTATTCAACTAATATTACTTTCAAACTCTTGGGCCCATATCGTCGATACAAAAGTCAACTAGCCAAAGTGTCATTTTGGCAGTGAACTAAGTAAACTAATCTCGCATTGATTAGCCTTTGTAGAATTTTTACTTTTTTCAGATAAGCAGAAAAACGATTTGTATTAACATCATATCATATATTTGAAATGCCACAGATACAATATTTTGCCACAGTATGCGTTGTGTCAAGACTAGTGGACGCCCGCAGCTTCGCTCGCGTAGAATTAGACCCATTAACGACGTCTACCCGTCTAACGACTTCAAAAACGGCAAAGTTTCATACTAACTTTGCATCCCCGTTTTACCCCCTTAGGGGTGAATTTTCAAAAATCCTTTCTTAGTGCTCCCCTACGTTATAAAAGGAACCCCTGTGCAAAATTTCAAGTTTCTAGCCCTTATAGTTTAGGCCCTGCGTTGATATGTCAGTCAGTCAGTCAGTCAGTCAGTCACCTTCTCCTTTTATATATATAGATATTGATATCATGTAAAAACTGCCAAAATGACACTGGCTAGTTGACTTTTGTATCGACGATATTGACCAAACCCAAATTAGGATCAATATCAGGATTAACTTATCCGTGCCCAAGATCATACGAGACTCAGTGCTATTCTTTGCTTATACTTTATTAAAATTGAGTTTGTTTTAAAAATCGGGCCCTAGCTGTCCTTTAAAAACCAAAAAATAACACCACCAACCCTTTTTTACCAGCCCCACCGCTGGGCTTGGTCCACCATTCTAACCATGTATGGATTACACACTTCACATTCTATGAGAACATTATGTGGAACTTTCAGGCATGCAGGTTTTCTCACGATATTTCTTACATCATCATCATCATCACAACCCTTTCTTTGTCCCTCAATTTTATTTGCTTTTCTTACAGCAGGTACCATTTAATTTCTGAAACATATATTACTGCACATAAATTAGATGTCATTGGTGCCACGTGGATTTGAACCCGGACCGCTCGAGTGAGAGGCGAGTTAGTAGGGCTGTCAACGCTGTCGTTGCTCTCAAACCAAGCAATACATACGTGCGAAATGAAATACCTAGGTACATGAAGTACCGACCAGCAATTTTCCAATAACGATCTTCTAGTGCAGGTATGCGCGTCAGACCATTGAGTTTATCGGGAATGTCACAGGACTGCAGAATGGGCCATAAAACTAGCCAGGAATCCGCCGAGTCGATATTGATGCCGACAAAATCTATGCTCATAATAGAATCCATATTCTATATGAGCATAGATTGACCGATTGACCGTCTGAACCGAATAAGGACGACATAATTATTATATGAGAAAATGTTATAGGTATACGAAACTCGAACCAACTCCGAACCATGAACAAGTTTATATAAGCAGAGTAATATTTTCAAATATTTGTAATAAATTACCAACTGAAGTTTATAACAGCGATTCTTAGTAGGTATAGCTCTCATAATGATTATTACACAGTATTTATATTATTTAGCACCCTCAAATAATCTAGAAAATATTAGCTGAGGGTGCTAAGTAGTACTCGTTAGTTCGTGAATTTGTGTTGATTTTTGCTTGTTTGCTATGCTTACGAGTATAAAGGCTCATTTAGACGATACCGTTTTCTTGTACGTTCAAGATCATTAATTGAATGCAATTAATGAAGCTCAATAATTGCATAGTATAGAATAGTTATCGCATAGACTTCACTATAGTTAATGCTGGGCCGCTTACTGAAGACAGTAAGTAATAATACTTCTCGATGTCTGCTATGTCCGAGTTGTTATGTATCAAGCTGGTAAACGTAGGTATCACGAAACGTAGGCCAATTCTCGAGCGAACTATCAAAATGAAAGATTTCAATTTTAGGTAGCCTAGGTTTAGCACTAACGTTAGTATTTACTTCAGTCTTTGATTGACTATTACTTGAACAAGGTAATTTTGATGCAACCGATTGAATTGAATAATAAAGCGTATCAAAACTATCGATCTCACTGTAAGACGGAATATAGGTAGGTTCATCTTGTTTACGTAGTGTAATGTACTCATGAACAGTTGTTTCGTATGAATCACGCCAAGAATCTATGTCCTTTAACCGACAACAGAAACTGTCGATAAGTTCAGTATCTTTTATTACTGAACGATTCGTGAGTGTCTATATTCATAGTTGAAGTTACCGGCTTACTCACGTGTGATTTAAGTCGAAAATAGTCCGACTAGTTTCGATCTATTACGATGATCAGCGTTCGAACGCCGTGCCCGCCGCGAGCACATTCACTCCTGAAGATGATCATCGTAATAGATCGAAACTAGTCGGACTATTTTCGACTTAAATCACACGTGAGTAAGCCGGTAACTTCAACTATGAAGTTCAGTATCACTTAAAACCTTTTGAGATAAATCGAACAATGCTTGAATACGCGTGAAATACATTTCCTTTTTAGTAATTAATGATTGTAATGCTGGACTCATGTCTTGATCAGCTAATTTACCGGCTTTAGGCATTTCGTAAAAATATGATTGAACAAGTAGGTAGATTCAACTTAACCGCTTCGATACGTGTGCCGCTCGCTCGCAATGGAGAAAAATGGCTGACCAGCCGATACAATAACTTATGAGAAATAAGTTTATGTTGTAATACTTTGAATATATAGATAGTTAAATTGATTTATTTAAGGGTTATTTTATTGAATAAATGCTTGAAATATGTATATGAAAACTGTAGACCGATACATAAGTTAATTGATTGATAGGTTATTGTTAGTACTTGAGATAATAATATAATTTACTTAAGTAGAATATAGAATACGACGTGAATATAATAACTGCTTATATAAAGTTATATTTATTGATTTCGTAACTGGTGGATCCCCGTGGAAAGGCCACAATGAGGATTCCAAGATGTGGAACCCGGCCGTATGACCAAAATGTACGATAGCTCAGTTGGTATTTTGAAAAGTTGTTTGGGCTCACTCACCGTTGCCTTTGGAGGATATTTCTTCGTTTGATATGGTCAGGATTATAACCACATCAACACAATACACTTAGTCAGTACAGTTTTCACTTTAATTTGGTTTAATTATTAATATTTAGCGGAGCGCGCGCGCATGGCATGTTAGTTCGAGGTTGGTAACTAGCACACTAGCGCCACAGCGGGCGGTGGCGCTTTGTGGTATTAGCGCGTTGAGGGTCGACGGGATTTTTGAGGAGCCCAAAATCCTACAGGAGGTATAGAATTATCTATGCATTAAGCTCGCTATTTTTTGTACTCTGTGCCCTTTGTATGTGGTTCAATAAAGATTTATTTATTTATTTATTTATTTATTTATTTAATAAAACTTACGACTAACTTGACAGGTTACCCTAATGCGTTAGCGTAGAAATTAACAAATATAAAAATTTTTACTTAATAATAACATAATTTATAAAAACATAGTAATAGCAATAGTTCCAATTAACAATTATTTATAATAATGTTCAATTATATCACAACCTTTCAATGTAAGAGCCTGCCGAGCTGCGAAGTTCGGCCATGGGTGAAAAAAATATGTCAACAGACTGATCCCATGCCACCAAGCCATTGAGTAAAGTGAGTGCCCGCATCAGAGGTGACTCCATTGCAAGGACGAGTCTACACAATGGTAATGCGAACAACTTATGATGACGTCGTCGATTCTGAACATAGTTGTCCGGGACATTCAATGAAATGAGATCCAGCACTGATGGGTTACTTATCTTCCCTCTAATCAATAGAACGAAATATTCTAACAGGTATACATTACGGCGATATTCTAAAGAATTATATCCTAACATACCCATCAGGAACAGGCTAGGATATATGTTGGGGTATCCAACAGAGTACCCGTATATCCGATAGTACAATAATCTTAAGAACTTCTTTTGGAGCTTTTCCAACATGAGCTTGTACTTAGCTTCATGCGGGCTCCAGATAGCTGCGTTGCTTTCAAGTATGCTCCTAACAAAACTATTATATAACAGCTTTATAGCAGCAATACTGTTGAGATATCGTGCTTGACGCAATACAAAACCCAAAGTCCTATAGGCTTTAGCACAAATGGTACTAACGTGGTCGCTGAAACGTAAATCGGCTCTAAACAAAACCCCCAAATCTTTTATTGATGAGAGACGTGTAATTACGATATCGTTAAGCTTGTAGTCGAAGGACATAGGATTTTGCTTGCGAGAAAATGTTAAGACAGAGCACTTGCTTTCGTTGAACATCAGCTTGTTCTTTCTACTCCATTCAAAAATACTATTAATGTCGGATTGGAGTAGTCTGCAATCCGACGGATGTTTAATTTCTAGGTATAGTTTCAGATCGTCTGCAAATAACAGACATTCAGCCGTCTTGACTACACTTGGTAAGTCATTAACAAAGAATAAAAATTGCAACGGTCCCAAATTCGAACCCTGACCGATTCCCGAAAAGGTGTAATATGGCTCGGAAATATTTCCATAACACTGCACATACTGCCTCCGATTTCGGAGGTAGCAGGAGAAAAATTTGAGCAAGTGTGGAGAGAATCCGGCAGCCGCAAGTTTCTGGAGAAGAATGTCATTATTTACAGTATCGAACGCTTTTCGGAAATCAAAGTACGCGGCATCCACCTGGAACCCATCATCAACTGCTTTTGTAGTATGAGACCAGAATGACATCAGGTTTGATGTCGTAGAACGATTTCTTCTAAACCCATGCTGAGAATCCGCAAGACGACATTCAATTTGATCTTTGATCAATTGGCAAAGTACCGATTCAAATAACTTACCAAATGCAGACAAGACAGCTATAGGTCTATAGTCACTTACATTCGAGCCGGAACTACCCTTTGGAACTGGAACTACACGAGAGAGTTTCCACGTTTCTGGATAGCTGCAACTAGCCAGACACACATTGAATATATGCAGTAAAGGTTCCGCGAAAACCGAGTGACAGTCTTTTACAATGTAAGACGGAATGCCGTCCGGTCCCACAGAACGCTTTGATTTCATTTTTTTAAAAGCTAGATGTATATCTGTGCTGCTAATGGAACGGACATGTATCGTAGCTCCTAGATCAGTCCCCGAAACTACGTTAGCCTCATCAAAGTTCAGCTTTGGCGGTTCTTTATTATATATCGAACTAAAATAGTCAGCGAATAATTGCGCACATTGGCTTTCCGGCACTGTGGTGCCATCGGCTAAAGTTAACTTAATCCCTTTTCCATTGGTTCGTTTAGAAGCCATATAGCTCCAAAAAGAAGAGGGATCTCGTCGTATATCTCGCTCCATTCGTGCTTTGTAAGCCTGAAAGTCAGCTTTAATGCTCAACTTAGCAAGTGCCCTATAGTACGAAAACTGACATCTGTACCAACGATGTTTTGTTTTTTTAAACAGCCGGTGATACCTTGATTTAATTCTTATGTTGCGTCTGGTTTGCGGCGAGTACCACACAGGGTAATTATACCGAGGCGGCACTGCTACACGCTGTTTTATTGGGACGCAGCTATCTAAACAATTGTAAAGCAATTTATAAAATTTACTAACCAATAAATTCGGATCATTTATGCTATACAGGGATTTCCAATCAGCCTGCGCAATCTTTGCGTATAAAGAATGAAAATCCGCTTTATTAAAATCCCATTCAGTACAAGAACCCATCTCTATCGATTGCCCAGACCCCTTGTTCATTAGACGTTCAATTTGAATTACGAGTGCTGGATGATACGCGTCAGGGCTGGTTATAATGTCGACCGCCTTTTGCACGTCCACCTCACTCAGCGCCTCAGAGACAAGGACCAAGTCTAACATAGTACCGAAATTGTTTACAACCTTATTCAACTGCCGAAGCCCGCAGCACGCCAGAAGACATTCGAAGCTTGCTATAATAGGTATATCAACAGAATTAAAGTTGAAATCCCCACATACAACCACATGTCTAAACTTTGAACATATAACTTCTATGCAATTAAATACCGATAAATACTGTTCTTCGATAGTCTTCGGAGGTATGTAGACACAAATTAATATCGTTATTAAATTACATTTTAAGTATAATCCGGCACATATTATATCGCACCCAGTACTATAATTGTCACCAAGATCTATTGGTTGCATTTCATACCTCGCAGCTGCTATGAGAGCGACTCCACCTCCTCTCCTGCTACCAGGTCGGTCTGAGCGTAGAATTTTGTATCCTCGTGGGACAACTTCTGCGTCGTTAATGCTCTCATTGAGCCATGTTTCCGAAAGCTTGAGTTGTACTAATTTCTGTCGAAACCTGATGTAACTTGGTGCGCAATCCTCTCACATTCTGATAGTAAATAAGTAGGTTTCTACTACACTGTACTTTAGTATGCCTTCGGTCCTTATTGTCTGTAACCATATTAGATGTTCCGGTTGTAAGGACTTTTTTTCCGAAACCACTCATTTATTTCAGTATTAGGTGGCCAGTTTTCAGCACTCATAAAAAATTTAAATAAACTTAAATAAATAAATAAAATATCTATAAAAAAGTTATGTTGTAAGTAGCATAGAATAGTTAGGTAACAGCTAGGAACCTGATCGAGCTTAAAACGTTGAGTGCTCTCACGATAAACTCTACGCAAGTTTTTAGTACACCATTAACCACATCCGGTTTTGGAAAATGGCGGCGGCCGCCATTTGCAAATCTAGTCGGAAGTTGTGTAGATGGCGGTAATTATTGTTGGTTAATGGGGATGTTCTGTAGGGATATTAGGGGAAGTTATGTTTTGATTATAAGGATTGGCTTGTAGCGGAAAACAGGCTACGAGGTAATATTTGTAGTAAACTATACTGGCATTTGGCACTATTCTTGATTTATCCAGATAGTTGTATCCTGTATGTTGATTAGTATTTTTTTGTTAGTAAATAAACCTTTATAAGTAATATACTATTACTTTAAAACAATTATACTCAAACTATAATAGAATCACTAGCCCGAACTACCTATTAGAGCTGGTCGCCCTGAAAATCAGCGGATGCCGGTTTTCTGCAACGGTCTTTTGCTTAGTGCGTCCATTTTCGTCTAAGTATTTCAAGTAATTTTACATTCTCGTTTTATCTTGGAGATACTTATATGAAAAGCTGACGAAATATTTTTTTATTTATTTATCTTCTTTAGAATATACAGAAGTATATACTTCTTTAGAAAAACTTAAAGGAAAGAGGACTTAATGCCAGTAGGCTGGTAGAGACCAGTCAACTCAGGGTGATGGAGAGAAATTACTGGCAGGGTGGCAGAAGCACATATTTAAGTAGTAATACCCTACATAGGTGCGACCCATAGACGTCCCCCCGGGTCTCCCTCTCAGACACAGCTGCGGGAGGTCTAGAGCATACTCCACCACGCTGTTCCAATGCGGATTGGTGGGGGTAGTGGCCAACCACCAGTGTCGAAAGTTCTCAAGCCACCCGAAGGTCTTCGACAAGGCTTAACGACTGTTTCCACCATTGAAAACAACCGGGACCGACGGCTTAACGTGCCCTCCGAAGCACGGTAGCGTCCATGAAATATTTCCACTATCTATTATGTTTCGTTGGCGCTATCGTAATCTGCGGAAGCAGGGCGTTCCAAAGTAGTGTAGCCTGAACAGTAAATGAATATTCATAGAAACAGGTGCTGAAAGAGGGAATGCCCAGTGTTAGATTTTAAGAATAACGTTATGAGTATATCATCGGTATTGATTGTCCTTGAGATATGATGGGGTCGCTGGGTCATATAAGATACAATTCAAGAGACAGAGAATTCTAGAACTGCGCCTTTGACGTATTGGAAGCCATTTAAGCTCAAATTGTACTAAGATATATAGCCATATTTCCGAAGACCAAACAAATGCAGCTGTTGAGAAGGCGTTGTAATTTATTGAGAAGGTTTGATATGTCTGGGAACATACTCATCGCTCGACGGACTGTTATCCGTTGGGTAAGAAATGTCACTTTTGTATAGTATTTGCCACGTAGTTATACATCCAATTACTTTTACATGATACATAAGTTGTACTTACCGACTTTTACGTTGTGGTTTCTGAAGTAATCCATTAATGGCATAGGAAATTGAAAGTGGGATTGAAAAAACTTACATAACAGTTATGTGTAAGAAGCACTCACAATACTGAGCCAGCGCATTACAATATTTTGTGATACTTTAACATCGAGGCATATTAAAGGTATGTAATATGTATAGTAAAATAACATTCACGCAGCAAAATAAATTACCTACAACATCGTTTAAAAAAGCTAAAAAACACGTTTTTCTAGATAACTGAACAAAAATGTAGATTTTAATTAAAAAAATATTGCATTGTCAAGGCCGGATGCAAGTGGGCAAAGTTTCAAATTAATTCAACTTTTTGAAGTGGACGAAAATCACGTTCTAAGATTCCGTTACATACATACATACACACATACACACATAGGTGCATCCCATAGCCGTCCTACGGTTGAGCACGAGTCTCCAAGATAGCTGCGAGAGGTCTAGAGCATGCTCCATCACGCTGCTCCAATGCGGATTTATGAAGGGGATTGGTCAATCACATACGATAGATGTGAGCCATTGGGCTATGCACGCGGCTAACAGTTAGTATACGAAAAAGAGTTTCTTTTCACTTTCCTTCTAGTAAAAAGCTGTTGTTCGTCGCATCTGCTCAGCTAGTGGTCCTTGGCAGATCCTTGGTTTGATACCCGGAGCGGAAAAAGTATTATTGGGTTATTTTATTAAATACTAGTGGACGCCCGCAGCTTCGCTCGCGTAGAATTAGACCCATTAACGACGTCTACCCGTCTAAAGACTTCAAAAACGGCAAAGTTTCATACTAACTTTGCACCCCCGTTTTACCCCCTTAGGGGGTGAATTTTCAGAAATCCTTTCTGAGTGCTCCCCTACATTATAAAAGGAACCCCTGTGCAAAATTTCAAGTTTCTAGCCCTTATAGTTTAGGCCCTGCGTTGATATGTCAGTCAGTCAGTCAGTCAGTCAGTCAGTCAGTCAGTCAGTCACCTTCTCCTTTTATATATTGTTACGCCTCGCCCGCTGAACTGACCAAGCCACAGCGAGCATGCCACGTCTATCCGGTGAGCAGGCCGCTCAGGGTAGATAAGCCACGTCCATCTGATGAGCAAGCTGCTCAAGGTGGATAAGCCACGTCCATCTGCTGAGCAAGCCGCTCAAGGTGGATTAGCCACGTCCATCTACTGAGCATGCCGCTCAAGGTGGATTAGCCACGTCCATCTGCTGAGCATGCCGCTCAGGGTGGATTAGCCACGTCCATCTGATGAGCATGCCGTTCACGGTGGATAAGCCACGTCTTCCTAGGGGTATGCCTCTCCAGGTAGATCAGCCATAATAGCAACATCATTTTCTTATTGTTAACCTGTATCTCTATCTGTTCAGTGTTGTTTATATAAATAGTTATTCAATTGAGATACTTATTTAATCATTAGTTACAATCCATGATCTGGGTCCTAGTCTCTTTGATTTTATTAATTATGTACTCTTTGCCATTAATTATTAAATTATTTAATTAAATATTTAGTTGTCCAGAATTGTAAAGAACTATGATTATGATTAAATTATTGGGATGGCTATAATTGGTTATATCAAAAATAGTCAGTTCATGTTGTTATTTCTCAAGATTCTTACTAATGATTCATTTGAAATGTCAATTCATTTTTATATAATTACTGTTATTGTTAACAATTATTAATCTCACTAAATATAATTATAATAATGTTATCCATTTGCACTGCACTTAAAGAGTTGTTATGTTCTACAAAACAGAGTGCGGCTATGATTGGCTATGATTCAGAAAAGGTATCAATTTGAGTAATTAATGTATAATGCATAGAATAATAATTCATCTAATGTATTCAATAATATCTCTTACATATTTAAATAATAATTATGTATAGTGTTGTATGTATAAGATAGAATGATTGTGATAATTATTACTTTTTCATTATGCTGCCACAGCCAATCACAATGATTTTCCATCCCACAGTGGGGCGATAGGGAGGGATATAGGGTATAAATACTCGATGTTGTATTGTTAAAGGTATGAATAAATATAATAAAACAAGTGTGGAAACTCTGCTCCGTTTTCATTTTATTACTCTCTTACAATTACTTACAATCGAGTGTGGAAACTCTGTTCAGTTTTATTTTCAGCTTATTACTTTTCAGTTCTTTTAACAATCAGAAGTGGGATATACCTAATGAAGCGACAAAATTATTCTGAAGGTATTGGCCGGGGAGTACGCCCACGAGGATAGAAAGATAAGGAAAGTGAAAATGGCGACGATTGTTTTCCACCAGCGCGAAAAATTATCAAGAAATTACTTGAGACTGAAGTCGCAAAAACAGTACAAGATCTCGGGGAAAATTTTGCGATGAGTCACCGAGACAATCACCGAGCAGCATCTCTAATTCCAGAGTTTGATCCCGCCAACGAAGATTATACGGTCGTGTCATGGTTGAAAAAGATCGACCAACTAGGTGAGATACACGGATGGAACGACAATATGAAAGCATTTCATCTTCAAGACAAGCTCCGTGGCCAGGCCCGCCAATGGTATAATAGACTTGAAGAGTATGATTATTCCTGGGAGGAATGGAAGCAATTGATGGCACGGACATTTCCTAAATCTCGAGATTATAGCTCATTGCTGGAAGAGATGATGCAACGAAGAAAGCTACCCAATGAGACGATGACAAAATATTTCCAAGATAAAGTAGCCATGTGCTACCGCTGTAAACTGTCTAACAAAGCAAGCGTCTCGTGTATCATCCGAGGGCTACCGTCGACGCTACAATCTAATGCTCGTGCATTTCAGTGCGAGCGACCTGAAGATTTATATGAGGCATTTCTATGTGCTATCGACGATTTCCATGGCCCTTCAGATTCACGCATGGCACTCAAAGAGATGAAGTTTTCACAACCACCTCAAAAGAAAATAAACCCTGAGAAACTACCCTGTCCACGGTGTAAGGAAACTGGACATCTTTTACGCTATTGTACACTGCCGGACAAGCGGACTTGCTTTAAATGTGGGGAGAAAAGGAGGCTGCCAGTTTTAATGAACTTAAAAAGTGTCTTTGTTCGAAACCAG
Organism: Carterocephalus palaemon; assembly: GCA_944567765.1. Taxonomy (NCBI): domain Eukaryota; kingdom Metazoa; phylum Arthropoda; class Insecta; order Lepidoptera; family Hesperiidae; genus Carterocephalus; species Carterocephalus palaemon. Next base: position 3,089,783 of record OX155663.1, read on the forward strand.
TTTTGGCTTTATATGATTCCACTTTGCAAACGGAAATACACACAGATGCAAAGCTGGAATAGCCGGTATACTGTTACAAAGACAGTGCGATAGTACCTTGAGACCAGTCATGTATTTTAGTAGGGTAACTTCAAAAGAAGAAAGTTATTATCACAGCTATGAACTCGAGACTCTTGCGGTCGTGGAATCTTTACGAAAATTTCGAGTATATGTTGTAGGTAAACACGTAAAAATTGTAACCGATTGTACCGCAGTACGCGCCACACTAACCAAGCGAGATATGATTCCACGTATAGCGAGATGGTGGTTACTAATACAAGATTACGATATTAGTGTTGAATATCGACCCGGTGAGCGTATGAAACACGTGGATGCGTTAAGTAGGAATCCGATTGATACTGTAAACATAAATCGGTTAGAAGTTGTTGATTGGTTTTATACGGTTCAGGCTCAAGACGATAAACTCAAAAGCATAATTGATCGTCTTAAGAGCGGCGTAGCTGAAGTAGATTTGACCAATAATTATATATTAATTGACGATAGGTTATATAGAAAAACTCTTGGTGGCAATCGACTAGTAGTTCCTAAAATGGCTAGATGGAAGATAGTTCAAATGCATCATGATGAGATTGGCCATGTAGGGTTGAAGCGTACCACGGATTTAATTAAGAATGATTTTTGGTTTCCGAAAATGAGACGATTTATTCGAAAGTATGTAACCTCCTGTTTGCACTGTGCTTACGGAAAACGTGAGCATGGAAAAAAAGAAGGTATGCTACATCCCATTCCCAAGCCCACAGAACCTTTTCGTATGATTCATTTGGATTATTTAGGCCCGTTTTGTAGGACAAAGAAAGGTCACGAATATATGCTAGTTATTACTGATGCTTTTTCAAAATTTGTAATCGCAGAACCGACTCGAACTGTTAATTCAGTAGAAACAATTAGAGTTCTAAAAAGAATTTTTAGTTTATTTGGATTTCCAGATAGAGTAGTAACAGATCATGGGAAAGCATTTACTAGTAGGTATTTTAAAAAATTTTCAACTGACAAGCAGTTCAAACATACTTTAAATGCCATTGCTTGCCCACGTGCTAATGGTCAAGTCGAACGTACCAACCGTACCATTCTCAATGCATTGCGTACATCTGACCCTAGTGAAGCTGCTGGCAATTGGGCAAATTTACTTCCTGATGTCATATGGGGAATAAATAATACTTGCAATGACACCACACAGTTGAAACCATTTGATTTGATGTTTGCACGTAGTGCTAGGTCAATTTGTGACGTTAACATTCCGAATCGTGTAAATGAATCGACACAATCTAAACGAGAAAAAGCTCACTTGCGAATAGAACGTGCTAGTGCAAGAATGAAACATTATTTCGATAAACGCCGCAAAACATGTCATATCTATAAAAGGGGTGACTTAGTTCTTTGGAAGCAGGCTCCCACCAGTAGTGCTGCTAGGGTTAACACTAAGTTGGATGACATCTATTCGGGGCCTTATATAATATGTCAGGTAATTGGCAATGACAGGTATAGGATAAGAAGTGTCAAAGGTTTAAGAGGTTATAAAAATTTTACAGGACTAGTTTCAGCTGATTCTCTTCGACCGTATCGAAGTATCGCTTCTGTGTCTGATAGTGCTAGTAGTTCTGATGAAAACTTAGAGACCGAAGACCTTATTGATTTGCTCGAAAGTTAATTCAGTGGGTGCTTCCATTGCGGGAGCAATTTTTTCAGAATGGCCGATTGTTACGCCTCGCCCGCTGAACTGACCAAGCCACAGCGAGCATGCCACGTCTATCCGGTGAGCAGGCCGCTCAGGGTAGATAAGCCACGTCCATCTGATGAGCAAGCTGCTCAAGGTGGATAAGCCACGTCCATCTGCTGAGCAAGCCGCTCAAGGTGGATTAGCCACGTCCATCTACTGAGCATGCCGCTCAAGGTGGATTAGCCACGTCCATCTGCTGAGCATGCCGCTCAGGGTGGATTAGCCACGTCCATCTGATGAGCATGCCGTTCACGGTGGATAAGCCACGTCTTCCTAGGGGTATGCCTCTCCAGGTAGATCAGCCATAATAGCAACATCATTTTCTTATTGTTAACCTGTATCTCTATCTGTTCAGTGTTGTTTATATAAATAGTTATTCAATTGAGATACTTATTTAATCATTAGTTACAATCCATGATCTGGGTCCTAGTCTCTTTGATTTTATTAATTATGTACTCTTTGCCATTAATTATTAAATTATTTAATTAAATATTTAGTTGTCCAGAACTGTAAAGAACTATGATTATGATTAAATTATTGGGATGGCTATAATTGGTTATATCAAAAATAGTCAGTTCATGTTGTTATTTCTCAAGATTCTTACTAATGATTCATTTGAAATGTCAATTCATTTTTATATAATTACTGTTATTGTTAACAATTATTAATCTCACTAAATATAATTATAATAATGTTATCCATTTGCACTGCACTTAAAGAGTTGTTATGTTCTACAAAACAGAGTGCGGCTATGATTGGCTATGATTCAGAAAAGGTATCAATTTGAGTAATTAATGTATAATGCATAGAATAATAATTCATCTAATGTATTCAATAATATCTCTTACATATTTAAATAATAATTATGTATAGTGTTGTATGTATAAGATAGAATGATTGTGATAATTATTACTTTTTCATTATGCTGCCACAGCCAATCACAATGATTTTCCATCCCACAGTGGGGCGATAGGGAGGGATATAGGGTATAAATACTCGATGTTGTATTGTTAAAGGTATCAATAAATATAATAAAACAAGTGTGGAAACTCTGCTCCGTTTTCATTTTATTACTCTCTTACAATTACTTACAATCGAGTGTGGAAACTCTGTTCAGTTTTATTTTCAGCTTATTACTTTTCAGTTCTTTTAACAATATATAGATATACTAGTGGACGCCCGCAGCTTCGCTCGCGTAGAATTAGACCCATTAACGACGTCTACCCGTCTAAAGACTTCAAAAACGGCAAAGTTTCATACTAACTTTGCACCCCCGTTTTACCCCCTTAGGGGGTGAATTTTCAGAAATCCTTTCTTAGTGCTCCCTTACATTATAAAAGGAACCCCTGTGCAAAATTTCAAGTTTCTAGCCCTTATAGTTTAGGCCCTGCGTTGATATGTCAGTCAGTCATTCAGTCAGTCAGTCAGTCAGTCAGTCAGTCAGTCACCTTCTCCTTTTATATATAGATATATTATTATTATGTATATTGTTATTTTATTTTAGCCCAAAAGCCTCGGACGTGGATTTGTGCCTGGTGCGGGGCAAAAGCTCAAAACCTGTGGACTACACACAGCGATACATAGGTTACGTGCACACTCAACGTTTTTTCTAGGTCGAAATTCAGTATTTGTAACTACAAAAACAAAAACCATTAAAGATGTTTATTCTTTTTTATGATTAACGGGCTCGGTTCTCCTTTGCTGATTGTTTCAGAACAATCCTATTAATAAAGGAATAATTTTTCTGCTTTATGGCAGAATACCGTTGCAATCAGCATGATGCCAAGATGCCACAACATTATTGTAAAACCAAAGCAGATTAACACTGTTCGGTTTTTTAATATATTATAGGCCACTAACTGCACTGGAGCATCGTGGTGTAGTCGTAAGCTCCAGGCCTTCTCAATTAAGAGACCTGTACTCAGTGACAGCCCAAGCCAATCGCTGTCTTTGTTTTGATTGGTCGCCTGAAATCAATGCAATGTCACGTAACATAAACTTCACCAATCAAAGCCAAGACAGCGACTGGTTTGGGCTGTCACTAAGCTGTGCCCAGCAATGGGTAGCTCATAGTTTCAGATTGAGAATTAATTGATATGATTAATAGTGTTTTCTACTTCAGGTTAATTTAATAAAAGTCTGTAATAATTCATTATATTATCTTTATTTCTACTCATAAAATCAGTGCACAGGCGCAACAAAACAACAGTGTTGTGGATCATTTAAATTCCATGTTGCAAAATAGTAAGAAAATCAATAAAATTTAACCTAGGTACTAAAACATTTCAACGTTCTTGGGTGTCACCTCTTACAATGAGTAGGTATCTATTATGATCTATCTTTGAGACAGAAATTAAAAACGGAACAAACAGTTGAAACCCGGCGGCTGTAAGAACATGTAGTGTAACAATGCATATAGACTTTTTATGAATACAAAACTCAGTTTAGTTTGTAATGTGTAGTACTTAATGAACGCTAGGGTTTCTGTGAGGGATGAACTGGTAAGAACTTCGTCGTGTCGAACGTCGTGTACTTTTATAATAGCACAGCATGAAAGAGGCATAATGTCTTTCATAACAAAATATCCATATATAAATCGCTACGGTTAAATAAAAAAAAATACCATAACAGTCTCATATAAAATGTTTGAGAATGTTTAGATGTTTTACTTTGTCGATTGGCATGAATGTGAAGGTTGGGCACATGAATAGTAACCTCAGAATTTTTTATTTTTCATTTTGGTGATTACACTAAGGAGTGTACACACTAAACAAATGTAAAAAAATCCATGTTTTAAATGATCTATGTCAGGATTGCAAAATAGACATCTATACATAACTAGTTAAATTATAACATTAATTAAAAACATTTGTAAGGGTGAGTTTCAAACACAGAACAGATAAAAGATTATCTGTTCTGTGGTTTCAACAGATGCAGATGCAGGTCAGCGAAGCGTTATTAAACATTTGACATTCGGCGGCTTTTAAATCGTCAAATGAAAAGCTCTATTCGATTGCATATTCGGAAAATAATGCACTCATAAATAATAATGCATTTGTTTTGTATCCGACCCCCACATTCATTGCACTCGTTCAGATTTAAAGTTAAACATCTATAAAACAAAAGGTGGAAAATAATTAATTAAATTAAAAAGGCCTTTTTCATGAACAATATTTCTTAAGATAATTAGTATTGATATTCCTAATAATACTGGATTTTACAGCTGATTTAAAAAAAAAATCTTTTTAATTTGTAGACAAATATACAATAAATTTGCCTTCTTTTTTTATTTTAATTCGTGTATTCCACCAAATGAGTCAAACTGAAAGTGAATTTCTTTAAAATTTCTTAAACGCAGGTAGGTAATAAAAACAGTAGAAATTGAATGTGGAAAACATTCATATTTGAGGTGGCAAAGTGAATCACGGAGAATTGTAGACTTAGATATAGATCATAAAATATTTCGGTAGCAATTTTAAGATATAAGATTTCTAAATACATACATACACTCAAAAGTTTACTATATTTTAAGTACAATTAATTACTCAAGTTATACGTATATTTTGGTCTAAAAATACAGTAATACAGGCAAAACGCGTGGGTATGTAACAAAATATTTTAATTTAAAAAATTCGAACCATTTCAAGTTTTTACACCTTAATAGAATAGCGATAGATATCGCGAAAATTCGTCTAACTACATATCACAAAACACAGACGATTTTAATAGAGAAATTAAAATATTTCTAGTTTATAAAATTATTTTATTATTTATGGAAGCATTAATTAAATTAAGTTTATTAGCAGTGAAGTTTGATGAATTTATTCGTTTTTATTTTATTTTATGTTTTAAGAAAATACTGATTGACACAAAATATTTGAAAACCTTTTCTATAATAAACAACAATATAACTCATTATAAATTCGTAAACATAACAATTTTAATAATTAATAACACCAGTGTCTATTTATGTTAATTCTTAAAATCGAAAAGGAATATCAAATATTTTGAGACCATAGTAATCTTTACTAATTTGAAATCCAAAATGGACGTTGCTATTATTATGAGATTTCCTTTAAAAATATCTACCTCAAGTACATATACAATTAGTTGAAACAGTAGTTAACTTATGTGTATTTAGTATTTCTTTATAAATTATTATGACTATACATATAAAAAATATTATTTAAATACAAAAGAACACACCTTGGATTCGGAGGAGTAATACCAAGAAATAAAGGTTCCTAATTAATTGCATACTATTTTATGACGAGATATATTTAAAGCGAGTAAATCTGTGCATGTATCCAATAACTTGTAAATCTTATTATTTAATGTATCTGTGCTTGGTGTGCAGAAATTTACTTTCCTAACATGTATGGTGTTATATTATTAATTAGCGGGTATTATGAATGCAATGCGTTAATTATGAATATTATCTACGAACGCATTTACATATTTGAATAGTTTTTAATATAATATTTTAAATTTTCAACCTACAATAATGCGACTAATTGCCTCTATTAAATCATTTTCATCTGCATAGATCATCTTAAAAGTATACCTCTTAAATGTATATAAGTGATTTGATAAATACTAAGATAAAATTATTTACATTCTCGTCTAAAAGGCGTAGAATATCTTAAATACACCGTGGTCCTTTATTTATTTCTAAAAGCCTTATTCAAATTGGGGTTCATAATAAATTGACACAAGAAACAAAATGTAAGCAGATAAATATTATATGAAAGCCACAAGTTTCATGTAATGTTTGGTTAATAGTTTGTCCTTAAGGTGATCTACAAATTTGAACTACCGAATTATTCCAAGTAAGAAAACGCTGTCATGTAATTACGACTGTCTTGCTGCTAAAGAGTACAGACACAATAATACATGACACTTACTGCAAGGTAGTCAAGATTTGCCTTCGGGAGCGGTTTCGACAGGTACTGTTTGTTGGTTTACACGCGATATAGTTCTAATTTACAAATACTAATATCTGTAATGTATTATAATTAAAATATACATACATATTAATACACTGTATACTTTACAGGGATATACAATGAAACATTAATAAAAAACAACTTATGCGATTGGGAAACTCTTCTCGGGAACGAAATTTACCATAGATACAATCTCTTTACTCGCACACAGACATAATCATATTATTATATGCTTAGATTAAACTTCACGTGAAGTTTGATGATACTCGTAGAAAGAAACAGAGACAGGGAGAAAAAGTAACATATAACGTAACACATAACGCTTTATCCTTACGTGAGAATAGTCACGCCAGTCAACTCCTATCTCAAGCCGCGCGTATATCACTTGACATATTTCTGTAATAGACTTAGTTTTAACATGGATTTACTATAGTTATTATGTAAAACGTACGATTAAAATTTGTATGAAATACAACCGTTAAAACATACTTGTCACAAGAATATATATACTTTATTATATCACATAAAACAAAACGGCACAGAGAAATATTGTATGAGCAGGCTTTCGGCAAGGAATTTGATTTCAAACCTAAAATCTAGTGGCTTTAATTCCAACATTAGGAACAAAGAATTATGTAGACACCTATTAACTAATAATTGGTTTTGACATAGAAAGATATCTCTCAATAATAGTACCCTACTTTACTATGCAGTTTATGTAAACCAAATATTTATCTGTCAAAAATAATGATACAATAATAAAGATAAGGAGGAAAATATTTTAGTAAAAAGTCTCCAAGAAAAGTTTTTGAATTTGTTAAAATAGTATAACAATCTACGCCTCACTCAATTTCCGTGCCGATATCCTTTGTAAATATATGTTGAATTAATAAATACTGAAATTCTCTGGTGCCTGGACTATCTTGACTATTTTGAATTTGACTAGAATTATAATATTATTAGTAGCTAATTTAAGCTAGATTGATATTCACGCCCATTCCGGCCACGAAGTCGTCTCTTATCAACGGAAGAAGAGCAGGGTGTCTGGAAAAGAAAATATCGTTTTTAATGAAAGAAAAAATATTTATTATTAAAATATGGATAGAGTTTGGAAAAGAAGGGACTGTCGTAGTGTACACGTTAAAATTATATGAAAAATTCTTATAAAACATATTTGATACAAGATTTTCTTATTTTTGTATTTCCTATTATTATCATCATTTTTATCAAAGAAATTGGAGTAGTTATTTAGAAGAAGGATTAAACAGACATGTTTAATTAATAATAAATAATTGATATACTAAAAATTTTGGTATTGCTTTTGAACGTGGTCGCATTCTCAGTCTACGCTTTTGAAGTAAATTGCTTCCGAATTTGGCTGGGTTATTAGAACCATTATTACCAAAATTGCATTGATATATATGTCAATGCAAAATTGACATTCAATCTTATGACATGGCAAAAAAGAAAAGCTGAAAGTGAATTATTTTTCGCAGTCCCATGTTATAATATGCCATTAGATTGAACAGGATCAAGGGATATTACTGAATAAAAATTGACAACTAATCGAACTTCTCGGTACTCATACTATGAAACCTATAATTATTAATTTCTGCAGAAATAATTATACAACAATAGTGAAGAAGCGTGGTCTACGTAATATCGCTAGCCTACAAAAATTATATTGTGATATGCATCAGGTTTCTTGATAATGGATGAAGTACCAAGTGACACTACAAATATTTCAATAGTCAGCAACGGTGGGACCTGATAGCCTATGGGTACTTTATTTCTATTATCTGTGGGCCTCAGGTGTCGACCATCGTTCAGCCAATTCTCCCCCGATGAAAGTGCATTGTTAAATATTCCGGTGATCGATCACGTATCAGACAAGTTGATTATTTTGTGTTTTAATTGTGTCACCTACTTAATGTTTGCGTTAAAATAATTAGGACACATGCGGAAAATGCACAGATGGCGAATACTCAAAGGTTATTTAAAAAGCCAATGTATATTAAACAAAATACTTATCAGTATGACAAAGTGATCATATTGACAATTACTCATTAAGTTTCAACGCTCTTTTAAAGCCTGATTCGCAAGCTCAAAGTCATTCAGTGTTCTATAGAAGGGGTCGAGATCGGATTCGCAACGATTAAAAGTGTCAGACATAGTACTCAAGTGGCAATGGGCACGTCACTCGCAGGACCGATAACAGATGGGTAAGAAAAGTCCGCGAGTGGAGACCACGACATGAAAAACTGAGTATGGGAGCCTTGGACCGACGACCTGAAGAAGACAGCGTTTTACTGCTGAATTCTGAGGAGTGGCGTCGATTTATGGAGGCTAGCAAAGGACTCTAAAAAGCTGGTGGATTGATGGATGGACTCTTAGACAGACTAGGCTGGTTACGGTGGCGTTGCGTCATTGTAATCAAAATCATACACGCAAGATGAATAAGGCCATGAATACATAATCATACGTATGCAAGAGTAGCTTTATATATATATATAGCTACTTGTGCTGAGGAGTGTTTGTGCGGGACGTGGCGGCTCCCGGACTAGTATCCAAGTCGCAGCATTTTACTAAAACAATCGGATACATGAATTTTATACTGTAAAATAATCCGTTCAGAGCTTTTGATGAAGCTTTTGATTCATTAGTAACAAATAAATTTTCAACAAATCGAACGGATCAACCAACAGATCAATTCAGCAAACGGTAGGGAAGAGTAACTGCCAGACAGTAAAATACGAGTTTCGTTGTATGGTATGGTAATAAATCACTCTCAGTTTTGAATAAACTTATAAGGCTGATGGCGGTGAAACGGCCTAGAAAGGCTTAGGCAGGAATAAGGCCACTTACTCATGCGGCGCGGGCCATGCCGGCGCGTGTTTGTGCGTGGCGGCGCGCGCGCGCGCCAGCAGCGTCATCACCGCGCGTTTAGTCGGCGACATGGCGGCCCGCGCTCCGCCCAGCAGCGGCCGCTTGCGGGCCGCGCTCGCAGCGCCACCCGCACCTGCGACAGAGAGTCTTTTTGAGAAGGAAAAAGCAGTATAGTGCAGAAAGTAATGGTGTTGAAAGTACACCAGAAGTATAAAAAGTACTGCTGCATGGACTGCTACGGAAAAGTATGGTGTAAAAAACTACTGAGAGTATTTTAATTGAAAGACGGGGAAGCAATATTGAATAAGTACTGCTGATTGGAATTTTAACTAGAGATTTACTCATTAGTGTACGAAACTGAAGTATTTTAAACGCGTGGAATTCCATTAGCGTGAATCTGCGTGAGAATTAATTTTATTATGTGTCCAAAAACGTCATAAATCAATTAATCGAAAAGATAATTGATAAGACCTTCTGGTTGGACATTTTACTTTAGGAATAGAGCATCATAAGAAATACATTTTTCTCTGTTAGATCAATCAGTATTTCAGTACATAGTATTTTGGATTGAGCACAGTATAGTCCAGAAAAAATGTTAGAGGTACTATCACTGTTGTGCTACTATTGTACTTTTAACTTTTGATGAAAACAGAAGGTATAGTATAGGGGAGAGAATGTAAGCGTACTGTTACTTGTACTAATAATTTCAAATGGATAGCTTCTCGTATGATCCAAGCCTTATCGCATCAGGGAGGTACGTAGCACGATCTAGGAATCTTTTTGTTGTAAATGAAACACGCAAGACTGTGTTCGCTAACCTTTTTAATGAGGCTTTGTTTAATATACGTTTTAAATTTATTTTGTGAGATAATTCATTAATATTTTCCGGTATTTTACTGTAGACGCGAACACAGTTCGCCCACGAACACATAAATAATTAATTGTGTATTATAAAAGATTTTGACTTAGCCTAGAACAAAGTCTATTGGATCCTTTAAAGCCTGATGAATCCACCATTTATTACAAGTGAGCGAAAATATAGAGCGTAATAAGTAAATAGTTGGAACATAGAAAATTACGAAACCAAAGAACACAATAATTGATATGTCATAACATAAAGATCCTTTATTAAGTGTGGAACTACAAAGGTAACTTGAGCCGAAGTTAATGCAGAGTCTGTGATGGCGACATAGGAGTAAGCATTTAATGAGACAGTCGGGCTGAATATCTTGACACCTATTACAGTGATAATTGTACTCAGAGTTTCGTCTGTATCTTATATTTTACCTTTTACCTTGAACCTTTTGTGGGACGTCTATGGGTCGCAGCAACATTGCAATGATTAATGGACATTCTTTGAGTGCCTAATTAAATAAGTTTCAGATTTGATTCTAACCTAGGTTTGCCGTCGTGCATACCTAGATAATACATATTATTTCTAATTTTATTCTATTAATTTCTTTCCAGATAAAACAAGTCGTTCCACTCTCGATGCCGCTCTGAATTATTGTCATCTTGTCTAGCTCTAGCGGTGAAAACTCCGGCCAAACAAAAGGCTCTCCGCAATTCAATTTCGTGCAAAAAGTTGTCGATGTAATCCGCTTGATGGCGGGCTCCCCGTAAAACAACGAGTATTATGAATGGAACTGACTAGAGATCGTTGTAGGTACTTCGTTCATCGGAAACTTGTATTCGATTTGGATTTTATCATCGTCGATATTGCTATCCATTCGAGGGTTCCGTGATGAATGCTTCCTTTTACCGTTTCCATTGTTGCGTTGCAATTCTAGTGTACATCTCGTTGTGGTAAGAATTATGTGATATCATCTATGAAATAATATGAAGTCTAAAAATATTATATATTATACTTCAGTAATTTGTTTAATATTATAAATCTTTCTTTTATCTCTCTGTCCATCAGTTTTTTTTATTTTTTGAAGCAGTTAAATGGTATGCTTTATACAGTGGAAAAAATAATCTTAATCATATATTTTAGAAAGTAACTAACCGTGTCTATGCAAGGTTTACCGTAAGTATTTCATTAGATTAAAAATGATTTATTTAATTTTGTAAATGTCGAGTCTTCACTTTTACAGCGCCTATGGCAGATCTATTTATTTTTACAACTTATATCTACGTCTGTAACAAATAGAATGAAGAGAAATATGAGATCTGTCTAAAATAAAGTGACGTACCGACCTTGCGTCGCGAGCGCGTGCACGGCGGCCGGCTTGACACCGCGCAGCGCTGGGTGCGCGTGCAGCACGCCGCCCAGCACTGGGCTGCTGAGGCCCAGGATGTCGCCCCCGCCTGCCCGTTAGTTAGTTAGTTAGTAGTTGGTTAGTTAATTCTGTTGTTAGTTAGCTACAACACGTAACATGAGACTCGCATGCACAAATGCAACGACAGCGCTGTTTTGCTCCATTACGTTAGCTAGCGTAGGCAAATGATCAATTGAAAATTTCATTTTGACAACGTCTTAAACCCTACTCAAATATTAGTTAAAAATAATTGTATCTAAATTAAGTTTGAACATTGCTTTAATCTTTGTGCTCTGCGCATTACCTATACCATAAGTTACTCTAATTTATTATTATCAGCTACAAATATTATGTGAGTTCAATATCTATAAGTTATAAATCCCATACCGAAGGAAAATCAATTAATTACACTCACTCAACATACCTACGATTCTGATTCCAGTAGTTTCTCGTCGTATTCCCTCTCGATTGTTACCTTTCATTTTTCCTTTTTCCCATTTCATAAAATATATACGAATAACACAGGGTCACTGACCTAGTATAGAGTTCTGAGCCAGCAGGTGGTGTGTGGGAGGTTGCTGTAAAACCCCTCCGCCTACCAACACACCGTGACCAGTGTGTCCAGCAGCTATCTGTAATGAAACAATGACGTAAGTAAATGTTTTTGATCAATTCGAAGGTCTTGTGCCACAGTTAATCGGTCCTACTGATGGGCACGTCCATAGCCGGCTCACGTCGATTCAATGTGATCGAATGAGTTAAGTAAACGAAATGTAAACTTACCACTATGGTATTTCATCACGCTGTCTGGTGACTTTGGAGACTGGTGCTCGGTTCATCCAAGGATCGATCAGTTTGTCAGAATCGTGGCAGTAACTTTAATCCTAGCAACCTTGACGGAGGAACCGAGGGTACCGGGTTCAATCCCCGTTAAGACATGTTACCTGATGATGAGCAGCGGTAAGATGCTCTGGGGCGGGGGTGGGGGCTGGTGGGGAGAAGTCCCTGGCATTGGCGTGGTTCACCGGGATGCCGCAGGGTAGCGGCGGCTGCGCAGGCGCCGGCACTGTTATCTGTAAGGATAACTGGTTTTAACTTCTTTTGCAATAAAAGATCTCATCAATCATACAATCAAACATAAAACATGGTCATTGGATGGACGATTGGTTTATTTATCACGACATAGGCTATATAATATTACTAGGTATAAACGAAACTATTATTATGTCTAATTCCACGCGAACGAAGCTGCGGGCGTCCACTAGTATTAAATATTTCTGCTTACCCATGTACGGAAATACAGACGTTTATGTTATGTTACACCAATTAAATTTGATACAGCAATAGAATTCCACAAAAGACAGCCCGTGAGTTTTATAAAAGCGAATCGCAATGAACCCTTCAGCCCGGGTCTAATTAACAAGATGCAATTGATACGAGTATAAAGGAGCGTCCAATTTGCGACATTGAAAACGTACGTGAGGGTACTGGGTGGTATATTTATCTTAAATTTGATCCGATTCGCCCTGTTTGTTACGTTTATTCAGTATTTCTAGAAATTTATTTTGCAGGGCCTTATTCAATCACTATTTTTACCTAAGCCTATTTAGAGGTAAGTTTATATTGTTTGTCAAATATATCGCTTTAACGGGGTCCTGCACGAAATCCCGCAGAAATTTTGGAATTTGAAAGAAATTATATACTTAACTCACAATTTCCCCACGGACGGACGGACGATAGATAGGTATTGATAGCGCTAAAATTATTTGTAAGCCTATAAAACGTTTGTTAAAAAAAATTTAGGAATATTGTTAGGTTATACCGGTCATTAATTTTTATTAATATCATCTTCCTCAAAGGTCAAGTAGCCACGCATCTGTGACCAACTTGGAACGAGACGAGTCATGTTCAAGGTCATTCACGGTCATAGAAGCAACGGGTATTTCTGCATGCTCGTTTCATAATTTAAAAATCCATAAAAAAAAGAAAATTTGACGATCAGCTTAATGTATTATCAGTTAAACCTCATTAAACATCACATGCATACATAGTGGCATGAAGGGTCCCCAGGGCACTGACAAATCGAGTATGTGGTTGGTACTCGTAATAGATTAGTGGTGCCGACAGTTCGCTGTGATTGATTGCGGATAAGACCGATTGAATTACTCCACTAGTCTGTATAGACACGGTTGTGCTATTGTTTGATAAGACAGAAGTAGACAAAGCTTGTGTTGGTATCGTTTGCAGCGAAGTTGCTTCGTCTCTGAGACCCATAGACGTCCCACTGCTGGACACGGGTCTCCCCCACAGACACTTCTGCGGATGGTCTAGAGCATACTCCACCACGCTGCTCCAATGCGGATTGGTGGAGGGAAAGAAAATTTTTGAATGTTAAGTACATTTTTGAGAAGTTTAAGCTACTTCTAAGTTGCTTAAACTTCTCAAAAATGTTTGGGTTTGACGTGAAGTTCGAATTCTGTCCGGGTTAGTATTAATATAATTGTATTCAGTCCATGAATGTATTTTGTGTGAATACTGTGTGGTTCTGTTTAGCATTAATTTGTTCATTTAGGTTATACTGAGACATAGCTTGTACAAGTAAATTATCATACACAAAATACAAAAAATTAAAATAAGTAGTAATAGTATTAGAGTAATGTTACAACCTCTTGACACCGTTTGTGTCGTGATTTTGGTACCAAACACTTTTTGTTGTTTTTTAAATAAATAAACGACGAATTTTGCGAACTCCAGACTGCCCCTTTAATAAGCTTAAAATGCATCTAAAACCTTTCAGTAAAATGGCGGCTGAATAGCCTATTTTAGTTGCTAACTCAATCAAATTCTAGCTGAAGTATAATGAAACTGAAATAGTTTGCGGGCGAACTACACAAAGCTGATGGGGGAGAATAACAAATGGTGTTGGAGTTTACGTTCTCGATCGTTGGGAACTTGGGGACAAATGGCATTCAGGTGGGGAGCTTATGAAGTTGTTTATTCGGCTCAAATATCACGGACACGAAATGCCCCCTGTTCACCCTACACGAACACCCCTTGAGCATAGATACAGGAATCTTTAGAATGGACGAGGTAGGCTTAATCTGAAACTATGTACAAGGAAAGGTGAAAATGCTACATGGATTTAAAAAAGCTGTGTAATAAAAGTAAGTAGTAGATACCTACCCATATACACATCTTTGCCTACTCTTATAGGCAAATACAGGGGGATGTGTCCCACGACGTCCGGGTATCATTTAAAGGTTTCCCACTCGTAAAAAAAAGGTAGAATGACCTATTTGGTCATTGAGTTACCAAAGCGGGAAGCACTGGGAAATTTACAGCACCTCTAAAGTCATATGCTCAGTGCGAACAGGTACATAAGTGGATTACTAACTTTGGAGATTACAAGCCAACCCACGAATCGCGGTCAACAAAAGTTATGTTGTCGCTATACACTATCTTATGCTTTAGTTTATGTTCACGCAACAGCATCACGACACGACTATTGCTGGTTAATATAACAGGCAGGTAGAAAACTAACTGAGAGTTGACACCGGAAACATTCACAAGAAAACATGTCATGTCTTCCCAATACTTTTCATGAGAATGTTTGAGCCTTAGATTATATATCTTAAAGTGATTGACTACTGAAAAAAAACTACGTGGTGGAGTATTATCTAGACCTCCCGCAGATTGATCTGTGGGGGAGACCCGTGCCCAGCAGTGGGACTTCTATGGGTTGCAGCAAGTCGTCAGATAATTGTAGTTAACACATTCACAGTTCATGTGCAGTACACAATTTCTCGGACAGTTAAAAGTGGTCATGTCGGAGGCTTTTGGGGGTCTAAAAACGCCAAACGAATAGGCCATATCCTTACCGCCAGACGTTGAAAATTCTCATGTAAGTGAATTTCTAATTCTTAATGAGAATAAAGTTTCTTTACCCAGAGCTTTACATTGGAGCTCCGTGGTGGAACGATGGAACTTCTCAGTTTTAGAATACGCGTGCCCAGCAGTGGGATGCTAATGGATTAGAGCTGACACAATTACTTCAAAGTTCAGTTCAAAGTAAGATCTAGGAAGATAACTTAGCGAGAACTTATAAATTCCTTTGAGATATCCACACAAAGGATCCCACTGCACGATTTTATCTCCACTGCAACTGAATCTGACGCCAAAGGAACTTTATCTGACTATAACCCTCTCGGATAGAATTGTAGCAGATATTTAATTGTGTGTGGAAAATATCTCACTATGCATGCAATCTCGTCGACGCCGAAAGACTATTTCTGCGAAACTCAATTTCGCTCGGAGGTTCATCGCGAACTATTAAAGAACACACAATGGACTAGCCAGAAGGGCTGGATGATTGGAAAATTTATAAGAAGAGCACCAGGGAATACTATTACGTTACTTAGGTACTTAGTTACAGAGTTTAATAAAGCGATTTTCTGCATAGGATTTTGATTTTATTTCGATATTACATACCTATCAGAGCAACTAGTATTTCGTTGCCATCTTTACAAAGCTTCGATCAATTACAAAGTTATCATTGTTTAGATAAACGAATACATGGCAACCGTTAAGGGGGCCGGGCTGATATCTATATCTTTGCTGAAGTTTAGTAGTAAGTGTGTAGTGTACACCGTGCCCGCCGCGAGCGCGTTCCTGAAGATGGTCATCGTAATCGACCGAAACTAGTCGGCCTGTTTCTTTAATCACGTGAGTAAGCCGGTAATTTCAACTAACAAAAGAGCTGTTCAATGTTCAGCATGCAAATGAGACTTGTAGGTTAATAATGGGTTGCATTGCATTTATACAGGTATGTAAAAATAATCTTTCTCTTTAGTCGTATTCCTCATGTGTGTAAAATTATAAATATCTTTGGTGGCATTAAACTGTACATATCATTATGTATCTCATTTAAATTTCACGGGTTTTGCATACAAGACCTGGTAATTCGGATGGCTTGCGTGGGGGGATAGGTCCGACACATATGAGGCCTTTAAGACTTTTAGATTTGATGAGTAATGATATATTATTATTATTGAGTTAATTCTCTAAGCTTGGGAATTCTGGCCCTGTCTTTTTCTACATCTGCTCCTGTAGATAGAATACATTTGGATAAGCGTTAAGGCTACGAGGAGCATCTGCCTCTGCGAGAAGAGTCCGGGCATCTGCTACTGTAGATGTCGTATCTGCAGTCCTGAAAGGAGCCCGCACCTTAATCGCTGGACAAGCAGACGTTTAGACTGGTGCAGGTACTCACCGGTCATGGGTGCTTCGGTGAGTACCTGCATAGGGTAGCGAGACGTGAACGAACACCAGCATGTCACGAGTGCGGGGCTCCCGAGGATACGTCGGGACAGACGCTGGCTGATTGTGCCGCCTGGGACCCTCAGCGGAAGAGTGTAGCCCTGGCTATGCTCGGGAGTGAAAGCATTTCCCAGCAATAAAAAAAAGGGTACACGTACCCTCTGCTTCAGGGTATTGTCCCGCAACGGCAGAGCCTCTTCACTGCCGCTGCGAGAGGAGTCCGGGGGCGTGAGCCGCCGCTGCTCGCTCTGCGACGACAAGATCTGCATCTCCAGCATCTGCTCTTGTCGGATGTCGTCGTTGTAGTCCTGAAACAAAGGGAGAAAATGATGAAGTTTATTTCCTTCTTGTTATTTTTCAGTTTTGATGACAATGATGACAGCTTCCAATATCGTCAGATTTGTATTTTTTCTCTGTGAAGAGAAAAAAGTAATGTTTTCAGCTATTTTATTCGGATGTAGTTTCATAGGGTTTATGACGCTTGCGACAAAAGACGGTGGGGGCTTAGGCCGACCTCCCCACCACCACCGGCTTACCTCGTAGCGCAAGACTCCCCAAACTGAAGTTCCCTAGAACTGGAACAGAAATCTCACTGAGTCAACTGCTGTGACTTTTAAATGTTTTGTTCAACGTTTAGGCCTAATTTCAAGGGAAGTAAATCTCAAGGACATAAAACGTTACGAAGTAATAAGAGCTAATTAGCGACGCTGGAGAATCTTAAACAATGAATCTTTATTAAATTACTTATATAAATCTGAGGGCAATTCAGACCGTTTGTTACTTGGACGTTTAGGAGGAATTAAATCAGTGTAAAAGATTATAAAAGGTATTTAATCAGTGTAAAAGATAATTTTTTGGTAAAAAAAAGTGTCTGTTACACTACCATGCTTCGGAATCCATGTTAAGCCATCGGTCCCGGTTGTTGTCAATGGTGGAAAAAGTCGATAAACCGTGTCGAAGACCTTCGAGTGGCTTGAGAACATTCGACACTGGGTTGGCCAATACCATTCCGCATTGAAGCATCGTGGTGGAGTATGCTCTAGCAATAGATATAATACTAGAAGAGTAATAAATCTATGGCTCTAGCTGTGTCTGTGGGGGACGTGCGACGTCTATGGGTCGCAGCTATTATACATACATACATATACTTATGTATTACAATCATTTAACTATCTAACTTTCAAGATAGTAAATCCTACGCAAGCTACTAAATCTGGTCCAGTTGATAACAAAATATGTCGGCCTCCGACAACATTGATGTCATGTGACATCAATAAATTTGTATAACATGAGCGACGACGGTCGAATAATAATGGTGTTTGTCTCTCATCGTTCAAGCCACAGCGGCGCCTGTGCTGATCGATTTTCAGTCTTATTTGCTAACAATAAAGTCCACGAGATAGGCTGTCTTACATTGTAACGTTCCCCATAAAATCGGTTCCATGCATTACACACAAGTCCTTAACTGGATTTAACGATATGGCCCGTAAATTGAACTTGAAACAATTTCCTTTTGGGCATCATTTAACGTGCCTTGTTTTCACACTTAAGTAAGTTTAGGGGTAACTGGAAAATATCATTATCGTTGTCTAGAATTCGGAGAGGTTTCAAATAAGTATTACAGTGAAAAGGCTTTATTATGAGTTCACAAGAGCTGCTTTAATTGTTGCATCGGATTTTAATTTTATTTGAAATATTTAACTTTGACATGTTTAATTGAATTTATTGTTGACTAGTGGACGCCCGCAGCTTCGCTCGCGTAAAATTAGACCCATTACCGACGTCTGCCCGCATTCAGGTTGCCCACTTGAGTTCAAAAACAAAGTTTCATACTAACTTTGCACCCCCGTTTTACCCCCTTAGGGGGTGAATTTTCGAAAATCCTTTCTTAGTGCTCCCCTACGTTATAAAAGGAACCCCTGTGCAAAATTTCAAGTTTCTAGCCCTTATAGTTTAGGCCCTGCGTTGACATGTCAGTCAGTCAGTCAGTCAGTCAGTCAGTCAGTCAGTCAGTCAGTCAGTCAGTCAGTCACCTTCTCCTTTTATATATATAGATTTGTGTATTGATATTTTAAAATTGACATCGTAATTAGACATTTAAAATTTGACATTCATTGATTATACTGACATTATTTAACTTTGACGTGTTTAATTGAATATAGGTATTGAAATTCACTGTACATTTATTGTTGACTTGCATAAAATTTGCATTGAAATTTAACATTAATTTTATTAATTAGTATTTTAAATTTTATAAATCTTGACGTAGGTAATTATAATTAACGCATTAAGAGGCCTGTGATGTCAGTAAGTTTATATTACTTTATATATAAAATAAAATATCACGTACGGACAAGACTGTTGGAAAAAGTCTCTATAACAATAAAACAATTCGTAAATAATACGTCACACGTTATATTAATATTGGACAATCAGAAGACGTCATGACAATCACGATTTTGAATCTCAAAAAAAAAAAAACATATACCTAGGTATACAAGATCTAATTACTAGCATGCGGGATACGGCGTGCCACGGCTTCCGGACAATACCGTCACATCGTCCGGCGGAGATCTCCATTTTTCCTCCAAAGTCAAGAATTCAGTCCCACGATTCACGTAAATTTATTTTTATTAAGTTTTTATTGAGTCATTTCCAGAGCTAACGTTGAAATTTTATCACAAATAATAAGTTGGAGAGCTATTCGAATCAATGTCGCTCGTAATAAAGTCATAAAATCTAATTAAACTTGAGAGAACTATTTTGTTTTTCACTTTCTTTCAATGAATTTATCACGCCAACATTTTATTCTGATATAAAAGGGCAGGGCTCATAATTATTGTAAATAAAAACTGATGAATTGTTTACTACGAAGGAAATACGTTTGCTGTTTGTGCGAAGTTGCGAACCGCACCCCCTACCGCATCTTGCGTGTGCGGTCGGCACCTATCCTCGCGCGTTGAGGTGGACGACGCGACGCCGGCCGGGCTCGTCACTCGGCCTACAATAGGGCGCGCGACCGCACGCCGCATGCGATCTCCTTATATCATTGTTTGAAATTTATTCCTCATTCTAGTAGGTACCTACTGTAGTCTATTCATTTCTGCGAGCCCTACCATAGCTCAACCCATCATTTGCAAGTGCCTCATTATCTTTGTTTCTGCTTCCTCGTTGTTCTAGTGGTCGTTAGCACTACTGTGAAGCTTGATTTGACATAGTATTACTTTGATAATACTTTATTTTAGCTTAGCTTGTATTATTTATTATACATTCTGTGGCTTATCTTAGCAACTCATAGATGTCCAACAGTCACAGCTGCGTGAGGTTTAGAGCATACTCCACAACGCTACTCCAATGCAGATTGGTGGATGAGTTAATAACCAACCCAGTAGTTCTAAAGCCACCAAAGTTCTTCGACAAGGCTTAACGATTGTTTTTACCATTGAAAACAACAGAGACCGACGGCTTAACGTGCCCTCCGAAGCGACGCGAGCCATTGGGCTATGGACGCTAGTGTGAGAAAATTATACATTATTATGCATTCTTCTTAATCGTCCCGCGGGAGGGCGCTGGTGAACTGTATCACAGGTTTTTGCAAAAACCTACCTCAGTCACCCACAAGGTTCTCACAAAGTATGGTTTGAATACACAACTTGTACCTTTAAATAAGACTTCTGTGAGAGCAAATAAATAAAATCTTTATCTTATCTTATCTTCATAAACAACTTACTGGAACAAGGAACCTCCTCAGCTCGGCCAGAGCGTAAGCGATTCTCGCGTGCGCCTCCGCCGGCGTCGCGAACGCGCTGATCTCCACATGCAACTCGTCGGAGAGGTGCGCGAACTTGGGGTCTCCGGACACACGGAGTTCCTCCTCCTGTAAAATGGTTAATTTTTGGTTACAAGTGTCGGCACTATCCTATCCGAATTTCTTTCAGAGATATACTTAAATATCTCTGGAAGAAATTCGAAGGGGATAGCTGCGCATGGCATCAATGCGGGGGACATAATACGGCTGGCGAACTAATCAGCGATTACGACTGATTGCTTTGGGGATTGGAAAAGGCGGCTTTGAGAAAGCTTCCGCAGCGTAAGTTACAACATATTTTTGTTAACACCCTCGTTAACTGTACTAATTAGTATCCTAGTCCCTATTTGAGTCTTGTTCAAAGACCGTCCTAGTTCTCTGGGCGGGACCGGAGGGGGGACTGCGTGTTTCTTAATCCATAAAAAACATTAGTTTGTCAGTTCGTTAGTAGGTGTAGATAGTCGTATCGTCTAGGTCAGGATTGTTCGTGGCAAATAAGTTATGTTACTCAATACTAGTTGGACATAGTGTCTAATTAGTATCTAGATAATATATTTTAATCAGTCCCACTTCTATTGTTAACTAGTTGTTGCCCGCGACTCCGCCCGCCTTAAAAGTAGCTTATCGCGCTTAGTTATTATAAAGCTTGTAGGTACTCTCATTCCATTCTTGGTACTAATACAATCAATCGTCATATTTCAACCAATTTTACAAAAACAACAAATTATATGCCTGACCCTTCCTCGTGAATCTCTCTGTCTATTGGTGAAAACCGCATGAAAATCCGTTCAGTTGTTTTTGAGTTGATCGCGTAGGTACAGACAAACACAGATGCGGCAGGAATCTTTGTTAAACATGAGCTTATTGATGATGGAAAATTGAAAGGATATTTACCTTTTGACGGTCCTTCATGGAGCCTCTGCCAAGGACGGCCATCTTGCACATGGTGTCTTCCTGCAGTCTTTTCAGCGAGTTGCCTTTGGGGCCCAGCAGTTTGCCCACGAAGTTGAACTGTTGACAATTTAAATGTAATTGATATCACACTGTCTAATTGAAGCATGGATGAGTTATTGACGATTGAAGTTTAATATGCCTCGATAGCTTAGTGGCTAACAAACTTGGCCTACTGATCTAGGGAGTGTGGGTGCAAATTCATGCGGCATGCACAAATGACTTTTCCAAGTTGTGTGATTTAAAAAATTTAATCTCATCTTATGTAACGGAGGCGGAAAAGATCGTGGGGAATCGCCTGAGATTTCTCCATAATTATCTTGAAGGCATGTGCGGTCTGCCAATCCGCAGTTGGCCAGCGTGGTGTACTAAGGCCTAATCCCTCACAGTTTGAACCATGCCCAACAGTGGGACAAAAAAAGAGTTGTGGTGTGGTGGTGTATGGGGTTGAGATTATTGCATTGCGACCTAAAAAGATCTATTGTAGCTAAAGCAAGTTGGTAGACAATGTTTTATTTTGCAACGAAACGATGAAGAAGCAAATTGTTCGAACGCTTACTTCCATACAAATGCGTAGACAAGTGGCACATTTGATGTTCTCCTTCGTTTCGATATCGATTCGTCAAGCCGATGACGAAGCGAACGCTGTGTCGGTGTAGGTAACGAAGAAATATGGCCGACTAGCTTTTGCCCGCGGCTCCGCCCGCGTGGTCAAAGGGAATTAACAATGACTTTTTTATCATTCATGACACATCTGTGGTACACCAGTCTGTTCTGTGTCCATTACTGTGTCTATTGATAAATAATCTGTCGTATCTCCTGCTACTTCATTCAATATGTGTGAAATTATTTTGTTTACAATATCGTTTTTAGGTGCTAGAATCCCCCTTTGACATAGATATTGATCTTCATATATATTGTTTTGTAAACCTGGGTAAACACTTGCAATCAGTTCTGAATTACTCTGTACCAAGTTACAAAAAAATTCCGTTAGTGTCACACAGCCCTCGGCATCAGTTTCCAGAAACGCCCATCTCCAATTTTCAAGAGTGTTTCAGCATAGTTTCCAGCATTCATGTCATTGTACAGATGCACCCTCATATTTGTTGTGAGACTGATTTTTTTCTTAGAGTTCCATAGAGTAGACGACTTATGTTATTATTATTTTAAGCCAAAACAACAACAGTCGACAAAACCAATTCAATAAGCGAACCAAAACCAAAATCAAAGCGTATGTCCTTTACCATATTAATTTTAAACCAAAACAACAATTTATCCAGCGCGAATTCAAAATTCAATTCAATTTATTAGTTGCCTAATTAATTTACATGTATTTACATGTATCATTTGTTAGCGTGATTCAGAACTTGCAAATGAATTTTACTAACGCCATCTATTAACAACAACCGGAACTAAATATCTAGCAAATAACAAAACATCGATATCTTCCCATGGGGATGTTTTACCGCGGTAAAAAGTAGCCTACGTCACTCTCCACCCTCCTCACTATCTCCACACACAAAAACCATACCATTTAATAGCTTCGTTGCGACGTGAAAGCCGGACAAACAAACAAACAAACAAACAAACAAATAAATAAATAAATAAACAAACACACTTTCACATTTATAATATTAGTATGGAAGTATGGATTGTATTCGTCAACTGAGTTGTGCCAGTACAAATTCTATTGCTTAAAATGCATGTGTTGGACCCAGCACGGGGCACGGCGCCATTCTAAAAGAGATCCCGGAGCCCTCCTGTAGCGCCAAAGTAGGCCACCGAGCGGGATTTAGTGGGTGAGAATCCCACATAAGCCAGCTGCGCTCCCACGATGGTTTCCAGGCCAGGCCATGCAGGCAGACTTCATGTCTTCGAGAACATTATGAATTACTCTCAGGTTTCCTCACGATGTGTCTTTCACCGTTGGAGCAAGTGACATTTTAATTACTTAAATCTCACATAACTTAGAACAGTCATTGGTGCGTACCGCTTGGGATATTTTCTAACTTCGCTATCGTTTTTTAATTGTTACTTTGTCTAAGCCCCTTGGTCTCAGTTCCAGTTTTATTACCTAGTTCCATGTGATAATAAGCAGAATCACAAACGAATTAGAACCGCCATTAGAAACGCGATACAACTGAATCCTAAGGACGTTGTCGTTTTGTTTATTCATCCGTAATTCGAATTACTTTCAACTCACTCGTTTCTCTGCTTCCCTTTTCGTTGGTTTCAAAACTGATAATAATTCAAGGGAATTTGATTCTCAAAGGGATGTTGTGGAGATATTTCACAGGGTCACAGCTTTTTAGCTGTACATTTTCCGCCCAGCGTTTTTTTTGTAGTTTTTTCAAGCGATTTCTGTTTGAACTATATAGATCTTCATCTATGCTAGAAAGAGTAGTTCCTCTTACCTCTCTCCTAACTACTCTTCCTAGCAATGATTAATGTCTTACCCTATTCGTAACCTATAGTTAAATAAAAAAAAAGATAGGTAGCTTCATAATATTGAACACCATTTTAGTGAATTAATCTACCTCGAATGGAGACCACGACTTGGAAAAAGAAGTACAGGTCACCCTTCGACAAGGTGGACAGACGACCTGAAGAAGACGGCATGAAACCGCTGGATTCAGGCACAGGACCGGTCGGAGTGGTGTCGTTTAGGAGAGGCCTATGTCCTGCAGTGGACCTAAAAAGGGTGATGGATGGATAGAATCTTCCTTCTAAGTAGATATTACTTTGATGGATTAGAGTAGGATTTACCATTCTGTTATTTATTGGGTCGTTTGTTAGTGTTTTTTTATAATCTGCATAGTTGAAAGTAGTTCCATTGTCTTCATGGAATGATTAAAAGAATATTTATTAAAGTACACAGTATTTTATTAGATTAAGAATAAGGTATAATAATAATTTTTAATCAAACGAACTCTATAAAGTTCGATTGAAATTATGTGATTTATTTAATTTAATCATTGACTAGTTATAAATAAGTCAATGAATTTAATATAACAACTTGGTACAAGTACTTTAAAATCGATTCAATGTTACTCGACTCTCGATACTCGAATCTTGATTCAATTCTCACGTCCCTATTTCACAGACAATCGAGAAAAAGTCATGCTAACTTGTGCTTGGTGAATCGAAACATTTCTTTTTCTCTAGTTCAACGCCCGGAGAGCCTTTGTAAGATTTCTCTCCTCAACAAAAACTACAGTTGTGTTGGAGGTCCATTAGCTTAAACAGCCAATTGAATGTTTAGTACCTGCCGAGGTTTATCTGCCTTTAAAGCAAGTTCTCCTGCCCAGTGCGGTCTTATACAAACACTGGTTAGAGCTCTTATACACCAATACTACAGAGGAGTGATATATTATATTATACTACTAACAAGTTACTAGTCCCTAGTCTATACGTTGCCAACTGCCGAGGCAACTGCACGCCGACAGCACAGTTTGAAGAAATCATGTTTGATAGAAGAAATCAATTCTATTCTTGGTCTAGTGGTCGTATAGCACACGCTTCTTACAGACAGGTGGGATCTGGGGGTACCTCAAGGTACATTCGTGCCTTGTAAATCAGACTCTAGGGAAGTGTTGATGGGACCTAATTTTAGTTACTGGTGAAAAGGGTGTTTACCTCTTCAAGGAAATCCAGGGGTAATGTTAAAGTAAAAATACCAAACCCAAACCAAACCACGTACCAAAGTTTAGGCAGGCAGGCACAGGCGCTGGCAATAAATTACGTAAGATGTTACGTGATGAGATGTGTACGCGTGTTCTAATAACAGATGTAAATTACGTGTGAAAATATATATTTTCCTAATTAGTAATCACGCGAAAACAACGCCTGATTAAACACAGTAACTTAATATAATCTAGATTTTTCGTATACTCATAAATTGTATTCGCATACCCTCATTTTTAATGATTAAATATTTATTCATTTACTTATTTATTTACAATAACGAGTGAACATTACAGGTATGTTCCCAATGCGTTTACCTAAAACACTGAACTTGTTTTATAAGTAGGCAGTTCTGGCGACGACCAGAACAAGTCTAAGCTGAGGCCGGGATACCATTGAGCAAGCTATGGCTTGTACCAGCGGTGACTGACTTACCAATGCCAGTCTACAGTGTGGAATGGCAAATACTTTATGCCGGTGAACATGTGCATGTCTGGCAGGAATGTGCAACGGCATACGCTGTTAACTGAAGGGTTCGAAGTTTTCGCCCGGATTCCATTTAACAATTTAATAATTAATGCACGCCTTCATTCTAATGTTTAATTTAAATTAACTTCAGTATTCTTTTTTATCTAAGTGAATATCAATTCAATTCAATTCTTTGTTCATTGAATTATATAATGAAAATTCTATGCTAGCCGGTGTGTAAAGCTCCTTAGAGGATAAAGCCGCAGAGCTGAGCCAGCTTGCGCGTCCTCGACTGGATTTTATTCTGAATTGATGTTAAGCTGTAAGGAACTATTGTAAAAGTAGGACATACGGGGTGGATACGAGCTTACGACAATAAATGAAAACACAAGCCCTACTCCTTCCTTGGAACATGTTGCATCAATTAAAAAACACTTAACATCAAATTTAAAAAAAATATATTTTCAAACAAACTAAATAGCAGAAAATAGGGTAAAAAATAGAACATTATGTATAAACATTGGTTTACTCACCTTTGATAAGAGCGGCAACAGCGCAGTTTCGTCACGTGATTCTGTTGCCGCCATCAATGCTGAATTCGTAAATACCTAGTCACTAATTCAGTAACCACAACAACTATTAAATTTTCAAATTTTCAATATGTCCACCACTAACCCGAATGCACAAATCATAACGTCTCATGGTATTGTTTCTCACTCGTGTAAGGAGATCGCTGTTAGCTGCCAAATTCTTTAATTTTTCAAATGATATGACGATTCTACTTTTCAAATCATCTACCGACACAACATCCGTGGCGTACACGTCATTTTTAATGTAACCCCACAGAAAAAAGTCCATGGGTGTGAGGTCTGGTTCACCATAAATCAAAATCATATCAGCGTACTCAGAAACTGTGTAAATAAAACGAGGCATCGTTCCTAATTCTAATTCGCACGCACTAAGTACCTACCACCACACCACAGTACTAACAATAAATATGCGTCTAATTTCGCGTAATCACTTAAAAAAGGTTTATGTGTCCTGTCACTGTTAAAATAGGCGTCCAATAACACAATTATTTACACTTATTATATCGAAGTTCCGGTCCGGCGCTCTTCAAAGGCGTAAGCGCGAGATCGCACGCACACGAGATCGATCGCAAGCACACGAAATCGATCGACGATCGTAGCCTGCGGCCGACTGTAGGTATGTGTCGTTCGCGATTGAACGAGTCAAAAGAACCAGATCTTCAAATCTGCGCTATCGAATGGCTCACTTTGTTAAAAATGATTCGTTCGTTCGATTGGTTTGTGGCTAGTCGCGGCCTGCGTCGCGGCGATCCGATCCGACTGATCCAGATAATGTACTCTGTGGACTGATCCAAGTGAGAGAGAAACGAACGAACCGAAAACCGAACGCGGCGAGCCGTTGATGCGGTGACGTTTTCGAATGTATGACAGAGACACCACGACCGATCTAACAATGAAATAGGTATGAGTCTTAATTATAGGAAAACTAGTGGACGCTCGCAGCTTCGCTCGCGTAGAATTAGACCCATTAACGACGTCTACCCGTCTAACGACTTCAAAAACGGCAAATTTTCATACTAACTTTGCACCCCCGTTTTACCCTCTTAGGGGGTGAATTTTCAAAAATCCTTTCTTAGTGCTCCCCTACGTTATAAAAGGAACCCCTGTGCAAAATTTCAAGTTTCTAGCCCTTATAGTTTAGGCCCTGCGTTGATATGTCAGTCAGTCAGTCAGTCAGTCAGTCAGTCACCTTCCCTTTCATATATAGAGAATAGAATCTATTATTTACTATAGCCGAGCCGCGTGTAAAAGCTAGTGGATAATAAGTATGTACAATTTTTAATTACATTTTTTTACCAATCATTTATTGTTATTTATTTAGTACCAAATCAAACTTCCCGTATATTGAAAATAGTAAAACAAATTACAGTATTTTTTCTTTCTGTCACAAACTATTTATAATTACATAGGTATACCTATCATTCATTCATTAAAATTGAAGAAACTGGTGTTTTCGAAACACGTGATACGTGTGATCACAAGAACTCAATCAATCAATATTTACATTGCTATCATTTCCTTTCAAATTGAACCATTGATTGAACGGGTCGAACGAACCAGATCATTTTGTCAATGGGTCAATATTGATTCAGTTCTTTGCGATTGAACGAACGACACATGCCTAGCCGACTGACCTAAATAAATACCTAATTCCGCAGGAGTCGAAGGACGCAAAAAGAAAGTTAACAGTAGTGAGGTGGCACTACACCAGGAGTCGATATCGAAACATTTTATCGTACTTAGTACGCAACAAAAAAGAAGTAAATTTAACAAGTAAATCACTTTTTATTTAATGTAATCTTGTTTGGATTTATGATGTGAACTAATACTATTAAAGTAACGGCCTTAACTTATTGATACGAGGTACGGAAGTCAAAAGAAAAACATATCATAAGCTTGGTTTAATACTACTGCGCATGTATGTAAAAAAATTAAAATGGCCAAAATTTTAGCTTTTATTTAAAACTAAAAATTACGAAATAATTGTGATAATTTTTTTTTATCGAAACGGAAACAAGTGTAATATCGATAAATATTACAACTAGATTTAGTGCAGCACTAAGCGTGTGTGTTCTAGAGCTTCCTGGTTTTGTCTCTTTCGCACATACATTTCGTTAAAATTTTCACACGCAATGTGATTCTTATGACTTATTAATAAGGTTCAATATGCATTTATTTAATTTAATAAATTTGCGACGTTGTAGTTTTTTTCGTCTGGGTTCATTGAACTTTTATGATAGACTGTTAATAGATACAGCGTGTAGAAAATTTCAAAAATGAAGAAAAAATTCCTGTGCCTAAAGTATTAAAGATATTTGATTGAAAATTTGTCTGGAGACTTGGGAGATGGATAGGTACATGCAGTTAAATTTAATGTCGTAAGCTGGTAAACATATATGTGAGATATGTATACCTACTAAATATTCTTAATTGTGAAATAAAATTCAAAACCCTCCTAAATAATTAAAACTGTATTACATTTTTTATTTTTATTACATTATTGTGCTTTAATTAATTCCGGCAGCTTATTATAAATTGTTCTACACATTATGCC
Source organism: Carterocephalus palaemon (assembly GCA_944567765.1). Lineage (NCBI taxonomy): Eukaryota > Metazoa > Arthropoda > Insecta > Lepidoptera > Hesperiidae > Carterocephalus > Carterocephalus palaemon. The sequence continues at coordinate 3,119,024 of OX155663.1, forward strand.
ATATGCATTTTTTTGTATGTGGTGTATTTTTGTAGACTGATCTTTGCCTGTTTCTTGTTCCCCTGAAGTAAATTTCTTGGGCTGAATGTATTATGTTACAATAACAAATAACTTAACGTACAATTATTATAAAGAATAGGTATGAACACCAATCACAAGCATGTAACATTCAAACAGCACTAGGTACCAAGCTACAATATTCTTAGCTTTAGATTAAAGCCTAATACACACACATATTTTTGTTTATTACTATTTATGACTTAGAAAAAATTAATTTACTAAAGAACTACTTTTTACTGAACTGAACTGTGTAGTTATTTTTCCTATAAGGCCGAGAGTCGTGTCATGGAATATATCCACTGTTTCAATTTTTGAGCGACTATTACAAGTTACTTGTAATCTGTACGAATTCTGGAAAGCGGAAAATACTGCAGGAGATTAGTCCTACAGTCCTACTAAATGGGACCCGGATAATTGAAGTAGGTAGCGAAATTAATACAAGGAATATAATGAATGAATGATTGATTGAATGAATAAATATAATTTTTTTATAAATATCCTGGACATTCTCACACACGGCCATCTGACCCCAAAGTAGACGCGAGCCTGTGCTATGGGTGTCAGAGACTGATATACATACATAGATATTTTTAAATACATACATAAATAGATAATTAACATCCAGACACAGAACAAACACAAGTGTTTGTCACACGAATGTTTGTCCTGAGTGGGATTCGAACCCACGACCCCTGGCGCAACAGACAGGGTCACTACCGATTGCGCCAACGGGCCCGAATGAATGAATGAATGGATGAAAGAATGAATAAATCAAATGATTTATTAGATAAAGCAAACACCTACATAAAATTATAAGATCTAATCAGTAATTAAGCACACAATAATAAAAAAGCTTTTAAAATAAATATATGTTATACACTTTACCAAAATTGACCCTGCTCAGCATTATGCTGGAGTCCGGAGACAACCAACGCTGGTCTTCCAACAAGCCCGAAATAGTACTTGGTAGCTACTCTACCTACATAGGACGGCGGGGGTGGTACTGCCCCGGGTTAGCTCTAGCTAGAGAATCGATTATGTTCTTTAAATTCTACGAACTTACGAGTATACTGCAAAGAATAATGTTTGAAACTCGACAATCGGTAACTACCATGTTACTTCTGCGTCGTAGAATTGAGCCGTCGATCGCTCTGACATTCCCGTTAGTTTCTGAAACGTCCATTGGGACTAACGTCGTCGGCCCGAGTGATGGATGGAATCTAATGCTCAATTGAATTGCTAACTGGATTTCAACTGATACGTGGGTTCAAAGATAAACTTTTACCCATTACCACAACGCTTTCTATGCCCCACTGTTGGGCACGGGTCTCCTCTCAGAATGGAAGAATTAATTCAGAATTAGAAGTGGTAACAAGAATGTTATATATATTTTAAGGATATTTAGCTAGCAAATTACATCAATTCATCAGCTTCACCCAGCCGCTGCCGCCAAAGACAACTATGAAAGCCCTTATAAGCCTCGGTAAGACAGTCACAGGTGCGTTGCTTGCCATGAGGAAGGAATTCAATTGCTTAAAAACAATGACAAAATTTTTTTTTAAATATATTTTTTCTGTTGTAAATATTGTCCTATAGTGAGTGAGATTTTGTATTAGTGTGTGAGATACTGCTCTTATAGTCTTCTCATCGTCTCCAAAGGTTGGTTGAATGAAACGATGTAACTATTTATTAACCTATGATAATGCTTCCTTACAATACGTCCGCCTTTTGTTTACTTTGTACCTAGGATTTTGAGCGCTCGGCGATATTCTTTGCGAATCGAATACTATTATTATAATTCACGAAAGTATTCATTTGTCACGACATGACGCGTCTGCACAGCTTAGAGAACGAATCACGACAAGCGCTGCGCTGCTCTAGCGCCGTTCCACGATACAATCACATTGGATTGGAAGAAATGGCCGCCAAACAGACCCAAAAAAATTATTATGTACAGGTACTGTTCAGCGCTCAACATCCAAGGCACAGAGTACCTATACCTACTTCGTTTTAGTGCAAGAAAGTGTTTTCATTCGTTCATTCATTCATTCTTGCACGGCAGAATGGTGCTACCGCTCCTATGGAATAACTATTCTGGTTTTCGGTAATGTTTGGTGATTGGCCGACGGGAATAACGTCAGCGGACCGATTGATTGATTAATGTTTGGCAAAGGGGCTCCCGGGCGAGACTGAGAGAGTCGAGTGCGATTGTTCCGCTCGGAAAATTGTGTGTTCCATTATCAAACGATGGTAGTGTGATTCAGGATTGCAGCTAAGAGGGTTTGTCATGTATCGGTCGGTCAACGAAAGTTGGCTCGTTCACAGTACTCACATCAAACACCGTGGAATAAAAATGTAATTCCATAAAATTTTATTACAAATTTTTGTCTAAAAGAATAAATTGACTTATTTTTTTGACTGACAGTTTTAACTCAATGGACAGTTCTAACAAAAAAATACGCTGTATTTCGAAATAAACTTTTGAAGTAGGTACGACATCGCCCCATCCAATCCTTATATACAGGGAGAATCTTTACTGCATCTGGAGAGAAAGTAGGAACTTAGTTACTTAATAGAGGTAAATTTTGCTCTGAGTAAAATTGACTAATACTTTCAATTAAATATTGAAAGTAGTAAATTTTACTCAGAGAAAATATACCTCTATTTTCATATGGAAGCAAATTGTATTCAATGTTTTTTTCAATAAGCTTCACAAACTCGGGATTCGAATTGGCTAAAATCTTTAAATACTTTTATGGTTCAATTGATAGTCAATCATAACAACCAAATCACTATAACAAGTAGGTAAGTTTTTTCATAACAAATTATTAATTTGCTATGAAAAGGGGGAAAGACTATCCGTGGAAAATATCATACACATTCGTCCACGTGCCTTTCGTAAAAAGGGTTTGCTTTCTTAATATTGTATTGATGTTGTATCTACATGCTAATTTAAGATCAGCATTATTGGAGGACAAAGTCTTCACGGCCACTGATTTCATAGACAGACTTTTTTTTTTCTATCGGGAAAGAGTGAATCCGACTTTCCCGTTTTCAATTAAAAGGTCTCCCTAAATATATTTAGGGTTGATAACGGATTTGTGGCAGTAACTTGTCAATCTGCTGGCTCGCGGGCGGTAACCCTAACGTCCCCTGGGAGCCTTCGACAAGCTCTATCAACATGTTGATTGATCTGTGTAAATATTGGCTGAATCGAACTTAATGAAACAATTAATAAACAAAGTAACCCATGATTTTAACGATTAATAATACCTAATATTTAAAGAAAAACGTGATGTGTTTTAGTGTCCGTGGTGCAGTGGTCAGTGATCCTGATAGATAGCGAACGAGCATTCAACACTAACTTTAGGCTGCCGCCAATTACAGATAATAAGAAGTCAATTATTATGTATGAGGCCTGTCAGAGTAGACCGTGACAATTAGTTTTGTTAGTTGGTGTTCGTAAAAATGCATTTAACAATTGTTACTTACTAAATTTAATAGCGGTGACAGCCCAGTGACTAACGAACTCGCCTCTCAATCGAGCGGTCCGGGTTCAAGCCCCAGCGGCACGCACCAATGACTTTTCTAAGTTACGTGCGATTTAAGAAATTAAATGTCATTTGCTATAACGGTGAAAGACACATCGTGAGGAGACCTGCATGCCTGAGAGTTCATCATAATGTTCTCGAAGGCATGTGAAGTCTGCCAATCAGCACTTGGCCAGCGTGGTGGACTAAGGCCTAATCCATCCCATTCTGAGAGGAGATCCGTGACCAGCAGTGGGACAAAGAAAAGGGTTGTGATGATAAATGATGACTAAGTTTCATTCCAAGTCGGTTACAGATTCGTTGCTACCATAGCTCACCTACTTTACACCAGTTATGTATAGCCGGTGTATATAGGTGGTGAACTGTCATTCACCGAGCACAAATCCAGACTTTCCCCGAACCGGGATCGAACACAACCTCTAGCTTAGTAGTCACGCTTGCAACTACTAAACCAACGAGCCAGTTTCTTTACCGTGCTAGTAATAAGGCTTATAGGCTGGTACTTAAACTACTTAACCACCAGACACCTCCTTCACTTACTCGGCCCGTTAGTTTCCCTAATTGGACGATGGAACATTTGAGCATACTTCACCAAATCCATGCAATTTAAGCCTTATGTTTTATGCTATAGAATTGAGAATGAAAAGTGAAGCGTCCTCTTGAAACGAACATCGCAGGTAATCAGAACACTTGGCTGAACTAATCTTGATAATTGAAACGCAAATGTTTCCTTTCAGATCTGATTTAACCAGGTCTCTTTAAATTAAAATTGTATCTATTCACGTGAAAGTGACTCGGTATAATTTCACGGTAATTCAATATACCTAAAAAAATATAATGTATGAACATTTCCATGATTCAAACGATCTCTTATTACTAAGCTTAGCTGATGGCTGTGAGAGTCTTACTTCCTCGTTAGTTTGGTGGTCGTAAGCGTATTAAGGTAGTAGCCGGTGTTCAATACCCCGGGGATTATGTGGGTAAATTATTATTGGGTTTTTCTTACTTTAAATTCTTAGTGATAGTACGGAGTTTGGATTTGTGCCCGGTATATGACAATAAGTATACGGGACCCAAGTATAAATGGTGAAAGTCCGAATACGGTCCCCAAGACTGTACTGAAAACCAGCGCTACGGCTGCTGCCGTTGCATATGCTCAGTGAACGACATTTTTTTTTGGGACAGAAAGTGCAGTAAATTTTGTTACCCTCAATCGACAATAGTTAATACCTAATTCGTTTTAAAATGTTATTTTTTGCATTTTCTGTGCCTAATAAATATTTGCTCTCTTTCTTTCTTTTTTTAATTCTTTCTTTTTTCTAACCCCCTCAATAATAAGAATAATGATCTCAAAGACCATTATTCTTATTCTTAAATTTCTTAGTTATGGAGCTACAATAAATAAACAAGGTAGTGAAATATTGAATGACCCACTTTTATTTACTGTCACAGATAAAAAAATAATAAAGAACAATCTTTCCCGTTGACAACGCGAAGTTATTTTTCCCGCGCGACGCATGTTGCCATCTGACACGTGACATCAACGCAATGGAGGTTAATTCGTTTCCATTGTATCAATATTTACTAGAATTTTTATCCCATGGAATTCAATTATAACACACAAGTTTTAATAATTAATAATGTCTGGGTACCTTTAGGAACCTTTTACTACAGTTTTTTTTCCTATTTATTTATTTTATGTGAATATATATATATATATATATATAGATAGCAAACGAGTAGGTATATAACAACAACCATCCACTGCCACCCATGATATTCGTGACATACTTGAAACGAGATTCATATGATTTGTCACAGATGTGGAGGACTAGGACTCACTCCTAGAAAAACGTAACCAGTAACCTCTCCTTTTAGAAAAATGTAACCAGTAACCTCTCCCTTTAAAAAATGTAACAAGTAACCTCTCCCTTTAGAAAAATGTAACCAGAACACTTGCCAGCCGGAACACAATTGCTGTAAAAACAATTATTACACACAATATTTTGGTTCAGTTAATTGTCTTTTTTGTTAGTTTTTTCTAGTTTCCTTTGTATACAATACTGTTAGCAGTTCGCTGCGACCCATAGACACCCACTGCACGGGTCTCCCTCATAGACGCAGCTGCGGGAGGTCTAGAGCATACTCCACCACGCTGCTCCAATGAGGATTTGTGGCCAACCCAGTGTCGAATGTTCTCAAGCCACCCAAAGGTCTTCGACAAGGCTTAACGACTGTTTCCAACATTGAAAACCACCAGGACCGACGGGTTTACGTGACCTCCGAAGCACGGTAGCGTCCATGAAATTTTGCCACTAGCGGTAACCCATCCACAAACCGACCGCGCCCGTCTTTGCTTAACTCTTTCGGTCATATTGAAACGACCCGAGCCATTGGGCTATGGACGCTACAGTTAGCAGTTACAATTTTACAAGTAATGTATAATTAATTCATTCAATAAATACCTTCTGGATTAACAACAAAATACTCCGGTATTTTTTGGAAAATTTCCAAACAGAATGTCCGTCACTTCAGTTCAGCTTCCAATGCAAATGCCGTCAGCTGATTAGGAGACGGGCGACGACAATCCGATTTGGAAAGGAACGGGAAGAAAACTTTGGAACGAATTCTTTTACGGTTTGGGTGGGCATTGGGAAAATAACTTTCGTACGCGGTGCGGTTGACTTGGAGTTAGTATGTAGTTTTGTTTTACCCGCGGCCTGAGTTAATATAGTTTTACCATGCAGAAACTAAGAACTAACACCTCTCATTATGGTATTTAAAGACCGTTGATTAAAAGTCAATTTCAAGATTGCTAGTTGTGTTATGTCAAGACAAGGTACTTCATATTATCAGAGTCATTTCACCAGTTTGAGCTTTAAGAAATCATAGGGAAATTACTTTTAAAGTAAAAGTTATAAGTTTTGAGTTTAGACTACGAGTACCTACCTATATCAACAGAACATTTTTCAAGAATAGTAGAGTAGTAAAAGTAGTCTACTTAAGTTATCCAATCACGTTAATAATAGCAGTTGAGAAAGGATTGGGGGACAAAGTGACTAGTACGAGAAAGTGAAAAAAACATTTTAAACAGTATTAAAAAAACATTTAAGGAGTATATTATTGTAAAAACTTAATCGTCGCTCTAATCACTGTGAAACATGGACGGAATAAAGTTGGTATGGTTGTTGGATGGTATCGTCATCAACACTTGGAAAAACGATATTTCCGCTTTTATGACCGACTTCATAGAAGACTTACTTAACGAAAGTGTGAAAAATAAATAGGCTGAGTGACAAAATATCTTTAAGAAGCTACTTCCTTCTCGACACGTTTCTTTGTGCACATCGATTTTCGATTAGGCCACATTTTTCATCATTAATACTAGACTGTCAGTTGAATGTTTTATCTTGATTATCTATGTCAGCCAAGGAAATAAGATTCGCCTTGTCTTTAGACAATAATAATTTTCAAGTTCAAAATTCTTCCTAATGAGATCGCTTGCATAAAAAGTGATAGCTTAGAATAAGAAGTAATGCATATAACGCATCCGGGATTATCTATATTTATAAAAGGAGAAGCTGACTGACTGACTGACTGACTGTCTGACATATCAACGCAGGGCCTAAACTATAAGGGTTAGAACATTGAAATTTTGCATAGGGGTTCCTTTTATAACGTAAGGGAGCACTAAGAAAGGATTTTTGAAAATTCACCCCCTAAGGGGGTAAAACGGGGGTGCAAAGTTAGTATGAAACTTTGCCGTTTTTGTAGTAATGTCTAATTCCACGCGAGCGAAGCTGCGGGCGTCCACTAGTTGAAATATAACATAACATCACGCCTGTATCACTCCCAAGGGGTAGGTAGAGGTAATACAACCACTTTTGACCAGTTATTACCACTTTTAACCAGACGGGCCCGTCAGCGCAATCGGTAGTGACCCTGCCTGTTACGCTTCCTGGGTTCGAATTCCACTCTGGACAAACATTCGTACGACTAACATTTGTGTTTAGAATAACAATCCAGATACTGTACTATACTGTCCTGGTTCGCAACATGCTAGTGCTGTCTACACGATGCCAGTTAATTAGGTTCGTTGGTGGCAACAAGTTCGTGAAGTATAAATCACTGCTCAGTAGCCAACATACACACGCCGGGATAGTAAAATCAGCTATTCGCTCAAAAAATAGAACCCCATCTTATTAAACAATACCTACTAGCTTGAGACGCTAGCTTAGTAGTTTTCTTACTAGCATAATAGCCAAGAAAATAAGCTAGTTCTGTTTCACGAAGCCGGAGTGACAAGCTTGCTAGCATACCTACTGATAATTAGCTTGCTATATTAGCTTGAAAAACTAGCCTCGTGTAATCTGGGCATCAGTGTTTTTACAATAAATTGCTTTTAAAATGCAACATTGTTTCTAATAACTTTTCTTACTATAGTTTCTTCAATGTTTATTTATGTTATTTAATAATTATTCATTGTTTCTGTGACCCGGTTTATGCAGTATCACCCTTCAGATGCTTCTAGGGTCAGAGTGTTCCAGAATGTATTTGTTTATATTCCAAGCAGGATACCAATCCTTTTGAAACGTATTTTAAAGTGAAACAAATCGAACAGCCGTCCTGCCCGGTGGGATAGTGATTTGCAAGTGGACAGTGGAACAAACGGTATTTGGAGCGGAACCAAGAATATTTTCCATCCATTGTTTTCTTTGGCGACACCATTCTGGATATTGTATTATTATGGGACTGGACGATTCCGCAACAACTATTCCGAGTGTGGGTGACAAAAAGATCTGTCGCATATGGACGGACCTATTTATATTCTAATCTATATTATTCTAATAAAACTGAAGAGGAATTTCTTGTGTACATTGAATATTTTTTCATAATTTCAATTCAATGTTGTGATAACCAGTTTTAGCTCAATATGTATTTTTCGAAAATATTGTCTGTCTTTATACGCATCACGTAAATACCCGTAGACAGATTTAGATAGAGAGAAACTTGGCAAACTTATTATTCATCTCAACGTTAACTGAGCCTGAATGGCTACCTTAATTCCCGGAAAATAAACTATAAACAAAAATGTTATACTTACCCAATAAATAGGTGTATTTTTTTAATTAAATACACCTTATTAAAAAGTAATTTTTTGTGCGGTATTTTTTTAATTTTAGAAAAAAATTGTCTATTAACGAACATCTTGGAAAAAACGGTGTCCTCTTAATTACACTAGATATTTTTCTTGTTGTGATGTAGCCGGCTACCATTATGTTCTACCACCATAGATACAAACGCGTCCTTTGAGCTGCGCTATTATCTATGCGTTCAACTTGTACTATTATGTATTCTGTGGTTCAACCGCATCGATGTCACTTGATAATTCTCAACAACTCGGGCCGTCCACGAGGCGGCGACCCACGGAAATTGAGTACCCACGTAGGTACGGTCTAAGTTAATGCGATTTTAATTCCAATTTATGTTTCACAGCTCCAACGAAGCTATTTATAAACAAAGTAAATCATGTTGCGCTTCGATGGGCGACGAATATTTAAAATTAAGCGAACTTTCAAGTGAAGTTCGATTGAAATTACCGAGCGTTAAACAGTTTTTCAATCTTTGATGCTGGACAGTTTATCGTTGCAATGTTTGTAAGTAAAAAGTAAATGTCACCTGCGATGAAGGAAATCACCCAAAAGTGGGACATTAAAAGGTCGTGTAAGGTAGTCGTCAGGGTAGAAACCACAGAACAGATAAAGTTTATCTGTTCTGTGGTAGAAACGCATCTGACAACTGTTCTGATTGACAACAAAACCCTTCTGAGCCTGGTGCAACGTCTGTCATGGGTGGCATTGAGTGGGTTATTACTGCGCGTATTATTATTACGTTATTAGTATACGTATTATTATATGCATAAAAACCACACCTCACACCATTTCTGCACCTTCTACTAAGCTAGTGGAAAACGCCATCAGGCATTAAGCTCGCCCTTTGTACATTTTACTTTTGTAAAGTTTTTAAATAAATACAATAAATAAAAAACTTATTAACCATCGGTACTTTGAACAACCCGACCGAAACTAGTCGACCTATTTCATACTTAAATCACACGTGAGTAAGCCGGTAATTTCAACTATGAATATAGACACTCACAAATCATTCAGTATCTAATAATTCACGAATCATTCAATAATAATTCACGAATCATTCAGTAATAAAACAGCTGTATACTTGGACCACGCGAAGTTTGTACGTGACAGCTCAAGAGAGTTGCTGTAATTGTTCCACATAGGCTCTGTGTTTGGGTATGAATATGCAATCTGATCAATCGCTCTGTAATACCCCGGTATGGTAACGTTTCGAACTGCACGGGACTCAGACAAGGCACAAATTATTAGTACAGACAAGTTAAAATTATCACTAGTGTTACGCACTGCCAAATAGCAAGAAGCAATTATCACTACATACTTTAATTACTAGTTTATTAATTTAATATTTTATTGACTGTGTGTTAATGAACACATCATTATTAATCATTTAATAATTTATATTATATTCATTACCTTAATTGTTAAATTATTGTTAGATGATCTTTGACGAGACTTTGTATTGACTCAGATTTTCCCAATATAAGCGCATATAACGAGTAGGCGGATCTGTGTTACTCTGCCCAAGTACTTATACCAGCGTTGAACAGTTATTTAATTGCAGCCGTTTAATTAATATCCAACAGTTATTTAATTGCAGCCATACACTCAATCGTTTAATTAATACTAGCTACAACCCAAAGACGTTTCATTGATGGACATGGGTCTGTAGCACTGCTGCGGGAGATCTGGAGCGTACCCCACCACGCTGCTCCAATGCGGATTAGTGGAGGGGTTAGTGGGCAACCCAGTATCGAATGTACTATAGGCACGGGCTCCGACAAGGCTTAACGATTGTTTTACAATTTAAAGAACCAAGAAGTACGGAAGCACCCATGAAATTGACATTAGCGGTCACCCATTCACAAACTGTCCGCGCCCGATGTCGCTTAACTCGATCGATCACATACGATTGACGCTAGCTATTAGGCTATGATCGCTTCTGATTATGACTAATAAAAAAGAAATAAAGAAAGTGATAAAGAAATAATTGCAATAAATTTATTAATTTCCCGACACTATTATATAGTGTACCTACTATAAATACATACTTATTCAGGTACAATTTGACGCAAAGATGGCTGGTTTTCAGTATATTCCCAATAAATAGGTAGGTAATATTACTAATAAATACTTAGGTACCTACAATGTATTTTTTCTTTAAATTTACTTTCCACGTGATGCATAATAAAACAAAAAACCTTATCCTTCATACATAAACATCGTATAAAATATCATTTTCTCATTTGCAGAAAAATATGAGAGGTTCGTAAACGCAGGTAGTTGTCTAAAGGGTCAGGAGACGGGGGCAATTTGGTTAAGAAAATAGAATAAAGGTGAAATTGGGCATTAGGGTAGATGCGGGAATTTGTAACGGACTATAGGAGGAGAGAAAAGGGTAGGTGTATACTGAGTGATAGTTTTATAGAATTTTATAAAAGAATAGCTGCAAACGCTGTTCTGCCATATGAAATGTCAAAGTGACGCGACGCTTCACGTCAATGAACGACAGGTAAAAAATAAAAATACTGAAATCGTGTTTAAAAAACGTTTTCCAGTGGACCAAATTGTGAATCTAAACCATTCTCGAATTGAACACACACAAAATAATTGATCAACATCTATTCAGCCGTTTAGGAGGAGTTCACTGTCATACACACATACACATGAAATATATATATTAAGATGAGAATGTCTGTGATGTTGCATGCATGATTTAAGTAGGTAAATTTTGTAATAATAATATGTCATCTAAATAAATTGTCTCGAATTCGAATACCAACTGGGGCAGATATTTATTCCGCAGATAAATACTTGTTCTCGTGTCGGATTTTATAGTTTTCTGTGTGAACGCAACAGAGGTGGCTAACACTTTCCGCGGGGTTTAGAGTGCGCTGCGTTTATTCTTGATGAATGAAAATACACACATGTCTCGATGCCTTGACCATATAAACATTTGAAATGTAGATAATTAAAAGTATAAAATAAATTCTCTCTTCTTCGCTGTCTGTCAAACTGTGCACTGCCGTTTTATTTATTCTCCTCATAATTTTTACCTAAATACACAAAATAAAGTCAATAATTCTATTCCCAAAATGCTCACTGTACCCCATTCCTTATATGTCCCGTCTAAATTCAGGTAATTCCTCACTAGCTCCTTGATAAATGAGGGCGGCGCGTGATCGCTTGCGCCAGAAGATAGATTTCGTGTGAGGGTTTAGAAGCGAAGCGAATTAACGCTTCGAAACCGGCATTTATTCCCAAGCATGCAGAACCTCTCATTCGCTGCCCATGACAACTGTGACAGACTTTGAACTAGACTCAATTAGGGACTAGGATGGGTGAATTCAACAGCGACATAAAAAGTGGTTTGATTTTTCAATTATAATTACGAGTAAGTAGGCTCAAACCATGGTATTAAAATTACACCACAATGGTACAAAAAGCGCCGGTTTTGTTTTAAAAAGGAAAATAAAAACTTTTTTTAACTGGATCAACTTTTAACGGGCAGTCATTAATTGAAACGGAAATGTTACTGCACGCAAAGGTAATAAAAGTTGAACCCCGAGAAGTTTAAATAATATAATTTAAAAGTTTTTATAGCTGTTTTTTAAACAATTAAAAAAAAAAGAGGTTATCCAGCACAGTAACTACTAAACCTTCCATGTACCTAAATATATTTAATAATTTATTCTTAAGCTTAGAACAATGAGTCATAAAAAGCATATTTAGTAAATATATTACTAAATTTTTTCGATTCCTAGTTCGGTACACCCACTGTGTCTGTACAGCCACTGTGCCTGTAAATTATGCCTATCCCCTTTTGGGGAAAGTTCCGCCATTGCACTGCTTGGCGCAAAGGTCGATTGGTAGATAAAGCTTTTAGCATTAAGTCCGCCTTTTGTACCACAAGCTTTTTGGTATAGCTGCTACCCATAGACGTCCCACTGCTGGACATGGGTCTCCCACAGACACAGCTACGGGAGGTCAAGAGCATAATATAATAAAGAATAAAGAAGATTTGATGTTGAATAATTTTATGATATTTTATTGTAAGTTAAATTTGCCTATTTTATCTTACCATTTATGATTATTATCAAATGTTTTGTAATTTTAATCAATGAATCTACATTCTACATCCATGAATGTATCAGATATCGAGTCCATTTTCCTATTCCCGCATTGAGCATGCAAATGTATGTATTAATTAGCGTAGGTACCTATACTCATTAAGCCGCAATGTGGTATCACTATTCTGTCGGATCGGAATGTTATTAATATACTAAGCTAAGGTAAATGTTGCATTTACTGACGTAAAATGTGCTAAAAATATTGATTACTATATAATTTTATAATGATTTTGTCTTCAATTAACTATACCAATGATCGGAGTTTTTGTTATCAAGTACAATTTATCCCGTTTAATACGTCCGTGTATGTCTTAACAACATTGTGTTTCGGTTTCCCAGGTGCGATCACTACTCAATCCTTACTCAAATGATCCGATACGGTAAATATACCTATCACATGACGCATTCGAAAATGTTGAGGATGTTTTAGTTCAGCAGACAAAACGGCTACAAAGAGCCAAAAGGAATGTACGAGTAGATTATAAAAAACATTTTTTATGTATGTGCAGCGATAACTTCGTGTTTCATCAACTGATTTTGGTGATTATTTTTGTGTTTGGTAAAACATACATCGAAGATGTTCTCATAAAAATTCATGAAAAAGTTCTAAGAGTAGCCAACAAGCATAATAAGGGTAGCAATGTTAGTAATACTTGTGTGAATTGCCCTTTAGCGTCGGTGTTTGAATATGGATTTTGATGATTCTAATTTTATTTAAAAAATATCTTATTATACTCGTAACTACGTCCTCTATAAATTTCAAGATAAAATTTGATTATTATATTATTATATACCGCTTACATATGAATAGGCCTTTACTCACCTTAGGGTGATCGCGCACTGGCACGACCACACGCACACACACTTTGACGGGCTTGTCCCTCGTGATGTCCAGCATCCTGCGCTCGCCGCGCCATTCGCCTGAGAACAACATAAAAATTCGTTTTCACCAGTTTTCTTGTTATCTCCTATTCGTCTGCACCGATGATGAAATTTAATAGAGTCAAATCTATCTATCTATCTTTTTTCCTCTTGTCGTCAATAATACAATTTGTATCTACCTATTATGAAGCAGATCCATGTCGTTAATACAATTCGTATCACGCTGTATCCTCGGCGCGAAAAATAGCCTCCTTTCATGTCAAATTGCCATTTTGCATACGTTCGTTATGTTAATTTAATTTCGGATAAAAACAACGTAACATAACGATTCGCGCGCTTAATAAATTTAATAACTGAGTACAATGGATGTTCTTTTTTCAAAATCATCGCAGTCCTGCCAACATTCAAAATATTTTCTTTCTTTACGTGTACACACCATAATTTATTATTATTAATCACCTCGGAAGAAGACAACAAGAAACTACAGAGGTTTAAAACCGACCTGCCTTTAAAATATTCTAAAGAATTAACTATAAAATATTTAAAAATATCTATGTATCTATCTATGTCTCTGGCACCCATAGTACAGTTTCGCGCCTAACTTTGGGGTCAGATGGCCATGTGTGAATGTCCATGGTATTTATTATTTATTAACTGTCAGATTTTTAAGAAATTAAATGTCACTGGCTGTAACGGTGAAGGCCACATCGCGAAAAAACCTGAGAGTTCTTCATAATGTTCGAAGGCATGTGGACTAAGGCGTAATCCCACCCATTCTGACCCGTGCTCAACAGTGGGACAAAGGGTTGTGGTGGATGTCAGTATATGAAATGAGCTTTATGGAGTATTACGAAGATAATACAATAATACACAACACACAACAGAAGACATTATATTCGCTAATGAATGAACCGTTTAGTGGCACGGACGGCTAACGACCACCCCGACACAATAACAAGGCTTACAGCGATGTACCGTAGTTCAAACAACAATGCCAGAAGACGAATATTAGATACAGTATGTAATAGACACTCATTGGACTGCTACTGGGTAAGTTATCCATTGAAGCGCTCATAGCCTTGCTTACCGTGCCTTATCCAGTAATAACTGGGCCTGATGAAGCGTTTGATAAATTTCTTCTCTTCTTTTACCATCAATCTACTATATAAAAATAAGTCGGGTTTTCCTTCCTGACGCTATAACTCCAGAACGCACGAACCGATTTCCACGGTTTTGCATTCGTTGGAAAGGTCTCGGGCTCCGTGAGGTTTATAGCAAAGAAAATTCAGGAAAAATTTCAACAGAAAAGCGGGAAAATCTTTTTTCACATACAGCGCCATCTCTGATACATAGCATGTACTACAAACCAATATTTTAATTAGATGGCGCCGGTGCGTGATAGGTAGTGGTAGGGGTAGTGGTAGGGGTTAGGGGTAGTGGTAGATGTAGGGGTAGTGTTAGTGGTAGGGGTAGTGGTAGGGGTAGTGGTAGGGGTAGTGGTAGTGGTAGTGGTAGTGGTAGGGGTAGTGGTAGGGGTAGTGTTAGTGGTAGGGGTAGTGGTAGTGGTAGTGGTAGGGGTAGTGGTGGTCGTAGGGGTAGTGGTAGGGGTAGTGGTAGGGGTAGTGGTAGGGGTAGGGGTAGGGGTAGGGGTAGGGGTAGGGGTAGGGGTAGGGGTAGGGGTAGTGGTAGTCGTAGGGGTAGTCGTAGGGGTAGTGGTAGGGGTAGTGATAGGGGTAGGGGTAGTGGTAAGGGTAGGGGTAGTGGTAGGAGTAGTGGTAGGGGTAGTGGTAGTGGTAGGGGTAGTGTTAGTGGTAGGGGTAGTGGTAGGGGTAGTGGTAGTAGTAGTGGTAGTGGTATTGGTAGTGGTAGTTGTAGTCCACACACTTACATGAAGTTCTCCCAAAATATTCAGTAAAAATTATTTATATGGCAAAACAACGTTTGCCGGGTCAGCTAGTTTTTCATATTTATCAAACTTTTTATTTGATAATCTAACAAGTTCATCTATCTAACCTTTTTTTTATACATTTTAGCCAAACGAACAAGCGGACGGGGCCACCTGATGTAAGTAGTCACCGTCGCCTGTGAACATAAGCAACACCAGAGGAGTTGCCAATGCGTCGCCGGCTCTGAAGGAGAGCTAGTTTTACGCCTTTTTTGAAGAACCCCATGTCATAGCCTGCCGTGAAGACCTCACAAGGAAGCTCATTCCACAGTTGACATGTGCGCGGTAAAAAGGATGCTGCTGACCGTCTTAACCAGTAATAACTGGGTAAGTAATAACCCGGTAAATAATAAGCGGTGACAGCCCAGTGGCTATCGAACTCGCCTCTCACTCGAGCGGTACGGGTTCAAACCCCAGCGGCACGCACCAATGACTTTTCTAAGTTATGTGCGATTTAAGAACAGTGTGACAAAAAAAGGGTTGTGATGGTGTAATAACACGTTGAAGCTCAATAACCCTGATTAAACATTCATAGCCCTGCTGGCCTTGCCTTAACTATCGCTGATCGACCGAGTAAAGCAACGATGGTGGATGGGTGACCACTAGCAGCAAATCCATAGGTGCTTGCATGCTTCGGAGGGCACGTTAAGCCGTCGATCCCGGTATAAATTGGAACATCGTAAATGCCTCGTTGGTCTAGTCTGGTGATTTGCTAAGCTAGAGGTTCCGGGTTCGATCTTGGAATTACCAGTACTGGGACCAATTTTGGGAAAATCGTCTCACCACCTTCTCATCACCTTCGCACCACCTATTACTTACGTGGGATCTAAACATGCTGGTGAAAAATGAGTGTACCTGCGAGTACTATACACATCTGCCTAACCCTTGAGAGAAATATAGCCGTAATTTAATGTTATGTGAAAGCATCGTGGAAAATTTTATGGTTATACATGGTAAGCGCGATTTATACGCACTGAAACGGATAGATTTAAAATTTACTGATTGCGAAGTGGGCGGGAAAAATGACAGCTGTCATATTCAGGTTAAATATGGCGGCGGCGGCGTGGCGGGTTGTGATCTGAATTACTATGATCTTTTAGGTCGCATTTAAATTGACATGTTTATGTTCTTGTTAATGGACAAATTGGAGAAAGCTTGATTTAAACTCGGACTAAGTATAATTAGCAGAGAATGCTATAGTTTTGGTACGATGAAAATGAAATAGTTTTGGTACGATGGTATGGTAGGTACCGAAAAACAAATTGTGGCTTTGCCTTGTGGCCTGCTGTGAGGTGGTCATTTTGTCAATGGTATATTTAATGATCGATTTTTAAGGCAAAAAATTATTTTAAATTGTTATGTACAAATTGTGTGGTAACAAATAAACTGAAATATATAAACTGATTATACAATAATACATATAAATCTATATATATAAAAGGAGAATACATACATACATACAGACTGACATATCAACGCAGGGCCTAAACTATAAGGGTTAGAAACTTAAAATTTTGCACAGGGGTTCCTTTTATATCCTGGGGAGCACTAAGAAAGGATTTTTGAAAATTCATCCCCTAAGGGGTTAAAACGGGGGTGCAAAGTTAGTATGAAACTTTGCCGTTTTTGAAGTCAAGTGGGCAACCCGAACGCGGGCAGACGTCGTTAATGGGTCTAATATTACGCGAGCGAAGCTGCGGGCGTCCACTAGTATATATATAAGATAGGAAACGAGCACGTTACACGAATGATGGCAACTATGACAAGTTTTCAAAAAGACAGTTGTCCAAGTCCAATTGGTAACAAGAATTAACTAAAGGTTATGAAATGTAGAGATGTAACGCCGCTGTTTTGTAGTAGGCCTCTTAATTCAACGCTAGAAACGAGAGTCGGTATTTAGTATATAAATATTCATCGTCTGAATCTAGGGTAGGGAGATTCGGTGAAGATCTCGCAAGTAGGTACGAAAGCTAAGCTTAAATTTAAACAAACTATGTCACGAACTTTTATCTGGCGTTTCGTATGCTGATTTTTCCCAAATTTATTCCTAATGAACGCTTTTAGAGTCGGGTGTCTGCACTGCCTCGTTCTTTGGGATTGAGGCGTGACCGGATTGGATTCGTTTGACAGGTTTTTGATGTGAAACATCTTTAAGCGGAGGGCAAACCGAATTTTTGGCGTGGCGAGCGTGGCGAGCGTGGCGAGCGTGGCGAGCGTGGCGAGCGTGGCGAGCGTGGCGAATATGGAATATATATAGGTACTATACAGTTCCGACAAATGACGGTCGGAAATTATTTTATTAATAAAATATAATTTCTTTTTTTTTCTTATATGTTTTAGTTCCTGTCTTATTCTGTACTTTTGTGCATATTACTTGTACAACATAATTTCGATGTTTCACATCTGCCAGACGTCCCGTGACGGCTCACAATTTTTTTTTGATATAAGATAGCAAACGAGCTTGCAGCACCATCCATCTGCTGCCACCCATAACTATTGTGACTGACTTTGAACAAGACTTAAATATAGTCTGGGATGGTTAGCTTCAATAGTAGGTTTTATAATAACAGCAATAGGTATAGTATTTACTTGAAGGTGTATGTAGAGCCGTTTAGTACCTTTTCCCTTTTTACCACATATGTTTATTTTACATGTAATAGTTAGAGAGCCTTGTGCCATACACAGGCTTCAAACCCTTTGTGAGTTTTCCATGTTCTCGAAGGCATGTGAAGTCTGCCAATCCATACTTGGCCAGCGTGGTGGACTAAGGCCTAACCTCTCCCATTCCGAGAGGACATCCGTGCCTAACAAAGTGGGACAAAGAAATGGTTGTGGTGTGGTGGATTAGGGTTACCAGCTGGTATTACTGTCCCGTATTATATCGAAAGTGTGTCAACCCTACACGTCGCAGTGAGGTCAGGTGTCTTCGGGTAATTTAGCTAATGCAAGTAAATTGCAAATTCAGGGAACGCAGTCTAAAAAGTTAATTTTCATGGCTACGCTCAAGCATGTTTTTGCTAGATTTATCTAGTTTTTTACTCGTACCTTGCAGCCTGATTTCCAGGAAGAAGTAACATTTTCAGCAATATACTTTATGAAAATATGCTAATATACAACCCACTTATAAATTCAAGCGTAGACGTTGGTTATTTAATATGTATGTTTACCAGAACAATGTGTATTAAATATTCAAAAGTACACAATGACTGAAGATGAATTTAATTAGTTAATTGAAGTTTTAATTAATTAATTGAAAGTTGCCTGCTTGACGACTCTGTGGCGTGGTGGCCAGTGACCCTTCGCCGACCAGGCTTCGAATCCCGAGCGGGGTAGATATATATATCGTTGTATTTTGCAGGTACTAAGGATACTAAGTCTAATACTACTTAATAAGGAATTGTATATGGTAAGAGTTGGAGCTCACTCAATCCATCCATCCAGAAACACGTATAGCTGCATAACGTTGTAAATATGTAAGAATTTTTAATGAAAGAGGTCTTCATTTTGAATTTAAAATACATAATAACAACTGCATTCACAATTATTTCATTAATCGCCGGTCTAAAACAAAAATCGAAACCGCTAAAGTTATAAAAATAACAGGTGACACCTGTGAAGCCATACACTCGAAAATCACAACCATGTCCCATGAAATGACGTTAAACCATTGACTCGAAAACCACTTAATAACTCGAGCCGCGTGGCCTAGACAATTGCCTCCGTAACTTGCATCTATTTGCATTCTATTGTCACCCAACATCCTAGCTAGACTGCCGATCAGTCGCTACAAAGCAAAGGCACCACGGCCACGGCACTGCCGCTCCCCAGACGATCTCAGACCACGAGAATCAATTTGCGATTGACGTTTGTGCGGCTTAATTACAATCGCAGAGGGCATAGCAATTAGCTGAGCCTGTCTGCAGCGCATTTCTGATGGACCAAGCTCTTGTTTGTGATTCCAGCTTCGATTTGCATTCGAGACTTAGTGGCGCTTTGGTTCTTGGAACGGTAATAACAAGGCTGAATATTACTTATATACTATTAAAACCAAGAAATCTGTTTAAGTTAAGATAACAGCGCATTAGTGGTGTATTTCGGATGTTTGTGGTTTAATGCGGACGTAACAGAACCACCAAAACCCTTTCTTTGTCCCACTGCGGGACACAGGTCTAAGAATGGGAGGGTTTCCTCAAGATGTGTCCTTCTAATGTCAGATTTATTAAAATTACAGTTAATTAGGAATAAAAATTGGTTAAGCCCCAAATTTATCATTTCGGTAGCTGTCTGCACTAACAATGTGTAACTTCTGCAAATAAATCAACTGAATTGAATTGAAAAAGAAAAAAATTATTGCCTCATACACCTCTTCTTCATGGGAAAAAACAACTTTACAGTACCCTAATGCACTACAAATTTTATCATGCGACTTCATCGCGACATGAGCGTTGTCGCGTAAATTTTGCTGTTGGAAAATGAAATAAAATTCACTACAATGAATAAAACTGAACTGAAGAACACAAAAATTACGAACTAGTTCCAATTATTCAATTATTACACCTGTTTGGATTCAGAGTCAATTAAAATTAAAATTCAATTCGATGGCTACGTTAATTTCATTCGAGGAGCAAATTTAAATTAAAGGAGATTGCCCAAGTGACTATGGAACTGAGTATCGCTATCAAATCTATTGTGCCATAATGTAATTGAGCTTAAATATTAGTATGATTTTAGTACTTTTAAATACATATAAAAAAAAATTATAATTCTCGGCATTCAACAGCAATATGGTAATGAAGGATCAGTAAAATTAGAATTTTCGAAATTGTTAATAAGCCGTTAAGTGCTAAATTACGTTTTTCTGAAATATTTCGCTATATTATATAATAGTTGCAAATTGGAGAAAAGCGTTCCAGCCCCTAAAGAGTGGATATCATAGAATGAAAGCCAATTTAAGCCACTGAGCCTTACATATATTTTTATCCATTGAAGGTTAGTTAAGAAATGTAATTTTTATTTCATTAGTAATGCAGCAATGTATATAGAATTAATTAAGTAGCTTTCATTTAGCTATGACCACTCAAATAGAGGAACCCTCTAGGAATTGAAAATACAAAAGTAGGTAAGTATTTAGCATTTTTATTCGTTTTCATACATAACAATATTCTTCAAATATAGAATCTAAAAACTGTGCCGGCGCTTGTCGGGCGGATGTCGTGATGCCGATCCCAGCTCAGATACCAAGTGATGGTCATCACGAGTGCACAGCACCCTACTGTTGTTCATCATTAAGTTCTCTCAACGACTGCCAGCGTAAATATCGCAGTTGGAGGGAACAATTAATGCACCGACGAGATGGATTTTCCATAATTACTCGCTATCACTACTTAATTAGTTTTTATTTGAAATAAACACGATAACTTAAATGGAGTCTTTTATCTCGCGATTTCTAGGTATTAACACAATAACTTAACTAATGGAGTATCTGTCTCGCTATCACTTTGGCATTCATTTAATGGAAATTGAAAGAACAAAACGAATCAAACACGAAATAATACTTAATGAATTCAAAATGAGTTCAAAATTAACTGTCGGGGACGGGAAGTACGGGAACTTCACTTCCATCCTCCGTCTACGTTCACTTCAGACAATAATTATTAATTGTCATTTGTCAGGCAGGTTATGATGGATGTCAAACTGAGATTGATTTATCGAAGAATCGATTTAGCATGTTGATCTGAAATCGATCGACAGATCGATCTTGAACGCTACATCGTTTGGATGAATTCTTTTAAATCGGACTGTTTTAAGAACCTAGTGACAAAATTCCATATGCGTGCCGAGAATTCTCGATAGTATTCGGCACCGTCGGCACACATCAGTCCGCTGAAAACTGCTATATTTATACCATATGGAAGCGATCGCAGCGCCACTTTTGGAGACCATTTTTTAAACATGATAACCGTTATCCTTGTACTATGCAATCCTTAATTTATTATTAATTAATTAATTATTAAATCCTATTACTAATTAATTAAGGCTTTAATATTAATCGGGCAACACTGTTAAAAACGAAAATATTGACTATTGTGAGTAGTAGCTTATCTGCAATAAATCGAAGATCGATATTAGTGAAATCGTATACATACAGACTAAACTTCAATAACCTTTTTCTTGGTCATTTAAGAATAGATTTTAAAATGTTGTCAGTGGCTTAGTAGTTGTAAACTATTATTTTTAATCCATTGCCTTAAATATAGTAATAACAGCACCATAACAAGTCTCCATCATAATGCTCCACTAAAAGTTATTGTAGTAATCGATTTTATCATCGATTGCTTATTCATCATATTACATGAATAATCGAATTTCACCTAAACTTATCGATTCCTTGATCCACCACTAATCGTATTTTTGCAGTGGCAATTGGCAAAGATGGCGACAAAGTAAATGGTCAAAAGCAAGACAACGTCTTTTAATTTGGTCAGTTAATATCCGGAGAATTTGTTAATTTGTAATAGTTACAAAAATTGTTTAAATTAATAATAGGAATTACTGATTTCATGAAGTAGTGACACAACTTAGATTTTAGCGATACTGTCCGTGGGCATTCTCCTTTATGCTCAGTTTAGCGAGATCGTTCAAAAAGTGTTATTTTTCGTTATAATAAAAATACAAAACAAAGAATTGTATTGTTCCACTTTCCTACTTCATTCTTCTTTGAAACGTTATAACTAAGAAGTTAGTCCTTCAGTCTGGTATTCTTAGGTATTTGCCGCCAGCAACTCCTTACGTTATACTACCACTTACTTAAGTTATATCACTAGAAAAGCCAGATTGCCACAAAAACATTTTGAAAACTCTATAGCAAACCCCTTTAGCAAAGAGTGAATAGGATCCTACTCGTTGTCCGCCTTAGTTTGTTACCAACGCTAACTGCACTGAATTAGTTACAACTAGTTTGAACTGGTTATATCCGGACAGCAGCGTCCAAACTAAAAGCTCTCTGTGGCTAGATAGGTGTGTAGGATTTTGGTTTGAGAAAGTGATTTCATTTTGGAATCTACTCTTGAAATTGAACATTATTCGGAACTTACCTATATAGGACGTCTGCTTACGTCCTATATCTATCTAATATATATTATACTAGTGGTCCGCCCCGGCTTCGCACGGGTATTTTGTATAAAAATCAAAATTATAATACACACACATAAACCCTATTTGCGTCAGGTTACTAAAAAAATAAAAATTTAACACGACTTTATTTTACATATATAGATTATAACAATAGTTTCGTTTACGCCTAGTAATATTATATAGCCTATGTCACTCAGTGAAGATGCAGCTTTCTAATGGTGAAAGAATTTTTGAAATCGGTCCAGTAGTTTTGGCAGCGCACGCCAGAATAGCTCGCAGATGGTAGATTTTTTCCTACTTACCTACTTGACACTTATCGTCATATTTTGGACAATTCACACAATATCTTTATAAATTTTAGCCTGTGTGTTATTCTGATGTATAACCTATATTATTGTAAAGTTTCATTAAAATCCATTCAGTACTTTTTACGTGAAAAAGTAACACACATCCATCCATACATACATACTTACAAACTTTCCCCTTTATAATATTAGTAGGATAGGATTAGTAAGGATTATACCTTATCAACAGCCTAAAATTTAAGTTATATGCTTCTAGTTTTGAAAATGACAATACTTTCATACAACCTTTCATCTCCTTTTTCAACCCATTACAATACTTTTTTCCAATTAAAAAGTGTCTATGTCCTTTGTCAGGCTCTAGACTGTGTACCAAATTTCATTTAAATCGGTCTGTAGTTTTGGCGTGAAAGCGAAACAGACAGACAGACAGACACTTCAAAACCACAAACGTCCAATTTTAATCATTCAAAGACCAAATATTATCTAGGTACATAAACTGTAAATGTAGTCCAAAAAAAATTCAAGATAAAAAAATGGTTGTTGTGCCTCACTCGACATATATAGGTATAGTGTGTTGCGTTTTTTTTTATAGATATTTATAAGATCTACAATTAATTAGAACATTTTATGGTTCTATCTTTTATATTTTAGGCAGCGTACGCAAAATAAGTAACTTTTCTGGTTGATTTTTTACACCTTGTGTCCGAAAAACCCAAATATCTTAAGGAACCCTATTTTTTCCAAAATAAAATTTTGCCTATGTCACCCGGAGATAGTGTAGCTTTCCAACAGTGAAAGAATTTTTCAAATCGGTTCAGTAGTTTTGAAGCCTATTCGATTCAAACAAACAATCAAATCTTTCCTCTTTATACATATATATTAGTATAGACTATCCCATTGTAAGACAATTCAAGTTTTGTTAGTGGTGCTAAGTTTAAAAATTTCATTACATAACATTACATCACGCCTGTATTTCCCCGATGGGGTAAGCAGAGGTGTGTTACACCCACTTATCACCAGTTATGTTCAGGTCCCATGTGGTGGTTGAGCCTATAGCCATACACCGGGCACAAATCCAGACTCTGAGCTGATACCGGACATTTCTAGTAAAAACGCAATAGTTGTTGGCCGACTGTGGATCGAACCCAAAACCTCTAGCTTAACAGTCGCGCATGGGACCACGAGACCAACGAGGCAGTGCTATTAATTATTCAATCTGCAAAAATAAAATTTAGACTTTATAATGATATGCCGTTAAAAAATATATATTTTTTAAAAAGCTTTTTGTAACTTTTTTTTAATTTTCGTGCATTGTCATCGGAACCAAATACCTGTGCCAAATTTCAGCTCGATAGCTTCAGTCTAAGTAGGTGAAACATTGATTGCAAGATTCCAGGACATACATATACATACATACATAGACATAAATATACGTACGAGTGAAGTTAAATAAAAGCTTTTAAAAAGGTTTAAAACGAATTAACACAATCACATGTTTGACTGTGTACTATGTCTGAGACTTGTGATTTAGTAGGAGCATAAGCAGCGCATTTACTCTTTGTGCTGATTCTATAGAGAATACATAGCTAGCCAAATAAATAAAAGTACAACCCTGTCCCTTGTAAACACAATCCACCTGTCCCATGTTAGCACTTATCAAAACAAGGGGCAAGATAAAATAAACATAACAAACAGTTAATCCGTACCTCGTAGGACCGCGTTTAAGTCGCCGAAACTTCAGTAAGGGCAAAGGTTGTTTGTTACAAATATGTATAAGGGGTACATATACACTGTGACTACACTTCGGCTCCACAGTATAAGAACAAAAAATTTGATATTTGCTTTATCTTGTTGCCTTAATATTTTACGACGTAACAAAATAAGAAAGCATGTTAAATAGTCTGCAGAAATCACTCCGTGCATAATACTCTATGGAATCTTACATTCATAATTCAAATGTGACGTTTTTTAGAACAATCCCATTGGAACACAAATTCGTTCGAATAATTCCCGCCAAAAATTGGGGTGTCAAAAGTTTGACGTGTGTTTAAATTGCCTGTCTGTTACAACAACATGATACATCCAAACTTTAAAGTAGTTATGATTCTGAGAACAGTGCCTCAGCGAGTCACAAAAGAGTCAATAAGCCCATTACTATGAACGGACGACAAGATCGCTGGCAAAACTTTTGGGTGCGGCCATTTTGACAAACTTCTACGTAGGGACCCTTTGGTATTTCAACGTCGGAAAACGTGGAAGTAACAAATCCCTTGTCGTATCTGTCTACTTATCTATGACTATGAATATTATGAAGAGTTTTAAGGCGGCCTATAGTGAACCTTTATGAGTTATCACACACACATAAGAGTAGGTTCTTTTTAGAATTCGGTTAGCACCACCTCACTCTAGGTACCAACTAGCATTTTATAATGTATTATAACTGTTTTATATTAAAATAGAATAGTTTGATACATATAAACACAAATACAATGGTAACCTATACTTATTAAATAAACTTAAATAATAATATAATAACTTAATATAAATAAGTAAATAAATTAACTATTGGTAACATAGCAGTAAAACACATGCTATCTTGTAGCTACTACTGAACAAAAAAGGTCTGCACTCAGCCTCTTTACAGTCGTTCAGACTGCAATACTGATTGAAAATCAGTATTGCAGTAGAGGTAGCTCGAATAAAACATTTATTTAATATTATGCAGAATATATATCTATATATATAAAAGGAGAAGGTGACTGACTGACTGACTGACTGACTGACATATCAACGCAGAGCTTAAACTATAAGGGTTACAAACTTGAAATTTTGCACAGGGGTTCCTTTTATAACGTAGGGGAGCACTAAGAAAGGATTTTTGAAAATTCACCCTCTAAGGGGGTAACACGGGGGTGCAAAGTTAGTATGAAACTTTGCCGTTTTTGAAGTCAAGTGGGCAACCCGAACGCGGGCAGACGTCGTTGATGGATCTAATTCTACGTGAGCGAAGCTGCGGGCGTCCACTATAGAAAATAAAAATATAGTTAAGTGCCGGTTGGGAAGGTATGGTGTAGAATATATATGTATAATTAGATAGAACCTATTCAAAAATCTACGTCACATTTATATCACTGCCACAGCATCTGTTTCAATGAAACCCGTCTCTTGTGTACCCTCTAATCCCTTGATAACAAGTCAGAACGGCCAAAACTCAAAACTTTTGGGCGGCCTGCCATGCGGGACCCCGCTTGTGAAAATTTGTATTTATATAATAACTAGTGGACGCCCGCAGCTTCGCTCATGGAATTAGACATAATATTAGTTTCGTTTTTAATAATATATAGCCTATGTCACTCAGTGAAGATGCAGCTTTCTAATGGTTAAAGAATTTCTGAAATCGGTCCAATAGATTTTGAGTGTGAAAACATTACAAACAAAATCTTTCTTCTTTATAATATTAGTATAGATGTCATGTCCAGTTAGGTTTACAAGTAGATTTCATTTAAAAAAAAAGAGAACCTAATTCGACTATAAGTGATTACTCCATCCATCCATCCATCAGCCTTTTGGGGTCCACTGCTGGACATAGACCTCCCTCAATCGTCGCCACTCCTCCCGATCCTGCGCCCTCTGAATCATTCGAAACTTACTCACATAAGTTTCATATTTAGGGGCGATCTCAATCAAGTGTCTTGGGCGTTCAAGGATATGGGCTGCATACTCGTTTGCAATCTTGTATCCATGAAAATCCTATACTACCTAAACCGTAGTTAAAACATTAACGTCACACAATAATAACACAGGTCGACCACAACAACCAATCAGGCGCCGTGTTCGCCATTCAATTATGTGTTCGTGTGGTTGCTGTGGGTTGCGGTTAACCGACGCCTATCTACGAGGACTACGACGGAAGTTAACCAATGCCTATACAGCCATGACAATCAATTAGCGAGCGATAAGCAATCACCGCGCAAAGATTATGTCAAATCATCATCATCATCATCATCATCATGATGATGATGATATGTCAAATCATTATTAAAAAATTGAAAGAAAAAAAAAGGTTTTTATAACTTTATTTTTATTTTCGTGCATTGTCATCGGAACCAAATATGTGTGCCCAATTTCAGCTCGATAGCTTCAGTGGAAGTGGGTGAAATATTGATTGCAAGATTCCAGGACATACATACGAGTGAAGTTAAATAAAAGCTTTTAAAAATATCATATCCATTTCTTTACTTAATATTTACGCAGGTATATAAAATGACACTAAGTCAGTGTTTATATACATAGATAAATAGTGCAGAAAGCATTTTTATATATTGTGCATAAATGTGCACATTAAATTAATAAAAGAAGACATTACTACTACACAACCACTACCACCGGTTTGACCGTTAAGGTTCCATTCCATCATAAGAAACCATAACACAAGTCAGCACGCCTGTATTTGCTTTTGAGACAAGTGAAAAAAGTTCAATACTACTAGTGTTTTCAATTTACAATGTTGACAAAACAATGAATAATATGGGTTTATGCTACCGATTCATTTCCAGCCATGTTTTAATTAAAACTTTGCGTTCCATTTGCCGGCAAAAACCATTCAATACATCCAGAAAATAAATCATTACTTAGTTGGAAACCGTACAGAACTTAATTTGATATTTAGTTTTCAATACATTCGTTATTTTCCCTAAATTTTTCATCATATCCTATTAAATTATGTTTGAATAAAAATACTATTATTTCATAGTCCGTGTAAATATAACGTAGCTACTCTATCAAAAGCTAGGTATCTATATAATAAATTTAGATAAATGGGACCTAAACATTACTCGTCAAAAGTGGGTATTTTCCAACCTCTCTAATCCCTTATGGGAAAGAGATACCATTATGGGATGGTTCAAAATATAAATAGCATCGAGTCCTTTTTTTACGGCAAGCTACACAAAAGATCACCCAGCAATCACAATCGAATTTCACTCACAGTTCCGTCGATCAAAATCCGATCAAGCTTTAGATTTCATCCATCAATCGAATCGATTAAAAATCTAATCGAATCATCAGTCGCGGTTAACCATAGATACGCATAATGTAGCATCCTAAGATATTTATTTACTCAATTGAACTAGTCGTGCAAGAGACACATTTTTTAATAAATTTATTATTTATTAATAATTTCGCAGCTAGTTTGATGTGGCCAATGCATGAGTAATCATACCTACTCTAATTTTATTCCTGTTGCAAAGATTGGTAGCGATTTTTCCGTATAGTGTAGCCATAAAAGTGATTATTAACAATTTGTTTTTGTCGTTTACACACGTCGCGAATTAATCGCTCATTATCTGCAAGACGTGTAATTTTAAAACTTACAAATAATACGCTGATGGGCTGATTCAACATCTTCTGTAACCGTGACTGGAAGAAAGTAAAAAAGGCATAGATACGAGTACCGTGACTGCCATTAACGCATACCGTGATTCGGCATGAAAAGGGCGGGAACCCATGGATTTACGATGAAAACTCCATGATTTGGGTGAAAAATTCTACGAAGAATACCGTGTCCAATTTAAATTCCACCAGTAACATACATTTCTCGTCTAGTCATTGAAAAATATTAATACCGAAGATGTAGAATCTGTGGGAGACTCAACAGTACTTACTTTTATGAATAATATTTTGGGGTGAAAGATTGAAAGACTTGGGCCTAAGGGTGTCGTGATAAATCGTTTACTCAAAGGACTGAGCCTACAATGTGGATTATTCTTGAATATTTAAGACATTTCTTACAGTCGATTTAATTTTTTATATAAATTTAGGATTATCGCGCTTACTTATTTTGGGTTTTCGTTGATCGTAAAAGGTTTGTGGATATTTTTTATTATTATTACTAAGTATCATAAAAGGCAGTTATAAATTGCAGTTCAGCCAGGGTAGTAAATTGAAAAAAAAAAAAATGCTACACTCAAACCCTCGCGGTAGACCTATGTTGCGGGCGGCGGACACATACAGAACACAATGACCAAGACCCGAGCTAAAAAATTATCTATGACAAAATATTTGTTCCGGTCGGGATTCGAACCCGGAACGCAGATCAGGTATCTACTAAATAATTTTGAATTGGATCGGGCTGATTTTGACATAAATTTTAGTTCGGTTATCTACAAAAGCGTTTGTTTTTAGTCTTTTTTCAAGCGATGTAGTTATAACCCTTTTTACGAATGTTACGTGAACGCAGATGTATGAATTAGTAAATATTTCACTTCTATTAAACTTTCTCTCACAAACAAGAGTAATGCGATGATCATGAATCAACTGCCACACATATACCAGTCCATACATCCAAGACTTTCCACCCAAGACTTACGGCTGTCTATTCCTGAGAATAACGATAACAGCCGTTAATAAATGTCTCCAAAGCAATGAGAAATGTGACGCTACCGTATCTAAACTTTCAGACGAAATAATGGCGGGCCCTGGAATAAATTCAACCCTGAGGGCCTCTGTCTAAGTGAAAAAATCCGGCCTACAGATAAGTTCCACTCAATTTTCTCACCGACGTCTTTATGAGAAAGGGGATTGAGTAAGTGTCACAAAAAGTTTGAGTAATAGACTTGAGAATATAGACAATCCTCGACCTATCTACAAGTTATCTTTATTAATTCCGTTCAACCTATGATCGTTTTTTTACGGATATAAGATAGCAAACGATCTTGCAGCACCACCCATCCGCTGCCGCCCATGACAACTGTGACTGACTTTGAACAAGACTTAAATAAGGACTGGGATGGTTAGTCCAGACAGTCCAGCTGAGACAGTTAAGAACATTTGTTGGTCATTTCGCTAGTGGATACGAGGACTAGGGACTGTTAGTGATAGTTAGTAATAGTCCAGTTAGTAATTGCTAGTAAGTCTCGTTCCAAGTCAGTCACAGGTGTGTTGCTACCCTTGAGGATTATGATGGTCGCCTCTAAAGAAGTGTAACCGGAAATGCACCTTTCCAACCGGACCACAATTGCTTTAAAAACAATTACTACACGGTAGAAATGGTACTAGGTAACAGTAGCGGGCGGTGTTAAAGGAGCTCAGTGGATAGATATAGGCCTCGTACTGTACAGGGACTTAAACACGCATTTGGCTTAAAATCGAATGATATATTCATAAATTTAATAATATAATACATTTGTATACATTCATGAATGTGGTGCTGCAATTTACGACAATTTTATCGAATACGAATTCATGCTTGACATAGAAATTTAACCAGTATAGCGTTATTAGCTGAAGTTTGAAACGTTATGTCTGACTCTGCGGCTAATTAACATTTAGATGCACAGACGACGAACAACGCCAATAGACCACAACTGGCGTTGTTTAGTCAAACGGCTAGCCGTGCAATCAAATGACCATTTCAAACCAATGTCTGCGACATATACAGTACAATTAATTGAACCAAATTATAAAGGACATCAACAAACAAGTGTTGCAAAAGGCTGTCTTATTGCTGTGAGAAATCTCTTCCAGACAGCCTGATGTACAAGACAAAAAAATAAAGAGGTAGGGTGCACAACATTAAATAAAGAATACGACATTATAAGCTTACAGTTCCAACAAATAACAAAAATTAGATAATATTTATTTCGTGTGACGAACACTTGTATTTGTTCTGTGTCTGGATGTCAATATTATCTATTTAAGTATGTATTTAAAAATATCTATGTATGTATATCAGTCTCTGACACCCATAACACAGGCTCGGGCCTACTTTGGGGTCAGATGGCCGTGTGTGAGAATGTCCAAGATATTTATTATTATTATTTATTATTATTGCAAACATATACATACAAACTCAGTTTACAGAACGAAAGACATACAACAGTAAAAGCTATAAAACCTGAAAGCGACTTAACAGTGACATATAGTATGATTTTAGTTGTTTTTTTAAAGGAATCCGAGGATGGGGCATGTCTGATAGGGGCAAGGAATTCCATAGTTTTATATGCATATATTTCATGGATAAGTATAAAAGTAGATGAAAATAATCTCGCCAAGAAAATAAATTTCATCCCACTTCCCGAGGGCTTCCAGCAATTAAAAAGAGACTCAGCGGTCGCGGATACGTTCCTATAAAATTGCAAAACTTCAAAGACATCTCGCACGCCCGCAACGGAGCGTGCGACGCGCCGTGCTGCCCGGAGACCGCTCAAGTCATACGATGTAGCGGCCAGTGGTTTTTTAAGAAAGATACGTCACGTTCATACTGCACGCACAACATAATCATTCCGCGACACATACATACATATTAATAACATTGTATATCTACACACACGCTATAAGTGCGACAGGAAATACACAAAGCGTAAGAGTGAAAAAGACAGTTATTTGTAATCAGTACAGTTAGCGCGCGCAACACGCGCCCGTCGTTGCTTAACACTTTCAATCATATTGAATCGACGCGAGCCATTGGGCTATGGACCCTACGATCCGTACTTGGCACACATTAAAATGATCAGGCGTACGAAGTGGTAAAACAAAATATTATGCAATACACAATACAGTACAAAATAGTGTACGCTGATCTACACGTAAGTGAGCATGAACTGTTTCCATTCTCCATCCCATCCATGTTGGATGGGTTTTTCAAAATATTGTGGATGTGAAGAATATATATGAGGAATCCATTTTTCAGTTCAGTTATCCATTTTTACAAAAGCAAAATATTATATACCATGCAACAAGTGCCACTGTTGCAATTAAGATATTTTATTAAAGATGAAACCGCAGTATGTGGCGGATGAAGACCATAAATTGTAAACTCAAAAGTCATTTCTTACTTTCATAACGGTGAGGAACGCTGTGATACGAATGGGTGCTCCAGAACTTAAGTTATAAGAGGAAGCGTGTTGATATCTGAATACACAAGTCATCTCATTTTCCTTGACGAGTACCCAGAGGTGTGTCTACTGAGCGTAGACACTTTTCATGGTCCTATATAATTTAGGTCCCATGTAATAGGTTACCCTATTGCCATAATTATGCTGGGCACAATTCCAAAGTCCGAGTAGCAATTATTATATACTAGAGGACCCGGCGAACTATGTTCCGCCCTAATAAATAAAATAAAAAAATTATACTGTAAAAAAAATTTTTTTTTTAAAAGCTTTTATAACTTTTTATTTTATTTTCATGCATTGTCATCGGAACCTAATATGTGTGCCAAATTTCAGCTCGATAACTTCAGTGGAAGTGGATGAAATATTGATTGCAAGATTCCAGGACATACATACGAGTGAAGCTAAATAAAAGCTTTTAAATAAAAAATATTTTATTGACCATTTATTTTGGTGAATGAGTTTCACTCTTCATTGAAGCACCTTGTGATAGACGACATTTCTCGATTTGTTGCAGTTGCCCAGTATCGGGACGTGTAACAACATAATAATATTAACAATTTCTATAGCGAATAATTTAAACAATTTCTTTATCCTGTAATAAACGTAAAATTTATAATATAAACTCGCTTTCGCTTTTGTTTAGTTCGGAAGAAAATGCTACAGTACAAACTGGAACACGGCTCAAAGCTATATTTATTTGTTTTGTTCCAAAAGTTTGTTAGTTTCGAGACACCGACAGTATTTTCAGTTAGTTAATAATTGTTTCCGCTGTGTTAAGACTATTATTAATACTTGTTGCAAAGTTGACTTAAAAACATTAAGAATGAATTATTATAGACTTACTTACCTACTTAGGAAATAAATTAATACGTACCAGTATTTTTTAATAATAAGAATAAATATCATGTACATCCTCACACATCTGACACCAAACTAAGCGAGCCTGTACTATGGGTGTAAGAGACATAGATACGTACATAGATATTTTTAAATACATATTATTATAGCAAACTTCGTTTAGCTTTTCACGTGCGTTCAGCGACATATATATTTTTTATCTTTCCATTATCTCATTAACTATAGATCCAATTGACATTCTATATAGAACAAAGTTAATCTTCATAAAATTTTCTTGATGATGCAGTAACTTTTGTTCGTAATGAAATAGCTAGTAAATCTCTGTTTGAATTTGGATAAATTTTCTTCTTAAATTCTTCTTAAATACCTTATTGTGATGAAGAGTGAGGTATAAACTATTGCAGACTTTTATTTAAATTAAGTAAAGATCTATATTTTAGTGGAACATTGTAATAATGTATGACACAGCAGTAAGATGGCGCACGCGGTTTCAGGATTTTTAGGAGCGCATGCCCTTCCTACTTGCTTAACAAATATATATTCAATATTCCTCATGAATGTAGGTATCGAGTATAAAAATATTTTTTATACTGGTACTTCCAGAGATTAGCGCGAAAAGGGAGAATGTAATATGCGCTCTGAAATGAACACAAAATTTAATTTTTGTGCATATTACCTAGTTATAGGTCGTGTGCCAATTGCAATTGCCATCGGGCACAAATCCGTACTCTGAGCTACTGGGCATTTCAAGTTCGAAAAGTCCAACAGTTGTGGCCCGTCCCGGGGATCGAGACCAGGACCTCTAACTTAGCAGTCGCGGCTACAACCACTAGACCAATGAATTGGTTCTAAACAAGGAAGAAATTAAAGATAACTAGCAATTCACCAACACTTGATGGGTCCTACGGCATACTCGACACAGTGGTAGAGATTAATGGTTCATTGCCAACCCGAGATTTGCTTGATTGTCAGTGTCATGGCTTCAGGTATGGTACAGATTAATGCCTCAGGATGCGTAATTACTGCGCTTTAAAAAAATTCGACGAATACATCCATCCATATTTGCCTTTTGTGGTCTACTGCTCCCCTAAACTCCCCTAGACTCTCCATAAGAAAAGAACCTACCATCCTAGTCCTCAACGGTAGCATCACATCTGTGATTGACTTGGAACGAGACTCTTACTAACAATTATTAACTGGACTATGACTGTCAATCACTAGCGGTCCCCAGTCCTCATGCCCACTAACGAACAGACCAACTAATATCGTTAAACTCTCTCAGCTAACTGGACTAACCATCCCAGTACCTATTTGAGATTTTCGAAGTCAGTTGCAGTTGTCATGGGCAGCACCACCCGCTGCAAGCTCGTTTGCTATTTTTTATCCATAAGGATAAAAAGAGGTTTGAATCCATCAAACCGCTCTGTCCATTCACTTATACCACACAGTTTTACAGTCGTAACCGCAAGCGAGCAACCCCACAAACCTATGACTACGTTATTTGTTGCGCTGGCAAGTTTGCCCAGCCTGACAACATCGCAGGTGCATATTATGAGCTCTGCCTACTAGCGGCTGCAATACTCCTACATCATCTTTCATATTTAATGTTTTTGCAGCTCTTCAGTTATTACTTGTAATTTAACAGTGAAACAATTCACATTTTCAAGACAGGCTTTCTGCATGTCGTCAAATCTTTTATATGAATATCTCCACCACAATGTAGTCCCTGTTTTAATCTTACCTATGTTTATTCTAATCGTTCATATCTCGGACCCAGTTGTCCTTTCATATTATCACAGTGCATCCAATTGTCACTGCATACATGAGACTTTTATACCACCACAACCCTTTCTTTATACCACTGTTGGCAAAGGTTCTCCTTTCGTTATAGCAGGCCAAGTGCAGATTGGCAGACAACATACCTTTATAAGTGTCATATCAAATAGGAAAGTATCCATCCATCCATCCATCTGTCTTTTGAAGTCCAATGCTTAGGCCTCTTGTAAACGAAGCCACTCCGACCGGTCCTGTACATGCTTAAATCAGAGGTTTCCCGCCGTCTTTTTCAGGTCGTCTGTCCACCTTGTCGAAGGGCGACCTACTCCTTTTTCCGAGTCGTGGTCTCCATTCGAGGAATTTTCATCCCCACCAGTTATCAGTCTTTCGAACAACGTGGCCTGCCCATTGCTACTTCAACTTGCTAAACCTGCGAACTGCGTCAGTGAACTCTGTTCGTTTACGGATTCATTCATCTCATACGGATCATTCCTGATTTGGTCACGTAGTATCGTCGTCCTATATTTTATAGGAAAGTATAACTGGTGGAAAATGTCTATTACATAAAGGGATAATCAGTTACGATAAGAAAGTTCGATTCATCCAACGCGATATTCCAAATATGAAATAAATGTCCACAGATTCAACGCCAAAAAGTTTCTCCCTCGCAAATGAGGCAAAACTCTGCAATAAATCGGCGAATAACATTATCCGTGATCGTTGAAAAATTTCCATCGGAACGTATTCACCCTGAATTTCCCAATGGTTGGTTGGTAATGCATGTTTTAGTATTCCGCGAGTCGCTTCGTAATGCGAAAATCGATTTAAGTGCTCGAAATGCAAAATCGAATTCGAGTTGCCAATTTTTCGCCGAGTTGGGCGGTGTGATATTTTTTGAAATTTCCATGCAGAGAATGAGAAGTTTAGGCTTTATTCATGTGGTATAAATACTATGAAGAATTGATAATTGGTTTCGTCATTGAATTAAATAAATAATCTGTATCAACTAGGTCATGGATGGTAATTATAATAGGATGACTGAAATTTTATTTTCAAAACTGCATGAAGCCATTTTATTGTCAAAGGCATTCGAATTCTTATGATACAGTAGCATGGCCAAGTAAACTACAGACCCCTCTTAGCTGTGGCTGTGAAAGAGACCCATACTCTCAAGCTACAGCTCAACAACTATGCATGTGATCTGTAGCTTGGCTTAGATTATTATTATTAATTAGTCTTTTTCATGAGCACTGAAAAAGCTGCGAAGGTTAGTAAGTTAAGTTAGCAGTTTATCTGATTAGTAATGGTAGTCCTGATAGAAAATAGGCGGACGTATGTAGGTAGTAATGCATTACTTGTTACCCCACATCGAGCTACTACTTTGATTTTCAAGTTAGAATCACCCAATAATACTTTGCCCGACCCGGAATTGAGCCCAAGGCTTCTTAGCAGTCACACATACGACTATCCTACTAGACTAACGGAGAATAAAATACTCTTATTAAAAACTTAGTCAAAACCCTTATTACAATGTACTTTATACATTGTAAAAATAAAGCACAAAATGTTCCTATACGATTTATAAGATCATAAAGTTATTTTCTACGACATAGCGCGAAAATTAATGTATGGTCATGATGCCCTGGATCGTAGACTTTATTCCTATAAGATAGGGTTGAGTTTAGTTAGTCAGTTATCTGGTAATGGTTTCAAGTTTAGTCTTGTGCCATCATCTGCAACTATACCGCTTACAGCCTTACACGATCAAGGGTGTTAGGAGCGTCATAACATATTTATCGTTTTAGTTTGGGAAAATAGTATCACCCTCTCTAGACTTAACCCGGCTTAGCAAAGCAGTTGGACATAGTATACCTACATAGTGAACGCCCGCAGCTTCGCTCGCGTGGAATTAGACTTTATTTAGATTAGCTTTAGCTCCACAAATTTGTAATGAATCCGTAATATGTTATCCCCTATGATTATTAACATTTTAACAAACTTTGAATGCCATACAGGGCCCCGAAGGGTCTATCTGCAAAGTTTTAAAATGAGCATTTACAATTGCCCAATATGAAAATATAAGCGGGAACTTAAACAGGCACTGAAACGCATGAATATTTAACATTTTTATTTGTAATGTGTTATTAATAATATTAGTTTATACAATTTTTTTATGTAGCGATAATCATATTTCAAAAAATACTAGAACACACTAATAACATAGAAATGTATGTTATTAGTGGAATTATTAGTGGAACCTTTACTGAAATCTGTAATTTATGTATTTACGTACTGCTACAAATGGTATGTTTCCCAACATAAAAAAGTACACGAGTACAACGAAGTAAAAGATAGGGTTATTATTGTTGTGTGTATGAAATAAAACATAAGAGTATAAAGTATAAATTATTAGTTTATTTAGAAGTAGCTTACCCCGCGACTCCGCTCTTGTCAAATCGTCAATTTTACACCCTAGGCCTAGATGGTAACATTTTTATAAACTTTGAATGCCGTGTTTATTTATATCTAATCAACAGCCTAAAATATAAACTGTAGCTTCAAGTTCTGAAAATGATAATGCTTCCATACAACCATTCATCTCTCTTTTCAACCCTTTAAAAAACTTTTTCCAATTAATAAGTAGCCGATATCCTTTCTCAGGTTCTAGACTATCTGTGTACCAAATTTCATTTAAATCAGTTCAGTAGTTTCAGCGAGACAGACAGACACAATTACTTTCGCATTTATAATATTAGTATGGATAAGTTACACCAAAGTTTACCACTTATCAAAGTCTAGGTTCACCCGCAGTCCGGCCAATTATAATTCGAGATAGACATCAATGGATAAAAATTCGGTCGATAGTTAATTAACGATTAAAGACGAACGATTATTGTAGGTTTTTGTAAATTTTCACGGGAACCGTACAATTTTGCTGTATAAAAAGTAGTCTATGTCTATATAGTCTATAGTCTATTTAGTCACTCCTAAAGCCCTACCGTTTCCTCAGCCTCATCGTTCCGTTGAGGCCGAGAAGAAGGACAAACAAACAAACACACATTCCCATTTATATATTAGTAAGGATAGAAATTCTAGCTCTTTTTTTAGTAGGTACAGATAGCAGTGCCCAACCTTATAGCAAAATAAATCATTTGAATTTTGTATTACAGCTGCTTTTCAGTCTACTCACTATTTTTCTGAGAGTAGATGAAAATCTCTCAGGCATGTACGTTACCTCCGATTTTTCCTTCTACAGCAGATGACATTTAATTCCTTAAAAGCCGATTTGTCCCCGGATCTACTGGAGAGGTCGTATTTCAACCACTCATTCATCAGTCGAAGATGAATCTCACGTGCTCGTAATTAATAATAAATAATACTTCAAGATTAATTTATCTAAATAATAAAAATACTTTGGGTACATTTTAGCCACTTTACTGAGACATACCTATGCAGGAATGGTACTTGGTACCGTGTCGAGCGGTGGTACTGCTTGGGTACTGTTCCTTCTATAAACTTGGTAAATGTAAAGGAATAATAAAGTTCCATCAAAATATCCAGTTCCCTAGTATAATTCCCAGGAAATCGCAAACCACGACCCAGTTGGACCGAAGTTTAAATTAATTCCCGACGAAATCACTATTAATTATAAGACTACTTAGTGAAAATCCGGGAGTGATTTAATATTATGATTTATGCTTTCTGGCTCATTAGTTCCCGCTGCAAATTATTTTCGTCAATATATTGTAACTGCCCTTGACTGTTTAAATGTCCTGGTGGAAATCATGAAACAAATAATCAAAGAATGACCGAATGAATATTGTTGATTTTTATTGAAAGTAGCTACATTGGAGATAACTATATTATAAAGATTCCCCACTCTGTGGTTGGTTAATTTTGGATTCAGAGGGTAATCGTAAAAGGCCAATGAATAGATTTCTAGAACGACCATTATCGATAAAATATATGTCATCTTCGTTAAAATGATATGAACACACAACGCAAACTTTAACAGCAAATCATTATCTTCCATACTTTTACCAATATATACTAATATTATAAAGCTGAAGAGTTTGTTTGTTTGGTTTTGTGTTGGATAGTCCATATCGAGAAAGGATTTAGGCTATAAAATATCACACCAATAGGCTCCGCTAGCATCAATGAAAAATGTTGCATAAAACGGAAAACATTATTTCCTTTGAGAGCTTATGTTGCATCGCTGTGTAAACGGTTTTAAGTCATGTTTGACGGAATTGCTGCCCTTTAAAAGTTCTAAAAAAAAGTCCGCGACAGCATGTCTATCTTTAAGGTTGACTCACTATAATCTTTTTTATCAAATATCAATCAATCAATATATAATGTTACACCAAGGTGTAAGTAGGTACCTACTAAGCGCCCTTCGATTAGGTGGACTGATGACTAGAAGAAGACTACGGGAAGCCGTGGGATTCGATGAGTATAGCTAAGAATGAATACGAAGACAACAAGCTACTTAATTAACGAGTGTCCTATGCTATTTTTAAGGCGGGCTAAGTCGCGGGCAACAACTAGTGATAGATAAGAGTACCCTATTTATCACGTACAACAATCAAATTTGTCCAATCCGCAAAAATATAATTGAAATCATTTTGACTGAATAACATAATACCTATATACTGACTGACAAAGTTTTGTTATAATTTTTTAATTTGTTATTTAAGGTTTGTATTTACCCAGCGTGGCCAGACTCTATAGTTATAATAAATCAGTAATTTGCTTCGGTATAAAATTATAAATTATTAAATCTCCCTAAGGCCCATGGCTATCTCCCTAATTTAAGGCAAATCAGTTCGAATGTTGTCACATTTAAAAGTCGAATGGTTTAAAAGTTGTAAAACTCAACTGCACTATTCCTAGCTGTGGACGAATATATACTAATATTATAAAGCTGAAGAGTTTGTTTGTTTGGTTTTGTGTTGGATAGTCCATATCGAGAAAGGATTTAGGCTATAAAATATCACACCAATAGGCTCCGCTAGCATCAATGAAAAATGTTGCATAAAACGGAAAACATTATTTCCTTTGAGAGCTTATGTTGCATCGCTGTGTAAACGGTTTTAAGTCATGTTTGACGGAATTGCTGCCCTTTAAAAGTTCTAAAAAAAAGTCCGCGACAGCATGTCTATCTTTAAGGTTGACTCACTATAATCTTTTTTATCAAATATCAATCAATCAATATATAATGTTACACCAAGGTGTAAGTAGGTACCTACTAAGCGCCCTTCGATTAGGTGGACTGATGACTAGAAGAAGACTACGGGAAGCCGTGGGATTCGATGAGTATAGCTAAGAATGAATACGAAGACAACAAGCTACTTAATTAACGAGTGTCCTATGCTATTTTTAAGGCGGGCTAAGTCGCGGGCAACAACTAGTGATAGATAAGAGTACCCTATTTATCACGTACAACAATCAAATTTGTCCAATCCGCAAAAATATAATTGAAATCATTTTGACTGAATAACATAATACCTATATACTGACTGACAAAGTTTTGTTATAATTTTTTAATTTGTTATTTAAGGTTTGTATTTACCCAGCGTGGCCAGACTCTATAGTTATAATAAATCAGTAATTTGCTTCGGTATAAAATTATAAATTATTAAATCTCCCTAAGGCCCATGGCTATCTCCCTAATTTAAGGCAAATCAGTTCGAATGTTGTCACATTTAAAAGTCGAATGGTTTAAAAGTTGTAAAACTCAACTGCACTATTCCTAGCTGTGGACGAATATTTAATTCTTCCGTTTCTTGATTTCACCTTCTCTTGCGGTGCGACGGGTAAAGTGGAATCGTGAGTTTTTTCAATATTTAGCGTAATTATGTTAAAGCTTATAAATTGATCCGGGAAGCGACGTTTCCAAGTGCGCATAACTGGGAAAAACCAACTTTTTCTATTTCTCTGTGCCGAAGATATTTCTCTGTGCATTCATTCAATATTAGGTACCTGTAACAAAAGAGAAAATATTAAGTATGTACTCATAAATTTAAAAATATATTTCAAACCGTAGAATAAGTAAGATTAACTGTTTTTCTCTCTCTTACTGTTTGCGTTGTATTTTAGCGAAGTTCAAACAAAATAAACACACCAATAAATACATCGAAATTGCAATGAATGTATCACGAAATAATTGTCAGCTTGTAAAATTATGCAGTTGGACGATAAACATGAGACTCAAAGTGTATTTTTCAATTAGGCTGCTCACACATAATTTGTTTTATCTTTATTGCATAACATCACGCCTGTATTTTATTAAAGTAGTAGGCAGAGCTGTGTAGAACTAATTTTCAACATTTATGTTTAGGTCTCATGTCATAAGATTGCCATATTGCTATTGCCATACACCGGGCACAGAGATATTCCGGATAGCTACTAGGAATTTCAAGTAACAAAACCCAATAATTCTTTGCCCAAACCGGAATCGAACCTAGGACCTCTAGCATAGCAGTCGCGCTTGCGATCACTAGTTAAACCAAAGAGGCACGCTACTTTTAAATGCTAAAGGCAATGCTCTGCTCTCTCTGCTCTGCACACTTCCATAAAATAATACCTGCATTTCCCCGAAAGGGTGGGCGGTGTGGGTGAAACCACAGTATACAGAGAGACAGGGGGGAACAGTAGGTCATCTAGACCTCTTTCTTGATTTTAATACGTAGGCTTCATTTGACCATCAAGGATGCCACAAGTATTTCTTGTAAAATTTAATAAGTTTTTGAATGAAGTGGTAATGATGCGTAAGTTCCAAGTTCGAATAATTTGAATTGACATTTTAGTAAGTGACGTTTTCGCGCGCGCAACTCCTACCGTTTTAGTTTGTCGTTGTGGTCATCCTGGATTTTTAGCGCGCTGCCACGAACGAACGATTCCACGAAGATTCTTTTGACACAACTGTCAAAGTAGTAAAAATATCGCAATGCTTGCAAGGATTGCAATTTACGTAGGTACCTACCTTGGCATACGGACCGGCATGAAAGTTTAGTTGTGACATTGGATGCAGGAAGTCGAAATTAAGGTATCGCCTGGTGCGGGGAGGCGCTGATTGGTTCGCCAGCTGTATTATGTACCGTGTGAGCCATTGTAGCGTCCATAGCCCAATGGCTCACGTCGGTTCAATGTGATCGAAAGAGTTAAGCAACGACGGGCGCGGTCGGTTTGTGGATGGGTGACCGCTAGTGGCAAAATTTCATGGACGCTACCGTGCTTCGTAGGGCACGTAAAGCCGTCGGTCCCGGTTGTTTTCAGTGGTGGAAACAGTCGTTAAGCCTTGTCGAAGACCTTCGGGTGGCTTGAAAACATTCGACACTGGGTTGGTCACTAACCCCTCCACCAATCCGCATTGGAGCAGCGTGGTGGAGTATGCTCTAGACCTCCCGCAGCTGCGTCTGTGGGGGATACCCGTGCCCAGCAGTGGGACATCTGTGGGTCGCAGCGATTATGTATCGAACCCTGATACCGAAGCAGCAGTATAGTGTGAATGCGGCCTAACTCATTGTATGCACTTGGAGGTAATCCAAATCGCCCGCAACTATTCTTGAAACAATTCACACCATTTCGCGCCAGTTTTTCATTTCTACCTACTGACATTATAAATTGCCCGTTTAAATAGTTGACCGCTTTATGTTACGGATAAAGCGCCAGAGCATTCACAATTAGCATTGTAAGTCAGTTTTACGCGAGATTTTTATGTGAGATCATGAATTTAAATAGTGATTGGACTACGAAGTACAGTAACTAAACGACCAAGGAAATTCGAATGAATGAATTAACGAAAAATAAATTTGTTTGTGAGCCTTAGGTATTTCGTCAACCACCAATTCAAATTGGAGCAGCGTGGTGAAGTATGCTCTAGACCACCCGTAGATTTGTCTGTGTGGGAGACGACGTCGAGCGTACGACGTCTATGGGTTGCAGCTTAAATTATTTCGTGATAGCAATAATTTGATACTATAAATTTTTCCAGCATTGCAAGGGGAGATTACACCAGGGACGCAAGCACTAAAGTAGGCTTTCAAACTCTCAATGGACTTTAGAAAAGTATATGTACCTACTATCGCGGCTTAGGTAAGTCATTCATCTTGAATGTCGTTGCATTATTCTGTAACTCGCGTCTCGGGCTCCCTCTAGGGAAAGCATCTGTAAACGTATACAAAACTAAGTCGAGTAGGAGATAAATAAAAATGTCGTTATTTCTGCTGGAAACTATCGTTTGGCTCAAGAGTATAGCAGAAAAACGTTACATTAATAATCTGCTTTGAATTATTTATGAACAAGGCTTTGCCCGATTAACGCTATTGGGAATGGTTATAATTTTTTTAATATTCATGTAGATACTCGTGACCTTAGGTTTAGTTAATTAAAAGTTAAAAATATTATCAAATAGCAGCCGTCTGCGTTTTGTTTTTTCGAATGAACTTTTGCTGTATGGTCATTCAGACCTTTACGGCGTCACCGAATAGGAAACGATTGGAATTAAAAGTTTGTGCTCAGCAGTGCAGTTGGTTTATGGGTTTTAGCTTGGCTCATATACCCTAGGCTACTTAGCAAAATAACATTCTCCTAAAAACTTGCCCGATATCGTTTATAAATATAAAAAAAATTCAATACCTTTTCGGTGTATATAAATTTCACGCTTGCGAGAAATGGGAAGCAGCTAGTCTTTAACAAAATATGCATCGATCGGGAATCAAACTTCGGATCCGAAGTCAAATTGATATTCATAGTTATTTGATTCGCGCCACGGAATCGTACACCCATAAACCCGCTATCGGCTTATGACCTGCAACTGATATCATTAAACATACAGTAGGGATGTAAATAATATTTGCATTTACTAGGAACGCCAGTACCAACCCCGTTAAAATATTCGCGCTCAAATATTTATGCAGCAAGCTTCATGCATACATACGCCTGTAAATAATGTAATTGGAACAATTATTTTACGACGTTCGAGATCTTAATACTGAAGTGAGTGATTCCGGCTTCACATGTTCAATAGAAGGGTGAAATATTATAGTGCTGCATGTGGTTCATGTAGTAAAATTTGTTTTAGTTGTAGCATAAAACTTGCCATGCTGGGTGAATTATGGAATTTAGATATGAAACTTGGTTATTTTCGTTATATTTTACCATAATATTATATGTTTATTGCTTTATAACGTGAATTATTTCGGTACACTAAATAAATGCCTTGGGGCATTAAGTCCGCCTTTTGTAAAATCTTTTCTCAGGAGTTTTCAATAAAGCCTTAAATAAATAAAAATAAATTACAGCAATTTGAGGTGCTGTAACTTACCTACCAGCCCCTTAGTAAAAGAAATTCATAGACGAGGAATCTATAATCTATAGTTCAGACAGGTAATCGTAATTATGCTGTGGTGGTACTGAAGATCGCCCGTCAGTCATATCTGCTCAGGTATCTCTGGGAGCACCAGCTGACCGACGACCGCCAGTACGGTTTTCACAAGGGTCGATCAGGTCGATCGAGGGCAGCAATGAAGCTCGGTGAGCTGAACAGGGCGCGATACTATTTCACGCCCAAACATCGGTTTTACTGTATAACTCCCAAGTGTGGCCGCATATGGAGTATTGCTCCCACCTTTGGGCGGGTGCTCCGGCATACCAGCTGAATCCACTTGACTCCATACAGCGTGCAATCCGAGTTGTTGGCAATCCCAATCTTACTGGTATATTGGAGGGCCTCAACCTCCGTAGAGCCAAGGTACTATTGTTTATATTTAACGTATAATTATGAGTCCCAGTCGAGCGACTAAGTCGACCGGTTCAAAAATAGAGCCCTGAAACGGGCAAATGATACACTTCTGGACACGTCTTTATATTAACTATTCATCCATCGATTGTTCTGTCTGATAC
Organism: Carterocephalus palaemon; assembly: GCA_944567765.1. Taxonomy (NCBI): domain Eukaryota; kingdom Metazoa; phylum Arthropoda; class Insecta; order Lepidoptera; family Hesperiidae; genus Carterocephalus; species Carterocephalus palaemon. The sequence goes on from OX155663.1 coordinate 3,163,621, forward strand.
AATTAACTTGATAATGTTGTTTGAGTAACTGCCTGTCATGTGTAAGGTTAAACTGACTATTATTAACAGAGCCTTTGACAACCCTAATTAATTCGATTATGTTGATCGAGCAATGACGCCTCCGTGATGTTGCGTTGCTCACTGACCCTGACTGTTGAGTGGTGTCGGGTTCGAATAAATAATTTAATACAGGGATACGAGAGTGCAGCGTGTAAAAGGATTGCTTAGATGTGGGAGTATTGTAAATTTTAATTTTATGTTTTATTCTCTCTGCGACCCATAGACGTCCCACTGCTGGGCACGGTTCTCCTCCACAGACACTTCTGCGGGAGGTCTAGAGCATACTCCACTACGCTGCTCCAATGCGGATTGGTGGAGGTATGTTTTATTATTTAGGTACTAGTTCTTGTGAAAAAGTGTAATCAAGTTAAGAATGTCAGCGCCACTTGTTGACGGTGTGCCAGACAGCTTTTTAACAAACGTGCAAAGTATCCCAAGGGAATATATTTTCGGGATAAAAAGTATCATATGTTAACTACATAAGTACCTAATCTAAATTCATTTTATAGTTTTTGCGTGATACATCAAAACTTCTAAACATCCTAATTTACAAACTATGACATTTATTATATTTTAGTTTTTCATCCATGCTTCTATGAAACAATTATTATACCCTATAGGTTAGCTAATCTGTTAAATAACCTGCAATATCCCTGTACCTAAGCTTATCTACCAAGTAAATGATACTTACTTGATTTTGATTTGATTCACAAAGCCCTTATAAGCGCATCAAAGAATACATTGTCATATCTTGAGCCACGCAAGCTCATTTCCCTGTGCAAACACGTATTTCCCAAGACGCTAAGATTTTCCTTTCGCAATATTTAGAACGACAACGGAGGAAAAGATAAATTGACTCTGTTGCAGAGTTCCTTAATAAAAGAATGGTGCGATTGCATTCGTATAGTAATTGAGGACGAATGTAGATATTGTAAAGTGAATTGTTTATTCATAATCAAGCGTTCATCATTCATATACATAGTATGTAACGTTTAATTATCCATACTAATATTATAAATGCGAAAGTAACTCTGTTTGTCTGTATCACTTATACAGACACTAGAGCCTGAGAAAGGACATAGGCTACTTTTTAATGTAAAGAGTTGAAAAGGGGGATGACAGATTTTATTAAAGAATTGTCAGTTTCAGAACTAGAAGCATAAAATTTATATTTTAGTGATTAGATATAAATAAATATGAAATTCAAAGTTTGTAAAAATGTTACCCATAAGGGTGTAAAATAAACATTTCAATACAAATTTGTGGAGCTAAAGTTAACGCGTTAAGAAGAATCTATTATTATGTCTAATTCCACGCGAGCGAAGCTTCCACGCGTCCACTAGTATTATAATAAATCGTAACTCTGTAAGATTGCTTCTATGCCGTCAGCGCGGTCTCAGATGTATGCGATTGAATAAGAACAGCGGAAGATTGAAGTTCTCAGGTGGTAGAGCCTAAAAGAGTGGTCGTTTCTGCCGTAATCATTCGTTTTTAAGCAATTGTGATTGGAAGCGGTAGTTACGCTTTTCTAGAGGATTATTGAGTACTTCTTGCAGGCTTGTCACATTTGTCAATGGCAGAATAAGATGGATGGCATGCTCGTTTGCGACTTTGCCTAGCAGATAATCAAACGAGCGCACAAGTAAGTGTTTTTAACAGATAAAACTCATTAGATCTTTCAAAGTCGTTCTTAGATGCATATATATAATTAGGTACCATTATTATTTACTAACACTAGTTTGTAAGATCGTTTAATATCACTAACACCATGGACTATGTCTGAAATAAAAATTTATTATTATTATTATTATTGCTTCCCATGGAATCCCTTGAGGACTAAGATGGTCGCTTCTGGAAAAGTGTGACTGGACACAACATCACGGTTATTATTCACGGTTGTTCTCTACTTAAACTGTCTTTCCTATATATTTTCTTATATAGGAAAGACAATTTACAATATTATAAAGCGCTCTAGTTTCAGAGCGCACCTGCTTCCCGCTAGGAAAAAGTTAATTAAGAACTAAAATACAATTTTATATTGCTCAGATAATGTCTTTGCAAGGAGTGACAAAAACAGCCGTATGAACAACTTTGAAGGTGGTTGACGGTAATAATTAATGTCTTATGTACAGATTACATAGTACAAAGCAAATATGTTGTACTTGTAGTTACTAGTAAATATAAGTAATTTTACTTGTACGTCAAAAATGGTGTAAATATCGTCTAAATGGTTGTCTAAATGGTGTGAGTACCTTTAGGAATTTATCATTTGTAAGATTTATTTTACATAGGAAAGTGCAATTTGGGGGTTCAGATTCAGATTCATTTATACTGAAAAAGTATATGGTATTTGTATACGTTTAATGACTCCACCAATCCGCATTGGAGCAGCGTGGTGGAGTAGTCTAGACCTCCCGCAGCAGTGTCTGTGGGCGAGACCCGCGCCCAGCAGTGGGACGTCTATGGGTCACAGCGAGCGATACGATTAATGAACGTCATAACATTTTGAATCTACCGCCGGTTCACAAAGATTATGTTACAGAGAAGAAGACAGCATTAAACTCGATATTTACTCATTATTACTCTTTACAAAATTAACAATTTTATAATTTGATTTTAAGAACCATTTTCATGAAACAAACAGATTCTAACACGAATTTTAACAAGATTATACCGCCTGTAACAGCTTCATAAGGCTCTGTAATGTATAGAACATTAATTCAAATGGCAGAGTTTTCTCAAAAGCTTATTAGGAAATCTTATGGTTTTAAATATTCCTTTCCCATAAAATGAGTATTTCAGTACGGTTCTAGCTAAACTTCATTTACTAAAAGTGAGTGCATAAAGAATTTTCTAGACTAAGTGGCTCTCTTTCAAAAGAGGTAAACTAATGAATTTATTATGAGAGATTTCATTTTAAATGTGTTAAAGACTAAAAGGTAAAAAGGAAATAAACTTATTTAGTCCCTATATGTGTTCCAGCGCCTTTTTAGTTCGCTGGTTTCAACCGACTGCAATTTGCCTCAAAAGGTACCTACGGAACGGAAAGCAACCTACTATTATCTAAAAGTATATCCCCCATTTAGATTTTCCGAGAAATGTATCGTAAAATTGTCTTCCAGATATTACTCATAACAGACTTTTACCACCTCAAGTCTATCTTTGCCCCACTGTTGGGCACAGGTCTCCTATCGGAATGCGATTTTAACGCCACATACAGATTGGAAGATTTCACATGCCTTCTAAAACATTATGAACTATCAGGCATGCAGATAACTTTGAATTTCTTTGTAACGAAATTAACATGACGAAATTGCGTGCTACTTGGATTTCAACCAGACGCCCTCGAGTCAAAGGCGAGTTCGATAGCCACCGTGCTGTTACCGATTACAATAATATCGAATATTGTAATCATTTTTCAATGTCGGTAACACCATTGCAATTGGAGTTGTAAGAAGTCGAGAATGTGATGATGATGACAAATAAAAATACATTTAAGAGGCAGTGAGTAGTAAAAATCTGGCAAATGAAACATCGATTTTACTGAAATCGATACATTTTGTAATGTAAATTAATAAATGAATAAAAAATCCAAAAATGTTGAACAATACAAAATTCGTTCAATTTTATTTATTAACAAAAATGTATAAATTTAGTCCTCTTAATTTTGCAATGCAATTTTATAATTAGTTTATACACTGAAATAAGCTATAATAATATATAACACAAATTAATACTGTCACTAAACTGATTTTTACAAAGTACCTACATATTGTAAAAATCAGTGAGCGCAGCCTGTGAGGGTGGCGCTAATGGATAGAAACTCTGGGGCTGCGCCTTAACTCTTTTTGCGTATACAATTTTAAAAATGGATAAACCGACGAGCCTATTTTCGTTAATTGTGTTGAAGAAATATTAATACAGCCGCATAGTAAAAGCATACTTCAAAAAATAATCAAAAAGTATTTTTACAGAAATTACATAATTTATTAGAACACAAGTTTAACCTACTGAGAGTCGAAAGCAGGTCAACTATCTCAGCCACGAACTTATCTAAATCTATAGTCAAATTAAAGTGTATCACAATTTGGTGAGCTGAAACTTTGTCCGGATCCCACGAGTGGCCAGGTGCGCTGCTCGTTTAAATATCACCCAGTCTAAATATCACCCAGTTTATAGTTTGGTGAGCTTATGGCCGACCTAATTTCAGACAGAAGCACGTACGCTAAACTTTGCTCGGTAGGCACTGCGCTCGGGTCCTAGTAAGCTTTGATGGGATTCTGACTCCCGCTGCTTCGAGAGGAAATAAATGACCGTCGATCACTGAAGAAAAAAGAAAAAAGTCGGCTCCGATTCGAAATTTGAATTTGAGATACCGACGAATAAATCGATGGAAGAGGCTTCCAGAACAGATAAAGGAGGTTAGAAAGGCCATCGAGTCAGTTTTGAAACAAAACCACTGTCGCCAGTTACCCACACTTAGATACACGTTATTATTACCTTTACATAAAATATTCATCAGCCATTGGTCAAATCAATAAGGATACTTTTTGCTCGCGTCAAGCTGTAGAATTGTGCAAGTTTTGACCTTGTCGACACTTAATGTTGCCAGTAAGTGTTTTGCACAAATTTCGTGCAATAATAAGATTTTAGAGGTTCTTCATAGGATTCATAATGAAACTCGTGATCTGTCCGATTGTCGAATGAATAATTTATTTGTAAAATCACCTATTTATATTTACATTTTCTTTCATACATACTACACTATTTAAAACACTATTTTGACGACCGCGTATATGTTTCATATTAACAACGTAGGTAACTGGTAACTGGTTCGAAGGTATGAGGTATCCGTGTGAGGTATTCTTGAGGTATTCGGAGGTATTCGGAGGTAAGTTAACTGGTAGGTACTGAACCACTACAAGATTAGTAAAATAGAGTATATTTTATTTTACTGTATTATTTATTTATTTATTTAACCTTTATTGAGCCAAAAGATGCCTAACGGCGGTGAAATTAATAAATAAAAGTTAAGAAACAAAATTTACTGCATATTTGAGAAAATTGATCGTGCAATTTTATATGTTATTTACTGGTAACCCAACTAGAGATGTAAACATATTTATCGATAAATATATTTTGAAACTTGTTTAGAGTTATGTAGGTACCTATAATGCTACATCCGCATAAATGACTCTTTTAAAAGTAACACTGAAAACATATGCAACTTGAGTTTTGCTTCCTTTAGGTGTTGCGCCTGTTCCATACATCTTATTAACATGCATTTTTTTATTATCTTCACATGAAAAATTACATTATAATTATTTATTTTATTAAAAAGTTTCAGAGTGAGTGTACGTACTTAAATAAATACACAGGTACAGTTTTAATATATACAGTTGCGCGACGAATGTACTTGTGCAGAGCAAAGATGGGGACTCTTTTGTATTCAAATTTTTTACAATAAATTAATGCAATCTTATATTTAAATTATTTTTCTTTAATAGCTTTGGTAAAGTCTGTAATATGCTTCTCAGTAGAATATAATACAATCTGATAATAACTAATGTTGCTAAATAATTGAGTTCCGACAAAGTTGCGCAAAATCGAGTACAGTTGTTCCAAAGTGGTACATTGTTTTTTAGGGATCCAAATTTTCTACCCGTTACATTTATCCAATGCTGGTTAATAGGATCCTTTGGAAACCTAAAATAAATACATAATATAAATTAGTACTAAATTACTTATTTAGTACTACACCTACTCCTTGAAATTAAGTATTTACACCTGAAACTACTTTAATTACGTACTCAAGATCAAGACTTATCGAAAAATTTATCTTATACTTTCACAACACTATCTCGCTGCGAACGAACTCGACAGAACATCGTGACGTCATCGCATTCTGTAGGACAGAATACATTGCGCACGAACTATGTGTTCACGTGGATTACTTGCGTACTTTACCGGCAATGTATATTTTTCGTGCAGCTCTTCGCACCACCGCAGTCCGAAAGCGACTAAAAGTATGCACGCGTGATTTCAGTTGAAGTATGATTGTTTAATCATACTTGTTGGCGCGCCTGTCACGCCCACATTTCCATTCTATCCTCCTTTATCTGTTCTGTGGAGGCTTCGATTTGAAATTGTCTCGTTCGGAACAAATTTATTGTCTCTGGTTTCAAATTCGAATTTCGACTGGACAACTGTGATTCATAAAAAGATAATATAAACAAGGAAGAAAATGAAAAGCAAATAAACGAAACGAATAAAAACTTAGGTACATACTTTTTAATTCTTTGTAATAGAAAAGTTTTCGAGCTTATCGCGCCAACTAAAGTTTGTTAATGGACGATTTCGATTAATGTTCTGTTTATTTTTACTTAGTAAGCGCCTAAAGCTGATCTCCCATTACTGCTGCCCCATGGTATATTTACAAAAAGTTATGGTTGACCGTTTATAGGTTGGTTTTGTAAAGAAAATCTTAATTTAGAGTAATAAAAAAATGCTTTATGGAATGTTCTAGTGAGAATAAGATGTGGAATCAGTATACAGTACCTATACCCTCGAGTCTATGTTAATACTCTATAAGTTAACTTTACTTGAGGATGAAGTCTTTTATAATTTGCATTAATAGATTTAACTATTTATTTTTATTTCATTGCAAGGTTATTGACCTTAACAATATGTAGTCTACAAGTAATTAGATTTCTGAATTAATCTAATCGGTAAAACCTGAGAATAAATATTTTGGGATCAATGCCAATTCGTGTAGTATTTCTAATCTAATCTAACCAACAATACTCAACAATATTAATCTAAATCTACCAACAAAATCCTTTTAATGTTACACTTTTGTACAGGGGTCTTCAATTGGGTTGCAAAGGACCATGCTTAACCATAGTCTCATGTAAAGTTGGCCATGTACGGATTAGCCTAGGTCACGTCACGAAAAATTCTCAGACAAGTTTCCTCTTACCGTTACATTAATTTTCTTAAAACCCATATACCTATTGTTCGAAGCAACTCACGCCGCGCGATTTTGTGGCACACAGTACCATAGATAAAAAAGCGAGTATGTGTCAAACGATTTCGCACCATTATGAGGCGTAACCCATATATTACGAGTAAATTTAATAGTCATTGGTGCGCGATGCTTGCATTCGAGTCCGGAGTGCAGTGCAGTCTATTTTCAGAAACAAGACTATCACAGTTGTAATGTTTGATATGTGAATTCGTTGATCTGACTAGTAAACCGTAACATGACAGTAGACAGAGAGACAGACATTGAAACTACCGTACTTAAATAATTCCTACCCACGTTCCACTTGAACGCTACACGTGTCATGTATACGTGGTCGTGAGAGTTATTACGGCTAATAAATAGACTGGAGTGAGGCCAGGTGAGTTACAGCCGCTTAGTCCAAGACCCTTGGGACTGGTAGACCCTTGTCCAGTGGCGGTATTATAAAGTAGGGAGGAAAGGTGATTTGTTGGTTTGTTGGTCTTCCCAATTCAAAGATCCAGGGAGCTGACTCCCCGAAGTCCATCAGGATTATCGAAAATATCCACCAATCCGCTTTGGAACATCGTAGTTGAGAATGATCTAGAGGGAGAGATCTGTGCAATCCCAACACTGGGACGTATATTGCTGTTGGGCAGCGTGTGGAAATAAACGCATTCAAAACGAAGCATTATAAATGCATAAATTTTGTCGAAAACTCTTCAAATTAATGTTAAAATTATAAAATGGAACTATATATTATTATATCTAATTTACAATCAAACGAGCATAGTAATGTTCGATTGTAATTATGTGAACGATTTAATCGAAGTGATTGACAAGTTGTAGCAACGCCTACTCTAAAGTCTTCCACGTAATTTTTAGATCAGGTATGTTTTATTTTAAATAATTTTTTAAAATTGTAACACTGACGACAGCCCCACTCCAAACCATCCATCTGTCATGGCCGCGTTCAGTGTCTCGTTCCTGATTTCTCTCATTTAGTTTAGATCATAATATGTTTGTTTCATATTTCATGGGTGGGTTACATAATGCATTATGTATAAGGGAGGGAGATTATTAATCACTTCGATTAAATCGTTCACATAATTACAATCGAACATTACTATGCTCGTTTGATTGTAAATTATGTTTCACGAATTGAATCGAAGTGATTGACAAGTTGTAGCTGTTTAGAGACAGACTAGTGGACGCCCGCAGCTTCGCTCGCGTGGAATTAGACGTAACATAACCTAAATACAAAAATTCATTGAAATAATGTAGGTATATACGAAAAACTTTTATACCTACTAACTTTGCACCCCCCTTTTAAGAGATGATTTTCGAAACTCAATAAAAAACCTTCATAGGTACTGAATTTCATTCGAATAACATCAAAAACGGCAAAGTTTCATACTAATTTTGCACCCCCGTTTTACACCCTTAGGGGGTGAATTTTCAAAAATCCTTTCTTAGTGCTCCCCTACGTTATAAAAGGAACCCCTGTGCAAAATTTCAAGTTTCTAGCCCTTATAGTTTAGGCCCTGCGTTGATATGTCAGTCAGTCAGTCAGTCAGTCAGTCACCTTCTCCTTTTATACATATAGATTTCAGAAATATGAAACCTATCTTATAAAGAAATAAAATACCTTGTGGTATGTAACTATTAACAAAGTTAACAAAAGGTAGGTAGTTTGTCCTTTATTTTTATTTATTTATTTATTTATTTTTTTTGGTAGTAATATAATGTCAAATGTGTGTCACTAACTGAGGACCCCTCTTTGGGTGAAGGCCTCCTCCAGAGCTTGCCATTTATCTCTGTCTTTAGCTATGTCACAGAGGATTAAATGGCTTTTATTATTATTAATATACTTATAGTAATATAATACAAAAGTGATGTAAATAACACTAGTGTAAATTGACCAATTTTGTTTTTGATTTATGTTAAAAAATTTTACTACAAAAATATAAAATAATGTAATGTAGTTAATTAACTGAGTTTTCTCTTTATTATAGATCATTTCCTGCAGACAGAATCAATTGCAAATTATTTCGAATGGTTTACAATACGTATCTATGTTACAATAATTTAGCAAATATACAAGAGGAATCACTCCAGTCTGCAGTGTTTCGAATGCTATCGATACTGAGAACCAGATACGAACTGCAGCATGTCGGGTGTTGTGTCTATAACCACTGTTAAGAAATTTCTTTAATATGTAGGTACATTGATTTAATCTTTATGCTAATAATAAAATAACATATAATAATATGGAGTATGTATATAAAACGATTGTTAGTAGTACGTAAGGTATTTGTGGCAATAATAAAGGTATATTTTCATTAAAACTATTCTATGCTGATAATCTAATAAAAAGTTGTTTAACACTTATAAAACGTTTATTAGTATTGCATAAGATACTTGTGGTGCTAATAAAGGTCTCTCTTTAGGCACCGGACGTACAACAAAATATGGAAGTTTCAAAAGAGGTTGGTACCTATGTATTTGGTTTGGAGGTTATGGTTATGTCAGAAATTGTATCTACGTTTTAAAATTTCATATGGATGTTTGACGTTTTTATTAATGACGATTACCGACAATAATTCTAACAAACTTATCTAATTTAATTGTTAAGTGATTCAAGGTAAGTAAAATAGCTGGAAAATTCCTGCTATTTTTACCTATGTATCCGATGCGCTGCGACTAACGCAAACAAAGCTAATGTTTTCATAATAGTGTTCCAAGTGAAACTTTGTTTTTGTTTAATTTTGTAATTATAGTTTAGCTAGTTTGAAGATTTAAGTTAAATCAAATTTGTGAAAGTTAATATTGAAAGTAATATTTTTTTTTTTTTTTAAATATTGTTAAGTAGAGAATAATAACCTCATATAACTATAGACATGTTTACTAAAGTCAAGATTTTACAAATCCATAATGTTTGTAATTAAGTACACCAAATAAAAACCAAGGGAATCTGAGCCTTTTTATTTATATAAGTGTACCATATTATTATAACTCGCGGGACCACTAGGCAATTTGTGAAGTTTATGGGGCAGTCTGGAGAAAGATATTAATTAGACCCATAATGATAATGATAATGATAGAAAACATGGGTTGAGATGGCCAGTATGGTACATACTATCACAAGCTTTATCGTGTATCAGTTCTTGCAACATTCTTAAAACTAAAGCAGAAGCTTTGTCAAATCTTCTCATTTTAAACGGAATGCACCAACAGCGGAGGCTCCAGGATGCAGGACGCATCCGGGACATGTAAGAACATTATGTAGAACATTAACACTAAGAACATTAAGTGCTGTGATCTGCGCGTGTTAGTTATATCAGGAATGCAAAAACTGTGTTGTGCGTTCCACTATATTTTCAAACTTTTTAAGAATTATACAATCGGCCTCGGTTTCTACTCGTATATATGATGCAAATATATTTTGTGACATTTGTATTCATTGCCATACTTATCTCTCGAAAAATATTAACTACTTATTAAAATGAGGGTACTGTAGCGACCCCATTCGATTTATACATTAAGCTGTAAAGTCGTAATAATATCATTAAATTTGTATGTAACGTTAACCAATCGTAATAATGTGTGATCACACTTAAAAAAATTGTTTGCAAACACTAAACTGCCTTTAGTTCCAATTCATTAATGTGTAGTGATTTTTCCTTATTCTTTCAATAACTAAAATATTGTTTGTCATTCGAGAATGAACCACGTTCATTTATTGACGCATCAAAATTTATTTTGAAAATCATAACAGCGAATTTGACTAACATTATGTTATCAATACAATAAAATACAAACACTCTTTATTTGTACACCGATAAAGAACATGTTACAACAACAAATTACAATTAGGGTATACAAAAAAGACGGCAGTTATTTAATCTCTAAAATATCAGTGTGCAAAGTTTTTGTAATAAAAATGATTTATTTATAAGAATTCAATTGGATTGCTGAGTAACAAAATAAATATGGTATTCCAACGATTTGGTGTATAACTAATAATACTGTATATGATTACTGTATACAGTATAATAACACCGTCTCTCAATTGACATTTTTGAAATATTGAATGTTTTTGTTCGTGAGATGATTAAGTACGAATGATGCTTTATGTTTTTAATTATATACATGAAACCCAGAAATTAATCTTGGTTGTAAGTAACTTTTTTCGAATTTAAGTTAATTATAAATCCGAGACTTCTAGAATTTAAGCGATAAATCAGACATTGTAATTTAAAATTTTGCACACCATTGTGATGGTAGGATGTAAGAAATCATATTTATTATTCCACCTTACTGACTAAATTCTTGCAATAAATGATTATTATTATTATTATTAAATTGCTAAAGAGATCTATTGAATATTGTCATCACTGTTTAAAACAGAGGTTATATTATACAAAAAACAATAAATTAATTATGTGTATATTCCATTACTGATTTGCGTCACACATTCCGGATGTTAAGAGGATATCACAAGCGAACAAGTCGACACTTTTTCCATACAAACGTAGTCCCCTGTTTCCTCCTAGGATAAAGAAGTTACAGAAGAGAAAAAAATACCATACGATTTATACGTACCTCTGCCATGACTGTACGTTTTGTTTTTTTTCATAATTTGATTAATAGAAGAGAAAAAAAATCATTTAAAATAAAAAAAATCGGCTTTTTTTACATACATTTTCAAACATCAAGCAAACTGGTAATTACTAACATATCCCAAAAAGGCAAAACGTACGGGCATAGCTTAGACCCTGTTCTACATTTTAACTGAAAGAAATATTGAAATCGGTCTAGATTTCGAGGAGGAAACAGGGGATTACGAAAGGACGATTTTCTTAATTTTACGTAGGTAAAATCAGTTCGAGACTGCACTTCTCTCTATCGCACGCTAAGGGGCTCAGCGCGACGGCAATATTTTTGGTAAAAACCTATTCTTCAAAAGTGACGGTCGACTGATATCCTCTTAACGAATGGATCGAGGATACCGTTATGTATATATATATACCGTTATAAATACTTGAATCTCAGGTATTTATATAGTAGTATAAAATGTATGAACAGTTAAAAATATATAACATAGCAGTCTAAAGTATATCGAAGCCATAAAGTAAATTATTATTAATAATTTTGAAGCCAATAATTTTCCATTTTCAAGTGATCTGCTACAATAAATTAAATATTAGATTAAATATTTAATATGAATCGTTATCACCATTCGGTTAAGACCTACTATAAATGCGCTTGATATGAACCCATTTTTAACAAGCGATCTAAAGCATTATGGTAAACAATTGCTTCTTGCTTTGATTTATAGTAAACACTTCAAAATAAAGTTTGTAAAAGAGTAGGTATTAGTGGAAAATGGTATTTCATAACCTTATATCCCATCCAGTATTACTGGATTATTGATATAAAATCCGAAGTCTGCCAGCATATCGTAAGTCATCATACCTCGTAGTCAGCTACCTGCGACAGGGTCGGCGCAGTTTAGCTGCGGCGGCGACGGCTCCAGCGGCGACGGCTCCGGTGGCGACGGCTCCGGTGGCGACGGCTCCTGGCGGTGGACAGTCCTGTTCGGCTGGCGCAGGCCCGCTGTTAAAGTCGACAGCATCGCTGCTGGCTGATAGCGCCCTACATCGTGGTTGTTGGCCTACGGCTTTCGATGTAAGGATTTTGGAGTTTAAATTGCAAAAGAGTTAGTCCGACTGTGGGTAGATTTAACATTTCTTATTTTCTGTTATATTTTTCTATGATATCTCTAGGATTTAAGACTAGAACGGATGTGATTAAGGCATATCTAGTATTAGTTTCGTAAAATGAGCATCGCAAAGGCGACAGGCATTTTTATTCTGAGTATAAATGAATCGGCGTGCACTAAAACGGCTAAAGCAATCCCCATTTGTTTAAATATCAACAAAGAGGCACCTTGGCCTCTGGGTCAAGGTTTGGTGGCGGCAAAAAACAATTTTTGGGTAATGTGTACTCGGATAAAATTTTATCCTTGAAAAACCTTTGGTTTATCGATTAAAAGGGTTTACCCTTTTAAAGTATAGATTGCCAGCGAGTGGCGACATCCTTATGAGTCGCAGTGACCAAAATAATTTTAAATTTCAGTACCTTCAGTATAGCAAATTTTCAACGCCTTTGGGCGTGGTCTCTGCTGGGTCGGCAGGGGCTGGCGCTGGCTGCTCCGCTGCGGCCTCCTCGACACCCGCCAGGGCCTCCTCCGGCTCGCGTGTGGCTAGCCGTCCCTGGGGACGCGACCGCTGGCAGAACAGAGCCCGGGCCCGGCCGGGATGAATCCGTCATGGATTCATCGTACTCATACTTGTATAAGTATGGTACATCTGCGACATATGCAGACAACACAACCAAAGAGGTTTATATAAATACCCAAAAGGGCAGCATGGCAAAACCAAAGAGGTTTATAAATAAATACCCAAAAGGGCAGCATGGACCCGCCAGGGGTTTATCGTCATCATACTTGTATAAGTATGGAATATCTGCGACATCCGCGAACAACATAACCGGATAGTTATATAGTTATAATAATATAAAAACCCACGAGGGCTATATAAAAAACTTGTAATAAATTATTTTTAACTTTCTCCCTAAGGCGTGTGAAGACTTGAGCACGTAAACGCTGAATGAGAGAAATCAGGAACGAGACACTGAACGCGGCCATGACAGATGGATGGTTTGGAGTGGCGCTGTCGTCAGTGTTACAATTTTAAAAAAATATTTAAAATAAAACATACCTGATCTAAAAATTACGTGGAAGACTTTAGAGTAGGCGTTGCTACAACTTGTCAATCACTTCGATTCAATTCGTGAAACATAATTTCAATTAGCTGCTTAAATTCGAACAAATTCATTCGCTTTTAATGAAAAAACAAAACACAGTCGAATTTTTTTTACTACTAGTCAGTATGTTATCTAGAACTAAAAAGGTTACATACCCTACCAATCTTGGAAAGAAAAGATGAAATAATTGAATATAATATTCTATAATAAAATTTGTAGAAAATGTAACATAATGCATGTTGCTTAGATTTTTTTTATGTGTGTATACATATATGTATATGCGCAAGTAATTTGTGTTTGTCCCAACTGAAACCACTATGGGCTTTAATTCCTTAATTGTCTCTTGGATGTAGCACCTGTCTCGTTTAGGTACGGCTGTGAGATATTATAACCCTAATAAATACTTCACAGTGGGGTGAACTGGGTGAGATACGATCCGCTTATTCTAGTGCTCTATTTGTAATGTTAGACTACACACGATTTGATGGAGTTATTGCTTGACAAGATATACCTCGTATAGAGGAGCAATAATGATAAAACAATGTAGCTTCTTACGTACCTAGCGTATGATGGATTAAATAAAATAAAATATATGAAAAAACTAAACTACGTACAGGTAATAGGTTAGTCTTAACCTTTTATCAGTACGTACATTTCATCTTGAAATTTACTTTGAATAAATAAGTTGTTTAAAATTGTTTCAGTATTGGAAAAAATGTTGAAGGAGGCAAAATATTACAAAGTAACATTTTGCCTACATTTTGCTGTCTATTTAGACTACGAGTAGGTGTGTACGATGTACGAATTTATTGTATTCGAGCAGTGTGTTACCAGTTATAACTGGATGCGAGACGTGATTCTTTAACGTCGACTTTCTTCGCAAGCTCAAAGTCAGAGCGCTATTATTTTGCTACGCGACCGTATTCGTAACGTTGAAATCTGTGGGTGAAAGGTTGATCTAAAGATGGCTGCGGGAAACAGCTTGACTCGTGAAGCTAGTGAAAAACCTTTAAAAAAATTGTGAGCCGTCACGGGACGCCTGGCAGATGTGAAACATCGAAATTATTTTGTACAAGTAATATGCACAAAAGTACGGATTATGACAGGAACTAAAACATATAAGAAAAAAAAAACAAAAAAAAAATAATTAATTATTATATTTTATTAATAAAATAATTTCCGACCGTCATTTGTTGGAACTGTATAGTATATAGGTATAATCCATATTCGCTACACTCGCCACGCCAAAAATTTGGCTTGCCCTCCGCCTAAAGATGTTTCACATCAAAAAAAACGGCTCTTTATTTATTTATTCATTTACTTATTTATAATACATATTGTACACATAATTCACAGGATATTTTTAGTGTACTTTGGGTCAGGCCTGTCAATCAGTTACTAGCTGAAAAGAGAAACTTTACTAATAAATGTAGTACCTACTTACATTTGAGACGACATTTGACATAGGTAAAATGTCAGACGACTGTCATTAGTCACCGGTATCTGGTTAACTTATTAAATAATTTCAATGTAACGTAAAATTATGACTATGTAAATGACATTAATATATTAACAGTCATTATTCGGACAGAGTAATTAATGTTAGCAAATCCGTAAACCGATCTCGGTGTACATTTGTTGGAGTGGCAAATGTCAAGCTGGAGTGGTTGGCACCCGTTGATCTCAGACTTGGCAAGCCATTAAATTGTTACACTTTAATAATTAAAGGTATCCATACTAGTTATATAATTTTTATTTTTAGTCTTGAACTGACTTGACTGAATTTGATCCATATACGAATTAAATATCGGTCCGCACTTACCTGCTTAATGTATAAAAATAAAAATAAAACATCATAGAATTGATAATCGGTTAAAAATATAAATTCATAAACCTATTTTAAAAGCTTTTATTTAACTTCACTCGTCGTATGTAAGTATGTCCTGGAATCTTGCAATCAATATTTCACCCACTTCCACTGAAGCTATCGAGCTGAAATTTGGCACACATATTTGGTTCCGATGACAATGCATGAAAATAAAAAAAAAGTTTTAAAAAGCTTTTTAAAAAAAGAAAATTTTTAACGGTATATTATTAAAAGCTTTTATTTAAATTCACTCGTAAGTATGTCCTGGAATCTTGCAATCAATATTTCACCCACTTCCACTGAAGCTATCGAGCTGAAATTGGGCACACATATTTGGTTCCGATGACAATGCATGAAAATAAAAAAATATTTTTTTTTTAAATAAATAGTTTTTTTTAAAAAACAATATTTTTTATATACTAATTCGTTATTGAAATTCTTCCAGGCATTGACAACTCTTATCCGATTTACCTTAAGGGAGTTTGACTTGCATATTTTTTATTACATAACGTGTTTAAGGTACAAAGCGCTGCTATAATGAGAAAAGTTACTCCAGCACAAAGAACTTAATCTGGGTAATGGACTGTAATGTAAAATTCCGGAAAAATGTTTACCTTGGTGCAGATTTATGTTAAGAAAATGTACTGCAGCGTTTTATGATAAAACTGCAGTTCTAATTGTTGCATGATTCCTTATTGCTGTAAGGTGGTAGAATCTGTATATTTTTACCGAAAAGTACTCGGTTATCTTTTTAGTAGAAATATATTCTTACTTACCTATTATTATAGTAGCATAATTGATGTACATTGTATGTAAGTAATTGATGTACAGAAAATCAAATGAATTAGTCTTAGAACTTTATTGTACTTACTGTTAAATTAAAAGTAAAGTTATTTTTCCCTTTATTGTTTATGTCCTTAACAACACGGATACCAAGTCCTGAGGGAGTATTTGGGGAACACAATAAAAAGCCGTTATCTGTTAATTGCGAATGTAATCCAAGTGTTTATTGAAGGTAGGTACACAAGTAATGTACAAAAAGTAAATATTGGTAACTACCTACAGTTGCCTACATATTTATATTCTCATACATCACACCTCCACACTTAAAGTATACTTACAACAACAGATAGAAACCACAATATATACAGACAAAAACAACGAAATTACAATTTACAAAATATCACTATAAATACACATACAATCAATCTATCTCAAAACCATATCTCTGGACTGGATTCCTAGAGCGTCTGGGACTGTTCACTGGCGCGACACTACGCGTGTCAGTTGAACCTGGCTGGATTGGTTCCATTGCAGGAGTACCTGAGTCAAGTACGCTAGGTGTGTCGAGCTCGCTGGCCGTGGACTTGAATGGCGACGGCGGACTGAGACAGGGGAATGATGCAAACGGTTTACTTTTCAATTGGTCAATATGCCTTCTAACAGGTGGACCCATTTTCCTGTCCAACAGGAACAACAACCAACAAGTCGTGGTGAAATGAGCACTTCAATTAACCTAAAGTTTGCAGCGATGTAATAATTTCAGAGAAAGGATGGAATATAAAATATTTGCAATCAAAAAACAGCAATCAGTGCCCCCGCCATATGACTGTAGATTGGAATCTCTTTGGACTGTGAAATGACGTTCAAATTACTTTCGAATACCATGCATGTTATGCAGGCATAGGTACCTATAGTAAACCTGAAACATGACCAACACCACAAAGTATACACACTAAAATATTCTTTTTCCCACTGTTGGGTTCGGGGTTTAAGCCTTAGTCTACGCTGGCCAAGTGCGAATAGGCAGACTTCACATGCCTTCGAGAACATTACGAAGGACTCTTACCCCCGTATTCACAAACGATACTATGAGGTCTCACAGTACTCGCGAGCGCATAGGGTCATTCAAACCAATTCATAAACAATACTTAGGTGAAATCCGCTACTGTGCGTCTGTCAAAAGGGACGCATAGCTAAGATAGCTTCTGAGCTACTTTAACGAACGCATAGCGTCGAATTGTTGTCATTTACGTCAAAATTGAAATATCAAAGAAGGGTGGTTGCACGTTGGATAAATTAGAGGTTATTATATAAGCTTACAAAATTGTAAAGGAAAAAGGAGTTACTTATTACAAAATTCTACCTATTAAAAACAATGGATTACAGTTGTGAGGAAGAGTTTGACAAACAAATAAATTAAGGGAAATGAAAGGTAAGCGTCCACTTGTCGGTATCGTACGCATCGGACGCATCGCACGCAACGGATCGTAGTATTATTTGTCTATAAACTCATATAAGTGCGTCCACCCGTCCGCATCGTACGCATCGCACATCGGCAGTGCCGACACCGTTGCTCCGACCGAGAGGCAACTTTTATCCGTTTGATGCGATGCGTCCGATGCGTGCGATACCGACAAGTGGACGCTTACCTTTAAACGATTATTGCTGCTTGCTCTGACATAGACATGCTTTGACAGTTGTCAAAACACTAGAGTGAACTTCGCCATATCAAATGGACCAATCACAGAGCTTAATTCAACGCTATGAGACCTCATAGCTAAGTAATGTTTGAGTGTTGTTTATGAATTGGATGGCTCGACATGAGGAGCGCATAGAGAATTAGCGTTCTTTGCATAGTGTTGTTCAGTTACTCAGCCAAGTAATGTTCATGAATACGGGGGTTAGGCATGCAGGTTTCCTAACGATGTGTCTTTTACCGTAACATCAGAACACATTTAATTTCTTAAATCGCACATAATTTAGAACAGTTATTAGTGCGTGCTGCTTGAGTTCAAACTCGGACCGATAGTGTGAGACGAGTTTGATAGCCACTGGGTCATCGTCACCGTTCACCCAAAGTAACAAGTACCATTTCTGACTAGCCAGTAGTAGTACCTAGTAACATTTATGAGCATGAGTATATGAGCTACTGGGAAGGCAGAATCACGAGACTGGTCTTCCCAGATATCCGAGAGGCATATTATTATCTTAATGCTCTTAGCATTAAGTCCGCCTTATTTAGGTATAATAAAGCATTTATAAATAAATAAATTAATATCGAAATATTGGAAAAATAGCGTATCGTACTAGAAAAGACAGATATGAATAAGTCATGGCGGACTTGCTTAAGATTCGTGACGATGCCAGTTGCTTATGCTTTTCAGACGCTGAACAAACGGTTGAGCTTGTTCGACGTTGGCAGCATAGACGCTACATATTGGATCTCCCTTCTGGCCGGGGACCATTCTGGGCCTAAGTTAGCAGAATTCTCCGCATACGTTACGCGAACTGTGGCGCAGCATAACAGATAAAATGTAATACAAGCATAACAAAAAAAAAAACAGTCACGAGTTCTAAGTTATAATATGAATTTAAAAATATAAACATAGTTAAATAATTATTAAAAAGCAACTGATCTGATGATATTAAAAAAGTTAAGTATATTAAAAAATAAAAAAGTTATCAAAAGGACTTCACCAACTTTTATATTATGTATTTAGAAATAAACAAGTACCTACCTACAAGAGTGTAGAAAAGAGAATAGAAAAATATATAAAATTATTTACTCAAGCGAAAAAACAAGTAGGTACACCAGTATGTGTGGTGTTGTGTGATCGTTTGCTATTTTATCCATGACTAGTGGACGCCCGCGGCTTCGCTCGCGTGGAATATGACATTGTTACTTGACATTTAGTATAAGTTTTGTGATTTTACCTACATTTTATTTTTATTTATTTTTTCTACCTACATAACAATAGTTTCGTTTACACCTAGTAATATTATATAGCCTATGTCAGTCAGTGAAGATGCAGCTTTCTAATGGTGAAAGAATTTTTTAAATCGTTCCAGCAGTTTTTGTGTGAAAACATTACAAACAAATGTTTCCTCTTTATAATAATAGTATAGAAAACGTGGGATTACTTATTATTACCCCTATCTAACAATTCCAGTGTAAAAACTGTAAAAAGCCCTGTTGTTTTATATATTTGGGGTTCGATTCCCAAGCAAAATGATACTCGTAGCTCGTTAGTACGTTACGCTACGTTAAAAAGTTGTAAAAAAGCTTTTTAAAACTGAAAGCATATAAAGCGTATTTTTCTTACAAATCCTTTTTCCACAAATTGCTAACCCTAAGTAATTTTTAATAGGAAAGTTTTTTTATACAGTTCTCAAAGTCAAATGAAGTCTGCCAATATGGAACTGGCCAGCGAGATGGACCATTTTCGTAGAGAAGTCGTGCCCAACAGTCCCACTATTAGTTAATTTACTAGCAGTTGAACGGAGCAAGCTGGGTGATTAAGCGATTTGGCATTCAAATGACTCTCCCGAGTAATGGTCCCCGTCCGCTTAATGAATTCGGTCTATCGCATTTTGCGGACTAGTGTCAACTTTAGCCGATCGGTAAAGTTGTTCGTGACTGGTAGAATCTATAGCTTCGCTCTTTTTAACGGACATAAGATATCAAACGAGATACACGTTGTAATGTGGCGCATACCTACTGAAAGTTTGTGGAACTTGTCAGTAACAATAAAATAAAATAAAATTACGTTATTCGAAAATGGAACTCGTTGGGAAAATGTTACTTTTTAAATTTCGCGTGTGTGTCGTAAAATGTTAAAAAAGTTCAATGGAGGACAGCCATTGGCTGTCTATAATATTGCGACAAGTCACGATCCCCGGATGTACTGCTTTAAATCGAAAATAAAATACATATATATGTCTCGTTCAGTCTTTTTAATGGATAACATAGCTAACGACTAACAGACGTTGAACAAGACTCATGAGAGTCTCTTGCTAAGTCGGTTACAGGTGCATTGCTATCCTTGAAGACAAATGTAGTATAAAATTGTAACTGACATCCACGCCTGTCTTATCAAATCATAATACCTTAAAAAACTATTAGGCGAGGCGACTATTCAAGTCTTGTAGTTACTAACTGTTCCGGTTAGTAATTTTTAATTAGTAGTCGGTTTAATAATAGTCGTTTAAGTTTACCTCAGATGCGTTGCTGAAAACCGGACTGGAAGACATAACAAATATCTGAGGTTAAGTTATCATTTATATTTATATTGATCTTGAAAGTTGTATGAAATTTGTATTCATCCTGTATCTGGTCCCATGGTGTAATGGTTAGCACTCTGGACTCTGAATCCAGTGATCCGAGTTCAAATCTCGGTGGGACCTATTTTTATTAACTATTCCCGTTCATCTCAGTATATTATTATAAGTCTTTTTTTAATTTTAATTAATTTATAGATAGGTTACTAGGAACACTGACATTTTGATCGAGTGTCTTTGAAAACATCCAACAAGTTCTTGCGTCTGGATTTATTCAATTAAACCTTGGCCTTAAAAATATAAAAATTAGATACGATCGGAACTACCCCAACATGTAAAAACTTTCATTCATTCATATTCATTTATTTTGCCATCATGCATACTCACATAATAGAAAAGAATGCTGGTAACATTAATGGTTTATATTAGAGTTAGATATACTCTTCTAGTATATACTCTTCTACTTGAAGAATAAGAAGTACATATATACTAGAAGAGTATGTATGTAACTCTATCAAAATATCATTTTGTTACTTGTAGATGTTTTAAGTGTATGTCTTAAGGTAGGTATTACTGTCGTTTATTTCTTCTGGAAGCTTCATTTCTGTTAAATGGCATAAAGCATCATTTGTGTAGAGATAAGCACAAATTAAAAATTCCTCCATTAATATTTGCGTATCGGGTCATCGTTTACTCTGCTAAAGAAGATCTTTTTATAAACTAGACACCGAATCAGTTCAAATATAGCTTGCAATCAATCTAAACTACTTACTTAACTCAAAACAAAATACGCTATAAAAATTTTCATAACACGAAGTCACGGAGCATATCACAGTACAGTAAGTGGCATGGCTGACGTCTGTGTCAAGAATATGTTTCTATGCACGCTCAATTCACAGGCAACCTTCGCAAGTGGACTCATATGAATTCGAGATTTCATATACCAGACTACTACTAAAGGTAGATAGTAAGTACTAGTCTGAAAGAAACGTGATCATTCGTGTATTCGCTCAGTTAAGAGTAGCGGCTTCCGAGATTCGATGTAGCGATGTGTACAAGAAAATAAATAATAACGATTTTAGTTTAATTGTTCGTAGTTTGAGTGGCAATGGGCTGGCCACGTCGCTCGCATTCTGCGCCACGACCACGAGCGTTCGGTGTCGGAAGTTGGAAAAACCGTTGATCTACACGTGTCTACACAAAAAAAACAAAGGTTTTGAACAGGGTTTGAAATTTAAATAACGAAATGGACATTCCAATTTTTTGTTGTAGCAACGAACGTGCTTTCTAAAAGTTTTCGGTATTATTTGAACAGTTTTTCCTATATTCACTAGATTATTCCAGTAGTACCTACCTGTGTCATCGAGATATAGTTTATACTACTACCACAGACTAAGGATATAATTACAGGCACCTCCATAATTATACTATTTTATGAATAGCAAACGAGCATGTCGCACGTATCCGCTGCCGCCCATTGCAACTGTGATATACTTAGCTAGAACAGTTAACCCAACTTATGTTTTGCAATTAAAATCAATATTTATTTTACCTTGAAAGTCATCTCTCTAATACCTATATCCCATAAAATTACGGTGCCTAATCTAGAAATACTGATTAAAAACTGCAATTTTAAAATAACCAATTGCTCCAACTTTGTACTACATTAATCTTATCATGTATATCTTATTTCCATTTGAAAATCAAGCTATGTTGGTACTTGTAAGAATCAATGTAATACTGACAGCTTAAATTGTGGGTCCCAAATCTATCCCGCATATTTCAAGTCTGTCTTGGGTTATCCTATTAGAACTGTGACGGGTTGGCTATAGTAAGATTTATGCTGCGGGGGAAAATTGGAATCTCGGATCGATCCGAAAACTCGGCTTCATAATTTATTTCTATAGAATCAGAAGCGAAAAATGTATTTTTTTTTCTTGGTAATAACTACTTTACAACTTAGTAATAACTAACTGGTGATAACATTCATTTCTAGGAAATCATAACCGTGTAATAAAATGTAAAGAAATATAGAGACTCCATCCTGAGACAACAGCCAGTACATAAAAAAAAGAAGATTAACTATAACCAGTAACCTGAAGGAAGGTTCTCCAAAAAGGATGAGGTGAGCCACCGAGGGGATTTTTGCGAGTGAGTTCATAACCCCGGGGTCGCTCCTACGATCCCTGACCTTTGAAAGGTTCCCTTCTCTGAATAGGCATGATGACAGTATTAAAAAAATACAGAATAAATGGTTTTAGCGGAACGAGTCATGTTGAATAATTCCTAAAACATTGAGATTATTAAGATTTTCATTAAAATAAAAGTATGAAATACAGTAATCGGCCATGTTGACTGAAACCCCAATAAGAGCGGATGACGTCACTGCTAAATAAAAATTCACCTTTCGTTTGGGCTTCTGTTGAATACAGCGGCACATTTACCTAGGCGTTACGTCAAGCGGACGCCATGACACCCATGAGCGTTTTCGCGCTATATTCAAAGTAGATAGGAAAAACTGCAATAACTTGCGTTAAAACTCATTTTATTGCTGATATAATGTATTTTTTCGAAATATATAATGTGTACCTATATTCTATATATAGGCATTTTCAAAATCTGTCATCACGCCTATTATTCCGAACCAACCGCTTGGGACCACAACCCTACCCTACTACAAACTACCCTCGCCTACTGCAAACTACATTCATGTCATAGCGAGCAGATAAAATAACATAAGCTGTTAGAAAATATGCGCGCTTGGATGAAAATAACACAATTTCCCGTGTCAAGAGCTTCAAATAAACTTGTAGCGTTGCGAATGGGGAGAGAGAAAATATACGCATTTTTCATTGCACCATGCCCTGTGTTATTCCACGCGACACATAGAGAGAAATAAATTAAATTACGACGTTTAAATGTTAGTAAACCGCCTGTTCACATATATAATATTCTGTCTGAACACTAGAAACTAAAAATAATTCGAAATTACTTTACTTCATCATAATCACAACCGATCTTTGTCCCACTGTTGGGCACGGGTCTCCTCTCAGAATGGGAGGGATTAGGCCTTAGTCCACCACGCTGGCCAAGTGCGAATTGGCAGACTTCACATGTCTTCGAGAGCATTATGAACTGTGATGAATTGATATTACTTTACTTATTTTTCGTGTAACATATCCGTATAATCAGTGAAAAATAACACAGCGGAATAAACTGCATTCAACAAAAAACGCTAATTCGTCAGTGAATTTCATCATTGCACTGAGTCCTGTGAAATCTACAGCTCGTTGTTCGTTCGTTCGTTTTGCCATAAAAAACGACAACTTTCGGAACCTTTATAATCTGTGCCATAAATCTATTTGTTTAGGATGCGCGTGCAAAAACACTGTCCACTCGGATTCAGAAGTAATGTTTTTTTTTAACAAACCGTCGTATTGGACGTATATTATGGATGATCTTTGTCAGAAGGTTTCGTGAAAAAAGTTTAGATTTGAAGGGAAACACGTGTTGTGGTTGGTGCTGTGTGTGTGTATTCTAATTACATGAAGGTAAAACGCAAAGAAACGTCTAATATAAACCTATAATAATATATACCTATAGAAGATTTCACTGTTTCAAGGTGTATTTTTATTTATTAAACTTTATTGTACATGAAATATTAGTGACAAAAGGCGAATTTAATGCTTAAATAATTCTGTGCCACTCAACCATTGCAGTAATAAAACAACGAAGGCGGTATTCTAATCAAACAAGAAAAAAAACATAACACATCTGGTAGAAAAAAAACATAATCAGCCGAAAAGTAAAATTTAAATTCATAAACGTAGACAAAAAAAGTAAAATCAAATACATACATTATTAGACAAATAATAAGAAATATACATCATGTTATGTTCTCAAGATCCTCATTCTATAATACAATGAGTTGGCCACTAACCCCTCCATCAATCCGCATTGGAACAACGAGCTAGAATATGCTCTAACCCACAGCTGGGGGAGCTGTGGGGAGAAACCTGAGATCTAACGATGATTCTGTTGCGCGGTGACGAGTAAGACGAAAAGTAGGTCTCGGGTTCGAATCTCGGCCAGGTCAGATATTTAAATCTATATATATAAAAGGAGAAGCTGACTGACTGACATATCAACGCAGGGCCTAAGCTATAAGGGTTAGAAACTTGAAATTTTGCACAGGGGTTCCTTTTATAATGTAGGGGAGCACTTAGAAAGGATTTTTGAAAATTCACCCCCTGAGGGGGTAAAACGGGGGTGAAAGTTTGTATGAAACTTTGCCGTTTTTGAAGTTAGTGAATATCTAATTCCACGCGAGCGAAGCTGCGGGCGTCCACTAGTCGCAGATAAATATTTGCACTCGGGACATGGATGTTAAATTCTGATGTTTTCTGTGTGTAGAGCGACTTATAACCTACCGCTGGCGCAAATTTATTACTGGTTAACTGGTAGGAGTTGGTAAGTAATGTTAATAACATTACTAAATAGTTTAAATTCGATTCAGTCGCTATAATACCAACTGTTTTGACGAGTTTCAACTTGTAATTTCAAATTTAAATTCTCTTGTTACTTCATTAACGAAAAATGCCATTTAAAAGCATTTGTGCTGGCAAACGTAATTATGTATTGGAGTTTCGTTAATCCTGTTTTAACTGTAAATTGCCTCTTGGGTTTTTCAGTTCTGCGAAAATGCTTAAACGTGCGTTCTGTTTGTGTATTAATTAATATTATTGTGAAAGTACTACCTTGTGGCTGTGGTTGTGACTGCTGCAAGAAATCCCGGGTTCAAATCACTAGGTCAGGCAAAGTACGAATACGATGTATTAATTGAATTATTTAAACTTAAATTTCAAATAAGTTTCAAACTTAAATTTCACCAGTGAGAGCTCGCCATATGGATTTGTGTTCAATATATCGCAATTGGCTCACATTAGATCTACTTAATGACAATTACTCAAATGGGGACTGGAATGGTAAATGCAGTTAGCAGAGGGTGTCGATAGGCTCATTAAATCGCTTAGTTCTTTAGTAAGAATGAAGACTAAAATGAGCAGGGAATGTTAGCAATAGTCAGTCCTATTAGTCAGTTAGTTATTGTTAGTTATTCGTTTTAATCGGTCAGACGTACAAATGCGTTGTTATCCTCAATGACTCGATGGGCGTCTATCCCCTGGAGATTTAGGTATCGTCGACTTCTACGAATTCTGAAGAAATTCACAGGTAAAGTAGGCACCACGCCACCATACAAGGAAAACTACTTCTAACTTGAGGTCGATATAAGTTATGGGACAGATATCAATATAATGTTTCAGCAAATATTTAAACTGTCCGACCTAAATCCTCAAAGTCATCAATACAGTACCTACAGTTAAGTGGAAAATACTGTCGAATACTGAGAAAATAAATCATTCAGAGCCGTTCCGACATTTCCAACAATGTCACAGACTAGCGAAGTTTGTTCGTAACTTCGGGACGACGATCTGGGTAGTAAATAAATAAGAAAGGGTTTCTTTATACCTTACTTAGAATAAAATATGATAGAATATTATTTTATTTTGTTAATTTTACGACACACATATTAAACAAAAGGAACAATATAAATTCCTAAACTTAAACATGGCGCATATGCTGTGGACTGTGCATGAGCCACAGCGCTGATTTTAACTACTTGATAGCACAGCAGCGACTATGTAAATGGGGGAAGCATTGATTTATCAAGTAAAACCTAACCTCCAATCTTAAGCACTTGGCTAACTGTATCGATTCAATTTACGATTAATATACCTACTCATATAAGTTCAATCTCTCACGATATTCCAAAATTGATTTTTAAAAATCCGTCGAGCTATAAATGAAATCCACGGCTGTACGCTTAACAAACACGTATTTTTAACGTAACGTAATATATTTTCGGTTACAATAGCATGGCGTTGTTTTGTGCCCATGTGCGATGTCGCGACAATGCTTCGCTAACAATAATAGCGGAAGCATTGTTATTAATACGGTTAGCCTGCGGCAGAACCGTGTTCCCAGGGTTAAATGTACCCTATGTCACTATTCCTGTACTAGATCAGGTGCTCTGCTATTGTATAGTTAACGAGTTAACACGTTCACACTGCATCAAAGTTATTTTTAAATCTGCAGCATGTATTGAAAAATCGTAGGAATTTATTTCAGACAATATCTTACAAATTGAATTTGGAGGTTTGACCGGCGAGCGGAGAAAGGAAACTGACTAACAAAATGTTTGGCAATATTTTAAAATATGCTGTAGAAGTGCATAGTCATCAAAAATCTTTTTTTTTCTAAGTAAAAAATATATATTAAATATAAATATCATAATACTTTTCTGCTGAGCTGATTAAGTCTAATTATGTGCTTCTATACAGATAGTAAGCACATAATAAACCTTTTATTTTTTATCTATAATTTTGTCTGTATCATAAAAATTAAGGTATTCAGTTATAAGTTTCTTCAGTTTATAAGTTTGTATGTATTGTATTATTAGTTGCACCCTTAAAGTCGCCTTTGCCCGAAGTACCTACAAGACAGTGAGGGATGCAAAGAAAACCGGCGCTGTTGAATTGTTGTTGTTGTTGTTGAATATACAGCAATGCTGTATATTCCGCATTTTTCGCTTGTTGTTAGTAAATAGTTTTATTTTTTTCTATATTTTTTTTATTTTGTGCTGTGTTGTCCCGTGTTGCCTTGCTTCATCTGAATTGTATATTGTAGTTGTAGACTTGTACTATTATGTGTTCTGTGGTTATATTATAGGCTTAAAATAAACGAGTATCTATACTATATAATGTATGTAAAAAAATGAAAAAAAAAAAAGTTATTTAAATTTCCCGCCACGAATTGAAGGCTCAGATTTTTACTTCGAGATATTTATAATCTACTTCCCGGTAGTAATGCCGCTTCTCTTACTTACAGGCTCCACGCAATCCCACTTCACATTTCATTCATTCATTCGGTCCTTTCAACCTCCACGTTAAATATTTAGTAAAACAACACTCCATATTCATTCAGCATGTTATATTAAATTCAGAACTAAAATGCTGAAAATGATTTTAAATCCAAATACTGCCTGTTTTTCGACCCCGTACCCATGCTCTAGAAATATGGAGCTGTGTAATTTCACGCCAGTTTTATTTCAAAATGTTACCTACCTGTTATTCCTTTAACCAAATTTTCTGCAGGTGGTTGAATATGTATACGGTTTGGCAGGGGTAGCTTTGCATACCTACCCGTTCTCAAAATATCCCTACTACTGACCATTTAAAATGCGAAATTATGTTTACTAGTTTTGGTTGGTTTATTTTGTTTGTTTGTCTGCTTTTACCCATCAACAGTACCTACCACGGTTTTTTCACATAAATAAATAATAAATAAAATATCTTGGACATTCTCACACACGACCATCTGACCCCAAAGTAGGCGCGAGCCTGTAATATGGGTGTCAGAGACTGATATACAATATATACATAGATATTTTTAAATACATACTTAAATAGTTAATTAATATTAACATCCAGACACAGAACAAATACAAAACAAGTATTCGTCACACGAATATTTGTTCTGAGTAGGATTCGAACCCACGACCCCTGGTGTAACAGGCAGGGTCACTACCGATTGCGCCAACGGGCCCGTCAAAATGAATTAGTATGTACTTTGCAAAACGAGAAACAGCTCGGAGTCAGGATTTGTGCCCGGTGTATGGCAATAGGCTTACCACCTTATATGGGAACTAAACTGATGAAAAATGGGTATACATATACGACCTCTGCTTACTCCTTCGGATATACTGGCGGATACTATAATAGAAACACAGCGTCGACCTAAACTGAGGTCCATACACATGGAAGGAGTTCATTCTTCCTCATACGTTTTGGTTGAGCTCTATAAACATTATAGAGAACTCTCAACATACCGGTGACTTTGAACACATGGCTATACTTACAGAGGCCTTACTTATCTTATCGTTATTAGTGCCACTGGGTTTTGAACCCAGGGTCTCAATTAACTACATTAATTAAGCACTATAACGATATCCGCACTTGATTTGAACACACCCAATATCGAAGTATCGGGTCATTCTCCATCGAACAGTCGAGAAGCTAGTTCAAGCTCTAATAGGTTCATGCATATCTTTGCATACAAGCTCGGTCCTGTTTACTCCCAAATTTATTGGGAACCCACGGGTTTGTTACTGTTACTGGAACAGAATAGCTTAAAAATAAAAAATAAAAATATCAATAAACCGATTTCAGCAGTGGAGCACGGTTGTGGAGTAGGCTCCAGGATATTTCAGTCGTGATAAATTAAATAACAGATCGTCCATTTATTTCATTTTATGTTTTGTGTCATACAAACAAGACTTTATTAATATGTGGAGATTGGCAAGCGCCTTACAGAGTCGACTGTTCTAGATTTGAACACATATTGCGTACACAAGGTGCGATTTAGAATAGAATAGAATAGAATAGAATAGAATAGAAATAATTTTATTTGTAACAAACAAGCAGCTGTAGCGATTAACATCTTTTGGTCTAATTAACATTATTTTTAATCTACCTTATACACCAACAAACAAACATTGTCTTATTAAATTAAAAAAATATACACTGCTGCACCGCCTGTCACAAAAAGGCAACAACTCAGCATTAAGCTGCAGCTTTGCAGCTGCAGCGCTGGTTTTCAGTGATGCCCTTGGAGACGGTATTCGGATGATGGGAAGAATCTCCAATGATTACTGGCTAGCAATTTTTATCTTTCCGTGACGCGAAAATAACATTTTTAAATCCAATTAAAGGAAATAGTCCTGTAATAATTATACATAACCAGTTGAATAACTTACCTTATACCCCCTTGGATAACATAAAATTTAACAAAAAAAAAAAAAAACATTCAAATCTAAACAATGATTAATGGGTAAGAAATATAACCTAAAATGAAACGTAGCATACGAACTGAAGGAATAACATGAGATATGTGGAAGTATTTTATATTTTATGTACCTACTTATACTTAAGAAATTTCACCTAATTTATAACCTATCCAATCATTTTTCTCTAGATGTACCTACTTATTTATATGTATAATTATGTTCTCTTCATTTAATATACTATGCTTACATATGTATGTAATGTAAAAAACTAGGGACTACCACAACCACATTGAAAGTAAAAAAATGGAATAATAAAATAAGTAATCTTTACATTACATTTAAATTACAATGGAGTTATAGTTATAGGAAACTGACAATTGTAAGGGTTATTTATGATAATTTTAAAAACAAAAAAAAAATAAAAAAATAATACATAACATTATTTATGAAATCGTACTTTAAAAACTATAATGAAGTGAATATAACCCATGGTATCTGCTCAAATTAGGTACAGGTTAGCACCTAAAATAATATGTAGTTTAGTACAGTTTTAATAAACGAATATAAACATATTTGGTAATCGTCTGCAGATCTACTTCACATCGTACTCTGTGTGCTGTCGAACCGGGCTTGAACCGCACATATATTTTTCCATTTCGAACCCAGATGTATGACCAGCCATTTAATTTACAACGTTCATGTGCCATTTTAAATAACTTGTGGTTAGTTGGGGTCAATCTCTCGTTAATATAAAAGCGGCACCGTCCAGTATTAGTATCTGTAGCACACGAGGCGGAGGCGCGGGCGGCGCGGGCGGCGCGCAGCAGCCGGTCTCGCACGTCCAGTGTTGCCACCTCAGTTATTTTTTTTTACCCTAACGCTCCGCGAAATTACCCTAAATTAGGCACTTCTTTTTTCTTTTTACCCTAATTTTTTTTTAAATAAAAACAAATATAGGTATAAATGCAATTTATTAATAAATTGAGGACACTGGTCGTTCCAGCTCAATTTCGCTGAAAAACAGCATGGCTAGTGCCATGCCTCTTACAAAAGCTAAACTATTCCACCGCATCATCTGCAGTATTTTTTGTCTTGAAATCGTACATTTCATTCGAAAACGTTTTCAACATTGCGTCTGTTGGAGTAAATGTTACGCAAGACTTATAATTCTAATATGGCGTACCTCACCAGCATCAAATGTTGTAACATCTCAACAAATAGAAACGAAGACAACCACGAACTTTAATTTAAAGCATGAATAAATAAACCGGTTTCTCTTCGCATACGATATCTCTCGTCTATCTTCCGCGTACACAAACCTTCGAGTGTGAAAGAGAAAAATAGATTATTGTCTATTGCTAGCGGAAAAGAACGGTACATCGTCACAAGAAGTTTGGACCGTTCGGAAACACGTAGGTATTCAATCAATCACCAATTTGCTTGCAAGGAGTTTTAAACATTCTCTAGAATTCCCTATATATTTATTTTACCCTAATAAATACCCTAAATAAATTTTCTGCCCTAAAAAATACCCTAAATAATTTTCTACCCTAAAAAATACCCTAAACGCCTAAAAATACCCTAAATTTAGGGTAAAATACCCTAAGGTGTGGACCATGCGCACGTCGCGCCGCACGAGGCGCACGGCCAGCGGCCGCGGCCGGGGTTTGCCGCCGCCCGCGCAGGCGCCGTCGCCGTCGTCGGTGCGCCGCGCGCCGATCCGCTCGACACTGACTACGTCTTGCTCCTGGAGTACCACTCCGATCTCATTACTCAGCGAGGATAGAAGCTGCATCGTATTTTCATTAAATTCCTCTTCTACGCCTATGATTACGACGTCGTTTTGTAACAGAGCTTGCTCGTTTGCATTTATAATAGACTTGATTCCCGCCAATTGTTCAGATGAAGGGCTTGGAGAATTTGTCAGAACACTTTGTTCATCAGAGTAACGTTTTTCCAAATGAGACACTCTCACATCAATTTTATCCAACCGGGAATTGAACTCCAACATAGTGTTATTTAACATCGCCACTTCTTGCCTAAAATTAACTATTTCTCTTGTTACTGTCAAAAGTTCTGACCGGAGTAATCGAATTTCACAGGCTAGGATATTTTCATTGTCCTTGTCAATATGCTTGCTTGAAATGAAATCATTGTTAGTGTTAGTTAACTCTGAACTATTTGACTTTGGTGAGGTGCTCTGCTCAATAGTTTTATCTATGGTTCTACGCTTCATTTTACAAGCCTTGCAAAGTATTAATTGTGATAGTTTACCGCAGGGGCTTATTATGCACTGGCGATGCAAGACCGAGGTACAATCATTACATCTGACACTGTCTTTTCTCACAAATTTGCAACAATGGGGGCACTTAGACATTATTAATATCTCTTTCGTATGCACCTTTCCCGATTTAGTTTGTGCGTTGCAAGATGTAGGTATTAATATAGATTTAGAATTAATAATAAATATTGTTCAATAATTGTTGTCAAAACTCTTTCATTGACTAAAAAGTTAGCTAAATGTTAATTATTTGCAATAATCTTCGTTAATACGCAATAATTCAATTGCATTCGACCGTTTTATCAGCCATTATGTTTCACGAATTAGTCGAAGTGATTGACAAGTTGTAGCAACGCCTACTCTAAAGTCTTCCACGTAATTTTTAGATCAGGTATGTTTTATTTTAAATAATTTTTTGAAATTGCCACACTGACGGCAGCCCCACTCCAAGTCATCCATCTGTCATGGCCGCGTTCAGTGTCTCGGTCCAGATTTCTCTCATTCAGCGTTTACGTGCTCAAGTCTTCACACGCCTTAGGGAGAAAGTTAAAAATAATTTATTACAAGTTTTTTTATATAGCCCTCGTGGGTTTTTATATTATTATAACTATATAACTATCCGGTAATGTTGTTCGCGGATGTCGCAGATATTCCATACTTATACAAGTATGATGACGACAAACCCCTGGCGGGTCCATGCTGCCCTTTTGGGTATTTATTTATAAACCTCTTTGGTTTTGCCATACTGCCCTTTTGGGTATTTATATAAACCTCTTTGGTTGTGTTGTCTGCATATGTCGCAGATGTGCCATACTTATACAAGTATGAGTACGATGAACCCATGATGGATTCATCCCGGCCGGGCCCGTGCTCTGTGCTGCCAGCGGTCGCGTCCCCAGGGACGGCTAGCCTCTCGCGAGCCGGAGGAGGCCCTGGCGGGTGTCGAGGAGGCCGCAGCGGAGCAGCCAGCGCCAGCCCCTGCCGACCCAGCAGAGGCCACGCCCAAAGGCGTTGAAAATTTGCTATACTGAAGGTACTGAAATTTAAAATTAATTTGGTCACTGCGACTCATAAGGATGTCGCCACTCGCTGGCAATCTATACTTTAAAAGGGTAAACCCTTTTAATCGATAAACCAAAGGTTTTTCAAGGATAAAATTTTATCCGAGTACACATTACCCAAAAATTGTTTTTGCCGCCACCAAACCTTGACCCAGAGGCCAAGGTGCCTCTTTGTTGATATTTAAACAAATGGGGATTGCTTTAGCCGTTTTAGTGCACGCCGATTCATTTATACTCAGAATAAAAATGCCTGTCGCCTTTGCGATGCTCATTTTACGAAACTAATACTAGATATGCCTTAATCACATCCGTTCTAGTCTTAAATCCTAGAGATATCATAGAAAAATATAACAGAAAATAAGAAATGTTAAATCTACCCACAGTCGGACTAACTCTTTTGCAATTTAAACTCCAAAATCCTTACATCGAAAACCACGATGTAGGGCGCTATCAGCCAGCAGCGATGCTGTCGACTTTAACAGCGGGCCTGCGCCAGCCGAACAGGACTGTCCACCGCCAGGAGCCGTCGCCGCCGGAGCCGTCGCCGCTGGAGCCGTCGCCGCCGCAGCTAAACTGCGCCGACCCTGTCGCAGGTAGCTGACTACGAGGTATGATGACTTACGATATGCTGGCAGACTTCGGATTTTATATCAATAATCCAGTAATACTGGATGGGATATAAGGTTATGAAATACCATTTTCCACTAATACCTACGAGTACTCTTTTACAAACTTAATTTTGAAGTGTTTACTATAAATCAAAGCAAGAAGCAATTGTTTACCATAATGCTTTAGATCGCTTGTTAAAAATGGGTTCATATCAAGCGCATTTATAGTAGGTCATAACCGAATGGTGATATACGATTCATATTAAATATTTAATCTAATATTTAATTTATTGTAGTAGATCACATGAAAATGGAAAATTATTGGCTTCAAAATTATTAATAATAATTTACTTTATGGCTTCGATATAATTTAGACTGCTATGTTATATAATTTTAACTGTTCATACATTTTATACTACTATATAAATACCTGAGATTCAAGTATCTATAACGGTATATATATATATATATATAACGGTATCCTCGATCCATTCGTTAACATCCGGAATGTGTGACGCAAATCAGTAATGGAATATACACATAATTAATTTATTGTTTTTTGTATAATATAACCTCTGTTTTAAACAGTGATGACACATTCAATAGATCTCTTTAGCAATTTATTAGAATGTCTGATTTATCGCTTAAATTCTAGAAGTCTCGGATTTATAATTAACTTAAATTCGAAAAAAGTTACTTACAACCAAGATTAATTTCTGGGTTTCATGTATATAATTAAAAACATAAAGCATCATTCGTACTTAATCATCTCACGAACAAAAACATTCAATATTTCAAAAATGTCAATTGAGAGACGGTGTTATTATACTGTATACAATAATCATATACAGTATTATTAGTTATACACCAAATCGTTGGAATACCATATTTATTTTGTTACTCAGCAATCCAATTGAATTCTTATAAATAAATCATTTTTATTACAAAAACTTTGCACACTGATATTTTAGAGATTAAATAACTGCCGTCTTTTTTGTATACCCTAATTGTAATTTGTTGTTGTAACATGTTCTTTATCGGTGTACAAATAAAGAGTGTTTGTATTTTATTGTATTGATAACATAATGTTAGTCAAATTCGCTGTTATGATTTTCAAAATAAATTTTGATGCGTCAATAAATGGACGTGGTTCAGTCTCGAATGACAAACAATATTTTAGTTATTGAAAGAATAAGGAAAAATCACTACACATTAATGAATTGGAACTAAAGGCAGTTTAGTGTTTGCAAACAATTTTTATAAGTGTGATCACACATTATTACGATTGGTTAACGTTACATACAAATTTAATGATATTATTACCACTTTACAGCTTAATGCATAAATCGAATGGGGTCGCTACAGTACCCTCATTTTAATAAGTAGTTAATATTTTTCGAGAGATAATGATATTATTACGACTTTACAGCTTAATGCATAAATCGAATGGGGTCGCTACAGTACCCTCATTTTAATAAGTAGTTAATATTTTTCGAGAGATAAGTATGGCAATGAATACAAATGTCACAAAATATATTTGCATCATATATACGAGTAGAAACCGAGGCCGATTGTATAATTCTTAAAAAGTTTGAAAATATAGTGGAACACACAACACAGTTTTTGCATTCCTGATATAACTAACACGCGCAGACCACAGCACTTAATGTTCTTAATGTTAATGTTCTACATAATGTTCTTACATGTCCCGGATGCGTCCTGCATCCTGGAGCCTCCGCTGTTGGTGCATTCCGTTTAAAATGAGAGGATTTGACAAAGCTTCTGCTTTAGTTTTAAGAATGTTGCAATAACTGATACACGATAAAGCTTGTGATAGTATGTACCATACTGGCCATCTCGACCCATGTTTTCTATCATTATCATTATCATTATGGGTCTAATTAATATCTTTCTCCAGACTGCCCCATAAACTTCACAATTTGCCTAGTGGTGCCGCGAGTTATAATAATATGGTACTCTTATATAAATAAAAAGGCTCAGATTCCCTTGGTTTTTATTTGGTGTACTTAATTACAAACATTATGGATTTGTAAAATCTTGTTTTTAGTAAACATGTCTATAGTTATATGAGGTTATTATTCTCTACTTAACAATAATTAAAAAAAAAAAAAAAAAATATTACTTTCAATATTAACTTTCACAAATTTGATTTAACTTAAATCTTCAAACTAGCTAAACTATAATTACAAAATTAAACAAAAATAAAGTTTCATTTGGAACACTATTATGAAAACATTAGCTTTGTTTGCGTTAGTCGCAGCGCATCGGATACATAGGTAAAAATAGAAGGAATTTTCCAGCTATTTTACTTACCTTGAATCACTTAACAATTAAATTAGATAAGTTTGTTAGAATTATTGTCGGTAATTATCATTAATAAAAACGTCAAACATCCATATGAAATTATTAAAACGTAGATACAATTTCTGACATAACCATAACCTCCAAACCAAATACATAGGTACCAACCTCTTTTGAAACTTCCATATTTTGTTGTACGTCCGGTGCCTAAAGAGAGACCTTTATTAGTACCACAAGTATCTTATGCAATACTAATAAACGTTTTATAAGTGTTAAACAACTTTTTATTAGATTATCAGCATAGAATAATTTTAATGAAAATAGACCTTTATTATTGCCACAAATACCTTACGTACTACTAACAATCGTTTTATATACATACTCCATATTATTATATGTTATTTTATTATTAGCATAAAGATTAAATCAATGTACCTACATATTAAAGAAATTTCTTAACAGTGGTTATAGACACAACACCCGACATGCTGCAGTTCGTATCTGGTTCTCAGTATCGATAGCATTCGAAACACTGCAGACTGGAGTGATTCTTCTTGTATATTTGCTAAATTATTGTAACATAGATACGTATTGTAAACCATTCGAAATAATTTGCAATTGATTCTGTCTGCAGGAAATGATCTATAATGAAGAGAAAACTCAGTTAATTAACTACATTACATTATTTTATATTTTTGTAGTAAAATTTTTTAACATAAATCAAAAACAAAATTGGTCAATTTACACTAGTGTTATTTACATCACTTTTGTATTATATTACTACCGAAAAAAAAAAAAAAGGACAAACTACCTACCTTTTGTTAACTTTGTTAATAAAGTAACATACCACAAGGTATTTTATTTCTTTATAAGATAGGTTTCATATTTCTGAAATCTGTCTCTAAACAGCTACAACTTGTCAATCACTTCGACTAATTCGTGAAACATAATTTACAATCAAACGAGCATAGTAATGTTCGATTGTAATTATGTGAACGATTTAGTCGAAGTGATTAATAATCTCCCTCCCTTATATCCGATATGGTCTAGTGGCTAGGATACCTGGCTCTCACCCAGGAGGCTCGGGTTCGATTCCCGGTATCGGAACCACATAATGCATTATGTAACCCACCCATGAAATATGAAACAAACATATTATGATCTAAACTAAATGAGAGAAATCTGGACCGAGACACTGAACGCGGCCATGACAGATGGATGACTTGGAGTGGGGCTGCCGTCAGTGTGGCAATTTCAAAAAATTATTTAAAATAAAACATACCTGATCTAAAAATTACGTGGAAGACTTTAGAGTAGGCGTTGCTACAACTTGTCAATCACTTCGACTAAATCGTTCACATAATTACAATCGAACATTACTATGCTCGTTTGATTGTAAAATGTTAATCCCACCCGCACAAAGTTTTTGTAAACAATCACGATCTTTCTTTGCTTCACTGTTTTTACACTAATCACCGAAAATTTATCGTCACAAACACTAATTACATTGAAAACTACTAAAATGTTCACAAACTGTAATAATTAAAGACTATTTACTGTAAGTTTTCAATATTTAACCGAAGATAAATTGACAATACATGCGTACTTCTCGCCGTCCGAATACCCTCTCCGTCCGAATACCCTCTCTAGAAGACCCTTCTGTATTCTGAGTCCACGTTGTTGTATCGAGACCATATTAGATTTAACCAAATATTGTTCAAGCTAGCATATCTACCTACACACTTAGCAAGTTCTTTATGAACAGCTAGTGACTTCCGAGTATCAAAACATTTTCGACCGAACAAATAGCGAAGCCTTTTCAAACTCGAATGGGTTTGTACATAATTTTGCATACAAATCAGCTCGTGGGCTCCTTTGCAGCTCGTCTCACTCACAGTATCTATATAATATACTATCTATCTCAAATTTCAGTTTGTGGAGTAGGTACGTAGTGTTTGCATGTTTTTTTAAAATTTAAATGAATTAATGGTAGTCGTTACATCATCATCATCATCACAACCCTTTCTTTGGGACATGGGTCTCCTCTCAGAATGGGAGGGATTGGGCCTTAGTCCACCACGCTGGCCAAGTGCGGATTGGCAGACATGCTATGCAATGCCATGTGTTCAGCTATGAGTCTTTTTTAGATAGACGTAAGTCGGGAGGAGTGGCGTCGATTGACGGAGGACTATATCCAGCAGTGGACTTTTAGTCTGATGGATCAATGTATCAAACGATTTTTAAATTCAAACAAAGTTTGGTTGTTTTAGGGGATGTTGGGCAAGATACAAGAGACCCGTCACGGATGAAATATCCAGCGACGCCAGCTTTAGGCGTGCCTACCTAACATACTTATACATATATGCAGCCACGCCTGTTTTCAATTGACCTCCATCTTCACTTCCACTGACCTGAAGAAGACAGCGGGAAACCGTTGCATTGGCGCAAGATCGGGAGGAGTGGCAACGATTGAGGGAGGCCTATGTCCAGCAGTGGACCCAAAAAGGCTGCTGGATGGATGGACAATACTCATACCCCTCTTCCGCTCCATGTACTATCTTAATTGTCTTCATACATACTCGCCGATTCAAGGTATATGCAGTAGTTAACAGCGGTCACAAATAAGTAGCCAACCCATGAATTTCTATGGAAGCTGTTGAATCAATGGATCTTGCAAATTTCTGCTAGCATTAAAACATGGAGGTCGGCAAGGTGTGGTCGTAAATCCGAACGAAATGTCCTAAATACGCCGAACCGAAGCCATTTTCAATCTTATAATATCACACACAAAACAGCAGTAAACCCGTCGGCCGTCCATCCATCGAGTTTACAGCGTGTAACGCCAGATGGGTGCCAAATAATAAAATCGTCACATCAAATGAATCGTAAAACCCATTCGAATAAATTCTTGATAGTTCGCATGTCGTATTAGAACGTTATTTAGGTGCAAAGGTCACGCCTGTATTTCCCCAAAGGGGTAGGCAGGGTGTGGCACTTTTCACCAGTTATGTTTAGTTCCAATGCAATAAGTGGTGTGCCGTAGCCGTGTAATATGTGGTGTGCTGTAGCGTCCATAGCCTAATGGCTCGCGTCGATTCAATGTGATCGGAAGAGTTAAGCAACGACGGGCGCGGTCGGTTTATGGATGGGTGACCGCCAGTGGCAAAATTTTCGGAGGACACGTAGAGCCGTCGGTCCCGGTTGTTTTCAATCGTGGAAACAGTCGTTAAGCCTTGTTGAAAACCTTCGGGTGGCTTGAGAACATTCGACACTGGGTTGGCCACTAACCCCTCCACCAATCCCCATTTGAGCAGCGTGGTGGAGTATGCTCTAGACCTCCCGCAGCAGTGTCTTTGGGGGAGACCCGTGCCCAGCAGTGGGACGTCTATGGGTCGCAGCGAAGTAGTGTGCCTATTGCCATACATTGGATACAATTCCAGTCTCCCAGCTACTATTGGGACGTAGTAAGAAGAAGTGAGGAGGCGAGGAGTTTCTCTTGCCCTGAGAATGCTGTGTTTGGGGGCGAAACACGTGTTGGTGGTGGTGCGTGTGTGGTGTACATTTTCACTGTTATGTGTGTTTTCCTATGTGGGAGGGAGGGAGGTTGAAATGCTTGAAAGGATACCTACATTGATACGTCTTGTTCGCGGTTAGTTGCAAAGTAGATTAAACTTACTTTATATACCTACATATATTATGTAGTATGTTATTTTCTTATTGTCGGAGACCAAGACTCATTTCGGATCCTCGCTAAACCACTAACTATATAATAGGTTTATTACTTTGTTATGAATACGGGGTTACAGAATATAGCTTTCCTTTGTCCCGTCCTTATTTGTAAGGCATTGAGTACTCCGAGATCGTTGTGGGAGATTATGTATTTCTAATAGTAGGTATCTTCCTAGTAACACAATGTTATCGTGGACAGTTTCCCTAGTATTTATATGATAAAGTTAACAGTATATATCTGTATTTTCCTGATGGGGTTAGGCAGAGGTATGTAGTATATAACCTACCCACTTTTCACTAGTTATGTGAAAAATTGAAAATATCTTAATTTCTTATATACATCT
Organism: Carterocephalus palaemon; assembly: GCA_944567765.1. NCBI lineage: Eukaryota > Metazoa > Arthropoda > Insecta > Lepidoptera > Hesperiidae > Carterocephalus > Carterocephalus palaemon. The sequence continues at coordinate 3,203,693 of OX155663.1, forward strand.
ATACCTACTATATCTACTCGGGAAAAGGAACACAGGCCGCTCTTCGACAAGGTGGATGGACGACCTGAAGATGGCAGCGGGAAACCGCTGGATTCTGTGGCGTTGTTTCGGAGAGTGACATAGGCCTCTCCGAAACAACAGTGGACCAATAAAGGCTGATAATGATGATGATGATGATGATTACACAACTATATCTTATCTATACTCTATACAATACCTAATCATTTTCAGGTGAAAATAATAGATTTATGCGTAAAATGTATAAGGGTCTACTAGAAATCAAATTTAAGTTTCCATTAACATTTTTTTAATCATTAACTATATCATGTCTTTCAAATTCCAAAGTCAGTGACCTTGTTGAAGAATTTATCGCATGTAATAGTGATTTTAAAACACGTCATTTGCGGAATTGTAACATCTACTTAAAACTTTTAAAATTTATGTACTAGTGATTTATTTGAATACATATTATTGCAACATTAATGGAAGTTACAGTAACAAAAACAATCAAAGTAAATATAAGTCAGTCAAAAAAATGGCCCACTATGTAGTTTTGAATATGATACCTATCTAATTTATTGATCTAGAAATTATTCGAAAAATCTGTTATCCAGTAGCAGTTCCATAAATTTCTTTTAAAAATAAATGTAGGTTTTCATTTATTTATTGCAATCATAATTAAAATCTGTTTTTACAATATTTTAATATGAACCCTGTAGGGCACGGCAATATACCTCGAGGAGAAGAGAAGAGAAGAGAGGAGGACGCAGCATTTTGGCACGTTGCCGTTTTTTATTTTTTTAAATGTAATACAATGTAATATCAATGTCAACAATTCTTAATAATTTAAGCCCGTCTTGCACCATATTACTACTAACTTTAACACACGTTGACTGTTTTCTAGGGGTACCTCTTACTCAGCATTTGTAATGTTGGTATGTATGTACGCCCAGTGTTTTAACCACACTGCGGTTCCATCAACGCCCGCATAATACCGCCATTTGACGGCCACAATAAAGCGTAGTTACGTATAACTAGAACGTAGTATATTTATTTTTTATTATATGCCTTGGCACTCTTGAGTGAGCATTATGGCATAAGAGTGACTCATCAGAATTAACTGCCTCGTCACACTAGTTTGTTCAAGCGCGATTGCTAAGGTACAGGTCCTCAGTTCGATTCTAGCTTTCTAATTTAAGTATTCCAGTAGATGCTCGGAGTAGGGAAATGCGCCTGTCGTATGGCAACAGCTCACCATATTTGGAACCACACTGAAAAGTGGATGTAGTGCCCCTTTGGCGAAATGTAGGCGTGGTGTTGTTTTGTTTCGTTATGTTAAGTCAAATTCTTATTTTTTCTATTTATTTATTTAATCACTTTAATTAGGACATAGGTAGGTACAGAATACAAGACAGGAAGAAAATGGTACAAGGGTACTAGGTACTTATATCTTCTGAAATTTCATAATGAATGAAATAAAACTGTTTTTAATATCCTAAGTAATTGGTAAAATATATTATTCTCTGGTATCGACAGAAATTAATTTCAAAGAATATTTTTTTTAATTTCCTTACTTCTGGCTATACTGTTATCTTTTAGAGATACTACAACCCATGCGGTAGAAACATTGGGTCCATGGTCGGCCAAGGACATGCTGGCCAAATTTATCGTTGCGTCAGGTGGCCGGAGAGCTGGTAATATTTTAGTAGGCTTGGCTGACATATTTATTTTATAACGTTTTTATTAGTTTTAGAATTACTTATGCATATTAATAACTACTGTTATTACTATAAAAAAGTTATATTTAATTTCATCACATCAATTCAATTCTATTGATGTTTGCAAAACGTTTTTTTCTTTATTGTTTTCTCTTCTGTCCTTTTTCTGGTGCAATAATTTATATTGTATTGTATTTTATCACACTTACATACCAACATTTTATATTATTAACATTTTTATTTGCGTTGACGTTCGCGACACTTGCAATGATCCCATTTGGCCATCGCTCCGTGTCCAGGAAGTTCGACAGAATGTTCCGTTGGGACTAAATAATCGTTTAAATATACTTGTAAAATTGGAATTTCTGATGATAAAATTGAATTTTATCATAAAGATAAATATTTATTATGTATAGCTGCAGCATATCACATACTCGATATACTGACACACGGCACTCGGCGTCTGAAGAAATAATAGCCATGTTGAGTTGCTTATTACACTGTCAAGAATGAAAAACTCAACATTTAATCGTTGAATTGTTAATGAATAAAGCGAAAGTTAATTAATTATAATTCTAATTCAAAAAAGAGTTATAAAGGGTGAATGACTTGACGCAAACACGCAATGGCTGCTTGTGAACCAGAGATGCTATGGAGTTCTTTAACAATAACAGAATCTATCGGATATCCGCATAAAAAATTTATCCGAAACCGTCATTGACCCGATTAATCGTAATTATTCTGTTATGTGTAATTATTCTGTGTTGTGTAAAGTTAATTATTCTGTTCTGAGTTCTGTTTTGATTGTTCATTGCTATATAATAGTGATTTGTGATATTTTAATATTTTGTTAATTTAATTACTTACTTTTTGTTGCCGCAAATACTACTTTTCTGAAAAAAGGAGGCTACGCTGAAAACCAGCCGTGGTTCTTTCAAACCATAGCACAGGCTGAGAGTAGTCCTTTTTTGGACTTAAATTGTAATTTATATGTCTCTATATTATTTTCCATTTAATTGTAACGATTTAAAATAAATTAAAGATTTTATATCTTTCTCTTCTAATAATTGTTTTAAAGCAATTTGTTATAGCGGTGACAGCCCAGTGGCTATCTAACTCGCCTCTCACTTGAGCGGTCCGGGTTCAACCCAAGCACAAATGACTTTTTTAATACAGTTGCTCAAAAAGTGGCATATTACAGGGACGTATAGCGTTCGGGAAGTGAGCTATTACACACTCGTGCTTTTTCTTTACCTTTTTCGAACTCGTGCGTTCTCTTTCCCAACTGTCAAAATAATGTCTATTATAAAGAAAAAACCAACCACGAAAAAAAAAATTCATAGAAGTTTTTATGTTTCATGCAAATATTTCTAAAAAGAAGCTACTAATTTGTTTCAATATCAGATTTAATGATTTGATTCAATGAATTAGGTTAGGTTTCATTTCATTTCATCTCATTAAATTTCATGTCAATAAAAAAATTCTACTGAAGACTTGGCTGTATGGGCTAGTTCCCTTTGCCTACCCAGAATGGGTGAAGAAAACAAAAAAAAAACTCTGCAATACTCTGTATTCTTTTACGGTTGGCGCCATTTTCCAAAAATGTTCGCTGCGAGTTTAGTTTGTGTTTTTTATTATTTTATCAAATTGCTTCATTTTTTCGCAACTGTATTAAAAATAGTCGTTCAGTACACGTGCGGAACCGTCATTGCAACTTGTTCCGACTGTCAACCCTCGCCTTCGGCTCGGGTAGACATTTGTCGGAACTCTTTGCAATGACAGGCTTTCCGCACTTGTAGCGAAATATACTATTCAAAGTTATGTGCTATTTAAGAAATTAAATGTCTTTTGTCTATAACGGTGAAGGACACATCGTGAGGAAACCTACATGCATGAGAGCTCTTCATAATGTTCTCGAAGGCATGTGAAGTCTGCCAATCCGCACTTGGCCAGCCTGATGGACTAAGGCCTAATCCTTCCCATTCTTAGAGGAGACCCGTACCGGAGAACAGTGGGAAAAAGAATGGGTTGTTATGATGATGATGGTGAATTTGTGGTCCGGTTGGAAAGATGTGACGAGCCCATCGCTTACGGCATGCCAATTATTTAATTCCGATAAGTCAAACAGTCTTGGGTCAATCCGAGTCGGAGTTGAAATTATAATCATCCGCAAGCAAAGCCCAGCTCCACATAAATCGCTTGGCGGACAAGCGTAATTTACGTTACGGCTAATTTTACGCGCATCTTTGTTCTGAGGTTTACGAGCGATACCAACCAGTGGATTATTTTTATCGTCTCGGTGTGCAATATGTTAGAAAGAATACATTTTTATTTTCTTGCACATCACAGGAGAGTAAGATAGCTATAAAACTGGCCAAGTGCGAGTTGGACTCGCACACGAAGGGTTCCGTACCTACCATTATTATCTGTAAAAAATGGCAAAAAAATCATGTCTGTTGTATGGGTTGTGTTTTTTAGTAATTTCAACTGTACCTACGACCCATAGGCATCGTACTGCTGGGGATGGGTCTCTCCCACAGAGACAGCTGTGTGAGGTCTAGAGCATACTCCACCACGCTGCCGCAATGCGGATTGGTGGAGGGGTTAGTGGCCAACCCAGTGCCGGATGTTCTTAAATTACCCGAAGGTCCTCGACAAGACTTAACGACTGTTTCCATTATTGAAAACAACCGGGACCGACGGTTTTACGTGCCCTCCGAAGCACGGTAGCGTCCATGAAATTTTGCCACTAGCGGTCACCCATCCACAAACCGACCGCGCCCGTCGTTGCTTTACTCTTTCGAACACATTGAATCGACGCGAGTCATTCGGCTATAGACGCTATTTATGATTGTCAATTCATTGCAATTCTTGTAGCTCCCTGGATGATGAGAAATATGTTTTTATTGTAATAAATTCTACCCCTGAAACTGAATACGGCTAAGCTATTGCATCTTCACTGTATACATAATATAAAGTATTAGAAAGCATACAAAGTCGCTGCGGACCCACTTCAGCTTAGACTGCTCGCAGCAAGACTTTGAAAGAATATTCTTACGAGATAGGTACTACGAGTATTGTGGTCTGCGTCGGTACACTTTTCAATTTTAATGTAATTTCTAAGTCGGTAGGTACTAAGGAATTTATGTGCAATTTTAATAATGCTTTCTTTTCATTATTAATTAAAAGCTTTTATTTAACTTCAACAGTATGTATAGGAATCAATATTTCACCGACTTCTACTGAAGCTATCGAGCTGAAATTTGGCACACATATTCGGTTCCGGTGACAATGCACGAAAATAAAAAAAATAGGTACAAAAAGCTTTTAAAAAAAAATTACGGCATAATTTCAGTAGATGTGTGATGTTTTATTGTATTCAAACATTTTTGTCAAATGCTGATGGGATAATACCGGACATGTCACTAATAGAGGACTATCGAGGACTTTCGATGACTTATGTGTGGTTTACTCTATGTTATAAATTCATAATCTGCAGCGATTAAAACTCCGACCTTCTTTAAAGTTGAATTTATCATCCACAACCCTATCACTAATAAAATTGACTGAAATATTCGCCTGGATATAATATTATGTAAATTAAGACATATTACAAAGTTATGAGTTCGGAAAATAATTATGTTTCAACATGTTATTTTATATGATCGAAGCAGTAGGTAATTTATCAGTGAATATCGAATAACATACTTGGTAGTAAACATTTACAAAATACTTCAACATGTTTCAGTAAAACGATACTAATGATCATTAAATTCAGAACAAAATTATTACTAGCTGAAATTTAAGCAAACATTGAATAAAATAGCTTTCAGCAACATTTGCATAAACCATCCATCCATGTAATGACGTTGGTGCGCAACAGTCGCTGATTGGTTGAAGATAATCGAATCGTTGGCATGCAAGAGTGATCAATGCAATAAATTGACCTGATCATGCTCGTTGTGTAGATTTAGATATGATAAATGGTCTTGATTTTTTTCAGTAATCGACCTCAAAATATTATATTTATATAATTCCTTTGTGCTCAAAGTTTAATTAATAGTTAGATGGATTCAAATCATACCATAACATAATATCACGCCTGTATATCAATCCCCGAGGGGTAGACAGAGGTGTAGTTTATCCAATTTTCACCAATTTTATTTAGCACCCATATCGGTATGCACGTTTCCTTATGATGCTTTCGTTCACCCATGCAGCAGGAGAAATTTAATTTCTTAAATCGCATTTAACTTGGAAAAGATCCCAACCATTTCGTGTCCCAATGTTGGGCACGAGTCTCCTCTCGGAATGGGAGGGGTTAGGCCATAGTACACCCCGCTGGTCAAAAGTGGATTGGCAGACCGATATCAAAGCAAACAACATAAAAGCAAATATCAATCGTGAAACCAATCCTTGAAGCCTGAAGTTTATTTTCTGTGCAATAGGTGGTTTATCGAGCTTGACTTCGAAATGATCAAACATTCAACAAACACTAAGGCTACTGTTCAAACAAAAACCATAGAGTTTACAGAGCAACGAATCTAACTCCCACTCCCAGGGAAAATCCCAACAAACTGTTCGAGAAGTCGTTACTTTAAAGAACTTGTACCTAACAGTATTTCATCTTAAACTAGTTGATTGCGATCCACACGGAAATATTACTGACAGGGCTAACTTGATCTTAAATGAGAACGATACAAGGTTTAGTTTACAATGTCGGCAGCGAGGTTACACTGTCTGTAAAGGCGAGAGATCTCGAAACAGCAATTTTGCCTCTTTGACCTCAATGTGTGAAAGAACTGACTCAAGTGTTCATGTAATCAACTCGAGTGACGCTTCCTTTAAAATGTGAAAGGTTCGTCACGAATTTTTCAAAAGTAAGCATGCCCATTTGCTATCTTATATCCATGTAAGTATAAATTTCTTTTAATTCACGAAAAGTTCAAAAGTAGAGCTAAGTTGATATTAACATACCAGATACCTTTTTATTAACACACTTTTATTAGCTTGGTATGTATGTATGTAGGTATGGATGTATGGGAGACCCGTGCCCAGCTGTGGGCATAATAAGTGCTCAAGATTTATTTTAAATCAGTTAAGACAACAGCTAGGTAGGAGGTTAAAAGAGTTATTCCGCCTTTTCAAACTTAAAGCACAGTGTCTCTCTTTATACTGTGGCACAGGTCTCAACTGACCGCGTAAACAAAGCCGTGCTCACATCCAAAACACTATTTTGTTCACAAAAAGTTAACTCAGTAGCTCTTGTTTTTCGCAATAAGTTTTGGCTTTGTCAAATTTCCTTGTTTCGTGGTATTTTGTGTGCGGAGCTTTTAGGGTTTAAGCCAATTAGTTAAGGCTTAGTTGGAAAAAACGTACGTACGGACGTAAAGAGGTCTAAGCTTTTGTTACATCTTGTTTAATTCTGCATGCTAATAAAATGTGCTGGCAGGAATCGAGTCGTGAACCCGAAACACATCATTTACGGCTTAACGAACTTACAATCATAACGAAAATACAACGTAAAAAAGTACGTAATTAAAAAAATGAGTGAGAACACGCATGGGAGTAATGGGACATAACTCGAGACACAGGTGGTCAATAAAATAAATTCCCGGTCCGCAAAATTATTTACAAAATTCCCGGTTCTTAATTTTCGCACATTAAAGCGCAAAGCTTTTTCAACAAAAATCATGTAATGGAGAAAGTTTTGATGGAAATTTTAAATAAACTTGCTCGCACACGGCGACGGAAGTTTATTTTATGTTCCTGAGTGTCTGTGGCATGTCTACGGATACCGAGATTTTATGCTTTAGAAGTTGAAATGATTACGTTACTCGTATCTCGCTTCACGGGTCGGTTACGGCTCAGAAGCTTGGTTTTTTGGTGGCGGCTCATGGATCCCGGGTTTGAATCATAACCCGAAATGTTGTGTTATTAATCAGTGGTAATATTCCATAATCATTAACTAATGCATATTCCGCATCATATTTTTCTTAGATTGAGCCAACAAAACAGTAATTCTTTTAAAACAAATTGAATCATAGTTGAAATTACCGACTTACTCGCGTATGATTTATGTCAGAAATAGGCCGACTAGTCATTCAGTAACAAAGTGAACAAGACGAGTATTCTCTTGAAACAACATTAAAACTAAGAGAGAAAAATCAATCTAAATAAGAATAAGTCACAGTTAATGGCCCAAGAGAGAACAAACGCCAAAGTCAGTTCATTTAAAAATTCCCAAAGTATCCTCCACTTGACGCAAAAAATTCCCGACACCAAAGAAATCCGTTAAACAAATTCAGAAGACATTTTAAATAATTAATGCTGACCAATTTGTACGTGAACCCTTCGAGTTTCGCCCTGATTCAATTATTCCCAGGCATTTCCTTTGTCCCTCGATTAATGATTCCTTGATGATTTCAATTAAACAATAAACTGTTTAAACCGGTCGATTGTTCGGTCGTTACGATATTTTAAACGTGATTGAAGGTTTTGTTCCAGTAAGTCGCAAAACGATTTTGTCGATTCTGTGAGTTGGTCCCTACTGACTTTGATCATTTATAAAAGCAATCACGCACAATTTTAATTAAAATTCTAATATATAAAATCAATGTTTAATTCTTACCATAAGTATTATAAGGTTTTTCATCCTTGAAATCCCCAGGAGCAGGTCGGAGTTTGGAATTGTGCCTGGTATATAAAAGCTAACCTATTAGAATATAATAGAATAGAATAGAAAGAATTTTTTAATATACATACCTACATATACAAAGAATATTACATTACCTAAACATAACTGCTGAAAAGTACCTATCCTTCGGAGAAACACAAACGTGATGTCATGTTACATTGTTCATTTATAAGTAAATCATTTATTTATATTAATCAATTTAGTATAGCATTATATTATAATTAATCCCTTTTCTATAAATACGTTGGAGTTACCTAGGGTTGGCCACTAACCCGTCCACCAATCCGCATTGGAGCAGCGTGGGGGAGTATGCTCTAGACCTCCCGCAGCAGTGTCTGTGAGGGAGAACCTTGCCCAGCAGTGGGACGTCTATGGGTCGCAGCGTACCTAGACTTTTGTTATGCGTGTCGCAAAACAGACCGGAATATCATTATCATTATTTAATTCATAGTTTCCAATTTATGTTTATTGTTCAATTACAAATAAAGACAAAACATAACTTTAGCCTTTGTGACAAAATATGTGTAACAATGTACAAAATTCAAATATAATCTACATTCGAACAAGCTTACAACTTCCAAACCGTTTCATGCATTCTATATTTGAATATTTTCATTCCGTTTCTATTATATGGAAAAACTGGTCACAATTCATTTTTATTGTAAAAAAAATCCAAAGCGTGACTTGTTTGTTTTCCGGACAGATATTAAATACCGTCGAATAACAAGTGTCGGTTTTGGTCGGTCGTTGTTTTGACATTTGACAACCTATTTGTTGTCCGCAAGGTCGCTGAAGAAAGAAAAATATACCTAACGTTTTTAGGACTTTTTCGACGGTTCATTGAATGTTCAAATATAGGTTTAGTAGAGGATCCCGCTATACAACGACCTTCACCGAGATGTTTATTTAATAAAACGTATTTTATATTCAATTTAATATGTCAATAAATATATTGCATATGGGTTGGCTAACTAATTTCAGTCCAGGATATGATTAATTAATAATTTAAAAAAATAATTTTTTTAAACATTTCACCGGTTTGATTATTAGACAAATTCTATACCAATCGAAAGTATGAAGCCCACAGATTATGCAAACGTTAGGTTGGCTATTCTTTTCCGGTCACAACTCTCGAGTAGGCAGGTATAAACAGGTAAATCGATCGATATCGCATTTTGCACCGGTCTGATTATTGAATAAAAATTAAATGAAATTGAAGATTATTCCATTATGAACACGGTGGTATAGGGTAGTCTGCGAAAAATCAGTCCCGAATTCCAGTTGTCGAATTTTCAAAAGTGAGATATTGCTGCGAGTGAATGTGTGCGACTGAGAGGTCCCAACCAACCATCCCATGCGATAGAAGAGGACATAGCATAGCAGCTGTTTAAAGTCCGCCAATAATAAAGGAAAAGTAAAACCTTTTCAGCTATTTTCGAAAAATTCGACAACTGGAATTCGGGACTGATTTTTCGCAAACAACCCTATACCACCGTGTTCATAATGGAAAAATCTTCAATTTCATTTAATTTTAATTCAATAATCAGACCGGTGCAAAATGCGATATCGATCGATTTACCTGTTTATACCTGGCTACTCGAGAGTTGTGACCGGAAAAGAATAGCCAACCTAACGTTTGCATTATCTGTGGGCTTCATACTTTCGATTGGTATAGAACTTGTCTAATAATCAAACCGGTGAAATGTTTACAAAAATTATTTTTTTTAATTATTAATTAATCATATCCTGGACTGAAATTAGTTAGCCAACCCATATGCAATATATTTATTGACATATTAAATTGAATATAAAATACGTTTTATTAAATAAACATCTCGGTGAAGGTCGTTGTATAGCGGGATCTTAGACTAGTTGTAGGGTATCTGGAAAATTGAAGAAATGTGTAACCGCCAGTTTACATTAAAATACTTAAACCTATACTAATATTATAAAGAGGAAACATTTATTTTGTTTGTAATGTTTTCCTACAAAAACCACTGGGCCGATTTCAAAAATTCTTTCACCATTAGAAAGCTGCATTTTCACTGAGTAACAAAGGCTATAATATAATATTACTAGGTGTAAACGAAACTATTGTAATGTCTAATTCCACGCGAGCAAAGCTTTGGGCGTCCACTAGTCGCATATGAAAAATAATTGGTGCGTGCTGCGTTGATTTGAACCCGGACCGCTAGAGTGACAGGCGCATTAGTTGTAAATCAGTGAAGAGGCGAGTTCGTGAGAATTTTCTGCAATACATATCTGATCTGGTCCAGCCTGGCCGAACCCGAAACCCGCTGTTCGCCAGTCACAGTCACACCACCGCACCAGCGGAGTCGTAATGGGACGCGGCCGCACACGTAAAAAGATTTAAATCATTTTCTCGGGTCACGACATAATAAATTTCAATTTACGTTTCATTTTTCTCATTACGTTCCAAGTCCCTCTGCTTAGAGCCCTCGTAACACGTTCAATAAGGTTATCACGACGCACGGTACCTTCATTATGCCGCAAAGTAATTTTGTCTGATATTACAATTCCAAATAATGGTAAGTACTGTTCTTAGTTTAGTATACTTTTCATAAGAAACGAATGAACGATAAATATAAATGTAGAATAGAATCGAAAAGAAAATACATATTAGTGTAAGTGTTTTTCTGTTAATGTTTATAAGTTTACTAGCTGACCCCGCAAACGTTGCTCTGCCATATGAAATGTCAAAGTGACGCGACACTTTACGTCAATGAACGACGCACGGTTAAAAATAAAAATACTAAAATAGTGTTTAAAAAACATTTTCCAGTGGACCAAATTGTGAATCTAAACCATTCTCGAATCCCCTTGAACACACAAAAAAATTTTTATCAACATCTATCCAGCTGTTTAGGAGGAGTTCACTGTCTCACTCACATGTACACAAGAAATATATATATTAAGATTAGAGCCTTAACTCCTTTTGCATAGCGAGGTTGCTCCTGAGCAGCTTATATCTCATTTTCTTTAAGTAGTTTTGTATTTACCTAGACTTATGTTAAGCGTGTCCAATCACCGTAAAATAAATTATTTGACTTTAACAGCTGGGTATCGTGTGCTGCGTGTTCTTTTGCTATCTTATATCCATAAAAAAAGTTTCAGTACATCTCGATAGTTTTCGACAAACCTCAACGACTATCAGCTAGTGAAATCAACATGAAAATAATATAATAACATGATTCAGATGAGAGCAATGATTGTATCGGCCGAGGATCTAACCCAAGACCCACAGAACTCGATGATTCCGTAGGTGTAAGACTATTAGCTGTCACATACAAAAAATCAAAGACAGATGCCTATATTCTGCCATCTCGTCACCCAAACACCCTTCATAAATGATAAAGATTTTCGGCTTTGCTGGCTTCGATGAGATGAATATTTTATTGAATGAGGTACTTTTACAAGTAGCTGACGTGTGCTTAAATCTATACATATATAGTAAAGCAATTTTAGGGTTCCGTACCCAAAGGGTTTTACCCAAACAAGGTTTTACAAACTTTGAATGCCATATTTATTTATATCTAATCAACAGCCTAAAATATAAATGTTATGCTTCTAGTTCTGAAAATGACAATACTTTCATACAACCTTTCCTCCCCCTTTTCAACCCTTTACATCACTTTTTTCCAATTAAATTTAAATTTCTCAGGCTCTAGAGTCTAGCTAGACTATCTGTGTACCAAATTTCATTTAAATCGGTTCAGTAATTTTGACGTGAAAGCGAGACAGAGAGACAGACAGAGTTACTTTCGCATTTATAATATTAGTATGGATTTTGAATTTACGTAAGTCATTTGCATAGATATTATTTTGTACAAATTCACACAGCATTTCAATAATATATTTTGATTTCATTTGAATATCTGATGACCACAATTTATAAATGTGTAAATAACATTAATATTAATTGAAATAGATAATTTGATCGAGGCAAATTCAATCGTACTTTCTTAATTGAATCAAACATAATCAACGTTATTATTGACTAACTAACAATATTAAAATTGTTAGTAACTGAGCTGACTACGAAACTTGACGTTCTGGGGTCGGTTCCCGGGTCGGGCAAAGTATTTATAACTAAGAATTCCAAGTAGGAGGTAAATAAGTGGTTTAATTTGTGCCCGGTATAGGCAGACCACCATGAGATAAAAACATAAGTTGTGTATACACAATATCTATGTCTACTTGGGGAAAATCTAGGCGAGATGCTATGTGCGATTAAAGATGTCACTCGCTATAACGGTGAAGGATACATCGTGAGGTAACCTGCATGCCTGAGAGTTCATCATAATGTTCTCGAAGGCATGTGAAATCTGTCAATCCGCATGTGGCCAGCGTGGCCTAATCCCTCACATTCTGCGAGGAGACCCGTGCCCAACAGTGGGACAAAAAAAGGATTGTGATGATGATGAAACATAACATGCATGTTGATTAAACGGTATTTTCAGATACAGACCCCTCGTGCCCCAATCTACTTACTTAAGTACATACCGTCCTTACAACATGGATCTAAGCTATATATTCAGAGATATTCGTCGTCGCTTTGAAGCCACAGCGACTGAGAACTAAGCTTTATGTCTGGATGCACAATAACTGGATAAGTTCACATTGAGGCTAAGTGCTGAAAGCATCGGGAAGCTTAAGTTCTCATGCAATATAGCTCCTGGAATATGTAATAAACGTTAGGAAATGGAGTGGTTGGTGACCACATTTTTATTTTCTCGTGAAATGAATCTATACAGTATAGAATTATAAATCTATGATCTATACATATTATATGTGACGTACATAGTCACTAGGCGTATGTATTTTACATTTGCTATTGTTTTATTATGACTTGCACTAAACGCTAGATGTAGTTGAATTTTTGTACAGGGGTTCCTTTTATAACGTAGGGGAGCACTAAGAAAGGATTTTTGAAAATTCACCCCCTAAGGGGGTAAAACAGGGGTGCAAAGTTAGTATGAAACTTTGACGTTTATGAAGTCAAGTGGGCAACCCGAATGCGGGCAGACGTCGTTAATGGGTCTAATTCTACGCGAGCGAAGCTGCGGGGGCGTCCACTAGTTATAATAATAATTATATAATAATACAGCCTTTTTATTCAGATCAATACACATATTTCATAGACGTAACATGAATGTTGTCTTTTTAATCAGGTATTTGATTTTCTCAAAGATCTGATTGCCAGTCAGCAAAGGACTCCTCTAATTTTCCATTCGTGTTTGTCTTGTTCCATGTCACTGCCACCTGTCTGATGTCTGATATCGTCGTCCCACCTTTTTACCGGTCTCCCTCTTTTCCTATTTCCCTCTCTAGGGTACAATCGTGTCGCAATTTTGCTCCATTTGTCTTTTCCTCTTATATGTATTGTTTTCCTGTCCATCACCATTTGGGTCGTCTGATTTTGTATGTGAAGTCTTGGACCTTTGTTTTATATCATAAACCTCGGTTTTTCAATCTGTCTGATTTCTTCACATCTGATTGTTCCTTAATGTTCTCACAGAGGAATTATAATACTTAACAACTCATTACTTCGCACATCGCAGATATGCATCGAACAAAACAAATCATTTTTCTATCAAGGAATCTCTTGAAAAATCTACCACCTCGATAATAAAGTCCTTAACAACACAATAAGTACCTTAATTTTATTAAATTGTGACCTAATTAATGGCCAAAGTAGTAAAATTCTCATCCTAATTTTAATTTCTTTGAGAACACTGAAATGAAATCTAATTTCTTAATTTTCTGTCGACTTGATATTAGGTATTACATTTCATCAACGGCTTATCCATTTTTTACGACTGATGAATGTATCATCTTTCAAATTTATCAGCGAGAAAAAGGCATAGAGCACTTGTTTGTCTTCAAATTACCTATTCAACAATACTCGGAATAAAGCCCATCAAATACAGTTACTCGCAATCACCGCAACAATGAACTGAAATGACACCGATATGATGCCGACATTACCCATATGCCGATATTATGATGCCGACAATTTAATAAAACTGTCCTTGTTTTGTTCCTTGCTATATAATAGTAGAGCCACGGTAGAGCTTATAGAGAACAGAAGTGTTAATAATGAACAGAACGTATAGAGTAGGTTCTGTAATAATTTATACTGTTTTGCTGTTCTATTAGGTACTGTTTTTAACAATAAATCAAACCGTTAATATAATCATTTTACTACTGGCCATACAGCCAACTACCGCGGTTGCCCACGAGCCCCCCGTCCTGCCCCGCCCAAGGCTGCGAAAAAGCAGCCCCAAAGCGCACGGCCAGCCCCGCCTCTCTTGACGGCGACTAACTTCCCTCAATTGAGGACCCCCAGTGCCCGCCCAGGGCCTCCCCCTCCTCCCCCTAACTCCTGGAGACGTCCAGCCTCAGTAGCTGCCCCCACCCAGGCTCCTAAAGCCACCCATAATCTCCCTCGCAAGGCACAGCCTCAAACGGGCCATAAGCCCACTTTGGTTGATGACCTAAAAATTATACAGGACACTATAGCCAATATTAATATTGACGAAATTGGTGTCCTCGCACGCAAGATCCGCGCCTCAAAAAGTGCCCAGGAGCGCCTTCTGGCCCTGGCTGAGCACTATGAGCTTGTTAGCTCACTACAATAATGTCTCAAGCACCTAACGCACAACCTATAAGCTCCGGTCGAGTGAAACCAAAAGGCGTTTCGCTTGTCTCTTTCAATTCGCGCGGTCTACGCTCTAACATCTTGGAAATTAAACAGTTTGTTCGCAAAAGGAATGTTGACCTACTGTTAGTCCAAGAAACACACCTCAAACCCTCCAACCAAAAGGGCCTATCCATCCCCAAATATTCCCTTATAAGAGATGACAGAGCCGACGGCCGCAAGGGCGGAGGCACTGCCATTTATTATAAGAAATCTCTCCATTGCTCCCCAATTGCAACCCCTGTACTAACCAATATGGAAGCCACGGTAGTTAAACTGGGCATGACAGGACACCAGTCCCTGATCATAGCCTCAGTGTACAATACAAACAAGCCACTTCTTCAAAGCGACATACAAGCTTTACTCTCGCTAGGAGACTCTATTATACTATTCGGAGATCTCAACTCCAAACACACCAGCTGGAAATGCCGCAACACCAACACCAATGGTAGGAAGCTCCTCAAGCTTACCACAGACTTGGACATTGACGTACTATCACCCACCTCCCCCACTCACTACCCAGATCGGGTGGACCTATCCCCTGACATACTGGACATCGCCCTCCTCAAGGGAGTATATCTCTATACGAGAGCTATTGACACTCTCGATGACCTGGGTTCCGACCATCGCCCGGTCTCTCTAGATCTAGGATCAACTGACCCCAACCCAGCCTCCATTACCAAAACCTTTACCAATTGGAAAGGCTACAACACGTCACTTAGCGCTGAGTTTAACGCCCCTGATTCACCATATGCTGTCTCAGCTGACTATTTCAATAGCCCGGATAAGATAGACAATAAGGTCTCTAACCTCACTAAATCCATCCAGTCTGCTCTCCATGACAACGAGCGAGTAGTCAAGGTTCCGAACCAAAAACTACCACTCCAAGTCAGGAAATTAATTCGTAAGAAAAATGCAGCTCTTAGGAAAGCTGCATCATACCCAACTCCTGAATTTCGCGCGAAAGCCAACGGATTACAGCGTAAAGTCCGAACCCATCTCTCCGAAATGAGGAACTCCAATTGGGACTCCCTCATGTGTGACATCTCTCCTTCTCATACAGCGTACTATAGAGTGGCGAAAGCCCTACGGATAGACGCTAAACTCGAAACACCACCCATTACCCGTCCCGATGGCAGTATCGCCTTCGAGGACGAGGATAAAGCTGAATGCTTTGCAGACAGCATAGCTGCGCAATGTGCACCAAGCACGCAGCCATACCCCATCGCCCATGTTGAAGCGGTGGAGGATGAAGTCCGTCAGTTAAACTCACTCCCCATCACTGCTGATCCAATAGTAACAACTACGGACGAAGTTAAAAATATAATTCAAGGTCTTAAACCTAGAAAAGCCCCAGGAGCCGATGGTATATCCAACCTCGCGCTCAAACACCTTCCAGAGCAGGTCATCACTTTCTTAGTTATTCTTTTTAACGCCTGTTTTGAACATTGCCACTTTCCCACTGCGTGGAAAGAGGCAACCGTTATAGGGATCCCGAAACCCGGGAAACCCCTCAATATCCCCTCAAACCATCGTCCCATCAGCCTCCTCAAGGCCATGGGAAAGGTACTCGAAAGAGTTATCTTGTCTCGCATGCGAAGGCATCTCCTTCCAGCAGACGAACCACCATTAATTATTCCGCAACAATTCGGCTTTCGTGCAAAACATTCTTGCCCCCAACAAGTACACCGCATAGTAGAGTATATTCTAAGCGGATTCTACCCACGACGCGAAAAGACAGTTGCAGTCTTCTTCGATGTCGCTAAGGCCTTCGATAAAGTCTGGCACGCAGGCCTCATTTACAAACTTCACCACCTTGGCCTTCCAGATCGGATAGTACGAATCCTTGCTTCCTACATCCATAACCGCTCCTTTCGTTATCGACACGAAGGAATCCTATCCTCCGAGCGCCCCATAACAGCCGGGCTCCCTCAGGGCTCAGTGCTTGCCCCACTGCTATTCATATCATTCACTAATGATATTCCTATCCCAAAGAAAGGTGTGCAACTTTCCCTCTTCGCAGATGATACTGCCTTATACCTCAAGGGACAGAGGATACAATCAGTTCTCAACAGACTCCAAACCTCGGTTAACGAGCTAGGAGACTGGTTCAAAAGATGGCGTATCGAGGTCAACGCAGACAAAAGCGCCGCAATACGATTCAACCACAAGCGCCGGCGTAACCTCGATGACCCTCCTATCCGTTTTGCGGGAACCCCTGTCCCTTGGAGGACTGAAACCAAATACCTTGGTATTACATTAGATTCTAGACTAACCTTTAGACCTCACGTCAAAAGGGTAACAGCAACATCCAAATTCTACCTAAGCCGACTCAACTGCATGTTGGGAAGGCGAAGTAAAATGAACTACAGAAACAAGCGAACGCTCTATAAGGTTTGCATTCGACCGGTAATGCTATATGCCGCCCCAGTCTTTGCCCATGCGGCTCCCAGTGTAATTAACATGATGCAAGTAGCACAAAATAAATTCCTTCGTTGCGCGACTGACGCACCCTGGTACGTGCGGAATGCCGACCTTCACCGGGACTTAGAGCTTCCCACCATCCAACAGATTATGAAAAGCTTCTCTGAAAGACTCTTTAAGTCCTCAGAAAATCACTCAAACCCACTGATTAGGGAAGCAGTGGATTACACCACCCCCACACTAACTGGTCATCAAATTCGAAGGCCACGTAATGTCCTCACGGACCTACCTAACCAACTCTCGTCTGACCTGGAACGCCTACTAGAGGCCTCCAAGGGCTCAGACGAATAATCCATTCTCTCAGATAATGCCATCTCCTGATGGCACAAGTCCACACTTCGACAGCACTCAGTGCAGTCAACATGCGGTAGCGCCCTAGGGTAGCGCCGCTTGCGCCCCGCCTCTCCAAGCGGGGTCGCTTCCGATGTCGGCTTGAGGGTCATATGACTAAAGCCATCCCCCTAAGGCAGGTTTTAGTCTACGGACATAATCGCTACAGCCGGCTGTACCGATACGCATGAGGTGCGTTTCCTGCCTCCCTCCCAGGTATAGCCCGGTCTTGCCCGGAGGGTCAGTCCACGTAGGTTGGTTGTCTGGACGCAAAAAAAAAAAAAAAAAAAAAATAATCATTTTACTAAATGAATTTCGTGTAAAGCATAAAATTCAAAACAAGCGCATTTCTTCAATTAGTTTGGTTAATTACATTTTTTATTATTATCTCGTTCAATTTAATTGTACCCATTCGTTGACCTATCATGTAAAGCCTAAACATATCTGGTCGTAAGTCTATTCATTAAAATTTGTGTTAAAAAGTGGCTGGAATGCACATGCTTTCCGTTGCAGAGGTCTGGTATTGTTCAAAGGAGACAGGCGGTTTTCCTAGGAGAGTTCGGCCTGGTCACCTACATGGATGCTTTTAATATATTCTTATACCGTATGTCAACAGAAACAAATATTTACTTGTAATTTCTTCAAAGAACTTGTCTATTTAACTGAATTAATATTTCAAGTTAACATTTGAAAGTTATCGTTGACGTGACATTGACCCTTAATTCAGGTTATGTCTACAAAAGTATACGAAAGAAATGGTTAACTTAATGTAATAGTAATACTCAATTTAGTTAAACTCATCATCGATGCATTTAACACGGGAAACACTTGGAAAATGCAATAAAATATATGATCAAACGAACTTCTAAGTGAAGTTCGATCGATATAATATGAGTGGTTTCATTTGAAGATATAAATTAATTATGTAGTACTTGTACTTACAAGGCAACACTCGCACTATTTTAAAAGTATCTAACTTATTTTTTGAAATGGTAACTCTCTCTACTCATCTGACATCGGCCATCTTCCTATCTGTCATGTCATTCTTTCAAAGCAACCTACGATGTCAATTCTCTCGAGGTACAACACAAAACTGGGGTCTTGGGTGGGTAGGGTGATTTATATCTTCAAATGAAACCACTCATATTATATCGATCGAACTTCACTTAGAAGTTCGTTTGATCATATATAATATTTCGTGGTTTCATTTTCGATATAAATTAATTATGTAGATGTTCAGAGATTTAGTTTTGTGTTAATGAGTTGTGTGCTATGACAATAGAAACACAATAAATAATAGACGAGAGAGAACTTAATCATAGATATATTTAATTAATCATCTTCTAAATACATATAATTTATTGTATATACTTTAATTAAGAAATAATTTATATATTAGAACTATGATAATATAATAAATTTGCGTGAAGCAAACTGATCTAGCAAAGTGACTTATATGATTTGAGTCAACAATAGGCTTATAATAGAATTTAGTGGAGGATTTGGAAGGCTGTCCAACCGTCCTGCGGTCGCTCACGCTCACGCCCGCCGCGCGCGCCGATGGCTGCGTGGCGGGCGCTGCGAGCGCCGTACACCGCCACGTCGACGCCGCTCGCAACTAACGCTTTTAGATTAAATAGTTATCGGCATAGTTATTGTCTCAGCTGTCATGCTTCAACAGTGATTATGATGCAATCAATAATACCAGACCTTAAGTCTTTTGTGATAGTTATATTATTATAATGACAACAGTATAATGTAGACAGCTGAGTGTTGTTGCCGGACATCTGACAATGATTTTCGGCAAAGTATAGCAAAAACAAAAATGGTTGAGCTCTGCCTACTATAGAAGTTTTAATTATGTCTGTTATGCTAATTAAGCGTTGTTTTTACGTTATTGATCTTTAGCAGTGAAAACATTTGCTATGAGCGGTGCAGCCATTAACGCGACTAGTTTTTATTATTTTTATTATTATTGTTTTATTGGTAATTGTTTCTCAGCTTTTTTGCACATAATTAGACCGATAATTAATTATTATTATTCTTTAATTTTTCAAAATTTTATCTATAATGAGGGATCCATTTGGGAACATGATTTAATATTAGTTGAGAGTCCCAGGTATTTGAGTATTTAATTGTTAATTATATGATAATTAAATAATTTATTTGAAAAATTGGTACTTAGGTACCTACGGAAGGTCTCAGCTTAAATACCTACTCCTTTGAGAATTAGTTTCACGAAATCATCTGAAGCTAAATCGTTCCTAATTAAGAAGCAAAGATAAGGCTGACCGATGATTATTAAGGGTCCCATAGGATGCGCCTTTTGCAAAACGTTCGGCTAAAAAACTATTTTTTACTACGTGTAATAAAGAGGATTCGAAAAAGTGGAATTTATTTTTCTCACAGGACTCCCACCATAGCCTGTAACAATCGCCATATTGACGTAATGTGGCATCGGACAGTGAAGCAAAAATCAGTGAGGGCGGCAGGGCGCGCCTCGGTGAAGGAACGCGTGCCGGAGAGCACCGCTGCTCCCATAATAAGCGTCTGGCAACTGATGTTGTTGTCTGGAATGCGACAACACTATATAGATTTAATAAATTATAGATTTATTACACTTTTTATTTATTTATTTATTTTTTATTAGATAAATTCAGACACGGCTCTAATGAAACAGGTCATTTACTTGTAGGGACCAAGCTTGACATGGAAAAAACGACAATACCGGTAGTTTCGTCCTGAATAATTTTCTGAACGCATTTTAGTAACAGACAGAATGGTGGAATGGCGTAGGTAAAAGATTCTTGGCTTCCAGTTTTCTGTGAATACATCCAAGCTTTTGCATCCGGTTCCTGTTTCTCGGATAGGTTTTCGTGGCGCTTGGCATTGGTGCGAGATGCGAATGAATCAATTTCTGGTTGATCAAAAAAAAGAATTTTTAACGATGTACGCAGGCAGTGGTTTATAGTCCCCATTCTGCGTCAGACAGAATCGATCTTTCGCGATTGTTCGTTGGTTTCGACGTTATCATTGGTATTTATGTATAAAGCAAAGAGCTACAGATTTCTTGATTCACACCAGGGCCAAATGTCACGAAAAAGCCCTTTCCAAATGAGGTAATTAACATTAAAATTAAATGAATTAATAACCGCCCAAATGGTTTATATAGGTTATCGTCGTGTTGTTATCTACACGGAGTTAAATAGATTATTCAGTACTATCCCTCGTAAAACATTTAAGGGTAAGATATGCAGCTAAAAATTATATACCTATAGTTAATGTGAAAATCAAGTTTGCTATTTCTCCAGGCTCTGTTAACGCGTGTCTTATTACAGAATGCACCCCAGCCGGTACAACCTGTGTCAGTGAATATTTCAAATGAATATTTGAAGTCCTTTAGCGGTTTATTCAATTGCAAATGTTACGGTTCCACCCGTTTAAGTACCCTAATAAAGTTTAAATTTTGTTTTAATGTTGAAAATAAATATTTTTGACGGTCTAATAAATTACTACATATAACCATATCGCACGACTGGGCATGCTGACATCAATGCTCTTATGAGATGTGAATACTCTCTAATAGTGACAATAGGTAATTTAGAAAATTTATGTACCAATTTGAAAATCTTAATTAGTTTTTCCACAGGCAATGAGTGTCACGGACGCGTAGTCATATATAAATCCTAAAAATTTATATATCTTTTCAGGCATTTAATTTTTTTTTTGTTTTTTGTAATTATTAACAAGTCCCAAGCACTCGAATAACATTATGGTACATTACGAATACATTAATCATAATTACAACCCAAACCAATAAAATCATATAAGTAACAAATCAAATAGAATCCACGACCTCGTAAATGAGTTTTGGCCTCTTTAATCATTTTTAGTAAAACACCTTGGTGTGATTGAGAATCTATATGGAAGGGTCCTAATTTCCATTGCTATTAATTTGCTTCAACTTAGCAAAATGTATTAAAATCGAAGGTACTTACAAAAATCTTTATAAACAAGAATAAGAAGGTAGGATTCCTTCAAGTCTATAGTTGCCATTAATCAGTTCTGACTGACCGACTGACTTAACCTGCAAATAATTTTGTAATCTTCCATTATGAAATGCATTTTAGGTATAGGTAAATCTGTTTAGCTTTTTAAGATTTAAGATAAACCTCTTACCACCATTAGGCTTTGGTGCTAGAAATGGAAATAAACTATTTGCTTGATGGCTCGACTTGCACTATTGCACCTAATTTACTGAGGTTTTTAATATTTAGTGACATGTCACAATGCTCATTTGCTGGCCATGTTATATGATGTTCTTATGAACATCATAAAAATAATAATAACATAAATTGTATAATTTAAATGACTTAGTTAATAGATTAATGGAAAAGATATTCCGTTAAGGGACCAAACGAGAATCTTTGCATTATTTGTAACATGTAGCCCCTGTAACTGCCTCGCCCCCCCCTTTTTTTTTTTTTTTTTTAACGATGGGAAATGCCTTTACGCACGGAGTGTGGGACTCGCCGGCCTACTGCCGGAATACCCACTAAAACCCATCGGGCACCATCCTCAGCGCTCCGGGAGGGCTCCGGGATCTCTGTGTAGAACGCACCGGTGCCCTCCAGCGCGGTGCCTGGGCAGGCTCGTCACGGGAGTCAAGACTCCCCCGGCGCGGGACGTTGATGACGTCTGCCGCGGCGGCTCCTCCTCCGAGCGGGATCCGAGCGTTCTCGGATTCGCTCGGCGTCCTCCTTCGCGAGCATTACTGCGTCGCAGAAGGAGGTGACGCTTCGCCACGCTTCCCCGCTCCGGAGCATCGCCGCGACCACGGCTGCCGGGGAAAGATCTTGCCCGATTGCGTCCGTGAGGATCCGCCGCTCTGACTCCCATGCAGGGCAGTTCTCGAGCGTGTGCTGCGCGGAATCCTCTAAATGCCCGCAGTGGTGGCACTGCGCCGCCTCCTCCCTTCCTATCCTATGCAGATACTCACCGAAGCAGCCATGTCCGGTGAGTATCTGGGTGAGGTGATAGGTGACGTTTCCGTTGTTCTCAAGCCAGCTCTTGAGGTTTGGCAAGACAGCCCTTACTATACGCTGGCGCGCACTGCGAGGCTCTGCCAATCGCTCACGCCAGCGCAACAAGGCCCGCCTTTTTGACCTTCGTCGTAGCTCCTCGATCGCCTCATGGGGGTCGTCCCTTTGGCGGAGGTCGCGGGTCTTATGAAAGACCTCTGCGTCCATATCCGCCAGAATGTCCAGGGGCGGAAACCGCGCCAGGACTGTTGCCGCCTCGTGCGAAATTGTCCGGTACCCTCGAGCAACCCTAATGGCGATCACGCGCTGCGCAGCGTTGAGTTTCGCTGCGCGTCGCTTGTTGCTCGAGAGCCGGCCAGCCCATACGGGCGCTCCGTAGAGCGCCATAGAGCGCACCACGCCTGCGTAGAGGCGGCGGACTTCTCCCCTTGGTCCCCCGAGATTCGGCAGCAGTTTGTGCATCGCACCCGCTACCTTGTGAATCCGGGGGACGAGACGATCGAAGTGCTCGTCGAAGGTCCATCGGCTGTCCAGCACCAGCCCCAGGTAGGTCATGCTTCGGCCAACCTGAACGTCAACGTCACCTATCCTCACCGATGTGCTCGGAGGGTCCTCTCTGGGTCTACGACCGTGGAGCCATAGCGCCTCGGTCTTGTTTGGTGCTATTGCCAGACCCAGTTCTCGGACCCCGGCCACTACCCGTGCCACCCCGAGCTCGGCCAGCCTCGCCGTCCTGGAGTAGGACTCCCCTTCGGAGAGGACGAGGGTGTCGTCGGCGTAACAGACGACGCTCACACCAGGTGGAAGCGTCGTCCTCAACACCGCATCATAACCGAGGTTCCAGAGGAGTGGCCCTAAGACTGACCCCTGTGGAACCCCGCGCACGACCTCTCTCTCCAGGACACGGCCATCACGCCCAGGGAAGCAGATTTTACGCCCGCTAAGATAGGCCCGGAGCACATTCCTCAGGTAGGGAGGAACTCCGTGGTATGTGAGCGCCTCCATTATAGCCTTCCCAGGGAGAGAGTTGAAGGCGTTTACAATGTCTAGGCTTACAGCCAGGACTACTCTCCTCTGGGATATGGCCTCCTCCGATAGCGCCCTCACACGGAGGACGGCGTCCAATGTTGAACGCCGTCGGCGCAACCCAAATTGGTTCGGGGACAAGTCGGGACCATCGCGCCCGAGGTGGTCGTTTATCCGCCCGGCAATCACTCGCTCGAAGAGCTTGCCTATGTCGTCCAGGAGACAGATTGGTCGGTAGGCTGCCGGCGAGTCTACTGGTTTGCCCCGTTTGTGTAGGAGCACCAGCCTCGCCAGTTTCCACTCGGTCGGATATTGGCCGCTTCTAAGGCAGCTGGTGAAGAGGCGCAGCAGCCTTCTCCACAGGATAGGTAGAGCGATTGCCCATACCTTACCCGGGATCCCGTCGGGCCCTGGAGCGGTGTTACGCGCGGCCAAGGCCTCCGCTGCCGCGCACAGTTCTGCCTCTGTTACGGCCAATTCGTCCGACCAGTCGAAGGGAGCTTCCGGTACGGAGTGGACGTCCTCCTCTGCCTCCGGGAACAACGTATCCAGCACCTGGGACAGGAAGGCGGGATCTAAGGATTCCGTGAGGGGTGGGGCCCACGGGCGTAATTTGCCCATGACCATCTTGTATGGCCGCCCCCACGGATCTCTGTCCAGACCATCCAGGAGATCACGCCAGTTACGGGCCTTGCTGTCGGCAATGGCCAGTTGCAGCCTCACCGTCGCGGCGCGATACTCCCGGTATTTCTCCGCCTTTTCCTCCGCAGTGGCGCTGCGGCGTCTTCGAGCTCGTGTGTACCTTCTTCGCGAGGACAGGCAAGCCACGCGCAGTTGCGCGATAGTCTGTGACCACCAGTATGCCGCTCCCCTACTGGTTCCCCCTTTGACTCTCGGCATAGCGGTGTCGCAGATGGATTCCATGTCCTCGCGGAGACGGGCAGCCTCCACCTCAGGGCCCTCGACTTCGCTTTCGGCGGGCCTCGCCCCCCCCTGCCCGTCGGGCAACGAGGGGCCCCAGACCAATTTTCCTGATCTGTTGATGTGCTTGCATATAGGTTGAGTCACCTGAGGGCATGGGCCATTGGAGCAGACAGATGATGTAATCTTCTTAATCTGCAATCCCTTTCTCAATTGTCCTGGCTGCTTTTTGTTGTGGTTTTCTTTCTTTTATTTGTTCTGGTAAAGCACTGACGAACAGGGTTTCATCCTGTACACTATCACTAACAATATTGAGAAACGGCTTAGCCTAATGTGGCAATATAATTTTAATCCGGTATAAGGTTATTATTTGTGATGTAAATCACACAGAATACATCACCCATCACATAGAATAATATCACCCATCAATAGACGTCCACACCCTACTACATTCCAATACCCAGTTGCTATTGAGAGTTCTCGACTTTTTGTCGCAGAATCTCAGCGACTGTAGTCTCCATGTTGAGCTTAGGGGCTCGGAGTAGTGTACAGTTAGCTGGTATCAGGTACTGTTTTAAAATACTTTCTTTAGAAATTGTGGCCAGCCAGGGTAAGACTATTATAATCTTGATTCACAAGTAAACCCTGTATCGGTTGCATCACCTCGGGCAGATGCTATATCAGGGTCTAATGCTTATATCAGGGTCTAATGTAGTTAAGACCTGTGAGTCGACCGAAATAGTTGGATGTTCCACTATGGGTTCACCATCTTGTTGGATAGTCGTTAAAGTCTCCAGCGGGACTCCTTTATGATATTTCATATCCGTTAATGGGTTAAAAACATACCCAGCTTCAGTTTCGCATCCTGAAATTCGACACTATTAATTATTAATACCGAATTATGAAAAAATCACAATGGTTCTAATTTCGAATCGTGTTTATAAAAATCTTTGGCCAGAAGTATTTGCCGCGTTCAAATTAGAATCTTTGGCAAACTACCGCAACAAGTCTTTCATTTTGAACAGTCCTTGAAGGGTAGGTCGGTATCGGTCGAATCATATTTCTTATGAATATACATACCAGCAAACATTGATATAATATAGCCAGCAAAGCTACTCGACTCGGAATATTCTAAACGTCGCCGCTTACAGCGGTATTTTTCGTTTAAAAGTTCTATCTTTTTCATATAATAATCCATTTTATGATGTAATTTTTATTAAATGAAATGATTTTTAATATTAATATAAATAATTTAATGTGAATGATTTTTAATATTTAAACTTATTACAGACAAAGTTTTATTCGGATGAGAAAACGTGCACTGGTTGCCTCGCACAGAACAAGAATGACATGACAGATAGGAAGATGGCCGATGTCAGATGAGTAGAGAGAGTTACCATTTCAAAAAATAAGTTAGATACTTTTAAAATAGTGCGAGTGTTGCCTTGTAAGTACAAGTACTACATAATTAATTTATATCGAAAATGAAACCACGAAATATTATATCCACGAAGTAGCAGAAGCAATAACGGAATGAATGACGGATTCAATTTAGTTTCGCTCATCAGCTGTTACGCACCGCACGACACGATGTCAAACGAAACCACAGACACGATATAACATAAACGCATCGATTACATTGATCGACCTATCTTCATCCTATCGATCCACACATTGTAAGAATTACTAAAAATGCATTTTGCTCGGTTCGTGGCCAAGAAATCTGATAATATTGAGAAGGTAAATCAACAAATTAATCAGTGCACACGTTAAAGACAATTTTGTTGCGTAAAATCACTGGATGAAAAGTGTTTATGTATACATAAATCGATTAACATAATATGTATATTGATTTTCAAAATATAAAAATAATGTTTCCTCAAGCTAGACAAGTTCTACAAAAATGGTAATACGACATTCTAAACCAGAAAAAAATCCTGTATTTTTATACGTAAGTGTTACTCCTGTAGGACTTCAGGCCGAAAACCGCCAGTCTCCTTTCTCCAATGATCCTTTATTATTGCAAAAACGAGCGCCACATTACTTCAACATAACAAACAAGATGGCGGACCCAAGTATTCATTTAACTGGAGATGATTATGTAAATTAAGGCGCTGTGACAGAATTGTTGAATTAATTTTGCGGAGCCGCGTGTGAGGAGGAATTTTGAAGGTGATATTACTTTTAAGTCAGCAACAAGTAGGTAGGTAGGTAGGTAAGTTTGTAGTTAGGTAGGTTAGTTGTAAAGTAGATTAGTTGGTAAGCAGGTACACGTAGTGTGAGCGGCACTACACGACACGACTTCACAATCTTTATTCTACAGTTCATTGGTAGATAGTATAATACTGTAACATACGTAGCTTTTGTTTTCACTTACTTTCAGACAGACAAACATAGATGTTATCCTCTTCCGTGGCGCTGTAGGCGCTCTTGCGTTGAGGGAATTCGGAGTTAGGAGAGATCCCGTCATTCCGGGTAATTGCTCCAGGGGTAAACCCCATCGGTGATTTACCGTGAGCGTCGGAGCCAATGGACCGTTAGTCCCTGATGTTCGGGGAGATGAAGATCCTACAACTGTCTAGGAAGTGCTCGGTCTCCAAGGAGGCGCGCGGCAAGTGGCGCTATCCCCTTAGATGAGGATGTGGCCCATTGTCGACCCGGTTATACATAACACGCGCCAACCGGACCACAAACTCATCCAGCGACTCCAGCCTGCAGTCGCGCGCTATCACCGCGTTCCGGACGTAGCGCCCCGCTCCTGTGATTTCTCGCAGGGCGAGGTTTTGCTGGGCCTGAAGACGCTTGCGCTGCGTAGCTGCCTTCACAGTACTAAAAGTGTGAACAAATTATTATGTAGGAGTATACATCATAATCAATCAAGAGGGAATAGTAAATAATCGAAAATGTATCTCGACCATGTGTATTCCTGGATGTTTGTACACGAGATGAGCTGCCTAAACTTTCTCCATATAAATACTTAGGAATTGGAAAAGTGTGCTCAAAGTCAATGGGTCGGCAATAAAGGTTCACACTCTATTCCATAGAGATGTGACATTCCGGATATGGATAAAAATTTTATACCTATATTTTTTTCAACAAAATATGCTTCATCGATAGCAAAAGTGTAAAGATACCTACACATTGCTGTCGTCGACGACTGTACTTCGCTTTATCTTACGGCTGTGGGTCTCGAGCAATCGTTTACGAATTTTACAAGTTATTATCATTATTATGCGATTACAATGGAATCTTTACAAGAAAAATAATATAAGCTTTGGTAAGGATAGTAAGTAGATATGTGTATATGTTTGGATTATCTCCTTCTGTGCACCATGATAATACAGGTTCAAGGGGAGCAAAGTTCTGTTAACCCCACATTTTTTTAAAATTCTGACTGCTTATTTAACAAAATTCCCAATCTCACATGACGCAATCATATTTTACATATCCGATTGCGTACATCCCTATTATGGAGCCCACACAAGTGCAAAATGTCGCGAGCTCAACGTCGTTCGGCCAACAACTTCTGAAACAATTTCGTTTGAAGTTTCCGATAGACGAACTAGCTTAGATGCGTGTACACCTCATTAACTTGACGTCAAACTGAATCACACAAACTTCACTGGAGTTAAAAGTAAATAATTCTCTTATATTTACGTCTTCAGTTATCAGAATATTTTTTAGGGTTCAGCCAACGGGCGACAAACGACCCTATTAATATGCCTCCGCTGAATGTCTATCTCAGGCTCACAGGGCTTTATCTATGGAACGGAAATAAGTAGGCCTTAAAAAAATCGCTCGGTGGTACGGAACTCTAGTGCGTGTCCGCCTCGCATTTGACTGGTTTTTTTTTCTGACCTGAAATTTCTAGTAATAGCTCGGACTCTTGTGGCCGGTGTATGGCAATAGGCTCACCAACTTTAAGTACTACAGGACAAGACTACCCCTATTATGGGAAACCCAGGAGTGATAATAAATATCTTGGACATTATCACACACGGCCATCTGACCCCAAAGTAGGCGGAGCCTGTGATATGGGTGTCAGAGACTGATATACTCGTTCATGATTAGATATTTTTAAATACATACTTAAATAGATAATATTAACATCCAGATATAGAACAAATACCTACAAGTGTTCGTCACACGAATATTTGTCCTGAGTGGGATTCGAACCCACGACCCCTGGCGCAACAGACAGGGTCACTACGTCACTACCGATTGCATCAACGGGCCTGTCATAGTGAAGTTATACTATCACCCCACCAGGTAGGTAATAAAAATACAAAAATAATTTGAATTTAAATACCAAGTTAACACGGCACAGCAATTCCCTTCCGTAAAAATATTTCAAATCATGTTTATTATTTTCGTAATTAAGTTCCACCTAATAATTCATACATACAGCATACTTGCGTGTGCCCCTTCCAATACCGTGGAAGAGGGTGTTGGAAAGTGGAGACCATGGATTAAAAAAAAAGAGGATCAGTCTGCAATGATACTGAACACTGGCCCTCTTAATAATATTAATAGGTGAAGCAAAAACTATCCACCCATTTTTTAAGAAAATTACGTGGACGTAGGTGTATGAAATTTTGCACAATTAAAGTTTATATGGACAAGAAGTGCAGAAACCTTAATTTTTTTATACATTACGCATTATAAATACATTAAACACACATATAAGTACATATGATTATTTTGTTACATACGATGGCACATGATATCACAGTCATGTCACATTGAAACACAGGACTGAGACCAAGCCAGCGTACATTTTTCAATTGTAAATCGCATTATTTCTGCTGCTTTCGGTTTCATAGAAAAGTCCTGTCCGATTAACACGGCGCGGCGACGCAAAATGATTCATCAATTTCAATTGAACTAAAATCGTGCGACTCAAAATACGCGACTCACAACTCACAAAATACGCGACACAACAAATACGCGACTCACAACTCACAAAATCATGCTCGCTGGGCCGCAGCCCTAAATTATAGTGGCACGCACTGCTTTAAGCATTGGTTGGGATTAGGTAAGTCTATGATTATAGAAATATTATAATAAAAAAAAGTCCAAACTTAAAATTTTAAAAATGGAATTTTGTCAAATTTCGATCACTCGGCGACTACTAGTACCTATAGATACTTGATTATACATGAACATTCTCACAAGTAACCTATTCTGACACGCTCCACAATGTAAACACAAACCTCGAGCTCAAGACTGAACGCAAGTCACGCTCCACTTTCAGGATTGAACTAATCCAATTGCAAACAGTGCGGTATTATACCTTGATTTGTGGTAAATCAGTGGCCCGATTATGTTGGTAAGCCGTAGAGCCTAAATGGAAAAGGTGGTAGAGCCTATATTGATTTCTAACTTAAATGTCACCTACTGGTAACATTCCAAGGCATATTATAAATAAACTAGTGGACGCCCGCAGCTTCGCTCGCGTAGTTTTAGACCCATTAACGACGTTTGCCCGCGTTCGGGTTGCCCACTTGACTTCAAAAACGAAAAAGTTTCATACTAACTTTGCACCCCCGTTTTACCCCCTTAGGGGATGAATTTTCAAAAATCCTTTCTTAGTGCTCCCCTACGTTATAAAAGGAACCCCTGTGCAAAATTTCAAGTTTCTAACCCTTATAGTTTAGGCCCTGCGTTGATATGTCAGTCAGTCAGTCAGTCAGTCACCTTCTCCTTTTATATATATAGATAAATAAATAAATAATCTATTGGACATTCTCAAACACGGCCGTCTGACCACAAAGTAAACGGGCCCGTCAAAATATGTTAGGTCTACCAATCCGCTCTTGGACAACATTCCGAGTATGGCCTAACCTCTCTCATAACGAGAGGAGGGTTAAGTAAGCCCAACAGTGGGATAAAGGGTTGTGGTGGTACACTGTGTAAAGAACTGTGTGAAGAGGACATTATCAACAATATAAAAGAAGGAATAATCCCACAGTCATCTAAAGCTATGTTTACCCTATAAATGATTTATAATCCATGTCCTTAAAAGGGACTCGATTTAGGTTATAAAATGGAATTTCTGCATTACATGAACTCTGATGTAACGTGCAAGACGTAAAATATATTTTGTCAGTTTTCGAAACGAAAGGTATTTTTCAAAACAAACATAACACATTTAAATGCTTGTCAAGCAACTTTACATCTAATTTGTTCTTACTCGTAGTTCTTACACGTAGAAGTGGTCAGTGGCAAATGTAGGATTTTCATGAGAGTATTTTTAGGGTTTAATTATTTATTACGAGAAATCGACTTCGAAAAAAGGAGGACTTTCCGTGTTTTATTGTTTTTTAAATGTATGTACAGAGATAACATCGACGGGTATAAACCGATTTTGATGATTCTTTTGTGTTTGGTAAACGATAGCTCACCGATAGTCCCATATAAATTTCAAGAAAAAAATTCGAGTGAGTGACGATCAATACAATACAATACAAAAATACTTTATTGTACACCAGAAAGAAAGACATAATACAGTAATAAAAAACATCTAGGTGACACAAGCCTTATCGCTTAAAGCGATCTCTTCCATACTTAACGGTATTGATCGAAAAGAAAAAAGAAAGTAGGGCAGCAGCATACAATTACTACGATCATGAAATTCTTTCTCACAAATATTTACAATGCAAGCACAGAGACAGCCTTAAACTTATGACGTCATGTCTAGACGCTACTGGCACAGAGTAGCTACTGGTGCGGCCTTCACAAACACCTTTGTCATTAATCACGGTGGCTTTTTGTACCTCCAGTTGAAATGATGTAAAGATAAGTTCAAAAAGCTTCAGCTCTTATAAATCGGTGGTACGAGTAAATATTGACCGGTACTGGGTAGCAACGAATCTCTGACTAACCTGAAAAGTGACTACTGACATCAGTTATTTAGCAATATCTACTATCTTTACCTTCTTACCTTTATCAATATCATATATAAAGAGGAAACATTTGTTTGTAATGTTTTCACACAAAAACTACTGGACCGATTTCAAAAATTCTTTCACCATTAGAAAGCTGCATCTTCACTGAGCGACATAGGCTATACAATATTACCTACTACGTGTAAAGGAAACACTTGTTATTTCTAATTCCACGCGAGTGAATTTGCGGGCGTCCACTAGTTTCAAAATAAATATAAATAAAAATGTAATATATAATTATTTAATTTAAGGCGCCTAGTGGTGCAAAATGACCTTGAGAATCGGTGCACACATTCTCACAAACGACAACAGCGCCTCTAACGGAAAACCTCAGAACTACCTTACAGAGCATACAATGACATGTCATGAGGTACTGTATTAATCGCCTGTATAACCCGCGCAGATAGAGAATAGATCTGAAAATGGCACTTAAAATACAAGCACAACACACAACACAAGCAAGGGTACTTAAAACACTGGATTGTAAAATTTGCCTTTATTAATTGTGACATTTCAGAATCAGATTATAAAAATAAAGAACAATAGGATGGGAATGGTATCAAAGGTTTTATAAACCGCTTGGTCCAGCAGTGTCCTGGTCATCTGTACCCATTACTGGTTCAATTCCCTCCATGAATTGGTTAAAATCTTCCATGGACTGGTCACTTTCACAGTCCTGGTCTTCAGAGTCGTCACTTTCATCTTCGGTGTTGCTGTTCAATTACATCACAAAATGTCAACGTTCGTAACAAAAACTTAACGAAAATAAATAACAATCAAATGTAACGCAAACAAAAACAACAATATCAACGAAAACAACAATTACTCGGAGTGCGTCAAGTAGCTTAGAAAGCGAATCCCGACTGATTATTTGTTTGCAGCTCGTACTTCACTGTGTGAGTATAGACAGCGATAGAGAGTGAGCGAGAACGCATGCGAGAGGACGCCATTTTCAAATCTATTCTCTATCTGCGCGGCTTATACGGGGAAGTGTTTCAGTAGATGGCGTTTATTTTAAGTAATAATTGACCTAACAAAAAATTTATAGGAAGGTACGACAACGTAATGAAATTAGATTTATGCAATTTTTTTAGTTACTTAAAATAATAACAAAAAAAAGTCATAAAAAAATAAAGAAAAAATTGAAAAAGAAAGGAAGTGTAACTGGAATTTGAACCCGAGTCTCTAGAGCGAGATTCTTACTCACTGCTAATGTCTATAATTTCCCCGTTATTGATATTATCTTTGGATTCTCTTTTCCTGTAATAAATACATATTATGACATATATAAATATTATTCGCTTTTTATTTCATTTGCATAAAATAATAACAAAAAAAAAGTCATAAAAAATAAAGAAAAAATTGAAAAAGATAGGAAGTGTAACTGGGATTTGAACCCGAGTCTCTAGAGCGAGATTCTTACTCACCGCCAACTCCCAACTACGCCATTTACAGTTATATGATTAGGGTTGAAAAACTGTGTACGTATCTATCTTTTTGTACTCTGCAAAACTGCAGAGAAAACAATGAAAATTAATAAGTGTTTGACAAAATTAAAATGCTTTTACCTCTTTACGTCATTCATATGTGTGACGTTTGCTTTATATGAATACTTTTGATTTATTTCCCATGTTTATTTACAAAATAGGAGTCCGTTTACGAATTTAAAAAATACATATACCGTTAAATTATTTAAATAAATCAAAAAATGTATTATCCAATCAATAAAAGTAATGAAATAACGTTGGAATCTTGCAGAAATTTTGCGGCAGAAAGCGCGACACGCCCGTCTAGCAAGAGGCCTGAGCCGCGACTGTCGGTACACGGCGTTTACTCACACATGCTCGCCATTTCTCGCGAAATATGTCCGAAAATGAGAACAAGGGTTTTTTGGAAATTCTACAAAGTGGATTTAAAAAGTGGTACAACCGAAATATTGTATTTATTGTGATGAAAAATATATGTTAAATTGAAAAAAAAAATACGTATTTTAGAAGGGATTTGATTGTTTAGAAGATTATTTTAGAGGTATCTTCGTGATTTTTTTCTATCGAGTCAAAATTAATGTATTATGTTTTGAAGACCATAGCAATATAACATATATCCCCAAGAATACCATATATTTTTTTTATTTGATTCTCTGCAATGGTTCGTGTGATATCTTGTTTATAAATCTCGCGTTTAGCCTCTGTAGTCCTCTTAAAATAAAAATAAAATCTGTGCTCATTAAAATATCATAAAAAATTAATTTATCTTACAAATTAACGTGGTTTCCAGTATCTTTATCGAGTCCTGAAGTTCAAAAATAAAGTACATTGTCACAAATGTCATAGGTGGCATCGGATAGGTTGGGAAACATGCTTGTTTGCTAGCTCGTTCACATAAAAGATACAAACACGCGATTCATTCATAAAATAAAATTACATGCGTGTGTGATTCACGATCAATCATACAAGCTTTCAAGTCAAGCCAGCACCAGGGGGCCACTACTGCCTACTGCGACATCATAACGAACGTTTTTTTAAAGTATATAAGATAGCAAACGAACATGCTAAATATGCCAATGGCGGCCCTACCGTGCTTACGAGGGAAGTTAAGCCATCGGTTCCGGTTGTTTTCATTGGTAAAAACAATCGGGAAGCCTTGTCGATGACCTTCGGGGTTGACCATGTCATGTCATGTCATGTCATTAATGTCATGTCATGTCATGGCATGCTATGTTATGTTATGGTATGTTAAGTTATGTTTCGTCGTTTGTCAGTGCTCTATTCTCAAATAAATCTATATATATAAAAGGAGAAGGTGACTGACTGACTGACTGACTGACTGACTGACTGACTGACTGACATATCAACGCAGGGCCTAAACCATAAGGGCTAGAAACTTGAAATTTTGCACAGGGGTTCCTTTTATAACGTAGGGGAGCACTAAGAAAGGATTTTTGAAAATTCACCCCCTAAGGGGGTAAAACGGGGGTGCAAAGTTAGTATGAAAATTTGCCGTTTTTGAAGTCGTTAGACGGGTAGACGTCGTTAATGGGTCTAATTCTACGCGAGCGAAGCTGCGGGCGTCCACTAGTCTCTTATATTTCTATTAGTTTCGATACTAAACAGTAGTAGAATTCTTAGAATTCGCAGTATTTCGTAGTAGGAGCTTACTCGCGTGAACGTTTGTGGCAATTGTTACGCCCATTTTTTTGTTATGAATTAAACGCCCTGTTATGTACACCCTCGTACCTTCACGTGGCGGCTCAGAAGAGAGGCAAAACAGGGGGTGAATGTGAACGGCTTGTTAGTTAATCTTATATGGTAAATTATACTGTAAATTTTTTTTTAAAAAGCTTTTACAACTTTTTTTTTATTTTCGTGCATTGTCATCGGAACCAAATATGTGTGCCAAATTTCAGCTCGATAGCTTAAGTGGAAGTGGGTGAAATATTGATTGCAAGATTCCAGGACATACATACTTACATGAATACATACGAGTGAAGTTAAGTAAAAGCTTTTAAAATGGTTTTAAATTTTATACGAAAACTTGAATTTCACCCGGGAATCCTCCAGTCAAAGTCCCATTTCTGCCGTGTGATAATAATAATACACTGTTAAAGAGGCGGCTATCTTATTTCTCGAGGGCAGCAACCCATCTTATACCGACTTTGAACCAGACTAACAGTCTTGATCTGTTCCAGTTGTCATGTTAAAGGCGTAAGGTCGTGGCTTACCTATATCAAGTAAAATAAAATAAATTATGAGTTAGTAATTATATAAATTTACAATGCAAAGGTTACTTGTATCGTTCTGCAAGATAATTGCGGTCCCACGTTGGGCGCGCCAATATAACTTTTATAGGTCCAACGCCCTGCTGGCCTCCTTGGTCCCTGTAGGGGATCAGAATAATGCTTCGGAAGATGTACGCCATCCCAGAGACCCCGGGAAAAACGATGTGTGTTGCTGCAAAAAGTTGACTTATGAATCTTCTTAACTGTTTCAGCTATGAGGAGTATGTTGTGGGAACATCGTTGGATAAAAATGTTAAAAGTAAAAAAAAAGTTTATATAATTGATGGGTTCATGACGACTCAGTGGCGCGATGGTGAGAGACCCAGGCTGCTGAACCGTGGGTCCCAGATTCAAATTCAAGCCGAGATATTTATTTCGCAGGTTTTTATTTGTTACGGATGTTAAATTATCTTGGTTTCTGTGTGTGTGGCCGCCAACCACTACACAGGCCTAGGCCTAGCGCAGGTTTGTGTGAGAGTGCGTGTGTAGTGTCATGTCAGCGTATAGCGTTTTTATACGAGTGAGTAGCGTTTTAAGTACCAGCCCTTGCAACTTTGTGTTTATATTTCAACACGAGGGCAAACGAAGGGTAAAATGGGTTTAATTGCGCGATAAATTTTCAATAATGAGTTTCCAATTTCATTAAAACTTTTCAAATTATTTTTTAATTTGCTGTTGCTTTTAATTTGCCTTTAATTCGCATAAAAATATAATGTTTTTATTTTGAATGAGCAAAGGTTTTCAGGTCTTTCAGCTGAATAACGGCATACACTTGTGAAATTCAGGATTTACCTATAACTCAAACATATTATAATCCACTTCACCAGTTATGTTCTATATAATGAGCCTATTGCCATTATTCGGACACAACTCCTTTTGAGAGTTTCAAGATAGAAAAATGCATTATTTTTATGATTGTAAGATTGACAGATAGATTACCTACTGATGTTGTTTAGAGATGATTATAAGAGTTATATTATATGTTGGCATATACATACTAACTAGTACCTACATTATGTTCAAATTGACACAATTTATACTTACATGCTACTTGAGTAGATTTATTTAACTTACAAAATATTTCTTCCTTCTACTTATACCAGATTATGTCGTATGGATAAAGTCACGACCTAGTAGCCAATAAAATTGTCGCCAGTAAGACTATAACATAAACATACACGTAAAATCATCTATAAACCCCAAACCAGCCCGAATAGATTTGGCTTCGAGAAACAATCCAATACCATTACATTGATCCATAGAATTCAATTTACGATTTTTACGAATCTTCGTTCCTTATTTCATCCGAACACGCTTGTAATTTATTATTTTTCAATGCATTTGGGAAAATTTTCTATGCGAACTAGTATATCTATTCAAACAGGTAAATGGTTAAATTGATTTTTTAAATAAGCTGTTGAAAATTATCCATAGCATACCAATTAGGACGCCTAGACCAGGCCGCTGATTGGAAACTGGACATATTTGGAAATACATTGTTTAAATTAAGAGTCTCAAAAATACAAATCTGGGATAGTATACATTATAGTGTTATATTTTTTTTGTTTTTAATTTTAACTTACTAATTTTTTATATCACTAATGTCACGATTTTATATTTTCTTTAAATTTAATTTTTTTTGTAATTTGTATCTAACATCTAAAATTTAAAATTGTATTCACGACTGTAAGATTTATTTATACTGTGATAATAATTGAGCTGTGCATAGTACGTTGGTGTGTCTAATAAATAATAAAAATAGAATTAACATTGTCTAAACTAAAACTGGCCCTGAAAAGCAGCTCCTTTTGTAGAACCTACACTAAAAACCTCAGAAAGCTCATTCCACAATTTGCAAGTACGAGGCAGACAAGAAAACTGAACCGTTTTGTAGAGGACCGGCAGAAATCCAGTCAGTATGGAGACACATAAGCCTTCGGCGATTAGTCGTGCGAAAGATTTATTAAGGTGATGAGGGATTAATATCTTCGAATTACTTGTCAAGCTTGTAGTAAATGCTTTATTTATCACTAGGATATGTTGGCTAATGTTCAACAAAATTTGCCATTGTTGGCCTATATGCTTTTATTCTGTATATGTATATGATAAATAATTACAGTTTTTAACAGAACACGCTATATCCTTAGACTAATTCTATAAATAAATGAGAAATGGTTATTTATTTTTAGTCAAAAGGTCACTTGTCTCGTTGCCATAATTAGCGGGATAGTTGCGGTCCCACGTTGGGCGCCAATTCAACTTTAGGGCTTAGGGTTGACCTTTCAGCATATACTATACATGTCAAGTAAAGTTCAGAATATGTATGCCAAACATTATTAATTATAAATAGCCTTTGTAGAAGGTACTTAAATGTCAAACTAATCCCTTACAAATTATTCCTGTTTATTATAACGACGCATTTAGGCGCAAAAAACGGACGTCAGTTGTTTTTATATGGGCATGTTTGTACATCTACTCAAATTATGTGGATTTCAATGCATGCATATGAATGCACACATAATTTAAGTTTGGCATTGGTTATAAACATGAACCAAATGAGTTCCATAGTACACTTGGACATTTGTGAATGGTTATGTGGTTGACCCGAAACTAAGCTTAATCGCGAACAAATTGTCCCTGAATAGTTAATGCTTCATATGCAAACCACGTTATTCGGATAATCATGTGGACGTGGAAATACATGATCCCACCAAAAACATTTTTATATAAAGTAACGCCAAGAGTACATATTATTACTGGCACTGGAAAAAAAATCAGATTTTACGGAGAACCAAGCTCCTAGCTCTACACGCCCTACCGTCACACACTCTGTGACTAACCTGAATCCTAGTCTTCAATTCTCTGAAAACCCTACACCTTAGTTAAATTGTTTGGCTTGGCCGTTTGACAAATTGGTTCTTCATCATCTTCGTGCATTAAACTCACAAAAATAAAATATAATTGTTGCTCAAAATATCGAGTTCAGTGAGACGAAAACATGTTTTCGTGTTGTTACCGCCAGGTTTTTTTTAAGAATTCTAGACCATTTTTACAAATATTGTTGTCTTATGCTCTAGTTTAGACCTTTGTTCTAACATTGTATTTTTATCTGGTTTGTAATTTTATTTTGAAAGAAGACCTGTGCTCAACAGTGGGACAAAGAAAAGGTTGTGGTGATATTGATGTCTTGTTAGTTGTAGCTGGATTGATTTAATATCATATCATAAATGATTTGGACACAGATGGAGGAAGATTAATTTTGAGTTTGCTGTTTCGATCCAACGCGCGAATGACTTCGAAATTGTATTAATATTCTGGCAAATATTTGCGCGCTCGATTATTAGACGGAGGAAATTTGTATTCGTACCTACTAATTTTAATTTCACCCCAATTCATATTACGATTGCAAACAGAAATCTATAAACTTATTTAATTTGACAGTTGAAATAGGCCTGTGGTGGCAGTAATCGTACTTATCTTAATTAAGTAAAATATCCATATATTTGGTTATAAATAAATGTTATGTTTCAATTCAAATTTTAATTGAAACAGCTTTTCAAATCAAATTTGGTATTTTCAACAATCAACTAATAATTAATACTCTTTCTCAGTGTCTCATTCATTTTTATCCGACTTCAGTTCGACACGATTATGTACTCATGATATTTCTTCCACCCTTACAGGGTGGAAAAATCGAATGCCTTATTTGTATTGTTTTTAAAAACAAAGGAAAGTCTCCTTTACACAGAATGTGCTATTTACAATATTTATGGTAGTTGCCATCCATGTGGCATTCGATCTTTCCACCCGGTATAAAATATTTTTCGACACAATTAGAACAACTTGTTGAGAAAACATAAATTTTAATAAATCTATAATAATATCTTTATTTTACAGGTTCTTTTTCTTCTTTGGAGATGGAGACAATGATGGCCCCGGCTTCGCACGGATATTTTACAAAAAATTCAAAATTATAATACACACACATAAACCCTTCTATTTGCGTTAGATTACTAAATAAAATTTATAAAGAAAGTTTGAATATTATTGTTTGAATGAACTTTTATTTTTATTTTAATGATTTTTTGTCATTATTTTTTAATTAGTGCCAAGTGGGACTTACGTCTTTAAGCACACGTTAGTATAATTTAAAATTATAAGCAAGAGTAGGTACCTATAAAATAAATAAATATCTTGGACATTTTCACACGCGGCCATCTGACCCCAAAGTAGGCGCGAGCCTGTACTATGGGTGTCAGAGACTGATATACATACATAGATATTTTTTTAAATACATCCTTAAATAGATAATATTAACATCCAGACACAGAACAAATACAAGTTCTCGTCACACGAATATTTGTCCTGAGTGGGATTCGAACCCACGACCTTTGGCGCAACAGACAGGGTCACTACCGATTGCGCCAACGGGCCTGTCAAAGTAACCTATGTACAGGTTCTACCATTCTAATCGTTAGGGGGCTGAGAAGCGTACCAACGAACCTCACATTAAAAGGCAGGTGGCTGGAATAGGCTTCCGCTACATTACCCGTTTTGTTCCTCGCCCTCATTGTGGAAATCCTGTCTGAATTCAGAAAATTACCATAACAAAGGACTTCCCTTCAAATATTTAGGCCTATTCAAATGCCATAAAAAATATATTCAGCCGAACTGGTACTGAGTACCTCTGGCATTTAAATTGATGGTGTTATAAATTTAGCCATCAATAGGTTAAAAAGATATGTATACATAGAAATTTAAACACCCTGTAAGGGTGGAGGAAAATTACCTTGAGTACATAGTCGTGTCGAACTGAAGTCGGATAAAAATGAATGAGACACTGAGAAAGAGTATTAATTATTAGTTGATTGTTGAATACAGCAAATTTGAATTGAAAAGCTGTTTCAATTAAAATTTGAATTGAAACAGAACATTTATTCATTTCCAAACATATAATTTAGAAATTAATGTAAAAGCTATCCTGACTCGAGTTAAACCATATTGAAAGTGATAAAATTGGTTTTATATTAATAGGTATACAACGCGCAAGCAACAAGATCTTTGTTCGTTAGTCAAATATTTTTGTAATATAAACTCAATCTTAAAAAAGATTAAAAAATCAAAAAGAACTGCATCGTTAACCAAGAAGCTCAAGCCCTAGTGAGGCTAGGGGCTGCTAATGATCTGTGAGCTTTAGTTGCCTACAGAACAGCACACCATACAATATTCATTTGTAACACTTTACTTCACCCATTATCGTTCTTCGAATCGAAAAAAAAATTCATAGAACAAATTCCTGGAACTGGTAATCGCAGTATTTCAACAATCAATGCCTACACTGTAACGAAGAATAGGGATGGTACTAAATAAACAATACGCGATTTCACGTCGCGTTTTATATTAGCCTTGACTTGTATTTTAATGGATATAATATATATATAATATCGCTGCGACCCATAAACGTCCCACTGCTGGGCACGGGTCTCCCCCACAGACACTACTGCGGGAGGTCTAGAGCATACTCCACCACGCTGCTCCAGTTAACGACTGTTTCTAGCATTGAAAAATCCGGGACCGACGACTTTACGTGCCCTCCGAAGCACGGTTGGATATAATATAGCAAACAAGTATTCAGCACCATCCATTCGGACCCCACAGCGATGAAGATAAGAAGAAGGTAGACTTGACATCCCTTCGAACACATTGAGAACAACAGACAACCTGGTTTCCCCACGATGTTTTCGTTCACCATTACATCAAATGATAAAATGTACCTATAACTTGGGAAAGTTGTTGACTGGGATTTGAAGTTAGAACTCTCGAGTTAGAAGTCTATTTACAACTTGTACAGCGCACTTTACATCGCAAACGGTACCCTAAAAATCCCTAAATCACCGAGTGAGGTAATTTTGTCGTAAATAACGCGACGGAACAAAAAGTTGGGCATAATTCTTATCTGATCCGCTGTGTTGCCAGCGAAAAGTTCCGAAAGAGCCATACCGACACGAGCTTAAGTTTGTTTCTTATGCTGGTTTTATGGTGTTTTACACACTGATGTTTATCGATGTAATGACGGGTGAAGCAATTCGAATATTCCCGGCTTCATATCCCTTCGGCCTAAATCCCCCCTGAAATATCCCCTGAAATTAGAAAGAGAGAATTCTGTAATTTTATTTACGTCGAGCGGAGTAAAACAGATACTGTAATTGTTAGTAAGGTAAATTTCCAGAAACGTCCAGTTTTTAGAACAAAAATTGTTTATAATGATTTAGTACGGTTTTATTAGTCAAAAACTAAAAGTGAATCGTAAAATATCCTTTTGTCATTATTACAATAATTACGTACTTATAACTGAAAAAAGTTAAGCAATTGTGTAGCTTTCACTTCAACTTTCAATAAATCTCTAAATTGTCCTCCGTAACAACTTCTGTTGTTGAATTTTGATAAAGTGCCTAAATGTGACCTATTAAATAACCTCTTATAGTTCATCTCAATCATTCAATCTCTATTCATATCATAGCAGTAGCTTACCAACGCATTAAGGGTGGGAAAGTAAATAACAATTTTGCTAATGAGACTGTCTTTGAAGCAGTGTAAGCAATAACAAACATTAGAATAACAAGAGAATCGTAATTACACATCGTGCATGTAAATAATCATTATGAAGTAGAACGTTTGACTTTGATAATAAGTTTTAATAGTTAAATGACTAAACTATTGTACTTTGTCTGTAAGATATTTGTCTGTGTAATGTCAGAGTATTGCTTATTAATTCATGTTTATTATCCTGTAGAGAAATCCCTACTTAGTACAAATTAACAGACGCATGGATTCAGAAGGCACAGGACCAGTGGGAGTAGTATCGTTTAAGAGAGGCCTATTTCCAACAGTAAACATAATTTATAATTTATGTCATTTATTACTTTAAATTGCATCATGATCTCAAGTTGATGAATAATATTATGACACTATGAGTTCTGAGCACTACCGTTACTAAACCGCAAACATTTCTAATGGGGATTGAGTTATGACCAGGTGTGTCTCCGGCATTGGTTTCCTGTACACCCCCCTCGCAGACACACTTACTTATTTGATTAACACAACTAATACAAATATTGCTACCCTTATTATGCATGTTTACTTCTCTGAGAAACAGTTTTTCATAATCAAAATCAATTTATGAACAACATAAAAAAAACGAACATAGTCTATATTACTTTTTTCGATGTTGTATTTTAGTTTAATGTACTGAAAACAAATTAAAATTTATTTGGTAGAACTGTACATTGTCACGTTATAGCTTTTCTAATTTGGTACGGGTTGAAAATCTATATCTGTAACCCCTTGCGATGCAATTTTATTTCCGTCCAGGGCTGAAAGTTTTCTTGTTTATTTCTCTTTCACTCAAAATTGGAGCAACGGACTGACGTAATATTATGGACGAGCTGGACGACTACATTTTATCATGGAAAATCTGACATTTCTTCTAGGAAATCTTATTAATTATAGGTAGTTAAAACAAATTTATAAATAATTATAGTCCTACTTCACAAACAATTCGGTATATTAAAACTATATGTTATAAAATTATCAATAACCAAATCTACTCATTAGAGCTGGGCCCCCTGAAAATCAGCAGCTGCTGGGTACCACCGCCAGTACTGAATGCATCTCTTTTTATTTTAGCTATGATATATACCTTACATGATACGATCTAAAAATGCCTGAAAATGTTTGAAAAATCTAACCAAATAAATACTTTTTGTGTCTTTGTATATTTCAGATTCAGATTCAGATTCATTTATTTTTTAATTATATGTTATTTTGTATACACTTAATGAACGTCATAACATTTTATTTATCTACCGCCGGTTCACAAAGTTGATGCTACCGAGAATAACATGGCAAGAAACTCGGTAGTTACTCTTTTCAAAATTTACAATTTTTATAATTTGAACAAGTTACATTATTATTGGACAAGTGGAGCTGGAGATACATCGCACCAAGCGTTTCTATCGTTCAAGTAGTCATAAATTTATATAGAAAGCTTTATTATGGAGGAGATTTTTTAATCTCTGAGAGAAAAGTAGGTAATATTTCCGGGTATTTTATTGTAGAATCGAACACAGTTCCCCATAAAAGATTTTGATACTTAATTTAGTCTAGAGCTAGGTACAAGTCTAGAGTCTAGTCTAGAGCTAGGTTTCTTTCCCTACATAAAGTGGGTAGCTCACCGTTCTTGTGTCCGTAGTAGCCAGTGCCGGAGGAGGACCCGCTGCCGGTGGACGAGCCCTGCGGGGGCTGCGCCTCGTCGTCCACCTCCAGGGGTAGCGGGTTCGGATCCATCGCGGCTAGGCCAGCATCGCGCACACGTCACGCGCTGCACTGCACTTGTACCTGCAATAAAGTAATTGGTCGTTAAAAAAGACATAATACGACATTACGCCTGTATTTCACTAAAGGAGTAGGCTGACTTTTCACCAGTACCTACCCATAAATACGAGTATGTACCCCGACCGGGAATCGAACCCGGGATTCTCGGTTCAGCAGTCAGGGTTACTCACCACCGCGTCACGGAGTCCTCAAATTTCAATCATGTTAGTTTTATCTACATCGTTCGCAATAATCCGCAAAGAAGGCACCTCCCTCCCTCTCACATAGTAAAACTTGCACACTACAATAAAAATGCATACCAACATACGTAATACC
Organism: Carterocephalus palaemon; assembly: GCA_944567765.1. Classification (NCBI taxonomy): domain Eukaryota; kingdom Metazoa; phylum Arthropoda; class Insecta; order Lepidoptera; family Hesperiidae; genus Carterocephalus; species Carterocephalus palaemon. Next base: position 3,248,066 of record OX155663.1, read on the forward strand.
ACCAAAACGTGTTGGTCCACGTCCCCAAATATCAGGGCAAGATAACTCTATCACGATCAATGGCCCTTGGTGTATGTGTACCTACTGTCGCATATATAATTATTTTTTGTTAAAATTATAAAAAATACTGCGGCAAACAAGTTTTACAATTATTTATTAATATCTTCACAATAAAAACATTTAGTATAAGATTGGGTCGTAAATCCAAGCCTAGGTCATAAGTCTCTCACTATCACTGTCTAGTCTCTGAGATACCACACTCTCCTGGTCCGACTGAAGGGCCGCGGCAGGCAAGCCGGCGAACGAGCGCGCCGCTCCTGGTCTCCTTGACCCGCAGCGCAGCAGCAGGTAGCCAGCGCACGAGCGGCCGATACGCCAATCTGGTGTCTGCCTCCAGTAGGCTTAGATAAGCAGCGACAAAGCAAGTCGCTGGACTCAGAAGTCCCCGATTCCAATCCGGAGGGGTTTTCCCAGTATGGGAACGCAGAACAAAGGAATTGTGGGAATAAGCACATACACTTTAAAACTTGTGACGTGGAGTAGCTAGGTGGCCTGTCATCTAATCCCCGAACGAACGTAGTTTCGCTCCGAGAACCAAATCCAGACTCACGGAGGGGCGCGGAGCGGTACACGGCCATACGCGGTGCGCCTGCGCATACTACGTCACAGTATTCCCTCCCTTAGAAGAGGATTTTACCCTCTGTAAAATCCTTTACAGAGGGTAAAAAAACAATAATGCTAAATAAACAATAATAGTTTCATCCGTCCCTTGGGTACGGTTACGTATTTCAGTATACATACGGTAATCGTAATCTAAAATATCAAAATCTTTTTTAAGGTGTGAGAGCAAGGTAGGCCAGTCCTGATACTTGTCCTTAACACTACGGTACCAATGCAAAACGTCACCGGTGAATATATCGGTCGCGGATTGTAACATTTTATTTTCAGGAATGCCTTTCGAAACACGGAATTCCTCCACTTTCTGGATAAACGCTCGGACACACGATTTTCCGTCATACTTTAACTTACTTAAGTCACTATTTATTCCGCGATCACACGTGACCGATATATTCATGTTTGACAAATCTAAGTTTTCTTCCACAGCAGCGGGGTCAGAAGTTTTAGCAGCACTTGAGGTAGGTGTGGAAAGCCCCAACAGAAAAGTATTGTATTGATCATAGTATTTCTGAATTTTAGTTAGCATTAAGCAATCCTCTGACGCATCTGGCTTTTCAATTCTTTGAATCCTATGAAACAAATGGCTCAACCACGATTTCGTTCTATTTAGTAACGCTTCATTGTAATTGGATTTCAAAGATTCAAGATTAATTTTGATTTTTTCTAGTGTCTCCTTACAACCGTTAATGTCCTCACTAAAAGTAAAAACCGAATCCAAGACTTCATCAGAAGGATAAAGCTGAGTGAGTTTAGTGACCTGTCGCCGTAGCCCTTCCACATTAGAAGAGGGATTTTCACCGCGAATAGCGACCTCATAGTTCAGTTCTGACTTTTGCAAAAGAAGAAATTTAATAGGATAGGCCATGATACAAAAAAAATTAAAATTTAAACCTACAAGGTATGTTGTGCAAACAATAGCAAAAAGAGAAAACAGCAACTAAAAATAACCAACAACTAATAAATAAAACTAGGGTAAAAAAAAACTTAAAACGAAATTAACACAATAACAAAATAAAACAACAAAAAAACACAAACAACAGAAAAAAAAAACACTACCTATTCCGTTCTGTTACAAATAATCAATTTTTTGCTACAGAACGAAAGCTTTTTGCTATAAAAAAAAATAGTGACAGAAAAGAAATTAAAAGAAAGTTATTAATTAAAGAGAAATAATTGTTTCAACTAATGTGCCAAAAACAGCTATCCGATTTTAAGTTACTATATAAAACAATTACAAAAAATGCAATGTAAACTACAACAATAAATAATAATAATAAAAAATTATACTAAGATAGGCACATCAGTTGAAGGAAACAATCGTTTTACTAAAAGCACGCGCACCAGGCAAATTCAACCTCAAGATACTATACTAAAAAAAAAAGTCGAGAACAGTGCAGCGTGACTTATGACCTTTTGACCACGTATATGGGCGCCATTGTCGCATATATAATTATTTTTAGTTAAAATTATAAAAAATACTGCGGCAAACAAGTTTTACAATTATTTATTAATATCTTCACAATAAAAACATTTAGTATAAGATTGGGTCGTAAATCCAAGCCTAGGTCATAAGTCTCTCACTATCACTGTCTAGTCTCTGAGATACCACACTCTCCTGGTCCGACTGAAGGGCCGCGGCAGGCAAGCCGGCGAACGAGCGCGCCGCTCCTGGTCTCCTTGACCCGCAGCGCAGCAGCAGGTAGCCAGCGCACGAGCGGCCGATACGCCAATCTGGTGTCTGCCTCCAGTAGGCTTAGATAAGCAGCGACAAAGCAAGTCGCTGGACTCAGAAGTCCCCGATTCCAATCCGGAGGGGTTTTCCCAGTATGGGAACGCAGAACAAAGGAATTGTGGGAATAAGCACGTACACTTTAAAACTTGTGACGTGGAGTAGCTAGGTGGCCTGTCATCTAATCCCCGAACGGAGGGGAGGAGGGGCGCGGAGCGGTACACGGCCATACGCGGTGCGCCTGCGCATACTACGTCACACTACTATATATACATATGCATGTTTTCATATGTAGGAGGAACATAAATTATGCATGAAAGTGTACGTCATTATACTCCTTGTTCGCAGGTTGTTGCAAAGAAGATTGAACTGACTTTATAACAATGGATTTCATTTCCCCAAAGTGGGTAAAGTTTGATTCGATTAATTTAGAAAAGCCAAATAATATCCACTTTGCCTTAGCTTAGTAGTAATTTACGATCACTAGACCAGCGAGGCTGTCTTCCCAGTCATAATATACATAGTTAAACGTATATAATAGTGTGCATTGGAGCAGCGTGGTGGAGTATGCTCTAGACCTCCCGCAGTTTGTCTGTGGGGGAGACCCGTGCCCAGCAGTAGGACGTCATGGGTCGCAGCTATAAACGTGTATACATAAGTAGCTATGGCGAATAAAATACGTACAAGGATCAAAAACAGGGCCTGCCAATCATTTCCTTCTTTCAGCATTCAATTCGTCAGTCATGTTGTAAGTTTTTGTAGCGTGGGTGAAAATGACAGATGTGTTATTACCCAGTTATTGAATAACTATTGGATTTTTTCTGATATTATTTAAGTAGAGAAACATCTGGATAAAATCGGGTGAAAAAGAAAGACCTTGCACATATGGCGGTCTGATCATCAGACCACAGCCTAATAAGTAGACTTTCATACAGTCGGCCATCGGACAAGTGACAGAGCAATCGTGCAGGAAGAGGAGAGCAGCCGTACCGAACTACCAAACACTTGTTCGGTACTAACAGTTTGAGTGTCGCATTGACGCATTGTACTAACAAATATGGAACCATGTAAGTACCTAATAGATGCGCCTTGCGTTATGGAACAGACTAACAAGATTTTTTTTTTTAAATGTGACAATCCTGTGTGAGTGGCATGAAGGCGATGATCCACGGAAGTTTTGTTACAATAAGGGCTGCTAGTAACAAATATCTTTTTAGTAAGGATTATGGAACCAGTAGGTAAGTCCGACTCTAAAGATACTTACTACAAAAAACGTAAATAAAACCGTTTTGCACACAGTCCCGCGGGAATGGATGACAAAGGAACATTATGTGCGCTTAAAAAATTCCAACCCAGCTCTGCGCACACTTAATTCGACACAGGATTAAAATCGGCTAACGCATTCACATGCAGCTCTCTATATCAGAAAATAATGGAGTCTTAAAACAAAAAGTAAAATATAGTTAGGGTTGATCAGAAATTCGCTATCAATCGCCATTATAGAATAGAAATATCACATCATTTGAATGTAAAATCTACATATAGATACACACATAACTACATGAATAAATTGAATATAAGTAGGTAACCATTAATTAGTTAAATATAACTCAACTCCATAACAGCGTGGTGCAGTGTGCTTTAGACCTCCCGCACCTGTGTCTGTGGTGGAGACCCGAGCCCAACAGTGAGACATCTATGAATGGGCTGTAGGCAACAACCAATTTTATTCCTTCCACGTGACTTAATTACATATGGTACAAAAAAATAAAAAACAATTAATAATTACAATTATTACACGGCAGAAATGGTACTAGGTACCGTGGCGGGCGGTGGTACTGCCCCGGGCGAACTCTATATGGAACCAATTAGCTTTCATATAAAACCTATTTGGTTCCCTATAGGCCTATTATAGGCCTATAGGCCTATTTATTCCCTATAGTATCTAACCAATCTAACTTTGAAATTCGTAAACTCCCTCTGAATTCCCCGATCAGCCTTTCTAGAACATACTAGAAAATAAAGTAGGTACTTTTTAAATTTGGAACGATTCTATGAACGAATTTTAATTCTTGACCTGTCTCAAATTATAACATTTGAATTTCGAAGAATGGTTTTCAGGTAGGTGAACATCCACTGAGCGGAACGAGTTACTTACGTATTGAATACCTAATGATAGGCAGTACAGGCACAAAGTAGATATTAGGTACAGAGATTAAGCTTCTTAAGAACATGCAAAATTGTTACCTATTTTGTTAGGGTTGTCACAACAGGTTAAGAGAAATTAAAGAAATCATTTGTTAAATAGTTTTATTATTCAGAATATAAAAAGAATACTACAATAAGAACCAATACAGAATAGAAAATAGAAAATAGCATACTTTACAAATTTATTACTCTAATAATTTTATTTTTATAATTTTTATTTTTTAATATTTTATTATTTATTTTTATGGTATGGAAAATTCTAAATCTAATATATAGTTTTTTCAAGTAATGTATCAGGAAACACTCACATGGCATATCAAATCCTAGCTGCAGCGTCAGGTTATAATCTATCATATTATTGTACTGTCACCGAAGTTACGCAGGAAAAATTTCAGTTCAATAAGACATCTGGATGTGGTTCAAATCTCACTTGCAATACTTAAATTTAAAACACATAGTACGTACCAACCCACCCACATACCTACAAATGTTTAGTAAAAGCTTGTAATAATAATAAAAAGGTAAAAACACACCGTGTAGTACACATTTCTTATTAAAAAAAGGATAATTCCGTAAAATAAAGGTACTTACTTGAAAAAGTAATAATCAAATATTTACTTACCTATTGCACTCCTTGGGATAGTTAAAGTGTGGTTAAAGTATGATATAATATTTTTATTTTTTCTAGCATTATTCATGCACACAGTACAATATACAACCATAATTATTAATACCACGTTTTTATATTAGACCAGCTGACCCGGCAAACGTTGTTTTGCCATATAAATAATTTTTAGTTGATCGTAGAGGGTTGAAAATTCAGGGTTGTATGTATTTTCTAATGTTGTATCATAAAAAAATACAAAAATAAAAATTTGTCTAAAAATTAAAAAAAAAAATTAGGGATGGACTACCATTAACATTTAGGGGGATGAAAAATAGATGTTAGTCAATTCTCAGACCTACTGAATACGCATATAAAATTTGGTAAAAATCGGTAAAGCCGTTTCGGAGGAGTACTGCAACAAACATTGTGACACGGAAATTTTATATATAAGATTTATATCTATATCTTTATCTTATATCCATACTAATATTATAAATGCGAAAGTGTGTTTGTTTGTTTGTTTATTTGTTTGTTTGTCCGGCTTTCACGTCGCAAGGAAGCTATTATGTATATGGTATTGTTTTTGTGTGTCGACATAGTGAGGAGGGTGGAGAGTGACGTAGGCTACTTTTTACCGCGGTAAAACATCCCCATGGGAAGATATCGATGTTTTGTTATTTGATAGATATTTAGTTCCGAATGTTATTAATAGATGGCGTTAGTAAAATTCATTTTCAAGTTCTGAATCACGTATATGATACACAAGTCATTGTTAATTCCCTTTGACCACGCGGGCGGAGCCCCGGGTAAAAGCTAGTCTATTATATTAGAGTATATATATTTATACTTATACTTATACTTGTACTTGTACTTGTACCTGTACTTGTACTTGTCCTTGTATTTGTCCTTGTCCTTGTCCTTGTCCTTGTACTTGTCCTTGTCCTTGTACTTGTACTTGTACTTGTCCTTGTCCTTGTCCTTGTCCTTGTACTTGTACTTGTACTTGTACTTGTACTTGTACTTGTACTTGTACTTGTACTTGTACTTGTACTTGTACTTGTACTTGTACTTGTCCTTGTCCTTGTCCTTGTCCTTGTCCTTGTCCTTGTCCTTGTACTTGTCCTTGTCCTTGTCCTTGTCCTTGTACTTGTACTTGTACTTGTACTTGTCCTTGTACTTGTACTTGTACTTGTAATTGTCCTTGTCCTTGTCCTTGTCCTTGTCCTTGTACTTGTACTTGTCCTTGTCCTTGTCCTTGTACTTGTCCTTGTACTCGTACTTGTACTTGTACTTGTACTTGTACTTGTACTTGTACTTATACTTATACATACTTATATTTATTTTTATATTTATATCTAGTGGACGTCCGCAGCTTCGCTCGCGTTACACATTCACTAACTTCAAAAACGGCAAAGCTTCATACTAACTTTGCACCCCCGTTTTACCCCCTTAGGGGATGAATTTTCAAATTTTTCTCGCCGTAAAAACCATCCTTGAACTTCAACGAACATTTAAAAAAAAGAATTGGCCAAATTGGTCCAGGCGTTGTTGAGTTATGCGCTTACCAACACATTTTGCGATTCATTTTTATTATATAGAAGATATTCAAACTTGCAACTAACAAAACCAACAATGTGCGTAGCGATTACCCTGCGATTTTCAACTTGATGTGACAGCGTCAACCGGTTTTTTCCAGTCTCGCCGCGTACGCGACAAGCGGCCAGTGGCCACGCACAGATGTCCCGCGTGCTTGTAGGAGTGCAACCGTTTTGCACGTTCCTATGAAGCTTAATCTCTGTACCTAATATCTACTTTGTGGTACAGGGCAGTACCTATGTCAACCTATCATTTACTGCTAAAAAACAATTTTACAGCAAAATTAATTTCACCATTAATTAACCTGCATTAAGATTCTTCATGAAATATGCGTGTTAAAGCTTCTGAACTGTTATACTGTTATTAAAGACTATCGTAAGTCAATCAAGTAAACATTTTAATTAATAACTAATCCAACGCGATGTCAAAATATCATACCAATAAGTGCGGTACATGAAACATGAAATCCTCCTACATGGTGCTGTATTAAATATTTCAATAATTCATGTTTCATAGTCGGCTTTTCCGAGCTTCATTTAAACCGGTAATCCACACAACAAACGTCACTGTGCAATTACACCGGTATTTCTGTGTAACGCGATGCGATGACACAATAGTTAAACTAAAGCTTTACTGAAAATTAACTGGCAGTTCATGTTTTCTGTCGTATTAATTTGAACAGGCTATGATACGTCAGCTCTGAAAAACGTAATAACACCACGTCTGTACATTGTGTATTTACCTAAACGGATTATATATTACTAGTGGACGCCCGCAGCTTCGCTCGCGTAGATTTAGACCCATTAACGACGTCTGCCCGCGTTCGCGTTGCCCACTTGACTTCAAAAACGGCAAAGTTTCATACTAACTTTGCACCCCCGTTTTAACCCTTAGGGGATGAATTTTCAAAAATCCTTTCTTAGTGCTCCCCTACGTTATAAAAGGAACCCCTGTGCAAAATTACAAGTTTCTAACCCTTATAGTTTAGGCCCTGCGCTGATATGTCAGTTAGTCAGTCAGTCAGTCAGTCAGTCACCTTCTCCTTTTATATATATAGATAGATAGTATGCACCCATTTCACCAGTTTTCCATGGTTTTCTATGGATACAAGATACAAGATAAGAAAAGAAATGTACTTAATACTCATTTTTCTACAGTCGCTTTTCTATTCTCTGTAATTTTTGCGTGCGGTATTTTCATTGGGTTTCGTCGTAATCGAATTTATCGGATTGAAAGCGGGTCTGCGGATTTATTATTGACACCGTAACCTTACTGTGCTTTTGGCAACCCTATATAACAAGGTTTTTTGTAGAGAAGCAATAATTTCAAAGCGCACAGATCTCTGCAGAGCTGTACCAGGTCTAAAGCATACTCCACCACGCAGCTCCAATGCGGATTGGTGGAGGGGTTAGTGGCCAACCCAGTGTCGAATGTTTTTAAGCCACCCGAAGGTCTTCGACGAGTTTTGAGCCTTGTTTTTACTATTGAAAACAACCGTGACCTGTGGCTTAACGTGCCCTACTAATCACGGAATAGCCCATGAAATTTTGCGACTAGTGGTCACCCATCCACAAACCGACCGCGCCCTATGTTACTTAATTCACATACGATCGACACGAGCCAGTTGACTATTGACGCTTCACCCACAAAAGACTATAACTATATCAGGCTATTGTGCATTTGTACTAACAGCTACGCGCAGATACTAGACGGACTTGACTAAAAGTCTGTTAAAGTCAAAGAGTACCTAAGTAAATAAGCTAAGAGTAATAGATTTACTAGTGACACCGTAGCCTACACTTGGCAACCCTAGAAGAAACCGCAGTTTAAGCTTTGGTGCAACCCTAAAAACAAACATTGCGGTCAAACTGAAGGTGCGGATTTGCAACTAACTCACGACTCGCAACCGTACAACGTTTACATACGTACCTGCTTGTTTACACAATATATTGCCACTAAGTTGGTGGCTTTGGAGAAGTAAGTTATGCTCACGTGGCACCGACTTAAATAGAATTAGCTGTTCCAGCGACTTGAACCTTGTTAGTGACTAATTTATAGCTGGATCACGGTGAGTTCATGCATAGAATATAATGCCTTACACACAGAACAGTCTGTGGCCTTACAAATGCGAATTTGTTTTCATAATTAGGTTTCCATTTACAAATGTAGTGATACTGTAGATAGAACAAATGTATGTGCTTTTTCATAGTATTCGAACTTGTCTTGTCTAAACTCGGAAGGCAATTCAGCGAGTCACTTCCCGAATAATTCATCTACGAACACTACGTAAAAAATATGAAATAACAAAGTTTAAAAAAAACTATCATATTCCGTTACATACATTATGTACTAAGCTAATAAAAGCATGTTATAAACGCTTTGCCCCGCACTACTTACAACTACTTTACTCAACCAAAACTCGGACTATTGCGAGTTGGACTCGCGCACGATGGGTTCCGTATCTATAAAAACGGCAAAAAAATCATGTCTGTTGTATGGGAGCCCCCTTAAATGTTTATTTTTTGTTTTTTAGTATATTTTGTTATAGCGACAACAGCAATACATCAACTGTGAAAATTTCAACTGTTTAATTATCACGGTTCATGAGATACAGCCTGGTGACAGACGGACAGCGGAGCCTTAGTAACAGGGTCCCGTTTTACCCTTTAGATACGGAACCCTATAAACGATACTCAATAACATAACTGCGATCACAATAACTTTCCATCCGAAAATAATATTCGTTCCAAATAAATCCGTTATCCATAGCAATATATTAAGGCTGTATGATTAGCCGATAAGCCCGTCAAAAGCGAAAGGACTCGCGTTTGCCGCCAGCCGTGACGTCACTGATAACTGCGGCCGCAGGCTCACGCCATTACAAAGTGTAGCGAGAGACATTACCACAGAGACTATTACGTAAATGCAGGCATACTGGCAAGTTTGAAAAAATAATTTTTCACACTGATTAAAAAAAAAAAACACATTTTGAAAATCAAACGATTATTACAGTGTTTTGTCCATGTCACAGGGACCATGCAATTTTCCGGGATTAAAAGATTGTCACAATCCACACCCTACACTACATCTATACGGAAAATCACTTCTATCTATCTTTCCGTTGAAGCGGAGAACAAGGAAAACTAAAAAAAAAAGAAAAACAGACTAAGGTATATTCTCCTGTGTGTACCTACATCTTCGCTGCGACCCATAGACGTCCCACTGCTGGGCACGGGTCTCCCCCACAGACATAGCTGCGGGAGGTCTAGAGCATACTCCACCACGGTGCTCCAATGCGGATTGGTGGAGGGGTTAGTGGCCAACTATACTTACATAAATGCAAATACCTATTTATATATATGTACCTCGCTCGCTGCGACCCATAGACGTCCCACTGCTGGGCACGGGTCTCCCCCATAAATACTTCTGTGGGAGGTCTAGAGCATACTCCACCACGCTGCTCCAATGCGGATTGGTGGAGGTAATATTATATTTGCACTGTAAATTTTAGCCGAACTTAAATATCTGTACTGCCTAACTAACCTAACCTGTACTGTAGTGACTATTATTGTATGTATGTCATAGGAGAAATAAAGTTATCTTCAAACCGAAATAAGGACAAACCCACAAATCAACAAGCATACTTTCCCATTTTTAGATTATGTAGTAAGAATAAGGATAAGGTTTTCAAGGTCTATCAGTTGCCATAGCAGCAGGCATCGTCGGATGTTCTTACCGCTGCTTGATGCTCGTTTGTTTCATTATGTACATAAAATACTCTGCCTCAGGAAAATAACCTACCCGGTAATATGGTATGATTTATGTATTGAAATGTGCACGTAAAAACCGTTATTCCATAAAAATCATCTGTCAACACATTTTACTGATGATCGTATAAAAGTTGAAACCACCTGATGAAAATACAACATTCAAATTTACTATGGGGCTTTCATGCAGAAGTGATAGCCGTGATGGCCCGGTGGCTATCGAACGCTAATATTGAGAGATACTCGTATCAGACCTCGAAGGCGGAGCTGTCGAGGATCTGATCGGATGATGCCAAATTAGACCAGCTTGGCGAACTGGCTTTCCTCAGAGCAGCTGACCCCCCGAACGCTAATATTGTCGACCGATTTATGCAAAGTCGAGTTGGCGAGTAGTATGGGCTAGTAGCAAATTTTATGAGCGTTTATGTACGTAGGAATACGTTAGAATGTCGTTACTGGTTTTGTACTGTACAATCTATACTATCTATATTAATATTATAAAGAGGAAAGATTTGTTTGTAATGTTTTCACACAAAAACAACTGGATCGATTTCAAAAATTCTTTCACCATTAGAAAGCTGCATCTTCACTGAATGACATGCTATATAATACTTGGTGTTATGTAAACGAAATTATTGTTATGTCTAATTCCACTCGAGCGAAGCTGCGGGCGTCCACTAGTTGTAAAATAATTTCGCCCAGTACTTTTAGATGCCTATATCCAACAGTGGACCTCAAAAGGCTGATGGATGGATGGATGGATGGAACCATAGACAAAATATTTGTTGCCGCATGCTGTGGTTATGTTCGCAATTCCATGCCAACAGCTGCTATAAAGTTATTTAATCTTTGTGGGTAAGTTATTTGCACATCTCGGTTGCATGTGGCTCTTTACAAATGACTGAACTCACCTTTGTCTGGGTGGGAAATATATCAAAAGTATGAAAAGTGGATCCGGAATTTTAAACAGCTAGAGCGAAAGTTAAAAGTCAGAATATGAAAGTGTGAGGTGGAATAAGTGTTGGAGATTCTTGCAATGCCGGTTGTGAGTCGGTATAATAAAGCGGAGGATTCCGTATTTTTAGTATGGTAAATTTTATCATCATGTCGGTAGTTGTGTAGCTTTAAACCCTTACTCTATGCTTTAAACATTAAAAGTAACAAAATGAAAATATTAAAAAAATAGACTTCACAACTGAACAGTAAGAAATAATCCAGGTAAGAATTTATCCGGGTTTAGTAATCTTTTAATCTAATTATCTTATACTCGTATACTCGTAGATATCTTATATTCAGGTAATGTAAAGTACAAATCGTACTGTTTGTATCCTCTGGTCGAGTAACAACTATATATTTTTCTAACATGTAATGCCCGATTGAGTCTGGATTTGTGTCCGGTGCTCACCATCTGGAATCTAAGCATAACTGGTGAAAAGTGAAAATACTTCACACCCCTTAGGAAAAAAAAGGTGTTTTTATATTATTTTTGTTAAGGACAACCACAACCCTTTAATTGCCCCACTGTTGGGCACGAGTCTCCCCTGTGAATAGTCTACACGCTGTTTACCCCTTCGGATTGAAATACAGGGTGATTATATATTACTAACATGAAGATTTTGATCTCATCTGTTACCCGCATAACCCTGAAATGATTCACCCTATACGAAGCGCTCTATTTGTTAAGGCGAAGGCATGAAACGCGAGAACCAAAGTATTTGCATCCTGAGTTGCATTGAAACTCATTTTCATTTCCAAGTGACTGCGCTTGTATGAATGATAATAATAATATAAGGTACACAAAGAGATTGCATAGAAGTCGACTTGCTTTTTCCCTTTACCGTTTCTAAGTAACCTCTTAAGGGATTAGTTTGTTACATGGATACAATCATGAGTTTAAAACTCCTTTTTAACGTCGATGGTTTTTTGCAGCTGATTCTTAATCTATATATATAAAAGGAGAAGGTGACTGACTGACTGACTGACTGACTGACATATCAACGCAGGGCCTAAACTATAAGGGTTAGAAACTTGAAATTTTGCACAGGGGTTCCTTTTACAACGTAGGGGAGCACTAAGAAAGGATTTTCGAAAATTAACCCCCTAAGGGGGTAAAACGGGGGTGCAAAGTTAGTATGAAACTTTGCCGTTTTTGAAGTCAAGTGGGCAACCAGAACGCGGGCAGACGTCGTTAATGGGTCTAATTCTACGCGAGCGAAGCTGCGAGCGTCCACTAGTCTTAAATAAAGATTTTTATATTGGGTGGTGTGGAAGAGTCTATATTAAACCTATTATTTATTCCTCCTATTTAGAGTTAATCCGCCACCAACGCTCTCTACTGTAGGTACCTGGAACCATATCTACTATGTAAAAATTTCTGCTTGGAATATGGTTTCCGGTTATACTTTACATTTCTTAGATACGACTATCTTAGACCTTAGGATTCGCTGTGTTAGTAGCTGTCATAATTTTCTATATAAGAGAGTCTTATATAGAAAATCTTACTAACACAGCGAATCGTTGGTACAGCATGCTCGTTTCCAACGTAGGAGTACTTATATCAATAACTATTGGATGCCCGCGGCTTCACTCGCGTGGAATTAGACAATATAGTTTCGTTTACACCTAGTAATATCATATAGCCTATGTCACTCAGTGAAGATGCAACTTTCTAAAGAGAATTTTTGAAATCGGTCCAGTAGTTTATGAGTGAATTACAAACAAATGATTCCTCTTTATAATATTAGTATAGAAAACTGCGAAGTATTCAAAATACCTTCCGACAAGCTACCGACAAGTCTTAACGACTGTTATCTACGTGCGTTATTGTACAATGCTTTTATTATACGGTTCTACGCTCACTCCGTTCTCCGTCCAATCGTAATAGCTTGCCGTCAGCACAATATGCACGCTCGTACTGTCAAATTACTCCAGTGTGAAATATCGCCAGTGAAATTTGTAGTGTCCAGTTTAATTTAGACACTAGTGTTTTGTCGTCATCAGAATAGACCGAATTGTTTAGATTGTTAAGCGGTTTCATAGAAAGTTCCATCGATGTGACCGAATGTACATCGTCTCAGCACAAATTAAGGTGGCACAAAAGTTCATCATGTAAGATGCAAATGAAAGATGCTTTATTTTTGCATATGGCGGGAAATGTCAATTCCAGTTTGAAATACTTATGTGAAGTTCTGAGTGTGAAGCGTCTGTGAAAAAAATATCTTTTACTTGATCTAAATTTTATTTTAAATTTGTATTTTTTGTTTTATTTACATTGGGTATTGTTTTTAATTAATTTTATGGAAATTTTAAAGAACGACCTTAAGTTTAGTTCGAATACAAATTCCCGCCTGCTTCCTTTGTGATCCTTTTTATTTCAGTTTTTTTTAAATAAGTTCATAGTTGTTATACCCTGTTGAAAAGCTATGAAAACGGTTATGTTTTTAAAACAATCTGCAAGCCAAATTCGATACAGGTTTTTTTTGGTTTTAAGGCAAGGTTTTAGTGGACAAAAATCTCAAAAAATATTGAAGTAATATCGTTAAATCTCGCATTTTAAAGTTGGACCGATGATTGTAGTTTTGATATTGATAAATAACCATTTGTCACAAATAGTCACCCCTATCACCTCCTAACGGGAATACGTCGAATTACCAATAACCCTGTATAATGTTAATGATTTTTGTATTATTAATGGTCTGAAAGACGTGTGAAGCCCTCCGACCTACACTTGGCCAGCTGTTGGCAATAGAGAATTGGTTGTAATGGTTTAATCAATGTGGTGAAATCAGAGCAATGAGACTTTTATAAATAAAGCATCTATGGGTGAAATTCAGAATTCAAAATGTAGTCACGCACGAAAAATGACGTGAATATTTTCTGTCGTGACTTGGTCGTGACTAATTTTAGTCCGTCAGTGTCAATTTGATGAACGACCGGGCTGACTACGTCAATTATCGCCGGAGTAAAAACAAATTGAAAATAAACTACGCGCGTCCAAGGAAAGTAGACGATGAAAGCAAACTTATGTGGGAATTGTTGAGAAAAGTGTGTTGTTTAGTAGTATCTTCATAGCACACAAAGTAGTCTATTCACTAACATTGTCAAATGTCTATTATTTATTATTTATTAAAAAACCAATCCTTTGGTCACGTATTTGTTTTTATTCGTGACATTATGTAATACCTTATGCATTAAATTGTACGCTGCTGCCCTACTTTTTATTTTCTTTCATCAATCTACCCGTTAAGTATAATGATCACTCTATGCGGTAAGACCGCCAAATATTTCATCTGGATTGTTTTTATTTCTGTATCTTTGTATGTAATTTTTTAGATGCACAATAAAATATTTTTGTATCTATAAAATAAAAAAATTAAATCTATAAAATACTTATGCTACCTTACCGCCAAGCAATGCGTTCGATAATGTACCAACTCCTCAACTGTTGTCAAAACCTAATTATTATTCACCAACTGTAACACTCCTATGCCGTTACATCAAAACACTGTAGATACTCGATTGTACTTAACCTGACATAATTTCAACCGCATATGAAATTTTCATCGGAACACGACTTAATGAGATTGCTCAAACACGCGTATCTGCAATATCCCGCCATAATGTTAGCTGTATTTCATTCATGTATCAATATGTAATACCTAATACCTACTAGCGGTCGAGCTCCAAAATCAAATTTTTGCCCAAACAAAACAACACGAAAACAGAAAAAAGCAGTGAAAATATCTAACTTATTGTAGGTATCTAGCAAATGCAGGATGCCAAAAGTGTGTTGCTGGGCTTGAAGAACTTAAAGGACGCATTTTCACTTTCATCCATAGCCAGTAAATAAATAAATACATAAATATACAAATGAATCGAGGGAGTTCTTAAAGAGATCCCGGAGAACTTAACAAGCGCTGAGAGAGGCCATAGCTCTGCAAAAAAGAAAATCACTGCACAAGTCAACCGTGCAATCTGATGTTGTTTTAAAAAGCGATTTACATACGACTCTTCGAAAACCATAGAACTAATAACGTCAGTTCAAAATTCATGGCAGTGGGGCACTCGTGCAGAAAAGTGGTAAAGTTGTGCAGTATATTCATGGAATAAATTTAGACTAGTCCGTCTGGCCAGTGCGTTAGGTTAACACGAGCAACATGCCGCAGACACGATCTGTGGCAGGAGCGAATAGTTGCGACGCAAAGTTTTGCTTTTAAATTATTTGCAATATACTGCTGAGTTCAGTGCAGTTGAAGCGCCCGTGGCTGCGAGACCAATATCATAATCACATTGGCCATGTTCAGCAGCACCAGCATGTAAGGTTTTGGACGTAGTTCTTTTCACGTAGTTTCGATGCTGCTTCTTTAAGAGAATGCTTCTAACATACGCCTATGCTGTACTTTTTTATTATATCGTGCATAATGTTTAAATAAATAAATATTTTGAACGTACCATGTTACACTTACAGCATCTGTATTGGCTTAGACCAGTGGGATTCTTGTGCAACTCCAATTCATTACTTGGTTTGTGCGCATCTCAACACTCTCCTAACTCCTATGCATTACTCAGGTCACAGAGAAGAAAAAATATTAAGACCCTAAAGTGCAAGTGAGCGCGTTATAAAAATCTGATCATTATCTAAATTTCAAGCAGAAGGGTGGGTACTCGTGCCGAAAAGTGGTAAAGTATTGCAGTGTATTCGTGGAACAATTTTGAAAGCATTCTGTCTGGCTCAGGGGTTTTCAAACTTATTTCACCTGCTCACTTTTATCCATTTAATCCCTCCAATTTTTCAAATGTTACCTACCAATTTATTTCAAAATGCATGCCATGATAGCTATATCCTTTTCTGTTATAATCCTGAAATGGATTTTGTAACGAATGCATTTGAGACAGACTTATATAAATTTAGTATAATTGCCTTAAAATAATTTTAATAAAAGTCAAAATTAAACATTTTTCGAATTAAAGTTTTATTCAAAAATTGAGACTCATCTAACTTTTCTAATTTCTAGATTGTTTCTTGCCAGAATTTCCCTAAAGGGGTAGGCAGAGGTGTTTAGTAAACACACTTTTCACAAGTGATGGGATGGGTGGGAAGGGTGTATGATAAATAGGTTAATTACCATCCAATCACTTTGCTCTCCGCAATGGCTAGGTTGTTCTAGAGGCTGGCACTGTTTTGCATTCGGCCATTCCTCCAATTGAAAGATGAGCAGTTTAGATTTTGGGGCGGTCACCCCACGACACTACAACTACATTCTTTAATACTGCGGGCGGTACACGGTTGGCGTCTTTCTCGATATAGAGAAAGCGTATGACCTTGTGTGGTGTACGCGTGAGTTTTGGCGCGTGTTATGTAAAACCTCGCTAACAATAGACCACATCTTCATCTAAGGGGGATAACGCCACTGCTTGCGCGCCCCCACGAAGGCTAACCACTCCCTAAAGATGAAACTTCTTCCCCCCGACCACCAGGGAGGAATTAGCGACTAACGGCTAGCAGTACTGCGCGCACATAGCGCGCTGCGATCGACTTCCTTTTTGTCGTTATTGTTGTTTGGCGACATACGTAAATTCTTCTATAAGAATTACTATTGGGTGTATTATACAAATCTGCTTACCTATTCGGGGATATACAGGCGTGATGTTACGTATGTATTCTTGTTCAATATACTACTCCCCACTTTGAGAAACGCTAGCCGCAGGAGCTAGTTGCACCAAGTGCTTCGAGCGACATGATGATAACCGACGGCCTGTCTGGCGCGTACGTTGTTGTTCTGGAGAGAAGTTATGCCAAAATAATAATATATGATAAAGCTGCTGTTTTCCATAACAAAGTGTTGAATTTTTATGTTATACTGTTATGGATTGTTATTGTAACAATTGCGCGACTAATTTAAAATGATGTTATCAGTAGATGAACAAAAGTAAGCAAACGAGGAAAGGAAAATTTCTAAAAAATAAAAATGATTATCAATTGTAAAGGTTGTAGCTTTGGTACAATCCATAGACGTCCCACTGCTGGGCACGGGCCTCCTCCACTGCTACAGCTGCGGAAGGTCTAGAGCATACTCCACCACGCTGTTCCAAAAACTGGAATGCCTAATGTTCTCAAGCCTCGCGAAGGTCTTCGACAAGGCTTAACTGGGACTCACGACTTGACGTGCCCTCTGAAGCACGGAAGCGCCTATGAAATTTTGCCAAGAGCGGTCACCCATAGACACAGCAACTGCTCCCGACGTTGCTTAACTAAGTACACGTATGATCGCGAGCTATGCCATCGATATAATATTCGAAAAATGAATGTTTAATGAAGGTAGATCTGTTATATTCATATTATTATGCGCTGGACAGACTTTTTATTCCTGTCTGTCTCCCTGAGAGACGGAGCAGGGGGACGAATAGGAATAATCCTCTAAAAGTGACACACTAATGTCATAATTGTGCACTTTTTCCTCAGTTTCGCATCAATACTTGACGTATTACTTATACCAGATTCAAATGTCAACCGAATGTGCCATTCTCAAACACTGAATTCTATAAAAGTAACGTATCAACCTCCATTTTACTGTATAGATTAAAGCTATGGTTATGATCGCTTCAAGTTCTTGTATCTAGCGTCTATTTCAGTCTTTAGACGAAAGCAGTTTGCTATCCTTTGATGTATCAGCCGCGTATCTGATCTGGCTGTGGTGGCGGGCCATTCACAAATATCTCGTTTCATCGCATTAGCCAAACGACTTGTGCATACAATGTATGTAGTAGGTAGGTACGGTTGGCTACGAAAGCGATTTTGTTAGGGCGCGCTTAGAAGAAAAAGATTAAATTTATTTGTCATACATTATAATATGGGAAAGTAACCAAATATGGAATAGTACCCCAGATACGGAATCTAATCTGTATTGCGGTAGGACATACAACAAAATTCCATATATCAGGCCAATACCAATACCCAATACTATTCCATATCTGGTTACTTTTCTGTACTTAAAATACCACTCAACACTCAACAAATATTTATATTTGTATTACATCCCGCTGCCTACCACTTCGAAGGAATACAAGCGCGTTATTGTTACATTGAACTAGTTAAAAAGTTACCGAAAAACATTGAGGATCACCAAATAACGTCGTATCGATGGAAAAAACCAGATCGATTGACATTAACAGAAAAACAAAGCTCTGTTGTACAGTTGCAAGCGTAGGTATAGTTAACCAAATCAATTCATATAATATAACTAACAAAATTTTATTTTAAAAAAATACAGACTCAAAAGTAAGAAATACTATACATGCCAGCTAGCTAACCATTGTTAGACCCGGGTCTATCCGACAGTCACAGCTGAGTTTTAAAGATCTACTATAGCGTCTAACCTAGTTCAAGGTTGGGTCCGTCCTTCTCAATCTCGACCGCTAACTGAAGATAACATTTTGCAACTCAGAACTCCGGACGGACGTCTAGAGAATGGACAAGGGAAAGAACTTCCATCCTTGTTCAATGATGTTCGAGGTTAGTGGACTGCCTAGTCCTTCTCAATCTGGACCGCTAACTAACCACAGAAGACAAAATTGTGCATCTCCGAACTCCGGAATAAGGTGTTGACAGTGTCTGACACACTTTGAACCGAAATAAAGTCGCAATCACCGAAGGAAGTGTCTCTCGGCACGCTCTTAGAAATGTTTGCGTAATCAGCTCGGTATAAAAAACGGACGCCACGTCTTCCAATCATAAATATCTAATTGCGTATTTGCGACACTCCTGCGCATAGTGAAATAGAATGCGGACTTTCAGAAATCTTTATTTATAGTGGAAGTGTCCTGACTTTTTTGAAATTAATTGCAAATCCAAGCTCAATGTAATATAAGAATCATTCTTATATTATACCAACCCTTTTACGGTATATTGTCCCACGCTGTCCCACTGACGAACTCGGATGAGCATTGTTGGCAGAGTGTGGATTGGTAGACTTCACATGCCCCTCCACGGTATGGATAACTCTTAGGCCTGAAATGCCTGAATCTTTAATCTATCATTTTATTCGTGATAAAAGATTCACTGGAACAACGGTTTTAGTAACCGACATAGACATACGACACCGACATATCATTAAAATATAAGAGATATTATTATATCAAAGTGTTAGTCTTGCCCCATATCTCTTACTCCACCTCATATACAATTTTTTAAAGTAAGATATAAACCTCATAAGGATGTAGGTAGATCCTTATCTAATTTTGTACTGCCATGGATTTTTAAATGAAAAAATTATGTCACGAAAAAGTTGCTGGCAACAAGGAACAGCGTTCATTATTCAAATTTAAAAATAGAACGTCAGGTGCAACGGCTATTAGCCGAGATGAGCTTGCTAGATGTTGCTTATCATAAATCTGTAACGGCCTACGGAGATCCAGCATTTAAACAACTTTGAACCTTAAATTGCCATAGTTAATTTAAATTAATTTTAGTTATTTTCCGCATTGTTAAATTTTGTAATGCAAATTCATGTATCACTCTATTATTCTGAATAACTGGCCACATACAATTGTTCATTAAAATATTTTGTAACGTCTCCCGATTCAAAAATAAGCAAAAGTGGTGATAACATTTTGTAAATTAAATTGTCATTTATCACTACCTACAAGTATTAAAATAACTCTATCACGGAAACACGGTTTAAAAGGCCCAGAAACGGATGTCATTAATAACTTTTTATTCGTGCTAGAAGAAAGAATCAAGACACAAAACACTAATTTAATTTTGCTGAAAAGTAAAGCAATATGATATATTAAAACCCCGAAATACTTAACGTCACCCATTATAGGGAAAGTAATTTATTCTGTACATGTATTATTATCTGTGAAAGAATGTTAATGTGACAGATACAACAATGACGTTTCATAAAACAGTCTTGAGTTTATTTAATCCAGGATTAATCGATAAACACTGCAAAACGGTATTTTGTTATCATTTTATTTATGACTGGCTGACACTGACTGCCAAACCGGTTTACATATAGATAGATTAAGGATATATTTATAAATATTTACGTTACGTTTCACGTCAGTAATTGAGGTTCTCTTACACATTATAATGACACCGAAATCTGCTAGAAATTAAGTAGTCAATCTTCTTACACGCTAGTCGGTTTAGAGTATTCTTGTCCGAGATTATCTGGTAACTAACGCCTAATAGTCGTTATTACTATTACTATTAATAAATAGTACTAGCACGGACTACATGTACTAGTATAGTAATAAGTACATACTAATTAAAGCTAACTAACTATCTAGCAGCCGTATCTTCTGTTCGAAGTTATAAATAGTTTTGAGTTGTACATTTGTAATAATTCCAATCTCGTTCTCATAATGAGCCGACACTAAGGACCTTTTAGTTATGACCGTTTGGATACATCCTAAACAACACTGTCAGTAGATACACTACATACGTGGTTTCTTATGGACATAGTCAGATGAATGTTTTAAGATCATTAAACTAGATATGGATGGTATTAGCCGTCTATAAGTTCTATTTTAATATCTCCTTTTCAGGTTGCACTTTCCTAGGCGCCACTATCTTAGTCCTCAATAGTAGCAACGCAATTGTGACCGACCATGAGCGAGACTATTTGTGGCATTTGTGTCAGAGCGGCATGCTCCTTTGTTATCTTGTATCCTTAAGAAAATTAATTATTAAGTTTTTTTTTCTTTTTCCACCTACCGCAACTTTTCCCCACTCAACCTGGGTCTGACTAGTAGAAAATGTCATAAGGCATTAAGTCCGCACATTGTATATCTCTTTCGAGCTGTCAATAAAGTTGAATAAATAAAAAAGTAAAATAAATACGAATGACGAATTTCAGTAGATTTCGTATACTGACACCGAAGGCCGAATTTTTTGTGTGAGGACCAAAAAATTGTAGTTGTCTGGCCAAATCTGCCAAACAAATGGCTACCAAAGTGGAGACCGCGACTAATATGAAGACATCAAATGTCTGTAACAATATTTAAAAAAAATGATTTATTTACTGATTCGATTTGATTTATTTATATTGATACGAGTATTATGATTGTTACTTGAAAATATTTTTGACAGATTTTAAATTTCCATATTCTATGTAGGTACTTAGGTGTTCTTACTGTAGGTGTATCTAAAATGACATGATTTTTTAAGTCTTGAAAAATCATGTCATTTTTGCCCATAATATTTTTTTTGGTAAAACTAACTAAATATTACAAATTCAGAGAAAATACGAAACATTTCTACTAGGAAGAGATTTTTTCTTAATTGTTCCTCTACTGGTTTAGGTCCTAAAATGTTTATTGGTAATATATTTTTAAACACACAGTAACTCCTGAGTGAGTTAGCACTTTTATATAAGTAATAAATATTATTACTTGCTGCTAGTGCTAAGAGACAATATTTTAAATAACTTCCACTAGAGTGTGAATGTACCTTTATACAAACGTTCGGTAAGTGCAAAATAATATTGAAACTGTAATTTCAGATACTAATTTCGCCTTCAAGGA
This sequence comes from Carterocephalus palaemon, assembly GCA_944567765.1. NCBI lineage: Eukaryota > Metazoa > Arthropoda > Insecta > Lepidoptera > Hesperiidae > Carterocephalus > Carterocephalus palaemon. The sequence goes on from OX155663.1 coordinate 3,270,180, forward strand.
AATAATGAAAAGTTATGAGCCCGCCTGTGTGCTATAACCTGAATTCCATTACTGGGAGCTATTTGAACAAACGAGGATTATTTGTATCATAGAATTAAACACTAGTAGCGCATGTTCCAATCTATATTCACGCCATTTTGTTTTCTGTTTAAATTTCGAACGGAAAATTCAATTTTCCAAATGTGACACGGAAATTAAAATAAAAATTTAGACGTCACGGTAAGTTTTTCTAGCTAGTAACGTTTAAGTTAAAAACATCAACACGATGTGTACTTAACTTAAATGTAGTGTAAGCAATGTTAGGGGTTAGTACCCCTCCACCAATGAAACTAAGAAGCGTGGTGGAGTATGCTCTAGACTTCCATCAGCTGTTGTGGACCCGTGCCCAACTATGTGTTGTAGCAAGCTAGCTATTAAAATAATACTTAAATATTGTAACCTAGTTTGTTTTATAAATAAAAAATAAAAATAAAACATCATAGTTTTATCATTAAATAAAAATAAATAAAATAGTCAAGTTTCAATTGTATAAATTAATAAAATCACTAAAATATTTGTAGGTATTGAGGTATGAAATTGCAAGAATTCCAAGTAAATTTGAAATCACGAAAAACACCAAACGACTTGTTTCGAGACAAACTCGCGCAGATATTTCCAGCATTTCATTCTGACTTGAACTTTGTAGATCTAATGATAGCATTTAAATTCCAATGGCAAATCTGTTCAATGGCCTCTTTGTCACCACATAAATCACGGCTTCTAAATAACTTTTCTAAATGAGTTCCTATTTGTAAATAGAAAGATATAATACTCTGTCATTAATTAGAATATTTTCCCTGTGAACCGTTAAATTTATGAGTGGACAGTAGTATTTCTTTTTCAATGGCCGTATTTGAGTTTTGTTTGGAATGCGCAAAATGAGATAAATTTACAGATTGTAATGATATTTGAGTTTGATGAGGTTGTAATCGCATTCAATTGAAATTTTAATTCAAAGAGCTTCATATTCTGCCTCTACGTTATGTACTTCCTAGGCATTCGGTGACGCCGTAAAGGTATGTATGACATATACATACATATACATATATACAGAAAAAACCTATTCGAAAAAAATTATAATATATTTAAATTATTTGGCTACTTCAGTTCAGCTTGATCAATTGGCTGCTACCCGCAGCTTTGCTCGCGTGGAATTGTATGTATAATGCGGTAGTAACGGTACCTTAATCTCCAATCAATTTTAACCTCCTTTGATGTTATTATTTTCCAAGATAACGAAGAACAATATATTACAAATACAAGTATAGTGTAGCAAACAGCTCAGTTTTATATTGATTAATTTCTGTGTCAAAATCCGATCAGAGAGCGATGACAACACAATAATTTTAAAATAAAAAGAAAGAAGAAAAGGATAAGATTTAAACAATAACTTCATGTTAGTTCGGTTATGTTTCTTAGTTTTTTAATAATAAAAAAGGTGATAAAAATTAGATTTTATGATTCTAACGTAAGGTATCGTAAAGCTCGTAGGTTTATATTGTGCTTGTTCTAGTGTCCGCCAGGACTGTGTATATAATATGTTTGTGCGAGTATCATAATAATAATAATCACTAATAGACTCTCCAGCCGGTATCGCTGAATGCGCCCTACATTCGCACAGCAGGATCTGACACAAATTCCACCGCTCTCGCCGACTTTCCCGGATATTCGGTCCATATACCTCGCGCTGATACCGGCCGGAACTTATACCTGGCGGCATATTTTATCTGAGAGCGAAATGGGACGCTTATAACAGTCTATGTGAGGATTCATCGTTATTTTATGATGTTCAAAATGAGTTGAGGGACGTTTCCAAAACTGTTGAATTCTAGTAGGTAAATTAGGGCGAGGCCAAACGAGCAAAATCCAAAAATGTGGATTATTAATATTACCTAAATCTAAATCTTATCTTATTTTGACGCGTTGCTTAGTTTTGCACGTAATGTAAGTATTAACGGACCAAATTGTATATGTAAAATATGTAACTAATCATTACCTAAGGAATAGTAGATTGAAACAATATAAATAAATAAATATTTGACTGCGAATAGCTTTTACACACTGGACGAATAACTAACGAACATGCAATGCAGGAAATATCGCTCCCCATAAGATTATAGACAAAACAAAATGAAAACTTTCTAGGAGACTACAATATTCTTACCTATTATGAAATCTAACTATTATGAATTTATATGAAATCAACCTAATCTTTGGTGTAGCTTGCCGTTGATAAAGGCTATTGATATTATATTTTAAGTCGATGTGTTTAGTTGTGGGAATTGTAATGCATTGACCAGTATGATCGCGCCTTGACGCTGACAGGTCACGCACACATAGCTGTGCTGTGCGTGTAGTAGTGTTCTCGCCGCACGACATTAGAACGAAATTTTCATTCTGTTTAGTTTTTATTCTTGTGCTTTTACCGTCATCTATAAGGATGTGGTGTTCCGTGTACTTAGACGTGTTCTTGTGTAGATTATATCAGCATATTAGTACATTCCGATCTATCGGATCCAACACAGATGATATTGTCCATTGAAATGTTACATTGTTTAGGCCTTACCTTGCGTTTTTTAGAGGACGCAGTTAAGAAACAAAGCCGTTCCACTTGCAAACTCTAAATGTATTTCGCTTATAACTTTTTTATTTATAGTTCTTCGACAAAAAGTTACTGAACCAAAGTTGCAGAGAATTTAATTTGCAACAAAAATGTTGACAATTTTTTTTTATCAGTTTAAGAGATATATCGTAAAAACCAATTCAACCCCTATTTTCAAGATGGCGGCCGTGGGACAAGGGTGGCGACCCCACAAACTTGGTTTTAGCTTTACACTGACCCCCCCTACACATCAAAAAAATAAAATTGCGTCCTCTAAAAAACGCAACCCTAAATGTAACTTTTCAATGGACTAATAATATATTGATCAACGACGTTGTCTTAATGCGCCATAGCGAGTTACTAATGGGTCGTAGACTCGTGCCATTCACCCACGAAGGATTACTCAGTTGCCAGTCACCCGTCTATTGGTTTTGGATTGAGGATGATTGAATTTAGCGGTTTCGAGGTCTCTATCTATAAGTATAATAACTATGATGCACTATGAATTCGTTTGGATAATCTCTTTGCAAGCTTTGCTCTGATAATTATTGAATCCGGGTCCTACCCACTATTGCCACACTAAGTGCCATGTACCATTTCTATTTCTAACTTAGCATCACGCTGTATTTACCCTTAGGGATTTGCAGAGGTCTGTAGAAGGTAACCGGTTTTACCAGGTAGGAGATATAATTTCTGCTGTGTGATGTAGGTTACTGGTTATACTTTTCTGTAGTTCTCAAGTAAGTTTGCAACGAACGACACTAACTCCCCTTTCTTGTAGTCATGATACCTGCTGACGAACCGACAGACTATCTTCCTGGTCACACGCTCTGCTAAATGGACTAACCAATAGTCTAAGCCATAGGTAATGCTATAATTTTTATATTTTAACCGTTCGGTAATGGTACATGTTGTAGTGAAAAAGATTTAACGCGGAAGGAGCCGCTGGAAAAGTGAGCTTGAAATAAATAAATATGCTATTAAATAATTATTACCTATAGGTACAGATGGTATATATTGTATGTTTATAACTTTTCTCCACTCAACCAAGGTTTGTTTGACTGGTTGAAAATAGCCATAAGCCATTAATTCCTCCCATTGTATATCTGTTTAGAGGTGTCAATAGTTGTATAAATAAATAAATAAATAAATACATACTTAACTGACACCCGCGACGCTATGAGCGCTTCAAGGTGAGTGTTATTACATTTTCGACACTCCCCAAGAGCTGCTAGCTTATCCCGACGGCTCGCTGCCTCCGTAAGTTCATTACACATAATCTATCTCAAGCAAGCGACGACAGCCGAGTATTTTAACCGTCGACATCAAGAATTCGGGGGTTCAAATCCCGAGATGTATTTTTTATGGACTACTCGTAGAATAAAAACGTAGAACATAATACTCGTATACTTGAAATCTAATATATATGACGGCGTATTCGAAGCCATTTGTGAAATTAAGAAGGAACTAGATTTTGACAGTTGTCAAGGTCTAGCGAAACGTCGTGTTGATGGTCAGCGCAGCCATGTTGACGGATTCGATCTGAGACCGCAACGACGAGCGCACCACTTATTCGACGGATCGCTCTTGTTCCACGTAATCCTATAATAATAACTGTTTATCGTGATTGATTTTAAAATTAAAAGAGTCTATTTTAATTGTACTGCATTTATTGTTTGATAAAAACTGTAATTTAAAGTAATAGTGAAGTAAAGTGATTCTGTTATTGATTTTGGACTTTTATCTTGTGCTTCGCCTATACGCCCACGTAAATAAACATGGCCAATCCTGATGAGGGCAATCAAGAGCCTTTATCAGAAGTGGGATTCTTCATTTCCGCGTGCCTAAGGCCGTTTTGCTACCTGATATATGAGACAGAAGATTGACTTTTCAAAGTATTACAAGTTTTCAGGTTATAAAGTGATACTGGATGTCGTCCACCTTTGCCGCCACGTGCTGGTACACCGCCGGGGCCGCCGCTGCGACCGCGGACGGAGAAAGCGGTTGCAGCAGAGCGTCAAGAACCTGCTGTGCTGACAGCACGATGATAAGCCGGGACCCCAGTGAGACTGATCGTATCAATGATGCGATTTGGTTAATTAACAACACGGTGAGGTCGAACCATACTTACTATATCTCAAATTTTGATCCAAGCATCTGTAACATACGAGTAGACTCCTGGTGCGAGGAAGTAGATCGTGCTAAAGTTATAAATAATTGGAACAATAACGAATGCCTATCTCGTATTGGGAATTGTTTAAAAGGATGCCAGGACTTGGCTCAAACCATCTCCTAGTACTTTTACATACTGAAGGAATCAATTAAGTAATGTCTGCGCTGACGTGACATTTCTTAGTACAGATTAATAAACAATTTGTTGGGTTGCCAACAGCAACCAAACCAAAAGTAAATAGCAGTTCTGTTCATAGACCGAATAAATTCGACTCATACCGTGTAACTAAAGTGTTACCAAGCTACCGATCTGAGTTTAAACTGCTTAGTGGTGCACGTGGTAAAGCGACATAGGCCGCAGCTTAATACAGGGTGGCTTGTATTGCACCGCATTATTTGAAAGTGAGTTTACGCTTCTGCTTATGTTTCAGCGCACACAACGCAAAAGAGAGCTCTGCAGACGTGTCCTTGACGTGTGTGGTCCTGCCCTGCGGATGCTGCCCACGCGTATGACCTGCTGTTCCGGAGGGCGTGTGCTGTGACTGCGCTGCGGGTGCTGTCCTGGAGGACGCGCGCTGTGTATGCGCAGCGAGTGGTGTCCAGATACTTGCGCTTGTTTCCGGGTCATTAAGGTTTATTTGAGATAAGTAACAATTTAACTAAAGAAGAGGAGGCCGAGACGGCAACAGATAAAATAGAACACGATGTCAGCTGTTCCGATAAACATGATGTATAAGGACGACTTATTGTTGACAATTGATGAAGTTGCTTCGCTGGTCGTAGGGACAGTGCCATCCGGGCCATACCGTCCGCGGTTGGTTGAAGGGATACACCCGTCCGGGCCATACTGTGGGTTTGAGCTGGTCGTAGGGACAGTGCCATCCGGGCCATACCGTCCGCGGTTGGTTGAAGGGATACACCCGTCCGGGCCATACTGTGGGTTTGAGCTGGTCGTAGGGACAGTGTCATCCGAGCCATACCGTCCGCGGTTGGTTGAAGGGATACACCCGTCCGGGCCATACTGTGGGTTTGCGTTGGTCGTTGGTTGTGAGGACCTGTATGGTCCAATTTCTTCGTACGCTGATAAGACAACGGTTGTCCGGTTAACTGGTGGTGGTCGTTAAGAAACAGGAGTTTATGCGCTTGGAATACTAGAGTGACATAAAGATTACTGGTTTGTCAGGGTGGGCGAGCGGCATGTTCGTGTGGACGACTGATGCCTACTCGTTTGTTACAGGTCTGCAAATAGAGGCGCCCGAGGACGGTCGAAAGTCAGTCCGGCCGTGACGGCGTATTCGAAGCCATTTGTGAAATTAAGAAGGAACTAGATTTTGACAGTTGTCAAGGTCTAGCGAAACGTCGTGTTGATGGTCAGCGCAGCCATGTTGACGGATTCGATCTGAGACCGCAACGACGAGCGCACCACTTATTCGACGGATCGCTCTTGTTCCACGTAATCCTATAATAATAACTGTTTATCGTGATTGATTTTAAAATTAAAAGAGTCTATTTTAATTGTACTGCATTTATTGTTTGATAAAAACTGTAATTTAAAGTAATAGTGAAGTAAAGTGATTCTGTTATTGATTTTGGACTTTTATCTTGTGCTTCGCCTATACGCCCACGTAAATAAACATGGCCAATCCTGATGAGGGCAATCAAGAGCCTTTATATAAAATTTCCATGTCACAATGTTTGTTGCAGTAGGTACTCCTCCGAAACGGCTTTACTGATTTTTACCAAATTTTATATGCGTATTCAGTAGGTCTGAGAATCGGCTAACATCTATTTTTCATCCCTATAAATGTTAAGGGTAGTCCACCCAAAAATTTTTTTTTTTTAATTTTATGACAAAATTTTTTGTTTTTATTTTTTTATGATGCAGCATTAGAAAATACATACAACCCTGAATTTTCAACCCTCTACGATCAACCAAAAATTATTTATATGGCAAAACAACGTTTGCCGGGTCAGCTGGTAATTTTATAAAATTTCTATTCTATTATACTTAAACGGGTGCATGGCGATCCGCTGGCGCCCATAACAACTGTGACCAACTATGAACAAGACTCAAAGGACTGGGATGGTTAGTCCAGTTGCCATAGGGTGTTCACAAAGTATCTATATAAATAATAATTAATTATACTGTAAAAAATTTTTTTTTTAAAAAGCTTTTATAACTTTTTATTTTATTTTCATGCATTGTCATCGGAACCTAATATGTGTGCCAAATTTCAGCTCGATAGCATCAGTGGAAGTGGGTGAAATATTGATTGCAAGATTCCAGGACATACGAGTACATACGAGTGAAGTTAAATAAAAGCTTTTAAAAAACGAAAAAACTGACTCACTCATTAAACTAAATTATTTATTTATTTATACAACTTTATTGTAGGTATATCACGTTATAGCGAAATAAAATAAATGTCTCTTCATTTAATTTTACTTCAAAATGTTATTTCCTTCACTTGGAAAGCTAACACGCCGTAGGTAGGTACGGTTGAAAAACCGTGTCGTGGACAAGAGGCCTAAGCCTCGAACATACACAATGTTCGGGGCCTTAAACTTTTGTTAAACGTAAACGCATAATACATGTTTTCTTTTCAAAAACTTGCCACTTAGAAGACTCATAAGAAGTTTGATGAATTTCATAACCATTTTGCTTTAATGTGTAACGGATACTGCAATTAAGACGACATTAATGGTCTCCACGAGGCCACTCATGGCATTTGTCACACTTAATGTTATAAGTTTCATGCCATATAATTGCTTTGCTAATGCCAGCTCATATTATTCACAAGTCTCCTGAAGATTTTATGTTCAAAGGTTGACTTCACTTCCTGGGGACTCGTTGAACTGCGGACGATCAGCGACAAAAGAGTTAAGGCCACGTATCATGTCTGATATCTTTATCTTTACTAATATATAAACGGGAAAGTGTGTTTATTGGTTTATTTATTTATTTATTGAACACCAACATAATACACTATTCAACTTAATTATTATCTTAGACATAACACGTTCTAAGTGCCATTACAGTTACAGATGTAGACAACACGCAAAACAAAATAGGGAGAGTAAGCTTTAAACTAACTAAATGTAAAACCTAATTTAAAAGAAAATTAATAAGTACATTAATTTTGATGGGTCGCCCTTCTTCTCATCCTCAACGGAATGATTGATCGATGTGATTTTTTGCACAGAGATACGGCCGGGAGAGTAACACAGGCTTTCTTTGCACGAAATATTAAAATAATCGTTCGTAATAATAAGGGCCGATGGCAGTGCAATAATAAAAAAATTACTACATTTTGTTTCGGTTATCTACAAAAGCGTGTTGAACATGAACATGAGTAAATTCATAGCATAATATTTTATCGCATGGTATAGTGATGGTAAGTGTTTGGAAACTTTCTAAGCTCTGGTAACTTCAAGTTTGCTGAGAGGTTTTAAGTTTCCGAATATCGGATCGAATCGTGACTCGAATGAAAATGTTTCGGGGAACACGAAATGTAGGGTATCCAATTTTTCAATAGAAAGGTACCTATAAGCATAAGATATGAACTTAGATCCGATCTAGATGGTAGACACCGTACATGCATCATCTATGGATCCAATTTAATTTATTGACTGCTAACCAAAGTACTACCACCGAGACAGTCCACAGAGCGTATTCCACCACGCTGCACCAATGCGTTAGTAGCCAACTCCAATTATTGTCGGTATAGTTTTTAAGCGGTTAAGGTACACTGAAATTATTAACCTACTGTTCATTTCCCGTAACAACCGGGACCCAAGAAATTTTGCCATTAGACACAGCCAAACACTATCGCTGCGACCCATAGTCGTAGTCGTCGTAGTAGTAGTCTAGAGCATACTCCAATAAATATAATATACTCCATAAACACTATCAATCGCATTTATTTATCAAGTGAAATTACTTTCATTGCAGCATAACATTTGCTTGACATTTAAATCTGTTAAAAGACTGGTTCATGTACACACGCGAAACTAAGAAGGTGAACAAATTATATCAGATTTAAAATGTAAGTACTACTTTCAGTTATTTTTTTTTATACTTCTTATAATGATTATTATTCTCGTTAATCTGTTGATAGAGCTCTTCAGTGATTTTCTTACAAAATAAAACTATTATAAACCAAATCTAAATCAAAATTTTTCGTAAAAATACGATCCAAAAATGACTATAGTTTTGAACCCAATTACCTTTTAGTACTCAAGAACCAAAGTTGTATGTTGTTTTCACCATAGAAATAAACCTGGACCGACGGTTTTACGTGCCCTCCGAAGCACGGCAAGCCTGTTAGGATTGTTAAGTCTTCGTAATTAAATGTATAAATAAATTAATAAATAAATTACTACAACTACTATTCCACCTACTAACCAATAACGGGAAAAACTAATCAGCGACTCATTAAATCGAGTCCTTTCACGTTTACGAGTTAACAGATACATTTCGTTTGCTTGATACGATATTTGGGAGTCTCAAAGACGCCGTACCTAATCTAATACAGATTACGACTTGCCAAATAGGTCTGGCGCTGCTTCAATTAGTGTAGAGGACTGGCAAAGCGGGAATAAGGACTGGGAATTATACCACCTGTGCGGCAACAGCCCAGTGGCTATCGAACTCGCCTCTCCTCGAGCAGTCCGGGTTCAATTCAAACTCAAGCGGCACGCACCAATGACTTTTCTAAGTTTTAAGAAATTAAATGTCACTTGCTGTAACGGTGAAGGACACATCGTGAGGAAACCCGCATGCCTCAGAGCTCTTCATATATATATTCGTGAAGGCATGTTACGTCTGCCAATCCGCTCTTGGCTAGCATGGTGGACTAAGGCCTAATTCGTCACATTTTGAGACGAGACCCATGCTGAACAGTGGGACAAAGAAAGCATTGTGTTGGTGCGGCAACCATCATAATCAACACTGTTGTACCATAACAAAATCATGCCTGTATTTCTCCAAAGAGGTAGGCAGGGATAGATTGTGTAATTTTCCCAAGAACGTAAAACGTACTAGTACGTTCACGTTTAGGTATTAATAGTGAGCCTATTGCCATACGCCGCATGAATGGCTCATCATTAGACCTATTATCATCACAATTCTTTGTCCACAGTTGAGCACGCCTGCCCGACAGGAATCAACCTCAAGGTTAATGTCAACGGATCGAAGATTACTACTGAACACCAGTTTCTTGCGGATCATGATTTCATGATGGGTTAAAAATACAATACATAGCTAACCAAAGCTGCAACCCATGGGTGTCCCACTGTTGGGCACGGGTATCTCTCACAGACACAGTTGCAGGAGGACTGGAGCATGCTCCACGACGATGCTCCAATGAGGATTGGTGGTCAGTGGCCAACCCAGTCTCGAAAGTTCTCAAACCACCCAAAGGTTTTCGACAAGACTTAACGATTGTTTAACAACTGAAAACAACCGAAGACCTAAACACAGAAGTGACTAGTGCCCTTTTCCACTAGTGGTCACCCATACACCGTGCTGATCGCACCCAACTTTGCTTAACTCGGGCGAACCAATAATTGTTTTATTCTTCTTTGAGTTGATCTCAGAAACTTCTGAACGGATTTTCATGGAGTTCCCAGTAACCCGAGTAAGTAGAATCCGTAGTGTTACGAGGTTCTCAGTTTAATACATCAACATACAAGGTTGTTGCAGGAAGGCATAATTTTGCATGCCGTTATCTTACTTGAACCCTAGCCAAAGTGTCATCCGAAAGACATTTACTTATTTACCTTCAACACAATCACTTGACAATCGTAGATAAACGATACTGACGAATAAATTGGTACGAATAATTTATTCAGTACAAAGATAAAAAAAATTACTGATTTGATTTCACCTTGGATCACAGAAGAAAAAGTTTCTATTACTAGATTTGACCCAAATAAATAAAGAAATAAAGAAATAAACAAACAGGGCAATCTAAATAAAACCGTTTAAAAATAATTTATTTTACTTGTACGTTTGATGTATGGCCTTCGATCAATAATGTACTTATTGATCGAAGTGTATGGCAATATAATTGAATATTGGTAATTAGAGGTAGTAACCAATGTTTAATTTTTGAATATTGCAGGTAGTCAATCTTCGTCAATCACTTGGATTACATACTCAAGTACGAGTACGTATAAGGGTTTTTTATATGTCCCCAAATACTCCCTCAGGACTCGGTACCCGTGTTTGTTAAGGACATATCAGGTTGTTACCGCTCACCGGATAGAATTTAATTTTCGTTATCTGAAAATGTTTAAAAAAATATATTATTTTTTATACATACAAGGTGGATATAGATATTTTCAACTATCCTTAATTGCACCGACGTAAGAAAGATTTATTGTCGTGGGTGATTTCTAAAGGAAAAGACGAGAACAACAGTAGGCACTTACAACCTTAAGTCTGATTGATATTGTTCTAACATAAAAAGGCAATTAAGTACACCGAAACTACCAAATAATAAAAGGTCTGTAAAATAGGAGCGAAAATATCTTTGCTATTACTTTCCAACGTTTAGTAAGACTTAAGACTGCCTCGTGGGTGGTTGTTAGCATGTTAAGCGAGATAACCTGAGTTCAGTCCCTGGGTCAGCCAAAGTATATTGGATTGTACTAACTTGAAATTGTTAGAATTAGCTGGTTTTGTGCTCGATGTATGGCAATAGTCTCACCTCCTATTACATGGGACCTAAACATCATCGTCATCACAACCCTTTATTCGTCCCACTGTTGGGCACAGGTCTCTTCTCAAAATAATAGAATGACCTAAACATAGCTGGTGATTCGGTCTCGTAGCGAAATACCAAGCATAGTTCTCTCCATAGCGCGTTCAGTGACTTTGAGCTTGTGCAAGAGACCGACGGTAAAGGACCACGTCTCGGATCCGTATGTCATCACTGGCAACACACAGAGTGGAGTGGTGTCGTTTAGGAGAGGTCTATGTCCAGCAGTGGACCTCAAAAGGCTGATGGATGGATGATAGGTGGTGAAAAATGTATGTAGGTACTACCCATCTCTTCACCCTTACAAATACAAGCGTGATGTTATTCTTTGTTACTATGTAAGTAAGTATGTGCTTCGGAGGGCACGTAAAGCCGTCGGTCCCGGTTGTTTTCAATGTTGGAAACAGTCGTTAAGCCTTGTCTTAAGACCTTCGGGTGGCTTTTTTTTTATGGATACAGGATAGCAAGCGAGCTTGCAGCACCACCCACCTGCTGCCGCCCATGACAACTGTGACTGACTTTGAACAAGACTCAATTAGGGACTGGGATGGTTAGTCCAATTAGTTGAGAAAGTTAATTAGAACATTAGTTGGTCAGTTCGTTAGGTATGAGGACTGGGGACTGTGAGAACATTCGACACTGGGTTGGCCACTAACGCCTCCACCAATCCGCATTGGAGCAGCGTGGTGGAGCTCTAGACCTCCCGCAGATGCGTCTGTGGGGGAGACCCGTGCCCAGCAGTGGGACGTTTTTGGGTCGCAGCGAAGTATGTAGTAGGTAAGTAGTTAATAAAAAAGCATACTATTCTAGTGACATGAACCAAGTCGAACAGGCCAGTGTTTTAGCCGGAGAGCTGGCACCAATTTTTCGGTAGGTATTTGAGGCAAGCTGGAAACTTGTCCAACGCCTCTCCTATTATACCCCAACACGGAACTGCAGACCTGGCTGGTGAGTAGCGGGACAAAATCAAAACCTATTTAAATTTAAAAAAGAAAAAAAAAAATTTTATATTCTGTAAACATTGGACTACAACTTATAAAAATTACATATTGCCTCAAATATATGTTTGGAAATAATTTTTTATTTTTTTTATATTGTATAGGGGTTGATTTTGTCCCGCTACTCACCAGCCAGGTCTGCAGTTCCGTGTTGGGGTATAATAGGAGAGGCGTTGGACAAGTTTTCAGCTTGCCTCAAATACCTACCGAAAAATTGATGCCAGCTCTTGGACCATTTGGGGCAGGGGGTGTTGGCGCGGGATCAGTTAGCGGTTGATGGATTGGCGCCGCTTCCGCCGCGGCAGGAAATTGTGGGACAGCAGCGGGACATGTAGAATACAGAGAGCGCATTCGGCTTTGATTAGGGTTGCCATTAGTGTTGAGTAGGACATACAAGAGGCACTTCATTTGTCCCGGACATGACGTAGAAATGTAAGAGCGGCTCAAAATTTTATTATGTACTACTTCAAATTTGTTGTCGCGGTACGTTCAACACACACAATGACGTTTAAAATAAATAATAATTATTACGTCAGTCACACATTGTAAGGTAGGACAATACAAGTACCAAGTCATTCTAGTTACTTCAAATGTATCGCGCGCGACGAACACCTCGTCTCATTTGAAGTGCGACATTGTAGTACAAATGTATCGCGCGCGACGAACACCTCGCCTCGTTTGAAATGGGACATCGTAGATCAAATGTATCGCGCGCGACGAACGCCTCGCCTCATTTGAAGTGGGACATTGTAGCGGCTCAATACAAAAAAGAGGCTACTCTTACAAACTCATTTTTATTTCGTGTCCTACTCATCACTAGTTGCCATATCTCAGAATTTTGCCTAAGTTTTTATCCATACTAGTAGGTACCTACTCGACTAGTGGTCGAAATTCGAACATGTATTTTTTTTTGAACGTGGTATCTCTATTATTAATTATAGAGATACCACGTTCAAAATAATTAAAAAAAATTGCTTTCAGCACTTATTGTCCATATTATAGAGTTTAACTGTGCCTTTCATACGTCCATTGTCCTGATAGGCTGAAGTTATTCTCATTTAATTAATCTCTTATTTCTTCGAATTTTATTGCTCTCATTGTTATATTTTGTAAATATTACTTATTATTTAATTATTTTAATGATTTATATACATATATTCTAATTTAATTATATTTACACCTGCCAGACCTTTCTCTACTCCTCCCAGGGTTAACTGGTGGAGAATACCATCAGGCTTTAAGCTCGCCTTTTGTACATTTTACTTTTGTAAGGTGTCAATATAAAAATAAAAATAAAGTCAACCTCGCAGTCGAGATTAGCCCATTTGATAAATACTCAACCTCTCATTCTCAATCGTTAGGATCTAATCTCAATGGTTAGGTTTCCAAATGAGAATACAACCCAGGACCTCTCGTGAATTCTATAATGAGCCCTCATTAGAGCATGATCGATCCGCGCCCTCGGTCAGTCCGACCAATTACGTGTAATAACCCCACGCACATTATGTCGTGATTCGACAAATTTCACGATCATTAATGTAGGTACCAATAATCCTGGGAGTGGTTCAGAAGACGATAGTATTAGGTAACAACATAGCACAGTTATAACACTTAGAGCCGGTACTTCATTCTATCCATCCATCCATCCATCAGCCTTTTTGGGTCCACTGCTGGACATATGCCTCCCTCAATCGTCGCCACTCCTCCCGATTATTATACCTTTCATCTATACTTCTATATCTATACTTCTATACTAATATTGTAAAGAGGAAAGATTTGTTTGTAATGTTTTCACACAAAAACTAGGTACTGGACCGATTTCAAAAATTCTTTCACCATTAGAAAGTTGCATCTTCACTGAGTGACATAGGCATAAATAACATTACTAGGTGTAAACGAAACTATTGTTGTCTAATTCCGTCCACTAGTAGGTACTATAATAACGAACGTGGAATATATATAGTCGTTTAAGTGACTATATATTCCACGTTCGGCATAGAAATGGCTTTTAACTTGAACTAGTGATCGTCGAGTAGTCGAAATTCCACTGGTTTTTCTATGAACATCTAAAATTAGCGAATAATGATAGCTCTTTTTGATTTGAAAGTCCTTTTGGTGGTGACAGGATTTGCGCTAACATGCAGTATCCTTAATTTATCTTATTCTATTGTTCTCTGTCTTTTGCCAGAGAAAGATACAGAGAAAGGTGGAGAAAAATGGAGGAGGCCTTTACTCGTATAGAGGTCCTTGAATAAAAATTATTAATTTTATATAAATTTAAATATAACTTATTACAGAAATACAGCAAAATATTAAATACATATAAATAAAATATCTATTGACTATAATAAAATTGAAAATGGCTATAGTATAATATGTTAAAATAATTATTACTGATTATAGTTCCGAACTTGAAATTTTGAATATCGAATATGTACATGACTGTTTGTAATTAATGATAACAAGGATGACAAGGAATAAATAAAGGCTTTTGTATTTGTATTTGTCTATTGTTAATCAAACGAACACCCAACAACCGAATATATATATTTTGGCATTCTCCTGCAATAACAGGTTTTACCACATGACAATTGATGATGAACATAATTTAAATTACTGTGTATACATAGTGTTACTACATACAGGTTCTTTTTAAAAATTAATAATGGCATGAAGTAATTAATCAAAATATAATTTTGGAAATTGATGAACAATGATTACCTATCAAAGTTTAATCGCCTAATGGCTTTCACGGTGTAATGACGTACGAGTAGCATCGTAGAGATGAAAGCCAATATTTTTGTAATAACCTAAAAGCGATATTTGAGAGCTGCAGCAGTAGCTTAATGTTGTAGGTAGCTGTGTTTTGAGAGGTCCGAGGTTCAAAAGATGGCGCCAGTATACATGTCCCCTCAAACGTCCAGTTTTCTGCTCATAATTGTCGCATCAATATACGCATTACAAACTAGATAAAAATACAGCGTAAAGTCAAAGGTCTTATCTAGGGCATAAGTCTAGAATTCTTAACCTTAATGTTTAATTCTTAATATTTTCCATCCATTCGGAGGATCTATTTCGAGGGATATCTGGGGTAGGTGCGCCTATGTGATTAAGGCCTAAAATTTTTCGTATTCTGCATCTTTACGAAGAAGTCAAGCTGTTCTCGTCGCAGTCTACCGTGTCAAGGTATGCAAGGTGTGGTCGGTTAGAACATTCGGTGCGTTCCACTTGGATTTGAACCCACTATACTTCGAGAGAGCTTAGTTCGACAACCACTGTAACCGCTGTTCTGTATCAAGTATTGAATACTGAAAATAAATTAATCTAAATCTGAATATTCGAATAAACAAGCAAAGGCAGTGAAACCAAATAAACAGTCACACAGTCGGCTGTGTGACTGTTTATTTGGTTTCACTGGTTTTGGTTTCAATGGTATCTAAAAGCGCAGGGCCAAAGTCAATATGCAAAAATTGAGGATGCTCGTAAAAGCAATTCTCCAAGTATTAAGCGGGAACCACACTCGGCACGGGCGTCGAGCCAAATTGAAAAAGCCGAAATACGTAAATCTTAATTTGGACATCTGCTACACTGTGTATTAGGTGTGAATTTTACTTTTTAAATATCTTATTTGACCTTAACCTGAGTATAATGCCTTCACCGCCTTCGTCTTAACATAATAATATAAAATATATTGATGGTGGCGAGGCTTAGGTACCTATTATTATTTGAAGGAATGGGGTGTGTGTGGGCCACTGCGACAAAAAAAGATCTATTGTAGCTTGTAGCTAAAGCTAAGAGACTTAATAGGTACACTTTTCGCATAATTTCCCCAGAATTTTCACGGTGTCAGGTCATGCGTGTTTATGGTGGTATCTAATTCAAATATCTATATAATATAAAAGGAGAAGCTGACTGACTAACTGACATATCAACGCAGGGCCTAAACTATAAGGGTTAGAAAGTACAGGGGTTCCATTTATAACGTAGGGGAGCACTAAGAAAGGATTTTTGAAAATTCACCCCCTAAGGGGGTAAAACGGGGGTGCAAAGATAGTATGAAACTTTGCCGTTTTTGAAGTTAGTGAATGTCTAATTACACGCGAGCGAAGCTTCGGGCGTCCACTAGTCATATAAAATAACATCACATCTGTTTATCCCCGAAGGGGTAGACAGGTTTTGTTAGATACCTACCTACTTTTCACCAGTTATGTTTAGGTCCCGCGTGGTGGTGAGCTACAAGAAAATTCAAGTTAATTCAAGTTCTTAACAATTGTTTTGTGACAATATTCACTCTTAAGTAGTAATAGTCAATTGTTTATTCATGTTAATTTCCAAATTTATTGCTTACGTAAAATTAATTTTATTGGCTACCCTATTTATTATTTTTTGTATTTTCACTTACAATTTATTAAATTTAATGGTTGCCGATGACAATACAAGTGCGATATTAATAAATTTCATATTAACGCAAAATAAAGTACAAAAATGATCCTATAAAACGATTTCAGTACAACGTGTGGGTGGAGCCTAACAGCTATTAAATTAGCATTTTTATGAAATATATTTCACTTGTGGAGTTAAAAATATATGAATGGGTCGTTTGTCATATACATAAAAAGGTAAGAGTGCCAGATAAAAAGATCAATTTTGTTGATTATTTATTATTAGGCAAGATTAGCAGCGGCTAAATATGAAATGGTTTAAAATTTTATTATCAAGCTGTCTATAACGAGTCTGATGAATGTAAAAAAAGATATTTCTTGTGTACGTGTGTATGACAGCGACTCCTCCTAAACGGCTGGCTAGATGTTGATGAAATTTTTTGTGTGTGTTCAAGGGCGTTCAATTCGAGAATGGTTTAGATTCACAATTTGGTCCACTGGAAAATGTTTTTTAAACACTATTTTAGTATTTTATTTTTATAATTATGAATCTAAACCATTCTCGAATCCCCTTGAACACACAAAAAATTTCAGCAACATCCGTCCAGCCGTTTAGTTCCGAGGAGTTCACTGTCGTACACACGTAGGTACATAAGAAATACATAATATTAAGATAGGCCTTACAAATAAGCATATTGAAGTATAAATCGACTAGTGGACCCCCGCAGCTTCGCTCGCGTAGAATTAGACCCATTAACGTCGTCTACCCGTCTAAAGACCCCGTTTTACCCCCTTAGGGGGTGAATTTTCAAAAATCCTTTCTTAGTGCTCCCCTACGTTATAAAAGGAACCCCTGTGCAAAATTTCAAGTTTCTAGGCCTTATAGTTTAGGCCCTGCGTTGATGTCAGTCAGTCAGTCAGTCAGTCAGTCAGTCAGTCACCTTCTCCTTTTATATATATAGATTTTCTTGATTTTGTGGACTGTTCGTTCACTGGTAGGTGTACTACTAGTGAGTGAAAGTTCGCAAAGTGAGTACTTGAAAGTGTCTACTTTCATAAATGTCTCAGTACAAAATCATCCTACAAATTATATATGATTAAATAAACTTTTTAATATCTACGTCTTGTTTTTAACACTCCAAAGGTTAAAGGTCCTCCATTTCTAAGGTCACCTTAGAGTTGCGACGTAGGTATCTGCCGACTTTGAACGAAACTAATAGTAATCTGAGTCTTGTTCGCAGTTTGTTACAGTTATCATGCGTATTACGGATGGGTGGTGGCCATGGAGGAGGAAAGGGGAGAGGAGATGGTATATGCGACCGTGGTCTGCCTCTTGACATGTGTCCTCTGGTGTCAGTGCGGTGGGAAGGGCTTCAGTTGGTCTTAATGTTACACTTGTGTCTGCATTTTCTACAGTTTTATCCTATCATTTATTTTGTGAAGATATAGTGTTGTATTCTGGGATGTTTTCCCTCCATGGTGGGGCACAAGCTCGTTTGGTGTTTTATATCAATGTTCCAGACGAAGAAACCGAAGGTAAATAAAAGATTTAATACTGTACTACAGGCTTTGACGACAACGACCAAAAAATGTATGCCGAAAATTCTAGTCTACTGTAGGTACGCGGCATACATGAAACCTCATTGTATTCTCCGTCACGTCAGCACTTGTCTTCAAAACTTTGTATACATGTAATGTTAAAAACATTCGTTCTTTGAAACAAGATTTGTGACAAAACAATAGTGCGACGTTTCCACGGCAGTGGGACCGTTGTCGCGAACAGCGCTTTCAGTTTAATTTTATTTTTTAGATAAAAACCGCTGCGGAGACAATGCTTGCCCCGCATTGTATTGTAGATTATAATCTGATGAGATACATTCACTTTTTATTGTATGCAGCGTAATTCTGCCATGTTGATTTCATACGTCGTTATCGTTTGCGTGGTCTCGAGAAGTCCTAGTTTTGAACCCCGAGAAGTATTACTGGGTGTTTTCAACTTGATATTTCAAATAGTATCATTGTGTATAACACGGAACACAGATAAGGTATTTAAGCACTTGCTCCTTTCATTCTTGTAAAGTGGTAGAGCCTATATCATTGATATATATGAGTGGCCTATATGGTACCAAATACTCGTAGGCTTTATATAGCGTTCGCTCGGGGCAGTCACACCGTCTGCCTCGATAATTTCTACTGTGTAATTAATTTTACCAAACTTAGTCTGGTTGGAACGACGTGATTTCGAGTTAACTTCTTTAGATGCGAACATCTTCAACAAAGGAAACAATCCATCTGTGACTGACTTAAAACAAGAATCATACCAACAATTATTCACTGGACAATTACTAACACCAACTAACATGACTAACTATCACCACGGCAATACTCACTGAAAACTGACCTACTAATTTCCTATTGCTAATTGGACGAAACATCCTAGTCCTTATTTGTGTCGTGTTCAAAACTTTGGCTGTGGGAGAGACCCGTGCCCAACAGGGGTACGTCTATGGGTTAGCTTTGACCTCATCTTTCGACTAAATCTACGACTTAAAGAAAATTATATCGATTTATCACTGCCAGAGAATCACATTAATGCAACAATAATGGTGTTTCCTTTATCACGGTGTATGAGCAGAGTAAACAATACATTAATTTCACCATAAACCGATCTCGCGAGGGGGAACCGCGTTGACTAATTGCTTTTGTTGTAACATGATCAAATTATACCGTCGTTTCTCCCTGTCATTAATTATCTTTGGCATTAGACGACTCTCTACGAATTTCTACCTTTACACTTACTTATATCATTATAACATAACATAGCGCGTGTATTTTCCATACGGTGAAGGAAAAGGGTACATACATATGTGTACCCCTTTTCACCATTGAAGTTTAGTCCAAGGTAGAGCCGACCGACGATACACACGCGTTTGCGTTGCCCGCACAATAGAAAAGACAAAAACGTTTTTTCTATAAATGTCAATCAGAAAAAACTGTGTTTTAATCTTTAAAAATAGCTGAGAAAATTAAGATCACTTACCACTCTGGTTATTTCAGATCAACGTACCTGTAAGAGAAATTTATTTCATTATTGAGTGATGGAAGTGTAAGCAAACAGTAGGTAGCTAGTTAATCTTAGTAAAAACTGGTCATGTGCGAGTCAGAGTTTAGCATTAGAATAGAATAGAATAAAAAGTTTAATTAAAAAGTTCATTAAGAGTTTCGTTCGAAGTCGTCACATATGCGTTGCTACCCTTGAGGATTAAGATTGTCACTTCTAGAAAAGTTTACCCGGAGCAAAATTTTTTTTAAATACTTAATAGATAAACGGTACCAAACAGGTACTGGTGGAGTTTGGGTGGCGGTAGTACCTACTGTCCCAGGTGAACTCTATATTGAACATAATAAGATACCATATCTCACTCTATCGCGGGTACAATATTCAATCTCTTTTGTATGCCATTATTCCATACTTGCGAGGCTTTCAAAATTCATCTCCATTTCTCCATTTCTTCGCAACTCCTAAGTAAGTTAAGACTTTTTACTGAGGGAATGATTACCTATTTATTATTTATTCAGTATTTTGCATAATGAAGTGGTTCTGGATTCAGCTTTTAGAATACAAAGTGAGACGTGTTAGGTACCGGTTCTAGGATGAGCTACAAGAGATCATAGTAAAGCGATATTTTATCCATAGAGTAAAATACGAATCCTAGTTAGCTCTGTATTATTCGAAACAATATAATAACTCATTAGTGCACAAAACAATCCTCGCCAAAAAAAAACACTGCGAAACATAACAAGTGGTATAACTGTGAAATTGAACACAAGTGCAGTGATATGCACGTATCAGCTCTAGCAGCTGCTAGTGCATTAATAAATAATAATAATAATAATAATAATAAGGAGTCTCGCCTCTGGCTTGCCTTAACCGGCCGTCCAGAGTGGGGCGTTAGAGCTATATGCTCGCAGGGTGGAAGTGAAACTTGCGTAAGTCGCGAGTTGGTAGAGTGGGTAAAACCACCTCATTTATAGCGCGGTACACCTCTCTACACCCTGAGCCACTCACGAACATGTTGCCGCCTTTGCCGTCCAGCGCGTAGGCATGTTTGGGTAGCCCATACAGTGAGTGGCGAGTCATCACCTGCCGCTTTTTAGGTTTGTAACGATCTGAATGGCAGGTGTCATAGTTCTCCATAGCCCATGTATCAGTCCCTCTAAATCCACCACAATAGACCCAATATAGTTTCCATTCCTTTGCAATAGTTCCTGTACATCTGGTGGGGCCCACCTTCGGGTGTACCAATTGATGGTGCAGTCGATCGAGGGTGGTATCCGCCACGTGTGCCACATCACAACTCATTAAAATGTCTCGAAGGGGCCTCTACGTGTTGGACCTGTGTCCCCACGCAAGCCTTCCAAATTACCGGGTCCACGTCTGGACCCGTGAAATTTAAAGAGATAATAATAAATAATATAATCAATGACGGCAGATTGAATACATACGAATAAAAATCAATGAATACTTACTCGAAGTATGGCTTGTATGCCATAAATTGACAAGTTTTAGGTTTAATCAATGATTTTTTTATAAGTACTTTAGATATACCACAATTTACCATACCACAATAGCCACCTCCATAGAAATCGGTACTGAAAAATATGCTCATAAACAAATGAACATGGCGTTGTATTCGTTGCCCCTCGCGAAACTGAGTAAACAAAAAACGTACCAATTGGCACGTATACGATACGTATATTTTACAGCATCTATGATAAATCTGCTTCTTTTTTACTACTTCTTATATCGATGGATTCAATATAATAGTTATATTATAAGAGAAACCAAAATAACACAACTTCATTTCACTGGTGGAACTAGACTAGATAGATAGATGGTGGAAAGACGAGGAGTACATCAAAATAACAATATTGGTAAACCAACTTAAATACTAGAACATTAAAAAGATTAATAATTAATTTGTTACCCATTTATTATTACTAACCAGGCTGACAAGTTTATAGAAAGACTTATTTTATACCAACATGGCATTCTAGGTCAATAAAAATCTATATAAAATTTTATTACTGGTCACTTTATATAAATAAAATAAAAATTGTTAGTTTGGTCCAATTGAATTACCTACCCGCTCGCTCCTCTTCTCGTTTTCGCGCAATACAGTCTACACCAATGAGAATCAATCATAGTCCAGAACACATGCTGCCAACATGATGATATTTTGACATTGAGAGGTGAGTCGAAGGACTTGGAATCATGGAATTTATTAAACTTAACTTTGATTTTAATCCATGATTTGAGTAGTGAAGGACCAGTTAAAAAAATATAGGTTATAGCGTATCTCGTATCTGTACCAGTAGTTAACGATCCTAAATGTTGCGGGAAAAGAAAAAGTCTAAGCTGAAGCAATATTTAATCCAGGAAATATTATAGAAATACTTTGCCAAGAGACCAGATTTCAAATTTCATCAACATAGAACAATATGCTCTCCATGTCACGTATTAGTCAGGCGGGTTTGGAAATGCTTTCCTTTCCCGTTACAGCAAATAATATAATTGGTCACATTAAAATTCAAAATATCGAAGCTCATGAGATCGAACAATGTGGCTGTCGAGTGTGGGCTATCACCGCTTACAACTTACAACTTGACGGACATAATAATTTACTCTTTTAATGAGAAGGTTGTTGGACGAAAATGTTCTTGGTTCAACACAAGTACTTGGTAAATTACTTCGTTGTCATAAACTTAGAATAGGTACATAGTAAAATGTTATTAGTCTTATTAATACTTATTTGTGTACCAATAGGTATGTGAAGGATTGTTGAATTCGCCCACTGAAGTCAAAATATTATGAGAGATAAAGTTTTTTAAAATAAAATTAACGAGTTTCCAAAAAATAACAGTGCCCCGGGGCTGAGATATTGAAGTTATAATGAATCAAGTAATTTAACACCCAATGAGCCTCCAGAGGCGATTAACGTAGATTTAACGTAAATCTTGAATACCTGCTTGAACTGTTCACTGGAAAAAGTCGTTTATTTTGCAAACTTCGCGCTTGAAAATAGTATTTTAAAATTAAATTATTGGAAAATTCATTTTAATTTCTTTTAAACCAGCATTGCATCTGGCAACTTTACCCATCCTTTAATAAAATTGCCACATTAAAGTTATATTTATTTTGTTAGCTTATTAATGCGAGAACTCAGTTTACCTTTTATAAAAACTGCCTTTTATCATGTTTAACCCATGCGTATCTTTATACATGCCCCACATAATTAACGACATAGATAATTAACAAGTCAGAACGAAGACGTTAAGCAATCTTCTTCGCTATTTATACTGATTTCAAAGACACTGGCTAACTAAGAATTTGACCAACTCCAGCTTTTAACAAGGGCTGACAAAAATAGTGTCGTCATTTTCCTAACTATCTTGAATCTAAGAGTTAAGATTTGTAAAGGTTTGGAGATTTTGATAGGAATAAGATTAGTACCTGTCACACACACACATACACACACACACACACACACACACTCACACATACACCTTCTTACACATGATGTATGATGATGATGAATACCTGTAACCGTTTTTCTAGTATCGTTTTTAATACCTAACAGTGTAATCCATTTTTGGCCCTAGCATATTGTTTATATTGTATAACCTATTGTACTTTTATAACGCTGTTGGATTTCCTAATCTATATATATAAAAGGAGAAGGTGACTGACTGACTGACTGACTGACTGACTGACTGACTGACTGACTGACTGACTGACTGACATATCAACGCAGGGCCTAAACTATAAGGGTTAGAAACTTGAAATTTTGCACAGGGGTTCCTTTTATAACGTAGGGGAGCACTAAGAAAGGATTTTTGAAAATTCTCCCCCTAAGGGGGTAATACGGGGGTGCAAAGTTAGTATGAAACTTTGCCGTTTTTGTAGTTAGTGAATGTCTAACTCCACGCGAGCGAAGCTGCGGGCGTCCACTAGTAAATAAATAAATAAATAAATTGTACCTGGCTTAGTAATTATTATGAAACAGTCAAACAGAAACTATAATATAAAAAATCATAAAAAAGTACATCTCAGACTCAAAGGTACGGAGGACAACCACTTTATTCGTAGTCTATGTACCTAGATTATAGGTACCTACTCAATTTTAGCTTAAAATTAATCATTTACTTAGTTGTGACTTGTTACCTCATGAAAAAAGCTTGCGAGCCAAATATCGGTAAGGCTTGTCTCCACAGTATACAAATATTTGCTGATTTGCAATACAAATCTCATTATAATGACATATTAATGTATCTAACCTTATAAGTACATGTAACAACTCGCACTTGACCGGTTTTTTTTTCGTCGCCTTTGGACTAGGGAGTGATTCCATCTATTCTGATATGAAACTAAAAAAATCTCCAGTTTTCAGACAACCCTACGTAATGGTAAAACTGAAGAAAATAGACAATTTTAGGCCCTCACCTCACAGGCATTTGTTTGAAAAGTTTCTGCATAAAATTAAGTGGGTAGTTCATCGTCCTGTCTACATTATCTATTTTGTCTCAATAGCTCCATTTGTACAATGGAACAATGGCCGGATTTCTCGTTTATTTCAGACGATCACAACTTTTGTCATAACTGTTGATAATTTTGATGAATGCCGCGCGCTGCTTGTGTTTAACCGACTATGAAAAAAAGGGAGCAGGTTCTATGTTCAACTGTATGTATTTTTTTAAGCATGCAAATGTTATTAATACATAGTAATGTTATAAAACTTCAAAACTTAACCAAATCAAGTTTCCTGTACGTGTGATGGTGTGATATATATCAATAGGGATGCTCGAATAATAAAAAATATTACATTATTAACTACGAGTATAAGTAGAATACTAAGCACATACAGAGGTGACCGCTAGTGGCAAAATTTCATGGACGCTACCGTGCTTCGGAGGGCACATAAAGCCGTCGGTCCCAACTGTTTTCAATGCTGGAAACAGTCGTTAAGCTTTGTCGAAGACCTTCGGGTGGCTTGAGAACATAATTAAACTTACACTAAAATAATTAATCACAAAATAAATATGATAAAAAATTAGCCTCGCTAGACAGCGGGGCAATGCTGCCAGAGATCTGGGTACAATGCCATAAGCTCTGTTTCTGGATGATTTATTTTGATGCTTGAATTGTTTTTTTTTTTTAAATAAAACAGAAAAACGAGCATACGGAACACCTGATGATCTCGCACGTGTGGCATTAGTGGCATCACAAGCGCATTGTGGGCCTTGAAAGTCGCGTTTTACATACTTCCTTGCACTCTTCTTCTGTGCTTTACACTCGTATCAGATTGAATTTTCAGTTGAGCTGAAGCTCATTCCACAGGTAACTCGTTCCCCAAAAATTTACCGTGAGAAGTGGAAAGGAAGGCAAATAGTTGATGGCCAGGAATCGTTACGATATGGATGGTAATACCTGCTTACTTCTATCCTCCTCTCCTTGTACAACTAGACTAATTTTCTTCTTGTTCTTCTCCTTCAAAGGCTAATGTGTTAGTTTATAGTAGTCGTGGTTCTAAATCTCGACACAGGCTGAGTGTGTCCACTTTTCTTTCCCCAGTGCTGCAGCTCCAAGTCATGCTTTTTTTATTACTTTTTAATTTTAAGTTTTTTTTTTACTTTTTCTTTTTAGCAGTATTTTGCTGTGTATTTTTTTTATTTTGTCAAGCATGTTGTACCATTAAGGAAGAAAATAAATTATTTTCTATTCTATTCTTAAGCAGATCATTACAGAATTCATAAACTGTGATCACCAACTAGCTCCTACTTGTAGAGGCTCGCGTCCCAGTAGGTTAGTAATGGAAACTAATTATTCAAATATGAGGTTATAAACATTTTATTTGAAGAATTTATTACAATAGCCACCGCTCAAAACACCCGCACTACGCAACTCATTTCCAAAGTGATAAAAAGTTAATTACTGCTAATAATTTTCCCTTTCGCGGCGTTAACTTAAAATTTAAAACCGAGCGCTGGCAGCCTGTTTTCTCGTCAGAAACGATAAAGCCTGCATTGTTTTGCCGAACGTTAATATAACTTTCCGGAGCTAACAGAAGAACATCCCTGTTCGAATTTCCAAAGCTCATATTCAACAACCACGAACACCTTTTAAAATTTTTAGAGGCAACTCCGTGTGAAATATGAATCAGACCTTTTGATAACACTACATACATACTTTTGATGTTGTCAACTGAAACTGAACTGCTTATCGACTGGTTTTTTAGAAATAGAAATAGAAAAAGTTTATTTTGACAAGTTACATACTACAAAACAAAAATAAAAATATATTGACCTTAAAAAAACTAATTAACCTATGAATTACAAATTTGTCAAAAATGTGTAATTAGTAATTGTAATTGTAAAAAGTGTAATTTTTGACAAATTTGTAATTCATAGGTTAATTAGTTTTTTTAAGGTCAATATATTTTTATTTTTGTTTTGTAGTATGTAACTTGTCAAAATAAACTTTTTCTATTTCTATTTCTAAAAAACCAGTCGATAAGCAGTTCAGTTTCAGTTGACAACATCAAAAGTATGTATGTACACTCTATTGTAATATTTACAAATGACAGACTTAATACCTAGTTGCATTCTGTGCCAGTCAAACCGATTAAGCATAAAAATTTTCAGTGAACTTGAATATAACAATATATTAAAGTGTCTGTTTGTTTTTATGAATAAGACCGGCTTATTTCCACGTTAGTCTAAAGCCTAATAGCTATTTAATCTATTCACAGGATCAGCTGTTGTCTATCATTTTATGTCGTCCAACACAGCCCAAGTAAAGCAACTTAGATTTGTTGGACGACGGGTGGCAGCTAGTTTCAAAACTTCACGTCCCTTACTGTGCAGTTGGTACCACACTATTGACTGGAAGCAGTTTGGTTTCAGAATCCAAAATCCTTACGTTGAGTTAACGCTTAAATTTGTCCTTTAGCCCAGAATAAGTAGGGTCAGCTTTGGTTTGAGGACCCAAATTACCAAAAACTAATTTATTTTAAATTTTATTTTCTGTTTTATGTTTTATCTGTGTTTTATCATACTCTGTAGATTTAATTTGGAACAAAATTTTACTGAACATAATAGTTTTGAAAAATATAATAGGTTTTACCTATGAAACTGGACATTTTATAACCAGCATTTTCAGGATTAATTAACTGTGGATTGGCACGCAATTCCAAATTCAAATAATTTTTATTCGAAAGCCGTGTTATTTTAATTTCAAATTCAGTCATTTGTTATTAAAAAGTGTTTTGTTTTTGTGTAATTGTGGTGGTGGTTTAGGCACTTTTCAAGCAGCAACTTTCGTTTATGAGTTCCTACGTGGAAATATTGCTGTGCAAACAACACGAAACATTAACGACGTGTACGGGCCTAACACTGCTTGCACAAACACGGTAAATTATTGGTTCATCGTTTTAAATCTGGAAATTTTAATCTACAATAGCAAGATGCAGTGTTAGCTTAAGCGGGGCAACACTTGACACAATATGGGTTATCTCCATCAAAAAGATCTGCAACAAATTTGGATAATCATGAATATCTAAGGGAAACCAATTATGATTTTTGCGCCCTGTCTGAAGTCGTGTCAAATAATGAAAAGCGACTTACGAGTGAACAGATCCATGGCAGTATCGCGAAAGGAATTGGGCAAACATTTTTCTTGGATGCGCCTGGCGTTACAGATAAGGCTTTCCTTATTAACTTTCTGTTAGCTAAAGTAAGGAGTAACCGTGATATCGCTCTACCTGTTGCATCGTCAGGGATAGCTGCAAGATGGAGGGAAACAGCTCACTCCGCTTTCAAGCTACCGCCATACTCACCCATGCGAAACGCCACTTTGTAACATAATAATATCAAAGCTAAGTAATGCACAGGGTCAGTCACTGAAAACAGCAGGCATTGATCTAAGGAGGGATTGCTTCTCGCACAGGATAGTTTTATGTGACCTCAAGAGTTAGTTCACCTAACAGCTTGTTCATATTGGCAGCTGAGGATACCTCAAATGTAGTGTATAAAGAGGAACCTACTATAAAAATTTAAATCAAAAATAGATGCCGGTACAAAGAGAAGCTTCTTTACTATAGGTACCTATAGGTAAGTAAAAAGTAGATCTATGTTACCCAAAATTTAACGCGAGCGAAGACGCGTGCAAAAGTTAGTAAATACGGGCCAATCAGTAATCCCAATGGGATTGAGAAAATCAGCTGTGAATGTTCTCGAATAAGAAAGATATCGAGATAATTTGATCTGATAGCAGATGAAATCCGTAAGGATGGGAACTTGGTTATCTGTTTGGAAATACGTGGAAAATTACCTTTCGTTTACTTTAAGGGTATGTGCAATTTAGCTTGAAGCGTATAAAAGGTTTACGTGTATTATCTTTCTCTTTCTCACACTCCAAGTTATAAAATTGCAGTGTACCTACTTTTATTGCAATAAATAATTAGATCTAAGTACTGCTAGTTTATACTGATTTTTTTTTGACTGGAAATTCCCACGAGTACTAACTCAGAGTATGGATTTGTGCCCAGTGTACGTCAATAGGCTCACCACCTTTTATTTGGGATATAAATATAACTTGGGGTGGGGTAAAAAGTGGGTGTATAAACCCACTACACCTCTGCAAATACCTAGGTTATATCTATCAAAGATAAATATACAGATATATGAATATCTATATTTTATTTTATTTATTTACCTATATATTTATATTTTTATTTATTTATTTATCAAAAGCGTGATTTCGCCGGGGAAGAACCTGATACCAAATTATATCAAGATCTAACTCGTCCTGGAGAATGAATTGTCCGGGCGATATTCACAAATTACCAAATACAGACATAGATATATATCGTAAGCAATGCAGAAAAACCACGTCCTTGAATTCCGAGACTAGTTATTTATAATTTTTTCGAAGATTACTCATAATTTGTCCAAACATCTGTAACGCACGGATCTGAGCAAATTCACAGGGCTTCTAAAAATAAATTTTCTTACACAACATCTATTTGGATATTTTTGAGATATAGGTACGATGCAAATCTATGGCATGCAGCATCCGCTGCCGCCTATGACAACTGTGAAAGATCTGAACAAGACTGAAAATGTCTTGTATAAAATCGGTTATACATATATGCGTATCTATCTACCTTTGAGATCGATGGTCGCCTCTGGTGTAATCGGAAACCGCATATTTTCTACAGGAAAACACTAGAAAAACAATTATCAAGTCATATCAATTGACATGAATGTTTCCCCCCCAACTTATCTTACCTACTTTTGTAATTAATGTGAACCACAGAAATTAACCCAGACAGAACGGTGAACTGGGCGTATACACCGTGCCGCAATCTTGCAATATACTGCAAGATATCTCGCATGTTCGGTCCGTGCGCATCGATACTTGTTACGGTACATTACGTTATCGATAAAGATAAACGAGTGTGTACCGCACTAGTTACTGGCTGACGAAAAAAGTGATACGCATTGTTTGTATTAAAATAATACGTGATCGCTGTTCTATCTTGACTAATTTCTGTGATGTAAACTCTTTATGGCTGCAAATTTAAATTTCTGAAAACGAACGCGGAAAGCGTATGCACCAAACTCAGCGTTTCCTCCTCTATGATTAGGATTAATCCGAGCGCGGGATCCATTGATATTATAAAGTGGCCGCATCCTTTTTGTCGGACATTTTGTAATAGCGATTTGCAGCGAGGTGCCAATACGAGTGCTCGCCGACGTAACAGCCAATCAGCGCACAGCGCAGCAAGGTATTCTCGGTAATTTGAAAAGAGATACTGAGAGAGACTGAGTGGAGTCAGTGCCGGCCAGGTTCTTATGCGTTTAAAAGTTTCTTGCGATAGTATTTTAAACTTTGCATTTTTACTACTCAAGGGTGTTTTAAAAAAATATTAATAGAGGTTCTATTCTGTGAACTTTGTAATGAATACATACCTGTATAATAATAAAAATATCAAAATCATAGAAGTAATATATCATCAAAATCCATCGAATACTGTTACTACAGGGCAATGAACTCGAAGATTTTATTCTTAAAAATTTATATAGGACCTTAGAATGAAGACCTACCAAACAAAAAGCAAAATTGTCAAAACCAATTCATGTTTAGCGGAATAATCGAGTTACAAACTTTAGAAAAACATAGTCGAATTGAGAACCTCCTCCTTTTTGAGGGGGTTGAAAACTTACGGGGACAAAGTAGCGGGGCGGAGTACTAATATTATTATGTCGCCTGAGTTGTGAATCAAATCTAGCTCAAAGTAGTCAAGCTCGAGTCATAATTCCTCCATGATTTACTAACAGCTACCGGATTGACTAGTGAATTAATGTTCTTTGAGACTAGTTTATCGTTTCCTCTAATTACCGCAACGGCCGGTCGCAGGGCTGACATTTAAATCAACCGAAATATGTTTACGAGATGACGAGAGGAACATGGGATAATAAACAAACGCATGATGAATGACAATTTCAGGTAACTCATACTTAATACGGAATAATTATACCGTAAAAAAAAATTTTTTTTAAAAAGCTTTTTAAATCTTTTTTTTTATTTTCATGCATTGTCATCGGAACTAAATATGTGTGCCAAATTTCAGCTCGATAGCTTCAGTGGAAGTGGGTGAAATATTGATTGCAAGATTCCAGGACATACATACTTACATGAATGAATACATACGAGTGAAGTTAAATAAAAGCTTTTAAAAAAGGGCTTAGTTTCTAGTTTAAGTTGGTAAGTTTAAGGCTTCGATCAATAATGTACATTATTGATCGAAGGTTTAAGGAATCTGATATATCGACATTGTTCTAAGGCATCACTAAAGCAGAACTCCTGTATAAATTATAAGTTACCGACGTGACCGTTTTGACAATTACGGAGTGGACATTTTATAAGGGTTGACGTTGACGTATAAGGGTATTTATGCTTTATTTTTAAAGGCACTCGGGCATTATGTCAAATCTGTGTCAGTCATTACCTACCGATTTCCATCGTCATTACCTACCGATTTCAATCCATCCAATTACTGGATGGTGCACAGTCACTGCACGAGCCGAAAGAGAACGATAAGTTGTTCTTTCCATATTTTCCGTACCATTTCTTTTGGCAGAATTGGCTCTCAACTGTGATGTTTTGAATTGTACCACGCTGTTCCAGTGCGGATTGGCGGAGGGATTGGTTAAATTTTTGCAGTTTTAACGATGACCATCCTCGCCAAGAGATGCAACGCATCTGCCAGTTAGATGGGACTTTAGCCTTTTTGCGCCTCCATGTATCACTTACTAGAGTATTAATACTATGCCTACTACTATAATAGTAACTACAGTCAGTATCTACTCGTATGTACTATTTAAGTTTTGCTACATTAGTTAATTTAAAAATACCTAGTCGTCGAAAAATTCGCTGTTCTCAACACAACTCGCACCGAAGCTTTTCTGACCAATAAAACGGCAAAGCAAGAGTCATTTTAGAAAATAGTAGATAATATTAAAGTGTCGACGTGCCGGGAAGTATAACTAGAATAACCTCACGTGCCTGTGTATGACACGTAACTCTACGTGGCCCAAGTTACTAACGACAGTTCGAAAATTAAATAGTCGTTCGTAAAATTAACTTCTTTTATAGCGGTAGTAATCCAACTTCTTTTATTGAAAGTCAATTAGAGATTTATTTTTTATGGATAGGAAACGAGCATGTACCGCCACCAACCCAATACCACCTTGGAAGGATTAGAAACATATTACCTTCTTTTATGGAAGACTGACGAGCAGTTGCCCTTACTATCCCCCTTCTCTATACTATCACCAGATCAACGAGACAGTCGGCCACCGAATAAAGTTTTCTTTTAATAAATAATACGCCAATATCCCATAATTTGCGCCTATTATTAAGTTCGTAAGTTGCCTCCACTACTTTCCAAAGCAATCGTTTCAAGTTTTGAAGTGCTTAGTTGTTAGATTGGTTGCTGGGCTAACTTCCACTTGTGATCTTGTCCAGGATTCGTATGCTTCGTACAGCTTTGGTCTGGATTAGTCACGTTTGCTTTCCTGTTAGTAATTATAAACAACATAGCTAGTTACATAATGCGTACCTACCATCATAGACTGGTGGCTATCGAACGCACCTATCACTCGATTCAATTCAATTCAATACATTTATTTGCGTTGAATACTTTAATACAAGGTGTCTCATTACATTATTGATAGAACTGTATTCAGCTATATTCTATAGCATGTATATATATATATATTATTTAGTTTAACAATTAGCACTCAAATGTCATAAATTGAAACAGTATCTATAGAATGTCAACATTTATTATTAATTATTTACTATAGAGTGGTCCAGGTTCAAATCCAATGGTGAGACGCACTGATGACTTATCTAACTTATGTGCGATTTATCAAATTAAATGTCACCTGTAACGGTGAACATCGTAAGGAAACCTGCATACTTGACAGTTCTCATAATGTTCTCGAAGGAATGTGAAGTCTGCCAATCCGCACTTGGCCAGCGTGGTGGTCTTAGACCAAATCCCTCCCAGTGGGAGAAGAGACTCATGCCCAACATAGAAAATGTTGCGGTAGTGGTATAAAATGCGTTGCTACGCATCTACGCTCATCAATCTAGTGCATTGAGTAGACGAAAAAATTAAATCGGTGGGCGATAAAATCAACTTTCAATTTGACAAAAATACACGGGTGCAAGCTCGTTTGCTATCTTATATCCATAAAAAAACAAATGGTATTGCCAGATAGATGTGGTCGTTACTGTTTTTATTTCCACTTTGTAGATGAAAGCTGAAATCCAAAAATAACACGAATGCCTCGGCTTTCAACCAGTGATTAATTCTGCTCGGTGTCCAAAACTAACTTCCGAAGCTGTCTTTAATTTTTTATCTCGACTTAAACTTGAAAGCTTTACAATTAGTATGGATTAGTCGAAAAGTTTAATTTATCGACGCAAGCTTTGGACTTTGGAAGCCCGCGGGTGTTTTACGGTGCTGTCGTAAGAAGTTTGGATTTTTTAACATAGATTTCTGCATTTAATGAAAATTTCCAGATTGTAAAAATCTGTTATTCTTTCGAATGATGTGTATTATTCGACTGTTGTTTTTATGTTATAATTAATATCTGAAATCAGGATTGCGTTTACCTAGAGGCGGCTTCTTGCCTTTGCTAAAAATCAGGATACATTTATAAAGCTGCTTTGTTGAGGCGGTTATTAATGTTATGTACCTATATACATACGTAACTATCAGATAAACTGAAATTGAAATTACCTGAAACTGAAAAACATTACAGACTTTTGAAAAGGACAGGAAATGTGCATACTAAATAATGTTTGTATCAAATTTTATTGGACGAAAATACGAAAATTTTCCAGTCACTAGCAAACAAGTGTATCTACTTTAGCATCGTTTTTATTACAGACTTTTACTTAACACTCTGCTTGACAAAAACCTCGGGAGTACAATCTAAAAAGCCCTGCTTATTTATGCCCATCAATTTCATTTTTTCATTCCCAAATAAAACGCCTACATACTAGAATAGATATAATATTTTGTGTAAGAGTATGACGTCTTGGCGAGTTGTCTAGCACTTACGAAACATGTCTTATATTCCATGATAAATTACTCGAGCTTAAGCCTCAGCATAATATTTATTTTATATCACATAAAATATGTTTAACACTTAAATACGCGGCCGATACAAATATAATTTTCGGTGACATTTTAAAACTAGATGAACACGATAACAAAATGTAAAAATGTAATAGTACCGAAATACAAGTTACGATTATTAGTCTGTGGCCCATTACGAAAATGTTCCATTTGACCTTGGGTAAACATTTGCGCTCAAACTGCAGAGTTCAGTGTAGCTTTTCGTAAGCAAGCACAACAACGCAGCCTATTTTCTAGCCGACAGCGAACAAGCCGCTTGCGACACCTGTTACGAGAACGAAGTTTAAACTACATTTTTTTTATGGATACAGGATAGCAAACGAGCTTGCAGCACCACCCATCCGCTGCCGCCCATGACAACTGTGACTGACTTTGAACAATACTCAATTAGGGACTGGGATGGTTAGTCCAATTAGTTGAGAGTTAATTAGAACATTAGTTGGTCAGTTCGTTAGTTGGTATGAGGACTGGGGACTGTTAGTGATAGTTAAGTTAGTCCTGTTAGTTGGTGTTAGTAATAGTCCAGTTACTACTTGTTAGTAGGAGTCTCGTTCTAAATCTGTCACAGATGTGTTGCTACCCTTGAGGACTAAGATGGTCGCCTCTAAAGAAGTGTAACCGGAAACCACACCTTTCCAACCGGACCATAATTGCTTTAAAAACAATTATTATACGGCAGAAATCGTATTTGTAGTGCAACATTACTCAAAATTGACTCACGTCTGATAAAGATCGCCACACACTAGATATTTGTACGTTTCATATACTAATTCTTTCCAAACATAACATTTTTAACATGCTTTTATTAACTTGGTATGTATGTATGTATGTATGTAACGGAATCTTTGAACGTGATTTTCACTTGCTTTAAAACTTCGGATTAATTTGAAACTGCTCACTTATCACTGGCCGATTTTGATGACTCTCGACGACAACTTACAGCAGTGACACATTGGCTATCGAACTCACAACTCGCTCGAGTGGTCCAGGTTCAAATCCAAGCGGCACGCACCAATTAATTTTTCTAAGTTATGTGCGATTTAAGATAACAAGCGATAAATGTTAACTGCTGTAACGGTGAAGGAAACATCAGAGGAAACCACATGCCCATGGCATGTGAAGTCAGTCAATCCGCACTGCACCGCGGGGTCGACTGAGGCCAAACCAGTCCTGATCCGAGAGGAAACCCATGCCCAACACTGGGACAAAGAAACGTTTGTGGTGGAGACGACAACGCCGACTTGTGTCAATGTTATTTATTTATTTAAACCTTAATGTACAATCTTAACGTACGAAGGCGGAATTAATCACAGTTGAAGTT
Organism: Carterocephalus palaemon; assembly: GCA_944567765.1. Taxonomy (NCBI): domain Eukaryota; kingdom Metazoa; phylum Arthropoda; class Insecta; order Lepidoptera; family Hesperiidae; genus Carterocephalus; species Carterocephalus palaemon. The sequence continues at coordinate 3,305,236 of OX155663.1, forward strand.
TCCGGCTTACTCACGTGTGATTTAAGTCGGAAATAGGCCGACTAGTTTCGATCTATTACGATGATCATCTTCAGGAGTGAACGCGCTCGCGGCGGGCACGAAATACACTGAATTAATGCTAAACAGAAAAAAATTCTAGAGCTTTTTATAGAATACTAGTGGTCCGCCCCGGCTTCGCACGGGTATTTTATATAAAAATCAAAATTATAATACACGCACATAAACCCTATTTGCGTCAGGTTACTAAAAAATAAAAATTTAACACGACTTTATTTTACATATATAGATTATAACAATAGTTTCGTTTACGCCTAGTAATATTATATAGCCTATGTCACTCAGTGAAGATGCAGCTTTCTAATGGTGAAAGAATTTTTGAAATCGGTCCAGTAGTTTTGGCAGCGCACGCCAGAATAGCTCGCAGATGGTAGATTTTTTCCTACTTACTTACCTACTTGACACTTATCGTCATATTTTGGACAATTCACACAATATCTTTATAAATTTTAGCCTATGTGTTATTCTGATATTGTAAAGTTTCATTAAAATCCATTCAGTACTTTTTACGTGAAAAAGTAACACACATCCATCCATACATACATACATACATACTTACAAACTTTCCTCTTTATAATATTAGTAGGATAGGATTAGTAAGGATTATACCTTATCAACAGCCTAAAATTTAAGTTTTATGCTTCTGGTTCTGAAAATGACAATACTTTCATACAACCTTTCATCTCCCTTTTCAACCCATTACAACACTTTTTTCCAATTAAAAAGTGTCTATGTCCTTTGTCAGGCTCTAGACTGTGTACCAAATTTCATTCAAATCGGTTCAGTAGTTTTGGCGTGAAAGCGAAACAGACAGACAGACAGATAGACACTTCAAAACCAAACGTCCAATTTTAATCATTCAAAGACCAAATATTATCTACATAAACTGTAAATGTAGTCCAAAAAAAATTCAAGATAAAAAAATGGTTGTTGTGCCTCACTCGACATAGATAGGTATAGTGTGTCGCGGACTTTTTTATAGATATTTATAAGATCTACAATTAATTAGAACATTTTATGGTTCTATCTTTTATAGTTTAGGCAGCGTACGCAAAATAAGTAACTTTTCTGGTTGATTTTTTACACCTTGTGTCCGAAAAACCCAAATATCTTACGGAACCCTATTTTTTTCCAAAATAAAATTTAGCCTATGTCACTCGGGGATAGTGTAGCTTTCCAACAGTGAAAGAATTTTTCAAATCGGTTCAGTAGTTTTGAAGCCTATTCGATGCAAACAAACAAACAAACAAACAATCAAATCTTTCCTCTTTATAATATTAGTATAGATTTATGCCACTACCACATGAAAAATTGCGTAAACAGACAGACGTTTTAGTAGGTACTTTTCAATGTAGATATAGTTAGTCCCTCACTCCATGTAACTACTGATTTACGCGTCAACCACGTGTGATTGGTTGTAAAATCTATTTTCAGTCTCGCCTGCCGCCGAGTTCGTCATAAATATATTTTACCCAGACGAAAAGATGCCAGTCTTACTAGAATATTACGGCGTATTATTTATTGCTTCATTGAGAACATCTTGGGAGAATATTGGATATTCGCTGATAGAAAGCTTTTGTTTGAGGAATAGATTAATATTAAATTAGAGTTGGGTACTTCTTGCGTAAATTTTAAGTGGATTTGCTAGAAATTTCCCTGTTTTATTTGTATCCGATTTGTTTTTTAAGTAAGTAAAAACAACTTAAGTAAGGTCTTTGTAAGACATACGAGTAGGCCTTGTTAATAAGACGGTAGGTAAGTCTTGCCATGGGAAAACGGCGTAAGGAAACCTGCAAAACCTTCATAATGAGCTTGTAGGCACGGACTTGGTCAACGTGGTGGACCCTTAAACCTCCCATCCTCAGACCCTTGCCCAACAGTAGATATTGAAAAGGTTGATTTCTGTGAACACAGTATCCAAAAAATCCAAAATAGAATTGACACTTACACACACACCCCCGCTATGTTGCGGGTGCCGGGCACACACACAATCTAACAATAAACCCCGAAACAAATATTTATCTGCGAAATAAATATCTGACCGGCCGGGATTCGAACCCATGGTTCGGCAGTCAGAATCACTCACCACCTCGCCAAGGAATCGTCAAAATCAAGTCCTGGTTAAATGTTTCAACACACTGATATGAAGTGGAGACACGTACTGCATCTTATAAACATAATGTTAAAGCAACTCCGCTAAGGTACCTAAAGCCAATTAAAAGTTAAAATTAATTAACATAACACGCACGACCTCTTATTCAAAGTTCCCCGTACGCATGTCGCTACTGAGTGATTGCCAAAGCTACCAATGTTTTGGCATCAATAAATAATAATAAATGGTATGCATTGCGTTCAGTGGAGACATCCCAGCATAGGCTGGAGGACTGGGACCACTTCCACGTGCTACAGGAGCTTCTGAGGCGCGTACCCTCGCTCGCGCAGGCCACGCTGCACAAGCTGTGCAACGGGCTCGAGGCCTTCCCGCCTGACTGCAAGTGGATCGTCGGAGAGACACCTGAGGTAATAACTTGATAACTTCATTCAACCCTGTACACTTGAAATTCATACTCATTTATTTTTGTCATCATGCTATTGTGCTAGGTGTTACAATTTATTCGAACGAGTATAGTTCACACGAAAACGCCAAAAAACTGCGTGCAACCTATAAAAGAGTCTCCAATGCTTCGCCGGACCTGATGGAGAGTACTATTACGCAAAATTTATGAAAGCAGTCAGAGTTCTCTGACAGTTTAATCACATTTAACTAATTAACTTCATAACCGCGCCCTAATTTTTCTGCAAAACAAGTTTACCTACCTACTAACGGGCTGCAATAAAACCTGAAAGGGTTCAGTGCCGGACCGGGGCGGGTGAAGCGGTAAAAAGCGCCGGCTAAAATTGGTGGTATTAAGCGGTAAACATTGTAAATTCCAAGTGATTCTAGGGTTCGTTACCGCTTCAGCAGACCACGCTCGTAATTGGACGGTAGTATACAAAATGGTGTAAATAAATGTTGAGTTAGGTACTCGTAGTTGAGGAGGAAAGGGTCTAGGATTTTTTAAAGGAATTCAAAAAAGGAATGCCTACCTTGGCCGGAGTACTTTCCGCCTTACTACTTACGCCGTACTTTTACTTCGCTATACCTTAAGTATAGCGAAATAAAAATATTAATTTTGTCTTCAGATCTGCTGAAAACGTAACAGATAGATATTATTATCCCCGCTCCGCTTATATTTGGATCCTTTCGACTTTATCAAGTGTTTATTGTAGATCTCGGAACGAAAATATTCATTCAGAAACCATATGTTTAATCTGCGGGAGAAACTGCGGACAAGTTATGTTAGTAAAAATAGGCTACTATCAAAGATCAATGACCTATGTTTAATATATAACTTGCATTCTTAGTAAGTAGGTACATATATTTTAATAATAGAGGGTTTTTTTTGTGAGGCGCAATTATTCGGCTTTTACCCTGTACGTAGGTACGTTAAGGTACGAATACCACATTAATCTATACACAATAGAATTATGATTTCCTCACAATATTGTATCTGGAATTCTGTATAGAACAGAGTCCCATTCATTATGACTAATTCTAGAATATTGGAATGAACAATACTCGTACAGTAATATTGGCCGAATGAGTTATAAACTAATGTTAACAACTAGATGTCGTGTAGAGATCGAGGGACGGTAAAATACATTTTTACAAGCTTTTAGGTTTAGCTGTCCCGTTGTTTGTAATGAAATCTTGCAACTTCCCGGTTTCCGATTGAACTGAAATTTCGCATGCATAATGTTATTGCGTGAGCTGATGTGATGCTAGAAGGTGGCCATAGGAGCTCCGCAATAAAATGACACAACCCCATCGAGGTTGGGGCTCGTTTGATGTTTATAATAAAAATATATGGGTCTGAGTCGTGAGGAAACCTGTATGCCTGCGGGTTCTTCATAATGTTCTCGAAGGTATCGTAAGGTAGGTATGGAGTCTGCCAACCCGCACTTGACGTGGTAGACTAAGGCCTAATCCCTCCCATTCTGAGAGGAGACCCGTTCCCAAGTGGGACTAAGAAAGGGTTGTGGTGGTGATGTATGGTTACGCTTATTACTAAGTCAATATTTAACTTATATAAGTAAGGCGGAAGAAGATTTTTTACCTAAGCCTGTCTTATTAGCTTTCCGACTTATGTCAGATAGCGTAGAAACAGTGTATCCAATAGCTATCATTCAACCCAATGTTATCAGAGTATACAATATAGAAGATCTAAAGGACTGAAATTTGTTAAGGAACAATTGTAGGTATCGGTTAGGATTGCCAGCTTATTAAGTTTGCTGGTATGATCTGCAAACTGAATTTACAAGATTGCTTACAATCCTCTTGAAAATAGAATACGAGTATTAGCATTCATATCGAGTGAAACACATTGACGATATTAAATTGCTAATTGACTTAAATAAATAGTTAATATTCACGCTTATGGCTACACTGTACCTACCTATGCCAATTATCGCTAGAAATCTTTAATTTGTTAATGCAACAGGAACAAAACCAACTGAGTCAGTTACAAAGTGCGAATTATCACGTAGAGAACCCCAAATTGCGGTAGCTCATCAAAATTCCGTTTCTAAAACAACCGTTGGTCATAATACGAAGTGGACCGAACTATTCAAAATCCTTGCGGGTAGGTACAATATTGACCTTTCAAAACTGCCCGAGTAATAGTAAAACTTCACTAGAATTTACGATTCGCCGTGTTTTATTCACGGACTGGGAAGGTGGATGGAGTGGTTCATATTGTACGATAAGATTAGTAAGCGAATATCAAACAAACATTTATATTATTTTAATTTATTCTCCATAGAGGTAATGGGAAAGTGTATTTGTTGGTTTGTTCTTCTTCTCCGCCTGAACGGAATGATGGATCAGCGTGATTTTTTGCATAGATGTAGTGTAGGGCCTGGGTCGAGAGTGACATAGGCTGAAAATAATAAAAAAATAGAAAAGTTGAACGGTTTCCGTGGAAATGGACAAAACCCTGCAATAATCAATCGATTTTGTTTCCTCCTTCTCCTCCTCAACTGACTTCGACGTGATTTTTTACAAAGATGTAGTAGGTATACGGGCTAGGAGTGTGACAACTCTATATGCTTTAGTATCCTACTAGGATACTAAAGCATATAGAGTTTCATCCGGGAAATTGCACGATTCCCGTGAAATCGACAAAACACTCTCATAATAAAACCTATCAATCGATTTTAAATCAACTGATCGATTCTAAATCTAAATCTTGTTTACTGGTATAAGATGCAAGGGTATAATATGCAAGGGTATAAGATGCAAGAGTATAAGATGCAAGGGTATAATATGCAAGGGTATAAGATGCAAGAGTATAAGATGCAAGGGTATAAGATGCAAGTGTATAAGATGCAAGAGTACCTACAAGATGCAAACATCGTATCGCATCTTGTGAAAACGCTCGCAACCGGTACACAACCGCAAATTCCGCTGAAAAGCGTGCTTTGTGATTTACATAATTAAGGTACGTTCATACTGAAACTTTTCGCGAAGTAATCTGGTAAATAATTATTATGTATCTGCCTAATTACTATAATACTACCGCCGTGGTAATCACCCACTACAAATTTTGCTGATATCCTAACAACGAGTGACCTATTTTCACATGCTACTTACATAATTAATCGTGGAACTCAATTAAGCGATTGTATAAAAATATATTCTTCTAATATAAGCAGAAAACACATACATGGTTCAATTTAACAGACTCACGCAGTCTCACGGTATTAATCAAATTCGTCGTCAAGATTTTATACACGAAGGACGGTAAGGTATCAAGAAAATTAATCTTGATAGGATTGTAATCTTACATATAATAATGACTGCTGACTAGTACATTTTTGTCTTTACATTTTGTCAGATTATGGTAAATTTAAAGTTCTGTCAAACCTGGGTGTCAAACTGACAAACGCATGTTTACCTCGGGCCAGTAACGTTTTTTTGATAAATGAAATTTTAATAGTACCTTTGAAGGCTCCAAAGGTACTATTAAAATTTCATGCTCCAAATTGGAGCTGAAAAACATGCAATTTATTAATTTTATATGTACCTATTTCTTCTACATATTAATAATAATTTTATACCTATTTCTTCTAGCTTGTTCTGAAATTAAATTTATGGTTTATGTAAATAGATAAAATACAGTAAAATAGAATAGAATAATGTAAAGAAATACAAATAATCCAATGAGAGCACAACATTGTAAATGTAAATAAAATAAATAAGTTTGGTTGATAATCGGGTCTTGTGCGTTGTTTACAAGGATATGAAACGACTCCGTGGCACGTGGTGAGTGACCTTGACCTCCGGGCCTCCTAACCGGGGCTTCCGGGTTCGAATCCCGACCGGGGCAGATATTTACCTTGCACATTAATTTGTAATCGGGTCGTGGATGTAAAATTGTGGTATGACCTGGGGGATGAGAGTGTGTAACGTTTATTTGTTTATTTAGGTACTAGTGGACGCTCGTAGCTTCGCTCGCGTGGGATTAGACATAACAATAGTTTCGTTTACACCTAGTAATATTATATAGCCTGTGTCACTCAGCGAAGGTGCAGCTTTCTAATGGTGAATGAATTTTTGAAATCGGTCCAGTAGTTTTTGTGTGAAAACATTACAAACAAATGTTTCCTCTTTATAATATTGGTATCGATAATGCCAAGTGTATAGTGTATATATGTTACAGGTGTGTTATTTAGGTATATGATCTGATCGATGAAATATAAACCTAGTTTTGCGGAATGAATGTGTAACCTTATTATTATGAATGGAGAGGTTTGAACAAAAGCTTAGTTTTAACGACCGATGCCGGTTCACGTGTGATGTGCCCGTCGACGTTTAATTTCAACGTATTTAAATATTAAACGTTTAATCCTGTACCTGTTTAACTAGTAATGAACCGTGCGGTGTATGTTATACTTAGGAATTAATCTAGTAATTCCTTAGTATAACATACACCGCACGGTTCTAAGCTGGGAAATAATTATATTGTTGGTACCTAATGTTAATATTAAAAAATGTTTTAGAGTCTGCGGTCTTTTCGCAGCTCACGCTATGGGTCTCTTTTCACTCACCTCTCACGCTTACTGTGAGGTCTTGGTGAGTATTGCACCACGCTGCTCCATTGTAGATTGGTAAAGTACTGAGCTCTTGTACCTCTTGTAATCACACCTTTGTGACTTTATCATAATTACATGAACATAATCACAGATCGACGTTCGAACAGATCCACGTTCGATAAACGCTACTTTTAAATTATTTACTGACCAATTTGTTACTTTGCTATACCTACCTTATTTACTTACATACAAAACGTACATTTCTCCATCCTATCGTGGATAAAATGCAATCTTTTAAAACATGTATGACAAACCGGCCAAGTGCGATTCGGACTTGCGAACGAAGGGTTCCGTATATACTTATATGTTGTAGGTATGGGTATTTTTTTTCTGTTTCAAATATATGTTGTTATAGCGGCTACAGAAATACATCATCTGTGAAAATTTCAACTGTCTACCTATCACGGTTCATGAGATACAGCCTGGTGACAGACGGACAGCGGACCCTATTATCTCTTAAAATGGTCTTATTAAACTAGACCACTCTTGAGGTAAAGACACTCTTATGGTAGCTACTCCGGGTATTTCCGCTGGTTGCATTGATTTTTCATTACCAGATGGATAGCGAACTATATCCGCAAAAAGTATCGCTACATCAAACTAGTCTCTACGGAAAATACCGGTTTAAACTTTTTTCTTTTATCATCGCCGTCAATTCTCCTATTCTTCCGTTAGAGTTTCAATAAGCCGTCCTTTGTTATCTGCCAGTTAAGCACACACTATCCCGGGAAATGTTTCTATATATTACCGGAACAAAGAATACCGGACATTTATAGACCGGACGATAGGGCGAAACATGGGTTTCATAAAAACTAATCGGTTCTAGAACACAAAATTTTAGGGGGGGGGGGGGTAAATTATATGATTTTAATTGATTTCTATAATAATAAATGACATTTTGAAGCAAAACTAATTATATAATATATGTATAGCTAGCCTATAGCTTAGAGCTTAGTGTTCATGAAATTTTGCCACTAGCGGTCACCCATCCACAAACCGACCGCGCCCTTCGTTGCTTAACTTTTTGGATCACATTGAATCGACGCGAGCTATTGGCCTACGCCTGTTGCCATACACCGTCCCGTGTAGTGGACGCCCGCAGCTTCGCTCGCGTAGAATTAGACCCATTAACGACGTCTGCCCGCGTTCGGGTTGGCCACTTAACTTCAAAAACGGCAAAGTTTCATACTAACTTTGCACCCCCGTTTTACCCCCTTAGGGGGTGAATTTTCAAAAATCCTTTCTTAGTGCTTCCCTACGCTATAAAAGGAACCCCTGTGCAAAATTTCAAGTTTCTAACCCTTATAGTTTAGGCCCTGCGTTGATATGTCAGTCAGTCAGTCAGTCAGTCAGTCAGTCACCTTCTCCTTTTATATATATAAATATAGACTAGTGGACGCCCGCAGCTTTGCTTACGTGGAATTAGACATTCACTAACTTCAAAAACCGGCAAAGTTTCATACTAAATTTGCACCCCCGTTTTACCCCCTTAGGGGGTGAATTTTCAAAAATCCTTTCTTAGTGCTCCCCTACATTATAAAAGGAACCCCTGTGCAAAATTTCAAGTTTCTAACCCTTATAGTTTAGGCCCTGCGTTGATATGTCAGTCAGTCAGTCAGTCAGTCAGTCAGTCAGTCAGTCAGTCAGCTTCTCCTTTTATATAGATAGATTTGTCCGACCCGAGTATTGAACCACGACTCGACAACAAGACCATTATTTACATTAAAGTCAAAATTATGTTAAAATCTTATAAAAGTGAACACTGAACAGTCGTATAGACAACAACACAAGTTGCATTCAGTACAGTCGCGTTGAGATGTTCGCTCACGTAATTATTCGAGCGGGTAATATTAGTCCCATTAGTCTTTAATTGTACCAACACGACGCGACGTTTTCATTTGCTAACTAATTAGAACACTGGTACAATGCATGTGTAATGAGCTGATTGCAGTGCAAGGACGAGTAAAGCTTTAGTAATTATAGAATTAAACCTCCTTAAAGCAGCACTGGTGACAGCCCAGTGGCTATCGAACTTGCCTCGCACTCGAGCGGTCCGGGTTCAAACCCAACGTACCAATGACTTTTCTAAGTTATGTGCGATTTAAGAAATTAAATGTCACTTGCTATAACTTGCTGTGACAGCATGGCTGAGAGTTCTTCATAATGTTCTCGAAGGCATGTGAGGTCTGCCAGTCTGCACTTGGCCAGCATGGTGGACTAAGGCCTAATCCTTCCCATTCTGCGACACGTGCTCAACAGTGGGATTTGTCCCACTGTTGAGCACGGGTCGCAGATGGATTGTGGTGGAGGTAAAAGCAGCATCCTTAATAATTACAAAATTACAAATAGATGAAAGCTAGAAGATGGTAAGCTTTTTTAAAGAGGCTGTTGATCTTTTTTTATTGATGTAACATAGCAAACGAGCAATCAGCACTTCGAGCGGGATAATTATGAACTAGATTTATATAGGTAGTGTTCTGTCAGTTAGCATAGGTTGTTGATATGAATATTAGTTGTTAAGTTGTTTAGCTTTTTAGTACCTATAATATGAATGTTAGAAAAAGTTAGTCTTTTGAGTTGGTGTCAGTAATAGTTCAGTTTGTAATTGTTAGTAAAGGGTCGTTCCAACCAAGTCAGTCACATATTACCTTTGATTAGATACTAAGATAAGTTAAGTTAAACAAGTGTAACAGTAAACCACACCTTTTTAGCTGGATCGCAATATAATAACGATGTTAAAATAACCGGAAACCAACTTTAATATTTAAAAGTAAGAAAGTGTCCCACTATTGGGCAATATCACTCCCACAGCCCCAGCTGAGGGACGTCGGAAGTATACTCCACCACGCTGCTCCAATGAGGATTGGTTCTTTTACTCAGGTAATTAACACCTACGAGCATAGAATTCATTTTCGAACTTGCCTAGTAACTGTCACAGCAGAAATGGTGCTAGGTACCGTGGTGGGCGGCGGTACCTCCCACTCCAGGCGAACGCTATATAGAACCTGTGAAGGTATAACGTATAATAATGTCTACACCCACGTGAGCCTAAGTAAAGCCTTTAGACAAATATTTGATTCTGGGAAAATAATTGATGAGCCCAAATATTATTTGCAAACAAAATACTGAGGGCCTATCTCTTTGGCCACAGTGTAACACAATTCAGTATGCTTTAGTTTGCTTGTACTATTAAGTAATCTGTGGTTTGGCTTGCGTCGATCGTATTCGTATTTAATCTTCGATCAATAATGCACAAGATAAAGGATCATGAACAAATACACGTCGTTCAAGTGGCCACGGTTACACACACATAGAAATATATACTCAATTTGAAATAAGACCACACAATTTTTTGTGGTCTAATTGTGTGTGGCCGTTTTTAAGCGTCGATCGGAAATCTAGTGTACCTATTATTGATCTAAGTATTTAATCGAACGTGTTAAGCACCGAAAAAAATCAAGAAGGCAATCTAAGCCGTCGGTCTAACATTCGGGTTGGCCGCTAACCCCTCAACCAATCCGCATTCGAGCGTCGTGGAGTATGCTGTAGTCCTCCCGCAGCTGTGTCTGTGAGAGAGACCCGGGCCCAACAGTCGGACGGCTATGGGTTGTAGCTAGTAAAAACATACCTACATCTGCACTGCATTGTATTATTTAACAGATTAGGTGCCTGCCTATTTATAACTCGCTTACAAATTGAAACTCTCGTTAATCAGTGGGATCCAGCTACGGAAAATAAAGTAATGAGTCGCGATGGTTGCTAGGTAAGTACAGTCGCGAAGATGTCGCACATTAAAGTGTTTTCTTTATTGTTTTTTTTCCACGCCTAAACGAAATGATGGATTAACGTGACTTGATTATGGTATTGACAGTAACATAGGCTACTTTTTATCCCAAAAGCCTTGTTGCGAAAGGATTCGCGATGTAGCATAATTCTGTAATAACCAATTTATTTACACCTACTAAGCTGACTGTTCAAGAACATATTTAAAACTTCTTTTATTGCGAAAATATAAAATTGTTATGTGCAAAAGGTTAATATCTCCATTATATTTTTATTCTCCGAACAATTCCCTGATTTTTCATTATTGAGGTGCACTCTCATATTTGATACCAGACTGAATTCTTATCTTTGGTTTAAAATAATTATTAATTTTTAAACCATTCTTAAAATAGTAGTAAAATCGAAGGTAAAATTATTATTAATTGATACGAAATTATTATATATGGTAGACCGATTGGAGAACGGGCAGCGCCGCGGGAAAAGTTAGTTTATACATACTATTAGATGGAGTAATAAAAGTGGAATTTGATAGCAATCAATTTATTTTCAAAGTTCCTACTTTAGTTGCAACGAATGTCTCTTGTGAATCGACATTGCCAAGAAGACGAGGTTCTGAAAAACATTATTAAAATGGGTCTAGATTGAACCTCGCGACTGTACCTGCCCTATTATTTGCCTTCTGGTCTTCGAAATATCCATATACTATTTTCTCTTTTCCCGGAATATAAATGAAACGATTCTTTGAGTCTAGAAAACGATTACCAGGATACCAGGTTGTAAATGACATGCCAAGGAGCAAGGAAGATAATATTTCGTATTGAAGCCATTGAAGTTATTTTCTTGTGACAATATTGAGTCTGTGATTGAATCTGTCGACTATTTAGAGATAGAGTTGATTTATAGTTTAACAGAATCCCTCTTATACACACAGAAAATAGGCGTAGGTAGGTTCCTGTGGTAAGTTGGATACGTGGGCCTAAAAGCAAATTAAATTTATTTTAGCTATATCAAATCCGACCCAACTCGTTTTAAACTCATAATGTAGTATTGTACGATTTATTATACATATATGTATTATATAATATTGTGTAAGAGATCTGTGTTGTATTTTTGAATCGCTTGCGTGTCTTCATCGCTCGAATGTGAATAATTTACGTTAAATATATGCTACTCCCTACTATCTAGGCTTTCGCTCGGCTTTATTCAAGTGTTTAATGCCAGTTTTTTAACTTAGAAAAAAGGAGGAGGTATGTTCGACTATTTGTAAACCGACTTCAAAACTAAAAAGTCATAAATAATCCGATCCACATTGATACGTTTATTCATGTAATATTTTGAAGTTGTTGACGTGAAATAAACTGCCGGTCTGACTGAAAAATATGACGTGAATAAACGAATCAATCCGCATTGGAGCAGTGTGGTGGAGTATCATCTCGACCGTGGGAACTGTGACTGTGGGAAGGACCTGCATTTACGCATCCTGCCTGGTTTTATGAGAACACAGACAGGTATGTGGGACTCGCTGAGACCAGAATACCCACTAAAACCCAGCGGCACCATCAGCGCTTAGGATGAAGCGTCACGGGATCGCTTGCGCATTACTACCGTGACGCCTCAGCGCGTGCCTTACGGCACCTACTTTTTTTTGTGCTCTCGTCTATGGGGGAAGTAGATGCGCATAGCGCCGTCTTCTTTCCCCGGGTCTCCTACTGCGAAGCGATCCTGCGTGAGCGCTGATCTCCCTCGCTCTTTCCGCAGCTTCTTTTTGGCAGATCACTTCCTCGCAAAACCTTGCCATTGCTTGCCAGCATCCTTCACTGCTAAGCATGGCATTAATCACACTTTGCAGTGAAAGACCGTGTCCACAAACGAATTACTAATATTTCTGACTTTTCAGTTTTGAAGTCGGTTTTTTGTTATTTTAATTTATCGGACGGAATTACGTATATCCCCCAGTCGGACGAGATATGTCTAGTAATTTTTCGCTCGAAAGGCGGCGAGCGAATCAAAAAAAGCGATTCATTAATAATAGCTTCTGTCCTCGGAAATTAAATTAAATTAAATGTTGGATTGTGATTACTATTGTATCAAAGAGACAGGACAACTCAACATCAAAGTGAAGTTAAAAATATGCGCTAAAAAGATTTATAAAGTGATGATATAAAATATGATATTGTGATTGGCAGTTTATGTCTACAGTCTCTAATTCTCTATGTGAGGGGTGACGTAATGAAAAGTAAATGACACGAGAGAGGACCTGGCCACGTGCGAGTCGCACCACGTACAATATAGGGTCCTGTACACGACGCTGGCACAAGCCAACTATACTGCACTACAGCCACAGAGGTAATCGACTCCGTGGCGAGGTAGTGAGTGATCTTATGCATGTGCCGGGTTCAATAACCGGCAAGGGCAGATATTTATTTCGCATATAAATTAAGTAAACATTTTTACTCGGCCTCATCAACATCATCATCATGCAAAATTATTGTCATGTCAAATTCTATGTATGGGCACATTATCACAACACACACCTAGGCTTATGGCACAAGTTATGTCGTTTTTACATTTTACAGTGCTTTTTTTCTGTTTCAAATATTTCTTTCTTTAATTTTTGTAATAGTTTAAGTAAGGTATAACGCTTATATTTATTGTTTAAACAATAGGTGTTTGCCCTAGCCTCTGCCGTCGGCGTTCCCTGAAAGCATCCGAAAGGAATAATTAATTTTACTGAGCTGAAACATCATAACGTGCCCTTAGGCACGGAAGCATTAAAAAAACTTTCAGCCAATGCAATGCCAAATGCAAAGCATTCATTCTGATGTTTTCCTTTACCGTAATAAATCAATACACAGAACCTTTGCATGGAACCCTATAGCCCTAGCAGGCCTATCGGCGTTGGAACCTCGACTCAACGCTAAACAACGTTGTGAAAGCACTTTGCAACGGATCATGTTCCTCGCCTGATAGCGGATCAGCTTGTTGTGCTCACAACATAATAATAATATAACAACCTTATAATATCTATCTATCTGTATTTTAATAGAACTAAATTTATCAAAACTAAAAGCATCTTGATAAACCGTGTGTATTACCCTATTAAAAAGAAACTCGGGCGGTTTACATTACAATAACCCACAAGTACTGGTGGAAATTGGTGAAATAAGAGACCCGTTACGAACAAATGAAAAGCAAAACTGTAAGATCGCAACGCAATGTTCATTGGTTTTTGAGCACATTTTTTAGAACTGATTTCTCATGTAAAATCATGTATACATACATACATATGCCATCTACAGAGAAATCATTGATAATATTGTTCCGTAATTCTTCATAGGTATAATAACAAATGTCAACATTGCCAAGTTCTAGCAGCACAGTCGGGCGCACAGCGTCATTATCTCAAATCTTCTTACAGCATCGTCTCTGCGTGTACAATCTCCGGCAGCAATTCTTGCGCCATTATTCTCCCTTGAAATGGCAGTCACATTAAACGAGGACGTTCGCGAATCTAGCTTCTTGTTAACCTGTAAGTTGCAAGTGAAGTGCTCATATCCCTACGGTTGGCGTTCTTACGTCATCGAGCTACGTCGGGTGCGGTCGGTATGTCAATATGGTGACCGCTATGAAAAAATTAATTGAAGCTTCCGTTCTTCGAAGAGCACTTTAATACATAGGTCCCGGCTGTTTTCAATTGTAAAATAATCCATAAGATACGTAACGTGAGTCAAAATGATAACATGACTTTTTAACCGTTTTATTTATCGCGTCGTCCGTCCAAGCCCACATTGTAAGCATTGCATATAATTATATTTAATGAGTTATAATGACCCCACGTTATGTGATTTGTAACATTTTGACTTGCACCCGAATGTTTACACGATTTTTTTAGTTTATTTTAAACATGTTTGTTGTATGTGTATATGTATAAGTAAGTATTTGTTTTAGGTTTACTAGAAAATTAAAACCTACTGCACAATGACTTCTCGGGCGTTGCAAGATTTCGAGATTCAGAAGTATTTGGAGGAAGAATCAGAAACTGTCCATGCCGAATTCTCCTGCCTCTAACACTCTACAAGTTAAAATGGACCTTCTGCAAAGAGGAAATGCTGCGCCTTCTGTCCGTGGAAACGAAGAAGAAAGACACTGGCAGTAGAGTGTAATAAATATAAAAAACCTGTCTGCAGAGAGCTTAAATACAATACGACAACACGTATTATTCAGACCTAGATCCTACTTTGAGACTGATATGTTAATATTTTGATTTTTTAAACATTTTATTTTCATTTAAATTTGTAAAAAGCTTAATTTTATTGTTAGTTACGTGATTTTATATAGAAAAAATGGCATACTCGATTTAAGTTTCATCATACCAAAGATTCAAAATTTTTGATTGTTTACATTAAAAAATTACGAAAATCGCATGCGAAAATATACAGTTGTCACAATTATCTGTAAAATTAAAATTCAGGATCGAGAGAACATTAACCCCGCGTGTGATATGAATAACATGCTCTTTCGTTAATTTCCTTACTTAATTCCGATACTCCAACCCAAATTAACTTTAAACCCATACTGGTACCCGGATTCAAATTACGCACTCTCAATACATTGAAAGGATTATGTGGGAAATATCTAGGGATTAAAATATGTAAATTTTACATGGGAAAAATATTAACCTTATAATTTGTCGAGAAAAAATATAAAGTACCTGGAAAATGTACAAAATGGGCATACCTACATCTAAACTAAACAAAGACATGCTTTTAAAATTCGTATTATAAAAATGTATACATATGTATTTGTATAAACATATACAAAAAAAAGATGAAATTCAGATAAAAATTAGTATAAACTCGAAATACCTATCAAATACCAATTTTTTTCAGTTTTAATCTCGTAAGTAGCACCATAAAAAGAATAATTAAATCGTTAAAATAAGTTATCAACAAGCGATTGAACATCCTCCTTTTTTCCGTCGGTTTAAAATAATAATTATGAAATAAGTTTGAACTGTCCGTGGGGTATGGGATTATTTCCAGCCATGGTTTTAAGCGGGAAATTTAATAAGCAAACAAATACGTCTCTCCCTTTTTGGCTTCGTTAAATTTTAATGAAGGTATATTTGACCCTACCCGCATTATGCAACCCTAATGATGAAAACGACTACATTATGATCACTAATAGTTTTGCGTATGTGCTTAGGATGTTTTATGTATTATTTACCTATGTAAGCTACAACTCATAGACGTCCCACTGCTGGCCACAGACATAGATCCGGGAGGTCTAGGCATACTCCATACGGATTGGTGGAGGAGTGGCCAACCCAGTGTCGAATGTTCTCAAGCAACCTGAAGGTCTTCGACAAGGCTTAGCGCTTATTTTCACCATTGAAAACACCCGGAACCGACGGCTTAACGTGCCCTCCAAAGCACGGTAGCGCCTATGAAATGTTGGCACTAGCTGTCACCCATCCACAAACCGACCGCGCCCGTCGTTGCTTAACTCGTCGATCACATTTAATGTCGCCCATGACAAGTGTGACAAACTTTGCAAAACTCAAATAGGAACTTGGTATTCTTCGTCGTAGTTTAAAGTGACTTAGCGACTGCAGCGCTAATGTAGTCGTTTAATCAAATACATTAAAACAGCGAATAATAGTTTCAAGAGTATAATTTTCTAGCGACCAAAAACCACTGCGTAATTTAATTACAGCCTTTGAATTTTACCGAAATATGGCCTGATTTGTAAATAAGCTTGCGTGTGAAATGTCACTTCTTGATCTTTAATTGTAGATTTTGAGTGGCATTTAATTTTGCAGTAATTCAGTACACGTCCAGGCATATATATGCAGTTCTTTATGTAGGAATCGAACTGAAGACAATACGTCGCCGCAAATACTTATTATTAGCATTAGCACAGAATAAGGTAGGTACAGTTACTAAGCACTAACTATAATTGCTCAACAAAGCCTCAAAGCTTAGTCTTCGGGCCGCATCTAGTACCTACGCCAGCAGGTACATTATTACTTAATCGGCTGTATCACACTAATATTATAAAGGCGATGTTTGTTACTTCTTCACGCTCAAACAGCTGGGACCAATTTTGATAAAATTTGGTATGGAGGTAGCTAATACTTAGGATTAACATACCTATATGATATTTTTTATCCTGATATTGAATGATTGAATGAATGAATGTATATTTTATTTCGACAAATTAGCGTAAGTATCGTAACAATATACCTATAAAAATAAAATAAGTAAATAACTATAGGATTTGATGCTGTCGGGATAAATAATCAAATTCAATATTTTGTAAGTTTATACCTAGTATAAATTTCACGCGGCTGAAGCCGCGGACAGCAGCTTGTGTAAAACATTTGGCAAAAAGGAAATTATCTATATACAGATTACACCACCTATGTATAAATGTTTGTGCGAATAAATCTGAAATTCAGTGAAAAATTTTACAAAAAAAAAGTAAACGCGATATTTCACGCAATATTCCCGGCAATCAGGTGGGCGGGCGTCCTGCCCACGTAAATATGTAAATTTTGTTTACATCGCCGAGTTTCTAAACACCACTCAATCAACTAATCAGTTGGGACGTGACATGAATATCTAAATCCTGCGTGCTCGCTTAGAAACGAAATAACGAATAAATAATTTGTTACTGTATTCTATTAATATTGAGGCGCAGTGGTGACCCTGACTCTCACACCTGGGAACAGAGGTTCGAAGTCAAGGTTCGGATCCCAGCTGGGGCAGAAATTTATTTGGTAGATTAATAAGGATAGGATAGGATAAGGATTTTTTCTGTAACAATGTGAGCCTAACGTACTCCGTATGCGTTATTTTTTCAATAAAATACATTTTGAAAGTAACCTTAACGTAGCCGAATTTTTAACAGAAAATGCAATCAAATCCGCTAAGATATTCTCCTTACCTTGAATTTTTTGCTACCTACCTGTTATAACGATTTTTTATTTGTAATATATATAGAAGTTGCATGAAATTTATAGACATTTATATTGAAATTAATTTTTTATCCCAAGGTAACACATTTTCGGGATAAAAAGTAAATAACCCTTTATGTTAGTCCAGGGTTTCAGCCACATCCACACTAAGTTTTATCAAAATTGGTCCAGCCGTTCGTGCGCGAAGATATAACAAACATACAAACACACACACTCAAAAACTTTCGCCTTTATAATATTATAGTGTGATTCAGATTGCTGCAATGTTATGTAAAAATTAAGATAAAAAAAAACTTGAAATGTATTTGAACAAATAGGAAATACATTGTATATTATATTTGTTATTTTCCGTTAGGATTTGAACCCGGACTTTCTCAAAGGAGTGATTCATATCATGCCCAGTAAGTAAACTTCTCCTAAATACTTACCTGTGTACAAATTCGAGGGCAAACGGAAATTGTGGAAGCTAGCCAAGAGTTCCTGCCGTTTATCGATTTTATTTTAATGCTCGTCGTTCGAGTGGTCAGAAGCGCGACTTAAGGTTTTGGATTCGACCCCCGGATCGGGTAAAGTAAGTCGGGTAAACATATTGGTTGTCTCATAACACGCTTGTATTTCCACAAAGGAGTAGGCAAAGATTTGCATTACACCGACTTTCCACCAGTTATGTTTAGGTCCTGTGTTCCACCAGTTATGTAGCGTCCTTAGCCCAATGGTTCGCGTCGATTCAATGTGATAAAGAGTTAAGCAACGACGGGCGCGGTCAGTTTGTGGATGGGTGACCGCTAGTGGCAAAATTTCATGGACGCCGTGCTTCGTAGGGCACACGTAAAGCTTGAGAACATTCGACACTGGGTTGGCCACTAACCCCTCCACCAATCCGCATTGGAGTAGCGTGTTGGAGTATGCTCTAGACCTCCCGCAACTGCGTCTGTGGGGGAGACCCGTCCTAACAGTGGGACGTCTATGGGTCGCAGCGATGTTTAGGTCCCATGTAATAGGTGTTGCGCTTGATGCCACACATCGGGCACAAATCCAGACTCAAAATATGCTACAAGCTTACCCTTAGGTATTTTACGACCAATTATCGAACCCAGCACCTCTAGCTTAGCGTGCGACGACGAGACAGTCGAGACGACAAAGGTAGCTCGAATGTTTGACAGGCCCGTTGGCGCAATCGGTAGTGACCCTGTTTGCTGCGCCAGGGGTCATGGGTTCGAATCCCACACAGGACAAATATTCGTGTGACGAACACTTGTATTTGTTCTGAGTCTGGATGTTAATATTATCTATTTAAGGATGTATTTAAAAATATCTATAAATTCAAATTCAAATAATTTATATCGCTATGAGGTGATTACACACGCTTAACGAAAGTCTAGGTAACTAAAAACTACTTAAAGAGAAGAGATATAATGCTATTCTAAACTGATTAATATAAAGCTGAGCTATTGATCCTTGAATTTATGTACCTATATCAGTCTGACACCCATATCACAGGCTCGCGCCTACCTTGGGGTAAGATGGCCGTCATTGGCCGTGTTTGAGAATGTCCAAGATATTTATTTATTTTATGTTCCATTGCGCGACAATAAACGGTCTATTTCACTAATCCCTTTGTAGTCAATATATTTAATTTCAGATAAACTGCCACATAGTTAAATTTCCGACCATTGAACAGCTCCGAATTCGTGGGTCCCGGAAACCGCGGCCGCTTGCCAACTTTGCGCCAAAGCAAAAGGTTGACTGAAGTCTGAAATGTGCAAGTCGAATTAATTTTGTTCTGGATCCGTTTAATTCGTAAGAAAATAATAAACCTATTATGGCTATGATTATGAAATTAAATGTCGCTTGCTGTAACGGTGAAGGACACATCTTGAAACCTGCATGCCTGAGAGTTCTTCATAATTTTCTCGAAGGCATGTGAAGTCTGCCAATCTGCACTAGGCCAGCGTGGTGGACTCAGGCCTCATCCCGCCCATTCTGAGAAAACACCCGTGCCCAACAGTGGGACAAAGAAAGGGTTGTGGTGGTTGGTGGTGGTGGCTATAAAGAGTTTTTTCTTCTGTATTGAATTGAAATGAACTGAATTCATAATTCGAAAGAAATGATAAAAAACAATTTTATACCTAGGAGGTGAGATGGCGACTTACAAGTTAGAAAAATCAACGAAGGAATCGAACCCAGCACCTCGAGCTTTGCAATCAAGCTTTCGACCATGTCATTCGTTGGTCTAGCTAGACCAACGAGGCAGTGAATGACATGGACAATTAAAAAGCAATAGATATAAATAATTAATACAGACCAAGGTATTTTTTGGTTTCCGGCTACACTTCTTTAGAGGCGACCATCTTAGTCCTCAAGGGTAGCAACACATCTGTGACTGACTTAGAACGAGACTCCTACTAACAAGTACTAACTGGACTATTACTAACACCAACTAACAGGACTAACTATCAGAACAGTCCCCGGTCCTTATACCTACTAACGAACTGACCAACTAATGTTCTAATTAACTCTCTCAACTAATTGGACTAACCATCCCAGTCCCTAATTGAGTCTTGTTCAGAGTCAGTCACAGTTGTCATGGGCGGCAGCGGATGGGTGGTGCTGCAAGCTCGTTTGCTATCTTTTATCCATAAAAATAAAAAAGAATACGGAACTTGGTAGACTGAAATTACTACACTTAGGTCCTAAAAGTCTTATAAAGATGATTTGCCCCAAAACTTTGTCGAAAATTGCAGGCTTTCCGGTCTGCGAACTTAATTAATTCAAATCTCAGCTAAGAGGGCAGGGGAGTCCTTAAAAACTTTTTAAAATCATTACAAAGTACACACCTTGACAATATTAAAAAGTTTAAACGAAAATGTGCCTAGAAGCGCTCACAGCACAGCCACGACGACAAGTCAAATGAGGTATTTTGTCTCAGATCGATAAGTACAACAAAAGGTTATTCCTTACTTTGTGCAGAAATAACTGTGACGTGTATTTTTTGAGCGAACGAATCCGCCCTCCCTTGTGAAATATAAAATAAAGTTTCACTTCAGTTTGTTTACAGAAACCAAGCGGAAGTGCTCGAAGAAAAACAAGGCTTCTTTGCCCGTGACATTAATTAATTTAAATCGCTACTCAGTTGATAGGGACGTTCTCACATTCGGATCTCAGAATATACCTTTACTCGATGTGAGATCGGAACACGAGTTCGAGGTGATATATTACGTCTGATCTAAGGTGCTCATTTTATAACTCTACTCATTTTCTATATCCTATTATGTCCGTTTCATATCGATATCATATCCGTTTTCTGTATTTTATATCCGTTTTCTATATCCTATTAAAATGTAAAGATGGTTTAAACCACGAAGGAATTACTAAACGAATTACTGAAATTTGTGTTTAATAAAACGTTTTTATTGAGTAAAGTATAATATAAAATAGTTTTTATTTGCCTATTATTTTTATTACATATCTTTTGTTTATTGGTTTGTACTTCTCCTCCTCAACGGAATGATGTGTCTTTGTGTTTATTTGCATGCTTATATCACCCTCCAAGCCCTTTAGCTACTTTTTATCTCGGAAAATTGCACGTTTTCCGTGGAATGTGACAAAAACCAGTAATAATAATTTGATTCTAATCGATTATTAACTATCAATCGATTTTTATTCGATGGTTATCTCGGATTATTAATCGGCTGGACTGGGGTGAAGCTAGGTATTGATAAGTGTTAATCTTTGGTAATCGCTTGCCGTTAATAAGAGCTATACTTATTATATTTTAAAACATCCCTTGATTGTAGAGGTAATCCTGCACGTAAAACATCATGACGTGGGCAGAGCCGCGGAGAAATCTAGTATTATATAAAAACAGGGTGAGGTATTTTATCAATTCGAAAAAAATATGAATCAGGTAAATCACTAGTGTCGAACTTTTTTTTTTTAAATTTGCCATCGGCCATTATTAGCGATCGTCTTTTCCTCCGTTTTGTCTACTGTTTCTGTAAACAGTATTCCACTTAAATTATTTAAATTTTTAGTATTACCGAAGACAAACGAAAAATGTTTTACTAACAGTATACGTTACTGTTATGTTTTACTAACAGTACTAACAGTACGTTACAAATAACTGCGTCAGTAGGTACATAAGGAACTGCGGGCTCGAGTTCGAATTCTAAATATTTATTTCGTTTGTTGGTCATGGATTTTAATTGTGATGAATTGTGTGTGTAGCGTCCATAGCCCAGTGGCTCGCTTCGATTCAATATAATCGAAAGAGTTAAGTAACGACGGGCGCGGTCGGTTTGTGGATGGGTGACCGCTAGTGGCAAAATTTCATGGACGCTACTGTGCTTCGGAGGGCACGTAAAGCCGTTGGTGCCGGTTGTTGTCAATGCTGGAAACAGTTAAGCCTTGTCGAAGACCTTCGGGTTGCTTGAGAACATTCGACACTGGGTTGGCCACTAACCCCTCCACCAATCCGCATTGGAGCAGCGTGGTGGAGTATGCTCTAGACCTCCCGCAGCAGTGTCTGTGGGGGAGACCCGTGTCCAGCAGTGGGACGTCTATGGGTCGCAGCGAGCAGCGAGCGAATTGTGTGACCTACACAATTCGCAATTACAGACTCAGTCCTAGCACGGAGTGTGAGTTTGTAGCGTTTTATCTACTCTATTTACTCTCTGTAATAATCTTTATTAGGTACTCTTTTTTCTGTAACAGGCACCTACTATATACCCGCTAACATTCATATATGTATTCTTTTTTTTTATGGATACAGGATAGCAAACGAGCTTGCAGCACCACCAATCCGCTGCCGCCCATGACAACTGTGACTGACTTTGAGTAAGACTCAATTAGGGACTGGGATGGTTAGTCCAATTAGTTGAGAAAGTTAATTAGAACATTAGCTGGTCAGTTCGTTAGTAGGTATGAGGACTGGGGACTGTTAGTGATAGTTAGTCCTGTTAGTTGCTGTTAGTAATAGTCCAGTTAGTACTTGTTAGTAGGAGTCTCGTTCTAAGTCAGTCAATATTCAATCTACGTTACTTTAGATGTGCCGATGCTCTTTTGTTTTTAAATCTCTTGGAATTGAACTCTGGACTCCACAATCGATAATCGTTCCATCGGAGTTGGAACGACGCGAAATCATTCACTGATATAAAGTATAAGTAGGTAATTACCAAATGTATTGATTTCGAAGGGTTGGTAGGCAAGGCTAGGTATTCAAATAAATTTGTTATAACGAGACCTTGGCAAACCTATTTGTTATGTTTTACTATATGAAAGGTTAATTGTTATGTTCAAAGTCATCGGTGGATTCTATAAATAAAGGAATCTCACACATTTTTGATATTATTTAAATTTAGACAGACAGACAGACGAGTTCCTCTATGGTACACTAAAAAGGATTAAGATACAGTACCTATACGATATAATATATTTAGTTTTGTTACAATAAAATTACTGTTTTCATATATTTTATTAATTTATACAGAAGCGTAACTTCCTGAAAAAGTTAGATATACTAACTTAAACTCTTGTTTATCGATGACATAACATCACGCATATATTTTCCCGAAGGGGTGTGCAGAGGTGTGGTTGTACTTTTTCCACCAGAATTATGTTTGCGTCCCATGTGTGGTGGTGAACCAATTGGGATACACCGGTTCAATAGCAAACTCCGAGGAATTTCAAGTAAACTTTGCCCGACGCAGGGATAGAATCTAGGACTAGAGATTCACTGAGCGACTTAACGCCGCTCTCGCGACCACTAGACCAACAAGGAAATTTCATAAAAATCACATATTGGTTGTACCTCCTAAAAACATTTTTCTACTGACA
Source organism: Carterocephalus palaemon (assembly GCA_944567765.1). Lineage (NCBI taxonomy): Eukaryota > Metazoa > Arthropoda > Insecta > Lepidoptera > Hesperiidae > Carterocephalus > Carterocephalus palaemon. The sequence goes on from OX155663.1 coordinate 3,329,084, forward strand.
TTCACAAACTGAAGTCGATTGCTTTCGAAATTTCCGAACCTTCTCGAACCATCCATTAGGTAACGTACCTGCTAATACTGCATACAATTCGAACACAATAAAAACCTTTTTCCAAGCAACGACGCGGGATCGAAGTAGCGAAAGGTCACGCGTACAAAGGAATGCGTACTGCGTATCACCCCCATCCAATTACTAAATAGTTTGCAATCTTCCCCCTTGCTTTCAGCGAGGGTTACATAACATAGGTATCAATCACTATTACGTATCCATTTGGAAGTAATAGCATAGTTAAGGTGGTAGAGCCTATAATAATAATAATAATATCGTTTATTTCAGATTTTTGTAGGTATCCATATTATTATTATGTTAGTATGTGACATCTTATATCTAATGTTCGTAAATTACTATTAATATTGTTCTCATTATATCCGACTGGTCAAAATACAATAGTTAAGATGTCCAATCATAATTACAAAATTAAATGTCAAATACAAATAAAAATAAAAATAAAATACACATTAAAATAAACACGTCACATCCATTAAATGTCCACTAAATAGAGCCTGTGGCAATATAATACTATAACTACGCGACTCAGACGGCCACACTGAAAACCAGCATTGCAGCTAAAGTAATGAAAGCTAAGCGCGTTCGTTTTTCGCATTTGGTAGCAATTTAACCACGCTTTGGATGTTGCGGTAAGTATTTGTTCGGTTTAGAAATTATTATACTCTTGTAACTACTGAAAGCTGTGGAGTCAAGTAGGGGAGACTGGGGCTGGTCGTGACATTTTTTTTATAAAGTGTCGCAATTTTTTTCTTGTTTGATTGTTTTACCGGAATCTAGGTTTATTGTATTATGCAACTATTCGGGTTATTAATTCAAAATCAATTTTAGATACCAGACTATCAGAAGTGGAATTCTGGGAAAAGTGGCGTGTAACTTTTAGCCCCGCGCCAGGGGCTGGTTGTTACACTATAAGGGGCAAAATGTTACAATAAAAACCAAACGTAATATAACACTTTTTTACTAAGCACAATCACAGTTTAATACAATTATTGTCTACAATGACAAACTACAATATCTATATAGCAGTATTTTTCCTCATTAAAACAAAAACATAGTAACTTCGTTGTTGAGCTGCCTGACATCTTTTGGCGTCAATCCGTAGTAAATTTGGCTGCTTTTAATCAAGTAACTCGCCAAAATGCCCTCTTGCTCATCGCTGAAAACTTATCTGTTCTTCTGGTAGCCAACTGTGATTGATTCTATAGGTGTGCCCTTCTCTTTTGCTTCTTTTCGTATTTTCAAATATCTTTTTAGCGACATATGACATAATTCAAGATCTTTTGCGATGTCACGATTTTTTTTAGTTTTATCCTCTTCCAAAATAGCTGCTGCTTTTTCGTAAATCTCTTTAGATATTTTTCCACGCTCAGTTTTTCTTTTATACGTCGTCATCCTACAAAAAAACAAAAAAATATGAAGCTCCAATTATATTATAGTAGGTAGTAATATGTAACAACCTGCCCCGAACAAATGTCACTTTTAGCCCCAACGCCAAAACTGACCTTTCAAGATTAAGTAAAAAAACAAAAATAAGTATAACTGTATAAACGTAGATTCGTTGCAAAAAGAAAGGATTAGGGCACAAATATCACAACACACACATATCTGCTTTAAAGGAAAAATAGTTTGTAAACCAATATTACGAAAAAACTAAAATGTTACTAACCTATTGTTTTGACGGCAATGTGTAAGGGCTCCTCTCACAAAAGCGCTGGCGCCACTGGCTCGCGCGGCGTGCTAGCCGGTGGTGGCGTGATGATTTGTCACTTTCTCACGTCAATATAGCATTCCCTGTTTAGCCACCGTTGCCGCTGTAACTACCTACCCCTGTCACGACCAGCCCCAGTCTCCCCTACCACCCCAGGACAGCTGTAACTAGCTGTCCTGGGGTGGTACATGACATTTTAACTTGTTTTGACATGTTTATGTAACATTTCATGACATTTTATTGTATATTTACATTCTACCCTGTCTGTTGCGCCAAGGGTCGTGGGTTCGAATCCCACTCAGGACAAATATTCGTGTGACGAACACTTGTATTTGTTCTGTGTCTGGATGTTAATAATAATATTATCTACTTAAGTATGTATTTAAAAATATCTATGTATGTATATCAGTCTCTGACACCCATATCACAGGCTCGCGCCTACTTTGGGGTCAGATGGTGGTGTGTGAGAATGTCCAAGATATTTATTATTATTAATAATATTTATTGATATTTTTTTATAATACAGACGGACAACAGGCACAGGCATTCGGGCCACCTGATGGTAAGTGGTCAACATTTCCTATGGACACGTGCGACACCAGGGGAATCACAGGTAGCAATTCGATATTAACTAAGGTAACTTTTCTGGAGAAGAAATAACGATTCTCTTACAACTTATAACTGGACTAACACCGACTAACAGAAACACCTATCACTTACATTCCCTGCTGAATACCAACTCGACTAACTCGACTAACCATTCCAGTCCATAATTGAGTCATGTTCAGAGACATGGTTGTCATTGGCGGCAACGGATGGGTAGTGATGCATGGTCGTTTGATAACTGAAATCCATGGTTTAAAATAGGTATTATTATTAATAGGTATATTATGTACAATACATAAGAAATTCGACCCTAATACGTGCCCAGGGTGGTCACCAATTTCAACCATGATGCAGTATCGATTTTCCATCATCATATGGAACGAATGGAAATGATTATGGAAACAGTCCTACCTACGACGTTCCAAAGAACATAACCATGTTATTACGGGCAATAACAGGCCATAACGAAACACCGATTGAGCTCACAATTTTCTCATTATGCTACGGCTATATAAGCGCAATTCGGCGATTCGAGGTTTGCGTTTCAACCATTACTAGTGAACTAAGCTTTAATTGACCCAGCTTTAAGACATAACAATAGTTTCGTTTACACCATGTTGCCATCTTTTTTTTATCGCTGGGAAATGCATTTACGCATTCTGCCAGGTTTATGGACCGAAGCAAGTATGTGGGAGTCACCGGCTTGGCCGGAATACCCACCTAAACCCAGCGGCACCTTCAGCGTCAATATAAGACTCCATTGGATCGCATGAGCATTACTACCGTAATACAGAAAAACGGAGAACCATCTATTCTATTAATTTAAATAACAAACCTTTGATGCAAAAAAATTGTTTCCAATTAAAAACAATCCAATTTAAAAAAACATTCGGACGAATTGATACCTTGATAATTTATTAAACACTGTCGAATGTGCAATTGTTACTGATTGCTACATTTTTGTTTTGAATATAATATTTAATCAGTCTGGTTCTACTTGGTTCTGTTGTTACAGGTAATACCACTAATGTGGCTGCGGCAAAAGGTGCTATTTTCTTATGTGTTACAATACAACTTACAATTAGTTGCCCAAAATTCTGTAGCCATAACCTTGCGGATAATAACTGCCGATAAAACAAACATTACAAGTTAACTTACGTAGCCATGTAGCCCTCAGAATTAGCTTTCAAAAGAATTATAACTCCATAATCATTTTGTATGCATTATAATCAGTTACTTTAGGTGATGTTATTAAACCAAAACGTTTAATTTTCGATTGTATAGAATATTTCTAATTTCATAAAAAATATTTATTTATTGGTAAAATATTCAAAATTTGTTATTGTAAATTATGGTGTAAAGTATAGCCTAGATAATACTTAATAACTAAAATTTTATTCATTAAAGTTTGTTGTGTACATTAAAAATATTACTCATATTCACTCACATTCTTTCTCCTTTAAGCTGACAATATATAAGGTGGTAGAACCTACATATAGAAGTCACGGGCTGGTAACACGGTACAAAGTACTAAGGTACCAAGAACCATTTTTGCCGTCGTTAATTCAAAGTAATTGTGTTCCGGTTGAAATGGGATAGTTGCCTGTATCACTGCTCTAGAGGCGACCCGAGCGCTCAAGATAAAGATTAGCTGATTCGTCCCCAAAGTACATGGCAACAATTTCAATTAATTACTTCAGTCCCTTCACAAAATTGAGTTTTGATTAAAAAATACATGCCTTATTCCTCAAGCTGTCTGGCCGTTTGAAGCCGATTTGGAACGTAATTCATCTTACTATTACTATCACCGATCACTAACTAACAGGAATATTATCACTAACAGTCCCTGCTTCTATACTCTACAGATCTAACTAACGAACTGACCACCTAATGTTAATGTATCATTTTTAATAACTAAACTAACTTTTCAGTCCTATTTCGTCTTCTTCAATGTGTGTCATGGACGGCAACAGATAAGACGTTTTTGCATGCTCATTTGCCATCTTATATCTATAAAAACCAAACTTGCTTGGGTAGGCAAGTCTGATTATAAAGACCGAAGAAACGTCCTATACGTTTCTGACAACTGTGTGTACCACAATTGTTTTAGATGCCTGCATGATAACAAGAATCAGAGCATATTCTAATCGCTAATAATTCCAATTAGTCTAAAAGTTCCAGGGATAGCTTTAGTTGGTCCATAAAATACCTGCGCCCCAATTAAACAATTATTTTGTTTTTCTCATGGATATTGTACAACTTACTAAACAAACAGGACAGGCAGTCATTTAAACTTTATCCTTTCGTTAGGTAACATTGATGAATCTAGTGAAAAGAGGTAAAAGTTACCAATAGAACATCCAATAAGTTTGTAGGAAAGACAAATCTTCACACTGGATATACCTACGGATCCCTAGAAATGTGTTTAATAAATTTTATACGACAACGCTTAACAACAACCATTGAAACCAACGTTCTTTTCCATTCTACGATTAATTCAATACCAGGAAGCGAAATAATAATATTATTTACACTAACGTCAGTAGTTAATTAAAAATTGTACCTATATTATTGCTTTTTTCCAAGAAAACTCGCAAAGCGTTAAGAGTCCTATGCTTTTAAATATGTATACTTATAATTTAAGAGATTAATAATAGTCACAAATTATAAATAAATATTAATGATTTTTTAAAAAACATGGTAAAACCTTACCGGTATAATTATATTTAATTTTAAGACGGTGGTAATAAAAATTTTACGTCGAGATTAAGAAAATTTGGTCGTTATATTACCCAATTTTAACATTAATTACATATTTTCATATAAATTTACTAGAACACTGCATTTAACTTACCTTTGAAATACCGGTGGATACCGCAATCAGAGCTTCAGTTAAACGCACTTTATTACAAAAACAACAACGTGAAATGCACTCAAACTGACACTTCATACGATTTTATTTTGAACAACACTCGTCCGAGCCGCGCACCGCACGCCGCCGGCTTTCCCGAAATGTCCTCCCTCGACGCCGAGCGGAGGAAAAGTGCTATACCTACGAGGAATGACTGAACACCGTTTCTAATATAAATTTTCCAGTACAGCGCATGACCGAGAATGTGTCGAATAAATACAAACCCTTTCCTTTCGAAGATACAGTTGTATTTTCTCTAAATCTTTCAGTAGTTGAGACGTTCTTTAATCAAAAATGTTACCAATGCCTGTCCCACACTTTGGCGAATTCTGTGTAGCCACAGGAATAATTAATCGTTTTTTAAATTATCTATTTAACGTTTTAAAGAGATTGGGCCTAATAGAGCCTTGGAGAGTCGAGTTAGACGTGCCCTTTTCACTTGGAAACTTATTTACAAGTCGAAACGAATAAATACTAAAGCATGTTTCAATATTATAACATGAAAGGAATATGAAATCAGTTTTCCGTTTGTCTAAACATAAATCTTCTTCAGGTCGTCTGTCCACCTAGTCGAAGGGCGACCTGTGCTTCTTTTTCCGATTTGTGGTCTCCATTCGAGGACTTTTCTCGGGAAGACGGCGGGAAACCGCTGGTTTCAGAAGGCACAGGACCGGTCGGAGTGGTGTCGTTTATGAGAGGCCTATATCCAGCAGTGGAGCTCAAAAGGCTGATGGATGGAAACATAAGTAATTTCAGGAAGAAAAATATAAATTACTTTTACCTTATATCGTTATCGTTTACCTTCTCCATTCGTTCAAAGTAATCATTTTTACTGTACGGCCAATTCATAACAATTATAATATAATATAACGGTAGGCAGTACTAGTGGACGCCCGCAGCTTCGATTGCGTAGAATTAGACATTGCGTAGAAATACCCTTAGGATCCTATCCTTTATATTTATGACACCTAAGAGAACCTTCTTTATTATCAGGGTATGCCTCTTAAGGAAAAGAATTTATATGTCACTTTATACGCGGAACAATGGTTCCCCATTATTGATCGAAGGCTTCCCCGTATAAAGCGAATTATAAAAATCTCAATGGTTATCACTTCTGTTCACTTGACATTTCATTGCCCTTTTCAATCCTTTGTAGATAAAAAAAAACGCTGAATATGTATTGGAGATCACAATATTATATTAAAGTAACATTTTGGTTTTAACTTTTCTCAACATTTCAAGTGTGAACGATTAAATGTTATTCCATTTAATAGAAAACAATACTTTACATCCGCTCTCCGACGGAAAGCGCTGATTCCTCCAATGGTCTTCCCTAGTGATAGCGGCTGATTGTTTGGCTCTTAAAGATAGAGGTGACTGGTGGTATTTTAATTAATTTATTATAATTGTAATAATCTAATAATAATCATCATCATCACAACCCATTCTTTGTCCCATTGTTGGGCACGGGTCTCCTCTCAGAATCGGAGGGATTAGGCCTTAGTCCACCACGCTGGCCAAGTGCGGATTGGCAGACTTTACGTACCTTCGAGAACATTATGAAGAACTATCAAGCATGCAGGTTTCCTCACGATATGTCCTTCACCGTTTCACCGTTACAGCAGGTGACATTTAATTTCTTAAATCGCACATAACTTAGAAAAGTCATTGGTGCGTGCCGCTGGGGTTTGAACCCGGACCGCTCGAGTGAGAGGCGGGTTCGATAGCAGTTACAAGTCCAGCAGATTAGCAGTGACAGCCCAGTGGCTAATAATCCTAATTTATAAGAATTAGATACATTTTTTCCCCAAAAATACTGCGGAATACAAATCTATGAGTGTCTTTATCAAGCTCAGTAAAGTTTATATTTTAAAAACGATTATATTTCGACCACTAGTCTACATGGTTATAAGCTAACTTACCGTCCCCCGCTGGGCATAACTAATGATAGTTGATGAAAATATGATGAAGCATAACAATGAAAAGATAGATAGATGTAAAATATATTAAACGTTAGGGAAACTTAATAATTAATTACTAAGAGAACGAAATGCTGTAGAGAATGATCCTAAATAAATACTGCATGGTCAAGGAAGAATTAAAATAATATAGTCCTATGTAACTCATATTTGATAATTTAATTGAAGGAATTAATTAAGGAGAGCAAAGAGTCCTATTAAACACAAACTTAAAACAACTTTTTAATATATTTATTGGGTATTTTTCAACTACTTCCACCAATTCGCAATGGAGCGGCGTGGTGGAGTATGCTTTAGACATCTGCAGCTGTGTCTGTAGTAAAGACCCGTGTCCAACAGTGAGGCGTCTATGGGTTACAGCAAGAAGTACAACTGGGGATTTTTAATTAGAAAAACCCCTCGGGGACCGAACCCCTAAGACCACTAGATTAACGAGGCAGACTGAAATACCTCCTGCTAGGTGGCGCGACGATCTGCGCAAGGCGGCGGGGAGCAAGTGGATGAGGAGAGCCGAAGATAGGGCTCAGTGGTGTGCCTTGGGAGAGGCCTATGTCCAACAGTGGACTAATGTGGGCTGAAGAGAAGAAGAAGAAGAAGAAGAAGACTGAAATACCGGCTGATTATCTGAGAAATAATTCTCTGCCCTGACCAGTTCAAACCCGGGACTCGCGGTTCAGTAGTCTTGGTATACTACCACCGCGCCACGGAATCGCCAATGCTGCAATGTCAATGCTGAGCAGGCCCCGTTTTGTACCTAAAGCGCCCCCTGACTAGTGGACGCCCGCAGCTTCGCTCGCATGTAATTAGACATAACAATAGTTTAGTTTATACCTAGTATTATTATATAGCCTAAGTTACTTAGTAAAGATGCAGCTTTCTAATGGTGAAAGAAATTTTGAAATCGGTCCATAGTTTTTGTGTGAAAACATTACAAACAAATCATTCCTCTTTATAATATTAGTATAGATATTATCATCAATAATTTGTATTCTACTTGTTTTTTTGTGATTTTAAGTTAACATTACCTACGTCATTATAGGAGTATTTTCTTTCTGTCTCAGCTACACCACCTAATGAATAAACTTATTTAAAAGTTTTGTAAATTAAAATAAATTGCAGTATTATAATTTACATTCAGCATTTTTGCTTTGGTCGGCAGCGATTGATGAAAATCCAATATTTACAGGCCCGAAATTGATGTGCCAATTCAACGGATTAAGAGTAAAATGAATTCTGTACAATACTTATTTGAGACAGCATGTTTTTTTTGTATAACAACTATATTTTTCATTCAAACAATATTAAATTCTTACTTAATATATGCGAAGAAGTTTGTCCTTCTCCGCATCAATGGATTGTTGGATTGTCGTGATTTTTTGCATAGAGTAGCGTTGGGCCTGGAGTGTGACATTTTACCCTGGACAATTGCACGGTTCCCGTGAAATTTCGATTCGAAAAATAAAATAATATATTGCTAATTAAAGTAAGGAAGTAAGGTGCACACCTTTATAATATATCTACGACATGGAGCGCTTCAAAAAGAGTGTGAAACGCTTCCTTCATGGCAGGCAACGCATCTGTGATACCCCCAGTGTCGCACGTGTCCATAGACGACGGTGACCACTTACCATCAGGTGACCCGTATGTCTGTTTGTCAGTCTATATTATTTTAAAAAAATAATTATAAACCTTACCTACAATGTTTTAATCATAAGCACTGCCACATATTATTTTATCAACACCACATCGACTCTTGTCGATGTCGATCCCGTCTTCTGTGTGTATTTAACTTCAAATCAATCATCTTCTTTACTCAACTAAATAAAGTAAAAAAAGAAATCGGCTGGTCGTCTATTTACGGACGCGAAAGTTCCTGATAATATTATTTTAGGACTGTAGCTCTGGGGGCGGATTTTAAGTAGGAGTTTACAAAAAATACTCGGAGACACATGACGTTTGAGGAAATACACTGGCGGTCAAATAAACCGGCCCACCCGCTACTTGGTACTGAAACCTAAAACCAAAACGCTAGGTAATGTAACTGCGCGCACAAAATTATCTTGTGCTATGCGTGTGGTGTCATGTAGTACTGTACTATAAATGCAGTTATTTGTAAACTATTGTATTGTATTGTAATTGACTGAAAGAACAATTTGGAATCCAAATTGACTTCAAGATTTTCTGACTACAGTTCATTTATTAGTCTAAAAATATAAGAGCAATGCCACTCAGGCGTACACCACCAAAAACAGACTCGCCGATATTTAAGACACCACTACATGCTTCATCGTCTGCATCTGATCCTAATCTCTCAGAGTCACCTCAGTGCGAGCTGGAAAGGTCTCAGTCTCTCTCATTACAAAGTGTTGTCACTACGCGGAATACTAAACGCAAGCGTTCAGATACGCTTGCGGAATCAAATAAAAATGAACTTATAGAATTATTCTCCAGCTTAAAAGCAGAACAAGACAGTAAATTCTCTGAAATACTGAACTGCATTAATGAGGTCAAAGTAGCAGTTAAATCATTGTCCCATAAGTATGAAGAGGTGCTCGAAAAGTTAAACACTCTGGAAGATGGAAAAAAACTACAAGACTCAAAAATTCTTTCTCTAGAAAATAGGATTGAGTTTCTAGAGCGTCAGGCCGTAAGCACAAAACTCGAAATACGAAATATTCCGCCTTCTTCCACCGAATCTCAGGAAGATCTGAAGAAACTGATTTGTAATACTGCTGAAACGATTGGTTTGCCTTTAATTAGTTCGGACATAAAAGAAATCATTCGGCTGGGGCCTAAACCCGTCAACCAAACAATTAGAGTTGACGTCTCTACTGTGACTAATAAGGAAAACTTTTTATTTGCCTACAAAAAATACAACCGAGAGAATAAAGGGAATAAATTTGGTACTCAAACGTTGAAACTCTGCGGACCAAACAAACCCATTTACATCTCTGAAGTTCTGACACAAAAAGAGAGAAGACTGTTTTATTTAGCAAGAGAACAAACTAAGCTAAAAAATTACGCCTACTGCTGGACTTCATTTAATAAAATATATATTCGAAAGACAGAGGGCACTGCGGCTATCCGTATAAAATCTGAAGAAGATTTGGAAAACCTGTAATTAATACCTACTAATATTAAACTGCTAAGTTGTTTGATTATTCATATTATGTATTGTCACTATAAAATTAGTTTTTCTTTATACAATATCATGCAACTATATAAAAACTAGCCTGTTCTCGCAAACATTTACCTAATGTGTGGTTTAATAATTTACATATGTTGTAACACTAATACCAAAACTAACGATAAGGTGGCTTAATAATAAGTACTGTGTGAACTGTATGTATAAGATATACTGTATACATAGTATACAGAAATTCAGAGAGAAGCGCAAAATCAAGAAATATAAAATTTATTGTTAATTTATGTCTACTATATAATATATATTGTGCGGTAATCGCAGGGGCGATCCTTCGATTTTATAAGTGGACTGTATAAATGTATGTGAGGCAGTAGGTAGCAATCCAGTACCACAATCAGTATGAAAAGATCCAACCAACCTTAACATCCAATGTCGCCGGATTGTTCTGCACACAACTGCCTCTTGTTTGACTCACGGCACGGCCGGAGCAGCACCATAAACGTTATGGCCTGCAGGGAAACTCCACGAACGTCGTGAATTCACCAGATATTTTTCCGGGAGTTGACGCAACTCTCCTTAATTTTCTTGTGACAATGAATGTCAATTTTGGAAGGCGTTTTACTTTTCTTTTCACACCGACCAGTGATAAAGGATTGAACATACCCCTCACCGAAATCAGTGTGATGATTTCCTAATAGTATAGGTGTGTAAAGAATGTGTGTTAATAATTTATGTGAATATTTACGAAATAATTCAAAATAAAATAAAGATACTTGTTTGTGTTAAGTAAAAAGTTGAGTGTATGAGCCTAATCTAAGTCCTAACCTAATAACCTAATTTTATATTTAGTTTGCATATGGCAATGGGCAGATTTTATTTACCGGTCTTTTATAAACCCCAGTTTGCGTACGTACAGTAACTACACGTACAATGTTATCACATCCAGGGTGAACCTCTTCTATTCTGCCTAGAGGCCACTGTAACGGTTTGGTTAAGTTAGATTTAAGAAGCACTAAATCACCCTTCTTAACATTTGGAATTGAGGTGAACCACTTTTCTCTTTGCTGTAAAGTGTGCAAATAATCATTTGACCATCGCTTCCAAAATGATTGTGATGCCTTTTGAATACATTGCCAACGTGACAATCGATTCATCTGTACATCTTCAAAATTATATTCCGGAACAGTTAATAGATTTTGTCCAATTAAAAAATGACCCGCAGTTAGAACTTCAAATTCATTAGGGTTATTTGAAAGGGAGCATAATGGTCGCGAGTTCATAATCGCCTCAATTTTACAAAATATAGTACTTAACTCCTCAAAAGTCAAGGAGCTATCACCTACTACACGGTAGAGATGATGTTTGGCTGATTTTATAAGGTTTTTTCCACAATCAGAATATAAGCAACTACAGAGACCGCGGCGTGCCACAAAACGATCGAATGTGGCCAGAAAACATTCGCAAGATAAATCTGAGAGCACTTCTAGATGCACTGCTTTTGTAGAGAAACATACAAATAAACACAGATATGCCTTAGAAACCTTTGCATTTCGCCGCATACCTTCTTTTATAAAGAATGGACCACCAATATCGCAACCAACATGGTCAAACACCTTATTGGCCTTAAGCCTAGTTGCAGGTAACGTACCCATCATAGGCTGGGTGGAGTATGGACGACATTTAAAACAAGCCCGACATTTCGACAAAACTGAACGAATTACACTACGAGCGTTTATTATCCAGTATTTATTATTCAAAATGCCTTGCAAGGTGCGCGGTCCTACATGCATGTACAATTTATGAAAATAATCAATTATTAAATTTGTTATGTGACACTTCTTGGGTAAGAGTGCCGGATGTTTTATATTATAATGGTAAATCCGACTGTTGCATTCGACCCCCCACCCTGAGGAAATTATCAGGGTCTATAAAGGGAGATAGTTTGCGAAGGGATGATACATGAGTTCCCTTTGCCAGCATTTGTATTTCAGAATAAAAATAATTATTTTGAATGACTTTTATAATTAAATCATGTCCCTGCTTTAACTCACAAGACATTAGTGAACTAAATGTTCGATCTGATTTTTTACATTTTAAATTATTTATAAAACGAAGACACCACGCCATTATGCGCTCAAGATTACTAAACGATGAAATTTTATTAAAGGAATGTTCAAGATCATTAAAGTTATTTAAATTGTAAGAATTAAAGTTAAATGTGTCTACGTTAGTTTTAAGTTCTGGAATGATCATTTTCTTTTAAAATTAATGTACTTCTTGGCCAACTACGCGGATCCTCAGCAAGCCATGCAGGGCCACTAAACCATTCGTCCGCTACTGCTAAAAGTTGTTCAGGCAGCGCGCCTCGAGAACAGAGGTCGGCTGCATTGTTCTCACTGTTTACATGAAACCAGCAATTGGGCGGGATCACGTCAACAATCTCGCTAACACGGTTAGCCACGAACACTTTTAGCTTGTACGGCGGAGTCTGTAGCCACGACAAAACTACACTCGAGTCGCTAAAGGCAACTATTGGTAAATTAAAATCTTTAACATTTTGTACGACAAAACGAACTAGCTTCGATAACAGCACGGCTGCCATAAGCTCAAGCCTAGGGATAGACATTAACGGCTTCAATGGAGCAACTCTTGATTTGCTCGTCAATAGTTTGACTTTGACGTTCCCATCCTTGCCAGTACTACGAAAATATATGCAAGCTGCGTAACCTTGTGACGATGCATCACAGAAACCGATTAACTGCACGTTTACAAACGAATTCACTAGAAGATGTCGCTCAATGCGAAGTTGTGAAAGGATCGGTAATTGACCGATAAATTTATCCCATTTTTGTAACAATTCGTATGGTAAACGGTCATTCCAGCCGAGGCTCAGTTTCCAAAGATCCTGCATGATACATTTGGCAACGAAAGTACACGGCGAAATAAAACCAACCGGATCGTAAATACTAGCAAGCAGCTTAAGTACTGAACGTTTCGTTCCGTCATTATCTTTTAAATTATAATTAAAAGAAAAGAAGTCGCATGAGGGCAACCATGTCAATCCTAGGACCTTTAAGGATGATGATAACGTATCATCTTGGAAATTTATTTGTGTTATTTGTTCTGATTTCATTCGTGTCAGTAGCTTGGGACAGTTGCTAGCCCACTTACGCAATTCAAACCCGCCTTTTTTCAAAAGACTCATTAAGCCGTCTTGTAAGGTACAAGCTTCGTCTATAGATTGGCATGACCACAAAAAATCATCAACGTAGACACCCTCCTCTAGAACTCGGGAAGCCTTACAGTCTGACCGTTCGTCTTGGGCAAGTTGAAGCAGCGTGCGAATAGCCGTGTAAGGCGCGCTACGCAATCCGTAGGTAATTGTTTTCAACTCAAAAACTTGTATTGGGTCTAACGGTGTATCACGCCATAATATGTGTTGATAACACCTATCAGCGGGGTCGATGAGCACGGCTCGGTACATCTTTGACACGTCTGCCGTAAAACATATTATGTCGTAGAGACGAAAGTTAATAATAATTTTTAAAATATTTGGAAGTAATTTACGGCCGGTCAAAAGATTGTCATTTACCCCAGTACTAGTTTTCTGTGATCCATCAAAGACCACACGCAACGGTGTTGTGGAGCTAGAAGGCCGTAACACACAGTGATGTGGTATTAAATATTTAGACGGCTCCGTACCACGATATAGCTCCATATGTCCCAGTGACTCGTACTCCTTCAGAAAATCAGAATAAGCCTTCCGGAACTCAGGTGAGCGCGCAAGTCGACGCTCGACATGCGTGAGTCTCCTAAAGGCTGTGTCATACGAATTACCTAACGGTTCGTGATTTGGCTTTAATAAAATAGGTGAAACATATCGGCCACTTTCGTCACGATAATGTTTCTCAATATATAGTTTTTCAGCGATTTCATCATCGGGATTTAAAGGAACATCGCACGGCGAGGATTCTATCTCCCAAAATCGCTTAAGAGTATCATTTAAATGATCATCAGTGGTGTACGACACCAACGTTGTAGACGCTACAACGTTCACATCCGTGACGTCACAAGTCGACGGTGTAATTAGTTTACCTGTTATAATATACCCAAATACGCTATCCAGCACGGCTGGCATATTGGGACCGATAATAATTTTCTTCCCACTATAAATATGGGGAAAAACGTCACCGCCTAAAATTAAATCAATGGGCGATTGCTTATAGAAATGGGGATCGGCTAAAAATAAATTATCATACTGTTTTATTATATGCTCAGGAATTTTAATGGTAGGTAGATCTGAAGTTACTTTCTGAAGAATAACAGCATCAAGATTAAAACTAGGTTTATAAGTGTGACGCGGCCTTAAGTTACATGACGTCATGCCGTAGTTCTTAACTAAACCATCGGCTAATCCGCAAATGCTAAACGGACATTTACGTTGAGATAAACCTAAACGTTGTAAGCATGCAGCGGAAATAAAATTGGATTGTGCACCGGAATCAATTAATACGCGACATGGTTGATAGACGTTAAAGTTATCTAAAATATAAACAATCGCGGTACCCAACACCACTGTACTGTAACTATTATTATTATCAGTTGTAAGACCTCCCGACTGGGCGCTTGTAGGAACCGATGCATTACCGGAGTTATAAGAGGAAGCGAGCAACGTTTTCGTTACGTCCTGATGCAACAATAGGTTATGTGGTCGCTCACAAATAATGCATTTAAATTCACTCCTGCACAGTTCAGCAGTGTGATTAGGTTTTAGACAATTATGACATAACTTCAACTCATCAGCACGGCTGATTCGTAGCGAAGCACTCAATTTACGAAATTGAGCACAGCGGTATATCATGTGATTGTCTCCGCAATGCAAACAAGATAAATTATTTTTTGAGTTTGATGACGATGCATGCGCGTAATTTTTCTGTGCACTGTTTCTAGTTCGCGCCGTAAACCTACTTACATCTGGTTGACGTTTATTTTGTATGATGCTTTGGTTGCTTGTACTAGAACCATAAGAACTAGAATGATCCAACACTTTTATTTGATTAGTAACATAAGTAATCAATTCAGAGAATTTTGGTATCGACTTCTGATTGATACTTTGTTCAAATGACCTACGAGTGTATGGATCCAAGGCTCGCAATGCTACATGACACAGAATGTAACTATTCAAATCTTCAATATTAAGAGATTGTATAGCTTTGTATGAGTTATCAAAGGTTTCTATGAAATTATTCAACTGAAAGGATGATTCCTTCGCAATAGGTGTAAAGTTTAACATTTTATCTAAATAATTCCCAACTAACATACGGTTATCTTGATACCTGTCGAGTAAAGCTTGCCAAACAATGTCGTAATTATTAGCAGATATTGGAATACTTTTCACTATGTTTAGTGCCGATCCCTTTATACATGAAAGTAAATAGTGGAATTTATCTATTTTCGGTATCTGAGCCTGATTATGAACCAACGAACAGAATGTCTCGTAAAATGTATTAAAGTTCTCAATATTTCCATCGAAACGAAACAACTCCAATTTTGGAAGACGTGGTCTAGATTCGATGCACGACTGTGTTTGTTCAGTTTTAACGTTCGCTAGTAATTTTGAAGAAATCAATTTTATACGGTAATACAACTCATCAAAACTATTCAATTCCTGACTTTGAAATATGGTTTTTCCACCAGATTGTAACTGACATTTATAAATTTCAAAAATAAATAATTCGAAAGATGAACGTAACTCATCTATATCCATGACACGCAATAGAAACATTTCTCGAATATTGCTGTCATTTACATTTAATGACATGTCAGATATTGTCTGTAATTGTTCGAAAATTCTTTGCTTTTTGTTGATTAAAACGTTTAATTCAACATCAGCGATGCACTCCTCGTACACTTCCTGAACCTTCTGACCCTTTTTAGAAGCCATTGCAACGTGCAAATTAAATATATAGTATCAAATAAAATAAAAGATTAATGAATTGCCTACTCTACGTTCGGCTCGAAGGCCACAAAAAATTGTGCGGTAATCGCAGGGGCGATCCTTCGATTTTATAAGTGGACTGTATAAATGTATGTGAGGCAGTAGGTAGCAATCCAGTACCACAATCAGTATGAAAAGATCCAACCAACCTTAACATCCAATGTCGCCGGATTGTTCTGCACACAACTGCCTCTTGTTTGACTCACGGCACGGCCGGAGCAGCACCATAAACGTTATGGCCTGCAGGGAAACTCCACGAACGTCGTGAATTCACCAGATATTTTTCCGGGAGTTGACGCAACTCTCCTTAATTTTCTTGTGACAATGAATGTCAATTTTGGAAGGCGTTTTACTTTTCTTTTCACACCGACCAGTGATAAAGGATTGAACATATATAAATGCAAAACATACATAATAATATAAGTATTTATGAAGTTGTAAAAATCTTATTATATATATATCTTATTATATATATATATATTTAACAATATTTTACTCCTTTTAAATTCTATAAAATAGTATATGTATATACTATAACCTATAAGATGGCTGACATCATAGAATTACAAACAGATATAGATGCTATTATCAAGATTGGTCACTCAAAAATATTAGAGGAGGCAGAAGATTATAATAAGGTTATATCATGTAATAGTAAAGACTTACGTATTTTAACACAAAACATAAGAAGCATTAATAAAAATTTCGATTCACTTCTAGTTCTCTTAGAAAGGATCGGAATCGAACAAGATATCCTGATATTGACGGAATGTTGGCTATCTAAAGTAACTGACTTACCAATTTTAAAGCATTATCGATCATTTGCCACTAAAAAGAACCAAAATCAAAACGACGGTGTAGTCTTTTATGTAAATGAAAATATAAATGTACAAGTAATTGAACCGGAATGTGCTAAAGAATTAACATGCCTTGTAGCTTGTCTAAAGGATTATTCTATTATCGGTATTTATAGGCCACCGGAATTCAATAATTTGGAAATATTTCTGAACTCCCTAGATAAAATTTTAAAAACATACAAAAATACTAACGTCATTTTGATGGGAGACATTAATATTGATATAAAAACTGGTTGCAATGATAGCAAGGCCAACGACTACTTAGATTTTCTGGCTACACATGGTTTAAACTTAACGCATAATTACCTTACTACAGAGAAAAGTTGCCTAGATCATTGTTTTGTTAAATCAAAGAATTCTATTCATACTTTTGTATGCCGCTCAACTATCACGGATCATGCATGTGTCCTTACATCAATCACACTAAATGGTCATGTAAAAACTCAAAACCCGAAATTTAAAACTAAAATAGACTATTCATCTGTAATAAAATATCTTTTGAGTATTGACTGGAATAACACACTCTCTAATTACGATATTAATCTAGCTACGTACACGTTCATTAAAATTATCTTAGATACAATCAACAAATATTCTACTGTAGTAAAATTATCTCACAGAAAACGAAACATTAAACCATGGATAACTCCAGGACTAATACGATGTATGAGACACAGAGACCGTCTTCATAAAAAATTACGAAAAGATCCTAATAATTTAATTTTGAAAATAAGTTATAAAAGATATCGTAACACATGCAGTAAGATTCTAAAGAATTTGAAGAACTCCCATTACAGGTACGAATTAAATAAAAATAAATTAGATTTAAATAAACAATGGAAACTTATCAAAAATATTTGTTCTATGGATAAACGTAACTCTAATGACGAAATTTTAAAACTTAAATCCAGTCCAAAAAAATCGTTGAACTTTGCGAATGACTACTTTGCTAACATAGGCATGCAATTAGCCAGAGATATTATTAATAGAACATGCACTCCAGAAGATGGTAGATTATGTACGAGTGATAATAACTCTTTCCAAAGCAACTCTTTTGCCTTGATACCAACAGATGAATCCGAAATAAAATTAATTATTAAATCCTTAAAATCTAGCAATTCATGTGGATGGGATGGTATCAGTTCCTCTTTCCTAAAGTTGGCTGCAGATGCTATTGCTAAACCCATTACTTTAATTTGTAATCTGTGCTTCAAAGTAGGAGTTTTTCCCAAAGCTCTCAAAAAGTCAACTATAGTACCATTATACAAATCTGGAGACAAAGGCAATATAACAAACTATAGGCCTATTTCATTATTACCATCTATGTCTAAAGTGCTGGAAAAATGTATAAATGTACGATTAAAGAACTACCTTGAAAAGTATAAATTAATTGCAGAAAATCAATTTGGCTTCAGAAACAAGAAATCTACAACAGATGCTATGCACTGTCTCACAAATAAAATAGTAAAGAATCTAGATAATAAGAATAAATGCCTTGTAATATATTTGGATTTAGCAAAAGCATTTGATACAGTTTCCACTCCTTTATTAATTAATAAACTAGAAAATATAGGAATACGTGGACACCCGTTGATGTTACTTAAAGATTACTTAATGGACAGGACCCAAAGCTTGAGGATAGGTGATATCACAAGCTCAGAAGCAGACATAAAATATGGTGTACCACAGGGAAGTGTACTTGGCCCTACTTTATTTCTTGTGTACATAAATAGCTTGTGTCTGTTAAAACTTAAAAACACTGACATTATCACATTTGCTGATGATACAGCTCTTGTGGTAAACGGAAAGACTTGGCAAGAAATAAATGTAACAGCGCTAGAGAACTTTAGAACTGTGACCGAATGGCTAGATCATAATTTATTAACACTGAATGTAGACAAAACAAAATATATGAACTTCAGCATTAAAAGTAACCTACAACCAACACCCAGCACAATAATACTTAAAGCTCATTACTGCAAATCCAAAAAAGACGAAGATACATGCCAATGCAAGTATTTGCAGGAAACTGAGTCAATCCGATACTTAGGAATAGTAATAGATAAGTACCTTACTTGGAAGGAACACATCGGTCAACTTACTGGACGAATAAGAAGGCTGTTATTTGTATTTAAATCTCTTCGATATATCTGCGATCATAAGCTACTAATCAACATTTACTACGCTTTATGTGATTCTTTAATTTCATATGGGTTGTCTTGCTGGGGAGGAACGCACAAAAGTACTCTGCTAATTTTAGAAAGGGCACAAAGAGCAGTACTAAAGACGATTTCCTTCAAGCCATACTTATATTCCACAGCCTTATTATACACTGAGCTACCTATTTTAACTGTCAGGCAACATTACATTAAAATTATTTTAGTCAATCAACATAAAAACTTGCCTTCTACATTGAACCTAATGAAGCGTCGCAAAAATAGAGTGTATGAGACCCCAGTTACTAAAACTACTTTTGCACAGTCTTTTTCACTATATAGAGGGCCATATTTATACAATAAAATTTCAAAATATGTAGAATTAAAAAATTGCACCGTGTTTACCCTAAAGAAAAAAATTCATCAATACTTAAAACCTTTATCATATGAAGAAACTGAAAACCTGTTAAAACATTTATCATAATAATTACATAGTTTTTTTTTTTCATTTTTTATTCTTGTTTGTACAGTTTATCACAGGTAACAACTTTAAAAAATTTCCTTTCGTTCCATATGCACACACACATTAGTATTATTATTATTATTACTTAAGAGTGATTCTTGTGGATGTATGTTATAACATAGGTATACTATTTTTACTGTATTGTTATACATATTCTATTCTTCTAATCTTGTCGTGTGGAGTCGAGGACTGCTATCCGACCGTCACACAGTTTATGACTAGTACGGCGGGTAAATCGAATCGATTCTTACTTACTTGGTTAGTGACTTTGTCAGTAGTGTTTAATTCATTAGTGCGTAGTAAGTAAGTGAGATACTGTTAACTAAGTGGATCATTAAATAAATAAATAAATAAATAAAAAATTTAAATTTTTATTTAATTTTTACTCACCTACCTCAACTTTTCACCACTCAACCGGGGTATGACTGGAATATAGAGAATAGATGGTCTGAAGAATAAGTATACTTAACAGGAATAAGAAATTCAAGCTCGTTTCATACTGGAAATAATTGAAACACAAGGATTCCTCACAATGACAATTGATTTCATAAATCGCTCATAACTAAATAAAATCATAGGTACTGCTTGGATCTGAACCTCTCGAGTGAGAGGCGCTTTCGATAGTCACAGGGCTGTCACCGCTTCAATATTCAATCAGAATTATAGTAACCTTTTTAAACAGACTACAGATGAAAATCATACGGAAGGGTAGTTTCACCTACCCTGCCCTTTTGTGATGATCGCTTCGCTTTGTCGGCGTTCCTCACCCGGTACTCTATCTATGAATCATTCGCCAAGCGACGAACGCTCGATTGCGAATCACCTTACATTCGATAGGAGAAATTACGTTTGAATTTGACAGAGCCTAGAGAACGAGAACATTTTTCATACATAGGAAGAAAAGGAACATATTATTATATATATATAGGAAATACAGGCTTGTTGTTATGTTATGCTTATGAGTATTGTTAAGTGTCTGACAATTTTACATCCATAAAAAATCGATACAAATCTTCTACTCGATGCATTGCATTAGAGTAGGGATGCACAAACTGCGACCCGCGGGCCACTTTCAATTGTTTTAATTTGCTGCGGCCCGCTTTTAGCGCATAATTTGTCCGAGCGGCCCGTCCCCTATAAGAAAGTCTGTGCATCATCTGTTAGAGCAATTCCGAAAATCGAACACTCGACGCGCGGCGAACGATTCATTAATTGTACTCCCGGCCGATTCATTAGTGGCACATTCAGGCAGCAGGCTTCGCGTATTTATTCGCTGCCTCACCGCGAATACCGAAAGAAAAAAAGAGAAGGAAGAACTTGCGTGCTTTATAACACGTTGGAGTGATTTTATAAAGGAACATTTTTGGTGATTTATTCCCACTTTCGCCCAGTGATTGAAATTCGGCATCTCACTCCAGAGGTCCGGATTTTTCGTTTTCGTTTCGTTTTTTCTATATTTTTTTCGGTAAATCCGGTCTATTGTGCCTTCTAATTACTCCTATTTTCAAGTGTATTTTACATACATGTCATCGCTGTCAAGTCTACCTTGTTCAGTCATGTCAGAGCCTGGGCACACCTAACCCGTTCACAGTGGAGCAGCGTGACTTAGTCTACCAGGCCGTCTCTGTAGTGAGATGCAAACTGTAACCCTGCAGTGTATAATATCGTCGCTTATCGACCAAACTATCAATTAGACAGGGCAGCACTGAAAATCAGCGTCATGATTTTTAAGGAATCATGACATAATACTGAGTGCGGTCCTATTTTAAAAGCTTTTATTAAACTTCACTCGTATGTATCTTGTATGTATGTATGTCCTGGAATCTTGCAATCAATATTTCACCCACTTCCACTGAAGCTATCGAGCTGAAATTTGGCACACATATTAGGTTCCGATGACAATGCATGAAAATAAAAAAAAGTTATAAAAGCTTTTTAAAAAAAAAATTTTTTTAGAGTATAATTATTGCCTTAAAACTAAATAACCTACACCTACTGATACCTACTTAATAATATTCTGTACCATACTGTGTTTTAAGCAAAATAAATTTTATTCTTCTTCTTCTTCTAATAAATAACTAATGGGATGTAGCTTAGCCTCGTCTTATAACTTTGCCTTGCCAGTTCAGTTTGCTAACTCTACTATAGAAAATTAAACGTTAAAAATGTATGTTAAAAATCAAACTTTCATTTGAGTTAGGTACCTACATTCATTATTATTCGTCTGAAAAATATTTCAGCACAAAAGCGGGACGTGTGTTTCTTAATAGGGTAGTTTTAGAAAATCCCCCTCTTGTAGCGCGACGCACGCAGGTGTAGTCAACTATGAATGATGTACGTCGAATTTGGCTTGCGTAGGCCGAGAGCTGCTGTTCAATTCACTAACTTTTAGCGTTCGTGTAAGACTTCGTAAGCTATGACTGAACGTATGTATCTACACCTACTTTTCACCAGTTATGTTTTGGTCATATGCATTAAAGTGGTGAATGTATTGAAAAACATATCAACTGGCCCGTTTGCGCAATCGGTAGTGACCCTATTACGCCAGGGGTCCTGGGTTCGACCCCCGTTTCGGTTCCGTTAATTATTTCTAGTTAAAAATAATATACACGAGGACCATTTTTGTTTACGTTTTGTTTTAATTTTAATAACTTACCCAGCTATTATAGTTTAAGGTGTATCATTTCAATTTTTTATAATGTATTGTATTTTCAAATTAACAAATAAAAGTGAATTAATACAAAAAATAAGGTGTATCACTTACCTACTTATCATAAAACTTTTTATTCCAATTATAATTTTTTATTATATTTTAATCGCTTACTTTAAAATTCCTTTATGATATAGTAATGGTTTATCTTGATTTAATGTCAAAAATGGTATTTTTTTTCATTTACGTATGTAGGTATGTTGTAAGACCAAGCAACAATTTTAACAACCAGCGCCCGGACTACGCGCGGGTCCACGGCGACCTAATATGGTGTGATGGATGTCTGCCACTCGCACTCGGAGGTACAATCTACATGCGCATCATTACTTTTGTACGGAGGCTGCGGAGGCTGTAATCAAAAAGCCAGCTAATGTATTATTTGGGGAATTGTACATTTATAAAGCTCTCACACCATAGACATTGATGTGAGTCGATAAAAAAGAGTTGTGTGGGTTTTTGAGTCACATCACTAGTCGTTACTGGTAAACGGAGTTTCCGTTACCATATAACCGACTCTTTAACATCTGGTAGATGGTAGAACCTATATATCGCCGCCCGACAAAAAAAGCGTTATAATACTTATAATACATTTAAATTAGGTTTTGACATCTTTGTATCGTTTGAAAGCAAATATTTCATTTGACCGGCTGTAAAATCGTCATTATCATATTGTACTTAGTTACCGAGTGATGGCGCTAAATTCTTATAAGATTATATATAAAGTTTGCCCGGAGCAGTAGCACCGCCTGCGACGGTACCTAGTACCATTTTTACCGTGTCGTGATTGTTTTTAAAGCAATGGCGGTTTGCGGTGGAAAGGTGTGGTTACACTTCTCTAGAGGCGACCATCTTAATCCTTGAGAGTAGCAACGCATGTGTGACTGACTTGGAACTACACTGACAGGACTAACTATCACTAACAGTCCCTGCCTCAGTCCTAATACCCACTAACGAACTGACCAACTAATGCTCTTATTAACTCTCTCATCTAATTAGATTAACCATCCAAGTCCCAATTAAAGTCTTGTTCAATGTCAGTCACATCACAGTTGTCATGCGTGGAGCTGCAAGCTCGTTTGATAGCTTACATCCATAAAAAGTAGCATATTCGTAAACCTAGATAAAGCATGTGTTCAACGGTGTTACAACGTACACATTTTTACTTTTTGTACCTCCACGACACAGAGAGGAGAGTATAACTTCGAATATTTTTAATCTGTGATTCTGAATCAGGGAATTGGCATCGTTAACCGTTTCGGCATGACTAAACAATTTTAATGAATTCAGAAGTGCCCAAAAAAGATGCTACCAATTTTGTCAATACCGGGAGATGAATAATTGGGGATCGGTCCTTGTATACAAAAAAAACGTATCCCAGAAATACAATTATTGGTTAAGGGTGGGTCGTATTTACAAATTTATGGTTCCGCCTGAATATTGTGATTTTTTAAATAGATTTTTGTATTTAAGATAGCAAACAAAAATCCGCTACCTGCCATGACTACGTGGCAGACCCTGAATAAAAGTCATTAGTATCGTACCAAACCGCTTATACATTTAAAAGATTTTGGCCTAAGCCAAGCTTAAATATAGGGCAGTAAATTATTAACTAGATACTCGTAATTGACTGTATACAAAGCCTAAAATGCTATTATCCTTGTATTTATAAGGCACAGCAGACAACATTGTTAGTGACTCGACAAACTCAACATGGTATCTTTAGCAATATGAGAGACAGGTCCAACTTTAATTAGGAAGTTGCTAGCGGGTACAGTGCAAGTTTCAGTGTAAGCAAGTTCTAGTATCTATGGTACTACCTGCAGTTTCGTACGATATAATCTTTCACATGTGCACTGCGAATTAATAATATACGGAAGCTCGTTTAGCACGTGAACAATACGTTGTCTCAATATTCGTACAGCTAAACCTCTGATTACACATGTTTCTTAGTCAATTGTGGCACGGAATATGACAAGTGTTTTTAACCATCTGTACGTATAATCATCGTTATAAAGTCTAAATAACAACATCGTTTAAAATAACTAAAAAACACGCTTTTTACCGAACCGAACCGAATTGGCATTGATCCTTGATAAGTGTGCAAAGTTTTAAGTTTATCCGACGTTTTGACGCTCTAAAAATTGGAACACCAATTCTAACTGAAATGTGTGCACCTTTTGCTTAACTTCGTGAACTTGACTAATTATTGCAGATTTTTTCAATGAAATTTGATATTTGCGCTGAATAAGTTAACATTTCTTTATTTTATTTTTTAATTAACATTTTACTCCATAATCATTGCGATTCACTGTATGATTTTTTTGGTGTACATCGATTTCTTGGGCAACTGTGGACAGATTTTGTAAATTCTTCTATTGTTTGTAAGGATCTAGGAGATCTCAAGATAACCTCACCCAGTCAGGATCTGATGCCGTGGAAATTGGGGGAAATCCTGAAGTAAATTGTCAATACATAATATAATGTTGAGAAGATAAAATAAATTTGTGATAAAAGCTGGTCTGACGATGATCGTGCAAATTTCAAATAATATTTTTCATTTGAGTTATTTTTGTTTTTCTTCCAGAACCTACCTAACCAAGTTACAGAAAACGTAGGATGTCCTGTTACCATGTCCAATGCCCATTTATAATACATGCGGATACGGCAGCGTGTTGTCAGAGCTCGGTGCAAGTTACAAGAGAGAGGTCCAATCGCAGTTTACTACTACCTACTAATCCTACTATTAATGTAAATGTGAAAATTTGTATGTTTGGATGCTTGTTTCTCATTCACACAAAAATTACAAAACGAATTTGAATGAAACTTGGCACATAAGTAGATGCGATTAGAACGTAAAGTGAACGAAAAGTGTATACCGATAAAAGAACCGAAAGAAGTAGGTATCTAAGAATCGTAGTCGTTTGGCAGTCTTCGGTCTCTGCCTACCACAATAGAAAACAGGCGTGAGTTTATGTATTTGTATATTATATGAAAGCAGAAAAAGTATCCACTCTAAAAATTTAATGGCGTGGCAATTGCGAATTACCTAAATACAATTTTATTTCTATAAAAACGCCTGTAACTTGCGCCACTATCCTGTGGGAGCAAATAACTCCAAGTTGAAGTGGTCCAATTAATATTACATCAATTAATCCAACTTGAAGCCGAGACAGTTCCACGCCCATCGGTCTCGTTCCATTACACGGAACGCCATCTGGTGTCGCTATGAAGCTATAGGTCGAAAATTCGAAGAGGAATCTCATGCATCTTTCATCTCTGGACTCAGTTTAATACAATAGCATAACATCACGTTTCTAGCGCCTTGAAGGGGTGAGTTGTAGACAGCTGCTGTAGTACACCCACTTTTCGATCCATGGGGGCGTTTTCAGTATTCATTCGTATAACATATATCTTGTGATACACAGTTTATCATTATATCTAATCGGTATAATAAGTTAGTGACTCCCACTAAAATCGAACTGGAGTGAGAGTCCAGTCAATAAATGTTAGCAACTAAATTCCTGTTTGAACTGGACACAGATAGATAGAACCATAAGATTGGTCGCTCATGCTGATATTTTTGTGGCAGTGTTGCCAGTTATTCTTTGCATTAATTTAAATAATTCATTAAATAATGAATTAAAAATAATTTCTTAAAATCATCACTCACATTTTCTATCTTGAAATTCCTGGTGAAGCTGTGAGTCTGGATTTGTGCCCGGTGTATGGACAATAGGCTTGCCACCTATTACATGGAACCTAAACATAACTGGTGAAACGTGGCTATACCTGTCTGTCTACCTCTTCGAGGAAATACAGGCATCATGTTATGTGTAGTATAATATGTT
Source organism: Carterocephalus palaemon (assembly GCA_944567765.1). Taxonomy (NCBI): domain Eukaryota; kingdom Metazoa; phylum Arthropoda; class Insecta; order Lepidoptera; family Hesperiidae; genus Carterocephalus; species Carterocephalus palaemon. Next base: position 3,355,594 of record OX155663.1, read on the forward strand.
ATGTGTAGTAAATACTGCATTTATTACCTGTCAAAGTATTTTAATATTTACACAAAAATGACAAAATGGGTTTAGGTAGGTACCTACATGAAAAGTTTTAGCCGTAAATTCTATCAACCAGCTTATCTAAATACCTTGCCGTTACATAAAACCCGTTCCCAATACTATTATGTTCGTAAAAGCTTACACGGAACCTTTTCAATATCGAACGTTTTTGGTCGACTATTTTAGATTGATGCGTCGATATAGGTATGAAGTTTAAAGGTAGGAAGAAGTTATAAATGTTCTCTAAAAGTTGGCCAATAAAGTGCTTCAGTGCAAGTGTTCAGTTTCCAACCGAAACGTTTGGAAACGTATGGAAATATGGTAGTATTATTAGGTTCTTCTAACCTGAAATTCAGTAGTAGCTCGGACCTGGTTTTGTGCTCAGTGTATGGCAAACACGCTCATAAAAACCGCATTTTGCAGCCGCATTTCGTATAAAAATGCGGTCGACAGCAACATCGTTGTCTTCTTTTGAAAAATAGTGGCATTTCAATTTACCTTTAGCACCGGCGCTTTGTGTTATATTGATTTATAGGTTCAGGTGAAACATTTGTTGAACGCGTTTCTATAATTCAGAATTTAGCTATCGAACTCGCCTCTCACTCGAGCGGTCCGGGTTCAATCCCAAGCGGCACGCACCAATGACTTTTCTAAGATAAGTGCGATATAAGAAATTAAATGTCACTTGCTGTACCGGTGAAGGACACATCGTAGGAAACCTGCATGCCTAAGAGTTCTTCATAATGTTCTTGAAGGCATGTGAAGTCTGCCAATCCACACATGGCCACCGTCGTGGATTACGTTCTAATCACTTTAATTCTGAGAGGAGACCCGTGCCCAACAGTGAGACAAAGAAGGGGTTGTGGTTTACGATGTACAACGCCCGTAGATATCACACTGTAGGACACGGTTCCATTCCTCAGTTGTTGGCTGTGGGAGGTCCAGTCAACAGCTGGGGAATGTTTAGCCTAGCTAGAGCATACTAGACCGTGGTGGAGTATGTTCTAAACCTCCCGCAGCTGTGTCTGTGGGGGAGACTCATACACAATAGTCTTTGAGTTGTAGCTATCTTCCGCTCAGTGTATACCCATCCTTAGAGGCCGTATTTCACATTTTACTGAAAAGTGTGTCAGCGGGCTGGAGGCGAGAGATTTGGCGATAAGAGCTCGATGTATCGCCGCCCGAGGCGTTCGTATCGCAATATCGAATACTGCGACACGTTTTCAATACGGAAACCGTGAAGGATTCGGGAAATAGATGTTTATTAGGTCTGCGTCTGTTGAGTAGTTGGAATTCAGCGTTTACATTTAAATTAAAAAACGTATATTTAATTTTTTTTTTTCAAAATACAGTCAAACCTGGGTAAGTGAGAACTGGATAAGTGAGAAAACTCTATAAGTGAGAGTAATAGCCAGAACCCGTCATTTTAAGCTCCCAAAACCTCTATTAGCGAGAAACAGAAACCTCTGTAAGAGAGAGTCGTTTTTCCCTCATGGACCTCCGTAAGTGAGACTGCTACTTACCTATACCTCTATAAGCGACAGTCGAGCTATAAAGCTATAAAGCTCGACTGTCGCTTAATATAAATAAATAATTATTTATATTATTTAGGAGGAACTATAGCTACAATAAAAATACATACATAAAAGATACACACATACAGTAACAAATGACAAAACAAATTACAAATTTAACATCTGCTATTTTTATGACTCATTCTTAACTTTCGTGGAACTTCCTAATAAGTTCTAAATAAAATAAAATAATATTGTTATTGCTGCGTACCTCTATAAGAGAGAAACGCTACCCATGTACCTGCATTAGCGAGAAACTCGGGTTAGTGAGAAACCTCTATAAGCGAGAATGAGATTGTGCTCCCTTGGACTCTCGTTTACCCAGGTTTGACTGTATTTATCTTTAAGGTACACGCTTTACTAAACACGTTCCAGAAATGTCAAAATAATCTTAGGATATCAAATACCTAGCTATATATTCTAACATTAGGTAGGTGTAAGTTCATACATTCGAGGTTGGAATCCCAAGCACTTCTGACTCTAGGTACTACAAATAAAGTAACTAATTTAAACGTAGTATGTATCTATAAATCGTATCGGAAAAATATCGATCAGTACCAAATTTAACCATTTATATAGTATGATAATAGTACGGAACCCTTTCTGCGAGTCCGAGTTGCACTTGGCCGGTTTTATTTTTTTTCTCCGAAGCGAAGTAATATAAAAATTTTAAATAATTATTTTCAAACTCAAGGTGCAAAAATAAAGAAACGGCATTTTTAGTTTCACGTGTTACAAATGTTGTCAATTATTTTACAAAAGCTTCAGTCAGTCCCTGGTACACAACTCATCAGGTACAGTCCTGGTACAATCACAGTTTAATACAATTATTGTCTACAATGACAAACTACAATATCTATATAGCAGTATTTTTCCTCATTAAAACAAAAACATAGTTGTTGACCTGCCTGACATCTTTTGGCGTCAATCCGTAGTAAATTTGGCTGATTTTAATGAAGTAACTCACCAAAATGCCCTCTTGCTCATCGCTGAAAACTTATCTGTTCTTCTGGTAGCCAACTGTGATTGATTCTTTAGGTGGGCCCTTCTCTTTTGCTTCTTTCCGTATTTTCAAATATCTTGTTAGCGACATATGACATAATTCAAGATCTTTTGCGATGTCACGTTTTTTTTTAGTTTTATCCTCTTCCAAAATAACTGCTGCTTTTTCGTAAATCTCTTTAGATATTTTTCCACGCTCAGTTTTTCTTTTATACGTCCTCATCCTACTAAAAAATAAAAAAATATGAAACTCCAATTATAATATTGTAGGTAGTAATATGTAACAACCTGCCCCGAACAAATGTCACTTTTAGCCCCAACGCCAAAACTGACCTTTCAAGATTAAGTAGTAAAAACAAAAATAAGTATAACTGTATAAACGTAGATTCGTTGCAAAAAGAAAGGATTAGGGCACAAATATCACAACACACACATATCTGCTTTAAAGGAAAAATAGTTTGTAAACCAATATTACGAAAAAACTAAAATGTTACTAACCTATTGTTTTGACGGCAACGTATAAGGGCTCCTCTCACAAAAGCGCTGGCGCCACTGGCTCGCGCGGCGTGCTAGCCGGTGGTGGCGTGATGATTTGTCACTTTCTCACGTCAATATAGCATTCCCTGTTTAGCCACTGTTGCCGCTGTAACTACCTACCCCTGTCACGACCAGCCCCAGTCTCCCCTACTTCTTAACTGTGTCAGTCACCTCAAACATTCATATTTTTATCATACATTACGATATTATCATAATAATTCTGGGCTCAGATTATACCTACACTTTTGCATTTCTATTTGTACTACCTATAAAAATTATTTATGCCTAACTGCACTACTGATATTATAATAATCTCGGCACGCTCGCAGAAAGCGAAAGAAATAAGATACATTTCAGACCCTCGAAGATTTGATTATAGTCTTTTCAAAGAGCAAAACTCATATACTAGAAAGTTCAAACTTTTGTTATATTCCACAGTAACCAGAGAGAGAGGCACTTGTTTTACCTTAGAAGATAAACGAAAACAGTCCATTTATAATGTTATGACGGAAAAGAACAATAACTTTTGATATAATATAATTTGACTATGTAATCTATGTAATTTGTAAGGTGGATTAATTATTTCCTCACTATTTATAACATTACTAGCTTTACCCGGCTCCGCACGCGTTTAATCGTTTCTCTGTAGAACTTTACTACTAACTCTACCCTTACTATCCCTAGAAACCGTACACTATCGAATAGAGTGTGAATATAACCGAAAAATGACTTCGATCCAGCATTATGAGAGAAGGGGGAAAAATAACAAACCAATAAATCAACAAGGCGACAAACATATTTTCCCATTTGTATAAGGCCTATGCTACACGGGCGGTTCTCCCGCCGCGGAAAACCGCTTCTGAACCGCACTGGACACAATTTAATATGAAGTTGTATGCTGCATACTACACTGCGCGGTTTCCCGTCGCGGCTCACAGGCGGGAGAAATTCGACCGCCGCATGCAGCGTCAAACCGCCGCTGATAACCGACGATTTTAAACTACACGGACGGTTTCCCGCTATCCCGCCGTCATTCTGCGCGGGACCTTGGCGCTCGCTCGTCGTTCGTGCGCTTGCGTGGCTAGTGTCGCGTCAAAATGTTCGATACGGAGCGTTTTATTGTAGACTAGTGGTCCGCCCCGGCTTCGCACGGGTTTTTTATATAAAAATCAAAATTATAATACACACACATAAACCCTATTTGCGTCAGGTTACTAAAAAAATAAAAATTTAACACGACTTTATTTTACATATGTATATAGATTATAACAATAGTTTCGTTTACGCCTAGTAATATTATATAGCCTATGTCACTCAGTGAAGATGCAGCTTTCTAATGGTGAAAGAATTTTTGAAATCGGTCCAGTAGTTTTGGTAGCGCACGCCAGAATAGCTCGTAGATGGTAGATTTTTTCCTACTTACCTACTTGACATTTATCGTCGTATTTTGGACAATTCACACAATATCTTTATAAATTTTAGCCTGTGTATTATTCTGATGTATAAGCATTGTAAAGTTTCATTAAAATCCATTCAGTACTTTTTACGTGAAAAAGTAACACACTTCCATCCATACATACAATTACAAACTTTCCCCTTTATAATATTAGTAGGATAGGATTAGTAAGAATTATATCTTATCAACAGCCTAAAATTTAAGTTATATGCTTCTAGTTTTGAAAATGACAATACTTTCATACAACCTTTCATCTCCCTTTTCAACCCATTACAACACTTTTTTCCAATTAAAAAGTGTCTATGTCCTTTGTCAGGCTCTAGACTGTGTACCAAATTTCATTTAAATCGGTTCAGTAGTTTTGGCGTGAAAGCGAAACAGACAGACAGACAGACAGACAGACACTTCAAAACCAAACGTCCAATTTTAATCATTCAAAGACCAAATATTAGCTACATAAACTGTAAATGTAGTCCAAAAAAAATTCAAGATAAACAAATGGTTGTTGTGCCTCACTCGACATAGATAGGTATAGTGTGTCGCGGTTTTTTTTATAGATATTTATAAGATCTACAATTCATTAGAACATTTTATGGTTCTATCTTTTATATTTTAGGCAGCGCACGCAAAATAAGTAACTTTTCTGGTTGATTTTTTACACCTTGTGTCCGAAAAACCCAAATATCTTACGGAACCCTATTTTTTTCCAAAATAAAATTTAGCCTATGTCACCCGGGGATAGTGTAGCTTTCCAACAGTGAAAGAATTTTTCAAATCGGTTCAGTAGTTTTGAAGCCTATTCGATTCAAACAAACAATCAAATCTTTCCTCTTTATATATTAGTATAGAAATACAAGATCGACCTGCTTTGTATGATGTGCAGTCGAAGGATTACGCCAATCGCGAACTAAAAGCGAAATTATGGATGGAAATAGGACAGGAAGTGGTTGAACATTGAATGAAATATTCCCAAAGTTAAACGATTACTTAACACTGGTTCCACCAACACATTGCGCTTTACTTTATTTTTTAATAATTCTATTAATATGAGAGCTGCAAGCGCAGTTATCATTGGCGGATCCATGTTGAAATGAACAAAAGGCAGCGATAAACCGCGTCCCGTGTAGTTTGATGGTCTGCGGCAGCTTTGTCGAGCGGTTTCCCGCGGCGGGGAACCGCCCGTGTAGCCTCACCCTAAGGATATTTGAAATAGTTTTGAATAAAAAATGTTTTGCTCTTGCTATTGCTTACTTACTAATAGGTACTTACTTATGCGTGTGCGTGTGCGTATGTGTGTGTGTATGTCTGTATCATCCAAATTGTTATACAAAGCCAAATCTTGAAAATATCTTCATCGCTTACTATAATGCATGTGGCCATTTTGTAATACGGGATATGGAATTCAAGTTTTCATATTAACGTCGGCAAGTCATATTTAAAGGTAAATTTGCGTTCGGCTGAACCAACCTGAACTATTGAAACTTTGTCTACATTCCAATTTCGTTGTTACATTACTTATTATCATTATAGGATAAGGGTAGATTAACTTTAGTCGTTTCGAAAGGTTAATCGTGCATATAAGTAGCTTTTGAAATCCTATGTGAGTGTTAAAACAGGCAAAAATATTAGAAAAACTAACGTGTAATACGCGCTAAATTAGTGTTAGTATTGCTAAATAAGAAGCTAATAATCGTTCGTATTACGAGCGAGTCCAATGACCTTTCAATTCTCCTAGAACATTCTAAAGTTTTTTTATCATTTAATAAGAATAAACAAAATATAAAAGTGAAATTTCACACAGAAAACAACCACCAGACGTGCTTAAGATGACGGCAAGCTGCTCCTCATTATGCTGCTTGAGAATATAAGCGCGACAGACGGACAGAACTGGCTTAATAATTCACATTGCCACAGAGTAATGAACATCATAATAAGGTTACATAAACATTATAATCAAGTTTGGACGCGCGAAGGTTCTTCGATAATATGGACTGAAGGGAAACAGCGGGTTATGGAATTAAGTGAGATTTCGGTAGTGAAGGAATACACACTATAGAATGTGTAACTGTATAATAGATTTACATTCAATTCAATTTTTTCATTTCGTAAACCTTTGGTGTCATAGGCTATGCGAATTTCATAACGTGTGTTATGAAATTGTCATACGAAATTGTTTCGCATACGAATATCTAAAGTCGTATCAGTAATACGAATATCTAAAATCGGCATGTCTGCGGAGTCACATGAAATATATTTGACATGCTGGTTATGCTGCTTAAGTTCAAATGATCGCCTGCTCCAACCACATCTGCAGAAAGCGGAAATGTACCTACGTCACAGAATGAATACAGAACACAGAATAACATACGTTAAAATTCTCTCAGTTCTACGCACACAAGTGCGCGCGTGTGTCCATACACAGAAGACCAAACTACTTAAAACATCTCAGTATTTGAACGAAAACAAAAAGTAACAAAACACATTACATAAAGTAGCTTTAAGGTGTTTTGTCATTTTTCTGTACTAATATTATAATGAGGAACATGACATGTGTTTGTAATGTTTTCACACAAAAACTACCGGACCGATTTCAAAAATTCTTTCACCATTAGAAAGCTGCATCTTCACTGAGTGACATAGGCTAAATAATATTACTAGGTGTAAGCGAAACTATTGTTATGTGTAATTCCACGCGAGCGAAGCTGCGGGCGTCGACTAGTCTGTAATAATTTGTTATGAATAATATGTGTAACTATGGGCTTGGCGTATTATCAAGTCTTATTGTGGAGCGGTTTCTCTGTAGCCAGCTACTCTGCGCTAAGCCCTCACTAATGAGTGTCGCCAATGAGCGCGACTCGTCGGATGCTCATTGTTTATTGATCCAGGAGCTCTAAATGTTTGGCAATAGTATTTTCAAAGCTGCATGTTCGAGTGCTTGTGAGAAATGTTTGTTTTATACTGAAGCTTATGTTTTTGTACCATCAAACATTGATCTATCAAGTAAAATTGTTTGGATTTGTTCTTTCAATCCTCTCTCCACCCTTGTATCTGCTGGAAGAGATTTATATTAGAAATGCAGAACCTTTGTACTAAAATTTTGTCATAAGTTTTTTTTTCTTTACATAGACCACTAGACACAGATTCTTCTATAGACGCTTCTTATAATAATTAACAATCAAACGAACTCTGTGAAGTTCGATTGAAATTATGTGAACGATTTAATCGAATTATTATACGTTCGTGGTCCTTTCGAATACTTTTCATCCATGGCGCCAAAACTGAATTCCGCATTTATAAGGTACTTAACAAGTTTCCGTCGCGCCCTTCAGAATAACGATACGAAACAAGCGATGCATAATAAGAAATGGCGGTCGTTTTAAACAAAACTCCGGCAAGAACGAACTTTCAACCGGCGAACTTCGAATCTGTTCCGAACAACCTACGAGGCGACGGTATTACCGAAGTACATTTTTCCGATAGCCAATCTTTCGAAAAATTTAATCCCAACAAGATTATAAATATGAAAGACCGGCCAAGTTCAACTGTCAGTGGGTTAAAAAAAGGTTAATATATAAGTAGGTTTCTTGCGAACGTGTGTATGTCACTGAACTCCTCCTAAACGGCTGGATAGATGTTGATGAAATTTTTTGTGTGTGTCAAGGGGATTCGAAAATTGTTTAGATTCACAATTTTCTCCACTGGAAAATGTTTTTTAAACACGATTTTAGTATTTTTGTATGAACAATATCCAAATATTTTAACCGTCGTTCATTGAAGTGAAGTCATTTACATGAAGTGTCGCGTCACTTTGACATTTCATATGGCAGAACAACGTTTGCGGGGTCAGCTAGTTTTCCTATACCTGTATAAATAGTAAATCGGTTTTCAACTTGGCACCAGTTTCGATCTCAGGCGTTTTTCGTAGCCTAAGTGTCTGTGCCACAGATGAGAAATCCTGAGGACCTATTTTGTTTTTGAGGGAGGAAAAGTGGTCTAAAGTTGTTCATAACATCACATCACACACAGGTACCACATTAATTTCAGCCAGAACTTGGCTGTCCCACAGTCGTGGGTCTTTTATTCCTAGGAACATTTCGCTAAGAATTGACTGACAATGTTACATGAAAATGTGAGTTTGACATGATATTGAAAGATCTAGTAACTATATAGTAGAGGAGCAGAAACAAAACACTTTTAATTTCATATTAGAGGATAGAAAACAAAAATTTAAAAGATAAAACAATAGTCCACTTTCCGAAAATATGATACACTATCGTCTTTTTTCACTTTACTTGCGTAGTTTTTACACGATTTCACAATACAATGCATCGATCGATACAGGCATCGATGATGTGTAGTCGTGAGCGTACAATTCTAAGGAATTTGTAAAGCCCGTACAATTCCAAGGAATTTGTAAAGGAATAGTCGTAATATTTATTTAAACTAATCTGCGCTCTTAACTTCGTCCGATTAAACAATTATTTGTCGACTCTAAGCATACTTTTAAGAATCTAATCCTGCTAACGAAACCATTTTTACGCTAAAGAACATTTATATATAGAAGCTTCTATACGATCGCTATAACAAAACCGTCAGTTTACAGTCGTACGGAACGCTCGAAATTGTAATATCATTGTAGCGAACATAATTTCCCGAGGGGAGGCGGCGAAAAAATATATACGTCCGAAGAAAATTGAAAATTTCGACAGTTGATCTCAGTTTCTGATATGCAATTTAATTGTATTTACCTATTGAGTCAGTTGCTTAAGCTTAAGTGATAATATAACTTTGATTTACGTTATACTGATTTACTTCGAACAAAAGTGCGAATCATTGCATTGAATCGACGCGAGCCATTGGGCTATGGACGCTACAGTTATATTTAGGTCCCATTTAAATAGGTGGTGAGCCTATTGCCATACACCGGGCACAAATGCAGGAGCTGTTACCGGGCCTTTCAAGCTTTAAAACCGGGCTAGTTAGTTAGTTAGTTGTGGTCTGACCTGGGGATCGAACTAGGAACTCTAGGTTAGTTGTCGCGGTTACGACCACTATACCATATACAGCGAAGGCACTCCGGCCCTCTTATATCTCAACTTTCAATCCGTACTACTATGATTCTGCCAAAATAAGTCTTGGAATTAATAATAATGGAATTGCTCTTTTTAACTAAAAGACCCGTGGCGTATGTAGTTGGTATAATTTATGCGTGCTAAGTTTTATACTTATTTTATACTAATTTTATACATTTATACCATTTGGCATTTGGTACCATACAAAAGGTTTTCACGTTTTTAATTCAATTCACATCCTTTCGTACGAGGATTTTGTACCTAAAGAAATTAATTCGAATAATAAATCTTGGCTTCTTATCGATTGATACACTTCGAAATGTGACGCCTAAATGAAGAGCTTTAGCGATTGCTTGTGGAGTGCCGGAGAAGCTGAACGTAACAAAATACAGGCTAAAGGCGCGAGTGTTGCCTAATGTGTTTATCAAAACGATATGATAAAATTAAAATATCAAAAAACCGACTTCAAAACTAAAAAGTAAGAAATAAAAGTAAATCCATTTTTGGGCACAGGTCCGTCATGGGTTCCAGTTGAAGAAGAGAGCATACTCCACCACACAGCTCCTATGCGGTTTGGTCCGTTAATTCAATCATCATCAAAAAAAAAAACATTCAAATAATTTATTTCGCTATGAGGTGATTACACACGCTTATCGAAAGTCTAGGTAACTACAAACTACTTAAAGAGATATAATGCTATTCTAAACTGATTAATATAAAGCAAAGGATGAGCTATTTATCCTTGAATGAATAGCTAATCCTACACAGGTGCCTAACCTGCCTTATGACTAATTTACAATAATTACCTACCACTAAGCTAAGCTCTAAGTCACGATAGACTATCTACCTGGTCATCGGCTTAAGGAAGAACTTACAATATTCTTATCCTATGCCCTAGTGTAGGCCGAGAGAGACAAAAGCCGGAGGAAAAAACTCTCGGTACTCTTTTAAAATTCAAAATTAATTTTTACAGAAAAATGTACAGTATGACCATGATATGATTAGGACAGACACGAGACAGCCAATCGTGTATGCCAAGAATCACCCCATATGCCACCTGCTTACAATATTTAGTATAATTAATACAAAAGCGTAGTGATAGCCTGTCAGAGTTTAATTCAGTCCCATGCCTTCTTATCATTCAAATACTCCTGAATATTATAATAAGCTTTCATCATCATTCATCCCAAACCTTTTTTTGTGCCACTGTTGGGCACGGGTCTCCTCTCAGAATGGGAGGGATAAGGCCTTAGACGTAAAGAATGAGTGCGTGCCGCTTGTGAACTGAGAGAGAGAATATGCCGAGTTTGATAGCCTATGGACAATCGCCGCTTACTTGTACCACACCCTGAAGGAATTAATTCCCGTACCTCGCACGCCCCGTAAGGAGATTGCTACTACGTTTTCCGAGTAACGCCTTTAAGCTTTAACGACTTCGACTCAATTACTTTAACCTTAAAATCTTTTACTTGGAAACTAACCGGCGCTGGTGTATGACCTTAGCTGCCTTTTATTGCTTTTCACACTCACCTTACAGTACCACTACAACCCTTTCTTATTACTATTATCATAGTCTAAAGATAATGGTGCGGAATCCTTCGTGCGCGAGACAGATTCGCACTTGGCCGGTTTTTAGACGTTTTATTGATCAATGGATTCAAAATAAAATTGAGCAATCGATTGTTTTTACAATTGGAAACATCCAGCACCGACGGCTTAACGTGCCCTCGGAAGCACGGCAGCGCCAATAAAATTATGCTACTAGCGGTCACATGCGTTCATGCTTAGCTATGACGTGACTTAAGTTCCTAGTCCGTCAAATATACTGTAGACAAGACACAGGTGTCTTCCCGTATTCCCGGATGAAGGACGTACCTAATCCGGGAAGGTTCAAAGGGACAAGCCGTGTTCCCGGAACAACATGCTGTCAGCTTATCACAAATCCTGGCTATTCTGTAGTTGTCGTATATAAACCTGCTATAGTAAGTAGGCTCACATTTATCGGGTATTTCCAACCCTTACTACGCATAATAGTTTACAGAGCGTCCGGGGCCGTGCTTCACCTATGTTCTCCTATTCTCCACCTGGGGGAAGCATGGGATATTCTGCTGAGACCCATATACGTCCCACTGCTGGGCACTTAGACTGCTTGATAAATATTTATCTCGTGGGACAAAACACAGCCTAGCATATTTATAATACAGTAGATACCTTATTTGGCTTAAACGAGGAATAAGTGAGTAACACAAAAGTTAAGTGACCGCCGAGTGGTAGAAATTCGACAACAAATAAAAATTTTAAATCAAATTTTAAGTGGAGTGAAGTGCTTTAAGAAGAGTGTGAAACAAGGCAGGCAACGCACCTATGATGACCCTGGTGTCCATAGGTATCGGTGACCACTTACCATCAAGTGGCCCGTATGCATGTTCATCCGTCAGTATTATTAATATGTTTGCCAAATTTCAGCTCGATAGCTTTAGTTGAAGTGGGTGAAATATTGATTGCAAGATTCCAGGACATATATACATACATACTTACATACATATATAGATACATACGAGTGAAGTTAAATAAAAGCTTTTAAAAAATGTAAGTAAAAATAAAAAACACTTTTTACTTTTTTTATTCTAGTAAAATTTTTGGCATAACAACAAAGTTTACATTTAAATCCACATCATTTTAAAGATGCACAGGGACTGTTTGATGTTTTTCAGATTCGGGCCTGAAACAAATAATACATGCAGTTTTTATTTAGTGTAAAATGTATTCAAACGTTGAAAGTTGGCGATATAAAGCGTATAGCGATAATTACACAGTTCAAGACCCATCACAATCAGATAAATAAGTGTTGCACCTTTTTAAATTAGTGAGACATAATTTTAAAATATGTAAATGTTTTTTTTGTAAATAAAAAATATAAAACAAAACAATCTGTCAGAAGTGGGATTCGAACCCACGCCCACAGAAGTGGACTGCGACCTGAACGCAGCGCCTTAGACCGCTCGGCCATCCTGACTCAATTGTAATTGATGAAATTTTTATTTAAGTGTAAGTTGTATCTATCAGCGAAATGAAAAGAAAATTCTAAACAAATATGAATATAAAAACAGGTAAAATAGTTAGTTATACCTACATAATCTATATTTTTATTATTTTTTCATGCATTAATATAATTTTATCCTATAAAGTTTATTTGTGTCCCTGGCTAACGGAATGTAGACATGGATAATATTAATTTCATAATCGCATTTATGACGGGCCCGTTGGCGCAATCGGTAGTGACCCTGTCTGTTGCGCCAGGGGTCGTGGGTTCGAATCCCAATCAGGACAAATATTCATGTGACGAACACTTGTATTTGTTCTGTGTCTGGATGTTAATTATATCTATTTAAGTATGTATCTATTTAAGTATGTATTTAAAAATATCTATGTATAGTATATGTGTATTTCAGTCTCTGACACCCATTTTACAGGCTCGCGACTACTTTGGGGTCAGATGGCCGTGTGTGAGAATGTCCAGGATATTTATTTATTTATTTATTTAGTATCTAACAGGAACATTCATTCAATAATTCAGATAGGGAGGTACCTCGTCTTATTCCATCGTATTTAGTAAGAACGTTTCCTTGAGAGCCTCTTAGTAGACCTCCACTTCTTCGTACTGCTAGAGCTTTGTTGTGGTTGGAGATTCTGAAAGATAAACAGGATAAGTCAAAAAGGCAAAGCAAAACAATATTTGGCATTCCGGTACCACATTTATGAGAAGTTAATCACCACAAAAATTATTATTTTAAGTTAATTATTATAATAATTTGAATTACTTAACAAATATTTTCCCGTATGAGAATATAAATTAATGAAACGGATAAAACATGAATTCTATTTATCGAGAGATAAATTAGTCGCTTCAAATATGAAAGATCACCAGGTTGATGTAGGGACATTATAATATACATTATAAATTTTCAATTTTCTTGATATAAATTTAACTTATTATATAGTTGACGTTTTGATATTTTTTTATCTAATTGTTTTATTGGGTCTCGAGGAAATCTAGAATAAATAACTACATACAATAAACTAAAAATCAAATTCAAACTAAACTTTAAACACATAAATATTTACCCGCTAAGGTTAAGGTTGGAAATAATTAGGAATTTAATGGAAATTTAAAGAAGGTTATTTCAGGTAAATCTCTTTGCACATAAACATCCACTAGGGTTGCACACTCCAAGTTTTATAACATCGAGCTGCAGTATTTATTCCCTGGACCCCTATCCGTGTGCGGGCAACTTTACTTCGGACATTAGACCGCGGACACCGCTTCCCCCGGGAACAAAATCTCGTATACGGACCGGCATCTAAGTCTAGCTAACCGTGTATGCGCAAAAATTATAATTACAATACAATACAATATAATACAATATCATTTATTGCACCAGAAAGAACAAAAAAGAAAACAATAAAGAAAAAAAGTTTTGCAAAAGGCTTGTTTTATTGCTTTAAGCAATTTCTTCCAGACAGCCTGGCAAACAAGAGAGGATACATGTATAAAATAAAACGGTAGGGAGCGCAAACAATGACAGATAAACGAATAACAGTAATTACAGACATCAACATAATACTGAAGAAACAAAAATTAGACATATAGAATAATATATAAGGAAAATAGTCATATATATAACAACAACAAGAACAAATAAATACAAAGACTACTAAACATGACAAAAATTTAAAGTGACATTTACCTAATATGATTTTATTCGAAATTACGTATCGTCTGGCGCGGGCAAGCGGATTGTCCGTCGAAAGTGCTGATTGGTTCGCCAGCCGTATTATGGCCCCCGCACTAATACCCCATGCGCAACTATTCCCCCTCCAAATTTAGTTCAGCGCTATACTTTCGCGCCGCGAAGAATACATCGGGAGGGCTTTGCGGCTTTGCTTCACACGGAAATATGATCGCGACCGCTTCTAAACTATTGTGGGAGAGGGTTTACTGATTTGAGAGGACATAAATAGGAACGGTTGCTCGGCCACGCGAGTTTTGTAAGTGAACTTTTAGTTCAGGTGGTAGAGCCTACATAGGCTCTACTTAGATTTAGTGCCAACGACACTATGGTATAGTTCTGTTGTTTTATTTAAATACTAGTGGACGCCCGTAGCTTCGCTCGCGTGGAATAGACATAACAATAGTTTCGTTTATAGCCTATGTTACTCAGTGAAGAAGCAGCTTTCTAATGGTGAAAGAATTTTTGAAATCGGTTCAGTAGTTTTTGTGTGAAAACATTACAAACAAATTTTATTACTGAACGATTCGTGAGTACTCAGCTTACTCACGTGTGATTTAAGTCGGAAATAGGCCGACTAGTTTCGATCTATTATGCCGGTAACTTCAACTATTAGGTACAAACAAATCTTTCCTCTTTATAATATTAGTATAGAAGGCGGCTCAAAACGCTAGATATAGTGGCATTTGTAAGGACGTATTCTATGGATGTGGTGTTATTGGTGGTATGCTTGTTGAAAAAAAAGTGAAAGATATAAAAAACCGACTTCCCGCGCTAAATTTAACGAAGATGCGAATTCTTATTGATCTCTGACAAGACTTCAAACCTATAAATCTCTCGGACCGTGTCTATAAGTTTCCACCTCAGCGTTATTGGAACTCTTCCGAGTCTTAAGGTGCTTACATATTGATGCGACTTTCGCTGATTAAGATTGCGACTAGTTTAAGTTTAGAATAGCATTAGGTATATCTCTTCTCTTTAAGTAGGTTATAAGTCTAGGTATAGACTTTCGTTAAGCGTGTGTAATCACCTCATAGCGAAATAAATTATTTGAATTTGAATTTGAATAACCCGCGATCCGTTTTTTAGGGTAGCGTACCTACTCAAAGGGTGACAAACAAAACCCTTTATTTTAACGTGTGCTTAAACCGCCGTCCCTGTCCGTTTTTTATGCATATTAGATAACAAACGAGCTTACAGCACCAGCCATCGGCTGCCTCCCATCACAACTGTGACTGACTTTGAACAAGACTCAAATAGGGACTGGCATGGTTAGTCCAGTTAGCTGAGAGAATTAAAATTAATTGTCTTCATTCTGTTCTAATGAAAATTAGTTGGTCAGTTCATTAGTGGGTATGAGGTCTCAAAAGGTGACAAACGGAACCCTTTATTGTGACATTTATTGTAGCTTAACCCGCCGTCCCTGTCTGTTTATTTAGGGTTACGTACCCGAAGGGTGAAAAACGGAACACCGCTGTCTGTCTGTCACGGGGCTCTATGTCTTGAACGGAAATAATGTTAGTGTGGCCGCTACCACAACAAACAACAGTAAAATAGTAAAACATAGATCTCAAAGGGAGCCCCTAGGAGACAGAGAAAAAATATCTGTGGTACGGAATCCTATCTGCTTCGCGCACTTCTCCACTTTGACCGGTTTTCTTATGTAAAGTAAGTTGGTCGAGGGCAAATCTTGCAATCTGTTAGTACAGTATAGGGTCCTGCATATTGTTCCTAGTAAAAAATATCATATTTTTCTTAGGTTCAATGAAATCGGTAGGGACCTTTATAGTAAGCGTATTGCTATCTCAGTGCCGAGGTTTCAATGTCCGAGAGGATTGCCTGCTAATGTATTACACTGCTGTCTAAACTAGATTCTTTTATTTTTACAATAGTGGAAGCCCGCAGCATCGCTCGCGTGGAATTAGACATAACAATAGTTACGTTTACACCTAGTAATATTATATAGCCTGTGACACTCAGTGAAGATGCAGCTTTCTAATGGTGAAAGAATTTTTGAAATCGGTCTAGTAGTTTTTGTGTGAAAACATTACAAACAAATGTTTCCTCTTTATAATATTAGTATAGAAGACATCCGATTGTATATGATCATCGACGGGCCAAAGCGAACCTTCAATGATGCAGTTGAGTCTAGTTTAACACCTAATAGCGTACGTAGATACAAATACAAATAAATCAAATAAAAATAAACATACAAAATCTTTATCCATACTAATATTATAAATGCGAAAGTAACTCTGTCTGTCTGTCTGTGTCGCTTTCACGCCAAAACTACTAAACCGATTTATATGAAATTTGGTAGGTACACAGATAGTCTAGAGCCTGAAAAAGGACATAGGCTACTTTTTATTTGAAAAAAAGTGTTGTAAGGGGTTGAAAAGGGGATTGAAAGGTTCTATGAAAGTTTTGTCATTTTCAGAACTAGAAGCATAAAATTTATATTATAGGCAGTATGATTAGATATAAATAAACACAGAACAGATAATATTATAGGCAGTATGATTAGATATAAATAAACACCTCCTTTATCTGTTCTGTGAAAATAAATATGGCATTCAGTTTGAAAAAATTTTGTAAGGGTGTAAAATAAACATATGACATGTATATTATTATGTCTAATTCCACGCGAGCGAAGCTGCGGGCGTCCACTAGTTATAAATAAAAATGTATAGTTTATGCTTGGAACCCTGCTTTAGCTTGCACTGTGGTGCAGAAGTCAGTATCCTCCCCGAATTGGCCTACTGTAAGAACAAGTACAATACAAATAGAACAAGTTTGTGGATTTTAATCACAACGAATTAATAAATGGTATCAGGCGTTACTTCGCGGAACTCCATTATTACAAACCACAAATTAATCTGCTTTGCAACAATCCAAAAATGACTTTGCGATTAACCGTCGTAGAGTCTACTTACCCTAAGGATGCCTTGTTTTGGGGCGAAACACGTGTTGGTGTGTGTGTGTTGGTGTATGTATTCATTTATCGCATTTGCATGTTTTCTGAGTGGGAGGGAGGGAGGTGCTGCGTGCATGAAGGTATACATACATCACCATACATTTTTGTTCGCGGATTGTTGCAAAGTAGATTAATTTTTGGTTTGTAACAACGAATTAAACTTAACATGACAACATAAAAAGCATATAGTTATGTATCTAAAAAATATAAAAGTACGCAGATCAAATGGTGTGTACTGCAGTGATAATTAGTACCTACTGTTAGTACACGTAAAGAACACGAGTTAGAACTTTTTTTAGGAAATTATAATATTGATGTAATTTGCATTACAGAGCATTGGCTGAAAGATTGCCAAATTGTTTTCAATTTTGCCAAGCACCAAGTTGCGAGTTCGTTCAGTAGGAAGACAGCGATACACGGTGGCTCTTTAATCATTTTAAAAAAGGACCTGACATTTAAGGTCCGTAAAGATATTGTGAGCCTTTCCATTGAACGAACTATAGAGATAGCCTGTGTAGAGTTAACGCATTGTATTATAGTAAGTATCTATAGACCACCTAGTGCATGTTATGAAGAATTTGAATTAGTTTTGGAACAATTATTATTAAAAGTATCAGGAAAAAAAGGCAAGGACATAATAGTGTGTGGAGATTTTAATATTAATTTATTGGACAATACATCTTTAAGTGTTAAATTTCTATCTTTATTCAAATGTAATAATCTTATTAACCAGTTCTTAGAACCAACTCGAATAACAGATACCACAGCAACATGTATTGATAACATTTTCACAGATGGAACACCTGTCTACTCGGGTATTATCCATTAACTCAGTTCTGATCACAGTGGTCAGTTGGTTTCTTTTAAGTATAATAAGGATAAACAGGTTAGTAAGAGCAGTGTGGTCGTTCCTGTGACAGAAAAACGAATGGAGAGGTTTAGGAACATAATGAAAGACCGGATTACAATACCACCTAATGAAACTGTAAATGAGCAATATAGTTTATTATGTTTTCATATAAATAATGCCTATAAATCTGTATTTACTGCCAAAAAAATCTCTCCAAAGAATTGTAAATCGTTCAATGATTGGGCGACTACGGGAATCTTTAGAAGTAGGCAAAAGTTATATGACCTTTTACACGAGAAGTCATATAATACAAGTAAAGCCTTTAGCGACTATGTAAGAAATTACTCTAAAATATTTAAGGTAGTTTGTTCCACGGCTAAGTCAATGCACATAAGAAACAAGATTAGAAATAGCTGTAATAAAATTAAAATGACTTGGAATATTATTAATGCGGAAACTTGAAGACTCAGAAAACGCGATGGTGTCAGTGAGCTTTTCTTTGCCAATTCTTATATTAGAACCGATAAACAGATAGCATCAGCATTTGAAAAGTACTTTGCTGACGTTCCAGTTTTAACCACGAAATCGCTGGGGTCTTCTCCCGACGTCGCTGAATCGTTGCTTAAGAAAAATGTAAATGCATGCAAAGGTAATTTCTCTTTCCGACCCACAGACGCCAATGAAATTATAAAAATATTTAAATCATTAGAAATTAAGAACACCACAGATCTTTGGGGTATATCGGTTAAACTTATAAGTACAATTATAGATGTAATAGCACCCCACCTAGCTTTAATATTTAACAACTGTATTTTAAGTGGAGAGTTTCCTGACCTAATGAAGCAAAGCAAAGTGATACCTTTGTTCAAGTCCGGAAATAGTACAGATCCAACCAACTACAGGCCGATTTCAATTTTACCGGCTTGTAGTAAGATATTTGAGAAAGTAATTCTTCAGCAACTTCTTAGCTACTTTACAAGTAATAAACTCCTACATAACAAACAGTTTGGCTTCACTAAAGGCCGTTCAACAACTGATGCGGGAGTTGAATTATTTACTGATATTGTCAATGCTTGGGAGGATTCACTAGATGCGCTGGGCATATTCTGTGATTTATCCAAGGCATTTGATTGTGTACAGCATGAAACCTTAATCAGGAAACTCAATCACTATGGCATTAAAAATACCGCACTGAAACTTCTGATTTCTTATCTCAGCGAGAGAACTCAGAAAGTTGAAGTAAACGGTACAAGATCGTCTGGGTCTTTAGTACAGATGGGGGTCCCACAAGGATCGATTCTGGGTCCGTTCCTATTTTTAATATATATTAATGATCTACCATATATGGTAGAGAATAATAACGAGATTGTATTGTTTGCGGATGGCACCTCATTAATTTTCAAATTAAACAGGCAACAAACTAACTATGACGATGTGAACAATGCTCTCTCTGAAGTGGTGCAGTGGTTTAGCGTTAATAACCTACACTTGAATAGTAATAAAACCATTGCATAAAATTTTCAGCACCTAATGTGAAACAAGTGGATAAGCAACCAGAACTAAATGGTGAAAAACTGAACTTAGTTAGCTCGACTGTTTTCCTTGGAATCACCATTGATTCGAAGTTGCAGTGGGGACCCCATATCTGTCGACTGGCGGATAGACTAAGTTCTGCAGCTTACGCGGTTAAAAGGATACGCTGTTTAGCGGATGTCGATACCGCTAGATTGGTCTATTTCAGTTACTTTCACAGTGTAATGTCCTATGGCATTTTACTTTGGGGTAATGCAGCGGATGCTAATATTATTTTTATTCTGCAGAAAAGGGCTATCCGTTCCATATATAAAATGAAAAGTAGAGACTCCCTTAGAGAAAAATTTAAGGAAATAAACATCCTAACCCTTGCATCGCAATACATCTATGAGAACATTATGTATATTCGTAAAAATAGGCATCAGTTTGTAAGTCGTAGTGACCTAAATGCCTTACGCAATGTAACACTAAGGAACGGCCACAAATTAGCGTATCCTAAATGCCGGCTTAATAAGAAGAGTCGTTCCTTCATAGGAATGTCTATTCTAATATTCAATAAAGTTCCGGCTGCGGTTCAGTCTCTGCCTTTACACAGGTTTAAAAAAACCATCAAACAAACATTATGTCAAAAAGCTTATTATAATATTCAGGAGTATTTGGATGATAAGAAGGCATGGGACTGAATTAAACTCTGACAGGCTATCACTATGCTTTTGTATTAATTATACTAAATATTGTAAGCAGGTGGCACATGGGGTGATTCTTGGCATACACGATGGGCTGTCTCGTGTCTGTCCTGAACATGTCATGGTCATACTGTACATTTTCTGTACAAATTAACTTGAATTTTAAAAGAGTACCGAGAGTTTTTTCCTCCGGCTTTTTTCTCTCTCGGCCTACACTAGGGCATAGGATAAGAATATTGTAAATTCTTCCTAAAGCCGATGACCAGATAGATAGTCTATCGTGACTTAGAGCTTAGCTTAGTGGTAGGTAATTATTGTAAATTAGCCTTAAGCACCTGTGTAGGATTAGCTATTCATTCAAGGATCAATAGCTCATCCTTTACTTTATATTAATCAGTTTAGAATAGCATTATATCTCTTCTGTTTAAGTAGTTTGTTTGTTCTAGACTTTCGTTAAGCGTGTATAATCACCTCATGGCGAAATAAATTATTTGACTTTGACTTTGACTTAGTTGTTGTTGGTAACAGTTCAGTTAGTAATGTTAGTACGAGTCTCGTTCCAAGACAGTCAACGACGCTCCTCTTGAGCACTCACCGACTGAGCCGGAAACTTCACCGTTCTAACATCGCGTGTGTCACCATAATTTCTCGTGAGATATAATAATGTGTAAGGAGTGAATTCTCCTTGATAAAAAAGCAAAGGAAACTCTATTGGCGATTGTCTAGATGGGCTCTGGGTTAGGTGTGATAAATCTGCAATTTCCTTCGCCACCGCCGGGACGATATCCTGCGGCGATAGCTGCTGGGATCGATTTAATATGTCTGGATAGAACATACCTACTAGTAATGTAGTAAATAGACGCTTTTGAAGATAAGCAACCGAACTAAAACCGTTTTTTTTTTGTAAATACATATTTATTGAATTGTCATCAGTCCTTGTATGTGTGCACAGTTTCAAATTAATCCGACGTTTTGAAGCGGGCGAAAATCACGTTCAAAGATTCCGTTACATACACATAAATACCTACATAGTCGTAGATACCAACCTAATGAAAGCGTGTTAAAAATCCATCAATACAATATTCAACAATATTTATAGGTAAATATAAATAAGTTTATGATTATACATTGACGTGCTGAAGAACTTCTTCACATGAAGACTGATATAAAGATATTTAATTTAAATTTTCAGTGACATTGAGCTTGTGAATGAGCCCGAGGTTAAAAAAAACATGATAATCTATAAGTCATCATATCATACAGCCCTCACAAAAGGACGTTGAGCGACTCTGAGCTTCCGAACAAGCCCGAGATAAAAACCACGTCAATCATCATCTCCGGTAGCTACACCATACGTAACAAGAAGGAACAACTCACACTGCTAACGTTCTTCCTCACGACGATGGCGACGCCGCCCCCGCGGCCGGGCTTCGCCCCCGCCGGCCGCGGCACGCGCCCCACCAGGCACCGGTCCAGCGGCCGGATGGGACGCGCCGGCTCGCTGTCCTCGTCCTCTTCTGAAGCTGAAAGGATCATCGTCACATTAGAAAGCAAAAAAAAACACTTGAAGAAAAGTCAAAAGTACCGAACTAAAACTGTCTCTGACTTCTGTCAGAGGAAGGAAAAAAGGAAGGAACACAAAAAAAAAAAGAAATTCATTGGCTTACATAAGGAAAACTACAAACCAGTCATCAGCGCATTGAAACGAAGCATTATGAAAGTTTTTTCACATTCTTCCTTATTCCGAATTGAGATTGATTTTAATAATCAAGACAAAAACATTATGTAGGCTACATAGCTACACACCTATGATAGGTTAATTAATTTTGTGTAACAATTAATCCATCGGTGATGGAAATCATCGTGAGGAAAACTGCATGTCAGAGAGTGCACGCACGGTAATGTTCGAAGGCATAAGAAGCCATTCCACTCTTGCCCAGCGTGGTGTGTTATGTCTAACCCCTACCGTTCCGAGAGGAGACCCGTGCCCAAAGAAAGGTTTGTGATGGATGTTTCAAACTACCTCGTATTCTGTGGATCTGCGCCCAGTTGGGTACCCGCAAGAAACGTGTCTCGTTAAAGGCGTCATAAAAACGTGAGCACTACAAATTTTACGACAAACCCTTCGCCGCTGTCTTCCTTTCACTTCCACCGCGGTGCATGTTGGCATACATAGCACATATTTCAGCATAATGACTCTTTAATGAAGTATGTATTTAATTTTGAGCCTCCGCCGAAACTTTTCGCTCTTTTGTCGCAATACACAAAATTCTAGCGACCGTTTACAAAATTACTGCAAAATTACTCCAATACAACACGTCTCTTATAGTTTCTCAAACACTCATCATTTCCATATGATAACCACCAACCACCACCATTATCATCAAGCATCTAATCATCTACATCTGCCGCCGTACGTACATTTAATTTTGAGCAATCGATATAAAATTCTAAAATCAAATCAAACCATTTTTATTTGCAAGACTAGTGAACGCCCGCAGCTTCGTTCGCGTGGAATTTGACATACCTAACAATAGTTTCGTTCACACTTAGTAATATTATATAGCCTATGTGACTCAGTGAAGATGCAGCTTTCTAATGGTGAAAGAATTTTTGAAATCGGTCCAGTCGTTTTTGTGTACAATACAAACACATCTTTCCTCTTTATAATATTAGTATAGATTGCAAGGTACATTGTAACATGGTTTTACATATTATTACATATATTTTTTCTCTTACCTTAGCTCACAAGGCGTGCAAAATATTGCTTGCCAATCCTAGAATCTCGTCGACGAGGTTAGTGAATCGACCAGAAACTACTTAGTACCCGTAGAAAAAATAAAAAAACAATAAAATATTCGGGTGCAGCGGAATGGAGGATACAGTTTTATAGCTTACCAATACCGGAAAACGGAAAGCGTTGTAAAGTCAAGTCATAACTTGGAGTCGTAACTCGGGACTCTCGAAAACCATCGTCTAAGTAACGAGACTCTTATGAGGCTGACACAGTTCTAAATGGCAACAGCTGATGCTGCGTGCTCGTTTGCTATATTATAAACTAAATATCCATAAGAAAAACATTTAAAATGCTCAACAGATCAGCTTATCTACCTAATCAGGAAAATCTTTTGAGAAGCGTAGTATATTATGGGGAGAAAACCTTATAAAAGTTGATGGAGATTTCATTCGGAACCTGAACGAAAAATAATGACTCGTGAAGGATTTGAACCTCCGCCCTCCGATGTTCAAATAGAGTTTCATATCGGCGCTCTTACCTACTGAGCTAACGAGTCTTGTAATTTAGTTCGGGAAAATTGAAGCTAGATGAAGGAAGTGACGTCATAACCAACGTCAGAAGAAATTACATCAGAATCTGTCTATATAGTAGGTACTATTAATACGACTGAAACGCTTTCCACTGATATCAGCAGAATTAAACCACTTTTCATGATTATCAAACTAGGTACCTACTTCAGATTCATGTATTTTATATTATACTAGTAGACGCCCGCAGCTTCGCTCGCGTGGAATTAGACAATCAACTAACTTCAAAAACGGCAAAGTTTCAAACTTACTTTGCACCCCCGTTTTACCCTCCTATGGGGTGAATTTTCAAAAATCCTTTCTTAGTGCTCCCCTACGTTATAAAAGGAACCCCTGTGCTAAATTTCAAGTTTCTAACCTATAAAGTTTAGGCCCTGCGTTGATATGTCAGTCAGTCAGTCTTTTTCGTCTATTAGTTTAGATAGATTTTATAATTATACAGTGTAGGGGGGCGGGACGTACGTAGTCGACAAGTGGGCAACCCGAAAACGGTCAGACGTCGTTAATGGGTCTAATTCTACGCGAGTGAAGCTGCGGGCGTCCACTAGTCATATAGGTATATTGTATAAACTATTGTACTTTCATCGCTATTGGATTGCCTAGTAAATTAATTAAATAACTCACACAGCTCCCTCTCGGTGTGCTTCAGGATGCCGGTGAGCTTGCCCTTGCCGCCGCGCTGGCTGGTGCGGCTGCGCGTGCGCCCGTCGGAGTCGTCCGGCTCCGACTTGGAGTGCAACTTGCATTTCTTCTTGCGGAACGTGCCGTTCGTGTATTTGAGTATGCTGAGGAATTAAATCGAAATTATATAATAATAATAATCACTTCGCCGGAAAAACCGGCGAAGTGCGAGTCGGACTCGCGCATGAAGGTTTCCGTACCATTATCTATAAAAACGGAACAAAATCATGTCTGTTGTATGCCCCCCTTAAACTGATTTTTAGTATTTGTTGTTATAGTTGCAACAGAAATACATCATCTGTGAAAATTTCAACTGTCTATCTATCACGCTTCATGAGATAAGTACAACCTGGTGACAGACGGACAGACGGACAGCGAGGTTTTAGTAATAGGGTCCCATTTTACCGTTTGCTTACGGAACCCTAAAAATGAGGGAGAAGGAGGGTAAGACTTTTAAATTACCGCTTGTAATGTAATATTGCGCACCTAAACAACTTAAAACAATAATTGGACAACTAGCTGCAACTGGCTACTGTAATGCAATGTGTGAGTGTTAATATTGTTTCCCAGTGTCTAACTTCAAAGTTTCATTTGGAAATTCATGTAACACCCACTCCGAAATTCTGCAATTAGTTTACAAGTTTTCACCTTTGGAACAGAGACAAAGTTGTACGAATTTTGCCTGCATATAACAAGAGTGCCTAGGTTAGCTTCCCACCCTATTCGGTGACGCCGTAAATGACGATGAGACTTGTTACCGTTTACTGAGCATGCAATGCAACTTCCTAGCAAGCTCCTTCAGAGTTAGTCTTGTTAGTTTTTGTTAGTAATGGTCCATTTAGTCATTGTTAGAATTAGTCTCGTTCTAATTAAGTTACAGACACGTTGCTACCCTTGCGGACTAAGATGGTCGCCTCCAAAGAATTGTAACTGGAAACCACACCGTTTCAACTGGACCAGGTACCTACTAGGTACCGATTTAGTACTGCCCCGGGCTATACAAAACCTATACCTCTAAATGCCTATATACATACTCCGCCATGCTGATCCAACTGAATTGTTGCAATGTTCTCAAAATACCCGAACATGTTCAACCAGGCTTGCTTGCAATTAAAAATTACACGAAACGAAAACAAACACAAAATGAAAGTGTAATTGAATGGTCTCCCGTCCACAATAGTCCACATACTGACCGCTCCCGGTTGCTTAACTCGCTCTATCACTTATGATCCACGCGGCTAGGAGCGCTAATTAACAAAACTAACTACTCTACAGATACCGGCATCAAAGTCAAGCGCTGACCTTGAGATGAAGGTATCGTCGAATGAAGTCGAAATGAAGGTATCTCGGGGCGAGCAAGTTGTGAGTCGTCTCTGATTGGTTCGCCAGCCATGTTGTGTTCCCTGCACAGATACCTAAATCCGCACCAATCTGCAATGGAGCCGCGTGGTGGAGTATGCTCTAGACCTCCAGCAGTTGTATCAATGGTGGAGACCCGTGCCCAACAGTAGAACTTCTATGGGATGTAGCTAAGATACCTAATGCGCAGCTATCCCCTCCGGATCGTTCAGCGCTAGAGTTTCGCGCCGCGAACTTTATTAACACTAACTTAAATTATTTGGTCTTGATCATAAAATTACTAACGAGAGTTTCTTCTTCTTCTTAACGTTTTCAACTGAGCTGGAAGTATCTTCTGTTTCTTCTGAGTCCGTGTATATGTACGGCACCTTCCCCATTTTGTTGAAACGAAACAACTTGGTGCTTTTTGGTTTACAGTCAACAAAAATTTTAAATTCACAGCTTGAATGGCCAAAACATTTTCTATTCGCAGGTGAACAAAGTTTGTTTAAATGAAATATTGGAGTGATTTTCGGGCAAAATATTTACATTTTTTGGGCTATTGGCTATTGCGATAATTTGATTATTAACATTTTGATTTTATCGTTATTCGTGTCATATTATGACAATTGGTTTTGGCATCCATTGTCAACATTAAAAAAAATTGACTAAACATTTATTTAAATAGGTTTTTTTACGATAGTGTAGCACGAAAATTACGTGAACGGAGGGGTATTAAACTTGGTACAGTTAAAGTTTACATGGAGAAGGAGTGCAAAAAGCTAACATTTAATTACATAAATATGCATTAGATACACTAAATTATTAAAAGACAACACATACACACTATTAAAATTAAGCTTTCACTTCGCTTAGTAATAGTATAATATAATAGTACCTACCTAATATGTATATATAATAATAATGTCAATATATCGAGAAGCGTTCGATGTTTACAAATACATATCTACTACTATAACAGTAAATACAGGATTTTTTTAATTGGCTGAATATAATCCCGTTTCTTCCAAACAAATCAGAAAGAAAACTTTTCGCTGAATGCGCGCTTTCAATGATAACGAATCCGCCACTAATCAAAAGAATTAGCCACGTTTTCATTCGAGATACAAATTCGAAATGCCAAATCCGAACGAGGTCTATGAATTCAAATAAGGGGTTCTAATTGGCTCCAATTTATTTTAGGCGGGAAATACTGTTAATATTTTGTATTCAATTGATTATAATTATGGCGGGTAGTTAGGAAAATCTTGCTTGGATATAAAACAATTCTAAATTGAAAATTAGGATTTTGGATGAAGTAACTTTACTCTCGTAACCATACCGAGGTTCTTGTTATTGTGATATTCAGATAGCAACGGCAGTATATATTTACGGATTAAAGGATTCTTACTGAATAATTAATTAATTTTATCTTTAGAAGTTTCGAGCTAACTCATTTTTGAAATTAGAAATCCAAAGTTAATGAGGGAAAACCTGCTTGCATAGAATGTTGTTACGAACAACACTTCATTAATTCCAACATTTTAATTATGTACTAAAGTCAAGTGTTAGTTTGCTAGACGCTTTATATGACCTTCAAGAATAGATAAATAAAAGCTAAGAACTCACACCACCGCGGTAGGTCTTGTTGGGGTTGGCACACAAACACAAAAAAACAACACAATTCAACATCCAGTAAATCTTCGATTTTCTTAAGCTCGGGTTCGGTTCCGGGACCCGCGGTTCGGGTCAGGGTCGAATAGTACAGTACCCACAGTATACGTTGTTTTTTCTGATCGTGAGCAGCCAGTTATCTAAACATCTGTGCATTTTGAGCTTCTCTTCTATTATAGCTTAACAGGCGAAACCGGATGGCCCATGCCTTACGCCTGCGCTGCATTTGTCTACGATATGGGTAGTTTAAGTTTAATCTCAAAACTTTAACACAATGTTACAGTTATTTTTAACTACCCGCGTTTAATCTCTGCTAAAGCGAAGTGGCAAGAATATAAAGAGATTTGGGATTAAAGGGCTCGCTGATTTGATACTAACTATGATTCTACATTTTTCTGACCTGTCCAATTAAGTAAAAATTGTTACTGTGACTTTTTTCGTATTTTGAAATTTAACACAAAATGAAAAGCTTTATAGAAATATTTTAAGACTGTTTACCGAATAATTCAGCACATTGAATGCCACCGGTGCATGCAACAGTGAAAAAAGAGTCTATTCAAGACTCAAGCTCTATTTGATTTTCTGACGATGCTCTCTGGGAGCAAGCGTATTTCTACTCAGTCTACACCGCATAGGCGTGGCATAGGTTAACGTGGATTTTACGGATCGTTGCAAAATACTTGTAGGTAACTGTTCCTTATCTATAGAAATCATACTTGGAACAGTTACAACTTTTTTTTAAATCTGTTTTTATGAACAAATTCTAACAAAACATCACATTATTTATTCTAGTCTCATACCTATTTCGTAATGCGTTTTTGAAGAACGACGCTATACGCGACCATATTAATTAATTTTTATTTAATAACTATCTATTTTACCAGATGAAATATGTGGTACCAAAGGCCAACTTAATGCTTAAAACATTCTCTACCGGTCAACATTTGGGCCAAGCAGATATCGTTGAAGGCTTTACGGCACTTTTGGCCCACTACTCGTTCCAAAAGTAATGTTGTAACTCTATTCATTCAAGGGTCATGTGCTGGCGTCTCTGCGGAACGATGAATAATGTTAGTGAACTTGTTGAACTAGCGTGTCGATTAAAACTTATAATTAATGTCACAACATTCATGAATGTTGGGTCTAATTAACGAGTTGTAATTTAGCCTTCCGAGGTCGTGGATGTGCGGTGATTGTCAATTTTAAGAGTGGAAATAAGACAAAAACTATTGTCTCTTTCCAGCGGCAACACCTATGCAGCAGTTTAGATCTTTAGCCCAGCAATCGAAGTGTTCCGTGCCTCGCCACCTTCTCACGCAGCATTCCAGGTATCCTATCAAGCATGACCACCTTCCCAGCTCAGCAATCCAGTTACTCCAATCCGCCGAACATCCCTTTCTCTACCACGTAAAACCTTTGGATAATAAGTTCTAGAACCGTTTCTCTGAAGAAGGTACTGCTTATTAAATCGATTAGAACATAATGTTTTTACGTTTTCTTATGAGCCTTGTATTATTCAATTACAGAATTCCTGAACAAAACGCAATCTTACTAGATGTTTCTGTTTACCTAATTTGATTACATATTTTAATTTGATTCCAATAGTTACCTTTATGTTATAACAATATTATTTTAATGTCATAAGAGGCGATTTTGTAACTTTAAGCTGTGATTACTACTTATAATCTCTTCTGTGTTTTAATTAATTATAGTTTTTTTGTGTATAACTTAATAAAAATATCTGAATAATCAGACATTAGAATCTGATATAATAAACAATAAAGATTTGCATGCCTTAAAAGTTATAGGTGTCTTTCATATAGATACATAAAGGTCTAGTTAAATCTATGCATAAAGGTTGAGTCTGTCCAAATAATTTGTAAAACTCTTGTAAACCTTATTCTGCAAATAAATAAATTGAAATTGAAAGTAAGTTTATACAGGTAAAAAATATTATAACAATAAATACAATTTCAAGAACAGAACTAGTAGTTTCGATTACGCATGCTATATTCTACGTCAGGCTAACGAATCAAATTCAGCTTCTTTTTAAATAATCATTTGGTAAGGAGAGCCGTTAAATTATGGAGAAAAAAACTGACTCGTGAAGGATTTGAACCTCCGCCCTCCGATGCTCAAATATCAGTTTTATATCGGCGCTCTTACCTACTGAGCTAACGAGTCTTGCTTGAAACTGGCAAAAATGAGCTAGCATAGTCCATTATGATGTCATGTCCGAGAATACCATTGTGCGATGTGAGTCATTCCCCAAAAAGCTTTAGATATTATGAGCTGCGTTTATGACCTAATGTTTAGCCGCAGATATGTTTTTTTGTATCAAATGAATCTGTGAGTAAGGCGCAAAAATTATTTGATTGATTCAGTAAAACAAACTAAGTAAAGTAACAGTTAATTTTGATCGCATGAAGTGTAGAGTAGGCAATATGGAATGGATGTAGAATAAATGATTGGATATGTTCATTTTGTATAGCTGTAACCTGTAACCTTCGATCAATAATCCGCTGTAGCAGGTACCTACCTTTATGTAATAAATCCAATGGCAGAACGCGAATAGACTAAGAAATACACATTATAGAGAAAATATGCATGTGCACCAAAGTCACCAAACAGTTTTGCAGGCCTTTTTCTAAAGTAGGTAATTTAGGTAGGTTAACTGACCTATTTGCAGGCCTTTTTCTAAAGTAGGTAATTTAGGTAGGTTAACTGACCTATTTGCAGGCCTTTTTCTAAAGTAGGTAATTTATGTAGGTTAACTGAACTATTTGCAGGCCTTTTTCTAGTAGTAGGTACCTATACAGTATGCAACAATTGTATCAAAACTGGGGCTGTCTATTTTAAACATGAAACATGAAATGATTTTAACTCAACACGTTTCCTCTGCATTGCAATGACAAGTAGGTATCCATGAAAAGTACCCATCTGTAAAATATTGATTTTTGCGGATAACGTAACCATTACTTTCTATTCAAAGGATACGCACATTAGTATAAGATTTAAAGGGCCCACAGGATATATTATTACCTTACCGAGGGAAAGCTTTGCGAGGTAATAAATCCAGTGAACGGTGATAGATATTTATGAAGGAGCCGAACATTTTATTATGCTACAGTATGGTGTGCGTTAATTTTTTATAACACTAGATAAATGGCCAGTTACAAGGATACGTATTACTTTTCCATGTTTAAAGTGAAAAATTGCGTGAAAAAGCACCGATAATCCACGATACCTCCTATTTAGGATACCTACGTGCTACTGTATTTTTCGAAAAATTATTTACCTATTTTATTTTTTACTAGTGGACGCCCGCAGCTTCGCTCGCGTAACACATTCACTAACTTCAAAAACGGCAAAGCTTCATACTAACTTTGCACCCCCGTTTTACCCCCTTAGGGGATGAATTTTCAAATTTTTCTCGCCGTAAAAACCATCCTTGAACTTCAACGAACATTTAAAAAAAAGAATTGGCCAAATTGGTCCAGGCGTTGTTGAGTTATGCGCTTACCAACACATTTTACGATTCATTTTTATTATATAGATTTAACACTTTATTGAACACATAGAAAAGTCAAACATTTTACAGAAGTAATATTATTCAACTTAGTATCTAAGGTGCAATGCGGCCTCATCGCGAAGCAGCGATCTCTTCCAGGCAACCACATTGCAAGGATTAACATTAATTATGGATTATTACCTATAATGTAAAGGTAGGGTGCGCAATTAGATTGAGATTGAAAGAAAAGGAACAAAAAATTACACTACATACATAAAAATACATCAATATTACTATTTATACAATATGGAATAGCCAGATACCTACCGTATTTTTGTGCAAATAATTGTCTTCTCTATTTTAGTGAAATTTTAGAGGCAGTCTAACATTGTCATATTGAATCCACATAGGTACACATCAAATGAAATCCAAACACGTTGCAGCAATAAGCGGGATATTATATTTGTTTATGAAATTGTTCAAACAACAGAACGCAAGGAAATAATACCACCTACCTTAACTTGCCGCATCATGGTCGCATTCCTCCTTATATTGGAATACTGAGAACCGTTCTATTTTAATATTTACCAGTTTTCATTCCGACTACCTACCTATCTTTTTTTTTTGTAGCGTCAATAGCCCAATGGCTCGCGTCGATTCAATGTGATGAAAGAGTTAAGCAACGACGGGCGCGGTCGGTTTGTGGATGGGTGACCGCTAGTGGCAAAATTTCATGGACGCTACCGTGCTTCGGAGGGCACGAAAACCGGGTTGGCCACTAACCCTCCACCAATCCTCATTGGAGCAGCGTGGTGGGGTACCTATACTCTAGACCTCCCGCAGCTATGTCTGTGGGGGAAACCCGTGCCCAGCAGTGGGACGTCTACGGGTCACAGCGACCTATCATTTAGAATTTTAGATCGTAGAGCTTACATAGCAAAATATCACCCCGGTATTTCCTTGAAAGGCACTTAGTACACACACTTTTCGCCAGTTATATTCAGGTGCCACGTTATAGATGATTAACCTATTGCCAAAGCTATAGAACAGACACAAATCGAGACTCAGCTACTACTGAAATATTCCCACAATTTTCTTTTGCTCTGGGGATTGAACCCAGGTTCCTCTAGAACCTTTAGGAAAGGTATATGGAATGGAATCTAAATAGGTTCTACTTATGCTTCAAAGTAAAATACAAGCAGTATATTTTACGCGAATGACTTACCTACTTGAAACATCCTTGATAATGTTTTGACGTTATGGTTAGGTATTTATTGGCATCCTTTGCATTGGTATTTCTGTGTTCTCTATATTAATTAATTTGCTATTGTTGCGCTTTAAACAATTAAATAGTGAGTTTTGTTAATTGCTAAGCTATTTTATACTTTTTTATTGTTTTTAATATTTGATTTCAATTTTTCCTTTTTATTTTTTGACAATCGGAACAAGTTGCAATGACGGTTCCGCACGTGTACTGAACAACTATTTTTAATACAGTTGCGAAAAAATGAAGCAATTTAATAAAATAATAAAAACACAATCTAAACTCGCAAAGAACATTTTTGGAAAATAGCGCCAACCGTAAAAGAATGCAGAGATTTTTTGTTGTTTTCTTCACCCATTCTGGGTAGGCAAAGGGAACTATGCCCATACAGCCAAGTCTTCAGTAGAATTTTTTTATTGACATGAAATGAAAATGAAATTTAATGAAATGAAATGAAATGAAACCTACCTAACTCATAGAATCAAATCATTAAATCTGATATTGAAACAAATTAGTAGATTCTTTTTATTTGCATGAATCATAAAAACTTCTATGATTTTTTTTTGTAAAAACTTCGTGGTTGGTTTTTTCTTTTTAATATAGATACCTACATTATTTTGACAGTTGGGAAAGAGAACGCACGAGTTTGGAAAAGGTAAAGAAAAAGCACGAGTGTGTAATAGCTCACTTCCCGAACGCTATAGGTACGTCTAAATTACGCTAAAAAACGCTATACGAAAAAAATTCTACTGAAGACTTGGCTGTATGGGCATAGTTCCCTTTGCCTACCCAGAATGGGTGAAGAAAACAACAAAAAATCTCTGCATTCTTTTACGGTTGGCGCCATTTTCCAAAAATGTTCTTTGCGAGTTTAGTTTGTGTTTTTATTATTTTATTAAATTGCTTCATTTTTTCGCAACTGTATTAAAAATAGTAGTTCAGTACACGTGGCTAGGCTTTCCGCACTTGTAGCGAAATATACTATTAACGGTGTGTTTTGTTTACGCACATCTGCGAATACCGTTTACTTTGCCCGCCGCGAGCGCGTTCACTCCTGAAGATGATCATCGTAATAGAACCAAACTACCGACTAGTTTCGTTCTATTACGCTGATCATTTCCTATTCCTACTTAAATCACACGTGAGTAAGCCGGTAACTTCAACTATGAATATATTTCAAAGATTATTTATTTATATTTTATAGACGAACAAAGCTCACCGACATAGTTCGCAGAGTTAGTACGTTGAAGCGGCAATGGGCAAGTCCCGTCGTTTGCAGGGCTGATAACCGGTTGATATGAAAAGTCCTCGAATGGAGACCTCGACTTGGAAAAATGAGAACAGGCCGCCTTTCGACAAGGTGGACAGACGACCTGAAGTTGAAGAAGGCAGCGGGAAGCCGCTGGATTCAAAAGGCACAGGACCGGTTGGAGTGGCTTCGTTTAGGAGAGGCCTATGTCCAGCAGTGGACCTCTAGAGGCCGATGATGATGATGAATTCAATGAAAAAGCCCGCGCCGATTTCATTTGCGGAAATGTACCTCAAAAATTCTCTTCTACGCATACAAGTGCCCGATATCCACACAGTATAACTTACTAGCGTTTTGTGCAAGTTTTAATCTATATATATAAAAGGAGAAGGTGATTGACTGACTGACTGACTGACATATCAACGCAGGGCCTAAACTATAAGGGTTAGAAACTTGAAATTTTGCACAGGGGTTCCTTTTACAACGTAGGGGAGCACTAAGAAAGGATTTTCGAAAATTAACCCCCTAAGGGGGTAAAACGGGGGTGCAAAGTTAGTATGAAACTTTGCCGTTTTTGAAGTCAAGTGGGCAACCAGCAGCGTCGGCGGCAGACGTCGTTAATGGGTCTAATTCTACGCGAGCGAAGCTGCGAGCGTCCACTAGTTTTTAATAAAAAAAAATATATTTCAGAAATTTTATTGAAACAAAAAAGTGACAACAGTTATTTATTAAATACAATAAATAGTAATAACTAATAACATATGAACTATACAACATTATATTACACAATTGACACTTAATTATTATTTGTACTAATCACATTTATTCTGAGGTTGGTTAAAGTAAGCTGGCAGTGGCACGTTCACAATACAAACTAATTTCATTTCTACAGCATGTTTTAAAAAGCTACAAGACATTCACGTCCCACAGTTTGGGCACGGATCTCCCCCACAGCCAGAGCTGGTCTAGAGCATATCACCACAGTCCTTTCTTTGTCCCACTGTCCCACCACGCTGGTCAATGGTCGGAAATTTTAAGGCCATTAACAGGAATTGAATAAGGATAATTAACACTTATAATAACAAGCGAAAGCGCTCAAGAAATAAATATTATGACAAATCGCATAATATATACTTACTTTTCGTGATAAAAAAAAAGTGCCTTCTGAAATATTATGTCAAACTAAGGCTTCTCGCCAAATTTTACGAAAATCCGCTTAGGATTTCGAATGATAACTATTAAAATCTATCGAGAATAATCAACAAATTGTGTTTTCCAATATCATAAAGGTACAATGCATTTCTCAGAATAAACTAACGTACATTGTGGCTCCTTTTTACGCTGGAATGTACTCCAGACCATATCGTTGATGAGTGGTAGAAGGCCAACCCACAACCACACTTTTTCACTTACACAGAGAGAAGAGAGCTTAACTTACAGACTAGAAATACACTTTTCACACCTCAAGCATTTGTCAGACTCACCCACCAAATTGTACTTTCTACACCTCAAACATTGACTCTTTTTACTCTGTGACATTTCTATTTGCCAGCATCTCCCGCTATTCCTAACCTCTTCCAACCCTACCGATGAGAGCTCTAATATCTCGCATAAAACACTATCATTAAACCCATCCGATTTGTTAACAGCTTCTAACTTATCAAACAAATCCGAATTAACTTTTAAATGCATCGCATATTTTCTCAAATTCTCATTCTTCGCTATAACGCACACGTCTCTTTTTATTTCTAAGATGGCGTCCATGATTGACGTGTCGACTTCTTCGAGCGGCAAAATTGGAAATTCCCGCGTAAAATAAAACGGTTTTTCGTACAAAGGATGGTGTTGCCACGCTTCCTCTATTAAATGCGGCAAAATAGGACCAATGGCTTTGAATAAAACTACCATAATCGTTTGAATTACTAATTGGGCTGATAATCTTTCGTTTGAATTTTTTGGCGAGCAATACAATCTATCTTTAACGCAATGGCAATACAGGCCGGAGACTTTGTTGCTGACGAAATGCAGAATGCTTTGGGAGACGTTGTTATATCTGAAGTTGTTGTAATGATCCTGTATTTGTCTGAGAAATAAATAACTTTCTTTAACCAGATACTTGTCGAAGTAATTCAGTTGAACTTGTCGGTTGAAACTAGGCTTATCCAGGTCATTGACGACTCCTAAAAGGTATTTGATAATGTTCCGCAGTCGAAAGACTTCACTCTGAGAGTCCTCTAAGAGTTTCTTGCTGATCACGATCTGAGAGTGTTGAGTTCCGTGGCTGGCTATCCACCAACTGAAAATAAAGTTTAAAGTTATTTTACCTAACATCGAGTATGTCCGAGTAAAATTCCTTTCAAATCCCACAAAACATTGTTTGAGATTAAAAATATGGCTAGTTTGTGTATGTATGTATATCATTGTGTTTGTGTCCTTGTTACGCAAACAATCATGTTTCACTCCATTTTTTCAATCCACACTACCACGTTTATATGATCTTATCCATCTATACGGCAGTGGCAGCCTCTATCCAATGTTCTCGGAGGCATGTGAAGTCCGCCAATCCGTACTTGGTCAGCGTGGTGGACTATTCCCTGAGAGGAGACCCACGCCCAACAGTGGGACAAAGAAAGAGTTGTGGTGGTGACCCATTGATGAACAATGGACATACAAAAAAAGACGGACTACGCCTTATAAATCAATAACTGACATTAAACAATAAGGTAACGTTAAAGATATCAGAAACTTAAGCTTATAAATACCAACCGCAAAGTGTCTACGCCATAGGCCGGCGACTTCTTGTCCCCCGTAATGATGGATACAGGATCTATCACGTTGCCGATGGACTTAGACATCTTGCGCTTCTTGTCATCCACCACGAAACCGTGGACAAATATGGACCTGGAAAGACCATTACCATCAACACATAAATAAACCATACTCGTCACTTGTGTATTACGTATGTATGTATAGACTGATATACATACATAGATATTTTTAAATACATACTTAAATAGATAATATTAACATCCATATTTATTTATATCTAATCAACAGCCTAAAATATTAATTTTATGCTTCTAGTTCTGAAAATGACAATACTTTCATACAACCTTTCATCCCCTTTTCAACCGTTTACAACACTTTTTACCAATTAAATAGTGTCTATGTCCTTTCTCAGGCTCTAGACTATCTGTGTACCAAATTTCATTTAAATCGGTTTAGTAGTTTTGGCGTGAAAGCGAGACAGACAGAGTTACTTACTTTCTTACTTACGCTGGATTTCAATAACCTATCTACAGACAGATTTGACTATCGGAGATAGAAATTTGACACATTGTATATGGAACTTATGTCAAATTTCTATCTCCGATAGCCAAATCTATCCGTAGATAGGTTATTGAAATCCAGCGTTACTGAGTTACTCAACAAGATTTGCACTCGCAGGCTTGTTTTCTACCCATATAGATACTCACTGATAAGGCGCGCGGCCCCTCAGCGCCAGCGAGGTGAGCAGCGAGGCCTGGAACCAGCCGGTGAGCTGGTCCACCCCCTCCGAGTACAACTGGGCAGGACCACCTCCCAGCGTCTGCCACGAGAGACCAGAATCCAGCCAGATGTCCATTATATCCTGGCGGATAAAATTGTTCATACGTTTAATTCTTTGTCAAATCTATCTATATGTATAAAAGGAGAAGCGGACTGACTGACTGACTGACTGACTGACTGATTGACTGACTGACTGACATATCAACACAGGGCCTAAACTATAATAGGGTTAGAAACTTGAAATTTTGCACAGGGGTTCCTTTTATAACGTAGGGGAGCACTAAGAAAGGATTTTTGAAAATTCACCCCCTAGGGGGTAAAACGGGGGTTCAAAGTTAGTATGAAACTATGCCGTTTTTGAAGTTAGTGAATGTCTAATTCCACGAGAGCGAAGCTGCGGGCGTCCACTAGTTGTTCATATGTTTAATTCGTTGTCAAATCAAAACATAAAAGTGAAGTGGTAAGAAACTTTAGCAGAATAGTTCCACAGTGTGACAGAACTCAACTCATGTTTGCAAGTCGACAATAATGAGGCAATAATAAATCGATCGTTAATAATGTAGCCTTAGGATTATTCTGATTCCAAAAAGCCCTTAGAAGTAACTAAATGGGCTTATGGGGTGCAGGCGACAATAATGGTAGCTCCACAAGCGAACATCCAATAATAAAAACGAGTTTTTAGCGTAGTCGCGATATTGCTGCTATACTTTTCGCAATAATATTATCACAGCGTTAACGCAACGGAATCACGTCATAGTCGCCGCTGAAATATGCAGTATCTGTCGTAGTATTACGACAAAAACAGCATGAGATCGCAGCGATGCAGTTGCGACAAAGTGGCGGTATATTTGCAACATCGCCTACACCCAGTAATATCTTGTGTGATAGGTCTTAGGTCTCAACGCACTCATTTCTCTTTCTTTAAACACTACTTCCAATAATGTCAAGAGATGCAGTCTCACCATTCCTTTGGTGACTTCCTCCTTCCTGAGGCCGTGTTTCTTGGTAACCTCATCGGGCAACAGGTCTTCGACGGAACACTTCCACCAGATATCGGTGTCATGTTTGTCTATGAGAGAACATAACCGGTCAATGATGCCTCTGAAAAACAAAAAAGAATGGGTTGATGACCCAATAAGAATCACGTGTGTACAAGTGCGGTGACAGCCGAGTAGGCCACTCATTTATTCAACTTATTCAGAATGTTAGTCGCGTCCTGAGTACACTCTATCAATCAAGTGCCAGTCACTCGTTAGATGTATTTGTAAGTTTTGTACGTGTGTACAGCTGCCCCACTCACGACTGTTGTGTGTTTAGTGTGTGTTTAGTGTGTTAAGTGTGTGGGTGTGTGTGTCTCAGTCCACGTACTCGTCAACGACGTGCTCGCCCCGGCAGTACAGCGCGGGGATGGGCGCGCCCCACGCGCGCTGGCGCGAGATGCACCAGTAGGGGCGTCTCTCCAGCTGCGCGCGGAACCCCACTCGCGACTGTTCCGCACTCGACGGGGGTAGGATCTTCACTTTGTCTAATGCAGCCTGGAATATATAGGATTTGTAGGTGGAGGCTATAGGGAACCAAATAGGTTTTATATGAAAACTATTTTGTTCCATATTGTTATATTGTAATCAAACGCGCGTGTGCTCTGTATTGGTTTATTGACAGACTGGTTAGTGGCCGGCTCAGCATAGCGCGGCGCCCGAGCGTTATCAGTAAGATCTACGCATACATACACAACACCTCCACCCTTATTTAATACATACATTTACTTAAGCTTAAGTCGTCGACATCAAGTACCTACACAAATAAATCTCTAAACAAACAAATATAATAAGCTAACATCTCAAATATAATAATCTAATATCTTAATCAATTTCATCATACCCAAAACGTACTGGTGGCTTACGCTGTCTACCGGCCCTATTTTCACCTTCACCTTCCCCTCCACCAGAAGTTCTCTCACCCCCAGTACCTATCAACCTGTCCGCTGGCACATTGGATTCAACTGTCGGGCTCAGTGTGCCCGCTCGTTCTGCGTCTGCCGCAGCTGTAGGTGTATGGCTTCCGGGAGATGAGCTGGAAGAGCTGTTTCCAACGTCATCTCCTCCCGGCTCGCTTGCATCTCGGTGCTCATCCTCCTGCTGGCTCATCGGTATCGATAACGATTTTCGATTTTGTCTGGCCATTTCAAGCTTCTGTGCCACGAGACCGATACTCCCGTCCACATCCGTCTTCGTAGAAGCCCTCGGTCGCAATTGGTCAATGTGTCTATGGATTTCGGTTCCAAGAGTAGATCTTACACAGTAATCTCTGCTACCTATGCGCTTAGTGATCGTGCCCGCTACCCATTTATCCGGACCCCTAAATTCCCTATACCAAATAGCAGCACCCGTGTCCAGCTGTCGCTGGCAGCCGCCCGCACTTCGCTCGCTGCGTGCCTGATGCTCCGCCACTCTAGACTCTCTATTCGGCTTTAAAATATCTAGTCTCATCCGCAGACTCCTACCCATCAAAA
This sequence comes from Carterocephalus palaemon, assembly GCA_944567765.1. Taxonomy (NCBI): domain Eukaryota; kingdom Metazoa; phylum Arthropoda; class Insecta; order Lepidoptera; family Hesperiidae; genus Carterocephalus; species Carterocephalus palaemon. The sequence continues at coordinate 3,395,215 of OX155663.1, forward strand.
CGTTCGCCGGGCTGTCTCCTACAGCAGCATGTTCCGTATTTCTGTAAGCTAGTAAAAACCTAGACAAGGCTACGTCTACATCTAGACTTTGTTTAAATGCTTTTTTAATTACTCTTTTACAAATTTTAACTGCGCTTTCCGCGGCACCATTGGAAGCCGGGTGATAAGGGGCCGAAAAAATGTGCTGTATGCCGTTATATTTTAAAAAATTTTGAAATTCTAAGCTCGCGAACGGAGGTCCGTTATCACTGACAGTTTGCTTCGGAAGACCAAATCTCGCCCACATATCGCGCAGAACCGCTATTACCGCTCGAGCTGTTGTTCCTCGCATCCTCACCGCTTCAATCCATTTTGAAGTCGAATCGACTACAATCAGGTAAGTGATTCCCCCTATAGGTCCTAAAAAATCTAAATGAAGGCGTGACCACGGTCTCTGGAGCCAGGGCCACGAGCGCGGTGCGTGCGCCGGCGGCGCGGACGCCACGGCGGCGCACACGGCGCACGCGCGGCACGCCGCCTCCACCGCCTCGTCCACTCCCGGCCACCACACGTAGCTCCGAGCGAGTGCCTTCGTCTTAACTATTCCCAAATGCGGATCATGAAGTTCTGTAATAACCCTCGACCTACATGAAGATGGTATCACGACACGATGACCCCACATTATACATCCTAATTCACAATATAATTCATTTTTCCTACTATAATAAGGTTTTAGTTCCTTAATATCAACTTCTAGCGGCCACCCGTCGATCATGTAACTTATAACACGGCTAAGGATAGGGTCACTACTTGTTTCCTTCTTTAGGACGTTATAATCTAATAACAAGGCATCTGCTGCAAAATGCAAGTACGTTTGTTCCGGTAAGTCCTCCTCCTCGGATGCTACTACCGCGCGCTGACCTTCTATTAATCTCGAAAGTGCATCAGCTGTGTTTTTATCCGTCTTGACGTATTCAATATCGAAATCATACGCAGATAACTTGATTGCCCACCGTTGCAAACGGCTGGCCGCTGCACTCGGAATTCCTACATTACGACCGAAAATGCTAACAAGCGGTTTGTGGTCAGTGCGCAGCACAAATCTTCTGCCATAAATATACTGGTGAAACTTTTCAGTTGCAAAAACGATAGCCAAAGCCTCCTTGTGGATTTGGCTATAGTGAACCTCATGCGCGTTTAACGAACGTGAAGCGTACGCCACTACGCGCTCGGCGCCGTCGGGCGAGCGCTGAGCTAGGATGGCCCCCACCCCGCGCGCGCTCGCATCCACGGTTACTACAGACTCCCAAGCCATATTGAAATGTGCTAATCCCCGGGTACTACAAAGCAATCCCTTCACTTTCAGGAAGGCCTGGTTCTGCTCGGGCCCCCAAGCCCAATGTCTACCCTTTTTCAGAAGGCCGTACAGAGGAAGCAGTACTGTACTTAAATTTTTAATAAATTTCCCATAAAAATTAACCATACCTATAAATGATTTTAATTCGGTGACATTAGTGGGGTGCGGCATGGTTGCGATTGCCCTAACCTTGTCTGGATCTACACGTACCCCATTTTTATCAATTATGTAACCCAGATATTTTACCTGATTGGTGAAGAACTCGCACTTATTCTTTTTTATTTTTAACCCATTTTGTTCTAATATTTTAAGTACTTCCTCAAGTGACTCCAAATGACTCTTAAAGTCTTTACTTTTAATTAAAATGTCATCGTAAAATACGACCACGTTTGTACAATTTTTGAACATATTTATCATTAACTTTTGAAATATTCCGGGACTCGAGGACAAGCCATAATTTAATCGTAAATATTTAAATAAACCACGGTGCGTATTTATGACAGTAAACTCCCTAGAACGCTCCGAAAGAACTACTTGGTTGTACGCTTGCGACAAATCAAGTTTTGTAAAGAAAACATTACCACTGAGATTACTGAATAAATCCTCCATTCTCGGAACCGGAAATCTATCGACCTCTAAGACTCGGTTAAGTGTTACCTTGTAATCGGCACAAATTCTCAAACCGCCATCAGCCTTGCGCACCACCACCAACGGCGTGGCCCAGTCGGAGCGGTCGACGGGCTCGATGACGCCCGCGCGCAGCATGGCATCCAGCTCGGCATCCACGCGCTCGCGCAGCGCGTACGGCAGCGGGCGCTAGGGATGCAAGATTTTTAAAAATATCGATATATCGATATTTAAATATATCGAACTATGTCGATATTGATATATCGATATATCGGTCTGGTTGATCGATATATCGATATATCGATATTTTTTCTTTTTTAAAGCTATTCAATGAAGTAATATTCGTTATATCAAACGTTTACTGTACCTATAGTAGTTTGTTTTTCAATGCCTTACCTATGTGAATAAAAACAGAACTTTGAAGTATAACTCGTGCTTTTTTAACCGCTTTTTTTTATTCAGAACTCCATTAAATATAACGTATGTACTCATCATAATAAACCTCCAATGTATGACGGTTAAAAAAGCACGGCATCTATGGTAATAACTTAACAGTTTACTCACCACAGATTAGAGTAGAAAAGATTTTGTAGACAGTGTTGCCAGTTTAATATTTAATTAATAATAATGTTTATTTTAATCAAGGCGGTTCTTTCGATATTTATTTATGATATATTGAGTTTTCGATATTGATAAGTATCGATATCGGGTTATCGCCGATATCGATAAATATCGATATATTTGGCATCGATATATCGATATTTATCGGTCTTCCGATATATCGTTGCAACCCTAGCGGGCGCGCGCGGTGGAATACCGGCGTCGCCCCCTCGCGCACCCACAGCTCGGCCGTGCCCCCGGTGTATTTACCCAATGTGCCATCGAACAACGATTCATGTCTAGAAATAATTTCATCGATTAGTCGACTATTCCTGTCTGGAATTGTTACACAATTATTACTTATGCTAGTACTACATAAACTGCTTATATTATCTTTACAAATTTTAATCGGAATATTAAGTTCGGCGAGCCACTGTCTGCCTAGTAAATTCGTCGTGCCTTTATTTAAAATATACAAATCCAAAATTTTTCTAATTCCCTGATAATCCACTACTGTTTCGATGAACCCTACAGGTCTCACCACGGATCCATCGTAGAATTTAAGATTTATATTGCATGGCCTTATCTGAACTTTACTGAACAGTCTATCATATACTTGTTTACTAATACACGATAAGGCGGACCCGGTATCGACCTCCATACTAAGCATACAATTTTCAACTTTAAGCTGGATACATACCGGCTTATAATCTCTTATGGACATCTGATACATCGGCTCGTCCCCCTCCCACTCCCCGTCTACAACATCTTCTATCCTATTCACGCTACCGCTCGCGTTCGCGTGTGAGTCCGCCGGCTCGGCCAGCAAGTGCAAGGGAGCCCGTCCCCGGCCCCCGCGCCCCGCACCGCGCAGCCCGCGCTGCCCGCGCTGCGCTGCGCGCGCGCCGCGCCCGGCCATGCGCCCGCCACGTGCGACTCGGTACCCGGTACTTGGACACCATCCTGCGTCCCTCCTTGGGCACATCCTTCGCAGGTGGCCCACCTCCTGGCAAAGGCTGCATACGTAGTCCCGGTACCCGCAGTCGCTCGCTCTGTGCGTCCTGGCACCACACCTTGGGCACTCCCCGAGGCTTAGCCTATGCAGCCCCTCTACTGCTTGTGCCGTCGCCGTACCGTCTCTCTCCACAGCGATGGCGTCTCGCTCGGCAGCCTCCAGGGACAGCGCTAGACTTACTGCTTTTTTATATGTAAGGTTCTCCTCCGCGAACAACCTCTGTCTAATGACTTCGCTCTTGAGTCCGCATACTAGCTGGTCACGAAGATTTTCTTCCAAGGTGGCTCCGAATTCACAGTGCTTGGACATCTTCCTCAGCTCCGTCACGTAATCCGCTATGGACTCGCTGTCCCGCTGTCGTCGCTGGCGGAGCTTGTACCGCTCCGCTAGTTCTGAGGGCTTCGGCTGTAGGTAAGCCGATAAAAGCTCGACTGCCTTATCGTATGTTAAGGTAGCCGGCTTCTTTGGGCTCGCCAACGTTGCGAGCAACTCGTAGGCTTCTTCCCCCATTACCGCAATTAAGGTCGGCAGCTTCATTTCACCGGTCACTTTATTAACCAGAAAATACATTTCGAGCCTGTCTATGTACCCCGACCAATTTCCACTTCGCACATCGAACTCCCGAGTTTGTCCGACCGACATTTTTATTTTTATATTTCCTCGTTCGCCACTGTTATATTGTAATCAAACGCGCGTGTGCTCTGTATTGGTTTATTGACAGACTGGTTAGTGGCCGGCTCAGCATAGCGCGGCGCCCGAGCGTTATCAGTAAGATCTACGCATACATACACAACACATATGAAAAGTATTTTGTTCCATATAGAGTTCGCCCGGGGCAGTACCACCGCCCGCCGCGGTACCTAGTACCATTTGCCGTGTAATAATTGTTTTTAAAGCAATTATGGTCCGGTTGTAATGGTATAGTTTCCGACTTCTTTAGAGGCGACCATATTTAGTCCTCAAGGGTAGCAACACATCTGTGACTGACTTAGAACGTGACTCCTAGTAACAAGTACTAACTGGACTATTACTAACGTCTTACAAGTCTTGTTCAAAGTCAGTCACAGTTGTCATGTGCTGCAAGCTCATAATCATAATCATTCATTGTATTATTACAGGTAAGTTATTGTCAAATTTCAACATAGTCTAGGCACAGAGTAGACATTATGGTGAAATTGTCAGCAAAATAATCTTTAAGGTCATAATATGTAACATTTATGTAGCAGCAATATTTTTAACTTATTTTTGAAGCATGTCAAACTCAAGTTCTTTAATTCGTCTGGTAGATGATTAAAGATTTTGGGTCCCATTGCTCGTTTGCTATCTTGTATACATAAAAAAAAGAAAAAAAGAATAGAGGACAAAGTAGAGTAAATGAATGGTTCACTCATAACCCAGCATTAGACTTAGGCCAGTGTTGCTGGTGGCGGTCACATACAGAAAACGACACAATTTAACATACAGCTTGCGGCACGAAAGTAAAGCTCTAACTAATGGAAATACTGAGGTAATATCTTTTTTTTTTGATAAATATTTTTAGAAACATTTATACAAATATTTCTTATCCATAATACCGGACAGTTTGTCTTGGATCCCGGGTTTAATATGGTAGAATGATACATTCTGTATTTATCATACTACCTTATTAAACTCAGAAGGAACTGTGTTATTCGATTATAGATTTCAATAAATTTCCCTGTACGTTTATAAGCGTTTAAACATTGTAAAAGGGACTTTATTACTTAATATCAAGGATGACATTGCAGTAATCATAGATGGCATTGATACTGATAGATAAATTAGTGAAGAGCAGGTAGTATGACGTCATCCGGACAACACTGTCAGGTTTTTTCGCAACTCATATTGTGAGACTCGTTAGCTCAGTAGGTTAGAGCGCCGATATACTAGCAATTATCATCGGAGGGGGGAGGTTCAAGTCCTTCACGAGTCAATCTGTTTGCCTTTTTTTTTTTAGTTGTTCATTATTGTATGTTTTAGTTTTTGTTTCTTGAACTCTGCTGAAAAACATGATTTATTTTGAGATTCCAAATGTAACCAGGATTTGTCAGAAAATATGATGTATAGTTATACTCGTACTATTGTGAATATTAATTAATTAAAGCAAAATATTAACTTCTGTTCGCATTTGTACCAAAGAAATTAAAATATGTAGACTAGTGGACGCCCGCAGCTTCGCTCGCGTGGAATTAGACATAAAAATAGTTTTGTTTACAACTAGTAATATTATATAGCCTATGTCACTCAGTGAAGATGCAGCTTTTTAATGGTGAAAGAATTTTTGATATCGGTCCAGTAGTTTTGTGTGAAAACATTACAAACAAATCTTTCCTCTTTATAATATTAGTATAGACGTATAGATGGAAAACAAAAGGATTTCATTTCTAGTTAGAACAGCGACATCTAGACAAACATGACTGAACTAAAACAGCCTAACGATGGCTTGTTGATGAGTGTACCACTACACTACTGATGCTAATATGGACTACTAGTTAGCCTAGAGGGCAACACTGTTGTCGTACTTATGCGAATTAGCTGTAAACTTAGTTAAACCACAAAGGACATGACTTAGGCTACGCTTAGAAGAAGTATTTTAATATCCAAGGGTTGACACATTAGCAATCGATCCACCTGACTTTGACTGACTTGTCCTTGACTTTGACTTTGGCTTGTCTCGGTTGGCAGTTGAAAGGAATAGCCTAAATTAGCGTTCGGCGGGCACGTTAAGTCGCGGGTTCCGGTTGTTAACCGAACCAAAATTCTCACCTTTTCTATACTTTTTCATAGAAATAGTCGACACATGTACATACGCCCATCTTCCTCGCGGTACTAAAAACCGGCTCGTACCCTTTTTTTTTGTTTTTTTGAAACCTTTTAAAGGTACTCGACATCGTGGGAGCGAAATGTCGCATTTAGAATAGAATATAATATATGTAATAGAAAAATAATTTATTTGCCAAATTACGTACATTTAAAAAAAAATATTGGTTGCCTGTAAAGTCGGTATACGGGCGAAAGTTTTACGTGACAACGACTTTGAGTGGTAAAATAATTTTAATGTGAATATTCATTCGTATAGTAGTATCGTCTCGTATCGTATCGTCTCTCTCGCTCTTAGGCGGGCTAACCATGCCCGAGTGGAAGGGACGCGTGCCTCTCACTCGCTCTCATTGTGAGCGCATAACGTGAGCGGAGCGTAACGCAGTTTCTTGAAGTGTCACCCGGCAAACCAATTTATAAGACGTTGTCACGTCAAAAAGGAAAAAAATTTGAGGACCTTATAAAAAAAAAATCTAAATAAGTACAAATTTGACAAATAGTTCTGTTCTCAATAAAAATACATATTCCATTGTATTTGTATGTAAAACACTCACCAGAGCCTTGTCCTTAAGCGCGTCAGTATCTATGAACCACTGGTGGCTCGCGCGCAGTATCACCGGCTGCTTCGTGCGCCAGTCCAGCGGGTACGAGTGCACGTATGCGCCTTGGTGGAGGACGGAGTCTCCGAGGCGGGCGATCACCGCGGCCTGGCCTTCAGATAGGACAGGGAGACCGTCTAAGTCAGGGTGGAGTTTCGTGTAGCGACCGAGCTCGTCTACGTTGCACTCCTGGGGAATTTATTTTTGTTATATACTCATTTTACGAAAGTTGTAACACTTCACCTTGACTAGGCGCAGAGCATCAGAGCTTTTGGGTTCGTGTGGGAAGAACTTTCGGGTGGCCAAGCCATGTCGAAGACCTTCGGATGGCTTGAGAACATTCGACACTGGATTGACCGCTAACCCCTCCACCAATCCACTTTGGAGCAGCGTGGTGGAGTATGCTATACACCTCCAGCATCTGTGTTGTAGTTACGCCACCAGCAGAACCACACGAATCACGGAGTCGCCCTGAAAACCAGCCGTCGTAGAATACTGCCGTCGTAGTGCTGAGTGCGGCCCATTTTCGTATAGATTTGACTGCATTTTTTCTTTTTTATTTTATTTGAATTCCTTTTTAAAAACTTTTATTTAACTTCACTCGTGTGTATATACTCGTATGTCCTGGAATCTTACAATCAATATTTCACCCACTTCCACTGAAGCTATCGAACTGAAATTCCGCACACAATGTCAATGTGTTCCAATGACAATGCACGAAAATAAAAAAAATTATAAAAAGCTTTTAAAAAAAAATTAACAGTAAAATTATTTCATTTATTTTTGTAATGCAGTTCATACGAAATAAATAAATTTTCTTGCTTCCTTTCAGTCAGCTTGCAATTCACGTCACAGGACCCACTCACCACGGTCATATTGTTCTTCAACGCGACCAGGAAGTCCTCCGGGCCGTGCGCGGGCGCCGTGTGCACCAGCCCCGTGCCCTTCCCTCGGGTCACGTGGTCCGCTTCGAGAAACGGAAGGACACCGTCCGCCAGTTTGCTCCTGTAGGTACTCCCGCGGAGATGTCCACCTTTAACAAGCATAGGCACTGTAGTGTATGTGATCTATATATAATCTGTTAAACATGACGTTGTCTCGAGCACACGGGAGTGGGGTAAAGAGTCACGTATTAGCCACGGGCGAGAACGGACGTTTACTGGCGCACTGGTGTGGTAACGAGCCAATTAACGTACCCTTTATGACAAGGGTGACACGGAGCACTACAGGCACAGTATAATAGTACAAGGTAAGTACAGTTTGTTGTTGGAATATGGTCCAACACTTCAGAATATTACGTGAGGTAGCCCTCGTAGTTAGCCCAGTTTTTATTCGAGACTAGTGGACGCCCGCAGCTTCGCTCGCGTGCAATTAAACATAAGGTGGCAACTAGGTGTAAACGAAACTATTGTTATGTCTAAATCCACGCGAGCGAAGCTGCGGGCGTCCTCTAGTTTTCATATAAAAACATAAATTTATGTTATGAATGATTTTTAGCTCGCGAACATGGCAAGCTCTAGGAATCTTTTCTTTTAAATTGATTTATTTTTGTCATTGTCTTAGCTACAATTTGTGTATACTCACCGCTAAACTCGGCAATCTTATTAATCTCCAAACCCAGAACCGTGGCCAGCTGCTCAATCTGGTCTGTGGCAACCAAAAACAGGTCTGGCTTCGTCGCTAAAGTGACAAGGCTGTACATCATCTGAGGGTTGTAGCATATGGCTCTGTTGGCGACTAGAGTCCAGGGGGTGGTTGTCCACACGATAGCCAATACTGATCGACTGGAAGATGTAAGTTTAGTTTAAGGTTCAAAAGATTGATAGTGCCCTGCCCTGATGGCCTAGACAAGATGCAAAACGATAGTAGAATAGAAGTAGAATAGGTTAACAAATGTATGGGATTGACATTCGCTCACGACTAATTAGTCGATAGCGAATGTCAATCCCATACATTTGTTAATCTATTCTACTAGCGTTTTTGCCACTTGTCTAGGCCCCCTGGTCAGAATCAGGAGTTGGGTTGGTGGTCAATGGCAAAATTTCACCAGCAGTTCCGTGCTATCGAGGGCACATTAACCCATCGATCATTGTTGTGAGAAGTTACCCGTACCCTGTATCTAATAGATAGCAGTTACAGTCAAGGGTAAAAAAGATGCTATAAACATAATGTATGTAAAAAAGAAAAAAGAAAATGTATACTGAATATTCTTGTATAAATACGTTCTTCATTTATATTGATTGTTTCATTAAAAAGACATCTATCTACCGTTTTACATAAATGAATTAAATTCAATTGAATTGAATACAATAATGAAGGAAAGTGATAATGATGAATTTAATTGATATTCATGTTAAACATAGTGGGATAGTGGGAGGCAGAAAATGCCTTGATGTTGAGAAAGCTTGTATATGAACAGAGATAATAAAGCAAAAGAAGCAAGAATTTAATATAAGAGCTGTACATACCCAGAAACCTGTTTTTTAATGACTTCCGGTACTTTTTCTATAGGGTATGTGAGATATACCTGCGTACTTTTATATTGAGGGTCATATTCTAACTCAGCCTCTGCTAAAGCTGTTCTGGAATTCAAAAAGTAGATGAAACAAAATATTTTTTTTGTTTAATTGATTATAAAAACTTGACAACTTTTTTTTTTATGGATAAAAGATAGCAAACGAGCTTGAACAAGACTCAATAGGGACTGGGATGGTTAGTCCAATTAGTTGAGAGAGTTAATTAGAACATTAGTCGGTCAGTTCGTTAGTAGGTTAGAGGACTGTAAGTGATAATCAGTCCTGTTAGTTGGTTTTAGTAATAGTCCAGTTTTACTTAGTTATACTTTAAGACAACACAATTTAACATACTTAGAAGAGGGTGACCAATAAACAGGTTTCAATGCCCGATAAATCAATCCAGACCTATACATATCATAAAACTGTCTCAACTGTTTCTGAACGTAACTCTTATCCAGTGTAAGGTAACACTGCTTTTCCCAATCGGCCATTACTCCCCAACTCTCAAAGGCTTTCTTTTGCTTCTCAACTGTTTCAATGGCAAAGCATCTTGCAATTTGTCTTATTTGTAAAGGGTCTGTAGGCTCATTTTTGATCAATCCTATCTTAACTTTCTGTAGGGCTTTGAACTCTATCGGTAGGCCGTGACAATCCCATCCGGGGACATAGTGCACCTTATTGCCTTGTAGCACTTGGCTCCTGTTGTTAATGTCTTTTATAATCTGTAAAAACGGTTATATTTTTATTGAATCGTATTGTAATTGTAATGTTATATAGGCAGTAAGATATTCTTGTAATGTACAAATAATTAAATATTTTGGTACACACAAGAAATTTTAAATGGGGTCTGTAAATAATAAATATAGCGAAGGGTAGGGAAATAATAAAGACAACACCATAGGCAATATTTTATTTTCAAATTGTTCTATTAATAGTTGCATCTCCACTTTCAACTTAAATGGTACTATATTACAGTATTTGAATATTCAGACTGTAGATTATTCGTATTATGTAATATTCGTTTTTAGAAATAGTCTTATTTTTTAGTTTTTTTTTTTAATTAGCTTTAATAGTCTTAATTGTAGGCTATATACAGTCAAACCTGGGTAAGCGAGAGTTCAAGGGAGCACTATCTCATTCTCGCTTATAGAGGTTTCTCACTAACCCGAGTTTCTCGCTAATGCAGGTACATGGGTAGCGTTTCTCTCTTATAGAGGTACGCAGCAATAACAATATAATTTAATTTTATTTAGAACTTATTTACACTTAAAAAAATGGTAGGAAGTTCCACGAAAGTTAAGAATGAGTCATAAAATAGCAGATGTTAAATTTGTAATTTGTTTTGTCATTAATTGTTACTGTATGTGTGTATCTTTTATGAATGTATGTATTTTTATTGTAGCTATAGTTCCTCCTAAATAATAAAATAAATAAAGCTTGACTGTCGCTTATAGAGGTATAGATAAGTAGCACTCTAACTTACAGGGGTCCACGAGGGAAAAACGACTCTCTCTTACAGAGGTTTCTGTTTCTCGCTAATAGAGGTTTTGGGAGCTTAAAATGACGGGTTCTGGCTATTACTCTCACTTATAGAGTTTTCTCACTTATCCAGTTCTCACTTACCCAGGTTTGACTGTATATGATACCCTGGATTACCCGGCAGCAGCTAGTGATTCTACAAATAAAATAGAAACATGGAAACTAACTTTGTTCACAGCATGTCCCATGTGCAAATCTCCATTAGCATAAGGAGGCCCATCGTGGAGCACAAACTCTTTGCCCCTCAGATGCTCCCTTTGCCAGTTGTAGAGCTCTGAGAACTGAGCTATCTGTAACATTTATATTTTTCATAGTACAATATAGCACTGAGAACTGAGCTATCTGTAACATTTATATTTTTCATAGTACAATATAGCACTGAGAACTGAGCTATCTGTAACATTTATATTTTTCATAGTACAATATAGCACTGAGAACTGAGCTATCTGTAACATTTATATTTTTCATAGTTAGTACAATATAGCACTGAGAACTGAGCTATCTGTAACATTTATATTTTTCATAGTACAATATAGCAAACAAGCATACAGAGCCACCTATAACATCTGTGACAAATAAAGAGCATGACTGTAATTTTTGTACAGTTTCAATGCAATAAATCATATTAACTACTGTTAATATTTATGTATCATTTCAATTGAGAAAAACTAAATAGAGATTACATAGGATGGACTAGCTTAATGCCTAACAAATGAATCTGTTATGAAATATAGTCTATATATAATATAGAGGATTCTCAAATTTTAATCACAACATTTATCAACTTCACAAAAGTATTTTATCTTTGTTAGCAGTTTTCTTATGAAAATTGTATTATTTTCACCAATTAAAAAGTAGCACTATGGCCTCTGGTTTTTAGTAAAGTACTAAATCCGAACAAATTTTACGAACTCTAGGAAAACTAAGAATTCCGAAAAGTATGGCAATAAAAATCAATGACCCTTGTGAACGGAATCTTGGCATGAAAATTAAATAAAACGTGTTCGAGAGATTAAGTTCGGACAGATCCTTAAATTTACTTCTTAAACTAAATTTCAATTATATATAATGCTTTATAATATGGGTTATTGTTACCTTTTGAATTTCTTCCTTTTTGGCATTACTCGATCGGGCCGGAAAATCGGTTTTAGGAAATAAAATTGTATGAGAATAAGCTTTGGTTCTAGGCTCTACGGTACTTTTACTTCTTGCGCAGTAAATACAAACCCACTTTGAATTTAAATTTAGGCATTTTTTGTAAAAAATTGTTAAATTTCTTACGGTTAACATTTTTCTGAGGTTATTTAATTTGTTTTGATTTTGACTTTTGACGTCTATTCAATTTGACAAGTAACATTGCAAGACATTTTTATTATCAGTTCGTAAACAATCGATTTTTTAATTATTTAATTTAATTCAATATAATTATATTGTTTAATTTAATTCAATATAATTATAATGACTACTCGTGCCTTCTTCTTGAGTTGAGATTTAGGAAATCGATGAAGAGATTGAAGAGTTAATCAATCTATCAGTTGGGTTCATCTCACCGTGTGTGCAGCCGGCGTTCATCGATTTAAAAGACGTTATCACATCACGTCAAAAATATTTTATCGATATATCTGGAAAACATATATCTAGTTCGTCAAAAAAAGTCCGCCAAACACCGTTGTGGAAACACCGTCATTTTAAATGTTAATAGACATCGTTATTTTTCTATCACACTTGAGTCATCATGTCATGAGTAAAGAGTTAGAATTAAAAATGCTTTAATTCGGTTGATAGGAGTGCTCTTATAAATGAAATTCAAAAATTAGTGCCCGAAATTTTCGATTATGTTTGGCAATGCTATGGCGCTCCATCTAAATTAATTTTTGGTACTGATGTAATTGAATCTGCAGTGGGATGTCAGCAAGGCGACCCTCTTGGACCAGTTCTTTTCAGTTTAGCAATAAATCCTTTAATTAATAAATTAAATTCAAAATTAAATATATGGTATCCTGATGATGGCACACTGGGTGGCTCTGCTTCAACAGTTTTTGACGATTTTAAATTAATCATTGACAGCTTCAATTCTATAGGTCCACAATTAAATTTTTCTAAATGCGAACTTTTTATACCTCATTTAAGCGATGAACATCATCATGAGATTGTTAAAAAATTTAGCAATTTAACGCCACATATTTCTTTAAGAACTAAAAATAATCTGACTCCTTTAAGAGCACCATTATATGAAGAAGCAGTCATACCAGTGATAACTTCAAAATTAGAAATTTTTAACAAATGTTCTGGTCGTCTTTTCGATATTAAGCCACACATGGCCATATACATCCTTCGCCTATGTCTGTTTACTCCAAAATATATATATTTACTCCGTTGTTGTCCTATTTGGAAATTCCCTTTCATTACAAGTTTAATATATTATAATTTTAATATATTGTATTAAACGTGTCGATTATGTTAAGTGCCCTCCCTGTCGAATTGGATTTTATTTCTGTAAGGACAGTGTGGGGAGAGACAAAATAAATAAATAAAAATAAATAAAAAAATAAAAATATCAGACGCTAAAAAAAAGTGTTCCCAAAATTCTAAATTTAAATTTTAGTGATAGTTCTTGGACACAGGCATGTCTCCCTGTTATATTTGGGGGGTTGGGGATACGATCATCAGAGAGCGTGGCACTCCCGGCTTTCTTGGCTTCTACCCATTTCTCACTTAACCTCATCAGCAATATTTTAAACATTTGTCCGGCTGATGTTCGTTTGGTGGGAATGAATGAAGCCTTGCAGGTTTGGAGGGCTAAGTTTCCTGAAGAAAGTATTCCCAACGTCAACATTTCCAGGCAACATTCTTGGGATTTACCTGGAATTAAGATGACATTTGAATGTCTATTGAAAAAATGCAAGGACAACACGGACCGAGCGAGACTTTTAGCAGTTTCTGGACATGACGCTGGTCACTGGCTACATGCGCTACCATCAAGGAAGTTGGGTACTATTTTGGACCCAAACTCCTTGAGGATAGCAGTGGGTCTTCGTCTTGGGAACAGCATTTGTGAGGCTCATTTTTGTATCTGTGGCCGGGACGTAGATGAGTTTGGTCGACACGGCTTATCCTGTACCAGAAGTGCTGGTCGTATTTATCGTCACGGCACTATAAATGATTTGATTCGGAGAGCTCTTGCCACCGTCTCTATCCCATCTACATTGGAGCCACATGGTATGTGTAGGGACGATGGAAAGAGACCTGACGGAGCGTCTCTGGTGCCGTGGCATTTGGGTCGTGCTCTGGTGTGGGATGTTACATGTGTAGATAGTTTGGCCCCATCTTACATACATGAAACATCTAAAAAGGGTGGGGCTGCAGCCGACCAAGCTCAGTTCCTCAAGCGTCGCAAATAAAGTAATCTTTTAGATAACTATGAATTTGCGGCGCTTGCAGTAGAAACATTAGGTCCTTGGTCGGCTGATATGAAGACATTCATGGAAGTCTTGTCCACCAGACTCATTTCCGTCTGGTGACCGGAGGGCTGACAGCTTTTTCGCCCAAAAAATTAGCCTCGCTATACAGCGGGGCAACGCTGCCAGCGTTCTGGGTATAATGCCACAAGGCCTGCTTCTGGATGACATATTTATTTTGTAATTATTTCTATAAAAATTCTTTGTTTTAGTTTAAGGTTTTATTATTTAAGATTAGTACCATTCAAATTCAAGAATTTGTTTGAGCACGCATTTTACCGACGAAACTATTATTCCTCTTTCGCAGCGCTGTGGGCGCTTCTGCGTTAGGGATACTATTTTTGTTTTTTTTTATTGAACATAGCGTCTAGAGCGGTATTATCTCTTTGATAATACCAGTTCACTTCACACTGGCAGTGACTGACACTGATAGTCTGACACTTGTTGACATGACAGACCAAATGGGTCAACAAAATTATCAATTTGACCGATTTTGACCCGCTTGGAACTTGGATAGGATTTATGAATAACTAATATTAACATTGAATCAATTAAAACTTAACTATATTATTTTTTGTAGATACGTGATAAGAGGTAAGAAATTGTATTCAATTTAAATTTATAATAAAATCGTGTATCCTTAAATTTACATGTAGGTTGTATTGTATGTAACACCAATACATCGCTATTTCAGTTCTAGTGGATCGAAGTCGGAATTTGTAGTTAGTAATTCAAGTTAAGCTAATACACTCTTCTACCACAGCTAATCTCTGCCCAACATTGTTGCATTTAGGTAATAGCCCTGTCCTTGATTATACTACAAAGTTTTTTGTAGTATTGGAACTATTTGGAACTGGAATTATACAAACGGGCGATCGTTCGCCTTCAATTACGCCCCTCCAATTCGGTTATGTGACTGAACTGAATATAAATTCAGCATCATGGCTCTATTTCTCACGCATCTAAATTACTTATATGTAAAAATAAATGCACAATACCGTGTTTTGTTTGGCAGGTCGAAATGACGAATCAGGCGTCACCCGTTGAGGAGCAAGAGAAGCTCCTTGATGAAGCACTCAATGTTGTTAAAGCACAGGTAAGAGGTTATAGAAGGTTGGTGTGGTTTTGAGAATGAATTAAAATGAACTTAGAATGAGACCCATTACAATCTTGTCACTACATTTACTGAAGCTTTAAATTAATAATAGTGACCAGTAATTAGTGTATGCATGAAATGATTCTGATTGTTATTCTTAAATCTTAACTTTAAAGCTATAATTTACAACAACACAAGCCTGTAAAATTGTGTACTTGAAGGGTCAGAAAAACCTGAGTATATTAAATAAAGTCATGTCCTACCTTGTCAGTACATACTGTACTGACAATATATGGTTTGAGCTATAGTTTTAAGCTTGTTTGCAGTTTTGCTGTAATATTAATTCTCTTATTCAGGCATTTCAGATGAAGAGATGTCTCGACAAGTCGAAGCTCATGGATGCTCTTAAGCATGCTTCTACCATGCTTGGAGAGCTGAGGACCTCTTTATTATCGCCGAAGAGTTATTATGAGCTTTGTATCCTTGACTAATTCACTCAACAATTTTACTTTTACTTTACGTTCATATAATTATGCAAATGTCAGGTTGAAATTCTCAGGCTAGCAGTATTATTACTAACTCAATTATTACAGCTCAATCAGTAGTGACCCTGCCTGTTACGCCAAAGGTTGTGGGTTCGAACAGGAATAATTTTCACTTAACAATATTCTCTCAAACATACTATACTTATATTCCTCTAAGTTCTTCAGTATAATGTAGTTCTTTTATTTTAAAATAGCTAAACCTGGAATGCCCTGCATAGTCACATAATGTGAAAACATTTTTGAATACAAATATTTTTTTGATTGAAGTGTTTATTAAAGCACATTGCAAAATATAACTCACTTGTGTGAAAATTTTCACATTCAACGTTGGGGCATTTCACGCCAAGCCGACAACCGAAAAAAAATGAGGTCGTGAATTTTGTTTATACTCTGGTCAGTTACTTCTAGTAGACGTGGATGTGTACACACAATGTTTTTTTCATATGATGCTTTATTGCTGAGTGAGCTTTTAAAAATTTCCTAAGAATGAAATCCGTTATTTTTGGATGGTTATTATTTGTATCAATTTAAATGTAAAAAAAATCAAAAAGTATTGCTTCTTATAGTTAAAAAGTTGAAGTTTTTAATTTTGTTATCGAATTCTAAATTTGAATTTTTTTACGTATAGTAAACCGAAAGTGAAAATTTCAAATCGCTATGTGAGTAACTTCGACATATTTTTTTAAAAATATTTTAACCTTGAATTATAGCTTTAAATATACTTATACTTCACAAAAAAAATTAAAACGTGATCTCGAATAGTTTAAGACTTAGAGCATATAGAGTACATAGACATAGCTATGAGTACTTACTAAGCAATCGGGTATATGCTCAAACATGCAAAAATACTACGCTATTAACATTTTATTCGTTCATTCTAACATGTTATAAAACTGCTTACCAAAATAAACTATGTTTTTTAATAAAATAAAATAATGGACTTTTACATACCGAGACAGTTCAGCGTCATATAGCTGTCTAGTAAGTAACGACGATTAGTATTTGTTAGTGACACTTTTTAGGGTACCGTAGCATTTTTACTTTCATTCAATCAATTCAAATATAAAAAGTAAAAAAACATTTAATTTCATAAACATAAACCTTATGCATAAACCGTGAACCATTATTTTCTAATAATAAATCTGTAATAGGTGCCTTATTAAATAATAATTATATTTGCTGCTACGGAACCCTTCATGGGCGAGTCCGACTCGCACTTGGCCGCTTTTATAGCTACGAGATGACGTTACTGGTGTGTTTCACAGTCGTATCATAGTTTTTGAAATTACTATTTTGTATGAACTTGTTATTATTTATTATAAGAAATGCGTATTAATAATATTGATGATGATAAATGAATTGTATTTGATTTTATTAAAAAAATCGTTTATTTTGTATTTTTTCATATTAGAATGAACGAATAAAATATTAATAGCGTAGTATTTTAGCATGTTTGCGCATATAATCGATTGCTTAGTGAGTGCTCATAGCTATGTCTATGTACTCTATAAGCTATAAGTCTTAAACTATTCGAGATCACGTTTTAATTTTTTTTGTGAAGTATTAGTATATTTAAAGCTACAATTCAAGGTTAAAATATTTAAAAAAAAATATGTCGAAGTATACTCAAATAGCGATTTGAAATTTTCACTTCCGGTTTACTATTAGTAAAAAAATTCAAATTTAGAATTCGATAAAAAAAACAAAAACTTTAACTTTTTAACTATAAGAACCAGTACTTTTGATTTTTTTTACAAATAAATTGATACAAATATTAATCATCCAAAAATAACGGATTTCATTCTTAGGAAATTTTTAAAAGCTCATAACTCAGCAAAAACGCATCAAATGAAAAAAAAAAATGTGTGTACACATCCACGTCTACTAGAAGTATAACTGACCAGAGTATAAACAAAATTCACGACCTCAATTTTTTTTGGTTGTCCGCTTGGCGTGAAATGCCCCCGTTGTAAAACGGTTACACATTTTTTTATTCATATACATTTAGAATTTTTTGGCCAGAAACCCTAGTTGGAACCTCAAAACACCCTACAAAAGTTTTACTAAGTCTACAATCTTGCATTAGTCAGTCATGACTCGACGATGATGAATTCAGCATTTCCTTAACCATTCTAAAGACATGGCAATAACGGATGAGCTTCGCCACTTAGAGATATACCTCCTGGAAGAGTTCCAAAAGGGCAGGAAGGTTGCAGACCTTTATGAGCTGGTACAATATGCTGGCAACATCGTGCCCCGGCTGTACCTGCTCATCACAGTTGGTCTGGTCTACATCAAGACCAACACCAACCTGCGGAGGGATCTTCTGAAGGTCAGTAGATTCAGTAAAATCAGATTTTTTTGCCTGTTTCTTTGTGTGGAAAGGAATCGCATAGCAGGTCAGAAGAATCATACACCCAAATGTTTTAAACATTTGTGAGACACACAAAGAAAAAAAACTTCTAGGCTACCTACCTACATTCATCGCCTTATGTATGAAAATGGGACTGTGCCAGTCAGAGAAAGTCCAAGTTTTCTAATCCTAAGTAACTGTATCTGTATAGTCTTGGTGTACAATAAAGAGTTAATTATAATAATAATAGAATCAGGTCCTCATTACATGGGTATTTGACAAAGCCGTTAATGGATTATCCGGTAAAATTGGCTTATGTGTATCTTTCAGGACTTGGTGGAGATGTGTCGGGGAGTTCAGCATCCGCTCCGTGGCCTGTTCCTGCGCAACTATCTGCTCCAATGTACCAGGAATGTGCTACCCGATATCTCTGAGGCTGTGAATGAGAATGAGGGGACGGTGGGTTTCTTGAATGTAACATAAATAATAAATATCATGTACATCTCACACACGGCCATCTGTGCCAGTGTGAATCACCAACACGGACGAATATAATAAATTTTTTATTGTTTCAGGTTCGAGATGCCATTGATTTTGTGCTTATGAACTTTGCAGAGATGAACAAACTGTGGGTTCGCATGCAACATCAAGGTCATTCTAGGTATGTAGTACATAGCATAATATAGTACCATTTATATAATTTCAATGTATTTATCGATCTCCAGGTCTAGAGAATTAATTCATTATAATAAAAAAATTTACTACTTTAAAATAAGCCCAATGCCTTACTTCCCTTTCAACTAACGTTTTGACGGGCCCGTTGGCGCAATCGGTAGTGACCTTGCCTGTTACGCCAGGGGTCGTGGATTTGAATCCCACTCAGGACAAACATTCGTGTTCTGTTAATATTATCTATTTAGGTATGTATTTAAAAATATATATGTATGTATGTATATCAGTCTCTAACTAGATAAATATCATGGACATTCTCACACACGGCCACCTGACCCCAAATTAGGCGCGAGCCTGCACTTATGGATGTCAGAGACTGATATACATAAATTAACATCGAGACACAGAACAAACACAAGTGTTCGTCACACGAATGTTTGTCCTGAGTGGGATTCGAACCCACGACCCCTGGCGTAACAGGCAGTGTCACTACCGATTGCGCCATCTGGCCCATCACAGTCTGAAATGCACGTATCCATTTGCCTTATCCAGAGATAAGGAGCGTCGTGAGCGCGAAAGGTCCGAGCTTCGGATCCTGGTCGGGACCAACTTGGTGAGGCTGTCCCAGCTGGAGTCGGTCGGCGTGGAGGACTACCGGCGGCTGGTGCTGCCCGGGATCCTGGAGCAGGTGGTCAGCTGCCGGGACGCGATCGCGCAGGAGTACCTCATGGAGTGCATCATCCAGGTGAGGTGTCCAGGTTGGTGGGCGAGACCAACCAAATAATAAACGCTTACGCTACACACTCACACCCTGTGTGATGGACACACACAGAAAACAACACAATTAAAAATCCATCATAATTTGATTAGTGAAAGTAAAATATGAAACCTATTTTTCCTAGGGCAGTACCACCGCCCGCTACGGTAGCTTGTACCATTTAATTTTATAAAATTTCGGACTAGGTAATTTATTAATTTTTTGATTAGGTTTTTTTAATTTTCGTTTTCTTATCCTATTTTATTAGATTGATAAAGTCAATCTATCAATCTTATATAGTAACTTTGTATTTTGTTATTCTAATGATATTCTGTTCTACTTAATTTGATTCATGTACGCTGTCCATTTAAGAATGTTATATGTGCCTGTAATAAAGTTAACACTTAACATGTATCTTCGACTATGTGATTTATAGTGTATACCTTGTTAGCGCGCAAATTTTTTTTTTTTTTAAAAGCTTTTTATATTTTATTTTTATTTTCGTGCATTATCATTGGAACCAAATATGTCGATACCAAATTTCAGCTTGATAGCTTCAGTGGAAGTGGGTGAAATACTGATTGCAAGATTCCAGGACATACATACGAGTGAAGTTAAATAAAAGCTTTTAATAATGTTATTTCGATAGGTGTTTCCGGACGAGTTCCACCTGGCGAATCTGCAGCCGTTCCTCAAGTCCTGCGCTGAGCTGCAGCCGGGCGTCAACATCAAGAATATCATCATTGCACTTATCGAGCGACTCGCCTCCTACAGCCAGGTAACTGACAATAAAATGTTACATGTGGTTATCTTGCGGATTGTGTAAAAGTTGCATTAGGGCATCCTGTAGGTGATTTAAACATTACATTAGGTCATCCCATAGGTGTGTACAACTTAAATTAAATTAAAAAAATATTTAAGAGGCGGTTTACCTTTTCGCGCAAATATCTAAGACTTCAGTCGCCTAATTTACCATCTTAGGTAAAACTCTGGCATTGTTGAATACATATCAAAAAAAGACCAGTTATTCGTATTGACACTTCATTCAACACATTTACAAAAACTTATTTGTCTACTATGTAGTAATTAATCTCCCGCAACTAGTTCACTGAAAAATCATCGCAGTGTCAATTTCAAACTCCAATATCTATCATTAATATTTATAATTTTCACTGAAAAAAATACATAAAGCATCAGGCGTATACTTTTGTTGCCAAACAAAAGACTAGAATAAGGATAATTAATAACATTAATTAGTAAAAAACAAAGTCTTAAGTCAATTTTTACGTTTTTTATCGCTAATTAATCGCGATTTTTTGGTTTGAATAAAGCGTAATTACATTTGAAAAATCATGTAAAAATAAACTATGTTCTTTTACTAAACTAATTCCAAAGTTTTAATAAAATCAATCAAGTAAATCAGACGTAATAAATTTTTATTTGAATTAAATGCCACCTGCATTTAATTCAAGTAAAAGTTGTATATGTACCAGCTTTGAATGCGAATACCAAAAGTTATCAAGTCTAAACCTCTCTACTCTCCTAGCTGTGAATGCTCTGATATGCAAAAAATATTGAAATTTATATTTTTATCCCAATGGAACACATTATCGGGATAATAAGTATCCTATATATTAATCCAGGATATCAGCTACCTCCATACCAAATTTTATCAAAATTGTCTTAGCTGTTTGAGCGTGAAGAAGTAACAAACATACAAACACACCACTCACAAAATTTCGCCTTTATAATATCGGCGTGATAAACATAAACGTAATTTTCTGTTTTCAGAGAAACGAAGGCAACGTCAATCTGAGTGTCGTCCTAGAAGACGGAAAGGAGCAGGAGGTCCAGTTGTTCGAGGTGTTCTCTGACCAGGTGGCCGCTATTACACAGGTACGTTTAAACATTATAATCCGACATTTTTTGCGGCAAAGTTGTTTTGTTGTAAAAAATAATAGACCAGTTTTCTATTTTAATATAGACGTACAAACAGACATACGGGCCACCTGATGGTAAGTGGTCACTGTCGTCTATGGACCTTTTTCAATGCTTAAGTTCGCTACGACACACAGACGTCCCACAGTTGGGCACGGGTCTCCCCCACAGTCACAGTTGCGGGAGGTCTAGAACATTCTCTACACAGAACATTAGTAGGGGTAGGGTAGGGTAGTCAGTTTAATAATATACCTTTACATTTCAGAGCCGCACAGACATGCCTCCGGAGGACATGTTAAGCCTGCAGCTGGCGCTGCTTAAGCTTGCCCAGCGCTGCCACCCGGACAAGCTTAACTACGTCGACCGGGTGCTGGCGCACACGGACAAGATCTGCGCGGACATCCTTCAGACCAGGTACAGATTTCGGCACGAAAGTGTAGCTCTGAACGCAAATCTAAGGGGATAGTTGCGCATGGGGTATCATCACGTTTGGCGAACCAATCAGCGCTCCCCGCGCAAGACGATAACATAAAGGACATTGTCGTTTTTCGCCTAAGAATTTGGTATATTCGGTAATTCTTAGCTTATTTAATGTTCGTTATTCCAATTGACAGAATTTAACACACGCATCAAAAAATAAATAAATGGACACTTCATTCGCTTCACGCCGATTTCTCTGTTCTCCGAAAAACATACACTCATCGTTTCAGCGATCATCCGTAGGTAATAAAAACTTGCCGAAGCAAATTAAAGTAGAGACAGTGAGGTACCTACTAACTCGATAGGTTAGCATCGGGCATCAATTTTGTATTAAAGTATTTTGAAAGAAATTTTTTTTTGTGTGAATTTTTTTGTGTGTGTTCAAGGGTATTTGAGAATGGTTTAGATTTTTAGATTCACAATTTGGTCCAATGGAAAATGTTTTTTAAACACGATTTCAGTATTTTTGTATGAACAATATCCTAATATTTTAACGGTCATTCATTGACGTGAAGTCATTTACATGAAGTGTCGCGTCAATTTTAATGAACTCAAAGCCGTTAACATTCAAAAATGCGGAATCTGTTGGCGGGTGATCCACACAACTTAATGTAAACGCGTTCGTTGACTTGCACTGAATTGTTTACTCCCCCTTAATAGAGAACCCTTTCCCCCAGCGGCAAACCTCAACTGGAGCACAACACTCCCGACTTCAAGGAGCTGATGAAGATCCTGAAGCTACCCGCGGACCACTACCGCAACGTGCTCACGCTGGTGCGCCTGCAGCACTACGCGCCGCTGATCACGCGGCTTAACTTGATCGGTCGGCTCATGATAGCTGTGCATCTGGTTAACGACGTGCTGGAGAACGATACGACTATCACTACGCCGGAGGACGTAAGTATACTGTTTAAGTGATCATTTAGTGTGGGGGAAATTGGTGACCCCGACATGTGTATATAAAATTACATAAGTATACTGTTAAATCACTATTTGTAAACTGAACACTGTGAACAATTTAAAAAATAGCTACTGTTTTTGCTAGTCATAAATATGAGCATGATTTCGTGTACTGTGGGGGCACTGGGGTAAATGAGGATCAGTACAGTTATAGCAAATTCAATAGAACTGGTATCCACGTTATTCTCTAGGACATAAGAATGATATTTCTTTTTGAATTATCCAAATCGGACCATTACTTACGAAGATATTAAATTATAAACTTTATGCCGTTCCTGCTGCTAAGTCAGTGTACGCGGATGCGTGTGACGTCACTGTGTCGGTCCGAGCGCAGTCGGTAGTTGGTACTCATAGTTCACGGGGCGGCGGCGACGCGGTTGGTCTTTTATTTGCAGTTAATTTAAATAAAGTGTTGTTATAGAGTGTAATATTGTGATATTTAAATATAAAACATACTTAATATGAGTACTAATAAAGTAGAAGCTGTTTTTGTGCAAGCTCAATCAGATAATCTTCCAAAAGTGGATTCTTTCATGGTATATTATATTACATGTGCTGTTTATTAAGCAAGGTTGTCGAAATAAAACTCTATAAAAGAAACGAAAGCATTTTTATTTTTACACTTGATTACTAAATAGACAATCCTGTAAATTAACTAAACCACAGGCTATTGTTACAATATTATCCAAAATATTTAAATATGAAATATCGACACATGCGTGAGGTCCGATCATTTTAAAGTCTCTCAACTTCCCTAGCTTCTTTCAACGTGAACTCTAATAGCAGCGATTCTCTTGGTTTGCAAAACTTAATCTGCTGTAGGTTTTGAGTTGGAACTCACACTAGGCGGCCTCAGGAGTGTGCAACCTCGTTGTTCCAGTAAATGGGCAATATTTTTGAAACCCCTGTCAGCTAACACAATACTTCTTTGTGGCAATTTGTCAAGAAATCCGCTGTCTTCAAATATAGTTGAGTCAGGGGTCCTCCCTCCATATCCCTCAGAAATGAAGTTTATCAAACCGTCAGGTGTTATTGAAACCAAGTACTTAATAGTATTGCAGCTTTTATATTGAGACCACGTAAGCGCTTGGTGTAAAGCGTTGCTAGGTTTCTCGATTTGAATTTCGAAACAATCGATTATTGATATTGCTTTAGAATAGCGCTTCCTAAAAGCTATCGGCAAGTTTTCCCTAACATCATCTGCTGATGGCCACGTAATAAGCTGATTCAGGCATAGTGCTACTTTTGGAAGAGTCTTTTTAAAATATTTAGTCACAGAACTCTCAGAGAGGCCAAAATGTATTGCAAGCATTGAGTTAGGTTCATGCCATCGAATTTTTCGTAAAGACACTAGGATTTCAACGGATGATGTTTTCGTGAAGTTTTGTAAATGTTTAATACAAAAGTATGAATGGCCAGGAATTCCTATCAGTAATTTTGGATCTCGAGATATGGCCATTAGAGCACCCTGTTGCATATGCTTATTGAAAAAATGTTTGTTCATCTCTTTTGTTATTTCCAAATCATTCGACTCGATATCACTAACATTAACACCAAAAGAACGAGTAATGTCACTTGAGTTTGAGTTGCTGATTGTGAAGCTAACGTTTGGATCAAGATTTATAGGGATTTCTTTCTTTTTTACTATGCGTTGTTTCCATTTGATTGGCGTATTATTAGATTTCGTTTTCATTTTTGGTTTCATATTAACCTGCACTGCTTGTGTTTTTAGACCCGTCTCATTGTTTTTTGATAATACATCTATTTCTTCAGGTATGTGAAGGGGATCATTGTTTTGGACGTTATTTGAGTCTTGATTCTCACACTCTACTACTTCAATGGGATGCAACGACAGGTCTTCGTGTCCAATATCTTTACTTAAAACTCTTTCAAAATATTCTATATCTTGTCTTTTCTTAAAACCGGGTCCGTCAATTTTCTTTTTTTGAGGCTTTTGACATTCAAACTTATGAGTGAAAACTCCCTTCTTCAGTTTAAGCTTTCCTCCAACCAACTTAAACTTTATGTAATTTTCCATGTCTTCTTCCAACTGAAATATAAAAACTATTATCAATTTATTTTCTTCTAACAATATGGCATAGCTGAGGCAGATTTATAAATGCACCGCTGTTGTGTCAATGATTAAAAAATATTATCCTTTACTCCTTGCTTTTTACCCGAGTACGTCCCTGTGTCAATGTTTTGACCTTGGAATATTATATAGAAATCGGAACAGGTGAATAGGTAAGTACATAGGTTTATCCACAAAACTTAATTAAAAGTAACTAGGTATATTTTTATTAATACAGCAGGCTTAATAAGAGAATATTTAAGTACTCTTACACGTAATAGTAGGTACCGACTTATTTCCATATCAACTAAATAATAGGTAGGTATAGTTTGTAGGTACTTACATCGAAATGATCTTCGCAACAATGTCTTGTAGCCTGGGCAGAAGGTGGAGTTTTATCATCTCTTTTCACAACGGCATACCATTTTTTACGTAGTTTTGGGTCTTTCGGCACGTTAAAAAAGAGTTTTTCAGCCGTTTTAAATGAAGTACATATTTGTACATTTTGGCACTATACAATATTTATACATAGTTAGAAAGGTGAATTAGATACAAATCGGACACTTAATTTGTTTCAAAGACACAATTAACCAATGAAAACACCTGAGCGCCTTATCGCTGCCAACGGCTAACTGCCGTGGACCGACACAGTGACGTCAGAGCCTACCGCGCCGGCCGTAAATGAACTCCGCTAGTAATTTGATCATAACTTCGTCAATTTTTGTCGTAGAACAAAACTTTTTGCACTGTATGTTAAGGATTTCTTAGCTCTATAAATCTGCATTCTCAACTAAAAACGTTACGGATCCTCATTGGTTGCTGTTGCCTTTCGGTACATTGGTTAGTCCGATATAAATAAGTACTTATTCAAAACGTATTGACGATGTGCATAGTATTTCACCATAATCCCGGTTGATGCGTATTTTCTGGGACTTCAGGTAGATATGGAGAATTAAAAATGTGTTGGTGTTACCATAGTCAATTAGATTTGAAAACGTCATTTACTTAGCCCCTTAGGATACAGCATTGCTCTGTGTCTGGATGTTAATATTATCTATGTATCTATGTGTGTCAGTCTGTGACACCCATAGTACAGGCTCGCGCCTGGTTTGGGGTCAGATGGCCGTGTGTGAGAATGTCCAAGATATTTATTTATTATTAATTTATTTATGTTATCATCAGGTGGAGTCGGTGCTGTCGATGCTGGACGTCCTGGTGAAGGATCAGCCCGGCCAGTTCCCGGCGGATGCTGAGGATGCCGATGAGTTTGTGGAGGAGCAGGGGCTGCTGGCAAGGTACGTATACGTATAGGTGTGGCATGTGTCATTTAAGGGGCTCCCATACAACAGGCATGATTTTTTTGCCGTCTTTATACATAATGGTACGGAACCCTTCGCGCGCGAGTCCGACTCGCACTTGGCCGGTTTTTGTTTTATTTAGTTTAGGCATGCCTAGTTCTCTTAGGCTAGGCACACCATTGCTGGTCTAGGCCTCCGAAATAACGCCACTCACACTGGTCCCTCTGAATCCAGCGGTTTATCATTATCCTATTTATTTCATTGGTCAATGGTATCCTCTCGTTCCAGACTGATCCACCACTTCAGATCTGATTCAGCCGACCAGCAATACCTGATTCTCAGCGCGGCCCGCAAAGCCCTGCAGTGCGGCGGCGCGCGTCGCATACAGCACTCGTTCCCGCCCATCGTGTTCCACGCGTACCGGCTCGCTTTCGTCTATAAGGAGCTAAAGGACCAGGTAATAATTGGCTGCGACCCATACGCGTCCCACTGTTGGGCACGAGTCTCCTCTCAGAATGGGAGGGATTAGGCCTTAGTCCACCACGCTGGCCAAGTGCGGATTGGCAGACTTCACATACCTTCGAGAACGTTATGATGAACTCTCAGGCATGCAGGTTTCCTCACGATGTGTCCTTCACCGTTATAGCAAGTGACATTTAATTTCTTAAAACGCACATAACTTAACCCCCCCCCCCCTGTCAGGTAATAATAACTGGTAGAAAATGCCGTATGGCATTATGTAAGCCCTTTGTATACTAAAAGGTAATACATAAACTTAAATAAATAAAAAAATAAAATAAAAGTAATCCTAATCACCAGTACATCTTGGTTGTCCCACTGTTGGGCACGGGTCTCCGCACACACGCAAACGTCATTAAGCACGCACGTTGTTTGGTGCATCTCGTAAAGTTATTTGTTAACATAATACCAAATTAATTATTCGCATAATGTAACTTATTAGAATGAAAGCGTTTACCTCGGCTCGGTCTGCGTCATTTTTTTACGTGCAGAATTAACTAAAATATAATATGTATACTGGTGTAACTTGCCTTTATCAATGGCATGTTACACCAAAGATTACTAATCAAAATCTACCTTCACCCGCAGTCCGACCGATCATAATCCGAGATAGCCGTCAAGCGACTAAAAATCGATGGTTGATTATCGATTAAAAATATAACGATTATAATTACTGTTGTGTCCATTTCTCGGGAACTGTGCAATTTTCCGGGATAAAAATAAGTCTCTCTTCTAACCGTATACTTTCTTTCTATCTATGCAAATCACTTCGATACATCATTCCGTTGAGGCGGAAATTTATTATTACGTTTAAGGACCTGTCATGTTTACATAATGATGTAAATAAATAAATAAATAATTATACCAATATTTACGTCTCCGCAGTTTCCCGTCTCCGCTAATTGAGCTACGACCAACTGTCATTTTGGTAACTAAACATAACTAACTAAACATAATTGTTCCAGGATGAAATGTGGGAGAAGAAGTGCCAGAAGATATTCCAGTTCTGCCACCAGACCATCAGCATGCTTGTCAAGGCTGAGCTAGCGGAGCTGCCCCTAAGGTAGAAACAAAGCTAATTTTATGCGAATCTTATAATCGTCATTATAATTAAGCGTCATTTTTGCTATCCTATACAGAACTATTATATTAATGGAAGTGTTTGTTGGTTTGTTCTTCTTATCCTCAATAGAATGATGGAATTTGATTTTTTAATCATAAATGTAGTAAAATGCCTAGAGAGTACTTACATATCGTATATTTTTATTCATTCAACTATAACTGTTCGTTTGTTGCAAATAAGAAGCAATTCTATTGAAAATTAAGAAATAAATTCCATCCCGTACCCCAAGAGACCCCATTGTTTTCCGGGAACACCTACCTACAATGTTCACTCAAAATATAGTATTAAGTTGCTCAAAATGCATCAACAGTTAGTACTTGACATCACTTAAGTAAGAACTTTCCTCCTATTTCTTTTCTTTACCCTTTGTGTTTGTTTGGTTTGATTTTGTATTGGAGAAAACACTTTCTTTATCTTACAAAATACAGAAAAGGAAAAACACTTGTTTTATTATTTTAAATGACAACCCTTTTCTATGAATTTCAAATTTATCAGACTAATATTTGAGAATAAATCCTGAGAAGAATTGAGAACCTCTTTATGGACGCAGTATATTTGATCTGTCTCAGGGATGCAGTGCATATTTGTACTTTATTAATTAAGGTTATATCATCACAACTCTTTCTTTGTCCCACTGTTGGGCTCGGGTCTCCTCTCAGAATGGGAGGGATTAGGCCTTTGTCCACCACGCTGGCCAAGTGCGGATTGGCAGACTTCGCATACCTTCGTGAACGTTATGATGAACTCTCAGGCATGCAGGTTTCCTTACGATGTGTCCTTCACCGTTATAGCAAGTGACATTTAATTGCTTAAATCGCACATAACTTAGAAAAGTCATCGGTGCGTGCCACTGGGGTTTGAACCCGGACCGCTCGAGTGAGAGGCGAGTTCGATAGCCACTGGGCTGTCACCGCTTTAAGGTTATATAGATTTAAAAAAAAAAATAGAGGTTATATAGAGACTTAATAGCTCGCCTGCGATTCACTCCAGGCTATACCTCCAAGGAGCTCTCGCGATAAGCGAGATCGGCTTCGCGAACCACGAGAGCATCGCGTACGAGTTCCTGTCGCAAGCAAAATTTGTTTCGTTCATAACTGACTTTGGGTCACTACAGGCCTATAGCGTGTACGCAAATGGTCTCGCCTATCTATCTCGCTCTCACATATGAGTATCTATGTTCTTTCTCTTTCGCATTGCCAATCTATCTAGTTAAATCTATGGGTTATATAGATCCTTAATAGCTCGCCTGCTTCACTACTCCAGGCTATACCTCCAAGGAGCTCTCGCGATAAGCGAGATCGGCTTCGCGAACCACGAGAGCATCGCGTACGAGTTCCTGTCGCAAGCAAAATTTGTTTCGTTCATAACTGACTTTGGGTCACTACAGGCCTATACCGTGTACGCAAATGGTCTCGCCTATCTATCTCGCTCTCACATATGAGTATCTATGTTCTTTCTCTTTCGCATTGCCAATCTATCTAGTTAAATCTATGGGTTATATAGATCCTTAATAGCTCGCCTGCTTCACTACTCCAGGCTATACCTCCAAGGAGCTCTCGCGATAAGCGAGATCGGCTTCGCGAACCACGAGAGCATCGCGTACGAGTTCCTGTCGCAAGCAAAATTTGTTTCGTTCATAACTGACTTTGGGTCACTACAGGCCTATACCGTGTACGCAAATGGTCTCGCCTATCTATCTCGCTCTCACATATGAGTATCTATGTTCTTTCTCTTTCGCATTGCCAATCTATCTAGTTAAATCTATGGGTTATATAGATCCTTAATACCTCGCCTGCTTCCAATACTCCAGGCTATACCTCCAAGGAGCACTCGCGATAAGCGAGATCGGCTTCGCGAACCACGAGAGCATCGCGTACGAGTTCCTGTCGCAGGCGTTCTCGCTGTACGAGGACGACATATCCGACAGCAAGGCGCAGCTGGCGGCCATCACGCTCATCATTGCGACCTTCGAGCAGATCACGTGCTTCGGTGAGACACACTCTCACACTTAAATGCTTTATGTACACCTTCGATCAATAATGTACAAGATTCCCGGTCGACGCTTCAAAAACGGCCACACAATTTAGACCACGAAAAATTTTGTGGTCATGATTCAAATTAGTACGGTCCAACCATAGCCAACGTTAAGACGTCAAAATGCCGCAGTGCGTGTTCAAATATTGTAAAAATAACCACCGGAATATGAAGATTTCTGATGGAATATCCTTCTTTCGGTAAAATTATGCCAACACGTGTTTTATTATAAAGTATAAATAGAATTAAACAACAAAAAATGAAATATTAAGAGATCAATTTAAGAGTAAAATGAATGATTGTTTTACTAACGTTGCCATAGCAACAATAGCAGAACATTGGCTGTTTTGGAACAGAGAATGCATGGAGTAGTATTGTTAATTTATATTACGCTATGTTTTTATTTATAGATTTCCGAATGATCCATTTCGCTTTGCAAAATGGGTATCTATTGTCGCGAATGAAAGAGGAGAAGAATTTTACGCCCCGTGTAAAAATTCTAAAATATGTTCGATACATTTTGATAAATTGGACATAACCGGAAAAACGCAAAGTCAATTAAGGCAAAAAAGGCAATTACTAAAATCAGCAATTCCCAAATTGCAGGTAGGTCAATAGGTCATGTCACGCGTCACTGTCTCTCAACGCTTGCGAGAGAGTAGAGATGAATGAAACACCGTTTAGGTGTCTGTCTCAAGGAAAAGGTTATGATAGGTATTAATTCAGAAAGGCGGCGCGTCCAATTACTTATATTCATACATCCGGGAAGTTACTATGTCAGCATTATTTGAAATACATTGGTAACAATAATATGTACTTAAAATTGTAATAATATTTTTAAATTGTCAATAAATCACTTTTTGATGCGTATTTAATAATATTGAACTATCAATAAATATGATACGATTAATGGATCTATTTTATTTTAAATCAATAAATTAATAGCTTAATTTTAAGTTAATCATAATATATAACCTCCTCTTTTTTGAAGTCCGTTAATAAATATAATTAGATTGTCAGTCACGGTTGATTTATAATACTTTATTTTAAATTTTACCATACATAGTCATAATAACTATTTACCTATTTTTATTACACAATTTTTAAAATATATTAAAAACGGCTCCCAGCAAATTTCCTAAGCCCACACTATGAGGGTTTATATAAGTAACAAGTTATTACAATAAAAGAATGCTACTAATTTAAAACGACAAACACCTATTAAAAAAATATATTCTGCAACTCTATGCCTTTCCGTGTTACTCTGTTCTAGGCGTTGACATGCGATGCCAAATAATGCCAAATGTGTGTAACCGTGGCCACTTGAACGACGTGTATTTGTTCATGATCCTTTATCTAGTACATTATTGATCGAAGATGTACACGGATATATTTTCTCGAAGATACGAACGGCGATGATACGCACGCCGATAAGTTACTTGTGCATATCGTATGACATAATTGTAGGCGACATTTTAGTTCTAAATAATCTATAATAATCTATCTATATAGATATAGATACTAGATAATCCTATGGCAGTTAATTCTTACGATAATAGCATACGACAAAACGTGCGAGAAACTCTCTCCATCTAAATGGGGCTTAACATATGAGACATACGTATTCTTAAACACATTTACACATTGCTTGCTTTTGATGATCTTGCATGCTGAACTAAGATGACCGACAGCTAGAACGTGTAAGTTTATATCGAGCGTTTTCATCTTTTTATGACGATAACGACTTCCGTTTGCAATTATCGTTAACAATAAAAAAGTTCGTAAAAAATTTATAAAAAAATATTGGTTGCCTGTAAAGTCGGTATACGGGCGAAAGTTTTACGTGACAACGACTTTGTGTGGTAAAATAATTTTAATGTGAATATTCATTCGTATAGTAGTATCGTCTCGTATCGTATCGTCTCTCTCGCTCTTAGGCGGGCTAACCATGCCCGAGTGGAAGGGACGCGTGCCTCTCGCTCGCTCTCATTGTGAGCGCATAACGTGAGCGGAGCGTAACGCAGTTTCTTGAAGTGTCACCCGGCAAACCAATTTATAAGACGTTGTCACGTCAAAAACTAATATTTATATGTATTTGTTTCAGGCGCAGAGAACGCGGAGCCCATGCGCAACGCATGCGCGCTGGCTGCGAGTAAGCTGCTCAAGAAACCGGATCAGAGTCGCGCGGTGGCGATGTGCGCGCACCTCTTCTGGAAGCCGCCCAAGGATGGGAAACAGGTGCGTACAATACTCCCAAATTAATAATGCGCATGCAAATCTTCGCTAATTGTCGTGTTCCCGGAAACACCCGAATCATTGAATCGGAGAAAGCCCTAAACAATGCATTTGCATTTTGCACCTTGTTCGAAAGAAACAGGAGTCAATGTCATATGTCAAATCATGTGAAACAATTGAAAACAATTCGGGCGGTCGGCGGCTGTCGCCGGTCAGTCAAAGGTCCGTCAGTCGTCTTTATAATATTGGTTTTGACTGCACGTGTTCTCTCTGTGTGGAATTATATAGAGCTGCTATTACACACCCTTCTTGGTTTTGTTTTCAAAGGTGATGAATGCATTATGCATGAATAAAATGCACTTAACCACTCTATATACATATCGTCTTCCGACGCTCGGGGAATACGACCGTTGCCGAACAGTGACGAAGATTTCTATGCGCATTATTAATTTGGGAGTACTGTATACTACTTCAAGGACGTTAAACTGAAATCGAGGTGAAAATTAGAAACAGCACCACCTATTTGTTCGTTTCAATGGTTGGGGTTAATGAGTCGTTTATTAAAAGCTTTTATTTAACTTCACTCGTATGTCCTGGAATCTTGCAATCAATATTTCACCCACTTCCACTGAAACTATCGAGCTGAAATTCGGCACACATATTTGGTTCCCGTGAACATGCACGAAAGTAAAAAAAAGTTATAAAAAGCTATTTAAAAAAAAAAAATTCTGAATGTCGCCAATGCACACGACACGAGTTGATATATGTATTTAGGATTAAACATAGTCCAATATAACAGCATTTTAAAAATATAATCAAACTTTTCTCAGTGGCCATTGAACGACCCGGCGCGCGCCCTCGACTACCTAAAGAAGGCGGCGCGTGTTGCTCAACAATGCATGGATGGCGGCGTGCAGGCGCAACTCCTGGCCGAGCTGCTGGGCCGGTACGCGCTGCTGCGGGAGCGGGGCCACGCCACCCTCACCACCAACCTCATCGAGGCGGTGAGTGGCCACTGCGACCTTCGGTGTGTGCGGGACTCACTGGCCAGCCGTGTTTGGCCGGCGGCGTGCAGGCGCAACTCCTGGCCGAGCTGCTGGGCCGGTACGCGCTGCTGCGGGAGCGGGGCCACGCCACCCTCACCACCAACCTCATCGAGGCGGTGAGTGGCCACTGCGACCTTCGGTGTGTGCGGGACTCACTGGCCAGCCGTGTATGGCCGGCGGCGTGCAGGCGCAACTCCTGGCCGAGCTGCTGGGCCGGTACGCGCTGCTGCGGGAGCGGGGCCACGCCACCCTCACCACCAACCTCATCGAGGCGGTGAGTTGCCACTGCGACCTTCGGTGTGTGCGGGACTCACTGGCCAGCCGTGTTTGGCCGGCGGCGTGCAGGCGCAACTCCTGGCCGAGCTGCTGGGCCGGTACGCGCTGCTGCGGGAGCGGGGCCACGCCACCCTCACCACCAACCTCATCGAGGCGGTGAGTTGCCACTGCGACCTTCGGTGTGTGCGGGACTCACTGGCCAGCCGTGTATGGCCGGCGGCGTGCAGGCGCAACTCCTGGCCGAGCTGCTGGGCCGGTACGCGCTGCTGCGGGAGCGGGGCCACGCCACCCTCACCACCAACCTCATCGAGGCGGTGAGTTGCCACTGCGACCTTCGGTGTGTGCGGGACTCACTGGCCAGCTGTGTATGGCCGGCGGCGTGCAGGCGCAACTCCTGGCCGAGCTGCTGGGCCGGTACGCGCTGCTGCAATTTATGAAATTAAATGCCAGCTTTTTTTTTAATGGATTTTAGCCATACGTACAAGCGGACGGGCCACCTGATGGTAAGTAGTCACCGTCGACAATGAACATGAGCAACACCAGAGGAATTGCCAATGCGTCGCCGGCCCTGAAGGAGAGCTCTGTTTACACCTTTTTTTAAGAACCCCATGTTAGAGTGAGAAAACCTGCATGTCTCATAGTTCTCAATGTTCTCGAAGGCTTAAGAAATCTGTTAAGCCACACTTGTCTTGGTGGACTTCCATTCCGAGAGGATACCAACAGTGGGACAATGAATTCGTTGTGGTAGACAATAATAAATGAAGTTCTTATTTCAACTTTCAGATAATCCAAAAGATCCGTGAAGAGTTAGCCAACTTGGACCAGTCTGAGGAATCGGAGCAGATCAGCAAGCATTTCCACAATACTCTCCAGCATTTGAAGAACAGGATGGAGTGCCCCGACCCTGATGGCTTGGGGTTCGAGGGGCTGGTGTTGCCTTAGGAGGAGACTAGAGAGATTTAGGGAGGACATAGGATGTAAGGGAAAATAGAACGATGGACTCGAGAATGGAAGTGCGTTGACAAAGCATGGCGTCGGCATGAGCTATCCCATAAAACCTTTTCTGTCATCGATCAGTCGTTAGTACTTTCGCGAGGAGTCCCGGCTAATGAAATTTATAACTAACTTAATTAATTGTATCAGGCGTTACTTGGCGGAACTCCATTATTATAAACCAAGCATTAATCTACTTTTCAACAGTCTACTTACTACAACAACTACTTACCCTGGGGAAGCCTTGTTTTGGGACGAAACACGTGTTGGTGTATGTATTCATTGATGGGAGTGCGTGCATGAAGGTATACATACACCATCATACATTTTTGTTCTCGGACTGTTGCAAAGTAGATTAATGCTTGGTTTGATAACTAACTGTTAGTCTTACGGGGGATAACGACATATACTGTCGACCAATAGAATTGAGCCCATATAATCTGTAGGTCCATGCCTGTTTATGTGAACGCCAAACCATTAAGTTCAGTAGTGATGGATATCAAAAAAGAAAGATTAAGCTACTAGTTAGGCCATGAAGGATGGTGTGTGTACAAATATCTTGATGTTCGAAACTTGAGTGATGTAAGTATCGATATATTTATGAAGTGTATAAAAGGTAGGCGTCTTATATGAGCTCTGAAAGTGGTACACTAAATCTGATTTTTGTGTAACTTTTACTTAGTTTCGCGTCAGTACTAGGCGTATTCTTACAGATTCTAGTGTTAACGAAATGTGAAATTGACATAATCTGCTGCTCGATGAATCAATGGAATATAAGTTTAACTTTAAAACTTATTGTATTCGTTAACAGATCTTTACATATTGAAGGTAAAAAGCAATATATTATTTGTTTTATATTTAAAAAGACGTGTCTAATTTTTATCCTCGCGTGGTTTATATTTCATGATAATATATATTTGGTAGAAAATACTTTTATCATGTCTATGGAGGACAATTCTTCGGTTACCTGTAGCAATTCAATTCAATATACAGTTCATGAAGCAGCACTCAGTCTGCTTCCATCTATATTCTTACTA
This sequence comes from Carterocephalus palaemon, assembly GCA_944567765.1. Classification (NCBI taxonomy): domain Eukaryota; kingdom Metazoa; phylum Arthropoda; class Insecta; order Lepidoptera; family Hesperiidae; genus Carterocephalus; species Carterocephalus palaemon. The sequence continues at coordinate 3,431,176 of OX155663.1, forward strand.
ATATATATGTGTTTGTTGGTTTGACCTTCTCCGCCTCAACGGAATTGTGGATCGGATTTTTTGCATAAATGTATTCTAGAGCCTGGAAAGTGACATACGCTTTTTATCCCGTAAAATTGCACGGTTACTGAGGAAATGGACCTGTAATCATCATTCGATTTTTTGTTGATTTGTAATTCTCAACGGAAGGCTTACTAAATGAGCTTCTGCAGTTCTCTTCTTTAAAGGAAAAATTAAAAAGAAAACGCTCAAACTTTAAAAAACAATATATTCTACAATATTCGGTTCCCTTGAATATTATTCTTGTTATTCATCATAATCTTCTCCTGTCGTTTCTTCTCTTCCTTAAACGCTTCTTTGTTGGCCTTCTTCTCCACTCTCCTCTCTTTCCTGTACTCTTTGAGAAGACGTTTTCTTTCCTTCTTCTCTTCTGGGGACTCGTCCTTTGGTCTGGAAGTTTATTTAAAGAGGAATAGATTTAAAAACTAGCATTACGCATACGAAGGACTCGTGGTGATGCGGCTCAAGTAATTATCAACCGATCGAGTGTTAATACGTGCTATGACTTCTATGTGCGATTTAAGCATTTAAATGACATGCTGTAACTTTGAAAGAAACTTCGTTAGTTCGTTAGAACGATTCGTGAGTGTCTATATTCAGCCTACCTATATAGTCGGCCTATTTTCGACTTAAATCACACGTAAGTAAGCCGGTAACTTCAACTATGAAAACTTCGTTAGGATACCCGCCTGAAGGTTCTCCAAAAATTCAAGGCATGTGAAGTCTGCCAATCCGCAGTTGGCCAGCTTAGTGGGCCTCAGGCTAACCCCTCACATTCCAAGAGGAGACCGGTGTCAAACAGTGGGACAAATAAAGTGTTGTTGGAAAGTGTTAGTCCTCCTCAGTTTCAGCCGACAAATGTATATGCGACTCCTTTTGTGACTTATAAGGCACCAAGCGCGGTATGTATACAATACGTCTGTTCGCTAGAGTCTCTTGTAACAATAAGCGAGACTTTTTTTATGGTGGCGTTAGCCTTACCTATTAAACTCCAGCTTACCTTATAGACAGCACGCTCAAAGTAGACAGCACGGTGTCAGCGTTAGTCTGGCCGTCCTCGTCTCCCGACCGCTCCGCGTCCTGCTGCAGCGCGTTGAACCTGGCCAGGCTCTTCACCGTCAGCTTGTTGCCGTCTTTGCCCAGCGTGTCCTCCGGTATGCCTGTCTTTGGATTAATCTTTATTTTGCCCGGCTTCTGTAAAGAGGAACACAAGTGAAGATACAATACAAATTTACGACTAGAAAAATAAGATAAGATTCATAAGATAAGATACAAAACATTACAATTTTTGAACTAACTGCACTATTATGAAGAACAACTAACAGGGCTCACTATAACTAAGACTCTGCACCAAGCCTCGTGCACACTAACGAACTGACCAACTAATGTTCTTATTAACTCTGCTAACTGGGCTAACCATCGTAGCCCTTATTAGGTTTGTTCAAAGTCAGTCACAGTTGTGACGGGTGGTGCGGCAAGCTCGTTTGCTATCTTACATCTATAAAAAAATAACGATAATGTAGTATAAATATACTTATTGTATACCATAAACAGCACGACGAGGTGGACTGACCTGAAGAAGACAGCGGGAAACCAAAGGGCGTAGGATCGGGAGGAGTGGGGACGATTGAGGGAGGCCTATGGACCAAAAAAGGCTGATGGATGGATGGACACCATAAACAACTAGATAACTTATCTTCTTTTCTATCTTTCTCACCATAGGTTCCTTAATAACCATGGGATGGTTGTACAGGTTGGAGTAGGTCGATAGAATGGTCTCGCAGTCCCACTTCTCCTTCGGCCGGACCTCCATCGTCACCAGATCATCTTCAGACTCCTCGGCTATCTCTTGAAGGCTTTGCAATCTGCGGGGAGAAGGAACTTGGTGTTTTACTACGGTTTATAATCTAGCGTTACATTAGTATTATTAATTCTTCATTACATAACATACCACTAGACTAGCCCAATATGCCAAAAAATATGTAGTACAAATGGCGGACTTAATGCTAGAAGGATTCTCTATCGGTCGATTTTTGGATCAAGCAGATATCGGCAAACGCGGCAGAAATGTAAATGAAATGTAATTAAATGAATAATATGAATCAATACACGTATGTACTAGTATTGAATAAAATGTTATATTACAGTCAAAAACACTTGTAACTTTAAAAATCAAGCTAAAATGATTTTGACTGATGTCCTTATACAAAACCACTTTTGAGTGATCCCCCAGCTTACAAAGAAAAACTTCACATCTAGTCAGCTAGCTAAAGCAAAAACAAAGATAAAGTCTAAATTTAAAATAGCGTACGTCACTAAATATTACATTTAAATAATATATATTCATAATTATATAAGGTTAAGTTAGGGTTAGGCTTTTTTTTTACAGAAAAGCCCCGCAAAGTGTGGCAAGCCAAAAAGTACCCAGTTGTCTTGCTACAGGGATATATAAGATATCGTATTATTGATTCTGGTATAAAGCTCAACACGAAAGTGTACTTCTGAACGCAATTCGGTGGGGATAGCTGCACTTAGGGTATCAATGCGGGGGACATGATACAGCTGGGGAACCAATCAGCGCTTACAACTGAAATGATAGGCATGATGACAGATTTTGAAATTGCCTTGTATAATGCAGGTACACATCCAATATTTCGAAAAAAAACATTATTTCAGCAATAAATTGAGTTTTAACGCCAATTATTGCAGTTTTTCCTATCTACTTTAAATTTAGCGCGAAAACGCTCGTAGGTGTCATGGCGTCCGCATCGACGTCACGCCTGGATATTATAACTGAAAATGCCGTGGTATTTATATGAGAAGCCCAAGCGGCCGGTGCATTTTTACTCGACCATGACGTCATCCGCTCTGACTGACGTTTCCAGGCGTTTCAGTCAACATGGCCGATTGCTGTATTTTATACTTATATTTTAATGCAAATCTTAATAATCCTTGACCATTTTTTAGGAATTATTCAACATACTTGTTCCGCTAAAACCATTTATTCTTTATTTTTTTAATACTGTCATCATGCCTATTACGACGACCTTAAATTTCGACTTGGTTAGAGCCGAAAGATTTTTTGCCGCTAACTGAGCTGCACAGACTAACTGACCTGAATCTCTCCTTCTCCCTGTCCAGCTGGTAGTTCCGCCTTGACTCCTCGAACTCTTCAGCGGCGCGCAACAGCATGTCGTGCGACTCCGGCATGAACCCCTCGATATTGTCCAGGTCTAGGGCACCGACTTCAGTATCGTCGTACTCCGCAAACATCTGGAAAAGAACAATACAATATAATTTATGCACCAGAAGAAAAAACAGAAGTGGCAAAAGTTCCGAGCAATTGCTTTCAGACAGCCTGGCAAACAAGAGTACAATAATAAATATAATAAGATAGGGGTTCCAAACAACCGACAAACAAATATTACACTAATTACATACAATAATATAATATTGAAAGAACAAATTAGATAGCAGAGACATAAAGAACAACAACAAGAACAATTGACTATGACAGAAATATAAAAACCAAACGCATCTCGTTCAAATTATGTTAAAGTTTAATTTTTCAAGTGTTGACTGCATGTGGGAATCATGCAAATCAATACTTCGTGTCACTGAGCGACGTAGTGTTGCATGTAGTGACACTACGCTCAGTGAATACTTTCGTAAGGATGTGACTACACATTATGGATTTATTGTAGGTATTATGTATATTATGGATTTATTGTAAAGGAAACGTTACATAAAAATGAGCATATAACATTGAAACACTAATTTGGAGCGCGCCACACACATTATTGTAGTTTATCTAAAATCACGAGGACGATCCAAACACATTCTTAATCAATTATTTTGCTTTCGTGCACATTGCAAATAATATAAACTTTAAACGTAGTCTGGTAAATTAGCTCAATTTACAGGGATTGCAAGTAATAAGAGAGTGGTCATGTGATATGTGATAATTGCCATGTATACTATATTATAGTGTATGGCCCTGTGTGAGAATGTCCAAAATATTTATTTATTTATTATTTATTATATTACCTTTTCAAACCTATCATCCAGTAACGAAAGTCCCTGGTTGCGCCGAATGACGCTGGAAGACATGGAGTATTGCGAGAAACGGGACTTCGTGTCGTCTTTGTCCCACGACGGCATTCTTGCTTTGTGTCCATCCTGGAATCATCGGGAAACAAATTTATATTAGCACATACATAACAATAATATAATAATAAAGTAAAAAGTAGCCATAGCCAAATGGCTCACGTCGATTCAATGTGATCGAAAGAGTTAAGCAACGACGGGCGCTCTCGGTTTGTGGATGGGAGGCTGCTAGTGACAAAATTTCATGGGCGCTATCGTGCTTCGGAGAGCACGTTAAACCGTCGGTCCCGGTTGTTTTCAATTTATAAAGGAATTTATTGTGTCCAAAGAAACATTAAACTTACTTTAGTGGCTACATCTTACAATGAACATTGCCATTAGAGATTTTTCATCTACATATTATTATACCTCTTGTTATCCATTTACCTCATTTTCACTGTCTTCATCAGAGTCCATATCTGAAGCGAAAGCTTTTTCTGAATCATCATCACCTGACATGCTTTCCCCGTCATCATCATCCTCTTCATCAAATTCTTCATCACCTGAAAATATGATTGAATTGACATGCATAAAATTATTTTTTTAAAGAACGTTTGTCAAGGTTAACAGTCATTAAGTCAGAGGCCCTCAAGGTCTCAATTTCTGAGAAGCTGGTAAGTTGGCTGCTAACTTCTTTACCAACCCCCAATGGAGCAGCGTGGTGGAGTGCTCAATTATGTGTAGAGACCTATGCACTGGCCTCTAATGGGATGCACTTATTTAACAAAAATTGAATAGTGACAGTTCTATGTAACATCATCAAGCTATCTTGGATGCAAAATATGTACCTTCACCCATAGCCAGTTCTATGAAGTTGTCCTCTAGCTGATTGTCAGGGTCATCAAAATCAAAGTCTTCATCTAGGGCCGCTACAACATCGGGGTCTAAGTCCAAGCATAATCCTGAAAATTAAATATTAATAATATCAGATTTTGTCCACAAAATTCATATACCTAGCGTGTGTTTATTGTATATGCTATTTCAATAGCATTTATCAATTTCTCACAAAATTGTAAAAGAAATTGTAAAATAAATAGATTGCTTACAATCTATAAATATAAATATCATGTACATTCTCACACATGGCCATCTGACCCCAAACTAGGCGTGATCCTGTACGGTTACACTTCTTTAGAGGCGACCATCTTAGTCCTCAAGGGTAGCAACACATCTGTGACTGACTTAGAACGAGACTCCTACTAACAAGTACTAACTGAACTATTACTAACACCAACTAACAGGACTAACTATCACTAACAGTCCCCAGTCCTTATACCTACTAACGAACTGACCAACTAAATGTTCTAATTAACTCTCTCAAATAATTGGACTAACCATCCCAGTCCCTAATTGAGTCTTGTTCAAAGTCAGTCACAGTTGTCATGGGCGGCAGCGGATGGGTGGTGCTGCAAGCTCGTTTGGTATCTTTTATCCATAAAAAAAAAAAAACTATGAGTGTCTGAGATTGATATACATACATACATAGATATTTTTAAATACATACTTAAATTGATAATGTTAACATCTAGATAATATTAATAATGATAATTTAACAAACAAGTGTTACACAAATGTTTGTATCGAGTGGGATTCAAGCCTATGACCACTGGTGTAACAGCCAGGGTCACTACAGATTGCCCCAATGGGCCCGTCGAATGAAATGAATGAATGAAACCATTAATACCGCTAAAATAAAACATGAAGGTACGGCAAGGGGCCAAACTAGACATTAGTCATATTCACAGTGACTGGCAACTCTGATTAGTTATCGGAACCACTAACCACCACTAAAAATCTCAATAATAAATATATTATTTACATCTATTGGGTCATAGATAGACCCTCTGATGAATTCAATAAATGTTCATATTTGGTTGAAACCATATTTGGCTTATCTATCTATTAATAATTAGTATAGAGCCACTGATTAGATGTAATGCTGCTTATTCAAAGCTAATAAAGATATACCTTGCGATGCAGCTTTGTTAAGTAAGCCAACATCTTCTTCCACCTCTGAAGCAAATACTGAACTTGGTAGGTTTAATCGGACTCTATCTGTGTCTTTGTCACCTTCAGTGCAAGTTTCTTCAGCTTTCTCTTTCTTTTTATGTACTGGTTTCTGTAATATAACCAAGAGATATGGTTTCTGTAATAAACTACACCCAAAAGGTGATTTATGTCTCTTCTAGATGATGGTCAGCCGAGTCATATCGAATACAAATCTCAACTCCTAGTTTGATACTAGTGGAAATTTCGAGATAGTAGTTTCAAGTAGTAGTTTCATTTCAATACAACACAAATGTTCTTATTAATTCAATTCAATTCAATTTATTTGTTCATAAGTACAAAAGCACTTAACCTATTAAGGCACACAAATATGAGTCAATCATTATTAGATTCTTTTAAAATTATTAACATTATTACCACATTATTATTACATTAATTATTCTTTTAACTATTAATAGGTAACCCTCACTATCTAATAGAATTACTTATGAATGAACAGATTATACATCACAATTTTCAGTCACAAAATTAAGAATTCATATGGTTTATCTATTTATCTAAGTATAATAATTCTGCACATATCATTCAGTCAATATCAAATTTTATCTTTATTAACTCTCTGCTAACTGAACTAACCAATATCCTAGTCCCCAATAGTCTTGTTCAAAGTCAGTCACAGTTGTCATGGGCGGCAGCTGATGGGTGGTGCTGCAAGCTCTTTTGCTATCATAAATCCATAAAAAAAAATATGCTCAAATACATTCTTCACCAAAAACAAAAATTATATGTTACCGGCTGTACAACCAATGTGACTTCTCTGGTGTCCTTAAGATGTTGCAAGTAGTTATAATCATCATCAAAGTAGATTCCATACTTCTGTTGCTCCTGTTTTCTCTGTTCATGGGTAAGTTCCTGCAGGATAAATAGCTCAGTGAATATGAAAGGTATGTTTGGCTTAATCAGATAGTGTCTGACTTTCAGGACAAAATATACAGCCTACTACAGAAACATACGCGGCTTTTGTATTTAAGGAGACAAACCTTAGAACCATGGAACTAGAAACGTTGATTTGAAGCATGCCTACGTCAACGTGAAGTAAAGCAATTATTATTATGAAGTGTTCAGATAAGGTTATCTTAAAACTCTTACAGAATCTTTGTCTTTCTTAGCGGGTACGTTGGCATTAACTGGTACTAAAACTCGTTGAGGAGCTGTCTCATCTGCCACCAGAGGATCCCGTTGAGAACGATGGACCAAGTTGAACGTCACTGCCTTTTTGCGGTCAATAAACTTTTTCTTTGCTTTCGGCTGAAACGTTTCATAGATATGAATTACAAAACACAACATACATTAGATTTTACAAAAGAATTTGTTTGTTACCATTTTTGTTATTATTTAGAAGCCACAAATATTACTTTCTAGATCACAAACTAATAAAGGGATGTTCTAGATCTACGAAAATAGTCAACAAAACATCATGTTTCAAAGTTTCAAACATGTGTTGTGTGAACTTGTGACACTGACTGACTCACAGAACTTATTAGCTCATTTCCACGACGGTGTTTGGCGGACTCACAGACTAATAAGGGATACTACGTATGGCAGACTTTTTTTGACGAACTAGTACAGTCAAGTGCATTTTAATTCTGAAAAGTGGGCCAATGTTACCCACATTGGCCCACTTTTCAGAATTAAAATGCAATAAATGTTTAAATTAGTGCGGAAGACTCATCCAAGAAGACTTTTTGATGGCTTTGAGAGCCACTGATTCTATAAACCTAGCAATATAATGATAGTTTCTTAGAAAAAAGAAATGAAAAAGTAATAAAACCGATGGGTCAAAGTTACAATAAGAGTTGGGGTAAGATTGACCCAGGCCTGGCCTGGTGCATGTTTTTTAAGATTTCTCGCAAAATAAGTGAAATAAGTAGCATTGGCCACTAAATACTAGCAGAAAAATATAATTATAGTCTACATCCAAAGTCAATATTTTTTGTGCCTTATATAAGGTTTGTAAGGAAAAGGTATGAAATAAAATGTTGCCATATGAAACATATTTTTTTATTAAATCTTTTATCATTTGGTATTGATAGGAAAAATAGGAAATCAGGCTGTTACGGCCCTTCAAAATATCTAATTAATTGTTAAAAAATAAAATTTTAACCGAAAAGTAACTAATTAATTATCTCAAAAAATGCTGTTAAGTCATCCTTTCTAATCATCCCATTCCATCGACAACAATCATCATTTATCTCTAAATAACTGCCTTTTCGAGTTATTTACGATTCAATTAAGACTTATGATTATTGTTATTTGATAATAGCACTATTTCTGGTCGATTCGTTGGCCAAATCCAACAATCTGTAGCCTTTGTCATTAATGTCACTAATTTAATGTTGCCAGATAATAATTTTATAAACTGACGAATATTTCGGCTGCCAAACTAAAAAAATAAATAAGATATAACCATTTCTTCATTTTAGGCAAACACAGGACGCAGGGCAAAATCAGGGCAGTTGACGGTACTTATTTAATAATCTATATATATTAAAGGAGAAGCTGACTGACTGACTGACTGACTGACATATCAATGCAGGGCCTAAGCTATAAAGCGTGTCACACACTACGCAGATGCGGTAAGATATCTGTATCTGAGCGCATATCTGTCCATATCGGTCTCTATATTAAACTCAAGGAGCAACACACACTACGCAGATCATTTATATTTTACCGTCAAGCATCTGTAGGCACCGACATATATCAAAAGATGGGCAGATAACATCTGCCGATGCAACAGATTTTATACAGGTTGTTTTGCACTGAGACGGAGGTTGATCTAGAATTGTAGGTGGTAGAGCCTATAGGGAACCAAATAGGTTTTATATGAAACCTAATTGGTTCCATATAGAGTTCGCCCGGGGCATACCACCGCCCGCCACGGTACCTAGTACCATTTCTACCGTGTAGTAATTGTTTTTAAAGCAAATATGGTCCGGTTGGAAAGGTGTGGTTTCCGGTTACACTTCTTTAGAGGCCAACATCTTAGTCCTCAAGGGTAGCAACACATCTGTGACTAACTTAGAACGAGACTCCTACTAACAAGTATTAACTGGACTATTACTAACACCAACTAACAGGACTAACTATTACTAACAGTCCCCAGTCCTCATACCTACTAACGAACTGACCAACTAATGTTGTAATTAACTCTCTCAACTAATTGGACTAACCATCCCAGTCCCTAATTGAGTGTTGTTCAAAGTCAGTCACAGTTGTCATGGGCGGCAGCGGATGGGTGGTGCTGCAAGCTCGTTCGGTATCTTGTATCCAATTAAAAAAAAAGAACAATAAACGCAAAATCATTGCCATATTAATGGCATTTGTATCAGAATTGATCATACTGTATAATATGATCCGCACCAAAAACAAGTGAAGCCAGTTGTATTATCGTATCTGCGAAGTGTGTGATACTTTCAGATCAGTTAAGTTTTTATACGCAGATAAAATATTACCGCATCTGCGTAATGTGTGACACGCTTAAGGGTTAGAAACTTGAAATTTTGCACAGGGGTTCCTTTCATAACGTATGGGAGCACTAAGAAAGGATTTTTGAAAATTCACCCCCTAAGGGGGTAAAACGGGGGTGCAAAGTTAGTATGAAACTTTGCCGTTTTTGAAGTTAGTGAATGTCTAAATCCACGCGAGCGAAGCTGCGGGCGTCCACTAGTCTTTGATAAATATGACTGCCTTGTAATGACTGATACCATATTAGCGTTTATCTTTGATTACGGGGATTAAGGGAAACTTTTCTTATGTCTTTGTCATGGCAGCGTGATGCAATGCTTGTTTGCTTGCAACCTTATATCCATAAACATTACACGAGATGAATACGTAATGCAAACTAAAACACATGCCGCCCGGTACATTTCCCTTTAAACGCCATAACTCTATGTGGATATTAAATAAATGTGCATGTCAATTTTCAAATTTTAAACACGCGTGGTCACGTATACGGTCCTCGAGTGAAGACCACAGCTCGGGAAACGGAGCACAACAGCTGGTTGCCAACTGTGTGGATCAGAAATCCGGGAGGTGAAATGAAAAAGTCACTTTTTTATTTAAAAGTATATTTTTTTACACTGCGAACAGCTTGTACCTTTTGATTAGAAATTTTGAATTCAATCACAAAATAAAAATCATTAATAGCATGTATAAAAAAGTATATTCTGTATATTTACAGTCCTATTCGTTCTTTAGAATCTTTTCCAATTTCAAAAGCGATTCGTTTTTTCCTTTTCTCTTCTCCTTTTTCAACTCCCCCGTCTCTATTGCTCTCTTCATGACCTGCAAAAACAGAGAAGCTGAGTTGATGCTTAAGGCAATGGGCATAGCGAACAAATTACCTTGAGGTAACAAAACGAAGAGCAGTTACCATTGAACCTTATGTCAAAAGGTCTGTTTTTATCATCAATATATTGCAGGGTCAACACTAAATTAACACGGGACATGCAAGAAATTCCAGAAAATGACATATTTTTATATCAATGTGATCGAAAGAGTTAAGCAACGACGGGCGCGGTTGTTTTCAACGGTGGAAGCAGTCGTTAAACCTTGTCGGTGTGGACCTTGTCGGACCTTCGGGTAGCTTGAGAACATTCGACACTGGGTTGGCTACTAACCCCTCCACCAAACCGCATTGGAGCAGCGTGGTGGAGTATGCTTCTTCAGCCTTCTGCAGCTGCGTCTGTGGGTGAGACCCATGCCCAGCAGTGGGACGTGTACGGTTAAGTATTGCAAGGGAAGCTACGACTCACTTGCAACGCGTTGTCCTTGACCGCGAAGCTGGCGTCGTTGTTCAAGGTGGGGTACTTGAAGGAGAATGCTTCTTCAGCCTTCTGCAGCTGCGTCTATGGGGGAGACCCATGCCCAGCAGTGGGACGTGTATGGTTCGCGGTTAAGTAGCTACGAAGCTACGACTCACTTGCAAGGCGTTGTCCTTGACCGCGAAGCTGGCGTCGTTGTTCAAGGTGGGGTACTTGAAGGAGAATCCGCGCGGGAACAGCGGCCGCGCCAGCAGCATGTCCAGCTGCCTGCGCTTGGCCGCGAGCGCCTTGTCCAGGGACGGGTCCACCTCTGCCATAGGTCTGGTGCAGGGTTAAGGGATCTATACTAATACTAGCTGACACCGCAAACGTTGTTCTGCCATATGAAATGCCAAAGTGACGCGACACATCATGTAAATGACTTCGCGTCTATGAACGACGGTTAAAATATTTGGATATTGTTCATAAAAAAATACTAAAATCGTGTTTAAAAAACATTTTCCAGTGGGCCAAATTGTGAATCTAAACCATTCTCGAATCCCCTTAAACACACACAAAAAATTTTTAACAACCTCCAATAGAGCCATTTAGGAGGAGTTCAGTGACATACACACGTAGGTACACAAGAAATATTATATATAAAGATTTTAAAGAGGAAGCATGTGTCTCTCAGTGAAGATGCAGCTTTCTAATGGTGAAAGAGTTTTTGAAATCGGTCCAGTAGTTTTTGTGTGAAAAACATTACAAACAAATGTTTCTTCTTTATAACGTCAGTATAGATTCGCGGGAACATAAAAATAAAACATACTTTGAATACATAAAAAATCCTACAGACCCGATTTTTTTTGTACCACACCTTTCCAACCGGATCATAATTGCTTTAAAAACAACTAGCTTTTACCCGCGGCTCCGCCCGCGTGGGAAAAGGGAATTAACAATGCCATCTATTAACAACATCCGGAACTAAATATCTAGAAAATAACAAAACATCGATAATATCTTCCCATGGGGATGTTTTACCGCGGTAAAAAGTAGCCTACGTCACTCTCCACCCTCCTCACTATCTTCACACACAAAAACCATACCATATAATAGCTTCGTTGTGGCGTGAAAGCCGGACAAACAAACAAACACACTTTCGCATTTATAATATTAGTATGGATTACTACACGGCAGAAATGGTACTAGGTACCGTGGCGGGCGGTGGTAGGTACTGCCCCGGGCGAACTCTATATGGAACCAATTGGCTTTCATATAAAACCTATTTGGTTCCCTATAGGCTCACCTTCCTTCCTTTTTATCCACAGCAGTCCAGCTAGGCCAATTTGAGGCAGTCGAGCACGCTGGGGATGGTGTCGCTCGTGTTGGCACAGCAGCCTATAGGCTCTACCACCTATTTTTTTTTCTTCATGTACATACAGAGAACTAGCTTGTACTTGCGGCTCCGCCCGCGTGGTCAAACAACATCCGGAACTAAATATCTAGCAAATAATAAAACATCGATATCTTCCCATGGGAAGTAGCCTACGTCACTCTCCACCCTCCTCACTATCTCCACACACAAAAACTATACCATATAATAGCTTCGTTGCGACGTGAAAGCCGGACAAACAAACAAATAAATTAACAAACAAACACACTTTCACATTTATAATATTAGTATGGATATGGATAGTAAAAAAAAAACAATTAAAAAGAAAGAGGTGTACAAAGGTACTGCTTATTTCCTTCACAAATTTCTTCCAGCAGCCCTGAGCCCTGAGCCTATTCAGTTCTTCTTCTGTAACCAGGTCAAAGGATACACATCGTCCTCGTCTATGACCATGTCCATCTCCCTGGCGGCGCGCTCCCGCCAGCCCGCCGCCTGCGCCGTCCTCCTCTTGCGCAGCAGCAGCGAGTCCACCGCCCGCGCGGCCGTCACCACCTCGCGCAGCGTCGCCACGCTCGCCACGGGCACCGGGAACGTTGGCAGCTCGGTCGCTGTACAACCGCGTGACCATCAGCATTACATCACGCCCCCGTTCGGTGAAAACACCGAACACCTGATTCAACGGTCCGACCACACGAGTAGGCCGTGAACTAGTTCAGCAACTCGTGGTACGCGAGTTGGCCGCGATCTAAATTTAAGCTCCTGACTAAGCATAGCGTGACGCGCGTGTTGCCGTCGACGTAGGTTTCCTCATGGAGATGGAGTCGAAAAAGATGGCAGTCCAAAATCATCTGGCAACCGCGACGCGCCAATCATTTAGCATTAGCATTTATCATTCAACACTTTAATAGCATTTTATAGCATTTTTGTATCAGTTTTTGTTATACTAAGTTTTAGCATTTAAATCGTAGTTATTTAGTTATTTATCAAGTAAATCAATTCAGCCACAAACTATCTTTGCTATCGACCAACCCCCCAACACTACAAATCCCCCTACACCCCCATGTATTTCCCGAAACTGCCTGCTACTGCCTTGATATTTCAAAGTGTAAAACTAAGAGTACTTTGATCGCGTAGCTCACTTTTCTTAGTTATATGTGATTTAAGAAATTAAATGTCGATAGTGAAAAAATGGTGACGGACAGATCATGAGGAAACCTGCATGCCTGAGAGTTCATCATAATGTTCTCGAAGGCATGTGAAGTCTGCCAATCCGTACTTGGAGAGCGTGGTGATCTAAGGCCTAACCCTCCCATTAAGAAAACTGTTGCCCTTAGCTGTCACCCATCCAACTGCCATCCAAATGACAGGGCGGCTTTATTTTTAAAAAAAATATATAAAAGGGCTACTCTGAAAACCAGCAACCGTGGTTCTCTCTCAGTACCACGGCACAGGCTGAGGGTAGTCCTATTTTGTCCCTCTCTTTTTTTTTTGCTTATTTTTGTTTTGTTATTTTTAATTTTATTATGTTTAAGACAAAATAAAGATTTTCTTTCTTTCTTTATTTCTTTCTTTCTTTCTACCTATCTATCCAGCCAGGAGTTAATTAATCAATCATCCTATGTCGACGCATGAATTGATTGGTCAACAGACTTACTCTTATTGAGGGTCCGACACAACTTCGTGTAGAGGTAGGCCTCGGACGAGTCCATCATGAGTATCGTGAGGCCCTCCTTGTGCGCGCGCGCAGTTCGCCCGCTGCGATGTACGTAGTTCTGAAACATTACAAGTAATAGTCACTAACAGTCCTTGCCCGTGTCTACTAACCATACCTACTAAAGAATACAAACAAATACAAATTCTTGACTAGCTTTTCCCGCGTCAAATAGTTTTCTGCGCAGAACATAAAACTACTAACACTTTGGGATGGTTTAAAATATTTTGCCTTTAAAAAAGGTTGCCTTTAAAATCTGCGGTAATCGCCGGTATCTGCGAAATGTTATATTTGGCCCGGCCGGGACTCGAACCCGGGGTAGTCAGGGTGACTCACTAACGTGCCACGGAATCGTCAATATTAATGTTCGAATACGCGTTTTAACAATTATTTAAACTTAAAATTTTGCTGTTTCCTGTGTTCACACCGGGTTCCGTAAGCCAACCTGTACATACAATATATTTCATTCTTATGTTGTCCTCACCTCAGCGGTCTTGGGAACTTGGTAATGTATCACGTGGTCCACGTTGGGGATGTCCAGGCCACGGGCGGCCACGTCCGTCGCCACCAGCACCCCGTTAGGGTCGTCTCTAAACCTAAAAAATAAAAATAAAAATCAATTAAATTAAAAACACTGCGGTGACAGCCCTGTGGCTATCACCTGAGTGCAAATTCATGCGGTAAGCTTCAATGAGTGTTTTAGGTTATATTAAAAATTCTATCGAATCGAATTCGATTTCTAGACAAATGTTACCTTTCTAGATTCTTTAATCGTTGTCGTTGCGGCATGCTTGCGTGCAGCGGCAGAGGGCGGCACTTGACTATGCTCAGCAGTTGTGCTAACCTGTTTTAATATACCATTAAAAATTTTTTTTTGTGTGTGTGTTAAACACAGAGTATTGAAGAGAGAGGAGCAGGTCTATACACATTTTTCATACAAAACTGGTGTTCCGATTTGCGGGGTTGAAGAGAGCGGGGTGCACTAATTAAATCCGCCTACTATCTAAATCCATCTAGCGGTCAAGCAAAGAATTAACTAGTAATCTCCGCCTACTTTCTAAATCCATCTAGCGGTCAAGAAAAGAACTAGCTAGTAATCAATATTGGTAGCAATTGTCGTAGTTTCGCTATCCCTCACAAGGTGCTCAGTCACCGTGTCTTTTTTTTTTTCTTCTTTTGGCAATAGCGTTTACATTTTGCCAATGACGTAAATTAAAAGATTGGGAAACTAAGTTAAAAAAGGATACGGAATACGGGAATGGATCAGATAAGTAGAAAGAGGTTTGAAACGGATAATATATGGGATGAAAGATGACAATATTTTATAAAATTTACATGGATACATAATTCACCTTGTCTTTGTTGTTGAAATATTTCAAGTTTACATTTTGACAGTTGAGTTTGACACTTATTTGAGGTTATGTTTTTGATTAATATGAGGTAGGTATGGCAATAGGGATGTTCGATCCTATCCGATACTTGTGTGGATCGATACAAAGTAATACGATCCACCCGATTTTTGTATCGATTCAATGGTTTTCGATCTATGAGTGGATCGATACAAGTACAATGAGGATCGGATCGAAAAATCGGACCAATTTGTATTAAATTCTATTTAAGATAAAAAAACTTTAACCATAATATTTATTCGTAACATTGATACAGAGTTCCTTAACTACAAAAAACAGGTTCATATTATTACTGTAATAAAAATATTTCTCTGGCGGTAGATTTTGTTACTTCAATTGTTATTGCATCTTAAATTTCAATATATGTACCTTTAATTTCGGCATGATTACTTGAAACGATAGATCATTTAATTTCGCTCTCTTGAATCGCTAACAAGATAAACTAATTGAAATATCTAAATCTATGGCTCCTCCAAAAAAATCAACTGTTTGATCGTTTTTCACAAAAACGGCGGAAAGTGCAAATTATATGTTACGCGAGTACACCGTGAGAAGTCAGTCCCGTTTAAATTTTAATAACTTTTGCCCGCAGCTTCACCTGCATGAAATTTTACTTTTTATATTATTAAGATTAATTTAGGTTCACTTATAAGTGAAAAGTAACATTGGACTACTTAAGATATTTTTTTATTTATTTATTGAGAACTTTTGAGGAAGGATTAATGAGGTGGAGTGTTTTGTTCCTTAATGTAATGAATGTAGTTAGTTACCATTATTTAATTTACTGTTAGGTCATTACCTACGTATCTGTAAACGTGTTTTTATGCTTTAGATGCTGTAAAAGACAACATGTTTTATATTTAAATATACTTGATAGCTTCATACGATACTGGATCGATCCAAAAAAACGTATCGAATCAATGGGATCGATACAGTGTATTACGATTCAGAATATCGATACAAAGCACCTGAATCGAACATCCCTTTATGGCAAGAAAAAAAAGAAGAATGTAATGGTTTTATTGAATTGAAGTAATTAGATTGATGTGATGTTCGTATGATTATAGTTAACTCATCATCCACCACCACCGTCGACTCCGTGACGTGGAGTGACCCTGAACCGCGGAACCGAGCATCCCGGCCGGGGCAGATATTTATCTCATAAATATCTGGGTCACTCATATTAAGTTGTGTGGTTTTCAGTGTTTCTGCCATCCGCATCACAGGCCTAGGCCTAGCGTGGGGGAGTGCGTGTAGTTATTTAAGGCTGTCATCCCTTTAACTCAACAAACTCATCAATGCATTTCATGTGTTAGGAGTGTTAAATAAAAATACTTTCTTTAACAGATATATTTTATTTACTATTGCTGGTCCTAACAGTTATCTTACAGTTAAAATATATCAGTTTTCTGTGCTGACTGCTCGCATGTAGTAAGGCAATATAATTCTGTCAAGTTGAATAGTCATCACTTCTTGAGGTTTGTACCGACAAAACAGTCGGGATGATAACACACCATCACCAACTTCTTATAGTCTCCTTAATAGTTGAAGCCGGTGCTTGTGGAGGTTGATGGTGCAGAATATGATGTTGATCAGCTAACATCCAACAAGGTTGATATGTGGCTGTTACTCTGAGGAATAATGTTACATAATTATATTATGTTGCATATCTCTATCCACACTCTTGGAGTTTGAATGTGTAAGGTGTTAGTATTGGCAGGCAACACTTGTACACATGTAAAGAGTTGTTTTTAGAATATTAGAATGTTTAAAATAACGTCATAACAGAATGTCTTCGGTTGTGACGTACTTCTCTTCTAGACATGAACAGTAATAGATCCTAATGTCATATACATCAACCTAAAATATTGTAAATGTGTAATAGTATAGTGTTTCTAATATATATTATTATGAAGTGAGTGTTTTTTAAATAGCCCCTCTCCTCCTGAGTCCAGACATCAAATAGAACCCCCCAACACACACAATATGTTTGTAGAAGATAGCAATACACTAAGGTACCCCTATAAAGAGTAATAAGGTTGTTAACATAGGATACATTGACATTTACATAATATGTATTTTCTAAAATGGATTACAAGAATCATGAAGAAACTACAATTGATTTAAGAAAACTTCTATTTTTAAAATGAGTCAGAATTAAAAGCTATTGAAATAATCACACTTACTTGATTTAATACAATCTCTACTGCAATATGTAACATTATAAATAATATGTCTTTCCCGCTAGTTTGTGTCAGTGAATGGCAAGCATGGCAGGAGGCTTTTACAAGTGATCGACCACCACGATTCACATACACATTTTTGAACAAAAATAGGGGATTATAAATCTGCTCTGTTCTAAGCATTGCTTATTAATAGCCAACAATGATGGGGATGTGATCTGCTGTATCAATCTGTGAACAATTGTTGATATAATTAGTATAAATAATATGCCTTACATTAAAGTTTTCAGATTGATAGATTTTTGAACCCTGTCTTCTGAATGGCTTTTTCCTTCAATATCACAGTATCTATCAACCAATTAGCATACAATAAATATCTTATTTGGTACCAAAACCATTTGAAGTGGAAATAGAAGTTCTATTTCCACGTCATGAAGAAACTACAATTGATTTAAGAAAACTTCTATTTTTAAAATGAGTCAGAATTAAAAGCTGTTGAAATAATCACACTTACTTGAATTATTACAATCTCTACTGCAATATGTAACATTTTAAATATGTCTTTCCCGCTAGTTTGTGTCAGTGAATGGCAAGCATGGCAGGAGGCTTTGACAAGTGATCGACCACCACGATTCACATACACATATTTGAACAAAATGTGGGGATTATAAATCTGCTCTGTTCTGTTCTAAGCATTGCTTATTAATAGCCAACAATGATGGGGATGTGATCTGCTGTATCAATCTGTGAACAATTGTTGATATAATTAGTATAAATAATATGCCTTACGTTAAAGTTTTCAGATTGATAGATTTTTGAACCCTGTCTTCTGAATGGCTTTTTCCTTAAATATCACAGTTTCTATCTACAGTATCTACCCATTAGAATACAATAAATATCTTATTTGGTACCAAAACCATTTGAAGTGGAAATAGAAGTTCAATTTCCACTTCAACTTGAGAACTTTTCAACTTTTCAATAGAAGTTCAATTTCACTTGAACCAAAACCATTTGAAGTGGAAATTGAACTTCTATTTCCACTTCAAATGGTTTTGGTTCATGTACATAAGCTGGATCTTATGATGAGTAAAAATGTTGCTAAATTGGTTTTGTTTTGCTTGGTTTGTTTGAGGAGCATTAGAACAATTCAAAGAATAGTGTTTACAACAAATGTTCTAAGTGGTATGTTTGACAATTATAAATAATAAGTATGTACAATGTATTGTGTACAAGAGAATAATTGAGACATTACTTATGTACCACAGGCAATCACAATGTTATTTAAAATCCATGATTAAACCAAATTCTACACACTGGATAAGTGACTAACAGACTTCACATGTCCCTAAGTACATTACAGTCTAAAGCACTTATGTCTGGTTTCTAAATTATCCTAAGAAAGTGTTGAGCTTTAACCGCTCCGAACTGTGGATTTTAATAAGACTCCTCACTGGACACTGTAGGATGAATAAACACATACATACAATAGGAAGTGCCAGCACTGGCGCCTGTAGGTTCTGTAATGAGGCAGGGAAATCATTCATATCCACTGCGACTGCCCTGCAGTCACTCATAACACAGAAGTCGCAAACTGTGCGCTTGAAGCTTGGCTTACCTTGTACAATCAAGTAACTTGACCCCAAAGGCAAGTGATTGGCCTTTGGACCTTTTAAACTTTTGGGGGGCTAGCTACAATAGGTCTTTTTAGGTCGCAGTGGCTTGTGGGCTTTAGGGTGGGCCCTTTACTTCAAATAAATAATGGGAGCTAAACACAACAGGTGAAAAGTGGGTGTACCTCACACCTTCGCCTAACTTTTCGGAGAAACACAGGCGTGTTGTTTGATAAGCTTGTTATATTCATATCACGAGAAACAACAAATAATTAGATAGGTTATAATCTTTACGAATTAGTTACACATCAGGGTTAGATAGTTCCATAATTCAATAGAAAGTCTAATACGTAATAACTTAGTTGCAGTTATTTTATTTCATTTCTAAATTAGATTTTCAAGTGATACAAACTAAGCTAAGATGGTCAGATATGGGGGCATCCGATATTAGTAAATCCGGGAACAACAAGTAGTTTCTGGTGTCAACACAATCACTATGCATCCATTTGAATATCCGATTGATTTTGTCCGTAATAAATTAAAACACTGATAGTAATATCCAAGGTTTCCGAATCATGATCCTTCAATTCCTATGTACGATTCATTTTTTTAAGCGAGCAGCGAGTAGTTACATTGTTGTAATAATAAAACTATTCATGCCGTTTTCTACACTTGCAGAATCAATATGAAAACTGATAAATATTAGACTTTTATGTTAAATATTTCTAAACTAGACCAGCCCAGCCAAAAAAATGCTCTGCTATAAAATTATTACTAACTAATCAATACTAGGTGGCGTACGAGTACTTGTAAAAATTGGCATTTTTAAAAATCAATTTGGAGTACAATTAGCATGAAAGTATTAAATGTAGTAGTTTAAGTAGTAAATTTACTGTATAAAGATTATATTAGACCCCGAAAAACACATTAACATCAAGTAATTTACTGTTAATAATTACGAAACATCTTATAACAAATAAGCGACATCTATTGTAGAGTAGAAAATTATGGAAAAACAATGGGGATATTTAAAATTTTAGTGTTTTTAAATACTTACAAGTGAAATGTAATCCCGTCGATTGCTTTAGATGATCGCCAGGAATAACTTTTACATCCCAGAACACAACACTTCATCTTCACAGAAGAAATAAGGAAATAAAACTGTAGAAAATGCCGGATCGCAGACGTCCTAATGACACAAGTGTAACATTAAGACTAACCTAAGCCCCGCCCAGTGGGCGGGGCTTAGGTTTGTCTTAATGTTCACCCCAATGAATCTGAACACGGTTACTTAGACCATCTCCTCTCTCCTTTCTTCCTTCATGGTGTTAAATGTGTGCCAAATTTCAGCTCGATAGCTTTAGTGGAAGTGGGTGAAATATTGATTGCAAGATTCCAGGACATACATACTTACATGAATGAATGAATACATACGAGTGAAGTTAAATAAAAGCTTTTAAAAAAGCAAATACATGTATGTATTATAAATCGATATAGATAGGATCTGTAACTATATTATTGGTTTAGATCCATTTAACGGGAACCTTTCTGGGATAAATAGTGGCCTACTCGTATGTCAAATATCCTGGCTGTATGCAAATTTTTCTTTTATTTGTACACGATGTTGCCATCATTTTCTGCCATCAAGCCAGAAGAACAAACCAACAAACACACATTCCCATTTATATATTAGTAAGGATTATTAAAATACCTTTTGACACTGCCTATAGAGTTGCAGAACACTATGGTCCGCCCCGGATGCATTTTCAACACGTAATACAGATAAGCGTCCTTGTGATCTCTGGAGCACACTATCCTGCATTCTGTAAGGGTTTCTGCTGTTCCTGTGAACAAATTTAATAGTAGTTTATGTAATAGTTCCTATGGATACTTTACTTAGTAAGAAAGAAAATCTTTTATAGTTTTTCAATCATTTTAATTTTTGTTAAATTCATTCACTAAACTTGCACTATATTATTACACGTATTGTGTTTGTTTGTTTTTATATTTCTGAAGATATTTAGATGTTTGTGTCAATCGTTGTTTAAATTTGAACAGTGAGACGTTTATGGGTTGTAGTTTTATTGTATAAAAGTAACATTTACCTAAGTTCTGTGTGGTGATGTCCACAACTTTGGGCTCGGTCATGCCCACTAAATCCACGAGTTTCTTTATTTTCTGCTGCGGCGTCATCTTCTCTATTTTTCTGTTTAAGATCTTTCCCCTTTTCGTTACCTGCAGAAACATAAAACTATAGTAAAAATGAATCTATAAAATCGAATGTTTACATTAGCTACTATAGAAACTTTAAGAAATATAGATACATGGAAAATGTAAGTTAAAAACTAGGTCGCTTTAAACAGTTTAAACTTTAGTTGCAAGTTTTTAGTTTGTATGAATTGATTAAGTAGGTATTAAAAAGGTTTTCTTAAAGGTAGCGTGCGCGAGGCGATCGGGTTGTCAGACGTAAGCGCTGATTGGTTCGCCAGCCGTATTACGTCCACCGCATTGGTACCCCATGCGCACCTATCCCCTACGTATTATGTTCAACTAGCTTTTACCCGCGGCTCCGCTCGAGTGGGAAAAAGGAATTAACAATGCCATCTATTAACAACATTCGGAACTAAATATCTAGAAAATAACAAAACATCGATATTTTCCCATGGGGATGTTTTACCGCGGTAAAAAGTAGCCTACGTTACTCTCCACTCTCCTCACTATCTGCACACACAAAAACCATACCATATAATAGCTTCGTTGCGACGTGAAAGCCGGACAAACAAACAAACACACTTTCACATTTATAATATTAGTATGGATTCAAAGCTACACTCGTGCCGACACTTGTATTGGCAGCGAGTCTTACCTTCTTCCCCTTCATGTGCTGCGGTAGATCATGGACCATGGTAAGCGTGGCGGAGAACACAAAGTTCTGTCTGGTGGCGCGCCGCGCGTCGTCCGCGTTGAGGCGCTCCAGCAACGGAGTCAGCTCTTCGAAGTGGCCTCGCTCCACCATGCGGTCCGTCTCGTCTATTGCCAGGAATCTGGGGAAAGAGAACATCCATCCATCCATCCATCCATCAGCCTTTCTGGGTCCACTGCTGGACATAGGCCTCCCTCAATCGTCGCCACTCCTCCCCATCCTGCGCCCTCTGAATCCAACGGTCAAGAGAACAAATCCTTACTAATATATTAACAGGCGTCCATAGCCCAATAGCTTGCGTCGGTTCAATGTGATCGAAGGAGTTAAGCAACTACGAGCGCGGTCGGTTTGTGGATGGGTGACCGATAGTGGCAAAATATCATGGACGCTACCGTGCTTCGAAGGGCACGTAAAGCCGTCGGTGCCGGTTGTTTTCAATGGTGGATACAGTCGTTAAGCCTTGTCGAAGACCTTCGGGTGGCTTGAGAACATTCGACACTGGGTTGGCCACTAACCCTGGAAAAGTTGCATAGTTCACAAAACTGTAACAATCGTTCGATTTAATCGATACTTAACTATCGATCAACTTTTAATCGATTTATAGCTATCTCGGATTGTGATCGACCGAACTGAGGGTGAAACTAGATATAAGCGTTTAAACTAGGTATAAGAGTTTCCACAATCAAACGACTTTGTCATTGAACAATTAACATCATGGCACACGCTTGACACTTAACACTGAAAAATGTTAACATCATCGCACACGCTTGACACTTGACACTGAACAATGTCCATGTTACCGTACTCACTTGACACTGGCCAGTTGCTGCAGGTGCGGCTGGCCCTGCGTGACCAGCTCCCACAGGCGGCCGGGCGTGGCCACCACCACCTCCGGCCCCTTCCGCAGCACTCGCTCCTGTTTCACCGCAGCCATACCACCCACTATCGTCGCTATACGGATACCTGGGAGAAGTAAAAGCAGAAGTAATAGCAAACTAGCTTGCAGCACCACCCATCCGCTGCCGCCCATGACAACTGTGACTGACTTTCAACAGAGCTCAATTAGGGACTGGGATGGTTAATACAATTAGTTGAGAGAGTTCAATTAGTTGAGAAGCGCTCATAAAATTTAGTCACTAGTGGTTACTCATCCACATACTGACCGCGCCCGATGTTGCTTCGCTATCGACGTGAGCTATAGGACTAAGAGCGTTTTAAAGGTTTATATTAAACTTACCTGTATATTTAGCCACTGCATTCAAATGCCTGCTGATCTGAATGGCTAGCTCTCTGGTCGGAGTGATGATGAGAGCATACAAAGGTTTGCCAGTTTTATTTAGCACATGTCCTGGTAGCTCCAAGTCGTCTATCACTTTAACACATCCTAGACCTAAAAAATATTAATGTTAAATCTAAAATATAATATAAAACTATATTTCTATCAAAAATCCATACTTTTATTTACTGTTACTTAAGTTACTGCTTTTGCAATTGAAGCAATTTCACATAATAATACTACTGTTGGTCACTACTGAGTGTTCGAAATTCTACTGCAATTTTATAAACAATTTAAAATCATGTTATCTTTATTTCAAAAGGGCCAGTATTGTCCTTTCTTTACTTTTCACATAAATATCTCTCTTACATGGCACCAGTAGAACATTATAAATATTTTAGTTTATACTAGCTTTCCCCGCGACCCCCCGCGTCAAATAGTTTTTAGTACAGAATTACTTTTATCACCACTATTATGGATGGTTTATTAAAATAAATATAGCTAGCCTTTATCATCTGCAAGCTACAGCAAAGATGTCAAGAAAAGTATGTCTATACAAAAGTCACATCAATCCAGCATTTGGTAGAGTAGGAGAAGGACTAATGAACAAACAAACAAACCAATTTAAACAATCGAAATTGTTCGATTATTACAGTTATTTGACCATTTCACAGGAACCATCTAATTTTCCGGGATAAGAAGTATGTATATGTCACTCTCCATATAAAACAGTATATACAGAGTTTTTTTACTAACTTATAAACGAGTGGTAGTTACGGACTGAATAAGATTTTAAAATTACATTCAAACATATGGTGTGGTAAATCACTTGACATACAAGACCACGATAATTAGGCATAATTTTAATCACCAGTGTTTTTGTATCTTATTTATTATGAGAATTGAGTACTGTATCAATACGTCAAGTGATTTACTAGTTACAATGTACTATTTCTTTACCTTTCTTTTTATTATCTACTTCATCAATACCATCCAACTCTTCGAGTTTTTGAAGTTTCTGATCATCATCATTTTTATAAACATCCCCATTTTCACTGTCTGAATTATGTTCTTCATTGGAATTATCACTGGAACTATCTAGATCTTCCGAATCTAACATATCTGATAGATGAACATAGTTGTTATCATCACTATCATTTCCCTCATCAATAGACTCATCCTCTCTCTTCGTGATAGGAATTTCATATTCTTCTAAAACATCTGCTGAAACTGTATCTTCATCATTTGCTTCGTCATCAGAGCTATAACCATCTTCAGACGATTCCTTAGGATTCTTCTCTGCTTCATTCAATTTACCTTTCCCTTTTAATGTCTTAGGTTTATCTTTTTTAAGATCTTTTCTTTTGACTGAAGTCTTCTTGTATGGTATCTCATATACATCCAAGCCTTTTACTTGTGCCTTTTCTTTTAATTTCATGATACCTGATAATATTGGGAGGCCAAAGGCCAGTGTTTTACCACTACCAGTTTCTGCTGCACCAAGGATGTCTCTACGGCCTATAAAAAGAAGAAATAGGTGTTTTAGTTACATCGTTTATTAAAAGGCTTTTGGTCGCGCACTGGAGACATTATCATATGATCAGTATTATTTAGCTTTATACAGCTGGCGTAGGATAGGTGACCACTAGTGGCAATATTTCTTGAGGATATTAATCTCTATGGAGGGCATGAAGTAGTGACAGCTGAGATGTTAAATCAGAGGCTTTTAGGCAGCCTAGAAATTTCCAACAATTGGGTTGGCCCCTATGCCAATCAGTACTGGAGCAGCATGGTGAAAATATTCTAGGCATTCTCAGTCATGGTGGCTCAGGTTAAAGCCATAAGCCATCATCAATAATGAATGATTTGAAATTAAACTGAAAGCAAATAAACAATTAAATAGTTTTCTATGCATCTAGCAGTTAATCAAATAAAAGGGAATACCATGTAAAGAACATCATGTAACCAAATACCAATAAATGGGAATACCATGAATAGCTGCAGGTAATGACAACTGCTGAATCTTGGTTGGCTGCTTAAATCCTAATTCTGCCAAAGCTTTCAATATCTCCTCCGGCAACTTGAATTCAGCCCATGTCAACATATCTTCGGCTGTTATATTCGAAACTGATTTAGGTAGATCATCACCTAACTGTCTCCTTGATTTACTATTTTTTACAGTCTGGCTTTTATCATTTGTTGCTTCTTTAACTACTATGCTATTGATTGTAGTTTTCTTTTCACTATTTTTCTTTGCTTTTTTTTTCTCTTGCTTTGGTTTAGCTTCCTGTTGTAATGCATTGGTCAGTGACGGAGCAGCAATGTTACAGGACTCGACAATAAAACCATTACTCAACTTCTGTTTTTTGCATGGTGATACTGTTTCCATTGATTTAAAGCTATCCTTGTTTTTCCGCTTCTTATCCTGCTTCTTCTAAAAATTTATAATTATATTAGACAAATAAATTAGCTCAGTTGGCAGCATTTTCAGGTTTAGAAATGAATAATATTTATGTATTATCTCAAGTAATAGAAATTGTTTAATTTCTGTATCAACACTGTTAGTTAATTGTGGTGGCCAATTTGAGATGATAAATATATATACAACTAGCATTGCCCATGGCTCTGCCTGCATCAAGTCGTTTTCCATGCAGAATAAATCAAAGGATGTTTTAAAATACAATAAGTAAAGCCTTTATCAACAACAAGCTACATAAAAGATTACCACTTATCAATATCTAGCTTCATCTGCAGTCTGGTTGATCATTATCTGAGATAGCCATTGATTAAAAATCGATTGATATTATTATCTATTATAAAAAAAGGAGAAGGTGACTGACTGACTGACATATCAACGCAGGGCCTAAACTATAAGGGTTAGAAACTTGAAATTTTGCACAGGGGTTCCTTTTATAACGTAGGCAGCACTAAGAAAGAAATTTTGAAAATTCACCCCCTAAGGGGGTAAAACGGGGGTGCAAAGTTAGTATGAAACTTTGCCATTTTTGAAGTTAGTGAATGTCTAATTCCACGCGAGCGAAGCTGCGGGCGTCTACTAGTCTATTATAAATTGAATGATTATAACTGGTTTCTTTTTTTACTGGGAAATGTGCAATTTTCCCGGATGAAAAGTATCTATGTTACTCTCCAAGCCCCACACTACATCTATGAAAAAATCAAGTTAATCCATCATTCCATTGAGGCGGATAAGAAGGACAAACCAACAAACCACAAAATACACTTTCCCATTCATTTATAAGTAAGTATATACAAAAAGCTCTTTGAAATTTTAAACTCTTGGAAGCGTATTCAGTGTTATTTTTTTTATTTGAGATGTTGGGGCTTGGGCTTTACAGCTCCTAGACACGTCGACCATAACTGTTTGTTTGAGCCCAGCCCATTAAAGTTTGTCATCCAGTCCAATGGCTTTGAAGAAAGAAGAAGCAATGGCTTTTTGGATGGCAATGTCCTTAAATTCATCCGGATGCAATACATACATTCCGAGGTGAACATTACGTTTGTGCACCAGAGCGCAACTGTTGAGGAGGAGGTGCAAGGGTGTCTCATCATCCTCCTTGCGGTATCTGCACTTCTTGGAGAGACTAAGGTCCAGGTGATTTCTGAGTCTGCAGTGGCTTGTGAAGGCTCTGGACATCATAGGGATGTTGTGCCTACTGAGCTTAAGTAGCTCTTCAGAGCGTTGCCGTTATACTCTTTGATCAATGCTGCGGAGTGGAATTGTGCAGGCTCGTTAGCCGTGCCGTGTTAGTTAGTGCCTCTTTTATGCATTGGGCATAGAGCTGTTGACGGATAGTGCTTCTGGATACTCTGCAGAATGGTTCCAGGCCTAACGGAACGGAACCTTTTGGCTCCTTTACGCGCTGTGCCTACTCGTTACCAACGATATTGGAATAACTACCAACAATAAGGAATCAGAGTGTTAGGTACGGGGAAAGATTCTCACCTTGCGTGTATTTTTTTTAGTTTTATCCAGACCATAATCGGTACATTCTTCTAAACCAACGAAACCTTGTAGCTGATCCATTGTGATTGGAAATCCATCTAGAGGAACTGACTCCCATTTTAGTGTTTTCATCTTGCTAGACATGATAATTGAAGTAAATCCAAAAATCTCTTCCAATATTTATGTACTTTACTTTAACTTTCAGTACCTCTAATGTACTTTTTAACTATAACCTCAACCAACAAAGTTCAACAAACAGCTGAGGTGAGGTGCGGCGTAATTTTGATTTTGACTTTGACGTCGTCGTTGACATAAAATTCAAACATAGGTTTTATTTTTTCTCTTCAAGGCTAATGCTAATGGTACGCTCAGCCAACGACAAGTATTTTAAAACGTGGGAAACAAAATTAAATTAAACAAAAGGAATCTGTTTGAATTTGGAAAAGGAAGGGTCAGGAAAATAAAATTATAATAAGGCTACAGTCAACCTGGGTAACATTGGCCCACTTTTCGGAATTAAAATGCAATAAATGTTTAAATTAGTGCGGAATACTCATTCAAGAAGACTTTTTGATGGCTTTGAGAGCCACTGATTCTATAAACCTAGCAATATAATGATAGTTTCAAAAAAGAAATGAAAAAGTAATAAAACCGATGGGTCAAAGTTACAATTAGAGTTGGGGTAAAATTGACCCAGGCCTGGCCTGGTGCATGTTTTTTATGATTTCTCGCAAAATAAGTGAACTAGGTAGCATTGGCCACTAAATACTAGCAGAAAAATATATAGTCTACATCCAAAGTCAATATTTTTTGTACCTTAATTATGGTTTGTAAGGAAAAGGTATGAAATAAAATGTTGCCATAAGAAACATAGCTTTTTATTAAATCTTTTATTATTTGGTATTGATAGGAAAAATAGGATATCAGGCTGTTATGGCCCTTCAAAATATCTAAATAATTGTTAAAAAATAAAATTTTAACCGAAAAGTAACTACTTAATTATCAAAAAATGCTGTAAAGTCATCCTTTCTAATCATCCCATTCCATCGCCAAAAATCATCATTTATCTCAAAATAACTGCCTTTTCGAGTTATTTACGATTCATCTAAGACTTATGATTATTGTTAATTGATAATAGCACTATTTCTGGTCGATTCGTTAGCCAAATCCAACAATCTGTAGCCTTTGTCATTAAAGAGATTCGTCCTGAGGCATAATATCTTTTTCTATATGGAAAAAAAGATTTTTTCACGATATCAAATGTACTACATACATATTTATATCAAATTCGACACATTTTCCAAAATCTGGCAACATATTAGTATGATAGTAAAATATTAGTGTAACCTTATCCCGGGCCAATGTTACCCTGATATAGTAACTCCAAAGTAGTTTTGAAATATTTTAGATGTTTCTAGAAAAAATACTGTATCATATATTGCAAAAAATTTATTAAATGATAGGCAGACAGGTTGGTAACACAATACATTGCAACTTACCATTCAAAACCTAATAAGAACAGCGCTGAATGCTACTTTTTAACACTGAGAAAAGTACCGTCTCTATTGCACTCACGAAAAAGGCAGCTTTTGAATTTTGTCATTGACAAATAACACATTTCGGCGGGTGAAATACGTTTACGAAGATACCTTCTATCTTTTATTTGTAAAATTATTTTTTTATCAAATAAGGCAATCTGTAAAAAATAATAATAATCGGAAATATAATTTTGGGCCAAAGTTATAACTACGGCCAAAGTTACCCAAATTGACTGTACTTAAAAGTTAAAATTAAATATACAATCCACTAAAACTCCAAAATAAAGTAAATAATGCCAAGGGCCAAAAAAAAAAACAAAAAATCCTGGGTCAAGGGATGAGTGTAGGCAGGATATTGTTATGGGAATAATGGACTTTGAGGATGAGCGGTAGGTCATCTGCTTGGAACAAGGCGCAATCGTATAGCTTGCAAACGAAAAATTTAAGGTTTAAATGTGATCCGCTCCTACAATCGCACTCAGAATTGTCGATGATATCGATAATGGGCATTGTTTTTAATTACTTTTTTTGAAATTTTAAAGAACGACCATAAGTTTAGTTCGAATACAAATTTCCGCCTGCTTCCTTTGTGATCGGTTTTTCTCAGTTTTTTTAAAATAAGTTCATAGTTGTTATGCCTTGTTTGAAAGCTAAGAAAACGGTTATGTTTTTAAAATAATCTGCAAGCCAAATTTGATATAAGTTTTTTTTGTTTTTAAGGCATTTTAGTGGACAAAAATCTCAAAAAATATTGAAGTAATATCGTTAATCGTCTCGCATTTTAAAGTTGGACCGATAATTGTAGTTTTAATGTTAATAAATAACCATTGTT
The DNA here is from genome assembly GCA_944567765.1 of Carterocephalus palaemon. NCBI lineage: Eukaryota > Metazoa > Arthropoda > Insecta > Lepidoptera > Hesperiidae > Carterocephalus > Carterocephalus palaemon. The sequence goes on from OX155663.1 coordinate 3,461,030, forward strand.
TAATCGTTTTTATAAATCAGAAGAAAAAAATAGATTTGAATTGATACTTTTTTTTAATAAATTTTTGATGTTGCATTTCTGACTTATTTTGAAAAAAGGTGAAAAGCTTGATAACTCGAAAATGGTTCACTTTTGCATCATGCATATGGGGGTTAAAATTATCACAAATAGTCACCCCTATCATCTCCTTACGGGAATACGTCGAATTACCAATAACCCTGTATATGAGAACCAGGGTAGGATTGGGCAATACTGATTATACTTTATATTAAAATCTACCCAAAGTGACCTCAAACTCCAGCATTCACTCCATGAATCACGAAGGAATGCTTTGGGAAGAGAAGCTAATATCTTGTATAAAATTTACGTAGGGGTAAATGTCACATTTATAAAGATACGTAGTAGAATTTTATTCGTTATGTATAGAATGTTCTCTTTTATTTATTTTAAACGTAGAACATTCAAAACTAAAGCATCCTTCACACGCCCTGCTTGCAAGTTTTGCAGACATAATTTTTAATTTTCAAAACATGCGGTTGAGTGATATATAAATCTGCGATCCTTTTTTCTTGGTCGAAAAAAAAACTAATAGCACGCTGCCGCCATAACCATAGATAAAAAGAGGAGGAAGATAATTTGTGACTGATCGATTTTACACCGGCCTCATATAAACTTATCAACGGCATTTTTCTTTGTTTGCCCGTACGCGCGTGCTCTTTATTGAAACAAAATTAACAAGATCGTGTTGTGCTTAAAATATGGCGAACATGTTTCGCGGAGTGACGGTTTCGGTCGTCAACAATGACGGTGCCCTAACACCGCGCTTCAATTTCCCTACAAACGTAAACGTGGATTATGATCCGCAGGGCCTTAGTGTTAAAGTGATACGTGCTGATCCCGTTCTTGCACAGGAAGTTCTAGAATTTCCCCTACACAATCAAAGTGAGTGTTCACGAGTCGCTGGTCAGTCTTACATTTTTACGATCGACAATGAGACACTATTTTTCAAGTTCGCGTCCGATATGGACTGTCAGAACTTTCATTTGCTGGTCAGCAAAATCAAAGCCGGTCGATCTTCGTCTGTGTTCACCGTTCGGACCGAGGACTCTTCGGCGATGCAGTATTTCCAGTTCTACGGGTACCTGAGCCAGCAACAAAATATGATGCAGGACTACGTGCGAACGAGTACGTATCAGCGTGCGATATTGTCAAACATAAACGATTTCAAGAACAAAGTAGTTTTGGATGTTGGCGCGGGATCAGGTATCCTGTCTTTCTTCGCCGCTCAGGCGGGTGCGCGGAAGGTGTACGCGGTAGAAGCGAGCAACATGGCTCATCATGCCCAAGCGTTGGTCCGGGCGAACGGCCTCCACGACCGTATCTCGGTTGTAGCTGGTAAGATTGAGGAGATTGAACTACCGGAGACAGTGGATGTTATCATATCAGAACCTATGGGCTACATGCTATACAATGAGCGCATGTTAGAAACTTACTTGCATGCCAAGAAGTGGCTGAAACCGAATGGTACTATGTATCCTACTCGGGGAGATTTACACATAGCTCCATTCACAGATGATGCTCTCTTCATGGAACAGTATAACAAAGCAAACTTTTGGTACCAAACGTGCTTTCACGGCGTCGACTTGAGTGCATTACGCACTGCAGCCATGAAAGAATATTTCAGACAGCCCATAGTAGACACATTTGATGTCCGTATCTGCATGGCAAGATCAGTGAGACATGTAGTAGATTTTCTAAATGCAAATGAGACTGATCTTCACAGAATCGAGGTTCCATTCAGGTTTGAGCTAACACAATCGGGCACTTGTCATGGACTTGCATTCTGGTTTGATGTACTATTTGCAGGTAGCACTCAGCATATATGGTTGTCCACTGCACCAACTGAACCTTTGACACATTGGTATCAAGTACGCTGTTTGCTAGAGACTCCTATTTTTGCAAAACAAGGGCAAGCACTCACAGGCCGAGTGTTATTGTTAGCAAATAAGAGACAAAGCTATGATGTAACTATGGAGGTGAACTTGGAAGGCACCAACATCACATCTTCAAACACATTAGACTTGAAGAACCCATATTTCAGGTATACGGGAGCACCCGCAGCACCTCCGCCAGGAGTGAACAGCACATCTCCGAGTGAATCATACTGGAACTCTATAGAGTCAACTGGTTCATTGAGCAATGGGCAAGGTGTGATGATCACTGATGGCACTCAGCAGTATTGCTCAACACCAGATCAGACCCTCACTTACGGACCACATCCCAACATGATTAAGACAGTCATGCTGCAGGAGGAATTCATCAAGAGGATTGGGATTAGTCAAAATGGCGACATTTAATCCGCACAGTCGCGCCGAGCGCGCCTTAGGGCTTTAAGGAACCGTCGCAACCGGTTGTGAACATTCTTCCGTTCAAACTCTATAGTGTGTAAGCAGACTTATTTATTAATGATACATCACAGTGACTTCAGTAAAATCGTGTATCTGAAGAAAACAACACATAGGTCGGTATGCCCGGTAATTCTATGGTTCCCAATAGGGGAGATCAGTATGATAAATATGCAATAATATTCTAGATGTCTATGGACGGTTTTATTAGGACAATTTCTAATTATTGAAATGGATTGTCCTCTGAAACTAGACTAAGATCTAATAAATAATCCTTTGGTATGTACCCTATTGGTTAAAAGTAGGTTTGAATTATAAAAAACCGTCTGTAGTTATCTATGATGCTTTTTGGTGAATGTTTTGGGCCTCGATTTTGGATGACGCTTATTAGTGTAATTTGATACACCACCAGACAATGTAAAAGATAGATACTTTATTTTTTTGTAAATATATCCCTGAAATCAGTTTTTTCCTTATCAAAACAGGCAAGAAGCATTTCAGTTGGTCAATGGCAGCTCAGTGTACGCTGTCTCTTAGTAATCAGTATCAGTACTCAGCTATGACTTAAAATTGAACACTTAGTTCTCTATGTAAAATCAGAATTAAATTACAAAATAATGTCAATATACATCATTTGACAGTAATTGATTGAGCATGTACACATTTATGCTGGTTTATAATATGTTGATTAAACTAAATATAGCAATCTGAAATTAGTGTTACACTCTTAGTATGTAATATAATGATAAACCAAGTGTAATGATGGCAATTAAGTGTATAATTTTAGGCAGGGTTCTTTAATAAAAATGAGTAATGATGTCCCATAGATTAAGGTTAGAGGTTCAAGTACACCTAGTATAAGCGATAAGTGCTATAATGATGATGCTTATCAGGATAACTAACTAATACTCATTATCATTAATGATATGTCATCAATTTGTTTGATACATGCTATGAACCTGCAATTGAAATAATTGTTTTGTAAAGGTATCTGTCTGCCAGTCAATAATTTTGTATGGATAAATAATTGTTTTAATAAAACCCAGTTCCAGTGTATACTACATGAATTGCACATTACATTCTAGACACAAGTTATTTATTTATTATGCCATCAAAGTTGAAATCTCCTGAAGAGTAACAGTTGTAGGCTTGAAGGATTTTCAACTTTAACTCCTTATCAGTAGGTCTAATGTACACTACTTGCTTTTGTAAATATAGGATAGTTTAGATCCATTAGTAACGCAAGTGAAATTGGGTCATTGTTTTCATAATAATACCAGTATTTGATTCCAGCAGCATAGCATAAAGTCATACATGTTAATGTTGTGAATAAGGTGAATAAAATTTGGCATAACAGTTGGATTTATGTAATAACAGAGATTCTCAGATGTTTGCAACGTCACCTTGAACTTGGAAAGCAGCCAAATGGCTCTACAAATGCTTTATAAATATTTTCTATGTATGTAACATTGAAATTTTTTATTCAATTTAATAAATGAACTCTGGCAGTCTTCTGAATGTGTAACTGGAATTTGTATATGTATTTCTAACAGAATTCAAATGGTTAATCATATTTAAGGCTGTAATTTCTTGGAAAAAATCTTGGCTAGATTCCATACTTTGTAGGAAGGGGTGTAGATCATTTATCACTCAAAATTGTTTGGAGAATATCTTCTTTAAGCTTTAGAAGATCTTTGGTGACCATCCATGATAGGACATAAAGCTCGCCTTACAAAGCTTTGAATCAAATGTTGTTCAATATTATTAGGTACCTTAGTTACTTGATCAACAGCAAAAAAATTTTTTTTTTTAATTTTTTGATATTACTTCCACAAGCATTTTGTTCAGTTTCTGCTAAAATATTTCCCAGTATTTTGTATTAAGTAACCGATTTGGTGATTGGTTCTAAGTCTGCACTAACATCAAAATATATTTCAATAAAGATTTCTACCTCATGATTTGGCAGATGGATTGTAACTTGTATTGGCAAGAAGGATCATGTAACTATTTAGGGTTACCACAGTGAAATTAGGTTGTTTTTTTTCTAATACCTATTAAATTTCACCAGTTTTGAATCATGAGGACTTTAATTTTGTGACATTAAATTGGATTAATTCATACAAATAATAATGTTTTCTTTTTCATTCTTTTCTTTCATTATAAACAGTCAAAGCTGTATGAAAAGTTAGCAATTCACTTGCAGCTAGTAATTTTTTTCAGATTAAGATTCATATTTCTTTAAGTTATGTGGCACTAAAAATCAGAATAAATATTCTTGATATTTTTTTCATTACTTACTGTGTCATAGATATGTTGTAATTAAAATAATTTTTAGGTCTGATTTTTTCAAGTATTTTAATTTTTATTGACATTTTTATATTCATGAAATTTGATTTCAGACTACACTTTTACAGGTACTATTTTACAGTAAATGTACTGTATTTTGATCAAAATCTCTTCATTTTATGGACATACGTGTTCCGTCATCTTTAATCGTACATATATGAATAAAAGGACGATGGACAAAAATGTATGGAACCTGGTACCGGCACCAATCGAAATGTATGATACATCGTTGGAAAGGTCTTTTTGTGTAGAATAACAATAACCAAGGCGCCAGTCCCAATTTGCTGTCCAATCGGAGTAATCACTCCTTGAAAATTACTAATGTTTCCTAATAAAGTATTTCAATCAGGTCAATTTCTTCTCCATTTCGCCATAGTATTCATGTTTATTTTTTATTATGAGGTTAAATAATAAGCGGTGACAGCCCAGTGGCTATCTAACTCTAACTAAGTACACATCGTAAGGAAACCTGCATGCCTGAGGGTTCTTCATATCGTTCTCTAAGGCATGTGAAGTCTGCCAATTCGCACTTGTCCAGCGTGGTGGACTAAGGCCTAATCCCTCGCATTCTGAAAGGAGACCCATGCTCAACAGTGGGACAAAGAAAGGGTTGTGACTTGTGGTGATGTGGTTAAATAAAACATTGAATTTTAATTATCATTTTATTTATTTCTTATACAATATTTTTTTATGTAGGTATTATTAAATACAAATAAAACTATAGTTCATATTCATACTTATTGTACATGTTTAACAGGACGACGCACGGTAGGTTCCTGTGCGCACATAATTTCTATTTTTTTGGTACTTAGTGTTCGCTAGACACAAAGATTTCACTCTTCTCACACACTCGTCCTACTAAACATGTACAATAAGTATGAACTATATTTTCATTTGTATTTAATAATATTCATAGTTGAAGTTACCGGCTTACTCACGTGTGATTTGTGAAATCACATTAGTTTCGATCTATTACGATGATCATCTTCAGGAGTGAACGCCCTCTATTAAATAATACATAAAAAAAGTATCGTATAAGAAATAAATAAAATTCAATGTTTTATTTAACCACATCACCACAAACATTTCTTTGTCCCACTGTTGAGCACGGGTCTCCTTTCAGAATGCGAGAGATTAGGCCTTAGTCCACCACGCTGGCCAAGTGCAAATTGGAAATAGGATATTTTCAAGCTTAAAATCAAGCGCAAAAGTAATCACAATCGGTTAAAGTAAACTGGAGATATAAATCTTTATCTATTTGGAGCTAAAAATCCAGTATCTTCTGTAGCGTATATTTCAAAACGGACAGCTATTTCGGACATGCCGTCATTAGTATTTTTTTATACACTTGAGAAGAGCTATCCAATGGTGCGTGATTCATCTTGATTGGACATGGGTACCAAAATGGCCATCCTCCTTTATCAACATTGGGTACTAAAATGAAAAGAAAGTCGCTTCAATTAATTCAATTTAAACGAATCTTAATTGGTGATCTATTAAATACTTACTTATTAAACATGAATTTATATAATGAAATATCATGTTGTTTTCGAATTAGGACTTCCTACAGCTTTACTTTAAATTTTATTATCAATATGTACACCCATTATAAGATGGGCGTATAAAATTCCAGATGCGGTTCAATCCCTGCCTTTACAAAGGTTTAAAATCCTATACAAAGTTTAGGAAAGACTAGCCTAGACAGGCATAGACTAAAATAAATTAAAATCCACATATACTTACAGTCATTTAATAATTCATCTCTATTTACTATAATAATAAACTTTAATTTACATTACTATCCATTTTCGTAACCATCCATTTTAATTTGAATAATCATAAATTTCCATCCATATTTTTATAATCATCTAGTTTCACTGTCACCATAGAGAAAGTACAAAGGGTATTAGTAATGTAGCCTGTGCTACTAATCATCGATTTTGTTTTTACAATCATCAACACCTTTTTTTTTATGGATACAGGATAGCAAACGAGCTTGCAGCACCACCCATCCGCTGCCGCCCATGATAACTGTGACTGACTTTGAACAATACTCAATTAGGGACTGGGATGGTTAGTCCAATTAGTTGAGAAAGTTAATTAGAACATTAGTAGGTCAGTTCGTTAGTAGATATGAGGGACTGTTAGTGATAGTTAGTCCTGTTAGTTGGTGTTATTAATAGTCCAGTTAGTACTTGTTAGTAGGAGTCTCGTTCTAAGTCAGTCACAGATGTGTTGCTACCCTTGAGGACTAAGGTCGCCTGTAAAGAAGTGTAACAGAAAACCTTACCTTTCCAACCGGACCACAATTGCTTTAAAAACATTTATTACACGGCAGAAATGGTACTAGGTACCGTGGCGGGCGGTGGTACTGCCCCGGGCGAACTCTATATGGAACCAATTAGGTTTCATATATAACCTATTTGGTTCCCTATAGGCTCACCTTCCTTCCTTTTTATCCACAGCAGTCCAGCTAGGCTAGTTTCAGGCAGTCGAGCACGCTGGGGATGGTGTCGCTCTTGTGCTGGCACAGCATGCGCAGCAGCCCCAGCTTCTTGTCGCGCGTGCTGGACGACTCCAGCTCGTGCAGCGTGCACAGGTTCACCAGGAGGTTCTCGCTCAACCCACGCTCTGGATCCGATTGGATCGCCTTTTGCAGTACAGCGATCGCTTCTTTCAAACGACCCATGTAGAGGAGACACACTGACAGATTGTTTGCTACCTGTAATCATTGTTTTTTGATTTTTAACTGTGATTAAGGAGTTAGGGTCGACTCACATTGGCGCAGAGTAGAAGCGACGCGACGCGTCATGTTTTTCCACCTACAGCATATTCAGCTCTATTGCTCTATTATTTAAGTACAAATTTCTGCTATGTAAATATGGTGGCGCGCGTCGACGCGCGGCTGGTGTCGAGCGGGCTGGAGTCGAGCTGTGCTTTAATAATAGAACAATAGAGCTGAATATGCTGCAGGCGGAAAAACATGACGCGTCGCGTCGCTTCGACTCTGCGCCAGTGTGAGCGACCCTTAGTGGAGTATGTATGCTCTAGACCTCCGCAGCCTGTGAGGGAGACCCGTGCCCAGCAGTGGGACGTCTATCGGTCGCAGCGAAAAAAAAGGAGTATAGAGGTAGGTATAAAGCTGCAGTGCGTTTTGCCGTTGCGGTCATATTTTTTTCAACCGTAAGGCTTATTACGATTACGCCGCTTAGCTTTAAGCCGTTCTCGTTTTCGTTTTATGAAACGATGAAACTCTAGGAGCAATTTTTTTATCGCTTAGCAATCTGCAGGTACTTACTTAACGAGAGTGGCAGCAAAAAATCAGTTGCGGCTGAGGACTCGCAAGGAAGGGCAGTCCGATTGGCTGTATTGATATTTTTGGGTAACAACTATGTAATTATTCTAAGGTAACAACATTAGATTTCCAACAACCTCACTGTTGCAGCAACATTTAATTGCTAGAAGCGCTAGACACTTAAATTGGTGCGTGACGCTGGATTTTGAACCCAGAACCTCCCGAGATTGCATTTAGCCAATAGTCTATCACAGCTGTACAAATTAATGGTACTTACCATGATGTTAGTGGGTTCCTGGTCGGACGCCCGCGCGAAGTTGTTGTAGGCGTCTTGGTACTTGCCTTGCGCGATGTCTATCAGGCCAAGATCTACATACTCGCGCACGTCTGGAGTAGGGCATCTGTGTAATAAGGTTAATAAGTATTAATTTAAATATTTATAACTTATATGTACTTATTACCTACTATTGGACGCCCGCATCTTCGCTCGCGTGGAATTAGACATAACAATAGTTTCGTTTACACCTAGCAATATTATATAGCCTATGTCACCAGTGAAGATGCAGCTTTCTAATGGTGAAAGAATTTTTGTAATAGGTCCAGTAGTTTTTGTGTGAAAACACTACAAACAAAATGTTTCCTCTTTATAATATTAGTATAGACAAAGCAAAGGAGCACAGGCCGCCCTTCGACCAGGTGGACGGACTAACTGAAGAATGCAGCGGGAAATCGCTGGATTCAAAAGGCACAGGACCGGTCGGATTTGCGTCGTTTAGGAGAGGCCTATGTCCAGCAGTGAACCTTTGAATTTTTGTTCCTTTAGTATTATGTTGATGTTTGTAATTATTGTTATTTGTTTACCTGTCATTGTTTGTGCACCCTACCGTTTTATTTTATACTTGTATCCCCTCTTGTTTGCCAGGCTGTCTGGAAGAAATTGCTCAAAGCAATAAGACAGCCTTTTGCAAAACTTCTTTTTCTTTACTGTGTTCTCCTTCCTCTGTTCTTTTTCTGGTGCAATAAATTATATTGTACTAGCTTTTACCCGCGGCTCCGCCCGCGTGGTCAAAGGGAATTAACAATGAGTTGTTTATCATACATGACAACGCCATCTTAACAACATCCGGAACTAAATATCTAGCAAATAACAAAACATCGATATCTTCCCATGGGGATGTTTTACCGCGGTAAAAAGTAGCCTACGTCACTCTCCACCCTCCTCACTATCTCCACACACAAAAACCATACCATATAATAGCTTCGTTGCGACGTGAAAGCCGGACAAACAAACAAACAAACACACTTTCACATTTATAATATTAGTATGGATATGGATATGGATATTGAACCAATAAAGGCTGATGATGATGATGATGATGATGATAGACAAAGCACTCACAAGTGCAGCCGCTGCTCCCTAGCGTCGTCCAAGTGCGCCAGCGCTGCGGCCACGTTGCCCGCCAGCAGATGCATGCGGCAGAGGGCGCTGGCGACCGCACGCTTCTGCACGGCCGTGGCCGCCTCCTCTTTAAGGGCGAACAGGATCTTGTGGGCTAAACGGTAGTCCTGGAACATTTGTTAGAATTATTCGCGATAAATTTGCAAAGTTTAGACTACGGAATGAGGTTGCGAGTACGTGAGGTTGCGAGTGAGGTAGAGAACATGAGAATTTCTGACGAATTTTCATGGTGGTTCAAACTGGGCGTATATGGAATTGATTAAGTTGACAGTTTATTACTCTGTGACGTAAATCTATGCATTCATATAATATATGAATGAAGGATGATATTATCATCCTTTCATAGTCCACTGCTGGACTCCATTGACTGACACACAGTGTCCAAAGTGCAAGTACACGGATCGCCTGCGTTGCTTTTTAACATTAGTATAATATTTTTTGCAGCCTCTCAACACAATTAGGCATTTTTAAGACAAGCAAAAGAGACGTGTTCACTCAGCGGTGTGTATGTCCTGGAATCTTGCAATCAATATTTCACCCACTTCCACTGAAGCTATCGAGCTGAAATTTGGCACACATATTTGGTTCCGATGACAATGCATGAAAATAAAAAAAAAGTTTTAAAAAGCTTTAAACAGTTTTTTAACGGTATAATTCTACGTTCACCGGGCATAGCACTGCGGGCGACATACGGCTGGCGATCCAATCAGCGCTTACGACTGAAAACTAGCTCGTCCCGCGCCAGACGATACTTTAATTTCGACTTCTGCGCATTCAAGGTCATCGCTAGACATCGATGCCGGTCTCTATACCAACTGTTGTCTCACCTTCAAAGCTATAGCGCAGTTGACGATGGAATGCTGCACCCTCGTCTGCCTTCCGGTCCACAGTCTGATGGACTCCATCTTGTCCTGTTCTGAAGACAGCGTACCTGACCCATCCTCCGTCTTACCCTCTTGAAGGTTCCAGAGCATCTGCATGAATAAAAAAAAAGAGTACAGGAAAGCAACCAAATATGGAATAGTAGTACCCCTAATATGGAATTTTGTCGTATGTCCTATCGCAATACAGGTTAGATTCCGTATTTGGGGTAGGTACTATTCCATATTTGGTTACTTTCCCCTATCATTAATAATGCCCAATAAATGCAAAAAGCTTACATCTTACGAAAGTAGACTAAACTCTTATAATCTGCAATCCCTAAGCACACGACGTAAAATAGCAGACATTTTATTTCTATTTAAAATAATCCATGGTTATATCATCTGTCCAGATATTTTAGATAAAATATATTTCAAAATTCCACGTTCTGGTAGTAGTAGAATTATTAATAAGAATATATTTAGTGTACCGTTGTGCCGCACAAATATAAAACAGCATTCTGTGTTGTGTAGAATGCTGTCTTCTTATCATGCCATAAGCGCACAGTTTGATATTTTCATGGGTACCCTGGCCACGGCCAAGGTACTCCTACGTAAAATTGTTAATAATTAAATTTTAGCTTAGTCCACAATTTTGTTACTCTTAGCTTACTTAACATGTTTTCCAATTTTGCATGCTGTGTTCACTGTAGTTAGAATGGACACACCTGTAAGTCTTTGCATTGTTATTTGTTTTACACTCTATCTTGTGTTACATTCAATTTGTGAACCAATTAAAAAAAAAAAAAAAATCATTTATCGTCTTATGAAGTGTAAAAAGGAAGATATATTATATGCGCTCTGAAAGTCGCACTTACCGTGCATCTAATTTGATTTGTGTATCTTTTGCTTGGTTCAGTACGTTACGTATTCTAAAATATTCTAATGTCAACTAAATGTGCCATTTGCGAATACTGAATAGTATGGAGGTAATGTATTAATTGATATTGTACATGTTTTACCTAATAAGTAATAAAATACGAGTATGTTATGTGCGATTTAAGAAATCAAATGTCATCTGCAGGAGCGGTGAAGGAAAATATCCCGAGTTCGAATTAAAGAATCTTAATTTCTCATAACGTTATTTATTTATTTTATTTATTTATTAATAATTTAAATAGTTGTAAAGGTAAATTTAAACATAAAAAGGTGTCTTATAAACTCACATTATTACTTACATGTATGAGAAACTAGCTTTTACCCGCGGCTCCGCCCGCGTGGTCAAAGGGAATTAACAATGAGACACATTTGTATAGTGTATATATCTGTTAGCGAAATTCAGAAATTGCAAATGAATTTTACTAACGCCATCTATTAACAACATCCGGAACTAAATATCTAGCAAATAACAAAACATCGATATCTTTCCATGGGGATGTTTTACCACGGTAAAAAGTAGCCTACGTCACTCTCCACCCTCCTCACTATCTCCACACACAAAAACCTTACCATATAATAGCTTCGTTGCGACGTGAAAGCCGGACAAACAAACAAACACACTTTCCCATTTATAATATTAGTATGGACTTAATTTTAATGGTATTAAAGCTAGTGTATAGATTTCAGCAAAGCAAATACAATTATCTATAAATGTATTCACAATTCAGTTCAATTTACAATTTTGTTTGGCGAAAGATCAGGCAAAATAAAATATAATGTATGCGATTGTGTGTGCGTTATGAGGTTATTTATTTATTTATACATTCTTTATTATACCTAATTATGGTACAAAAGGCGGATTTAATGCTAAGAGCATTTTCTGCTAGACTAGCAGTGCTAGGTCAACCTTTGGGCTAAGCAGAGAGAAGCTAAGGTGTACTAACTAAAGTAACTAAGGTAACTTTAAAAATAGTGTACTACCTGATTGAATAATGAAGTAAAAAAAATATTTATTATATATTATGGTTATGGTGGGAATCAATTTATAGTGGCGGTATACCTGCTTGATGACTTGCAGCATGGCGTACAACCGATCCATTGCCTCCTCGGGCTTGCCGACATGGCTCGGCAGCTCGGCCAGCAGCAGGCGCAGCGAGAACGGCGCGAGGGACCCGGTTCGATTCTCGTACGTGTCAGGGTAAAACTGGCAGATTTATAAAAAAAATTGTATGTTGGTTTTTAAAAGCTTTTATTTAACTTCACTCGTACGTATGTATCTATGTACGAGTATGTCCTGGAATCTTGCAATCAATATTTCACCCACTTCCACTGAAGCTATCGAGCTGAAATTCGGCACACATATTTGGTTCCGATGACAATGCACGAAAATAAAAAAAAAAGTTATGAAAAGCTTTTTAAAAAAAACAGTATCATTATTTATGAGTTTCTTTAAGTTGTATAACCTGTTCTTGTTCTCATTTTTGTAAATACTCGTAACGAAAATAAAATTAATACTGGTGTAGGTACAATAAAGCATTTTTGTATTGTATTGTATGTTAGGATAATGTGAATTATTTACATGTCATCAGACAGGTAAAGAAAATGTCACCTGATAGAACATATCCGGCTTGTTAAGGTCCCCAAACGGCTCGGCCTCCTTCAGCAGCGGCTCGAACATCCTGATGCGGACCATGACCGCAAATCGGGTCAGCCACAGCTGCAGTGACCGCGGCGTGTGCTTGCTCGGCCGGTGCATGCGCCCCGCGCCTGGCGACACAACCACCATTTTATATTTATTGATCTGTTGCCATGTAATGGCGGCACAAAAAGGGCGCGAAAGTGTAGCTCTGAACGAAATTCGGAGGGGATAGCTGAGCGTGGGGTATCAATAATACGACTGGAGAACTAATAACTTTAAATTTTGCCGCATTCAAGCTCAGAAGTCACTTTCGTGTCTCTAACTCATACGGACACTTCACTTCAACTCAACTTCACTTCAATATCTACTTTATTTCAATAATTATTTAGTTATGTGGAGCATGGTAGGTAGCGACCATCTTAGTCCTCAAGGGTAGCAACACATCTGTGACTGACTTGGAACGAGACTCCTACTAACAATTACTAACAAGACTAACTATCACTAACAGTCCCTAGTCCTCATACCCACTAACGAACTGACCAACTAAAGTTCTAACCAGACCTGTTCTAATATAGGTATATGTATTTATTAGTCTAAATATATATACACAAATTTATATTTAAATTTATTTATTATATTATATTTACACCTACCTACCACACCTTTCTACACAGCCCAGGGTTAGCTGGTAGAGAATGCCATTAGGTATAAAGCTCGCCCTTTGTGTTTTAAAAAAAAAACACATTGATAACTTCCCAAATAAATATCATAACCAAGAACTACCTTGGGCAAAGGTTCCTGACCTTTACCACAGACTAAGTTCGTTTACCAAGTTTGATCAATCATCATAACCTGATAAATAATTTATAGACAATTTTACTAGCCGTATCTTTGGATAAGATACTTAGAATGGACACTGGCTGGACTGAATTAATTACATTTTATGAGCATAAATAAACATCTTATTATTTAGCTAATTCCAAAGAGCTGTATATTTTGCAAAAAAAAAACACTAATAATAAAATACACTCACTGAGAATTCACGTATTATTGTTATCATTATTACACACATAATTTTCGTTGAAGACAAATATCCACCAGACATATCCACATAATCCGAAAGATGATTAGTCTTCGCTAAGTCGATAACAATGTACTCTCTAGTCCTACTCGTAACTATTAAACTATTTTTTATAATCGAATCCATTCCTGACAGTAATTATTTTATCTGATTTTAACAAGTGTCTTACAACGTCTATAAAACATAATACTACCTACGCTATATTTTCTAATATTATAATATGTGATCGAGGGTACTCACATATTCTTATAATTTTATACTTTCAATAACGGCCGACAGATGGCTCTAGCTAGATTTGTAAATCGCGCTTTTGAGACTTTGTATCGAATGTAAAAGACTCACCACACATTGTAATTATTCTATGTTTGGTTTCACTAAATACCTAGGTATTCTTTTCTTGCAAGGGCCATAGTCAGTCGACAGGCTGTGGCCCAGCAAAAATGATGTTGACATTGCCAACGGACGAGGACTCCCGGGTTCGATGTCCCACCCACCCCATGACCAGCCATGGTATAATTTGATTTATACCATGGTATTATACCCCAGGTATAATTAGATATTTTTTTAATCTTACCGCTTATTTATGGCTGCTCACTAATCTATGCATATAATAAAGCTCTAAGAGTGCGCTTCTGTACATTGAATAATTAATGAAAAAACTATCAGAGGATGATAAGTAGGGGAGAGGGCGGCAGTTTTGAATTACCTGTTTTATGAACGGATCCTTTAGATTCAGATGCAGATTCATTTATTTTTTCATTATATGGTATTTTTTATACGCTTAATGAACTTCATAAAATTTTTTATCTACCCCCGGTTCACAAAGTTGATGCTACCGAGAAGAACACGGCAAGAAACTCGGTAGTTACTCTTTTCAAAATTTATAATTTGATCACATTACATTATTATTGAACAAGTGGAGCTGGAGATACTTCGCACCAAACATTTCTATCGTTTAAGTAATCATTAATTTTATAGAAAGCTTTATCTAAGGAGGTTTTGTTTAATATAATATTTCCGGGTATTTTATTATAGAAGCGAACACAGTTCCCATAAAAGATTTTGATACTTTACTTAGTCTAGAGCTAGGTACAATCAATTTATCCTTATTTCTTGTACTAAAGTTATGTACACTGCTTTTTTTGTCAAAGAAATTAACATAATATTTTCATAAATATATTGGCATGGGACAGTTAAAATATTTACAGACTTAAACAGTTCTCGCAGGGATTCACGCTTTTGTAGGCCGTAGATACTCCTTATGGCTCGTTTTTGTAAAATAAAGATGGTATCAATGTCGCCAGCACTACCCCACAGTAAGATACCATAAGACATGATGCTGTGAAAGTAGCTAAAATAAACTAGCCGAGCCGTTGCTATATCAGCGATCTGTCTGATCTTTTTAACAGCGTAAGGAGCAGAACTTTATTTGCTGGACAATGTATTTATGTGGGCGCCCCACTGGAGCTTAGAGTCAACGGTTATCCCTAAGAAAACCGTTTGGTCTACAAACTGTAGTATCTCATTATTTAGGGTGACAACCATCTTCGGAATTTTCACATTAGGCAAAACAAATCTTATACATTTAGTTTTTTTAGGATTGAGTACAAGATTGTTGGCATCAAATCAGTCATTGATCAAATTTAGTGTTTTATTTAGATTTTCATTGTTCCCTGAATTGCGTTTAACTTTAAAGATTAGAGACGTGTCGTCGCCAAACAAAACGATTTTCAAGAATTTTTCCACCGTAAAGGGTAGATCATTTATGTACACTAAAAATAAAAACGGACCTAAGATAGAGCCTTGCGGAACCTCAACATTTACAAATGAACCAGAGGATTGACACCCGTTTACTTGCACTCGTTGTACTCTATTTGCCAAGTAAGATCGTACGAGACTTAAAGAATTTCTTTGTAAGCCATAGTATTCTAATTTTAATAATAGAGTTTTGTGATCTACGCAGTCAAAGGCCTTTGACATTTGACTTTAACATTCCTAACCTCTGAAACCATTTTAATACTGGTAAAACCAACCTAAACATCTGTCAGTTGCTAACTAACGCCATTAACAGTGTCATTTTGAAAATCATTAGCCGGTTTGTTTACGAAGTCCTGAGTACAGAAAAAAAATTTTATATGTAAGAAAATTACTGACAAGGTAAGTGTTATTTTTAAGTTGTTATTATTTTATTGCGTTGTTTATATTATATCCCGTGTATTACAAATGAAAATTAATTTGAATACAAGTAAGTTTTTTGTCCAGAGATGTTTATTTATGCAAGGTGGTGTTGGGGCAGATTTGAACAAAATTGCTGGGGCACTTTTGAATAAAGTGCCTTTATGGGTAGGTACCTAACCAAGTAAATACGCACCCATCGTGAGATTTTTTAATTTTTAATTGGTTTCTTGTTTCAGTCATCAAAATTAAGATTACAAAACGAAAGACGATGCCGAAAGAGCTGTATTGTGTGTTGTCAACTATGGCTAAGTTAATAATAAGTCAGTTTAATCTTGTTCAAGACTGCCCCAGACTGTTTAGAGTTTTATACAATTTATTTAAGTAATAACTAGTGTAGGTATAAATGTCTGTGTTCAATGATAATATAAGATGTAAATAACTTAAATATAGTGTTGATTATATTCTAAGTTACGTGGTTTTTATTTTATCCTGGTTTTTCAATACTGCCCCTAGGGGTTTCAATAGTGCCCCGCAGATGGGGCAGATTTTAACAAAATAAGGTTTTTAATAAAATGTAAATTGCATTAGTTTGATGGTTCAAAATTAATAAATATCATTTTTATTATTTAGTATAAACCCCATATCTATTTATAAAATATAATACATCCTGATTTATACCACCATATCAAAAAATATAACGTAATAACTAAAAAGTGTTCAAAGGTGACCCCTCTCCCCTAATCTATACAGATTCCGAAAATATTTATTTCAAATTCATTGTCTGTCCCTATGTGCGGGATGGAATCAAAAACTACCGAACCGATTTCAATAAAACTTGGTACAAGCATACATTGAATCCCTGAGTCGGATCAATTATGCTATTCATCCCGAAAACTATAGATAATTTTATTTTTCGAAAGGTATTTGAAAATTCGCCTTCTCCTACCTGTTCGATGTTGGGAAAGATAAGCTACGGCCTCATACCGGCCGCCGAGCTCACGCCCAGGTTGCACCGCCACAGTGCTCCATGCGGACACTCACCTTGTCCCGCCTGCGCGATGTTGGCGTGGGTCAGGTTGAGCGCGGCGCGCAGGCAGCCGGCGCGCAGCAGCTCGCGCAGGCCGGGGTCGTCGCGCGCCACGTGCTCCGCCCGGACCGCGTTCCGGCTGCCCGCCGAGCTCACGCCCAGGTGTTGCACCGCCACAGCGTGGAGAGCGTCCGGCTACCGGACGATCCATCAGTAAAGTGTTAGAAATGAAGTAGGTACAGTCAAACGACATAAATTCAATATAGACACAGTATTAGTTGTTATAATTGTACCCTAAATTAATTTTTAAAAATGTCAATTTTTACAAGAACACGTACGCCGCCTAGTATTGAATAGAAATCTATAATAATACCTAATAATACCTACTAATAATTTAATTTAATTTAATAAATATTATAAAGAGGAATGATCTGTTTGTAATGTTTTCAAACAAGAACTAATGGACCGATTTAAATATTCTTTCACCATTGCCAAAGCTGCATCTTCATTGAGTGACATAGGTCATAGGCGTATAATATTATGTACTAGGTGTAAACCAAGTCAACTGTGACTCAGTACCCAGCGCCTGCTGGGTACTGAGTCACAGTAGGATATGTCTCTATGTATATTGTGACCATGGAAGATTTAGTTATTACGTACATCGCCTCTCCCCTTTCTTCCTCCAACATACAGGCCAACCAGTCCCCAACAATATTATAAACCTACCAACAGATGGCGCTGCACCGATTTCTGAATCACGATATTAAATGTACTGCGAATGTTGATTAATACTCTAATTAATAGAGTGTAATACAAGCACGATTACTCTTCTATCTACATCAATACGAAATAGTACTTAAATTTTTGAATGCGACAGATTATTTGATCTGTCTGCTTGTAAAATTATCAACAGTCAACTGAGTCAATACTCAATCAATCAATTAAAACTATTAATATTTATATTATCAATCAAATTTGAATCATTTATGAATAATCATTTAAAACTGAGTAGTTTTTGTTTGCCCGAGACCGTTCTGTCATTCAGTCTCGAGGCCCGAGCGGAACACAATTGCGTCAAAATACCTCGCCCAAAAACTTTTATACCGTAACTATAAAATTTTCTTCCCGCGGTTCGCATTTCTAATATCATTGTTTTGGCTACATTAGATAGCCGAATCGCCAGCTGTCTTAAATAATGAACCTTTATATTTGTACCATTTGTACCTACTCTGCTCTAGTAAATATAATCGTATACTTCATTGGCAAAGCTGCCCCAGAAAGAGAAATAAATATATAAATAAACAATACCGCATCTATTCACATATTTTAAAAAATGTCATAAAAACTTCTAAACGTAATCATAATCATAAAGTTTCACAAGAGTCTCAAAATAAGTCAAAAACCACATGGCAAATAATTAATGGACCAAAATTGTTTAGAGATTCAAGAGTTACAGAACTTAACTATAATAACAAATCAATTACCAACCCCATTGACATTGCGAATATATTTAATAATAATTTTATATACATTAACACAAATAGAAATCAAAATAATTACAATAATAATATCTCTAGTTTAAGTTCTTGTTCTAGTCAATTTAATTCACAGTCAATATTTTTATATCCAACTACACCGTCTGAGCTTAAAAAATACAAATAGTGTAGGCTTTGACGAAATAAAAAGTAAGATATTAAAAATTTGTTCATTGCACATTTCAATAGTACTCAGCCATAATATAATCAACCTTTGTTTAAGTGATGGAATATTTCCTGAAAAATTAAAAACTACGGTGATATAACCTGTTTATAAAAAAGGTGACAAACTTAACTGTGACAACTATAGACCGATAGCCTTGATTCCAGTACTCTCAAAAGTATTCGAAATAATAATACATGGACGTTTCAATAATTTTCTCGCAACTTCAGGAGTGCTGAAAGATGAACAATATGGCTTTCAAAAAAATAGGTCTACCAATTTGGCTATTTATGAATTACTAGTGGTCCGCACCGGCTTCGCACGGGTATTTTATATAAAAATCAAAATTATAATACACACACATAAACCCTATTTGCGTCAGGTTACTAAAAAAATAAAAAATTAACAAGACTTTATTTTACATATACAGAGTGTTAGGGTATTTATAGAAAAAAACCTTCGCTGGCTTGCTCTATCCGTCATTCTGAAGACCACCACGAATGTAGTTTATTTTTAAAAGGAAGTTTTATTTCCTATCCATACTAATATTATAAATGGGAAAGTGTGTTTGTTTGTTTGTCCGGCTTTCACGTCGCAACGAAGCTATTATATGGTATGGTTTTTGTGTGTGGAGATAGTGAGGAGGCTGGAGAGTGACGTAGGCTACTTTTTACCGCGGTAAAACATCCCCATGGGAAGATATCGATGTTTTGTTATTTGCTAGAAATCCGGATTCCGGATGTTGATAACAGATGGCGTTAGTACAATTCATTTCCAAGTTCTGAATTTCGCTAACAAATTATACATGTAAATTAATTAAGTCATAGGCAACTAATAAATTGTATTTAATTTTGAATTCGCGCTGGATAAATTGTTGTTTTGGTTTAAAATTAATATGGTAAAGGAATAAGACATAGGTACGCTTTGATTTTGGTTTTGATTCGCTTCTTGAATTGGTATTGTCGACTGTTGTTGTTTTGGCTTAAAATAATAATTATGTTTAAGGAATAGTTAGTAATTTACATATTTTATGAGTTTTATAAACATTTTGTATTGTGGTTTTTTTTTTTGTTAAATTTTTTGTGTAGGTAATTAGAATTTGTTTTATTTTTTACTTTGAATAGTTAGTTAGTACTTTAATTATTTAGTAGTAGTTATTACTTAGTAGTACGTAATTACTTAAGATATAATTTTTTTAAATGGATTTTGAGTTGTATTTGTATATTTAGACTGCTTTATATTTTTCTTTAAAGTAGTTTTTATTTAGTAGTAGTTGGTTAGTTAGTAGTAGTAAGTTAGCAGTAGTTAGTAAGTTAGCAGTAGTTAGTTATTAAGTGTTTCTGTATTGCTGTTTTTCTGTATTGTATTTGATTTATAATGCCTCGCAAACGTAAGTCCAGCCTTCAAAGAGTGTCCTCTGAAGCATGTCGTGTCCAATGCCCAGAATCTATTATTATATCTATATCTAGCATTCTATCCCCAAATGGAAAGACATATAATATCGTCTACAGTAGCGTATTAAAATAGTGCTCTGTTCTGTGTCCCAAGCCGTGTATGGCTGGAAACACTTCAAAAGAAAAAAAATCACACCATTTGGAAAACAAATCACACTTATATGTGCTCTCCGCGTTAGTATTGCCTGTACACGTAAGCAGGATAAGTGGATCCTGCATCAATCTTCACCAGCACACTTCTATTGAAGTTAGCTTAAAGCTCCAGTAACTCAGTTTACGTACCTACATTTTATCTGCGGTCAGCATTACCTCTGGTTCCTCTAAGTATCTTTTAATCGTGAAACTGTCACTATTTATCCACCACAAATGTGTCATGTATGATAAACAACTCTTTGTTAATTCCCTTTGACCACGCGGGCGGAGCCGCGGGTAAAAGCTAGTACAAAATAAAACACGATTTATTTTCTCAAAAATATAACTTACAACACTGTGGCACTAAGCCGCAAATGTTCTGATGAATGAATCGAACATAAGCTTCCATTTAATAAAAGTTTACAACTGGCTCGGTAGCTCGCTTCGGCGCCTTTGAAACGCCGCGCCGCCGCGCGCGCCACCTGAGTACCTACGAACCTGAACGGTTAGGCTCCGCTCACACTACCGCTGAGAAATCCCGTCGCCGACTTTTATCATCATTCTGCGTTAGAAAAAATATTCTTATTTGGCAACTGGTTATGACAGTCAGTTATGAAAATGGATTCAATATTCATAGTTCGAAAGTTGTTACGAAAAAGATAAAAAAGTCTGTTTTCTTAACTGATTACGAAACTGACCAAACCAACATTTTCTTTGTGGATTTAAGATAGCAAACGGGCTTGCAGCTCCACCCATCAGCTGTCACCCATGACATCTATGACAAGCTTGGAACAATACTGTACAATTAATAAATAGGTATGGGAGTACAGGTCCAGTTAGTGTAAGATGTTAATAAAAATATTAGTTGGTAAGTATTCGTTAGTATGTGGACTGTAGGAGTCGACTGTTAGTTAGTTAGTGTTAGTGATAGTCCAGTTAGTACTTGTTAGTAAAAGTACCGTTCGAAATTGGTCACAGACGCGTTGCTACCCTTGAGGACTAAGGTGGTCGCCTCTTTTATAGCGTAGCCGGCAACCATAATTTTCAGACAGGATGGATGGATGGAGTAATAGTAGTAGTAACAATAGTAGTAGTAGCACTTGTGTGCTATTGTTCGCTCTAATCAAAACTAACTCCACACAAAATTTCATAAGAATCCGTTATTGTGGCTGAACAAAATTTCCGTGCAGTGTGATGTAAGCTTTACAACAGCGTCGAGCCGATAGCGGTCTTTGAAAAATGCCGCTCGCTCGCCACACGCGCCGTATTAGTAGTAGTGAGTTCGCGCGCTGCAAGCAAAATGTTGTAACTCGTTTTTCGAGTTTTCTTCGGAAAACATTAAATTATTAATTTCTCCTGAATTAATGCATTTAAAAATAAACTACATTCGTGGTGGTCTTCAGAATTACGGGTAGAGCAAGCGAGCGAAGGTTTTTTCTATGAATAAACAAACACCCGGTATAGATTATAACAATAGTTTCGTTTACGCCTAGTAATATTATATAGCCTATGTCACTCAGTGAAGATGCAGCTTTCTAATGGTGAAAGAATTTTTGAAATCGGTCCAGGAGTTTTGGCAGCGCATGCCAGAATAGCATTTTATAGATACTTTTTTATAGATATTTATAAGATCTACAATTAATTAGAACATTTTATGGTTCTATCTTTTATAGTTTAGGCAGCGTACGCAAAATAAGTAACTTTTCTGGTTGATTTTTTACACCTTGTGTCCGAAAAACCTAAATATCTTACGGAACCCTATTTTTTTCCAAAATAAAATAGTGTAGCTTTCCAACAGTGAAAGAATTTTTCAAATCGGTTCAGTAGTTTTGAAGCCTATTCGATGCAAACAAACAATCAAATCTTTCCTCTTTATAATATTAGTATAGAAGTATAGATTACGCAATGTAACCGAAAGCTTAAACGGCAAAGTACCTATTTTATCGTTATTCATGGATATGACTCGTGCTTTTGACTTTGTCTGCCATAAAAAGCTCCTTAATAAGTTCCATGTTCTTGGTATACGAGGCCCGGCAATGCCCGGCATATAGTTTAATTGAGACTTACCTATTAAGACGTAAACAATATAAATAAATATATTGACGGCTGTAATAAAACTGAACTAATAGCACGATCTGAACTTCGAAATGTAACACACGGTGTGCCACAAGGCAGTATTTTGGGACCTTTATTATTTACCATCTATATTAATGATTTTCCAAATAGTAGGTACAAATGAAAACATGATATTATTTGCGGATGATTCTACGCTAATTGTTAGAGGCAAGGACCATGAAACTTATGAAACTACAGTAAACAAAGCACTCAGTGATAATATTAATTGGTTAGAAGAGAATAATCTTAAAATCAACTTAAATAAAACTAAGTATATACAATTTCACTTTTATCAGGCCCGCAAACTAAATTTAGTAATAAGTCATGGCGAAGATGTAATAGAGCAGGTTACAGAACATAAATTTCTAGGACTTATACTAGATGAACATCTAAACTGGAAGTCACATATTAACTATTTGTGTAATAAATTAAGTAGATTTGTCTATGCACTAAGAAGATTAACGGAATATGCTTCAAAGCAAACAGCTCTTGTAGCGTGTCAGGGCTATGTACTTTCCAACCTAAGGTATGGTATTATACACTGGGGAAACTCAGTAGATAATATTCGTGCATTTAGGCTTCGGAAAAGATGTATCCGTGCAATGTTTCGTGTCAACCAAAGGCATAGTTGTAAGGTACTCTTTTGTGAACTAAAAATATTATCATTTCCATGTCTATATATTTATCAAGTATGTGTTTTTGTTAAGGAAAATCTACACTTGTTTTTAATAAGGCAAACAAAATGGCCACTAGAAACACTAGGAATAAATATGATATACTCCCTACGATAGCATCTAAAACTAAATGTATGAGTAAAAGTGTATATAGTATGGGACCTAGACTATTTAATCACCTTCCTGACCAACTAAAGAACTTGAGTCACAACCAGTTTAAACTCAAACTTAAACAAGTACTATTATTAAAATGTTATTATAGTGTTGATGAATTTTTAAATGATAGCTTAGAGTATAAGTGACATTAGTATAGACCAGTGCAGAAGCCTTTAAAAATAATAAAAAGTGAAAAAAAATAATAGTAGAATATAACCTACTAGCTTTTACCCGCGGCTCCGCCCGCGTGGTCAAAGGGAATTAACAATGAGTTGTCATACATGACACATTTGTGGTGGATGAATAGTGACAGTTCCACGATTAAAAGATACTAAGTTAAGAACATACAAATGAATTTTACTAACGCCATCTATTAGCAACATCCGAAACTAAATATCTAGCAAATAACAAAACAACGATATGGGGCTCCAACTCCATGGGGATGTTTTACCGCGGTAAAAAGTAGCCTACGTCACTCCCCACCCTCCTCACTATCTCCACACACAAAAACCATACCATAAAATAGCTTCTTTGCGACGTGAATCCCCCAAAGGGCTCTAGTCAGTCTGACTAGACTCTATAACGGCATCCTGCGCACGGGACACTTCCCGGCTGCGTGGAAGGAGGGAAAGGTGATTGTTCTCCCGAAGCCGGGTAAAGATCCACGTTACCCGGTTAACTACCGCCCCATCACGTTGCTGTCCTCATTGGCAAGGTTGTTCGAGAGGCTGGCACTGATTCGCATTCGGCCATTCCTTAAACTAAGGGATGAGCAGTTTGGGTTTCGGGCCGGTCACTCGACAACACTACAGCTGACAAGGGTGCTCCACCACTTGGCTTTCGAGGCCAACTGCGGGCGGCACACGGTTGGTGTCTTTCTCGATATAGAGAAAGCATTCGACCGTGTGTGGCACGCAGGCCTGTTGTACAAGCTGTTGGAGTCGCCCTTGCCAGCGATGCTGGTGTGGTTGATAGCTTCGTATCTGGAGGGGCGGGAGTTCATTGTGTCGGTTGAGGACAGCACCTCTGCCCCCCGTCCCATACGCGCAGGTGTGCCGCAGGGGAGCTGTTTCGCGCCACTCCTATACGCGTACTACACTAACGACATCCCCACTCTCGACGGGCACCTCGCGGAGTGGGGACGTGATGTAGTCCTCGCTTTGTTCGCTGACGACAGCGCGTTCTTCGCATCGTCGCGTGATCCGGAACTGGCGGTCAGAAGAATGCAGCGCTTGCTTGACCGCTTGTCAGACTGGCTGTATAAGTGGAGGATCGCCGTCAACGCCGGAAAGACGGTCCCAATACTTTTCAGCCGGAAGCGTAAAATGCCGGCGCCGCTGCGTCTGCATGGAGAAGATCTAGCGTGGCAGCAGACCGTTCGGTATCTGGGATGTCACATGGATCGTAAACTCACGATGAGTGCCATGGTGGTGCATGCGCACCGCCAGGCACGAGCCGCGAGAGCGATGCTCCGGCCCGTGTTGACATCCCGATTACCACTGCGCACTAAACTTGGCATATACAAGTGCTATATC
The DNA here is from genome assembly GCA_944567765.1 of Carterocephalus palaemon. Lineage (NCBI taxonomy): Eukaryota > Metazoa > Arthropoda > Insecta > Lepidoptera > Hesperiidae > Carterocephalus > Carterocephalus palaemon. The sequence goes on from OX155663.1 coordinate 3,486,023, forward strand.
CGATCTAGGCTTACGTACGCGGCGCCAGCATGGTATGCTCTGGCAGCGGCCACGCAACGCAAGCGTCTTCAGGCCCAGCAAAACCTCGCCCTGCGAGAAATCACAGGAGCGGGGCGCTACGTCCGGAACGCGGTGATTGCGCGCGACTGCAGGCTGGAGTCGCTGGATGAGTTTGTGATCCGGTTGGCGCGTGTTATGTATAACCGCGCCGACAATGGGCCACATCCTCATCTAAGGGGGATAGCGCCGCTGCACGCGCGCCCCCCTGAAGGCCGACCGCTTCCTAGAGAGCTGTTGGACCTTCTTCCCCCCGACCATCTGGGGGGAATCAGCGACTAACGGCTAGTAGAACCGCGCGCGCGTACCGCGTGCGCGACGATCGACTGGCTCCCACGCTCAACAGCGGGGAAGTCACCGACGGGGTTTACCCCTGGAGCAATTGCCCGGATAGAGGGGATCTCCCCTAACTCCGAATTCCCTCAGCGCAGGAGCGCCTACAGCGCCGCGTGAGAGGAGGAAAGGTCTGGTGGTGCGACGTGAAAGCCGGACAAACAAACAAACACACTTTCACATTTATAATATTAGTATGGATTAGAATAGGAGGAGAATATTATAAACATTAAAGGAAAAATAAATTATATTAAAAAAAATATATATTAAAAATCTATATAAAGTGTATAGTGATGTAAAAAATGTATATGTGTAAGACAAAAAAAAGCAAAGGAAGGAAAAGAAGTAATTAAAGATTGCATTTTCTGAGAAGATTTACTATAGTAAGATATTTTTTTTTTTCACCATCGGAAAGTAGAGGTTTCAACGAACAGAAAGCATACCAACTTTTTAAAAAAAGCTGATATTTTGACGGGTGAATTTTCGATTGAAAATTAGGGTTCTTTTTCGATATTAATTCAAAATAAGGTTGAAAAAACAAATATTTCTAATCAAATAAATTACAGCGTATTTGGGACATAAAAAGGTAAGTTTTCACCAAATTTCGTGAAAAAGAAAAATTATTTGTAAAAGATAAAAATAAAAAACCAAAAACTTGGTTTTTTGTACTTTTCACATACATTTTGAGGTTATGTGAAAAAAGTGTAAATACAAAAGTTTTAGATCTTTTTACTATCTACAACTTTGCCATTTGACTTTTTTTCCATAGGACTTTTAGTTTTGCCGGAAATCGACATAAACCGTTTTTTCCTCTTAAACACCCCCCCTTCCCGTTCCCTACCTCAGATCGCCCGGAATTTATTTTTCCTTTAATGTTTATAATATTCTCCTCCTTTCTAATAGGTTATATTCTACTATTATTTTTTTTGGTTTTAAAAATTATCGAGACTAGTCTAGTAGGCACATATTTTTGTAATAATTGTCATAATATTTAGGTGACTTATAATTCATTAAACCATTCTAGTTAAATAAAAATATAATTATGTAATTAAATATTGTACACCCCTGGGGTATTTAACAGAGCGCAATATTTTAAAAATTAACATCTGTAATAATTCTTACCTGTTATTTGACAATAAATTATTTGACTTTGACTTTGACTTTATATTTTGTAACCTTTATATTTGTACCTAACCTTTAAATTTGTGTAGGTAATAGAGTGGGGGGTAGCTTTGAACAATTTTCATACTTTATTTTATAATTTCTAAATTTATTAAGTTTTTTCTTCCTAAATAGCGGTCATGGTTATAGTAGGGGAGCCCAAGAGGGGATTTTGCGGGATACTCAAGCGCGTAAGTTTAATATACAGTGGGATACCTTGTACCCGGTTAAGTACCTCCACCAAATATGAGCCCCATATATAAATGGGGCCGTCAAGGATAAAGGATCAGATTAGTAAAAAAAAAAAATTTGTCATCAGAAATTCTTGAGCGCGTTAGATTAATGTAGGGTGAGTTAATTACATGCTAAAAAGTGTATATTCCACTAATCTTACAATTTGAGAGTAACGTAAAGAAAGGGGAGGGCTACAACTTTGTAGCCCATATTCCACTAATCTTACAATTTGAGAGTAACTTTGTAGCCCTCCCCTTTCTTTACGTTACTCTCAAATTGTAAGATTAGTGGAATATACACTTTTTAGCATGTAATTAACTCACCCTACCTTAATCTAACGCGCTCAAGAATTTCTGATGACAAATTTTTTTTTTTTACTAATCTGATCCTTTATCCTTGACGGCCCCATTTATATATATGGGGCTCATATTTGGTGGAGGTACTTAACCGGGTACAAGGTATCCCACTGTATATTAAACTTACGCGCTTGAGTATCCCGCAAAATCCCCTCTTGGGCTCCCCTACTATTATCAGACAACGAAATAATCAGGTCTTTCTTAATTGTTCATGACCTCATAATTAGATATTTTAATTTTTGTACAGGCTAGTAAATGTTCAAAGCTGCCCCGACTACGGGGCAGCCTTGAACACACCTGGGGCAGTTTTGAATCAGTATTTTAAATGAAATAAAACTGAATATTTATCAACATGTATTTTTTAAATAAATTATAAAAAAAATTAATGAACTGTGTCATTTGAGATCAAATAAATATATGTATAAATATACAGGGCACAATTGAAATAATTTCAAATGTGCCCCAACTACTTCGTTCAAAGCTGCCCCAATGGGAATCTTTCCAGAAAAAACATAAATTTAATAACGGAACACACTTCTATGTTGTAATCTCTTATCAAATCAAAAGTTGTAGCCCTCCCCTTTCTTTACGTTACTCTCAAATTGTAAGATTAGTGGAATATACACTTTTTAGCATGTAATTAACTCACCCTACCTTAATCTAACGCGCTCAAGAATTTCTGATGACAAATTTTTTTTTTTTACTAATCTGATCCTTTATCCTTGACGGCCCCATTTATATATATGGGGCTCATATTTGGTGGAGGTACTTAACCGGGTACAAGGTATCCCACTGTATATTAAACTTACGCGCTTGAGTATCCCGCAAAATCCCCTCTTGGGCTCCCCTACTATTATCAGACAACGAAATAATCAGGTCTTTCTTAATTGTTCATGACCTCATAATTAGATATTTTAATTTTTGTACAGGCTAGTAAATGTTCAAAGCTGCCCCGACTACGGGGCAGCCTTGAACACACCTGGGGCAGTTTTGAATCAGTATTTTAAATGAAATAAAACTGAATATTTATCAACATGTATTTTTTAAATAAATTATAAAAAAAATTAATGAACTGTGTCATTTGAGATCAAATAAATATATGTATAAATATACAGGGCACAATTGAAATAATTTCAAATGTGCCCCAACTACTTCGTTCAAAGCTGCCCCAATGGGAATCTTTCCAGAAAAAACATAAATTTAATAACGGAACACACTTCTATGTTGTAATCTCTTATCAAATCTTCATTGAAACTATATACCCTTCCAAATAGAGAAAAAAATACTCACCGTTTACTAAAATTACCTCCACGAAAACCTTAGAACTAAAATAAAAAAAGTTTACAACTGGCTATCGAAAACAAAAAAACAGTTTTAATGGTTACACTCCTGTTAAATATTTAAAATAAGATGTGACAGAATTTAAATTGGTAGCACTAATGCGCATACATCAGTGCTACCAATTTAAATTACGATTTCTACCAGTGTAGCCTAAAATTAAGCGGTGACAGCCCAGCGGCTAACGAACTCGCCTCTCACTCGAGCGGTCCGGGTTCAAACCCCAGTGGCACGCGACTTTTCTAAGTTATGTGCGTTTTAAGAAATTAAATGTCACTTGCTATAACGGTGAAGGACACATCGTGAGGAAACCTGCATGCCTGAGAGTTCATCATAACGTTCTCGAAGGTATGTGAAGTCTGCCAATCCGCACTTGGCCAGCGTGGTGGACTAAGGCCTAATCCCTCCCATTCTGAGAGGAGACCCGTGCCCAACAGTGGGACGTCTATGGGTCGCAGCGAGCCTAAAATTGTGATTTTTAAATTCATTTGTTCTAAGCTGCCCCTGTTCAAAGCTACCCCCCTCTCCCCTATAACTTATCTATTGATTTCTAAATTTACAAAAAAAAACATACCAATTCCTCTTCCAACACAATTCCAGGCATAGTGAGTACTTCTCTTTCAGGGAAAAATGAACCTTTAGGTGATGATTGTGCCTGCAATAGAATTGAGTTCATGATGATTCCATTATATCTCGTTGGCCATGAGTGTAGATGTAAACAACATTTGGAGGCTGGCGAGCCAATAAGCGCTTACGACTGTAAACCTGCTCGCCCTGGGCAAGGCAATGCCTTAAATTCGAAGTTTTGTTCATTCAAGCTCAAGGTTTTATTCAGAGCCAACATTCATGCCGCGAGGAATATTACAGCATTTATCATTAGCCATAAATAAGTAGCGTCCATAGCCCAATGGCTCGCATCGATTCAATGTGATCGAAACAGTTAAGCAACGACGGGCGTGTTCGGTTTGTTGATGAGTAACCGCTAGGAAAAATTTCGTGGACGCTACCGTGCGTTCGGAGAACACGTTAAGCCGTCGGTCTCGACTGTATTCTATGCTGGAAACAGTCGTCAAGCATTGTCCAAGACCTACAGCTGACTTGAGAACATTCGACACTGGGTTGACCACTAAACCCTCCACCAATTCGCTTTGAAGCATGGTAGAGTATGCTCTATCTAGACCTCCCGCAGCTTTGTCTGTGTGGGAGACCCGTGCCCAGTAGTGGGACGTCTATGGGTTGCAGATTTTCTCAATTATTTTACTTCTCCTATTGGATACCTTCAACAACGTCTTCATTGCTTCTTCATTTGGTATCCAAGCATCTCTTCGTCGCTCTGCCTCTTTGTCTACTGGCTGATTCTAGAAGAAATAATATCAATGATAATCCTTACTAATATATAAATGGGAAAATGAGTTTGTTGGTTTGTCCCTCTTCTTTTCTTCTTCCTCTCTCTCTCTCTCTCTCTTGAGGGCCTACCTAAACTGCAAAGTATTTGAGGATAGTATTGTTTGATAGTGTTTAGTTTAATTAATTTGTTTATGGCTGTCTGAGTTAAATGAATAAATAAATAAATTACGATGATAAGCAAGTCATTCATCTGTTGTTAAAGGATCATAACTTTTACAGTGCCATTGCATGCATAAGCACAAGGAAAAGATAGTAATGGAAATAATTACCACAACCATATCTTCAGATTATTTTATGCAAACAACTCATCCATACACTTGGCTCACAACTTAGTAGAAAACACAAACCTTTACATTCTGTGCGTCAATACTCTTTGCCAGTGGAGGAGGTGCGAGCCCACTCTTACTGGACCCAATTGCGGGCTCGGGACCAATTGTATCAAAGAAGGTAGATGGATCAGGTAGGCTGTCTGCAGGCACAGATGAATATGGGACTGCAGCCACTAAGGATCCACCGACAGTCGCCAATATACTGAACGGGTCTTCTTGACCCTGCAGCGGGAGACCAGTGGTGGCTTGTGAGATGATCGCAGGTTGCTGTGGACCTTTAACATGCAGATAATATTTCTATTGTTAATAACATTAACATACTTTAATATCCACTGGTTTATAGACCATAGATTTGCTAGTACGGTCTTTACATAATGTGATTAGAATACCATAATCAATTTAAAGATAAACATATCTGTGTAGGGCTAATGGTCACAAGCTCCAATGCTAAGCTAGATGATCCCCAGATAAACCCCTAACTACTATTGGATTTTTCTATCTTGTAATGCCCGGTTGCAGCTAGGAGTCTGGACTGCCCAGTGTATGACAATAGGCTCACCAGCTATTACATGGAACTTAAACATAACTGGTGAAAAGTGGGTGCAACACGCATGATGTTATATTATATTTTTATTATAAACACATCTTAAGGTAAATAGTATTGTAGTGTAAGGACATTGAAGTCACACAAGCACTTATTTGAATACTACTTTCTTACCTTCAGGTAACACTAAGATCAAGTCTTACCTTTATGTGAGACTTTAATGTTATAGATTTGAATACCTGCTGAGTTGCCTATTGATCTAGGGATATCTGGTTGAAAATGCCATCGTCATCAGACAGTCGCTAGGTGGGTTGTACACAAGTTGAAAAGGGACACATGTAACTTAATTATGAGACGAAAATGTTTATACCTTCAGAGTCACCCAGATAAATACTTTGTATCATATCTGAAGGGGATGTTCCAATTTCATCAAAGAACTGCGACGCTGGAGGCACGTCTGAGCTACCAAAGTATTGGCTTAAAGACGGTTTATTGTCCATTTTAGATCAAATAATATTATTAGTAAACTAAACAAATTAAACGCATTTGGTAAGCATTTTCAAGGATTCTGAATTCTGCTGAAGTCTCAAAATCAATCAATTGTTATTGTTGTCCTAATTTGATTGATTTGACATGAAATTAATTGAAGGTGGTAATGGCTTTGATAACAGAAATTACATCTGTTAACAATGGGTATGGGCACGGATAGATCGTTGGGGCACGGCTGTTAATCTTCATTGAAATTGTTTGGGCCTTATGTCTATGGGTCATGAAAAGAATCTGACGTATTCTTTTTTTTTAAATTCAATTTGGCCGTCTCCCGTCAAATTTTCGAAGTAACATTTGACACAGCCACAGAGTACTTTGCTAAATACAGAAAGACACAGCTTTAGTTTGAAGTTTAATTTAGCTAGCTACTAATATATTAATCTGTGGTTTCATTAATCATTATTTTGATCGAGTGAATTTAGGTTAAGTTGATTTTTATCCGAGCTTATCCTCTCAGCTAAACCAGTAATTCGTTGTACCTTGTTGTATTTATCACCATGTACAACAAGTGTTGTAATAGAAAACTCTGCGATTAAACGACAGGACGATAAAATGCATCAGTTTCCCAAATCTAAGATAGGACTCCAAAAGTGGTTACAGTGCATTGGTAGTGTTCACCTTCGTAGCCGTAGTTTGCAGACTTCGTAAGATGTTTGTGTGTCACAAGCATTTTGAAACGAGGTTCATTATAACCACGTCTCGTTTGCGTTATGGTGCATACGGTGCATACCCAACACTATTTTCGGAAAATGAGATAGAAAGCGGCCTACCAGCAGTAGTTTCCGAGACCAAAAGTAAGTAAATATTAAAATCCTGAAAGTTTCCTTCCTGAAAAACAAAGTAACAATTATTTTTATATACCTAATAATTTATATTGGTATAGATATTTTATAATTTTGTTTTAATTAAGTGAATACCAAAACGATATCTGTATAATACCTACTTCATTTGGTCAGTAATTAAATAGTAGAGACCAGATTATATGCAACATTAAAAATCTTGAAATATGCATGCAAATATGATATTATGTTAGAAATATGCATGAAAAATGTCAAAATATGCAATTCTGAATTTACCTATCTACCTTACGCTACCCTGTTTAAAATCTGATTAGACTTTAAAAGATAATTTAAAAAAAATATTTGTGTCTAAAGTAGACATAAAAATACCAAAGTTGCAGATCCCTCATCAGCGCGTATAAACAAATTTTAATATAATTATACAATTAACATAGCATTATTCATTTTTTTTTCAGTGGACATATACACTGAGCACTGCTATTCCAAAAAGGAACTACATGAAGACCATTCATACTATAAGTCTGCCGGTAAGTTATAGTACTAATATCTTTTGAATAGTAAGGCTTATGCTGACTAAATAGAGATTGTGAACATCACGATTTATGTGCCGAGTCCTTTCAACTCAATACATAAATCACAAAGCTGAACTCATTACGATGGAACTATTTTCAACAGTACTTGACACCAAACCAGTTTTGGGAACATAGCAAGCGGGGAAACAATATTGTAGCTAGTCATTTTTTTACTTTAGTGTACAGTGGTACTCAAGTTGTTTTATCATTTCAGTAGTAATACTTACATCAGCAAGACATCAGCAATTTATTTAGTATGTGTTTAGTTTAGAAAAAAATAAATACAATGGAATCAGCATTATCAGCATTATTACTTTTGGATTGAAAATACTTTCATGTAAGGTTTGCTGTTACCCATGATTGACCGTGCTATGTTACTGGTTCTGGTTGTTTCTGGCGGGTCGCTGAAAAACTTAAGAAAAACCCTTAAGTTTTTTACCTGTGATGTAACATGCATTACTTGACTTTTTATTTCATCCATAAACCTATCCTCTTTCATTTCAGATTTGGCGCATGAAAATCGTTACAAAATATAGTTTTGCAACAATGCAACAAAATCATTAAAAAAGTATGACAAGAAGAAATTAAAAATAATAAAAATATATAATTATGAATGTTTGTTTTATTTAAGAATTTCTTTAATGAATAAACTAGGTGTATGCCAAGTATTCCTACCAATTAGTAGGAATACTGGGAATAAACCATAAAACAATGTAGGCTAAGGTGCTTCGTACAAATTGGCTGTTAAATACTGCTCCCTTGCCTGTATATCCCATTAGTAATTTAAAAAAAAAAGAACTGTCAAAGTCTATTCATGACATTCCCTATTGGCTAGTTTGAATGTAGGGAAGTGGGTCGTCTGATACGTAGTATCCCTTATTAGTTTGTGGGTATGGGTAATGGTAACTGATAGTTGAGTTGACATTGACAGTCAGCTGTTAATGATATTCTTGCCATTCTTAAAAATCATCATTCAATATCAAAGAAAATTGGAACTCGCTTAATCATCATTCTCCATAGAGCTATTTGTTTGAGCACGCATTTTACCGACGCAACTATTATTCCTCTTTCGCAGCGCTGTGGGCGCTTCTGCGTTAGGGAATCTATTTTTGTTTTTTTTTTATTGAACAGCGTGTATAGCGGTATTATCTCTTTGACATACTGTCAATCTGGGTAACTTTGGCCGTAGTTATAACTTTGGCCAAAAATTATATTTCCGATTATTATTATTTTTTACAGATTGCCTTAATTGATAAAAAAATAATTTTACAAATAAAAGATAGAAGGTATCTTCGTAAACGTATTTCACCCGCCGAAATGTGTCATTTGTCAATGAGAAAATTCAAAAGTTGCCTTTTTCGTGAGTGCAAAAAAGACGGTACTTTTCTCAGTGTTAAAAAGTAGCATTCAGCGCTGTTCATAATAGGTTTTGAATGGTAAGTTGCAATGTATTGTGTTACCAACTTGTCTGCCTATCATTTAATAAATTTTTTGCAATATATAATACAGTATTTTTTCTAGAAACATCTAAAATATTTCAAAACTACTTTGGAGTTACTAGTTCAGGGTAACATTGGCCCGGGATAAGGTTACACTAATATTTTACTATCATACTAATATGTTGCCAGATTTTGGAGAATGTGTCGAATTTGATATAAATATGTATGTAGTACATTCGATATCGTAAAAAAATCTTTTTTTCCATACAGAAAAAGATATCATGCCTCAGGACGAATCTCTTTAAGTTGGTATTATGCATCATTTTTGACAGATTATGTGCTTCAAACTAAAGTGGGACATGTCGGTTATTTTTAGTTCGGGAAAAACTTTTCAAATAAGTCATTAAAATATGTATATTTCTCACTTGTTTTTGACTTATTCTATTAAACGTTTATAGTTTAATCGTTTTTCATTGTTATGGATGGAAAAAACATGGTATTTAGCGAGGAATATTGGTATAGGCAAAGTCAGGCATTTTTTTTTAACAAGTGATTGTGACTTTGCCTAGGCTAGGGTTGACACCTTTGTTATTATTTTTCCGACATACAAAAGGGAAGATGTATTTTTATGTATTAATGTTACGCGATCACTCAAAGAAGTTTTTAATATAAACTTAAGGCTGACTGAATGTGTAGATACTATTTGACACTAATATTATAAAAAAGGAAATATTTGTATTTTTATAATATTTAATAAATAGGTATCAACTCAATAAATTCCTTGTTTTATGTTTTTGATTATGAAAAATAGTTGTTATTTTTAATAAACTTTCAAAATTATAACTAGGTAGGTAACTTAAAATATTACTTTTTGTTTGAAGGATGATCAAAATGGACAAGTCACGAAGAAGATATAGACTATGAAGAGAGCATACTTAACATTGCCGTGGGTCTCGTATAAAACAAAAATATTTCGTCATACGATGCCGAAAAACAATTTGGTATACCTCGCCGCACGATTTTAAGTAAAGTCAAACAAAAACATTTGAAAAATATTGGAGGTCCCACTAAACTGTCACCAGCTGATGAACAAAAAATTATCAGTTTCCTACATATAAAATGTTTTTTTTTTGTAGTAAATTTAATAAGTATATTAATGTAGGTACATACTGATTGTTCCTAATAATACCTACTAAGTACTCGCAATACTTAATAAATATTAAAAAAAAAATGCACTCCGGGAGTGCCGGCAGAAGTGAAAAACAGTAGGCCCAGGCATACATTTTCGCCGCGCCGTAGACAGCTATCCCCTCGATAGCTGTCTACTCTCCATCCGTGTTACGCTTTTTCGATCAGGTCACGTGTCCTGACGCGAGTTTAAGATTTTATACCCATTACAGAAAAAGTGCTCAACGCCGCTAAAGAAGTTTTCACTTCAAAAATGTTTTAATTATTTTCTTTTGTTACCAACGACACAACCCTACCCATTCTATATCAATGTATGGAAATTGTAGAAAATGGTGTCCAGACATTGCCTAATAAATTATACCTACTAAAACTACTCCTAAGTTTGTCATTCAAAAATGGATCATATTCTCTTGTATTTAAATACTTTTTAGGTTGTGCCAGCATAAAAATATCATTGTTTATTTTGGAGTATATGCGTTAGGCAATGTCTGGGACATGTTACCATGACTTTGCCTACTTTCTGAAATAACTTCAAAAACTTTATTTATATATGAAAATTCAATATATAAATAATAATTATACCGTTAAAAATATTTTTTTTAAAAAGCTTTTTAAATTTTTTTTTTATTGTCATGCATTGTCATCGGAACCAAATATGTGTGCCAAATTTCAGCTCGATAGCTTCAGTGGAAGTGGGTGAAAAATTGTTTGCAAGATTCCAGGACATACATACAAGATACATACGAGTGAAGTTAAATAAAAGCTTTTAAAAAATAAGAATAAGAATAAGAAAACTTTATTCACACGCATGGACACAGATAATATACAGAATTAAAAGATAAAGACAGACAAAATAAAAACAATAAATACAGAATACTTGGGATTTTTCTACAATAAAATGTATACACAACATGGAATTTGAGAATATTTTTAATTTTATTTTACGTTATAGACCAAAAATATAGAAAATCCGGGCAAAGTCAGGGCAGTTGACGGTACCTACAGTCAACAACAGTATCATCACAGAGTACCTTTATATAGTATCATGTTGTGGCCGGTCGTGATACTTGCGTGGTAGGTGTGTTTTTTATACAGAACGGTTTAAGGAATGTATTGTAAAAAAAAACATTCGTGTTTTAAACTAACATATACACATAGGTACTGTTAAAAAGAAGAATCTTCTATAATAATCTGCATAATTTTGAATTTATTAAGGGCAATTATGGCGTATCTGACGGTATTGCCCGGATTCCCCCACAAAGAAAAAACAACAACACACCGGTTCGGTTAAGCCGGTAAACCACCTTAAACAGGTAAACCACCTTTTTAACCAGGCAAATAAACTAATTCAGAGTTACTAATTATATCATTGGGTATTTTAAAATAAATAATTTTGAAATACATATTGATATAATTAGGACGTAGGTAGACAAATGTTTAATCAAGTGTTTTGTAACGAACGATGTAAGTAACTAGTACCTTCTACCTAATTATTCATTCTTTAATCAGTTGCTCACATCATGTTATTGGCAGCAGTCGTGTTATGGTAAGGAAATTATTGTTGGATTAGTTTTCTTCCAAGCATCCATCCTATCTAGTCTCATATTATTATGATTATCAAGGATTAGTGGACGCCCGCAGCTTCGCTCGCGTGGAATACATAACAATAGTTTCGTTTGGCTCATGGCCTACTACCACAGTACGATTTTCGTGGTCTTTTTTTACGGCGAACTGGTCTTCTGTGGAATAAGCTTCTGACTGAGGTTTTCCCTTCGAGCTACGGCATGGAGCGCTTCAAAAAGTGTGTGAAACGCTTCCTTCAAGGCACATGTGATACCCCTGGTGTCCACATACCATCAGGGGCCACCTGATGGTATGTCTGTTGTAGGTACATCTATAAAAAAAAGGACGATTAAATGCATGTTTTTTTCAGTGCCACTTTGAATTCAGCATGGGGTTCCAGAGAGAAGAGTTTCCCACCAGGCTTCAGGTTTGGAGCCGCTACAGCCGCGTACCAAGTTGAAGGGGCCTGGAATGCGGATGGTGAGCGTGATTTTTTATTTTATAAAGAGATAGCAAACGAACATTCACCTCCACCTATTTTTTAACGATATATCTAGTATAGAAAACGAGCATGCAGCATAATGACAACTGTGACGGGCCTCGAACAAGACAAAAGAGTTTCGTTCTACTCAGTTACTAACTCAGACCTTTTTTGTTGGTCTGAGGTTACTAAAAAATTAACCTGTACTGCTAATCTTCAACCTGTTTTTTTAAAATTAAATGAAATTTTTCTTGACTTAACTTCACTTTGTTTATCGCTTGTTAAGTAATTACTTTTCGTGACTTGGATATAAGAGTAAGTAGATAATAGTTAATGGAGGTATAATTATTTAGAGAGCATGTTTAACATGTTAATTTTAAAGATAAAAAGGCATGCATTGTTGCCTAGAGCACACGATTGGTGAATAATGAACTATGAATGCCATGCCAGTTCTGAAGCTTCATCATCATCATCACAACCTTTTCTTTGTCCCACTGTTGGGCACGGGTCTCCTCTCAGAATGGGAGGGATTAGGTCTTAGTCCACCACGCTGGCCAAGTGCGGATTGGCAGACTTCACATACCTTCGAGAACATTATGATGAACTCTAAGGCATGCAGGTTTCCTCAAGATGTGTCCTTCACCGATATAGTAAGTGACATTTAATTTCTTAAATCGCACATAACTCAGAAAGTTTGAACCCGGACCGCTCGAGTGAGAGGCGATTTAGATAGCCACTGGGCTGTCACCGTCTGAAGCTTAGGTATTTATTAATAATGAAGATTTCTGCGTTGTACCACAGAATACATAATAGTTAGTTCTACGTAGTCTGCATTAGACTAGCAAGTTAAGCCAATTATCGCCCTTTAACTTTTACTATTAAGTATTCCGTGCCTTAACGTTTAAAAGTGCAGCAAAGTGTTCGCGGGAATTTGAATGAGAGCTGAGAGAGAACACACTGAGTGGAATTCGCGTGGGCTGGTTCTTATTGTTTGTTAAAGTTTTTCTTCCGCATATAAATTTACAGATAAGTCCGAGAGTATCTGGGACGTGTTCACCCACTCGTACCCCGACGCGATCGTCAACGGGAGCAGCGGGGACGTGGCTTGCGACTCTTACAGGCTGTGGCGGAGGGACGTCGAGATCGCTGCGGAGCTTGGCTTGGATTTCTACCGGTAAGCAATTGCCATGATATGATGAAAAAAGGTATGGTTAACGAAAGATGTTACGTCCACAGTAGGTACTCGTAGCGCAGTCCTTCTGTAATTCTGTGTCGCAAAAGCAGTCCTTTTGCGACACAAATTATGTTATGACCTGGTACCTATTGCAGATAATTCTTTGTTAAATTTAACGATTACAGAACTATTGACTGACATACGAATTCTAATTATCTCCTGATGAAGATCGTACTCACTAATCTCAGAAGATCACTAATCATACCTACTTTCCTCCGGCAATAAATATAGCAGTAAGAAATATATATCTAACAGTAGACTTCCAAAGACTGACCGTTGGATGGAAGAAGAATGATACGTACCTATGTAGTTAGACTTCCATTATAGAATTTTCAAAATATTGTGCGTTCGGAATAACGGACTGTGGTGGTGTGACCTTTCCATTTTTAAACCCTAGCTCAGTTTTTATGATGATGATTGAAAATGATTCCAGTTTCTCCATATCATGGCCTCGTCTGCTGCCGTCGGGCTTCGCAGACAAGATCAGCGATGCCGGCAAGCAGTACTACAACAGCCTCATAGACGGTCTGCTCGCTAAAGGCATCGAACCAGTCGTCACGCTGTACCATTGGGACCTGCCGGAAAGGTTGCAGCTACTTGGTGAGACAATAAACCAAATCCTGGCTTTACCCCTCTGCTCTTTGACAAAGAGGCCGAGAAAAGCGACAGCTGAATCGATTTCGTCTTGACGCATGATCTTAAAGGCATCGAACCAATCGTCACGCTGTACCATTGGGACCTGCCGGAAAGGTTGCAGCTACTTGGTGAGACAATAAACCAAATCCTGGCTTTACCTCTCTGTTCTTTGACAAAGAGGCCGAGAAAAGCGACCGCTGAATCGATTTCGTGTTGATGATCTTAAAAGGCGATTTGAAATGTTTGACAAAGTAGAATCTTGCTCTATCAGGGACATCTTTATCACAACCCTTATTGCCTACTGTAGCCCAGTGGTCTTATCTTGGTATAGAAAAGTCTTGTAAGCCATGGTGGCCAAGTGTGGAATGGCAGACTGGATATGCCTTCGAGAGAACGATCTGGAGGTTTCGACACACTGAGCACTTCAGAAAATTCACAGGCCGCTGAGTTTTAAGGCCGGGCCTTCTTGTATATGATGAATTTTAATTAATTTATTTATTTATACAACTACATTGACACCTCTAAAGAGGTACAAAATTTTAGCGTGCGGGCCTTTTAGTCACTGAGCAAATAGAATAATTTGTAATTTTATTTATTTCTTTCTTTCTTTTAGGGTTACCTAAAAGATACTCATTTTTAGCCTATAGATTTTATGAGAATAATTTATATGACAAGTACTGCAACTTTTATGTTAGTATTAAAAGCGACGACAGTACTAATAAAATAAAAAAACATCGTTGGTTATGTTGGCCCTGGGTTAATAGTGTTACGAAGGCACAGGGAAGCTAGCGCCATCTAGCGCCGCTGGTGGAATCACTCAGTGAACGCACAGACAACGTGATATCCCGACTCGATACTAGATGGCGTTAGTGGGCCTATATTCTCGCGTGTTCGGGAACACGCGGTATCTTTCCAGAATCGTCTGGTACTCGCGACGGCACGTATAAATAGTCGCGGGGAGAGCCGCGAGGGCAGTTCAGTTTGAGCTTTCGAGGCGACTTCGAAGTGAAAACTAGTGATACCGGAGTGATACAAGCGAAACCTACGACTTGGCTTACGACCTAGGACATCGTTAGTGCTTTGTGTTTGGACCTAGTGCATTGTGTTGGACCTAGTGTTTAGTGTTTGACCTAGTGCTTTGTGTTAGTGCTAGTGAATAAAGTCTTCATTGAGTCAGCAGGTCTTTCTCTCCAAATCCTTCGAACCCTAACACGTAACAACTGGTGTCGGAAGTGAGATTTGGAGATGCCATTGACTCCGAGAGAGGACTCCCAGGAGGGCGTCAGGACAAGGGCACAACGAGCCGCGGAGGCCCCGCCCATTGGCCCCGCCTACCAGGCCACGCCCACTGACCACACCCCTCAAGTGGCTCTTCAATTAGGAAGTTTATTTGAATTAATTCAGGAAATGAAGGAATCACAAGAACGCAAGCTCGGTGCTTTGCAAGAGTCACAGGAACGGAAGTTGGGCGCTTTACAAGAGCAACAAAAAGACCTCCAGGAAAAAGTGCTTGGGGCTATAAATGATGTTAGCGTCACGATGATTAAGCTTCGAAAAGATTTCGACGTAGTGGAAGAACGAGTTACTGGGTTGGGGTTGGATGTTGAAAATGTGAAAACCGGCCTCGCTGAACTACAAAAGAAAGTAGTGCGGCTTGAAACCATGGGAATTGCGATGTCTAGTGGAACTACCGGAGTGGTGCAAGGACCAAGAGTAAAAGTGCCACCATACGACGGCACTACTTCTTGGTACGCTTATCGTAGGCAGTTCCAGATGGTTGCTACTGCCAACGGATGGACGGAAGAACAATGCCTGACCGCTCTCACTGTTGCGCTCAGAGGGCAAGCTTTGTCGGTCCTGGAAGCACTGCCACACACAGGAAATGGGTTCCAAGACCTGATGGAGGCACTTGAATCCAGATACGGGGAGCGACACCTGGAGCACGTGTTCCGTGCCCAACTGCGTGACAGAGTTCAACGCTCAGAAGAAGGACTACAGCAATGGGCGTTGGAAATAGAAAAACTCGTCAGGAAGGCATACCCGGGAGCCGACATCAAGATGGTAAACACGAATATTCTTCAAGCATTTGTCGACGGAATCAAAGACCTGGAGGTCAGAGCTGCAGTGAGGCTTCGTCACCATACCTCGCTAAAGGAAGCACTGGCGCATGCTTTGGAGGTCGAGGCTGTTCGCCATGACATACGGCAGACCTATAAGATCCGCGAGGTCTCTGAGGAAGTCAAGGAGGTTAAGGCTCCTACGAAGAAAAGATATGGAGTCATGTGCTACAAGTGTGGTGAGAGGGGCCATCTTCAGCTCAACTGCCCGCAGAAGGAGACCCAGGTGGCAAGGATGAAAAGGATCGAGAAATTAATAGAGGAGCTGAAGAAGCAAGGGGCTTCATCCCCTGCCCGGGATCAGGGAAAGAAAAAGTCAAGTGAGGGCATGAAAACCAGATACGACCGGAAATCGAACACGAGCGGCTTCGAGGAAGGGTCACTGGTGTGGCTGCATAACCCAACTCGCCGGAAAGGAAAATCTCCAAAGTTGCAGACCAAGTGGGACGGTCCATACAAAGTGGTTACCCGACTGAATGATGTGACTTATAGGATTCAAAAGCAACCAAGAGGAGCATTTAAAGTGGTACACATAGACCGTCTGGCGCGTTACCATGGCAGTAACAACGATGCTCGGGACGAGCATCGCTAAGAGGGGAGTGATGTTACGAAGGCACAGGGAAGCTAGCGCCATCTAGCGCCGCTGGTGGAATCACTCAGTGAACGCACAGACAACGTGATATCCCGACTCGATACTAGATGGCGTTAGTGGGCCTATATTCTCGCGTGTTCGGGAACACGCGGTATCTTTCCAGAATCGTCTGGTACTCGCGACGGCACGTATAAATAGTCGCGGGGAGAGCCGCGAGGGCAGTTCAGTTTGAGCTTTCGAGGCGACTTCGAAGTGAAAACTAGTGATACCGGAGTGATACAAGCGAAACCTACGACTTGGCTTACGACCTAGGACATCGTTAGTGCTTTGTGTTTGGACCTAGTGCATTGTGTTGGACCTAGTGTTTAGTGTTTGACCTAGTGCTTTGTGTTAGTGCTAGTGAATAAAGTCTTCATTGAGTCAGCAGGTCTTTCTCTCCAAATCCTTCGAACCCTAACACGTAACAATAGGTTAACTATTCAATTATTATGACTTAATTATTAAGTATTCTTCTACTATATTTCTAACTACTTCAGACTACTAACAACGCCCGTAGCTTCGTGGAGTTAGTAGACATTGAGACAGCTGCCTCTTATTGTTATTACTTATTCTCCTCATAAACTTTGTCATAGAATTCTACTCGTACATCTTTATGTACCTACGCATGTTTAGCAAATAAATTATTTGATTAATTCATTCATTCAATTATGTATTTCAGGTGGCTGGACCAACCCTCTCATCGAAGATTGGTTTGAGGACTACGCTAGAGTCGCCTTCAGACTCTTCGGGGATCGGGTGAAGACTTGGATCACAATAAACGAGCCGCTTATCGTGTGTGAGCTGTCTTATAACACAGGGGCCGTGCCGCCCCCCATACTGGACCCTGGTGTTGCGAATCTAATCTGTAATAAAAACATCTTGGTGGCTCATGCGAAAGCTTACCGGGTATATGATAAGGAGTTTAGGTCTAAGTATAAAGGTAAAAATATATTAAATCAGTTCATACCTTCATGATCAGTAATTTTATCAAACCTCGTCTTATCTAACTTCTAAAGGCGGATGGATGGATAGGTGATGATAAGTTTAAGACTGACCCACTATAGTCATGAAATGTGATAATAGATACTTTTTATTATACTTTAAATTAAGTTTAAATTCTTATTCCTTGCGACTTCTGATACAATTTTGCTAGACTTTGATGCCGGACTCTATACGAATTTGTTATTATCGACGGCCTTTTACGCTATGATTTCGAATAAATAAAATATTACAGAACATCGCAAAGTATTTATATAGCTTTCCCCGCGGCTGCGCCCGCGTCAAATCGTTAATTAAATTATTTATTTCGACACAAAAACAAGGAAAATACAAAAACAAAATAATAATATTATTTGTAAACTTATACAGCCACTTATACAGCCAGTCCGACAAGTGGTCAAGTAAGCGCTGCATTCTTATGACCGCTGACCTTACTGTTTCTATTTTCCAGGTGAAGTTGGCATCACAAATCAACTGATATGGATGGAAGCGGAAACAGAAAAAGACGCAGAATTAGCAGAAATGGCACGAGAACTATGTGTAAGATTTGTTCATTTATACAGATTTATTTATTTGGAACTGTATTTCTTTCGTCCTTCAACGACGTAGCCTGTCCATTGCCACTTAATTTTTTAAATTCGATGACGTGATGAAATACTAGACATATTATTCATGAAATGAGACAACTCTTTAGAGGTTCTTCTCTAGCTAGTAATGAAACTCGTGATCTCTGATTGTCGAATGAATAATTTATTGCTAAAAACCCCTATTTATATTTACAATTCCCTACGTACAATAATACACTATTTAAAATACTAATTTACAATCGAACGTCCAATAAGAATTCGCCGCAGGGCGATGCCGCGCGCGGGGCGCGGGGTCCGCGGGGAATTAATAAATACAAGCGGCGCGCAGATCGCAGATTTAGTGTTCGCCTCGCGCCACCGCCGAAACGTCGAGATGCTCCGCCGCCGATGCGCCGTGTGTCGCAGCTCGCGTGTTCATCCTCGAAGACTGAAGAAGGAAACTGGTGCTCTGCTTGATCTGCCTGCGCGTGCTTCGTGTTATAAACCGCTTTTCTCAAAGCGAATCGGGCGGCCGGCGTATGCACGTCAAAACGTCCTTTTCAGGACGCTTCTTCTTGTTTCTATCACCGACGTCTGTTACGTTGAAGTGCTGCGTCCGTGCCTCCATGTTTCTATAGACATACGTCATATATGTACCAACGCCTTTTTCAAGGCGATTGCGTCACTGTTTCTATTAACGACGTAGTCAGGTAACTGGTAACTGGTTCGGTTCTTGAGGTACTCGGAGGTATTCGGAGGTATTTGGAGGTAAGGTACTGGTAAGGTATTGAACCACTACAGCACTCCCCTCTAAGCGAAGCGTACGTTGGGTTTCACAGCACGGCCGGATTTCGTGATATAAGCGTAGGTATCTTGCGGTTGCGGTGTCCTTGAGTTCGATGACCGCGGCTCGCCGGCGACGCTCGATGTTTTTGTTTCGGTAGGTACTTGCTGTGTCGTGCATGTTGTGGTAGATCCTTCGTTAAGTAGATGCGCTGGCTTGAGTCTGTCTATTGAGACAACTGTAGTTCGCAGTGGCATCTGTATAGTGAAATGCTTGCTGTCACGATGAATCACTTTGAACGGGCCGTCGTACGGAGGGGTCAATGGACTTCGCACGGTGTCATTTCGCACGAACACATGTGTACACGTCGCTAAGTCCTTGTATACAAATGTACATCTGTTGTTGGAGTGAGACTTGCTGCTAGGCGATAACGTCGACATTGTTTCAGTTAGCTTCCGAACGAATTCTGCGTCTTCATTTTTCGGCTGTGTAGGCACGAAGAAATCCGACGGTATTCTGAGTGTCGATCCGTAGGTACTCAGGGCCGGGCTCAGCTGTGTGTCTTCTCGTAGCGCGGTGCGGAGGCCAAGTAAAACTGTAGGTATTTCTTCGCTCCAGTGTGATCCGGCGTTTCGCGCCATAAGCGCGGACTTCAATGTTCGATGCCATCGTTCAACTTGACCATTAGCTTGCGGATGGTAGGCAGTCGTACGTATTCGTGTTATGCCGAATTTCTTCATAAGTAGATTGAATAATGACGATTCGAACTGACGACCTTGATCAGTTGTAACTCGTAACGGGCAACCAAATCGCGTTATCCATCCTTCGTAGATTGCTTGAGCGACAGTGTCGGCGGTGACGTCACGTACAGGGATTGCTTCTGGCCATTTCGTGCATCGATCGATCATCGTTACTAGGTATCTGTAGTCGTTAGAGGGCGGCAGTGGTCCGACGATGTCAACGTGAATATGTTCGAAACGCGATGATTTTTGAAACTCGCCGAGCGGGCTGATTACGTGTCGTTGAACTTTCCCGCGCTGGCAACCGATGCATGATTTCGCCCACATACCGACTTCTTTGTTCATATTCGGCCAGAAAAACTTCGTAGTCATTATTCTTCGTGTTGTTCGTACACCCGGATGACTTAGATCGTGTTGCGCTTTGAATGCTATCATACGATAAGTCGCTGGTAGGTATGGACGAACGTTGCCGGTCGATGTTTCGCATATGATGGGCCGTTGACCTCCGGGCAATGTGATAGGCGCGAACTTGAGTCTTGGGTTTGACATGCAGATCTTCAATTCTTCATTATTTTCTTGATCTTGAGCGAGTTGATTGTAATCGATCGTGGAATGCGATAAATCGATTTCTTCGATGCGTGATAAGGCGTCAGCTGCTTCGTTCTTATCACCGTGAATGTATTCGATCTTCGTACAGAATTGACTAATGTAGTGCAGCTGGCGTTCTCGTCGTGGAGTGTCGCTGCTACTCGAAGTTCTCGTAAGGGCGCACGTCAATGGTTTGTGATCGGTGAATATTGTTAAGTCGCAGCCCTCTATCAGTCGTCGTAGGTGTTGAACAGCGGTGTACATAGCTAATAATTCGCGATCGTACACGCTGTAGCGTCGCTGCGTCTCGCTCATAGTCTTCGAGTAGAATGCCAGTGGTCTCCATACGTCGTTTATTTTCTGTTGTAGAACCGCGCCGATGCTAGTACTTGAAGCGTCGGTGAATAAACATAGCGGCGCGTTAGGTACCGGATGCGTTAGTGTTGTCGCCTCGAGTATGCTTTGGCGGCATTTCTCAAAGGCTTGCTCTGCTACTTGCGTCCATTGGATTGGAGTTTTATCGTTTTTCTTGCTGTTATGTAAGTACTTATTTAATTCATGTTGGAATTCGGCTTGACGAGGTAAACAGCTTCGGTAAAAGTTTAACATTCCCAAAAATCTTCTTAGTTCTTGAACTGTTTGTGGTTTGGGATATTCGACTATGGCTTTTATTCTTTCTTGAGTGGGCTTGATTCCTTCTGATGAAACTTCGTATCCGAGGAACTCGATGGTTTTCTTGTCAAACTCGCACTTGTCGATGTTAAGACTGACGCCGTAGGTATTTAGGCGTTCGAGTACTTGTTCTAAGTGGCGGCGGTGTTCTTCTTTGTTTCTCGAGTGTATGAGCAGATCATCGACGAAACAAAATACGATGTCGTCAAGGCCTCGTAGGACCTCATGCATGAAGCGTTGGAAGGTCTGGCTTGAATTTCTCAGCCCGAATCCCATTTTTTCCATTTCGAATAAGCCAAAGGGCGTCACGATTGCTGTCTTCTGAGCATCTTGTTCTTCGATAGGAATCCAGTAATATGCCATCTTCAAGTCGAGTTTCGAGAATATTTTCTTTCCGTGGAGTTGGTAAGTGAAGTCTTGAATTCGTGGAATGGGGTATCGGTCGGGAACGGTGACGGCATTTAGTCTTCTGTAATCGCCACATATTCGAAGTGATCCATCTTTCTTTGTCACAATGTGAAGTGGACTGGCCCACGGACTGTTTGACGGTTTGCATATTCCCATCTCGATCATACGTTCGAATTCAAGTTTCGCTGCTTGATATTTGTCGGGCGGTAGAGGGCGCGCACGTGAGTAGATCGGTGGCCCTGTTGTCTCGATGTGATGTGTGACGTCATGTTTGGCTGGAGTCTTGAGTGACATTGGTCGAAGTACATCTGGATATTTCTTCAGCAGGTCGTGATGAGTGTGATCGCGGTTGATAATGTAGATTGATTCTTCACTGCTGTTTATCTTGACGGCGTTCACACTAAGCTCTGTTACCCGGTCGATAAGTTTTCTTTGATGTAAGTCGACTAATAGTTTATACTGTGCCAGGAAGTCGGCACCCAGTATTGAAGTCTTCACATTGGCAACGACGAAAGTCCACTTGAAACTTCTTCGTAGTCCTAGGTTGAGTTCGAGTGTGCGCTCTCCGTAGGTACGAATTTCGGTTCCGTTTGCCGCGTAAAGTTTGTAGCCTGTATTATCCGCCGGTCTTGAGTTGTTTTGATTTCGAGCGGCTAATACCGATATGTCAGCTCCCGTGTCGACAAGAAATTTCTCTCTGTTGTTGAAGTCGGTTACACATAGGCGGTGGCTAGGTTGGTTTACATCGATTCCCGCCACTATCGATGTACTTTCTAGTTTTCCCGCTTTTCCTTAGCACACGGCGATTCACATCTTCGTGCTTCGTTGCCGAATCGGTAATGATAACGACATAACCAGTCGGGATCGCCGGGCTTGCGTGAATTATTATTACGCTGTCTTGACTGCGAGCGCGAGCGGCTACGATGCGTTGAGTTTTGGCGGGAACGGTGATGCGACGTAAATTGATGTTGGCGGAGTTCGGCGACTTCGAGTGACAGCTTCTCTATTTGTTTCGTAAGCATACTGATTTGTAGATTCGATATTGCGTTCAACTGCATCTCGTTGACTGCTGGACTTGCTGACGGAGGACTTGCTGTGGAGACTGCGGCGACTGTAGCGGCTTCGAAATGCTCCATCATCTTGTCGGCCATTGCGGCTAATACTTCGAGCGACGACTCGGTGTTGACTGAGAGCACGGCGCGTACTTGAGTGGGCAGCTGGTTGAGCCACATGACCTTGAGCGCTTCATCTGGTAGTAGCTTGCCGCTGAGATCTCGCATTCTACGCAGCAGCTGGCTTGGCTTGTTGTCGCCGAGTTCGAGACCGCTGAGTAATTTCTGTAACTGCCGGTGATCTGATTCTTGGTACGTGGAGATAAGTCTGTCCTTGAGCTTGGTGTACTTGCCGGTGGCCGGTGGATGTAAAATGATGTCGCCGATTTGTTCAAGGTCGCTGTTGCCGAGTAGCGGGACGACGAGGTTGAATTTCTGTTCTTCACTTATATTGCTGGCAGCGACAGCAGCTTCAAATTGAGCGAACCATAACCGAGGATTTTGGCGCCAGAATGGTGGTAGACGTGCCGGTAGGGATACTGTTGCCACGTCGCTTTTTATCGTTGTGACGTCTTCTGCATCGCAAAAATCTTCGGGATTCTTCGTCATGATGATCACGGTTTCTTTCTTCCAATTTTATTTTTCCAAAAAAAATTTTTCCAGGGATTCTCTTGCAGGGGTTCGAGGGATTCAGTCTTCCAGGTCGTGTTCTTCTTTATTCAGCGTAGGTCACCAATTTAGAGGTTCTTCTCTAGCTAGTAATGAAACTCGTGATCTCTGATTGTCGAATGAATAATTTATTGCTAAAAACCCCTATTTATATTTACAATTCCCTACGTACAATAATACACTATTTAAAATACTAATTTACAATCGAACGTCCAATAAGAATTCGCCGCAGGGCGATGCCGCGCGCGGGGCGCGGGGTCCGCGGGGAATTAATAAATACAAGCGGCGCGCAGATCGCAGATTTAGTGTTCGCCTCGCGCCACCGCCGAAACGTCGAGATGCTCCGCCGCCGATGCGCCGTGTGTCGCAGCTCGCGTGTTCATCCTCGAAGACTGAAGAAGGAAACTGGTGCTCTGCTTGATCTGCCTGCGCGTGCTTCGTGTTATAAACCGCTTTTCTCAAAGCGAATCGGGCGGCCGGCGTATGCACGTCAAAACGTCCTTTTCAGGACGCTTCTTCTTGTTTCTATCACCGACGTCTGTTACGTTGAAGTGCTGCGTCCGTGCCTCCATGTTTCTATAGACATACGTCATATATGTACCAACGCCTTTTTCAAGGCGATTGCGTCACTGTTTCTATTAACGACGTAGTCAGGTAACTGGTAACTGGTTCGGTTCTTGAGGTACTCGGAGGTATTCGGAGGTATTTGGAGGTAAGGTACTGGTAAGGTATTGAACCACTACAACTCTCTATTCTAAATACATATTACTTTTGATTCTTATTAGCAGCGGCTGTATTTGTTGACATCAATATTACTTAACATAATATCGCTCAAAGTGATATTAAGTAGTAAGTAAGTAGATAGATAAGTAAATATTAAGTAGTAATTAAGTGATATTAAGTAGTAAGTAAGTAGCAATAATGTGACATTATAATTTATAATTTAAATATCTAGAATGTGACATTATAATTATTATATCAATTGACATTTGTATACCACCCAGTGGTTAGAGTGAGGGACTACCTTTATTTGTAATATCTACCTTTATTTGTAAATGTATCACTCTAAAACAAATAAATGATTTATGATTATGATTTATGATCAATAATATATTTTTACTTTCATCTCACCAGGTCGGAATGTACTCCCATGCAATCTACTCCAAGGAAGGCGGTTGGCCCCCCTCTATTGAGAAGCTCATTGCAAAGAAGAGCAAGAATGAAGCGTTCCCACGTTCTAGGCTACCATCTTTCACGGAAGAAGAAATTAAATTGGTTCAAGGTAAGATTTGGCTGGTATCGTCCATAACCTAATAGTTCGCGTCGATGATATGTGATCGTCAGAGTTAAGCAACAACGGACACGGTGGCTTAACAAAATATGTGCTAGGTTATCTATCTGGGTTATTATCACATCTGTGCAAGGGCAGTTTTGACTTTTTGTGAGGCTTTTGAAACAAACAACAAGTTAACGCAACTCTATCTGTCTTATGCCCGTTTTCACCAACATCCCCTAAATTTTAAGTAACACTTATATCAATTTAGATGACCCTTAAGTGTAAATTCGATTTCACCAACCGTTAAGGGATACCTAAAGACTTATGTGTCACCTAAATTTTAGGGGCCCGAATATTCCTCCCTTAACCAGTCCCTAACTGTATGACTGATCTACTTGACGTGTTATTTTGTGAAATATTATCAAAATGAGCAAAGATTTAACTGATTTCTTTGACTCACTAATCAAATCAGTAATCCTCGATTTATGACTAGACCGCGAATTTATCAAGAGAGGTCAGACTTTTTTTTAAAGCATGATGACAAATATTTTGTGCAAAATATAGGTTTAGAGAACTATTAGAATTTGCTGATGACAGGTAAGTACCCATACCTCCTTTTATTTTAAGGATATTAGGTTACTTTTTTTCATACCTTTGTTTGTCTTCAGGAATAAATCTGTCTAACCCACCATTCAGTTACTGTGTGCTCTAAGATTTTATGCCACCGGAAGTCACTTGCAGACAATAGCTGATATAGGAGGGATCAGCATCGCTGCATGCAGCCGTATCATAAAAAGGGTTTCGGAAGCTATTGTGACTTTACGTGACGTTTGTTAGGTGGTAGAGCCTATAGGGAACCAAATAGGTTTTATATGAAACCTAATTGGTTCCATATAGAGTTCGCCCGGGGCAGTACCACCGCCCGCCACGGTACCTAGTACCATTTCTGCCGTGTAATAATTGTTTTTAAAGCAATTATGGTCCGGTTGGAAAGGTGTGGTTTCCGGTTACACTTCTTTAGAGGGGACCATCTTAGTCCTCAAGGGTAGCAACACATCTGTGACTGACTTAGAACGAGACTCCTACTAACAAGTACTAACTGGACTATTACTAACACAAACTAACATAAGACTAACTTTCACTAACAGTCCCCAGTCCTCATACCTACTAACGAACTGACCAACTAATGTTCTAATTAACTCTCTCAACTAAATGGACTAACCATTCCAGTCCCTAATAGAGTCTTGTTCAAAGTCAGTCACAGTTGTCATGGGCGGCAACGGATGGGTGGTGCTACAAGCTCGTTTGCTATCTTGTATCCATAAAAAAAAACGTGAAGAATTCATAGTTTCCAACCAGCGAGCAAGAACAAGTGTGAAGGTTGCATTTAAAAAAAATTGCTAGTCTAGTTTTCCCAATGTATATAATCAGCAGGCAAGTACCTACATCATACTTATCATATTTATTGGCAGATAGGTTTACTAAGCCAAAAAATATTATAAACGGTAAGGAAAAAATGTTTTAGTATTCGTACAAGTGTTTTTAATTATTTTATATATCCTAGAATAATTAAATTTAAGAATAAGTAATGAAATATTGAAAAAAACTTAATCGGTAAAAAATCGGTAAATATACGGCTATGTTAACCCCTAAATTTTAAGTTTAACCTAGTAAAGTATCACTTAGCTTGGTGAAAACGAAAATTAAGTAAGTGTTGTTTTAGGGTATCACCTACACTAAATGGTACTTAGTAAGGGGATGACTTAAGTGTGGTTGGTGAAAACGGGCATTAGAATAACATTCTCTCCCCTAACGCTACTTTTACACTATGCCAAAGGTTGTTTGAAAACAATAATATACAAGAACTAAACCTCTCATGGAATGCTCTTAGTGGTCAGCGAGCTGGAAATGGTATTGGTAAGTTTCATACAAATCCGTTTTGTAGGTTTTGCGTGATTGAGTAACAAACATCCAATCATCAACACTTTCGTGCCGACACATGTACTAGTAAACTTAATGGGCAAGACTAAGTTAGCCCGCAATTTGTAACAGGATCTTACGATTTCTACGGTTTCAACCATTACACGGCGCGCATGGTGAGACGTGCTTCGCCAAGTGAGGCGTTAGGATATTGGCCGCTGAGAGATGCGCCCGAAATCGGGGCCAAGTTGAACATGAAGCCTGATTGGCCCAGGGCTGGCAGCAGTTGGTTTGCGGTGAGTTTTATCACATGTCTTTTGTAGCTGTGCGTAATTAACTTAATTTTTATAATGGATTTATCATAGCAAACGAGCAACGCACCTCCCATCCTTCTGACAATGACTACGACCAAGACTCGAATAGGGACTTGGATGGTTAGTCCAGTTAACAGAGGTTAATAAGAACATTAGTTGGTCAGTTCGTCAGTAAGTAGGACTGGTGTAGGGACTGTTAGTGATAGTTAGTCCAGTTAATAATTGTTAGTAAGAATCTCCTATAGATGGATTTGGCTACTAAACATAGATATTTGACGCATTTTATATGGAGGTTGTATCAAATATCTATATAATCTCCAGTAGCCAAAGATATATAGATCGGGAAATGGAACAGAGAGAATGTTCTCGAAGGGGTGTGAAGTCTTCCAATCCATACTTGGCCAGAATGGCGGACTGTGGTCTTATTCTCTCGTTGCGATAGGCAACCCAATTCCCATAAGGTAGCAATTGAGTCCCGGTAGTTTGGGTGTCTAATATACCTACTTAGGGAGATAATTATTTATTAACAGGAATTTACAGGATTAATTAACAGGAACGTTTTTGAATATATTGTCATTCACACGACACAAAAATACTGAGTAAAGATATATAGGAACAGTTAATACATGTTTGTTGGAGAGAGAAGGAATACAAATTACATTTTAGTTAAGTAAGTTACTCTTGAGAATATAATACTTAATGGAGGCATACTGCAGTGGAATTTAAAAGGCTGATGGATGGAATAATAACGGTTTGGTTTCAGGTATACCCTGAGAGCATTCGCTACATGTTAGGGTGGGTGAAGAAACGCTACGGGGATGTCAAAATTCTGATCACAGAGAACGGCTTCGCTACTCGCGGCAGATCCTTGGATGATGGGGACCGAGTGAAGTACTATCGAGATCACTTGACGCAGGTAGGCTAGATTGATAAAATAAATATCTTGGACATTCTCACACACGCCCATCTGACCCCAAAGTAGGCGCGAGCCTGTGATATGGGTGTCAGAGACTATTGTATTGTTAGCAGCTACCCTCACTAAGCGGTCAACTACCCGACCGTGCCTATAAAAAGCCAAACGCGGCCAACAACAGGGCTCTCTCTTTCTGCTCAGCCGTCGAAGGGTAAGGTTGTCGGTACCTGCGATATGTGTCGGTACCTACGCTACTTTGATGTAAGTACGTTCCATATTTGAATTGGTTTGGTGTATTTGATGCCGAAGTGGGTACTTGTTTAATTTTTTTTTATTTTATTTGATCTTCCCTTCTGGTTGCTAAAAGTATATACATAGGTATTTTTAAATACATACTTAAATAGATATTATTAACATCCAGACACAGAACAAATAAAAGTGTTCGTCACACGAATATTTGTCCTGAGTGGGATTCGAACCCACGACCCCTGGCGCAACAGACAGGGTCAGTACCGATTGCGCCAACGGGCCTGTCATTAATGCAGTGCAGTAGTTGATAGAGATTGCTCAATTACTGACATTTATTCGTCAACAACTCCACCCATCCGTGTTGGAGCAGCGTGGTGAAGTATGCTTTAGAGCTCTGGCTGTGGGACAGGCCCGTGCCCAATAATAGGACGTCAATAGGTTGAAATACTCAATTACCACTTGGGACTTAAACAAAACTGGTGAAAAGTGGGTGAACACACCTCTGTCTACCTCTTCAGAGAAATAAAGGCATGATGTCATAACACAAAGCACTCATAGCCCTATCGCTGGCGTTGATTGAACGTGATCGACCGAGTTAAGTAACGTCGGACGCGGTATACAATAGGTATATTTATAGGAGGCAAAGATTACTATAGGCATAGAGGAAGGAGATCTATGTCTTCATTATGTATCTATACTAAATGTGGGTATTTCAACATAATCAAATGTGCTTCCAGGTTCTACTAGCGATCAAGGAAGATGGTGTTAATGTTGTAGGATATACAGCTTGGACACTCATCGACAACTTCGAGTGGATGGACGGATATAGGTGAGTAAAATTTTATTTTATACGTAGATTCTAGGCTTATTTATTTTATATATGTATATATGTATATAAATATAATATAGAATGTCCACCGTCGTCCGTGAGTCACCTCGAGTTGGGCTCGCTGAAAATCAGCGCCGAAAGCGTTGCAGTATTATGCTGAGCGAGTTCCATTTTCTGCAACTCTGACACATGTGAACATAATAAAATACATGTAGTTCCATCCATAAATTTTTAGTAATAGTCAAATTTTAATATATATTTTTATTGTTCTTTTATTTTTGTTTTCACCTTTTTTTTCCCTCACTGTTTAATATAACTTTTTTTATCCTGTGTTTTTTTTAATTTCTATGTTTATGCTTTATGTATGTGTTTAAATGCTTTTTATCTTATCTTATCTGTTAATGTCGTTGAGGTACAATGAATTGTATTTGTATTTCAATATTTCAGCGTGAACTTCGGTCTTTACGAAGTGGATTTCGACGACCCAGAGAGGAAACGGACGGCGCGCGCGTCGGCGCGGTACTACGCTGAGGTGGTGCGGCGTCGCGCGCTCGGCGGCGACCGCCATGCTGACGAACTGTGAACTGTGAACGGTACTCCACAGTATAGATTTAACTAGTGGACGCCCGCCCCCTTAGGGCGGATTCGACCAAACGAGAATAAATTTTATCCTTAGTCAAAGTCAAGTCAAAGTCAAATAATTTATTTCGCCATGAGGTGATTATACACGCTTAACTAAAGTCTAGAACAAACAAACTACTTAAAGAGAAGAGATATAATGCTATTCTAAACTGATTAATATAAAGTAAAGGATGAGCTATTGATCCTTGAATGAATAGCTAATCCTACTACTTAGAATAAGGCGCCATAATAATATGATCGCATAGGCGATTTTTATGTTCTATCATACGTCAGTAGAAGCTGTCATGTCAAAGCAAAATTAACACATGATTGACAGCTTTCAGCTCGCTACTTTAAAATTATCCCTGGTATAGTTATGCGCGCGTAAGTCTATGTTTGGTCGAATCCGCCCTTAGAAATAGAAATTATTTGTTTGTAATGTTTTCACACAAACACTACTGGACCGATTTCAAAAATTCACCGTTAGAAAGCTGTTCACTGGGTGACATAGGCTGTATTATATTACTAGGTGTAAACGAAACTATTGTTAAGTCTAATTCCACGCGAGCGAAGCTGCGGGCGTCCACTAGTAATAAATATTTTATTAAATTTTTCTAAAGGTTGCATAGGTACTAAAGGGGTGCGAACAATAAATAAGTCTGTTAATATTAATGAGCATCTCAGTTTTAATTACGATTATCCATAATGGTCTTAAAATTAATAGCCTTAAATGTACTTACTACGGCAAAACTACTTTAAAGAGCACAATATATTATCAAGCCTTCGGACATTACCATAGTCAGATAAACTGAATATTAAACCGTAAAAACACACATTTTTAAAATTAATTTTAACATTTTAAAAACGATGGGCTATGGTAATGTAGTTTGCTGTATTATGTTAAAAAAATTAAAGATGTAATGTTTCTAGAACGCGGGTTCCGGGTTCGAATCCCGGCCGAGGCAGATATTTATTTCGCACATAAATATTTGTAGGTACTCGTGGCATAGTCGTTCAATTGTATTGTTTTTCAATTGTGCTATTTCAATTGTGCTATTTTTCAATTGTGCTATATATATCATATTATTATAGGTATATATTATAGGTATATATTATATTAACAATTATGCTATTTAAATTGTGCTATTTTTCAATTGTGCTATAAATAGTTGTTCAATTGTGCTGTATGCGTCCGCCAACCTCAACACAGGCTTTGGCCTTGAGTGTTTAGAGCTTAAAAAAAGAAGTTATTTCGTTACCGTTGCCTTGGTGAATAGCCTCTTTAAATCCGAAGAGATTCATGCTGATTCCATCCATTCATCCATCCATCCATCAGCCTTTTACTGCTGAGTTAGGAAGCGGAGTACATTCGTCAAATTTTACACATTCCAAGTGTTACAACACAAATATAAATGAAAGTACAGCCATGGTTAAGATCAGGGCTTCGATACGCCCACAGCCGTTGCCAGCGGGTTCCCGCCGTTTGTGCCTGTCACCTTTCTTCAACCGCGTGTTGTAAACTGGACTGACTGTAGCTGGGTCGGCGAGCGACTTGGTCTTGGCAATCGACGTGTAATATCCCATCGACTCCCTCGGGATCCGAGCTCTATCTGGATCGTTGAAGTTGATCTCGAATAGTCCAAATTTAGTGCTGGAAATAATAACTTAGTAATTATAAATCCACCAATCTGCATTGGAGCTGGTGGAGTATGCTCTAGACCTCCCGCAGAAGTGTCTGTGGGGGAGACCCGTGTCCAGCAGTGGGACGTCTATGGGTCGCAGCGAATTATAAATCTTCGTATGAATAGATGCCATCAGCATTGTCCTAGCAATGCATCTATGGCTGACACTGAACTATTACTAACACCAAATCTTGTTCACTCTGTTACAGTTGTTATGGGCGGCAATGTATGGATGGTGCTGTATGTTGGAAATTCCAAATATCCTTGTTTAAAAAGAATAGGTGATTGGTTCAGAATAAGGTCTTGAAAATTATTTGTACCTGTATCCATCCATCCACTCGAAATTGTCGAGCAAAGACCAGTAAGTGTAGCCCCGTACATTAACATTGTCTACTTTAATCGATAGGAGAATCTGAAACAATATGTATACACTTAATATAAATAAATAAATATCTTGGACATTCTCACACACGGCCATCTGACCCCAAAGTAGGCGCGAGCCTGTAATATGGGTGTCAGAAACTATGATATAAATACATACATAGTTTTAAATTCATATTAACATCCAGAAACAGAACAAATACAAGTGTTCGTCATACGAATATTTGAGTGGGATTCGAACCCACGACCCCTGGCGCAACAGACAGGGTCACTACCGATTGCGCCAACGGGCCCTGGCCAATATCACAGGCCACCATGTGGTGAATTATGGCTTTTCCCTTCCCATTATTAAGAGACCTTGGGAAAATGAGACTAGCCCCATGGCCCGCGATTGTACGGTATCGACAGAGTTAAGCAACGTCAGGCACGGTCGATAGCTGGTCGGTTGGTATGGGTGACCGCTACTGGCAAAGTTTCATGGCCGCTTCCGTGCTTCGAGTGTTTTTCATTGTAAAACAATCGGTAAGCCTTGTTGAAGAATTTTCTCAAGCCTTGAGAACATTCTGTACCAGGTTGGTACTATCTCCTCAACCAAAAAGCATTGGAGTAGCATCAGTGTAGTCTGGTTGTGGAGTGATCTGAACCTCCCTCAGCTGTGGCTTTGGGAGTAACCCGTGCTTAGCAGTGGGACCTATGGGTAGCTAAGTAATGCAATTACGCACCTGTTCAAGATAATCATGAATAAATGCTATTCTTCTCTTGTCATTTAAACCGAAGTCAGTAGAGAATCCATTTTCCGTTATGATGATCTCAACATATCCGTATTGATCCCTAAGCCACGCAAGTTGTTTTCGAATGCCCGGTGGATATACCTGGAATAACAAGGTAATTAATAGCACATTATATATATACGACTCGGAAAAAGGAGCACAGGTCGCCCTTCGACTAGGTGGACAGACGACCTGAAGAAGACGGCGGGAAACCGCTGGTTTCAGAAGGCACAGGACCGGTCGGAGTGGTGTCGTTTAGGAGAGGCCTATGTCCAGCAGTGGACCTCAAAAGGCTGATGGATGGATGGATGGATATATCTATTAGTTTCTGGGATGGAATTCACATTGAAAGCCTGTAATAATTGGTGTCCACACTGTGGCTAAATGATAGAAATATGGTAGGCAGGTAAATACACTACCACCACCACAACCCGTTCTTTGTCCCACTGTTGGTCACGGGTCTCCTCGTAATGGGAGGGGTTAGGCTTTAGTCCATCACGCTGGCCAAGTGCGGATTGGTAGACTTCACATCCCTTCGAGAACGTTATGGAGAACTCACAGACATGCAGGTTTCCTCGATGTGTCCTTCACCGTTGCAGCAGGTGACATTTAATCTCTTACATCGCACATTACTTAGAAAAGTCATTGGTTCGTGCAGCTTGGATTTAAATTCGAACCGCTGGAGTGAGAGGCGAGTTCGATAGCCACTGGGCTGTCACCGCTTAAACACAAATTTTCAATCAAGAAACTAGATAGATGCCACCTGCTGTAACGTGATAAGGGAAAACGTGAGAAGATTCTACATTTGTAACGTATTGTATTGTATTGTATTGCCTTACTCCTCCCACTCCCACGACTCATGCAACAATAGGACAAAGGGTGATGATAGCACATAACAAAACATTACCGCGAACAAGGGCGAAGACCCAATCTCCCATTGCGGATCGAATTCTATGATGATGTCGAGTTCAGGGGAGCCCGTCAGGAACCAGAGCCCCGGGGCTTCGCCCGGACGAGGCCTCCTCACAAGCCGGGTGGTGTAGTGGTTCATGGCGTAGTAGTCGTATGTACCTGTAAGAGATTTTGCAGTGAACCGCTCGGCGCGTTAGGCGATTTTTCAATGAGAAAAATATTGTGTTAACTTCAGGTAAAATATGCATCGCTCATTATATATGTATTACTAAGGATTTACAAAAAAATCTCTCGTAGTTAAAGTACCTACTTAAGATTTTATCGACTGTAAAGTTCTTGTTCGGTTTTAAAATAAATTTCAATTTAGTAACTAAAAGCAATAAAAGTGAGTAATTAATTACTTACCTTTTATAAATTTTATTTCCTCGTCTGTGAAGGGAGGCAGCCTTGAACTGTTGTAGCCCTGCCTTTTGCTCAACTCCGCCATCAACTTCTCAATCGTTGGGGGCCAACCTCCTTCTTGAGAGAAAATGGGATGGGAGAAACAACCGCCCTAAAAGTAATTTTATTATTATTGACTAAGAAATATCATTGTAACCCATCAGAAAAAAAAAATACATATAGAGGAATCTTTGCACCTCTTTTATGTATAAAGAATGGAAAGGAGGAATGAGAAATTTGGCATAGTTCAAGTTTATAATGGTGAAATAGTGCAGAAACGTTACAAAATTTTACTAAATATGTGCGAAAAACTAGCGCCGTTTCTTAGCAATTAATCAAATGTTAAAATTTATAGAATCAAGAACGTATCTCGACCAACAGGCTAGTTATTATAAAAAATGCGTCCACCAGTAAGTCTTGGGCAAGCTCAGCCGATCCCTTCATGTCTTCGGTAGCGGGCTCAAACCAAACCAAATGATTCGCCAGAGACACACGTCCTGAAAAAAGAGGAAATTATACTAAATAATTGTAGTATTGTGGATGCATATCTACTAAGTAGTTACATTCTATTGAAGTATGGAAGGTAATTTTCAGGCGAAACAAAGTCGATTATGATGCAAGGCTTGTTCATTCGTTTTTTTTCATAACATAGACAGACCTTAATTGATAGTAAGTGGCCACATTCGCCTATGAACATGTGAGCAGATTTATTCGCACGTTAATTAGGTGAAATTATAAACGTATAAGAACATTTAAGAAGTAAAACATTGATTAAAATAAGATTCTTAATTTTATTACCTACTTATCATTAAATACAACTCACATGATTATTAATATTGGAGTACTAAAAGTGTAAAATAAAACTGACCATGGTACGTAGACTTGAACTTTTCATCGTAAATCCTCCACGCCTTCGCATGTGCCAGCAAGACATGTCTGTAGCATAAATAGGGAGCAACAGTCCTTTCATCGATGCGCGGCGCCAGGGCTGGCGAGTAGAAGAAGTTGCAGATCACTGCTGGCTCGTTGATGGTGATCCAGTACTGGACGCGGTCGGAGAAGAGGGAGAACACCACCTCTGCGTACGATGCGAACCAGTCGGCCATAAGAGGATTTGTCCAACCACCTGAAAATATTACAACAGCAGGTTAAAGGCTAGTTTGCGCTGTTGCTTATTATCTATCCCTAGATATGAAGATATATCTACATAACAGACTGAGAGTTCAAGAAGGGTCGTCAGAAGAAATAGCCAACGCTAGTTCGAGATAGTTTTTTCGGCTTCAGAGCAATATACCAGGTTCGCAAATTATCAGCTGGTATTTGTGAGAAAAGACCCGTGCCCAGCAGTGAGACGCAAAAGGGCTGCAGCCAAACCTGACAATACAAGTGATTGCTTACCAAGTTCTTGAAGTTTCTGTGGCATGTCCCAATGGTAAATAGTAATCATGGGTTCTATGTTTTTCTCCCGCAACGCGTCGATCAGATTGTCGTAATATGCCACCCCGGCCTCGTTGATGTTATTAGAGAATCCTGTTGGCAATATTCTGGTCCAGGATATGGAGAATCTGGTAAAGAATTCATTGAGAAATATGGCTTGAACATACTAACGTATGTGGATACAGGAACTCCTTAACTCTCATCAGCCAAGTCAACTCCCACAGTTTAGAAGAAGCGATTCACAACAAGTAGGTATAATCAAACAACGTTACACTCCACAATAAATTTGCAATTATAGAATTTGATCTTCATCTGATTTCCATCGTCGCTGCCGTATAATTCCATATCTTTGCCTGGGCTAAGATACTTTTTTATGGATAGCGAACGAGGGACTTGGATGGTTGGTCAAAGTAGCAGGGAGAGTTAATAAGAACATTCGTTAATAAGAACAGTTAGTCAGTTCTATAGTGAGGACTGGGGCAGAGACTGTTAGAGACAGACAGTACTTTTAGTAGGTGTTAGTAAGACTCTCGTTCAAAGTCAGCCACTTATTATGTGTTGCTATCCTTGAAGACTAAAATGGTCGGCTCTAAAGAACCACACCTTTCCAATCGGACCATAATTGCTTTATTTATTTATTTATTTATTTATTTATTCTCATATTCACAGCATAATACAATTATATGTTACTTAATTAATACTACTGTAACTTAAGCCAGTTCGAATATGCTATTATATTACTATTTATTTAATTACAAAGGAAAAAAAGGGGTAGTTAAAACGGTATTCGGTTTTATTCTATTGTAGTAATAAATGTATCAAATGTATCTCTCTCAGAGGGTGTGTGTGTGTTATGAATGCCATAGTCAGTAAGCCTTTTAATGTAGGATTATATGTAGCTTTTAAGAACATAATAATATATATTATATTATACAAATATTATTGATATATACACTACATATTATACATATTATATCTAAAACAAAAATAATAAAGCTTAATGAGGTCAAGTAATTTAATTTATAGTCATGTTTAATTTAATTTAACTTAACCCTACGTAATTTTACTCAAGTGTTTGCAAACTTTTATTTTAAATGTACGTTTAGATGTACAAAATGGATCTATACTGCTGAAGTATTTATTATACGCTCTAGGAAGTCTAGTTGTAACGCTATTGCCTGAATAATTAGTTCGATGGCTAGGTACATGAAAGAGTTTCTTATGTCTGGTTATTGACGGTATTTGTAAATTAAGTACTTTGCTGGTAAGAATCGGGCAATCAATACTACTAGAGATAATGTCGTGCAGTAACGCCATATCTAGAAGGTTGCGACGGTTTTTCAGCGTCATAATGCCGTGTTTTTGACACGATGTGATGTAATCCTCGTAATGTGATTTATTACGATAGTCTAGGTGTCTCACGAATTTCCTCTGAATTTTTTCAATTGCGTGATCGTAAGTTATGTACTGAGGATTCCAAACAGAGCTACAGTACTCCAACGAGCTCCTCACGTATGCAAAGTATAAAACTTTTAGACAGTCTACGTTCGTAAAGTCTCTCGTGACTCTTAGTATAAAACCTAGATTTTTGTATGCTTTGTCAACTATATGTTCAATATGTTTTGAAAAACAAAGTTTGCTGTCTAAGATCACTCCCAAATCTTTAACATTGTCCACTTTGTTTATTGGCACGTTATTTATACTGTAATTAAAATTTATTTTATTTGTTTTACGACTAAAGGTTATATGCATACATTTAGTGACGTTGACATCAATGCGATTCAATTTGTAGTAGGCCGTTAATCTATCCAAATCCTGTTGTAGTTTGTGAGAATCATTCAGATTGCGAACGTTAAAATAAACTTTTTTATCATCAGCGAATAACAAGAAATTAGCATAATGGAAACAAGAATGTATGTCGTAAAGGTAAGCCGAATAAAATAGTGGTCCTAAAATAGAACCCTGTGGAACACCAGAAGATATAGTTTTGAAGTGTGAGCGAGCTCCACCGATCACCACTGCCTGTCGTCGGTTCCACAAATATGATTCCACCCATCTCAATAAATCTCCATGTATACCTAATACTTGGAGCTTTTGCAACAGGATGATGTGATCTACACGGTCAAAACAATTACTACACGGCAGCTGTGTCTGTGGAGGAGACCCTTGCCTATGGGTCGCAGCTAGCTAGCTAGAAATTCTGAATCAGAAAACGTTTCATATGAAACGTTTCATATTATGAAACGTTTTTTAGTTCCATATATGGGGCTATTCAGAAAAGGTTCAGCACAGCTCCTCTTCAGAGTCAACGATACATTAGCGACTTCTGCTATTTGTTGCTGTCGCTAGTGTTCATGCAACGGTAAGTATCTACCATCAGCTAGCCGTTCAGTTAATACCGATGTTAAAACAAAGATTAAATAACGTTGTTCAGTAACGACACGTTGAATAATCGGACTATTTTACTCTTACACACTTTATTTTATTACACTCTTGGTGGCTTGGCACGAGAACAAAAAACGAATGACATACTTACTACAACATTTTAGAGTTCATGGATAACACGCGCCTTAACGGTAGAGCTGTAAAATTATCCGATTATCTCTGGTTACTTATATTATTTGTTCGTTGTATATACAGTGAAACCTGGTTAAGTGGGACCTGGATAAATGAGAAACCTCTATTATTGAGAGTTGGAACGAAGTCCCGGTTCTTTTTCATTAAATTACCTCTGTTAATGGGACTTTTTGAACCTGGTTAAATAAGATTTGAATTCTAAGACTTTTTCGATGTTTACCTCTATAATTGAGACTCTGTAGCTCAATTACCTGTATAAGTGAGACAAATTAATCAGGTTTCAACACGTTTTGACGTGTTGAAACAGGTTTCAGCAACTAGCAATCTAGTATCTACTAGCAAGCAATTTTTTTTTTCGACGCAATACATTATGTATACCTACCATTCATACCTACATTAAATTCATAACATCAAAAATACGCATTTTTATTAACATTTCCACCTCTAAAAATGGAATAACGGCACATTTCGACCTCTGTAAGCGGGGACCTCTGTAAATGAGACAACTATAAATTTAAACCTGTTTAATTGGAAAACTGGATTATTGAAAACCCTCAATAATTGGTACATATGTCTTGGTCCCTTGAGATCCCAATTAACCAGGTTTCACTGTATATAGCGTCGGGAGTAAATAAAGACAAGTAAGTTATCAGTAATGCTGTAACGGTGAAGGCAACATCGTGAATAAACTTGCATGTCTGAGAATTCTCCATATTGTTCTCGAAGGCTTGTGAAGTCTGCCAATCCGCACTTGAACAGCGTGGTTAACTAAGGCCTAACCCCTCTCATTCCGAGAGGAGATCCGAGCCCAACAGTGGGAAAAAGAAAGGGTTATGGTGGAATTACAATCATCATGCCCTTTTACATTTGAATGGTTTCTCGCTCTGTAATTAAAACAAAAAAGGTTAAATATGACACTGATGATGGACATGTTACCTGTAGAACTGCAGCCCCATGGCAGCGCAAGCAGCAACGTCTTCCTCCCACTTGTGGTAGGAATCCGCCGCCACATCCCCATTGGTTCCGTCGAAGATAGTGTTTGGGTGGTTGTGGGTCCAGTAGTCCCACGAGCTCTCGCCTTTTCCTGTAGATAGGTGTGGAGTTCACAGCAGCTTATGTGTGGGGTGCAAATTTTGCCACTAGCGAAATTTTATGGATGCTACCGTGCTTCGGAGGGCACCGGGCTTTCGCTAGTGGCAAAATAATTATTTGATTTGATTTTATTACTGAACGATTCGTGAGTGTCTATGTATGATTTAAGTCGGTAATAGGCCGACTAGTTTCGATCGATTACGATGATCATCTTCAGGAGTGAACGCGCTTGCGGCGGGCACGGCGTACACTGTACGCCTATTTCCGACTTAAATCACACGTGAGTAAGCCGGTAACTTCAACTATGAATATTTGATTTGAATTTGGAATAAGCATTAAATAATGAATTCTCGGTACTTGTTTACAGAATGTATAATATCTATATTGAGATCGCGCGCGCGCGGGCCACCCCCGCACATACGCTGGGACCCATAGACGTCCCTGCTGGGCACGGGTCTCCCCCACAGACGCAGCTGCAGGAGGTCTAGAGCATACTCCACTACGTTGTTCTAATAATTGTTGGTGGAGGGGTTATTGGCCAACCCAGTGTCGAATGTTCTCAAACCAGCAAGTCTTCGACAAGGCTTAACAACTGTTTCTACCATTGAAAACAACCGGGACCGACGGCTTTACGTGCCCTCCGAAGCAGGGCCATGAAATTTTGCCACTAGCGGTCACCTATCCACAAACCGACCGCGCCCGTCGTTGCTTAACATGTTCGATCATTGAATCGACGCGAGCCATTGGGCTATGGACGCTACATGATGATCAATTAATATTATTAATAAATGATAACAAATTGAGAGTATTATTGTTTAAATAGGTAGGTACCACTAGCATTCCATCCACCCTCGACCTGATAGGCGGCGGTGGCCGCACCGAAGAGGAAGTCGGGCGGGAATTTATTGTCCACGGCTGAAACCAGCCCTATGAGCCCACTGAAACAAAGATATATAGATAGATAGCAGTTGCCGTGGCTCACAGTATACCTACTTGTACTTTTTTTTTGTCAAATTAATTTTTATGTTGTTGCTATTTTTTTATACTTGGTTTAATTTCTTAAATGTGTTTGAGTAATTTTATGAATTCCAATTTACAAATAAAAATAATGAAAAAAAAAGTGTTTTTATTTTTAATTCGTTTTTTTTCATGCATTGTCATCGGAACTAAATATCTGTGCCAAATTTCAGCTCTATAGCTTCAGTGGAAGTGGGTGAAATATTGATTGCAAGATTCCAGGACATACGTACGAGTGAAGTTAAATAAAAGCTTTTATAGTACGGAGGAAATTATACCTGATACCCACTCATACCACAGAATAATAGTACAAGTACTCATACTAAAAGTCATGGTTCTTACTCATATATAAATGGGAAAGTCTGTTTGTTGGTTTGTCCTCCCTATCCAGCTAAACGGAATAACGAAACGACGTAAATACGATAAAATACCGTAATACCACAGAATAATAGTACAAGTAGTAATACGTAATACCTTCATTGTATTCTGATTTGTAGAATCGCGGGTAAAGCTAGATTTTGATCAGTAGTATATTTGATGTAGCCTGCCGCCATAAGGGCTATACTTTTCATATTTTAAAACATACTCTAATGGTAGCGACAGTAGTAAAGTTCTGCAAACAAAAGTTCGGAAAACAATTTAAGACGAGCGGAGCCGCGGGTAAAGCTAGTTGAAAATAAAACCTTAAAAAAGGCACAATGCTCAGATAACTCTTGGAATAATCCTTAATAACAGTTATTATATGTTATTATGCTCAACAGGCCAACAAACTATTGACTCTGTCTCACATTAGTGTGAATTTTTTTTTTGGACTCATTAATTTTTAAAATGTGTAAGCAGGTAAGGTTATACCACAGTATAGCTACCATAATTACCGTGGTTATACTGAGTCATCTCAGAAGGCGTCAGTTAATTATTAAACCAACCTTGTAATTTCAAAAATCTGAACTTTCCTGTTAGGTGTTTCAATGCAATTGGGGTTTACCATGTTTATCGGTAATTAAATCGAGCATTTTGATATATGTATTGTTTTATGGAGTAGGTAGTCTAGGTAGGTACCTACTTGTCAAGCAAAAATTAAAATTACCAAATTGTTTTTATGGTTATAAGATAACCGGACGCCATGACACCTGTGACTGATTTTGAACTCTAGAAGACTCTAGTAGGAACTAATAATAAGGGTTAATAAGAACGTTAGTTGGTCAGTTCGTTAGTAGATGAAGACGTGGGGAGATGTTAGTGTTAGTGTCAGTCGTGTGAGCTGTAGTTAGTATTAGTCCAGTCCAATTTGTAATTGTTAGTAAGAATCTCGTTCTATGTCTGTCGCAGATGCGTTGCTACCCCCGATGACTAACATGGTCACCTGTTTTGTGTAGCCTGAAACCACACCTTTCCAACCGGACCACAAATGTTTTTAAAATGCGTTACCATGGCGGGCGGTGGTACTACCCTGGCTGAACTCTAAATGAAACCAAACATCTATATTATAAAAATGAATCGCAAAATGTGTTGGTAAGCGCATAACTCAACAACGCCTGGACCAATTTGGCCAATTCTTTTTTTTAAATGTTCGTTGAAGTTCAAGGATGGTTTTTACGGCGAGAAAAATTTGAAAATTCATCCCCTAAGGGGGTAAAACGGGGGTGCAAAGTTAGTATGAAGCTTTGCCGTTTTTGAAGTTAGTGAATGTATAACGCGAGCGAAGCTGCGGGCGTCCACTAGTGCTTAATATAAAACATATTCGGTTCCTTATAGGCTCTACCACCTAACAAACCAAACCTATTACAGTGACGGTTAGTCCTATTAATAATAATTATTAATTCTAACTCAGTCACAGATGCATTGTTATGGACTAAGTCACACATGGTAGTACGTAGTAGGTACTAACTGTGGTGAGCGCTAGTATTGTTCCGGGCGAACTCTAAATAGGGCCAATAGGTTTCATATTTTGTTTCGCTCTAAAAATACCTATATATAGTGGGCTACAAGTTATCTACATGTGGGTTTGGCCCAGATCTCTCCAATGCAGGAACCGGAGCCCACCTGTAGCGCCGGAGTAGGCCACTGATGGGGTTTTAGTGGATGGAAGTCCCACGTAACCCAGCGTCGCTCCCACGACGTTCGGGTACCTTTTCAAGGTTTCCCACTCGTAAAACAAAAAAAGGGTACCTTTTCAAGGTTTCCCACTCGTTTTACAAAAAAAAAGGGCCACAAACACGGGATTCACGAAGCCTTAACTCACAGCTCTTTATTCACTTTTCCGCACAATAGTTAGTTCATTACATATTCAATGCACTAAGATAATAGGCAAGTTCTGGTTTTATGCAAATTTATTACACAATAGCTAGGGCACTAGATACAGGAGTCACGGAAGGAGAACTTTAATCACTTTCATAGCAGATTAGACGACAATAGTTTTTACACATTTACTACACTAAGCCAGTAGTAATTTACTGCTTTTCAGTCTTACCTTAGCACCACTAGCTGCAAACTCATCGCTTTATACGCCACACGAAACTGACCGGAACAGAAATATTTTTTTATCTTTATATAGGTACGCGTTGAGATTTTATCAGCGTCCAAGTTAATGTATGTTTTTTGTAAAATGTTTTTTAGATAATTATGTCCTTTGTATGGAATACGTACCTGTATTTTATTATTATTAAAAGTTTTTATTTAACTTCATTCGTATGAATGTATGTGTTTATGTATGTCCTGGAATCTTGCAATCAATATTTCACCCACTTCCACTGAAATTCGGCACACTTATTTGGATCCGATGACAATGCACGAAAATAAAAAAAAAGTTCTAAAAGCTTTTTAAAAAATATATTCTTTATCAGGTACATTATTGATCGAAGATCAGTACCTATAATTTTATTTAAGTACTTAGCATAATGAATAAGCACGTGATACCTGTGCCTGCGGCGCCGCAATTTTTGAATAAACGGTTCTAGATATGAAACATTTTGTAAAAAATCATGCTACCTATCACTTATCACATAATATGGAGAAGTAACTAACCCCTAATCCTGGCAGTTATTTTCCAAAAGATACTCAATGTTTTTCTACTATAATCATAATATCCATGTTATCATTCACTAGTTACATTTTAGCTAGTTAAATAAACTCATTAAAATAAAGATTATTTGTTTAACTCGTAAAGGAATGAACAACAAATCATTTACATTCATCAAACTGATAAATTAAGTCGAGTTAATAGTGTAAGTAGCGTCGATAGCCCAATGGCTCGCGTCGATTCAATGTGATAGACAGAGTTAAGCAACGACTGTCACGATCGATTTGTTAATGGGTAACCGCTAGTAGTAAAAATCTTTGAAAAGTGTATAGTGATGTAAAAAATGTATATGTGTAAGACAAAAAAAAGCAAAGGAAGGAAAAGAAGTAATTAAAGATTGCATTTTCTGAAAATAAAGGTGAAAAAATAAATATTTCTTATTAAGTAAATTACAGCGTATTTGGGACATAAAAAGGTACGTTTTCACCAAATTTCGTGAAAAAAAAAAATGTTAGTAAAAGATAAAAATAAAAAACCAAAAACATGGTTTTTTGAATTTTCACATAAATTTTGAGGTTATGTGAAAAAAGTGTGAATACAAAAGTTTTAGATCTTTTTACTGTCTACAACTTTGCCATTTGACTTTTTTCCATAGGACTTTTAGTTTTGCCGGAAATCGAGATATACCGTTTTTTACCCGTGGAAACTAGGCGATACCTAAAAGGTATTTAACACATTGAAAGTTTTATTATAACGCATTATCTAGTTAAATAAAGTTTATTTAAATATCACAAAAAATCACCGGAATGAGCCCGCAGACTTTGACAATTGAAAGTGTACACTGTCAGACCATTTTTTGACAATGTTGATTAGAATAGCTAACTTCATCCTGTTGGTTTTTCGTTTCGGTGTGCGCATCGTAAAAATTTACTCTCATCATTTTTCCCTAACGCGCCAAAAGAAGTATAACTTCAAAAATTATGATTAAAAACATGTCATCGTTAAAAGTCTATCATTAATTTTAAATACATAGATAACCTTGTGGTGTTTTAAATAGTAGAAAGTTGAATTGGAAGATTTAAAAAAAATAAAATGTACAAATATTATTTTGATAAAATATCGATCAAAATACTTATTAGTAGATAACAAACACAAACACAAACAATAATACACACTAACAAAATAACTAATTCTACGAGACACTGACCCCCTTTTACAATCATTATTCAAACATGAATTGACATTCATTGTATTGCAATCTCTCAAGTTCATAAAATATTCGATGATTGACGTCTCCTAACGTCAATCATCCAGCCAGTTTATAATTATGTTTTTTCAATAATTTGCGAGCTTAAAATTAAAGGTGAATGTCCTTATTACATTCAGGTTTATTTCATTTAGTTAATGGATACTGACAATACAAGTTGAGTGAGAGAGTTGTGAGATTTTCCTGTACACATTAATTTGAATTTTAAAAGAGTAGGTAGGTACCGAGAGTTTTTTCCTCCGGCTTTTTTTTCTCTCTCGGCCTGCACTAGGGCATAGGATAAAAATATTGTAAATTCTTCCTAAAGCCGATGACCAGACAGATAGTGACTTAGAGGTTAGCTTAGTGGTAGGTAATTATTGTAAATTAGCCTTATAGCCTTATTGCCTTATATTGATCAGTTTAGAATAGCATTATACTATCTCTTTTCTTTATGTAGGTAGTTTGTAGTTACCTAGACTTTCGTTCAGCGAGTCTAATCACCTCATAGCGAAATAAATTATTTAACTTTGACTTTGACACGCCTGTATTTCCCCGAAGGAGTGGGCAGGCTAACTAAATGTAAAAGCTAATTTAAAAGAAAATTAAAAAATATACAATACATAGGAATTGAGCAAGAAAAATACTGTATAATATATATGTTTTAAGCCA
Source organism: Carterocephalus palaemon (assembly GCA_944567765.1). Taxonomy (NCBI): domain Eukaryota; kingdom Metazoa; phylum Arthropoda; class Insecta; order Lepidoptera; family Hesperiidae; genus Carterocephalus; species Carterocephalus palaemon. The sequence goes on from OX155663.1 coordinate 3,530,838, forward strand.
TTGCCATTTTCATGTACTATAATTAGTGCAACCGGTTATTAGCTCCATGTCTATGGGTTACAGACTACATTTGGTGGTACGTTTGGCGGTACATGATGGCGTAACGGGAGGATGACGTCACAATTTTTTTCGTATGTGTTGGCGTTCATCGATTTATAAGACGTTATCACGTCAAAAATGGCGAAATAAGTGGTAAGATTCGTTCCAATACAGCCGGTGGTTCAAATGCCGAAAATATCGGTTTCGGAGAAAAGATCTTGGTAGTTCCAACGTAACAATCTATACTTACTTATATTATAAAGAGGAAAGATTTATTTGTAATGTTTTCATACAAAATCTACTGGACCGATTTCAAAAATTCTTTCACCATTAGAAAGCTGCATCTTCAGTGAGTGACATAGGCTAGATAATATTAATAGGTGTACCTAAACGAAACTATTGTTATGTCTAATTATACGCGAGCGAAGCGGGCGTCCACTAGTATGTCATAATTACGTATGATTACGTAATTTCTTCGTTCGTCTAATGACGGAACTTTTTACTGCATGCACCTAAACTAATGCGTGTTTTTTTACGTATTGGCACAGAATAATAGTACAAGTGTATTGGTCCAGTTAACTGAACCAGTGAGTTTACATTTACATTTTTCCGGTTCCGGGATATCTTTAACAGACTGTGGCACCTTGGCAAGCGTAGCCTTGGCACAATGCCTTGGCATAGAAATGCCGTATGCAAATACTTTAATCACAAAAGCTACATACAAGTAGATGTCAGGGTTTGGCGTTCTGATTGTTTTTATGTTTTTACGAGTGCCTTTAAGCCGGTTTTCGCAGTTACGACGACGAAGATGATTCCTCTGAAATTATTATGTCAATAAATTTTTGACGACTCCGTGGTGCGACGGTGAAACCCTACGGGGTCCTACTACCCGCGGGTCCCGGGTTCGAATTCCGGCCGGGGCAGGTTTTATTGTAGCCATGGTATCTTATAACGAAAAAAAAATTAAGTTCATCTAATTACGTACCATCATCGGGCAGTAACGCAACGCTCCTTTTACTCAGTTCACTTTTCTCTGCAGCCGCTAATAGGTTGTTTCATAGATTCAGATTCATTTACTTTTATTACTTACCTACATGTCATAATATTTTTATCTACCGCCTGTCGATAAAGTTAATGCTTTCGAGAAGTATGATGATACTTTCTTCATTCCACTGTATTTGCTTGCAGCTTGGATCAAATCCATAGGTTTTTTGTGAAACTTAGAAATTTTAGAGCAGGGTGTGTGAGAGTATAAGTGTGAGTGTATAGTAAGCGTTTATTATTTTTTATTGATAAATATTAGAGATCCATTACGGAGATATAATTGTCCCCGTTTTCCTATATTACATGAAAAGGAACAACACCGTTAAATATTTAAAACACATAGACCCTAAACCAGATACGAGGCAATGATCTTCACTCTCATTGAAATGAAACAAAATAAAATAAATCGGTTAATAAATAATATAAGTAATTTTATTATTTAATGCGCCAACAAGGTATAAGTACACTAATATAAACAATACTAGCGACCCGCCCCGGCTCCGCACGGGTGCAAAGCTGATACTACTATATTATGCATGTTATGTACATATAAACCTTCCTCTTCAATCACTCTATCTATTAAAAAAAACCGCATCAAAATCCATTGCGTAGTTATAAAGATTTAAGCATACCTACATAGGAACAGAGAAAGCGACTTTGTTTTATACTATGTAGTGATATGTTAAATGTTACACTGTGTGTACTGAATTACAGGCACTTATAACATTCTTAAATGGACAACGTAGGTACATGAATCAAATTAAGTAGAAAATAATATCATTAGAATAAAATAATACAAATTACTATATAAGATTGCTAGAGTCAAAATAAAATAGGATTAGAATAAGAAAAAAAAGAATATTAAAATTACCTAAGTAATCAAAAAATTTATAAATTAACTAGTCAAAAAATTTAATAAAATAAAATAAAATTTAATGTCACAAATAGTATAATAGATAATTAAATTCGGGGATTCGAATCTTGGACCCAGGATATTAATTTGCTATCACCGTTCCTGTTATCTGTATCAAAATCATCGCAACGATACCTAAACCGTGACAACTATTGGCGGAATTTGTCCTTCTGCCGTGACGCTCAGACCTGACGCGTGAGATCCGAGTATGGATTGGAGTATCGAGCCTACGTGTCTTGATGAGATCGGCGTAAAAGTGGGCTGAGGCCCTTGGTGTTCGTTTCCTCCTGGGATCCTCAAAGTCGACATCATACAGGCCGAAGCGAGAGCTGAAACAGGTTTGTAATTTTGCATTGAAAACAATCCGAAGCAATGGTGTTAGTGTTAGCCATGGTATTTAGTACCATTTCTACCATGTTATAATTGTTTAAAAGCAATTGTGGTTCGGTTGGAAAGGTGTGGTTTCCGGTTACACTTCTTTAGAGGCGACCATCTTAGTCCTTAAGGGTAGCAACGCATTTTTGACTTGCAACACTTACAAATTAACAACTAATTTACCTTACATATACAATTTCTAACTGGACTTGAATTTCCTATGCTCAGATGAATAAAAAAATCTGAGATCCTATGAAAGGCATTTAATTCCTTTGGTCTAATGTATTATGATGATTTGTAAATAGGCAGGCTAGTGTCCTGAGTGCGAGGAAGTTGAACTTTTCAGACAGCATGTAGCACATATGCATTTGTAAAGATGACTTGACTCACCTATAACCAGCCATCCATTCAAAGTTATCTGTAAGCGACCAAACGCTGTACCCAGTGACATTTGCGCCGTCTTCGTTGATAGACAGCAGAACCTGTTAAAAATAACAACGATTCATTTGGTTCGGTGGTCTCATTGAATCCCTATTCCAGGTACACCTACTGGAATTAACAATCACGGTCAATCAATCAATCAATAAATACACACATAGGTACGTAGTATATAAAAATATACATACTTTGACGATTCCGTGGCGTGGTGTTGAGTAACGCTGACTGCGGAACCGGGATATTATTACGATTCCCGGATGGGCAGATATATATTTGTAGGTACTCGGGTCATTGTCAAATATCATGTGTATATATAATAAAAAAACACACACACCCGCAACAGAGGAACATTGACCTGCTGCGGGTATGTGATGTATGCGTTCATTTATTTATAAATACACACGGGTTGAATAATTAATGTATGTCTTCCTTTTTTTGAAGTCGGTTTAAAACAAGAATACTGCGTTCAAATAGATAGACGAAGTACCTGTTCCAAGTGCTCCTTCAAATATTCGATTCTGTCAGTATCAGCCAGGTCGCGCTTGAAGCTGGCGTATCCATTCTCCGTGATGAGGATGGGGAGGTCTGCCCCGTACTCCCGTCGCAGCCACGCGATATGGCGGCGTATCCCTTTGGGGTAGGCCTGGAAGACGCATAGGAGTAAGATTAAGAGATCTCACTTCTCAGGGGTGTCAGAGAGAGATCCCGGCGCCCTTTCCAGCCCGTAGTAAAAAAAAAGTTATAAAAAGCTTTTTTTAAAATTTTATTTTATTATTTGTAATGTTTAAGTACCTATTTTTTTTTCCACACACGGCCATCTGACCCCAAAGTAGGCGCGAGCCTGTGTTATGGGTGTCAGAGACTTATATACATACATAGATATTTTTAAATACTACTTAAATAGATAATATTGACATCCAGACACAGAATAAATACAAGTGTTCGTCACACGAATATTTGTCCTGAGTGGGATTCGAACCCACGACCTTTGGCGCAACAGACAGGGTCACTACCGATTGCGCCAACGGGCCTGTCAAAATTACATAATATTGTTGAATTTTTTGATACCTACTTTTAATTATTTCAATTTTACTGAACACGTAGGTACAGTCTTTTAGGTAAACACTTTAATTTAGCAAAAGTTTTAACGTTAGTTAATTATAGGTCTCACTATAAAACTTACCGGCATAATACTAATAGCGCCTACTTTCCACTTGGGGTCGGTGACGAGCGTGATGTTCAGCTCGGGAGAGCCCGTGACGAACCAGACCCGAGGGCCGTCTCCGGGCAGCGAGGGCCTCACCAGCCGACAGCTGTATATGTTCATGGCAAAGAAGTCGTAGGTTCCTGGAAACATGTCACATCATGTCATATCTTAGGCCATAACACATATCTTAGGCCTGATGCGGATATGTGTGTGTTATTTAAATCCTAATGCCCTTTCTTATTTACGTTGCAAAAGGGGTTCGATCTCGGAGACTAGATTACAAGATTATGCTAATGAATCACTCATGCTTAAAATTACCAGTTGTACAAATTAAAGATTTTTTAAAATGTAGGTTTCCTATTTAAAACATTAATACAATTATTTCGTATCCATAAAATCAGTGGTATTGGAAAGGTTGTGGCAGTTATTACATCAAAATCCATACTTATATACTTATTACTTATATACTTATATACTTATTACTTATAATATTATAAATGTGAAAGTGTGTTTGTTTGTTTGTCCGGCTTTCACGTCGCAACGAAGCTATTATATGGGATGGTTTTTGTGTGTGGAGATAGTGAGGAGGGTGGAGAGTGTCGTAGGCTACTTTTTACCGTGGTAAAATATCCCCAAGGAAAGATATCGATGTTTTGTTATTTGCTAGATATTTAGTTCCGGATGTTGTTAATAGATGATGAAATTCATAGATGATGAAATTCATTTGCAAGTTCTGAATTTCGCTAGCAAATTATACACTATACAAATGTGTCATGTATGATAAACAACTCATTGTTAATTCCCTTTGACCACGCGGGCGGAGCCGCGGATAAAAGCTAGTTATATTATAAAGGCGAAAGTTTGTGAGTGTGAGTGTGTGTTTGTATGTTTGCTACTTCTTCACTCTCAAACGGCTGGACCAATTTTGATACAATTTGGTAAGAAGGTAGCTGACACCCTTGATTAAAAAGCAGGATACTTTTTATCCCAATAAAGCTCAATAAAGGGATACAAAATCGTTTACATACGCTACTTATGATACGTTAATTTCAACTTCTGCGCATTTAAATGTCCACGCTAAACTTTCGCGCTAACTGTACCAACCTCTTATCAAATGTATTTCTTCTTTAGTAAAGGCTGGCAGGCGCGACCTCACGTGGCCCTGCTTCCTGCTGTATTCCGCCAGCGCCTTCTCTATTGTAGGCGGCCAGCCTCCGCGGTTCGAGAAGATCGGGTGAGCGTAGCGACCAATCTGGTCAACATTAATTATTACTTAAAAAAAAATTATGAATTAATAATTTATTAATTCATGTATTCCTTCCACATGTATTCCTGTCACTGACAGACCAGTGGCTCTCGAACTCGCCTCTCACCTCTCGAGTGTATGGCATGTAGGTTCAAATACAAGCGGCACGCACCAATGACTTTTCTTAGTTAGGTAGGTATGTGTAAGAAAATAATTTGTATCGTCCTACGACGGTGAAGGGAAACTGCGTGAATGGCCGCGAGCGTGCCTGCTAACCCAGTTCGGCAAATAATTATTCCCTTTTTTTAACTTGAAACTAAATTCCCAGCAGTAATGATAGCGACCACTAGACCAAATATTTAGATTCAGGTATGATATTTGTATATGCAATAATACGAGTAGGTAATACCTATCTATTTATTGAACGTCATTACATTTCATATCTTCCGCAGCGCCGCCTACCGAGAAGAACAACGATCAGTTAATCGATCTAATTATAAGGTATCTACTATTATCTGAATAGAAATTATACTTACACAATGCTGTAAAGCTAGTTCGGTTAAGTCCTTATACATTGGGGCAAATGGCTCCATCCATACTAAATTGTTGGTCAGCGAGACCTTACCTGAAAACAAAAATAGTATTATTTACTCTATCGTTTGCGTTGCGTAGTAATTGGTAGACCCCAAATGGAGTCAGGGTTGAAGTCCTATGTAATAAATGTGTAAGAATTAGGAATCTGATTTTTGAATTGGAATTCAAGTGGTATGAAAATACCACTGGCTAGATAAGGCGTCTTAATTTAAATAACAACATCGTTAAAATAAAAACTAAAAACCACGCTTTTGTAGATAACCGAAATATGTACCTACTTTTTTTAATTATTGCTTTGGCGTCGGTCCTTGATAATTGTGCAATGATTCATATTAAAAGTAAAAAATAATTTAAACATGAAAAATAACAATAAATCACATTAAAGCCATTAACGATAATTAACCTTCTTCGTCTACGTCACATTATTCCCATATCGTACATACCTAATTATATATTTTTATTAAACCAAAACTATACACACCTTGTATTAAATCTTTGTGTTTGTTTCATAGCCCATTTTTTTATAAATAGCGGTTTATATTGCTTGCATCGATCTTATGTGATTGGCCGAGTTAAGTAACGACGGGCGCGGTCGGTTTGCTGTCGATCGGATGGATGACCGCTGGTGGCAAGAATTCATGGGAGCTGCCGTACTTCAGCCGGTTGTTATCAATGGTAAAAACAATCGTTGAGCCTTGTGGTGGTGAAAGACTTTCGGTGGCTTGAGATCACTTGACGCCGACTTGGCACTAACCCGTTCACCATACGTACTGGAGAAGTATGGTGGAGAATGCTCTAGCAGCTGTTGTGAGGGAGACCCCTTGCCTAACAGTGGGACGCCTTTATGTTGAAGCTTAGATTAAAACTAACATTTCAACAGTGTTTCTGCAAAGTAACGCCTGATACAAATAAAACTTGTGTCTGTAAAAACTCTAACCGTGATATTTGTGTCGGTATTCAGTATCATAGATCCTCCACGCCTTGGCATGAGCTATCAGTGTGTGCTTGTTGCACAGGTAGGGCGCCAATTCTGGTTCCTTGATCCTCGGCGCCGTGAACTGCATGTTGTATGTGCCGTCGCAAATCAGTATGGGCTCATTTATTGTTATCCAGGTCTTCACGCGATCAGCGTAGAAGGAGAACACGACCTTTGCGTAGTCGGCGAACCAGTCAGCGATGAGGGGATTGGTCCAGCCTCCTGGAAAAACCAGTATTTATTATGTAGTATCAGGTGAGCTAAGTGCCGTGAGCATAATATTGTGTTCGTGGTCATACTGTAACATTATATTTTCCGAAAGAGGTTTTTCCTTCCTCCTGTAGGTACTTTTCTGTGGGTTGACTGAATAATTTAATAGAATTGTTAGAGAAGTATATGATTAGGATAACTTAGATTTTTTTATAGCGTTTATTAAATAATATCTTACCAAGATCCTGTAATTTCTGAGGCAGATCCCAGTGGTACAATGTGACCACCGGCTCAACCCCGCTCTCCAGGAGCCCATCAATTAGGTTGCTGTAGTACTTCCGCCCGGTTTCGCTTATGGTTGTCGGGAATCCTGACGGCATTATCCTGGTCCAGGATATCGAGAACCTGGGAAGGAGATTAATAACCTTAACTTCTAAATGAATACTTAATAATAATTTACAAGTATCGGACGAAAGTTGAGTTGTGTTGTGTTAATGGTTAGTACCACCAACTCCTCCGTAACCTCCTTCCACTGAAGCAGCGTAGGCCTAGCTTTCTCAGTTGAACAAAGAGACCCTTCAGTGTTCTACCAATGGTTGTAGCTCTGGTTACCTTATCATCTACAAATTAGGTTCCAATCAATCATCCTAACCTATAGAAGTGCAGACCCAACTCCTTAGCGATTCTGACGTCCTCCTTCCACAGGTGGTAAGAGTCAGTGGCCACGTCTCCGTTGCCATTGATGACGATATCCGGGTGGTCATGCGCATATCTGTCCCAGACGCTCTCGCCTTTATCTAAAATACATTTATTAACGCTATTAAGAAGAGAAGAAGACATTTGTGATTACAAGAAGTTCACAAAACAATGGCGGTAAAAGAAAATAGTACCTATACGGCAGTGTAGGACTGAATGACCACTTTATATAAATCTCTAAAATACTTTGTCAACTTTGAATAACTTTGGACTATAGAGTAGTACTATTGTACTACTACTATTAGATTTAGTACTACAGCTTCTACAGCGGACTCGCCTCTCACTGGAGCCAATTATTTAAGTAATTCCTTGTTGTGAGTATGTACTCGTATAACCATCGTTCGTTGACGGTTTTCATCCAGTTGCTTAGCGAAATACCAAGAGCATCTCTCTTCTTGAGTTCAAATGATGCTGCCATTACAAGACCATGTCTCGGAATCGTTAATTTCCACCAGATAGATAGTCTATCGTGACTTAGAGCTTAGCTTAGTGGTAGGTAATTATTGTAAATTAGCCTTAAGGTAGGTTAGGCACCTGTGTAGGATTAGCTATTCATTCAAGGATCAATAGCTCATCCTTTGCTTTATATTAATCAGTTTAGAATAGCATTATATCTCTTCTCTTTAAGTAGTTTGTAGTTACCTTGACTTTCGTTAAGCGTGTGTAATCACCTCATAGCGAAATAAATTATTTGACTTTGACTTTGACTTTGACTTTGACTTTGACGATGTCGTTGAGTCTACTTACCCTGAGGATGCCTTGTTTAGGGCGAAACACGTGTTGGTTTGTGTGTTGTAGGTTTTCACTAATCGCGTTGAATTTGTTCGCGGATTGTTGCAAAGTAGATTAATCCTTGGTTTGCCAATAAAATTATTTATCAAGTAACAATTTCGTATCCGCAGTTCGACGGTAGGGCTCATTCACCGCACCGCACCAAAAAAAATTGTCTTCGCTGCGACCCATAGACGTCCCACTGCTGCGTACGGGTCTCCCCCACAGACACTGTGGGAGGTCTAGAGCATATTCCACCACGCTGCTCCAATGCGGATTGGTGGAGGGGTTAGTGGCCAACCCAGTGTCGAATGTTCTTAAGCCACCCGAAGGTCTTCGACAAGGCTTAACGACTGTTTCCAGCATTGAAAACAACCGGGACCGACGGCTTTACGTGCCCTCCGAAGCACGGTAGCGTCCATGAAATTTTGCCACTAGCGGTCGCCCATCCACAAACCGACCGTGCCCGTCGTTGCTTAACTCGTTCGATCACATTGAATCGACTCGAGCCATTGGGCTATGGACGCTACAAAATTGTCTTACCACTAACATTCCAAGCGCCTTCCACCTGGTAAGCAGCGGAGGCAGACCCAAACCTAAAGCCCGGCGGGAACTGCCTGACACCTCTACTAAAACTCACCAGGCAAGAGCTGAAACAATACAGATTTTAAGGCCCAATATTGATTAACTCATTAATTTAGATGTTGTACTGTATGTGTAAGAACAAGATGCATGTACATGGGCGACATATTCGTTTGTACGAAAAAGCCCTTTCTCGTATCTCCAGTTAATAATATATCTTGATCAAATTATAAAAATTGTAAATTTTGAAAGTAAATTTTGAAAAGTAAATTTTAACTACCTACCGAGTTTCTTGCCGTGTTCTTATCGGTAGCAACAACTTTGTGAACCGGTGCTAGATAGTGTATACAAAATACCATATAATGAAAAATAAATGAATCGCAATCTGAATCTGAATTTTATCACGGTTTTCAGTGACAGCCACATATACATAAAATTTCAGTCTGCAATAAGGTACCTGCTACATATTCGCTACACCACATATTGTAACCATTTTACACTAAATATTTAGTAAATACTAGCTGCTGCCTGCGGCTTCGCCCGCGCGAAATTATAGTAGGTAGGTATACACTGAAAAACTTTGAAATTGATTTTCTATCCCAAGGGAACAAAGTATCGAGATAAAAAGTAAGTACCATATATAAGTTAATCCAGGGTGTCCGCTACGTCCATACCATATTTTATTAAAATTAGTACAGCCGTGTGTAACAAACATACAAACACACATACTCACAAACATTCACCTATATAATATGATCACTGATCACTCAATGCAAAATGCATTGCAGATTGCAAAGTCAATTACAGTAGACATCACTGAGCCAACTGAGATCACTGAACGAAACTTGAAACGGCACGTAATTATAATATGTAGGTACCTAATGCTTGTTATATTATAAAAAAAATATTACATGAAAAACGCTGTGCTGATTGCCGACATACCTTATAGACTGGGCCAATGATTCATAACCTTTGCTATTTAAAGGATATTTTCAGATGTCACTGGCCTCGTGGCCACTGGGCACTCAATAAACAGAAATAAATTAGGTAGGTACATAAATGTGCTTAACAATAAAACTCTAGCGAGTCCGCGTCTGTACATTGAATAAATCTTGAAAATATATTTTTCAGTTTTTTTTTTATTCTTTGTGGGCTTAATCGCGAATGATTATGTCGCCCAAATAAAATCTGTCCACACAATACAAGCTAAATCATAATACATACAACAATAAAATCAAATAGATATTAAGGTAAAGTCACCTAATTCAGAGGGGTTTCAGGGGTTGGTAATCTTCGCCACGGTAGTAATGCGCAAGCGATCCCGTGGCGTTATAAAAGGTGTTGAGGGTGCCGCTGGGTTTTAGTGTATATTCCGACTTTCGGCGAGTCCCACATACCCGCCCGTATGTTACCGCAATGGCGGGATGTGTAAAAGCATTTCCCAGCGAGAAAAAAAAGGGGTTGGTAATCCTATATTTTGAAAAAAAAAAACAAATTTATTTTCTGTCCGTCTGTCCCTGTGTGCGACAAAGCTACTTAACTGATTTTCGTGAAACTTCGTAACAGGTAATGAAAGAGAATGAAATAGTTACTCGTAAGTGAAGATTTGAGGGCGATGTCCACAAGTGTTTTTTGAATTGTTGATGTTTGCGACAGAAATAGGTACATTTCAGAGCATTTATGTAAATTTTTTGACGTTGGTACTTACTTTGGATTTATTAGGCAGATATAAATTTCGTTATTTACCAACTTGACCTTTTTGTGTGTAAAGGATAAGTATATGATATATTCTCATTTGCATAGACCTTTATCATCCTTTATCACAATAGTGGAAGGAACGACCAATACTTAGAATACATTCTCACAAGGGCATAAAATATGAACATTGCGCCTGTATTTTCCCAAAAAGGTAGGCAGATTCAGTATTCTGTTTTTATTATAACTTGACTAGTAACAGATAGTTTAGAGTCTTGATTTGTGGCCGGTGTACGGCAATAGGGGCCCCAACTTTTCCTTTTTTTGTAGAATCCGAACATAACTGGTGAAAAGAGGCTTTATTAGGTTAGGCCTTCAGTTTTTAAGCTACACTACATTATTTATAAGCTGTTATCTATCTATTAGAATATGGAAACAACCATGTCAGAAATAAATAATGTATTATTAGATATGTACTTATGTATTTCTTAATTTGGAAGGCTTGCGGACACAGGTCCAACACATAGAAGCCCGTTTTTTGCACGGGCCGAAGCCAAGTGCTTATTGTTTATACATATACTTTTTCCTCTACTTTTTTCTCTCATAATTATCATATTAAAATGATTAATTTTGAAACTAAGCTCCTTCCAATTAATGTAAGATTTCGATTAGAATTGTGAATAAGTTTACCTACTTAGTTTCAATATATTAAAATGCATTTTTTTTTAAATGAAGCTTCTTAAGTAATATATTATATTCCTCATAGATAGATTTTCTTTGAAATGTTCGTTCCATCCACATTACAAATGTAATAATGTCGAAAAGAGCCAGATATAAAAAAAATTAGGACAGGCCTACAACTTAGTGCTGTAATTTTGCCACGGGCGAAAAAAAAAGCCCTGAGCCACAGAATTCATAGTAGTCCTGAGCATACAAAGGTACATAAGCCGGCAGCGACATTGTTTTATACTATTCTACGTAGACCTACTAAACACATCAACAAAATGTAAGACTCAGCTCAGGCACATTTTTAAGAAGGCATCAAAAATGTGCCAGAGTTTTTGACTTTGTGTGTGTGTGTGTGTGTGTGTGTTATTTTTATTTTGACGGTCCCGTTGGCGCAATCGGTAGTGACCCTACCTGTTACGCCAGTGGTAGTAGGTTCGAATCCCACTCAAGACAAACATTTATTGTGTGACGAACACTTTTGTTTAATCTGTGCCTGGGTGTTAATATTATCTATATAAGTATGTATTTAAAAATATCTGTGTATATCAGTCTCGGACACCCATATTACAGGCACTGCCTAGTTTGGGGTCAGATGTCCGTGTTTTATTCAAGTAGTTTGTAATTACCTAGACTTTCGTTAAGCGTGTCTAATCACCTCATAGCGAATTATTTGACTTTGACTTTGACTTTGTTGACTTTGGGAATGTCCATGATATTTATTATTTATTTTTGTTATGTGTTTATTTTCAATGTGCTGGGGAATCAAATAGTGCACGAATAAAACAAATTGTTCTTTTATGCGTTTATTATTATAAATATTCATTACATAATAGGATAGATGGTAGAGCCTTTATGGAACTAAATAGGTTTTATATGAAGCCTATTTTGTTCCATATAGAGCTCGCCCGGGGCAGTACCACCGCCCGCCACGGTACCTAGTACCATACTGTGTAGTAATTGTTTTTATAATAATGTTGGTCCGGTTACTAAGGTGTGGTTTCCGGTTACTTCCTTAGAGGCGACCATCTGAGTGCTCAAGGGTAGCAACACATCTGTGACTGATTTGGAACGAGCCTCTTACTAACTATTACTAACTGGACTATTACTGACATCAACTGACAGGACTAACTGTCCGTAACAGTCTCTAGTCCTCATAGCCACTAACGAACTGACCAACTAATGTTCAAATTAACTTTCTCAGCTAACTACAACTACAACTAACCAACCCAGTCGCTGTTAGAGTTTTGTTCAAAGTCAGTCTCAGTTGTCATGGGCGGCAGCGGATAGGTAGTGCAAGCTCGTTTGATATCAAAGAATACCAAATTTAAAAAAAAGCGTGCACATTTTATAAGCCTTCGCTAAATCCTTAAACCACGTAATTTACATAAACCAAAGTTTCCTACAACACAGTATGGTAATTATTAATTCAGATAATGTGCATCTTATCTATTGACTTTAACGACATAAACCTATATTATGTAGAAATATGCGTTACAAGTGTTACGAAACCCCATATTATATTTATACTTATTATTATTATTTATTTATATTTGTATGTATATTTGCTGCATGTTTCGTCACTGTAGATTTCGTTTAGATTAAGCATTTCACATTGGTACTATTTCATTTGTAAAATAACGTGATCAAACGTTAGCATCCTGATGGTTGATAGGAAGGTTGGAAGACGGTCAATCCTTACTATATACATAAATGGGAAAATGCGTTTGTTGATTTGTTTTGTTCTTTCTTCACCGCTTCAACGAAATTATAGCTTGATGTGAATGAAGTTTTTGAAACATGCTGTAGAATTCAAATTGCTTTGGTGTTAATATGTACGTGCCACAAGCGGGGGCGCCCACAGAGGGGGCCGTAAGCCCCCCGTAAAAAAAGGGGGGGTGAAGCCAAGAAAAAACGACACAATCAACTCCAAATTTGTTAGGTTAGGTTCAGGTTTTGTCTATGTTTATTTACGCAAAAAAAGGGACTCCGACTCCGACTTCCGTCTACATTTGTGACAGAGTCCGACTTGTCTCACAAGAAATAAAATTCCTATTATTATTATACAATTTGTTTTATTTAATTCCTTCAGTCAAAGCAAAAGTAATTTAATTTTTCATTACTATTTAAGTAGGTACTGTTTCTTTTATTTTATTTTACCACCTCGTTGTTTATAGAATTGCTTAGAGTGAGATTTCTTACCGACAAATTCCGATTTATTACTGCCCACACTTAACCGCCCGTTCAATAATTTTTACCGCCCATTTAATTATTTTCCTGCTGAATTATATATTTCACTCTTTTTAAAAGCTTTTATTTAACTTCACTCGTATGTATTCTTATTAGGTTCCGATGACAATGCATGAAAATAAAAAAAAAGTTATAAAAGCTTGTTAAAAAAAAATTTTTTTTAGAGTATAATTTATTACTCAGTTTTGTTTACTTTACTGATTAGTTTTAACTGCTGAACTAGTTATTAAACGTGTCATTTATAATTTTTAACTTACCAAAACTGCTATTTACAACTGCCTCTTTATATCAGTGCTAAAATATACTTACTGTAATTTTTCTTTTTTAAGTTTTTATTTTATTTTCGTGCATTGTCATCGGTGCCGAACCAAATATGTGTGCCGAATTTCAGCTCGATAGCTTCAGTGGAAGTGGATGAAATATTGATTGCAAGATTCCAGGACATACATACATACATACGAATGAAGTTAAATAAAAGCTTTTAAAAAAGAGGCAGCATGAAATTTATAGACGCGTTGAATTTTTTTAATCTGACTCGATTCAATAATCGAGCGCCTGGCGAATCGCTAACGAATCAGACAATTAAATAGACATATCACAAGCAAATAAACGTAAGCATAATCTTTGGTATTCGAGCTTCTATTTGCTGGTCTAGAATGGTCCGTGTGTCTGAGGAGTTCTTTGGGAGGAGTCACGGCCAGGGAGCGGGCGGTTGCCACCTGCGAGTAGTAGTAGGCTGAGGCTCGGGGCCTGCGCGTGCGCTTAGGATCGTCGAAGTCCACTTCGTACAGGCCGAATTTTACCCTAAAAACCATAAGATCACATCAAAAACAAAACTAAATAATAATAAGATGGAAGCTGGAAGATATTTCTAAGGGAAATAGCGTTACCTTTGTACATTAATTATATTTTATATTAAGATTGTATTTCCTTCTCTTGTTCTCCTGTGTGTACAACTGTACATAAATGCAAATAAATAAAAAAATAAAAATAAATAAGATGATATGAAGGAAATAACATGAAGCCTGTATTTCTCCGAAGGAGTAGACAGAGGTGTTCGTACATCCAATTTTCACCAGTTAAGTAGGTTGTTGTTGTTGTTGTAGTTGTAGGTTCCATGTAAATGGCGAGACTATTGTGATAGTGGTGTAATTTCAATGTCGCCGAGATGTTTTCATTTTATATAAAGTACACGAGAAGCTTGTTTTATTTTTTTAACTGAAACCACAAAAAAAAGTGACTTTGTATTCGATACGTTACAAGCGAGATTCGGAAATTGAGTCTTATATATATGTATATTATATAACATATTTTACATAATATACATATTTTATGTATATAGGTATTACAGACTATAGTCTAGAGACAGTACTATAGCTTTAGATAAGTTTAAGTGCCTATTGTATTGTATTGTGTTGCCCCCTTTCGAATTGGATTTTCTGTTAGATATTAAAAATAAATATAGAAATAAAATGAGAAAAAAGCGGCCATACAAACTTCATACATTGCGAGTAGAATATACTACATAAAGTTTCTTTTTATGAAGTCTGTTAAAAAAATCTGTTGTTTTGTCGCTGGTTATAAAGGCATGGGGTTATTAAAAAGGGGCTGGAGTACATACTCATATCCATCCTTCCATTCAAAGTTGTCCATAAGGGTCCAATACGTGTAACCGGTTACGTTGGCGCCGTCTTCTTTGATGCTCATAAGAATCTAGAAGTTTATGGAGACCATTTTACAGTACATATCCTCAGCACGACTTCAAATCATTATGTCTATCACCGCGACTTGACACAAAAAAATAAGCAGACAATCACACAGATTAAAAGTATGCGTGTTATGTTATAATTTACTTCTGTATGGTTGCTATGAATGTTAATGTTAATTAGATGCACAGCACATTGTCAATGTGCACCATTTTATTATCCTTCATCATCATCATCACAACCCTTTCTTTGTCCCACTGTTAGGCACGGGTCTTCTCTCAGAATGGGAAGTGTCGTGTACTCACATGAACAATTTTACATGTCCGTATAATAGGTGTCGCCTTCTTCTTAAATTAGTCGTAATAAAGCATTCAACCAGTGCAGGTGTTTCAATTTCATAATTACGCTCGATCAAAATCAGTCAACAAAGATACAGTCCACAACAACCTTTACCTCACAAGAGGGATTAGGCCTAAGTCCACCACGCTGGCCACGTTCGGATTGGCAGACTTCACATGCCTTCGAGAACCGCGCAGTACCTTAAAATGGTATTGGGTAAGAGTGACCTCACGCCGTGTTTACAGCTTATTATAATCGGACGAGCTGCGGGTGAAGCTAAATTTTGATTGGTGTAGCTTGCCGCTAAGAAAGGCTATACTTATTATATTTTAAACCATCCCTTGATGGTAGAGGTAATTCTCTACGGAAAACGTATTTATTTATTACGTTATTGCCGCGGGGAAAGCTAGTTAATTTAATATTTAAGGGTATGTTTCAACAGATGCGGAGTGAAATTTTTCCTTACATTTGACATGCCGCACCCTTCGTTTAAATCTTCAAATGAAAAGCTCCGATTGCATTTTCGGGAACGCACCTTAAATAATGCGCATAGCGACAATAAACATTCACATAGAACTTCCACATTCATGGCAACCGTACAGATTCATAGTAAAAATAATTCCATAGATATTTAACGTACGTATTTACAGTAAGGTAGGCTACCTGACTGTAATCGTGAACGAAATATCGCGAGATTTACTAGTTTCATTTATACGTAAGCGATGAGGATTTGTGGACCTCCAGAAAATAATTTTAATGATCATTATTTTAACTTAGGTAATCAACGAAAAAATTACCTGTTCCAAATGCGTCTTTATATATTCCATCCGAACATGATCGTTGAGCTCGGGGTCACCACAACCATTTTCCGTGATGAAGAACTCGTGGTCACCGTACTGTTTTCGGAGCCAGGCCAAGTTCTTACGTAGACCTTCAGGGTAACTCTGAAATGGAAATTATTAAAAACTGAAATGAAATGGAAATCTCATAAAACAAAACTCTGCGCTAACTGGCGCTAGTGGTACCTAATTTCGCTACCACAACCCTTTCATTGTCCCACTGTTGGGGACGGGTGTCCTATCGCAATGGATGGAGTTAGGATTACTTAAAATGACTTAATCTGCAGAAATGACGTGGGTTTTAAATGATGCCTTCATTGAAACTGACTTAAATCATCATCTTAAAATAACACCATAGCTACACACGATAGCATTCATAAAATATTACCGGAGAAACAGACAGTCCTCTAACAGGCCATGAGGGGTCCACCTCTAGAGTGATTTCGAGGTCAGGATGGCCGGTCGCGAACCACACGGCAGGGCCGTCTCCATCTCTCCGCCGCCTCGCCAGACGGGCTGTGTAATAGTTTACAGCGAAGAAGTCATAGGTGCCTGTAACATTTAGAATGGAATCATCATAGTGGTATCTAAGCTATCCATGTTAATGGCAATGAGCATGCCAGGCCATGTTGCTCGACGTAATGATAACCAATCGAATGGAAAATTGGTGTTGTTACTTAAATTAACTAACTTAAAATAAATTATTAGTTCAAAAAAAACTAAAAAACACGCTTTTATAAAAAATCCAACTAAAAAAGAAGTCATGAGACCTTGAAACCTAATCGTGGTCAAAGTTCATTACAGTAGCTAATATCTTCCGGCTCCATCATCAGATCAGTTCGACAGTACCATATTATTGTATGTGTTTCAGAAGTACATACAGCTGCCAATTTTCATTACGCTACGATCCTTGGAAGATGGTTAAATTAACTATCTTAGATTCCCTTACATTGTGAGTTACATACAAGTGGACCTAATAAAAGCATGTTAATAACTAACCTCGCACCAACAAAATCTCTTCCTTGGTGAACGCTGGCAGCTTGGACCGAGGGTACCCCGCCTTCTTGCTATACAAGGCCATTGCCTCCTCCACTGACGGGGGCCAGCCCCCCTGCTTGCTGTATATTGGGTGGGCGTATTGACCTGTCTAAAATAAACATTTAATAAGTAAGCAATATCGTGGACATTCTCACACATGGCCATCTGACCCCATACTAGGCGCGAGCCTATGCTATGGGTGTCGGAGACTGATATACATGCGTGGATATTTTTAAATACATATTTAAATAAATAATAGTGATTTCCAGACACAGAACAAACACAAGTGTTCGTCACACAAATGTTTGTCCTGAGTGGGATTCGAACCCACGACCCCTGGCGTAAAGGACAGGGTCACTACCGATTGCGCCACCGGGCCCGCCAATAGTTAATAGTAATTAGTAAATAGTGGTTCCATCCATCAATTTTTTGTGATCCTCTTTGAATCCAGCGGTTTCTCACTGTCTCCTTCAGGTCGTCGGTCCACTTGACTGGGCGACCAATATTCCGTTTTCCTAGTCGTGGTCTCCATTTGAGTACTTTTATAAAACATCGTTTTCATTACGCTCAATATCATTTATTTTTTTATTCTTTGTGATAAAAAATTGCATTACAAGACTGACTGAAAGCTAAAAGCATTTCCTACGAGTCGACCTTTGGACCAAGCAGTTATTGGCGAAGGCCGCAGAAAAGTAAATCGTCATAGGTACCTAAGTATTATAATTTTTTAAATCTCAACTTAATAATCACTTATTTTTTAGGAGTAAATTTTAATTAATTTAAATTTATGTATCATAGAAAAACTACATTTCTAATGTTAAATGTTTTGTTTCCAAATAAAATACTTACACAAGCTTGCCTCGCCAACTCGGCTATTTCTTCATCGCCTGCAGTTTTTGCTTCTATCCATAGAACTTGATTTGCAATGGAAATTTTACCTTGAAAAATTATAATGTGTTTAAAAGGTGCCCGGACTTCGTGGGAGCGACACCGACCCCGAGTTAACCATTTTAGGTATATTTTAGTAAAGGTATAACTTTAAGTACTAACTGTTCTTGTTCTGATTTATAATAATTAGGTATCAAGGTAAATGATAAACGGAAAGACTCAGAAATATTTTATATCGGTTTTATTTCGAAATGTATAGGTAGACGTTTATGATTTAGAGCCATTTGATTCTTTTACCACTGCCACCCAATGTATCTAGTAGTACTGTGTTCCGGTCCGGCTGTGTGGTGGTTTCCCGTTACATTTTCTAGAACCGTCTTAGTTCATAATATAGAATAGAATAGAATAGAATAGAAAATTGTTTATTTCTTGCCTACGAATACAATGACAATTACAACACATACTTTTATATAGGTAAAAAATAATAAGGCGAAAAATGCGGAATGCACTCAGCATTTGCTGCAACAAGGATGCTACAGCGCTGATTTTCTGTGCATCCGTTACTGTCGCGTACTACGGGCAATGGCGACTTTGGGTGCAATTAACAATTAAAACTTACAAACTAATGAAACAGTAGGAAAAAATATATAATAACGAACTTACCATGGTAAATTGGCTTGTATTCTTTATCGTAAATCCTCCAAGCCTTCGCATGAGCAACCAGCACATTCTTGTTGCACAGAAGCCCAGCCATTTCTGGCTCCTTGATCAGCGGGGCAAATCTGGCGCTATTGTAGTTCAGGTCACACATCAGATTTGGCTCGTTTATTGTGATCCAGGACTTCACACGGTCCGCGAAGAGAGAGAATACGACCCTCGCGTAGTCCGCAAACCAGTCAGTTATTAGTGGGTTCGTCCAGCCACCTAGAATGAGATCGGGAGATTCTTAGTTCCATCATTCCATCAGCCTTTAGAAGTCCTACCTGGATATAGGCCTCCTAAGATCAGTGTCACTCCTCCCAATCCTGTGCCTTCTGAATCCAACGGTTACCCGCTGACTTCTCTAGGTCATCAGTCCATCTAGTTGGATGGCGGTCTGTGTTCCGTTTTCCGAGTCGCGGAGACCTTTTTTACCCACCGGTTATCAGTCCTTCAAGCAACGTGGCAGGCCCATTGCCACTTCAGCTTAATTACTCGATGAGCCTCGTTCGTCTACGGATGTCATCCTTTCTCATAGCAAAATACCTTTCCATAGTGCGCAGAGCAACTTTGAGCTTGTGAATGAGGCAGACGGTAAATGACTGCCTCCAGGCACTGATTCTTAGTTAATTAGTTATATTAAGGGCTACGTATGCATTGATTTAATAGTTACGGTCCATGTTTGGAGACGTTTTAAATAAGAATCAAATGCCAGGGACGATCCCAAGAGATATTAAATCATTTACTTGACATCCTAGACCTGTCTTTTGGATATCAACTGCTGGGCTATTTACTCCCATACCCTCTGAATATAGCAGATTGAGAAAAAACATTGATTTTGAATAGGTAAATTTCGTTAACCTATAATTTCTAAAACTTATGTAAAGTTTGCAATTCGTAGCTTTTAACACGTACTTTACTGTTATGTCTTAGCCTGTGTTAAGCTGACCAGGGGTGAGTGAGAGCCCATAGGCTATCGAACTCGCCCCTCATTCCGAGAGGAACCCAACAGTAGGACAAGCTTAAGCCCCAACTCCACAAATAAAAATAAAAAAAACAGTGGGACAAAGAAAAGCTGGTGGTGGTTGAGCTCACCAAGGTCTTGCAGCTTCTGCGGCAGGTCCCAGTGGTATATCGTGATGACGGGCTCAATTCCTTGCTCCAGGATGTAGTTTATCAGATCGTTGTAATACTTCTTCCCACTCTCGCTGATCTTGGTCGGGAAAGCGTTCGGAAGTATACGAGTCCACGATATTGAGAATCTGCGCAACATTAATACAATCTATATATATAAAAGGAGAAGGTGACTGACTGACTGACTGACTGACTGACTGACTGACATATCAACGCAGGGCCTAAACTATAAGAGTTAGAAACTTGAAATTTTGCACAGAGGTTCCTTTTATAGCGTAGGGGAGCACTAAGAAAGGATTTTTGAAAATTCACCCCCTAACGGGGTAAAACGGGGGTGCAAAGTTAGTATGAAACTTTGCCGTTTTTTAAGTCAAGTGGGCAACCCGAACGCGAGCAGACGTCGTTAGGTCTAACTCTGCGCGAGCGAAGCTGCGGGCGTCCACTAGTCTATATATATAAAAGGAGAAGGTGACTGACTGATTGACTGACTGACATATCAACGCAGGGCCTAAACTATAAGGGTTAGAAACTTGAAATTTTGCACAGGGGTTCCTTTTATAACGTAGGGGAGCACTAAGAAAGGATTTTTGAAAATTCACCCTCTAGGGGGGTAAAACGGGGGTGCAAAGTTAGTATGAAACTTTGCCGTTTTTGAAGTCAAGTGGGCAACCCGAACGACTTAAACGACTTGACGCAGGCGGAGCCGCGGGGAAAGCTAGTATTAAGATAAAAACCTGTAAAAGTGAAGTCCCATTTTCTGTACCATCTCCACGTCGCGCCTCCAGTTGTGGTACGAGTCGCATGCCACATCCCCAGTGGAACGCCCGGCTATCACCTCTGGCCGACTGTGGATCAGCCTGTCCCATATGCTTTCACCCTTGTCTGCAATATTGTAAACCCTCAATATAAACGCAAGTAAAAGTTCACCGCGCTTCCGTGATTCGGAGGAAGGTCGCAGTTCCGTTGTTATCGTATGAATTTGGAATCTTAAGATTATGAACTGTAGTTTCAGTCTTACCGCAGGCATTCCATCCTCCTTCGATCTGGTAAGCGGCTGTGGCAGCGCCGAATCTAAATCCTGGAGGGAACGTCTTGTCCAAGCAGGATGCCACATTTAAAAGGCTGTAAGCAATATTAGATAAGCTTTGTAAGACGTCTTATTTTAGGTCTGCGTAAGACACGCGCGCGCTTGTATGTGTAGTGTAGAACTAAAATAATTTTTAAGGTGCGTTTCCCAAGATGCCATCGGTGCTGTTATTGGCGTATAGTTATGATGTTTTTATAGTAATATTTAAGTAAAAGCTGTAGAAACAACGGTAGGTACCGTCAAGACAAAATGTATGAAGGTTAATTAGGGGCTAACCCAGTGTCGAATATTCTCAAGCCACCCGAAGGTCTTCGACAAGGCTTAACGATTGTTCACCATTGAAAACAATCGACCGACGGCTTTACGTGCCCTCCGAAGCACGGTAGCGTCCATGAAATTTTGCCACTAGCGGTCACCCATCCACAAACCGACTGCGCCCGTCGTTGCTTAATTCTTTCGATCACATTGAATCGACGCGAGCCATTGGGCTATGGACGCTACAAGTTGAGTACCTATATTACCTATATTTCAGACTCAGATCAGAATCCATCTATCCATCCATCCATCAGCCTTTTTGGGTCCACTGCTGGACATAGGCCTCCCTCAATCGTCGCCACTTCTCCCGATCCTGCGCCCTCTGAATCCAACGGTTTCCCGCTGTCTTCTTGAGGTAGTCAGTCCACCTCGCCTATACTTCGTTTTCCGAGACGCGGTGTACATTCGAGGACTTTACTTACCCAACGGTTATCAGTTCGTCGACCGACGTGGCAGATCAGAATACAGAAAAAAATCCGAAACTGCTTCTAAAATGAGTGGTTTTATATTTCGGCTAGTTTCAGACGAAACGTCGCGCGAAATATCTAAATGATCCCTAATTTTCCCTAAATAGCAACATGATCTCCCGAGCTAGCAGCTAGTTATCAATGCGCCGTAGAGTTACGAAGAGTGCTATAGTTACGAAGTATACTAGGAGCTCCTCTTAGTTAGTATGTTTTTTTTCCATTACATAACCAAAAGTTACAAGTATTATTCAACCTTCTTCAGATTAGATAACATATTTCGGTTATCTTTTAAGCAGACCATCCTAAATCCGATCCGCAAATATGAACAGTATTAATGAGTGGATAGACCCAAATTATATTGTCAGTGTTTTCGGTCATGGTTTCTGCAAACTCTGTACTAACGACTAACCATCCCAGTCCCCACTTGAGCCATGTTCGAAGTCGGGACATTGCCATGGGCGGCGAAACGGTGGTGCTGTATGCTCGTTTTCTATCTTATATCCATAAGAAACACTGAACAGGCGCAACATACAATAACAACATATTTGTTATTAAAAATTACAAATATGTTCAGTGTTCATTGAACAGCTCATGGATGGAAATTGATCAGGGGGTTCGCACAGATTGTTGGGCCTCCGGCGCCGAATGGCCATTCGGGTCGTACGGGGCTTTTGTGAAACCGTGATGGGGCGTAACGAGGCTGCAGAACGGAATCGAAAGAAGGCAGATCCCAATAATTTTTTTTTGTTTTTTTTTGTTTTTCCTTTATAATCTGTACATAAGTTCCTGTCATAATCTGTACTTTTGTGCATATTACTTGTACAAAATAATTTCGATGTTTCACATCTGCCAGGCGTCCCGTGACGGCTCACATTTTTTTTCTTTGTATGAAGCTACATCAATGAAAAATTAAAATTAAATATGTTTCACCTGTTTTTTAACTCTATCCCAAAGAGAGTTTAATTGGGGGTTCAATGTTAAGACTGTTTCAGACCTAAACAGCTTGGCCTTGAACGGATTTAAATTAAACATATCACTTTGTGTAGAGGATATCCCGGATTGCAACGTAGCATAATTTTTATTCCAAAAATAATTATGTTCTGTAAGGCAGAAACATCAACTATACTACATCAAAAAGTCTCTTTGGCTTCATATTGCCCCATATTATCCCGGTTAAATAAATATTCACACTGTAATTATCTATCGCACGCTAATGTTCATTGGCCGCACACAACACAACATTGACTTATTAAAAACACATACCTAAATGATAGCCATTCTAAAGACTTCAGAAATTAATTCAAATTTGATTACCTTAAACCTACCGCTGTCACCCACATCATGTCTCCTTGTGAGATTACACCTCACCATTCCGTTTAAATACATTAATTTTAAAGCGAGTATACACTTACCTCGCAAATAATATGTAAAAAAAAAAATGCTAAGTAGATAAAGCTGTAAAATAAAATTATAAAATATGTAAATTTAAACACTTTACGCCAATGTAGTTGCAGATACGTACTTCTTACAACCTACTAGAAATAGGTACCTATCTGCAATAGGAATGTAAATAAGGGAACCATTTTGAAATGAAAGGGATTTTTTACTGCCAGTCCTTATAAAAACTACAAACAGATACCTAGTGTTAATTAATCCTTAGTATATATTGTGTTCTTGCCTCGGGCGAATTTTATTGCTTCTCTAATGCCTTATAGGCTCTATCAACTGTTAATCTCTTTAAGCTGTACCACTAAATTATGTTTGCAAGAATGAGAAAATTACCTATCAAGTTTGGTGAGACATACACATAAACACACAAGGACTTGAGCTGATTCTTTTTACTTTCATAAACTCTATGAACACTTACAAGTACTCGGTTTACGGACACTAGAAAGACGGGAGCAGTCATTTGACCGCAATTCGAATTTGAAACTTCAATTATTCTGGAACGTTTTGACTAAAATTGTTTATAATTTATGACTTTTATTATTATGATTATGATCATAGAAATACTTCATCAAATCGTTCATATATTATTTTTTTATTGTTTAAAATGCTGATATACCGACAAAGACGGCGACAGTCATTTGACCACTTTGATACGAGTAATGTTTATGATTGTAAAATGAGGGTACTGTTATAAATATTAGACAAATTTACTTTTATTTGTCAGTCACTACGTTGTTTTGCTTCATCACATACCCATTATTTAGTAATAATTATAAATATTTATTGAAAATATGACTAGAGCCTTCAAGATGACGAAATACCTACTACGAGTACATTTACTAATTTATTTGCTAATTTATTTGCTAAAATGCACATTACATAATATATGTCACAGAAAGCTATTATGTATACCCTTGAAAGGGTGTAGCATTATGATGCGAGGTCCAATTTTAAGTATCGAGTACATTTTAATTTCATACTTCAACAAACATCATCATACATCTTAATTATTTACATTCTATGTTATTTATACATTAGGTCATTTATAATTAATATAACAATTTCTAAAAATAACTTAAATTAGCATTATTCAATATCATATTTAAATGTCAATAATTAATAACAAATGTCAAGTTATAGGAAAATACAAGTCAGTAAAATAATGTCAAAATAATCAATAATAATAATAAATAAATAATCAATAAATGTCAGAATCGTGAATGTCAATTAATTAGAGTGTATTAGTTAAGGGTTATGAATTATGTTTATCTTATAGCCAATTTACCAGGATTTTTGTCTTCTAAAAACTCTTTTATGGAATAATATCCTTCATTTAATAGTAAAGCCTTGAGGTTTCTTTTAAATGCCGAATGAGTTTCTTGTTGTTTTATCCACAGAGGTATTTTGTTATAGATTGTAATCATTCTGTACAAGGGGCTATCTTGAAACATTTTTAAACGGGGCTGGGCTGGGAGTTGTATTTTGGTGTTTCGGCGGGCGCTTTTAATATATTCGTAGTACTCAGGATGTAGACGAATAAACATAGCAGACTCTAGTATACAAATACAAGGAAAAGTGAGAATTTTTTCTTTTATAAAGTAGGGTCGACAAGAGTCTCTTGGTCGGATTCTGTAGAGGATTCGCATGATTTTTTTCTGCTTTATGAATAGTGCGCTTGCATCAGTACTTTGTCCCCACATGATTACTGCGTAGCGAAGCCAGGAGCAGGCATATGCGTGGCATATGCGTGGACTACAAAAATTTGATTATTACATTATTATTACAAACATTTAGATTCAAGAATACCTATCATGAAATATATTATAGATTTGACATAAGATCTGAAAGAAGTTTACGACTTCAACATGATAAATTATCCGATGTTTGGAGCAAATTTATCCAAAAATATTTATGTTGTTCCAAGCCAGGAGGGAATATTACTGTTGACGAACATCTTTTTTCGACTAAAGTAAGATGCAGGTTTCTTCAGTATGTTGCAAATAAGCCTGATAAGTTTGGGATAAAATTTTGGCTTTGTCTCGACGTCGACTCCAAATATGTGTTGAATGGTTTTCCTACAACGCTACCAAGTATGGCGTAGCTGTGGCTGACCAGATGACGAAGAAGTACAGTGTCAAAGCAGCATCTCGAAGATGGCCTGTTCAAGTGTTCTTCAATATTTTTGATTTAGCAGGCATAAATTCTTATATTTTATATTAGAAATTGACAGGTATAAACGTAAAACGGAGGACATATATTTTGCAATTAGCGAGTGAACTCAGTAGGAAAACTGAAACTGATGAAGAACTTTTTGGTTCTGAACCTTTGTCTGTAGAATTTATGTCTTCAACTTCTCGATCTTCACCAGGAGAATCGAAAAAGACGGAATGTTGTATTAATAAATGTAAAAGTAAAACCAATAAGGCAAGTGACACTTGTAAAAAGCCACTTTGTTGTTCTTGTAATGTAAATAAAGCAATCAAATGTAAAATTTGTACTTAAATATTATATTTTAAGCATTTTATATATTTTGACTTAATTATTTCATCAAGTTCTTCCAACTTAATAAATAATTAAATAAATATTAATACATATCTACAGTCATTTGACCGGCCGCCGTCTTTGTAGGTAGGTAAGTATTCCCGTCTTTCTAGTGTTAAGATTCTATTTCTCTTAAGAATTACAATACAATTCACTTATGTACAGAGAAACTAAAATATCTCAAATATAATTAAAATTATACTTAAATATAAACTCGTCAAATTAGCACAATAACGCATGCCCATTTTCAAACCATACGAATTGGATGGAAATGATGGAATTGAGATACCGCCGTAAAACAGACTAGTATTGTATTAGCTTTTATTTAACTTCACTCGTATGTATTCATGTAAGTATGTCCTGGAATTTTGCAATCAATATTTCACCCACTTCCACTAAAGCTATCGAGCTGAAATTTGGCACACATATTTGGTTCCGATGACAATGCATGAAAATAAAAATAAAGTTTTAAAAAGCTTTTTTAAAAATAAAAAAATTTACCGGTTTAATTTTTAATTGTCTTTTAAGTCCAATGTCGTGTACGTTGTTAATATAGATTAAAAAGAGTAACAGCCCTAAAATCGATCCTTGTAGGACCCTGTGTGTGAGCAATCTGGTGTCCATCGATTTCAACAATTTGATGTCTATTAGATAGGTATGATTTGATTACTTCTAAATCTGTTTCTGCGATACATACATCAATGTTTTAATTTTGATAAAAACAACATATATTGGTTGGTTGTGTGTGACATGTTGTTCTCTGACAAGTTCGTTGTCTATGTTGTTTAAATATATAAAAAAGAAGGGATCGAGAGGTACATCAAGATGTACATGTACCTAATAACAATTAGAATATAACAACATTATAAATGTCATTGTAATATGAAACTACTTACAAATATAATTGAAACTTGTTACCATGACCAGTATGACCACCTGACCCAAATTGACCAGGTGACGCTAATGTCAATTAGATTTTAAAGTGTTCCTCTCTTGATAGCGCGTAAATAAATGTCAAATAAATACAGGTGTAATGAGCACAGGAATGCTAAATAAACAATAACAAAACATCACGCTTGTATTTCCCCAAAGGAGTTTACACCCACATTTCGGGCCCGTTGGCACAATCGGTAGTGACCCTGTCTGTTACGCCTGGAGTCGTGGGTTCGAATCCTACTCAGGACAAACATTCGTGTGACGAACACTTGTGTTTGTTCTGAAGCTAGATGTTAATATTATCTATTTATTTATATCAGTCTCTGACACCCTCAGTACAGGCTTTGCCTAGTTTGGGTTCAGATGATGAGTGAGGATGTACATGATATTTATTTATTATTATTATTATTTCACCAGTTATGGTTTAGGTCCATTTACCTAGTATTGAAATTTCAAGTTAGAAAATAAGGTCAATATCAAAAAACCGACTTCAAAACTAATATTAATTTAAAAAAAAAAAAAAGGTTTTTATAAGTGTAACGCGGGGAAAGGGGATTTAATAAAATCGTCAGCGCAACCGCAACCCGTCTCGGCCCCAGCGCTGCGCGCGCCGCCGTTTTCGTCCGTCGGCGCATGCGTAGGAATAAAGCGCGGCGGTTCGCAAAAACCGCCGCTCTCAAAACATTCGGAACGAGTCGCTGCCCGAATAGCGTGCGCATGTTAAAGTACCTCTCGCCCCTTCACAAATTCTCTTTTATGTACCAGTTTTGTTGTGAAAAGTTTGTTTATGTTTTAATAAACGTTTTGTTATAAAAAGTTTGTGTTAATAGACTTTCATCACCGAACCCGTCTATTAAATAAGTTTTATTTTTATTTTCGTGCATTGTCATCGGAACCAAATATGTGTGCCAAATATCAGCTCGATAGCTTCAGTGGAAGTGGGTGAAATATTGATTGCAAGATTCCAGGAAATACATAGATACATACGAGTGAAGTTAAATAAAAGCTTTTAAAAAATAATAGCAAATTCGTTTGTAGGTACAGGTCCCTCCCACAGCCACAGTTGAGGGAGGTCGAGAGTCCCAGTACCTCCCAATCCGCAGCCTGAGAGTAGGACGTCGAAGGAAGGCCTATCAAGCCCTTCTGAGACCTCCATAAACGAGTCCTAGGCGGTGGACCTTGGGGTGTTCCCGCCGTCAGTAGGCCTCGAGGCGACGCGCGGTGTAATTCCGTGCGTGCGCGAGTATTTGGTGAGTATTTGGCTCATACGAGAGGAGGTCTAAGGGGCCATCGTTGTTGGGATTGCGGAAGAGTGCGAATGCGTACCCGTAATCCCAACAACGCAAGACACACACAGAAGGGTACCGTGGGGTTTTAGTCGGTAGGAGTCCGACATAATCCCCCGTGGCCCTAGGGCACGGAGAGTATATCAATGAGGATATCCCCACGAAAAAAAAAAAGGTCGAGAGCAAATTCCATCCAATTTTCTATTGGCGACTGTTATGCTAGAGGATCTGGGTTCAATCCCCGGGTCGGGCAACAGTTATTGGGTTGTTCTAACTTGAAATGCCCAGTAGCATCTCAAATAACTACAAATAGGTACGTACATTAAAACAAGGTTTTTAATATAATTATATTAACGTAAAGAGTTATGTAATTATTATTATTAAATACAACGCCGGTCATATTATTTAATTACTAATTAGTGCATATATTAAAAAGTTATTGAGCTGTTAAAATATGATTATTTTAAACAATTACTACACGATATAAATGATACTAGGTTTACCGTGGTGGGCGGTGGTACTGCCCCGGGTGAACTCTATATGGAACGAAATGGGCTTCATATTTGGTTCCCTATAGGCTCTACCACCTATAGAACCTATTTACTTTTACAAATTGCATTGTCAGGCGGGATTATTCGATTGTACTATATTTAGTGGTTTATAGTTCTACTTACACATAGATATACATAGATACATTACTAATTGCTTGGAACCTAAAACCTTATGTATTTATCTTAAAACCTATTATCTTGCTAACTGTGCACAGTGATTTGTTTGCTGAATGAAAGTAAGTAGTTTTGTGTTTATCTATTTATTATTTATTTATTTATTTCATACAGACAAGTCTGCAAACTTACAGCGGCAAGCCAAGGCATTCACAAACACTTAAAACTAGATACATTTAATTTGAAATTATTTTTGATAATTTCATTTGATTTCAGACAAATGGACCGATTTCAATTTCTTTAATCCAAAAGAACATATAGGGAATACTAATTGATCATCATTTGTCATCATGAAAATCAGATGTTAGCTGACATTTTAAATCATCCTAATATTATTGTTCCTGTTATTGAATCGCGTGGGTGTTTATTTGTCAGTTTTCAGTGAAGATCGCTGTTTAGATTATCACTGAGTAACCCATTATTTTCATTTTCATTTCAACCTATTATTATAACTATATTTTCTTATAAATTATTGTACTGTGTACTAGAACCACAGTACAAAACAGGAGGCTGTCGGTAAAATTCGTGTTACCACTGCTGGGTTGAGAGCGGATATGTTTCTTTTTATGGAAATGTTTGTTGATCACTGTCGGGTGTAGGGCGCGAGCTCTGATGACGTCTGCAAAGAAGTGGGCGGAGTTTCGCGGGGTGCGCTTGCGTTTGGGGTCCTTGAAGTCCACGTGGTGAAGGCCGAATTTCAGGCTGAAAAATCGAAAAATTACAGAAGGTGTCATGAGTGTTACGTAGCTGATGAGTCTATGCTGTGCTCATAATAAAAATGTGTAACAAGCAGAGCAATATCGTCGCATAGAACAATGAGTAGATATTCCATTTCCTATTGGTCGACTTTGGCTGGATCAGGTATAGGGCTTACGACAAAAAAATTATCCACTAATTGGATATTCCAATTTTAAGTAAAGTTAATTAAAAATATATACAAAAACTAGCTTTTACCCTAGGCTTCGCCCGCGTGGTCAAAGGAAATTAACAATGAGTTGCTTATCACACATGACATATTTGTGGTGGATGAATAGGACATTTCCACGATTAAAAGATACTTAGAGGAACCAGAGGTAAATGCTGACCGCAGATAAAGTGTACGTACACTGACATACTGGAGCTTTAAGCTAACTTCAATAGAAGTGTGCTGGTGAAGATTGATGCAGGATCCACCGATCCTGCACGTGTACGTACAGGCAATACTAACGTGGAGAGCACATAATAAGTGTGATTTGTTTTCCAAATGGGTGTGATTTTTTCTTTTGATGTGTTTCCAGCCATACACGGCTTGGAACGCAGAACAGAGCACTATTTTAATACGCTACTGTAGACGATATTATATGTCTTTCCATTTGGGGATAGAATGTAAAGAATCTGGGCATTGGACACACGCGAACATGCTACATGTCATGGAGAGAAATGGAGAGAATCACGAAAATCCATGGGAGAAGCACGGTTTTTCTAAGTTCACCCCCGCTACCTTTAATGTTTGCCCTTGCCCTTTGTTAGTGGTCATAGTGAAACTAAAAACTACTTAAAGGAAAAAAATAAAGCAGTCTAAATAGGTATACAAATACAACTCAAAATCCACTTTAAAAAAAATCTAAAGTAATTGCGTACTACTACGTAATAACTACCTACTAGTAAAAAATTAAACAAAACTACAATACAAAATGTTTATTAAACTCATAAAATATCTAAAGTACTAATAATTACTTTTATAGGAATAGTTAATTCCTATAAAAGTAATTATTATTTTAATTACTTTTATATAGCCAAAACAACAACTCGACAACCAATTCAAGAAGCGAACCAAAACCAAAATCAAAACGCGAGTAGGTATGTCTTATTCCTTTACCATAATAATTTTAAGCCAAAACAACTAAATTCAAAGTACAATTCAATTTATTAGTTGCCTATGACTTAATTAAGTTACATGTATCATTTGTTAGCGTGATTCAGAACTTGCAAATGAATTTTACTAACGTCATCTATTAACAACATTCGGAAGTAAATATCTAGCAAATAACAAAACATCGATCTTCCCATGGATGGGGATGTTTTACCGCGGTAAAAAGTAGCCTACGTCACTCTCCACCCTCCTCACTATCTCCACACACAAAAACCATACCATATAATAGCTTCGTTGCACGTGAAAGCCGGACAAACAAACAAACACACTTTCACATTTATAATATTAAGTATGGATAACCACTAATCTGTATTGGAGCAGCTTGGTGGCGTCTACACTTCCTTCAGCTGAGATTGTACCTAAGATCCGTGCCCAACAGTGGAACCAATGGGTACCTAATAGAATAAAAACATGAAATAAGCTGTAGCTACTGAGACTGACGCTTATGTCAAGGCTTTAGTTTCTTCAAACTTGGTACAGAAAAAAAAACTTACGTATATCCTGACATCCATTCGAAGTTATCCATAAGACTCCAAACAGTAAAACCGGTTATATTCGCCCCGTCTTCATGAATAGAATGAAGCACCTATAAAATAAGATGACAATTTACTATTGCTACAGAATAATTCGTGACTGATTCATAAAATTCATCTGCTCACTCGATTGGAATTAAGGTCGGAAAAAGGCCGACTAGTTTCGGTCATTTACTTATTTATTTATTAAATCCTCGCGTTACATATTTTCATTTTAGTATTTATATTTTTTCTTCATATACAGGTAAATACTCTACACTGCACTTTGAAAGCATAAATGTTGTATGAAATTGTTTATTTTAATTGTATTAAATTATATATTTTTTCTTCATATACAGGTAAATACTCTACACTGCACTTTGAAAGCATAAATGTTGTATGAAATTGTTTATTTAAATTGTATTAAATTACGATGATATTGTAATCGGACCTAGACTTTTGGGATGATCGCAAAATCTTATTTTTAGAATAGCAGCCGTGTTATAATTGTTTTCATTCTGTAATAATTATAACCTGTAATAATTATAACCTGTAATATGTAATAATTATAACCTGTTCTAAATGCAGTTTGTAGTACTCGACTCTGCTATCGTCGTCCAACTCAGCGGTGGTGTCGGCGTAGCCGCTCTCCGATATAAAAAAATTCTGGTCTCCGTACTCCTTTCTGATCCACGCGATTAGAAATCTCAGGCCTTGTGGATAAACCTGGAATCGGAAAACTTAAAATTAAATATAAAACCTACAAATTAAATGCTCGTTTTCTAATTTTATATCCGTACTTATCATGTTAATGGAAAAGTTTGTTGTAATGGGTTTGTACTTCTTCCTCTTCTTAATAGAATAATATAGGTATTGATATTTAAATATACCTAATATACTGAATATTTAATACATAGGCTAAAATTGCCCCACAACAGTAAGACCTTGTGATTCACGGTTCCCGTAAAATGGATATAAAACTGAACTCAAACTGAAACTCGATTTTAATCGATAATTACCGGTCAATTTTGAATCAATTGATGGCTGTCTCGGATTATGATCGGCTGACCTGCAGGTTAAGCTAGATTTTTGTTAGTGGTAGGTATTCTTTGGTGTAGCATGCCATTGATTTTAGGCTATACTTATTTAAGTGAGCGTAGTCGCTCTTCGTTATGAAAAGTAATGTACGAACAAATTACGGTAAGAAGAAAGACGATAATGTTTGATGGACTTTATAACAATTTACATAATCGTATAAAGAAGTGCGACAGCATAAATGTGTTTAAAAATAAATTAAAACAACATGTAGTGACCATGTTAAGAAATTAGAGAAGTGCATTGGAAAGATTTCATGTTAAAGGCATTAGAGGCAAACATTTACTTACTATTACCTACGTTTCTTTTTTGTATCTTATTGTAAATGAAACTTATGTTTTTTATAAGAATAAATTCTTTAAACCTAATGGGATATAATTACCGGGATAAACTGCTGACCCCCGATGGGCCACTCGGGGTCCCTCTCGAGCACGAGCCCCAGCTCCGGGACGCCGGTGTCGAAGAACACGCCCGGCGCGTCCCCCGGCCGCGCCCGCCGCACCAGCCGGCTGGTGTAGTAGTTGATCGCGAAGTAATCGTATGTTCCTGGAAATACATTCATTGGCTCTGAAATACACAGCTTTGGCTTCCTTGTCTAATAGTAGGGCAGTCGTTGTGTAGCTTAAAGGTCTGGACAACGTGGGAGCGGGGCATCGGTAAAATATATGTGGGATTTCCGCCCACTCAAACCTCGCGTGGCTCGATGGTCCACCTTTGCGCTACAGGAGGGCTCCGGGCTCTAGCGCTGAGCTCTACACAGGCTCTACCCGTCTCATCTTGAAGTCACCACCCTCATCTTGAAGTCGAAGCCCTTCCTTACACCAACACCACCACAAACCTTTCTTTGTCCCACTTAAGCGCACGGGTCTCCTCTCAGAATGGGGGGAGGGGATTAAGCCTCCACCACGCTGGCCAAGTGCAAATTGGCAGACTTCACATGCCTTCGAGAACATTATGAACTCGCGATGTGTCCTTCACCGTTACAGCAAGTGAAATTTAATTTCTTAAATCGCACATAACTTAGATAAGTCATTGGTGCGTGCTGCTTGGGTTTGAACGCGGACGCTCGTGTGAGAGGCGAGTTCGATAACCACTGGGCTGTCACCGCCATACACATTACAACAAACCTTTAATAGCTTACCTTTTACCAGAAGTAGTTCTTCTCGTGTGAACGGTGGCAGTATGGAGTTGGCGAATCCTCTCTGCTTGCTGTATTCCGCTATTCCCTTCACGACATCGCTCGGCCAACCTCCTTCTTTGGAGTAGATTGGATGGGCATATCTTCCGATCTGTTATAAATATCATTGTAAATAAATATTGACATTGACATTCTCACACACGGCCATCTGACCCCAAACTAGGGAGAGCCTGTACGAGGTGTAGTGCTCCGTGTCACCCTTGTCATAAAGGGTAGGTACGTTAATTGGCTCGTTACCACACCAGTGCGCCAGTAAACGTCCGTTCTCGCCCGTGGCTAATACGTGACTGTTTACCCCACTCCCGTGTGCTCGAGACAACGTCATGTTTAACAGATTATATATAGATCACATACACTACACGAGGTGTCAGAGATACCTAGATATTTTTATATACATTCTTTTAAATCAGTGTTATTATTATGTCAGAACTAAGGGCTGATTAGATTGCAATCTGATTCTGGCCACTTTTAAGTTCAGGACGGCTGGAGCGTATTTTACGTTTTAAGAATTGGTAGAGAGACTAGTGGTCAATTGTCGAACGTTTTTTGCCCTGGACTAGTGGACAAGTGTAGGCTAACTGACTGATGATTAATGAAAACGATCGGGGCCGACACGTATGCCAGGACCGTAGTTAGTGGAAGAAGACGGTCTCTGCCTGCCCTTTTGGGAACAAGGCGTTATTATAATTTGTATGGGACCGACAGAGTAGCCTCCTCGGGCTAAGTTGACTGTAACCTAAAGAAGACGGCGGGAAACTAATGGATTTCGAGGGCACGAGATCAGTTGGAATAGCACCGACTAGGAGAGGGTCGAATTTAAAAGTGTAACTACCTAGGTTCCTACTTACCGCGTGCTGTCTTCCCAATTTAGACGCTTCTTCGTCCGCAGAAGTACTTGGCTGCATCCAGACCACATGATTTGCTATTGACATTATTCCTGTAAAGAGTGCTTACAATTAATTATGTAATTGACATTTCAACAGTCTACGGACGAAAGGATAAATAGGATAGTGTTTTTGTTGATTTGATGTTTTGTCCTTCGTCTCCACAACGGAACGATGGATCGAAATAATTTATTTGCATAGATATAGTTGACGGCTAAGTGAGTGACTATTTATCCTAGAAAATTGTACGCTTCCCCTGAAATGGTGAAAAAAGTGTAATAATCGTTTGATTTTTTATTTATTATTTTTATTGGTTTGTCCGTCACTTCGGCTTTTTATCCCGCAAAATTTTATGATTCCCGTGATAAAACACTTTAATAACCATTCGATTTTTAATCAGTAAATAATCATCGATCAATTTTTAATCGAATACCTCGGATTATGATGGGCCGACCTGCGGGTGAAGCTAAATTTCGATAAATGATAATCTTTGGTGTACTTTACTGTTATAAACGAAAAACAAAGTAGTAAAAAGTGCTTCTCTTTTATTGACAGGTGATTTGATCGACAGCATTCTGGTTACCTGCCTAGAAAATGTGCTCAGGCATTTATTTATGTATTTATTTTCTTCTTTGTCGCTACACCAAAAGGTGTTCCAATAAGCCGACTTAATGCCTATTGGAATTTGAAGACCATTAGGACATTTCTTGTTGTTGGATCGGATTTTTTTTTAATTTCTTACATCTATTTACATAGGGTGATGAATGCTACACTCACCATGATATTTAGGCTTGTACTGTGTATCGTACAGCCGCCAGGCCTTAGCATGAGCTAGCAACACATGCTTGTTGCAGAGATACGTTGCCATATCTGGGTCTTTCACCAGCGGAGGCAAAATGCCAGTGTTGTAGTTGTAGTCACACATAATGTTGGGCTCGTTGATCGTGATCCACTTGTGGACACGGTCTGCGAACAGCTTGAACACCACGCCGGCGTACTCGGCAAACCAGTCGGCTATCAGAGGATTGGTCCAGCCACCTGCAAGATATTCGAAATTAATCCCAAAATATCATAATATGTAATTGCATCGATATTCATCAGCTCCTAAGTCCACTGCTTAATCGGTGCTACTCCTCCCAATCCTGTAGGTACCTTCTGAACTCTACAGCCGTTACCATCAGTTCATTAAAAAAGAACACCACACGAAACAGCACAAATTCAAGGATGGTTTCTTTTGTATTTTCAGGTGGGAGGAGATTCAAATGTTTTTTACCTCCTATGTTCTAACAAGAATACTAAATGTATAAACGCTAAATAACGCCACATACTAAAAAGAAGAAAAGAACACTATTTATTGAACAAATTATGATGATGAAGATGATCTGTTATGGAACGATAATTACCGAGGTCCTGAAGTCTTTGCGGCAGATCCCAGTGATAAAGTGTGATGAAGGGCTGAATATTCTTTTGCAGAAGTCCGTTAATTAGATTGTTGTAATAATTCACCCCGTCCTTGCTGATCACGTTGGAGAAACCTTCTGGCAGCAGACGAGTCCAGGATATGGAGAACCTGTTTATGAATAATGTTAATATCAAATCTCAATGCGTTCATTACTCTGCGGGAATACCACAGCACTGTGCATTAACTACTCTATGTACCTAATCTTGCAATCCAAATTTAAATGTGTCATCCATCTAGTAAATCTAGTGAGCTCGTGAATGTGATAGATGAACTATGTTTACTACTACTATTAGTTGGTTTGAAATTTAAAAAAAACTCTTTATATTAAAAGCTTTTATTTAACTTCACTCGTATGTATGTATGTATGTATGTCCTAGAATCTTACAATCAATATTTCACCCACTTCCACTAAAGCTATCGAGCTGAAATTTGGCACACATATTTGGTTCTGATGACAATGCACGATTCAATAATTTTCGCCATTCTTAATTCAAAATGGCGGACGATACAAAATGGCGATTTATAATTTTTACAGCAACCCCTATGATATGGGTATCAAATGAAAGAGCTCGATAAGGAGAACACAATAAATAAATAAAGTAACGTGGCGATTTGCCAAACACCCAGTTAAGGTGAGTACGTGCCAAGGGCTGAATGGTGTGGGGAAGATGTCATGCCGCTAACGTACAATCTCAAGAGACCGGGGACCCTCCTGTTGTAATTACCCTTACCTCTCTCACTCTTACTCTCTGGGGAGGTGGACCACTCTTTGTCCGATACTCGTGGGACAAACGTCCCAAGTGCCAAACACCCAATGATAAATATGTATCATATTTCTTCTAAGATTTTACAAGACTTTAGTCATGTAAAATCTAGCCGCGGGCCGTCGTTGCTTAACGATCACATTGAATCGACGCGAGCCATTCTGCTATGGACGCTACAGAACCTATATGAGTCCCATACAGGCTTTATCACCAATGAAGCTCAGACCTTCGGTTGACCGGCTCTGTTGATACTCCAAGTTTTTTGATACCTGTAGAAATCCAGGCCCATATTGTGGGCAATCTGCACATCTTGCCGCCACTGGTGGTAGGAATCGCACGCCACGTCGCCATTGCTCCGGTCGACTGCTATGTCCGGGTGGTCGTGTGTAAACTTATCCCAGGTACTCAAACCTTTGCCTGGAAACGACAGTAAATGTCCATCAAAAAACCAAAACGCGATGACAAATTCGCTATCAAGTATTCAGCCAAATTGTTTTGTGTTATGTTATGTGGTGTGGTGCACCGGTCACTAAGATAAGGTCTTCATTGAAATGATATTCTTACACAATACGAATTTATTGATCGTAACTCCATCATATCCATGAAAACTTTTACGCAATTACCCTGCTGCTGGTTAGTCTTACTTATTCTGTGTGAAGCTCGACAGTTGTTATTTACTCGCGAGTTAGCCCATTTTACGTTTCACCAACATTTAACCTAGGGATAAAATCTCTATACTAGAGTAAAATCATACACCGCCGATTTCGGCCGAGTAAGTTTTGCTAATCGTAGATTAATAGTGTCACAACAGCATTATCTATAACTGATGATTATTTATTTCCTCGCCCAGGGTGGTTTAAGGAAAGGGCTAATTATTTTGAAGACTATGACGACCACGATTTCGTGTTAAGATTTCGTCTATCAAAGAAGGCAGCATTGAAATTACTGGCAAAAATCGAGCATCATTTGGAGAATCCAACAGACAGGTGAGTGTTCTAAATTATATCCATTGATTAGGTATTTAACACATATTTAAGTATTTTAAGAACTTGCTTTCTTGCTGTGTAAATCACACACACACACACATGTATTATGTATGTATGTTGTATCCCATTTCTTATAAATATTAGTTCCCAATATCTAATAAATATCAGCCTAATTTTACCCCTTGTTTGTATTGTTACAGAAATAGGTCAATATCGCCTGTCAACCAATTATTGGCTACATTAAGGTTCTATGCAACAAACAACACCCAAATGAGCATTGGTGACTATGGCGGAATGAGTGCACCAACATCACACCGAATTATCCACCAAGTCAGTACAGCAATAGCATCTCTGCACAAGGACTACGGTTTCCAGCAACATACCAGGAAATAACATACCAGGAATAAGGCCCAGCGTAACACGAGATGCTATCATTAATGACTATTTCCGAAGCTTATTGTAATAAAACAACTGAATTAATTATTAATATTTTTTTTTATTCGCTATAAATAAACTCCAAAAGTAATAATCTGGTTTTAATTTATTCCTGTTTCAAAATTTCGCTCTGAATATCCATTTGAATGTCAAATAATTCTTAGCTTCTTCTCTTTCTTTAGCTGCATGCTCCATTTGAGTTGTGAGAGCTTTCCCTTTTATTTCATTTAACTTTTCTAGTGAAGAAGTAGAGAGCTGTGGCCGTCTTTTGGACATACATTCAAGCCGTTCTCCTGCAGTAGGCCTTTTTCCTTCTGTACTACATTGTAACAGCTTGGAAATGGGCGTTTTTAAATTTTTGGGAGTGTAATCACCCCAATCCTGAAACAAGATAAATGCTCTACTATTTTTCCAACCATAATAACATTATTTTAGGACGTACTACAGTTAAAAGATGATTTGCTCCAACTATTATGTTGGAACCAACACAACTGGAACTATGTTTTCATTCTAAAAGCAAACATACAATATTAGGTGGACAAATATCTGTTGATACTTGCTGAAAAGTGTAAATTTAACCAACAAATTATTTATTATCTATGTAGATATTGGTATGTACCAATAAACAATCTTCAATGACATGTACAGAAGGGGCAAGAATCAGTTGAATATTTATTTGGTACCTCAGGGCCAGCAACTGTATCTGTGACTGTAAAAACATATAACACCACTCTTTTTAATACTGTTCTAAGGATTATGCAAGCCCACAGAACATGGCGTTATAAGGCAGAGTATTTTCTGTTGTGGTGGGTCTTCAATCACTGACCTTGGAGGTCCACCACCTGAAAAAATCACATTGTTTTAATTTCATCACAACTTTATATTTTTATGATATATTTTTTTAATATAATATGATTAGGTACAGGAATATATAAAAAGTTGTAAAAATTATCAGGAAACAAAGAAAAATACCTGTTTGAAGTTTTCTAGTACCTAGTTTTCTATAAGTTTTCCCACTGGGCTTTCAAATTATCGGCAGTACGATGAGAAAGCATTGTCTGCGAATTATATTTGCTTGAAATTGTTATCCATTCTCCAAGCTTTTGCTTCATTGATACTCCATCCGTCCTTTTATTTTCTATCACATGAAAATGCTCAGTAACGAGATCAACCAGCAATGACTTTTATGATGCCATCCAATTAACAGATTCGCTTTCGCTTTTCATTTGCCATTGTTTATAATCAACGATTTGTATAAAACAATTTTATATATCTGTTTACACGGAATAAAACTAGTTCAAAAGTTCCAAAACACAACAAAACCAACCTTTATTTAAACTGTATAATTTAAATTTTAAAAAGCCGCGCACGGGATCACTGTCAACTCAATTGTCAAGTTAACGTATTATCCGAACAATTAGAAGAATACACAGCGCTATTGTGCAAGTATGAGCCAAACTGTCTATTTTACTTGGGTACATTACACATACATTCAATTCATTCGTTCAACGGCATAGAGTAACTATGCGAGATTAAGATATCTCTAGATTACCGTGGTGAAACGAAATTGAAGTTAACCATCGAATAAATCGACAGAGTACAGTTATACTGGGATAGCTACTCTAGTGTAATTTCAATGTTGGTGAAATCGGGCTTAAGAGGTGTGATAAACGGTTGAT
Organism: Carterocephalus palaemon; assembly: GCA_944567765.1. Lineage (NCBI taxonomy): Eukaryota > Metazoa > Arthropoda > Insecta > Lepidoptera > Hesperiidae > Carterocephalus > Carterocephalus palaemon. The sequence continues at coordinate 3,571,036 of OX155663.1, forward strand.
AAGACCACAGACTACATACTATTTACTCTATGATAAGACTATCCGCACAAGACCGTATTTTTCACCAATTTTCTCACCGACTCAACCTGCAAAATCAAAGGAAACGTTAATCTATTGACAATATAATGTTAAATGTTACAGAAGTAAACAGACTGTGTATATTTGGCCCACGAAATCGCCGGAATCAGTAAGTCGGACACGATATCAGTGAGAAAATCGGTCCTGTGCGGAGACCCTCATTGCTACGTACCGCCAGCATTCCAACCCCCCTCGATCTGGTACGCGGAGGTCGCTGCCCCGAACAGGAACCCGCGTGGAAACGTACGATTGTGCAACCCGAAGGAAACTTGAACCAGCGCACTAAAAGTAAAAATGAAAACAGTAGTCATTGTCATTGCCCTTTGGTTGGAGCATTGCTTCGTTGGTCGAATCGCACGACTGCTAAGCGAGAGGTTCTGGGTTCGATTCCTAGGTCGTAGTATAACATATTGAGGTTTCAAAAATTCCCAATAGTCGGGATTTGTGCCCGGAGACTTACGCTGAATTTCAATAACCTATCTACACATAGATTTGGCTATCGGAGATAGAAATTCGATACATTTTATACTTAACTACACACACATTTTTAACTTACTTATGTCAAATTTCTATCTTCGATAGCCAAATCTATCCGTAGATAGGTTATTGAAATCCAGCGTTAAACTAGTTATTAGGTTGAACATCTTCTAATTTAATCAAAGTCCTATTAAATTAATAAAAGTTCTATTAATTAATAAAAGTTCTATTATCCTTAAAGTATTGATTGAGAATGCATTTTAATGAAGTTAATAGGTATACTGAGAGCGAAATTTTTATTTTAAGGGTATTCGGGGGTTTCTTTAAAATTTTAATCTTACCAAATCCATAAAAATACTCGTAGTATCGGCTTATCATACATTTTAAAGACCGAGCCAGGGTTCTGGAGTTCTGAATCCGACTCTGAGTGCTTCAGACCACTCAGTTAATACGACAGCCTATGACTATTATGCATCATGAATGTCACTTATATTATATATCCTACCTCTATAATGTCTGATTTATGAGGCGGCCTTACGCAGAAATTTTAATTATTATTAAATTTTAATTAATTAGTTTTAAGTTGCATCAAATTAAAATTGCAAGTTTAAATATTCATAAGCCACTTTTTTTTTAAATATGAAAATATAAGTTAAATTTATATAAGTATAAAAAAATATATAAGTTCTATCTCATAGAAAATGTGGAAATTCACCTTTAAAATGTATATACATAATGTAGGTACCTATCTATCGTGTTACCGCAAATGAATTATGTATGCCGTAAGATGTATGGGACATGTCAAGCTCTTCGGCGGCTGAGAAACTTCCTACTAATTGCCACTAAAATTGCGCTGGCACAATCTTTAATGCACCCCATCCTTGATAATGCTGATATATGTTACCCCAACATAACTGAGGAGCAACTAAATAAACTTGAGAGACTTCATAATCTATATATATAAAAGGAGAAGGTGACTGACTGACTGACTGACTGACTGACTGACTGACTGACTGACTGACTGGCTGACATATCAACGCAGGGCCTAAACTATAAGGGCTAGGAACTTGAAATTTTGCACACGGGTTCCTTTTATAACGTAGGGGAGCACTAAGAAAGGATTTTTGAAAATTCACCCCCTAAGGGGGTAAAACGGGGGTGCAAAGTTAGTATGAAACTTTGCCGTTTTTGAAGTCAAGTGAGCAATCCGAACGCGGGCAGACGTCGTTAATGGGTCTAATTCTGCGCGAGCGAAGCTGCGGGCGTCCACTAGTCTCTGTATAAGATTCGTATTTGGACTTCGAAAATATGACCATGTCTCCGAATTTCGCCGTAACTTCAAGTGGCTCCCAATCCGACGTCGCACGAATACCCATATTCTTTCTGCTCTCTACTGTACCTATCTTGTACAATCCCTCTAGACCATCCTATTTGAAAGAGCGTTTTGAATATCTGGGGTTTACTTAAGATCGCCCCTTCGTTCCAAAAACAGCCTTGCTCTTAGTTGCCACTCAACTTCCTTCTACCAGAAATCCTTCTCTGTCCTTTCTGTGAAACTTGACACTTTTCATCAGTTTAGGTCTCATCTAATAGGTGGCGAGGTGAGCCTATTGCCATACACCTGGCACAAATCCAGACTCCGAGCTGCTACCAGCATTTCAAGTTAGTAGAAATAGTTGTTGCCCAACCCTGGGATCGTACCCAGGACCTCCAGGCTTAACATACGCCGTTTCGACCACTAGACCAACGAGGCAGTTGGTTTATACTTAACCCAATAATAGACGAATGCAGCTTCGCGCGCTTAGAATTAGAAATTGCGACACTTTTGTTAATAGTATTGGACAAACTAAACCCATACCTAAAGGAACCTACCTTGTTATCAGAGTGTGATGCCTTAACCAATAATTTAATTTATTACCTTCTCTGCGACCCATAGACGTCCCACTGTTGGGCACGGGTCTCCCCCGCAGACACAGCTGCGGGCTAGAGCATACTCTACCACGCTGCTCCAATGCGGATTGGTGGAGGTTATTACCTTATTGTATCAATATTTTTACCTCAAAGAGAAACAATGGACGGGCATAAAGCCTAATGGCATTTTCTACCAGTCAACACTGGGTGATTAAGAAGACTTGCGGAAGTAATAAATAAACTAATGGTGTAGTTATGTTACTTTATGTCCTTACAAAAAAGTCCATTCGAAATAATGGTTGTCTATAAAGTCGGTTTACGGACTATAATTTTACGTGATAACGTCATAAGAAATAAGAGTATTGCGAGAATGAACAACAAAACACTACAGAGAATTTAGCTTCAGATCAGGAGCATTGCCAATATTTGCAAATCGTAATGCAGCTGATTTCATTACGTTGAATATAATTAGTGCAACCGATTATTCACTCTATTGATATGGGTTACTAACTGTTTGCGCCTATCAAGTGTGTGTCAACATCATCATTCGGACTATATATAATGCGTCTATAAAGTGTGTGGTAGCACCTTAATTCGGACTATGTTATCTGTGCAAAAACTTAAATCACAAGTGACATGTAAAACTGCTTATTCATTAACTCAAATTCGAATCTTCCAACGAGTCAAGTTGCATACAAGTACAAGTGAAATCAAGAAAGAAGCTTCTATCAGCTCCATCCACCTCGAAGAGGTACTAAAGAACTAAAATCAGCGTGCATTTGGGCTCAAGCTCAAACATTGGCGACCGTGACAGGACGGGTCTTCGGGAAAAATACAGCGCAAAGCCACTGCAGCAACGGCCGGACAGTGACGAAGAAAATCCACTCCGCAGCCCAGCCAGTGCAGCTAAGTGCCCTCCTTCATACCCATATCCTACAAGACCTTCGAATTCCTTGCATCCAATCCAAATTCCATCTATCTGAGCGAATCAAAGTCTATCAAATTACTACGCAGTTAACGGTACTCATATCTACCCTTAACTTTTTCATTTTTTCGCATCGTCAAAAACTGCGAAATCACGTTGATTTTAGACAAATTCAATTTAATTTACTCGTATTTTACCTAGATCATACCATAATACGGACGATTATTATCGAATTACAATTAAAAATATACAACATTTGCAATTACCTACCAGATTTCGTGGGAATTTTGTTCGTAACCTATTTATAGTGTGTCATCATTGTTAAGTATATTATTCAATAGCAACTGCATAAATCTATTCAATTTTAAGTTACAACTACAAAATGAGTAGCAAGAGTGAAGAATCATTGCAAGGGCTTTTGATTAAACGGAGCTCAGTCAAAGGTCAAATTACAAAATTTAAAAACTTTCTGTCGGGTCTCTCCTCCAAGCCTTCGTTGTCTTCCATTGAACTAGCAGAGCTAAACTTAAGGCTGAATAGGTTTGAACAGCTATCAAACAAATTTGACGACTTGCAGAGTAAAATAGAGGTTTTAAACGGTGAGAATTTGCCTACAGAAATCAACGAAAGGGAAGATATTGAACAGCTGTTCATTGGTAATATAGCATTTGCCCAAAGTTTAGTTCAACGGAACACTGCACTGTTAAAGACTGAGGAGGCAAATAAGAGTCTTAATTCCTCTCATTTATCATTGCAATGTTCTTCGATGCATACACAAGAAATGAACTTCAAATTACCCCAGATTCAAATAGCAAAATTCGACGGATCCTACTTTCGATGGCTTGAATTTCGAGATACTTATACATCTTTAATACACAATAATGAACGCATCCAACCCATTCACAAATTTCATTACCTGGTAAGCTATCTAGAGGGTGATGCGGCTAGAATTATATGCAACTTGGAAGTCTCAAGTGACAATTATGCAACAGCTTGGAAACTACTTTGTGAGCGTTATGATAATAAACGGCAATTGATTAACCATCATCTCAATTCCTTACTCAATGTAAGTACATTCAGTCGTGAATCGGAGAGGTCACTTAGATTCTTAGTTGACCATGTCACTAAGAATCTCCGTGCACTTTCCACATTGAAGCAGCCAACTGAGCACTGGGACGTTCTGATCGTCCACATCATGTGCACTAAGCTTGACAGTCGTACACTAGGTAAGTGGGAGGAGTACAGGAACACTCTCGAGGATATACCAACTTTGAAGCAGTTTCATAAATTTCTAATTGACCGTGCTGATGTCTTAGAGTCACTAAACAGGAATAAGACAGAAAACATCAATACAAAGCCTGTAATTGCAAAGCCAAATCGTTCATTCAATCAAAACAAATCAATTGCATGCACTTCACAAACAGTCTCTATACAAAATACAATATCATGCATCATCTGTAATGAAAGGCATAGGATCTACGACTGCCCTGCATTCAAGGCAAAGAGTGTTGAAGAAAGAAATTCTGAGGTAAGCAGACTACGCCTTTGCCCCAATTGCCTTCGACAGGGTCACTCAATTCGTGATTGCAGGTTAGGGCCATGTCGTGAATGTAAGCAAAGACACAATACTTTACTTCATACACCTATTAATACCAATGAAGGCATGGAACAACAAGCATCTGTTTCTAACTTTTCTCAACAACAATGTAATGAAATCATATTATCAACTGCTATCATTGAAATCTGCAACCCATCTAGCAATAAGACTGAAAAGGTGAGGGCTCTTTTGGACTGTGGCAGTCAGTCCTCATTCATTTCAAGTGCACTTCAAAGGAGACTTTCCTTAGACACAACAATTATTAACAAAACAAACATAATAGGTATTGGTAACTCCAAGGTGAATCAAGTGAATGAAACCTGTTTAGTCAAACTCAACTCACTATATAATTCCTTCAGCATCACAGCCAACTGTTTAGTGCTTCATGAACTGACAGGGGAGTTACCCAAATCCTCAATAGATCTATCACAATATACATCAATATTAAAGGAGTTTACACTAGCTGATCCAATGTTTCATCAACCAGCACCCATAGACATCTTACTTGGTGCAGATATATTCTGGGAGATTCTTGGCTGTGAACAACATGTTCTTGGTCCTAAGCTTCCTAAATTAAGAAGCTCTCAGTTCGGTTGGTTAGTGGCAGGTCCAATGTACTCACCGAAATCCAGAAGCATTAGTTGTAATCATGCAATAACTTCTGATTTTTATGAGAACCTAAGCAAACAAATTACTAAGTTTTGGGAACTTGAAGAGGTTCCTCAAAGAAATCCTTTCAATGAAAGTGAAAGGGCATGCGAAGAACATTTCTTAACACACACATCTCGGTTACCTTCAGGCAGGTTTTGTGTCAGACTACCCCTGAAAGATTCACCAAATTGTTTAGGTGAGTCCTATCACTTAGCTAAAAAAAGGTTGCTTTCTTTAGAAAAGCGGTTTCATAAGCAGCCCAATGTTAAGTCACAATATGTTGAGTTCATTCAAGAATATGCAAATTTAAATCATCTATATGAGTCACCTATTTCAAAACCTGAAATATCTTATTTCTTAAGTCATCATGCTGTGTTCAAAGACAGTGAGTCAACCAAGACACGTGTGGTCTTTGACGGCTCCGCTCCTACTACATCTGGTTTCTCCATTAATGATATCCTCATGGTAGGCCCAAACATGCAAGATCCTCTTCTTTCCATTTTAATAAGGGCTCGTCTATACAAATATGTCATCACTGGCGACATAGAAAAAATGTATCGCCAAGTACAAGTGCACCCTGATGACCAAACCCTACAACTTATTTTGTGGAGGGAGGATGAGTCTATGCCTATCAATACACTGAGCCTAGCTACTGTAACCTATGGTCTTGCCAGTTCTAGTTATTTAAGTACTAGGTGTTTGTGGCAATTAGGTGAGGAGTGCGAAGATCCTCTGGTCAAGACTATCATACAACATGACTTCTATGTAGATGACTTATATACAGGGTGTGATTCCGAACAAGAACTAATTTATATACACAAGTCAGTAAAGGAAGCTCTACAAAAGGGATGTTTCAACCTACGAAAGTTTAAAACTAATATACCTTCTTTATTTAATTTTCAAGATGACAATAATTGTGAAAAATTAATTACTAGTGAGTCCTCCAGCACCCTAGGTATGGGCTGGGATCCTACTTCAGATACCATACATTATTCATTTAAAATTCCTACAAGTACTGACATCATTACTAAAAGATACATTTTGTCTTCTTCATTTACTATTTTTGATCCAATGGGATTACTGAGTCCATGTATAATCATACCTAAGATGCTTATTCAAGAGCTATGGATTCAGAAGGTGGATTGGGATGACCCGGTCCCTCAAAACATCTCAATCACATGGAAGAAGTTTCTATCATCGCTGCCATCTATTAACAATTTACATATACCTCGACTAGTTTTGGGTAACAATTATGTGGTTATTGAACTACATTCTTTCAGCGATGCTTCACAAAAGGCATATGGTGCCTGTGTGTATGCGAGAAGCATAGATGCAGACAATAATGTCACCGTCAAACTACTTTGTGCTAAATCTAAGGTAGCGCCTATAAAGCCTACCACCATTCCAAGGCTGGAACTCTGTGCTGCTCTGCTTGCAGCTAAACTTTGTAAAACTGTTTTGGATTCATTGCGTATCAACAATCAGGCAATTTGTTTTTATCATTGGTGCGATTCAAGTGTTGTGTTAAGATGGTTAAAGACAAACTCACGAACTCTAAAAACCTTTGTAGCTAATCGAGTTGCTGAGATATGTGATCTGACTAATCCTGCGTCATGGCGATATGTACCTACATCTATGAATCCAGCAGATCTCATATCCAGAGGGGTGCTCCCAGATCAAATTCAAAATACAGAGTTATGGTGGTCCGGGCCTAACTTTCTTTTGCTGTCACCTACAGAGTGGCCTACTTTAGATTCAGATATGCATGAGCAAATACCAGAAATTATATCCAATGCTTCTGTGAACTTAACAAATACAACTGAATCTTTTGTAAACTTCTCCAATTATTCCAATTTTAACAAATTAAAAAGAACATTTGCCTATATTCTGAGATTCATCCATAACCTAAAAAATCCTGACAAAAGGATGTTGTCTACTCTTTCTGTCGATGAATTAAACACTGCCTTTTTACACTTGTGCTGCTTGTCTCAACGGGAATCGTTTCCGCTTGAATATGAATTACTGTCGAGTGGTAAATCATTGAGCTCTAGGTCAAATATTCTATCATTAAGTCCATTTTTTGAGGCAGAATCAAGGACAATTCGCGTCGGTGGTAGGATCGATGCATCAAATTTCCCTTATGACAAGAAACATCCAGTCCTATTACATTCAAGGCATCGTTTCACACAGCTTCTCTTTGAATATGAACATATGGAAAACCTACATGCTGGTCCACAGCTACTTCTATCACTAATTCGCGAAATCGTGTGGCCTATAAATGGTAGGCATCTTGCTCGCCGTACGGTTTTCAATTGCGTAGATTGCTGTCGTCATCAAGGTAGGACTTTAAATCCAATAATGGGTAATCTACCTAAGCAGAGAGTCACCGTAGACTTTCCTTTCAATTCAGTGGGAATAGATTTCGCTGGACCATTCTATATCATAAATCGAAAAGGGCGTGGATCAAAGGTAATCAAATGCTATCTTTGTTTGTTTGTATGTCTTCGATACAAATGCATACATCTAGAAGCTACCAGCGATCTTACAAAGGATGCTTTCATTATGACTTTCCGACGGTTTGTGGCAAGACGGGGCAAGCCATCGGAGGTATTTTGCGACAACGGAGGCAATTTCGTTGCCGCATCCAAGGAATTTGCTAACATAATAATGGCAAACCTCCATCACTTATCTGACTTTGCAAGTCAGAAAGGCGTAAAATTCATCTTTTCTCCCTCTTACGCTCCAAACTTCGGCGGAATCTGGGAGGCTGGCGTCAAGTCTGCTAAACACCACATTAAACGCGTAATAGGCAATAACCATTTAACCTTTGAAGAGCTTACAACTTTGTTCGCTCAGGTAGAAGCCATACTTAACAGCCGTCCTATGTGTCCCTTGTCTCCATCTCCTGACGATTTCTCAGCCCTTACTCCCGGGCACATGCTCATTGGCAGGTCGTTGACTGCGCTGCCGTCACCGCCTTTGACAGACTTCAAGCAAAATCAACTACAACGCTACGCATTACTAGAACAAATGCGCCAACATTTCTGGCAACGCTGGCAACGTGAATACATCGCAGAGTTGCAACAACGCACCAAGTGGAAAACACACAACGCAAGGTCAAATCTAAAGATTGGAGACATGGTGCTATTGCAAGAGGACAACACCCCTCCATTATGCTGGCGCCTCGGACGAGTACTGAATCTGTACTTGGGTCCTGATGGTGTCGCACGAGTCGCTGAAGTACGAACCTCAAAGGGATCCTTGCGGAGGCCATTGACTCGCCTCTGCCCCTTGCCATCTTCTAACTGATCAACAACGTGACGGTTGGAAATCTCCTGCTGCAGATTTCCAACGGGGGAGAGGATGTTTGCGCCTATCAAGTGTGTGTCAACATCATCATTCGGACTATATATAATGCGTCTATAAAGTGTGTGGTAGCATCTTAATTCGGACTATGTTATCTGTGCAAAAACTTAAATGACAAGTGACATGTAAAACTGCTTATTCAATATCTCAAATTCGAATCTTCCAACGAGTCAAGTTGCATACAAGTACAAGTGAAATCAAGAAAGAAGCTTCTATCAGCTCCATCCACCTCGAAGAGGTACTAAAGAACTAAAATCAGCGTGCATTTGGGCTCAAGCTCAAACACTAACTACTAAAATTAAATTAATGCACGCTGGTGTCATTTTCATGTATATATTTATTACAATTTATACATGTAAATGTACACATAAATACATACATAGGTAAGTACATTTTATATGTATACGCAAAAATGAAGACCAATAACGATTATTATTTTGTTTTATTTTTCTTATGTGATCTACGATGATGTTTTAAATGACAGTAAAATTTGAAGTTAATTTTATTCTATTTAAAAAAACATAGCGATTGCTTTTCATTTTAGGCGTGGCTACCTGCTATACGGCAAAAGTTCTTAGGTACTAACCTAAGAACTTTTGCCCCCTTTTTCAACCCTTCGAGGTTGAAAATACAAAAACACTGAATTTTAAATCTTGGACAAAAACACCAACTGTTTATCCGGCGCATCTTGAGATATTTTAAGTAGCTGACTTTTTTCTTTTGTTTATATAACATAACAAGATTTATATTGAAAAACTGATTTGTAAGGAATTAAAGCAATTATGTCGTTATTTAAAATTAATTCCATACAAACATTCATCTTCAATCCCGTGAGAACCTCAATATTTTCCGGAATAAAGAGTCCTATCCTTTTGGATAAATGCTAAACGGTAGTTTTCGAAGGGACAGACGATAAAATAATATTAATAAACACATTTTCGGAATGTATATCAATATCTTATCATCCCTTATATATTTCTTTAAGATTAATTTGCATACTAGGTGCATACCTAGGTACCTACTGTACATAGACAATCCCATTAATGTTTTATTATAAGTATGAATTTATATGAAATATTCTTTTATATGTGTCTTTTAACTGTGGTAAATGTCCTACCTTAATACAAGTAGTTTAACAAGTATGTAGATCATCTCAAACGTAATAAACAGATGAACGTAATTTCGTAACTTAAACAGAACGATATGAGAAGTGTTTATATATCCATACTTCCATACTAATATTATAAATGCGAAAGTAACTCTGTCTGTCTGTCTGTGTTGCTTTCACGCCAAAACTACTGAACCGATTTAAATGAATTTGGTACACAGATAGTCTAGAGCCTAAGAAAAGACATAGGCTACTTTTTATTTGGATAAAAGTGTTGTAAGGGGTTGAAAAGGGGGTTGAAAGGTTCTATGAAAGTTTTGTCATTTTCAGACCTAGAAGCATAAAATTTATATTATAGGCTGTTGATTAGATATAAATAAATATGGCATTCAAACTTTGTAAAAATTTTGTAAGGGTGTAAAATAAACATATATTATTATGTCTAATTCCACGCGAGCGAAGCTGCGGGCGTCCACTAGTACTTGTATAAGCGCACTTAGCGTTGCTTTATTTTATTACATGTCATTAAGGATACTAAACGATCGCATTATATTACATTATATATATTATTTGCTAGTTAATAGCATGCTTTTCTAGCTTTTCCTTGAAAATAATGTACTATTCACATGCAATATACGGGTGAATTTTTCCACGCGAGCGAAGCTGCGGGCGTCCACTAGTACTTGTATAAGCGCACTTAGCGTTGCTTTATTTTATTACATGTCATTAAGGATACTAAACGATCGCATTATATTACATTATATATATTATTTGCTAGTTAATAGCATGCTTTTCTAGCTTTTCCTTGAAAATAATGTACTATTCACATGCAATATACGGGTGAATTTCAACAAGAGAAGTTTTTTTGTCATTTCAGTGGGATTTTTTTATTTCAATGCTATCTACATATTTTTAGTGAAAAATAAAACTTTTGCCTATTTTATAACATTGTGCGTGAGTGGACATCAATTATCATGAAAACTTACATAAATATTTAAGAATGAATTTTTAAGAGTCCACTGAAATGAAAAGTGTCTACCGAAATGGTATACTGTGCACCGGAATGAAATAAATCCACCGAAATGATACAGCTAAGAACAACCGTGCCGGGCAGCCAGGGTTCCGTTCTTTGTTAGTTTTAATTTCCACAAAATTTAGATAAAAACTTCGAGTTCAAGGGGGTTCGAGAATGGTTTAGATTCACAATTTGGTCCGCTGGAAAATGTTTTTTAAACCTTATTTTTGTATTTTTGTATTTTTGTATAAATTATCATTTACATCGCGTCACTTTAGACTTTAGACATTTCATATGGCAGAACAACGTTTGCGGGGTCAGCTAGTGTTTATATATATTCTGTCTGTACGTTTTTTAGTGTTGAATGTTCAACCGACCGCGCTCGTCGTTGCTTAACTCTGTCGATCACATCGAATCGGGCTATGGACGCTACAATTCTTAACATGATCTTAACATTAATAAATGAGGTACACATTTATCTATTTCTCGAAGGTAAGCAAGCATGCTAGTTTTGGCCAAAGATATTGTTTAGTGTTTAGTAATAACGCCGTCATATGTACAATATAAAGTCCTTGACTTTATATTTTATTTATTTATAAAAATTTAGAAATAATAATAAGTAGGTAATAATAATGCACCTGACTGCCGTAATTATGTTACTTACAAGTATAAAAATTAATATACCTACCTACTTGATACAACCACGTGATACGTGATTACACTAATAAAGTGAAGTGTAATTAAAATACTTAATTAATTCGTCGGTAATTAGTGAGGTGACGCACTCGTTTTAGTTATAATTAAATCTATCGTTAACGTAACGTATCGAAAACGTAACTTACCGTAACAAGTATTGACGGAGCATCGCCATACAACTCGCGCGATGCGTCTCTGTGATACTATTTAGTGTTGCCAGTGATGACATCTCCCAATTAGTTCGGGAAACTGGTCATAGTTAACTTGTATCGTGGTCGTTTCGTTTAATAGATTTAATGAGAATTATGTATATTTAGCAGATTTTTCGTGATGTCGATATTCTGAACCAAATAATAACAAAACTCACAAGAGTATAAATGCCCATAATAATATAACCATATGGACATGATTACAAGACGCACGGTGTATGTATGTTGGTAAGTTTGAAATTCTATGCCGTGTAAGTATGTCGATAAAATAAAAAATTTGTAGTGTTTGTTTATCGTTACTAGTATAAGTTGGTAATTAATTGAGAAATATAGGGTGAAACTAAAAACATCGGATATACTTGTAATTAAAAAATTTTGATCTGTCTTCTATACAATTTCCTTTTTGAATCTGCATCACTGCTTAATTAGCTATAATTTTCACCCACTGATTTCGCACTATGGGATCCTTTGATAGACTGAAATCATATTGACCATAATATATCTATATTATAAAAATGAATCGCAAAATGTGTTGGTAAGCGCATAACTCAACAACGCCTGGACCAATCTGGCCAATTCTTTTTTTAAATGTTCGTTGAAGTTCAAGGATGGTTTTTACGGCGAGAAAAATTTGAAAATTCACCCCCTAAGGGGGTAAAACGGGGGTGCAAAGTTAGTATGAAGCTTTGCCGTTTTTGAAGTTAGTGAATGTGTAACGCGAGCGAAGCTGCGGGCGTCCACTAGTATTTAATAATATTCCTGTTACACATTTCAATATTAAGGGAAAATCAAACACTTCATATATTAAAATCAAAGTGGTTTATTTCGCGAAGGACTTCGATCAAACAGCATTTGACAGTTACAAATATTTAAATTAATAATCCTAGTAGCTCGAACGTACGAGTATGTAGGTAGGTATAAGTAATGTAGTAAGCAGTGTAATAGGGCAGATAAATAAACTCAAAGATACTCAAAAGATAAAAAACGCGCCCATGAAATTTATTCCGACTTGATGCACTGAACCACGCACAGAGCATACCCTAGGTTCCCTACTATAATGATATAAAATGACATAATGAGCACAGAACGCTAAATAAACAATAACAAAACTTATATGGATCTCTGCCTTTTCGCCGAAAATTGTTTGGCAGATTATCACTTGCCAACCAACGCGTTTGCCTACTTTTCACTTTGACAACTAACGATTGTCAAATTTTTGTATGACACCCTTGATCGAAGATGACACCGTTTCATTTGGTAGAATTATTGTTAGGCTGATTCACAGAGTACGTTTTATGGCTGATTAATATAATGACACAACACGTTCAGCAGCCTAATTCACGTAATTTAAGACGCATCGATTAAGTTGCAGTGCAGTTGCAGTTAAGTTGACGCTTAGCGTCTAAACCGTATTCTTGTAATTTTTGAACTGCGCGTAAACTGCACGTCTACTGCGCGTCAACTTCACTGCTCCTGCACGTAAGCTGCACGCCAGCCAAACATTTCTACTGCTATTCAGTACTCTGTGTCAGTGTTGTGATATGAGAGAACAAATAAACATATTAAATAATCAAATACAATTGATTCTTTTTCCATTAAAAAACGTGAAAGAATATTTTCTTAATATCCCAATAATGATTTTAATGATATTTCTTATAATAGAAAATAATGATTTGTGATTCATTTCACAAAAAACGTCATATGTTTCTTCAATTTGGCAGAATGAAGGTATTTTCTTTGCCTCGTAATGCAATTAGTAATAAAAGTGCCAAAACAAGAAGAGCGTCAATAATGTCACTAATGAAAAATTCAAACTTCAAGGGGACTGCGAATGATACCTACTTATTTTAAAGTATTGGATTTTTGGGAACTTATCATTTATGTTATTTAAGGTAACTAGTGGACGCCCGCAGCTTCGCTTGCGTAGTATTAGACCCATTAACGACGTCTGCCCACGTTCGGGTTGCCCACTTGACTTCAAAAACGGCAAAGTTTCTTACTAACTTTGCACCCCCGTTTTACCCCCTTAGGTGGTGAATTTTCAAAAATCCTTCTTTAGGGGAGCACCCCCTACGTTATAAAAGGAATCCCTGTGCAAAATTTCTAGTTTCTAACCCTTATAGTTTAGGCCCTGCGTTGATATGTCAGTCAGTCAGTTTCTCCTTTTATATTTAAAGATTGATTATTGATTTCTATTGTAGGTACACATTAAAACTATTACCACTAAGTACCTAGGTGATATTGCATGTAATGCATTACCTAAATTTATTTTTCTGACTATAGAATGTCTTCGACACCCATAAAATGTGTCTCTATGAGACAGATGGAGCTAATTAGTAGGTACCTATAAGTAAATTAAATATCAAGGAAATAAAACACATTTTTACTTAACAATCTTAAAACCATATAATAAATTTATTACAGTGAACAAGAGGTTACACCAGCCATACAGCGAAATCCCCATCGCCTTCGTTCGTCGCATTCCTTCTCAATGGCTAGCCACTGTCACCTAGAACATTGAAACATTTATGGATGGTTTTATTGTAAATTACTATTAAAGTATACTATTTTAAGAGTTGATAGTAAAATTTATTTACCCCACAAAAATATCTTTAGTATCAAATTCCCAGAATTATTACCTTACAGATATATATAAATACATATTTGATTTTAAAAAGATACATACAACCATCACATTCAGAGAGTGATAGCCTTTACGAATGTAATATCTCTCATGTTGGCTGGGTCTTATTATGGCAACATGGATCCCATCAATACAGCCAATTACCCCGGATAGCTTAAAATTCCTATAAAAACTGAATAACAAAAACTGAATTGGTAACTCTTTGAGTAATATATTATGATAAGTATGTAAAAAAAAGAAATAAGTACCATCTTTTTATTTCATCACGGGCTTCCCTTGTCATCGGGAACGTGATATTCAGTGAATATGCTCCTCATGCTCCGATAAGGCTGAGGATTCGCCGCTAGCCGCTAGCCTGCGTGTTCGCGCTGTAGCCTGGCGATCGTGTTCATCAATTTCGTTAGCTAAGGCTAACATCCTCCATCCAAGGCGCAAACTCATTTTCACTAGATACAAATCAAATTAATTAGGTTAGATCTTCTATCGTTATCTATATAAAATAATACATAGAAGTTTGACAGAAAAGTATCGACATTGATGGTTGACAATAATATGACAATAAAAAACGAAAGTGGATATAAACTTTTTCTTGACTAAGGAGTTTACATCAGTTAGGTATTTATTGTATTCAAAAACAACGATAATTAACAATTAAAAATGATAAACGTCTATTAAATAATTAATCTTTTACTTACGAAATACAATTTTACTTAAACTTACTTCAAATATCCACAATTATCACACGTTTAATCGACAAAAGGCACCAATGGGTAACTTCTAGAAAGCGTCAACAAAACTGCAGAAAAACTCGTACCGAGATGACATTTAAAAGTCAAATGCTTAGGAGAATACCGATTTTTCTGCGATCGAGAACGCGCTTTCTTGACGCGCAACAGTAGAATACCATTTTGCCGTCAAACAGCCGTCGAACACGCTCGCGTCACGCGAGCGTGTTTGACGGCGCTCGCAAAAGCTAAGAGAATACCGAATGTCTACTTTTGATCGAAACTTCACTGCAACTGCACTGCAATCGAACTTGTTAAGTTACGTGAATTAGGCGGCAGGGCACTTATCATTTTGTCAAATCCTTCACTAGGCCAGACAACTTTCAGAAGAATAATGTTTTGTCTGTGTTATGTCTAGGTATACTTCCTTCAGCTGAGATTGTACCTAAGATCCGTGCCCAACAGTGGGACCAATAGGTACCTAATAGAATAAAAACATGAAATAAGCTGTAGCTCCCTTTTTCGTTATGTTCGGAACCATTACAATGAAAAATTTACCTCTGGTAAGACAAACGCTTATATCAAGGCTTTTCATTTGATTTCAGACCAAAAAACCGATTTCAATTTCTTTAATCCAAAAGAACTACATATAGTATAGGCAATACTAATAGAAATACGAATAATTAAGTTAAAAAAATTTGATCTTCATTTGTCATCATGAAAATCAGTTGTTAGCTGAGATTTTAAATCATCATATTATTATTGTTCCAGTTATTGTATCGGGTGGGTTTTTATTTGTCAGTTTTCAGTGAAGATCGCTGATTAAATTATCACTGAGTAACCCATTATTTTCATTTTCATTACAACCTGTTATTATAACTATATTTTCTTATACATTATGGTACTGTGTACTAGAACCACAGTACAAAACAGGAGGCTGTCGGTTAAATTCGTGTTGCCGCTGCTGGGTTGAGAGTGGATATGTTTCCTTTTATGGAAATGTTTGTTGATCACTGTCGGGTGTAGGGCGCGAGCTCTGATGACGTCTGCAAAGAAGTGGGCGGAGTTTCGCGGGGTGCGCTTGCGTTTGGGGTCCTTGAAGTCCACGTGGTGAAGGCCGAATTTCAGGCTGAAAAATCGAAAAATTACAGAAGGTGTCATGAGTGTTACATAGCTGATGAGTCTATGCTGTGCTCATAATAAAAATGTGTAACAAGCAGAGCAATATCGTCGCATAAAACAATGAGTAGATATTCCATTTCCTGTTGGTCGACTTTGGCTGGATCAGGTATAGGGCTTATGACAAAAAAATTATCCACTAATTGGATATTCCAATTTTAAGTAAAGTTAATTAAAAATATATACCTACAAAAACTAGCTTTTACCCTAGGCTTCGCCCGCGTGGTCAAAGGAAATTAACAATGAATTGCTTATCACACATGACATATTTGTGGTGGATGAATAGGACATTTCCACGATTAAAAGATACTTAGAGGAACCAGAGGTTATGCTGACCGCAGATAAAGTGTGCGTACACTGACATACTGGAGCTTTAAGCTAACTTCAATATAAGTGTGCTGGTGAAGATTGATGCAGGATCCACCGATCCTAGCATCAATCTAGCAAATAACAAAACATCAATCTTCCCATGGATGGGGATGTTTTACCGCGGTAAAAAGTAGCCTACGTCACTCTCCACCCTCCTCACTATCTCCACACACAAAATGATACCATATAATAGCTTCGTTGCGACGTGAAAGCCGGACAAACAAACAAACACTTTCACATTTATAATATTAAGTATGGACAAGTATGGATAACCACTAATCTGTATTGGAGCAGCTTGGTGGCGTCTACACTTCCTTCAGCTGAGATTGTACCTAAGATCCGGGCCCAACAGTGGAACCAATGGGTACCTAATAGAATAAAAACATGAAATAAGCTGTAGCTACTGAGACTGACGCTTATGTCAAGGCTTTAGTTTCTTCAAACTTGGTACAGAAAAAAAAAACTTACGTATATCCTGACATCCATTCGAAGTTATCCATAAGACTCCAAACAGTAAAACCGGTTATATTCGCCCCGTCTTCATGAATAGAATGAAGCACCTATAAAATAAGATGACAATTTACTATTGCTACAGAATATGTAATTCGTGACTGATTCATAAAATTCATCTGCTCACTCGATTGGAATTAAGGTCGGAAAAAGGCCGACTAGTTTCGATCAATTACTTATTTATTTATTAAATCCTCGCGTTACATATTTTCATTTTAGTACATATTTATATTTTTTCTTCATATACAGGTAAATACTCTACACTGCACTTTGAAAGCATAAATTTTAATGTTGTATGAAATTGTTTATTTAAATTGTATTAAATTACGATGATATTGTAATCGGACCTACTTTTGGGATGATCGCAAAATCTTATTTTTAGAATAGCAGCCGTGTTATAATTGTTTTCATTCTGTAATAATTATAACCTGTAATAATTATAACCTGTAATATGTAATAATTATAACCTGTTCCAAATGCAGTTTGTAGTACTCGACTCTGCTATCGTCGTCCACCTCAGCGGTGGTGTCGGCGTAGCCGCTCTCCGATATAAAGAAATTCTGGTCTCCGTACTCCTTTCTGATCCACGCGATTAGAAATCTCAGGCCTTGTGGATAAACCTGGAATCGGAAAACTTAAAATTAAATATAAAACCTACAAATTAAATGCTCGTTTTCTAATTTTATATCCGTACTTATCATGTTAATGGAAAAGTTTGTTGTAATGGGTTTGTACTTCTTCCTCTTCTTAATAGAATAATATATTGATATTTGAATATACCTAATATACTGAAGTAGCGTCCATAGCCCAATGGCTCGGGTCGATTCAATGTGATCCAAAAAGTTAAGTAACGACGGGCGCGGTCGGTTTGTGGGTGACCGCTAGTGGCAAAATTTCATGGACGCTACCGTGCTTCGGAGGGCACGTAAAGCCGTCGGTCCCGGTTGTTTTCAATGCTTGAAACAGTCGTTAAGCCTTGTCGAAGACTTTCGGGTGGCTTGAGAACATTCGACACTGGGTTGTCCACTAACCCCTCCACCAATCCGCATTGGAGCAGCGTGGTGGAGTATGCTCTAGACCTCCCGCAGCTGCGTCTGTGGGGGAGACCCGTGTCCAGCAGTGGGACGTCTATGGGTCGCAGCGAATATACTGAATATTTAATACATAGGCTAAAATTGCCCCACAACAGTAAGACCTTGTGATTCACGGTTCCCGTAAAATGGATATAAAACTGAACTCAAACTGAAACTCGATTTTAATCGATAATTAATTACCGGTCAATTTTGAATCAATTGATGGCTGTCTCGGATTATGATCGGCTGACCTGCAGGTTAAGCTAGATTTTTGTTAGTGGTAGGTATTCTTTGGTGTAGCATGCCATTGATTTTAGGCTATACTTATTTAAGTGAGCGTAGTCGCTCTTCGTTATGAAAAGTAATGTACGAACAAATTACGGTAAGAAGAAAGACGATAATGTTTGATGGACTTTATAACAATTTACATAATCGTATAAAGAAGTGCGACAGCATAAATGTGTTTAAAAATAAATTAAAACAACATGTAGTGACCATGTTAAGAAATTAAAGAAGTGCATTGTAAAGATTTCATGTTAAAGGCATTAGAGGCAAACATTTACTTACTATTACCTACGTTTCTTTTTTGTATCTTATTGTAAATGAAACTTATGTTTTTTATAAGAATAAATTCTTTAAACCTAATGGGATATAATTACCGGGATAAACTGCTGTCCCCCGATGGGCCACTCGGGGTCCCTCTCGAGCACGAGCCCCAGCTCCGGGACGCCGGTGTCGAAGAACACGCCCGGCGCGTCCCCCGGCCGCGCCCGCCGCACCAGCCGGCTGGTGTAGTAGTTGATCGCGAAGTAATCGTATGTTCCTGGAAATACATTCATCGGCTCAGAAATACACAGCTTTGGCTTTGTGAGGAACCTTTGCCCAACAGTGGAACAGTCGTGGTGTAGCTTAAAGGTATCTGGACAACGTGAGCGGGGCATCGGTACAATATATGTGGGATTTTCGCCCACTCAAACCTCGCGTGGCTCGATGGTCCACCTTTGCGCTACAGGAGGGCTCCGGGCTCTAGCGCTGAGCTCTACACAGGCTCTACCCGTCTCATCTTGAAGTCACCACCCTCATCTTGAAGTCGAAGCCCTTCCTTACACCAACACCACCACAAACCTTTCTTTGTCCCACTGAAGCGCACGGGTCTCCTCTCAGAATGGGGGGAGGGGATTAAGCCTTTTTCCACCACGCTGGCCAAGTGCAAATTGGCAGACTTCACATGCCTTCGAGAACATTATGAACTTACGATGTGTCCTTCACCGTAACAGCAAGTGATTTAATTTCTTAAATCGCACATAGCTTAGATAAGTCATTGGTGCGTGGCGCTTGGGTTTGAACGCGGACGCTCGAGTGAGAGGCGAGTTCGATAACCACTGGGCTGTCACCGCCATACACATTACAACAAACCTTTAATAGCTTACCTTTTACCAGAAGTAGTTCTTCTCGTGTGAACGGTGGCAGTATGGAGTTAGCGAATCCTCTCTGCTTGCTGTATTCCGCTATTCCCTGCACGACATCGCTCGGCCAACCTCCTTCTTTGGAGTAGATTGGATGGGCATATCTTCCGATCTGTTATAAATATCATTGTAACTAAATATTGACATTGACATTCTCACACACGGCCATCTGACCCCAAACTAGGGAGAGCCTGTACGAGGTGTCAGAGATACCTAGATATTTTTATATACATTCTTTTATATCAATGTTATTATTATGTCAGAACTAAGGGCTGATTAGATTGCAATCTGACTCTGGCCACTTTTAAGCTCAGGACGGCTGGAGCGTATTTTACGTTTTAAGAATTGGTAGAGAGACTAGTGGTCAACTTATTGTCGAACGTTTTTTGCCCTGGTCTAGTGGACAAGTGTATGCTAACCGTCTGATGATTAATGAAAACAATCGGCGCCGACACGTATGCCAGGACCGTAGTTAGTGGAAGAAGACGGTCTCTGCCTACCATTTTGGGAACAAGGCGTTATTATAATTTGTATGGGACCGACACAGAGTATTAGCCTCCTCGGGCTAAGTTGACTGTAACCTGAAGAAGACGGCGGGAAACTAATGGATTTCGAGGGCACGACATCAGTTGAAATAGCACCGACTAGAAGAGGGTCGAATTTAAAAGTGTAACGTTTGTTTAACTACCTAGGTTCCTACTTACCGCGTGCTGTCTTCCCAATTTAGACGCTTCTTCGTCCGCAGAAGTACTTGGCTGCATCCAGACCACATGATTTGCTATTGACATTATTCCTGTAAAGAGTGCTTACAATTAATTATGTAATTGACATTTCAACAGTCTACGGACGAAAGGATAAATAGGATAGTGTTTTTGTTGATTTGATGTTTGTCCTTCTTCTCTGCCTCAACAGAATGATGGATACCGAAATAATTTATTTGCATAGATATAGTTGACGGCTTAAGTGAGTGACATCGGACACTATTGCATAGATATAGTTGACGGCTAAGTGAGTGACTATTTATCCTAGAAAATTGTACGCTTCCCCTGAAATGGTGAAAAAAGTGTAATAATCGTTTGATTTTTTATTGATTATTTTTATTGGTTTTTCCGTCACTTCGGCTTTTTATCCCGCAAAATTTTATGATTCCCGTGATATAACACTGTAATAACCATTCGATTTTTAATCAGTAAATAATCATCGATCAATTTTTAATCGACTACCTCGGATTATGATCGGCCGAACTGCGATTTAGCTAGATTTCGATAAATGCTAATCTTTGGTGTAGGTTGCTGTTTATAAAAGATATACTTATTATATTTTAAACATCCCTTGATTGTAGAGTTAATTCTGCACGTTAATCGATATCACGCGGGCTGAGCGGTGAAATCTAGGTACAAATAAAAGTTATAGATAGAGTATATTACTGTAATAAACGAAAAACAAAATAGTAAAAAGTGCTTCTCTTTTTATTGACAGGTGATTTGATCGAGAGCATTCTGAATACCTGCCTAGAAAATGTGTTCAGGCATTTATTTATTTACTAGCTTTTACCCGCGGCTCCGCCCGCGTGGGAAAAGGGTATTAACAATGCCATCTATTAACAACATCCGGAACTAAATATCTAGAAAATAACAAAACATCGATATCTTCCCATGGGGATGTTTTACCGCGGTAAAAAGTAGCCTACGTCACTCTCCACCCTCCTCACTATCTCCACACACAAAAACCATACCATATAATAGCTTCGTTGCGACGTGAAAGCCGGACAAACAAACAAACACACTTTCCCATTTATAATATTAGTATGGATTTTCTTATTTGTCGGTACACCAAAAGAATTTGAAGATCAATAAGACATTTCTTCTTATTGGATCGTTTTTTTTTTTAAATTTCTTACATCTATTTACTTAGGGTGATGAATGCTACACTCACCATGATATTTAGGCTTGTACTGTGTATCATACAGCCGCCAGGCCTTAGCATGAGCCAGCAACACATGCTTATTACAGAGATACGTTGCCATATCTGGGTCTTTCACCAGCGGAGGCAAAATGCCAGTGTTGTAGTTGTAGTCACACATAATGTTGGGCTCGTTGATCGTGATCCACTTGTGGACACGGTCTGCGAACAGCTTGAACACCACGCCGGCGTACTCGGCAAACCAGTCGGCTATCAGAGGATTGGTCCAGCCACCTGCAAGATATTCGAAATTAATCCCAAAATATCATAATATGTAATTGCATCGATATTCATCAGCTCCTAAGTCCACTGCTTAATCGGTGCTACTCCTCCCAATCCTGTAGGTACCTTCTGAACTCTACAGCCGTTACCATCAGTTCATTAAAAAAGAACACCACACGAAACAGAACAAATTCAAGGATGGTTTCTTTTGTATTTTCAGGTGGGAGGAGATTCAAATGTTTTTTACCTCCTATGTTCTAACAAGAATACTAAATGTATAAACGCTAAATAACGCCACATACTAAAAAGAAGAAAAGAACACTATTTATTGAACAAATTATGATGATGAAGATGATCTGTTATGGAACGATAATTACCGAGGTCCTGAAGTCTTTGCGGCAGATCCCAGTGATAAAGTGTGATGAAGGGCTGAATATTATTTTGCAGAAGTCCGTTAATTAGATTGCTGTAATAATTCACCCCGACCTTGTTGATCACGTTGGAGAAACCTTCTGGCAGCAGACGAGTCCAGGATATGGAGAACCTGTTTATGAATAATGTTAATATCAAATCTCAATGCGTTCATTACTCTGCGGGAATACCACAGCACTGTGCATTAACTACTCTATGTACCTAATCTTGCAATCCAAATTTAAATGTGTCATCTAGTAAATCTATCTAGTGAGCTCGTGTATGTGATAGATGAACTATGTTTACTACTACTATTAGTTGGTTTGAAATTTAAAAAAAAGTCTTTATATTAAAAGCTTTTATTTAACTTCACTCGTATGTATGTATGTATGTATGTCCTGGAATCTTACAATCAATATTTCACCCACTTCCACTAAAGCTATCGAGCTGAAATTTGGCACACATATTTGGTTCTGATGACAATGCACGATTCAATAATTTTCGCCATTCTTAATTCAAAATGGCGGACGATACAAAATGGCGATTTATAATTTTTACAGCAACCCCTATGATATGGGTATCAAATGAAAGAGCTCGATAAGGAGAACACAATAAATAAATAAAGTAACGTGGCGATTTGCCAAACACCCAGTTAAGGTGAGTACCTACGTGCCAAGGGCTGAATGGTGTGGGGAAGATGTCATGCCGCTAACGTACAATCTCAAGAGACCGGGGACCCTCCTGTTGTAATTACCCTTACCTCTCTACACGGACCTCTGGGGAGGTGGACCACTCTTTGTCCGATACTCGTGGGACAAACGTCCCAAGTGCCAAACACCCAATGATAAATATGTATCATATTTCTTCTAAGATTTTACAAGACTTTAGTCATGTAAAATCTAGCCGCGGGCCGTCGTTGCTTAACGATCACATTGAATCGACGCGAGCCATTCTGCTATGGACGCTACAGAACCTATATGAGTCCCATACAGGCTTTATCACCAATGAAGCTCAGACCTTCGGTTGACCGGCTCTGTTGATACTCCAAGTTTTTTGATACCTGTAGAAATCCAGGCCCATATTGTGGGCAATCTGCACATCTTGCCGCCACTGGTGGTAGGAATCGCACGCCACGTCGCCATTGCTCCGGTCGACTGCTATGTCCGGGTGGTCGTGTGTAAACTTATCCCAGGTACTCAAACCTTTGCCTGGAAACGACAGTAAATGTCCATCAAAAAACCAAAACGCGATGACAAATTCGCTATCAAGTATTCAGCCAAATTGTTTTGTGTTATGTTATGTGGTGTGGTGCACCGGTCACTAAGATAAGGTCTTCATTGAAATGATATTCTTACACAATACGAATTTATTGATCGTAACTCCATCATATCCATGAAAACTTTTACGCAATTACCCTGCTGCTGGTTAGTCTTACTTATTCTGTGTGAAGCTCGACAGTTGTTATTTACTCGCGAGTTAGCCCATTTTACGTTTCACCAACATTTAACCTAGGGATAAAATCTCTATACTAGAGTAAAATCATACACCGCCGATTTCGGCCGAGTAAGTTTTGCTAATCGTAGATTAATAGTGTCACAACAGCATTATCTATAACTGATGATTATTTATTTCCTCGCCCAGGGTGGTTTAAGGAAAGGGCTAATTATTTTGAAGACTATGACGACCACGATTTCGTGTTAAGATTTCGTCTATCAAAGAAGGCAGCATTGAAATTACTGGCAAAAATCGAGCATCATTTGGAGAATCCAACAGACAGGTGAGTGTTCTAAATTATATCCATTGATTAGGTATTTAACACATATTTAAGTATTTTAAGAACTTGCTTTCTTGCTGTGTAAATCACACACACACACATGTATTATGTATGTATGTTGTATCCCATTTCTTATAAATATTAGTTCCCAATATCTAATAAATATCAGCCTAATTTTACCCCTTGTTTGTATTGTTACAGAAATAGGTCAATATCGCCTGTCAACCAATTATTGGCTACATTAAGGTTCTATGCAACAAACAACACCCAAATGAGCATTGGTGACTATGGCGGAATGAGTGCACCAACATCACACCGAATTATCCACCAAGTCAGTACAGCAATAGCATCTCTGCACAAGGACTACGGTTTCCAGCAACATACCAGGAAATAAACATACCAGGAATAAGGCCCAGCGTAACACGAGATGCTATCATTAATGACTATTTCCGAAGCTTATTGTAATAAAACAACTGAATTAAATATTAATATTTTTTTTAATTCGCTATAAATAAACTCCAAAAGTAATAATCTGGTTTTAATTTATTCCTGTTTCAAAATTTCGCTCTGAATATCCATTTGAATGTCAAATAATTCTTAGCTTCTTCTCTTTCTTTAGCTGCATGCTCCATTTGAGTTGTGAGAGCTTTCCCTTTTATTTCATTTAACTTTTCTAGTGAAGAAGTAGAGAGCTGTGGCCGTCTTTTGGACATACATTCAAGCCGTTCTCCTGCAGTAGGCCTTTTTCCTTCTGTACTACATTGTAACAGCTTGGAAATGGGCGTTTTTAAATTTTTGGGAGTGTAATCACCCCAATCCTGAAACAAGATAAATGCTCTACTATTTTTCCAACCATAATAACATTATTTTAGGATGTACTACAGTTAAAAGATGATTTGCTCCAACTATTATGTTGGAACCAACACAACTGGAACTATGTTTTCATTCTAAAAGCAAACATACAATATTAGGTGGACAAATATCTGTTGATACTTGCTGAAAAGTGTAAATTTAACCAACAAATTATTTATTATCTATGTAGATATTGGTATGTACCAATAAACAATCTTCAATGACATGTACAGAAGGGGCAAGAATCAGTTGAATATTTATTTTGTACCTCAGGGCCAGCAACTGTATCTGTGACTGTAAAAACATATAACACCACTCTTTTTAATACTGTTCTAAGGATTATGCAAGCCCACAGAACATGGCGTTATAAGGCAGAGTATTTTCTGTTGTGGTGGGTCTTCAATCACTGACCTTGGAGGTCCACCACCTGAAAAAATCACATTGTTTTAATTTCATCAAAACTTTATATTTTTATGATATATTTTTTTAATATAATATGATTAGGTACAGGAATATATAAAAAGTTGTAAAAATTATCAGGAAACAAAGAAAAATACCTGTTTGAATTAATTGCATCCTTCTAAAAGATGCTTCTTTTTTTGTAGTTAGAAAACTACAAAAAAAGAAGCATCGCAAACTTATAGAAATAAGTTTTCCCACTGGGCTTTCAAATTATCGGCAGTACGATGAGAAAGCATTGTCTGCGAATTATATTTGCTTGAAATTGTTATCCATTCTCCAAGCTTTTGCTTCATTGATACTCCATCCGTCCTTTTATTTTCTATCACATGAAAATGCTCAGTAACGAGATCAACCAGCAATGACTTTTATTTATGATGCCATCCAATTAACAGATTCGCTTTCGCTTTTCATTTGCCATTGTTTATAATCAACGATTTGTATAAAACAATTTTATATATCTGTTTACACGGAATAAAACTAGTTCAAAAGTTCCAAAACACAACAAAACCAAACTTTATTTAAACTGTTTAATTTAAATTTTAAAAAGCCGCGCACGGGATCGCTGTCAACTCAATTGTCAAGTTAATGTATTATCCGAACAATTAGAAGAATACACAGCGCTATTGTGCAAGTATGAGCCAAACTGTCTATTTTACTTGCGCCAGTGCGCCGTCGGCAGCGGGCTGCGGCGATCGTATCCACCACGCAGCCCGCTCGAACTCCCGCGTGCAGTGCAAATGATTCTGTTTTTATGGCGCTCATATTACTACAAGTGTTGGTGTTGGGTGTGACCGCAGTACCGCAGCCACGCTATGGAATCGACAATACAAATTCAGTGGACACTAAGTAGCTTTATTCAATTTTAGTCTCTAAGCCATAGCAATAGAGTGAATAATCGCTTAAAAAAATTATAGTACAGAGAAGCAACGCCGCAGGCGCCCTTGTTCAACGTAATGAAATCAGCTGCATTACGATTTGCAAATATTGCAATGCTTCTGATCTGAAGCTAAACTCTGTGTAGTGTAGTGTTTTGTTATTCTTTCACTTAGCACTATACGTTGTTTGATACTAACATAATTTGCATTCTTACAATTCACAATACTCTTTAATATATAGATTGTGAGAAACTTTGGAAAATGATTGTGAGTGGTAATGGGTGGAGTCTTTCTTCATTGTTTTCGGAATCCGCATAGTAGGCGAAATTTGTGGTTAAAACAAATAAAATGTGAAATGTGTTAAATATGTACTCTTAAGACTAGAGAATTTAACCGCAAGCGGGTGTGTTCTAAGCATTTTGAGTTTGAGCGCAAATTCTGCGAAAAGGTCGCCTGATTCATATTATTGCGCAGA
Source organism: Carterocephalus palaemon (assembly GCA_944567765.1). Classification (NCBI taxonomy): domain Eukaryota; kingdom Metazoa; phylum Arthropoda; class Insecta; order Lepidoptera; family Hesperiidae; genus Carterocephalus; species Carterocephalus palaemon. The sequence goes on from OX155663.1 coordinate 3,598,068, forward strand.
TTCGTAGTTAACGGTGGATGAAATTTGCAGTGGGATTCAACAAGACACAGTAAGTTGTTCCAGTCTTTATTTTAAAGCATTTGGTACCTTAATAATTAGGTTTTAATTTATTTATCAGCTCAGGTTTTATTTTAACCTAAACTAGTACTGTAAACAGTAGTGATGTGGAATAAGAATTCTATTATTTTATCGAATATCGATGTATTGTATTGTCTACGAAGTACATTAAAAAGCAAGATTAAAAATCTGAAATAACCTATGATTGCAAACTTACCCGTACGTGTAAGAAGTACTTCGTGTTTGTTTAATCTATATATATAAAAGGAGAAGGTGACTGACTGACTGACTGACTGACTGACTGACTGACTGACATATCAACGCAGGGCCTAAACTATAAGGGCTAGAAACTTGAAATTTTGCACAGGGGTTCCTTTTATAATGTAGGGGAGCACTAAGAAAGGATTTCTGAAAATTCACCCCCTAAGGGGGTAAAACGGGGGTGCAAAGTTAGTATGAAACTTTGCCGTTTTTGAAGTCTTTAGACGGGTAGACGTCGTTAATGGGTCTAATTCTACGCGAGCGAAGCTGCGGGCGTCCACTAGTCATTAATAATACTTTGTCCCAATCAGCACTGTATTTGAGATTAATATTTTTTACTTTTTGTTTCAGGTGATGATGTACAATGTTTCTGTAATACACTCCGTGAAGATGCAGCAGCTTTCTAACGGTGAAAGAATTTTTGAAATCGGTCCAGTAGTTTCTGAGTGAAAACATTACAAACGTACATACAAAAGCACAAATGTTTCCTCTTTATAATATTAGTTAAGATATACATATATTAAAGCAATAAAAAATGTTGAACATAATAAATATTTTGTTTTATTTACTATTTAGTCACCAAGGGAAAAAAAATATCGATAAATATCGATAATAGCAATCACTAGGAACGGGCAATACAGATACATAACACGCATGCGCACGGATTGGTATTGGTGCGCATGCGTGACATCATGTCGCTAAAAGCGACGCCGACGTGTTTCACTGGAACTAATTTAGTTAGCGTCCATAGATTTTCTATGCGCGATTCCCATCTGTACGTAGTACTATACTTATAAATCTGTGACCGCAGCCGCCGAAGGTGCGTACCGGCGTGGCCACGCCACGTGGGCCGTGTTTACGGCCGCGGCGCATGCGCGCGCCTTGTTTGCGTCGGGTCAAACACCGGCCTAACCTACGAAGCCTCTATACATAGTAAAATCGAGGTCCGGTGAGTTTAGATGTAAGACGCGATGCAGCATGGGATCGATTGTCACAGTCGCGACAGTTGGGTACATTACACATACATTCAATTCATTCGTTCAACGGCATAGAGTAACTATGCGAGATTAAGATATCTCTAGATTACCGTGGTGAAACGAAATTGAAGTTAACCATCGAATAAATCGACAGAGTACAGATACTGGGATAGCTACTCTAGTGTAATTTCAATGTTGGTGAAATCGGGCTTAAGAGGTGTGATAAACGGTTGATAAGACCACAGACTACATACTATTTACTCTATGATAAGACTATCCGCACAAGACCGTATTTTTCACCAATTTTCTCACCGACTCAACCTGCAAAATCAAAGGAAACGTTAATCTATTGACAATATAATGTTAAATGTTACAGAAGTAAACAGACTGTGTATATTTGGCCCACGAAATCGCCGGAATCAGTAAGTCGGACACGATATCAGTGAGAAAATCGGTCCTGTGCGGAGACCCTCATTGCTACGCACCGCCAGCATTCCAACCCCCCTCGATCTGGTACGCGGAGGTCGCTGCCCCGAACAGGAACCCGCGTGGAAACGTACGATTGTGCAACCCGAAGGAAACTTGAACCAGCGCACTAAAAGTAAAAATGAAAACAGTAGTCATTGTCATTGCCCTTTGGTTGGAGCATTGCTTCGTTGGTCGAATCGCACGACTGCTAAGCGAGAGGTTCTGGGTTCGATTCCTAGGTCGTAGTATAACATATTGAGGTTTCAAAAATTCCCAATAGTCGGGATTTGTGCCCGGAGACTTACCTACGCTGAATTTCAATAACCTATCTACACATAGATTTGGCTATCGGAGATAGAAATTCGACACATTTTATACTTAACTACACACACATTTTTAACTTACTTATGTCAAATTTCTATCTTCGATAGCCAAATCTATCCGTAGATAGGTTATTGAAATCCAGCGTTAAACTAGTTATTAGGTTGAACATCTTCTAATTTAATCAAAGTCCTATTAAATTAATAAAAGTTCTATTATCCTTAAAGTATTGATTGAGAATGCATTTTAATGAAGTTAATAGGTATACTGAGAGCGAAATTTTTATTTTAAGGGTATTCGGGGGTTTCTTTAAAATTTTAATCTTACCAAATCCATAAAAATACTCTTATTATCGGCTTATCATACATTTTAAAGGACGCGAGCCAGGGTTCTGGAGTTCTGAATCCGACTCTGAGTGCTTCAGACCACTCAGTTAATACGACAGCCTATGACTATTATGCATCATGAATGTCACTTATATTATATATCCTACCTCTATAATGTCTGATTTATGAGGCGGCCTTACGCAGAAATTTTAATTATTATTAAATTTTAATTAATTAGTTTTAAGTTGCATCAAATTAAAATTGCAAGTTTAAATATTCATAAGCCACTTTTTTTTTAAATATGAAAATATAAGTTAAATTTATATAAGTATAAAAAAATATATAAGTTCTATCGCATAGAAAATGTGGAAATTCACCTTTAAAATGTATATACATAATGTAGGTACCTATCTATCGTGTTATAATAATAATAAATAATAAAAGCCATTTAATCCTCTGTGACATAGTTACAAACAAATTAGTACATTAAAGAAAAGAAAAATATATTGAATGTCATTAGAGTTGCGTTGATTAAATTATAACATTTTCTGTGGTAGTATGTCAAAATGGATCTGATTATAATGTCACTAATAAATAAATTTGTCAAATAATATGTTTTCTGATTATGTCAAATTTTCCATGTCAGTTGTTCTAGTTCATAGGTGTCATATGTTTGGTTATTCCATGTCAAATATTTTAATTTTTTGTATAATGTCACTAACAGAGGACCCCTCTTCGGGTGAAGGCCTCCTCCAGAGCTTTCCATTTATCTCTGTCTTTAGCTTTATCCTGCCAACTGTTTCCGGCTACTGCTATTATCTCGTCTTTCCATCTTTCCTGAGGTCTACCTTTTTTGCGAGATCCGTCTGGTCCCTGCCACATGGTTGCCGTGAAAGACCATCTCCTGTCTGTCATGCGTGCAACATGGCCTGCCCATCGCCATTTTAATTTTTGTGCATGTTGGAGCGCGTCTATTACTTTGGTTTCCTGTCGAATGTCCATGTTTCTAACTTGGTCCTTTAAGCGTATTTTTAAAATACTTCTTTCCATAGCTCTCTGACATTTTTCAATTCTTTCTCTATGTTTTCTATTAAAAACCCAGGTCTGGCAGCCATATGTTAAACAGGGTAGAATGCACGAGTCCATGACTTTTTTCTTTAACTGAACTGGTAGAGTCGATTTCATGATCTCTTTATAGCTCCAGAATTTTCTCCAGCTCGCTAGTATTCTACGGTCAATTTCTCTATCATGTCTTATATTTTTAAAAGATAGCATTTTTCCGAGGTATATGTACTCCTCCACATATTCGAGTGGCATGTTGTTTACTAGTATTGGAGTCTGGACACTATTTGTCATAGCCTTGGTTTTGGATATGTTTAACTCTAGTAGAACGTTTTTACTAGCCAGACTAAGCTCGTTCACCATCTTCTCCATTTGTGAAGCTGAGTTAGAAAATAAAACTATATCATCCGCGAATCTCAAATGACTTAAGCGTTTTCTGTTGATTACTATACCACTCTTAGACCAGTCCAAGTGCTGTATAATGTTCTCTAGGACAGCTATAAAAATTTTTGGAGACATCGGATCGCCTTGCTTAACTCCTCTTCTTATAGGGAAGGGTGGACCGGTTCGGTCCAGCTTTACTCTACTCGTGCTTTTACAATATATGTCTTTTAAAATATTTATATATATTTCAGAAACGTTTTGCTTGCGTAAAGCTTCCCAAATGCTATCGTGCGAGATAGAGTCAAAAGCCTTGGCATAATCTATGAATACTATGTATAGAGGTTTTCGAACCTGCCACCTATATCTATCGTGTTACCGCAAATGAATTATGTATGCCGTAAGATGTATGGGACATGTCAAGCTCTTCGGCGGCTGAGAAACTTCCTACTAATTGCCACTAAAATTGCGCTGGCACAATCTTTAATGCACCCCATCCTTGATAATGCTGATATATGTTACCCCAACATAACTGAGGAGCAACTAAATAAACTTGAGAGACCTCATAATCTATATATATAAAAGGAGAAGGTGACTGACTGACTGACTGACTGACTGACTGACTGACTGACTGACTGACTGACTGACTGACTGACTGACTGACTGACTGACTGACTGACTGACTGACTGACTGACTGACATATCAACGCAGGGCCTAAACTATAAGGGCTAGGAACTTGAAATTTTGCACACGGGTTCCTTTTATAACGTAGGGGAGCACTAAGAAAGGATTTTTGAAAATTCACCCCCTGAGGGGGTAAAACGGGGGTGCAAAGTTAGTATGAAACTTTGCCGTTTTTGAAGTCAAGTGAGCAATCCGAACGCGGGCAGACGTCGTTAATGGGTCTAATTCTGCGCGAGCGAAGCTGCGGACGTCCACTAGTCTCTGTATAAGATTCGTATTTGGACTTCGAAAATATGACCATGTCTCCGAATTTCGCCGTAACTTCAAGTGGCTCCCAATCCGACGTCGCACGAATACCCATATTCTTTCTGCTCTCTACTGTACCTATCATGTTCAATCCCTCTAGACCATCCTATTTGAAAGAGCGTTTTGAATATCTGGGGTTTACTTAAGATCGCCCCTTCGTTCCAAAAACAGCCTTGCTCTTAGTTGCCACTCAACTTCCTTCTACCAGAAATCCTTCTCTGTCCTTTCTGTGAAACTTGACACTTTTCATCAGTTTAGGTCTCATCTAATAGGTGGCGAGGTGAGCCTATTGCCATACACCTGGCACAAATCCAGACTCCGAGCTGCTACCAGCATTTCAAGTTAGTAGAAATAGTTGTTGCCCAACCCTGGGATCGTACCCAGGACCTCCAGGCTTAACATACGCCGTTTCGACCACTAGACCAACGAGGCAGTTGGTTTATACTTAACCCAATAATAGACGAATGCAGCTTCGCGCGCTTAGAATTAGAAATTGCGACACTTTTGTTAATAGTATTGGACAAACTAAACCCATACCTAAAGGAACCTACCTTGTTATCAGAGTGTGATGCCTTAACCAATAATTTAATTTATTACCTTCTCTGCGACCCATAGACGTCCCACTGTTGGGCACGGGTCTCCCCCGCAGACACAGCTGCGGGCTAGAGCATACTCTACCACGCTGCTCCAATGCGGATTGGTGGAGGTTATTACCTTATTGTATCAATATTTTTACCTCAAAGAGAAACAATGGACGGGCATAAAGCCTAATGGCATTTTCTACCAGTCAACACTGGGTGATTAAGAAGACTTGCGGAAGTAATAAATAAACTAATGGTGTAGTTATGTTACTTTATGTCCTTACAAAAAAGTCCATTCGAAATAATGGTTGTCTATAAAGTCGGTTTACGGACTATAATTTTACGTGATAACGTCATAAGAAATAAGAGTATTGCGAGAATGAACAACAAAACACTACAGAGAATTTAGCTTCAGATCAGGAGCATTGCCAATATCTGCAAATCGTAATGCAGCTGATTTCATTACGTAGAATATAATTAGTGCAACCGATTATTCACTCTATTGATATGGCTTACTAACTACTAAAATTAAATTAATGCACGCTGGTGTCATTTTCATGTATATATTTATTACAATTTATACATGTAAATGTACACATAAATACATACATAGGTAAGTACATTTTATATACGCAAAAATGAAGACCAATAACGATTTTTATTTTGTTTTATTTTTCTTATGTGATCTACGATGATGTTTTAAATGACAGTAAAATTTGAAGTTAACTTTATTCTATTTAAAAAAACATAGCGATTGCTTTTCATTTTAGGCGTGGCTACCTGCTATACGGCAAAAGTTCTTAGGTACTAACCTAAGAACTTTTGCCCCCTTTTTCAACCCTTCGAGGTTAAAAATACAAAAACACTGAATTTTAAATCTTGGACAAAAACACCAACTGTTTATCCGGCGCATCTTGAGATATTATAAGTAGCTGACTTTTTTCTTTTGTTTATATAACATAACAAGATTTATATTGAAAAACTGATTTGTAAGGAATTAAAGCAATTATGTCGTTATTTAAAATTAATTCCATACAAACATTCATCTTCAATCCCGTGAGAACCTCAATATTTTCCGGAATAAAGAGTCCTATCCTTTTGGATAAATGCTAAACGGTAGTTTTCGAAGGGACAGACGATAAAATAATATTAATAAACACATTTTCGGAATGTATATCAATATCTTATCATCCCTTATATATTTCTTTAAGATTAATTTGCATACTAGGTGCATACCTAGGTACCTACTGTACATAGACAATCCCATTAATGTTTTATTATAAGTATGAATTTATATGAAATATTCTTTTATATGTGTCTTTTAACTGTGGTAAATGTCCTACCTTAATACAAGTAGTTTAACAAGTATGTAGATCATCTCAAACGTAATAAACAGATGAACGTAATTTCGTAACTTAAACAGAACGATATGAGAAGTGTTTATATATCCATACTTCCATACTAATATTATAAATGCGAAAGTAACTCTGTCTGTCTGTCTGTGTTGCTTTCACGCCAAAACTACTGAACCGATTTAAATGAAATTTGGTACACAGATAGTCTAGAGCCTAAGAAAAGACATAGGCTACTTTTTATTTGGATAAAAGTGTTGTAAGGGGTTGAAAAGGGGGTTGAAAGGTTCTATGAAAGTTTTGTCATTTTCAGACCTAGAAGCATAAAATTTATATTATAGGCTGTTGATTAGATATAAATAAATATGGCATTCAAACTTTGTAAAAATTTTGTAAGGGTGTAAAATAAACATATATTATTATGTCTAATTCCACGCGAGCGAAGCTGCGGGCGTCCACTAGTACTTGTATAAGCGCACTTAGCGTTGCTTTATTTTATTACATGTCATTAAGGATACTAAACGATCGCATTATATTACATTATATATATTATTTGCTAGATAATAGCATGCTTTTCTACCTTTTCCTTGAAAATAATGTACTATTCACATGCAATATACGGGTGAATTTCAACAAGAGAAGTTTTTTTGTCATTTCAGTGGGATTTTTTTATTTCAATGCTATCTATGTACATATTTTTAGTGAAAAATAAAACTTTTGCCTATTTTATAACATTGTGCGTGAGTGGACATCAATTATCATGAAAACTTACATAAATATTTAAGAATGAATTTTTAAGAGTCCACTGAAATGAAAAGTGTCTACCGAAATGGTATACTGTGCACCGGAATGAAATAAATCCACCGAAATGATACAGCTAAGAACAACCGTGCCGGGCAGCCAGGGTTCTGTTCTTTGTTAGTTTTGATTTCCACAAAATTTAGATAAAAACTTCGAGTTCAAGGGGAGTCGAGAATGGTTTAGAACTTTAGATTCACAATTTGGTCCGCTGGAAAATGTTTTTTAAACCTTATTTTTGTATTTTTGTATAAATTATCATTTACATCGCGTCACTTTAGACTTTAGACATTTCATATGGCAGAACAACGTTTGCGGGGTCAGCTAGTGTTTATATACATATATTCTGTCTGTACGTTTTTTAGTGTTGAATGTTCAACCGACCGCGCTCGTCGTTGCTTAACTCTGTCGATCACATCGAATCGGGCTATGGACGCTACAATTCTTAACATGATCTTAACATTAATAAATGAGGTACACATTTATCTATTTCTCGAAGGTAAGCAAGCATGCTAGTTTTGGCCAAAGATATTGTTTAGTGTTTAGTAATAACGCCGTCATATGTACAATATAAAGTCCTTGACTTTATATTTTATTTATTTATAAAAATTTAGAAATAATAATAAGTAGGTAATAATAATGCACCTGACTGCCGTAATTATGATACTTACAAGTATAAAAATTAATATACCTACCTACTTGATACAACCACGTGATACGTGATTACACTAATAAAGTGAAGTGTAATTAAAATACTTAATTAATTCGTCGGTAATTAGTGAGGTGACGCACTCGTTTTAGTTATAATTAAATCTATCGTTAACGTAACGTATCGAAAACGTAACTTACCGTAACAAGTATTGACGGAGCATCGCCATACAACCACAACGATAGAAACGTGCCAGCTAGCACATGGTTGTGTGTGTGACAACGTTGTCATACACTCGCGCGATGCGTCTCTGTGATACTATTTAGTGTTGCCAGTGATGACATCTCCCAATTAGTTCGGGAAACTGGTCATAGTTAACTTGTATCGTGGTCGTTTCGTTTAATAGATTTAATGAGAATTATGTATATTTAGCAGATTTTTCGTGATGTCGATATTCTGAACCAAATAATAACAAAACTCACAAGAGTATAAATGCCCATAATAATATAACCATATGGACATGATTACAAGACGCACGGTGTATGTATGTTGGTGAGTTTGACATTCTATGCCGTGTAAGTATGTCGATAAAATAAAAAATTTGTAGTGTTTGTTTATCGTTACTAGTATAAGTTGGTAATTAATTGAGAAATATAGGGTGAAACTAAAAACATCGGATATACTTGTAATTAAAAAATTTTGATCTGTCTTCTATACAATTTCCTTTTTGAATCTGCATCACTGCTTAATTAGCTATAATTTTCACCCACTGATTTCGCACTATGGGATCCTTTGATAGACTGAAATCATATTGACCATAATATATCTAGGTATATTATAAAAATGAATCGCAAAATGTGTTGGTAAGCGCATAACTCAACAATGCCTGGACCAATCTGGCCAATTCTTTTTTTAAATGTTCGTTGAAGTTCAAGGATGGTTTTTACGGCGAGAAAAATTTGAAAATTCACCCCCTAAGGGGGTAAAACGGGGGTGCAAAGTTAGTATGAAGCTTTGCCGTTTTTGAAGTTAGTGAATGTGTAACGCGAGCGAAGCTGCGGGCGTCCACTAGTATTTAATAATATTCCTGTTACACATTTCAATATTAAGGGAAAATCAAACACTTCATATATTAAAATAAAAGTGGTTTATTTCGCGAAGGACTTCGATCAAACAGCATTTGACAGTTACAAATATTTAAATTAATAATCATAATAGCTCGAACGTACGAGTATGTAGGTAGGTATATGTAATGTAGTAAGCAGTGTAATAGGGCAGATAAATAAACTCAAAGATACTCAAAAGATAAAAAACGCGCCCATGAAATTTATTCCGACTTGATGCACTGAACCACGCACAGAGCATACCCTAGGTTCCCTACTATAATGATATAAAATGACATAATGAGCACAGAACGCTAAATAAACAATAACAAAACTTATATGGATCTCTGCCTTTTCGCCGAAAATTGTTTGGCGGATTATCACTTGCCAACCAACGCGTTTGCCTACTTTTCACTTTGACAACTAACGATTGTCAAATTTTTGTATGACACCCTTGATCGAAGATGACACCGTTTCATTTGGTATAGGCATGTGTCGTTCGTTCAATCGCAAAGAACTGAATCAATATTGACCCATTGACAAAATGATCTGGTTCGTTCGACCCGTTCAATCAATGGTTCAATTTGAAAGGAAATGATAGCAATTAGTGATGAGTAGGACACGAAATAAAAATGAGTTTGTAAGAGTAGCCTCTTTTTTGTATTGAGCCGCTACAATGTCCCACTTCAAATGAGGCGAGGCGTTCGTCGCGCGCGATACATTTGTACTACGATGTCCCATTTCAAACGAGGCGAGGTGTTCGTCGCGCGCGATACATTTGAACTACAATGTCGCACTTCAAATGAGACGAGGTGTTCGTCGCGCGCGATACATTTGAAGTAACTAGAATGACTTGGTACTTGTATTGTCCTACCTTACAATGTGTGACTGACGTAATAATTATTATATATTTTAAACGTCATTGTGTGTGTTGAACGTACCGCGACAACAAATTTGAAGTAGTACATAATAAAATTTTGAGCCGCTCTTACATTTCTACGTCATGTCCGGGACAAATGAAGTGCCTCTTGTATGTCCTACTCAACACTAATAGCAATAGCAATGTAAATATTGATTGATTGAGTTCTTGTGATCACACGTTTCGAAACACCAGTTTATTCAATTTTAATGAATGAATGATAGGTATACCTATGTAATTATAAATAGTTTGTGACAGAAAGAAAAAATACTGTAATTTGTTTTACTATTTTTAATATACGGGAAGTTTGATTTGGTACTAAATAAATAACAATAAATGATTGGTAAAAAAATGTAATTAAAAATTGTACATACTTATTATCCACTAGCTTTTACCCGCGGCTCGGCTATAGTAAATAATAGATTCTATTTTCCTATATTTAAGACTATTTTCCTATTATATTATTATTATATTTTCCTTTATTATATTTTCCTATTATATAGATTCTATTTTCCTATATTTTCATTGTTAGATCGGTCGTGGTGTCTCTGTCATACATTCGAAAACGTCACCGCATCAACGGCTCGCCGCGTTCGGTTTTCGGTTCGTTCGTTTCTCTCTCACTTGGATCAGTCCACAGAGTACATTATCTGGATCAGTCGGATCGGATCGCCGCGACGCAGGCCGCGACTTGCCACAAACCAATCGAACGAACGAATCATTTTTAACAAAGTGAGCCATTCGATTGCGCAGATTTGAAGATCTGGTTCTTTTGACTCGTTCAATCGCGAACGACACATACCTAATTTGGTAGAATTATTGTTAGGCTGATTCACAGAGTACGTTTTATGGCTGATTAATATAATGACACAACACGTTCAGGGCACTTATCATTTTGTCAAATCCTTCACTAGGCCAGACAACTTTCAGAAGAATAATGTTTTGTCTGTGTTATGTCTAGGTATACTTCCTTCAGCTGAGATTGTACCTAAGATCCGTGCCCAACAGTGGGACCAATAGGTACCTAATAGAATAAAAACATGAAATAAGCTGTAGCTCCCTTTTTCGTTATGTTCGGAACCATTACAATGAAAAATTTACCTCTGGTAAGACAAACGCTTATATCAAGGCTTTTCATTTGATTTCAGACCAAAAAACCGATTTCAATTTCTTTAATCCAAAAGAACTACATATAGGGAATACTAATAGAAATACGAATAATTAAGTTAAAAAAATTTGATCATCATTTGTCATCATGAAAATCAGTTGTTAGCTGAGATTTTAAATCATCATATTATTATTGTTCCAGTTATTGTATCGGGTGGGTTTTTATTTGTCAGTTTTCAGTGAAGATCGCTGATTAAATTATCACTGAGTAACCCATTATTTTCATTTTCATTACAACCTGTTATTATAACTATATTTTCTTATACATTATGGTACTGTGTACTAGAACCACAGTACAAAACAGGAGGCTGTCGGTTAAATTCGTGTTGCCGCTGCTGGGTTGAGAGTGGATATGTTTCCTTTTATGGAAATGTTTGTTGATCACTGTCGGGTGTAGGGCGCGAGCTCTGATGACGTCTGCAAAGAAGTGGGCGGAGTTTCGCGGGGTACGCTTGCGTTTGGGGTCCTTGAAGTCCACGTGGTGAAGGCCGAATTTCAGGCTGAAAGAACGAAAAATTACAGAAGGTGAGTCATGAGTGTTGCGTAGCTAATTTGTCTATGCTGTGCTGACTCGTTAACGCTCATAATAAAAATGTGAGCGTCTATACTTTCTTCAGCTGAGATTGTACCTAAGATCCGTGCCCAACAGTGGGACCAATGGGTACCTAATACAATAAAAACATGAAATAAGCTGTACCTACCTTTTTCGTTGTGTTTGGAACCATTACAATGAAACTAACGCTTATATCAAGGCTTTAGTTTCTTCAAACTTGGTAAAGAAAAAAAAACTTACGTATATCCTGACATCCATTCGTAGTTATCCATAAGACTCCAAACAGTAAAACCGGTTATATCCGCCCCGTCTTCATGAATAGAATGAAGAACCTATAAAATAAGATGACAATTTACTATTTTTACAACATTAACAGATAACAAATTATTTTAGTTATTTTACTTACACACAATACAATTGATTGACCATGCCAGGATTTTCATACTTCATCAAAATCTCAAACATTTAGGTGGAAGGAATAAGGCCCATAAATTGAGGCCGTGTAATAATTGTTTTTATAACACATTTGCTCGTAAAGGGCCCCTTATTTCACCAATTTCAATATCGTAATGTATCTAATTACCGCACTTGTGCGTTTTAAATTACATTACAGCACTTGTGCGGTAATGTAATGTAAAACGCAAGGGTTTTTTTTTAATAAGGTAAAACGAACGGTCTTACAAGATGCTCCGTCTAAAACGAACGGTACTTTTTTCAATCTTAGCAAAGAGTTTTTATGTCAAAAAGTGGTCAACATTTTATGAATAAAATTAACTTTGGTAGATAAAATATAAAAAATAAACATTTAATTCTTTAATTTAATTAATTTTGACAGTAAATTAAAATAATTTATCTGTACCAAAAACAAAAAAATATCAATTTACTTTAATAATAATATTGGCTGTTTTTGTGACTTTGCCTTAAAAAAAGCTCTGATTTGATTGCTAATTTGTGTACAAGTAAAAATTATTTAAATTATAAAATGAAAACTGTAGACAATTCGAATTTGCTGTAAATGGCTGAGAAAAAAATCAAATAATTCACTCAATCATCGAAAATAACGATGCATATCATAACGAACAATATTGATCAGTGAAATCGTACGATATGACTGTTCTTTCGTGGTTCTGTGGTGTTCCGCGCGCTTTTACTTTTCGCTGTAGTGTTTTTATTTGAAAATGTCGTCAAGTATTGATGAATTTATTAATTTATTTCCTCGCAAATATGTTATAAAACGTCGTATGACACACGTGCGCTTTGATAATTACAGCCTCTGCTTTCTTGTAGCAATATCGCCTCGGCTGTAATTTTCAACTTACCGCACTTTTATCATAATGTACTATTACAGCAACTCTCTTTCGGCTAGAAAGGTGCCTGGGATAGGTGGATAGGGAAAGGTACCTGTTCCAAATGCAGTTTGTAGTGCTCGACTCTGCTATCGTCGGCCAACTCAGCAGCGGTGTTGGCGTAGCCGCTCTCTGATATAAAGAAGTTCTGGTCTCCGTACTCCTTTCTGCTCCACGCAATTAGCGATCTCAGGCCTTTTGGATAAACCTGGAAACGGAAAACTTTAAATTAAATATAAAACCTACAAATTAAATGCTCGTTTTCTAATTTATATCCGTATTTATCGATAATTAATTACAGGTCAATTTTGAATCATTTGATGGCTGTCTCGGATTATGATCGGCCGAACTGCAGGTGTAGCTAGACTTATGTTAGTGGTAGGTATTCTTTGGTGTAGCATGCCGTAGATTTTAGGCTATACTTAATCAAGTGAGCGTAGTCGCTCTCCGGTATGAAAAAGTAATGGGATGAAAATTACCGGCACATTCTGCTGTCCCCCGATGGGCCACTCGGGGTCCCTCTCGAGCACGAGCCCCAGCTCCGGGACGCCGGTGTCGAAGAACACGCCCGGCGCGTCCCCCGGCCGCGCCCGCCGCACCAGCCGGCTGGTGTAGTAGTTGATCGCGAAGTAATCGTATGTTCCTGGAAATACATTCATCGGCTCAGAAATACACAGCTTTAGCTTCCTTGTCTAATAGTAGGGCAGTCGTTGTGTAGCTTAAAGGTATCTGGACAACGTGGGAGCGGGGCACCGGCACGATATATATATGTATCCACCACGCTGGCCAAGTGCAGATTGGCAGACTTCACATGCCTTCACATGCCTGCATTAACATTATGAAGAACTATCAGGCATGCAGGTTTCCTCACGATGTGTCCTTCACCGTTACAGCAAGTGATTTAATTTCTTAAATCGCACATAACTTAGATAAGTCATTGGTGCGTGCCGCTTGGGTTTGAACGCGGACGCTCGAGTGAGAGGCGAGTTCGATAACCACTGGGCTGTCACCGCCATACACATTACAACAAACCTTTAATAGCTTACCTTTTACCAGAAGTAGTTCTTCTCGTGTGAACGGTGGCAGTATGGAGTTGGCGAATCCTCTCTGCTTGCTGTATTCCGCTATTCCCTTCACGACATCGCTCGGCCAACCTCCTTCTTTGGAGTAGATTGGATGGGCATATCTTCCGATCTGTTATAAATATCTATCATTGTAAATAAATATTGACATTGACATTCTCACACAAGGCCATCTGACCCCAAACTAGGGAGGGCCTGTACGAGTTAACAAAGATACCTTGATATTTTTATAATAATATTTACACAACTTATCTATGTTATTATTGTCAGATCTAAGGGCTGTTTAGATTTCAATCTAAGTTACCGTAGTTAGTGGGAGAAGATGGTCTCTGCCTACCCCTTTGGAAACAAGGCGTTATTATTATAATGTCGGTATGGGACCAACACAGAGTGTTCCTCCCTCGGACTAAGTGGACTGTAACCTGAAGAAGACGGCGGGAAACTAATGGATTTCTGAATCCACAGGGCACAAGATCAGTTGGAATAGCACCGACTAGGAGAGGGATCCAACAGTCGAATTTTAATAAAAGTGTAACGTTTGTTTAACTACCTAGGTTCCAACTTACCGTGAAATGTCTTCCTAATTCAGACGCTTCTTCGTCCGCAGAAGTACTTGGCTCCATCCAGACCAAATTGTTTGCTATTGACATTATTCCTGTAAAGAATCCTTACAAATAATATGTAAATAGGAAAGTGTTTTTGTTGATTTGACTGTTTTCGGACTGTCAGCCAGATATTCAGCATTCAGCAATAAGCCTTATTTATTAGAAAAACCTTGAATTGGACAAAAACCTGTAAGAATCATTCGATGTTTAATCGATTTTTTGTTGGTTTGTCCTTCTTCTCCACAACGGAACGATGGATCGAAATAATTACATATTGGCATAGATATAGTTGACGGCTAAGTGAGTGACTATTTATCCTAGAAAATTGTACGCTTCCCCTGAAATGGTGAAAAATGTGTAATAATCGTTTGATTTTTAACTGATTATTTTTATTGGTTTGTCCTTCTTCACTTCGGCTTTATATCCCGGAAAATTTTATGGTTCCCGTGATAAAACACTGTAATAACCATTCGATTTTTAATCGGTAAATAATCATCGATCAATTTTTAATCGAATACCTCGGATTATGATCGGCCGAACTGCGGGTGAAGCTAGATTTCGATAAATGTTAATATTTGGTGTAGGTTGCCGTTTGTAAAAGCTATATTTATTATATTTTAAACATCTCTTGATTAGAGTTAATTCTGCACGTTAATCGATATCACGCGGGCGGAGCGGTGAAATCTGGGTACCTACAAATAAAAGTTATAGAGTACTTTTATATACCTTACTGTAATAAACGAAAAACGAAGTAGTAAAAAGTGCTTGTCTTTTTATTGACAGGTGATTTGATCGAGACCATTCTAGATAACTACCTGCCTAAAAATGGGCTCAGGCATTTATTTATTTATTTTCTTCTATAACGCCAAAATTTCAAAATTTCTATACACCAAAAGGTGTTCCAATGAGCGGACTTAATGCCTATTGGAATTTGTAGACCATTAAGACATTTCTTGTTGTTGGATCGGTTTTCTTTTAAATTTCTTACATCTATTTACTTGGGGTGATGATTGCTACACTCACCATGATATTTAGGCTTGTACTCTGCATCGTACAGCCGCCAGGCCTTAGCATGAGCCAGCAACACATGCTTATTGCAGAGATACGTTGCCACATCTGGGTCTTTCACCAGCGGAGGCATAATGCCAGTGTTGTAGTTCAAGTCACACATAACGTTGGGCTCGTTGATCGTGATCCACTTGTGGACACGGTCTGCGAACAGCTTGAACACCACGCCGGCGTACTCGGCAAACCAGTCGGCTATCAGAGGATTGGTCCAGCCACCTGCAAGATATTCGAAATTGATCCCAAAATATCAAAATATGTAATTGCATGGATATTCATCAGCTTTAAGTCCACTGCTTAATCGGTGCTACTCCTCCCAATCCTGTAGGTACCTTTTGAACTCTACAGCCGTTACCATCAGTTCACTAAAAAAGAACGCCACAGGAAACAGAACAAATTCAAGGATGGTTTCTTTTGTATTTTCAGGTGGGAGGAGATTCAAATGTTTCTTATTATGTAAATATTTATCAAGCATATAAACGCTAAATAACGCTACACACTGAAAAGAAGAAAAGAACACTATTTAATGAACAAATTGTGATGATGAAGGTGCGATAATAAGGAACGATAATTACCGAGGTCCTGAAGTCTTTGCGGCAGATCAAAGTGATAAAGTGTGATGAAGGGCAGAATATTCTTTTGCAGAAGTCCGTTAATTAGATTGTTGTAATAATTCACCCCGTCCTTGCTGATCACGTTGGAGAAACCTTCTGGCAGCAGACGAGTCCAGGATATGGAGAACCTGTTTATGAATAATGTTAATGTCAAATCTCAATGCGTTCATTACTCTGCGGGAGTACCACTGTGCATTAACTACTCTATGTAATCATGCAATCCAAATAAAATTTAATTTCTCAAGCCACCCGAAGGTCTTCGACAAGGCTTACCGATTGTTTTCACCATTGAAAACAACCGGGACCGACGGCTTGACGTGCCCTCCGAAGCACGGTGGCGCCCATGAAATTTTGCCTCTAGCGGTCACCCATCCACAAACCGACCGCGGCCGTCGTTGCTTAACTCTGTCGATCACATTGAATCGCCGCGAACCATTCTGCTATGGACGCTATAGAACCTATATGAGTCCCACAGGCTTTACCACCAATGAAGCTCAGACCTTCGATTGACCGGCTCTGTCGATACTGCAAGTTTTTTGATACCTGTAGAAATCCAGGCCCATATTGTGGGCAATCTGCACATCTTGCCGCCACTGGTGGTAGGAATCGCACGCCACGTCGCCATTGCTCCGGTCGACTGCTATGTCCGGGTGGTCGTGCGTAAACTTATCCCAGGTGCTCAAACCTTTGCCTGGAAACGACAACATACGTCCATCAAAAAACCAATACGCGGGTTTCCAAGGCAAAGATTAAGGATGTCTGTGAGATGGGCATTTGTGAAAGGGCACGGTACCTAGATTCGGCTTCACCACGCCACGCTCACCTTCAGCGGGTATTCCTGTGATGTATCTTCTACCTACCCAGACGCACCTTCTTTTGATTCTCTCTCTGAGAACTCACACAGACGCGGTTTCGAAAGCAGACTGTATATTTAGCTGCTAGGAAGTGAAGGATAGCAGTCATTGGCTTATCCCGGGAATAGTTAACAACCTGTAGCGGTGCGGGAATGATACGAGACTTGTGAGGATTGCCGCCCTTGCGTGTCTTAGGTACCTACATAAACTTATGGTATGTGCTTCTGTACGGTGCTTTCTTCGGTTCGAAATACAATCGTAATGTTATGTTATTATTAAATTGAATTTTAAAAAAACTATCATGGAGCCATCAACCAGTACCTTCTACCAATATCCCAACCAGTAGCAATTACTAATAATAATAACATTATGACCTTCGATCAATAATGAACTGATCGAAGATTATGACTAACCAAAAATAGTAAATAAATAAGTACTATGATAATTTACAAATGCACCGTTAAAATGAACCCTTAATTTATTGTTCACTTACCTAGTGAATTACCAAAAATTTTAATTCAAACTCCGTGCCGCTTTTCGCGCGACTTGATCGCGACACATGCATTTTTTAACTTTCCATTATCTCGTAAACTATAAATCCCATTGAGATACTATAAAGAATAATGTTATACTTCATAAAAATTTCTTGATGAAGAAGTAACTTCCGGTCCTTAGTTTTAATTTGACATGCATAATAAAATCGTTCGTAAATTAATGTTTGAATTTGGATATTTTTCTTCAATATACCTTATTGTGATTTATGTTTAAGAGTTAGGTATTTGCTATCGCGGACTTTTACATTTGTAGAACATTGGATTTCAGGATTTTTAGTAGCGCCTGCCCTTCTGACTTGCTTAACAAATATCAATATTTAGGGCAAGCTGAGAAGTTAAGCCTAATTCTAGATAGCCTAAACTAAAAAAATAAAAAACAAAATAACGAGTGAATGAATGATTCTTTTTTTGTTTGGGATTTACAGCTAATCCGAATTGTCTAAAGATTTTATTGATGACCAATTCGCTATCAAGAATTCAGCCAAATGTTTTGTGTTTTAATCTGTGCTGGTGTGGTTCACTGGTCACTGAGATAAGGTCATCTTTGAAATGACATTCTTACACAATACGTATTTGACATACCGATCGTAACTCCATCATATCCATGAAATCTTTTACGCAATTACCTGCCGCTGGTGAGTCCTACTTATTCTGTGCATGAAGCTCGACATTTGTGCATTGTTCTTTTTGTATGTTTCAATAAAGGTAAGAAAAATATACTTAATATTTATACATTAAGAGGTGTGATAAAGGGTTGATAAGACTATCCGCACAAGACCGTCTTTTTCACCAATTTTCTCACCGACTCAACCTGCAAAATCAAAAGAAACGTTAATCTATTGACAATATAATGTTAAATGTTACAGAAGTTATACATCGCTATTATATTATTATATTATAACTAGCTGACCCCGCAAACGTTGTTTTGCCATATGAAATGTCAAAGTGACGCGACGCTTCACGTCAATGAACGACGGTTAAATATAAAAATACTAAAATAGTGTTTAAAAAACATTTTCATTTCATTTCATTGGGAATCTAAACCATTCTCGAATCCCCTTGAACACACACAAAAAATTTCATCAACATCTATCCAGCTGTTTAGGAGGAGTTTATTGTCATACACACGTATACAAGAAATACATATATATATTATGATGCTTACCTGTGTATATTTGGCCCACGAAAACGCCGAAATCAGTTAAAAAGTCGGACACGAAATCGGTGAGAAAATCGGTCCTGTGCGGAGACCCTCATTGCTACGCACCGCCCGCATTCCAACCCCCCTCGATCTGGTACGCGGAGGTCGCTGCCCCGAACAGGAACCCGCGTGGAAACGTACGATTGTGCAACCCGAAGGAAACTTGAACCAGCGCACTAAAAGTAAAAATGAAAACAGTAGTCATTGTCATTTGTTGGTCTAATCGCGCGACTGCTAAGCGAGAGGTTCTGGGTTCGATTCGATTTTAATGAAGTTAATAGACCGAGAGCGAAATTTTTATTTTAATAATTTTTCTTTCATAAAAATTTTAATCTTACCAAATCCATAAAAATAGTATCAGAGGCTTATCATACATTTTAAAGGACGCGAGCCAGTGTTCTGAACTTCTGAATCTGACTGAGTTCTTCAGACGACTCAGTTAATACGACAGTCTATGATTATTAAGCATCATGAATGTCACATATATTATATTATGACCTCGATAATGTCTGATTTATGAAACCACCTTACACAGAAATGTAATTACTAGATAATTAATACTGTTTTAAGTTGTATCATAAATTTAAAAATTCATAAACCACATTTTATTTTATTTTAAACTAGCTGACCCGTTAAACGTTGTATTGCCATAAAATAAATTTTTGTGAATATTTTGGGAGAACTTAATGTAAGTGTGTGGACTACTACTACCACTACCACTACCACTACAACTACCACTACCACTACTACTACCACTACCCCTACTACTACCACTACTACTTTCAATGTGACAGCAAATTCTCCATCTCCATAAAGTTTTAATACAAAATGATCCGCCATTTATTTAATTCATTTATTACAAAAAATGTGATAAATGAAGAACCACTCGACAGATAAGCAAACTTATGTTATATCAGCCCCGGCATAACTGAGGAGCAACTAAATAAACTTGAGAGACCTCATAATCTCTGTATAAGGTTCGAATTAGGACTTCGAAAATATGACCATGTCTCTGAATTTCGCCGTAAACTAAATAAATAAATAATAATAATTTCGTATTTGGCTCCCAATCCGACTTCGCAGGAATACCTACCAATATTCTTTCTGCTCTCTACTGTACCTATCTTGCTCAATCCCTCTAGTCCATCCTATTTGAAAGAGCGTTTCGAATATCTGGGGTTTACTGATGATTGCCCCTTCGGTCCAAAAACAGCTCTTGCTCTTAGTTAACCTGCCACTCAACTTCCTTCTACCAGAAATCCTTCTCTGTTCTTTCTGTGAAACTTGACACTTTTCATCAGTTTAGGTCCCATCTAATAGGTGGCGAGGTGAGCCTATTGCCATACACCTGGCACAAATCCAGACTCCGAGCTGCTACCAGCATTTCAAGTTAGTAGAAATAGTTGTTGCCCAACCCTGGGATCCAACCTAGGACCTAGCATACGCCGTTTCTACCAATAGACCAACGAGGCAGTTGGTTTATACTTAACCCAATAGTAGACGAATGCAGCTTCGCGCGCGAAGAAGAAATTGCGACACTTTTGTTAATAGTAGTGGACAAACTGAACCCATACTAACTTGTACTATTATGTATTCTGTGCCCATACCTAAAGGAACCTTCCTTGTTATCAGAGTATGATGCCATCTCTATATTATAAAAATGAATCGCAAAATGTGTTGGTAAGCGCATAACTCAACAACGCCTAGACCAATTTGGCCAATTCTTTTTTTTAAATGTTCGTTGAAGTTCAAGGATCGTTTTTACGGCGAAAAATTTGAAAATTCATACCCTAAGGGGGTAAAACGGGGGTGCAAAGTTAGTATGAAGCTTTGCCGTTTTTGAAGTTATTGAATGTGTAACGCGAGCGAAGCTGCGGGCGTCCACTAGTATCCTATAATTTTATTTATTACCTTAGTGACTTCTTGTATCAATATTTTCACCTCAAAGAGAAACAATGGACGGGCATAAAGCCTAGAAGCATTTTCTACCAGTCAACGTGCATTATTGATCGAAGCAGTCAACACTGGTGATAAGAAGACATGGTGTAGTTATGTTACTTTATGTCCTTACAAAAAGTCCATTCGAAATGCGTGTAATGGTTGTCTTTAAAGTCGGTTTACACACGATAATTTTACGTGATAACGTCATAAGAAATAAGAGTATTGCGAGAATGAACTACAAAACACTATAGAGAATTTAGCTTCAGATCAGAAGCATTGCCAATATTTGCAAATCGTAATGCAGCTGATTTCATTACGTTGAATATAATTAGTGCAATCGATTATTCACTCTATTACTATGGATTACAGACTAAAATTGAATGAATGTACGCTCGGAACGCTCTGGTGTAATTTTCATGTACCTACCGTATTTATATTTACTCATATTATAATTTACACATACATGTAAATGTACATAAACATAAATATATATAAGTACATTTTATATACGCAAAAAGGAAGGCCTATAACGATTGTTTTTTTTTTGCTCTTGTGACCTACGATGTATGTATATTTTAAATAACAGTAAAGTTATTCTTTTTCTATTTAAAAAACATGGCCATTGCAAGTCACGTCAGGCGTGGCTGCCTGCTACACTTTAGTCAGAACTTTTGTCAAATTTTTCAACCGTTTAAGGTTAAAAATATATAAACATTTAATTTTAAATCTTTGACAAAAACAC
This sequence comes from Carterocephalus palaemon, assembly GCA_944567765.1. Taxonomy (NCBI): domain Eukaryota; kingdom Metazoa; phylum Arthropoda; class Insecta; order Lepidoptera; family Hesperiidae; genus Carterocephalus; species Carterocephalus palaemon. Next base: position 3,620,038 of record OX155663.1, read on the forward strand.
CAACTCTTTATCCGGCGCATCTTGAGATATTATAATATTTAGCTGACTATTTTTTCTTTTGTTTACATAACATAACAAGATATTATTATATTGAAAAACTGATTTGTAATTTGTAAGGAATTAAAGCAATGGGGAGTATCGCGTGTGAATTTTTCACTAGAGGCGCTTGTGTCGCGCGAGGTCAAATAACATTCATTTTCATGACATAAATTATAATTTATTTAATTTACCTGTTGAAAAGTGATCTCCTTCGTGAAATCATCGTAAATATTGATTATGCAATTTTTTATAATGAACATGGTGCACCACCGTTTTGGAATCTGTTGTGATAGTATAAATAATTAAGATTATCTTGAATTTACTGACAAAATGTATGTAAATTCATGATATAAAAATGTATGATTTTCTGTATTTAATTCTTTGGGTAACACTCCTCTAATAATCCTCGGGGTTAAATTATTTTTTACAAACACGAGAATGTTTTGTCGGAGTATAGTTATTCCTGCGAATCGCTACTAGCCACTGTTTTAGAACAGTTTTATCTTTTGGAAACATGACAAATGTGTCCTCCTTTTTTTCCGAACAAAACGGTACTGCACAACATTGCGGCATAGCTTTTCGATATGATGATAGTTATTTATAATTAATAAACTTAATGAGATTCAAGATTTAAAACTTTGTTATGGCTCCGAATTTATAGTGGCCTTTGACAACTTGACCTTAGTTAACAGTGGCGCCAACTGGTGAGCAAAGAAACGATAGTCCCCATTATGTCGTTAACTAAATTAATTCCATACAAACATTCGTCTTCTATAAAGAGTCATATCCTTTTGGATAAATGCTAAACGGTAGTTTTCAAAGCGATAGACGATAAAATAATATTAATAAACACATTTTCGGAATGTGTATCAATATCTTATCATCCCTTTTATATTTCTTTAAGATTAATTTTCATACTACCTACCTAGTGTACATAGACAATCCCATTAGTGTTTTATTATAAGTATGTATTTATATGAAATGTTTTTTATATATCTACAAATGTGGTAAATGTCCTACCTTAATCCAAGTAGTTTAACTCGTATGTAGATCATCTCAACGTGATGAATCGTCAACAGATGAACGTAATTTCTTAACTGAAACTTAAAGAACGTTATGAGAAGTGTTTATATAATGTATACCTGTACAGGCGCTCTTAGCGTTGCTTCATTTTATTACATTAAGGTGCGGCTAAACGATCGCGTTATGTAGCATAAAGGTTTGCTTTTCCTTGAAAATAATGTAGTACTATTTACGTGCAATATACTATTGAGGTGATTCTAAATGGGCCATACTTTTTCTGCAATGTGTGGCTGAATTAAAGTTGCCCGCAATATTACTGACAGCTAGACTATGCAATAGATGACTATATTTTGAACATAGCCGGTCATAATGCCACATATTTTATTTTGGTATGGCCGATGGATTTTAATGTGATGCAGTTACTCGTCATAATATTGCCGGACGATCGCTTCGCAATTGAAAATACTGCAATATTTCCCGACTAGCTGTATTGTTATTTCGTAGATAAGATAAGATAAGATAAGATTTATTTGCAAAAATGTGGTTACATGTTTATGATGGTCAGTTACATAGGTGCCTCACATTTGCCATTTCTTATGGCAAAATTGAAGGCCGCTAGTGTAGTAGATTTATTTTTTCTAAATCCATTTTGGCTGTCGCTTAATATATTTAATTTTTCAAATAAGTTATGTAGTGATACGCTTGGCTTTCTTAAATTTTTTTGAAAATATAGAAATTTGTGCAATGGGTCGATAATTACTAAGTAGGGTCTTGTAATCTTTTTTATGAATAGACTTAATGATGGACATTTAATTTAATTTTTCTGGGAATTCACCGGTTGTTTTTCTGGGAATTCGTATCTGGTATACGTGCATCCCTTTTTGACTTGGCGTGAAGTTTGCCATGAGTGCAAGCCATGTTTATATATATTCTGTCTGTACGTTTTTTAATGGCCAATCCAGTGTTGAATGTTCAACCGACCACAAATCAACCGCGCAAGTCGTTGCTTTACTCTGTCGATCACATCGATTTGACGCGAGCAAATGGGTTATGGACGCTACAATTCTTAACATGATCTTATCTATATATATAAAAGGAGAAGCTGACTGACTGAATGACTGACTGACTGACTGACTGACTGACTGACATATCAACACAGGGCCTAAACTATACGGGTTAGAAACTTGAAATTTTGCACAGAGGTTCTTTTTATAACGTAGGGGAGCACTAAGAAAGGATTTTTGAAAATTCACCCCCTAAGGGGGTAAAATGGGGGTGCAAAGTTAGTATGAAACTTTGCCGTTTTTGAAGTTAGTGAATGTCTAAGTCCACGCGAGCGTAGCTGCGGGCGTCCAATAGTCATTCATAAATAAGTTTTCATTTAACTATTTCTCGAAGGTAAGCATGCCAGTTTTAGCCAAAGATATTGTTTAGTGTTTCGTAAAAACGCCGTCATATTATTAGTTTTTTTTATATAGATTTAGTAATAATAATAAGTAATAAACTCAAAAGTAAATAACTAACTCAAAACAGGGCTGCACTGAAAATCAGCGTCATGATTCATTAGGATCATGGCAAATGCTGAGTGCAGTCCTATTTTGCTTTTGTACTTAAATTATAGGTAATATGAACTATATTTTTTTTTTGTATTAATTTTTGTGTGTGCAAGCAAAATAAATACTTATTCTATTCTATTCTATTCTTCTATTCTAATAATTATTACATATTATTATTACTAAATGTTTATAAATAAACAAAACATTAGTAAATTACTGTCGTTAAATAACGCATCTGACTGTCGTTATTCTGATACAAGTATAAGAATTAATAAACCTACGTGATACGTGATTACACTATAATAAATTGAAGTATAATTAAACATAATTACTTTGTCAATTATAAAAAAAAAACAATTAAAAACTCACATTTGTCTTCATGTGCGGTCTTTAGTGAGGTGACGCACTCGTTTTATTTGTAATCGAATCTATCGATAACGTAACTTACCGTAACAAGTATCGAACTTGCGAGATATCTTGCAGTATAATTGCAAGATTTCGGCCAAGATTGCGGCAGGGGGTTCACCCAGTTCACCGTTCTGATTAATTTCTGTGCTGTATGCTCACAAGCTCAATTAGTGTACGTAATTTTAATATATAACTATTCTTATAGTAATTTCTTTTGATAATAAAGTTTCTTTAACCGCAAAATATCGCTTTGAAGCTTCGATCAATAATACATCGAAGCTTTGAAGAAACAAAACTGAGTCTTATGACTGATGTGAACTTTAGGCGGTCTGGTAATGTTAGCTTTTTATTGAAAATTATGGCACCGGCCGTTCAGATTTTATAACCCTACTTCGCTCGCGTGTAATTAGACATAACATAACCTAAATACAAAATATCATTGAAATAATGTAGCTATATACGAAAATCTTTTTACCTACTAACTTTGCACCCCACTTTTACCCCCTTAAAAGAGATGATTTTCGAAACTAAATGAAAAACATTCATAGGTAGGTACTGAATTTCATTCGAATAACATCAAAAACGGCAAAGTTTCATACTAACTTTGCACCCCCGTTTTACCCCGGGGTGAATTTTAAAAAATCCTTTCTTAGTGCTCCCCTACGTTATATATGGAACCCCTGTGCAAAATGTTAAGTTTCTAGCCCTTTTAGTTTAGGCCCTGCGTTGATATGTCAGTCAGTCAGTCAGTCAGCTTCTCCTTATAGATATATAGATAATGTATCTACTGATGTACTCTGCTATTCAGTCACCCAGTTGTTTTATTATATCAAGATAACCTATTACTTTAATACCTACATTGGATATTATAGTTATCTTCATTCGTAGATATGGTGAAGCGAAGTATTATCGTGTTGTGGTGAGTTTCATTCTTCTAATTATTAATTTGTTACTGATAGGGGTTAATCTAATCATCTTTATTAATTTTTTACTACAAAAATCTTCTCTAAAATGTTAGAAGTATGTAGTCTGATGTAGTATTGTCTGTAACATAAACAAATATATTAGTAAATAACATAACCCATGTTTGTTTACAAATAAGCATACTCGTTCGATATCAATGTGCACATTTATGGATTATTGTGTTGGGGTTTTGGTGTTCAAATTTTGAGCTGTATTTATAAATTTGATTAACCCGTTAAAATATTGTTGTGTCATAAATTTTGAACTAAGGTTGTTGACCTTTAGAGATTTAGGAGTCAGTAATAAACAAATAAGTATAAATTTATTTATTATAATTTATTATATTCAATGCTACTAATTATTACTATTAATAATGCGGTCGGTTTGTGGATGGGTGACCGCTAGTGGCAAAATTTCATGGACGCTACCGTGCTTCGGAGGGCACGTAAAGCCGTCGGTCCCGGTTGTTTTCAATGCTGGAAACAGTCGTTAAGCCTTGTCGAAGACCTTCGGGTGGCTTGAGAACATTCGACACTGGGTTGGCCACTAACCCCTCCACCAATCCGCATTGGAGCAGCGTGGTGGAGTATGCTCTAGACCTCCCGCAGAAGTGTCTGTGGGGGAGACCCGTGCCCAGCAGTGGGACGTCTATGGGTCGCAGCGAATGCTACTAATTAAAATTTACCTACATAATCTCCATGTTATCACTGCATATCTCTTATTATCTATACATATTATAATAAAACGTACGAACGAGTCTGCATTTGTACATTGAATAATGTCTTTAAAAAAAATTATTAGCGGATGATAAGTAACCTATATAGATTCCGAAAATATTAATTGTTATTTAGGTACTATGTGCGATGGAATAAAAAAAATTTCAACATTCATCTGTAAACTATCACGGTTCATTAGATACAGCCTGGTGACAGACGGATAGACTGATGGACGGACGGACAGACGGACAGCGAAGTCTTAGTAATAGGGTTCCGTTTTACCCTTTGGCACTATTATTCTGTGCCTTCGGGTGCTTTGGGTACGGAACCCTAAAAAATACCTAATTGATTTTAATCAAACAACTAATATGCACTGAAAATAATCAAATATTTGGAATACGGGATGGAATACGGGATGGAGGGTTACATGTCGAGTATGTATGTCAAGTGGTTTGTCAGTCAAGCTGCATAATAAAAGTCTGTTTTAAGTTACTTATGCTGTAAAATCTTCGAGTTCGATTTTGTACCTAAATCTTATTTTACCACACTGTGAAAGAAAAATCAATTTCACACTGTGAAAATATTTAATGTCGCTTGCTGTAACGGTGAAGGACACATCGTGAGGAAACCTGCATGCCTGAGAGTTCTTCATAATGTTCTCGAAGGCATGTGAATTTGCCAATCCGCACTTGGTCAGCGTGGTAACTAAGGCCTCATCCCTCCCATTCTGAGAGGAGATCCGTGCCCAATTGACAATGGGTTGTAAATGTTGTAATGATGATGAAAGTTAAATCGTTATATTTCTGAATTAATAATTTTACAAGTAGGTACCTATTTTAAGAGATTACTTTGTGCATGATCATCTTTGGTGTTCTTTTCTAAGATAAATCATACTATTCACCCAGACCATGTCCTTTTGTTTAGGGACAAACGGCTAAATCACAAATTTTTATTTTGGGTCTACTACTCGTGTAAAAACGTAACGTCTTTGTTTCCAGGTCAATACTGACGGTGGCGCGATGTGTGGATCTGACCTTCCCGCCCGGATTCAAGTTTGGAGCCGGCACCTCTTCTTATCAGATAGAAGGCGGGTGGAATGCTAGTGGTAATTTAATTTCCTTTGGTAGAATGCACCACTGTCCCCCAGAGACGCCGTAACGGGCTCTGTATCCTGAAGAGACCCTAGAAACATCTATTACTTCCTTTTCGTTCCTGGCTGGGTGACTCTAGATCTCACTGTTGCGGAGCACAACCTCAGAAGCACCCTTTCCGATCTTACCGGAGCTACCGTAGTTTCCGTACACTATTAAACACACTCTTCTGGTTCCGGGTTACGGGGACGAATCTATGAAAATAACGGCTTAACGTTGCCCCCGAAACACGGTAGCGCCCATGAAATTGTTGCCACTAGTGGTCACCTAAACACAAACCCACCGCGTCCGCTCTTACGTTCACATAGAATCGAAGCGAGACAATGGACATGCACGCTTCGTACTTATATTTAAGTATAGCTAATGATATAATTGAATCTTGGTGTAATTGCAGATAAATCGGAGAATATTTGGGACGTGCTCACCCACACTAAGCCACACGCGATCAAGGATCAGTCCAACGGAGACGTGGCATGCGACTCCTACCACCAATGGTCGCGGGACGTAGAGATCGCTGCCGAACTCGGATTAGACTTCTACAGGTCAGTCTGTCCTTACAGTTAGAGGAGGAAGTTAAGGAAAGCATATGCGTATTTTCCAGGCTTGATATCTTATCATTTATTGGTTAATGGCTATATGATAATATGTCCTTCCTTTTTTGTGGATATAAGATATCAAACGCACACAACATTCATCCGCTGCTGGCCAATAACAACAACCAATCAAAATTAGCTTGATACAATTTACATAATCCCAGTGGCGGATTTACAAATTTTCCGCCAGTAGGCTATTCAATTTTTTCCGACCCTACTAACCTCCGAAATTCGATACCCTAGTTCGCTATCATATTATTTAATAGTTACGTACATTTATTGTGTCAATAAAATTGCAATTTTATAATTAGTGCTCTAAAATTATATTTTACAAGGCGTTTAGTAGGTACTTTTCGTATTTAGACGTTACAGTGTTCACTTGTTAATATACAAAATATTATGTTTTTCTCTATGTATATTATATATTTTTTTGTATGTAAGACAAACCAATTTAGACCAAATTTGCCGCCCCTAAAATCTGCCGCCCTAGGCTTCAGCCTACTCAGCCTGCTGGTAAATCCGCCATCCAACAATACAAGTGAGTTACGTAATTAGCCTGGGGCCTGAGCTATTGTTTGGATCTTGGATGATTTTATAAACAGTTGTTATAAACGAGACACATAATTGGAACTTGACTTTACAATTACATTCCTTCTGTGCCCATAAATCTCAATTTATTTTCAGGTTTTCTCTATCTTGGGCCCGTTTGCTGCCATCCGGCTTCCCGGATAAGATCAGTGAGGCCGGAGTGATATATTACAATAAACTCATCAATGGTTTATTAGAGAAAGGCATTGAGCCGGTCATAACAATATTCCACTGGGATTTGCCACAGACTCTTCAAGATCTAGGTAACATATACATTTTGATTTCTTCCACCTACTCTCTTGACAATTGATTAATTATTTTGGGTATAGGTACTAATGAATGAACTCGGTGACTGCAGGACTAACGATTCCGGTAGATGGCTATATGGTTTGCATGGTCGTGAAGTTAAAATACGACCGTATCTATCGTCAGATTCAAGTAGGTAGTTTGTTTGTGTAATAGTCTCCTAAACCACTCGTAGGTGTTTAAAATATTTAAATTTATGATTTTTTTCATAAGTACTTAGTAGCTGCAACCCATAATAGTCTCACGCACCACAGACACAGCTGCGGGAGGTGTAGAGCATACTCCATCACGCTGGGCCAATGCGGATTGGTGGCCAACCCAGTGTCGAATGTTCTCAAGCCACCCGAAGGTCTTCGTCAACGCTTAACTACTGGTTACCACCATTGAAAACAGTGAAAACAACCGAGACCGAACTTAACGTGCTCTCCAAAGCACGGTAGCGTCATGAAATTATGCCACTAGCGGTCACCCATCCACAAATCGACCGCGTCTCTCAATGCTTAACTCTTTCAATCACATTGAATAGGTACACGAAATCCATTGGGCTATGGACGCTACTAATTATTATTACTTTACTATGATGGTAGTAATAATTCTATTTTTTTTTAAGTACGTTAGACTTATAACGAACCAGTAAGTGGTTGTAAGTGGTTATTGTCGCCTATGGACACGAGAAACTATAGAGATGTCGCCTATTCCACGCTGACCCTGAAGGAGAGCTCTTTTTTCGGATGCCATGCATGTCATAACCCATTTCCGCTCTTCTACAATTCTGTCAATTCCTATTTTCCCGAATAATTAAGGTAGAGTTTTTTCTCTTCACGTACTATTAAAAACTAGTGGACGCCCGCGGCTTCGCTCGCGTGGAATTAGACATAACAATAGTTAACTTTGCACCCCCCTTTTACCCCTTCAAGGGACGATTTTCGAAACTTTCAATTAAAAACCTTCATAGGTAGGTACTGAATTTCATTCGAATAACTTCAAAAACGGTCAGTCAGTCAGTCAGCCAGTCAGCTTCTCCTTTTATTTATATATAGATATTGTTAAATTTTTATTTTTTTTAAAAGCTTTTTACAACTTTTTTTTATTTTCGTGCATTGTCATCGAAACCAAATATGTGTGCCGAATTTCAGCGATAGCTTCAGTGGAAGTGGGTGAAATATTGATTGCAAGATTCCAGGACATACATATATACGAGTGAAGTTAAATAAAAGCTTTTAAAACTATAGATTCACACAAAAACATACTAAATACTTTTCCATGTTAAAAGGTGGCTGGACCAACCCATTGATAGCAGACTGGTTCGCTGACTACGCGAGCGTTGTGTTTGCCCTCTTCGGAGACAGGGTTAAGACCTGGATAACCATCAACGAACCTGTTGTCATCTGCGAAGCTGGGTACGGCATTGGCGCCTTAGCACCGGAGATACGCAGCCCAGAGCTGGGCAATTATATATGCGCTAAGAATGTTCTTGTTGCGCACGCAAAGGCTTGGCGGGCGTACGATAAAGAGTTTCGTCATAAATACAACGGTAAGTTAAATACGTAACGCTTAACGATAAGATAATACAATACATTTGTACCTTGGTTCTTACTTTAGTATAGGGTGTTGTTTTTAATTGTATCTTTGTTTTATCCTTTTTTTATTTATATTTATGGCCAACTAATATATAAGCGCATGCAATATGAGAACCGACTACTGCAAAGTAAGTACATAGTTACTTTGTAAATGTGTATTTTTTGTACAGGTAAAGTTGGTATCGCTAACCATCTGGTATGGATGGAATCAGATGAGGCTGACAAAGACCTAGCAGAGCTTGCCAGACAACTTTTTGTAAGTTTATTTTTTTTTTATAAATAAAATATTGATGATATTTTAGGACACAGTTCAAACCAAAACCGTGGTGAAATAGTGTATCGTTGGGGTCTTTTACCTTTTCTCACTACACGAGCTTGATAGATATTTATTTCGCAAATGAATTTGTATTCTTGTCAAAGCGTTAGAAAGTAGAGTCGGAATGTAATTAAGTGGAGCTAAGCATTATTATATCTTTTATCATCTTTCAATATCTATGCAAATAATTTGTAGGTACATAGCTTTATAATTCAACTGCCTCGTTGTTCTTGAGTCGTTTGACTTCGTAGAGGTCCTGGGTTTGATTCCCGGGTCGGGTGGAGTACCTATGGGTTTTTCTGAGATGAAAAAATAAAAATAACTCGTGAAAAGTGGATGTATTACGCACCTCTGCCTAGACTTTCGGAGAAATACAGGCGTGATGTTATCTTATGTTATAATTTTACTAGATTATAATTGTAACATTAAAACAGCGCGATTATGAGCATCTGCTCAGCAAAACATTATAATGTGGCTATTTCTTGCTTTCTCCTTAATCAAATCAACCACATAACTTTAAAGCTTGTTAACAGGTCGGTCTTTATTCCCATGCTATATACTCGAAAGAGGGCGGCTGGCCCCCAGTCCTTCGAGAGAAGATTGACGAGTTCAGCAAGAAGCAAGGCTACCCGCGCTCAAGACTACCCACATTTACCAAAGAGGAAATTGAATTAGTTAGAGGTATTACTTACATGCAATCTTTTTTTTTTACGTGGGGAAATCCTCATGGATTCTTAAAACACTTGAAATCCTCCATCAGCTGCCCCAAATTTGGGCTGGATGCACCGGTTTCAGCCTCAAGCCTCTTCTCAAATTCAGCAAAACGTTTAAGTTCCAGTTGGCTTCCAGCTCACCAAAGTTGGCCATTGTAGGTATTATCGTTGTTATTTATGTAGTGATTGTAATGTGAGAAGATAAACACTTCACATAGGTAATTCAATATTTGCACTGTATAGGTTAGGTTAAGCTGAGGGTGGTGTAGGTAAATTAAGTAGTATTGATTCTACATGAACATCTAAACACTGTTTTATATACACTCATATAAAAGCAATAAAATACAGTGGGAAAAACTATTAAACTGCTACTAATTTTAATTTTACTTTATTAAAAACAGAGGAGCACAAAAATTAGATGTTAAGTTTAGGCACCTACCCTCGAAAAACTCATTAGATCACAGTAAGGCCAAGAACAAGGCGAAAAGATAATTTAGGCTGATTAATAGTAAAAATACCTTGGAGCAATTATAAACCAATTGATAGCTTCACCGGTATTAAGTATTGTCGAAGACCTAATGGTGGCTTGAGAACATTTGACACTGTGTTAGCCACTAACCCCTATACCCTTCCACTTTGGAGCAGCGTAGCGGAGTATGCTCTAGACTTCCCGCTGCGTCTGAAAGGGAGACCCCGCCCAGCAGTGGGACGTCTATGGGTCGCAGCTAACTACACGCAATGCTCGCGCTTTTGATCGTTGATGATGTGGATAAGTGGCTAGCTAGCTAGTAAGTACCAAGTAACAATTTCATGGGCGCTTAGAGAAGCGCCCATATAATAAAATAGTCCTCCGAAGCAGAGGCTATTTTAGAGACTATTTTATTTTCATGCATTGTCATCGGAACCTAATATGTGTGCCAAATTTCAGCTCGATAGCTTCAGTGGAAGTGGGTGAAATATTGATTGCAAGATTCCAGGACATACATATATGGATACATACGAGTGAAGTTAAATAAAAGCTTTTAAAATATTGAAATTCATTTTTATCCTAAGGGAACTGTTTGATGAGTTAGCATTTTCACAGGAAGCTACGACTTCTTCGGCTTCAACCACTACACGAGTCGGCTCGTCAGCCGCCTGCCAGAAGGCGAGGGGGCAGTGTGGCCTGTGACTGGCTCCCCCCATCTCGGCATCAAGCTGGGAGTGCGGCCGCATTGGGCGCCCACGGTCGCTCGGTGGCAGTTTGTAAGGAAATTTGCTATATCTATGCCATTAATTATCCTTCGCCACAACACCTAGTTCTACTTTGAATCATTGTTTTTTAAGCGATTGTCTTTTGATCACATTAATGTACTTAATATGGCTTCGGTTAGAGTACCTACTGTTTACGCCTCAGGGGTAGACTTATTCATATAATAAAGCAGCTAAATAAAAAAGATGCTAAGTAGTACATACATAATTAGAAAATGGAACTTTTGAAACTTGTCTCCCGTACAGTCCTTTCTATTTCCAGTTCATTGTCAATTATTAATTTCAGGTGAATCCTGAAGGTATTCGCAAACAGCTCCGATGGGTAAAGGAACAGTACGGACATTTGGCCATTCTCATCACAGAAAATGGCTATCCGACTCTTGGAAGCGAGTTAGATGATAAGGAAAGAATAAAATATATTAACAGCTACTTGGAGCAGGTTAGTAGATATGTTAAAAAAGCTCTCATAATGTGTGATACATGTGTGAGCTTTTATCTACTGTTCATCTTACTTATGCAGGTATCTATGGGTTAACTTACCTACAGATCATACCTACCTACAACATCACATTGCCTAGTGGCCAGTAAAAGTGGAAATACAATATTGATCAGAGTCAAGCTGCTGGTCATAAAAAATAATTATCATCATTAATTATTGATCGTAGAAATCGTGGCAGGCACGTACCGCTTTATTTAATTCTCGAAGTTGTAGCTCGGAGTTTAGATTTGTGCCTAGTTTATGTACAATAATCTAAGCCTTAACATACGCAACTGGTAAAAGGTGGGTGGTATCACCCACCTCTGGCTACCACCTCGGCGAAATACAGGCGTGAAGTTTTAACTAGTAAATTTATGTTAAACTAGTTTCACTTTAAAATTGCAGATCTTGTTGTCCATCAAAGAAGACGGCGTTAATATCCTTGGCTATACAGCTTGGAGCTTAATTGACAACTTCGAATGGATCTCGGGTTACTTGTAAGTTTGTTATTGCTGTTTCTTGAAGTAAATCACACACATACCAACTTAGAACATCACAGGATTGCTAAGGTTTAGTCATGAAGGAGGAACTATTATAGCGCAATTGAGGTAGATATTATTTATTTTATAGGTGTCTTTAAAGGAAATCATATCTAACTCATACCTAGCTGTTATGTAATAGACTGTCCAAATCATATTTTTAAAAGGAAGGCCGTACGAATTTGCTTTAATAAAATTCTATTCGACTATCAAGATTTAATTTAAAGAGAAAACCGCACAATTATTTTCTTTCCTTTAGTTTATTATACCCTTATTTTAACAATATCTTAGATTTATATTTATATTTTTTACAGAACAAAGTACGGGCTTTACGAAGTGGACTTCAACAGCGAGGCGCGAACACGAGTCGCGCGCGCGTCTGCCAAATACTACGCTGAGGTCATACGAGCCCGTGCTCTTAGCAGCACCAATAAATACGTTTATGATGAACTCTAATTGAAATTTTATTTCAGTGCACACCTATACGGTAAATACAAGCAGGTAGATAGGTTGATTACGTAAACTGATGAACGTAAGACGAAAGCGTCCCGTTTATATCTTCGCCGAACAATTCGCTATACGATAACAGCTAATCACCGCAGAAATTCGTGCACGAATAAATCCACGAAAATACTATACTCAGCAGAGACTATCACCATACCACAATATAATAATAGTTACTATCTACGTATGTAAAGCAAGCATGTATGGGGTTTCAGTATGTAAAATGTACTCTGTGGGGATTAATTCCTGGACATTTGTGTTACAAGACCCCGATGGCCGAATCACTATTGCCATAAAGTATTTAGTAATGTAGCTGTCTGCTACACAACCTACCTGCGACAAAGACAACCCCATCGATCGCACCCCACACTTGAAGAGGTTACCTTTTGGTTTTAGCTCTTTGAAGATTTATTCTGAAGGTGACGCCGTAAAGATTTGTATGACCGTACAGCAAAAGTCCTTTAAAAAAAGGGGTCTACGGGTTTCTGCTGTAGATTTCCAGACACGGAATGTAAGAATTAAAGAATGAATCAATATTTTCCATTTATTTTATTAATTTTCGAATGTCAACTGCTGGATTTAAAACAGCATTTTTTTCTGGCGTCGGATGGAACCAAGTAATTGGAGCAATGGAACGTAGTGACATGACAAAAGTATAAAATGACAGAACTAAAGTTTTTTGATTGATGACAATGATGATGATGACTGACATTTCATGCTAAGACGACAAAAGAAAGGGAAACAGGCGGAACGAAAATGAAAAGAAAACCTTATTTTTAAAAACTCTTGTAAAAAGAAAGTGATATTAACGAAACTATCCCATGCCTCTGGGAACTTAGACCCGAGACTGTCAGCAATAATTTTGCAATTACGAAAATAATGTTAGTGCGTGCGTTGTGACAATAATACTATTCTTGCTGTTACGTTGATGTAGGTAATTATGACGAAAATAAAGAAGTTAACGGGCTCATTTCGCTATACACAATGGGACCCGTGCCTTATTACGTCTCAAATAGTGGCAATGCAGTCCTTGCTATACCTAAGTCTCTGCCTGTTGATTGCTATCATGCAAGACCTCACTGATTCGACGAGAACATTGGACCACTTATTCGAATATCATGTAAGTTGATTGATATAATTATTTTAAACTTAACTGTAAATAGCCAGTGTGCACTGGAGCAGTGTTGTGGTAGGCTTCAGGCCTTCTGAGTTGTGAGAATAGATTTGTGCCCTGCAGATACTAAAACTGAGCCGCAGCCAGACAATATAGTTAATATCTCATTACAAGATTTCCTTACTGCCCCATCTACTTTTTCCCTACAGTTATCAGTAGTGTGCAAAATAGTAATTAAAAAATATATTTAAAATATTTTTTATATGTTATGATATACCTCAGATATTTTTCAGGAGATACATGTAAGAGACAATGAGGGGCGAGCAGTGATAACTGGTTTTGTTATAAATGCAGTTATTGGGGCTATTCTACTGTGGTTACTGGTTGGTAGGACAAAGCTGTGCTTGGACTTTAGGTAACTATAATTTGTGACACTTATCACATTCAACAATAAGAAAAAATTTATTGTTATTGTTAATTCATCAAAAAAATCTTGGTTTTAAAAGTTGTTGGTTTGTACTTAATTCAAGTAACCAAGACTAACTCAAAATTGAAATCAGTGTTTGATATGAACCCTGTATGGGTGTACAATACATGCTTAAATTAATTAATTTACACATTATATTTAAATTAATTTTGATAGACTTATACAATACAACAGAACAATTATTCAATACTTATTTGTCTGGATCTAGGAAGAAATAATTTACTGATTAATAGCCTTTTTTATTAGCCAGTATTTTAGTATATTTTTAAATTGAAATGTCAGTAAGTTTTTAACATTTCCTGTAAAGCATTGTAAATTTTGTCACACATTACGTAGCAAGTGTTGCCATACAGTGCAGTACTGATTTTTTTACCTAGTACAATTCGATCTGGATTCCAAGTGTTTATAATATATATATTATGTCTTTGTATACTTTCTATAATTTCAGTTGCACCTTCTATGGACTCCATCTGTTATTTTGCTGGGTCTACAATGGCACATTTCCCACCACCTTCTCATGGTGGGCGTTAAACATCTCCTGTGCAGCAGTCATGTGTGTAGGTGGCGAGTTCCTTTGCCTCCGGACTGAGTTGCAAGCGATACCGCTCAGCAACATTGGTGCTAAAGTGGATTTGTGAAACTTGCATGTAACTGCCATAACTGGTATGTGTCAGACTGATTGTGATTTTATTTGTACAGATTTTGGATGTTCCTGTTTCATTGTGTGTTTATTTGTGGAACAAATGGAGGATGTTAAAAAGAAAGTCTTCAAAATGTTTCTCACATTTCAAAGACCTACAGTTGGCTCAGCAGTTCTGGGCTCTGCTCTTTTTATAGAATGAGAAAAGGAAGACAGTATAGAACAATTGACTCCACAGAATCATAATCATTATGAGAATAATAAATATAGATATATAATTAAATATTACACATTACTACTACTAGCAATCTACACATGGCCCGTATGGTGGACTACAAGTGTGGCTTAACCCCTCCCATACCGAGTGAAGGCCCTTGCCCATCAGTGGGATATCGAAAGGGTTGGAGTGGATACAATTGTTAATACAAATGTTTGCTTTTTTATTAGTTACCATGATTTTAAGCAGCATTTGCATTGCAGCATTTGCAGCATTTAATTTAAGTTTGTTCTCAATGGTATTAATCTATATGAAATATTTTTAGTTTCCATGTAGTATCTGACTTCAATTTTTGAGATCATTATTACTATAACTACAAGCTCCATTTTCAATTAAAAATATAAAAATACGATAAAAAAGGAGTAACTATGTAATGTAGGAAATACCAAATCAGGAACAGTAAATATTTGTTATGAAGTACTTTTTAACCACTGTTTATGTATGATGATAATTTTATATTGAAATGTTGAGTATTGTTCTAATATTTTGAATTGAAATATTCATATGCATTTTGCTTGGCTCTAATGAAAAAAAATGGTAGGATTTGATTTTGTCTTGTTGATACCAGTTATAACACTTCAATATCTATGTATTTATCAGTTTCTGACACACATACATAGTACAGGCTCTGCCTAGTTTGGCGGCTGTGTGTGATTTGTTCGTAGTATTTGTTATGGTAGATGTATATTGGAAATTATAAAATATCATTCATACATATTATTCTAGTTAGTTACAAAGATCTCGTCAATAAATAATTGGTTGTTTATTAAAATTTTAGTAACAACTAAAACCTATACTTTTTGAGGCTCAGATGTTATAATAGTACATTATGATACAAGTGCGGTAAGTTGAAAATTACAGCCGAGGCGATATTGCTAGCCCGAGCCGTAGGCGAGGGCTACAAGAAAGCAGAGGCTGTAATTATCAAAGCGCACGTGTGTCATACGACGTTTTATAACATATTTGCGAGGAAATAAATTAATAAATTCATCATTACTTGATGACATTTTCAAATAAAAACAATGCAACGAAAAGAAAAAGCGCGCGGATTAATTTTTACTTGTTCACAAAACGATGCGCGCGCATCAGCACTTTTTTTTAAGGCAAAGACACAAAAACAGCCAGTATTACTAATAAAGTAAATTAATATTTTTTTGTTTTTGATACAGATAAATTATTGTAATTTATTGTCAAAATTAATTAAATTAAAGAATTAACTGTTTTTTTTTTATATTTTATCTCCCAAAGTTAATTTTATTCATAAGATGTTGACCACTTTTCTGACATAAAAACTCTTTGCTAAGATTGAAAAAAGTATCGTTCGTTTTAGACGAAGCATCTTGCTTGATAAACCGTGAACTTTTTAAAAAGAAATCATTACTTACCGCACAAGTGCGTTTTACTTTACATTACCGCACAAGTGCGGTAATGAGATACATTACGATATTGAAATTGGTGTAATAAGAGACCCTTTACGAGCAAATGTGTTATAAAATTTGTTTCTACTATTATCTCAGTTGTTTTACAAAATGGTTTTGTTGTGTAAAGTAAAAATACTAGAAATTACCAACATGTAAAATATTGTAAATAAATAAATATTATCATATCATAACATGTTTGTGTTATTATCGTAAAAGGTTACCTTTTCAGTACTATGTTGACTGTATTTTGCCATCGTTTTCAGCATTATGCCTAATCTCTACTGACTGGATTTCTGGCGGTCCAAACAAAATGGTTTATGCAATCCGAGTTTCGTTAGGATTTCACGGTGGAGTTTTTAGGCGTGTATGTGCTCATGTTCATAGACGACGGTGACTACTTACCATCAGGTGGCCCGTCTGCTTGTTCAGCCATCTATAAAAAAACTAATAATAATCAGTAATGGGAAGAATTTTATATGTTAGAGTGGTGAGATAGTTCACTGAAGCTAGGATTGCTTCTTTATCATGACACCAACTGTGCTTCTTATTAACATATTTTAACACCTCATACACTGCTCAGACAAAATTGAAAATTAAGTCTATGCTCTGACATCACAACCCTTACTTTCTCCCACTGTTAGGCATGAGTCTCGTCTCGGAATGTGAGGGGTTAGGCCTTAGTCCACCACGTTGGTCAACTACGGATTGGCAGACTTGACATGCCAGACATTCACAGATGCAGGTTTCCACGATTTCCTTCGCCGTTATAGCAGGTGACATAAAAATACTTATATCGCGCTCATAATTTAAAAAAAAAATTATGGGTGCTGGAGTTGGATTTGAACTAGGACCGCACGAGCGAGAGGCTAGTTCGATAGCCACTTGGCTGATCACTGGTCAAGTTTGACACACTTCGTTAGCTATCAGGATTGTTTGTTAACTATTCTCTAATTCTGTATCCTTATAAAAACAAATAAAATAACTGATCACTGTCACACAAATTTAATCTCATAAATATATTCCATAAATAAAACAACGTACAATCAGCAACATAATATTTCAATAGAAGTATCACAAGTTCACAGTACAGTTAGCATAAGATCATCTAAGTTCCAGTACCTAATCGAAGAGTGCAGAGACTAGATATTAATATAAATAGTTGGTGCGTCAAATCTGAAAATCAAATCAAAAAACCTCGCCTTCGGCTCGGGTAGACATTTGTCGGAACTCTTTGCAATGACAGGCTTTCCGCACTTGTAATGAAATATACTATTTCGAATAAAATTATCTTTGTTCCACACATCAACGTAACTTTACAGCTATTGGGAATACACTGGCGTGCAAAATAATTTGAACAGTAATTTTTTTTTTGCTTTGTACTTTGATTATTCTAAATAATAAGTATTTTTTGTAAGAACATCCAAAATGAAATGTAAAATAGCACCATGTTAAAATATCTATCGGATGGCTTACTTTTCGCACTTTACTTTTACTTTTATTTTCGCGGGGTTTTTTACGTAAGAAACGCTAAGCTATTTTACGGAAACACGTGTTTGTATCAAGCCCTTTTAGTTTCAAGTCAATACACTTAGTAACATATATGGACTTTTGTCCATAAAATGTCTCCCAATTCACACAATATACACAGTTACACACCCCTGAAGTCTTTTAAATGATATCGCAAATTTATTCCACCCTCAAGAAATTCCCTGTAACACCTCAACTCAAGGCCTTTAGTAAGCTTTTGCGCCAGCTGTACAGAAACATAAACTTGGTTAAGATATTATTTTACACACAAATGTATTCATATATATATTTCAGTGCGACTAGTAGAGTTTAAACGATAATGTCTTAATAGATTTTAATTAATCTCTAATAGATTCTAATTACAACGTTAATTAAATATGCCTAGCTACTGTATATCTAACAGTAAAAACAATATCAAAAAATATTTGTAGCAATTGGCTGATATTTACGCGTATAAGCTATGAGGAAAGTATAAATAAAATTTTTAGTAATGTCTACTAAATATAACATTTATGTTACTATTGGATATATTGAAATGTACTACAAAGCAAGTATAAACTATCTTTGTCCCGCAATAGCAAGAGTATGCACCATTCCCTCTGACTTGTATAGTTTAGTAAACAATTTATCTTAGTTTATAATTTAAAAATAAGTTAAAAAGAATAAATTACAAGGAAGCTAATTAATGCTAAAACAAATATTTCAAAAAAGTATGTAGTGCCAATATTATTTACCAAATTAGACAGCACAATCATGAAAAACGGAGAAGGAATATTATTATTGTGTATATTTAATTTATACACAGAAAACATGCGCCGTGTGTGTATATAGCGACTTTTGGGTAACATTCTTATAACTTATTCACATTAATCCTGTCACTTCTAATAATGGTGCTAGCTATTATAATAATTATATAGTTTGTGTACTACATGCTGCTCGTTGTATTATTAAAATATTCTTATAGTGCAGCTAAATATCTTGAAAATATTGCTTATATAGTTTAGGTTGATATTAAAAATATTTGTGTGGAAATATATAATAAATATGATTTATTTTTCAGTCACTGCTTGCTAACTCAAGGTTTTTAATTTTAGTTAAAAATTTCAAAACATTAGAGAATATTATTATATGATTGAGAATAACACTTTGGAATAAAATTAATACGTATTAAAAGCTTAAAAGGGCTTCAGTTAGAAAAATCGAATAATCCGAGAACAATATAAATTCAAATGATATACAATTTTATTATTGATCAGATCATATAATATATTTATATTATTAGAATATTATATTATTTTTGAAAATAATTATACTAAAAATTAAATATCTACTTAATAAAATTATTAACTAAAAAAATATTATAATGCTAAAACTAATATTTCAACAAAGTAGTGCCAATATTCTTTACTAAATTATATAGCACAACCAAAACTAAATAGGTATTTATATTATTTGTGTGTATATTTGATTTAAACATGCGCTGTGTGTGTGTATTTAGCGACTTTTGGGGAAATATATTCTTATATTATTCTATAGCTTATTCACATTAATACTGTCACTCTTAAATCCCCTAATAGTGGTGCTATTATAATATTTATATATTTTGTGTACATTCTACATGCTGCTCGTCATATCATAACTAAATATCTTGAAAATATTGCTTTAATTAATAGCATTAAAGGTAAATATTTGAAATATTTTTGTGGTAATATATAATAAACATAATTTATTTTTCATTCACAGCTTGCTAACTCAAGATTTGTAATCTCTTATACGATAAGCATTCAGCAATCTAATCACTTCGATTTTACACAGGTAACGAGAACGTCATAAGCTTAAAATTAACACTTAAAGCATTTTTATTGCCCACGAAATAAGGCGCTAGCGTAAATGTATCGATTTTTTGCGAATCAATTGAAAATATTAAAATATCACATAAATGAATATGTATATACATTTTTAAATAGCATAAATTTCATTACTTTATTGCATTGGTTTAATGTTACTAGCTGTAAGTTATTAAACTTAAAATATATTAATTAAACAAATTTATATTTACACAGATCAAGCGTAATTAATATAATCTACAGCTTATAAGTGTAAGCTATAATTTAATTGAAATAGTTATAAAATAGTGCAAAGACACTATGGCAGGTAACCGTATTAGCAATAGGAGGAAATATTTTCTACTAATATGTATAATGTTTCATAATTATCATTACATTATTTATAGTATCATAACAATAATGAATTGAATTGATCGAATAAAATAAAAAGGCTTATTTTTCCCTAATTGTGAATAGGTACTAAATCGATTTGTTCTTAATGCTGATAACACTAAACTGGGAAGACAATATCTGATGTTATTCAATTGGATTTTAAACCTATTTTACTACAAGAAGCTATATTTAATTTTAAGGAATACTGATTATGAGGTAGATGTTCTACAGATTACATATTATTGACTATCTATGTACATGAAAATGTTTTGCAAAGTTGGCCGGTTGTATCGCAAGATATGTATTGGCTACCAAAAAATATCTGTAGACTTCTTTTTTAACTAGGCTGCTTTCAAGCTGTTTTATATGAATGACTCTCATAAAATAATCCAATATTATTTCGCTCCAATTTTCAGATATCAGATAACTAGATATCTCCTTGATTTGTTTTGTTTTTGTGCCTGACATGTGGTAAATGTGTCACATTCTATGATTACAAATAACTTTAAATTAATATTTTCTTTTCATACTTAAACTTAAGTGTGTGACAAACACTACCTAGCTGCAACCCAGACTTCCCACTGTTGGGCACGGGTCTCCACCACAGAAACAGCTGCACAGGTTTAGATCACGCTGCTCCAATGCGATTTGGTGGAGACAAACACTAACCGTCTGATAAAAGTGAATTTTTAATTTAAGAAGGAACATTTCTTTCCCGCGTGAATTTCATGAAAATCAAACATAATAACATATTACATTACAAATTATTTAAAAGTGATCTGGTTTAAAATTGTATATTAAAATTTATGTTTTTAATTTTTACTATTTAAATAATAAATAACATGGACAGTCTCACACGCGGCCATCTGACTCCAAAGTTAGCGAGATCCTGTATCATGGGTGATACTGATATACATATAACATAACAAACACACATACAAAAATTCGTGTTCGTCACACGAATGTTTGTCCTGAGTGGGATTCGAACCCTTGGCGTAACGAGCGGGATTACTACTGATTGCGCCAACGGGCCCGTCAAATAATATAATCATCTCTTTTGACAGGTGAGAAGACATTGTTAGCTAGTCAAAATGTAGCCACCTATAAATTATGAGAAACAATGTAACTCAAGATAATAATATTATTAAACTAGCTTTTACCCGCGGCTCCGCCCGCGTGGTCAAAGGGAATTAACAATGAGTTGTTTATCATATTTGTGGTGGATAAATAATGACAGTTCCACGATTAAAAGATACTTAGAGGAACCAGAGGTAGTGCTGACCGCAGATAAAGGGTACGTAAGGTACGCCATCTATTAACAACATCCGGAACTAAATATCTAGCAAATAACAAAACATCGATATCTACCCATGGGGATGTTTTACCGCGGTAAAAAGTAGCCTACGTCACTCTCCACCCTCCTCACTATCTCCACACACAAAAACCATACCATATAATAGCTTCGTTGCGACGTGAAAGCCGGACAAACAAACAAACACACTTTCCCATTTATAATATTAAGTATGGATAGGTAGAACCATAGAGTATAATCTGAATTAACCTGGCGGTGAAGTATATAATTTAAGGCGATCCCTCGTCAACTTCCTTTATCACGGTATCGGACTCCCAGCGCGCTCTCTCTGATAATAAACCTTGCAGTTTCTGCGAGCAAAACAGTTTAGTTAGTTCTGGCGCGAAACCAAAACAGAATAATTATACTGTAAAAAAAATTTTTTTTTAAAAAGCTTTTATAACTTGACCTTGAAACCTAATCGTGGTCAAAGTTCATTACAAGACTTTACCACAAGTGCAAACACGACTATGATACGATATTCCATCATGAAGTTCCAGTTAATATCTTCCGGCTCCATCATCAGATCAGTTCGATAGTACCATATTATTGCATTGTCATCGGAACCTAATATGTGTGCCAAATTTCAGCTCGATAGCTTCAGTGGAAGTGGGTGAAATATTGATTGCAAGATTCCAGGACATACATACATACATACGAGTGAAGTTAAATAAAAGCTTTTAAAAATATACCAGTACCAGTCAGTTATACAAGACTTACCTAACCTTATAATGAAACGTGTAAAAGCGCCTACAGTTAGCGGCACGAAAGTTAAGCTCTGATCGAAGCTTGAATAGCAGTCGAAATTAAGGTATCGTCTTACGCGGGTGGTAAACGCTGATTGGTTCGCCAGATAACCCCACGCGCAGCTATCCTATCCGTATTCCGTTCAAAGCTACATTTTCGTGCCGACAGCTGTACTTACTACTTGCTGCTGGATTGCTGATAGATATGCCAAATACGCTAGTTGACCGGTAGTGGCTAAACTTCATGGGCGATACCATGCTTCGGAGGGTTTAAGCTGTCGGTCCCGGTTGTTTTCAATGGTAAAAACAATCGTTAAGCCTTGACAAAGACCTTCTGAAGGGAGGGAAGAAGGGAGAAGGTTATTTGAGTACATTCGACACTGGATTGGCCACTAACCTCTCCGCTAATCCGCATTAGAGTAGCCTGGTGGAGTATGCTCTAGACCTCCCCAAAAGAGGGACGTCTATGGGTCACTACCAATTTTTTTAAAGGTTTTATTTAACTTCACTCGTATGTATGTATGTATGTATGTATGTCCTGGAATCTTGCAATCAATATTTCACCTACTTCCACTGAAGCTATCGAGCTGAAATTTGGCACACATATTTGGTTCAGATGAAAATGCACGAAAAAAAAATAAAAAAAATAACTAGAAAAAGCTTTTTTGAAAAACAAAATTTTTTAATAAGATTTTATTTAAATATTTGTTTTATTCCTTTAGAGCTGTAACTTACCTCTGGTTTGTCGAGAACGATTATCCTGTTCTCGATTTTTGGCGCCAACTCGCATGCGTTCTGCTCCAGGTCATCCAGCGACGCTCGGCGGGTAAGTCTGGAAAATATGAGGAATGAATTGATATAGTTATTTTATTCAAACTATGATTTGAACAAAAGAACTATAGTAGAGGATCCGAATTAGAAACGACCTTCACCCATCTGTTTAATAGGTGGAAAGTATTTAATATCAAATTTAGTATGTTCCTGGCCAGACTATTATTATATACTAGCTGACCCCGCAAACGTTGTTCTGCCATATGAAATGTCAAAGTGACGCGATACTTCATGTAAAATACTGTTTATACCATAGATTTATTATGTTTATACAATCAAAAACACATTTATTTGGATAAAGATTAATATTATTACGTTGATACAACTCTTAACAAATACATTGATTTCGACCAAATTTGATTACCATAAAAACGGTTCTAGTGAGTTAATCTTAAAAGATAGACATTTACTGTCGTGGACATTTTTTAGATCATTTCAAGAGGAATAATTCTTTCATACATATATTTTTGGTATCTTGAACCGTTTTCGTAGCGCACGCAACGGAAGCCCTCAAGGATGAATAATTTTCCCCGTTTTTTTAACATTTTCCATTATTTCTTCGCTCCTAATAGTTGCAGCGTGATGTTATATAGCCTAAAGCCTTCCTCGATAAATGGTCTATTCAACACAAAAAGAATTTTTCAATTCGAACCAGTAGTTCCTGAGACTAGCGCGTTCAAACAAACAAACTCTTCAGCTTTATAATATTAGTATAGATTAAAAAAATATTAAGAGTTCGCATGCTATTTGTTCATGCAATAGAGAGGGTTAGCGATAGTATATAGCTGTAGATAGATGAGTGTTTAAGTTCGACTCTTTTTAACATTTCTATTGAAGTTCATTATAAAATTTTATTTATAGATTTTCATTTTTTTACAATTACAGGTCAATGCGTTTTCCTACATACCGAACTTAGTTTATAAGTTAATACTAAATATTTACCGGCATCCGTATTGCTTTATATACCACCTTAAACATTTCATTTGGAGTTTCTCCAACATGAGGATATTCTTTGCGTTGGATGGTTTTTTTTATAGATATAAGATAGTAAACGCACATGAAGCATCCGCTGCCGCCTATGGCAACTGTGACCGACATTAAATAAGACTCAGATAGGGACTGGGTCAGTCCAGTTATCAGAAGGCGCTAAGAAAATCTGTTGGTCAGTTTGTTAGTTGTTGTTAAAAATATTCCTTATATCTTCTGGGAAGTGCTATATGCATGAAAGTATACACCATATATACGCCTTGTCGCGGGTTGTTGCAAACTAGATAAAAGCTTACTTTATAGCAATGGATTTTCTTAAAGTAACGCCTGATACAATTATCTAAAACGATAACAGTCGCTAACGGCCAAAATTAATAACCTATCTTTGGATTGACTTGCGTATCTGAAATACTTATTTGACACATTTTATATAAATAAATAAATAAATATCTTACTACACATAATTATAAAACTACAAATAATTATAACTACTACATATAATTATAAAGATAGGTTATTAATTTCGGCCGTAAGTCATTTCAGTCTTCCGGTGGGCCCAAGCGTCCGATTGCCAGGTTAACCACTAGCGATGGCTCCATCAAACCGCTCTGGAGCAGCGTGGCCCAGCGTGGTGCACTCTCGAGGTGTTCTCGACGAAGTGAAGCAGTTACCTGTGATGTGTGTTGTGCGAGGGCTCCACAGCGGCCGAAGAAGCGCGGCGCAGCGGCGGCGGGCCGTCGAGCTCGCTGCCGTCTAGCATCTTCACCAGACTGTGCCTGGGAGGGCCCAATAAAATAACACGTTAAACTCCCGCAGCTGTGTCTGTGAGGGAGACCCGTGACCAGCGGTGGGACGCATATGGGTCGCAGCTAAACTCCAAAGGGTATATAAGCAAATCAACAATAACATTTTCATGGCAAAAGCAAAAAAAAACCTTATCATATATGCGCTGCGACCCATAGACGTCCCACTGCTAGGCACGGGTCTCCCCCACAGGCACTGCTGCGGGAGGTCGAGAGGATACTCCACCACGCTACTCCAATGCGGATTGGTGGAGAGATCATATATTATTATGGTAAGATAATTTTAGAAACAAAGAAGATGCTTAAACCACAGAACAGATAAAGGAGGTTAGAAAGGCCATCGAGTCAGTTTTGAATCAGAACCACTGTCGCCAGTTACCCACACTTAGATACACGTTATTATTACCTTTACATAAAATATTCATCAGCCATTGGTCAAATTGCACGAGAATCGCAACTTTTAAAAACTAACCTTAGCATCAAATCAATAAGGATACTTTTTGCTCGCGTCAAGTTGTAGAATTGTGCAAGTTTTGACCTTGTCGACACTTTATGTTGCCAGTAAGTGTTTTGCACAAATTTCGTGCAATAATAAGATTTTAGAGGTTCTTCATAGGATTCATAATGAAACTCGTGATCTGTCCGATTGTCGAATGAATAATTTATTTGTAAAATCACCTATTTATATTTACATTTTCTTTCATACATACTACACTATTTAAAACACTATTTTGACGACCGCGAGACCGCGAGACGAGATGCTCCGCCGCCGATGCGCCGTGTATCGTAGTTCGCGTGTTCATCCTCGAAGACCCGATGCGTGAAAATGAAGAAGGAAGAAAAGCTGGTGTTCTGCTTGATCTGCCTGCGCGTGCTTCGGATTTAAAACCGCTTTTCTCAAAGCGAATCGGTCGGCCGGCGTCTGCACGATGTTTTCTTCTTGTTTCTATAACCGACGTTGGCAAGATTGCTCCTGCCTTCAAACCGCTTTTTTCAAAGCGAAACCTGTGCCTGAAGAAGTGCTGCGTCCGTGCCCTATGTTTCTATAGACATACGTCATACACGTACCAACGTCTTTTTCAAGACGATTGCGTCACTGTTTCATATTAACAACGTAGGTAACTGGTAACTGGTTCGAAGGTATGAGGTATCCGTGTGAGGTATTCTTGAGGTATTCGGAGGTAAGGTAACCGGTAGGTACTGAACCACTACAAGATTAGTAAAATAGAGTATATTTTATTTTACTGTATTATTTATTTATTTATTTAACCTTTATTGAGCCAAAAGATGCCTAACGGCGGTGAAATTAATAAATAAAAGTTAAGAAACAAAATTTACTGCATATTTGAGAAAATTGATCGTGCAATTTTATATGTTATTTACTGGTAACCCAACTAGAGATGTAAACATATTTATCGATAAATATATTTTGAAACTTGTTTAGAGTTATGTAGGTACCTATAATGCTACATCCGCATAAATGACTCTTTTAAAAGTAACACTGAAAACATATGCAACTTGAGTTTTGCTTCCTTTAGGTGTTGCGCCTGTTCCATACATCTTATTAACACTTTTTTTTTATTATCTTCACATGAAAAATTACATTATAATTATTTATTTTATTAAAAAGTTTCAGAGTGAGTGTACGTACTTAAATAAATACACAGGTACAGTTTTAATATATACAGTTGCGCGACGAATGTACTTGTGCAGAGCAAAGATGGGGACTCTTTTGTATTCGAATTTTTTACAATAAATTAATGCAATCTTATATTTAAATTATTTTTCTTTAATAGCTTTGGTAAAGTCTGTAATATGCTTCTCAGTAGAATATAATACAATCTGATGATAACTAATGTTGCTAAATAATTGAGTTCCGACAAAGTTGCGCAAAATCGAGTAAAGTTGTTCCAAAGTGGTACATTGTTTTTTAGGGATCCAAATTTTCTACCCGTTAAATTTATCCAATGCTGGTTATTAGGATCCTTTGGAAACCTAAAATAAATACATAATATAAATTAGTACTAAATAAGTAATTTAGTACTAGGTTAGGTTACACCTACTCCTTGAAATTAAGTATTCACACCTGAAACTACTTTAATTACTTACTCAAGATCAAGACTTATCGAAAAATTTATCTTATACGTTCACAACACTATCTCGCTGCGAACGAACTCGACAAAACATCGTGACGTCATCGCATTCTGTAGGACAGAATACATTGCGCACGAACTATGTGTTCACGTGGATTGCTTGCGTACTTTACCGGCAATGTATATTTTTCGTGCAGCTCTTCGCACCACCGCAGTCCGAAAGCGACTAAAAGTATGCACGCGTGATTTCGGTTGAAGTATGATTGTTTAATCATACTTGTTGGCGCGCCTGTCACGCCCACATTTCCATTCTAACCTCCTTTATCTGTTCTGTGGCTTAAACGACCATAAATGCGGATGACAAATTTATTCTTATGCATATGCATAGGGCTTTACATTGACAACTAAGTACTTTTGGGTTTTACGCACTTTATTTTTTTTTCCAATTCTAGAATTTTCGAGAAATTCTTTCATACTTAGTTACTAAAAAAAGTTGCGATAAAAGTACCTACATAGGTTCCATTTAGACTCTACCACCTAAAACATAGAAAGTGTAATACACCAGAGTGATCAATTGTGACATCCTAGTGGCCATCGAAATTTACTCTCGCTCGAGCGGTCCAAATCCAAGCACGCACGGCACGCACCAATGCCTTGCGGTTTAAGAAATTAAATATCACCTGCTGTAACGGTAAAGGAAACATCTCGAGGAAACCTGCATGCCTGAGAGTTCTCCATAATGTTGTCGAATGCACGTGAAGTCTGCCAATCCGCACTTGACCAGCGAGGTGGACTAAGAACTCCATTTCGAGAGGCCCATGCCCAACAGTGGAATAGGAAGGATTGTGGTATGCGTGTGATCAGGGGTCCTAGACAAGTGGCAAAACGCTAGTAGAATAGAAATAGAATAGATTAACAAATGTATGGGATTGACATTAGCTCACGACTAATTAGTCGGTTGGATTCAGAGGGCGCAGGATCGGGAGGAGTGGCGACGATTGAGGGAGGCCTATGTCCAGCAGTGGACCCTAAAAGGCTGATGGATGGAATTAGTCGTTAGCGAATGTCAATCCCATACATTTGTTAATCTATTCTACTAGCGTTTTTGCCACTTGTCTAGGCCCCCAGGTCTGTCTGTCAATATAAAACTGACCTCCGACTGAGAGTGACGAGGGACTGACGGTGTTTGGAAGGGCGCGTCTTGCCCGTGCGCACGTTGATCGCGTGGAAGTGGTTTTGTACGGCCATGCCCACCTCTGGGCACATGTCTTCGTCCACCTGAAACAAGACGATGTAGTTAAGTTTTATGTTATTTTATTAAGAACTAGTGGACGCCCGCAGCTTCGCTCGCGTGGAATTAATTGAAATAATGTAGGCATATACGAAAAACTTTTATACCTACTAACTTTGCACCCCCCTTTTACCCCCCCTTAAGAGATGATTTTCGAAACTCAATAAAATACCTTCATAGGTACTGAATTTCATTCGAATAACATCAAAAACGGCAAAGTTTCATACTAACTTTGCACCCCCGTTTTACCCCCTTAGGGAATGAATTTTCAAAAATCCTTTCTTAGTGCTCCCCTACGTTATAAAAGGAACCCCTGTGCAAAATTTCAAGTTTCTAGCCCTTATAGTTTAGGCCCTGCGTTGATATGTCAGTCAGTCAGTCAGTCAGTCAGTCAGTCAGTCAGTCAGTCACCTTCTCCTTTTATATATATAGATAAGAATAGTTTAATTGGTATCTCTGGATTTTACATTCTTAATTTCACACACGGGTCTCCCTCACAGACACAGCTGCGGGAGGTCTAGAGCACAATCCACCACGTTGCTCCAATGCGGATTGGTGGAAGGGTTAGTGGTCAACCCAGTGTCAAATGTTCAAGCCACCCGAAGGTCTTCGACATGACTTTTTTGAAGAATATTTTTACCACTAAATTATATGTAAAGACAACCAGAACCGACGACTTAACGTGCCCTCCGAAGCACGGTAGCGCTCACACACACGTATTGAACAAAAATTGGCACCACGTGTGCAAGGGTCCTCTAACCCATCGAAAACGCTGTCGATACTGTTATGAGTAATGCATGTCCATCCTTATATGTCTATGGCACGCTTCACGCGTCCTCTAACTATCTATGTACTATCAAATAAGTCTGTGTGTCATATATGTCATGTAACCAAAAAGTTAATAAAGTGTGTCTCAAGTTCAATCGTCGTATATCTTATAACCTATATAAAATAATACACAATCTCCTATTAAATAACAAATACAAATAATATAGATACCAACCTCATGGCTATTCAATCTACTATGGATCTAAAGAACACGTATATATCACTACGAGGAAACGTCCGTACTTCCGATTTCTCGTTAGCTAACAACTCAAAGTCAAATAATTTATTTCGCTATGAGGTGATTAGGAACGCTTAACGAAAGTCTAGGTAACTACAAACTACATAAAGAAAAGAGATACAAGTATAATGCTATTCTATACTGATCAATAAAAGGCAAAGAATTCGCTATTGATCATTGAATGAATAGCTAATCCTACACAGGTGTCTAACCTGCCTTAAGGCTAATCTATATATATAAAAGGAGAAGGTGACTGACTGACTGACTGACTGACTGACATATCAACGCAGGGCCTAAATTATAAGAGTTAGAAACTTGAAATTTTGCACAGGAGTTCCTTTAATTTATACTTTCTATGTCTTATGAATTTCTATTATGATCATGTGTTGCATCTTGTGTTTAATTATAATATCTTTGTTATCACTGAAATAAGAGCCTATATTATCTTGTCTACTTGAAACTTATATAATAATAATATAACGTAATATAATATGTATGTTCTCTGTGTAAGTTGTGCTTCCTTGTAAGTGACATTTTCACTCTGGCACACAACACCATTTAATGTAATTCGTATAATAATCTGTGAAATGTTGTTAGGATGCCTTAACTCTAATAAATAAATAAATAAATAAATTCAGTACCTATGAAGGTTTTTTATTGAGTCTCGAAAATCATCTCTTAAGCCCCCTTAAAGGGGGGTGCAAAGTTAGTATTAAAATTTGCTGTTTTTGAAGTCAAGTGGGTAACCCGAACGCGGGCAGATGTCGTTGATGGGTCTAATTCAACGCGAGCGAAGCTGCGGGCGTCCACTAGTTTACAATAATTACCTACCACTAAGCTAAGCTCTAACTCACCAGCACCCTGCAGTGGGGCAGCATGGTGAAGCCGTCGTTGCCGTTGTACAGGTACTGCTTGATCGCCAGCCGGTACTTCTGCTGCTTGTGAAGGTACTCGTCGCCGATCTTCACCACCTGGTCCGCCACACGCTGGCCGGGTGGCTTCGACGGGTCGAATGCGAAGGAAATTCCGGCCACCTGAAAGGTTAGAAAGGACAGGTTAGGAGAAAAACATTAGAAAACACAGGTAAGGTTAGGAGAAAAACATTCGAAAACAAAGATGTTGTGTATTCATTCACCATTTCTCATGGCCGTGTAATACTCGTATGTGTCGCCTTCTTAAATTAGTCGCAATAAAACATTCAACCAGTGCAGGTGTTTTAATGTCAAAATTTTCGTATCCATCAAAATCAGTCAATCAAGATACAGTCCACTACAAACTTTAGTATCTCACAAAAGGTAAGGTTAGGAGAAAAACATTCGAAAAGGGTGTCCACGTGCTCCATTATATTTTTTACCTTCGCTCGCGTCAAATCGTTTTCCGAGCAGAATTACCTCTACTAGCCAACTCGTGATTGACTTAAAATATAATAAGTACGCCCTTTACCGACGGCAAGCTAAACCAAAGTTTAATACTTATAAAAATATAGCTTTACCAGCAGTTAGGCCGATCATAATCCGAGATAGCTATCAATCGATTAAAAATTGATGATAATATTACAGATACAAATATTTTTATAGGCCAGAATAACAACAGCTTGTACAAGAACGTACTTATTATTTTAGTATTTTGTCCATTTCACTGGAAACATGAAATTTTCAGAGACAAAAAGTAGCCTATGTCACTTTCCAGGCTGTATCATCTATGCTAAAAGTCAGATCGATCTGGAAGTGCATATGCTGAAACGACACGCGCTATGAAACTAGACAAGTGGCAAAACGCTAGTAGAATAGAAATAGAATAGATTAAAAAATGTATGGGATTGACATTAGCTTACGACTAATTAGTCTATAGCGAATGTCAATCCCATACATTTGTTAATCTATTCTACTAGCGTTTTTGCCACTTGTCTAGGCCCCCAGCTGTTCCGAAAGGCCTGACCTGAGGGAACCGCCCCTCCAGACTGGGGTACTTGCTGACGGCGTTCTCCAGCACCTGCAGCACCACCTCGCCGGTGGTCTCCACCACCACGATGGGGTCGCGCATGGGGATGATGCTGGATAGGTCACGGAGGGTGAACTCGCCGGCCGGGTGCACCTGAAAGCACATTTAAAATAATAATTATTATTATTTTGAATATTATATATCATTTCGGTTTCGATCCGTGGCAGGAAATTTAAATAATAATCTATATTCATACCCGCAGTGTACGCCGTGCTCGGCGCGAGCGCGTTCACTCCTGAAGATGATCATCGTAACGATCGAAACTAGTCGGCCTATTTCCGACTTAAATCACACGTGAGTAAGCCGGTAACTTCAACTATGAATATATACACTCACGAATCATTCAGTAACAAAATAATAATCTATATTTTTTTACTAGTTAGAACATTTATAGAAACATTATTATTTAACTGGCGCACGTACCATGCAGCATTGCATTATTTTGCAATTTGTTAATAAATATATTATTATTCTTCTTTATGAAACCTTTATATATTATACAATGGGCGGATATTAGTTCATCTGAAAACTTGATAATGACTGCGGACCCCCATATATGTACTCGCGAACCCCTAGGGTTTCGGGGACCACAGTTAATGAATCACTGCTAGTCAAACGCCTTTCTAACTAAGGTCATCGGTCAAGCCGTTTCGGAGGAGTATGGCAACGAAAACTGTGACACGAGAATTTTATATATTAGATGAGTGCGTGTGTGAGTATTATTGGGTGAATTTGTGTGTGCTTAATGTGTGTGATGAATTTTAAACATATACATTATAATTATGAAAGGTTAATAGCAAGCACTGTAACCCACCTGATCAGATCGGAAGGTGCCCGAGTTGAGCACGACCAGGTCCGCGCCGGTGGCCGCGAGCAGCACGTCGCACACCCAGTTGCCCAGGTTGCACTCCTGCCGCCTGATGCACGCGAACCGGCCCTCCAGGGGCACGCAGAACTTGCCCAACACCTCGTCCATCTTGCCCTCTATCATAGCTGTCGAGGAAAAAATGGTTGTCTGTAAAGTCAGTTTACGGCCCATAATTTTACGTGACAACAAAAAAGATCGCAAAATTATTTACACTCATTTTCCAATGTCTCTTACAATCTATATACATATTTAATATCGTATTAAATATGTTGTTACTCGGCTTGATTCGGTTACTCTCGGCTCGAGCGTAACGGGACACTGATCGTAACGTAGGTAGCATACTCCACCACGCTGCTCCAATGTGGAGTGATGGAGTGGTTAGTGGCCAACCCAGTGTCGAATGTTCTCAAGCCACCCGAAGGTCTTCGACAAAGCTTAACGACTGTTTCCACCATTGAAAACAACCGGGACCGACGGCTTTACGTGCCCTCCGAAGCACGGTAGCGCCCATGAAATTTTTGCCACTAGCGGTCACCCATCCACAAACCGACCGCGCCCGTCGTTGCTTAACACTTTAGATCACATTGAATCGAAGCGAGCCAATGGGCTATGGACGCTACAAGTCTACAGTCAAATTAGTTGAGAGTTAATTAGAACATTATTTGGTCAGTTCGTTAGTAGGTGGGACTAGGGACTGTTAGTGATAGTTAGTCATATTAGTTAGTTACTCACCAGAATACTTCTCGACCTTGGCTTTCAATGCCTCGTCTTCAGCGTATGAGCTGTCCACGGGCACTTCCACTATCGCGACGCTGGCGCCCTCTGCGCCAAAGCTGACGTTGATCTTGCTGAACTGCCTGAAGTCTGTGCCGCTCTTCACTATGTATTTATTGTTTATCTGTGGGAATGAAACGGACGGTGAGAGGAGATACGACGTTACAACGAAATAACTGCAACGCAACGGTTCAACTACGGACCACTAAGGGCACAGAACCTACCCTGGCCACGTGGAAATTTGAAAACTTGATTGATGCTTTCAAAAATATTATATCACGTATGCAGGTAGAATGTCCGTAGACACCACCATACATTTCTTAGATCACGACATTTATTTGCTTACAACCATATTACATTTGAAAAATCATTATAATAATAGTAATAAATATCTCGGACTCACACACGGCCATCTGACCCCAAAGTAGGCGCGAGCCTGTGATATGGGTGTCAGAGGCTGATATACATACATAGATATTTTTAAATACATACTTAAATAGATAATATTAACATCCAGACACAGAACAAATACAAGTGTTCGTCAGACGGATATTTGTCCTGAGTGGGATTCGAACCCACGACCCCTGGCGCAACAGACAGGGTCACTACCGATTGCGCCAGCGGGCCCGTCATTGATTAGTTAGATTAGGATTTGAACCTGGGCCTTCTTGAGTTAGAGGCCGTAAGGTGGGTGGACCATGGAAGGCCACTCTAACGAATAAACAGTTATTATTAGTTCATTTACTGGATAAATGAATGAAACAAATTATTAATTAACACTTTGTTTTATTGTTTAACATATAAATTACTTTTTTTTATTCTAGAAGTAATCACTATTTGTTAAACTTAACTTTTGTAAAGCTCTTCCAAACGGCCTTGCAAGGAACAGGGCTCCATGCAAGGCCAATATTATAAATCCGTTGTGTAACTTTGAACTAGAATTAAAATAATCAAAATATCCGCTTTTACTAAAACTACATGAAAAGCTCTTTCATATAAACGAAAAATTAAATGCTTATCATATTTTAATCTTCTTTAAAAAACTCAACGAACATTCCTTGACCAACATCGTGTAACTAAGCATTTATATTAATAGAAATTATTAAAAAAATATAGTAATGAGTTATTATATCGATAACAAATAAGTTGCCAATGCGTTTTACAGTAAAATTGTAAAAAAATTTTTGGCCTTCTTAGGGTCCGTTCTTTGTAAGGCCAACATGTTCCTAAGAAGGCCAAACTAACAATTATCATCTATGAAAACCTTTTTAATATTAATAAAATAATATACACTACATATGTACTAAGTTGTACTGCTTCCATAGCACGTCTTAAACTCTCTTCATCCCATGTACTTACCTCTTTTTCAAGGTTTTGACCCAATCTGAAATGATGCATGTAAAACTTAATCATCTGTTCAATTATAGACTTATTCTTAACCTTTTCATACAAGAAATTTAATGATATATCTGTATTATAATAATTTTAGAAGAATCTCTATTCAGCCTTAGTTAAAAAGTTGAATAATCCTTATAAATAATGAAATTATATAGGTACATAAAACATTGTTTCAACATTCTCGGTACGTATTTATAACTGAAAACTAAGTGTTCATATTTTCATTATTCGTAAATGTTCCTAGTTAGTTAGTTCCTAGTAAACGTACCCTAGCAAGGCCAACCGTCAAATTTTTTGATTGGCCTTATATGGAACCACTGGCTTTCATAGGAACACAACCGATATTTTAACGGAAATGGAAGCAAAATTTTTTTTTTCTTTAATAGTTTAATAAAACCTTACAACTTACAGTAAAAAGAATAGGATAATAATAGGTTACTCACATAAAAACTTACCTTTTACAATTTTAACGTCGACGATCGAAGTTTACGAAGCGAGGGCCCGTATTGACAAAATAGTGACGCGAGCGACTTGTCGCCGCGTCTGGGTCCTAAGTTCCATCAAAGCTTTGTATGAGTGAAAGGAATTTGTCATCAAATGACGATAACTATGACTTTTTTATAGATGGCCTTCAATGAGAATGGCCTTCCATGGTCCACCCACCTTATACACTTAATACTGCGAGCTATTATGAGCATGTATCTCACCTCTAACACCTCGTAGACATGATCGTGACCTCCCAGAATGAGGTCAATCTCAGTGGAGCCCTCTGCCAACTTAATGTCGTTTGGAGTCCGCATGTGCGTTAAAGCTATCACATATTCACAACCCTGCAATAATACCAACGATACATTCATCTATATATATAAAAAGAGAAGGTGACTGACTGACTGACTGACTGACTGACTGACTGACTGACTGACTGACTGACTGACTGACTGACTGACTGACTGACATATCAACGCAGGGCCTAAACCATAAGGGCTAGAAACTTGAAATTTTGCACAGGGGTTCCTTTTATAACGTTGGGGAGCACTAAGAAAGGATTTTTGAAATATAGAAAAGGAGAAGGTGACTGACTGACTGACTGACTGACTGACTGACTGACTGACATATCAACGCAGGACCTAAACCATAAGGGCTAGAAACTTGAAATTTTGCACAGGGGTTCCTTTTATAACGTAGGGGAGCACTAAGAAAGGATTTTTGAAATATAGAAAAGGAGAAGGTGACTGACTGACTGACTGACATATCAACGCAGGGCCTAAACCATAAGGGCTAGAAACTTGAAATTTTGCACAGGGGTTCCTTTTATAACGTAGGGGAGCACTAAGAAAGGATTTGAAAATTCACCCCCTAAGGGGGTAAAACGGGGGTGCAAAGTTAGTATAAAAATTTGTCGTTTTTGAAGTCGTTAGACGGGTACACGTCGATAATGGGTCTAATTCTACGCGAGCGAAGCTGCGGGCGTCCACTAGAATTATAAGACTATGCTATTGAAATATGAAGTGTAAAAATGTTATTGCGCCCTTTCAAGTGGCACACTAATAATGATTCAATCTGTGCACGTTCGCTTTGTTTAGCGTCATTGCGTGACGTATCCTAACAGATTTTAATGTCAACGACATGTGACATTTGCGAACAATGAATACTATAAAAGGTTACCTAATTATCTCCCTATTTTTGCTTGATAAATCAATGCTCATATTATGTTTCTTCTGTGTGAGCATTAATAAGCTGAAGGATTCACTGGAATTTAGTCTTTTTTTATATGTATAATAGTGCCTTTTTAAGTATGTAGATTAATTTGCCTAATTCTTGGAAAAAAAGGTAAAACAGATTTTTGTGAATGCTATTTAAATTGTGAATTCTATTTTATGTTCTAAATTTATAATTTTAAATAGTATTTCATATTTAAAGAATGGAACATTTTATTTTATTTTATTTAAACATACCTCTTGTTTCAACTGGTTCGCCAGCTTAGTGCCGGCTTGTAAAAAGTCTATGAAGGTCACTTCTTCTGGATTTATTGTCGCTAGCGTTTCCAACCACTCCTGGAATTAGTGAGTTATTTTTTTAAATC
This sequence comes from Carterocephalus palaemon, assembly GCA_944567765.1. Taxonomy (NCBI): domain Eukaryota; kingdom Metazoa; phylum Arthropoda; class Insecta; order Lepidoptera; family Hesperiidae; genus Carterocephalus; species Carterocephalus palaemon. The sequence goes on from OX155663.1 coordinate 3,656,739, forward strand.
AAACCAATCGAACAATAGATAGAATAAGATACAACGTAGATTGATTGTTTAATGTAATGTCGCTTACTAGCAACAAGTACTAGCAATACTAGAGGTGTTGCCAATGCCAATGTCGGCTGTAAAAAAAGTAAGAAAACTTTACAGGTAACTATGGCTATCCTTACATTTCAATAAAAGCCTATGTAAGCCATAGAGGTTCCACTATTTGGCACGGGTAACTCGCACAGCCACTGCTATGGGAAGTTTCAAAGTATATCCTACCACACTGCTCCAATGCGGTTTGTGAAGGGGTTAGTTGTCACCCTGGGTTGGCACGAATGTTCTCAAGCCACCCCCGAAGGCCTTCAACAAGGCATTACGATTGTTTTTACAATTGAAATCAAACGGGACCGACGGCTTAGCGTAACCTCCGAAGCACAGAAGCGCCCATGAAATTTTGCCACTAGCGGTCATCCATCGTTAGTAGTACTAGGCTAGTACTTAAGTTACCGATCTATTTTTACTTTTCATTTGACAACGCCTCGATAGAACTGAATGGTTGGATAGATGATAAGTTATAAACCTTGGTTGATGTCATGAAAGAAAAAGAAAAGTCTTCAAAATGTCATCGAATCGCCATTCGACAAGGTGGACTGGCGACCTAAGGAAGACAGCGGGAATATCGCCCATGACCGGTCGGAGAGGCGTCATTGAGGAGAGGCCTATGGCCAATAGACCTCAAGGCAAGTCAGTTTACCTGTTCCACCAACCCGATGAGGCCGATCTTGTGTCCGTTGCACATGAGCGCGTGCGTGATCTTGCCGTCGCCTAACGGGCGGCCCGTCTCGTTGTCGATCACGTTCGACATCAGCCACGGAAAGTTGCACTGGGCTACCAGACCTGAAAGGATGTCTAGGCCGAAATCTAAAAAAAAAACATACATATGTTATGTATAAGTCAGATGATTCTACCATTCATAAAAAGCTGAGACGTAGGTACCGTCTGTGACCTGGTACACCGTGCCAACCAAAACAAAAATACAAAATCGACAAAAACCACACCTTGTCAACCCCAAGAACACAATGGTTCTGGTCGGCAAGTTGTGGTTTCCGGTCACACTTCTCTAGAGGCGACCAAATTGGTTCTCAAGAGTAGCAACTGTACGAATAGGCCTTTTAAAATCAACGAATACGGCTGGCTGCTGATTAACAGTCTCTGCCTCTCATACTTAATAACGAAAAGACTAACTAATGTTCTTATTGGCACCCTGTTCTAACTGGAATTACTATCCCAGACCCTATTTGAGTCTTGTTCAAAGTCTGTCACAGTTGCCACGAGCAGCAGTGGGTGGGTTTCAACTCATTCGCAATCATAAATCCATAAAAAAATTATCTGAGCGTAAATATACACGTTACATACCCCTTGTATGTAACTATTGATAAAAAAAATTAAAAATTGCTTTATTTTAATGTTCTTTTTGTTTTATTTGACACACTGACTTGGAGTAGATAATTTAGACATTTGGACTGTCTTATGTTACAAGAAAAAGAAATAATTTTTAATAACCGATAATTGTCATTATTCTTGATCCCAGAAGTTAGAATACAAAGGGTTTGGCTGAAATGTTTGTTAATACAAAAAATATGTAATAACAATAATATTGTAAACTTACCAAAATCATGATTTCCAAATACTGCACAATGTGTCCCGATGTCGTTGAGTACAGGTACCATCTGCTCTCCCTTTGTGAATGTGCTTACTGAAACAATAGGACGTTAATTTGATTATGTGACATCTGTGTTACCGATGAAGTTGCAGTTATGGTTTCACTTAAACATGATAATACTAGGTCCGAATGTCCAGTTTACAATACAAATAACAAGACAGGCCCGTTGGCGCAATCGGTAGTGACCCTGGCTGTTGCGCCAGGGGTCGTGGGTTCGAATCCCACTTAGGACAAAAATATTCGTGTGACGAACTCTTGTATTTGTTCTGGATATTATCTATTTAAGTATGTGTTTAAAAATATATATGTATGTATATCAGTCTCTGACACCCATAACTCAGGCTCGCGCCTACGTTGAGGTCAGGCGGCCGTGTGTGAGAATGTAAAAATAAAAAATCAAATATAACGCTAATGTGAAGCCACGCCCTTCTTGGTTTTGACAGTTGGATTGGACCGCTAGTGGCAAACTATCTTGATCGTTTCGAAGATTAGGTTAAGCCACTGGACACGGTTGTTATATTAAGATAACAGTCGTCAAGCAATGTCGGAGGCCTTTGGGGCCTTTTGGGGCTCAAAAACGCCGATAATCGGTCTAATTTTAATTGTTTACTAGCTTTCAACTAGAATTTTTATGACCATCAATCGATTGAAAATTGATCGAAAGTAAATCATCGATTAAAATCGATTTTAATCGATGATTATTTCAGTGTTTTGTCAATTTCATTCTCCAGGCCGTAATAAAATAACTTAAACCGTTTCAAATAACTTATATGTGTGTACTGTGTGTGTATGTCAAGTGATAATAATTTGAGTCGTGAATTGAGTAAGGATAGCCTTTATAAGTTTATTAATTTCCTACGAATAAGGGAGTAAGGCTTTGGCGACGATACTTACGCATGCTGGGAGAGAAGGCGTCTCCACTGAAGAGCACCAGAGGGTTCAGATGCTGAAGGGCTTTCACGGCCGTGCAGAACCTTAGGGCACCTCCCACAGGCTCCGTGTCTGTTGACAACGGGAGAAAATTCTCAAAGGATATATTTTTAAATTCGTATCATAGACATTCATTATGCTCGCTTAATAATTTTCAATAACTGACTGAGTTGTAAAAAACTAAATACGTGTCTTGTTCCTGTTCATTTTCCTGTAGCGTCGGTGTTTGTTTATGCATTTTAATCATCTTCATTTGAAGGTCCTATCTAAGAATAAGTTTTCCATAAATTCCAATAGAAAATTGAACCCTAAAAACTTCAGCATATGAGCAAATTTTGAGTTTGTTTGGGAATGATCTGGAGGCTAAGGAGGGTAGGGTGGCACAAATAGAAAAAAGTCTATCGCTTACTGGTCGTCTGCTCGATGTTGTAAACATCGTTGAAGTGTATAATAACCACGTCGTCGCCCATGCCTCGCCCGGACAGCTGGCTGACCGCCCGTCTGCCCACTTGCCGCACTTCCAGCGATGCCTGTAACGATATCATTGATTCATGTAAATTATATGAGGAAACTGCTTCTTTTTGAGGTTTTCTAGGTGAACTTTAGTGCTTTTCAGGCGCAAGTAGAGACGCCTCAATTAGGTACTGTTTCTAGGCAGTCGATGATTGAATTGCTTTGGCGTCCCTTTTCGTGTTGCTCATATTCATAGGCAGTCACCACTTAATATCAAGTATTCATAGGCAGTCACCACTTAATATCAAGTATTCATAGGCAGTCACCACTTAATATCAAGTTGCCCATCTGATTTGTCGTTGGTAAACTTTATTAAAAGCACTAACACTCACATTTCATAACACTGTCATCAATTTCTGAAAGACCACAGAACAGTCAAATACATTGCCACTAATTTGATTCACATCAATTATCACAAACTACTCTTTATTAGCATTAGCCGCAAAGGATATAAGTATATATAATTATATTTGATAACTACCAAAAATATAAACAACATAAGAGGGCAATCACAATTTTTCTTACATTTGAGTGTTTGACTAGAGTTTCTATGTGTAATTATGATTTAGATAAAGCCACAAAATAAAATATATGCATAAGAAAGTTTGATCATTTCTCTTGGAAGTGTTCTACAAAAATGTATCAATTTGTTTACATAAATCAGTAAAAACCTTGTCTCTGCAAGGGATGTTTCATAAAATTTTACTTTTGGGCATCTTTTCAAATCATTTATTTCAGACATGTTGTTTGCATATTGTGTTAGTGGATGGGGGTCGATTTTGTAATAGCCCTCTTAAGCTAAGCCGTTCAAGAGTATACGCCACAGATAACAGATCCTACAAGGAAATCGTCAGCGTCCAAGCAACGATCTACAGAAAAAGTCAGAAGGAAGACATAAACAGTTAATATCAAAAAGATTCAAAAGATATAAACAGTTACTCTTAACCACGCTTTCCGGCATTGTTTCATTATTTTCTTTACAATCCTTGAATTTTACCACGATCAACAAGCAGCAAAATAAAAAAAACTTAAGAATAGGGTATACATACCTATATATTTTTAATTTTATCTAGCGATTTGCTACTCCTTGCTAGCTAGTCTCAATGCTTACTAAATCATTCCTGTAGATTACAAATTGCTTGCCATGGCTAGGCTTACCATCTCTAATTTGCCAATCAGGACAAGAAGCGAGAAAGCTCGAATTTTGGAGCTTGAAACCAGGAAATGTCAACAGGGTTATTTATAGATGTTTTAAAAAAAATTGTTTTCCTTTAGACTTCTAAAGAAACAAAACAAAATGATCACAATCAGTAAATTCAAGCATTGACTTATTAAATAGATAGTCAATAACTTGCCAATAACTAACTTGTTAAAGCCAACTAGGACACTAACTGGAAACCATTTAAACTAGGACTTATCCGGGAAAACCCGGACTGATGGCGACCCTATCTTATGATCAATTACGTATTGTAGGTGCCTTAATGGTTCGGCTGCAGCCAAAACCGTCTCTCCATTGTTCAATACGAATGCTCAAGGCGACTGCCTCGTAAATGAATTGAATGTGTTTAATGTGGGAAAATGTAAATAATAGGTACATAACATCACGCCTGAATATCCCCGAAGGGTTAGGCAGAGGTGTCATACACTAATTTTCACCAGTTACGAGTATGTGTAGGTCCCACCCAACCCAATGCAATAAATCCAGACTCAGAACTATTACTTGGAATTTCATGTTCGAGAACCCCAATAAAACTTTGCTCGACACGGTGATCGAGCCAATGACCATATTGCTTAGCAGTCATAGTTGACACACTAAAACAAAGTGAAAAAAGTGGAAAAATGTGGATGGTTTTAATGGACTGCAAGTGAAATTATGTAGCTTACATTACATAGCCCAATCGCTCGCGTCGATTCAATTTGATCGAAAGTAATGACGGGCGCGGTCGGTTTGTGGATGGGTGACCGCTATACCCTGTACAACTTAGCTTGATCTTTTTGACAGACGGGCTAGTGATGGGAAACAGAAAATATCTAGTAGTCCAAAAAATTACGTTTCAAAATACTTGCAACTGTGACGAGATGGTGTGGGTGTATTGTGTGAAATTCTTTATTGCACTAGACATATAAATGGCTTATATGGCCATTCGATGGAACGATGGAATGCGTAATTAAAATTAGAATTAAATTAATTTTTTTACCTTATTTTTCTAAAAAGAGTTATACCAGCTAAAGAGACCCCAACCACTAGCCAAAGAAACCCCAACCAAAAGGACCCCCCGTTCATAACAATAACATAACAATGATCTTTGATAATGATTTTTTGTAATCGATATTTGTAACAGTTACTGCCTGTTATTCGTGTCCCATCCGTCCGACCGATGTAACATTGTACAAACGTCTATTATTTTCAGTGTTCCTATTTAAATTTTACTTTGAAGCAATAAAAAGTCTTAAAATTTTCGGATAACGCTTAAATCTTTAGGGACTTTTGTGTTATATGTATTTTTTAAATATTTATACAAGTTTTAAAATCATTAAATTAAGAAAATAAATTAATAATATGTTCGTCATTGCAAAGTTATGTCGATCAGAAAAATTTACATCTGTCAAAAAGATCAAGCTATCTTGTACAGGGTATAGTGGCAAAATTTCATGAACGTTACCGTGCTTCGGAGGACCGTCGGTCCCGGTTGTTTTCAATGGTGGAAACAGTCGCTAAGCCTTGTCGAAGAAAAAAATTTCCCAAAAAAAATTAATCCCATTTAAAAAACCATACTAGTAAAGTAATTGGCCTTTTGATTCCAGCTTGACTTGCCTCCCCGATGTCGGTGCTTGGCGTGCTCGTTTGCTATTTTAGTCACATAAAAAATAATATCCAGCCAAAATTGTTTTAGATTATCACACGAATTCAATCAACAAGTCGGCAACTTCTATAAGCGTCAAATGAAATTGACGAACAAACCAAAATTGCTATATAGGGTGTGCGAAGGTCAATCCAATTCGACATTCATTCCGCGCGGAACAGGAGGTAATGGAAGAGTAATTTGGGCCATTTTGGGCCTGACGATTAGATTCTGCACATGCCGTCGTCAAACGTGCGAGACGCGAGAGAATGTGATAACGTCAGCCTGGCTAGCTACAACAACGAATAAATGCATTTCCAAAAAATTTACCTCTACCATCCTCTTTTAGAGTTACATGTACATAAATAAAAAGTGTTTTCTTTTACGAAGATTCAGTTCGAAATTGTTATTGTTTTTCTTAATCTGCTAAATATAGAGCTGTCAAATGAGACTATTTTGAAGATAATTCACCGTTCACAAACAAAAAAACAAAGTAAGAACAATGACATGGGGTTTTCGTTAAAAAAATTAAAGTGTCTTGATTTTTTGAATAGCCTAATAAATAAATAAAATCGTATCATTCGTTCAAAAAACCACATATCTAAAGAGCACGCGGAAAGGCCTTGCTTACCAGTGGGATGTTACGTAGATAAAAAACACAGTTAATCTACCGTAAGAGTGTTGGTTGTGATAAACTCATTAGATCACAGTAAGGCCAAGAACAAGGCGAAATGATAATTTAGGCCGATCATAAACTATACCTTGGAGCAATTATAAACCAATTTATAGCTACACCGGTCTTAAGCCTTGTTGAAGATCTTCGGGTGGCTAACATTCGACACTGGGTTGGCCACTAACCCCTACACCAATCCGCATTGGAGCAGCGTGGTTGGAGTATAATCTAGACCTCCCGCGTACTTTTTTGTGGGGGAGACCCGTGCACAGCAGTGGGACGTCTATGGGTTGTTTTGTGGGGGAGACCCGTGCACAGTAGTGGGACGTCTATGGGTTGTTTTGTGGGGGAGACCCGTTCACAGCAGTGGGACGTCTATGGGTTGTTTTGTGGGGGAGACCCGTTCACAGCAGTGGGACGTCTATGGGTTGCAGCAGCAAACACTGGTATCAGTCCGCAGCTAGATCGGATGACCCCGCTATGCGCTAGTCGCAAAATTGAAAAAAAAAACATGAGATTCCGTGATTCGAAGGCCACTGTTAATCGTCGGTCATGATTGATATCGTAGATACAAGTAAGAGCGCCTCTCTCTAAACCTAAACTCTCTAAACTGTTAAGCCTTCGAATGGTCTTGAAACTTTCGCACGTCGGCTTAGAGGCAGCTCGTAGGCTTTGTAGCGGCTTCTAAAGGTCCGCGATTCTGCGACACACCGCTACAAACTTGCCTGCGCTTTTACAGACGACATTTCATTCTACGGGGCGACGTGCGCGCTAATCTGCGTCCGTCCGAAAAATCACGCACCATGGGAAGCTGCCCTTAGAGATGAGTTGAGAGTGACTCTGTATTGGTTACAGCCAATAAAAACGACCACTAGCGCGTATAGCGTCCCACTGCAGGAAACAAGTCTCTCCTCAAAGCTGGGAAGGTCTAGACTTCTGGAGCGTAAGCCACCACGCGGAACTTTTATGCCAGATTCATAAATTAATTAATGGAAAATAATTATGGCTTAATGTTTAAAATTCAGGAGAAGTTATTTCATGTTATTAGAATGTATTTTATTTTTATTTTTATCTACTCCACGTGTATTATCAAACGATAAAGAGCTTAGCAAGAATGCAAATTAGCGCACCTTATAAAATAAGCCAGTAAGTGGATTGATTAGCATTTGGCCATTGCAAGTGTTAATTAACCGACTTGGCCTACACAGACAACTTATTTTTTCTCATCGATATCTGCCAATTTTACAACGGGTAGGTAAGAATACGATCAATGACCGATATAAACGTTCTTCCGCTTGCGTGTCCTTCTTCTTCTAAGGATTCTGCGACTTTTTGAGATACACCCAAAATCTGTTGTCTGTTCAACGCCTTGGTTATTTTTCTGTATTTTTCTGTCGGTTTTAACACTCAACGACACTGGACAACTATAATATATAACAACATCATTTTATAAAAACTAAAAATAACGATTTTGTAGATAATCGAACTAAAAAGTAATAGTCCTTGATAAAGACCTTGATAAGAGTGCAACATTTCAAAATTTCACGGTTTGAAGTGGGCTATATCACATTAAAAGATTTTATTAGTTACACACATAGATACCTACATTTATGTATGTATAATATATTATACGTACCAAGGTAATAAAAACGTGTTAGAAATTGATTTAGAAAAAAATGGCGCATCATTATGCTCCAATTGCGAAACGGGAGTCTACAACCATAACCATGACATCACCTATCCGCTACCGCCCATGACAACTGTGACAGACTGTTAAAAATAGTTCAAAGTCGGTTCACATGCTACCCTTGAAAACTGATCAGAAACACAAAACTTAGTTCCAATTCAGAGTGAGCTGCATATTGATGAACATAACCTTCATAAGGGGATGATTCGGGAAATATGGTGGACCCTAGGGGACACGGACATTTAAAAACAAATCAATGTTAAAGGCATCTCTATTTAAATATTATTATACCCACTATTTTTTTATATACCCACCACATGGTGAGTATTTAATCAGTTTGGATTGAGTTAAATAACACCTGTGTCCACTCACAATAATCTTCAAAGAAGCAATTACAAGCTGACCTTTACATGCAAATGTTTGATCATTTGCGCACAAAATAATTACTTTTGAACTTTATTTTTGGAGCCAAAGCTGTGCTGTGCAGTATTCTGTGGCTTTACTACTACTACTGTGAACTACTACAACAAACAGCACTGTGTACTTACTACTAGCAATATTTAAGTAAGTATTGCCCGAAGTAAGTTACAGATGTCAAAATACAACCTATGGACTGCCAATTGTTTTCTAAACTACGCTTAACTGTGCTCAGAGTTAAGCTTAATTGCCACTATCACGACATTAACTACTCCATTCCGTATTAACAGTTACTCTGATTACAGAAATGGGCTCAAAATTTCATTTTGATACACAAACTAGGCTAGCCATCAATTATTGAGAAGTTAACAACTGTATGATGACTTGATGACTGTCAAAGGTTTTTAAAACTTTTATAAGTATAACTACTCTAGTATTAAAGTATGTTACAGTCATAACTCATCCCAGTCAATTTCATTCATCAGTCATTTAAATTCAGTATTATCTGGGAACATCAGACAAGTGGTTTTGATGTCCTTTGTCAAACTCACTTTGGACTATTCACCCGCACAAAATGAAAACAGTTCACATCTAGCCTACCATCATATTGGCTTGGTTAGGTCTAATTTTGTTTAATTAATCAGTCTTAAAGTGGTTTTGACAAAGATCCTCTCAAAAACACTTGTACCTATATTTTTTACATTCAAAAGTGATTTGGACTAGGTTATAAGTTTTACTTTACACAAACATTCAAAGTACACTGTATGCACTAGTGGTTCCAGAATTTTGATTTGGAGACAATTATTGCAAACATTGTTTGGCCCATCTATTTTAATGCTTGGTGCAAAATTTAAAATGATTGTTCCTTTACAATAATTTCAGATTGCTCAGGGTTGGACAATGATAGATTAAGCCTTAGTTACTTCAGTCCTCTGGAGCCACTACAGCTAATATGGTTAGAACATAGTTTTAAGTATTTCAATGAAATATTAAGCCCATAAAACGAAAAGTGGCCTGCCTGTTTCAGCCATCCAACAACGGAGCGTACTCCATCAGAGACTTCACCGGGGACGTCCACACTTGTTGATTCAATCAATGAGCTCCACCGAGAGCGCAACGCTGCTTGCGCCGCGAATGACGCCATGTTACGTATGTACACTAGAACCATTGTTGCAGATGTATATAATATATAGTGAATTAAACAAACTTTTTATACAAAAACTTTGATCCAATGTCTCTCTTGTATATGTTGCAAATGTGATGCTACATAAAACTATTCTGAATGACTTGTTCTTTGAGGTAATATGTCTTTGAGCACTACATTTATAAATTTGGTTTAGCTACTGCCGCATAGTGTTAAATGTCTTTGAAATTATTGTTAATGTACCTATTCTTGCTTGCTTTATCTATTCTCCTATAGCATTAAAAAAAAGGTATACTTTGTGCCATGGATGTTTTTTGGTTTTAATGTTATAATTTAATTTAAGGTTTCCTGGTTACTCATGCTTTTTAAACTTATCCATCATTTAATTTTATAATAATTTACTTCTGAATCAATTCTGATTTTGCAACAACTATTAGATTACCTTAATTATAAACTAACTACTAGATTAAATTATAAAGTGTAAAAATATTATAAATCTATCTTTAAATTTTATTTTAACAGTTAGTGTGACAGGATGAAGCATTAGTGAAGAATTATGAGCAATCCTTTGAGCATAACTTTCGAGCTAAAGTCTAAAATTAACGTATTTTTAGACCGCATCTGATGCACTGAAGGTCACAGTGAATTTTTGTCACATTCTCACATTGTCTTCACAACTGACACTAAAACTTTGTACACAGAGAAGTAACTTTAATTCCATACATATTTCTCGAATAGTTTAACACACGCACACAACATTTTTAAGTCTTAATCTGGGTCTGCGCACTGCCGCACTCAGAATGCCAACGTCCCTTGCTAGGTCAAGGCATGCAATAATCTTTTTTTTGGCATCTATACAACCAATTTTAGTCTTCCGATAACAGTAACATCACTTCATTTTGACAAATCGAGGCGAGGACGATTATTTTCAACAATTTATTTACTTTAGGAGTCTTGTATTCCGTTTCTCATATTGTCAGCTCCAAATCGAATATAAATGAAAATTAAGAAAACGTACCTGAATATACTGTTTGAACTGTGAAATAGATACCGGTTTATCAATATCTCTATATATCACATACAAACTTTAATATGAAAGGTGAGTTTTAATTTAAAAATTAAATACGATAAAATATAGGATTAAAAATGAAACTGCTGCACACATCCATGAACGGAATTTCTAATTCAACTGTCAAACTCAAATGTCATTTTGTTCGATTCGATCGCGCATCCGTCTTTTTGTCACAACCGTTTCGTTTTCCCTAAATTCTTGATAACTTTGTTATAAACCTATACGCAAATATATTTATAAAACCATTAATATTATTTGTAGATAATGGTGTCTATATATTTATTTGTTTAATTTAAATTAACATATGTATCTGAACTGAACTCTGTCTCCTCTCTTCCACAGACTATATAGAGATACATTATTGGAGGCGGCGGCTTGAGTGTTATTAGGTTCTAAATGATGTTCACAGATGTCGTTAGTATAGTGTTTCTTATCGTCTGTACTGTTGTACTTAACCTGTAGTAGTAGGCATTGCACAGACAAAGTACCTTTATATAGGCAGTGGTAGTAGGTATCTAGTATAATTTAAGTGTGATTGTTTGCTAGCTAAAAGAATCACAAAAAACACTACATTTTAAGTATAACAGTACACTTATACCTTTTTTTTAACGGGGGGGAAATCTTCGCAAGATGCCCGACCGCTAATAATATTATAGTCTCTAAAGAAAGTCAACAAATTTTGGTATGTTCTCTCAAGACGACAACGTCCTGCTTCTACAGAGATTGCTCTTTTGGCATGTCACGGTTTATAATCTCAGCTATGGACTAATATTGTGGGGTTCGTCTGCACATAGTAAAAGAGTATTCCTAGCCCAAAAGCTATATTTGTAATTCCCCCTTTTGAGTCGTGTAAGCCTCTTTTTCGCAAACTAGATTATTAACACTGACGAGTACCTATACAATACAATACAAAAATACTATATTGTACACCAAAAATAAAGACATACCTACATATGTGAAGGAATAAAAAAAAACATTACATTATGTGAATTGAATTGTGTATATTAATATGTATAATCTGGAAGCGTGCAAGTTTGATTTATGAAGCTTAAAAAAACTGGTTATCTGTAAAGTCGGTTTACGGACGATAGATTTACGTGATAACATCTTAATCATTATTTTCTACAATACAAAAAAGGAGAATTGAAAATACAAAGATACAGACAACAGACAAGTCTATATATTTATTTTGACAGTTGCCTATTTCGGAGCCATGGAACGGCCAAGTAAAATTAATTTAATAAAAACACAGGCGGAACGGGATACTTTTTCTTTTCATATGCGCTGTCGATGTTCATCAATTTATAAGACGTTATCACGTCAAAAAAATATTTGCTAACAATTTAATATAAGGGTTTGAGTATTTACATAAATTGAAGTAAATTCAAAATAAGTAACATATTTTATTTATCACGAAGAAAATGTAAGCAACAATAATGTATTAATTGTGTATATTTATATCATATACCTTAAATAATTTGTTAAAAATAAAAAAGATAACCGTAGTAATTTAATACCTATCAAATCAATTCACCAAAGTCCTTTCATATAGTAATCACCTTCTGTATCCGTCCAATCAACAAGTTTTCTATTGGACCACATAAAGGCCCCTTTTAAATTGGGTGATGCTTCAAGGACCAAGTAAAGAACTATTTTAGCTCCCTCATCAGGATCTATTTCTCCACCACCAGCAGCCATGTCAGTTTTAAGATGACCAGGGTTAACAGCGTTTATAGAAATATTTCGATCTTTATATTTTCTTTGTTGTACCATCGTCAATGCAGTCAATGCAATTTTGGATACCCTATGCTCGGAATGTTTGCCGTCTTCTGCAAAGTTACTTTTGTCAAATGTACCATTCTTTATGCTCTGTAAATATTCATCAACAAAATTATTTATCTGTTCTGTTTCCAAATGACTGTCACTTAATGTTTCAATCCATTTTTCGTTTCTCAAATTCGATAGATGGCCAAACGAGCTCGATATGTTGACGACTCTAGCGCCATCTCTTAGTAAGGGGTATAAGTATTCTTCAATAGCGAGTAAGCTTTTGTAATTCACGTCTACGTTTCGTTTCGCAGCATCGTAACTAGGATACACTTCATTCCATTCAAGAATTGCCGCGTTATTTACCAATACGTCCAATCCACCGTGTTTTACTTTTAAATATTCCGCCAGTTTTTTTATGCTAGCAACGTCACTAATGTCAAGTTGTTGAAATTGTGGAGCCAAACCTTCCTCTTGCAGCTTCTTTACAGCTTCTAAACCTCGTTGTTCATCTCTTGCTGTTAAATAAACAATTCCTTTGAATTTTCGGCACAATCCTTTTACAACGGCATATCCTAAGCCTTTATTTGCACCGGTCACAACTGCAATTTTATCAGACATCTTGAAATACGTCCAGCAGGTAGACTTGACAGGTTCAACTGACAGAACTGAATCATAAAAATATACAAGAGGTTCAATGATATCATTGTACGGATTTGTACGTAGTATCTCTAGCTAGTTTGTGGTCATTGTACACATTATCATAAATGAATCATCAGGTCTTACTCGTCTTTATAATTATAACTTACTTAAATACATATTGTCCGTCTGTTATTGAGTTGGTTATTTACAAACAATCTGGGTCCGAGGGGGCTAAATGGTTAAGGTTAAATAGATAAGCAATATTCATGGGCTAGTTGAGTGATTTTTATCCACTGATTAATTATCCGCAGTTTGTTTTATACCCGTCAGTGGTAACATTGTACCTGCTACCAGTGCTACCATACCTAATCGTAATAATATAATCGTTGGTGGCGAGTATAATATACCTACATTCTTATTTCGCTGCGACCCATAGACGTCCCACTGCTGGGCAAGGGTCTCCCCCACAGACACTGCCGCGGGAGGTCTAGAGCATACTCCACGCTGCTCCAATGCGGATTGGTGGAGGGGTTAGTGGCCAAACGTCGAATGTTCTTAAGCCACCCGAAGGTCTTCGACAAGGCTTAACGACTGTTTCCGCCATTGAAAACAACCGGGACCGACGGCTTTACGTGCCCTCCGAAGCATGGTAGCGTCCATGAAATTATGCCACTAGCGGTCACCCATCCACAAACCGACCGTGCCTGTCGTTGCTTAACTCTTTCGATCACATTCAATCGACTCGAGCCATTGGGCTATGGACGCTACACATCCTTAGCATCCTATTTTGGTTAGTAAATTGATTTTATCCGTACTAATAAATAAATGGAAAAGTGTGTTTGTTGGTTTGTCGTTCTTTTCCGGCTCAAAGGTATGATGGATTGGACGTGATTTTTTGCATAGGTAAGGCTTGGAGAGTGACATAGAATCCTTTGTATCCCAGAAAGTTGAAAAGAAATGTTTGCCCGTGAAATGGACAAAAAACTGAAATAATCGTACATCGATGTTTAGTCGATATTTAACTATCGAACGATATTTAATCGATTGATCTATCTCGGATTATGATCGGCCGAACTGCGGGTGAAGCTAAATTGTGATTCGTTTTTATCATTGGTGTATATTGACTTTGATAAAGGCTATGAAATTTTATACTTACCTACTTATTATATTTTAAACAATCCCATGATGGTAGAGGTAAAACTGCACGGAAAACGATATGACGCGGGCGGAGCCACGGGGAGAGCTAGTATAGTAGTAGCTAGCTAGTGTTATAAAGAGGAAAGATTTGTTTGGAATTTTTTCACACAAAAACTAGTGAACCGAATTCAAAAATTCTTTCACCATTAGAAAGCTTCATCTTCACTGAGTCACATAGGCTATATAATACCTATTACTAGGTGTAACCGAAACTATTGCGAGCGAAGCTGCGGGCGTCCACTAGTATTAGTGTTTTATAAAAATACTCTCCGCTATCACACTCAGTAATTCTTTACGTGCCGTTCTGTTCGTAACAAGCTTAAGAGGTCGTGCTCCGCTTACTAATACCAGCTGTTTTGTCTCAGATGCGCTCTGATACGGTATAAAATATATTTAATGATCTAAATAAAATATTAAAATTCTTCTCTACGGAATACTTTGCGACGTAAATACGTGTCTGCAAGCATTATTTGTTTACCCGCTGTTCACTTGAGCTCCTTTGGATGGTTTTTGCAGCACAGTAGGATCATGAAATGCTTCTCTATGGCTCGCATCGTGTCCTTCATATTGAAATGTTAAACATGATTTAACTTAAAACGTTACTGCTGTAATATCTTCGATTTTTTAATATAAATAGTAATTAGGTAGGCATACCTCCGGCCAATAGTGTTGAGCCTTTGGGGAAAATCTGTGTGATGAGCGCTTGGAAAACATTTTCGCGCATCGTATACTTTTACTCCAATGCAAGGAAATGTTCAACTGTTGCATAACGCGTCCGCATAGCTCATCAGCTCATAGCAAGAATCACGGCAAGCGCTGCCCCATTCTTCCCCGGCGGCCCAGCGCCATTTTAAGATCCAATCACATTGCACCCGCCATCTACTACCTACTACCAATACCTAAATAGGCCCAAAAAACTGCGCAAGTAATCCTCAGCGCTCAACAACCGTGCATTAAGTTATACCTACCGACTATTGATACTAATAAAACTCTGTAGGTACACTTTATTAATAAGTTCAATTTTATCTCTTGTTAGCTATTTAGTTACCTATCACCGGAAATATTATAATGGCTAATAAGCAGTACTCGCCAGCCTCAGTCACTAGCATAGCTCAGTCAGTGGTGAAAAATTTGGACCGAAGGGATTCCGTATCAAGTCTGAGAGTATGAAAGTCCTGAGCGGGCGGCTCTAGACCTCCCGCAACTGCGTCTGTGGGGGAGACCCGTGCCCAGCAGTGGGACGTCTATAGGTCGCAGCGAGCGGGCGGAGTACTGGGTGGGTAACGCTTGTTAATAAGTACCTAAGAACTAGGTAATATTGGTTAAATAATTCACGGACCAATACCATGCGTCGATCCAATGTGATCGAAACAGTTAAGCAACGACGGGCGCGGTCGGTTTGTGGATGGGTGACTGCTAGTGGCAAAAATTTCATGGACGCTACCGTGCTTCGGAGGACACGTAAAGCCGTCGGTCCCGGTTGTCCTCAATGCTGGAAACAGTCGTTAAGCCTTGTCGAAGTGACCGAAGACCTTCGGGTGGCTTGAGAACATTCGACACTGGGTTGGCCACTAACCCCTCCACCAATCCGCATTGGAGCAGCGTGGTGGAGTATGCTCTAGACCTCCCGCAGCAGTGTCTGTGGGGGAGACCCGTGCCAGCAATGGGACGTCTATGGGTCGCAGCGAATTAACGGTCTTTGAATAAGCCTATTTAAGCCGTTTTGTCTTCTTTATTGAAACTCAATCCTTATAGGCTTTAAAGGACTCATTGCTTAGAGATGTCAATTCAGATTTCAAAACACTTTATAGCCGTAGTAAGCTATAACCTTATAATTTTTATATGTTAAGAGAGTTAAACTGGAACTTGTTAGTGGAATTAAGGCCTATAGGTAGGTACTTAGTGCAAAGTGATCAAGGTAATTTGTGATATGATCTTATATTCTATTCGTTGATATCAATGCCATACATTGAGATAATAGATAGTAGGTACCTAAGTATGTCATACAATATGGAATAGTAAGTACATGGATAGATAGATTTACTCATTTATTTATAATTAATCTGTAACAAAATCGTCCTGGATTTCTAAAAGAATTCTGAATATTTTAAACAACAATATGGATGTCAATATTATCTATTTAAGTATGTATTTAAAAATATCTATGTATGTATATCAGTCTCTGACACCCACAACACAGGCTCGCGCCTACTTTGGGGTCAGATGGCCGTGTGTGAGAATGTCCAAGATATTTATTATTATTATTATTATTAATAATCTTAATAATTGTACCTATTAATTTTTCATTCTGTTCCAATTAAAAAAAGCATAGGTATGTAATAACCAGTTATTATTTATTTACACTAGGAACTAAACTAGGTTAATAAATTTCAAATCTAAAAAAAGAATCTACTCATTCTTTGTAAATTTCCAAGAATGACACAATTCAAGGTATTAAGCACATAAGACCAAAATAACAACAAGTTAATTTACGACGAATGTACGACATAGACCAAACTAATAAGCAATATGTTAATATGACATTGAACAGTTATAAAATAATCGATAGTTAAGTTAGTGTGTATACAAATAGTTTATCAGATTTTTGTTTTACATAATATTTTGCTAATTTTCTTTAAGCATAACAACGTCATAATAATAATATGTTTGTAATAAAATTTTGCAACGAGTCTGAGTCACGATCCAAGTACGATCGGCGCTAGCCTTAAGAGATTCCGAAGCCTCACTACATGCGCAGGAGGGCTGCCATGCCGAGGAGTTTAAGTGAGTAGGAATGTCACATACCCTGAAGAGCTCCAATAAAATTGACCAATTACAAAGGTCGCATCTTAAATCAAAAACTAAAAAACGTTTAGAAAACTTAAAAAAGGGACCATACTTTGAGCGCTTCTTACAAGGCATGTTTCATCACAACACAATATGTTCCAGTACATACCCGTATTAAGCTATGTTTTAGAACTTACAACACCTTTTTTTAGTATCTATCAATAGCACTATGTAGGCTACTTTATTTACTACCGTCCAAAACAAAATAATACGAGTATGTAACCAATATGACCAATGTGACCTTAACCAACTTATGTCAGGTATTTTAAATTTAAAACAGTTGCTTCTCAAAGAATCTTAAGTAGCTCAGGGACATGAGGCAAAGATTTCGAGGCAGTAATTTTTAAGTGTGATTTCTTCAACTTAACGCTAATATGTCATATTATGTATAAGTTCTCATACCGGCAGTCTTAGCATACATAAAAAAAAATCTATTTTAGCTGTTGAATTTTTGTCTTTTTTATTCTCTATTAACTCAATTCGGAATTTGAAAGAAAGTGACAAAGCACACTACAACTGTGATAGGCTTTTTTAAATTTTTATGAATAATTTGGCTATCCCCAATTATCGTTTGCTTACGATTAAGTACGTTCCTGAATTTACAAATTATTTGGTCGATCCATCCATTAATTTTTTAGGTCTAAAACCATACAATAGGTACATTTTTCATTTTAACTTTGAACAGATATTCTTTATATAAAAGGGGACCAACAAAGGGGATTCTTTATATAAAACTACCATCAAGGCTATAAAAACATGGCAACCTTTCTGGTCGTGTTCAAAAGGTGTTCACCTTTTACAACCATTGCAGAGTATAGGTTTCGGATCTATGAAGTCGACGCCGTTGTAGGTACTTTTGTTTTCGACGTTGTTGACTTAAAAACAACACAACACACAAGCTTACGCATCATAAAATGAATACGTAATCCCCTGGCTTGGCGACCTCTAACGTAACACCGTCCTGCCCACACGCAACCATCCTTGCCCTTAAACTTGACAGCGACTTGTCGCTGGCCGCACGTAATGCGCTGCGTTTCGCAATCCGCAAAAAAAAAGTTTTGGAAGAAATTACCTACTTGAAAAAATCGTTTAAAAAAACCGCGGCGCGGTAATAAAAGCGCAAATAAATAAAAGAATATTTTTCTTAGAAGACATTTTGAAGAACAATTTGTTGTGTGTTACATTGTGTAAAAACAACAATAAAGTAATATTAAACATAAACATACTAAAGTGAATGAACTTCTAAAACATAATGTCAACTACAAAGTGTTTTGATACTAATCTAATAAAATCGGTCTGCAGTTATAGCTTCATGTGAAATTAAAATCTAGCAACGCCAAGTTTCTCTGTTACGTTTACTTAAAACCGAAAAAATTATCATGAGGACGATTAAATAAATTCTAATCCGGATACTAAAGAAGTCACCCCAGAACCCGTTTCACTTTTCTTGGATGAAAATTATTAATCTAGTGTTTTAATTTTCGTTTATATCATTCTCAATACAGATTTTGAGGTACCTGAAAGGGGTAAGTTTATTTATTTTTACTATTTTGTTGATACTTGTTAGTCGAGTGGTCGCTGGCATGACTGCTAACAGATGTGATGGGCTCAATTCCCAGTTCGTTCGAAGTAAAGTTTTCGATCACGGAAGAAAAATGACGATGTAGCTTTTATTATGTTTTTCTATCTACAAATAAAATTCTCGGTAGTGACTTGGAGTTTGGATTTATGCCCGCAGAGTCACTACCATGCCAGTTTAGGTTTCATTGAAACCATCCCGGATAGACACGATCTATCACTACAATGCAATTTGCATCAATGTTTTCACTTTCTCAAACACCCTATAGCTTGCTTCGCAAACTTACAAGTGGTCCATTTTTCATCCATCTTTTTTTTTTTATGGATACAGGATAGCAAACGAGCTTGCAGCACCACCCATCCGCTGCCACCCATGACAACTGTGACTGACTTTGAACAAGACTCAATTAGGGACTGGGATGGTTAGTCCAATTAGTTGAGAAAGTTAATTAGAACATTAGTTGGTCAGTTCGTTAGTAGGTATGAGGACTAGGGACTGTTAGTGATAGTTAGTCCTGTTAGTTGGTGTTAGTAATAGTCCAGTTAGTACTTGTTAGTAGGAGTCTCGTTCTAAGTCAGTCACAGATGTGTTGCTACCCTTGAGGACTAAGATGGTCGCCTCTAAAGAAGTATAATCGGAATCCACACCTTTCCAACCGGACCACAATTGCTTTAAAAACAATTATTACACGGCAGAAATGGTACTAGGTACCGTGGCGGGCGGTGGTACTGCCCCGGGCGAACTCTATATGGAACCAATTAGCTTTCATATAAAACCTATTTGGTTCCCTATAGGCTCTACCACCTACCATCTTCCTTTAAGGGTCATGTATGGTTCTTCTCCCCTCGGATGACATATCGAACTTATGATCTCTGAATCCAGCGGTATCCTGCTTTCTTTCTCAGGTGTATTAAGGTCTAAATTCCTTTTTTGACGTGAAGAACCTTCACGTGAAAAAAGGTTATTCACGTGGGGTGCTTTTTTCCCCAACTTGTTATTATTTTGAATACGACGATCTGTCTTGATTGATCGATCTGGTAGGTGCACTTCTAAGTTTTACTCCATTGTATTTTAAAGTCCTTATTAAGTATTCATTGACACATCATTCAATACAATTTTATAGCATACTTCAATGCAGTTTATGTTTACGTCTTTGTAAATTGTTAGGCTTATTTAAAATTTGCTACTCATTTCATGCTCTTTTGTTTTATTACGATGTAATACTATTGTTCTCTCTCTCTACTATTTAGTATGATTTTTTAAATCAAAATAAGCACCTGTATCCGCAAGCCATGCGAATTGGAGGTGTTTGTGGGTATCCCGATTGTCAGAAATGCTTAGGACGCCCGACTGACTTTAACATGACTTAACGACTTTTTAGAGATGTTATCTTACGTTATCAGCTAGTGCTAATATTTTACCCAAAATATCGGAAGCGATCAAGAAATTTTGCGAATGCGGTCCTCCGTAGAGTATTCCGTCTAACTATCCAAACTGACCATAGTGAAGTGTATGACTCGAGCCCACGCTCAACAGCGGGGAAGTCACCGACGGGGTTTACCCCTGGAGCAATTGCCCGGATAGAGGGGATAACCCCTAACTCCGAATTCTAATAACGGAAGAGGAGGAAAGGTCTGTCTGTATGTCTGTATGACTCGAGCCGAGTAACGATTAGCGCTTAATTATAATCTCACCAACTCTAACTTTATTTTTTTCCCCAATCTAAGCTTAAATTGATTCACTTCCTCTTAACGCAAGTCGTTTCGGTTCTGTTTTGATGACAATGCTTTTATGTAGGTAGGCGTGTCTATCTAAGTTACTTCAAAGATGGCGCCTGGCAAAGGATCAACTAAACAAGAAATTTTATATACAAATTAATATTTTATAAATTTCCTACCCTGGCGTAGGAAGGCATCCTATACCGACCTCCTGACAAATTTTTTAGTTCTTCATAAAATAACCTAAACAAATATTACTTAGGCAATCAGGAAGTATGATAAATATCGCAGTATAATTTATTGCGTTCCTATTAATTCACAACTAATTTAACACACTTACTCGGAGAACAAAGAACACATCCTAAAACCGTGACCTTTATTCCAATGAAACTTACTGCATAAAGATCTACCGTGTTTTGGTAATATTTTTGATAGTGGACGCCCGCAGCTTCGCTCACGTGCAATTAGACATAACATTAGTTTCGTTTACACGGCATCTTCTTTATTATTATTCATTCAACCATAAGCATTTGTTGCAAATATGAAGCAATTCTATTGAATTTTTTGGAGCAGTGTGGTGGAGTATGCTCTCGACCTCCTTCAAATGTGACTGTGGGACACCCAAACGAATTATTATTATTACTGAATTTTTAGCTTTGAAGTCGGTTTTGTGATATTTTAATTCAAGATTTATTCAATGCACAGACGCGGACTCTTTACAGTTTTATTAAATGTCTATTCATATAACCTAACATTTATATCCGGGTTGTTTGAATGGTAATTTGTAACACTGGTGGACTCTTAACATACGTATAATTCCGGTGTAAAATACTTTAAATTTTAAATGGGCCAATTCAAAGTAGACATAAATAATGGTGATTAAATGACAACATCCTATAGAACTGTGAAGGTTTTGAGGAGTGCTAAAACAGATACTTCTTAGAGGATGTCCGTAGCTTCGCGAAAGAAATTAAACTCTAGATTAATTTGGTGAATAATTTGAAAGTAGATTAACCATAGAAGGGCTCCCTATAAGAATATTATTTAGAGTTTAAGTTGATATACATCAAAGTTCTTTTAAGTTCAATCCACAACGCTTTCTTTGTACCACTGTTGGGCACGGGTATCAGAATGAGAGGGATTAGGCCTTAGTCCACCACACTAGCCAAGTGCGGATTGGCAGACTTCACATGCCTTCGAATTATGAAGAACTCTCAGGCATGCAGGTTTCCTCACGATGTGTCCTTCACCGTTACAGCAAGTGAATTTAATTTCTTAAATCGCACATAACATAGAAAACTCATTGGTGTGTGCCGCTTGGGTTTGAGCCCGGACCGCTCGAGTGAGAGGCGAGTTCGATAGCCACAGGGCTATCACCGCTTTTAAAAGTTCAATATCCTATAGTAAAGGTATTCACAGCAAATAAAATATTCTGAATAAATTGCCTTTAACTGCTTGACTCATTGACGAGTCCGCCCTAAAGACCACTGTCACAGTAACGACTTGAAAAATTGCATCGAAATGACGCATGATTGGTCTGCGAATAATTTAGCTTTTGTAAGAAAAATCGCAGTCGCTGTAGAAATTTACGATCGGTTCGAACGTGGTTATTGTTGGAGCAAATGTGAGTTGAATTCTCATAGCTCCTATATTTAATTAGAGGTGGCAATGGGTAGTTGCATGCTACCCGCTAGCGGCCTAATGCTGCACAAAGGTTTCCAAAAACTCTAAAAGGCTTTCTTTCTATGTAATAGGTATGCACGGATCTGTTCTCATATTTGAGAAGCATGAGCAATCAGCATACTCCACGCTGTTGCAGTGTGGTTTGGCGAATGGGTTAGTGGATAATCCGATAGCGTTTATACTGCCCAAAGGCCTCCGACATGGCCTAACGACTTATTTTACGACAGAAACCGGGACCGAAAGTATATTGGAACCTCTGTACCGGTCTGGAAGTACCGGTTACCCATCCAATTGTCAGATGAAACCAATGTAGCCTAACACTATCAATTGGTGGTTATTCGCAGGGATAGCAAGTAGAAGTGGCAATGGGCAAGCCACGTCATACGAAAGGTTGATACCCGGAGGGTGGGGTGGTAGCGACTCGGAAAAGGAGCACAGGTCGCCCTTAGACAAGGTGGACAGTCGACCTGAAGAAGTCGGCGGGAAACCACTGGAATCAAGGCACAGGACCGGTCGTAGAGGTGTCGTTTAGGAGAGGCGTAGCCAGTAGTGGAGCTGAAAATTCAGATGGATGATGGACTTAATTTATGGCCTGACTGATTACGTGTCAGAATAAATTTTAACGATAAAAAACACCGACGAAATCAACGGGCAACAACTAGTGTATAAAAATATAAAAAGGACTTTTAATGACAATGATGACGATTCATATATCTTCTTGCAGAATACCATGCTGCTGCGGATAGCGTCTGTTCTCCTGCTAACGCTGGGCCCACGCGTGGGCGGGTTCCGGCCGAAAGTGGACATCGGAAGCCCAGCTGGTCTGGTGCCAGAATGTAAGTTTCTCTTTGATACATTTTCCAGAAAAACTTGTTATACAAAAAATATCTCAATATTTACATCAGTACACAACTTAATTCGTAATAATAATTATTATTATATAAAATTACTCTGATTAACAAAATAAAATCCGATGACCGGACGAAATAGCCGCCACATGCATTAGGCATCGACAAGGCTTAACGATTGTTTTCACCATTGAAAACAACCGGGACCGACGGTTTAACGTGTCCACCATAGGTATCGCCCATGTCATTTTTGTCACTAGCGGTCCATCACACGGCATCCACAAGCTGACGCCGTGGCGTGGTTGCTTAACTCTTGTCAATCACATTGAATCTACGCGGGCCATTGGCCTATGGACGCTACACTTGACGCTATTTTAACACTAAGTATATTGCATTAATTTCATTTTAATTGATACATAAACACTATCTTTATTAATACGCACTTAGAGTTGATAAGTTGTAATGTGAACTTCATTATTCTATTCGATTCATATAAGCAATCGACCTTTACCTAGAAAGATGCTAAATGTGGTTAGCATTAGAATCTGTCATTATAATAGTAGTGGAGGCGATTCCGGTATTTAATTATGGTCGCTCCACATGCCGCTCCAAGGTGTTTAGTGTTATTATTATGTGCTCAGAACATAGTTTGTTAGTAGTTATTAAGTACTTAGGTCTTAGGTGACTTCGTTTGAAGTCCATATCTCAATGGCTCGCGTTGGTCGTATGTGATCGAACGAGTTAAGCAACGACGGCGCGGTCGATTTGTGGATGGGTGACCGCTAGTGGTGAAATTTCATGGACGCTACCGTGCTTCGGACGTTTGTAAAATCAATCGTTCAAAATTATTTCATGTCGAAGACCTTCTGGTGGCTTGAGAACATTTGGACACTAACCCCTCCACCAATTTGCATTGGAGCAGCGTGGTGGAGTAGATATGCTCTAGAGGTCCCGCAGCTGTGGTCGTTTCTGAATTGGTGTTCTGTTTTGATTGTTTATTTTTTTTTCTTTTTTCTTTCATTGATTCATTGTTTAATGTTCATTTAATATTATGTTAAGTTAGTTGTTTAAGTTGATTTTTGTTGTAACACACTTCATTTAATTTATATGTTCGGCTTTTTATTATTTTCTTTTTGACTTTAGTTAGTATTAATGTAGGTTACATTTGAGACAAAATAAAGATTTTCTTTCTTTTCTTTCTATTTTATAACGACTCAAGCCGCGCAACCACAAGCACTTCTCTCCTGGTTGCAGTATTCTCATCTCATTATTATTATATTATTATGAGTGATCGATCGTGAGGCATCGGATTTCTGATCACGGAATAATAACCATAAGCGGGGTAAGGAGGCGGGTACTAATCAACTGTGGCCTTCGACATAGCGTCCGACTATTAAAGAGCAAGCTACAAGATATTGTTATTACTATTAGCTATTATTTTATTACTGAATGATTCGTGAGTGTCTATATTCATTTTTGAATTACGTTAGCCGGTAATTCAAAAATGAATATAGGTACGTCACGTGTGATTTAAGTCGGAAAGAATAGAATAGAATAGAATAGAATAGAATAGAATAAATATTTATTTTGCTAGCACACACAAAAATTAATACAAAAAAATATAGTTCATATTACCTATAATTTAAGTACAAAAGAAAGAGGCCGACTAGTTTCGATCGATTACGATGATCACTCCTGAAGTGAACGCGCTCCGACGGTGTATGCTGTGTCCGCCGCTACTATTCAATAAGATCTATTATCTAGAAAGTAGAGCTTAAATGGAACGTTTTATATGGAACATATTAAGATATTAAGTCCCTATGTTTTATTATATTATCTTGTATCATTTAGCAAAAATTGTAGTGTATTTTTAATGATCTGAATGATCCTGAAAGAGGGTAGTGTTGTCCACAATGGCCAAAACAAAAAATAGAAAAAAGGCATCAAAAATCTTTACAACTAAGATAACTTCTAACATATCAGTTCGTCGCTTTTAAACGTCGTCAACAGATAATTAAAGTTCCTACTTAGTATTCGCCCGGGGTTGGGGCTGCACCATCGCCGCAAGGTACCTAGTACCATTTCTGTCGTGTAACATTTTTGTGGCAATTGTGTTTCGGTAAGGTGTGGTTTCAAGTTAAAGTCATCTTAGTGCTCAGAGGGAAGAGTCTTGTTCAGGGTAGGTCACGAGTTTCATGTGTGGTGCTGATTTATTTATATCCACAAAAAGAATGACGGTGTTAGCAGTCCTGTAAATCTTTGCCCGTTTTATCTCCCGCCGTAATTTTTTTTAAATAGTGTTGTCGCTTTACAGTTTATACCTTTGTGGTGAGACCAGTTCCAATCATGAAGTGTTGCGCATGAAACGCGAAGGTAACATACCGTGGCAGCTTGACCTTATGTCTTATATTATTAATATTATATAACAACAAAAATACACAAACATACATAATAATAATAATTAGATACACGTTTATTACCGTACAGAAAGTAATTATTTTTAACACATGTCGTATTACTCGAAATTTTTTCAAACTTGAACAAAATGTACATACAGCACAGTAGTATCTAATCTATCTCGTATCTAAACATTTCTCCAGGTAAAAACCGAATCGCGCAGACACCTAGACACCTATTATATAGATACTAGATATTTGATAGCATGCTAGCGTTCAGCACCACCAATCTGCTGCCGTTGCCTGGGTTGTGTTGTGAACCCAGACGACCTCGAGAGGTTGACATTGATACCCACTGGGCTAGGCACCTGTGTAGGCTTAGCTATTCATTCAATAATCAATAGCTAATCCTTTGCCTTACATAGATCAGTTAGTAGTTTAAGTAGTTTTTAGTTAGGTACCTAGACTTTCGTTAAGCGTGTCTAATCACCTCATAGCGAAATAAATTATTTGACTTTGACTTTATCATTACCTCACTCATGATACGATGATACACTTTTCCAGGTCCAGGCGTGATGAAGAACGCGTCCATCAGCCCAGCCATGATGCAGCAGCTGCAGGTCATTGTGCATCGGCTGAGCTCTGGCCAGGTGCACCGGCGGTCATTGCCCATCGCCTCCGCACATAAGACCATCGCTAAGGAGAAATCTCTTGGTAAGGTCACAAAGTAGATATTAGGAACTACTTTGTGGTAAGGTCTTTAAGGCTTAGGAGAATTACCTATGCTGGGTTTCATCAACGAGCGAGGAACATCCTCTGCCCTTTGAATCCGGCGGTTTCCCGCTGACTTCTTTAAGTCATCACTCCACCTGGGTTGGAGGGGCCAGTTCTACGTTTTCCGAATCGTTAGTATTCCGCGGTATTCTCGACTCGAGGACCTTTCTTACAAGGTTATGGTAACTTGACTCCTTTAATAACTGTTTAGTTTTGTTAAAACTATTAATATATTTCAACTTCAGAACAAAAAAGGTTCAGAATTTAAAATAACAAAAACGAAACAAAAATAACAGAATAAAACTTTGAAATGGTGAAGTACTAGTAGAGTAGCTTTATTTGTTCAAGAAGTTAATGTAAACAAAATGCTAAACTGACAATTCTTGTTTTATTTATCCGGTTTAACCACAGTAACAATACGCAAGCAAAGAATAATTATTTAGAAACTATTTTTTTTTCAATTGACACTCTTCTCTTCTCTAAGTAAATGTTTTAATATTTCAAGTTCATAAGACAGTGTCACGTGTTTGCAGACTTCAAAAAGAAGACGGTGTTGTACGTGGTGGGTTTCTTCGACAGCTCCGTGTTTCCACAAACACAGGCGATCGCCAACGCATATGCCAAGCGGGGGTACAATGTTCTCATCTCGGAGACATTCTCCTTCCTCACCTATATCTACCCTAAGTAAGTAGAACGTTCTAGAATCACCAGTACTACACTAGTAGTAGGTACCTTGGATTTAGGGGATGACATATCGAATCTTTCACAACCCCTTTATTGACCACTAATAACCAAGGGACTGTTAAGGGGTAGCCTTACGCCATAGAAATCAAAGCATTGATTGCATGTGAATTCAACGCCTTTGTGACCATTATGAAAAAGTCATAATATTTATGAGACCTCTATTTTGTTGCCATTTTAAAAATATATTCTTCTGTATACTGACACAACAAAAAACACCTGCTCATAATAATGTATGCTCATATCCTGCCACATAATCATAGTATAAAGAGTCGCTCCGCTCTACTATACTATGACATAATTGTTCGAATACGAAACAATCTGACTTATATCGATGTACTCGTTAATTATTTGTCGTCATGGTTTATCATTATCAAATTTCATAACGTGTTTAAAAGTTTAATTTTAATGAACACTATTTGTTAAATAGCTTGGTTTCAGTGAACCCGAACTACAGGAAACAATATTAATTATATTGAAATTTCATTTTGCAGCTCATCACATTACGGCTATGATTATCCATTTGTGGTTTTAATGACTACATTTTACCAAATTTGGGCTTGTTGGGTTTTTGTATGAGGAACCTTATTGTTGGTAAATTAACTTGACCCCTTGTAAGATTATCAAGCAAAGTTTGAATAGAGTAAAGTTTTAGAGAATTATTTTCTTTTCTGAGAGATGACATATAAGTTAGTAGTCGTCCATTCATACAAATGATTAAATATGGATATGGATATGAGCATACATAGATAATAAATATATACTTATTACAAGTGGTGGCATTGGTGGACCTTATATATGTTCTGTCTAAAAAAGGCGGTTGCTAACAGTTGGTGGCTGAAAACTTCGGATTGGATTGTGGATAATATTTTTACAATAATTAGGAACCAGTAACGCTTGGAGAGTTTTTAATAAGTACCTACTGATTAAACCAAGCTTAGCCATCTATTTGTGTATTCACTGCACAAATATTGTCCGCTACTTCGAGTATGTTTAGTACATGGATTCTAATTATTACCACTAATTACTGTTGGTAAGCCAAATGTTTACACTGCTGGCTTGTTATATCAATTCAGGGATGCGAAACTGCGGAACTATTTTAAATCCGTATACATGATGTTGCATTTATTAAAATTGTAATAACTGAATTACCTTCGATTCACAGACAAATAAATGTCGCCAAACATCTTACATCCTTTCAACTGTAGTTGAATCTTTATTAGATTTTTTTAAAAATAATAAATGCATAGGCACGTAGCTTAGACTGCCTAGTACTAGACTACTTAGACCTAGACTTAGTGGCTGTCGAACTCTTCTCCACTCGAGAGGTTCTGAGTTTAAATCCAAGCGGCACGCATATATGACTTGTAAGTTATGTGCGTTTTAAGAAATAAATGTCACCAGCTGTAACGGTATTATCTTACGGTAACAACCAAGACCGTCGTCTTAACGTGCTCTCCAATGCACGGAAGCCCTCAATAAATTTTGCCACACGCGATCACCCGTGCAACTGAGCTGCCGAGATCAGTAAATCATTTAGCACTTTACCTCATAGTTGCGGTGTTCTAATCTACATAGTCATACAGTAAAACTAATGCGGAAGCTTTTTACTGCAATTAACAAACATAATGTACTATACCTGATTGCCATTTAAAGTAGTTCTTGAGGCAATGTTGAGACTAACTTAATGTTAAATCACTATGTCAATGCTAAGTTCTTCGACTTTACTCCCACTTACATAACAATACGTTTAGGTTGAGGGGCTTAGTTTAAATGTAAATGAATATGCATGCATGTAAGGTCAGACCAGAGGTTGAGTTAAGAAGTTACCTATATATTAAATATCTGTACATCTGTGATTTCCGTTCTCAAAATGGTAACTTTCCTTGACGTCCCAGTTTTATTTTTAGACCAAAGAGCTGTACCTAAGTTATTAACTCACTTCGACGAATCAATCCATCCATCAGACTTTTGACCCACTTCGCCAGCTTAGGCCACTTCTAAATAACGCTACTCCTACCGGTTCTGGTCCTCCTTATATATGTAGTAGCTTCTCGTCGTCTCTTTTAAACGACGTTTTGCTCAGATTTCAGACCACTTTAAAATCATGTTAGTTTTTTTTTAACCTTATAGTTTTTCTTACAAATGGAGGAGCGAAAATAATGACAAATTGGCACAATTCCCCTAATAATTTTTCCGAGCGAGAACATAATTTTTCATTTTGACGGCCCCATTGGTGCAATCGGTAGTGACCCTGTCTGTTGCGCCAGGGGTCGTGGGTTCGAATCCCACTCAGGACAAATATTCGTGTGACGAACACTTGTATTTGTTCTGCGTCTGGATGTTAATATTATCTATTTATGTATGTATTTAAAAATATCTATGTAGGTATGTATATCAGTCTCTGACACCCATAGCACAGGCTCGCGCCTACTTTGGGGCCAGGTGGCCGTGTGTGAGAATGTCCAAGATATCTATATTTATATATTTAGTTGCATTTACTTTACGTAATTATCAATGCTCCAGAAATTATCTTGTAATCTTGTATGTAATTATACCCATTTAAAATAGCATAAAATTATAGCTCGCTCGACTAGTTTCGGTACACAATGAGATTATGTTTAACAATAGTAATTCAAAGGTAATTCTTGATGATGATGACTAACAATTTAGTCCTTAAAATAAACTTATTACATTATTATCTATGCAGTCAATATTGTATTAATATATGGTTTCACATCCGTTCATATAAATTATGCTAGTGCATTGACTGCAAACAAAGAAACAATGCTTACCTAAGTACTATGTAGTCCGGGCTATCTATGACTTTATCCATAGACTTAAAATCTACCTGACTGTAGTAAAAGAAGGTATTTATATGGATTTTAGGGGAGGGGGTTTATTTACCTATAAGAATGAATCTATGTCACCCATCCGCATATAAAGTAGTTAGTAGATATAAATATAAAATATACAAACTTACGTTAAAACTACAAATAAGTAATTAGGATTTAATAATGGATTTATATAATATGCTAGGAATAAAAGGATTTGCAGATCTATTTTTTTTTTAATATTTTGAAAGAAAAAATACTCGGACTTCAGTATATGCTGGTCTCTGTGTTTTGTTACAAATTGATCATGGATATCATAAAAGTAGGTAAATGCTAGGCAGCTCCTACATTAGTAGTTAACAACCTATTTACAACCGTAAACCATATAACTAATGTGTTAAGCATCAGATCAGCAATAAATATATAATTGTTACAGCGATTAAGCATTTATTTAATAGCTATAAAAGACATTTTATGGACTTGACACCGTATTTTATAGACTGTATAAATCTATTAATGGTAGGTAGGTACCTATTACAATTTATCAATACAGGCGATATTTAGAAATATATCGCAAAATAAAAATAACATGATCCAACAATGCTAAAGAATCCCTGTTCGAAAAAGCCAATATTTATCATAATACTAATACTCGCATACTTTATCATTCTAACCAAATTGAATTCATTTATTTAAGGTTTCTTGTTTCTTACAAACAGGCGTTTTCCATTTTCATAATAAACTTCACTTGTACCAATGTTGTTGTAAAACTTGATTCAAAAACAAGATATTCCTGTTTTACAGATCAGTTCGTTTGACGAGAGTAATAGGTCAGAAGATCGGTGAGTTCCTGGTGAAACTTGGCGAGCAAGGTCTAGATCCTGACAAACTGGAGCTGGTGGGAATCAGTCTAGGCGCTCACATCGCCGGTTTCGCAGCCAAACACGTTTTAGCTGCGACCGGTCGGAAGATTTTCCGAATAACCGGATTAGACCCCGCTGGACCTTGTTACAGAGCTCTGCCATCCGAATCGAGATTATCAGCCGACGATGCGGTCAAAGTCGACATTATACATACCAATATAGACGGTTTTGGGATCGCTGAAAGCCTTGGACACGTCGATTTCTACGCTAACGGTGGGGAATACCAACCGAGCGACATACCCTTCATACCTTGCTTGGTCGTCTGCAGCCATATCAGGGCAGCCTTCTACTGGTGGCTGGCTGTGGAACACCCAAAGAAGTTCATCGGAGTACAATGTGATTCGATAGCAGACGCGAGACACGCTAATTGCTACAACAACTCCCAAACAAACTACCTTGGAGCCGAAACGAATTTTAACAAACCTGGGATATACTATCTTCCAACGCATAATGAATTTCCGTATTACAGGGGAAAGGAAGGTCTGAAAGAGGAGAATGAGATCTACACTTCTGTTAGTAGAAATATCAATGCTGATGATATGTTTGTGGTTAAATAAATCATTCATTACAGAAGAATAGATATAAGAAATGAATTTATTATGGAACTGTAAAAATAATTGAAGAAAGAATTAGTACAAAAGTGAAAATTGGAGGTACAGCATAAAAACGATCTATGTTTTAAATGAAGTGATGGTTAGTAATAGAGAATGTGATATTAATTTTTGTACAAAATGTGAAGAAGCAGAGTAGTCAAAGAACACATGACCCATTTAGATAATCGGCGAACAATTCTCTGAGTGGCTCGCTGAATATAAATTAAACAAATACAAACATGATCCGATAACATAGTCGTGCGAATATACCCGAATAAGCTGTTCACGTACTCATAAAGATGTTTAAGCATGAATCTCGTATTCGTCTGTACTCGGCAAGTATCTATAATGGGGTGTCTTACACTTTACACCAATTCTTCTTGCATATTTGGCAAGCGTGATAGATTTCGTTTGATTTTTTTAATGAAACTTATGTTTAACAGTATGATATAGCAATAGAAAGTAAGAGAAATTGTTTATATTAATGTTAAGATTAATGAATCGTTTTACTGAAGCTTAGAAAAAACAATTAATAAAGATATTACCACCGTACGATGTTTTTGTAAATTGCAATGCATAAGGAAATTACGGTGCTCACACAAGACGTCACTGAAGGTTCCAGGCTGATTATTTTCATTATTTAATCCAATTGGGTTGTTATAGGAACCATTCGTACCACTACCGGGATCCCGAGTTCGAATAAGACGGTCTAGATATTCATTTCGCAGATAAATATTTGTACTCGGGTCATAGCATAGGATGTTAAGTTCAGGTTGTTTTCTGTGTCCCACAACACGGGTCTATGTTTTATTTCTGTAAGTATTTACCATTGAGTCATCATTTTGTTAATTAAACCTTGTTTTAATTTGATTATGGTTTCATTTTCCGGATATTCTTATCTACTTATAAAAATAATGTTCATTCCTTTTCTGCTGCCTGCTCACTGCGATAAAACAACAAAAGCTGTCAGTATAAAAAATATTCTGAATTCATTTTATTCGACAGCACAACTGGTCTAGAGCATATTCCACTACGCTAGTACTACTTAGTATACCTATCATTATTATATTTTTAAAGGCTCATACTAAAAACAAAACAGATAAGAAGATTCTTTGGTTGAAAACTTTACCGATATACATTTACGTATGAACTGCGTTACAATTGACATAACCAAGATCATAAATAAATAATTTGGAAATAAAAATATGCAGTACCTATTTAAATTATTTGCTTTGCATTAACTTTGATGATAGTTGTTATCAAAGGTTTGTGTCCCATAAACTACGAGTATTTTATGAGTTTACATTGCCGCGTTAGACGCCTTTGTCTCGTGCGACGCTTTGCTTTTATGCTATGGGTTTTATTAATACTAAAGTTACATACCGACCGCGTTCATTGAGTAGAAAACCTATAATCTCAGATAGCTAGATAGAGAAGCTATCCTAAGAAAAATTTAACTATTATTTTCTAGTGACTGAAAACGTCTGCGTTATTTAATTACGAAAAAAATTACTTTATGTTTCTTTATAATTAATCCCATCAACAGTTTTATTACTGTGATATTTAGGTTCTATCTATACCATCTAAATAACATATGAGTTTCTTAACTAAATTGTAATATTATATGGATATAATGTAATTATGAAATGAAATGAATGAATGTCTATACATTTGACCGAAATTTGGGCGCCAGACATTTAAAAATTATGCGTTGTAGGATTTTGGACTCCTCAAAACTCCCGCCAACCCTCAACGCACTAATACAACAAAGCGCCACCGCCCGCTGTGGCGCTAGTGTGTGAGTTACCAACCTCGAACTGACAGGCCATGCGCGCGCGCTCCGCGAAATGTTAAATATTTAAACCAAATTAAAGTGAAAACTGTACTGGCTGAGTGCATTGTGTTGATGTGATTATAATCCTGACGCATCTCATATGAAGAAGCGAAGTACGAATTTTTGGGCTCAAAAATTTTAAAATACCAACTGAGATATCGCACATGCGTGATTTATTTCGTACCCACTTCTTGATCTTAAATGGTAGATTTTAGATTTTCTTTGCAGTGCTCCTTCAGCATACAACCAGGCATATTTATTTATTTATTTAATTATGTTCTTTATTAATTTACTAGCTATCCCCGCGGATCCGCCCGCGTCAAGTCGTTTTATATAGCTTTTATTAAGGAATTTTAATAGGAAATTTTGTTTTTATAAGTGAAACATGGCACACAAGGAAGACTATTTTCCTTACTTAGAAGAAAATCGTTGCATAACCACGACAACGTAAGACAGAATTTCGTTTAAAAATTCATTTTTTAATCTCAAATCTGTTTGTGACTTAACAATACGTTCACATTGCAACGTTCCAGTCGTAAACAGATTGTTTCGCAGGGACGAGCGAGTTAATGAAAACATGAATTATGAATCCTGACTCTACAGAGTTTTTCCTTTGTACAGTCAGTCATACAGCGATCCTATCTTTTCAAAAAATATATACATATATACATATATGTATATGTAATATATTTTTAAAGCAATTGTTAACAAAGTGAGAGGCGAATTCGATGGCCACTGGGTTGTTACTCCTGTTCCCATATACATTTGTTGTGCAGCTTCTACGGTCAGCGGAAAAAGGTGGATTTTTTTTACTGGCAATCATAAAAATGTCTTCTGAAGTTTTACGAACAGAACTATGGTATGTGGAAAGTATATTTTATCCTTCATTAATTTAATAAAATAATACTACATTACCGTTATAAGCTCTACAATTCCGTATCACATTGACGTTTTATATCGATGGTATTTTCCAATTTCACGCGCAAATTGTTCAACTGGAAACATTAACCAAATTCAACCTTATTTTATTTACACGAGAGTTTAAATTGTAAATTGTACATAGCTATCTATTACAGTATTTGATTTGGGGATTATCCGTCTGAATGACATGGATACTTTAATTTGCTGCCCATTGATCTCGAACAGATTTAGGCTTGAATAGGTTGATGCGACCACACAACCCATCTCTTGCTCGCTACTAAGTGTATTTTATGTGTTATAGAAACCACCATATGTGAAAGGGTTCTCTGTAATTTATTTTGGTTTCACGAAAAACTGGACTAAACTCCCCATTCTCTATTTGAGTCTTGTTAAAAGTCGATCTCAGTTATCATATGCGACAGCGAATAGGTTTGATGCATGCTTTTTGTTAGGTGGTAGAGCCTATAGGAACCAAATAGGTTTTATATGAAACCAATTAGGTTTCATATAAAGGCGAGACGCGCGATTGGTAGGTCGTAGAGCCTCTATGGATCCAAATAGGATATATAAGAAAACTAATTGGTTCCGAATAGAGTTCGCCCGGGGTAGTACCACCGCCCGCCACGGTACCTATGTATCATTTCTGTCGTGTAATATGTAATTGTTTTTAAAGCAATTATGGTCCGGTTGGAAAGGTGTGGTTTCCGCTTACACTTCTTTAGAGGCGACCATCTTAGCCCTCAAGGGTAGCAACACATCTGTGACTAACTTAGATCGAGACTCCTACTAACAAGTACTAACTGGACTATTACTAACACCAACTAACAGGACTAACTATCACTAACAGTCCCCAGTCCTCATACCTACTTACGAACTGACCAACTAATGTTCTAATTAACTCTCATAACTAATTGGACTAACCATCCCAGTCTCTAATTAAGTCTTGTTCAAAGTCAGTCACAGTAGTCATGGGAGGCAGCGGATGGGTGGTGCTGCAAGCTCGTTTGCTATCTTGTATCCATAAAATAGAAAAAAATACCATACCGAAGTTTTAACCAGGTCTAGTCAGAAGTCTAGGTATCTGATAAAGATAAAGCAAGCCCCCGTAAGTTAAATGGCTGGTTTATTTACGGAGGAAGTGACTCAAAGAGAGTGGAGGAACAGATAACCTCATTCCGACTGGCGGCGTCGAGCGGTGCTTCGCACTT
Organism: Carterocephalus palaemon; assembly: GCA_944567765.1. Lineage (NCBI taxonomy): Eukaryota > Metazoa > Arthropoda > Insecta > Lepidoptera > Hesperiidae > Carterocephalus > Carterocephalus palaemon. The sequence goes on from OX155663.1 coordinate 3,692,228, forward strand.
TGCTGCGATTTACTCCCGCTAATGACTGGTTATTAGATATCGGTTTTGTAGGGACCCGGATAAATAAAACACGCCTTTGATCACTCAATAGGTGGAGTAGGTACTGCCCGGGATCCACATATTAAAACACGCCTTTGATCACTCAATAGGTGGAGTAGGTATGCGTCCCGCGCACGTCCGAACTTGCTCACAGCTAGCGCGTGACTCCGGCCGCTGCCCGGGACCCACATACACTACAGGTTTACCGGAATGAAGATGCCTAAATGCGGCTTAAATCGTCCCGCAAGAAAATCGCAGTATCAACATACTGCTATTTTCTGGATGCTTTTTGGATACAACCATCCATGCGACTTTTCTCTCTCTGTCTCTTATGATATTATTATTTATTTATTCAATAATTATTAAAGTAAATCTGAATTTAAACCACTTTCTCTTCTACTAGATTGAGTTTAATTATTGACTTTTTTGGTTTGCATGAATTTATTTTTACCGCTAGTGGCGGTACTTCATAAATAACTGTGCATGCTGTTGTTTTATGCAAAGTCAATCTGAATGCTTATTCGAGATTCAAGCCACACATAACGAATCAACTATTACCATAAACAAACCATGGCTTGATTGATTTATTCACTACCGATGGGTACCGTCTGCGCCTGTTACATATTCGTACATCTATGCACCTAAGCTATGATCGAGTAAACCTTCTGTAGGTAGTAGGTACCTCAGGAGTTTCGGGTTTGAATTTTATATACGTATGTTACTTTGTTTGTTTGTTCAAAACTTTATTGTAGAACCTTGTAAATAAAGGATAATTTACAACTAGTGAACGTCCGCAGCTTCGCTCGCGTGGAATTGGACATACCTAATAATAGTTTCGTTTGCACCTACTCAAAGACACTACATATCCTTTGAACTTTATTCCTGGGGAAATCACCGGGATAAAAAGTACCTACATAATATTCTTTATTTTTATTCATTTAACTGTTAACATTTGTTGCAAATAAAAAGCAATTCTATTGATAGTCAAACAAACATAGGGTATCGTAAACGGATCTCAGAATGACTTATGTTGTTCCTGCGGTCAATGAACTTTTATGCCAAGGCATTTTGAACAAAATATATTTACGTATTGAAAGTAATTTTAAAATATGTATAAAATGTATATGCTACAAAGTCCATATCCCTCAAACAGCTTGGCATCGAACGCACTGACAGTACAGGAAATATCCGGAAAAAATATCAAATTATCTGCCATTTGATTGGTCTGCAACCATTTCTAACTTTATCTGGCATCCTTTTTAATTTTTCATCTTTTGAAACATTTTTCCCTTTCCTGATTCCCTTTGTTTAAAGTCTCTGCCAATTTTTTCCAGCAAAATAAAGGTAATTTTGCGGGTTTTTTATTTCGGAATTATATTTGTAAAAGGCATTTAGCAATTTTAAACTGTCATAACTTGATTTATCGTATTCAATTCAGTGAATATAATAAAAAAATAATCAAAGAAAAATTGCCAGGTCTGTCTGTCTATCACTCGTTGTAGACGGCCGATAACGTAGTATTAGCGTCTCGTCCTAGAGGAGGCTATAAGATTATTCGAGTCTGTTCCCTGCTCTGTCCCCTCAGGGGGACAAATAGAAATAAAAAGTTCGATCTGTCGTCACCGACGAGTGGCAGATCGGCACGGCAAGGCTGGAGGGCATCGGTGTGTTCTAACAGAGGTTCCGGAGTCCTCCTCAAGCGCTGAGGAAGGCGACAGGGGTTTTAGCACAGAATACATAATAGTACAAGTAGTTTTACTGAGTAGAAGTCCCAAAGAATCTAGCATCGCTCTCACGATGTCCAGTATAAATTAAATATTTATATCGTCAATATGTCAGCAAAAATTTGGATTTTTATAATTAAGTAATATACAAATGAGTGAAAGAACTAATTTAAATTCTACTACCTGATAAGCGCCCTTACATTACTGTATAGTGGCAATTTATATTTTACGAGAGAAATATTTGGGTAGCGGTGGTACTTTCCTGAGCGAAATCTAAGTATATCAGTTATATCAGATTCAGATTCAGATTAATATATTTTTCATTATATATGGTAGGATTTTGTATACGCTTAATGAACGTCATAACATTTTTGTATCTACCGCCGGTTCACAAAGTTGATGCTACCGAGAAGAACACGGCAAGAAACTCGGTCACTTGTACACACGGTCTCACATATATACATTCGTCTGTATGGCTTAGTTACGTAAGAGGGTAAGAGATTATCAGTACACACAAAAAAGACACTGCATTTATTGTCTATGGGTTGCAAATTCTATTCATTTACAACTGACTTAATGTAAATATGTCAGGATATCAGATATATCAGCACATCACTTATCTTGTCACTGCTATCCAAACACGTCGCGTTGTATCAAATTCAGTGGGCAGTGGATAAACAGACGCTACGTATGTTACGGGAGACGTTTGACTAGTATTCCGATATGTCGATTTATCCCTTACATTCATAGATTAGGGGCTCCAAATAAACAAATGACATTTCATCAAAAATATGCAGGGTTTAGCGTACGCAAAGGTAGTGTTGCCAACTTTTTTATAAAAGAAATAGATTAGGTATATCTGTTTTCAGCTAGTATAATTAAATTATTATATAATTTTAATTAAATTATTCTATAATAAATCTATGGTTTTCAGAGAGAGAGTAAATAAAGAGTACCAAGTTATAAAAAAGAGTATTATAGCACTGAGCAAGTAATCACTACGTTTTTATTATAGTAGGACAGGTAGAGTAGGGCAGACACGAGACAGCGGTTTGATATTGAGAGAAATATAAATGGTATGTTTATAATGAATAATCCTACAATTTCAAATAGAATGCGTCATAACTTCTTTACTTTTGCATATAAAATAAAATTTACATTTACGTGTAGAGATATATTTGACGGCACGTCATAGTTCCTGCCGTCAGAATCGTTAGAAAAGAGGGAAGAACGTGGGTGAATCGATCCCTCTTAACGGAGCGTCGAACTGTGGTGGCAAGACGCCTCTACGTAGTATCTCTATCTAGTCTGTGGAAGGCTCGCCCTCTAGAAGTTATGGTTATTGTTGGGCTAGAGAAAAAGGGCGGGAAAGTGGAGGAAGGCGCTTGCACCACGGACGGGACGAATCGTTTATTCTAACGTCGTAAAGTTATTTTGATTACTATTAACAAGTTGCATTTCAATTACAATATCAGTGTTGACTAAACGCGTAATTAGTATGGAAGACACTGATACAGGCCATCCTGAGCCGACATATTTATTGTTTATTGTCAAGAATTTAATAGTTTTTATTTCAATAATTTTTTAGAACAAAATAATGTTGATTTTACCGAATTTTCGGCCCGGATTATGGTAGGGTACGTACCTGACTAGTGACAGTGCGCGGGCGACGGGCGTTATATGGCGGCTTATCGTGCCCTCCGAAGCACGGAGGCGCCCATCCACATCCACCACCGAGAGACCCATGTCCAGCAGAGGAGGCCTTGGTTCGTAGCTGATCTCATGCCCAGACTTGCCCAAACATGTGGTTGTGTCGTGTGTGTCAGGCGGAGGGCTGAGATCAAACACGGTCGGTTCGTTTGTTGGACAAGCAGAGCGGTAGATGTTTGACTGGTGTTCGCAAGGAATATTTACATTCATAGCCATATCTCGCTTAGATAGACTTTACCAGCACAATCCGAGTTTAGCTTGCGTATTGGTCTTATAATACGACTAGTGGACGCCCGCTACTTCGCTCGTGGAATTAGAGATAACAATAGTTTCGTTTACTCTTAATAGGTAATATTATATATCCTGTCACTCAGTGAAGATGCAGCTTTGTAATGGTGAAATATTTTTTTGCAATCGGTCCTTTAGTTTTTGTGTGAAAACGTTACAGAGATGTTTCCTCTTTATAATATGTAGTATTAATATAGACTACGATATTTTTCAAAGTTTGTCACAGTTAATAATTTAATAATATTATTAAATTCAATAATATAAATAATGTCATAAAGTCATATTTGTAAGGTACATACTCATCTTAATATATATTTGTGTACGTGTGTATGTGTATTAAATTTGTACGCCTATAACGGCTAGTATAATGGATCCTCTTAATTCTTACCACTATGACAAACCTATACATATTGACAAATAAAACATTTGAATTTGATTTTAGTTGTTAAGAACGACAGCGGATGCGTGGTGTTTTGACCCCTTTGACACCCTTCTACGCTGCTACCCAGATGATGTAGGTACTTACTTACTTAGTGTAAATCGTTTCAGTTTTTTATTTTTTCTCTTTAAGTTGATTGAACATGATCAACTAGCAATATCTATGTAGTAGTATTATAAAGAAAGAGCTTAAAGGAAAGTAAACTGTAGTGTTATTAAGAAGGAGAAGCTAAAGGGAAAGTTAAATAAGAAGAATTTTAAATAAGGATGATGTATATTACTCACTCGGTGGTTACACGGAAGATATAAAATTTAATAATAAAGAGTCACTTAAGGGAAGGCGCAAACACAGACGTGAAGGGCTCCGATGCACGGCCGCGCAAGCAGCGGCACTGCAACGCGCTCTCCTTCGTTCAGCAGGTCCCGGAAGCTCTGAAAAACACTCCGTATCAGATATCTTCCTTTTAAAAATTTAGAAAGCCAAAAGACGTCTTTTCCCAAGTCAATCCACTTTTTTTTCACTCAAGAGTGATTTCTCTCGAATCGTCTCTGTAGAATCGCCCTCTGTAGAATCACTGAGCAAGTAATCACTACGTTTTTGTAGAATGATCTCGTCTATCATGTTCCACACAGCATTCTTCCTTTTTTAATTCAAATTTGAATTTGAATTCCTATATGGCCTAATACAAAACAGCTAAATTTTATATAATATCTCTATATAATCTACGTAAATTTAGAACCTATATCAAGACATTACTACTGTGACATAAGTCATGTATCAAATACTAATCACAATAATAATGTTCCAAGAAAATAAATAGAAAACATTATAAACTAAAGAGAAAGTTATACAAGGATGTTACAAAATAATATTTAAAGTTACAAACATCCTACAAGTGAGAATTACATAAAAATTTAATAGTAAGTACATAAGATTTAGAATACATAACCAAAACTAATTAACAAGTAAAAGGACATCTATAAATACTAACTAATTTACAATTCAATTGCAGCCAAATAAATTACCATAAAATGGTAATGAAACATATAAAGTATGTATATCAATATAAGAAATAAACAAAGATAAAAATGATGAAAAGAATGAAGTAAGATGAAGAAACTGATGTGTTGAAAAAAGGTATAATAAGTTGAAATATTAAATACTACAATGCTTATAATAATCTATATCAATGATGACCGACCTCATATCATGAGGGCCGAATCTTGGGAGCCGAACTCCACAGGCGAAGGAAAAGAAAGAAACATTGGAACAGGCGTCTTTCAAAGCGGGAAAAGTTCCTAACACATCGCAGGGTTCCGTAAATAAATTTAAAAAACAAATTTAAGTTAGCCTCCTATCCGCGTTTGAAGTTTTTTTAGTTTTCTTCCTCTTTGGAATACCGTTTTAAATTTAGCTTTTCCTTGCCAATTTTTATTTAAGATGCAGTTTACAGAGTGGTAGTAAAAAGTAAAAAGTATATAAGCTTAATTCAGGTTTAAAGTATTAAGGTTTTAAGATAGTAACTATCAATTAAATCTACCTATGTGTGTCTTATTCAGTGTCTGTAATGATTGTCTTATGGAGCAGCGGATGGGAAAAGGTCCCAAAGTCGCTCAGCGACCTATGGATAGAGCTATGCGCGGTATTTCGCTACGAGACAGGATTCGTAACAGGCAGCTGGTAACCGCATGATTCAAAAGGCACAGGACCGGGAGGAGTGGCACCTTTTTAGGGAGGCCTATATCCGTACTGGACTGGGCTGATGGATGGATGGATCTATCAAAAAAAGGTTTCCCCAGACAAATAAAGCGCTCTTATGTTCGTAGCAATCGTACGTGATCGACTGAGTTAAGGAAGGAGTTAAGTCGGGTGCGGTCGAATGTGGATGAGTGGCAATATTGTATGAGTAGTCGGCTTATAAAAGACCTTCGAGTGGCTTGACATCCGACACTCAGTTGACAACTAACAATTCGGCCAATCCGCATTGGAGCATCGTAGTGTTGTATGCTCTAAAGTTTTTGATCTGATGATAAAACAGATATAAGTACAAAACCTACAGCACAATGCACTATAGAGCACAATGGTGGATTGAAAATTAATGATGGCAGTTAATCATAAAGCCCTCATTATAATAAATCTCGCAAGTTTTTATAAGGATCGATTTAATCCAGATAAAATGCAAGCTATTTTATTGCAGCATAAAGCTTGATAATAAACCAGGCTAAAACAAGGCTCCACATTGTATAATTGGCAACATTGTATTTTGATCTCAGATTAATTAAATACATAGTCAGGTCATAAGTATTGTCACACAGTAAAAACTTTTCTTTTAGAATGCTGGCCATAAAAAAGTTTATTGAATTCGAATTTCGAATTGTTCTTGAAAATAAAAATGTATGCTTTTTAGAATTTTACTCATTTTTAAATATGGAGTGGACGCTTAAAGAAGACCGTGTTGCAGTTATTGCGTTGCATCTTTGCGGTTACGCGCCAATTCAAATTTTTGACATATTGAAAAATTTGAATATAACCAAAAGATTCGTTTATCGTACCATCAAACGATACAATGAAGACTCTAGTGTAGATGATAGGTTAAGAAGTGGTCGCCCTCGGTCTGTTAGGACTCCAGCATTGATAAAAGCTGTGAAGGCGCGAATTCAAAGAAATCCCAAACGTAAGCAGAAACTGTTGGCCCTTCAGATGGGGTTAAGCAGAACCACGGTGAAAAGGGTGTTAAATGAAGACTTAGGGCTTCGGGCATATCGAAGAAAAACAGGACATCGTTTAAATGCTCGTCTAATGGACCTGAGACTGAAGAGATGCCGCGCTTTGTTGAAGCGGTACGCGGGAAAAAAAATATCGGGAAATTCTTTTTTCGGATGAAAAAATTTTTACCGTAGAAGAGAGCTACAACAAACAAAATGATAAGGTGTACGCACACATTAGTAAAGAAGCGAGCAACCGTATTCCGCGTGTCCAACGAGGTCATTTTCCATCCTCGCTCATGGTATGGTTGGGAGTTTCTTATTGGGGCTTAACAGAGGTACATTTTTGTGAGAAAGGTGTAAAAACGAATGCAGTTGTGTATCAAAATACAGTCCTGACGAACCTTGTGGAACCTGTTTCTCATACCATGTTCAATAACAGGCACTGGGTATTCCAACAAGATTTGGCGCCAGCTCATAGAGCGAAGAGCACACAAGACTGGCTGGTGGCGCGTGAAATCGACTTCATCCGGCACGAAGATTGGCCCTCGTCCAGTCCAGATTTGAGTCCGTTAGATTACAAGATATGGCAACACTTGGAGGAAAAGGCGTGCTCAAAGCCTCATCCCAATTTGGAGTCACTCAAGACATCCTTGATTAAGGCAGCCGCCGATATTGACATGGACCTCGTTCGTGCTGCGATAGACGACTGGCCGCGCAGATTGAAGGCCTGTATTCAAAATCACGGAGGTCATTTTTAATAAACTTTATTGTCATAAGAATCTATGTTTTGTTAAGGTCATTTTGGTATATAAATGATTACATAATGAATAAACTTGTTTCAATTATTTTATATTAAACATGTGACAGAATTTATGACCTGACTATGTATACATAGCTGCAACAATAGACGTCGTCCTACAGTGGCATGGGTCTCCCCCACAGGCATCTGCGGGAGGTCTAGAGCATACTCCACCACGCTGCTCCAATGCGGATTGGTGCAGGGGTTAGTGCCTAACCCAGTGTCGAATATTCTCAAGTCACCCGAAAATCTTCGACATAGCTTAGCGATAGTTTTCACTATAGAAAACAACTTTTTGGTTGTCGAGGATTACCTATCCTCGACAAGGATTACCTATCCTCGACTACCAAAAAGTTGGTATCGTTTAATTGTATATTGGTATCGTTTAATCGTTTTATTGTATGATAACAAGTTCAGGTTGTGTCACCACGCAACCTGAACAAAGCTCAACTCAGTAGTGTACAACGGTCTTAACAATAAACGCCCAATTTTAACATTTAGGGGTGTAATTAAAAAAAAGTGAAATAAGTATATTTCTATATTTATTATTAGATAGTATTGTTTAAACACTGAAGTTATCTCATTTTAAAAGCTTTTATTTAACTTCACTCGTAAGATTCCAGGACATACATACATGAATGAATGAATACTCATTCATTCATGTACTATGTACGAGTATGTCCTGGAATCTTGCAATCAATATTTCACCCACTTCCACTGAAGCTATCGAGCTGAAATTTGGCACACATATTTGGTTCCGATGACAATGCATGAAAATAAAAAAAAAATTTAAAAACCTTTTTTTTTTTTTTAAATTTTAACGGTATAATTCCAATTAAGTAATTATTTTTAGAGCCTATATGAGTTATATTTGGTTCGCCCTGGCAGTACCTACCACCGCCTACCATGATAACTGGTACCATTCCTACCGTGTAATAATAATTGTTACCACCTACTGGAAGGGGTAAGCCACCACGCTGGCCATGTGCGGATTGGCAGACTTCAAATGCCTTCGAGAATATAACGGAGAAATTACTTGCAGGTTTCTTCAAAGGTTGTCTTCATCATAGCAGGTGATATTTAATTATTTAATCGCACATAACTTAGGTATGTAGGTGCGTGCCGGATTTGAACTCGGACCACTCGAGTGAGGGGAAAATTCGAAAGCCACTGGACTGTCGCTTAGGTTTAAAAAACAAGGTTAAAAGTACATAAATATAATCCATATCATTATTATAACTCTGTACAACATTCGGAGCCTCGAAATAAGGAAATGAGATAAGTTTCGGGTCGGTAACTTGCGTGCTCCAGTTAATAATGGTACAATTTGGGCTCTGTCAGTGAGATGAACAAACCAGAACCAAAAATTTCTAAATCCTGACTCCCTTATGTTGTTGCTTTGTGTGTTAATCCAATTATTCTGATACATAATCAAATAACATTATAAATACGTTACAACATAACGTAACATGACTTCATGCCTGTATTTACCCGAAGGGGAGAGGTGTCTGCACCCATATTTTTTTTATGGATAAAAGATAGCAAACGAGCTTGCAGCACCACCCATCCGCTGCCGTTTAACAAGTTATGTTTAGGTCCCATGTAATAGGTTGTAAGTGTATTGCGATACACCTTTCACAAATCCAGATTCCGAGCTGCTACGAGTACCTACTAGGCATATTATGTTATAAAAACCCAATAATACTTTCACTGAGTTAGGAGTCGAACCAGGGACTTTTGGCTTAGCAGACGCGCTTGCGACCAATATACCAACAAGGCAGTCTATAGATATACCAAAACATAACATGGTTCAGTCAGTTTTATTTTTATAGATACAAGATAGCAAACGAGCTTGCAGCCCCACCCATCCGCTGCCGCCCATGACAACTGTGACTGATTTTGAACAAGACTCAATGCCCTCATGGGATGGTTAGTCCAATTAGTTAGGAAAGTTAATTAGAACATTAGTTGGTCAGTTCGTTAGTAGGTATGAGGACTGGGGACTGTTAGTGATGGTTAGTCCTGTTAGTTGGTTTTAGTAGTAGTCCAGTTAGTACTTGTTAGTAGGAGTCTCATTTTAAGTCAGTCACAGATGTGTTGCTACCCTTGAGGACTAAGATGGTATATGATTTCTGCCTCGCACTTGTAAATGAACCTTCAAAGGAGACGATCAATTTTGGGCCAAACGATGTACCGAGGTACAAAGTATTGGTAAAAAATCCTTACATTATACTAAAACTAATGGTCGATCAATTATTTTTAGAATCCTTATAGTACCACAAAACTCCACATGTTATAACCACAAACTACCTAGAGATACTACGGTAGTAACTACTCTGCACTGTTTATGTCATCTGCCAACTTCTGTTTTAGTGACAGACGTTACGTATTACGTATAGGTCTATTAACTTGTATTCAATTTACAAATTATTACTAGTTTAAAAACGATTTCAAGAAAAAATTTGCCTATAATGGTAATTAATACAATATTTAAATCAATATATCAAGATACTATGATTCTGTTTCCTAAGGTAGTTTATTAATACAATGCGCTTATTGTACCTATATTTTATATAAGGGTATAGAGTAATTACAGATTTAGTAACAACCGAAACGCAATATTATGCTATATTGCCATTACTTGCAGTGTTGCAATACATAAATTATCATTTAAAGTTAATTTTAGGTGGTACAAATGCAGTAAAAAATCTAATGTATTTTTTAAATAAAATAACGCATTTTTTTCTCCAAAAATCAATTTTTGTACCCGAGGTACATCTCATGGCCCAAGTTGTATGGAAAGATAAACGTGTCCTTTTCACGGTGGGCATGACCCACCCACATCGGGCTCTAGAGCCCTCCTTCAGGGCCAGCAACGCATTGGCGACTCCTCTGGTGCTGCTCGTGGCAACCCCTGCCTGCTTGTTTGGTAGGATCTATAAAAAAAAAAAAATTCTAGTTCATACGTCTTACATCTTATATCTTCTCGTCTTGCTTCCTAAATCGCATGTTATCACTAACAATGTTTAGTAGGTATGAAAATGAAACATGCTCAAAAGACGACTAGTATTGAAAAAAACTGTTATGATTTATTATCCTTCTTTTTAAAAGCTTTTAATTAACTTCAATCGTATGTATCTTGTAAGTATGTATGTCCTGGAATCTTGCAATCAATATTTCACCCACTTCCACTGAAGCTATCGAGCTGAAATTTGGCACACATATTTGGTTCCGATGACAATGCATGAAAATAAAAAAATAGTTTTAAAAAGCTTTTTAAAAAAAAATATTTTTTAACGGTATAATTATTTTTTAACGGTATAATTATTTCAATTAAGCTAAAGTTGCTATTAATTTAAAAAATCACTTTTAGTTATCCTTTGTCGACAGTCAGCCTGATGATCGCTTCGAATGAATCGATAGTATGTATTTACTCGAATACTCGTACAAATGATACTATTTTAAAATAACCATTTAGGACTCCAAACCAGCAGCCCGGAAACAGTTATTACATAAATAATAACAAGTCATTAAAACTGCATTAGACGGAACGCTCTGACATGCAAATTTACTCAAGTATGCACTCTTGCTCCCACTTACGTGCGCGATCGAGTCATACCCTCGGACTTACTATTGGAACTCGATTTCTTTTCGAATAAAGTTGAGACTTTTTGCTATAATTACCTCAAAAAACCAGTTTAAAAAAATCTTTTACGACAGTATATATGTTGACAGATAATGATAACGTATGAGATCTTTAAAATAAAAAATCAAGTTACTTAGTTATAGTTAAGTCAAGTTAGTGTTCATATCGTTTATAAGTCCTATTCAGACGCGATTTTCGCTGCTGCTGTGACAGAACACTGTGCCATATTTTTCGCTACCCACAGCGGCGGCGACTATCACCTATACTATGATTTTAAATAAAATCTTCGAAATTTAAATTTTTTCGAATGTTCGGTTCTTTTCTTAGTCTGGCCCGTTGACGGAATCGTTAGATTTATAAGAATAGTACTTACTACGTAATCGGGAGTGATCCTTCTGCACCCGGGGTCGTGTGTCGAATCCCACTCAGGCCAAACATTCGTATGACGAACACTTATTTGTATGTCTGGATGTTAATATCTTTTTATGTATGTATTTAAATATATCTATGTATGTATATCGGCCTCTGTTACTCTAAAGCCTTGTATGAGGTCAGATGGCCATGTGAGGATGTCCATAAAAAATAAAATAAATATATTTTATTTTTTATATTGTTCGAGTTCACATGGTAGTGGAAACGCTTGGCGCGCGGAAGTATTCCAATAAAATAAGTCATCCTCCCTAATGTCTTCTCCGCGTTCTCTATCCGCCTCATTTATGGCTCATTGGTGTTATTTAATAATGATTCAGAGCAGGTAAAGTTACCAGAAAATGTTTGCAATGTAAGTCTTCTTTACATACCTGCGAATTAATTCCACTGTCTATGAGTCCTTTATCTTAAACAGTAGATGTGCAAGCAAATAGGATAAAAAAGGAAAAGTATTTAGGTGGTAGCCTATCGCTGCGACCCATAGACAGCTGGGCACGGGTCTCCCCCTCAGACACTACTGCGGGAGGTCTAGAGCATGCTCCACTTCCGTCCTTCGTTGCTTAACTCTTTCGATCACATTGAATCGACGCGAGCCATTGGGCTATGAACGGTAGTAGAGCCTTTATAGAACATTTACTATGGCTTATCTACCTTATAATACTCGTAATTGTTTCGATTGCAAAGGTGTGATTTACCAGTTACAATTTTCTCTAATAATAATGTCAAATCTAAGTCAGTCTTAATAAGATAATATGCCAAGTTGAGAAGTTGCCAATGTATAGAAGTCCCAGTGTACCCACTGCTTGCAGTTTTGCAACAAATAGCAACTTTGTTGGGCACAGGTGCGCCTCCGATATAGACTTAGGTGGTATTACTCTTAAGTCCTCTTAAGTCTGGCATGTCTCTGTTGCAAGATATTTGTGTTCCAACGCAAGCTCAAATTTTAATAAGGTTAAAACCAGCGGGTAATTACGTATATTAATCTATACTACAGTAAAACTGAAAGGGAATAACATATGTATATCAATTTTTCAATCTATACTAATATTATAAAGAGGAATAATTTGTTTGTAATATTTTCTCACAAAAAATACTGGACCGATTTCAAAAATTCTTTCACCATTAGAAAGCTGCATCTTCACTGAGTAACATAGACTATATAATATTACTAAGTGTAAACGAAACTATTGTAATGCTAATTCTAATAAACTAATTCCACGCGAGCGAAGCTGCAGGCGGCCACTAGTATAGGTACATGTCGGTACAAAAGTCAACTAGCCAAAGTGTAATTTTGGCAGTTTTTATGACAACAATATCTTGACACAACGCATACTGTGGCAACATAATTGTTTAAGTGGCATGTCAAATATAAATGTTAATATTACAAATCGTTTTTCTGCATAACTGAAAAAAGTAAAAGTTCTACATAGGTAAACTAATCTCTATCTATGTGAGATTAGTTTACTTTACTCCCGAAATGACACTTTGGCTAGTTGACTTTTGTACCGACGCTTAATTTCAATAAAAGGAAAAGTAATGCAGATATTTCAACATTTTCTAGACGAATACAGGACGAAACATTTATGCTATTGGGTTTTTTGTACTATCAACTTTGGGTTGATTACATTTTAATATGCCATCTCTAATATGAATTCATTGGAGATGGCATATTAAAAGCGTTTTATTTATTTTCAGTCAAACAAAGGTAGAAAAAGGGGATGAAAGTTCCGATTTAGGTGCCTAAGCAGGCATAACGTTAAGACTTAATCCCGGTTTTATATGCCATTTAATTGGGGTCAACAGGGATGTCTAGAAAAAAAAAAGGTTTCCTTGCGTTTTACCATAGAGTAATGATATAGTAGGTATGTAGTCCGTGGTTTTACTAAGTAGAGTTGGTTATAGACCAAGCGGCCGCAGTGTCTAATTCCACGGGAACGAAACGGCGCGCGTAAGTAATATGAATTTGTAATCTTCAGACATTTCCCAATGTGTAGGTAGTTAAATGAAGCTTGCACAAATGATATATTGTATCGTCCCTGTAATGTGCAGGCTCATTTGCTATATTGTATACCGCAGCTTCGCTCGCGTGGATTTAGACATTCACTAACTTCAAAAACGGCAAAGTTACATACTAAATTTGCACCCCCGTTTTACCCCTCTAGGGGGTGAATTTTAAAAAATCCTTCTTTAGTGCTCCCCTACGTTATAAAAGGAACCCCTGTGCAAAATTTCAAGTTTCTAACCCTTATAGTTTAGGCCCTGCGTTGATATGTCAGTCAGTCAGTCAGTCAGTCAGTCAGTCACCTTCTCCTTTTATATATATAGATATAAAAAAATGCTCATGATTAATGAATGTCACAATTCAAGCGGGTTGTTTAAGTCAATTGGCGGCACACACAGCGTGATCCCGTGGCGTGGCTGCAAGTTAATTTGCATGTCCAATGTTACTCCTCTCTGGGCACTCGTATCGCGCGGCGAGGCTACTGGGAGATTTATTTTTAGGGAAGCCTGTGAACATTCTAACAATGTTTTGATTATAATAGAACTGGGTGTCCACTAGTTCTATTATAATCAAAACATTGTTAGAATCAGTTGTAGCAGCTTCACTCGCGTAGAATTAGACCCATTAACGATGTCTGCCCGCGTTCGGGTTGCCAACTTGACTTCAAAAAGGGCAAAGTTTCATACTAACTTTGCACACCCGTTTTACACCCTTATGGGGTGAATTTTCTGAAATCCTTTCTTAGTGCTCCCCTACGTTATAAAAGGATCCCCTGTGAAAAAAATTTCAAGTTTCTAACCCTTATAGTTTAGGCCCTGCATTGATATGTCAGTCAGTCAGTCAGTCAGTCAGTCAGTCAGCTTCTCCTTTTATATAATAGATATAATATCATATCAGAATATTGTATTCTGTTGTACATATTCATAGTTGAAGTTACCGGCTTTCTCACGTGTGATTTAAGTCGGAAATAGGCCGACTAGTTTCGATCTATTACGATGATCATCTTCAGGAGTGAACGCGCTCGCGGCGGGCACAGCGTATACTGTACGCCTATTTTCGACTTAATTCACACGTGAGTAAGCCGGTAACTTCAACTATGTTGTACATTGTCTTTACCGCTGTTGGATTGCCTAATAAACGATTACATAAATATAATAATTTAGTGTTAATCCAAATAATAACCCTGAAATCGCGTCTTCCTGCTATGTCATTGATTATTACAATCAAATCATTTTTTTTATTTTTTTTTTCACAATGCTCAACAAAAATACCTTTGCTCTATATAAATAAAATTCCGCAATAGCATATAACTCTTATACATAAACCACAATTAGGTATTTATTGAAGAAAAATTATGTAGCTTTTGGTGGGACAACATTTGGAAGAATATATAGATTTTTTATATGAATATAGGTATTGATTTCCGATTAGACAACATTAAGTAGCTGGTATCGCGATATCAGAGTGAATTTAATAAGGTCTAGGAGAACTAGCGAGGAGAATTCCGAGGTCGAAGTTATAATATTAACCAGTATTCAAGGTATTAAAGGAGCTAAGAAATCCCAGTTAGTTCGATTGCCAGTTGAAAGAATAAATGTGAGAGAAAAATTGTTTGTTTGTAAATTACGTTGCCTAGTATGTCCGGCTCGCAACACAAGTATTTTCGAATATATCTACTAATATATTTTCGTCAGCGGTGACAACTCAGAAGCAACCGAACTCGCTTCTCGTTTGAGGAGTCTGGGTCAAATACAAGTGGCACGCACCAATGACTTGCTAAGTTCTATGCGATTTAGGAAGGAAATGAAATGGATCTCCTGTCACGGTGAAAAAAAACGTCGTGAGGAAACAATGCAGGTTTCCTTGAGAGTTCTTCATAATGTTCTCGTAGGCATGTGAAGCCTGCCAATCCGCAATCGGCCAGCGTGGTGGACTATGCCCAGCCACTCCCATTTAGAGATGACTCGCCCAAAGTCGAAGGGACTTCGAAAGGGTTCTGATGGAAATGTTGTCACTTTAAACTCAATCTATAGTCCGGCTGCAACACGAATGTTTACATTAGTCATGGAGTTGTCTTCGCGAAATAGCCAACCATTCGCCAAAACGATGCCGTGAGCGCAGAAATAAACACAGCTCATTCTGGCTAAAGTTGTTTTGCTTTTGACATTCTAATTTTGCGGAAAACTGTGTTGTCGCCTTTTTGATATTTTATATTACCTACACGCAAAATGGATAATTAAAGTCACAATTTTCACTTCTCGTAATACTATCACTGTTTTCTACACCTAAACAAAAATATTACGTTTCAAAAAAAAAAAGTATCTAGCAAGAGAAGCATTAATTACGTAGATTAGATGTGCCACTTTCAAAGCGCCTTTAATATAAAATATTATTTAACTGACTTTAACACGTATTGATATCACATGCAATGTATATTAAATACCAAATGTAGACAAACCTATTTCAATATATTCAACAACTTACTTTAATAAGTAATAAAAATTACATCCTTGAGATTCATCCCTTACATTAAATACTTATATATTAGATCAATAAAGACCATTTTATGTAGGTACCACGGACTCCATAACTCAGCAGAAATGCGGAAAAATGAAATGTGTGCCGATATTAAATTAAGATCACGTAGTTGTGTGTGCGTCGCATTTATAATCTGTGGGCTAAGGGATAGCGCTATCACTCTTCTTTAGTTTTGATGTCGGTTTTTTGATATTTTAAAAGCATTAGTTTACGGTAAACTTTCAGACTTATTCAAATTTGGGATCCGAACGCCTATCAGCAGCAGGGCAATCTCGCAAAAGTTTTGATGAGATTAACAATTAAACTAATCTCATTTAAATATGAAATTATTACACTAGCTGGTGTTTTGCACCGCAGGTGGGATTCTTTCTAACCCACCACCACCCCATCGGTGTAGTTGTTTAGAGCGCTTCCAGTACCTACCTACCGACGGGAAGGTCGTAGGTTCGAATCCCATCTGCGGTGATTTATTTTCAATTAATGGCAAAATTATGCCAGATCCATCAATACCAACAGTACGATCGATGAATGCGATTGGTATTTATTGTGGGCCTTAAATCGCTTCATGAGGTCAAAGCCCGATTAAACGCGCATTAAATAATGTACCTACTCGTTGATACACCACCTCAATTGGGCCGTCCATTTACGCTTTCTATAGAAAAAATAGTCTTCCATTAAAACATAATTTAATCAAATAAAACGTTGGGCGTTTTCCACATCATTAAACGCAAGTCATAATGAATGGTGTTCATAATTCATTATTTACTTATTTAATAGGGAGACCACGATTTAGGGCAAAGCCGAGCCTAGTTTTTAATAGACCACATTTTGAGCTATATTAAAATTCCAACAAAAGAATCGTCGGGAGATTTTTGATGAATATCTTTGTTCTAGTTTTTTTTGGTCTTACTAGGTCTCAGAATCAGTTTTAAATTTTAAGTTTTATGAATTGAATGATAAAAATGAGCTGCAATAAGTAAAGACTTATTACCACTGAGCAGCTCATTTTTATCATTCAATTCATAAAACTTACCGGGTACCGAAAGCGGTACCCGGTAAGTTCCCATTATGTGCAACACGACTTGACATGACTTCCATGTCTGCCGTAAAGATTCTCCATCCATCCATCAGCCTTTTGAGGTCCACTGCTATAGCATAGGCCTCTCTGAAACGATACCACTCCGACCGGTCCTGTGGTTTCCCGCCGTCTCCTTCAGGTGTTCTGTCCACCTTGTCAAAGGGCGACCTATGCTCCTTTTTCCGTGTCGTGGTCACCATTCGTGGCGTTCCCATTGCCATTTCAACTTGCGAACTCTGCGGACTATGTCGGTGAGCTTTGTTCGTCTACGGATTTCATCATTCCTGATTCGGTCCCGTAGCGAAATACCTAGCATAGCTCGCTCCATAGCAAGTTGAGTGACTGAGCGTGGAGGTTGTAATTAATACAAATTTAATACAGATACTTACAAATAGGTACTTACAAAAATTTTATGCTAAAAATTGTGCATATTGATAAGCTTTGGCGTGGCTAAAATTCGATGTGTCACTCGAGATGGTCCGGGTTCAAATCTTTGGCTTCGGCTTTGTACGTAAAATTACGAACAATGAAGGACAACATCGAGAGGAAACCTGCTGAGAGTTCTCCATAAATTTCTCAAAGGCATGTCTGTCTCATTATGGTCTAAGGCCTAAGCTATCCCATTCTGACCCGGGCCCAAGAGTGGGACAAAGAAATGGTTGTGGTAGTGGTGGAACCTTTTATCTATATAAACTTTAATGTCAAATTTTATATTCATTCTTCTTTACATTATCTACTTCAATATAAAAAAAAATGTCTTCACGTTCTTCTCATCATTAAATTGTACCATTAGCCCTTTTAAAAGCTGTGTCCTTAAATTGTAATACGCATTTTGTACTACCTCTCCCACACCATGACTCATCTTGGTATCTCTAACGAGAAATTAATCAGAGTTACGGATCCCTAATTCCCGCCATTATGGCCACATTGCTGCCTTATTTGCGCCGAATATACTCAGTCATTTTCCATTGTTGTCAATTTTATCTTCAGATACAAATTTCCTTTTCATTTCTCATCTAATTTTTATTACTTCGTATCTGTTGATTGATTGCTTTGTTCGCAAAGTGTTTCGGAGAAGATAATAGCAATGAAGAAATTATTTATTTAAAACGACAAATACATTTCGCTATTCTTATCTTCTTTCGAATTCTATCTGTCTCGTTTGCCTGATGGTCGCAATCACGACTGAGGAGTGAGGTAAGGTGTTAATGTGTTTTTCTAACTTGAAATTCTTCGGAGTCTGGATTTGATTTGTGCCCGGTAGGTACTACAATAGGCTTTCCACCAGGGATCTAAACATACTAGTACCTGGTGAAAAGTTGGTATACTACACATATAATTTTCGTAACAAAGGGTTGAATGTGTTTGCTTCGCCTATTAGTATTATGATTAAATTTGTTTTTTTTTTTTTAAATTTACATTAAGGGGCACTTTATTGACGATAGAAGTCAAAAATATGTTTTTTAATAATTTTCTGGCTCTTTTCATGTAAAATGACGTGGATAGATTTGGGTTAAACTTTGCAAAGTTATCATGAATTGGATTAATATTCAGGTTACTTTAATCCCGGTTAGTTGCCAACCCGATAGTCTTAATACCGGTAGTTTTACGCCACCAAATGGTGAAATCGAAAATATTCACTGCTGCGTTTCTTAATTTCCAAATTATAATAATCGAGACAGTCAAAGAGAGCGACAGTTAACATTATTGAGAAAAAAGTTGTTTTCTTAAAACATACCTACTTTAATAATCGTATTTTTTACATTTAACATTAAAATGTTGTCACTAAAAAGCTTTGATATAAAGATACAAAGCAACCGTCATTACTTTGCGAACACAAGTTATTTATTTTGTCCTTTGTATTGCGTCCCAAGTAATTTTCATTTCCACATGTAAATCGAGGCTGGAACTGGCAGACAATAATAGAGCTATTATTGTTTTTACATAACATAACGTGTCTGTATTTCTATGAAGGGGCAGAGCAGAGTCCCATGCAATTAAAGAAATCCAAATTACGATTTACTACTGAAAATGTATTGTTGAGAAAACCAAAAAATACTTTGCCTGACCTGAATGCAGAACTAACAACTAACTTGATTCCATGGATCTATGCCACTGATAAGGGCAAATGACTCACAGATTCGATTCCTGGTCAGGACAGTGTCGCACGTGTCGATAGGCGACGCTGACCATCAGACATGACCATCATGCTTACCATCATGCTTACCACCATATACATATTAAACTGTTTGTGTTTAAAAAAAAAACTTGGTAATCATTGACAAGATAACGATCTATTTCCCTTCCCAAAATTATAAAGAGTACCTACTAAACTACTCTGTACTATATGTACCTATAACCAAAAAATCTTTGACCCACATTCATAAAAATATAAATGGGTAACAGTAAGTACTGTTAGTAAGGTACCTTAGGTACCTTAGTTAATATTCCCATAAGTGAAGCAGGGGTATATGGGGGCAAGTTGGTAATGCAGTCATCTGGGGCCTGCGCTAACTACTAAACCACATGTAATTACAAGCGGAAGCCTTAGATGGACAGCAAATTGACGATCAATTGGGTTCTAAGGAAGTTAGCAACGACTGTAAGATGGGATGAATTTATGTGTGAATATATGTAGTAGTTAGTATCCTACTAATATGTAAATGTGAGAGTTTGTAAGTTTTGATGTTTGTTGCCCAATAACGCAAAATCTACATATCGG
Organism: Carterocephalus palaemon; assembly: GCA_944567765.1. NCBI lineage: Eukaryota > Metazoa > Arthropoda > Insecta > Lepidoptera > Hesperiidae > Carterocephalus > Carterocephalus palaemon. Next base: position 3,712,350 of record OX155663.1, read on the forward strand.
ATTTTGATTAATCTTGGCGCGTAGGTAGGTAGATGATAACCTAGATTAGCATTAAGGATACATTTTATCCCAGAAGTATGTTCCCATGGGATGTATCGCATATTTCTGATTAAAATAAAATGGTTGTCCATATTTAGGGAACTTACTCTACTAATATAAACATATTAATGCTAAGCTAATAAAGCTCAAGTCTACTCAATAACACTTAAGTCCGTAATTTACAAAAATACTTCCTTGTACCTGGTACCTATCTTCCCAAACCTACCGTCTTCTTAGCAAAATTACGTTCTTTATAACGTTTAGTTCAAGCCGAGATCCTCTTGAATTTCATCTGTTGGCGAAATTAATTAGAGCGAGATTAAGAGCAATGGCGCTTCTGATTTATATCTGAGGTATTAAGAAAATACTGTTTTTGGGTTCAGTATTATATTTACATTCAAGGCGAGGAATATTTTGGTTACTTATTTTACTTAGCAACGGAGCAATATATTGACGTTATTTTTAGCATAAAGATTATTTTATGTATTTAATTTTACGTACAGTTATATACCCATGCAGCCATGAAATTGAAGAGGAATCGAAGAAAGCGCCCATGAAATTTGTCCACAAGCACAAACTGACCACGCTCGTCGTTGCTTAACTCGCGTCGATCACGTACGATCGACTTCAGATATTGGGATATTAACGCTTCAATGCTCAATATGCTTTTAAATAAGTCAATAGCGTTTATAAACGAACATGGTTACATTTACTGCACTCACCTGCAACTTTGCTGCAATTCACATTGGAAAAGCGCGGTAATTTAGCTTTATAGGCAGCAGGAGAAAACATGCTAATACATGGATGGATGGATGGACTAATGCTAACTCTTACTGTCTCTTACTAACCAAATAAAGTTCACGGAACCCATATTGTTCATAAACAATCACACTTTATTCAGTTGCCTAATTTTAAGAACGGTTTAAAAAACGTCTTTTCTCCGCGGCAGCATTATTCCCGTTAAGTTTTAATGCCTTGTTTATTTAATTAGCTTTCAGACGGAGAGATCTCATCCTGTGGTTGAACAGAGTGAATATCACAACACATTCATTGGTCCACCACACCATTATTTACGTGTTTAGGTGATATAGCATTTAACGAACCTTTACCTCTATACCTACGAGTAGGTTTAATTTAGAGTTCTGTCGAGGTATTTGCTCAACAAAGTATTAAGTACCATTTCTGTTGAGATCAAAGGCTTGTGTGTAAACGCCAGCCAAATTTGCATCTTCGGAAATATCTGTCAATACGGGTTATTAAAGCGGTTATTAATGATCACGATAATCTATCTAATTAAGTACCTAAATGTATTCCATACATGAGATGAAAAAAAAAAAAGCTCACTTTTTCAACACACACTCATAGTGGCCTGTGTGTTTTAGGCGAAATGAGTGTCTACCCTGGCCGGGTTTCGAACCAGTTCGGCAGTCACGGTTACTTACCACCGCGCAGCCAAATTCACTGCGATGGTGAATTCTTTTTTCAATAAAAAATGGTGAGTCTATTTTGAAAATTACAAAAGGTTTGTTTTGGCTTAAAAATATTTTGGTGGGCGTTTAAATTGTTCCTTAAAAAATAATTGTTAGAATAAACTCAGATGTAAAAGTCTCGTTCAAAACTGGTCACTGATGCGTTGCTTGCAAATGTTTAAAACAACAAATTATTACACGGGATAAATGGTTAGATACTGTCCAGGGCGAAACATTTACCTTAGTGTACCTTTATACATGTGGATACGGATTTTACCACCTATAAAAAGGTTGAATATACCACAGGAAAAGGTTTATTGCGTAGGTTCGTCAAACCCTATATCATAATTACCCAGGGCCCGGCATTGTTCGTATCGGACCAATCTCAGGACGAATGCCCTCTATAATTTAGGGGGCCACTAATTCTTAATAGCTACGAGCAGTAAGAGGATTAACTTCTTTTCTTGACCTATACTTATCAATACTTCCCTATATTATTCTGTGCCTATACGTATGTATACGTACATATATACAAATAGGTTTTAAATAAAACCTATTGATTCCCTATAGGCTCTAACACCTAAAAATTTTTGTCATTTAATTTCAAACTGAGAATCGAGTTTGAATAAATAACAAAAGTACCGATGACGACGGCTTGTTGTGCTCTCTGAAGCACGGAAGTGCTCAAGACTTGCTGCTTTAATCACTAATTACTAAGGAATTACTATGATAGATGGTATAATTAAAAAGTAGATAAACTTTTTATTGTATGTTATGTAGGTCACTGTCATGGGAAGTAGGGTCTACTAATACTAAAGACTTGCTACCATCATCCATGTAGTTCTACTTTCGACTCCCACAAAGTCTGCAAGTCGATACATTTCTCTATTAACCTATAATCGAGCTAAAAGATTAATGATCAAACTGAGTTAATGTTGTATGTGGAACAACACAATGACCAATCTTGCCTTTTGTGGAATTCTGCGAAGTTAAGAGTTTATTCTCATGTATACCAGAGTTTTTTTAAAAAGTTTTCAAAAGTTCAAATGAAGAAAGTTAGTGTTTTGAGCTGTCAAGAGCCTTTGAGTTATTACTTACCAACCAACCGCTGCATTGCTCGCGTTAACTAAGAAATTTTGGCAACTCCCTAAGGAATAACTGGATACAATGTCAACTTAGAGTGTATTCAGTGCTACATAAAGTCGATTAAATAATAATATTTTAAGTATTCAGATGAGAACAAAAGACAGAATAAATTTACTAGTGGTTCTGACAAGTACCAGATTTTTTATGGATAGAAAATAAACATACGCCATCCATCTGCTGCTGCTGGTCGCCCTTCAACCAGCTGGTGGATCGATGACCTAAATAAGACTACATGAGAATGGATTCACAGGACCTGGAAGTACCGATAGTGGGAGACCTGTGTCTAGCAGTGGGACTTGGAAAGGATGTATCACAATAATATTATAAAGGCAAATGTATGTGAGTGTGTGTGTTTGTATGTTTGTTACTTTTTCACGCTCAAACGACTAGAACAATTTTGATAAGATTTAGTATGGAGGTAGCTGACACCCTCGATTTACACATAGGCTACGTTTTATCCCGAATAAATGTAGTGTTCCTGTGTGTGGGATAAGCAAGAATTGAATATATTTGCCACTCTTTCAAACTAAAACGGGTCATCCGATTTTGATGAAATTTAGTGTGGAAGGAGCTGGCATCTTGGATTAACCATAAACTGCATGAACCCTTTACTACATATGAACCCATATTTGGTTTGGAGGCTAGGAGGATGTGGATGTTTGTGAAGATATTTAGATGTTTGGATGTTTGTTACTCAATCACGCATTAACGACTGAACGGATTAAAATAAAACTAGGCACACAGCTAGCAATGTCCTGGATTAACATATTCGATAATGTTTATCCTCATACGGAGTTCCCTTGTAAATTTCACGCAGGCGAAGCCGCGTGCGGGCAGCAGCTAGTGTATAATAAGTAGGACTCAACGATTTTTTAAGAAACATTGAAGTCGAAAAAACGCAATTCAGAAGAAAAAAATCATTGAAAAATTTCAACTTCATCTACGAGTATTTGCGGCATCTTATTTTCCAGATAAATAAAAAAACACTCGTTTTATTATGTTCACCAATTAGTGCAACATTTAAAAATATTTTTTATGTGCGCTACAGACTCAGAGGTGGCTAATTGGATGGTAACGTCATTTATCAAGACAAGATTCATAACCTATTTTCTCTGCCAATTAATTCAAGTTCTGCTGATATTTTTTGTTAAATTATTATATTGGCTCGTTGACATTGATGAATTGTCGAAGTAGTAGGTATAAAGCTGGATACAAAAAATAGTAATGAAGATATAGTTATAATATTTTTTGTTAGAGCCACCACCATCACAGCCAGTGGCTACGTCTCACTCGAGATGTGTGGGTTCAAACCCAAAGGGTACGCAGCAATTATTTTTTAATGTTATAGGCGATTTAAGAAATTAAATGTCACCTGCTGTAATAATGAAGGAAAATATCGTGAGGAATCGTGCTTGCGTGAGAGTTCTGCGGAATGTTCCTGACATGCCTATGTGATTTCTGCCAATCAGCTCTTGGTCAGCGTGGTTGACTGTGGCCTAACCCCTTAGACTCAAGCCCAACAGTGGGAACAAGGAAAAGATTTTATTAATGAATGATTCGTGAGTGTCTATATTCAGAGCAGACGCGTGATTTAAGTCGAGTAACCGATCCTATCCGTAATTCCTTTTACGCATGGCAGATAACTTCTGAAGATGGAAATCGTAATTGACCGAAACTAGTCGTCCTTTTACCGACTTAAATCCAGCGTTAGCAAGCCGGTAACTTCAACTATGAAGGAAAAGGCTGTGGTGGTGGTGATTATAGCACCAATTAAAAGTAGTCACTTCAAATATATCCAAGGAAAGTGTTCAAGAACATCACAACGATCCTTATGGCATAAAAAATATATTAAGTCTTAGTAAGCGACAAACTTTAAAACAGCCACGTAAATGCCTTTTGAAATATTCAGGGAAACATGCAACACCGTAAACTTCGCTCGGAGCCAGGGATAAACAACACCTTGGCCGCTATTTGAATGGTCTAATGTATACAGGATGTGTTAAAAACGTTTTATTTATTTATTTAATCGAATTCTTTATTCGAAAGTTTTTACCTCTAAACAATATTATATTGTAGCCGTGTTACAAAAATTACCATAGTTACTATACTTTTTGGATTAAAAGAAGATAATTACTATTTGGTTATTAATTTAAAATGGAATCAATTTGGTTTAAACCGGACTTGGCTAACGAAATTATACAAAATGATCATAGATCATATATATCATAGATCATAGAGAATAAAGTTTCTTTAACCATAATTCAACAAAAAAAGCCTTACCTTTAGTTCTCCAAGCGAGCGCAGCATTGGTAAGAAATAAGAGGAGACGTAAATACAAAGGGTATAAGTGCTACTTTAAATCGCTGCCTCTTTTACCTTAAGCTCTCTTTGAATTACCACATATTCCAGTTGCAAAGAACACCAAAACTTACAATATCCCATTTTAAAGTCGTGTAAAGTCAACGTGATGGCGTTATAAGCAATTTTCTGTCTTTTTACTAGCACGTTAAAAACGTAAATGGCTTGAGAACGCTGCGGTAGTTACTTCCAATGACAGTCATATATCGGCCTGTGAGTTCTAAAAGTTTCCCGAACGGTGGAATGAAATCTATTTCTGTATGAATTTTGCACGTCTGTTTGTAGAAGTAATTTCAAGTGATGTGACATTTCAGCAAAAATGTTCATGAATGTTTTATGTTCATGTGAACACCCTCTACTAACTTGACCAACTAATCCCTAAGATGAGTCTGACAAATTATCATTGGCCGCAGCAGATCTTATAACTCATAAGTTATATCCTTAAAAGATATTCAATATTGTTTTTCTACACTTGTTGCCTTGTGCTAGTTAAGAGCCGCAGTTTCAGTTCGGCTAACTTAAGGGCTTAGCCCTGGGATGAGCCAAGGGCTTTGCACAAGGGAGGCACTGTGCTAGAAGGCTGGTGAGGAGGTTTTAGTGAGTAGAAATCTCACATACCCCGGCTTCTTCCCCCATAGTGGTCGAGGATCTTTCGAAGATTTCCCCCTCGAGAAAAAACAAAAAAATAAGTTAGGGTAATAATACCGATCTACTGTATCTATCAATACTTTGAAAGAACTCGACGCCATTCGTCATCAGCTAAATGAAATGTGAAAGGTAAATGTACGCCGAAGAATACTTCCTACTTCTACTACTGTATCTGATTTTAAAATATTTGTATTTCGAATAAAGAACCAGATTATGATACTTCTAAGAGATACTTGTATGTTATTTTTTTAAGTCTAACCTGATCAGTATTTTAAAATAAATACAGATATCTCAGGCATGCAGATTTCCTGATAATGTTTTCCCGCTCACTTCACCGTGGCAACTAGCGCCTGCGGCTGCGTACTTTCTGGTGACATGTGACGTTTTATTTTTGAAAACCATACACACCTAGACTTTTACATAATACATAATAATATTATATACTTTTTTAAAACGCTTTTATTACCTTCGAATGTACCTATGGGTGAAAGTATGTATGTAGGTATAATGAATGTAATGGAATCTTTGTAGTACGTGATTTTCACTGCCTTCTAAACGTCGGATTAATTTGCAACTTTGCACTATTATCAACCGATGACAATGTAATAATCTAAATAGTTTGTCCCATTAACTTGACCAAGATCTTCAGGATTAGCGGTTTTCAGATATCTACAAAAGCGTGTCTTCTAGTTTTTTTAAATTTTAATTTATACTTTCGTTAACTCTGGAGTGTCCGTTGAAAATCTAATATGGATTCTATGATCTAAGATATTAACTATGAAAATAAATCATAGAATTAATTGTTCAAGTGGCATGCCTGCTGCCTGGGGCTAAATTGCCCATTGCCCTTTCAGCCGATAGGCTATTAAATCCGCTATCCAAAGCCTAAACCACTAGTAAGGAAATTATATTACACACATCAAAGTGATATAAGGTTTACTTCATTCTTGAATGAATTCTCAAGACGAAAGCAGGTGGCTAGAGTAATATTTCCTTTTCAATGAACCTAGATTTTACTGGATGCTGTAACTGGGTTATACTGACACTATTTTATGTCTCACGTCTCATCGGGCCTTATATTATTCCTTTTTATGGTCGTCGCGGAAATGAAAAAAGATTCTATTACTGACACAGGATTAGGGCTTTCAAAATTTCGTAGAGCGTGAAATTGAGGTAGGAGTGTCAATCGGTTTTTTGTAAACATTAGATAGTAATCAAATATGCACCTAACAACTGCAAAGATTTAGTAGGACTCAAATGAGTTGAAAGTGTTAGTTCAAATAGTTAAAACGTCGGTCAGATAGTTAGGTAAAATATCTAGGTATACATGCTATACAAGCAGTACTACTACTATTAGTAATATTTAATTAGTACTGATAAGTGATGTTAGTTCCAGTTAAGTTGGCAATTGTTATTGGGGGTCACAAAAAAGGGCTACAACTCAGCATAATGCCGCAGCTATACAGTAGTACTATCAGTAGGCAGAGCTGATTTCCAGTGATGCCCTTGTATTCGGACTTTTCACCAGTTTAAATTTAGGGGGATAAGGAGAAATTAAATACACCAATTCCATAATTCTATTGGAATCTCAGAGCTATTCAGTCACCCGGTGACTAATAGCGTCCGTTAGTCCACTCAAACACTTTACAGACGATTCCCAACGTCTTTGAACCAGGCGATAAAATGTCTTCGAGAAATTGATGTCCATTCCTGTCGCCTTTATACGGCTGATATAGGATTATGGCCAGCACTTTATAGGTGCATTATCGTTGTAAATTGCTTTATAGAGTTAGGTCTCCGGTTACACGTTTTTACTGGTGACCATCTTAGTCGTGACTGGTTCAAAGCTGTTCGTCTTACCAGTCCGCACTGGAGCAGCGAGACAAGAGTATGCTCTAGACCAGCTGTGTCACATCGTAAGTGTTACGATGCCAAAGTTATTTTAATAATATTACCTACAGTTAAAAATATTTTATATTATTAATATTAATATATTTTTTTTATTTATTTTATTTTTTCATGCCTTGTCATCGGAACCAAATATCTGTGCCAAATTTCAGCTCGATAGCTTCAGTGGAAGTGGGTGAAATATTGATTGCAAGATTCCAGGACATACATACATACATACACACATATCTACATAGGTACATACATACATTCGAGTGAAGTTAAATAAAAGCTTTTAATAAAAATGGGTTTGTTTGCTATGACAGAATCTCTGTATTTTATATGGTTTCAGATTTTCCCATTCGCCCATTTAAAAAAATTCACTGTGTACTTATAGCACAGCCTAGTAATTATTCATTTCTAGTCGGCCAATATGTGACGCGTCTCAAATGTGACACTCGACCAGGAGGAAACACTTGTTCGCTACGGGCAGGTCGAGTGTCACATTTGAGTTACGCATTTTACTAACGCATTACAGATTTTATCACTTTACACGTCTTATTTTATCAAATACAAAATCAAATATCGTTCAGTTCTTAACTAACTAACTTAACTACTGGGCTACGGCCGCTCTGGCGTGGTGTAATTTGCGTTAATCTTTAGCTTATCACACACCCTCCGCATGCTATTCTTTGGTGATTTCAATACACGTGAAAAGAAGAAATTATTTGCCCTATACAACTCGAGAGACCTTTATGCGTTGAGGTAGAGAAGAGATTAGATTATTAAGTAGGGAGAGATTATTAAGTACCTCTTGGGTTTCAATATTATCTCAATCCATGGGCTTAATGTATATATAACTAAATAGGTAACTTAAGTAACTTCCAGTCTCTCTGAGACATTTTTACTCACCCATTCGCTGCCGCTCATGACAAATATCCATCAATCCATCTTTTCCTATCTTATATACGCAAGGGACAACTCTGACTCAACAATCAATATGACTTATCCAATTTTCTTACATTATTTTCCACAACTTTCTCTCAGAGAAATCACTTTATGGTCACACAATAGAATCGTTACTAAATAATGAAAAAATATCTATGCTTCATTTGAACGCTTTCTATTTTATTTTTGCGTCATTACCGGTCTATGGTCCAAATGTCATTTCCAAATTTTACTTATTCGTTACTACATATTTAATGAACAGAACAAACCGTAATTCAGTAAATTAATCAAAAATTAACTAACTAAATTTTAGTTTTTAGTCGATTGACCGACTGATACTCCTGCTGGTAGCATGTTTACACATTATACCGATATTTTATTTTTTTATTTTTACGACTAAAATGCCTTACGCAATTCGCGTTCGGCCCTAAGGTTTCGCCTTTTTCTCCTAGAACTAACTACTTAATTAAAAGCTGTACGTACGTTCCACGGGTACCTACTACAATATAATACAATAATTTATCGGTTAAATATTTATTAGTACTAGTAGATGCCTCACGAATTTTCCTTCGCCGTTTTAGAAGGTGATATAGTTAAGCTGCAATCTATTGAAGTTCCATTGCTGGGCACGGGTCTCCCACACAGACTAATCTGCGGGAGGTGTAGAGCATACTCCACCACGCTGCTCCAATGCAGATAGGTAGAGGGGTTAGAGGCCAACCAAATGTCGAATGTTCTCAAGCAACCCGAAGGTCATCGACAACGCTTAACGATTGTTTAGACCATTCAAAACAACCGGGACCGACGGCTTAACGTGCCCTCCGAAGCACGGAAGCACATGAAATTCCCCGCCCAATGCACCCGTCGTTGCTTACCTATATCGATCACATTGAATCGCACCTAGCCATTGAGCCATGCAGCAGGTGATATATCATTTAAGAAATCTAAAATAACTTCTTGAAATATCTATAGATCTCACTGCTAGAAATGATGCTTTGTTATGAGTGGAATCTCTATATAGCACCCGCCGCGGCTTCCTACTTTGTGTTATGACAGATAAGATCCGTTATTTTGCATTTAGCAATCAAAGCGAATCAAAGGTAATAGATAAAGCTACGAGTAGGCAGGTAATTGTAATTAAACCGTTATTGGTTTTGCGCCTCGTATCGTGCGCTTGCGGTTTATCTACCAGCTCGCTCGCACCAGATGCTTTCGTGGTTTATTTACCAGAGCGGAATGCTATTTGATACGCTTTGGACCTTCTTTCGTATACGAAATATTGTCGCACACAAATTACGTTACGAGTAAATTGTAGCATACGAACAATAAAAACAAGCCGAATTAAAACTTTTACAAACATGCTATCGCACTTAGTAGGCACCTAACTATTTACTAAGCTGCACTATCGTGTGAAAATAAGAATGTTATTTGGATCACACATTCGTTGACGACTTCGTGGCGCGGTGGTGAGACCCTGACTGCCGAACTTTGGGTTGGTATCCCTGCTGGGCAGATTTTTATTTTGCAGATAAATATTTGTACTCGGGTACATGGATGTTAAATTGTTGTAATTTATTTAATCTGATGTAAGTGTTGTTTTATGTGTCTGTGTTTTCCACGCACGCACAGGCCTGTAGCGTCCATAGCCCAATAGCTCGCGTCGATTCAATGTGATCGAAAGAGTTAAGCAACGACGGGCGCGGTCGGTTTGTGGATGGGTGACCGCTAGTGAGTGTGTAGCTAATTGTTTAATTATTCGTTACATAAAATTGCGTGAGATAATTTGAAAACAAGAGATTTAAATTTTCAGAGATTCAAATTCGTTCACGCATTGGCGATTTTCGTATAGGAGTGATGAGTTTTGAATTTCACCAAAACGACTGTTGTTTTCGTATACGAAATATTATCGCACGCCAGTTACGTAACAAATTGTAGCATACATTCTCTAGAACTCTCTAGAACTATTTTTATTTATGTAAATTTCTTTTATGTAGCTTAATATTTGGGAAATAAGCAGGAAAAATCTTTAATAACATCAATGTTCTATCATATGTGAATTCCTCTGTTACGCTACAATGCCTTCTCTCACAAGGGCGCAAGGGTAGGTACTCGAGGCCCTTATTACCGATTAGTCTATATGGGTCGTGTCTCGTTATTTTCCGCTTTGTTACCATGGTCACTGAAGTATTTGTATGAGAAGATCTGATTCAAATTGTAAGAATATGATCTTAATTTTTACTTTAGTAACAACAGAATAGAGGTTATCATCCTCTCCATACCCGATTTGGTTTTGTTTCATATGATATTTTTTAGTCACGCGAGCTAAAAACAATCACAGTTTGATTATGTGCCAGTTTTCATGTGAAAAATACCATTTAACTGGGCCAATAAATCCAAAGTAGGAATCGGAAGCTGACTTGATTGTAGCAGTCAAATGTTCTCTAGAACATTTAACATAATATGGAGATAGAAGAACACTTACACACACAAGAACAATTACACTTTACACTCCGCTCAACGTGAAGATCTCAGAAGGAAGTTCATTCAATAATTTGCAGGTGTAAAAAAAGAAAAAAAACGACTGAACCGTGTTATGGTAGTCTGCCAGAAATCCGGTCGGTGTGGATGAGAAATCATGCGCTAGGTGTAGTTGTGTGTGAAAGGCGAAGTCGGCATGACATATTCGAGTTCCTGCGAGCCCTCACCATAGTTGAGTCGGTGGACACACAGCCTATGTCCCTCCGTAGGCTAAGGGTTTCTAATCTCCTGGAAATGTTGGGGGTACTGGTATAAGAGCAGTACTTCTTGTGAAGCCGCACTCACGTTGTTGAATCATAGCTGCAACGAAATTAGCCAACGACATAAATGACCCCTCAGGAAGACCATAAAATGGAAGGCATATAATATTTTCACCATGCATTTTTATTATTATTTTTTATCAACACGCCATAATAAAACAGTATTCCCCTCCGTACAATTTAATTACGCCACACTAATTATAGACATGTTCATCGGGGGAAATTGTACTGCTAAAAATTGGTCGGCCTGTAAAACAGGCGAGGTACAATTTTCCAATACGGGGTGGACGTAATGAAAAAAATCGTTTTAAATTTTGCGTCCAAATTGAATACAGCCACAGATAAAAAAGAGCAGTAGGTAGGGCTGTACGACATGTATGCGGGATTAGCCTGTCTGTGGTTTGTAATTAAAGTTCTATCGTTCGTAGGACAAAAAACACAAAAATGCGACAATAAAATAAAACGTTTTGGCTCTTTTACGAAAGGGCTCCAATCCAAGCTTTGGACCAGATTGTGCTACATCGCTCTGTAAGACGCGAGTAAAAGAGGAATTCTGAGGTTGCGGGCGGAAAGAGTGAGATCAGCTCAGTTAAGCAACGTCTGGTGCGGTTTATGTGTATATGGGTGACAGCAAGGGACAAAATTTCATGGGCACTTCAGAAGGTATATGGCAGCCGTCAGTCCTGGTCCGGTAAAACCTGACAAAAACCTTTGGCTTGAGAGAACTTGACACTGGGTCGGCAACTAACCGCGCCTTATATATTCCTGATCAGGTTATACGAACGCTTATCATTATTATAGAGTGGTACTATACAAGGAATAGAGTGGTTACAATTACATACTTGAATTTGATAATTAATCTTGTGTAGTGAGATGTTTATCCTGTAGGTGTTAAACTACTCTAGTTGATCTGTTCGGATCAAAGACAATTAAAGCGATAATGGTCTGTGATTTAGTTAGATCAAAATACTTTAGACACGTATTTGTGAGTTCTTTTGGGTCGTGATAGCCAAGCGGCTGAAATTACATTATCGCTTGAGAGGTCCAGGTTGAAATCCCAATGACTTTTGGAACAGACTCCCTTGGGTCGGAGAAAAAATCTCGGGAGAACAGAGCTTGGATTTTTTTTTATCAAGCGTGAGTTGTGTTGTTACTAAAAAATTATACCGTTATAATTTTTGTATTTTTAAATGCTTTTTAAAAAAATTTTTTTACTTTCATTCATTGTCATCAGAACCAAATATGTGTGCCAAATTTCAGCTCGATAGCTTCAGTGGAAATGGGTGAAATATTGATTGTAAGATTCCAGGACATACTTACATACTTACATATGAGTGAAGTTAAATAAAAGATTTTAATAATGACTAAAATTGACTAAGGTCAGTCATTTTAATTTATGGAAAGAAGAAAATGGGGACAGCTGAACTTTGACACAGCTTATTATTTTTGTTTATGCTCCCTTAGTGCAAGATTTTATCATGATAAAACCAAAGACAGACAAGTCAGTCGAAACCGGGGATATATACAATCTATTACAGATTTTACTATCAATGTGGTTCAGCAATAAATGTAGTACGGTCGTTATCGGGTTTTATGTAGGTTTTATCACATTTACCGAACCCTAAAAAGGATTGCAATTTTGGTATTTTGCATTGAAACGTTAACAAAATAAACGATTTCAATCTCCAGACATCAAGTAAAAGCGTGTCTACACCAGTGCCCACCTTTCAATTCCATGTGCAATAATCATTTGTAGGTAAAATCTATTGATTGCCATTAAACGAATGCAAGTTATCTTCTTCACCTGGGGCTAAGACAAGTTGCAATCTCTTTGTAGCGATACGATATCTATATTCGTCATGCTAGCAAAAAAATTAAGCTGCTGAATTCCAATTTCTATAGATGCAGACTTTGGCGCCTTATCCAGGTGTTCTCATTATGAGCAGCCCACAATAAACGCAGTGTCTGCATTTTAAACACCAGAATTTGTACTAGCACAAACAGCTGACGAACAAAATCGGCCATATTGGTTCGTTATCTACACCGTCACAGCGTTCAGTCCGTCATCGTGTTGACGAATCGATATCGAAGCGAAGGAGAACATCAAAGGTGCCGTTTGAATATGCATTTGTATGGAATTAATCGTTCAAACAATTAGCTTCTTCATCGTTTTGTTGCGAAATAAAATCCGTGCTCAGTTTCTCCTCTAGTGTAAAATACTATGCGGTTTTTTTATTTATTACTTTTTTTCATAGATAACCTAGACGAAATTCCTAGTGAATCTTGTTTAGTACACCGTACCAGAGAGCCGATATCACTTTCATCGACGCCAGGTGCACAGTTATTGTGACCGGGCTATAGACTGTTTTTTTACATTCTACGAGCGTAATCACTAGCGAAAAAATGAGCCAATTTAGTAACCTTACCTACAACCTTTCTACACCGCCCAGGGTTAGCTGGTGGAGAATGAAATTAGGTATTAAGCTCGCCCTTTGTACATTTTACTTTTGTAAGGTGTCAATAAAGATTTTTTGAATAAAAAAATCAAGGTGCTGTAGCGCTAGCACACAATGCGCCGCTTTCTTTTTCATCCTCTCGCATGCTTCAGAAGAAGACGCAAGATGAGCATGATATCGCACTGGTGTGGACATGGCTTAAGGTAGTCTAGCTGGCATAAACCTTGAGTTTCATTGCTAATGTCTTCATGATCGGTATGTTTTTCGAACCCGTGGCTCTTCGAAACTTTGTCCTTGTAAAAAAAAAAACTAAATAAAATCGTCACATGTAGAGAAAAAAACTTTTTCTTTTAGACAACCCTAAAACGAACAAAGATGCAAAATAAAGAACGAGCGAGTTATTTACAAAATATTCAAATATTGTAATAAATTTAATTTTATCATAGCTATAGGATCGCATACTGCTCTTGTTTAACAATGTAATTAAAGGGATTTGGCTGTTCATTGAGACGAAATTGGAACGCGGGTAAAAAACACGGTACGCAATTTTGATTGCCGTTCAAACTTCGTAATGAAAAAGGATTATTAAGTCTGTTCCATTACAAGCCAAGCGCACTATTTTCAACTTATACCCTGAGCGATAACTTGCTTTTTATGGATCAAATATAGAAAATGGAAAAAATGTAACGCCCATTCACTGGCGACCATGACGTCCGTGAAAGACTGAACAAGACTCACAAGTCTACTTCGAAGTGTTGCTTGAGGACTAAGATAGGCGCTTCTAGTGTGTAACTGGAAACGACACTCTTCTTATTAATTATAGCCTACAAACTGTCACAACATGGCTCAACATGTATCTGGTACCTTGGGCGGTGGTACTGCCACGGGCGGAAGCTAAAGAAAAGCTTTATATGTTTCAAATATATAAGGAAAAAAAAAATTACTAGCTTTTTCCAGCAACTGCATCAGCGTGAATTTTGAAATTGAAGAAAATGACATATACTCTTATTAGGTACTCGTAAAATAAACATATTTCGAAATTGAAAGAGAAAGTCTGTCTTACTATCAAATGGCTGGATAAGGTTCGGGTTGGTATTGATTTTGTAAAAAACTTTGAAAAATAAAAACATTAAAAACATCCCTAGTAAAGTTATGTGGATAACGTTTGTGTGATCGTAACATTTTCAACTTAATCCTATGAATGTATACAATGTTATCAAGTAAAGGCCCTGAAACAATAAATATGTTAACATCTATGGGGAACATATTATCACTTTGAAAAGTATTTTATATGATAATATACTGATTACTACTTATTTATAATACCTACGTATGTGGATTAATTTGAAATAGGGGTCATAACACAAAGGCATATTACAGTATGCGTAGTAATTCTCTCTCTCTCCTCACTCTCTCGTCTCTGCATCCAAGTTTCCCAGCTGTTTTTTAATAGATATTCGCGCCCAAAATGCGTTGACGTGCAGTGCTCTCGCGTTAGCGGCGTGGGATGGGATTAGCCGCGCGCGCCCCGCTAAACTCCTTCACCTCGCATCATGTCTCGGCGAATGATACGTCATGTGTGTGTAGCGTGTAGTGAATTACACTCAACCAAGGCTATGCGCAAATCACGAACCGCAGACGTGATTTTAGAATAAACCATATGAAAGTCAGTCACGTACAGTGTACGTTATCAGCTAGCTGACCCAACATTTGTCATGTCAACGTAAATGAAATGAATGTATTAAAAATTAAGTGTTTTTGTAGTACCTTGTTCACAGTTTTAGTAGCCTTTTTATTTTGAAGTAAAACGTATAGGGAGTAACTCAGATTTTTGATTCTGACGGATGTTCCGGTTATTCTTTCTTAATTCTTATTAAACTATTAATTTATTTTAATCAAACGAGTACTTTTTACTTTTGGAACGAAGTTCCTTATCGCGCGTTGGTGGTAGAACCTGTATACGGTGCTATTGCTGTTGTTTTGAATAGCTAGGTGGTAGAACCTGTATACGGTGCGCTTGCTGCTTGTTTTCAATAGCTAGGTGGTAGAACCTATTTACGGTGCGCTTGCTGTTTTATTTTGAACTAGTGGACGCTTCGCTCGCGTAGAATTAGACCCATTAGTTGTTGACCCATTAGAGTTGTACTTATCTATATGAAAGTGAGCAAATCGAATAAAGATATAATTTTGTATGTTGACCGCTGGGCTAGCGTGGTAATGAGTCAGCGATGGGTTGCGGTAAATGTTCCTCCGTTGCGTCGGTGGAAATCGAAAACTTTGGTACGTCAAAATATATCAGTTAAATTCAGACATGGATTTCAAACGTCACGAAAAGATTTCCCCAGACAATCGTTGACGAATAATGGAATTAAATTAATAACAGAAGTGTTAATGTTGGCAAACTTTGCGGGTATACACAAGGGATGGTCCCTTAGGATACGCAGTCCCCATAGCAGTAGGTACTCTGTGAGACCAGACTAGTGCTATGGTAGCGTCTTGTGTTCTGTTTGTATCCGCCAAAAGAGGCCAGCCTACCGCGGGGGTGTGTGAAGGTTTTATTTATTTATTAATTTATATACCACGTCTCGCAAACTCACACCACTATATCGGCTTGTTATCCCACACAAGCGCGCAGAAAATAGAATAAAGACTAAAAGTAGTAATGTGGAAAATGTATAAGATTTTCAAGTTATTGGATGTGGCGAAAAGCTTGTCGCAGTGGAGATAAAACCTTTATCAACCTTTTGTCTCGTCTATTTTAGCCTCAAATTTGTGTATTTCATTTCAGAGAAGTACTCCTGGAGATATTATTAGAATAGAAAAATTATAAAGAGGAATTTCCGTCTGCTACTAACATAAACATATTTTTTTCTAGTTATATGATAGCAAACGAGCATTCGCCACACCGCTGCCACCGTTGACGACTTATGACAGACTTTGAAGTCTGTCACATTTATGTTCGCCAGAAAAGTTTAATTAGAAACACACATTTCCTGCGAGTACCGAATTGCTAAAAATATTATCACAACAATAATGGCACGTTAGCTGGTAGTGGTGCTGCCTCGGGCGAACTCGATACAGAACTTTAATATAGATTAAAGGATGTACCATTTACGAATTGAGGATATCTACTACCAGTGCTTATTTTGTAGCCTTCAAATTGTGTTCAGGAACGGGGTTTCAGTCGGTTCTAAAAATCGCTCGTATGTGTATTTTATGGTAGGTATTTATTGGAATAACTTTCAACTGTATGCACACAACAAGTGAACGTAATGTTAATTTGTATTCTCATTTAGTGAAATTTTATTTCTTTTGAGAATAAAGTTTCTTTGACCACATAATTGGTCGTGCCGCTTAGTTCTAAACCCGACCGCTCGAGTGAGAGGCGCCACTGGGCTGTCAAGTAAATATAAATTAACTGCTGATGGATACGTATACCGAGAACAGATTTTGTTTTAGCTTTTCATCCGGATTACAGCTTATCCACTTTATCCACTGCGCCACAGATAACAAACGTCTGGCCCCAAAGCTCGCGTGACGGTGACAAATGATTCTCTCGGGTTCTAATTAGCCATCGCTGATCAACTTTTTGTTACAGGAATTGGACAGATTGCTGCGGTGTCTGTGGTCGTAGTCCCCAAACGATTCTCTTTTGAATTTCTTTTTGACAAAAGCATTTTAGTTCAATTTAAATGCGCGTAACAATATCTCAGCCTAATGTAATAAATTATACCCCAACGTATAATTTACAATTTTTAAGAATGAGCAAATATATACGACTAAAACATTGTCGAAGTCACGAAGAATCATAAAAAAGAAAAGTTAAAAATACTCGTAAGTTGTCGAATTCACAAAGAATCACAAAAAGTTAAAAATCACAAATTACTCGATCTTTCGACCGCGTAGCAGTAAGCCCTTCGGAAGACTTTAACATCAGAAATTATGTTCCCATTATGATCCCACGACACACCGAACTTATTCAAAATTACTTCCGGGCCATAAACCAGGGCTTATCGCCATAATATTAGAGTGATTGATGAGGCCGTTCAAAGGTTCCTCAAACGGGGACGTCATTATGCAAGATTAACATGGGAAGGGTCAAATTTAATTCAGTATTCATGATATTGAAAACACACTTGCATTATTTTCTAAATAGATAGCTCGGCACTAAAGCCTATATTTATATATCAACACCACTACCCTATCTTTGTTCCACTGTTGGACTCCAGGCTCCTCTTGGAAATAGAGGAAATTCACTACACGCCTTTGAGAACATTATAGAGAATATTATTATTCAGGCAGGATGTTTTTACTTTCACCGTTACAGCAGGTGACATTACATTTCTTAAATCGCATATTAATTAGAAAAGTTATTGGTCAAACGGACCCTTCGTCTGAGAGGCGAGTTCAGTACCTACACACTGGGCTGTCATAGCTTCTTAAATTTTTACATTTCGTCAGCCGCTACCTCTGATTGAAACTGATAAATAAATTACTTGTCAGCAAATTTATACTGTAAACAAACGTGGGTTTGTGGGTGCTTTGAACCAGAAAGAAAAAGCCAGTCGGCAGAATGGGTGTTTCCTTTTGAAGACTTGCCGACGAAAGTAAAGTAAAATCGAAGCATTAGCACACTAAATCTGATGTGCGTCTTTTGTTTCACTTATTCTTACAGGTTCTAATGTCAACGAAATATGCATTTGAGACAATCAATATGAAGGTAAAATATCTGCCTTTTATTTACTTGAATATCTATGACATGATATTCGGACACCTTCGGTATCCCTCCGCAAACAAAACAACAAAATGCATGGCATAAAGGCTATGGCCGGGCAACAAATAACAATAAAATTTCTACACAAAACTTTCTCTTTTCCCTTCCGTCTCGTTTTGATGACAAGGAAATATTCTGAATTCATTTCATGCCATCTAATGTCAATTCGGTAAAAGATTTTTCCCGCATTCAATGGCAAACTTCGCACGCTTTTATTCGCTCGTTGGCCACACGTGCTCATCCGAACAATCAAGTTGATATTTGATTGGGCTGCATTTAGCGGCTCAACATCGAGATAATTGAGCGGGGACTGTCTATAATAAGGGTTCGTACAATCCGACTAATTTTCCGGTGATCCCTCGATGAATTGAACGGGAATATCCGAAAATCCCAGGAAAATTCGGGATTTAAATTGGCTGTGTTAAATGAGCATTGATGGTACTCGTAGTTCCGGGTTGGAGAGATTTCTTTGAAATACCCTCCTCTGAAATCGAGGCTTGAGGTTAGATGTACATAGCATACGGAGTTCTCTTGTTTGTTGAATGGTTTGTCGTTATGATACTCGTAGTTGTCATTGAAAGAAGTATTTGATCTAGTAATCTTACAATGCATTTAGTATTCAAAAAATATATCAGTGTAAACCACATCTCAAATAATAGCTCGTGAATAAAAGATCATGAAAAAAATTGTGATTGCACATAAGTACATATTATTTTCTATTTGAAGATAAATACTTCAACACGTGGGTGAAATTATCACATAAACGAGGCACTTAAATCATTGAAAGAAATATACAATTAACAATCCCTCTTTACTTGAAGACATACATTTAAAAAAAAAAAAAAATTTCATAAAATTTGCATCATAACAAGTGTTATGAGGCGAATTTTCCCTTAAATAAGATATAAAAATGAAAAACAAAACTATTTCAGAAAATGTAAAATGTAGTAGAGTAAATGCTTATTTTTAATAAATTTTATTTATAACACGTGTGTCACAATCAGAATGTGCTAGGCACTATAACTCGAGTACAGAACTCGATCTTAGGATTTTTTAAAATAGGGAAGCCTGTGTTGCGGATGGTGGTTGTGTAGATAAAATTACTATTATGTAATATATGTGTAATAAAATTACTATTAAGTATAATATTATGTAAATTTTACTCAAGCAAAGGAGTTATAATGCAATGTGTTATACACATATATGTTATGAGACAGAAATGAAGCATATCTCGAAGCCACACAAGCAAATCAGGACATCAAATCGCTTTCTGATGGCGAAAGGAAATTCGGTACGAAGCACATCTGCCGCGCGTAATTTATACGATCGCTTCCTGCTCCAAGATGGTAGCAAAATACCTTCTGCTAAGGAAAAAAATAACAATAATAAAAAACTAATTCAAAACTAAAATGTAACCAATCTAGTAGCTTCAAACCATAGGAGGAGGAATTGAGGTCCGGTTGGAAAGGTGTGGTTTCTGGTTACACTTCTTTAGAGGCGACCATCCTAGCCCTCAAGGGTAGCAACACATCTCTGACTGACTTGGAACGAGACTTACTATCAATTACTAACTGGACTATTACTAACACCAACTACTTAACAGCTCTAATTATCACTTAATTCCCTAGTCCTTATACCCACTAACGAACTGACCAACAAATGTTCTAATTATCTTTCTCAGCTAACTGGACTAATCATCCCAGTCCCTGTTTGAGTCTTGTTCAAAGTCAGTCACAGTTGTCATGGGCGGCAGCGGATGGGTGGTGCTGCAAGCTCGTTTGATATATTACATCCATAGAAAAATATATGTATCTATATTTAAAAATCTACCTATGTGTCTAATTGACTTTGTGACTTCTTGTCGAGTCCGACTTAGGTAATTAACTGGTAACCTATTATTTAACAGATAACTAATTGCAATGTAATGCAAACTTAATGCAACCAATTACTGCCCACTGCAGAACCGCTTTATATCTCTCACAACTGTGATGGCTCGAGCCATACTCCACCACCATATTGCTCCAGTGCGGCCTGCCACCAATGTTTAACTGAAACTCCAAATCTGAATCATTTAGCATTATTGCATTATTCAGGCATATCAAAATCATTATGAATATCTGCATACAAATTATGTAAAACATAAACTGTATAACATAGCTAGGTTTTATAGCAACTGTAAACGTATGAGCACAGCATGGTTTGAATATTCAGAAGTTACGCCGTAAAACCCCGGGATGTAATAACGATCAAAATTCGAAAAGTCGATGACGAAGTAGGAGTAGCTAGGCAGGGCGACTGCTGCAGGCGAGGCAGGTAAATAGCTTGGTCGGGTCCCAGTGTCAGCGGAATACAATGATTTAATACCATAGAAATGCCTCTCCATAGAATTCAGTAACTAAAATATTGTCCCCATACACAAATGAACAATGCATTGTGCTCGTTTCACTTCGCGACGCAGTAAATAGAAAACGTCCCACTTTGGCCTTTACTTTTATAGCGCCTATGGAAGTTCTGCTTCTTTTTACAATTTCATAAATGTAATACTTTTATTTCATCATCAATAAAAAATACGTTATTAGCGTTCATGCCAAAAACGCCATCGATACAGGAAAGTAACCAAATATTATGGAATAGTACCCCAAATACGTAATGTAACCTGTATTCCGTAGGTTTACCGAAAAATTCCATATTACTACTTACTATTTCATATTTGGTTACTTTCCTGTATGTTATAATGTCAGTAAAACTGTACCAATATGTCAGATATTTGAGTTTACGAAGTACTATGGTAATCTTTAATCATTTATTTATGTACTAAAAACACACATACAATACATATCGAGCTGTAGGTAGGTCATGATATTCAGCTAAAAATTTGCATGCAAATATATTGAAAATATTGTAAAGTCAAGTATTTGTTTGCTTTGGTCAGTCTATGGCCGTATAGTAACTTAAGTCTTTGCTTTTTAAGGTTTTTAAGGAATAAAATGTTAGTAGGTTCTCGAAAGCGCTTGTCACTTACGATGAGCTAGGACGTCAGCGCTGCGAGCGTGAAGAGATACGTAAACACTCATTTGTTGTTCGGCTCAACTCTCGCTGTGCCAGCTTATAAGATTTCTGTAATAATTAACTTTTGAAGCAAGAGTGTGTTGTCAATCGCTAAGCTTTCGCGCTGCGAGGAATACAAAATTTTTATATGTCATCATTTAAAAACAATTTTTACATTTTATTTGAAACCTATTTTACCACCGCCCACAGCGGTTCGCTGCGACCCATAGACGTCTTGGGCACGGGTCTCACCCACAGACTATGCTGCGGGAGGTCTAGAACATACTCCACCACGTTGCTCCAATGCGGATTGGTGGAGGGGTTAGTGGCCAACCCAGTGTCGAATGTTCTCAAGCCACCCGAATGTCTTCGACAAGGCATAATTAACGACTGTTTCCACCATTAAAAACAACCGGGACCGACGGCTTTACGTGTACTCCGAAGCATGGTAGCGTCCATGAAATTTTGCCATTAGCGGTCACCCATCCACAAGCCAACCGCGCTCGCGAGCTATTGGGCTATGGACGCTACCTACTACCATTTCTACCGTGTAATAATTGTTCTGAAGCAATTGTGGTCCGTTTGGAAAGGTGTTGTTTCTGGTTAAACTTCTTTAGAGGCGACCATCTTAGTCCTCAAGGGTAGCAACACAACTAAGACTGACTTGGAACGAGATTTTTACCAACAATTATTAACTTAATGCCACTAGGTATTAAGTCCGCCGTTTACAAATATTGCAATAAAGTGTAAATAAATAAAATAAGTTACTAACTCAACTGTTACTAACACCAACTACCTGTTAGTAAGTCCTGACTTATTTTCACTAACAATCCCCAGTCCTCATACCCACTAACGAACTGACGGAACTCTATAGGAACACTGAAAAAGGAAGTCAGAATAGAAATAGTGAACGAGCTCACTCCTGAAGATGGTTACTGTAATTGACCGAAACTATTCGGTCTATTTCCAAATTAAATCACACGTAAGTAAGCAGTAATTTCAACTAGTTTTTACTAATTTGCATTTCCTAATAGTACGTACTTCGGAGTCTGGATTTGTGCCCTATAGGTACTTGTGATATTATGTTACTATATTATGTCTGCCTACTTTTTCAGGGAAATGCAAGAATATTACTATTTATATAATATGAATGAAATATTTCAAGAGTCAGCTTAAGGTGCGATATTAGGTAGGTTCAGTAGGAAATATTAGCGGAAAATCGCTTTCACTGGCACCAAACACCAAGTTGGCTGTAGTTAAGCGATTAACACAGAATGTTTAATAACAAACGTAGTTGAATAACGTACAATGAATAATTGGGCTGCTAAATTACTGCAGTTCTCGCGGAATCTCGATCATTCTGCAGAATTACGGCAATAAGTGACCTTGGGTACAGGATGCCCTGTTTAGCATTGCATGAATAGGTATTTGGTTATGAAACGGATTTAAGGATTATAACAGTATATCAGTCTCTGACACCCATATCACAGGCTCGCGCCTACTTTCGGGTCAGATGGCCATGTGTGAGAATGTCCAAGATATTTATTTGAAAAAAAAAAAAACAGTAATGACAAACGAGCTTTGCAGCACCATCCGCTGCCGCCCATGACAACTAACAAGACTCAAAATAGTATTAGTAGGTAGGTACTCAAGTTAGCTTAGAGTTTAACTATCCAAAATACCTATAGCATATCAGAAAGTTGTAAAACATGATCTTACGCATATAATTAAACCGGGGTCTCGTTTATCAAACGGTGCTCGTTCTAACCGCACTTTGTCCACTAGGAACCGCGACAAAGTTTTGCAAAGTCGTTAGATCTCATCCCGGTCATATCGCTTTTACTTTAATTTTAATCCAGCTTTCGGAGTTATTAAAATTGAGTTCTCGAATTGTTTACAGACGTCTCTTGTGACAAAGGCAGTGTTTGTTTGTTAAAATATCTAGGTAGGAGCCAAACTTTGTGGTTTACCACGATAATTGGACCGCATAGATCACTTAGATAAAATAAATTGCCAAGGGGCAATATTATATTAACTGCATGAGCCAACGGCACAATGCTTATCGAACTGGTATTGGGGAATGTTAGTAACAATTTTCGATCGCGGATTTTCTTTTGTGATCGAGCATGTACGGTTTTTTATGTAAGCTAAGCTGCAACCTATAGACGTCCTAGTGTTGGGCACGGGTCTCCCCCATAGACAAAGCTGCGGATGGTCAAGAACTTACTCCACCACGCTGCTCCAATGGCTGCTCCAATGCGACTAACCCCTCCACCAAGTCGAATATTCTCAAGTAACCCGTAGGTCTTCGACAAGGCTTACGACTGTTTCCAACATTGAAAATAACCGGGACCGACGGACTCGTCGCGAATTATTGTTGCCGGAAGTAGTAGTTAATTCCAAACATATTTAAAACTTCTACATGAAAGAAATATATTAAATCCCTCATCACAGACGAATTTGTGACGATTATACATGTATATACTTGTATTATACTTGATTGTACTTATATATCTACTATATAAAAATAAGTCGGGTTTTCTTTCCTGACGCTATAACTCCAGAACGCACGAACCGATTTCCACGGTTTTGCATTCGTTGGAAAGGTCTCGGGCTCCGTGAGGTTTATAGCAAAGAAAATTCAGGAAAAAATTCAACAGAAAAGCGGGAAAATCTTTTTTCACATACAGCGCCATCTCTGATACATAGCATGTACTACAAACCAATATTTAAGAAGATGGCGCCGGTGCGTGATAGGTAGTGGTAGGGGTAGTGGTAGTGGTAGGGGTAGTTGTAGGGGTAGTGGTAGATGTAGGGGTAGTGTTAGTGGTAGTGGTAGGGGTAGTGGTAGGGGTAGTGGTAGTGGTAATGGTAGTGGTATTGGTAGTGGTAATGGTAGGGGTAGGGGTAGTTGTAGGGGTAGTGGTTGGGGTAGTGGTAGTAGTGGTAGGGGTAGGGGTAGTGTTAGGGGTAGTGGTAGTAGTAGTGGTAGTGGTATTGGTAGTGGTAGTTGTAGTCCACACACTTACATGAAGTTCTCCCAAAATATTCAGTAAAAATTATTTATATGGCAAAACAACGTTTGCCGGGTCAGCTAGTATTATTATATATGTACATACTTACTTCACTTGTCGACTTCACTTCGATGTTTCACTTTCAGGTTCTTGATAAGTTTATCGCGTTTGTTCGGACGCACTTGACAACTTCTTTGAAATCATTGATGTAAGGGCGTATAATCGCGATAGACTAAGCTGGCGTAGACTAGGTATTAATAGTAAGGCCGGCACGACCCGCCTAGTTTGAGAAGATGATGAGAAATCACCTTTACATCGTTTAAGCTGGCACTTTCACAGTTTTCACATCAAAGCAATTTTATTTATGTAAGTAGCATGTATTAAAATATTCTATTGACTTGGAGCGTTGAGTGACGTGATGTAAAAAAAATTATACGTCAATGTTAGTTAATCCTACTCTCACATCATGCCTCTTATCTTTTATAACAAAAACAAAACTTTTATCCAATTGTAGTGAAGACAGACTTTACCGCTGTTTCTGGGTTGGTTGGTATGGTTCAACGGTGGGGATACCAGGAGGATCCTGCGCTTCTGGACGGAGCTAGGCTGGCTACACATCAACCCGCACTTATGAAAAATAGCGCATTATTACGCGCTTATTGCGGAAACCGGAGCCCACCAGCATAACTATACCGTGACTATACCTTCCAGACGTTGCGTTATTTGAAATTATACTGTAGGTAATTTTTTTTTTAAAAAGCTATATACTACTTTATACTTTTTTTTTATTTTCTTGCATTGTCATAGGCAACTAATATGTGTGCCGAATCTCAGCTCGATAGTATGGAAGCCGTGGAAGTGGGTGAAATATTGATTGCAAGATTTCAGGACAAACATACATAGGTACATACGATTGAAGTCAAATAAAAGATATTTAACTAACCTACATATTTACATAAAAGTTTTTTAGATAGGATAGAAGGGATATAGTGAAGGGACATATAGAAATAATAATTTAACTTATAACTGTCCTAAAGAAGCTTAATTTCTTAAGCAAAAAAAAAACATTTCATCCATATAATGAACTGCAATCAGCGGAGAACTAGAACAGTTCAATCGGAATTTCTCCAACGGACTGCATTCAGCTTCGGCTCATTTCTGGAGTCGTGCGAAAGGGACTCGTGATCAATCTGTCCCGTTTCCCTCTTTTCAGCGCAGCAACTTATTATATTTTCAGATTTAAATTCCTCAGTCTTATTCTGGACGTCGCCGGGAGAGCACGCTCGCTCTAGCAAACAAATCGCGCGAGTTTGTCATGAAAATAAATTTGTGAAAAATAACTTTTTAGCGCAGTGTCACAGTGATGCGAGTTTAATGTGAAAGTGTTTCAGTAAATATTCGAAGTTCAAAGTGTTCTGAGTGATACTCAGACCGAAGTAGCTGCCAGATTTGAGATTGGAAATAACCTTAAGAATATTTTCGTCGAGGACATAGAAGTATGCGTTCGTAACTGCTTGATCGGGCCTATCGTCTGGTCTAATGTGAGTTTGAAATTCATTTTTATTGTATCCCATTGATATTAAAATTCAAAATTTTGAATTTAGTGCTCTTACATGGACTTAATACTTACTTTGAGAATCGTTTGATCTAGCAGTTAAAGTAACAGCTAGAAATCTGTAACTGTACTTTAGACTTCTATATTTGGACTGCATTTTTTTTGTATGGACATAAGATAGCAAGGAACATGCAGCACCACTCATCCGCAACTGTGACGAACTAATAGTAGATCAACGTTAATGCAACTTATTCGAAGGAATAAAATTAAAAAATAAATAATAATAAAATAAAAAAAATCTAAAATCGTTCATGATTTGTGTGTGATTTGTGATGTGGTCTTCGCTATTTTCAACACTAATGTTAAAAATATTGAACACCATAAGAAATTGTTTAGTCAATGAACATTTAATGGATGCAGGTTTTGAGGTTGCGCCTTTTTGCGAAATAATGTACGCATTGCAGTTTAGATTCTTATATTGAAGTTGATTTTAAAACATTCTAGATTTTTCATCATCATCATCCCTTTCTTTGTCCCACTGTTGGGCACGGGTCTCCTCTCAGAATGGGAGGGATTAGGACTTAGTCCACCACGCTGGCCAAGTGCGGATTGGCAGACTTCACATGCCTTCGAGAACATTATGATGAACTCTCAGGCATACGATGCGTCCTTCACCATTATAGCAAGTGACATTTAATCGCACATAACTTGAATAGTCATTGGTGCGTGCCGCTTGGGTTTGAACCCGGACCGTTCGAGTGAGAGGCGAGTTCGATAGCCACTGGGCTGTCACCGCTTATCTAGATTTTTAATATGTGTTAATAGAATAAAGCCTTAAGAGCTAATATACTTAACAGTATGAATTACTATTACTATAGATAGGAAACGAGATTAACAATTTAAACGAACAATTAATATGGTTATTAAATATATAAATCAGTAGGCACTTATAGTTTGTATCAGTTTAAAAACATCGAGGTTCCGTACAAAATGTAATTAAAAAAATGGACTCGTCAACAGTTACTTATTAAACATATTAATAAATTAATTGTTCAAATAATACAAATGGGCGTTCAAAATCAAATAACTATGTAATGTACTGTTGCATGCAGGTTATTATCGAGTTCCTTGCACTCAATGAAAGAGTGCAAGGTGCTTATAAAGAGTCTTGCTCAAGTTCTACCATAGTTGTTATGCCAAACATGCTCGTTTGAATATCTTAAATCCATAAAGAAGAAAAGAAAATGTCAGAATGTCAGTTGTACTAGTTCGTGTTATTCACCCCTTTCCATCGTTTACAGTCCTTGACATGGTTCTGTGAGACTGCTTACGACGCGAAAGAAACCTAAATTATTCTAAGCAGCTTTTGTTCGCGGGTTTGGTTGGATCGGTATCAGTAGCGCCCAAAGGAAGAAAAATTATTAACTAGGTAAAATTTTAAGTTTATATTTTCGCAACTGGAAAATAATTTACAGAAATGGTCACTCTGAAAATCAGCAGTCGTGGTTCTAAATCATGGCTCAGGATGAGTGTGTCCACTTTTTTTTTTCCAGTGCATCTTCCACCTTATTTGTTCTAACTTTTCTTTTTAATTCTATCAATACCTAGTTAGCTATAATAATAATTATTGTAGCATTAACGAAAAATTAATGTTCTACATAACATAACATAACATATCATCATTTCCTTGAAATGCATATAGTACCTACACCCACTTTTCACCAATTATGTTTAGGTCCCATGTAATAGATGGTGAGCGAGGTTGCCATACACCAGGCACAAATTCAGTCTCTCTGGCCTGCAGTATTCCATTTAGAAACCCAATAATTGTTGCTCAACCAAGAGATCGAACCCAAGACGCAGTATACCAACGAGGCATAGGTACCTATTCCATTCTAAAGTATACACCTGCATACAAGAACCATTGATTAACTCAGTACATAATAATAAAATAAATATACATAGTTGACAAACCAAAATGGACCGGTTCAGCATTATACTGCAGTCCGGAGACCACCAACGCTGGTCACCCATTTGGAGATGGCACAGAGGTCCACCACATACTTACTAAACTTAACTCTATGTTCTACTGACAGAAATTAATGACATATTTTTGATAGATAGATTAAAACACACTTGGCTGGTCACATCTAACCACCACCTCTATTTTTCCTTAGTTGCACTTATTGTCTGTCTGGGCTGTCACCGCCATATATGACATCTGACATCTATGCGACGAATCTATCATCGTTAAAAATTCGTCATCGTAAAATTATTTTTTAAGCAGCAGTCGTAGTTGAAATATTTTTTTGATAAAACAAATCAGTACTCTACGGTAGCTTTTTTTGCGTTAGGTTGCCTGAATCTGTTGCGCAATTTGTTTTGGAAATGGCACGCAGCTTGGGAACGTTCCAGGCGTACATTTGTTTGAGTTTGCGGTAGGAATTCCGGGACAAGAGTTGGTTAAGCTTAGTTGTATTAGTGCTGCAGTTTCATGAATCATGATCATGACTCCCGCGAGTAGGCTCGACTTCATATCCTAAAGATGGAACTCTGCTGTTAAAGTAATACTGATAAATTAAATAAAAATATAAAACAGTTTACTACTAAAATACGTTAAGCCCTCCGAAGTAAATTCAATTTTTAGTCTTTCGGGTGGCGAGGACATTCGACACATTCGAGAATATTCGACACTGGCTTGGCCTCTAGTTCCTCCAACGATTGGAGCAGCGTGGTGTAGTTGCTATGATGTCCGGGTTCAAGTCTAAGCGACACGAACCAAAGACTTTTCTATGTCTTGTGTGTTTTACGCATTTTACGAAATTAAATGTTACCTGCTTTAACGTTGAAGGAAACATCTTGAAGAAGACTGAGAGTATTCCATAATGTTCTCTAAATCGTGCCCTTGTCTTGCCTAGCCGTCTAAGAATTCTCAAAATCTGTTTTTGAAGGATTCTGAACTAGAATTAACAGAGGGCCACTAACCCCTCCACCAATCTGCATTTGAGGAGCGTGGTGGAGTATGCTTTAGACCCCTTGCTGATTAGCCTGTGGGGGAGACCCAAGCCCAGCAGTGGGACGTCTATGGGTTGCAGCTAAAATCCGGATTACTTTGCGATTTATCATATTAATTTTCCGCGCGGCTCGACGCGACTTTGCGGCCCGCTTATGGAATGGAATATGCGATTTATGATGTAGAATATGATAGGTACTCGTATTGCCGTGAATTATATTACGGGATGGCAGCGAATATCTTGTTCAACATATCGTCCGTTCGCACACGACTGCGCTATCGAAATGGGAACTCCTGATGTCTTTATCTATCGAATCCATCGAACTTCGAATGTAGTGATATATGGTAACATGACATCACATAACAGCTTGTATTTCCCCAAAAGGGTAGGCAGAGATGTATGATACACACACCCACTTTTACCAGTTGGTGAACCTATAGCCATACACCGGGCAATCCACTCCAAGTGGCAATTTTAAGATAGAAAGCCCCAAAAATTATGGTTTTTCTAAATTGCGAAGGGGTTTGTTTCCAGGGCAGTGAGCAAGATTGTCAGAAGTTTATACGCCGTCCGAAGGCCTCTGACATGGCTTAACTAACGACGATTGATACGATTGACGAGTATTAATACAGACAGATACAAATAGTAAATACATTTTATTGAAAACATCCTAGAAATAAGCAATTTCACTGTGACATAATTCGCCAATTTTTACGTACTTAATTGGTAAACTTTTCACCTCGTACCTCCGATGAACCTTGATTTCTGCTAAACTGCTCTGCTGACGCGGCGCCACTGTTTGAATCTTTGAACATCGAAGGTTGTTCATCAAGATTTGTTTGGCTGTTTACTTCAGTATTGTGCGAAGAAACCGATATCTCAATTTAAGTACGATATTTTTACACTAACTCATGTTTTACGATCAAATTCAAAGCAAATGAGTTCCAATCTATGCAGTGAATTTTTCAAGGTAAAAAGTCATCAATGTCTAGGCAGCAATAAGGTTGGGGCAAACAGCGTGCGTGGGGGCAATTAAATCTGTGCCCTTCAGGAGCACTAGATAGGTATCACAGGAACCAGTCAGAGGAATGAGACCTTGAGATTGGTATGTACATACATACCTGACTAGTGCTTGCTAAAATCGCTACTTCCTTGTCGTATCCTAAACCTTCGCTATTGTCCTTTCTTGCTTATAATCTGTGGACAAGCCTCGCAAACAAAGAAATAGTTGTTTAATTAATTCTATTTAGTTTTTTTTTTTAAGTATCGATTTTATTTTTGTCATCGCTATACCCTCACACCCCTGCGGTAGGCTTAGACAATTTAACGTCCTTGATCCGTGTAAGTCACCCAGTGGCTATCTAACGCGTCTCTTCCCGGTTCAAATACAAGCGGCTCGCACCAATGACTTTTCTTAATTTGATTTAAGAATTTCAATGTCAACTGCTGTTATGATGAAGGCAGGTTTTGGGACTCTGTGGCATGCCGGAATATTTATTCCTGAGGGTTCTTCATAGGGCATGTGGCGCACTTGGCCAGTGTGGTGCACTGTCCTACCCCCCCTTATAGCGAGAGAAGACACGAGCCCAACAGTGCGACAAGGAAAGGGTTGCGATGGTGGTGGATCCGTAAAAGTTTCTGAGTAAAATATCTGCCGGGATTCGACCCATGGTTCGGCAGTCAGAGCCCTCCACGGAGTTATCGCGGTTAAGCAGCGCGCGGTGATAGGTGCAGCGTTCAGTGGCAATTCGGCCTCTCGCTCGAGAAGTTTTAGGTAACTCATTGATTATTTCTATGCGCTTGACCATATAATGTTACTAGCTTTTACCCGCGGCTCCGCCCGCGTGGTAAAAGGGAATAACAATGCCATCTGTTAACAACATCCGGAACTAAATATCTAGCAAATAACAAAACATGGATATCTTCCCATGGGGATGTTTTACCGCGGTAAAAAGTAGCCTACGTCACTCTCCACCCTCCTCACTATCTCCACACACAAAACCATACCATATAATAGCTTCGTTGCGACGTGAAAGCCGGACAAACAAACAAACAAACACACTTTTTTTTTTGTTTATTTTCCGCAAAAGCGGAAGCCACAATCTTTCCCCAAAGATGAAACGACCTTTTTCAACGTTCATTTACTAGATTTAACCTACAGTTGTATCCTTTCGTGTTAAATTGTAACTATAAATTCGCTTAGTCACTTTTATTGCACAGTTGTCTCATTGAGCATGTCCTTTTGGACTGGTAATAATTTTACTCCTACACTCAAAGTGCCTGTTCTATCCTAACATGAACCATTGAATTTGCTATAATACTCGTACTCAGTGTGTGAACAGCGCGCACAAAGCTACGAATACAAAGAGGAGATGTATAGAGCCATAAAAATATTTGGTAGTCCTTAATTATTATTATCCTATATTATTATCCTTAATTATTATTATCCTTAATTATTAGTATCCTTAATTATTATTATTATTATATATTATATTATTTATATATATTATATTAAAGTTTATGTATTTATTGTTGTATTAGTGTGTATGTATATTTGTATTAGTACGTATGTTTATCTATATATATATAGGTATATCTATTCATCAACAGTATCTACTTGGCTTGAGTCTAACATTCTAACACTAAATGTTGCAAAAACAAATTATATATGTTTTAGTATAAATAGTCGAACTCAACCAAAAAGCGACAAGAATCTGACAATCCATAAATGTAGGGGTATAGCAATGTTAAACTGTGGCTGTGAGTCAATAAAGAGACTTGACTATACTAAATACTTAGGGGTAATAATAGATAAGAGACTTTCTTGGCATGAACAAACTGATTTTGTGAATGGCAGAGTTCGAAAACTTATATGGATTTTTAAAACCTTGCGACATGTAGCTACACCTAGACTCTTAAAGCAAATTTACACTTCTTTAGCACAGTCAGTTATTACTTACTGCATTCCTATTTGGGGTGGGGCCAATAAATCAAAATTTATAACACTTGAAAGAGGCCAACGTTGCCTTCTGAAAGTTATGTCATTTAAGCCATTTAGATTTTCTACAAAAGAACTATATGAACAACTAGATGTACTAACTGTAAGAAAACTTTATGTTCTATTGTCAGTCCTAAAATTACACAAAAAGTTACCATTTGACCCCCTGCTACCAACCGGCCGAAGGAAGCATAATGTTGCAAAAACGCAACACAATAAAACTACATTCGCGCAGAGACAATACGCAGCACAATCACCTTATCTTTACAACCAAGCAAATAGCAAACTGGGCATTTATAAACTAATAACTAGACATTGTAAGCAATCATTATTAAAATGGATTAAATCACTGAATTATGATGAAACGGAAAATCTCTTAACTCGTAACCAATATATTTAACCTAACATAAAAATACACAACCAGTCACAAAATACGCAAATTCATACTTACACAAACACACACACACACACATACACACATACACACACGCGCACACATACACACACACACATACACACACACAGATATAACTACCTCTTTAGAAATAAAAAACCTATGTATTATGTTAAAAATTGTAAAACCTACCGTAGATATGGAAGAGCGATACATCCTAACACAGGCCTTATGTGGCTTAAAAGGGTGTACCGATCACTAGTTATAAAAGCACTGTAAAGTTTATGCAATAAAGAAATTATTATTATTATTAAACAAAAAGAAATTATTATTCATATCTAGTTATTCTTTTAGTTAGTTTTTACCTGCCACCATCAAATTTTCTTTATCCACCCAGGGTTGGCTGGTAGAAAATGCCATTAGGCATTATGTTGGCCCTATGTTAGCCTTTAAGGTGACATGAAAATTAAATAAATAAATAAATAAATAAATTATGATAATATCTGTACGGAATCTTAATCAGAACGGTAAAAATAACTTTTTTTCATAATTTTGTTGTTTTGTTGTTAACTTTTTTTCATATTTTTTCATTCGGTCAGAATCAATTATGCTCGCGTCGATTCAATATGATCAGAGTTAAGCAGCGACGGGCGCGATCGGTGTGTGGATGGGTAAGGCTAGTGGTAAAATTTCATGGGCGCCGTGCTCCGGAGGGCACGTTAAACCGTCGGTTCCGGTTGTTCTTTGTAGGTCCAGTTAAACCGGCATCAGTCTAGGTCTGACCTTGAGTGCGCAGAAGTCGAAATTAAGGTATCGTCTGGGGCGGGCTGAACGAGTTGTCTGCCATAAGCGCTGATTAATTTGGCAGCCGTATTATGCCCCCCGCACTGATACCCTATACGCAGCTATCCCCGGATTTCGTACAGCACAAAATTTAGACACATTCGTAACACGAGTGGCAATGGGTACGTGCGGAACAACGACGAATACTTCACTCACAATGCTACGTTCAAGCGCTTCACAACGCTTCGATCACGTGCTTCGCAATGCTTTGATCTTTGTCATTCTTTACGCTAGATTTATCACTGCTTTTCACCCGTGACTATGCTGTTTCGAACGGTACAATGTATATACTAACTAACACTGGCTTTAGCATTTTTTTAATGAATCTGAACTAGGTATATTGACGAAAAAATTATAAAAATTTGAAATACCTATAGACCCCGGACTAAAAGGTATTAAAGAATAACTGTAGTTCTTGGCACATTAATTTATGTACCACTTTGAACAAGATTCAAAAAGGAACTGGGATATTAGTCAAGTTAGCAGTGAGTGTTATAAGAACTAGTGGACGCCTGCAGCATCCCTTGCGAGGATTAGATATTATATATAACAAAAGATTCGTTTATAGTTCCTGTCCTTCTCAAGGAAAAACTCAACATTAAACAGTTAAACGGCGCACGCGGTTTAAGAATTTTTAGATAAATCAATAGATAACCTGTTAGTATTCCTTAAGAATAAAGATCTGTTGAAGATAATGTAGATGTACAAAAATAATCAATACTAATATTATAAAGAGGAATGATTTGTTTGTAATGTTTTCACTCAAAAACTACTGGACCGATTTCAAAAATTCTTTCACCGTTAGAAAGCTGCATCTTCACTGGTGATATGGGCTATATAATATTATTAGGTGTAAACGAAACTATTGTTATGTCTTATTCCACGCGAGCGAAGCTGCGGGCGTCCACTAGTTTATAATATAATTAATTAATAATTAAGTAACAAAATTAATTTAAATCGGACTGGTACTCCAGAGATTTGCGCGATTAAACAAACAAGTGAACAATAAATAAAAAAAAAGATCAAACACAAACAAAAAAATACATCTCTTCCACTTTATATTATTTGTATAGATTTGCTGGTTAGTTCATTAGGTATGACGGGTGGTGAAAGCCATTTAAGTGATAGTTAGTATTGTTAGTTTTAGTTAGTACCTAAAAGACCAGTTAGTAATTTTTCATCGGGTGTACGTAAACCTTGGAGTAACTCTGTCAGAGAGTCTTGCCGATTATTCCGGAATAAGAATAAATTTCAGGTCAGTTATTTTAGTCCCACCGTCGCATTGAGTCAATCGGAATATTTACAGGTTTGACTGTTTTATAAATAGTAAGGTGCGTTTTGAAGTGGTAGAACCTGCATATAGCATTGGAAATGTAGGTATAGGTATGTAATGTTTGTAGCATGTATTTTATCGTCCACAGCCAAATGCTTCGCGGGTATTCTATGTGATCGACAAAGTTAAGCAACGACGGACGCGGTCGGTTTATGTATGGGTGATCGCCAGTGGAAAAATTTCATGAACGCTACCGTGCTTCGGAGGGCACGTTATACCGTCGGTCCCAGTTGTTTACAATGGTACAAACAATCGATAAGCCTTTAAGCTCTCAAGCCATTTGAAGACCTTCGAATAGCTTGAGAATATTCGAGAATATACCAATCCGCATTGCACTAGCGCAGTGGAGTATGCACTAGACCTCCCGCAGCTGTCTGTGGGGCCCTGCTGTGGGACATATGGGTTGTAGATAAATTCGAACTCGGTCAGCAGATGGATGGGTGACCGCTAATTGCAAAAATACTTGATTTTTTTCTATGGATATAAGATAGCAAACGATTAAATATAATTTTGATTTGTAGCACTTATTACTGGGTACTATATGGTATGGTATGGTATTTGGCTCTTTTGCGGATATGAGACAACGAACGAGCATGACCCGAGTACAAATATTTATCTGTGAAATAAATACTTGCCGCGGCCTGTATTCGAACCCGGGACTCGCGGTTCGGCAGTCAAGACTACAGCGCCACGGAGTCGTCATCAACCGTCAAGTAATAGTGTCACGTCACATTAGAAAAGTATAGATAACATACATAATATCACGCCTGCATTTCCCCGAAGGGCAAGGGTGTGTACGCCCACTTTACACCAGTTATGTTTAGCCATACACCGGACACAAATCCAGACTCTGAGGTACTAATTCCTCGGTAGGCACAGTACTCAGTACAGTACAGTACTCCGAGGTATTTATTTCCAATAAGAAAAACCGTATAATACCTACTTTGTCTGACTTGAGGATCGAACCCAAGACCTTTAACTGAGCAGTCTCGTTTGCGGCCAATAGACCAACGAGGCAATTAAAAGTATAATTTATGCGCGATTATTTATTTTTTTTCTTCGCGTCCTAAAGTTTATGATATATAGTATGTTATAATCTGATGTGTTTAGACCCTTGGAGTTATTCAAGAATTTAATGCGAGGTAGACTCCAGGTAGTATGTGCCGGCAACGGGGTGACCAGATCGGAACCGCTGACTTCCACTATGGGAGTAGCTCAGGGATCGTCAGTATCAAATATTCTGTTCTCCCTTCTACTTAACGATCTCCCGGATGCGGTAAATGAAGCCGAAATTTTTATGTATGCGGACGATGTTGCAGCGATTGTCACTGCCCACGGAGTAGATCAGCTGGAGGAGAAGCTGAATAAAACGGCTGAGCGTCTCGCAGAGTGGTTTACTCTAAACGGTCTCGCTCTAAATTTAAAAAAGACACACTACCTGCATGTCAATCTGTCTGGACGACAGCTATGTCCATTTAAGGTTAATGTTTCTGGGGTAGAAATAGACGGAGTGAACGAGACGACCTTTCTGGGTTTTGAAATAGACAGCGGCTTGACGTGGAGAAGCCACGTAGATAAGATTTGCGGAAAACTAGGTAGCTCCTGTTACGCGCTCGCCCGGGTGTCCAGGGTGGTGTCGCCGGAGGTGGCACGGGCGTGCTATTTCGCAACCGTGCACTCCCTGCTCCAGTACGGAGCTGAGCTGTGGGGCCGCTCTGCCGAATGGCTGCGTGCGTTCCGCATGCAGAAACGCGCCGTTAGAACGCTTGCAAGAGTAGCTCGAGACACCTCCGCGAGACCTTATTTTAAAGAATTTGGGATCCTCACACTACCCGCAATAGTGATATTGCAGGTAGCGGTGTATGTGAGAACACATATGGAAATATACAGGCGATTGGGCGATGCGCGTTACCAGAGCCGCCACGCAAACAGACTGTCGGCAGTGTCGCATAGACTGAGCAAGTCTAGCAAGCTCACCCATGTTATGGGTCCGACTATTTATAATAGACTCCCCGCGAACGTCACTACCGCAAACAGCCTAGAGTCTTTCAAACATAGACTAAAGTTATGGTTGATCGAACAGACGTTCTACAGTGTCGAGGAATTCCTTAGTAAATCTAAATGTAACTGATGCACTATACACATGAATTATATTTTT
Organism: Carterocephalus palaemon; assembly: GCA_944567765.1. Lineage (NCBI taxonomy): Eukaryota > Metazoa > Arthropoda > Insecta > Lepidoptera > Hesperiidae > Carterocephalus > Carterocephalus palaemon. The sequence goes on from OX155663.1 coordinate 3,749,230, forward strand.
ATTTACTCTTATTATGTATATTGTTTTCATTTATTGTATAAATTAAGTATAATTAATTGTGACATTTTTTCTCTGTAATTACCTCAAAATGAGACCTGTTCTTTATTTTCTTATGACATGTTTTAATTTTTAATATTTATTTTTTGTACATTTTTGACATTTATCAATTGGCTGTATGAGATCGATTATTTTTATTTCATTATATTTTTATTTTTTTTGTTGAAATTGTGCAAAAATCGAAATATGTATACAAATTGTATCAAAAAAATGACCTGTAACTACCGTTACCAATAAACTGAACTTATGAACTTAACTTGTTTATAATGTTTTCACACAAAAACTACTGGAGCAATTTAAAACATTCTTTCACCATTAGAAAGCTGCATCTGAGTCTGCATATGCACTGGTGTAAAAGGCTATATAATATTACTAGGTGTAAACGAAACTATTGTTATGTCTCCACGCGAGCGAAGCTGCGGGCGTCCACTAGTTAATAATAATTTAATACTGCCTTTTTAAAGTAAAATTCTGTAAAGATCCATTTGACGTTCACGAATAGAATATATTAAAACATTTTAATTAAAGGCGGTTTAGTTAAGAACTTTATCTCTGTAATTAATTTTTCTTTTACTGTAATCAGTTGGTAAGTAATTACACCGCGTTAAGAGAGATTCATCGTCCTTATTTATTTACAGGCGTAATGACCGCTAGATTAAAGCATTTTAAATATGCCTAAAACACGGGTTTTAAAACAAGGGCTTACCTTGAAACCGTTACGAAGATTTACAATCCGAATCACAAAGCCCATAAGAAGTTCGGCTGGACAGGATAAATACTTGAGAAGTATACAAATATTTTAACTGTACTTACCACGTTAATATGTTTACGAAAATATTATGTATGTACGCAAAAAATCATAATTTGTTTGTAAAGAAAACTAGTGCACATAACTTTAATACAAGAAATAAATAGGTATACAATGATTGAACCTAGATCTACACTATCTCAATCACTTATGAAGAGCTGTGTTCGCTTACGCTTATAATTTAAAATACCTGAAAATATTACTTTCTCTCAGAAAATTTTAAATCTAACATTAAACAAAACTTCCTTGATAAAGCATTACATAAAATAAATGACTACTTAAACGATAAAAGCTTTTGGCGCGGAATATCTCCAGCTCTACTTTATGTTCGAAAATAATGTACATACCTGTATCAAATTATTACATTGTAAATTGTAATTTCATCGTAGGTACTTTCAAATTGACATAAAAATCATATTCATCTGTTATTTGGTATTCGCGAATTTAATTCTGAATCCAGTAAATCGAAAGCTAACCAAATCAATGGAGAAACTCGTGTAATCGATTTAAAAAAAAAGAATCTACAGCAACAACGGCTGCACTGGTAACACCTCCGACTGCCATATTGCCACAGATAACACAAAATCTATGGCCGGAACGTTTCCCGTGTATTTAGGTTGAACCTGTTATTTTTATTTTATTTAGCACACAGTTCGGCTAATAGCTGAAAATAGTGGATGGCGGATGAAAATAAAAATGTCCCCTTGTTGTTTTTTGTTTATCACTCGTGATTTTACGCGCGTATGACACTGAAAAACATGCAGCAAATAAACGAATGTTAAAAGTTCAAAAAATACATTGACTATTGTAACTTTTTTTATTGCTATGTTGCGCAGCATGGAATTCAATTATGAGAACGTACTAAGTTAAAGTACTCGTCAACTTTGGTTCGTTAGCCCCGAATTTGTTTATTTCAAATTAAATTTGTTCCATCGCTGATCAGTGATCAAAGAGCGGACAGAAAGGTCCCTTAATTACAACATACTAACTATAGTGGATTTCAAGACGTGGTGCGAACCTTTCTGCTTAATTATTGAGTAAATTAAAATATTATAATTATCAATGCATTTGTAAGAAGCGGCTGATCAATCGAAATAGTCACACCATACACATACAATAGATCGTGCTAACTGAACAATCAATGAAAAACTATGTTCTATTATGTTACTGGGAATAAGCTAAATTTATATTAAGGTACATAAAAACTTGAATTATTAACGGCGATTGTATCCGGACTTAATGAAATACCATTAATAAATTACTTTCGCGTATCCAGTTCATAACTCAATCAATTGGTTCTCATTTAAAAAATTGAAATTATAAAATTCGGTGCTTTTGAGGCTGTACAACACGGATAAAAATTAAATTTGTCGTGAATTATAAAATTTAATACTGTTCGCTTCCTCGATGAATATCCAAATTTTAGAAATGTTGAAAAAAATTGATTTTTTTTAAATAGAGTTTAACAATGTCCCACATTTCTAGCGGGTTGTAGTGGGTGAAAATCCCACATATCCCAAAGGTTCCCCTCGTTAAATACAGAAACAGAAAGATCGATACCCTGTAGCAGACAATTGCTTGTGTAGTGATTGACGTACCGCAACTAATTTAATCTGTGGCACGTTCTCAGGCCACATAATTAAAAGTTTGAGCGCACAGTATTGACTGATAACTAGTAGTAGATAAGTAAATTATTTAAAGCGCTCATAGCCCATGGCTCGCCTCGTTCAAGTGTCCTCAATCGAATTAAGCAACGTAGGGCGCGGTCGATGTGTGGATAGGCCAGTGATATAATTAAATGTGTGCATTCATGCTTAGAGGGGCACGTTAATACATCTGTCACGGTTGTTTCCAAATATAAAACAATCATTAATTGAGAACATTCGAGAATGGCTTGGCCGCTAACCCCTCCACCAATCCGCTTTGGAGCAGTGGAATATACTATAGACCACCTTCAGCTGTGTGGAGACAGTGGGACGCCTAACGGTTGTAGCTTAGGTACTTTAGGTATTTTTTGGTTTCGACAACTAAGCTGTTTTTATAAAACTTATGGTATTTTATTTATTTAGGGCACGAATCTTGGCCGATGACAATTTACATCATTTTGAATCGGAGTTTTAGGCAAAGAATAATGGATGTAATATTTTGAAGTCATGCCAACTTTCATGTTGCTATTAAATAAACTGACTGAAAAAAAATAAAAAAAAAATATTACGTGAATAAACGAATCAATCCGCATTGGAGCAGTGTGGTGGAGTATGCTCATGACCTCCCTCAACTGTGACTGTGAGAGGGACCACAGACAAATTATTTATTTATACATCTTTATTTGACACCTATAAAGAAATATACAATGGGCAAAATTAACGCCTATTGGCATTTTTTACCAGTCAAACCCAGGTTGAGTATGGAAAAGTTGCGGTAGGTGGAAAAAGAAACTAAACTCAAAATTAAAATTAAGATAGATTACAATTAACTAAATTGCATACATACATACAATATGTAGGTACGTATAAATACTTAACATAAATACCTATAAACTCAAATATATACATTATCTACTATTATTTATAACTTTTAGTTTTGATAATTACGAGTAATGGTAGATTACGAACGCCCCCGGTTATACTAGCAACACCGAAGATAAACGGCTGTGCACCGCGCAATTAACAAGCACGCTGTGACAATTCGGAAATATATACACGATATATTAATTCCAATTCGTCTGTGTAAAAATAGTCACACACACTGAAGCTATTAGAACTTATATACATATGATATGAAATCCAGATAGAATCGTATTAGGTTCTATCACCTTACAAACTTGTTTGCTATTTATTTATTTTTTTCAAAAATCTGCAGCCTCGTCATTGCAAGTTCCTTTCATCTTCCGCTGTTTTCCGCAGAACACAGAAACCGACGCAATTTAAATAATTAAACGTCACAAAATAGTCGCAGCTTTTAAATGTTGAGAAGTTGAAATGAGTAGTCTTGTTTTAACTTGCACTTTTCTACAGTTCATTCTCGTCTCAAACTTAACTAATTAAACTTCTGAATGGAAAAGCCCACGTGAGGTGTTCTCGGGAACAGAAGTTTAGACGTCAGACGGCCACGTAAGTCGTACTTTATTAGTGATGGCGGTATTGTATTTATCAGCCTATGTATGTTACTAGTCTATGTATGTCCTCTATACTCTATGGCATTCTAGAGACAAAGTCGATTTTGTCAAACGATTCTACTAAACCTTGCGAGTGTCACTAAGACATGACAGTAACCAAGTTTCACCACAACGACAACCAGACGGCATATTGTCAAAATGAAAAACAAAAAAATATTGGTTGTCTGTAAAGTCGGTTTACGGACGATAAGTCTTAGGAAAATATCTTTTCATTTCACTTTATATACAGTTGACTATGTGTCGTTGAATATGTATTTAAAAATAATTTTAAGGTTCCTTTTATAATTTTACATTTTAAATAACAGTTTAGGACTTATAACGATTAAAAATCATTTTTGCAATTTCCTACTTACCTATATAATTTGTTTTGAAGTCGGTATTTTAATGTAGTCTTATAGCAACTTGTTCATAGAAAAATTAATAGTTTCAAAAAAATAGAAAAACACGCTTTTATATATGCACGTAAAAACCAAAAATAAATTATGGATCGTTCAAGTTGTCTCTATTTCTGGGCTGAAGTGTAAACTATGTGCTTTTAATTATAATATTTGATTGTAAAAGCGTGGGGCGCTGGAAGAGGAAAGACTTTGTATAATTTGCTGAGATATCAAGTTAAGCGATGTTACGGGATATATACCATACCTACCTCTAAAAGTAAAAGCATAAAAATATTTTTTTCCTCTGCAGTCACACCAAACATATCTTTTTGCAGTATCAAAATCTTATTCGGGCTATTTATGTCATAAAAATATTTGTGATCTCTTTACGAGCACGAAAACGTGTTGTGGAGTGTACTCAGCGCAAAGGCGGGTAAAGTGCTATGTCTCTTAAATGACCGAGAGAACGCTAACTCGCTGTTAACCGTTTCAAACGCTGGGTTTCATTTTATAATTTTAGTTGATTTTTTTTTAATAACATCTTGCAAATTTTAATGCAAATGTACTATGTCAGCATGTTAATCAAGCAGTTGACACTTGACAGAGGTTGACAGGTTTCACGCGAAAAAAGGCATTTATAAATTTTATAAATGACACCCAGTCGCTTATTACAAAATAAAGAAATAAATGACGTTTTAAAATAAGTTTAGTACCGTATCTACTAATTGCTTAGAATACACAATACATTGTCGCTTATCAACCACGTTTATTTAATATGCTTTAATAAAATCGCAGCGTGCCCTGTATAATTTTTTTTTTAATTGTATCGATTGAACATTTTGCAACATCTCAATCACCTGGTGAGTAGATGGAGACAGAGCTTGCAGAAACCATCTTATTGCTCTATGTAAGTCGTGGCTGTGAATTATTTATCGCGAATTATAACGAAGCGGTGAATTATTCAAATCAAATCAACCAACGAGGGTCGGTCGTGTTGTTTTAGCAATTACCTTTTGCCGCCCTTTTATTTACTTGCTGGTGAATTAATGGCCTAAACTATAAGGGCTAGAAACTTGAAATTTTGCACAGGGGTTCTTTTTATAACGTAGGGGAGTACTAAGAAAGGATTTTTGAAAATTCACCCCCTAAGGGGGTAAAACGGGGGTGCAAAGTTAGTATGAAACTTTGCCGTTATTGAAGTCAAGTGGGCAACCCGAACGCGGGCAGACGTCGTTAATGGGTCTTATTCTACGCGAGCGAAGCTGCGGGCGTCCACTAGTATAATATAAAGCGAAGGAGATTTCTTGCTTATTTAAACGAATGTGGTTAATGTGTTTTGACTTTGAGATACGAGTATGTATTAGGTACGCGGGATAGGAGGAGTATTACTTATACTAGTTAAGCTATAATAATATCTATACAAATATTATAAAGCGAAAGAGATTTCTTGCTTGTTTAAACGTTTATCTGGAAGGACCAGTCCGAATTAAAAAATCGATATTAAATAGCTATATTCATCAGGAATAGTTTAGACTTTCTAGAATTAGGCTTAACTTATCAGCTTGTCCTAAATATTGATATTTGTTCAGCAAATCGGAAGCGAGTGCAACGTATTACTGCTATGTCATAGGTTATTATAATGTTAGGTAATTACAACAAAAATATAGATCTTTACTCAATCTAAATAAAATTCCATTTATTTTAGGTTTATTCTTAGAGTATGTACCTAATCTAAATAGTAGATGTATGTATACTAAGATTTAATTAAATGGATGGATATGATAGACTTTTATCTCGTTAATACGTCTTCTATTTAAACTTCAATGGGTAGAGATTTTCCGGTTATTTTCTTGATAAGGTAAGGACTATAAACGAAACTTTTGTTATATATCTATTCCACGGAAGCGAAGCTGCGGACGTCCACAAGTAAAGCATATAAGCATTAAACTATGATGTGACTATGTGACTGTGTGTAGCTTCAGCCGTGGTTAACTCGCGTTATACCTATAGTTTTTGCATTCATGATTTTTAGTATCATAGTTAAATTTTTGACGTGATAACGTCTTATAAATCGATGAACGCTGGCTCTCAGATTAGTCTGTGGGGGAGACCTATGCCCAGCAGTGAGACGTCTATGGGTTTGCAGCTAAGCTAAGCTAATATAATATAAGCTAATATAAATAAAGTACCTAACCTCTTACGAACTTGAAAATAGTAAAACGCGAGCCGAAAAAAAGTTCAACATTATACTTTCCATGATCATTTCTCTTGGAGTAAATGTCAAAAATCAGTTCTTAATGATTACAAGTTGCTTTGTAAGAGGGCGATTAGTTTGTAACTGAAATTACCGTAAACTAATGTTCACTTTTCCAGTCTCGAAGGAAATTAAACTTCTAAATTAGAATACTTACGTGACAACTTTTCTGTTTCGATGTTATCTAATCAGACTTCCGTGTTCCGTATCGAACTGAAACGGGTAGAAGTCTATATGTTTCTAGCGATAAATTGAAAGAAACTGGGGAAATAGAGTATTTCTAAGCCGAATCTCATTCTAATACTTGCATGGAAGTTTACATATTCGTTCCATTATATCTAGCGATTATCGATTATATTAAGAAATTAAATGTCACTTGCTGTAAGGGTGAAGGACACAGCGTGAGGAAACCTGCTTGCCTGAGTGAGTTCTTCATAATGTTCTCGAAGGCATGTGAAGTCTGCAAATCCGCACGCTAGCGTGGTGAACTGAGGCCTAATCCTTCCCATTCTGAGAAGAGACCCGTGCGCAGCAGTGGGACATAGAAAGTGGTGGTGATGGATATTCATAATAGTATTTAATTTAAAAAAATAAGTAAATAATTTATTAAAACCAGAAAACACAATGACCTATCAGGATAGTATAGTTGTTAGTGGAAAATTGAAACTTTGGCCATGGCGCCTGTTAATCAGAATTTCCAGGACATACTCTCTATTAAGTTGTAGTGAAGATGTTTTCGATTAGTTGTCTGAACAGATCGACGTGATGATAAGTAACTTCTTACTTTACCGACATTAATTACCTAAATTAATAAAATTATAATAACAACGGTCATTCATTTAAATACGTCGCATAACTTTCTTTAACTCGGTCGTACAGGTACTATTGACGCGAGCCATATTAATGTGAGCACTTCTATATGACGGGCCCGTTGGTGCAATCGGTAGTGACCCTGTCTGTTACGCCAGGGGTCGTGGGTTCGAATCCCACTCAGGACAAAATATTCGTGTGACGAACACTTGTATTTATTCTGTGTCTGGATGTTAATATTATCTATTTAAGTATGTATTTAAAAATATCTATGTATGTATATCAGTCTCTGACACCCATATCACAGGCCTGCGCCTACTTTGGGGTCAGATGGCCGTGTGTGAGAATGTCCAAGATATTTATTTATTAGATTTATAATGGTGAAAGAATTTTTGAAATCGGTCCAGTAGTTTTTGTGTGAAAACATTACAAACAAAATTTGTTTGTAATGTTTTCACACAAAAACTACTAATAATGTTTCCTCTTTATAATATTAGTACCTATAAGAAGTATAGATTATCAGTAACGTTTTTAGACTTTCGTTAAATGTGCTCTACTTCAAAACAACAGTACGCCTGTAATTTCCCAAAGGGGTAGGCGGAGGTATTAAGCACACCCACTTTTACCAGTTATCAAATGTGCGTGTTCCGAGATAAATCATTTTCATCACAAGCGTTATGGAATGTTTTAGAACACGAATCGGTTATTACCACTGTCACTGGACATCTGCTCTAGGCCTCAGCGGAATGTCTAGTATGAATGTCTAGCGGGATGACTAGCGACGCATCTCAATGTCACCACGAAGTAGGTAAAGGTTTGTGACCGGGTTATATTTAGCGATAACTAGAACGATAAATATGGGACGCTTGCCAAACGGCCGATATTCTCTTATTCCAACAGCCAATATGTATTTCATGGTTTCGGCATTATTGTTCTTCTCATAAATTTATTGTACTATGAAAAATTTAAAATATAACAGTTTATTTCTACCTTCTATTTCTGTTATTTGTACTATTTCTGTTTTATTTACAGTATATCTACCATACTAACTTAATTGTTTTAAATAAATTATTGTCCGGTTGCTTTGATGAATGAAGTTAAAAATATTCGGTTCAGGGATTCATTGCATGTTTTCATCAAAATTCATTAAAATCGGTTCAGTAGTTTTAGATTCCACCGCACATATCAAAATCACGATTAAATTAAAAAAAAAATACCTTGTAATAATTCACCGCAGGTGGGATTCGAACCCACGACCTCATCGATACTACTGGTACTGGGAGAGCTCTAACCAACTGAGCCTCCGCGGTCCGATCACCAACAGCGAATTTTTCAAGGCATGATGTGAAAAACTAACTATCAAATGCTGCAATCTGATGACTGTCATTGCCAAAGAAATATTATCGCATGTCAACGGAAAAAATGTAGTATAATGTAAAGGCATAAATCATATTTAAAGCTAGTTCCAACACTGCACAGTTACGTTGAAGTTGAATTCGTTTCAATATCAAATATGTATATTTCTCTGTAACTCGCGATTTGGATATTACATTTCTGGTTTTATTCCGCTAATTTAATTTACTTGAACGTATAGCGTCCGATGTATTGTTCGCGTATGAATGGCGCCGTCTCTGATTCTGAATTTTCCAACCATTTCTCGGTGAATGTGACCTGATTGTAGAAGTGATATTTGAATAGCAATTATGGGTATTCATCATGAGTACATTTCACTTTGTACTTTGGACATTTTCACTTTGTGCTTGATTCGTCTGGCAAAGACTAGAATCTTCTGCTGGATATCCTCTATATTGTGTTTTTTTATGTGTCACTGTGTGTGTGTGTTTACTATCAAAACATCTCGGGAAACTTCCATGCCTAACAGTGAAATTGACCAATCTGCAATTGGTCAGAGTGGGTCCACTACTGTGACCAAATTGTATGCCTGACGGTAATATTTACTAATCTGCAATTGGTCAGAGTGGTGGACCCTTATACTTACTGAACATAACATGACGACTGTATTTCTCCAAAGGGGTAGATAGAGGTGTGTTGTAGTACACCCACTTTTCAAAAGTTATGTTTAGGTACCATGGTGGACTAATGCCTCCCGTTTTTAGAGGAGACCCGTACACAACAGGGACAGGATAATTTCATCTTTACACTCATATCAGTTCATGGTTCATGAGATACAAGAGTCTTAGGGTTTCGTCGGGCCTCCTTTGAGTGCAGAATGCAATGAAGTACGAGCAATAAATCCAAGGGCCCCATACACGGTACAATTGCTCTGTACGATCCGTCGTTTCAGACGAATTGATAGTGTATGTCAAGATCGTTAACGATTTTCTTAATTTTTTGTATGGCATTTTTGTGACGATCCATCGTTTACGATTTCCGTCAGATCGATCATACAGATCAATCGTACCGTATATGGGGCCCCTTAAATTAAACTTGTTTGATCGATTTATAAGTCACAATCTTTCACCTTACGAAATTACGCACCTTTTTACACTTTCAATTTCTTCTTTAAGAAAATCTACGCGAGATCCTAATAAAGGGTTTTCCAATAAGGACGGGTTGATTTACACACCTCGTGGCGGTCATATTGTTTATTTTACTTTCTGTCAAAATATCGTCCTATATTCAGTCACAAAAGCCAAATCATCATGGCAAGTTACAGCGTCGAGCAACACGTACAAATGATAAAACTTTATTATCAAAATGGGTGTTCTCTAGTAGCCAATTTTGGTCGAAAAATCATCTTTAGCGATGAGGCCCATTTTTGGATGAATGAGTACGTGAATAAGCAAAATTGCCGGATTTGGGACGACATCAATCCACGCGAGATTCACGAGGTGTCAATACATCCAAATAAAGTTACTGTTTGGTGTAGATTCTGCGCTGGAGGCGTCATCGGTCCGTACTTCTTCGAAAATGATGCTGGCCAAGCCATCACCGTCAACGGCGATCGCTATAGGTCGATGATCACAAACTTCTTGTGGCTGATTTGGATGATATGGACACCGAAGACATATGATTTCAACAGAATGGCGCTACGTGCTCAAGACACGATCGATATTCTGCACGAGCGGTTTCATAGCACGGTTATCTCGCGCCGAGGCGACGTGAATTGGCCACCTTTAGACTTTTTCTTGTGGGGCTTTCTTAAGTCACAGGTCTATACGAATAAGCCGCAAACCACCGCGGCCCTCAAAGACAACATAATCGATGCCATCGGTCAAATTCAGCCTGATTTATGCGCCAAAGTCATCGAAAATTGGACCTTTAGAATACGCGGCACCAAGCGAAGCCACGGTGGTCATTTGAACGATGTTATATTTCACCCATAATGGCATTGATAGGGCTCTCAAATATAGATGAAACCTTATTGATATCTCTTATACAACTTGTTTTATTCAATTTTAAAATCGACCCGCCCTTAATGGAAAACCCTATACATAATATACATGTACAATTATTGAAGGAGTAGGTACGTACCTGCTTTTAAATATTCAAATCACATTTTAGCATGATCCAATATCTTCGCAGCAATATTTTTACCTTTGAAAGGAATTTAAACATTCGTTTGGAATAACAAATAAGTTGGGTTGAAGAGTGATCGCAGATTGATTGGAGCAATATTTATTTTGAATAGAAAACATTTTAAATATTTAAGGGTAGCAACACATCTGTGACTGACTTAGAACGAGACTCCTACTAACAAGTACTAACTGGACTATTACTAACACCAACTAACAGGACTAACTATCACTAACAGTCCACAGTCCTCATACCTACTAACGAACTTACCAACTAATGTTCTAATTAACTCTCTCAACTAATTCGACTAACCATCCCAGTCCCTAATTGAGTCTTGTTCAAAGTCAGTCACAGTTGTCATGGGCGGCAGCGGATGGGTGGTGATGCAAGCTCGTTTGCTATCTTGTATCAATAAAAAAAATTGAATAATAATATCTGCCCATCCATCCAAAGTTAGAAAAACCTAATTTTCTTACTTAACCTTTAAAAACCTAATTTTCTTACTTTTGAGGGAGGAGTGGACTTTGAAAGGCAAAAACAATTTAATTTGGGCGGTGCCACGCGTGTAGTAGCTAGTTATATAAAGACAGTAAAAACAATTAAGTACCTAATTAAAACATTTCGAAATTTGTTCTAGTAAAATCAGCAATATGGGCAGCACCTCATTCCTGGGCAGGCTTATAATATAAATAAATATCTTGGACATTCTCACACACGGCCATCTGACCCCAAAGTAGGCGAAGGCCTGTGTTATGGGTGTCAGAGACTGATATACATATATAGATATTTTTAAATACATACTTAAATAGATAATATTGACATCCTTATGTACCTATATTTATTCTGGGGTTCAAATAAATAAAATGTTTTCATCATTACCAATAAATATTTATCACTTGACTCGAACTTCTATCGATTTTCACTTCCGTTCGAGATAACTCCCATCACTTTAATATCATTTGTCCGGGAAAATGTTTATTGACAAACACTTCAGGCGCGAAGCTATAAAGTGACAGATCGCATCTTGGCCGAAGTGTCGTAAAGCAGAGTGGTTTGTGTTGTTATTTGCAGGTCTTCTTCGTCAAATTTCTCAGTTATTGTTTTGCTAACCATCTTATAATATTATCAGTGGAAAAAAGGGCTGAAAAGCTTGAAAATAAATATTTTCGGTGATACATTTACTCTCAGATTGCAGAAGGAAAGAGATGGAGCATTCAACACAAACGACGTGAAGTCGCATAAGTGCTATGTTGACTCTACGAGGCCGGGTGTTACCATAGTTACCTATGAAAAGACAACCACGTTATTTTTTTGGTTTTAAGAATAACTTTGTAAAGATGCAAAATTTCAGATAAACGGAGATTCAAAATTTGGGTCATTGATGACAGTATAGTGGATGTGTGAATCTACGAGTATATTCTTAATATTATTTAACTTTCATACTATACGAATACCACATCTCATAACAAGTTATACAAACTACAACTTTCAAACACACAAAGACAAGTACACAAATCTCATTTTCCCTGATAGGTTTAACAAAGCAAAAAGGGACCGCTGCCTTTTAATCCCCAGGTGGGATGTTAAAGGTCCTTGGGAGGGCCGCTCGCTGTGATAGAACAAGTAAACAGATTTTTTAGCAGTATACAACATTTGTAAATGTAGGCGTTTCTAAACAGTAAAATTTTACTTGTATAAAGATGGCGACATTTTCATTTTAGTAGTTTTTGTATTGGATACTTAAAAGTAAAACCGGTCAAGTGCGAGTCGGAGTCTTAGCGATTAGTATTAGGACATGTGCCCTCCAGTGAGCCGCTAAAGGTACAGCTTTTAGCTTGGCTTAGTAATCTGAAGCTATCATTGTCTTCGAGGATTGGCGATGGCTGACTATCTCTTTCGTGACTTGTGTAAATACCTTAACTATTTAGTTGTACGCCGCTGCCCTTACTTTTCTTCGATCTTCTGAATCGAATTTTCTGTTCTTTTTTTGGTGTACAATAAAGTAGTTTTATATTGTATTGTAGTTATACCATCAAATACAAGTACATCAAAGACTTTATTTCTCTTGAAGGAATGATGAGACCCAGTTGTTTCACTTTGTCTTTGCATTGACACACTTAGACATCATATGAGCCTACTAAAGCATTTAGGGCTGTCACCAGTTGATTTTGAAGAAGAAAATCTAATAAATAACATTCGTGGAAGTTGGGAGTGGAATAGTAATAATTGATTTTCCATATTGAATGATTACATACAAAACATTAAATAGAATAAAAACGAATTAATTATGTTTCACGAATTAGTCGAAGTGATTGACAAGTTGTAGCAACGCCTACTCTAAAGTCTTCCACGTAATTTTTAGATCAGGTATGTTTTATTTTAAATAATTTTTTGTAATTGCCACACTGACGGCAGCCCCACTCCAAATCATCCATCTGTCATGGCCGCGTTCAGTGTCTCGGTCCAGATTTCTCTCATTCAGCGTTTACGTGCTCAAGTCTTCACACGCCTTAGGGAGAAAGTTAAAAATAATTTATTACAAGTTTTTTATATAGCCCTCGTGGGTTTTTATATTATTATAACTATATAACTATCCGGTAATGTTGTTCGCGGATGTCGCAGATATTCCATACTTATACAAGTATGAAGACGACAAACCCCTGGCGGGTCCATGCTGCCCTTTTGGGTATTTATTTATAAACCTCTTTGGTTTTGCCATACTGCCCTTTTGGGTATTTATATAAACCTCTTTGGTTGTGTTGTCTGCATATGTCGCAGATGTGCCATACTTATACAAGTATGAGTACGATGAACCCATGACGGATTCATCCCGGCCGGGCCCGGGCTCTGTGCTGCCAGCGGCCGCGTCCCCAGGGACGGCTAGCCTCTCGCGAGCCGGAGGAGGCCCTGGCAGTTGTCGAGGAGGCCGCAGCGGAGCAGCCAGCGCCAGCCCCTGCCGACCCAGCAGAGGCCACGCCCAAAGGCGTTGAAAATTTGCTATACTGAAGGTACTGAAATTTAAAATTAATTTGGTCACTGCGACTCATAAGGATGTCGCCACTCGCTGGCAATCTATACTTTAAAAGGGTAAACCCTTTTAATCGATAAACCAAAGGTTTTTCAAGGATAAAGTTTTATCCGAGTACACATTACCCAAAAATTGTTTTTTGCCGCCACCAAACCTTGACCCAGAGGCCAAGGTGCCTCTTTGTTGATATTTAAACAAATGGGGATTGCTTTAGCCGTTTTAGTGCACGCCGATTCATTTATACTCAGAATAAAAATGCCTGTCGCCTTTGCGATGCTCATTTTACGAAACTAATACTAGATATGCCTTAATCACATCCGTTCTAGTCTTAAATCCTAGAGATATCATAGAAAAATATAACAGAAAATAAGAAATGTTAAATCTACCCACAGTCGGACTAACTCTTTTGCAATTTAAACTCCAAAATCCTTACATCGAAAGCCGTAGGCCAACAACCACGATGTAGGGCGCATCAGCCAGCAGCGATGCTGTCGACTTTAACAGCGGGCCTGCGCCAGCCGAACAGGACTGTCCACCGCCAGGAGCCGTCGCCGCCGGAGCCGTCGCCGCCGGAGCCGTCGCCGCCGGAGCCGTCGCCGCTGGAGCCGTCGCCGCCGCAGCTAAACTGCGCCGACCCTGTCGCAGGTAGCTAACTACGAGGTATGATGATTTACGATATGCTGGCAGACTTCGGATTTTATATCAATAATCCAGTAATACTGGATGGGATATAAGGTTATGAAATACCATTTTCCACTAATACCTACTCTTTTACAAACTTTATTTTGAAGTGTTTACTATAAATCAAAGCAAGAAGCAATTGTTTACCATAATGCTTTAGATCGCTTGTTAAAAATGGGTTCATATCAAGCGCATTTATAGTAGGTCTTAACCGAATGGTGATATACGATTCATATTAAATATTTAATCTAATATTTAATTTATTGTAGTAGATCACTTGAAAATGGAAAATTATTGGCTTCAAAATTATTAATAATAATTTACTTTATGGCTTCGATATACTTTAGACTGCTATTTTATATAATTTTAACTGTTCATACATTTTATACTACTATATAAATACCTGAGATTCAAGTATCTATAACGGTATATATATATACATATATATATATAACGGTATCCTCGATCCATTCGTTAACATCCGGAATGTGTGACGCAAATCAGTAATGGAATATACACATAATTAATTTATTGTTTTTTGTATAATATAACCTCTGTTTTAAACAGTGATGACATATTCAATAGATCTCTTTAGCAATTTTTTAGAATGTCTGATTTATCGCTTAAATTCTAGAAGTCTCGGATTTATAATTAACTTAAATTCGAAAAAAGTTACTTACAACCAAGATTAATTTCTGGGTTTCATGTATATAATTAAAAACATAAAGCATCATTCGTACTTAATCATCTCACGAACAAAAACATTCAATATTTCAAAAATGTCAATTGAGAGACGGTGTAATTATACTGTATACAGTAATCATATACAGTATTATTAGTTATACACCAAATCGTTGGAATACCATATTTATTTTGTTACTCAGCAATCCAATTGAATTCTTATAAATAAATCATTTTTATTACAAAAACTTTGCACACTGATATTTTAGAGATTAAATAACTGCCGTCTTTTTTGTATACCCTAATTGTAATTTGTTGTTGTAACATGTTCTTTATCGGTGTACAAATAAAGAGTGTTTGTATTTTATTGTATTGATAACATAATGTTAGTCAAATTCGCTGTTATGATTTTCAAAATAAATTTTGATGCGTCAATAAATGGACGTGGTTCATTCTCGAATGACAAACAATATTTTAGTTATTGAAAGAATAAGGAAAAATCACTACACATTAATGAATTGGAACTAAAGGCAGTTTAGTGTTTGCAAACAATTTTTATAAGTGTGATCACACATTATTACGATTGGTTAACGTTACATACAAATTTAATGATATTATTACCACTTTACAGCTTAATGCATAAATCGAATGGGGTCGCTACAGTACCCTCATTTTAATAAGTAGTTAATATTTTTCGAGAGATAATGATATTATTACGACTTTACAGCTTAATGCATAAATCGAATGGGGTCGCTACAGTACCCTCATTTTAATAAGTAGTTAATATTTTTCGAGAGATAAGTATGGCAATGAATACAAATGTCACAAAATATATTTGCATCATATATACGAGTAGAAACCGAGGCCGATTGTATAATTCTTAAAAAGTTTGAAAATATAGTGGAACACACAACACAGTTTTTGCATTCCTGATATAACTAACACGCGCAGACCACAGCCACACTTAATGTTCTTAATGTTAATGTTCTACATAATGTTCTTACATGTCCCGGATGCGTCCTGCATCCTGGAGCCTCCGCCGTTGGTGCATTCCGTTTAAAATGAGAGGATTTGACAAAGCTTCTGCTTTAGTTTTAAGAATGTTGCAATAACTGATACACGATAAAGCTTGTGATAGTATGTACCATACTGGCCATCTCAACCCATGTTTTCTATCATTATCATTATCATTATGGGTCTAATTAATATCTTTCTCCAGACTGCCCCATAAACTTCACAAATTGCCTAGTGGTACCGCGAGTTATAATAATATGGTACTCATATATAAATAAAAAGGCTCAGATTCCCGTGGTTTTTATTTGGTGTACTTAATTACAAACATTATGGATTTGTAAAATCTTGTTTTTAGTAAACATGTCTATAGTTATATGAGGTTATTATTCTCTACTTAACAATAATAAAAAAAAAAAAAAAAATTACTTTCAATATTAACTTTCACAAATTTGATTTAACTTAAATCTTCAAACTAGCTAAACTATAATTACAAAATTAAACAAAAATAAAGTTTCATTTGGAACACTATTATGAAAACATTAGCTTTGTTTGCGTTAGTCGCAGCGCATCGGATACATAGGTAAAAATAGCAGGAATTTTCCAGCTATTTTACTTACCTTGAATCACTTAACAATTAAATTAGATAAGTTTGTTAGAATTATTGTCGGTAATTGTCACTAATAAAAACGTCAAACATCCATATGAAATTATTAAAACGTAGATACAATTTCTGACATAACCATAACCTCCAAACCAAATACATAGGTACCAACCTCTTTTGAAACTTCCATATTTTGTTGTACGTCCGGTGCCTAAAGAGAGACCTTTATTAGTACCACAAGTATCTTATGCAATACTAATAAACGTTTCATAAGTGTTAAACAACTTTTTATTAGATTATCAGCATAGAATAATTTTAATGAAAATAGACCTTTATTATTGCCACAAATACCTTACGTACTACTAACAATCGTTTTATATACATACTCCATATTATTATATGTTATTTTATTATTAGCATAAAGATTAAATCAATGTACCTACATATTAAAGAAATTTCTTAACAGTGGTTATAGACACAACACCCGACATGCTGCAGTTCGTATCTGGTTCTCAGTATCGATAGCATTCGAAACACTGCAGACTGGAGTGATTCCTCTTGTATATTTGCTAAATTATTGTAACATAGATACGTATTGTAAACCATTCGAAATAATTTGCAATTGATTCTGTCTGCAGGAAATGATCTATAATGAAGAGAAAACTCAGTTAATTAACTACATTACATTATTTTATATTTTTGTAGTAAAATTTTTTAACATAAATCACAAACAAAATTGGTCAATTTACACTAGTGTTATTTACATCACTTTTGTATTATATTACTACCGAAAAAAAAAAAAAAAAAAAAAAGGACAAACTACCTACTTACCTTTTGTTAACTTTGTTAATAAAGTAACATACCACAAGGTATTTTATTTCGTTATAAGATAGGTTTCGTATTTCTGAAATCTGTCTCTAAACAGCTACAACTTGTCAATCACTTCGACTAATTCGTGAAACATAATTTACAATCAAACGAGCATAGTAATGTTCGATTGTAATTATGTGAACGATTTAGTCGAAGTGATTAATAATCTCCCTCCCTTATATCCGATATGGTCTAGTGGCTAGGATACCTGGCTCTCACCCAGGAGGCTCGGGTTCGATTCCCGGTATCGGAACCACATAATGCATTATGTAACCCACCCATGAAATATGAAACAAACATATTATGATCTAAACTAAATGAGAGAAATCTGGACCGAGACACTGAACGCGGCCATGACAGATGGATGATTTGGAGTGGGGCTGCCGTCAGTGTGGCAATTACAAAAAATTATTTAAAATAAAACATACCTGATCTAAAAATTACGTGGAAGACTTTAGAGTAGGCGTTGCTACAACTTGTCAATCACTTCGACTAATTCGTTCACATAATTACAATCGAACATTACTATGCTCGTTTGATTGTAAATTATACACACAATGCAAATGTATAAAGGCACTACAACCTACTATTACAACAGTGATGCCTGTTGCTGTGTCTGAGAGCTCTCAATGGTAATTCTTTTTTTAACTTAGTAGCGTTGAAATACCGGTGAAGTAAGAAAAACACTTATATCAAACAGTGGGAAAGTGAAAGGGATCATACTATTAGTGATAATATGATGCTCTTGACCAATTCAAAAATCTGTAATACAAAAACAATACCGATAACCATACCATTCGAGAGCGATAGCTAACTTCGAGTATGCCTTAAATTCAGCGATGATGGTTTTTTGAAGCTGTTTAGCCTTTTCCCAACGTTGCGTCATTATAATCCTATTTCATGTGAGTCTTTTTCAGGTACGTACGCAAAGGGTGAAAAATTAATCCTATTTATATGGTAATAATAAATAATAAAATTAAAATGAAATAAATCATTTAAATCATATAGTTCGGGCAACAGAGCCCATAACATAAATACCTTAAAGACTAATATATATCCATTAATAACATAAAACTAAATCGCGCGCGAGAGGCGCGGGTCCGGTGGCACTAATTGTAGGGTGACACTTATGTGTAGGTACCTACTTGTGTATAATGCTCTAGAGTCTAGGTTAGTATAGTCGACTCCTGTGGTCGACTCCGTGGCGCAGTTGAGTGACTCAGGGTCACTGAAGGGGTACCGAACCGCAGGTCCCGGGCTCGAATCCCGGCCGGGGCAGATATTTATTTCGTAGATAAATATTTGTGCTCGTGTCATGGATGTTAAATTGTGTTGTTTTCTGTATGTGTCCGCCACACGCAACACAGGCCTACCGCGGTGTATGAGTGTAACGTGTTAAAGAGAAAAAAATAATATTTAGCAACCCTATCTAAAGCCTTGGCGGGCTGGGACTATTTCCGTCCTCAAATCGACTTCTCTAGCAAGACTTCATGCGTAGTGTCGAACGTTTCGTTTTAACTTATATTAATCGACTCACTTTCGCGACTTGTTTGTAAATGTAATGTCAAACTTTTTGGGAATCTAGGTACTGCTCGTAATACTCATTAACTGGTACAAGGGATACAAGTCAAGGAGCAAAAACCTTATTCTTTTGTGTCTATAAATAAATAAATATCATGGATATGGACACACGGCCATCTGACCTCAAACTAGGCAGAGCCATAGTACTTGTCAGAGACTGATATACGTACATATTATTATATATTTTTAAATACATACTTATATAGATATTAACATTGAGACACAGAATAAACACAAATATTTGTCCTGATTGGGATTCCAACAGAAGGAAGGGTCACTACTGAAATAAAATCATTGGAAAAAAACTAAATTTCGATTACCTACATGTATTTTCAATTGTTATAGCAAACTTGTGGATTCCGTTAACAATTTATTTGACAGACTTTATACACACAGACTTTATACATACAGACTTTAGACATAACCAATGTGTTACTAAAATATGGAAGTTATGATGCAATAGACTTCATCAGATACACTGATACAAATATACAAGTCGCACTCAACAATCCTTTTTCCGGAGGTTAAAAATGAGGGTTAAGGGTTGCCTTAAAAACCCGGTCCTCAAATGAGAGCCATTTATTTCGCGCACTGTTCATTCCTTACTCCGCAGGTCGTCGCCATTATTTATTTCCGAGATTTTTTTGGTGACACACCGATGTCGAGAATGACGAGAGATTTTCTCCAGGATTCATTGGAAAAGACAGGGGAGATCTTTGGTGGAACTTTATTATAATAGCTGTGGCACTGGCATGAATTTATATAAATGTTGTTATAAATACCAGTAGTTCACAGTCAGCGTTTTTCTAATTATATTGTTGTTGAAAAATATTAGCATGTTAGTATTTAGTATATTGATATTTATATTTATTAGTAAATGCATAAAAATGCAGTGAAAACTTAAACTGTTACTTTACTGTTATTTCATATTAATTTTTATTTTTAAGGTTTTAATATTAATTAAATTAAGATTACTCATAAATTAAAATTTTTCAAGATTGAACAAAGTACCTTTAAATAAATGTTGTTATAAATGCCAGGATTGGATAGTAGTATCACTTAGAGCGGTGCCAAAATTTTGTTAAATTATGTATCTACTTAAGCACTTACTTTAATCATTTTTCTTTTATTATTTTTTTTTTAGTCACTTTAGTCAAACTATGTACGAATTACAAATGCAATAATATGTAACAATTCGTAGGTTGCCCGCTAAACCGAACTACGTGAACTCGGGCAGCACTGAAAATCAGCGCTGCTGGTTTCCTTTAGAGCCAGCAGCATATGCTGAGTGCTGACCCTTTTAGTCACAACACTGCTGCACCAGTAAAAATAATTGTGTAATTATTGTTTATAATTAAGTTCATTTTGCTGTAGTGAAGTGGTTAAATAAATATATTTTCTTTCTTTCTTTCTTCTTTCTTAAATATAGAGATAAAATTGATTTATAAAATAAAGTTTTTTTAAAAAAGCTTTTTATCACTTTTTTTTTATTTTCGTGCATTGTCATCGGAACCAAATATGTGGTGGATTATTGATCGAAGATGTGTGCCAAATATAAGCTCGATAGCTTCAGTGGAAGTGGGTGAAATATTGATTGCTAGATTCCAAGACATATACATAAATACATACGAGTGAAGTTAAATAAAAGCTTTTAATGAATTATTAAAAAAAATTAAAAAAGAAGGTTTTTATAACTTTTATTTTATTTTCGTGCATTGTCATCGGAAATAAATATGTGTGCTAAATTTCAGTTCAATAGATTCAGTGGAAGTGGGTGAAATATTGATTGAAAGATTCCAGGACATACATACATAGCTACATACGAGTGAAGTTAAATAAAAGCTTTTAATTAAAAAATAGACTCATACGAATCCACCACGCTGGTGGCTAAGTGCGGATTGGCAGACTTCACATGCCTTCGAGAACATTATGAAGAACTCTCAGGCATGCAGGTTTCTTCACGATTTGTCCTTCACCGATACAGCATGTGGCATTTAATTTCTTAAATCGCACATAACGTTGTTGTTTGAACAATAAGCCCCTGTGTAGTTCAAGACGTAGCGATCACGGCTGCCTGCGATTCCATTAGCAGAAGCACAATCTGTAGAGAGACGTACTCTCTAAAATATTGTTTGTGCTTTCGTGTTTGAAGAGTTTATTTCACTAAATGCTTGTATTTCATATACATTTTCATTTTAAATCGATATTTATTGGAAATTCCTATAGGAAGAATTTCACACGGCTGTTTAGTGTCTGTTTTGCTTGCCATAATCCTTAGGTATTTGACATGGGCTGATGATTCTTTGGTGGTATTTTTTGACACACGTAAGTGACTTCGTATATTACTTAAATTTATATCAGACTAAATATAGACAAAATTTGCATGTCGAGGGGACGGGTCATTATCTTTAAAACTATTGAACCGATTCTAAAAGTTCTTCCACTATATTATATATTATTGGAAGCAAAGCCAAGCTACGAGTATGTACGGCTTGCAAAAAGTTAATAGTGGCTAACTCGAGTGTGGGAAATTTTCAGTATGTAGGCTTACGACAAGACTACAATTTTTGTCTAACAGCACAAGATTCAAGATTCACCAATGTATATTATTAAATATATATTTAAATATCAATAACGTGCCGTATTTTTTAAAGTATCTCTATTTATCTAGTGGTTAACTGGTAAAGAATGCATTATACATTAAGCTCGCCATTTGTTCCTTTTTCTTTTATCTATGGTACAATAAGGAATAAATGAATAAATAAATCATTACAACATCGAGATTCATGCTGTAGCCTGGTACCGTTCGACTACGCAGCCAGGTACCGCTCGCGGTACTCCTTGCCCATTTTAACAATTTTTACACGTATTCGATATTGCATATAACCGGGAAACACTGTCGGGAATAAAATTTATTTACAACACAGTTGGAAACGCCAATTTTCAGATGAAATTTTCTGAATCGACACATGTAAGTATTTCCCATTCTTACATTTCTCTTGAGCTAGCTTTATTTTTGATATTGTTGTCGAGTCGTGTCGAACCTCTTTTATCTGTTCTGTGTGTCGAAAGCTATGAAAACATGTAGTACCCACGAACACAAAGAATACCAACTGAATAATATAAATATCGAAATGTTAAAGAATTTCCCTACTTTGATCTACGAGTGAACTACGAGTAAAGCTGAATAGGTATGGAGAGTGCCTCGTTGGTCTAGTGGTTGTAAGCGCGTCTGCTTAGCTAGAGGTCCTGGATTCAATTTCCGGGTCAGGCAAAGTATTAATGGGTTTTTCTAACATGAAATTCCCATTAGCAGCTCGGACTCTGGATTTGTGCCTGGTGTATGGCAAACATTCATCACATATAACATGGGACCTAAACATAACAAGTGTACGGTGAGTGTTCCCGGATAGGCATACCTCTGCTTACCCATTCGGCGAAATACAGGCATAATGTTATGTTATGCATGGAGAGTATCTAAATAAAAAATCCGGAGGAAAAAACTCTCGGTACTCTTTTAAAATTCAAATTAATTTTTACAGAAATTAAACTGTAAAATTTTTTTTTTTTAAAAAGCTTTTATAACTTTTTATTTTATTTTCATGCATTGTCATCGGAACCTAATATGTGTTCCTAATTTCAGCTCGATAGCTTCAGTGGAAGTGGGTGAAATATTGATTGCAAGATTCCAGGACATACATGAATACATACATACGAGTTAAGTTAAATAGAAGCTTTTAATAAAATTACTTTAAATAGAGACGCACTTATGAAGTTATGAATAATCACCGCGTAGGTGGTCTAACAGCGGTGACAGTACACAGCGGTGACAGTCCAGTGGCTATCGAACTCGCCTCTCACTCGAGCGGTCCGGGTTGGTTCAAACCCCAGCGGCACGCACCAATGACTTTTCTATGTTATGTGCGATTTAAGAAATTAAATGTCACATCCTGTAACGGTGATGGACACATCGTGAGGAAACCTACATGCCTGAGAGTTCTTCTAATGTTCTCGAAGGTATGTGAAGTCTGCCAATCCGCACTTGGCCAGCGCGGTGGACTAAGACCTAATCTCTCCCGTTGTGAGAGGAGATGATGATGATGATAAAGGTGGTCTAAATAAATAGTAGTATAGGTTTACAAACGGTCTGCCCGGAGCGTATTGGGCTAACAGAATCCGTATTTTTTGTTCCTTGATCGAAGCCTTGGACCAACATAGTTGGGAACTTACCTCTACTTAGAATACAACCGCAGCAAGATTCTAAGCTCAACTCAACTGTTTCTTAACCAATAAATCAAATATTCAATTGTTTGGTAATTAATTCCCAACTTCAGACGAATTCCGAAGTCGCCGTGTTACAATGGGCCTGCGAATTCGGATAACGGAACTGTTCGCGGTAAAATTATTAATGCAGTAAAATGTAGTTCTAGATTGATTACACAGCTGAACTAGTTTTCGTTTTGAGAAGGAATTTGGTAAATCTAGGTTAGATTAGTTAATGTTTCAGAAGGTATAATCTTAAAATGATATCGTTGAACTTAATAACGGGGTGCAAGTAACTTATTAAGGTGTGAGAAATGTTTTTTTTAAATTTAAATTTTCAGTACCTATTATAAATTACCATAAAAGCGAAGTTTATGCTAAACAGCTGAGCGTCTGCTACGAAAATTTCGCTACGTTTGCTGCTACGAGTGTGCTACGGTAGAAATTTATCGTAGCAGCGCTACGGCACTAACATATCGCTGGAAAACTTAGAAGCCTAGGTTTCTGTTACATACAATTTATGTTCTCACCTACTAGAACATGTAGGTGTATCTTCAACTTACTGAACACCACGGTAAACGATCAACGATCAGTTAGATAATCTGACCGTTGATCGTATATCGTACAAATGTACATAACTAGTAGACGCCCGCAGATTCGCCAGCCAAGTTGCGGGCGTCCACTAGTTCTAGTATATAGTAACGTATTGGTATGATTTTTTACCATGCCTTGTAAGCTGAATCCCTTACTTAAACCTTGTTACATGAAATCATGCCTGCCTGTTTGTCTGTAATTGTTTTTAAAGAAATTTAGTGTAAACTTCTATCCACTTTAATGGATAACTATTCGCCGTAAACTAAAATGCTCTAGCGCTCGCCATAGTTTGTGGATTAATAGATACCCCATGACGTGCATGTTTTAGCCTTCAACTAAAATAAATGGTTGTGTTTATGAAACCACATTATGATGAGCTACAATGTAAGATATTGGGTAACTCTGTAACAATGTAAGATATGGACTCTGGGCAAGACAATACTTTTATCCTATATCACGGTAATAGAATCATATGATACGTTATACGAGTACTGTGCCTATATGAACCTCAATGAAAGCAAGTTTTCCACATGCTCTCGGACGTACGAAAGTACCTATATTTATGTACACGAGTTTCGGCCGAGAAAAATGACCATTATTTACATGTTTCGAACATGATATTCAATTACATTTTGAACATGTCTCCTAATAATATTTCCAGAATGTTTTTATTCATTGCTAAAGTTTAATTACTTCTCCGTCATTGTCATTGTATTTGATCTTTACTATTCCACATACTATTAATAATATATTATTTTAGATTTAAGATAAATATCTGCATGCCTGACAGTTGTCCTTATTGTTCTCAAAGGCATGTGAATTCTGCCAATCCGCTCTTGGCCAGCGTGGTGGACTAAGCCAACCCTTCACATTCTGAGACCCATGCCTAACAGTTGAACAATGAAAGGGTGATGGTGGTGGTTATGTAAGCCTCTTATGTTGGGCACCGTTTGCCAAACAGCTGTCGATCCGACGATCTACTAAGACTTTTCGTTTGAAAATATTTATTTGCCATAAAAGAACAAACATTGATCACGGCTCGTCACGCCCATGGATCGTCACAGATCTCATGGCCAGTAGCGGATGAGTAATTCTGCATGCTACTTTGCGTTTCTATCAATATAATAGCTTTAAATAATAAAAACAAAATAAATGTAAATGGAAAACCCACATCAGATGCCGCCGCGTCAGTACTGACGTCAATCCGTCCATTGTTAAGTATCCACTCGACTCTCTATAGAACACACAGAGTGTTCCAAGTCTAGTCTGTCTAGAACTTCAGTAGAAAGATAAGATAGACCTTTGTCTTTGAGACGAGAGGGTTTTCTGTAAACAAATATGAATATAATACAGAGATTGATATATTAGATAGGTTTAAGTGGTGACTTCGTTTGGGAGGTTCGCAGTTTGAATTCCGAACGCATAGGACGTGTGACGAGCGTTTATTTATAGCAAACATTATAAAAATAAATAATTTAGATAACAGCTAAGTGAGAAGACCTGCATGATGTTTGTGAACAAGTATGAAGTGCTGAAAGTTATAACCACAGGACAACTGTCCTATGCTGGGGGAGTCACACTCGACAACGCTGCTCCAATGCGATGGAAAGATGTAATGGCCAACATTCTTGGCCAAATTTGAAGATCTTTGGCTTGTTTAACAATTTCATACAATCGACGGCTTAACGTACCCTCTGAAGTACCTATAGTGGTCACACCGACTGCGCTCGCTGCAGTTTCGGGACCGCGACATAGAAAATTGTAGTAATGTAGGCAATGATGTACAGTAGTTTTCGGCGGCACCGGCGGGAAACTAGTAGAACCGCGGCTCGCCTCCTGCGTGTTCTGCGATCAGGTGGCGGGTAAAAAATTGAACAATACAATGATAGTAAATACCTAATACTACTTGTAGTGTATGCGATCTATATATAATCTGTTAAACATGACGTTGTCTCGAGCACACGAGAGTGACGTAAACAGTCACGTATTAGCCACGGGCAGAACGGACGTTTACTGCGCACTGGTGTGGTAACGAGCCAATTAACGTACCCTTTATGACAAGGGTGACACGGAGCACTACACTACTAATAATAAGTCTTACTATCTAGGCCCAACAAGTTTGCGGGCGTTACCTAATCGTTTACCTTACAAAACTGCAGTCTTATGCAAATAGAAATTATACAGCTATTCCACAACCGCGGCGGGCGCGGATGAAAACTGCTCCAAGAGTTCCGTAGACGAACAAAGCTCACCGATATAGTTCTCAGAATTAGTAAGTTGAAGTGGCAATGGGCAGGCCACGTCGTTTGAAGTCCTCGAATGGAGAACACGACTCGGAAAAAGGAGAAACAGGCCCTTCGACAAGGTGGATAGACGACCTGAAGAAGACGGCGGGAAACCGCTGGATTCAGAAGACACAGGACAGGTTGGAGTGGTGTATTTTAGGAGAGGCCTTTGTCCAGCAGTGGACCTCAAAGGCTGATGGATTGATGATGGATGGAGTTCCTAGTCTCTCTCGGTCAATCACGTACGATTGACGCGAGCAGACTACAAGCAATAGAGGCTCAATAAAAATGAATTGAATGAATTCAAACAACGAATGAAATACCGTGACCGTGGTATTTAAAACTGTGATCCTGTAAAACTTAGTTTGACGGTTTGTTTGTTAAGCCGATTATACTTAAATGTCTCTAAACAACACCGTAAACTAAAGAATTTACGCTTTGTTTTACAAGAACAACTTACGCGGTATAGTGGTTATAAATATAAAACTTTATAGCAACCATATCCATAGCAAAGTCTTTATGATCTCACTAGTTTTCCCCTACGACATTGTTTGTGTTTTGAGGGAATATGGGAATAGCAAAATATAATATCCCCTTTTTTTACAACTCTATAAGCAGTTAATGTTTGTATTTATTTCTTTTACCATGATACTTTGATACGTGTAAAGACCTCTAAGCTTTGTGAATTTTTTATTAATTTAATATTTTCCTATATCAGTAAACTAGAAGTCCTGGGTTTCCGGATCGGACAATTTATTATAAGATTTTTTGAACATGAAATTCACAATAGTATTTCAAAGTTTGGAATTGTATCCGGTGTATAGGCTCACCGCTTGCGACAAAACCACAACTGTTATAGCAGTAAAGGACACATTTATCTTTCCATACAACTTGGGCCATGAGATGTACCTCGGGAAAAAAAATTGATTTTTGGAGAAAAAAATGCGTTATTTTATTAAAAAAATAAATTAGATTTTTTACTGCATTTGTACCACCTAAAATTAACTTTAAAAGATAATTTATGTATTGCAACACTGCAAGTTATGGCAATCTAATTCAATCAATCATAACATTGCGTTTCGGTTGTTACTAAATCTGTAATTACTCTATACCCATTTATTAAATATACAATAAGCGCATTGTATTAATAAACTACCCTAGGAAACAGAATCATAGTATCCTATATTGATTTAAATATTCTATTAATTACCATTAAAGGCTAATTTTTCGTTTTTAAACTAGTAATAATTTGTAAATTGAATACAGGTTAATAGACCTATTATGTGTGACTGACGTCTGTCACTAAAACTGAAGTTGGCAAATGATATAAACAGTGCAGAGTAGTTACCACGTAGTATCCCTTATTAGTTTGTGGTTACTACTATGTGAAGTTTTGTGGTACGAAATGTTGTATTTTTTATTATTTTATTACAAGCTAACTATAAGGATTCTAAAAATAATTGATCGACCATTAGTTTTAGTATATTGTAAGGAATTTTTACCAATACTTTGTACCTCGGTACATCGTTTGGCCCAAAATTGATCGTCTCCTTTATTTAATTTACAAGTGAACGGCCCGCAGCTTCGCTCGCGTGGAATTAGACATAACAATAGTTTCGTATACACCTTGATATATTATATAGCCTATGTCACTCAGTAAAGATGCAGCTTTCTAATGGTGAAATAATTTTTGAAATCGGTCCAGTAGTTTTTGTGTAAAAACATTACAAACAAATCTTTCCTTTTTATAATATTAGTATAGATAAACAATACGTTACGTTAAATTCATAGTTGAAGTTACCGGCTTAATCACGTGGGATTTAAGTCGGAAATAGTCCGACTAGTTTCGATCGACGTCGTCGTTCAGTCGTTCAGGAATCGTTCAGTAATAAAAAAAACGTTACGTTAAAGTCATTATACCTGAGAGAAGTTGTGTGTAATGTGCTATTTCAGAAATCAAATGTCAACTACTCTAACGGTGGAGGAAACCAACGTGAGGGAACCTGAAAAAGTACGCACAATGCTCCACGGTGGGTGCCAAACAGCAATTGGCCAGAATAATAATAATATGTATAGAAATAGCCCAAGCCTTTCCTAAAATTTTATTGCGCCGTAACGCAATATTAGTATTCAAAATATGCCATAAAATTATTTATGTATAATGGATTTCGTAATGAAAAAAGTTGTACCCTGATTTTAAAGTCATAAATACCGCAATCATCGCGCAAACGTTGGGACAAAACAGCTTAAATCAAATTGCAAAGCAATCAGAAAACTTGGAACATGAAAAGTCTGATCAAAAACCTGAAAAGATAAGCGGACTTAATCTCAAGTTAGGAAGACTATTAGAATTAAGAAGATTATTTAGATTTATATTTTTAATAACATTCAAGAATGTGACAGCACGGCAGTACCCACGGGGACTACTTAGTATGTAAATAAGGACGAGTTTACTTCTCACAATTATGATCGGATGTCACTAGGTAAGTTAGTTCGATCTAATAAATTATTTTAATTAGCCCTTGAAATCAATTTACTCACGTTTTATTTACTTTAAATCAAGCGCTAAGTTACGACTGCCGTCCTTAATTAGTTTTCATTTATGTTAGTTTGATTTCAAGTTCGTTTCGTGTTTAATAGCACCTTCTTACCTATTCCCGGTCTATTTCTCTCTGTGATGTTCATCATAATTAAACATAACATCACGTCTGTATTTTGCCGAAAGAGTAGACAGAGGTATGTTGTAGTACACCCACTTTTCACCATATACCTGGCACAAATCTAATCTAGACTCCGAGCTACCGGTCATTTCGTGTTAGAAAAAAAAAGTTGTTGTCCAATACGGGGATCGAACCCAAAACCTCTGGCTTACCTAATAGTCGTGCTAACGACCACTAGAATAAAGCTTGCCATAACAAGTTTCTCGCAGTGTCTATTAATTCTACAATAATTTATAAATAACGCGTTTTAAGTTAGCATAGGACAAGCATATGAATAGTTAGTTCTTTATATTGCTATCGAACGGTTCGGGTTCAAACCCAAGCGGCACTCACCAATAATTTTTTTTATGTGCGATTTAAGAAATTAAATGTCACTTGCTGTAACGGTAAAGGACACATCGTGAGGAAAACTGCATGCCTGAGAGTTCTTCATAATGTTCTCGAAGGCATGTGAAGTCTGCCAATCCGCACTTGGCCAGCGTGGTGGACTAATCCTTTCCCTCCCGTTCTGAGAGGAGACCCGTGCCCAACGGTGGGATTGACAAAAAAAAGAAATACCCCAGCCCCCGCTAACCCATTGCTTCGCTAAGACTGCCTCAAATACCTCAAATTACAAGTTTAAGATTAAGATTTCTAATTAATTTCAAATTAATCTCAAAACTTCCCATTAATTTTCAAATCCAGAGGTAATTCCTTAATATTTAACATTAAATTCAAAGAGACGCAACGATACGCGAACTTCTATAGAAACCTCTAGATTGTACCCTGGTACCATGAGTGAGTTAACATGTTTCCTATTCTGAAATGAAACTTGTGATAGTACTGTGTATGTACTGTGTACCTTTAGCCATATTTTAATCCAGGAAAAACAGTATGTCAATTCCATGTAAACGCACAAACCTTCGTAAACAATAAGTAAAAAAAACAGGAAGGATTCTATTTCACACATCCCGATCCGATATTCTTATTCAGCGAATGTTCAAATATTCTCTAGGGAACAATCGGTGAGTGATGTGAAAACACGGAGCGTGAATTTAAATCTTTGTATGGAGAGAGATGGAATGCGATTTGAAGGGGTGAGGCTGGCGTTAGTACCTACTGGAAATTTTAGATTCTCATATTATTATCTATAGGCTTTGTCGTTTATTTAAACAGCGACAGAGCAATAAAATAAATTGTCAATAATGGAGACAAACGTAAATAACGGGTGTCCGCCGGGAAGGTATACTACTTTGTTTTGCCGCCATTTTGGTAAACATCAGTCCTGAGAGTTCATATTTGGCAGTCGTGAAGTAGACACGTGGCAAATTTATTATGGAAAAATATTCGATAAACCAACGTGTTTTAATCGTTAAAACATTTTATCAAAATCAATCATCGATTACTGTGACGACGAGAAAGTTACGTGAAATTTTTCTTGGTTCGTCTATCAATTTTAATTCAATTTAATTAATAGCATGATCCATATTTTATTCGTGATCTAGCACTCACTATCTCCACTCCCAAAGCGCTTGACATAACACAACATAATTCCACACCTGTAGTTCCCTGGGGTAGGCAAAATGTGTAACACGCCCATTAGTTAAAACATCGATATCTTCCCATGGGGATGTTTTACCGGGGTAAAAAGTAGCCTACGTCACTCTCCACCCTCCTCACTATCTCCACACACAAAAACCATACCATATAATAGCTTCGTTGCGACGTGAAAGCCAGACAAACAAACACACTTTCACATTTATAATATTAGTATGGAGTATGGAAGTATGGATACTATGGATGTAATAGGTGATAATAAGCCTATCGCCCTACACCGGGCAGTATTTGAGACAATAGTTATTGCTAGGAATTTCAAGTTTCTCACTTTTTCACGCACGTGAAATTTAAATAACCTATCCTTTTATTTTAATTTTTTAAATCGCCAAGTGAAAGCGTTAGCGTAAAGGCAATTATTTTTATACTTCTGAAAAATACCCGGTTTCTTTGGCACTGACTACGGGAACCTCGTGCTAAAGTATCGTAAACAATAAGTAATAAAAAGTGCGAGTCGGACTCGTGCATGAAGGGTTCCGTACCATTACCTATAAAAACGCCAAAAAAATCATGTCTATTATATGTTTTTAGTATTTGTTGGTATAGCGGCAACAGAAATACATTATTTGTGAAAATTTCAACTGTCTACACGGTTCATGAGATACAGCTTGGTGACAGACGGACAGACAGACAGCGGAGCCCTAGTAATACGGTCCCATTTTACCCTCTGGGTACGGAACCATTAAACCGGTCAAATAAGAGTCAGACTCGCACACGTAGGGTTCCGTACCACTGAGCGATATTAACTCTAATAAACATAGGTACCTTTTTTTTTTTTTATTTAACGAGTGGGAAAGCTTGAAAAGGTACCCGGACGTCGTGGGAGCGACGCCGGGTTATGTGGGACTTTCACCCACTGAAACCCACTCGGTGGCCTACTCCGGCGCTACAGGAGGGCTCCGGGATCTCTTGTAGAACGCGCCGGTGCCCTCCAGCGCTGCGCCCAAGACGGGCTCTTCCCGGTTTCACAACGCTGTGCAGCCACAAACAGCGTCGTCTTTCCCGGGGTCACATCGATGGACGGTTCGAGCTCCCCCTCTCACCGCCCGCAACCCCAGAAGTCCCCTTTTAGTCGCCTTTTACGACAGGCAGGGGCTACCGTAGCACTATTCTGGTCCCGAGCTACAGGGACGAAGTGCCTAAAATAAATAATTTCGCCAAACATTGCATTGTGCCTCCCAATTTCCATTCAAGAGATAGATCCCTATGAGAGACAGACAACGGAACCCTAAAAATAGCAGGCAAGCTTCGATTTCCCATATTCCCGTTCTGATATACGTATTCAGTGTATGTGCAGATATTCCCGAAGGAACGAACGGTGAGCGATGTGAAAACACGGAGCTGAATTTGAAATCTTTTTAGGGATTGCGATGAGAACCGCTGGGTGGAGTCATGGAATCATTATGCGGTGTGCACTTTGAAGGATTTTGAATTTGGAAGGAAGTTCGGATATTGTGTTCGGAATGTTTACAGCCCAAAGAGTCGCGTCGATTATATTATGTGATCAACCGAGTTAAACAACGTCGGGCGTGGTTGTACCGCCAGCTTTAGACTTATAAAAGACTAGTGGACGCCCGCAGCTTCGCTCGCGTGGAATTAGAAAACAATAGTTTTGTTTACACCTAGTAATATTATATAGCGTATGTCAGTCAGTGAAGATGCAGCTTTCTAATGGTGAAATAATTTTTGAAATCGTACCAGTAGTTTTTGTGTGAAAACATTACTATGAATATTACTAGGTGTAAACGAAACTATTATGAAGTCTAATTGCACGCGACCGGAGCTGCGGGTATCCACTAGTTAGGTAATAAAATGTAATTCCCTACAACTGCTATTCTTACCCACTTAATTATCTATTGACATTTGTATACCACCCAGTGGTTAGAGTGAGGGACTACCTTTATTTGTAATATCAAAATGTACCACTCTAAACAAATAAATGATTTATGATTTAAAATGTTTTTATTTTTAATCCCTTTGTACATAATTTTCTTTTCGTATGAGTGTAGTATCTTTAAACCTGTGTGGATGAATGACCTATAGTGGCAAAATTTCATAAACGCTTCCGCGCTTAGCAGGAAGGGTACGTTAAGGTCCCTATCGATTTCAATTGTAAAACAATTGTTAAGACTTGTCGAAGACTTATGGGTGGCTTAAGAACATTCGAAACTTGGCCACTAACCCAGTATGTATACAGCCACAGCTAGGGGAGTTTTAGACCCTTAGTCTCACCCGTACCTTGTTGTACTAGTGCTCATAGTACCTAGTTTAATTATTTAAAAAATGTTTTTGTAAAAAAAGTTTTTTATAATTATTATTTTTTTATTTATTTTCATGCATTGTCATTGGATCCAAATATGTGTGCCAAATTTCAGCTCGATAGCTTCAGTGGAAGTGGGTGAAATATTGATTGCAAGATTCCAGGATATACATACATACGAGTGAAATTAAATAAAAGCTTTTAAAAACACATAATTTCTGGAATTTCGTGTCGTATCCCGTTTCGACTATTAATAACGTAATTATGTATTTTCAGGTAAACACATCAATACGGAATTCAACTACTAGTTATTAATTGGTAAGTGGTGACATTATCTTTCCCGTAATATAATAATATACTAATCGAGGACATGGTCAAGCTGGTGCCAAGCTTTATTAAAATCCGTCAACGCGTGATTGAATAACAAACATACAAACATCCAAATATCCAATCCATACTAACATCTTCACAAACTTTCACACCGTCCTAGTAGTAAAGGTTAATCCAGGGTGCGAGCTACTTCCACACTAAATTTTATCAAAAATTCTGTGTGCCACAGGCCGTTTTACATGCACAAATTTTTAGGGGTTGATGAGATAGCAAATGCAGCACCGTGCATGCAGACTCAACAGTCCCATGACACCCGCACGTGAAAGATAATCATAACAGAAAACCAAAAACTACTTCATCCATCACTCTTTCGATCAAAATTTGATTTGATCCAAAGGAACCCATTGAAACGAAATGAAACTCGAAATATGACGTAGTCACCGAGATCGTTAACTATAACGGTCGGTTTTCAGTGCAACCCTAAGATGTAGTACTGGTACAGTATAGGGACAGATTGCAGGAGCATACTCTCCCACGCTGCTCCAATGCAACCTAGTACAGGGATACAAATCCTAAACTAATCTAGTTTACGCTGCAGCGCAGTTCCAATGAATCGATCGCACACGATTGACAATCACCAAACTACAGCATAGTGAAAGAAAGAAAGAAAAGAAAGAAAGAAATACTTTATTTGTAATGCACAAATTGCAACAAAGATAACACACCCAATATAACTAAACTATAACTAACTTACAAAGATAACTTATGCCTAAACGTTATCCTTATTGCAGTGAGTGCAACAAAATGGCCTACACTCAGCATTATGCTGCTGGCGCTGAAAAAGAAACCAGCAGCGCTGATTTTCAGTGCAGCCTACGTTGGGGGAGAATAGTCTGGCCAAACGGAAAGCCTGTAGTGCGCTACTACTTCAATATCTAACATTACACAAATAATATATTTTATTATCTCGTATTTCAAGTATTTCCGATAACTCTGACACCGGCTTCGAGCCTCCGTTGATTGATTTGATTTCTGTATGTCTATTGGATATTTCGTAGTGTGGAAAATTTTATGGAACTCTCGAGTACATAGGTACGTATATATTTTTTATGGATGCGAGATAGCAAAGCACCACCCATACGCTGCCTCCTATGACTACTGTGCCTGACTTAATAGGGACTAGGATGGTTAGTCCAGTTAGCAGAGAAAGTTAATAAGGACACTAGTTTGGTCAGTTCGTTAGAGATTACGATAACTGGGACAGAAACTATTAGTGATATTTAGTCCTGTTAGTTGGTGGTCGCCTCTAAAGAAGTGTACCCGGAAACCTGTCTATGTGTATTCTGCAATTGTATCACCAATAAAATACTTGATCATATTCATAGCATATCAATAGCTTTTTTGTTTAACAAATAGGAAACCGTTCACAGGTCATCATGGAAGCGACGCTGGGTTATGTGGGATGATATAGAACTCGCCTCTCACTCGAGCGGTCCGGGTTCAAACTCCAGCGGCACGTACCAATGACTTTAAGTTATGTGCAATTTATGAAATTAAATGTCACTTGCTATCCTTTGCTCTTTTGCTTTGATCCGTGCCCAACAGTGTGACAAAGAAAGGGTTGTGATGATGATGACTTTCTGGTTTTGTACTCTGTGCCCGATTTATTTAACTAGTAAAATACCAAATTTTAATTTGACTTTATCCACTTTACTACCGTAGTAATAAGCATGGGAACACCAATTTTACTCGCTTCAGCCGAACTATTGTCGTATAGTAAGTACTAAATGTAGGTACAATTGATCTATAAGCGTTAAGGGTCGTGCCATTTTAATTAAATCTTCCCAAATAGGGGTTCGAGGGCAGCAACTTAGTGTCTCTACAGACCCTTGGAGGGATCCAAACAATCTGTCTTCATTGAGCAGATAATTTTGTGGTCCATTTATTTCATTGTAATATAATTTGGCCGCTTCTTCAGAACTAATTTCTTCGTATTGTGTGAAACGATCTGATAGAAGCGGTCATGGTACCATGGCCGCGTCATCTTATCAATTAATAATGTTATGTTATTAAATGATGCCACAGCCTAATAATTAGTCTATCCTACAGTTGTTTATCGGACACGTCTAGACAGGTCAATCGAACGGGGATTACTACCTTTTTTACTTGATAGATCAATGATTATGGCGGTACGAAGTTCACAGGGTCATCTTGTACTTTAATAAAACTGAAGTGGAGCTTTTTCTGTACATCGAATATTTTTTTCAATATTTGCGAAGTTTGCCAGTTGCATTGACTGAATATGAAGGTAAAATGGTTAAGAATTCATTTAGTAGGGCTTACTACTTAACTACTAAATTTGACCTACTTTTTCAATCGTTCTAACATGCAGAAAATGGTAGGTAATCTATTAAGTTCGTATAAATAAAGGGACGTCGACACACCCCGACCGCAATGTCTCCAACCTTAACAGTTGTCACGCTTTTTCCGGGCCTAAAACCATCGGCTGTTGTTTACTCCTGCTATAAGTTATTGAGGGCCCTTTCCGATATATATATAAAATTATATTATATATATACGATTATATATATAAAACATGTGTTTTTATTTAAAACTACGCTTGCCTGCGAAACTGGGTTAAAAATGTCTCGTTTTAATTATCATCATCGCGTGGAAAGTATTCTTGTATAAAATATTTCGAGTTGTAAATAATGAAGCGAAGTTTCAAGTCGACACTTCATTTGTCCCGGATTACATGCTGTTCGGCGCCCCGCTTTTCATATTGCAGGTAGCTTGCGATCCTTCTAAGGGCCCAGGGGTCCGATTTTTGAAAACACTGATACGATGTTAGGTATTCGTACACGAAACATTTTTAAGCGGAAATTTCGTAACTATATAATTGTAGACTTACTGATGTTTACACTGCATTGACTGTTGATAACATAAAAGCCAAGCAAAAGTAGCAAAGACTAAACTATCGGACTATCGGAGAGACAAACCGGTAATGTATTCCCAGCGTTAACCATGCGAGTGTCACTAAATACATGTCAGTAACCAAGATGCACCACAGCGATAACCAGACGCCATTCTGTCGATTAACGATTTAAAGTTTATTAACAACCATTCTCGTTAATTTTCCTAACTTATTTGGTTGGTGTATAACTTTATTATGTTGATTTAATCGCATCGCGGGCCTTTGATCGCCGACAGTGCGAAAGAACGCTTTAGTTCAGTCATTAAAAACGGAAATGGAATATAAACAAAATACCCTATGTGATAAAATATCTGTATCAAAGTTTTCAATTGGTTTACTTATCAATTATTGTAAGTTTAGGACCTTTTCAAGCTTGAATGATAAAATACAGTAATAATTTAATAACTTATTTGGTTTACTTATAAATTGTTACTTTAGGACCTTTTCAAGCTTGAATGAAAATAATATAATTTAATAAAATATTTTCAAATTTAGAAAGAAAGAATGAAAGAAAAAAATTCCAGTTAAAAAAGCTTGTCGCTTATCATGGGTGGTTTAAGATTGTGAGATTGATAGAACCACGAACAGAAAAAATTGCCATTGGATCGAATTGGATATTTCTTGAACACTATTTTAGTGATAAATACGTGGACAGGTGGTGTAAGTAAGACTATCACATGGGACAAGACTTAACCCTAACCTACCTAGACTAACCAATAAATAAATAAATAAATAAACCCTTTTAAATTATACCTTTAAATACATATATTCTTATTTACCTTGTTGGTTACAAGACGGAAATATATTTTATTTCTTACATCTCTCTGATTTTCTGGGGCAAAGCAGAACTTTTCTGCCTCGTGTTCACGCTTGAGACGTAGTATATTCGGTAACAGCCTAGATGACATTAATAACCAGCTTTGTCCCGGTTAACCGTGTCAAAAGTTTGGTGCAAGCAACGACCGAGACGGCAATATCCGGGCCGGAACGTCCGTCTAACGACCCTGCAATAACCGGTACCTACTTTAGTAGTGTCGTGGATTCAATGTAAGAAATCTATAAAGTATCATAGAAGTAGAATCAATTTACTTCGAGCACAAAAGCACACAAAATTAATGTACTTTATTATAACAACATAAAGACAGAACATTTTAAAGGATAGAAAAATGCATTCGAGCCATATTTGATCTAAACTCAAGGTGTGTAAGGAACATTTTAAACAATCAAGTTTTGACTCTAAAATGTAATAAGTGCGCTAATTTTGAAATTTATATCTGGAATGCCAGTGGTCGCAAACGACTGCTAAGCCAGGGCTTAGCAACACCTCTGCTCGGGCTAAGTATTATGGGATTTTTCTAACTTGGAATGGTGAAAAGTAGGTTTAAGCATTCCTCTGTCTAGTTATGGGGAAATACAGGCGTAATGTTACGTAATTTATGTTCGAAATTTATAAATACCATTATCTAGCTCGGTACTATTATTGTAGTCGGTACTACGGACTATGTATTATACCGCATAAAACTCTTTTTAATTAACTGACTATACCATCTATATCATTTTAATAAAACTTACGAGACTGTGTCTGGCTATAGAATAAAGCTTGAAAAAAATCAGAAGCGGTTAGGCAATCGATACGGTTTCCGATACTCATGAGTTTATAAAGGTGCAAAAAAATGGCTCGAATGTCTATAATTAATGTAATAATAATAATGTTGAATGAATGAAATCATTAAAATAAATAAACTCTACACACCTTCGATCAATATCACACCCCCGCGGTTGACCTAAGCTTGTGTTGCGGGCGGACACATAAAAAACATCACAATTTAACATCCATGGCCCGAGTACAAATATTTATCTGCAAAATAAATATCTACCCCAGCCGGGACTCGCACCCGGGACCCTGGTTTGGCAGTCAGGGTCACTCATCACCGCGCCACGCAGTCGTCATATTACCGTTATTTGTTTTAATAATAATAACAAACAATGTTTAAATAATAACAATTAATTACGGCCGAAGCAGCCGCGCTCGCGGCAACTGGAGCTACCAGCCAGTAATAACGTCGCAATAGGGCGTTAATAGTGTGTAGCCAAGTAGGTAATTAAAATGTCGCTGAAGCCTTTACTAAGCAAAATTCCGGGCAAATAACGGTCGAAATACACGAGACAGCAATATCCGGGCCGGATGTCCGTCTAATGACCCGTGACATTACAGCTTGGAGATGTTATGCCGTGTTTTCCTTACGGTATCCTTCGTCATCATAACCCACCATGGGGTCACAAAGAGAGAAGAGAAGAGAGACAGTAAGAAGAGCTGAGTCATAGCCTTCTCTTCTGGCCGAGTGCCAAGTTTAAATATGGAATCGATAAAAATACAAACATTTATATCGATACTATCCTCCTCTAGACTTTTATTTGGCTTTTTCCTTAAAGTATAATTTTTTATAGTGTAGGTATTTTAATAGCTTATTTTATTTTATACTAGCTTTTGCCCGCGGCTCCGC
Source organism: Carterocephalus palaemon (assembly GCA_944567765.1). Classification (NCBI taxonomy): domain Eukaryota; kingdom Metazoa; phylum Arthropoda; class Insecta; order Lepidoptera; family Hesperiidae; genus Carterocephalus; species Carterocephalus palaemon. The sequence continues at coordinate 3,788,230 of OX155663.1, forward strand.
CCGCGTGGTCAAAGGGAATTAACAATGAGTTGTTTATCATACATGACACATTTATTGGTGGATGAATAGTGACAGTTCCACGATTAAAAGATACTAACTACTTAACTGCTATACTAACTACTTAACTAAATTTTCGCTAAATAAACGCCATCTATTAACAACATCCGGAACTAAATATCTAGCAAATAACAAAACATCGATATCTTCCCATGGGGATGTTTTACCGCGGTAAAAAGTAGCCTACGTCACTCTCCACCCTCCTCACTATCTCCACACACAAAAACCATACCATATAATAGCTTCGTTGCGACGTGAAAGCCGGACAAACAAACAAATAAATAAACAAACAAATAAATAAACAAACACACTTTCACATTTATAATATTAGTATGGATTACTAAACTTAATAGATACATTTTGGCAACCTTATTCGCGCGTCACCTTGCCTATACGCATATAACTAGTTAGTCCAGTTAGTTGTCGTTAATTAGTAATAGTCCGGTTAGTAAACGTCCAGTTACTAATTGTCAGTAAGTCTCGTTCCAAGACCGCAATTTTATCCGCTATTCATCAAGTATTTACGATCGAAATCAGGAATATCAAAATATGTACTTGCCTATTATTGTTCTTATGATTAAAAAACCTTAAATTTGCGAGAATTGAATGTTGATGTGAACGAATGAATTTTCGTAAGAAAATAAAAATGTTATTTCCAAGCAAAGTATATTCAAGACTTGTTACTGTTAAGGAGGCAGGATAAACTTCTAAAGCGGAGTATTTAAATACGCCCCGATTAACGACGAGCTTAACGTACATGTCTCACTGCTAACGATACCTATAGCGCGATATACGCTTCCACGGTGACAGCCCCACTATCGAACTCGTCTCTCACTCGAGGCGAGGTGGTGTCGGCGTGTTTATATTCAAGCAGCATGCAACCTCAGACCAACAGAAAAAGAAAGACAGCTCGCCGCGAACATCAAAATTGTAGCCATATAAACCGTGCTCCTCAAGTAAACTTACACACTCACGCACACACCTACACTAAAACCGTGCTCATCGCTCTTAGTACGTCAGGAGTCGTCTTCGAGGTAACAAAGATTTAAAAAATATAATTATGCCTTCCTGTGTAGTGAAAAGTTGTAAAATCAACAGCAAATCACATAAAAAGTCTCACGGAATCACTTTTCACCTGTAAGTATTTGAAATAACATCGTTTATTTATTTTGAAACTACGAATTTTAGGTTACTTGAAACCTTGAAACACAAAACTTCAACGAACGAAATCAGTGACATAAAGTGCGTGGGCTGCCATAATACGATTTAAAATTTTCCCATTCGATTAATTTAAGCATATAAAATATGATGTCTTACTTCCAACCATATTCCTATTTTCTTTTTTATGTACTTAAAATTTTAGGTTTCCAATTAATAATGAAATTAAAAATAAATGGATAGTAGCCATAAGAAATAGTAGAATGGCTGCCATCGAAATCCAGCGTGGTTCGTTTCAATCATTTTGATAATAATGACCTCTACACAACCAATCGTGGACTTCGCCGTGTGATCAAAAGCGGATATCCTAAGAAGGTAGTCTTACTGTGGGGTAGTTCTGCCGACATTGATACCATCTTCATTTTACAAAAACGCGCCATAAGGAGTATCTACGGCCTACAAAAGCGTGAGTCCCTGCGAGAACTGTTTAAGTCTATAAATATTTTAACTGTCCCATGCCAATATATTTATGAAAATATTATGTATGTACGGAAAAATGTTAATTTCTTTGACAAAAAAAGCAGTGTACATAACTTTAGTACAAGAAATAAGGATAAATTTATTGTACCTAGCTCTAGACTAAGTAAAGTATCAAAATCTTTTATGGGGAACTGTGTTCGCTTCTACAATAAAATACCCGGAAATATTACTTGTCTCTCAGATAATAAATTTAAATCTTACATTAAACAAAACCTCCTTAATAAAGCTTTCTATAAAATAAATGACTACTTGAACGATAGAAATGCTTGGTGCGATGTATCTCCAGCTCCACTTGTTCAATAATAATGTAATAATATTGTAATTAATTTTGAAAAGAGTAACTACCGAGTTTCTTGCCGTGTTCTTCTCGGTAGCATCAACTTTGTGAACCGGCGGTAGATAAAAAATGTTATGACGTTCATTAAGCGTATAAAAAATACCATATAATGAAAAATAAATGAATCTGAATCTGAATCTGAGGTATGTATAATAAAAAAATGAAGATTTCATCAACACAATAATAAAACACGGGCAGTTTTTTTCTGATTTGAATTATTTCTAGACTTTAGACTTAGACTAACTAATTATAATATTACTGCCTCAGAGCTTTATTTTCTTAATTTTAGATGTTATAGTTCATAGTTAGTTTATTGGTAACGATAAGTTACATGTCATTTTTTGATACAATTATACTAAGTTGTATTACATATTCTGATTTACTACAATTTCAAAAAATTTAAAAAATAAAATCATCGATTCCTACATACAGCCATTGATAAATGTCAAAATATATAAAAATAAAAAATAAAACATGTCGAAAAATAAAGAAAGCGTCTCATTTTGAGGTAATTAGAAATAGAGAAAAATGTCACAATTAATTATTCATAAATTTTACAAAAAAATAAAATAAAATATACATAATAACAGTAAATAAAAAATATATTTGATGTGTTTATTTATGTCGTCAAATGTAACTGCTTGGAATTACAAACAAACACTTCAATTTTATTTATCTGTATATAGTATATAGAATAGGTACTTTTTCTGTAGTCAGTGATTGATTTTGTTAGGGTGGTCTTTTTGAATTTAATAAAGTTTATTGAAAATATGAGTTATTTTATTTAATATAAGCCCTTCTAAACAATTAATTATTGAAACCTTTTAAACAATACAATACTCAACAATAATTTTGTCGTACAATATTATACTAGTTCCTAGCTGCACAAATATCCCCAAATTATAGGGAAACATTTTTAAAAAATGGCCACCCTACGATACACACATAGATAAAAAGGTGGCTTCAATAATTTATATTGATGTTCGCGACGAGCTGTCTTTCTTTTTTTGTAGGTCTGAGCATGCAACAATCACTTTTAAAAGTTTGAGTTTAATTATATGTCACCTGCTGTAACGGTGAAGGAAAACATGTGTTGATAGGTGTTCTGGTCTGTTCTAGAAGAGGCCATCTTAGTCCTCGAGGGTAGCAACACATCTGTGAACGACTTGGAACGATACTCTTACTCACTATTACTAACTAACAACAACTAACAGAACTGACTATCACTAATAATCCCTACACCAGTTCTCTTACCTACTAAAGAATTGACCAAATTAACACCCTCTTTTAACTGGAATTACCATCCCAGTCTCTTTATGAGTATTGTTCAGTCGGTCACAGTTGTCATTAGCACCAGTGGACAGGTGGTGCAGCATGCTTGTTTGCTATCTTAAATCCATTAAAAAAAACGAAATGAGGCCCGAGCTTTATTATACTTACGTAGTAGTATTCTTACAAAATAACATGTTTGTGTTGCTGCGTAAACTCATATCGCGTAACATCTCACATGTCTGACTGATGCCTTAAGCAGGGTCGCTCTGGACTAATAAGTTTCGTCTCCTGAGCTTAAAATTTATATTATTTCCTTCGGGAGTCCCCTTCCAAGCGGAAAATGTTTGAAGAGAACATCTGAGTGGCATTAAAAAAATGTTCATATCGGGGGCCATTACAATAATGCGTTTCAATAATGAGTTCGAAAATGTTTAATTAAAATTTTTATTACTTCGTTTCGGAAAAAAACAAAAAACCAATAAATGCATGATGATGTCATTGCTACGGCAGAATGTTTTAGATTTTTATTACCACCATGTATAATGTTTTAAATTGATGTCAGTGATTAATTGATTACGAACAGATTAGAGTTTGACAAGCAATTGACAATCAAAGAGTGGTAATGTATGTATAGGTCAGTTATGCGTAGGTATTCAGATGTACCAATGACGACAATTGGCGTTTAAGACTTTTATGAGTGTGATGATTTTTTAACCTGAAGAAAACGTTAGTTTTTTGAAAAATGAGAAAACACGTATATGTACTTATTTAAGTTTATAATTTGCTTTTTAATATAATAATAATAATATGAGTATCTTAAAAAACAAAATGTTGTCAATTACAAACCTCAAAGTCAGTAAAATTAATTAAAAGAATTTAGTAAGCTTTTGTCTACTGTACCTTTTACCATCGTTTGATATGAACTCTCAGCGCAGCTAACGTAGACCAGTCATGGTTTGGTGCAACTATCGTTGCCCATAAGTTATTGGTGACCTTTTTTATGCTGGGAAATGTAATTACGCATCACACCAGCCCTGTAAGAGACAGGTATGTGGGACACGCCGATCGGAATGCCCACTATAACCCAGTGACACGCTCTGCTTTGACTGACCTATGTATCACACACAGTAAGAACCAAACAAGTGTGTTTTGGAGTCTATTTTGACTCTAGTTCCATTTTCGGATCACATTCTCTATAAAAATATGACTGCCATACGCTTTACGTTTGCAGATTACAATTTATCTACGCCAAATAACCTTATCTAAATAATGTAACCAATAGAATGTTGAACTGTGAATCTTAAGCCACAACGTAGCAGCGAGTTAGGAATTGTAAGTCGGTGTTGAGTGATCCATCAGCGGAATGGGAGGCAATTGAGATAAACGCAGCCCCTCTGGCAATTCGGGCACGAATTGAGCTTTCCCGCCTTTTTACCAGTCATATTTTTATCATAGACTAGATTGGTTGAACTAAAATACTTTATATTCTAAAAATAGGGCTACCTAAGACACGCTCGTATTTTTGGTTAAAAAAACATATTAACTGTTTTGAACAACTCATTGTGCCAGCAACTCTGTATCAAGTACATATATATTTACTCGAAGGGCTAGGTAGAGATCTGTAATACAGTAATTTTCACCATTGATGTTTAGATCCCATATAACTCTATTCGCATAAACAGAGCACAATAAATCTTTTAAAAAGTCACAAATCTATAAAAGTCACACGCGGTTTTATCCAATTTCCTCCATTTAATTTTATGAAAACTACTATTTAAATCTTAAATTTGCAACGCGTTTTGTGTGTTTTTTACGTTTTTAAGCAAATCCATTTGGTAGCAATTTATTCACTTTGGATGGTGCGGTAAGTGGACTGTATTGATTGGTATAGAAATGATTAAGCACTTGTAACTACTGAAGGCTGTGGAGCTACAGCTGCCCTGGGATGGTACAGGACGATGAGACACGCAAGCTCATCTGCAAGTGGAACAGATCTCATGCACACTTACTGGAAATCCTGGTGACGGCACTTGCAGGGCTCGTGTTTGCACGTGCTACAAAAAAAATAGATGCGTCCATGCGTGGAAGGGAGATTGAATGTTAGGACAATTATGTAGTAGGATGTACATTACAAGTGCATAATATAACAAAATATCCAACAAAATTGCTTACTAAATAAATAAATATAGGTGAAGCCTTGAAGACTTTCAGCTGGCTTGAGAACATTTCACACTGGTTTGGGCACTAACCGATCCGCATTGGAACAGCGTGGTGGAGTATGCTCTAGACTTCCCGCAGCTGTGTGTGTGAGGGAGACCCGTGCCCAACAGTGGGACAAAGAAAGGGTTGTGGATTTTTAACAATTTTTTAGCTATATAAAAATATCCTTCCGTCTAAGGACAATATTTTCCATACGCAATTGGTACGAGTTATCGCTCGTGAAATCAGGACCATTTTTAGTTTTGGGCCGGATCGCGACACATCTAAAGCGATCCGATAACTACGAGTAGAGCTCTCCGGGAAGCTTATCCTTCTTTGTGCTTATGATTTTAATCTCAATGGCGAGGTTGAAGCCGAGCCAAGAAATAGTATATCTTCTTTATCAAAGTCAAATGCTAAAAATATAAACTTATAATTACAAAAAAATTAAACTCAGGATGTAATGCATTTATTTTTTATAAAATATCATGTTTAATTTCATTGTTAGTTTGTGTTAAATTAAATTATTGTGATCAGATATAAATCAGATATATAATGACAAGATAAATTGCATATTGCCAATATTTTCATGATACCTACTCGTATCTACTAGCTACGTGTACATACTCGTAATAATTATGAGGAATATGAGGAAAAAGAAGAAATAACATTTACAGCAATTAAATTATGAATTAATTATGAATAAATGGACAAACACTTCTCATATTTGTTTACTATGTCGGTCACCGAGACCACTGTTGGTTGTATATACTGCGTGGTTATAATACCTGTAATGTTGTAAAAGAGATATTGAAAAAAGTGTTATTCTTGCCCCATGTGTTATTCGTATTCGTACCCCACTGTACAGATAATAGTAAAATATGGCAAAAGCATGAATGTCGATGATGTCAAGACATACTTATATTATTCCTATATCCATTTAACGAAGGTAAATGGTAGGTACGTGTAGTGATCACTTATATCTACTATACTTATATACTTCTATACTAACATTATAAAGAGGAAACATTTGTTTGTAATGTTTTCACATAAAAAAACCACACAGTTTAACATCCAAGACCCAAGTACAAGTCTACGAAAGAGAGTGCACCTTCTGACCTTCCGTAAATATTGGCTATAAAAAGAAATTTCCATAAGAAGTTTGTAAAGATACCTACTTCGTTAACCTTAATTCATAGGTACCTTTATAATTTTTTAAACAAAATAAATTAAGTAAATGGATAAAAAGATCATTAAAAGTGTAAAAACAAATTTTATTAAGGCTGTAGCAACAGCTACTGTCGTTGACCTATTTTCATCGTTATTGTCATTACAGCAAGGTTTAATTTTCAAGCTGGATGTTTTGGATTGTTAAATTTGCCTTTGTAAGTTATCTCCGATAATTTTAACACATTTTAGAGATAGGATTAAGAAAAGACTATCGATAATTTTTATTGAATAGTTAAATAATCGTTGAGCACTGATACAAATATTTAACAGATGCTACACTTCCAATTAAATTTAACACTTTAGGTCAAAACATCAATTCTTTTCGATTTTACAAGCATTGTATGCCTGTGATAACATGGATCGGAGTCGTGATCCTTTACTGTCGACCTAATTTGCTAGTTTAAAGGCACTCAGAACATTGAAGAGAGCTATGCTCAGTATTTCGCTATTTCATTGAAAAAGAGAACAGGAAAGAGTCAGAAACGTGAAATCCGTAGATGAACAAAGGTTACCGAAAATCTTGCTGAGTTATCCAGCTGAAGTGGCAATGGGTAGGCCACTTACTGATGGGTAAGGAAGGTTCTCGACGTGAAATCAAAGGGCACAGGGCCGGGAGGAGTGGCGCTGATTAAGGAAAGTGAATTACTATCAAACTTCCTCTGTACCTACAAGCTATTCATAGATTTATGTATGCCTTTCATCATAGGTAAATCCTGCCAAAATCCATTGACGACATCGGACAAAATCGGTCAAAAACTGTGGAGATCTTGTAGCAGATTTAAAATATAGAATTTACATAGAAATAAGAAATATACTCTAGAAGAACGAAATTAAACGCTAGGACATCACTAGGGCTATGACCGCTGAATATTAAATCCTGAAATTATAAAGGTTGACTATTTAAAGAGGGTATCTGGACTGGTTTCTCAAGGGAAAGCCGTCGAGCCTTTTGGACAGAGAAGTGTTGAAATAATAATGTGTAACTTAAGACTTTACGGCAACAGTAAATTTTGGAATTCATTGTTGATTTATGTTAGGTAATTAGAATCCGGGTAAAGTACAAAAAAATATCTTAATCTGTATAGATCATTGAAACGATCAAATTAGACTCAAAGGGTGCCTGTAGTTTATAGGTACCTTCCACTCGATATCGAGATATGAAACTTGGTCAGGGTTCAGCAATTCTGGTATGGGTACTGCACACCATTTTCGAAAAAGCTAAATCCACGCGGATAAAATCGGGGCTGACTCCCCCTTTTTTGGGGCTGACTTGTTAAAGGACTTAGGCCCGATTTCACCAACATTGAAATTACACTAGAGTAGCTATCCCAGTATAACTGTACCTACTCTGTCGATTTATTCGATGGTTAACTTCAATTTCGTTTCACCACGGTAATTTAGAGATATCTTAATCTCGCATAGTTACTCTATGCCGTTGAACGAATGAATTGAATGTATGTGTAATGTACCCAAGTAAAATAGACAGTTTGGCTCATACTTGCACAATAGCGCTGTGTATTCTTTTATTTGTTCGGATAATACGTTAACTTGACAATTGAGTTGACAGTGAGTGATCCCGTGCGCGGCTTTTTAGAAAACAGTTTAAAATTAAATAAAGTTTGGTTTTGTTGTGTTTTGGAACTTTTGAACTAGTTTTATTCCGTGTAAACAGATATATAAAATTGTTTTATACAAATCGTTGATTATAAACAATGGCAAATGAAAAGCGAAAGCGATCTGTTAATTGGATGGCATCATAAAAGTCATTGCTGGTTGATCTCGTTACTGAGCATTTTCATGTGATGTGATAGAAAATAAAAGGACGGATGGATGGAGTATCAATGAAGCAAAAGCTTGGAGAATGGATAACAATTTCAAGCAAATATAATTCGCAGACAATGCTTTCTCATCGTACTGCCGATAATTAGAAAGCCCAGTGGGAAAACTTATAGAAAACTACAAAAAAAGAAGCATCTTTTAGAAGGATGCAATTAATTCAAACAGGTATTTTTCTTTGTTTCCTGATATTTTTTACAACTTTTTATATAATTTTAATAATTTTAATAATATCCTGTAATCATATTATATAAAAAAAATATATCATAAAAATTAAAAGTTGTGATGAAATTAAAACAATGTGATTTTTTCAGGTGGTGGACCTCCAAGGTCAGTGATTGAAGACCCACCACAACAGAAAATACTCTGCCTTATAACGCCATGTTCTGTGGGCTAGCATAATCGTTAGAACAGTATTAAAAAGAGTGGTGTTATATGTTTTTACAGTCACAGATACAGTTGCTGGCCCTGAGGTACAAAATAAATATTCAACTGATTCTTGCCCCTTCTGCTGTACATGTCATTGAAGATTGTTTATTGGTACATACCAATATCTACATAGATAATAAATAATTTGTTGGTTAAATTTACACTTTTCAGCAAGTATCAACAGATATTTGTCCACCTAATATTGTATGTTTGCTTTTAGAATGAAAACATAGTTCCAGTTGTGTTGGTTCCAACATAATAGTTGGAGCAAATCATCTTTTAACTGTAGTACCTACATCCTAAAATAATGTTATTATGGTTGGAAAAATAGTAGAGCATTTATCTTGTTTCAGGATTGGGGTGATTACACTCCCAAAAATTTAAAAACGCCCATTTCCAAGCTGTTACAATGTAGTACAGAAGGAAAAAGGCCCACTGCAGGAGAACGGCTTGAATGTATGTCCAAAAGACGGCCACAGCTCTCTACTTCTTCACTAGAAAAGTTAAATGAAATAAAAGGGAACGCTCTCACAACTCAAATGGAGCATGCAGCTAAAGAAAGAGAAGAAGCTAAGAATTATTTGACATTCAAATGGATATTCAGAGCGAAATTTTGAAACAGGAATAAATTAAAACCAGATTATTACTTTCGGAGTTTATTTATAGCGAATTAAAAAAAAAAATTAAATAAAATAAATCCCTCCCATTCTGAGAGGAGACCCGTGCCCAACAGTGGGACGTCTATGGGTCGCAGCGAAAAAAAAAAATTAATAATTAATTCAGTTGTTTTATTACAATAAGCTTCGAAAATAGTCATTAATGATAGCATCTCGCGTTACTGGTATGTTTATTTCCTGGTATGTTGCTGGAAACCGTAGTCCTTGTGCAGAGATGCTTTTGCTGTACTGACTTGGTGGATAATTTGGTGTGATGTTGGTGCACTCATTCCGCCATAGTCACCAATGCTCATTTGGGTGTTGTTTGTTGCATAGAACCTTAATGTAGCCAATAATTATGTGTTAAATACCTAATCAATGGATATAATTTAGAACACTCACCTGTCTGTTGGATACTTACTCCAAATGATGCTCGATTTTTGCCAGTAAATTCAATGCTGCCTTCTTTGATAGACGAAATCTTAACACGAAATCGTGGTCGTCATAGTCTTCAAAATAATTAGCCCTTTCCTTAAACCACCGTGGGCGAGGAAATAAATAATCATCAGTTATAGATAATGCTGTTGTGACACTATTAATCTACGATTAGCAGCTTACTCGGCCGAAATCGGCGGTGTATGATTTTACTCTAGTTTAGAGATTTTATCCCTAGGTTAAATGTTGGTGAAACGTAACATGGGCTAACTCGCGAGTAAATAACAACTTATTCTTCCGGGCATAAGATTTACACGACGTTGGTGAAATCGGCCCTCAGGGCCCCCTTGTTAAAGGCTGTCTCTCCCATCCCCTTGATAGTTAATAATCCTGCGGCTCGCGTCTAATGTACATGATCATTACGTTTGTGTCATTTTTAAGCAATCGTTAGGGCTTGTCGAATACCGAATAGTCGATAGAGTCGGTAGCTTGAGAAAATTGGAAACTGGGTTAGCTTGGCACCCATTGGAGCTGCGTGGTTGAGTATGCTCTAGAACTATTAACTAGTAACTCCCTCATTTTAAGCTTGGGATGTGACCCATGCCCAACAGCGGGAAGCCTGGTATTAGGAGCTTAGCTTAGCATAGTCAACAAGGAACCCATACATTTCCTCACCTCTGTTCACGTCTGTACCTACATTTAGGGCTCAATCACACTACCGTAAGTAGGTACTTCATTGTTTGAACAGTAAAGAGATATTTTTATATGCTAATTTCAGTATGAACTGATCATTATTTAGGGTGTAAATTTTAGCTGCGATGTTCCATTTATCCAGTCTTTAATATCCTTCGAGATTATTTTTCGGGACTTAATTTCCCCAAAGGTTTGGTTCTAAGAAGATACCTACTTTTGTTCGCTTCAATTTTAACATGTCAATCAAAAAGTAATTTCGAGTTCATGACAAAGGATCTCATTGAAAGACTTTTAAAGATATGTATTTTCTATCAGTTTTATTTCATAACATTGTAATGTGACTAATCAAAATGATGAAAGATGTGACAGTAAGCACGACTGATTGTAGGTATTGACTGCCTCGTTAGTCTAGTGGTTGCAAGCACGACTGCTAAGCTAGAGGTCCCGGGTTTGATCCGTGCTTCGGGCAACAACTTTAGAGTTAATGACTAATAACTCTGTAAACACTTCATTTTGGGTGTACCTACCTACCTCATTTATTAAACACATACGACCACTACCTATACGACAGTAAGGCAGTGTAAGTTACTAAAATGGAGGATATGTTTGTTTCTTCCCTAGCGGGAAGCCTAGTATAGTATAGTATAGTAGCATGTGACGGACACATTAAATAATTTCGACACCAAAACCATTCGAAACCGCGACTTGCATACAGGGTTACTTACCTACTTCCGCGCTACGGAGTCAGTTCGTCGAAAATTGAAATTAAGTACGAGTATGTCACAGTTCCATCCATGCTGAATGAATCGGGGCCGCATTCATATAAAAGTCATAAATAAAATCAGTAATATCGGGTTAGTCTCGAGGCGCAGGGATTATACTCATAACTGCATAGTTATGAAATGAATTAAATGTTAATCTTCTTTTAATGAGAAAGCTATAGTAAACAGGAGATTTTAAATAACAACCTCGATTTCAGATGAGGATGATATTGTATCTATAATCGATACATATAAAGTGTATTGGCCTGGCTGGTGTAGTGGCGAAAGCGACGGCTAAGCTTGGGTTCGGTTCCCAAGTCGGGCAACAATTATTGGGTTTTTGGATTTGTACCCACAGTAAGGCAATTATAAACATTACTGTTGAAAAATGGGTGTGAGTGGGTGGGCGTCATTTTATGTCGTGTAAAAACCCAACAATCATTTCAACTACACGGCTATGACCATTAGCTAGTAGGAATGAGGGATATGTTGACATAGAAATTGGGAGGCATCTGTTTTACAACAAAGTTTTTATGCTTCGTAGCGAACGATTTCTTGCTCATCTTTCTTGTAACGCTTTACAAGAAAGATGGGCAAGTTGTAAACTTTGTTTGGACTTGAGGAAAAAATTTTTATACTTTTTTTTAAAATATCTAACTAGACTGTCTCGTGTTCTCAAAATATTTCGTTTCTTGAGCAGAAGGACGCTGAGTGGTGATTTAACATAGTAAAATTCTCACGTAGACCAACTTTTGCTATATCCGATGATGTTGTATATATGCAAGTATACTATCAGTAGCCGTTTATACTTTTTTTTTTTAAATATCTAACTAGACTGTCTCGTGTTCTCAAAATATTTCGTTTCTTGAGTAATTGTAAAATTCTCACGTAGACAAATTTTTGCTATATGTATATGCAAGTATACTATCACTAGCCGACAGAAGTGTCAGATGTTTTTTTGGAACTGCAAGCTGAATGTATTCGATAAGATCAAGACGTTTCCATGCTTAAAATAACCATGCCATGCGTAACAAAGATCTCGTATGTATAGTGTAAAATAGTTAAATATGTTAAATGCTCACTGATCAAGCACATTTTGCGTTGAGTTATGAGTTTACTTACAAATTGTATAAAATCTGCTTACCAGCAGCAGCCGTAGACGAAAAAAGCTCAGCTAGATAGTTCGCAGAGTTAGTAAGGTGAAGTGGCAATGAGCGGGCCGACTGTTCTCGAATAGATACCACGACTCGGAAAAAGGTGTACACGTCGCCTTTCGACAAGGTGGACCTGAAGAAAACGGCGGGAAATCGCTGGTTTCAGAATGCACAGGATCAGTCGGAGTGGTGTTGCTTATTTATTTATTGAACACCAACATAATGTACACTATTAAACTTAATTATTATCAACATAACACCTTTTAAGTGCCATTACAAGAGAAACAACTTAGGAGAGGCCTATGTCCAGCAGTGGACCTAAAAGGCTGATAATGGATGATGGATATCAGCATGGCTTTTTATTCTAAGTAGGTACAGCACAAAAAGAACAATAAAATAGAGATTTTAATTAATTACCAACACCCAATAAGAATCAATGTGATATTCGTATAGATATATTGAAAAACTCGTTATTGGTCCTTTAACCCGGTTTTTTTGGGCTAGATTTGGGCATTTTTTATTGCGATCGGATATCCGGGTTGACCGGCCGCGTAATGGCCTACATGTTATGGAACTCCACTGGCATTCTAAAAATTATTTTAAAATATAAAGGAGACGATCAATTTTGGGCCAAACGATGTACCGAGGTACAAAGTATTGGTAAAAATTCCTTACAATATACTAAAACTAATGGTCGATCAATTATTTTTAGAATCCTTATAGTTAGCTTGTAATAAAATAATAAAAAATACAACATTTCGTACCACAAAACTTCACATAGTAGTAACCACAAACCAATAAGGGATACTACGTAGTAACTACTCTGCACTGTTTATGTCATTTGCCAACTTCAGTTTTAGTGACAGACGTCAGTCACACATTATAGGTCTATTAACCTGTATTCAATTTACAAATTATTACTAGTTTAAAAACGATTTCAAGAAAAAAATAGCCTTTAATGGTAATTAATAGAATATTTAAATCAATATAGGATACTATGATTCTGTTTCTTAAGGTAGTTTATTAATACAATGCGCTTATTGTATATTTTATAAATGGGTATAGAGTAATTACAGATTTAGTAACAACCGAAACGCAATGTTATGATAGATTGAATTAGATTGCCATAACTTGCAGTGTTGCAATTCATAAATTATCTTTTAAAGTTAATTTTAGGTGGTACAAATGCAGTAAAAATCTAATTTATTTTTTTAATAAAATAACGCATTTTTTTCTCCAAAAATCAATTTTTGTACCCGAGGTACATCTCATGGCCCAAGTTGTATGGAAAGATAAACGTGTCCTTTTGTTATGGATTTTCAAAGGCTTGACAACTCTTTTCCTTTACTTACCTTAAAAAAAATTCGATTGAAATATGTAATTAATTCGTCACGATCACGATACATAACAGTCTGATTGATATCCGTATATTTTAATTGAAAAAACTTGAAATTGTTCCTCTAACTCGTTCTATTTCAGGCTCACCCAGCCATCTTTTATAGCGGTCGGATATCCGGGTCGGAAGGCCGGATCTTTTTTTTCGTACTCCACTGGCAATCTATTCGGTTATTTTTTGTATTTTCAGGGGCTACATTTATTTCATAACGTGGTTATTAATAACACGTGCTCAGTAATCATAGGTGTATTAAAAAAAATAGCCATCGTTTCGTTTTTATTGCAAAAAAAAGCATTACCCGTCTCCACAGCCCGCTATCTTTTATAGGGGTCGGATATCCGGTCTGACCGGGAACTCGGTACTTAAGTAGGATTGTGCGAATGTCGCTCGCAACCTCATTTGAATAAGTTTAAAAATTACATACGTTTGGGTTCCAACAGGGCAATACATTTTTATGGGGGTTAAATTTATTTACGAACTTTATCGGTTCGTTGACGAGCGAATATAAAACTTAAGGATCATACGAATGACTGTAGCCAGGTGGCAGTTGAAAACAATGTTATAAAAATATTTTTATATAATATTTTATATGTAGCAGATTAAAATTTTACTATTACACTGCATCTGATATTGTCAAGAGCGTGGTTCAATTGTCAAGGTACGGATTGGTAGACTTATTAAAGTCCACAATCTCGCGAATGCAAATAATCAGCTGCACTCAATCAATCTATCAATCAAATTATTTATTTGGACCTATCCAAGCATCTAAAATATTCTTTCACGTTCGAACCAAAACAGCCCGCCACCGTCGCCCAGCACCACCACCTTGTAAACGCGGAGGCCACTGCTGAAAAACAAGAACTATGGGCTGCCCATATGATCATGACCAGCCTTCCTTTAGGTTTAAATTATTGATTCTGTAAAGAAGTGGCGAGCAGTGGACGATTATATAAGAAGAAATGAATGCAAGGTACCTACTGGCTACTGCAATCCATGTACACAATACGTGCTGTTTCACTGATGCTATATTTTCTTAGAAAAAGTAACTCTCAAAAGGGCTATCACCCTCTTCCCAACGGACTTTATTCCTATTCCTATTATCTTTCACTGTTCCCTTTGGCATTTCAAACCTAAAAATCTGTATTGTCACTAAGTTCTTTACGGTTACGTTATATCGAAATATCGTTAAAAGGGAAAAGTGGAAGACAAAAGCCATGAAAATTTCCATGCGAAACCAATTTTTGTTATAAAAGTTGCGTTGCGTTGCGAAATCGGGTACCATCCTACTAAATAACAGAATTAACTTGCCGTTTCTATAAGGATAATGTAGATATTAAGTATTTATATTATTTCAATTTATGTATATTGTATTTACTCGTTGTACGGACCATATGAACTGGATTATTGGTCCTTATTAATTAAACTCAAGTTTGATAAAAGACTTTAGGTTAAAAATTGAGACAGCTTACCTCTGAAACCTGAGGTGATGTACCCTCAGGTTTCAGAGGTAAGCTGTCCTCGTCCTTATCTCAATCGATCTGAGTATTATTTATTAATATAGGCCTAGATCTGAGTACCAATTATCTATACGAGTATATATAAAAGGAGAAGGTGACTGACTGACTGACTGACATATCAACGCAGGGCCTAAACTATAAGGGTTAGAAACTTGAAATTTTGCACAGGGGTTCCTTTTATAACGTAGGGGAGCACTAAGAATGGATTTTTGAAAATTCACCCCCTAAGGGGGTAAAACGGGGGTGCAAATTTAGTATGAAACATTGCCGTTTTTGAAGTCAAGTGGGCAACCGGAACGCGGGCAGACGTCGTTGATAGGTCTTATTCTACGCGAGCGAAGCTGCGGGCGTCCACTAGTTTATTAATATAGGCCTAGACTTCAGCCTGTTACTTGAAAGGTATAAAGCGTAGGTCGCAAGAATTAAAAAAAGATACTTAATCCTCAAACAACTTTTGAGAATAGTAGATAAGAATTACGAACTACGAGTACATGCAAAAAAGTTCACAAAACTGAACCTGCCTGAACCAAAGCCAAAACCAAATTTTAAGCAAATTTTCAATGGAAAAAGCTCTATATTATCCATCCATAATCCATAATACGCCTTTCGAGGTCCATTGCAGGACATAGGCTCTCAAACGACACCAAGCCAAAAACCGATACTGAGCCTTCTCAATCCAACGGTTTCCCGCTCCTTTTATCTATTTCCTGTATATAAAAATAACTGATCTCTATTTAAAATTAGGGTAGGCCTATCTCAGTTATTTTTCTTGCTTCAATCGAAGATGTGAAGAGGATCTTTACTTATGTGTCAACAAGTTTGTTAAAACCACGGTAGCGCCCATAAAATTTTGCCGATAGCTGTCACCCATCCACAAACTCCTCTGTCGATCACATTGAATCGATGCGAGCCGTTGAGCTATGGACGCTACACACGCTATGGATCACTAGATAAATTGTCTTAATCTGCAACCAAGGGTGCTTCAAAAGCGGGAGCCACTTGCTAAAAAAGTGATTTATATACGGAAAAAAAAAAGTTTCTGTGGTTTATCTAAAACCTGAAGAAACAAATATTTGTACCACAAGTAAAATAGAGTGAATCTCTATTTTACCGACAGAACAAACAAGTTTAGTTTCTGTATTCCCGCCCCGTGGAAGCGGTAAATTTCTTATTTTAGGTCAGCTTCCACCGGCAAGCAAAGTGTTTGTTTAGGGCGAGGAGTAAGCACTCGCCTTATTGTTTCCTTACATATGAATTTAAGATCAGTTCTATGAGTATTAAATGTAGGTTTTGAGCGCTCTGTGGCAAAATTTTAGGTCTTGGGTTCGTCAGACTAACATAGTAGGTAGTAGGTACTTACGTAAAATTATTTTTTCTATCTTAATACTATCTTAATACTATAATATATTAGTTCGTAATAAGAAAATATACAATTTTCTATCTTAATACTATAATAGAGTACCTATCTATTGTTTTTTAAGCTTGGTCTTACGATAGAATTAGATTGAGAGAAAACCTGCGTAATTGAAAGTAGCCTTCTACGTCACCTTTACCGCACTAAAACCCCCCCGGTGGCCTTCCTCGGCGCTATGTGGAGGACTCCGGGATCTCCAATGGAACGCAACCGGAGTCCTCTTAGCGCGGTGCCCTTCATTTGGGCTCTGCTTGGGAGGTGCTGCCCCATCCCTGATCTGCCCTTGATACGACGGTATGCGGCCACACATACCGTCGTCCTGCTCGGGGCTACTAGGTGGGCGGTTTGAGCTCCCACTCTAGCCGCCCGTAACCCCGAAACCCCCTACGTCACCTGATGATCTGTTCCTAACTAGCTTGGTTCAGTCCCTGTCAGAGTCTTGTTCAGAGTCAGTCACAGTTGTCATGGGTAACAGCTGATGGGTAGATGAACCAGTAGGTAAACCTTGCCAATCTTCGTCTGCCTGCAGCAGGAAGGACGTTACAAGTTACACAGCACAACCCTCAAAATAAAAAAGAGATGAACTCAAAAATTGAAGGCTCGATATTCGGGACAGGAACTCGGAAACTCTGTGGCCAATAAAACTGGATAAAACCGGATAAAACCGGATTGGGCTCGAATTTCAGCTGCGTGGAAAATAGTTGTTGCCAGCCTACCCGCATTATGTAGGACGGAATGTAAGAATACTATGTAAATTCATTCCTTTCGTGTTGTTTTTATCTTTTTGTAACCCGTTGTCAGCCACAAGTCACTGGGTTAAAACCACAGAACAGATAAAGGAGGTTAGAATGGAAATGTGGGCGTGACAGGCGCGCCAACAAGTATGATTAAACAATCATACATCAACCGAAATCACGCGTGCATACTTTTAGTCGCTTTCGGACTGCGGTGGTGCGAAGAGCTGCACGAAAAATATACATTGCCGGTAAAGTACGCAAGTAATCCACGTGAACACATAGTTCGTGCGCAATGTATTCTGTCCTACAGAATGCGATGACGTCACGATGTTCTGTCGAGTTCGTTCGCAGCGAGATAGTGTTGTGAAAGTATAAGATAAATTTTTCGATAAGTCTTGATCTTGAGTATGTAATTAAAGTAGTTTCAGGTGTAAATACTTAATTTCAAGGAGTAGGTGTAACCTCGCTGCGACCCATAGACGTCCCACTGTTGGGCACGGGTCTCCTCTCAGAATGGGAGGGATTAGGCCTTAGTCCACCACGCTGGCCAAGTGCGGATTGGCAGACTTCACATACCTTCGAGAACGTTATGATGAACTCTCAGGCATGCAGGTTTCCTCACGATGTGTCCTTCACCGTTATAGCAAGTGACATTTAATTTCTGTAGGTGTAACCTAACCTACTTCTGTAGGTGTAATTTAGTACTAATTTATATTATGTATTTATTTTAGGTTTCCAAAGGATCCTAATAACCAGCATTGGATAAATGTAACGGGTAGAAAATTTGGATCCCTAAAAAACAATGTACCACTTTGGAACAACTTTACTCGATTTTGCGCAACTTTGTCGGAACTCAATTATTTAGCAACATTAGTTATCATCAGATTGTATTATATTCTACTGAGAAGCATATTACAGACTTTACCAAAGCTATTAAAGAAAAATAATTTAAATATAAGATTGCATTAATTTATTGTAAAAAATTCGAATTCAAAAGAGTCCCCATCTTTGCTCTGCACAAGTACATTCGTCGCGCAACTGTATATATTAAAACTGTACCTGTGTATTTATTTAAGTACGTACACTCACTCTGAAACTTTTTAATAAAATAAATAATTATAATGTAATTTTTCATGTGAAGATAATAAAAAAAATGCATGTTAATAAGATGTATGGAACAGGCGCAACACCTAAAGGAAGCAAAACTCAAGCTGCATATGTTTTCAGTGTTACTTTTAAATGAGTCATTTATGCGGATGTAGCATTATAGGTACCTACATAACTCTAAACAAGTTTCAAAATATATTTATCGATAAATATGTTTACATCTCTAGTTGGGTTACCAGTAAATAACATATAAAATTGCACGATCAATTTTCTCAAATATGCAGTAAATTTTGTTTCTTAACTTTTATTTATTAATTTCACCGCCGTAAGGCATCTTTTGGCTCAATAAAGGTTAAATAAATAAATAAATAATACAGTAAAATAAAATATACTCTATTTTACTAAACTTGTAGTGGTTCAGTACCTACCGGTTACCTTACCTCCGAATACCTCCGAATACCTCAAGAATACCTCACACGGATACCTCATACCTTCGAACCAGTTACCAGTTACCTACGTTGTTAATATGAAACATATACGCGGTCGTCAAAATAGTGTTTTAAATAGTGTAGTATGTATGAAAGAAAATGTAAATATAAATAGGTGATTTTACAAATAAATTATTCATTCGACAATCGGACAGATCACGAGTTTCATTATGAATCCTATGAAGAACCTCTAAAATCTTATTATTGCACGAAATTTGTGCAAAACACTTACTGGCAACATAAAGTGTCGACAAGGTCAAAACTTGCACAATTCTACAACTTGACGCGAGCAAAAAGTATCCTTATTGATTTGATGCTAAGGTTAGTTTTTAAAAGTTGCGATTCTCGTGCAATTTGACCAATGGCTGATGAATATTTTATGTAAAGGTAATAATAACGTGTATCTAAGTGTGGGTAACTGGCGACAGTGGTTCTGATTCAAAACTGACTCGATGGCCTTTCTAACCTCCTTTATCTGTTCTGTGGTTAAAACCTAACGTTATTATGGTTTTCTTGTCAGACTACAACTATCTCTATAATGAAAAACTCTATCCAAACTAATATTCAAAGTGAGATGTGAATAATAACATGTATTCAGGTATCCAACTATGAAATATGTTGAGTGTCATACCTATGGTAGTGTACTATTTTCTTTTAGTAATTTAATTTAAGGGCTGTCCAAAAGTGTTGAACCCTCCCCTCTATGTCTTCAATGTCACTTTAAACTTCATATTCAATGATAATAAATAAATAAAATAAATATCTTGGACATTCTCACACACGGCCAACTGACCCCAAAGTAAACGCGAGCCTGTCATATGGGTGTCAGAGACTGATATACATACATAGATATTATTTAAATACATACCTACTTAAATACATAATTAACATCCAGACACAGAACAAAATACAAGTGTTCGTCACACGAATATTTGTCCTGAGTGGGATTCGAACCCACGACCTTTGGCGCAACAGACAGGGTCACTACCGATTGCGCCAACTGGCCTGTCGGTATATAAATAATGTTTTAAGATTTCGCTGTCGAAACCCTCCACCTAGTAACCGAGCTATTTGTGCATCTTCAAGATTTGAGACGTAATTTTAATATATATATTTATATGATTAGGAAATTGTCATTATGTCTCGGTGCGCCATTTAGCAAAGGTCCAGTTCCTTCCAATGTCGTATGTCCTGAGCCGCTCGCCTCCAGTGAGAACCTGCAGTCATAACAAAGTCGTCCTCCCATCTCTCGTAAGTCTCTGAAGTGTTTCCCATCTCGTAGAAAACATTTCGTTATTATTAATATTTATCTACAGACAGAAATATGCATGCCTGGCCGTGATTCGGACTTGGGACCTGCGACCAAGTCAAGTCTGGACCGCGTCAAGGAGTAACCATAAATAGACTACAAGTATTTTACTTTTTCTCATCGCTATGTAGCATGCACACAACACACTAGCTAGACATACAAATAGCGATACATAACATGTCAATAAAGGAAATTCCAGCTGTCATTCAATCACAATCCCTTCTCCTGAGGCGGGGTCGGAACCGCAACAAGGGTCCCCAAAAGGGTACCCTCGGATTTTATGTGGAACTCTTGTGTTATTGCAGCAGATAATATCAATGACTACTGGAACATTGCTACTAAAACACGAACAAAAAATCATATTTTAATTAAAAAATATCATACATTTTTATGGTTTTTGAAATAATTACGGTGATAACACTGTGAAAAAAGGGCACTCTCATTGATACGCTTCTGCAAGGATTCGAACCTAGAATCTTCTGATCCGTAGTAGTCGCGTTATTATATTTCATTTTTTTCATATTTCCTGTCTTATTGATATAATCGGTGCCACTCCTCCCGAATAACAACTTACATCAAATATTGTAACAAACTAAAAAAGCACTTACAAAAGATTCTTAAAATTAAACAAAACGCATGTTGTGATCATATTCAAACAAAAATCTGAACTTACGGCGGGCCAGCGGTACGGCACCTACTGTGGGTCGTACGACATTTAGTTCATTATTATCACTCGTGTTCGGACTGCACGGATGTGCGTAACTGCGTATGGAACTCGGGTGATTTTTAAGGTTATTATCGTTTTATTGTTGAGTTTATTTGTTTGTTAGATTGCTGAGTTTTTAGTTCATATATATTTTTGTTACCGTTTTGTTGTTATTATTTATTTTAAAAGAAGGAGTCCTTGGAACTGAAAACGCCACAAGCTGTAAAGATTCGAGCCGTGACACTGAATGTAGTGGTCTACCGCCATCAAATTAAAATAATTTATTTGAAAAATACCTGTCGGCTTTATAGTCCTATATCTTAACTACTTTTGAACAATAATAATAAAATAACATTAATTTTACAATATACTAAAACGGTGTTTTCCTCAAGCGATGATATAACCTTTATACTTCATCTCATTATATTTGTTTTACTGTCTGTTTATATAAAAATATTTGATACAATGAAATATATCGACGATAAATAGAAAACTTCCTAGACCAGCAGTAGTGAACGTACCTACCTAGGGAACATACACTTTGATTCCCAACTGGAGCACACATTAATGATAATTTAATTTATTTATAATTTCTAGGGTATGTCCATGCAATCCGCAAAATAGGGAATCCTAGTGCAGGGAATTTTTGTGTATTTTCCAGGTGAACATACTTAGGTATTTTATTATTTAAATTTTCAAGTAATTGTTCTTTTTTTGAACAATGTGTTACTTTTAACTGTTTATTTAACAAGTAACAATTTAATTTAATGCCAACTAAAACTAACCTCTTAGATAAAGGTTTGCAATACCTGTTCAGACGACCAAAAGGTAAACGAATGTTATGCCATAACGTTTTGAACGTTGTAGCCTACTTGGTAGCTGGCGTTCGTAAGAAACTTCCATTTTAAGAAGCAGCATCCAAGTGTTTGTTTAACCCGCAGCCCATTAAAAGATAACACAATTAACCGACATATTTACCCGGCTCCCGTCTAGTCCCCCCTTTATATAATTAACCTCACCTCCACTTCGCTGGTTTTATAATTCACGACTTTGATTGACGTATCGGACATCGAATCGTAAACGTTGACGAACAAAATTAGATAGAAGTTACTTTCACGTAATTATTATCAATTTAACAATTAAAAGCATAGTTAAAGAAAATTGTGATAACATAGTTGAAATTACCGGCTTACTTACGTGTGATTTAAGTCAGAAATAGGCCGACTAGTTTCGATCAATTACGATGATCATCTTCAGGAGTGAACGCGCTCGCGGCGGGCACGGCGTACACTGAATATAGATACTCACGAATTATTCTGTAATAAAATTGTGATAACAGTGTAATAAGAGTGTAATTACTCTTTTACACTTCTAGATGCGATTCAAGGATAGGATAGCAATGCTATAACCCAAATAGAACGAGCGAGACCTTTATGTGCCATTTATAGGGTGTGTCATAGTTGGCGTAGGCAGCATAGTATTGCTTGCTCTTTTTTATTTTGTATCCATAAAATGGGAGTAGGTCAACTGGATTGTTGCTAACCCTACATAGCAGGTCTAGTACTACGTAGTAGATTAACTGTCCCTGCTCCTCCAGTCCTCCCAGATAGGTACTAACATACTGACCGAACCGCGGTAATCGATAAGTATAATAGTGTAAAATATATTGACACAATAACTTTCCTAGGTAAATTGACTGAACTGAGCTTGGCATTCATCTATATCGAAGTGTAAAAAATGGTAGACATGAGTTATTTGCGTTTTTAAAGTGTCAGATTGAATATAACCAAATTTTTGCACTTTTTGCTTTGTTTTCTGTCAGTATTTTAAGCCATTATTAACACCGGATACTATGAAGTTGATATCTACACGCTTAGTCTACACGTTTTACTTTATATATTGTCAATGGTGATATGCATGAGTATTGTTATCTAACTATTATGAGTAGGGTACATATAATTTGTTAAGTAAACGATTTATTTGTCGTAGTTTGTGTCGTAGTCGTGTCGCCGCCTCTAAAATGACGCATACCACAATACAATAAAGCAGCCTTACACCCTTGTTTGGCGCGATTAGCTTGTTAAAACAACAAACAGAATAAACTTTGTGTGAGAAGAGTTGTGCAGTCAAATATTACATTTACATTTAATTACACTACAGTTTTCGTGTTGTTTCAGGAGCTCATTTGCAGCAGTCGACGTTGGTGAGTTCTTTGACTTCTTGTCTTTAATCCGTCTTTTGTGAAAACGTGAATAAATTCTGTTGTCTATGATAACAAAAGGTCGTTAACCCTATATTGCATGAGCATACTCTGATAGCTTTAAACTGATCGTAGATGCGCTAATTATAAGCTACAATGCTTAGGCGTTTACAACATACCAATCTACCTAAGGTGCTGCATATTCCACCACGCTGCTTCAATGCGAATTTGTGGAATGGTTAGTAGCCAACCCAGTGTTGAATATTCTCAAGCCACCGATGGTCTTAACAAGGCTTAACGATTGTTTACAATTGAAAACAACGGAATGAGGGCTTATCGTTCCCTCCAAAACACGAAAGTACTATTGAAATTCTGCTGCATACCACATGCTGACCCTGACGTTGCTTAACTCGGTCTTATCTATCTTGTAGCTATAAATGTATGAAACCATATTTGTTATTGGACCTCTATGAAATTTTCACTCAAACTGAGTAAACGGTGAGGCATTTAAACCTTGACGATTACGAAACGGTTACGTATCGTCAATGACCAAGCGTGCAGACTAAACAGAACTATATTTAACTACAGACTGAGATAAAATCTTTAATTAGGCGAACAAACAAACACAAGCTTCTGTGTTCAACCATACTGTTGATTATGCATAACAATACCAACAGGAGACGAAAGTAAATGATAATTTCCTGTTATGTTAAGTGTCCATACAAAGAGTGTGCTGCTAGAATGGAATTCATGTTGGAAATCTTTAAATCCAAGAATGCTGTACTAACAAATGTTATCACCCTTTCTTTGTCCCACTGCTGGGCACGGGTCTCCTCTCGGAATGGGAGGGATTAGGCCTTAGTCCACTACGCTGCCTAAGTGCGGATTCGCAGACTTCACATGCCTTCGAGAACATTATGAAGAACTCTCAGGCATGCAGGTTTCCTCAGACAGAAAGTGTCATTTAATTTCTTAAATCGCGCGGTGGTGAGTGACCAATTAACCAATTTAAAGCACAGCCTTAAGGAGGATATACTTATATCCTGCAGTTCGCGGGGCGATGGAGGGCCGTACCGTACCATTGAAATACATATGTATATGTAACTCAGTGTACCGAACTGAATAGATTTGTTCGGTACTAGCATAGAATAAAGAGTCGCTCCGCTCTACAGTACTAGCAGGTCGAATGTCACATTTGACTGACGCATTTATTGACGCAGTATTAACTTGAATTCAAAGAAATTGGAGTTCGCATTATGTATCGAACTAAAATTTCTTTGAATTTATGATTTTATTTAATGCTCTAGCAGCTCCTAGAGCTGATACTTGCATATCACTGCACTTGTGTTCAATTTCACAGTTTTTATGTTTTTTTTTAAATGTTTATCGTTTGTTTTTAAATATGTTCACTGTTGGTGCAATAATCACTGTTTCAGGCACTGAGTTTCAGGTAACCTATTCCATTGTTCTACTACACGATTAGGCAAAACTGATAGGTTGCTAGAGCTTGCGTGTCTTTTCAGTTTCATTGAATATCCTCTTAGTTGGGCATTTGGTTTAAGTATATAGAGATCTGCAATATTTTTGACGTTGTAGTGTCCATTTAAATGTTTCCATGAGATCTCCCCTTTGCCTTGAATTGCTCGAATTACAGTTTGTAAAATCAATTTTTCCATGGAATATACAACAAAAAACTAAAATTTTAAAAATGTGCCATCCCTACAATGACATCATTTCACTAGACTTCTAAAGCTATGGAAGAACTGTGGTAGTAGTGATATAAAAAAAACGTTTATTTGCTTTTTTTTTTTGCAAAAACCGTTGAATCCCTCCGCTCACCTGACCTCATTCATATTACAATTAGCGTCGTTAAGCGTTATCGCTTATGACATCCCAGAGCGAAACGTGAAAATTGAGCTTGCCTGAACTTCGAGCTCATGAATGCTATAACGAAGGTTTTATCAGAATAAGTATTTGTATAATTTTGTAAAGGGAAGTGCGAATGCAAAGCTGGGGTCTGAGTCCTTGAAATAACGTACTGAATTTATTCATAGGAAGGATGCAGGCTCGTGTTCTTGACTGACGACTATGTCTACGAAGGTTTATTATATAAGGTGGCGTAAATGGATTGTCCGGGTTGGTTAGCGCTGCAACCATTACAGTGGTCAGGAGTATGCATGATAAGCATTAGCATAAGCACGGTGACCACTTACCATCGGGTGGCCCGTATGTCTGTTTGTCCGTCTATATTATTTTAAAAAATACATTAAGTTACTAGAGGGCGCACGATCGAAAGGAGTGGTGACGATTGAGAGAGGATGTCCAGCAGTGGACCAAATAAGGCTGACGGATGGATGGAAGTTACTAGTATTTGGAGACTAGTACTACTAGTACTTGAAAAAGTAAAAGTAATAAGACTGATTAGAAAGTAAAGACAAACAGAAATAACCTTACACCATTTTTAAAACATAACATAACGTAACGTTACGTAACATAAAATAACATAAGCAGAGGTGTGTAATACTGTATATACATCCACTTTTCACCAGTTATGTTAGGTTCCCATGTGCCATACACCGGACACAAATTTCCTCCTAATTTGATAAGTAGTTCCATGTTAAGACAAGCTTTAAGCTAACAGTCCCTTTTATTCGATTTATTAGGAAAGAAATTAACTTAATAAGTACCTACAATACAACCCATGATCCCTGCAGGGCACGAACCTATTCTCATAATACAAAAGCGCTGAAGCGTCCTAAATCTCGCATCTTCTGCGTATTGGCAGAGGGATAGGGGCCAACCATACTGACGGAAGGTTTTTTTAAATTTTTTATTCATTCTTTCTTTACCTGCCGAAACACGATTCCCGAATTCAAAACACGACTGGAGCATTTATTTCGCTGATAAATATTTGTACTTGGGTCATAGTGTTATAGTGTCTTGATTTCCGTGTGTTCTGGTAGGAGTATGGCAATTCAATACACGGGTCTCTGTCCCCGCAGCAGCAAAATCTGAGACAACTCCTGTTGTCATTCTGTTAAAATTATTAATCTGCTTATGTGATATTAGATGTACTTATATAATTTTAAATGAAAATACAATTATTCTTATTCGTGAGTTCCTCCATGTGTTTTATAGTTCTTCTCGTGCTTACATTCTAACCACGGTAGCTAAGCACCGTATTAAGTTCTATCTGATTAGTCGAAAGTGGGAATGTGTGAAAGATCTCTTGGGGATTAAGTTTATCCTCTCTTGATTGTGTTATCGAGGTGAAGACGGATTTCCGGCTTTTCTGGTATCCTACGTGGAATTATTTCCGTACTTAGGTAGATATTCGTTGACGGTGAAGACTGCTCTTCTTCAAATCTTAGGAAACCTGCATTCCTGAGAGTTCTTCATAATGTACTCGAAGCCATGTGAAGTCTGCCAATCAGCACTTGGCCAATGTGGTGGACTAAGGCCTAATCTCTCCCATTCTGAGAGGAGACTCGTGCCCAACAGTGGGACAAGAAACGTGGGTTGTGGTGTGGTGTTTACTTTTGAGTTTTCTCTACGTAACTCAAGATACGTGTCCCAGTAAAGTCGGAGACCGATGTTTAAAAATAAAGCCTTAACAAGCCCTATTTATTTATTTAAACTTTATTGGGTCACGTATATAATACCAGAGAAGACCAACTGTGAATCCATAATGTATTTTCTAACAAATAAGAATGGGTCGCCATATACCTACAATGGAATAAAAGTAATGACATCAATAAAAGAACCTTAGTGGCTAAAGGCTAAGAGTTAAGCAACGACGGGCGCGGTCGGTTTGTGGAAGAGTGACCGCTAGTGGCAAAAACTTCTTTGGAGGGCACGTTAGGCCGTTGGTCGGTTGCTATCAATGGAGGAAAAAGTCGTTAAGCTTTATCGAAAACCTTCGGGTGGCTTAAGAATATTCGACATTGGGTTAGCCACTAACCGACGTTGGGTATGCTCTAGACCCTGCAGCTGTGGCTGTGGGAGAGACCAATGCCCAACAGTGGGACGTCTATGGATTGTAGTTTTATTGTGTTAAACTTAAGTACCAATAAATGATTTTATGTTACTTTATAGTATAATGCTAACGGGTGGACTAAGTGGCACTTTTTGCAATTTTCAACAGTTATGACATGTCGCTGGATGGCATCCAAACGACTTTTCTTACGTTGGAGACGCATAGCAAATCGGGTGCAGTTATATAGAGTGGCATTATAAAAAATAAATCTATGTATTCTATAGCTATGACTATAGTACCCATCTATAGCCTTAACTAGGTCACCGAACAGTACCTATGTTGTGTTATTTTGGTTTGTATATTAATTATGGGAAAGTCGATGAAATATTTTTGAATTCCAAATTACAAAAACACAATAATATTTTTCCCGACCCGGGGAACGAAGCCAGGTCCTTCCAGATGCTACCACTAGACGGAGGCAGTCTATAGTCATATAGAACAACCGTTATTTAGAATGTAATATTAAAACGGATCTGTTATACTAACAAAAATGGTTTTCTATCCCCAAAGCATTGAAAAACACTAAATCGTGACGGTAAAAGGCAGTTACACGTAAAATAGTGTGGCAGTCGAGCAATTGTCAAAATAGGATTATAGTAAAAAACAGCGACTTTTTAAATTGGTCGTGTAACAATAGCCTAGGATAGTAGCATACAATTTATTGTGACTTCAAACTTTTTGTTGCCATGGACTTACAAAAACTGCGGATTGTATTGGCACAGCATAATAAGTATTCATTCATAAAATCTGCAATGTAACATGCATAGACAGAGAGAGAGATGCAGGATTTACGTGGCAAGGGACGGGGGTATCCGTACCAAACTACCAAAGACTTGTTAGGTACTAGCAGGTGGAGTTTCTCATTTGAGTGATGCATTTTACTAACAATTATGGAAATATATGCCATCCCAGCGGAAATTAGATCATTTGGCGAGACTTCAAAGGCGAAATGGCCTACTGTAAGTTTCCAATGTAGTCTGGCTTAGAAACGATTGAAGCACTACAATGGCAACTGTACGAGTGTGTAGACTGTAAAGGATTGCTAGATGAAGGAAAAGTTCATTCGTTTAAAGGAACCAATATGGTTTCTAAACTTTTTCTATACATGTCGGCACGCTATCCATGACCCAAGCACAATGTGCCTCGACCGGAATTCGTACCTGGGAATGGGAACCGTCTGTCTACGCACCTAGCGGCCGTGGACCCCTTTCATTGGAGCGCCGCTGACCCCTGGTCCGGCTGTTCGGTTAAAACGCGCTGCGCGTGCGCAACAGAGACTCGAACCTGCAATCTTCGGATAATAAAATACAGTCTCAATTGAAATCTAGTCTCAATGGGAACTAGGTTCCCATTCCCAGGTAGTCCCAGGAGTTCCCAGGAGGCAGGGTCACCACACCCCGCATATTCATTTACGTAATCTACGTGGCGCGAAGCGTAACTGACCGATATTAGTTGGCTTTACCGACACTATTCCCGCTACTTATGCCGCGTACTCTTACTCTGGATAATTAAGAATCCGTATTAAAAAAAGTGAATAAAGAAAAAGAAAACGATATGGATAAACATACCAAAATGACTGCAAAGCATAATAGCTTCCCGGAATGACTCCTATTAATAGAACATCACGCCGCGTAATGGACCTCTTGTGTTGTAAATGGTCATCACATTATAATTGTAAATGGACCGCTATACAAAACAAATAAGTAGTTCTTGATGCAAGCAACTTAGCGATGCAACCGTTTACTGTTCCTTTTACAAACGCATCAACAGTTCAGATACCAGGATTTGTTATAAATTAATAATAGATTTAAGCCCTGGGATGGGAGGCCTGTATTAATAACCAAACTCAAACTTGAGAAAGTATTGATACAGCTCACGTCTTGGAGAAAGATCAGAAAAAAGACAGAAAAGAACGTTACATACATGCATTAGAAAAGTCAATGACCTCAGAAATTAAAATTTTCAGACGTCTCTCAAGAATGTTTAGCTACTAGGGTACCACCGCTAATAATAACACTTACGTTAAGGATAACCATCCAAAATATCCACGAAGCCATGTACATATCTTTCCCGAATGACTCCCATTAACTAGCCATCACGCGGCGTAATGGACCCCTTGTTGTCTCACATTATAATTGTAAATGTACCACATTCCAGTATTCGGAACAATTAGATCCACCGACAGACATTACATTACACGTTCCGTATACAAATTGAAGAGTTAAACATGATTGAAGCCTTGATTACGTGATTGATAACTAACAAATCGTTGTTTTGTTTAATCTATTGTTCAAACTGTTCGTGATATGAGTAGTTTGGACGATTCATATGACATTGCAAAGTGTATGCATGCGTCTGTCATGTGACGTCAATCCATGTATTTAGATACTCGTATGTAGTTCCAGCACAATTCTTTCAATGTTCCTGGAAAAGAAATATAAACAACAAACTAAATGTGCAACGGAACTAAAGAATCGTTGTCTCGAAGTGATAACGTGAGCGTACTTAAATTTAATACGAAACGAGATTTAATACGATTATACATATGTAGTTACGAATTTACATTTTCATAGCAAATTCGTTCATTTTTATTCACAAGTGTTTTACATTATTTCATACCTACCTACATGACTATATATAATATCGATACAGTATATAGGCATCCATCAATGTATTTATGAATTTATTTATTCATTTATGTACAGGTATTTTATTGTGTGGTACAAAATTGTATCGTCTTGAATGACAAATAGAGATGACTAGAGATTTCAAACTGCTCGGAATTAATTTGATTCCCATTCCACACATTGTTGTGGAGCTGTAACAATAGCTCAAGACGCTGGCAAACTTCCAATGGCACTCCATATTTTACACGTATGCTGATACTAACATTCTCACTTTTAATTATAGAAACAATTCATTTCAGTCTTGAATAGGCAAGAACATTCACGAGACTTTCTCAGATTTTGATTCGGATTAATTTGTTTTTGATTTACGGTATTACAAAATGTATTGCGGATATTGTAAGTCATCAATTATATTTTTATCTACCACATGTTCCCAATGTTGATGCTGCCGAGAAGAGTAGGAGAAACTACTCTGCAACTGTATGTCATACACTAAAATGACCGCTAGAGGTTTCGATCATACATTATTGATCGAAGGCTAGAGGGAAATACTAAATGTTTTAGTAGGGTTGTTACCCACCACTTGTTATTTTTATTTATTAAATTACTTTTTTGTTATACATTGTGGTATTGTTGTGTACCTAATACATAGTTTCTTGTAGACTTCAGGTTGAATGTTAGATGGATGGATAAAGTAAAAAAAAAAGATTAAATATGAAATATTTCTGCTCGATAAACCTCTTTAAAATAAAGCATCGAAGAGTAAAGCAATTCTAAACTCCATCAGCTGACAAATTGCCAGTCATTAACACGCCATGTTGGCAGGCTTGTTTTGACGCGGTCTTCGCGATTTATGTATTCCGAGATGTATTTATGAGAGTTTTGACGGCTTTCCGTGAATAAGTGGGATAATTCCCTTGTTTTGAATATTATTATCAATCATTGAAAATATTACTTAGTTAAAGTTTTCTGTTTTTAGGATTCCGTAACCATAGGTCACAACAGGAACTCTAATAATATGCCTCCGATGTCTGTCTGTTTGTCTGTCGATCAATGGCAAAATGACGTGAGCGACCATGACAAGTGGCGAGAGTGTCACTTTTGTGTGTTGCAAACACTGAGTTAGTGGTAACATATATATCAATGGTTGCAAAATAGAATTACTAATTTTATAATACATATTGAAATATATCTAAGCTAATTACTAAATAATTTATCAGTGAGGTTCAATTGTAAAGGTGGTTACCAGTTGGTTACCCACCCTCTTATTTCCACAAAAAGTCCATTACTGGAAGTCAGTTCAGCAAGACAATATATCACAGAATTCACAGAAGGAAAGAGGTAATTGATGAGATCTTTATAAAAGGGTTTTCAGGGTAGCTACACATCTGGATCCCAATCTACTTTATTTGGCGAATAGTTACCAACCATGTTTACGGTGACAGATGACAGTCCTTGAATTATTTATTATTCGATAAAGATATAGTAGGGCCTTTTCAAATATTTGAACTAAATTTATATTACAAATGCTCCAAAAAAATTTAGACATGGACACAAAATACACTCCGTGATTTGTATATCTATCACTTCTATATATACCATAACAATTCATGATTAATATTATACGTGTGTGATGTACTTTTATAAAGAAATATATTAGGTACAACATATATTTTTGTACGTTTTCTCACAAAACCACGACTCTTAACACCTTGAATGAAGCTAGAAAAATGATTGGGTCATGTCATAGCACCAGCTGGAGAGCACAAGTGACTAACTTAGAACGTGACCCCTACAAACAAGTACACCAACTAACAGAACTAACTATCACTAACAGTCCCCAGTCCTCATACCTACTAACGAAATGACCAACTAATGTTCTAATTAACTCTCTCACCTAATTGGACTAACCATCCCAGTCCCTAATTGAGTCTTGTTCAAAGTCAGTCACAGTTGTCATGGGCGGCAGCGGATGGGTGGTGCTGCAATCACGTTTGCTATCTTGTATCCATAAAAAAAAAAGATTTGAGCTTGTGCAAACGCTGAGGAAGGCCACCGAAGGTGATTTTATGGATGATTCTCGTTAAAAAAGCCATAGCGCCTTTACTTAGTTGACGCTCCAGTGAGTGTGTTTTTTACACAGAACAGATAATCTGTTCTGTGGTTTGTTACTACTACAAACTTAATTAAAACTGCCAGCATTCTATGAAAAACTCGATACAGAAAACAAAAGCCTCAAACTATCGAGCCAATCCATAATCCGCTAACTAGATCGCTGCCCATCTGACTAAGTGGTGAATTTCAACACATTGCCAATGTGCTGTGAAAATATTAGTACAGTCTGCTTCAAAACTGCCTTGGTCTAGTGGTTGGAAACGCTGCTAAACTAGAGGTCTTGGACCGAGAAGGATTATTGGATCTTCTAACATAATATTTCTGGTAGAATCTCGGAGTTTGTATATAATTAATTATTTAAAAAGTGTGTGTGTGTTATGTTACGCGTGTTATGTACACGCATTGATATATATGCATTGATATATATGTTACCACTAGATTAGCAATCACCGCGCTTATGCCTTGCCACAGGCCATACGCCAACTGGCGTATGCGTAGCTAACGTCAGTTCAGTGCTCTGTGTGACGCCGGCCGAGTTGAACTGACAGAAAATATTTCCAAAATGGGCAAATGCACAGTGTAAATGTGTGATTCAAGATCACAAAAACTTAATAAGTCCACTAGAATTACTTTCCACACGTAATTTTATTATTTCTGTGTTTACATCAACGTAAAAACGCAATAAAATAAATAAATTGTAAAATTTTGAAATATAGGTTCAGTGTGACCACTAAAAACTTAGTTTTAGATCCCCACAATTCTGGGAGAATTTTAAATTATGGAATAAGTGAATATTTTTTTTTTTTAATAATAACAACGTTGCAGTGTACCTAAAGATGCAGCACGCCGTGATAAGTGGGTGGAAATAATTCGATTATTGAGAAAAGAGACAGACTGGCTACTTACAAAATATTAAAAGAATTTGCGATACACCCGGGAGATCACATATCCTCAATACTAGTTGATCATTCCCTTTTAGTGGTGGCAAACTAGTGGACGCCCGCAGCTTCGCTCGCGTGGAATTAGACATAACAATAGTTTCGTTTACACCTAGTTGCCACCCTCCGAGATGAAAAGTACCTACATATCCTACATTTTAATTAATTAATTCAACTGTAAACATTTGTTGCTAATATGAAGCAATTCATCAATTCTATTCATCTTTTAAGTAATATATGACTACGCTGCGCGGCCTCACCCACGCCGTATTATTTTATTATTGCATTATTTTCTTTAGATTGACATTTTAAATTCGTTATATCTTTTTATTCGTTATTCGGATTTTAATAATTTAATAAGTATTTAACAGGTATTGAAACGGTCTTTAATATAATAATATTTAATGGGATAAGGATTAATTCAAAGTTATGAATAATAATGGTTTGATTATTGTCGGCACTGTTATCAACTTTTAAAATGTAAAAAAGTAGTTATAGTGGAATAACTATAGTAGTTGGACATATGGTATCGCGACTTTTTGTAAATAATGATGTGATCTGCTAAGTCGTAGTACATTATTTTATTCTATCATCAATAGTTTTCGCAGCGCACGCGATGTAAAGAATATTTTAGGTAATTTTCACACCTTGGGTAATATTATTGCATTTTTATTAAGGATCCCTATTTTTTTTTAAATGTAATATATGTTACTCAGAGAAGGTGCAGCTTTTTAATGATGAATGAATTTTCGAAATCGGTCCAGCAGTTTTTGTGTGAAAACATTACAAACATATATTCAAAAACACAAATGTATAATATTATTATATAGCCTATGTCAGAACGTAAAGATGCAGCTTTCTAATGGTGAAAGATTTTTTGAAATCAGTCCAGTAGTTTCTGTGTTTTAACATTACAAACAAATGTTTCCTCTTTATAATATTAGTATAGATTCCATAATTTGCAAATATTTTAAAATAAGATTGTATTACGAAAGGAAATTATTTACTCAAACTTACAAAAAAGAGTCTAAAAGGCAATTGTATACAAAACTTATGTTATAAAGCGGAGTATGATTTCATTAATTTCAGATCATCAAAATTCTGTATGTAATTCAAATATTTTAAAGTTAATTTAATTTAGTATTAAAACTTTTCTATGGCTTAAAAAAATTGGGTAAAACTTCGCGTGGGTAGGCAACCCTGTCGCGCCGATTCCCGTAATTGCATGTTAATATTGCGATCTTTGTCTAATCTACGCGACGGTATTGTTATTGTGACTTGTGTAAGTGAGACATATATATGTTTACATTCAAATGTCTAGTGATTTCAAAGCTACGTCGTCGCGTTTAAAAAGTGGTTACGCTATATTTGAGGCATTCTGATGAGGTTTGCTTCTCTAGTTTATTTAACTCAATGTATATATGTATATATTTAACTCAGTGTGTACACGCGTTAGAAGTTATACTCGTACTTCTTTGGCGTAACAAGATAAAAATCTTTTAAAAATTTTTATCTTTCGCCTTATTCTACGTTTGTAGAAAAAACGACACTAACAATAGAAAAAAGGTATTTGAAAGTTTTATTATAACGCATTATCTAGTTAAATCAAATTTATTTAAATATCACAAAAAAATTATTTCTACATTGACAGCACCTACTTTGACAATTGTAAGTGTACACTGTCAAGCCATTTTTTGACAATGTTGACTATAGCCATAGAATAAAGAGTTTATTCTATGCTATAGCTAACTTCATGGTGTCGGTTTTTTGTGACGGTGTGCGCGCGCATCGTAAAAATTTACTCTAATTTTTCCCTAACGCGCCAAAAGAAGTCTATTTTCAAAAATATCTCCACCAATCCACATTGGAGCAGCGTGGTGAAGTATGCTCTAGAACTAACTCCCGCTGACTTGTCTGTTGGGGACCCGTGCCCAGCAGTGGGACGCTATGGGTTGCAGCTTTAAATAAGCCTATAAGCCTTCCCAATCTTGTGCCATTTACATAATGATGCCATTTTATTCTGCTGTGAACTTCCTAATTCATCTTCATGTAGTCATTATCTATAATCAATCCTAACATTTTAACTTTACACGAACGATAAAGATTGCCTTTTAAAAGACTGACCCTTTCAAAACCCTAAATCCAATCGATCCTTATCTATGAGCTATCTAAATGCTCTCTACCTTAGTTTCAGTTCCTCCTAAATTGAAAGTGTTATCTGTTGAGAGGCCTTAAACAAAAAGTACTAAAACGTTCTCTACAACAAGCATTGTACTCGTATTTACGGCTTTTGTAAACACTTTTTGACCCTTGTAAACCAGAGGGTTCCTGCCAAAACTTGCTTGATATCAAATATATTAAAATCTGTACATAATCGTAAATATAAATTCTGTAATCTGCCAGAATCATGCGTGAGTGAGTTTGTGTGGGATTTTCACCCACTCTAACGTTTCAGTGGGTGAATATCAACTGAAACCCAACTAAAACCATTCATCATCATGAAAATGTACTTGTTAGTATACTTTCTACCACCCGAATGAACCTCATCATGATAAACAGATAATAAACAAGTTAATATAATGTTATTGTTGAATTCACCCCACCGGTCCTCTATTTTTCCCACTCGGCGTCATACTGTCAGCTGACAAGCGGGTACAAAGAAATTGGAGTACCAATAAATGCTTGATTAAACTTACAACAATTTCAATTCTGTAACATCCCTTGATCCTGTTCTATGTAATGGCATAATAGAGAAAAATTATTTACTTTCGTTTTTTGTTATCAAAACTCATCTGACAATAATTTAACAATTAAAATCATGAATATAAATCTATAAATAATCAAATGATTAATAATAATAATGTGTTCATTAACAAACAGTCAATCAAATATTAAATTAATTATACTAGTAATTAAAGTAGGTAGATAATGCTTCTTGCTATTTGGCAGTGTTGCCATCAGTTGGTAACACGGTTTATGAACGACGAAGTTATCGATGTAGGTATTAAATAAAATAGCCATTTAATCAGATTCAGATTCATTTATTTTTCATTATATGGTATTTTGTATACGCTTAGTGAACGTCATAACATTTTTTATCTACCACCGGTTCACAAAGTTAATGCTACCGAGAAGAACATGGCAAGAAACTCGGTAGTTATACTTTTCAAAATTTACAATTTTTATAATTTGATCACATTACATTATTATTGAACAAGTGGAGCTGGAGATACATCGCACCAAGCATTTCTATCGTTCATATAGTCAATAATTTTATAGAAAGCTTTATTATGGAGGTTTTGTTAAATTTATTCTCTCAGAGAGAAGTAATATTTCCGAGTATTTTATTGTAGAAGCGAAACTAGTTCCCCATAAAAGATTTTGATACTTTACTTAGCCTAGAGCTAGGTACAATCAATGTATCCTTATTTCTTGTACTAAAGTTGTGTACACTGCTTTTTTTGTCAAAAAAATTTACATTTTTTCGTACAAAATTCCTCAAAAGCACACATCACGGACATAAATAGTCACAGACTGCACTTGAATTTGAAGCAAATTTCAAGTACAATTAAATGTCCTTATAAAAATCTTTTACCTATAATAAATGATAATTTGTAATGTCAAAATAAATAATAATTTGTAATGTCGATCGAGACTTATGACTCGTAATTTTTCGTTCATCCGGCGGCGAGCGGTTCAAAAATAGACTGGTAGTGCAATAACTTTTCGCCGCCGCTCAAATCGCGCTATTAACATAATCTCTACAAGCATTGTGTGGTACACGAGCCTGTCATGTATTCCGAGCGTAATCAAGATCCAAATGACTTGTAGTCTAGTCAACAAGTGCCTTTTAGGTCAAAATTTTTGCGCCTTCTCCGAAAATTATGATTGAGGTGTCATTCGATTCGGAATGGCATGTAGATAGTTTTTGAGAAAATGCGAAGCCCGCTCGCAAAAATTGCAATAGTTATAAACAATTAAGTGAAATAAAAAAAGAGGGTTTGGTATTTCGTTAATATCTCAAAAACTATTTGAGAAAATTTAAATTTGAAAAAGGATTCAAAAAGAGGAAGAAATTTCCTAAAAAAAGTCTCGACTCCCGAAATTGTCGGAATAATGTTTATAATTTTCCCAGAGGGTTGAAAATACGCTCGAAAACGGGTACTCCGGCTTGCGTACGCCACGGCCCCATCGGACCTTTAATGAATAAATATTATTTAAACTTATTAAATGTGAAAATTAAAAATTGAAAAAATTCAGGCGCCTGTAGGATAGATCAATGAACAATAATCCGTAATCAAAAATTTTTTATCGCGATTTTTCAAAAAGTTATCCATTAATTAATTAACAGTTTTTTGTAGCATGAACATTAACATTGCAAGTGCGATAATTGTTAAACTATTAATCTGAGATTTTTTTCCTTTCGTGGAGCTATTTTTCAAAGGTCTTAGAATAGATTCCCGTTGGAAAAATTCAAAAATTGTTAATTTTCGTTTTGTTATTAACAATTTACTGAGGGAAAAAATTATAAAGCTTAATTAAACATTGAAAAAAATTCTTTTTTTGTAATATTATTATTGGTCCATTTTCTTATGATCAGAAGCTACTTAAAAATGATTTTTAATAATTTTTATCTCCTATTGTTTAAAAAATTGTTATAAACAAATGCTTTGTTTATGAGATAATTAAAAATTTTTTTTTTATATCATAATCTTTGATAATAATTATGATTTTTTTTAAAAAAATCGTTTCTCAAAAAAAATTGTTTATTGCTTAAAAACGCATTTGTTGAATAACAATTTTTTTTTACCACTTTTTATGAAAATTAAGGAACCATTTTTTTAAAAAAAATCATTGTTTATCTTGATCTTTGATAGTAAAAAAGAAAAATCGATTATACACAAAAAATAATGCATGGTTGTTTTTGTTTTTTTAAGTAGAAAAAGAAAAAAAATACAAAGAAATAATTAATTTGTTAATAACAAATTGTGTGTTAAATAAACAATGAAAATTTAAATAATAATCGATTTTTCTTTTTTACTATCAAAGATCAAGATAAACAATGATTTTTTTTTTAAAAATGGTTCCTTAATTTTCATAATAAGTGGTAAAAAAAAATTGTTATTCAACAAATGCGTTTTTAAGCAATAAACAATTTTTTTAGAGAAACGATTTTTTAAAAAAAAATCATAATTATTATCAAAGATTATGATATCAAAAAAAAATTTTTAATTATCTCATAAACAAAGCATTTGTTTATAACAATTTTTTAAACAATAGGAGATAAAAATTATTAAAAATCATTTTTAAGTAGCTTCTGATCATAAGAAAATGGACCAATAATAATATTACAAAAAAAGAATTTTTTTCAATGTTTAATTAAGCTTTATAATTTTTTCCCTCAGTAAATTGTTAATAACAAAACGAAAATTAACAATTTTTGAATTTTTCCAACGGGAATCTATTCTAAGACCTTTGAAAAATAGCTCCACGAAAGGAAAAAAATCTCAGATTAATAGTTTAACAATTATCGCACTTGCAATGTTAATGTTCATGCTACAAAAAACTGTTAATTAATTAATGGATAACTTTTTGAAAAATCGCGATAAAAAATTTTTGATTACGGATTATTGTTCATTGATCTATCCTACAGGCGCCTGAATTTTTTCAATTTTTAATTTTCACATTTAATAAGTTTAAATAATATTTATTCATTAAAGGTCCGATGGGGCCGTGGCGTACGCAAGCCGGAGTACCCGTTTTCGAGCGTATTTTCAACCCTCTGGGAAAATTATAAACATTATTCCGACAATTTCGGGAGTCAAGACTTTTTTTAGGAAATTTCTTCCTCTTTTTGAATCTTTTTTCAAATTTAAATTTTCTCAAATAGTTTTTGAGATATTAACGAAATACCAAACCCCCTTTTTTTATTTCACTTAATTGTTTATAACTATTGCAATTTTTGCGAGCGGGCTTCGCATTTTCTCAAAAACTATCTACATGCCATTCCGAATCGAATGACACCTCAATCATAATTTTCGGAGAAGGCGCAAAAATTTTGACCTAAAAGGCACTTGTTGACTAGACTATTGGGTAACAAGTAAGTAGGAAAGTATAATTTGAGCCACATTTCTTTGTGAGTAGCGAATTAATCATAGATGTGATGACGGAGACGTGCACTGAATACTTACATGTATGTTTACCTAATTTGTCGTCTGCCTTTGCTATGGTAAACACGGTGAGTATTTCTGAATTTCCGTCGGAACGGTTACTGGGCCGGGAGATTGCAAACATCTATTATAAGATGGATGGATGTCTCATACTTTTTGTAAACAAAAAAGACTCACCATGATAATTATACTCATAACAAATGGTTTTTAAAAACTAGTTTCGTCAATACCATAACATTAATTACTAGAAAACTAGTAGATACTCGTGTATCTTTATACTTTTAAGAAGAACCGATCAGTTTATGCCGGTACATAACATACGCAGTAGAATCATGTAAAAAATTAAAGAAAGTGCTTAGGTATTGGATTGGTGTATGTTTATCCGAGACATAATAATATGCTATTGCTATAGCAATAAAAAAAATTACTTTCTCTTACACAAAAAACGTAAGGAACCCATCATATATTTTAATGATCTCTCTCAAAGGATCTTTGAATATGTGATCTTGTTAAACCTTTGAACAGCGATGTTTGTTATCCCCTCGTTAAAGTGGCACGACATAACGATTCTCTTATGGTTTAACTTAAATACGCATAAAATGAGATGTCATTATTCCGTAAAACGATAATATTACGCGATACGGAACAATAAGAGATTAGACACGAGAGAATCGCAGCGATAGTCTCACCACCACCGAATTCTATGCAAATTCTG
The DNA here is from genome assembly GCA_944567765.1 of Carterocephalus palaemon. Taxonomy (NCBI): domain Eukaryota; kingdom Metazoa; phylum Arthropoda; class Insecta; order Lepidoptera; family Hesperiidae; genus Carterocephalus; species Carterocephalus palaemon. The sequence continues at coordinate 3,828,462 of OX155663.1, forward strand.
TAGAACAAATTCCACACGACGCGACGATACGATCGCGGCGGTACGACGAGTAAATCTGGACGATCATGACGTTACACATTCGTCGATTTCGCGGCGACATGGTCAAGTCACCTATTATGTTTTCTGTGACGTCACATCGCAACCTCGCCGCTGTGTCAGAACTAAAAGACCATGAAACTCGTGTTTATGATCCATAGAAAATCTATCACTTTGACATTGCCAATCGTAAGTTTCGTCCGTCACACTTCTTGAAAACGTGAATTTTACCATCTTGAACTCGTTCATTTTTTTTATATGGCTTATTTAGGTAAGGTTTGGTAACTAGGTATGTGACAGTGTTAAACGTTAATCTACAAATGGTCTGCTTATGGTATTAAGTTTTTAGAATGAAATACAACATCGCTGATTTTGAGGTCTACCTTATAGTCTTTACGTTTTATATAGGAATACCTAATAATAATACCTATAAAGAATTTTAAATTACTTTTCAACAACATGGTGATATATGTTCTTCAAATTTATGTACAAATGAAATTGTTATCTTTAAAATTATAGGCTATGCAATTATAGAACTGAATAATGGTCCTTTTACAAAAAAGGCAAGGGAAAAGAAAAAAAAATACAATTTTATGTCCTCACAAATGTGTGTGTTCTTATTTAGATTCTGCTTCGCTACGCGCGACATTTTACATTTAGTACCTAGCGAATATAATTTTTAGGCCTGAACGCAAAAAAAGGTGTTTTAATTTGAAACCTTTTTTTCTTTGTCTCCAAGTATATTATTTTTAATAGATTTAACATAGCAAACGAGCATGCTTTAAACAGGACTCAGAAACGCACTGAATGGGAGAATTAGGGCAGTTATTACCTACAGGATGGTCGTATATTAGGATAATTAGTTGGTCAGTTCGTTAATAAGGCATAAAGACTATACAAGCGGGAACCGATGGTGACTGCTGAAAGCCATAGACGTCCCACTGCTGGGCACGGGTCTCCCCCACAACTTTTTGACAAATGACTTTTCTAAGTTATGTGCGATTAAAGAAATTAAATGCAATTTAATTTCTTAAATCGCATATAATATTAGTATAGAAGTATAGATTACCTTCATAGAATTATATTGATGGTGATATTAATTTTACATACAAACAGCATACAAACAGGCTGCTGTTTCAAGAGATTATAGTGCGAATAAGGGAACCACATTGTATAATGTTTACACAACTGTAGTTCCGTTTTCGTGTTTACCCTCGTATATCGTGGGGAGCAATGGATTTTAATAGCCAGAGATAAGATACGCTGTTCCGGGACTGACAGAAATGGCTGACAGTTATAATAATACTGACTTTTATTGAGTCACAGATAAACTTGTTTGTTGTCATGTGTGAGCCATAGTGCTGCAAGTTGAATAAGAGTTATTCCATCGTTTTCAGCTCTGTTGGATTTTTAGATACAAGTCGACAAACGAGCATGCGTGCTGCATACTAATGAGTCCATTACAAGTCTTCAGCCTATGCTCAACCGTTTTATTACGGTAGTACCTCTTCGATAGTAGTGGCACACAGTTGCCAAGAAGTCAGATAGACACCGACCAGTAAAAATAAAACAGAATGATTGAAGTAAAAGTTAAGTTAGTAGTTAACGAATTGTTACCTGTCGTAGTGTATATGAAAAACACTTTCGTACGTGAATGTACTCGTACGTGTGTCTAGTGACAAATGCTTCTAAATAACGAGGGCGTATCTGGAATAAATTGTATTCATAATTTGAAATTCAGGTAATCAACGATCCAATGCGTAATCGTGGAGAATTTCAATTATCTAGACAACCTAATAATGAGTTTATAATTATCACGAAAGAGTATACAGTGTATGATCAATCACACACACACTATGTTTCTCTTTGGTAGGAATATGAGAATAGTGGAGGATAGTCAAACACAAAAGGAAATTAGACAAGTTCGAATGACCACTATCGCAGCGTTACGTTTCGAGCAACATCAAAGGCTTTGTGCGCGAATGTACATCGAATGGATGCTTCTAGATAAGGGTTCCATTACTACTTTCTACTATCGAGACGAAACAGACAGGGCATTCGGCTGATTGGTTTGACAGGGTTGCAATAGATATTGTAATATTATAAAGATATAAGTTTCACACACTTGTATGTATAAACTTGTTAAAATTGCCTCCATCAAATTAATATTATGTACCTACCTATATACTACTATGATAATACTACATAGAAAAGTTCATAGCTCAATATTCAATGGCTCGCGTCGATCATATTGTGATCAACAGAGCTTAGCAACGTCGGGCGCGGTCGGTATGTGGATGGGTGATGCTGGTACCAAAAATTAAATGAGCGTTTCCGTGCTTACGAGGGCCCGTTAAACCGTCGGTCTCGGTTGTTTTCAATTGTAAAATAATTGTTAATTACTTTACAATTGAAAACAATTGCAACCCACTAAAACCCCCTCCGTGGCCTTCCTCAGCGCTTGTGGAGGGCTCCGGGATATCTGTTAGAACGCACTGTTGCACTCCAGCGCTGTGCCCATGACAGGCTCGTCCCTGAGGAGACATGAAAAGACGTCAACACCCATCTTCAACGTCGTTAAGCCACACACATCGTCGTCTTTCCCGGGGTCACTTGGACGGTTCGAGCTCCCACTGTCACCGCTCGTGAACCCAGAAGCCCCCTTTTAGTCGCCTCTTACGACAGGTAGTCTCTTTTTTATTGATATATCAATGTCAAATGTGTTTTACGAAAACCAAAATACGCAGCATACCTAGCATAATACGCAGAAGACCTAATGAAAAGGTAACCTCAATACGTCAATGCGTATTAATACGCCGCAGTCTGCCGTAGCGACCGACAACCGTGATGGGCATAGATAAATTTGTGTTTCAGAGGTGACAGCCCTGTGGCTATCGAACTCGCATCTCACTCGAGGGGTCCAAGTTTAAATGACTGCTCTAAGTTATGTGCGATATAAATTAAATGTCCCTGCTTAGGTTAAATTTATGGTAATATAATAAAACAAAGGTATATAATTAAACATCTGAATGCAACTGCATGTATGAAAGTTCACCATAATTTTCTTGAAGATTAAATCCTGACTACCCCTTCGGGAAATATATGTCATGTTATTTTTAAAACTACATTTCACAATATTTATTATTACAAAAGAAAAGTATTTATTTTTTAATCAATCGTCTTCGCGCTTGGACGCCATTTCGAGAAACTAACAATACGTGTTGCGTACTTGGAGTTAGATTTATGACTAAAGCTTTCCTTATAATAGTATATTATCTATGACTAAAGCTAAAGTGCGATGCGAACCCGAACGGTACGATGATTCGTTCAAACGAGCGTACCTGGTGCGGTCCGGACCAAGACCGATATGAAAACCGCACCGATGATAATAATAATATAATAATGTGTGGAGCACGCTCGAACATGGTATGGAGACACCAAGATCACGATACGTTCCCCTCGTCTGTTTACTGTCTTCCCACTCCCATTCCGATAGAATCATCATCATCATCATCACAACCTTTTCTTTGTCCCACTGTCGGGTCTCCTCTCAGAATGGGAGGCCTTATTTGCTGGCCAAGTGCGGATTGGCAGACTACTCATACCTTCGAGAACGTTATGATGAACTCTCAGGCATGCAGGTTTCCTCAGATGTCTCCTTATATATATGTGTGTCCTTATGTTATAGCAAGTGTTATATTAGTTATAGTTTGAACCCGAGTGAGAAGCCAGTTCGATAGCCACTGGGCTGTCACTGCTTGAATATCCGATTGAATATCCGTGTCCACATATAATTATGTCAACACAGGGTTGTTTTCATGAATTCCTTAAATACATAATAATATTTACATCTATTCACGTGTCTCTCTGTGGAATACAGAAATCTTTAACCAAACCAGTTTTCCGTTTTTATTAATACACCGTAATAGCATTTCCCAAAGGCTTTTCTCACGCAGAGACCTCTCAAAGGCTCGAGAGCCACACTCTTTAGAAAGGGGTGTTCTAAATTGAATCCTTTTTGCCACTATGAATAAGTGAGAGGGTCACGCGGAGTCTTTGTGACCCATTGATTCTATACTACGCGTACACGCTGCCTTTTATGTTATTGGAGGTTGTAAATGAGATAGCATTTGTAACAAGTTTCCCTTTGCAGAAGGGTTTTCTTGTACGTATATCTACTTACGTATTTTTACTTGTAGAATAGAATAGAATAGAATAGAATAGAATAGATTTTTATTGGACAGAATAAAAATCTATATATACCTATATATCTATAATATTGCATTTTTAATAATTTTTTGACATAAAATAAACTCTTTAAATTAAACAATAAATAAATTTAAAAACAGTCTCAGATAAATGTCTTAATAGTAACATTTCTAATGTTTGCTGCATTATCTGTCCAAAAATGCATTCACTCATAATGCTGCAGTGATAAGCTGCAGCGCTGATTTTCAGTGAAGCCTTATGGGACGATACACGGTTCGATGTATCGTCCCATTGTACACGGTTCGATGCTATCATAGACTCATCGAATCCAACATAATAATATATCAAAAAAAAAAAGTTGAACATTATTAAAATACAGTCAGAGCGTAAATTTTCGCTTCATTCATAACACTCACCATACATAATAAAGGAATTATCTTTTTTTGGTTTTTGTGTTCCTGCCAAATTAGATTTGCATTCTAAGCTTGTCTAATGAGGTGGAGTAAATCCTTATCTACTAAATATATATAATGGTGTGTTTGTTGGTTTGTCCTACTTCTCCGCCTCAACGGAATGATGGATCGATGTGATTTTTTGCATAGATAGACAAAGCACTCATTCGATTAATGTATATGTACTCCGATTTAGACTATTACGAGATGATTACGAGTATGTACAGCACCAGGAAAGAAATTAAAAATATTCATAAAAATTCATGGTAAAATTAAAACATTCTCTTGATGATAATAAATCACCAAATCTTTTATATTTTTAAGCTCCTGTCGAAGAATTTTTAGAGAAATTAAATTTTTGTTACATACGAGCACCGACCCAACCCGTATCGCTTGAACTCAACCGTTACAACCTTTTGATGTCAGATTTGTAACATTTATCAAATGTCAGCGCGTCTGGTTATTATTACGTGTGTTGTTGGCAATATATCATTTCTATCATAATACAAACGATTTAGCGTTCGTGACTCGTGGCAATAAACCTTTCGATTTGTCGTAGATTTGTATGATTTTAAAAATCAAAAATATGTTCCTAATAATGAGAATAACTTAATATAGGCGTAGGCGGTAAAGCCTATTTGAAACCTATAAATTTGTGGCATACGAGAATATAGGACCGACAGAATTTATATCCATATAAAATCATTTATACTTCCACTAGATAATTTATTTTTGCCAGAATTCTACTGCCAGAAAAGTCAGAAGTGGGCTTAAAAATATTTTTGAATTCCGTATACTTATAGTGTTAGTCACAAACTACTAGAAACACCTGAAATATTATAAAAGTTTCATCTATCACTTGAAAATTGAATACCTAAATTACTTGATTTCGCATAAAGTTGTAAATTCAAATTAAAAAATACAGACTTAGATAATAATTAAAAAGTTATATTGAAGTATAATTTTGTGAATTATATTATTAATTATACAGCAAACCCCCATAGCGACTCGGTTTCCATCAACACACGTAACTACACCCACGGTTCAAACCGATTCGTCTTCTGGCTTGACATTTCACTTCCCTGACGTATCGTATTAATTTTTTTGCTGCCAGCTATGGAATACTGACTGTACATTGCATTGGTAGTGGCGTACCAGTTACCAGGTACTTTTTTATGAATTACATATCAAATATAGTGGAAGCCCGCAGCTTCGCTCGCGTGGAATTAGACGTAACAATAGTTTCGTTTACACCTAGTAATATTAAATATCCTATGTCACTTAGTGAAGATGCAGCTTTCTCGCTGCGACCCATAGACGTCCCACTGCTGGGCACGGGTCTCCTCCACAGACTAGAGCATACTTCACCACGCTGCTCCAATGCGGATTGGTGGAGGGGTTAGTGGCCAACCCAGTGTCGAATGTTCTCAAGCCACCCGAAGGTCTTCGACAAGGCTTAACGACTGTTTCCAGGATTGAAAACAACCGGGGCCGACGGCTTTACGTGCCCTCCGAAGCACGGTAGCATCAAACCCATCCACAAACCGACCGCGCCCGTCGTTGCTTAACTCTTTCGATCACATTCGAAGCGAGCCATTGGGCTATGGACGCTACTTTCTCATGGTGAAAGAATTTTTGAAATTGGTCCAGTAGTTTTTGTGTGAAAACATTAAAAACAAATGTTTCCTCTTTATAGTATAGAAGACAGCAAACGAGCATGCAGCACCACCGTTGTGCACTTGGCCCCGCCCATGTCATTGACTTCGCGATACGTTTACCTCGCCCACTTGGCAACTGGTGCCGGTCAAGGCGCGTGTGTCACGCGGCCCGCAGCCAAGACAATGGGCCAACGAGCCCAGCGTTGGTATATGCGGCGCCAAGTTATCTAATAGGAAATGTCATAGTTAGTCCAATGATCGGGTTTGGTAACAATACCGAGAGATTTTAAAATTAAAGATTTCCACCATTTACTTGCATGAAGGAGTTGGGTTCTCTGACAGCAGTTACACAAAAATTCACAAGTGCCACAATAATATGTACCTTCTCGAAGAAATTGTGAAGTCGTCCCTTTCAAAACCTTTACATTATATGATGCAAAACGAGTGTAATTTTAAGAGTTGTGTGTCACGTATTGTATATCGCCAAATCTTCATTCTAAAAACTTATTATTGCGTCATCGTTTGCCACAAACCGGCACAAACCGGAAAGAACTGGCTAGATGGTTCTCCAACTTTCCCAAACAACCTCAGAATGTAATACGATGACTGTTTGTTGTTTTGAAATTGCACCCCATCATCTTCCTTTTACGACGGAGATTAAAAATTAAATAAAAAGCCCATTCTCACGATTCGTCTACTTGTCGTCACGAACTTAAGGCTTAATTAGTATGGACCCGCTGTTCTTGCTCTGTCATTATTACGCCAACAGCAGTGTTCGAGAGATCACGTAATTGTTGAATTCGGGATAACTGTATCGGGTAAAGTGTAATTTTAAAACCCCTTCTGTATATTTGTTTTGAAATTAAACTGATTTTAATGTGGTTTAGATGGCCGCATTAATCAAGAGAGAAACGTAAATTTGTTCAATGCTTGAATTAAATTAGGTAGCATATAAGACTTGTGACTTGCAACAACTAGATTAGGTTTTCTTGGTGAACTGTAACAAAGGGTTCCTCGAAAAAGGCGGAAAGGGATAGTTTTTAAAATAGTAAATAATAATAAAAAAATATATAGTTAATTTAAGTCTTACGGGGCTTAAGAGACCGCGCAACACATCGTAAGATATTTTATTGATAGTTCACAAGAACCCCGAACGCAAAAGGGAAGTTTCCGAAATCGTAGCCACAGCGAATGTATCTATTCGGTCATATTTTGCTTTCCGACTCATAAAAATCAAAACTTATTGAATAATAAGTGATACTACTCGTATCAAACGAATGGATTTTCCAATAAAAAAACGCCTTTGAAAAACAATTTAACAGTGTTGTATTCAAATACGTGCTGAATTCGATGTTATGTTTAGTTGGTGCGAAGTGTTTTGTGAACAAATTCGTACTTGGCCTAAATCACCGGGGAAACCGTGTTTCTTCAAAAAGGAGGAATTTATCAATTTTTGTGATCTTTTATTTTGTTGCGTATTTTTTAAATAACTAGAGAATAACAAATAATAACCGCTCATTTTAGTTTAATTAAAATTATTAGGTTAACTCATTTTGTTATCTTACACAACACAACTTTCCCATAAGTGTTGGTAGATTTTATTTCAGACTAGTGAACTGCCCGCACCTTCCCTCGCATGGAATTAGACATTACAATAATTGCCACCCTCAAAGACACTACCGGTCGAATTCCGTCCTTCCACCTTCATTCCTGTAGAAATCACCGGGATAAAAAGTACCTACATATCCAATATTTTTATTCATTGTTTCAAGAAAGTACACATTTGTTTCAAGAAAGTATGCTAATAAAATTTAATAAATATTCAAACTAACTTCCATCCTGTATCCCTGTATCGTTATTTTCCGGGAACACCTACAATGTTGTACCGCCTAGCCTGTCAAAATGTCTTTATTGTATTAAGTCGGTCAAAATCTGTCAAAAAGTTTTCATGTTAAGTAAATAAATAATTACTTGACATCACTTTAGTTTTAACTTTCCTACCATTTTTTAACCCTTTGTGGGTTAATATACTAAAACGCTAAATTTGTATTGGAGAACACACATTGATGTATTATTTGACTTAAATCCAGTACAAAAACACCAATGGTTTATTCAGGAACGCCTCATAAAAAATTAAAATTATCTACAGTTACCCTTTTTTCTTTATCTTACAAAATACAGTAAAACGAGAAACACGTGTTAATTTAATTTAAATAACAAACATTTGCTGCAAATTTTAAATTTAACAGAAAATTTTTGAGAATAATTCCAAATTTAACGTGAGTTTGTTCCAACTAGTCGTCATAGGCGGTAGCGGGAGGGTGGCTCCGCTGATGCAGATAAAACAGTCATTTCTTTGTCATCTTTTAACCATATGTATAGCAAATTCAAATATACCAGGAAAACGCTATTAGCTTAGCACTTGCCCCGCTAACTTTCTGCTAACAAGACAGCGTTAGCGCACTTTGCTTTATTTCTCAAACACTAGTCTTGCTTCGGAACCCTTACTCTAACTACTCTATAATTCTACTTATACTACTTATACTCAGGCAATTGTCCCACTACTTATCCCTAACAATTTGTAAGTTCTGCCGCCTTTACAATGGTGAGTGCTCGCTGGAACTTGAAGATAACGTTTCCATTCTCCCACCTTCGCATGATTACCTACCCGCCGAAATTTATCCACTATTATTATATTAAATTTATCCACTATTACCTAGTTATAGTTCTAAACTAAAGTTCGTAGGTAATGTGAACGTAACGACGAGTAGTGCTTAGGGTACCGTTACCTTGATCGGACACTTGTGCTCAATAATAGGACGAAAAAATAATAGTAAATAAAGAACTAAATGATATTTGTCGCTTCCGCAAAAGTCAATCTACGAATATGAACTTCAAACCCATCAAAAGCATTTATATCGACAGGCAATCAGTCACCAGCGAGTGCGGATGACGTCACCATTCGTAAAATTAATGGCACCGAACACCATAGCCATGAATTGTTTGTTACCGATGTGGGTTTATCGATACGTGGGCAAAGGAAGTTTCGCGTAAATACACTGTAGGTACACTGGAATGATTATTGCATTTTGCTTGGAGGTAAATATTGCCTCCTTGGTCCAGTGGTCGCAGTCGCAAGTGTGAAGCTAAGCTGGAGGTCGTAGGTTCGATTCCCGGATGTGGCGTGGTGTCGGCTTGTGGATGGGTGACCGCTAGTGGCAAAATTTCATGGACGCTACCGTGCTTTGGAAGGCACCCCGGTTGTTCAATGGTGAAAACACTTAAGAGCCAGTTCACGTATTCGCGCAAATATCTAAGACTTTAGTCGCCTAATTTACCATCTTAGCTGGAGGTCCTGGGTTCGATTCCCGGATCAGACAAATTATTATTAGTTTTCTATCTTAAAATTTGACTAAGTCTGGATTTTGTCCGGTGTTTGGCAATAGGCTCACTAATTATATACTTGTACATCAGACCTTAATATAACTGGTAGAATGTGCGTGCATTACACACCCCTTAGTGTGCATCTGAGACTGGTGATAGGGCGAGGTTTCCATGCACCGTTTCAGGGACTCGCGTATTGTAAATAGTTGGAGGACGTCTAGATCTAAGTCTTCGATTAGATATTTTAGTATTAAGAAACCTTTTGTGGATATTTCATTAAATCACTAAGTAATCACACACACAAAAATTATACTTATTTACAAAATCATCGATAGGCAACCTTAGCCTCCTAACCTTCCATAAGTCAGGTGATTAATGATATAAGTAAATAAAATAAAAATAATATATTTTGTATGTACAATCCTTATCTTTCATATCCTTACTTTTCCTCGAAATTCATTTAGACATGTTTTTAAATTTATAAAGATAAAATTAATATCCCGATTTTATTAATAAAATTAAGCAGGAAATAACGCGTTAAAAATCATTGATAATCTTTTTTGCACCGGTCATAAACAGGACGTAATCACCGACAGAAAAAATCTTTTAAAGGCCTATCGAAGCATAATGAAAAATTTTGACGTCAGAAAGTAATTAAGAATTAATGATGGTCGGTCCATTAAGCCGCCAATTTGTTTAATGGTTGATTTTACGGCTCATTTTATTACTTTAACGCACTTTTGGGTGAGATTGAAGTATGATAAATTATGAGTGTCGTTATAATAAGTGATTTATACTCCTTGGGAATACTTTTAGAAGGTTATTTCTACATAGAATTAGCCGAGTGATATAAATATATGTATGTATATAATGTATTTATATGTTACTAGTGGACGCCCGCAGCTTCGCTCGCGTAGAATTAGACCCATTAACGACGTCTGCCCGCGTTCGGGTTGCCCGCTTGACTTCAAAAACGGCAAAGTTTCATATTAACTTTGCACCCCCGTTTTACCCCCTTAGGGGGTGAATTTTCAAAAATCTTTTCTTAGTGCTCCCCTACGTTATAAAAGGAACTCCTGTGCAATATTTCAACTTTCTAACCCTTATATTTTAGGCCCTGCGTTGATAATATGTCAGTCAGTCAGTCAGTCAGTCAGTCAGTCAGCTTCTCCTTTTATATATATAGATATTTCTTTTGTACACCGGGCGGCATATATTAAAAAATCTATGATATTAACGCTACTTGTCCGTGGTACAGTTGGGTACTGTTAACCGTAGGACAAAGTAACCAAATATGGAATAGTACCCCAAATACGGAATCTAACCTGCATTGCGGTAGGACGTACGACACATTCAAATAGGGGTACTTTTTACCATATTTGCTTACTTTCCTGTACCATGGAAAAATTTTACACAATCAAGCTTTACAATAAACCTTAATCCAATCCCACTTTAATGTTATGTCTCTTTCCCACAAAGGAAAAGCAGGCACCTGAAGTTATATCGTGTATTTGAGCAAAGCGTTGTGTAAATTATCAGTACAATATGCTGCGTGCCGATGGAATAGTAAGCAACTTCATCTTATAGTTGTAGTGCTTTCACCATTTATAAACATTGGAAGATAGAACCTGGACAATGAATATGGATCCTGTGGAATTTTATTGCTTATCTATACTTCTATACTAATTGTATAAAGAGGAAACATTTGTTTGTAATATTTTCACACAAAAACTACTGGACCGATTACAAAAATTCCTTCACCATTAGAAAGCTGCGTCTTCACTGAGTGACATAGGATATATTATTATAATATTAGGTACTAGATGTAAACGAAACTATTGTTATATCTAATAATCTTTGGATTTGTAATCAATAATTTTTAATCGATAATTTTTGATCGATAAAATCGAAATCTTACTCGGATTCTGATAATAATTGGTACGAAGTGAGTATACCAAAGGGATGTTTTAATAAGGTAGAATAATAAAGTATGGCACGGAAAAACGATTTAACGCGCCGCAGGTATCTCTATAAAAAAAGGCGAGCGGTTAAGAATGAACCCTGAAGCAATTTTTTCGTCGACTTACTCCCCAGAACTACATTACAAAACTTTTATACAACCTTCAGCATATTAACAGTGAATTTGGCGACTCCACAGTTCGACTTGCGGCATCGGGAAACCTCAAGAGACTTATGACGGACATATTAGAAAACTTGTTCATCCAGTTCAGAATATTATTCAGTTTCGTAACTTGTGTGTGGGTAAATATTCGTATTTGTGAAAATCGTAATCGTATTCGAAGTTGAACTTATACTAAGTATGAAGTATTCTGTGGTTGAACTGAAAATATTCCTATTATGTAATACTTAAGTTTATAATTATCAGTTTGAATAACAACAGGTAGACAAGAGAAAGTCGTGGTTAGTTTAGCCTCACTGCGACCTCAACTAATCTATTGCAGTTATTGCATTCTTCTCTATTGCTTACGAATGCCACGAATATCATACCAACTGAATTTTTTTGGAAATAATACGTTGAACGCAGCTAGTCGGTCTAATTAATTAAGAGTGGATAAATAATGAATAATCCCTCCCATTCTGAGAGGAGAACCGAGCCCAACAGACGGACAAAGAAAGTGTTGTGATGATGAAATAATTAATGTCTATATGTATCTATGTCTACTTTTCCATATTTTCAATCATTAAATCGATCATTCATTCATAGTGAGTGGCCAATATTGATTGAAACGTCCACACGGCCGTGGTTTATATAAATCGTTCCCGCCAAAAGTGTCCGTAGACCACAGATAAAGTGAAGCCAAGCGTTTAAACGGTTTAATATATGGACATCAAGCGTCATATAGTTAATAATGGGAATACGTCCCAATAAAGTTATTGGCTTTGCCAATTCGACTGTCTGGTCAGTGGTTACTCGTATTCATAATTTTATAATTGACTGCTATAAATTAACCGGCTGATCTGGGTGTTTCGTGCATCTACTTATGTACTTGAAAATCATTGATTGATATAAATCAATCCATGGATTAAATAGTAATTTAAGGACATATTACGTCGGTACAAAAGTCAACTAGCCAAAGTGTCATTTTGGTAGTAAACTAAGTAAACTAATCTCACATAGATTAGTTTACCTAAGTAGAATTTTTACTTTTTTCATTTATGCAGATAAACGATTTGTAATATTAACATTTATATTATTTGAAATGCCGCTTACACAATATTTTGCCACAGTATGCATTATGTCAAGATATTGATGTCATGCAAAAACTGCGAAAATTTCACTTTGGCTAGTTGACTTTTGTACCGACGTATATGTATTTAGGTTATTAAATTCATGTACCTGGTCCTTCGATCAATAACGAAGACCTGGTCAGAGATGTGTATGTGTCTATGTTCATAGGCGCGTTATATTAATAACTATCATAATGTTTTATAGTTTGACTGGCCCGTTGGCGCAATCAGTAGTGACCTGGCCTTTTGCGAAAGAGGAAATGGTTCGAAATCCGCTCAGGACAAACATTCGTGTAACGACCACATGTGTTTGTTCTGTGACTGGATGTTAATACCTATAAACACTGAGTTAAATATTATGCCTATAAACGTATGTAGGTATTTAAAATGTTTGCATATCAGTCTCTGACACCCAAAGTACAGGCTCTGCCTAGTCATTGACAAATTTGAATGTTGTTATTAAGCAACAATTCAAAATCAATCTCAAAGATCGATATTTTCCTTCAATAATATTCAAAATTCATCATTAAACAGACATTCAAAATATCGAAGCCTGAATCCTCCTATTCTGAGAGGAGACTCATGTCCAACGGTGGGACTATGAAGGGTTTGGGATGAAGTAATAACTTTTTCTACTAAAGGTATTGTATATTAAACTCTAAGTCTACCAATCTGAATTTGGCGAATGATGGTCTACAAGTAAATTAATTTTCTCTAGCCCATATCAGTTTGTTTTCTATTCATTTTATTCAGTCAATTAAATTAACTAACAGCAATTATTTTTACGCGACAGTTTAAACCAATTAGGTAAATTAAGAGGATACAAGCGAACAAGTCGACACTTTTTCCATACAAACGTAGTCCCCTGTTTCCTCCTAGGATAAAGAAGTTACAGAAGAGAAAAAAATACCATACGATTTATACGTACCTCTGCCATGACTGTACGTTTTGTTTTTTTTTCATAATTTGATTAATAGAAGAGAAAAAAAATCATTTAAAATCAAAAAAATCGACTTTTTTTACATACATTTTCAAACATCAAGCAAACTGGTAATTACTAACATATCCCAAAAAAGCAAAACGTACGGGCATAGCTTAGACCCTGTTCTACATTTTAACTGAAAGAAATATTGAAATCGGTCTAGATTTCGAGGAGGAAACAGGGGATTACGAAAGGACGATTTTCTTAATTTTACGTAGGTAAAATCAGTTCGAGACTGCACTTCTCTCTATCGCACGCTAAGGGGCTCAGCGCGACGGCAATATTTTTGGTAAAAACCTATTCTTCAAAAGTGACGGTCGACTGATATCCTCTTAATGGTTGCCCGTTGTGTAATGTCGCGTTTAGATGAAATAGTTTAAGTGGTTAAATAGGTGAATTATTATTGGATGGTTGGGTTTCTTTTAAAAGCAAAATATATTTTCTAATTTAATTCTAATTAATTTAATTCTAGGTAAAGTATCTAGGCTTGGATATTTTCTAACCTTAAAAAAAGCAAAAAAGCTGTCAGCCGTCCGATCACCTGAGACAGAAATGAGTCTGGTGGAAATAAAAGTCTTAATATCAGCCGAACAAGGACCGAAAGCTCCAATTGCAAGCGTCGCGAATTCATAATTATCTAAAAGATATTTGCGACGCTAGTTCGCACTAACCACAACCAGAAATGTCACATTATAATTCAGAACGAAGGATTCCATAGACTAGTAACAATATTTATTTCCCATCAGTATTACGGTTTTCCCAGAGAGACAGTCATCGAGAGACAGCAGTACTGGGTAACAATCTTGTCAAATAGTTCGAGTTTTCTCGTAGAATTAAGCTTTGTATCGTAAAGACACCTACATTATAGCCCCGGGTGAACTCATTACTGCCCGGCGCACGGACACTACGGACAGTGCAAATAAAATCTGGCGTTCCGGCAGGTGTTATCCCCTTCTGGGAGTGATTACTTTGCTTTGTAAATAAACTTCAAGTTTAATAGGTTTTTATTTCTTAAATGGGTCTCGACCGACAGAAGTATGTATTTTATTTCACTTTCAAGTCTTATATTATTATAACGTTAATATTTTATTATTTCTACAGTTTCTACCGTTTCTACTAACAGCAGATTAAAAACACATTTCAATATTTTTCAACTGTTGTAATTATGATGAATACCTATTAGCCTGTAAATTTTATATATTGGGTGATTTTTTTATATTTCATGGATAAATCAATGTAATTACATAGTATCTAAGAGATACCTACTTTTTGCGGAAGAGTGTACAGTGTATACTAATAAATATACGTATACATTATGTAATATATAAGGTAATGTAAGTATGCCGTGGGGCGGGGGATCTCGGGACGAGCAAACACTATCAAGACGCAGGTGCGCGTTCCTTTCGGGAACAATTAGGCCCCGCGTGCCGTAATCTGACATTCAGCCCAATAGGCTGCGATAGCACGTCATTACATTATTCGATTTTCAGCAATTTGATTTGATTTGATTTGACAACACAAAAGAGCACAAGAGATGGGCAGCAACGTCTCGCGATGTGGTATTAAAACCTACTGCGGTCACCTAGTCGCACTGGCCAAGCGTGGTGACTATGAACCCCCTTAACAATGATTGTACAGCCCAGGCTCTTCGGGGCCTGGTTGCCGCCCCAGACAACCATTTTTCCTCGGCAACTTATAGGACACTGAAGGCCTATGAAAATGTGTACGAGCTGTAACTGGAATTGAACATGAGTCTATGAACTATTATTGAATCTATCTATCTACTGAACTATGAGTCCCAAGGTGTTTTTACGACAGCGAAGTGGACATCGGCAGTCGGAAAGCTCACGGATGTAGTTTTACGGAATAGGTACTAGGTTCAAGATTCGTCGGTACAAAAGTCAACTAGCCAAAGTGTCATTTTGGCAGTAAACTAATCTCACATAGATTAGTTTACCTTAATAGAATTTTTTACTTTTTTCAGTCAAGCAGAAAAACGATTTGTAATAACATTTATATTTGAAATGCCACAGATACAATATTTTGCCACAGTATGCGTTATGTCAAGATATTGATGTCCATATAGATATAATGTAAAAACTGCCAAAATGACACTTTGGCTTGTTGACTTTTGTACCGACGATATGTTTTAAGGTTACTCTTCCTCGTTGGTGTAGTGGTTGAAAAAGGGACTGGTAAGCTAAGGTCATAAGTTATGTTACGTTTTGTTTATAAGTAATGTGCATACAAAACACACCGCACTGTAAATTTAAAGTATTTCTTGGGCCGCGGGCATTTAGGGCTTAGAAAACACAGTCAGGTCGCAGGTGTGTGCTCCTTCCGCGTAATTAGATCCCCCGCCCCCCGTTAGCTTACGCTTCACTTCAATTGGCTGCGATTATAATATGTCTCAACGGATTACAAACTTACGACCAACTGTTTCTGCTGAATTCCCGACCGAGGCCTGACAGATAAAAGAGCGCAGATGCAATTTTGTGTATTAATTTGTTTAATAATTCTAATTTTCCGTGACGCCAACAATCCTAATGAGGAAGCATTTATTTATGGTTTGCATAAGCGTGCATATTGGAGCAGGATATTGGACAACTCCGTTAAGCTGCAAGCAAAACCGGGATATAAGCAGTGCTTGGGAGCGACCTGTTAATTAAAATGCTAATGAACGCATTCCCGACGCTGGGGCTGTGCTGCATGTGATGCTCATTCGCACGAGGATAGAATACTAATAGATTTATTCGATCACTAACGTTCTGTTGTTTTGCTAGTTCGATTTGTTTTATTATTTAATAGACGACCAAGTAATAGCTGTACCAAATACAGGATCTTTGAATTTTCAATCACAATGGATGAATCATTGAAAAAAATACCCGACTGCGTAAACTGAAAAAATATTTTCAAACCCTCCGTAAACTCTGTCAACCATAATCATTCAGATTTTAAAAAATTGGTTAATTTTTTCAATTTTTTTTCATCTTTTCAGTTCATTTATTTATTTATATTTAGTTCAGTATGTTTGAAAATATTTTGTCAATTTACGCATTCGGGTTTATAGTTTTTTTTTACAATATTTTTTTTAATTGTAATTTTGCAAGCTCAAGACTGACTAAAATATTAAATAGAAAATAAGGAAGGTCCCCAATGATTTCACTTGGTAGAGTTTGTCCAGCGATGTTCATGAGGAGAATAGATAGCAACATTATACAAAGCTTAAGTTTAGGTTGAAATTAATGATAATTATGAATTAGTCATTCCATACGAGCGAAGCTGCGGGCGTCGAGGGCGTTCCTATATTGCCGGCCCCTTATTACCTACTGAGCCCCCCGCCGCTACGTCCTTTGTTGTATTATGTATAACATATTTGTAAACAACATGTTTAACATATTTGTTATACATAAATGTATACCTGAAACTGACAGCCGGAATCAAATCTAAAGCTCAGACAAGATCACTGCGCCACTTCGTTCCTAAGTCACCAAGATGTCTCATTATTTCCAAATATTTAACAATAATTTCCATTTCACCAAATTTAATCCTATTTAGACCGATACCCATTACTTTGAACTCGGTTCACTTGCAGGAATAAACAAGATGGTATCTTTACAAAAATACTTTGTTATTCCCCTTTACAAAATACTTCATTATCCTTCAAAGGGCAAATCATATTCAAACAATGAGTTTGCTTATAAACTCTTACTAACTCTTTCAAAGTAATGTTTTAAACATTTTATACAGATACAGAAATTGATCTCACTAAAAGTTCAAGGCTGCTATTGCCCTCTAAACGTTTGCGAGGTCTTAAATAAAATAAATAACACACCCACGCAGTAGGTATTGGAACAGAAAGCCGCAGATAACAACACATTTTGATGTGAAACATCTTTAGGCGGAGGGCAAACCAAATTTTTGGCGTGGCGAGCGTGGCGAGCGTGGCGAGCGTGGCGAGCGAATATGGAATATATACTATACAGTTCCGACAAATGACGGTCGGAAATTATTTTAATAATAAAATATAATAATTTTTTTTTCTTATATGTTTTAGTTCCTGTCATAATCTGTACTTTTGTGCATATTACTTGTACAAAATAATTCGAAATTCGAAATTTCGATGTTTCACATATGTCAGGCCTCCCATGACGGCTCACAATTTTTTTAATTTATGTATCTGCGAAACAAACATCGGGTGTATTTCCGAAAAGCGCATAGGTACTACCGATCGATCTGTATTTTGTTATATTAACGTATTTTGACCTTCTGATCACGAATATTATAATGAAAATTAGAGCAAACGCCATTTTGAATTTGTAGCTATTTTCGCTATAGAAGCCAAATTCAGGAAAAGGTGACGATTCAAAATGGCGTTTGCGCCAATTTTCGTTATGATATTCGTGATAAGGAGGTCAAAATACGTTATTATACCAAATTTCAGATCGATCGGTGGTATGCGCTTTTCGGAAGTTTAGGTATCCCAAACATCTGGCCTTGCTTCTGTTTCGAACTCGAGTTACGCGGTTCGGCAGTCAAATTATGCCCCGGATTCGTCAACCCCCGTCATGTTAGGTTTGCCTTAAAAGTGCTTTTCCACCTGATCAATTGGGCTCCATGGTCCAATCGATGCAATTAATCTCGTTCCATAAGGTCGATTGTGCGGCCCTGCTACGCTCCATAATAATTAGTCGGACACTTATTGTGTTTTCGGTTCACGATTCGTTTTGATCGAGTGTGCATTTGCACATAATTTCTGTGAACACTCAGCCATGAACGATCGATTCCGACCGAGCAGGTGTTTAAGCACCTTAATACTGTCCGTCGGGCTGTGAAATTAACCTCAACAGCCAACACCTATTTCATTTTCTGTCAAGTCATAAATTGTTCGTGTATCAATTATGCAATTTTTAAAACGCTTTTTTTAGCTAGGTATGTATAGTATGTAACGGAATCTTTGAACGTGGGTTTCGTGAATTTAAGTTCGGTTATCTACCAAAGCGTGTTTTTAATTTATTTAAACGATGTTGTTACTGATCGTAGATATTATTATGACTCTATGTTCGCTCGGTCACTCGCGTCGATCATACGTGAACGGCGGTAGGTATTTATTATTGGTATAATCTACAGGTTTTACTCAATTACTTTGCATCAAAATTTTCCCAAAGAACGTTAAAACTCCGTAAAAAAGCTTTCAACTATCACATTAGGATGCCCATAAAACTTTCACTTAGCTTTTAAAAGTTTCTGAACTTTTTTCAACCCTATCTTGAGAAGTTAAGAGCACTTGTCGATTCGAGGAAATGGATCTGAAAATGGTACTTTCTAGTCGAAAGGAAGTAAGAGAAGGGAAAAGAATCTCTGCCTTCAGAGATTGAGGCAAGTTCTAGTGACTCGAAGTGCTCCTGATCATAACGTAACATTAGCCTGTTTCGTCCCGAAGTGTCTTCTCTGGGTCTCACTCACATCTCCTACTGCCCAGACAGAGATGTGTTTGTAGGTTCACTTTTCACCTGTTAAATTTAGGTCCCAAGTAAAAGTTTGTTAGCCTATTGCGACACAGCGGACACAAATTCAAACTCAGCTGAAAATTTCTAATTTACTTACAACACGATGCTTTGCCCTATGCGCGAACCCAGGACCTGTAGTATAACAGTCACACTTGCGGTTGCAACTAGTCCAATGAGACAGTATCATTTACAACAAATTTTAACACATTGCTTGCTTGAGGTAGGACAAAACCTTGTAAGTAATGGTAGTACACAGGACCGGTTGGAGTGGTGTCGTTTAGGAGAGGCCTATGTCCAGCAGTGGACCTCGAAAGATGATGGATGGATGGATGGAGGGAGCCAAGATACGTGCTCTCGCCGTCAGGTATAGAAACGCACTGGTTAATTATTAAAAATGTCTATATATGACGCGAGTGCTAAGCTGCCCCGCAATTCTTGCCCTGATATCCGTTAAATGCGTGAGCGCGTCAACACATACCGATGATCATGTACGACCGACGCGCCGTATGGCTATGAGCACTTCAAGTTTCGACTACCTAAATTAAAAAACTTGAGTAACAAATACTACTTGAAGATGACACCAATATTTTTAAGGTATAACTTACAGAACAGACACGAGACTAAATTAATTGACAAACTCTGGTCCTTAACGAAAGTGGTTCTTTGAGGCAACTGGAAGTAAGTACTTAGATAATTAAATTAAATTATTATTGAACAACTTATGTTCATGATGGGAGTCGTAATTCGTTGAAAAACTTTGTTTTGGATGGTTCTCATTTACTTATTAGGTAATCACTTTCCCGCGATTCCTTCTGATTTTTTTTATCTTCTCTACTGTCAGGCATCGGACACGTAATCAATGTCATGATGTGTCGTAACTTTCCGAACGCCCAACCAAGTTGGATTCTTCGAAAGATCTCTTTGTTGGACTTACCTACCTGGAACCCCACTTGTCCCAGGTAAATTATACTCGTCAACAACTTCGATGGCAGCGCCATCAACAACAACTGATATAGATTTATCATGCACATTATCTTAGTTTTGTCCATGTTCATTTTCAAGCCCATCCGTTCTGAGGCACTGTTCATGTCTCCCAGATAGGAGATCCTCTCTCCTAAGATAACTATATCATCGGAAAATCCAAGATGTGTGAGATATTTGCCATTGATGTGAATGCCACGTGCTTTTCATTTCATCAGCTTGAACACATCATTCGATGACTTTCGTTAAGCGTATCTAATCACCTCACAGCGAAATAAATTATTTGACTTTTTTTTTTAAATTGACTTTGATTCGGGGGATATCATCTCCTCCTAACACCTCTCTTCAATAGAATAGGTTTCGTGTTTCTGTCGTGTATTGGGACTCTCATTAAGGACGCTTCGTATATCCACTTCAATACCTCGACCGATTTAATATTGGCACCGCTGCAGAGACGCCAATACCGCCCAGATCTCGATAGAATCGAAGGCTTTCTCATAGTCCATAAACGCATCATGCTTCCATCCTGCTTTTAGTTAAATCTTATGGACTGTCCAAGTTATCTTGCTTGTGTAGGCCACTCCCCCCTCCCTCACCAGCGAGTTTTACTAACTCATGATTATTACGGAACGGATACGGATAGATAGATAATTCGTATTTAATACCTAAGTCAATGGCTCGCGTGTAGCGTCCATAGCCCAATGGCTCGCGTCGATTCAATGTGATCGAAATGGATGGGTGACCGCTAGTGGCAAAAATTTCATGGACGCTACCGTGCTTCGGAGGGCACGTAAAGCCGTCGGTCCCGGTTGTTTTCAATGATGGAAACAGTCGTTCAGACTTGTCGAGGACCTTCGGGTGGCGCAGAATACTGCAAAACATATAAAGTGAACGGCATAATATTCTCTAACAGGTCTTCTACCACCACCACAAACACTGGGAAGCGAATTGCATAAATATAATTTGCATAACTCCAGGGAAGTAAATTATGCAGAACAAAATTTATGTAGAAACGATAAAATATGAAATATTAAATTTATGGACGCTGGGCGTCGGTTGCAAGAAATATTGGGTTCGCAATATCTAAGCAGGAAATATTATAAAGACGGCCACCCTGATTTAGTTGCGTGTATGATATACTCTTTTTTTACAGACCGGCCTATGTAGAACTTAGAACCTTAATATAGGTGCCATTTTGTAAGAATCGTACCGGTTGGAAATATGTGGTTTCAGGTTAAGAGTTTTCTACCAACGATCTAGGGTAGCAACGCCAAATGTGTACAAAACTCTTGTGAGTCATTGGATCGTTTAAGCTCTCACCTATACCGCAAATACCGCAACATCAGAACCCAACTTTGCCTTTTACGAGGAGCATGGGCACCTACTGTTCTTGCCTGAAGCTACGAGAGTGAAAAAACCTTTAAAATAATTATATATTCAGAAAGTATTCATTGAGATAGGTATCTTTTTAATCATTGTCAGAATCATATTCATAGAGATATTAGATAACAGTAAAATGTTGAAAAGATTATCACATGATAAATAATAGACCTGTTTAATATCTCCTAATGACCAATTAAAATAACATTAAAAATTCAAAATGTAATGGTCAGTATATAATTAGAATTTATAATTACTAGTGGTCCGCCCCGGCTTCGCACGGGTATTTTATGTAAAAATCAAAATTATAATACACACACATAAACCCTATTTGCGTCAGGTTACTAAAAAAATAAAAATTTAACACGACTTTATTTTACATATATAGATTATAACAATAGTTTCGTTTACGCCTAGTAATACATATTACATAGCCTATGTCACTCAGTGAAGATGCAGCTTTCTAATGGTGAAAGAATTTTTGAAATGGGTCAGTAGTTTTGGCAGCGCACGCCAGAATAGCTCGCAGATGCTAGATTTTTTCCTACTTACCTACTTGACACTTATCGTCATATTTTGGACAATTCACACAATATCTTTATAAATTTTAGCCTGTGTGTTATTCTGATGTATAAGCTATATTATTGTAAAGTTTCATTAAAATCCATTCAGTACTTTTTACGTGAAAAAGTAACACACATCCATCCATACATACATACATACTTACAAACTTTCCCCTTTATAATATTAGTAGGATAGGATTAGTAAGGAGTATAGATTAGAACATTTTATGGTTCTATCTTTTATAGTTTAGGCAGCGTACGCAAAATAAGTAACTTTTCTGGTTGATTTTTTTACACCTTGTGTCCGAAAAACCCAAATATCTTACGGAACCCTATTTTTTTCCAAAATAAAATTTTGCCTATATCACCCGGGGATAGTGTAGCTTTCCAACAGTGAAAGAATTTTTCAAATCGGTTCAGTAGTTTTGAAGCTATTCAAAACAAACAAACAATCAAATCTTTCCTCTTTATATTATTAGTATAGATTAAGTTTAAAATATATTTTTTTCTTTTAGAATAAAGTTAATATAATAATAAAAATAAATAACAATAACAATAATACATAATTCAAAATAATTAAAAATAAATAATAGATAGATAATAAAAAAAAGCTGCCAGGCCTCCGGTCACCTGACACGAAAATGAGTTTGGTCGACAAGAAAGTCTTTATATCAGCCGACCAAAGACCTAAAGTTTCTACTGCAAGCCCCGCAAATTCATAATTATTTAAAAGATATATCTACAATAGATAGGTATATACTTATTTGAGTCTGCATAATACATACAGCTTACATTTAACCGGGTAACTAGATAATTATCGTGCTGAAAATCTAAATTCAAATACCGGGTCGGCGAGACTAGTCTGCATTGTTAAAATATCACTGCATAAGTTTCCACCCAGTGGTTAGGCTACATCGAGGTGTTTAAGCTTGCATTTACTGTAAAATATCTACAAGGAGGGAAGTAATATTTGCCTGCAACAACGTCGTTTTGTATATGTGTTACTGTATAACATAAGACAAATCTCCTGTATTGTCTGCAATATAATGGTTTAACAAGCCTTTCGTAGCACGAAAGCGCTCATGTTATTGTTGTTGCACCTAGCCGTCACTTCCACTTGTCGACTATTAATAATATATATATAATTATAAGAAATATTTTTTATTTTTTATTTATAGGGGTTGTTTTTGTCCCGCTACTCACCAGCCAGGTCTGCAGTTCCGTGTTGGGGTATAATAGGAGAGGCGTTGGACAAGTTTTCAGCTTGCCTCAAATACCTACCGAAAAATTGGTGCCAGCTCTCCTACCATAAATAAATACGTAGCGTAGTAACGTAGAACGTAATAATTTTTTAACGTATCGTGATAATGTTTAATCGATTATTTCTGTTGTTTTGTCCTTCTTCTCTTGATTGAAAGTGACTGATTTGACCAAGCGTGATATATAAAATTGTAAACACGAAAACTGGGATCAGCTTGTTTGCAAATTTGCTAACCGCGTAACAAGACAAACATGTAGTATCGGCTTATATACAGCCGCGAGGCGTTCTCTCGCATAAATTTCTATGCATACATCCTTCTGGGTATTGGAAATGAATTGATTTAGCAGGTACCTATGCAGCAGGTACCTATGTGAAAGGTTCACGTAGGAAGATAAAGAGGTTTTAAAGTGGTAAAATGATTTTTTTTTCTAAGATATTTATCGAGATACGAGTAACACGTATTGCGTTTCAGAAACACCGTAACCCTGGAATTATCTAGTGATACGGTTGTATTTTAAAGTGAAAGTAACTGTAGTGCCGTGATGACCATAGAGTTTGCAGCAAAGTATCTTAGTCATCACGTATCTACGTCCCACTGCTGGGCACGGGTCTCCCTCTCAGACAAATCTGCGGGAGGTCTAGAGCATACTCTACTACGCTGCGCCAATGCGGATTGGTGAAGAACTTGGCGCATTTGAAATTATAAACAGTTATCTCTTATATTTTAATATCTCATTAGTAAGGTAGGTTCTTATAAAATATCAAAGACTTTTAACTTAAACGAGTATATGCGACAATATTACATAATATTAAGAACCGCGCTCTTAATGAACACAATTTTGAAAGTATTCCCGCACATTATATTGTACTCACCTCACGCTTCACTAGAAGTCAGGGCTCATTTTTATGTAATGTTTCTTTTACAATAAGTACATTACATTTAAGTAAAATAAGAATGTAAGATCTAGAGGTCCCAATAAACTATTCTATTATATTCTACTACCATTTGACTCGCAAAATTACACATCTACATCTTATATCTGTGGGGTCTAACTTTTTCCGTTCATGTGATAGTGCCCTGTGACTGTGACAGACATACAGACAGCGGAGACATATTAATAGGGTTCTGGGTTCCCTTTGGGTACGGAACCCTAAAAACGCAACTGTTATTATTGTAATGATAAACTTTAAGGTACGTAAATGTCTCAGATTTCTAAGAACCCAACAAAAACTCCGGTAGGCAGCGTAGTGAGAGCGGAAGGAATTACTTAATATATTAATTTATCTAATCAAGTTGTGTACTGTTATGCTATATTGGATTGTCGATGATACACAAGATGTAACATACAAATCAAACTAAGCTATAAGTATATTTTCATCGAAATTTATTTGGTGCCGTCATACGCACAGCTGGTTATTTTTGTTTCTGAAGATTTAACTAACAATGAAAACGAATTCAGAGACAGATCCAATCTTCTCGAGTAGCAACGCATCTGGTACCGTTCTGGACTATATCCAAATAAAACTGAGTGTAAGTAAAACGATGTATTTCTGAGATGTTTTATGAGAGAAAAGCTTTCTAAGCTATGGACAAGTGGTTTTCTGCTATCCTGAGCGTCAATAGCATAGAATGTATATATGTATGTAAAGTTACCGTGCTTCGGAGGGCACGTAAAGCCGTCGGTCCCGGTTGTTTTCAATGTTGGAAACAGTCGTTAAGCCTTGTCGAAGACCTTCGGGTGGCTTGAGAACATTCGACGCTGGGTTGGCCACTAGCCCCTCCACCAATCCGCATTGGAGCAGCGTGGTGGAGTATGCTAGACCTCCCGCAGCTGCGTCTGTGGGGGAGACCCGTACCCAGTGGGACGTCTATGGGTCGCAGCGATGCGAAGAATGTAGCTACATTCTTAATCTCAAGATATTACTTTAAATCATCATTAGTTCAGATTGCTTAAATACTATACATATAATACACTTAACTGATATAAAGTGTCTGTACCTACTACATCGGGGAGATATGGGCGTTTTGTTATTTTATACATATTAACATCACGGGCGCTTCAGATATAATACACATCTACACTGTAAAGACTCATATCCTCTTAAAACGTCTCAACGGTTGTTACTACCAAAGTTCTCAAACAAAACTTACTAACTACCACTTACCACTTACTTACAAATAAGTTTCAACACGACAACATTAGCTTTATCACATCTTACAAAGTTTTGATGAAAACTGTAATAACGTTTTCTGTTCCGCGCTACACCGCAGTGTTTAACACTAGGTACTTAGCGTTCACAGTCCAATCGCTTCGCTTATATACCAAGTTAAGCAACGACGAGCGCGATCGGTTTCAACGGTGAAAACCATCGGTAGGCCTTGTCGAAGACCTTCTAGTGGCTTGAGAAAATTTGACACTTGATTGGCCACATACCCCTCAACCAATTCGCTGTCTGTGGGTGAGTGGGCCCGTGCAAAAGAAAATTAAAAATACTAAAGACTGACAAAATAAAATAAAATAATAATATTAATAGGTAACTAAAATACCTTTGCTTATTCACAGCCTACACTTGTCGCCCTAATAAATTATGAATAGAAAAAGCTTGTAATAGATCTTATGTGACTTCTGACTTATAAGGCAAGACCTTCGACGAGTTAGAGAAATAGAGCAGAGTTTCGTTACTCTCGATAAAATTTATTGCCGTTATGTGATGCGTTAATTTTTAATAGCTCATTTATAGGTGGTGTTTAGTGATGTGCGAGTATTAATAAGTAATTTAATATGGTTGAATACTGAAAAAAAATCTCCAAGATTGTTTTCCCTGTGGAAAAACAGATTATAATAATATTATTTCCAAATAAAAATACCTGATTATTTTGACGTGATAATTAATGTCTTTTATATCGATGAACGCCTACACATACGAAAAAAAGCGTGACGTCTTTCACCCGTACCGCCAAGTGTTAAGCCACAAGCCACGTACAGCCAAAGGTAACGAAAAGCGTATTCTTTCAAATTTAGTCTGTAACCCATAGCAATAGATAGAGCTAGCTTACTACGACAAAGTATCTACTTTGTGTTACTACGGCGTACTGAGATATTAATGTATTTTACACAATACAGTTGATAACGTGATTCAGAAAAAGGAACAGTGCCATCTAGTTTATGTTTTGTGAATCAATGCTAAAATTTCTAATAATATTTCTTAGAAATTGAATAATGTGATGAAACACTTCATCCATCATCATGGTTAATTAGTTTCTAGAATACTCATATTCCACACGCCAATTCAAGTTGACTTGTGCTTGAGATTAAACGGTTATCTGCTTGGTCCTCAATCAGGACGACTCTTTTTATTCGGAAACTATATATCCTGGTTACCATCTCCAAAGTATTATTGAGTTCTTCTTACTTTAAAATTACTAGTATAGTAGTAGCTAGAACACTGAATTTGTGTGCATATTATTATGTGTGTTGGTGTATGGCAATTTGGCAATAGTTTAACCACAGAGTTTAACCACCTTTAGGCTTGTTTTATATTATTTGTTTTATTACTTGTACGCTAATAACATAAAAATAAAATCAGTAATACAGTGTTACTGTAAAAAATGCTCCGATGCGGATTGGTGGCCAACCCAGTGTCGAATGTTTTCAAGCCACCCAAAGTACTTCGACAAGGCTTATCGAATGTTTTCACCTATGAAAACAACCGGGACCGTTGGCTTAACGCGTCCTCTGAAGCACAGAGTTCAGCAGTCTTACTACGTTGTCCTCGTAAACGAGACTGGTAAAGACCAAATCTGGCATGCCAATACTTCCGACGCGAAACTTCAGGCTGATGCTGCAACAGCTAATTCTCTATACAAGCCTGAGTCAACCGTTGAATACAAAGCTCGCAATAAAATGTAAATGCTGTCCGTCCCGGGCAACGCGCCAAGCTGACATTCCTCCGCGTCTAGACGGAAGTCAGCCGCAGTGCCGTGGCACTTGCGGATCATCCGCGCTCCAGCATTAGGGCATCCACACACGACAGACTTTTAGACAGGTTTTGTTACCGACTGCCTGGATGGTGTAGTTGCGTTGGTTGCAAGCGTAAGTAAGCTAAACTAGAGGTCCAGTTTCGCAGTTTGCAATGGAGCCCAGTGTATGACAATATGCTTACTTAATTCATGGGACCTAAACATAACTGATGAAAAGTGGGTATTAGACACTCGTGACGCCCTCTTCGGGCGTTAATTATGTTGTGTATTTATATATGTTATGACGTTATATTGTTTCTGACTTTTAGATAGATTTTGTGGCCCAGGATTTGCCTATCGTTTTTTATACAAGAGAAAGCCGATAGTAACTTATTTTTACTTGGTAACTTTTAAAACTTTTTTCAAATCAGTAAAAAAATTAGAGGAAATCAGTACAAAATTCGTCCGTGTGAAGAGAACCTTTTAGCAATTGTTTGTGTTGGCGATGTTACAGCCGTGTCTACATTTTTCCAGCCACGCTGCGTTTGTCAGTCTACTTCTGCCGAACACAGAAGAGTTTCCCTTTTAAAATGCCACTAGAAATGATAAAACAGTCTTTTTTTCGAATTCGGAGTGTGTGAGTTGACTTCAGGTTACAATCGGCTATAGTTGTAGTAGCCTGTTCATAACAATGGGACAAAGAAAGTGTTGTGGTGATGGAGGTGTGAGAGGCCCCTAAGGTTTCTAGACAACGCGCTAACAATATTCATCAGATTATTTTCTGTTTTGCATTTATACAGTTTCTCTTAGCCTGTTCATAACAATTGGACAAAGAAAGTGTTGTGGTGATGGAGGTGTGAGAGGCCCCTAAGGTTTCTAGACAACGCGCTAACAATATTCATCAGATTATTTTCTGTTTTGCATTTATACAGTTTCTCTAATAAACAATGTAACAATAAAATTTTATTACGAAATTGTTCAATTGACAATTTTATTCACATTATTCGTGTCGAACAATGATTCGTTTAAAAGTTATTCGTGAATCCTTTCAAAGGTACATACCAAATTGAGATTGCGGAAGTCCTTTGAAGACTTATTACTTCTCAATTCCCTGTAATTCAATCAGCTGGTACTCCAGAGGTAATAAAGGCGCCGTGATGGTAACCTTCTTCGTAAGAGCCGCGATTGCTAAGTGGTTGAAATTCAGGAAAGGGAACGGGTTTGATCCCAGAGTCGTTCTAAGTCGGTCACAACTAGATAATTGACGTTTATTATTATGACCGAATTGGAACGAGACTTATACAATCGATTACTAACTGTATTATTACTATCACCACAAAACCCTACACTAGTAATTATACCTACTAAATAACTGACCAACTACCCTCTGTTATCTGTGACTAACCAACCCAGTCCCTATTTGAGCGGTAACAAGTTACTGACTCAGTCACAGTTGTCATGGGCGGCACCGGATAGGTGGTGTATGCTTTTGCTATCCATAATAAAAAGAAGACGGTTAAGAGTCTTGCTCGGGGTCTATCACAGGTGGTATGAGTTCTGCAAGCTGAGCTTCTGAGCTTATACTCATACAGTACTATAAGCTCGTTTAATATTAAATAAAAGAAAATTGATTAAAGCGCTTGTCGAGAGTACCTCAATAAATTATACTTCAACTAAAGACTTAAATAATATTCCAGGCTACACGGGAAAAGGAATAAAAAACTCTTTTATAAAAGTTCAACAGCTCAAAGCTTGTTCAAGAAATAATGGAAATAATATAATCGTAACAAGAACAAGAAACCGACTTCTCCGCAAATTGTCTCCCATCCACATACCGACCGCGCCCGACGTTGCTCAACACTAACATGACGTTAGCGAGCCCTACGAGATAATTCGTATACCGAGCGATAAAAAAGGGGAAAAGTGTCACGTTTTTCAAGTTTTCCAAGCCACTGAAGCGCACTTGTTACAGCGATAACTTTGCATGTTTGCTGGAGGCGGCGCGCTGGATAATTTATAATGTCTTTGACATTTATAATGCTTTTGCAAAACGGGGAATTTAATTCCACGCAAGGTGAGGTAGGATATGAGAGTTTACGTCACTTCCACCTCGCGTTTGTAAGAAGGATCATCCTTTAGGACAGTGCTTTTGATGTTATTTTCAAATATAATTTCAGTTTAAATTTTAGTAGAAATAAAACTTTAAAATTTTTATATTACATATTGCTATAGCTGTTTTATTTAATTATCAATAGCTAATCCTTTGCCTTACGAGTATATTGATCAGTTTAGAATAGCATTATATCTCTTTTCTTAAGTAGTTTGTTAACTTACGTTCAGCTTGTTAAATCTATATATATAAAAGGAGAAGGTGACTGACTGACTGACTGACTGACTGACTGACATATCAACGCAGGGCCTAAACTATAAGGGCTAGAAACTTGAAATTTTGCACAGGGGTTCCTTTTATAACGTAGGGGAGCACTAAGAAAGGATTTTTGAAAATTCACCCCCTAAAAAAAAGTAAAAGTAAAAGTAAAACGGTGGTGCAAAGTTAGTATGAAACTTTGCCGTTTTTGATGTTATTCGAATGAAATTCGAAGGAAAATGAAGGTTTTTTATTGAGTTTCGAAAATCATCTCTTAAGGGTAAAAGTAAGGGGGGGTAAAAGGGGGGTGCAAAGTTAGTAGGTATAAAAGTTTTTCGTATATACCTACATTATTTCAATGAAATTTTGTATTTAGGTTATGTTACGAATTCTAATTCCACGCGAGCGAAGCTGCGGGCGTCCACTAGTTTATAAATAAGAAATTAAATTATTTGACTTTGAACTTGACTTAGACTTTGGGATACCGATTTAAATTTCTTGAGCCCTTCCGAGCTTCCGATTTTTATTGTAAATAACATACATTGAACCTCAGATTACAGAACGTTAAACCATGTCTGCAGTCAAAAATACTTCTGCCAGTAATCGATGAGTAATGTCATTTAAGAGAGCATAAACAAGACCCGAGTCCAACATAAGTCAGTTCCATAGTTTCTAAGTATATTACTCAGATCCGGATCTCTAAAAAGAATAACAAATAACAGAAAAACCTGATCAAAGTCATGGATGGAAAAATGAAAATAAATTTGCAATAACCCCTAGAGATTTACTATCGCATTTTGATTTGGAGCACCTGTTGCTTGGTTACAATGTTGGCTATGAAAGATGGTAAGTTTATATGTATTTATATAGGTTCGAGTAGATATACACATAAACTTTAAATTCTGTGAATAAATTCGTTTGAGAACTTGAGTGATTTTGAAAGTCAGTACTGTATAGATGTGTAAACTTAAAAAAAGTTTATCTTTACCTTGCTTTTACCATTCATGTACTTATATCTGAAAAAAAAACAACCTAAATATCGACTTAATAACCTAAGTCGATATTTAGATTGTTCATAACCGGCATGGCAATCCATATACGGTTATGGGCCGACGCAGATTTAACTATAGTGTTGCTATTGGGAATAGTTTAAAATCCTTCAGTCCTCGATTGGAGACCACGACTTGTACGGAGCACAGACCGCCCTGGTAGGACTGATGACTAGTTGGGCTGAAAAAGTCTAGCTGGAGTAAAAGGTCGCAAGATCGGGAGTGTAGGCATCGTTTATAGGAAGCATATAGCAGTTAACTATACATATACTAAAGGCTGATCGATGTATGGATGGGACAAGGACTGGCGTGTTCCGATGGAGATCCCGGAGCCTTCCAACATACGAATCTCACTCTACCCCGACTTCTCCGGAGGCTGGGAATCTTCCGAAGATTTCCCCCTAAAAATGGACTTCATTTAAATTCATAGCTTCTCGCTCGACTCCACTGGTGAGAATAATGACTAGACAGAAACGTAGATAGCAAAACAAAGATAAAATCTGGATGTAATAAAACTTTGTATTGGTCGTTACGGCACCTTTTCTTGCTTTATTTGCGAGGCGCCCCGCCTGACCTGTGGTTTTTATTTTATATTTCTCTCTGTTTACAGACCGTTTATTTGCTTGTTAATTTGTTTGAAGGGGAATCTCATAAAATACTTTGACAAATCTTTTTAGTAGTAGGTACTAAAAAGATTTGTACAGACCTCCGTACACGAGACATTCGTCGAAATAAGGGATCGGCCTTTCCAAATTTCGTTTATTCCCATCTATTCTGTGGAGTAGTTCTATTGACAGTAACACGAAGTAACTATTTAGTAATCGTGACCCTCCACCAATCCGCATTGTAGCAGCGTGATGGAGTATGCTCTAGACCCCCCGCAGCAGTGTCTGTGGGGGAGACCCGTGCCCAGCAGTGGGACGTCTATGGATCGCAGCGAATCATGACAGTACCAGTGCGAAAAAAAATTCACAGTATTTCTGTCGACTATGTCGACGATGTCTCGTCTCGTATTACGTGTATCAGTGTCTCGAGTCGAGATGACATGGATCTAGGTAAGAGTAAGAGGTGGTTCTCACAAAGGCCTCATTGCATATTGGAGCATTCTCAGTATATTAAGGATTGGTATTCGTTGGTTCGAATCCGGGAGATTTTTTCCTATAATAACGCTATAGTAATAGATATATCTCTAGTATAGAGTAATAAATCTATGGCTATAGTGAACTCGCAGGTATACAGGTTTCCACACGATGTTGTCCTTCACAAAAACCGACAGCCAATTTAATTTCTTGCATGACGCATGACCAAAAAATTAAAAAAAAATACGTTTGTCGATTAGATGCAAAAAATCGAAAAACGTTTGAGGTACTAGTAACTGGAACAACCCTTGAAATGCAGAGTGAGGTACAGGTACGCAAAGTTTTAAAATAATTGCGACTAAAAAATCTGTCATACTTAGCGTAACATACACCATTTAGCGTAACATACTCGTAAAACTACGCGAGACGGCGGTTTACCGTGCTTGCGTGCATTTCTATTTATATTTTTAGCCACTTCGGCATTCTATGTTCTTACCCCGTTAGTAGATAATCATTGCAGCTCTTTAAATGAAGCCTCGCATAGAATATAACTACCATTTAGCCGATTATTCAAAAATTATTTGGTATAAAATATGCGAGAATGTTGAAAATATTATGACTGCTTTTTACGAACTGATTTGTTTATTATAAGAATGTGTTCCTTTGGTGTAGCTTGCAGTTGTTAAAGGCTATTCTTATTATATTTTAAAAAATCCCTTGATGGTAGAGGTATCTCGACATGACTCGGGCGGATCCGCGGGGAATACTAGTACCTAAAACCTAATTATTAAATCAAATTAAGTGTTATTGCTCTAACACGGCCTTTAGTTTTTGTAAATTTAAATTTCATTCCGTTCATTCCTCTATTTTAGTCATTCAGTATAAGAAGGGTTAACTTCTTCGAAGATTTAACACCTCTTCAAGTCTTCGTAACGAGATTCGCGTTCAACTTGATTTCTGTGAAAAAAGTTAATTAAAAAGTGCAAAATTAAGAGCCAGCGCTGATGTCGCTTGATCCAACTATGAAAGGGAGTATCTCCTATAGAGTACAGAAAATGAGGTATTTAAAAAAAAAACTAAATCTAAGTAGGTAATTCTTTTTTAGATAATAAAATTACAGCAACCATAGATTTATCAAAAGATGTACAAACGTTTAACCTTCTTAGTATTTATATATCCTTTTTATTTAGAGTATATTTTGGTTGGTTGTCTGAAAGAATACGTCGCTCCCAAGACGTCCAGGTACAACGAGTAGGAAATCTTTAAATTGTTAAAGGTATCCCACTCGTAAAACAAAAATAAAAGGTAATTACATTCATAGTATCAATAGTATCAATAGTATCATATACATTTTTTATCAATTTGCGTATTAAATCGAATTTTAACCGTCTGACAAAGAACTCCATCTATTGCTCCCGAGCGGTTAATTCAATTACTTACAAGGAATGGTGAGCAGATCGCATTAAGTCTTCAAAGGGTTAACCAGGCTTAGAGTAAATTGTACCCTTGAGGTCGTAGCACTGCTCAGAGGCTTTTCAAGGCATGTATAGTTATGTATAATAGAATACAATTTGTTGCAGTTACAATACATACAACATACACAATTTTAATACAAATTTGATAGGTTAATAGATAGATTAATTATCTATGTTGCAAGGTTAATCTACAAGGTGTGCATTAAGGTTTTAGGAAGATACGAACCAACTGATTTTCAGTACAGACCATATGAAGGATAACTGCAACGGCCGGGACCCCGCAGTTCGGTCAGTCAACCACCAAGCCACGGAGTCAACGAAAACGAATATTTTAACAACATAAGATAACAAATAAAAAAAGTACACTATTAGGGCAATCTGTTGCCAAAAAGAAGGTTGTTCTGCATCGCCATATTGTATATTGTGCCAGAATTTACGGACATCCCAACCCGCTTTATTGCCTATAACTGTTGTCCCGTCCAGATACTCTGTCACCCTATTATAGTTATACAATAGGTGGTTTTACTAAGTATACACGGGTATGCTTATCATTTCACTAGTGGACGCCCGCAGCTTCGCTCGCGTAGAATTAGACCCATTAACGATGTCTCAATGAATTTCTTGTTCTCTTATTTCGACCGCTCAAATTTTATTGGGTACCTATATCCTGACGATAGAATATATTATTATTTACATGTTACAAAAATCACATGCCAAAATGTTTCGTATACGAATATCTTAAGTAATAGCGGTGATTTTAAAAAATTGAGGCCCTTAGGGGAACACTCTTATCCTTAATTGTTTACTTATTATTATTTAACTTAATAAATATATTTTTTCTTTTTTCAGGTAATACGCACCAATGAAACGACTGTTTAAGTTACAGCAACAGATAATACCCATAATTACAATAAATTATAAACTAATTTTATAATCAGTCGGTTAATACAAACTTTAGTCGATAAACATTTTTAGTGAATACAACAGCTTATTTATAAGTCAATATTAACTGTGTCAACTGTGAGCAAAGACGGACATTCAATACTATATAAGGGATATAACGAACAATTTTTGTGTTGCCAAATTTGTTACCTCGTGGACATAAGTGAGTTAAAACTGGCATCAAAGTTCGTATGGAAAAACCCCTCTATAAACTTTGACAGTGAATGACAAAACTAGTAAAAGTGTTGCGATGTAAGATTTCGTTAGGAGTAGAGTGGAAAAGTGGTATAAGTGGGATGCGGTAGTGGTATTGATGGTGTGGTCGCCATTACGAATGAGGGCGGGAGGCTACGGACGGCAGGTCAATGACACCGCCGGCACTGCTGGTGCTGTGTGTGGCACTTGGTGAGTTATCTTGCTTATAAACTTTTTACAGACATAAGCTAAGCCAAGCTTTTCTTTTTCGTGGAAATATGATAGCAAACGAGCATGCAGCACCACCCATTTGCTGCCGCCATTGACAACTGTGACCGACTTTGAACAAGACTCAAATAGGGACTAATAAGAGAATTAGTTGGTCAGCTCGTCACTATAAATCATACATTTTCGCTGACTGACACTGACTTTCTGCATTTTATTATGGTTGTCGTTTGCCAATCATTGCAAGCCTATTTTACACGTGGCAGGTGAATCCTTCGTGGCGGGAAAATTAAATAACAATATATTTTTTTGTTATTATTAAATAGTTAAAACAAATATTTACATGGGCACATTTTAGCGCGCGCAGATTGAAATGATGAAATTGGCCAATTAGCGTCCGTACGAACTGACTGATCTCACCCAATTTTTCAAGGTCAATTCGGGCGGTCCTGGCCACCCTAACCTTGAATTGGGTAATTTGAATCCACACAAGACAATTCTTATTTCCGTGAAATTAATTTATTCGTAAATTGGACCATGTGTATTAAATTGATTTCTACACCGAGATTCCGTCATTTAATTAGAATTATTCTCCCGTCGTAACATATTGTGTACAAAAGAAGAAACAACCATACCTGATCCAACCTTACCTGATTACTGGAAAATTTTATGAACGCAATTACTTATACATTATGAGCGTATAAAATACTCTTCAACAATAGTGACTGTAGACATTTCGTTACACAAATGTTATATAGGAAAGCTTTTAAGCTCTTGAATGTAAAGCTTTTTGGGGAAGCGAGAATATTGTGAATTAAATTTACCTTCCCACCCATGGAGTATGCCGCGTATTTCGTAAATATTGAAAGGTTATTCAACCATACATTATTTAAATTGCCTTTTTTTTTTTTTTTTATTTATTAAGAAGGACTTTGTCGCTGAGCGACCACATCGTCCCGTAAAGTCCTCAAATATCACAAATATCACACACAAAAATATTAACACCTATCTACTTAAAGCTAAATCTGCTAATGTATAAAGCATTTTAGCTTCATCCGACATGGGTTCAGCTAAAACGCTATTGGCAAGGCCTACCTGATAATTATTACTATTTAAAATACAATTCTGTCGTAACGCTGCGCACCGGACACACTCCATCAATACATGCTGCACATCTTCAATCACACCGCAAGTGTTGCAATTTGGGGATGGAGCTCTTTTCATTAGAAATGCAAACTTGTTCGATGGAATATGTCCCGAGCGCAGCCTTAGAGCTGTCTTAGTAACATTTCTACTAAGGTTGGTATTGTCTACCCATGAAACGTTCGGGATCTGTGGCTGGATGGTTCTATACCAAATCCCTTTCTCTTTCGACCTCTCATCAAAATATTCCTGCCACAGTTGTCTGCACTTCCTGTTTAAAATTTTGATGTAGTCAGAGGAAAGTGGCGTCACTAGGTGGGGAATGCCATTTTCTGCGGCTTCCTTGGCAATAAGGTCCACCTCTTCATTTTCCCTAATACCAACATGCGAGGGAATCCATTGGATTATGACTCGTTTGTTGTTTTTCTTTAGCATTAGGATTGATTCTAATATTTCGTAGGCTATCGGTATACCTCTCCCCTGAGAGGTACAACGAGCCAAATGTTGTAGTGCACTCCGAGAATCGCTCAATATCACAAAATTTTCGAAATTAATTGAGTTGATATACGAAAGTGCCTCTGCTATAGCAATCAACTCTATATGCATAATTGAGATATCAGAATCAATCCTAAGCTTTACATTAGTTCGAGCGTTAGGATCTAGGAAGGCAGCCCCAGCCCCACTTTCCTCCTTAGAACCGTCTGTAAATAGTTTGTACCAGCCTTCGTATTTTTCATTTATAAAGCGTATACAAATGTTTTTAAGGTTATGACAACTATATGTATGTTTGGCGCGCGTGATTACAGGGATAGAAGAAAGTATAACATGGTGTAAATTAATATTGCTAACCCAGATATCTAATGAGTACATGTCAAGTTGTTCACTGTTATGTATTGGGATTGAATTTAAGAGATTACTGGTATTAACAAGCGGTGGTAGTTTTTTACCAAGCCAGTAGCGGGAAGCAGATGAAGCTGCTAGCTCTTGTATAATTTTACTAGTGATGTTATTATGGAAGGCTTTAGATCTTAACCAAAATTTTCCGGCGAGATATTCCCTACGAAGTTGAAGAGGTGGAAGACATAACTCCGTCTCCATAACATGAATCGGTGTACTCCGAATAAAACCACCAACTACTCGAAGAGATTGGTTTTGAACCCTTTCTAATTTTATTATATTACTTTTACAACTGTTACCATATAGGAAGCTTGCGTAATCAATGCGACTACGAATGATAGATATATATAGCCGTCTAATATGTTTTTGATGAACTCCCCAACTAGGTCCAGATAACACTTTTAGAATATTTATAAATTTACTTACTTTTTCAACTGTCGCATTAATATGTTTCTTCCATCTAAGAGAGCCATCCAGCCACAAACCCAAATATTTTACACAATTCACTACTGGCAGAGAGCAGTCGTTAATTTTAAGATCAACAGAACCCCTAAAGCAACCCTTTTTAAAAATACATAGTTTACTTTTTGTTAAAGAAATATCTAAACCTAACTTATTTAGCATAGAATTGAGCGTCTCACAGCCAATTTTAAGTTCTCCGATTGCCCTGTCGACTTTACTGTTTGATATGTATAGTGCAAAATCGTCAGCATATTGAGAAATATCTACATTACGAATGTTTTTGCAAATATTAATGGTAGCCGCATTGAACAGAAGAGGGGACAGAGGGTCTCCTTGGGCTAGTCCCCGTCCGGTAGTTCTCATAACATCGGTTCCCTCAACAAACATTTTAAGCGTTCTATTATTTAAAAAATACCACAGATAGATACATATTTTAGAACCTACTCCTATCCGGTCTAGGTTATTAAGTAGACATTGAATATCTATATTATTGTAGGCATTATTTATATCAATAAAGCAGGCAGCCGTCACTAAATCTTTAGAAAATCCAATTTGAATTTTGGACACCAAACGAGTTAAGCTATCATAACAGGAGCGCGCCCTACGAAAACCCACCACGTTCTCTGAAAATATCATTTTTTTCTCACAGAACCATTCCAATCTTTTATTAATAATCGTGTGAAAAATTTTGCACACACATGAAATCAACGAGATAGGTCTCAGTTCAGCCTCTCTACCAGGTTTAGGAATGCCGATAATCTTTATTTGTCGCCATTGTGTGGGTACATATCCTGAGTTAAAAAACATATTATATAAATTAATTAGAATATTTTTTGCCCTAAGTGGTAAATGTTTTATCATGGAATATGATATTTCATCAATGCCTGGTGCGGTATCGGAGTTTTTAATAGAATTTTCTAATTCTTGAATGGTTATGTCTGATTCTAAATAAGTGTTAATAGAGTGAAACTGTGGTTGAGGTGGGCAAACGTAATCTGGTGCTAAAGAGCTTAAGAGTCTCTCTGCTTCAGCTTTATCAATAAGTCGTCGAGGCGTTGAATGGTGGCCTTTTATCCATCTCATTTTCTGCCACATATGCGAAGGTGAAGTAGTTTCATTAATTTCTGTACAAAATCTTTGCCATGATTTACTTTTAGCTATACGAATTACCCTTTGGGCTGCTTGTATTTTTAGTTTTAATGTATCTAAATTCGCGGGCGACGGATTTCGTCTCAAATTTGCCAAAGCAAGACGGCGTTCAGCTACTGCTTTTGAGAGCTCGGAATTCCAATAA
The DNA here is from genome assembly GCA_944567765.1 of Carterocephalus palaemon. Taxonomy (NCBI): domain Eukaryota; kingdom Metazoa; phylum Arthropoda; class Insecta; order Lepidoptera; family Hesperiidae; genus Carterocephalus; species Carterocephalus palaemon. The sequence goes on from OX155663.1 coordinate 3,867,217, forward strand.
GGTTTCGGTTTGAATTTAGAACATATATGTTGTGGTACCTTAGTATATGGGATAAATCTATTAGCTGCAGATTGTAAGACAAATTCAAACGCGTCGTAAATCTGTTGTGGGTTTGTGGACGTATTAATATCATCTAAAGAACTTTCAATGAATGATGCATAGGATTTCCAATCACAATATCTATAATTTCTTCTTTTGATTGTATTTTGATATATATTTATGGTAATTGAAAGTTTAATTATGAGATGGTCACTGCCAAGAGATTCATTGCTAACTTTCCATGATATCAGCGTTGCTAAATCCGCAGTAACAAATGATATATCTGGAGATGATTGTTGTAAGGTCCCATCGACAAGGCGGATTCGTGTTGGTTCACCATTGTTTAGATAGATAAGACCATGATCTAATACTGAATCGAAAATTTTAGCTCCTCTGCCATCTGTTTTACAAGACCAGGTTGCATGATTGAAATCCCCCAATACTAAGGATTTTATATTTATTAGCGAAAACAAATAGTCCCAATCATTTTGTGTCGTTTGTACTGACGAAGGGCAATAAACCGATATGATATCCTCAATATGCTGACAATTATTAAGTTTAATATGTAAAAGTTCTATACCTGTGTTTTGGCTGCGTGATACACAAAGCTTGCTTTTAATGGATGTATGTACCAGTATGGCAACGCCTCCATAACCATCCGGCCTATCAAGTCTGTAAGTATTATAGTTTTTAACATTTAAGGTACTTTCTGGGTCAAGCCAGGTCTCACTCAGTACAGCTATATGAATGTTCTCTTGTGTAAGAAATGGTTCAAAAGATACTAATTTGGGTCTTAAGCTTTGACAATTCCATTGTATTATATTAACGTTTACAATAACTAGGTTGTTAGTCATAATTATCGAAACTGTTAAAGAAAGATTCCACTGAAAAACAGCTAAACACGTTGGCAAATATCCATTCCTTGCAAATTACTACTACATTGTGTATTTTATCTTCTAATGAATTCGTACTTACTATAATTTTATATATTTTAATGAGGAACCGAATAAAGCTGGACTCTTGAGTGTTTCGTTGCCGAGACTTCTGTGACTCCTCACTATCTCGCATGTTGTCCTCTGAGTTAGCTGGTCTGGTCTTATCCCCGGAAGTGTCCATGGCTTGTGGTACGGAGGAAAATGACGTGGATGGGTCTGTAGAAGGTGGCTTTTGTTTGCGTTTCTTGCGGTTTAACACCTCTTTGTAAGAGCTCTGCTGTGGATAAGGAAGTTGTGACTCAGTGCTGCTGGCTGCTGGTGCTGGTATACTGTTCTCGGTAAAACTGAGATCAGGTTCGGGCTCACTAGCTGTTACTTCGGGTATATTGTTCGCAGCAACCGCGCTGACTGGATCTTTTTCTGGCGCAGGAGAAGGCGGCACATATATATTTAAAGCTTTCCTATAAGTGCAGTTGAATTCGGCCATTAACTCCCTAAGCCTCCTTTCTTTTTTAAAAACGGGACATATCTTTTGAAGGGCCATGTGGTCTCCTCTACAATTAACGCAAGTGAATTTCGTGATTTCACAATTCTCGTGATTTTTGGTGCACTTAGGACACACAACTTTGGTAGATGGGCATAACAAGCGCGTATGACCAAACTTCCAACATCTAGAACATTGAGTGACGGGGAATATATACGGCGTGACATTAATTTTCAGACCATAAATGTAAACGTAGGCGGGAAGAGATGCTCCTTTAAATGCTAGGCGGACAGCTTCGCATTTCACCCAACCAGACTGGCCGTCCTGATTTCTTTTATTCAGGCGTCTAGCCGATAGCACCTCGGTGTTACATACAAGGTTCTTAACAATTTCTTCATCCGTCACGTCCATATCAATATTTTTAATGACGCCATATGAAATACCTACTTCTGAGGTTCTCTGCGGTCTCCATCCAAGGTCGTGAAGCTCCTTACACTTTAATAATTTGTCTGCGTCGCTATCATTCTCGAATGTCATTAATATTTTAAATTCGTGTATATATTTCACCCGGTTAATCCCACAAATTTCATATTTTTTTAATAATTTAGCCATCGCAAACTGCTTTGGTAAGGCAGTAGTACACGTTATAATAACTTGTATTTTCTCTTCATTATGGACGCTTCCTGTACGAATCACTTTTCGACCCCTTGACATAGTATTCCACTCTTCTTCTGATGAACTCTGTCTACTCATTCTTGTCCTTTTTCTATTAATTTCTTCCCTTTCGGCGTGAGACAAATTCACCTCCACATTTTGATTAATAACTTCTACTTCGCTGTTGTTGTTCACCTCATTATTCTCCACACACAACTCAACTGTTTCCTCTTCGATATACGGTTCCTTATCCATTGCGCACGGAACTCGGCCTAACCGGTTCCGCCCGCGTTAATCGCCGGTAATATGGTAGTTTGTTATTGTTTCGTGCGACACAGGTTTCTCGCTCGAGATGCAAATAACAACTCTAAATTGCCTTTGTATTGAAAATATTTACATCTATAGAAAAAATAAAATTCAATGAAAAATTTATTCGTAGAAACTATCTTCGTTAATACAAACACTGATTTTAACTGTCATTTTTTACTGTGTATATAAAATTTGAGGACTGTGAGTTTCTGATAATGCTTTATTGAATATTGCAAAATATTACTCCAATGGATTAATAATGATTGCTCCACTCTGATAGTTACTAGCGTATCTTATTACTATTTGGAAAAGTGAAACATAATTGGTTTTTACATGACATTCGGTCCAATTTTCCGGCTACATTTCACCTATTTTTCGACAGTTAATTCACATCTTAATATATATAATATACGTGTCACGTTGTTGGACGTTAATGGACGCCTAAACTACTTAACCAATTTTAAATTAAATTTGCACACCGTGTGCAGTTTGATCCAACTTGAAAGATAGGATAGCTTACATCTTAATTTTAGCCAAAATATTATTTTATTGCAAATTATTTAATGTAATTTTATAGTTGAAAACGTCTAAATGACATGCTTTACAATAATGTCATTTCAGCCATCGCCACTTCGACACATGACTACTACATCTACTTTTGACACATGACGTTGCTATTGACGTTGACATGGCCAAGCCGTACACATTCACAAAAAAATATTTTATTGCCACAGAGTACATTTTATCACAGAGTACATTTTATATAACTGAAATTTATTGCAAAACAACGTTTGCCGAGTCAGCTAGTACATTTATATAATTGATAAGCTAAGATTGCGGGGAATGAGGGCTACTGGAACTATTCGTGAAAATCTTGAAAGTGGCCAGAGCTCTCTGCCAACTATCAAAGAATTGCAGGAGAACCAGAGAAACTTTTGAAAATATGGGATATTGGTTACCACAATGCGTGGCAAATTTATAAAAGTTGCAAAGGAAACTGTGATTTTTTGCACTAAAAGCACCAACTATCCCACCGCACTAGTGACCAGAGCACCGTTAAACTTAAACCAAATAGGATTTGCTCTCCATTTATTTCGCATTCGAGTTCGATATCTTACAAAATGTTCTTGGTATCTTTAATTCATGTATATAATAGCGGAATATATTTCTGTGTTGGTGGGTTGGTGGTATCGACTTGTCAAGAGATCTTCGGTAAAATAGCAGGCACTTTAAAACATAACGACAAAATAATAACGATGAAAAACAGTGATGCCGCGGGTCTCAGTTTTAAATCCCGGTAGAGATATTTCAATGAGGCGTCCCATAACAATACCACGCAAGCAAACCTGCAGGCGGCTACTAACATCACAGCATTTATTATATTTCCATTTATATAGTACTGTATTAAACGTATACTCTGTACCCGCATACAAATACACTTCCATATTGCTCCTCAGTATAATTTATGCTCCACTACTGTTTGTCTAGCTGCTGCGAGTATTATTGGTTCGCGAGCTAATATCCCGCTTGTACACAGAAATAGTCATGTTTACGTTGCGTATAGCCAGACAGGAATAATTTACTTCATACTGATTCCGGACTACTTCAGGATGATTTTAAGATAGTTTTCGAAACAATTAACTGTGAATTGTTTATGCTATTGCTTGAAATTCAAACGGTGAAGTAAGGTGAACTATATGAGTAAGTTATTATCATAGATATATCATTAATATCTATTGTTATTATACAACGATTGAACTTGAGACACACTTTTATTAACTTTTGGTTACATGACATATGACACACAGACTTATTTTTTAGTACATAATAGATAGAGGACGCGTGACGCGTGCCATAGACATAAAAGGATGGACATGCATTACTCATAACAACGTGAAGTAACAATATTTAACTCACGTTCAATGCGACTTGAGCCAGGGATACGAGCGATTTTATATATAGTCTTCTCCCGTTACGTTACATTCTGTCAAGCCGTATACAGAGTCAAGCCCAATTGTGTGTTGAAAATCCTTTGATGAGCGCTTGGGCTAATCCCATCGCAATCCAATCCCAAACAGTACTTACATAATTGCTGTGATCGGATTATATTAATACGCCTTTTGTGCCTCAGTGTCGGGAGAGTTAAACTTAAAATGACAGTGTATCTACCTGTTTACGGAAATAAACGTGCTCTAGTTTACTCCTTTCAAGCGTTGCTTACCAACTCAACATTATTCTGCGATGCGATTTAAATTAAAAAATTGGTCCTTCCTCTATTTCAGGTATTGCCTCAAAATCAGGTCTTTATTCTTGTCCTAGGATTTTTCCAAAATTAAGTTGCAACTTCATGATTGCATATGCGATTTTTTATCGATATAAGGTAGGTACAACACGCATGGACATGCAGCGCAAAACTCATAATGGAACTGAGTGTGTTATTCTGTCCAGGTCGTAACGGGTCAAGAAGAGAGGCGAAAATAAAAATCTAAAATTTTATAACTGTTATGAAAAGCCGGTGATACATACTGGATAAATTACTCGTGGAGTCTGTATTCAAATCTAAGTGGCGGCAACTATAACTTTTAAATAATTTGTATTACGTACCTATATGTTTTAATATTAAAATTATATGTTTTAATATTAAAATTATTAAACAAAGGTGATACATACTGGATAAATTACTCGTGGAGTCTGTATTAAAATCTAAGTGGCGGCAACTATAACTTTTAAATAATTTGTATTACGTACCTATATGTTTTAATATTTAAATGATATGTTTTAATATTAAAATTATTAAACAAATAAATGTCAACTTCTTTAGTAATGGACGACAACATGATCCATAATATTCTCCGTGCCGTGTGAACTTACCAAGACCTGACCCTGCTAATTATGAACCTTAAAGTTTAAAGCTTATACCGGGTTGAATGATGATTTTGGTGATGAACTCGGATTCGACTGACTCACACATTACACAAGCAGCTCGCACTGTGTAAACATTCCTTAATGAAAGGAATAGTTAGGTAAAGATTGTCCCTAGCCGACGGATGATCTGAATGGGTTGGGTTTGTGCACATGCAACTCTTAAACAAGTTCAGTTCAGTTAAGTCATGGATACCCAAACCTATTTTGTCTACTGCCCACTTTGAGAATAAATTATTTTTAGCGCCCCCATTTATTCACCTACTTAAAAACCACTATAACTTCAAATTAAATTTAAATTAAACATTAATTTTAAACGAGACTTTTACTATAACTCGCAAGAGTTAGCTTGAAACCTGAGAGCAGTAGGATGTCCCCATTTTTTTTCTGGGTCTCTTACCGCCCCCCTTTAGGCCTGCAGCGCCCACAAGGGGGCGTTATCGCACTTTGGGAAAGGCTGAGTTAAGTCATTGATAATACATACATTTAGTACTATTAATACTAGTATATATTAGAGCGAGTAACGAGTGAGATAACTAGTAATAACAACTCTATTGCGCTGTGGTGAGAGACCCTGACTTCCGAACTGCGGGTCCCGGGTTCGAATCTCGGCAAGGGCAAATAATTATTTCACATATACCATGTAAGTGATTAGCGATGATGGCCCAGAGCAAGCAGGTCCTAGTACAAATCCTATTGGCATCCACCAATAATGAAATGTCACCTTCTTGGATGATATTAGGGAAGAAGATTAAGTCCCTGGGGCTACCTGCAGTATCAGAAGCTCACGCTTGGCCAGTTTTTATTAATATAAGCCAACCAAGCAAGTGTTTGGCAAGCGGCCAAGTCGCAGGCTGTTTTATTAAAATCAGCTTAGGCTCTGAAACCCCGGCGCTTCAGTAAATTCGGCTTAGACTAAATTGAATGTATTATGTAGTCAGGAAAGAACTGATTATAGAGTGGGAACTGCAGTGTTTATGTTGAGTAAAGGTAAGTTTTCGTGGGATTTCGGTGAACTGAATCCTTCTGAGTCTGTAGGTAACTACTTCATCTATGGGTGAAAACTCCAGTAGCCAGCAGTCTAGTGCCGACGGCAAACTCTGGAAGAATTGAAATCGATGTTCATAGACAATAGCAAGTCTTAATTTGTGGAGTATAAAGTGAGTAGCGACAGACTACGACTCTAAGCGAAGCTTCCTACAGCCCCGTAAGTAGCATCTTACGACAAACGACGAAATATCGTAGCCCTATTCTACTTCGGGCAAGGGAGGCACCGACGCGTTCCGTAAGGAAATCCCGGAGCCTTCAATCATGAGCAGGATGTGCAGCTGAGGGGGTTTTAGTGAGTAGAAATCTCACATACCCCGGCCTCTACCAGAGGCTGAGAATGTTCCGAAGATTTTCCCCTTTTATAGGGCCTAAGTTTATAATCTGTAGAAAAGTATAACCGGTAACCACTAAACACAAGACAACACCTTTCCGTGTTGACCAGTAACCGAATTTGCATGACTACATAATCTGGTATTATGGCACAATCCTGACGACCCATACGTGTTCTATCACTGCTCTATCATGAAATAGAATTCTCATTGTGTAAACGAATGTAAGTAAAAGTCCGACGTAGTATGTACTCTCACTTCACGCGTGATTAATGCCAGCGCGATTCTAAACGAGTTGGTACGAAAATTGCAGAGCTGGTGCAAAAAGATTCGGTGCAAAAGCGAAAAGATTCGATGTGAAAGGATTTTTGTGATTCGGACAATATTTTTATCTACTATATAAAAATAAGTCGGGTTTTCCTTCCTGACGCTATAACTCCAGAACGCACGAACCGATTTCCACGGTTTTGCATTCGTTGGAAAGGTCTTGGGCTCCGTGAGGTTTATAGCAAAGAAAATTCAGTAAAAATTTCAACAGAAAAGCGGGAAAATCTTTTTTCACATACAGCGCCATCTCTGACACATAGCATGTACTACAAACCAATATTTTAAGTAGATGGCGCCGGTGCGTGATAGGTAGTGGTAGGGGTAGTGGTAGGGGTAGTGGTAGGGGTAGTGTTAGGGGTAGTGGTAGGGATAGTGGTAGGGGTAGTGGTAGGGGTAGTGGTAGGGGTAGTGGTAGATGTAGGGGTAGTGGTAGGGGTAGTGTTAGTGGTAGGGGTAGTGGTAGGGGTAGTGGTAGTGGTAGGGGTAGTGGTAGTGGTATTGGTAGTGGTAATGGTAGTGGTAGGGGTAGTGGTAGTGGTTATGGTAGTGGTAGGGGTAGGGGTAATGGTAGGGGTAGTGGTAGGGGTAGGGGTAGTGGTAGGAGTAGTGGTAGTGGTAGTTGTAGTCCACACACTTACATGAAGTTCTCCCAAAATATTCAGTAAAAATTATTTATATGGCAAAACAACGTTTGCCGGGTCAGCTAGTATCAGTATAAATAGATAGGTTAGAAGCGCGCGAAGTGAAGTCTCAAAAACGGTCCGATTGTGAGGTTTTATGTTTTGTCTGCCATTTTCATCGGAAGTCTAGCCGATGGTCATCACGATGTGCCAATGCATGCTGGTGATCGCAATTGGATATTACAGAGAGACGCTGCTGTCCATCTTCTGGAAGCTGGTATTACTTCTTTCCATAATACGACGTCGCTCGTTACGCCCACGCAGGGGGTACGTGTTGGGTGTCCTTCGGGTTTCAACCAACGGACGTGAGCGACCACCCCCCCATTGGATGGATGGATGGGAGTTATACTGCGATAAACTACGAAGAAAACTCGACACTGCCGCACTATACAGAGTTAAAAGTAGAAACATAGTAAAAAAACATAAAAACGTATAGTAAACAAACGTTACTAAAATAAAGCACAAGTTAGGCATCGGCAGCGGCGCGCGGCGCGGCGGTGGGATTATGATTTAATAAGGTGGAGAATACGATTAGCTTGAAAGCAGCTTTTTCTAAATCGTCACAAATTGTCCTGCGACTAAGTACTTATATTGAACTTAAGACTGATGTCCTGCTTAGTTTAGCTTTCGTCGTATTGGTGCCAGTTAAGGAAGATCTATGTCTAACAGAGAGCCATTAAAGACAGATAAATTAATGGATGGCTGCTAAAACATGACACAAAATGTATTCAAGGTACTCTCAATATAAATTAAATTAAAAATGCATGAAGAAAGGCTCTACCACAAAAACAGATTAGAAGATATTGCTTTGCTGTAGACCGCGTATCATCAATATCCATTTTCAAATAATGGTGGATACAATTCTTGAGTTTGTCGTTAAGCAACGTTGGCATCATGTCTCGGCATTAGTAATGATTCGGACACTTTTAACTTATAGTCCAATGGCTCGCGTCGATCGTATGTGTTCGATCGAGCTAAGCAACCACGGGCGCGGTCGGTTTGTGGATGTACGAGTAGCATCGATATGTGGGGGTAGTACCTAAGTTAAAGTCTGTGTGGATGGGTGACCGCTAGTGGCAAAAATATTTCCTCGGGGCTACCGTGCTTCGGAGGGCACGTTTAGCCGTCGGTCCCGGTTGTTTTCAATGGTAAAACAATTCGTTAAACATTTGTTGTCGCGTAAACTAGAACCCGTGCAACAGTGCGACGTCTACGGGTTGTAAGCTTATCTATAACTAGTGGAAGCCCCGGTTCTACTCTTATCTTTCTGTCTTGACGTTGTAAAAGCCAGTAACTAAAGCCTAACTAAAACCTCAATTACATTCGAAAAAAGTCTTTAGTTTGATTTATTAGCACGGCCCTGAGTTGAAGCCCTGTGAAGCACTCATAGATAGCCTAACGGAACCACCGTACGTGGCTTACCGAAAAGCAATTTGAGAGTGTTCGGTATGTGGATGCGCTGCTAGTTTGGGCTAGCTGGATGATGAAAATTTAATGAGCACTTCTGTGCTTCGGAGGACACGTCAATCCGGCGGTCCCGGTAGTTTTCAATGGTAAAAACAGTCGCCAATGCTTGTCGAACATCCAAAGTATCTACCTCCGTCAGCTTTGGCTGTGGCCTCCCACCGTCTGTTTGTAGGCCCTTGGCCCTTGAGATGTTGCCTATGCCTAATATTTTAACTGTCCCATGCCAATATATTTATGAAAATATTATGATATTACGATATTACGATAGAAATGCTTGGTGCGATGTATCTCCAGCTCCACTTGTTCAACAATAATGTACCTTGTAAATTATAAAAATTGCAAATTTTGAAAAGAGTAACTACCGAATTTCTTGCCGTGTTCTTCTCGGTAGCATCAATTTTGTGAACCGGCGGTAAATAAAAAAATTTTATGACGATCATTAAGCTATACAAAACACATATGATGAAAAATAAATAATAATAATAATAAAAGCCTTTATTTCTCTGACCTTTTTAACTTACATGCTATACATATAAAACAGTAGTAGGTATTCTTATATATTCTTATATTTAATTAACATAGCAAAAATAAAAAATAAAAAAAATCATTAGCAACCACTTTGGTCAGGTTGTCTGTCGACAGGCCTCCCCCAACTGTTTCCACGTCTCTCTATCCTTAGCAGACCTTCTCCATCCTTTTGGTAAATCATCCTCCCATCTTATGATTTGACCTCCCCGTTGTCTTTGAATAATGAAAAATAAATGAATCTGAATCTGAATCTAATGAATAGCCCTGAGGATGCTCCACGTCAACTTTTTCGCTATAGCAATAGTGCATCTACATCGCATTTTCGCGATTCTGTATTCGTATTCGCTGTTTGATTGGACGAAAGGGTTCGTTAGCGCCGGCATGGCTCGGCGCGCCGTTCTGTTTTCATTTCAATTCCATTTTTTTTTCTAACTGCATTTTTACACCACATTCAATTTTCGTGGAACTTTTGCTGGGTAATAGTGTTGTTACGATTGCGTGGCTTTCTGTGGGATCCGTTTTAAAGGATAACTTCGTTAGTGTTGAAACAACTGATTTCATGTGGTTCTACTGGTCAGTAAGATAGTATAAGTGGTAGCATCGGTACTAATAGTTAGTAGATCTATTGTTTTATCACCTGTTAGTACGTCCGGTACGTACCGCTTATGTAAGTAGGTGTAAAAATAAAAATAAATTTGATAAAGAAAGAAGAATGTATTTATTTGTCGAACTGAATACAAAAAATATTTCTTAATCAACAATAAATAAATACATTAATAGTTTAGCAAAAAGGCCTATGCTTAGATTTGTCCCGTTTGACATGAATAATGTTCATGATAATTATCGAGCGGCTGCAGGTTACTGATACAGTTAGCGGGATGAAAGTGTAGCTCTGACCTTGAAAGCGCAGAAATCGAAATTTAAGGTATTGCATTGCGAACGCTGATTGGTATTATGTCCCCCGCATTGATACCCCATGCGCAGCTATCCCCTCCGTATTTCGTTTAGAGGTACACTTTCGTGCCGACTTGTATACTGCCTAAGCAATTGTGAAAAGGCATGGCTGTCGGTAACACTTCCCTGGAAGATTCGTTTGCCTGGCGGTGGAACTGCCTCAGGCAAACTCCTAAAAAGTTCTACCACATGTAAACCACTATACAAAAACATGTATAGGCTCTACCACACTCATGAGCCTCATCCTCACACTACAGAGCATAAACTTGCACTACACAATCTCCTTGCTTTTGTTTTTGTTTGTTGAAACAGGCTTAAATATTTTCATGAGCGTTTTTTTGTATAATTGAATTTGCGACGCGACACAGCCGACTCCGGCTTTGTGTGGGAACAAAAGGTATGCATTTCAGGACTTAGGTGGCATTGTGTTTCTTTCTTTGCAAGTGGGTTAGTGTTTGAAGTTTATTGTAGTCTAGCAGCAGCTCGGTTACTTGAGCCTGAACTTTGAATTGGATAGACCTATCTACTGGTCTCAGTATTTTTATGCTAGCCGGTGAGATTTTTATGGATTAAGCAAAAGAATTCACCAAATCGCTGTGGAGCATCGTGGTTGAGTATGCCCTAGACCCGCAGTTGTGTCAGTGTGTTGTGAAATCGCACATAACCTAGAAAAGTCATTGGTTCGTACCGCTTGGATTTGAACCCACACCCCACACCCCGTCGGGTGAGAGTAGCCACTGGGCTGTCACACCTTGTCTTGTAACACTTCAAATAATTTGGTGATCACTATGGAGTTATGATGTAAAATTTCAGGCATATAGGTTTCTTCACGATGTGTTTCTTCAACGTTCACAAATGACATTTAATTTGTTACAACCCACAATAGCTTAGAAAATATATTATGTAGGCATTTGAACTCGGACCAATTTCCTAGCTTTACAACTATAATCTAGGAAATTAATCTAGGAATCGTTACAATATCTAATGACTTTGGTTACAAGCATTTTATTTCAATTTTCCGCAACTTCTGTGTTGTCTAATTAGGAATTTGTGATTATGTTGTCTAACTTGTTTAATAAACAACCTAGGTATATTCGGAGATCATTGAATATGATATTACTATTTGTTTGTGATTGTAATTATGCAGTAATCTCTCATTACTAATGAACATGTTGGAGATACATATCTCTTATCATAACACTGTACCGTGGCATGGTTATACGCTATCAAATCAATTACTAGGTAGGTACTGTATGCATATAGCTAACAGAGCTACATAGTAGAACATAATAATTTCATGTCTGTCTGTTATATTTGTGTAAAATTTGGTTAACAAAACTTTTAATAATCTTGTAAAACAGATATTTTTATTTACAAATTATTTATATATATTCAATTATATTTTGATAGTCAAAATTTTACATACAGCTAAGCCAAACGTGAAATATATTACATATTATATGGATAGATTTAGTTTAGATAACAAGTTAATTAGCAACACTGCTGCCAAAATAAAATATACCTTTTCGACATACATACCGATGTATGTATATGTATAGGAGCGACGCCGGGTTATGTGGGATTTCCATCCAACCCTCACGGTGGTGTTCCTCACAGATCTCTGGATGGACGGTTAGAGTTCCCCCTCTTGTCACCCGAAACTCCAGAAGTCCACTATTAGTCGCCTCTCACGACAGACAGGGACACCGTATTCTGGTCCCGAGCTACAGGGACAAAAAAAAAACCTATTAAATGAACCCTGAAATTGTTTATCTAGCTAGTTCATATAATTTCCTTTAATATCACATAATACATATGCTCATATATAAAAACTTTATTTACAATCAACAAATAAATATTTTTTATAAGTTGGTTTTCAGTTTTTAGTCTCATAACTTTAATTACGTGTATTTTGCAATTATCTTATGAAATGTAAAATTCTAGAAAGTGCCTAGTTAAACATTCACTTAAATAGGATACAGGATACATACAAAAATTCAAAAGCACTTTTCTCTGACCATGTTATTTCCAAGTTCACGAAACGAGCCGCTCTCAAACTCGGTGACTGTAAATTAGGGACAAGAAGGCGTTTGCCAGATGGGCAATGAATAAATTATACTTAGACCAGCGGTTTCATATTGAGTATATCCAGCTAGCAAAAACCTATAGATGTCCAACTGTTGGGCACGAGTCTCCCCACAGCTGCGGGAGGTCTAGAGTATACTCCACGCGGCTGATCCAATTGGTGGAGGGGCTAGTAGGGCAGAGCGGGGTCACTTGATCAGGATTTTGTTCAAATCAGTGTAGGGTCCATTCAAATTAAAAAATAGAAAAGAGTTATTCTTAAATCAGTAGTTTGTTTATTTGGCTACATATTAGGATCAAAAAACCATGGCAAATCCGTTGTTTACTATACTAAAATCGCTTTATAATGAAAAAAGGCAAATGGCTCATTAGACCCCACAGGCGGGGTCTATTGAACCACCCAAAGGGGTCACTTAAGCCAATGGATTATAAAAACCTTTGCACATTTAAACATTTGAAATATAGATATAAAACCATAACAACCTTTCTGAGATTCCTCATAAAAACAAAAACAAACTTCTAAACTTCTCCGAACTTTTCCAAAAATAAAATTTAACTCATGTTAATAAAAAGTAACTTAATAAATTTAGTCACTGTCACAGTTCATGCAAACATAAATTGAATTGAATTGAATTGAATAAACTGCATTGACACCTGAATTGCACTTAATGTGAGCCCATTCTCGGCAACTAGAGCACTGTACCCACTCTTCTCCTGGGAGACTGCCTGAAATAATATTATAAAGCGAAAAAGATTTGTTTGTAATGTTACTAAAACTACAGGACCGATTTCAAAAATTCTTTCACCATTAGAAAGCTGCATATTCACTGAGTGACATAGGCTATATAATATTACTAGGTGTAAACGAAACTATTGTTATGTCTAATTCCACGCGCGAAGCTGCGGGTCAAAAAAAAACTAGTCAAAAATAATCATTCAGTGCCTGACGGAAATTGTGTTTTCCTTAAAATTTTCTTCTGATTGATATTATTCATATCAGAGTTATTCTCTTCATAAGGCGGTGAAGAAATTTTAAAAATTGATTTCTTCACTGCTTTTTTCTTGGACTTGTCTATCTACTTGCTAGCTTGCATCTTTCTCGAGAGTTTCTGTCAAAACAGCACCACTTCTCTTTTTCCCTCGTGTTTGTTGCTTTCTGGGCCCTGCTTTCAGGAATGGTCTCAAAAACTATGGTGAAAATGGAATATAGTCCCTAGATGTAGATGTAGATTTCAACCTTTAGTTCTTCATTTTCTTTATCATTTGATGGCTTTAGAGTCCCTGACGCAGTAACGGGTGATGACAAAACAGTATTTAACAACATTAGAATATAACTTAAACAGTGCAACCTGCAAACATCATAATAAAAATTTGGGGTCACTTGAACATGGCTCACTCGACCCCGATTATTTTGACTCAAATGACCCCTTCCCAGAATTAGTGTTAATATGTTAAATAACTAAAATTCATTTGAACTTAGTTTATTTTTGAAACTTAAGTCATGAGCAGTAATCATGTTAAAATCAAAATACACATACTTAATGGCTGTATGATGACATTCGTAATTTTGAAGCCAAATTTCAGTGAGGCGATGTTTTTAACTTTTAGCCCCAAATTTGTAACATTACGCTCTCACACCTAGAACGAACGCCGGATGGAGACTAAAGAAACCGTGGCTCTCTATCTTACCCCCACGCTACGTCTAATGCATCCCGCTGGTATATATTACGCAGCGTGTCCGTGATATCATGGGTGGCTCACTAGACCCTGTGGCTCAACAGACCCCGCTCTGCCCTACACAACCCAGCGTCGAATGTTCTCAAGGTTTTTTGACAAAGCTATAATTGTTTTTATCATTGAAAACAATTTGTGCTGACGGCATGCACTCCGAAATTCAGAAGCACCCATGAAATTTTTCCACTAGCGGTCACCCATCCACAAACTGACCGCGCCCATCGTTGCTTAACGGACGTAGCCACAGAACAGATAAAGGAGGTGACGTAGCCATAGTAGAGGATATTTGGAGACCTAAGAACTTCTTACAATCTGGTTTGCCATTAACCTTTCCGCCAATCCCCACTCGAGCAAACGTCTTCAAAGGAGTACTATATATATACATAGGCTAAAATTGAGGCTGTGTCAATTATTTAGTAATATCTACCAGCGTTTAGTTAAAATATATTAAAAACAGAATAGAAAACCCCGTGTTCTCACCCGCGCGATCTAGCGGCGGCGTTGTTCAAACGACCCTGAAGAGTGTGACGGCCTCAAGTTTGCACAGCGAGCGACGGTTCAGATGGCAATGAATAAATTAGTGGCCGCGGGCCTCTCCCCCGGGAATCGTTTAGCTGCTCCCGCTTAGTGATGTGCTGGAATTAACTTGGAAAGTTTTAAATCAGCCAACCGTTTAGTTGACACCTGCTTTGTTTTAGCGCCATCTTTTGACAAATTACAGAACTAAAATGATTTTCTTTCATTGTATAGTTGTGCTAAAATATATTAATTGCCGAGTTAAAATTGGGAACTAGGTTGGGCCTACGCCCGATACCTTCGATCAATAAGTACATTATTGATCGAAGCCCGATACGATAAAATTGTTATTTTTTGCTCAATTTTTCTTCTTGGTTTTATGGGTGACCGCTTGAGGCAAAATTTCAAGGGCGCTTCCGCGCTTTAGAGAGCAAGTAAAACCGTCGATCGATTGTGTTCAGTTGTAAAACAAAAGTTATGCCTTATCGAAGACCTACGGGTGGCTTGAGCACATTCGGCACTAGCTCTACTACCAACCACAATCTGCATTGGAGCAATGTGGTTGAATATGTTCTAGATATATCTTAGCTGTGGCTGTAGGGAAGACTAGATTATGGGTAGCTTCTTAGCTTTTAACACTTTAAAACATACCTAGAGAATGTTGTCTTAATGGAACCAACTCGGTTTAGGATGATTCAGCAGGTTAAGAACTATCTAAATAGTCGCATCACTAGCGGGTTTCATTCAGATAGAATATGAGGGGTGATGAAACATACGGAGACATTATGTCTGGAGCTGGGGACCGCTCTTTTCTCCCGCTAAGAGCCCGGTTGAATGCCCATTGAGCTCTCATTGTGCGGAGAATGACTATCCTTGTGTACACGTCTTTTATCGTATATAATGTTTGTTTTACGAAGAACCGCTTTCTGTAAACAATGGAAACTTATTCTGTATTCATACTCGTATAGTTTGATTTAGCTTGAACTACGTTCACGCACCACCGCACGAAAAAAGTTTGCTGTGTGAATAATTAAAAGTTTAAAGTTTTACGTAAAGGTCCCTTTAATCTTTCAAGCTGGAATTTTTGTGAAACAGATTATTAGTTCAGCTCTTGTATTTTTTTTGTGTTATTGAAAATGAATAAATAAAAAATTACGACTTTGAAATAGTCAGTCTGGTTACCATAGGGTGTTTAAAAACAATAATGTATAATTATATGCTTACTAAGGATAATTTGCACGCCACGTTGGGCTAAGAGCTCGATTGTATGTATTGTGTTATTAAGATCTAATATTGTACGAGTAGGTACATACCTTTACTTTGCTATAAAGATTATTTGATTTGATTTGTTTTGAACATTAGTTAGTAAGTACTGGGGCAGGGACAGTTAGTGATAGTTAGTTAAATTAATTGTAATTTTTTAGTTTGTTGGTGAGAGTCGTACCAAGTCGGTCACAAATAGGTATGTTGCTAATTTATGATGGTTGCCTCTGTAACCGGAAACCTCACTTTATTAAATGATGCCACAGATATTATTGATGCTACATTTGGGAAAAAAGTAACTTTGGCGATATCGTTTAAAATATGTGGAAATAACTCAAAAGTTCATTTTAAAATATTGACGCCAGCACCTGTTTGAAAAGAAGTGCATTTGGAGGGATGATTTCAAGCTGACATCACAGATTTTTCAGTAATACCTTGCGAATGTGTGTTCAATGGCGCTGAAATATGAAAAACTGTCTAAAGTCTTACTGTGTGCTGTGAAATTTAAAGCCAATTTTTATAAAAAACTCACGGTGTTCCACAGTATAACTCCAATGTTATAAATTAATTTACCAAAACATATATTTGCGTATTTCGTATATGGCTAAAAGTACTCACCAATGTAATTTTATTTTTTGTTTGACGAGAAAGAAACTTTTTAAGAGTACCCAGAAATCGTGGAAGTGATTTTCACCCACTTAAACACTCGACACTCATTACGACCGTGTAACGTAGGTACGTATACGTGTACGTAGGTACGGTGTAATAAAGGTCTGTTTATTCTGCATGCTATATACATATTATTTTTTTGCAATTTTTGATAGACACTAAGATTTTGTTTGATGCGATTAATCCTTTTTTTAAAGCAGGGCTGTCAGATCCCGTTTTGCCCCTTGTCCGAAGAAATTAAAAGATACGGATCGCATTAGCATTTCACCTAGTAGGGTTGAACCTCTGGAGTTTAATTAGCAAATTAAATTTCCTTCAAGAAGCTTTCCACCCCTTTCTTTATCCCACTGTTGGGCCGACCCGGAGAAGACTCGTTCTCCTCTCAGAATGGGAGGGTTTAGGTCTTAGTAAACCAACTGACCAAGTGCGGATTGGCTGAAAAAGCTTTAAGCTGACTTAAATTTTCAATCTAACTGTAAAAAATTTAGCTTTGCTCATTACTCGAGGCTAATCAAAACCCAGCGGATGGTGACAGCCGGTGGCTATCGACCTTGCCTCTTACTCGAGCGGTGCGGGTTCAAACCCCAGCGGCACGCGCCAATGACTTTTCTAAGTTATGTGCGATTTATGAAATTAAATGTTACTTGCTAAAACGGTGAAGGACACATCTTAAGGAAATCTGCATGCCTGAGAGTTCTTCATAATATGCTGATGGCATGTGAAGTCTTCGAATCTTGGCGAAGTTAAAACAACTTCGAAAATAAGAGCTAATAAGTCAAAGAAGGTCTTAGCTTCGAGTTAATCACGATGTTTCAACATACATTAATTAATTGTGGAAACTCACCCAGATAACAATAAAAGCCTTCATTTTATAGCTTCGTAGCTGAGATTTCCAAGTGATTTATGTGAGTTGGACTTGAAATCACTTGTGTGAGGATCAAATCAACAACTTTGAGTTTTTATTTCTTGAATGCGTGTTGTTTTATTGCCTCCTTGGTCTACTCGCAAGCGGCGATTAGCTTAGCATTGCTAAAAGTCGTAGGTTCAATACCCAGATCGCGCAAAGTATTCTTGTGGTGTTGTAACTTGGAATTCCAAGCAGTAGCTATGGATTTGGACTGTGCTGAATGGATTTGTGCCCCGTGTATGGTGTGGCGTACCATCTATTGGAAACCTAATCGTGACAGGTGAAAACTACTCCATCGGGAAATTAAAGGCGTGATTTTATGTTATGTTATAAATGCGTGTAGCGAATTGCTAAAAATGCATCTTAACTAAGCCATACGTCGTCGTCAATTATCGCTGTAGAGGGTACGTCTGCAAATACAAGAATTAAATTGCATTGAATGTCCGATTATATTCCCAGTTATACAAATATATTTTTTTAATAAAAGTTCTATGTAGGTACCTACTTGTAATATTTTACTTGTATATTTAAATTGTATATTCAATCCCTGGATATTTTGGTGTACCTAATATTGAAATAATATATGAATGATTATTCAAGTTTATGCCAGAAATACCTTGTTTTATTGGAAAAATGTATATTTTTGTATCTTTGTTATGAAAATATTTAAACTAAAAAATGAATGTTTACACACTCTACACACCTCTGGCTACCAATTCGTGGAATTACAGCCGTGATGTTATGTTATGTGAATGTAGGCAACCCTGACGGATAATTTACGGCGGCGCCATTTGTAGCCCACGTGTCAGGGCCCTCTCACGTGGAAATTCCGCTGAATCCTCTGAAAGAAATTTTTATTATCCTTATTTAGTCAGGCAGAACTGGTGGAATGAATAGAGGGTACAGTTCACGTTCTTGAAGCAAAAAATCTAAGAGGCAAGTCGACCGAGTGGTTATTGGCAGAATAACAATGTCCGTTCACTAACCTTTGATGTGTTACAGCCATTGATAGATGTTACCACACATGGTTACAGCCCAACGATCAAAACATCAATTGAATTTGTTACAGCCCAAACTAATTCCGATCAATACAACAATTGAATGATGACACAAAATTAGTTTTTTCATTTTCATTTTAACCACACAAATCAATTTTAACCATACAAAATGATCGCAGGACAGACGTTTCTCATGCGGATTTTTTTTAATCCCATTTCAATCAAAAATGGTTTTGACTGACCATAGATGACGACATAGATGTCTATGTTGTCATCTATGGTCAGCCATTGATTTATAAAAAAAAAAACTAAGTAGATGTGATATCCTCATAGAAAAAAAGAATATCACGTATTATCGCGAAACGAGGGAAACAGATTTAGAGTACCACTTTATTTATTTTACTTATTTAATCTTTATGCGCAGCTACAAAAAGCGTCCAAAGCCCAAAGGCTCGCGTCGATTCAATGTGATTGACAGAGTTAAGCAACGACGGGCGCGGTCAGGTTGTGAATTGGTGACCGCTAGTAGCAAAATTTCATGGACCCTACCATGCTTCGGAGGGCACGTTAAGCCATCGGTCTCGGTTGTTTTCAATTGTAAAACAATCGTTAAGCCTTGTCGAAAACCTATATATTGAGAACATTCGACACTGGTTTGGCCACTAACAAAAACAATCCAATCCGCATTAG
The DNA here is from genome assembly GCA_944567765.1 of Carterocephalus palaemon. Lineage (NCBI taxonomy): Eukaryota > Metazoa > Arthropoda > Insecta > Lepidoptera > Hesperiidae > Carterocephalus > Carterocephalus palaemon. Next base: position 3,886,757 of record OX155663.1, read on the forward strand.
AGCAGCATGATGGAGTATGATCTAGATCTCCCGCAGATTCGTCTGTGGGTGAGACCCGTGCCCAGCAGTGTGACTATGGGTTGCAGCTAGCTAGCTACAAAAGCTACATTTACAGCACACATCATTTATTTGTTATTTTGTTTACACATCATTTAACGATGATTTTGAATAATAATACTTGTATGAAGCGAATTAGCAAATCTATCTATCTACTTAATTAAACATTATCGGTCTTTTTGTTTCAGTGTGTTCCACCTTCGGAGTAACAACAAACAATATTGCTGATCATGTTAACAGCATTAGAATGAGGACATTTATTGAAGAACCAAAATTCATAGTTACTAAATCAGCTAAAACCAGCCACACAGACCTGAAAATGAAAACAATAAGGACCAATCCTTTTAATATTAGACAACATAATTTAGACCATAGATATCTTACTCACGAAGATAGACGTGAAATAGAAGTAAATAGTAATAATTCTCATGCAGTAAATTTCGACGGATATTATATAGATGTAAACAGTCCAATCATAAAGAATTTAGAACTGCATAGATTGAACTTAAAAAAGTTTGCAGAGGAAAGAAGAGAAAGAAAAAATGTTAATAATTTTTATTTCAAATACAAAAATAAAGCAGTGGGGGATAGTGATAAGAGAAGTAGAGTGAGGAGAGAAGATGATGCGGAGAAGTGTGAAGCTTTTCAGTTTACTAATAGAGAACAGAAGTATATTTCACATCCACATGGGAAGAATAGTAAAAACAATGATTACTACAGCAATGTCAATTGTGTGACTGTTATCAATGGTAAGTTGAGTATCATATTGATTAATTATGGTGTGGTTTTTTTAAACATAGACGGATAACAGCTGATGGTTAGTGGTCACCATCGTGTAGTGACACGTGCGACACCAAAGGAATCACAGGAGCGTTGCTGGCCTTGAAGGGAACGTGTCACACACTTCTTGAAGCACTCAATGTGTTTTACGAACAAATAAAACGAATATCAAACGAACATGCAGCGGAGCTCAAATAGGTGGTCACGCCTGTCGCTCATGACAACTGTGACCGACTTTAAACCAGACTCTCTTTAATTATGAACATTGTCTAGCCAGTTCGTTAGTAGGTGTAAAGACTATGGAGGTCGGTTAGTGACAGTTTGTGTTTTAAACAGTCCAATTAGTTATTTTTCAAAATTCGAAATTCAAGTGTATGATTATTTATTTTGTTATAAGGTGATTAGGCATGCTTAACGGAAGTCTAGAGAACTAATGAAAAAATATGATTACTTTTTATCCCGATATATACCGAACCCTTGGGATGAAACAAATACCTATTTCAATATTTTTTCAGTATATTCTATACATTTTACACGGCCAGCGAAGCATCGGGCAGCATCTTGTATTATAATTTAAAAAAATGCAGAAAAATACAAACATTAAATTTGTGTAAAAATAAATTAAATTAAATCACATACATATAATAATATGTTTGAGGTGTTAAAACACTTTGCGACGATCAGTACGCATTTAAAAAATTTTCACGAAAATAGTCGTAGAACCCGGGTTAAATTATAGAACCAAGGATTACACCCATTTCCTAGTACACAAAGGTCTGATAAAAAGAATTCTCGGAATTATCCTCCAGGAACTTTGAACCATTAGGCAAAAGGAAAAGTGCTTTGTAATACGGATGGCCTGAATAATTGATTTATCATTGAAGACACTAATTTGCTCTTATTATTATTCATAGTGAGAGCATAGTATATATGTATAAGAAAATTCCTCTGTGCTGACACTGATAGCAATTGGTACATATTATTATGTGCCATATTCGAGATGTCTAGGGTTCAATTCCCAGCTCACGAACACATTTTTAAAATTATATAACTCATTTATATGAGTAGTAGATGTTATCATCTACTTGAGAAGATATTTAAAAGTGTACATAGCCCAATTTATTGTATGTGATCGGTCGGTTTGTGGATGAGTGACCGCTTATGTCAAAACTAGTGGACGCCCCCGCAGCTTCGATCGCGTAGAATTCGACCCATTAACGACGTCTGCCCGCGATCGGGTTGCCCACTTGACATTTTTGAAGTTTTTATACTAACTTTGCACCCCCGTTTTACCCCGTTAGGGGGTGAATTTTCAAAAATCCTTTCTTAGTGCTCCCCTACGTTATAATAGGAACCCCTGTGCAAAATTTCAAGTTTCTAGCCCTTATAGTTTAGGCCCTGCGTTGATATGTCAGTCAGTCAGTCAGTCAGTCAGTCAGTCACCTTCTCCTTTTATATATATAGATAGATTTCATAATTAAGCCGTCGCTCCCGGTTGTTTTCAATCGTTGAGTCTTATCGAAGACCTTCGGATGGCATGTTCCAAGACCATTTATTTTTGGTGGAGACCAGTCCGCATTGGAGCAGCGTGGTGGTATGCTGTGCTCTAGACCTTCCGCAGCAGTGGCTGTGGGGAGACCCGTGCCCAACAGTGAAACGTCGATGGGTTGTAGCGTAGATAACTTTATCAATAGAAAAATAATAATAAAGCGATTTCCTTTCCAAATGGGCCAAGTTAAGATTGATTACAAATCCGTCAAAGCTGTATTAAACTCTCTAATGGATCTCTAGCTTTGCCTAAAGTATCGTAATTGCCGTAATTTGAAGCTATTATAAACGTACAATGGTAGATTACTTCGGAATTTCCACGATTCCTATTTATCTCGTTAATTTATTGTTATTTAATTGTAGCTTGATTTGCTCGGGCGTACCTTACAATTTCTGAAGACTACGGGAATACGTACCTAAAGGTGTTTGTTGGTTTGTTCATTGTCCTCAGCGGAATGATGGATCGATGTTATTTTTTGCAAAGATGTAGTACCTATATGCCTGAAGAGTGGCATAGGATAGGCCACCTTTTATCCCAGAATTTTGACAGATAATTTACAATCGACTGAAAATCGATTATATAAGTGCTTCGAAAAAGTTCAGAAATTGCAGGGAAACAATGCAATTTTTCTTGATAAAAAGAAGCATATATCACTCAGAAAATCATATACTAAGTAGGTACATCAATGCCAAAAATGATATCGTTCCACCATTAACTAATGTTCTAAGTAGCTCTCAGCTAACTGGACTAACCATCCCAGTCTCTATTTGAGTCTTGTTCGCTGTTGCCCATGTAAACTAAGACTATTCAGTCTCAGTCTCAGGATGGGTGGTGCTGCAACCCGACTGCCGAACCGCTGTCCCGGGTTCGAATACCCGCCAGACATTTATTTCATAAATATTTATACTCGGGTCAAGGATATTGAAATGTGTTCTTTTCTGTGTGTGTGCGCCATATGCAACACATGCCTATGCGACTATTTATTGGTCTAGCAATGACGGTTGGCCTTGATATGTTACGAAAAAATATTTTTTCAGGTACCGAAGGAGAGGTTATTCAACTCACATTCGTGGACATGTTTCATATAGAGTATCATCCGGAGTGCGCTTATGACTTTTTGGAAGTAAGTATATACAATAACAACCTTAGTTGTTTATAATATAGATTACTAGACACTACTAACACGCTTTTGTAGATAACCTAATCGACCGATGTTCGTCGAAGTTTGGCATGAATGAATTTATAGTGAGTCGCATCTCAGTCCTATTTCGCGCCAGATCTTCCCACATAATATTACAGGCTTGCAAGTGGCGCTTCAGAACGTCCTTATATCGGAGGTATTGACCACCAGATCTGCGTTTTCCACATTTGAGCTCCGAGTAGAAATCACTGCCGACACGAGTTATTTATTACATTTTACAAACTTAAATGTTAATTTTCGCATACGTAACAACAAAGCTCTGTCGCCTTCAGTGACCGCTGAAGTGCCCTTCTATATACGTATAGCTTTTTGTACATTCATCCATCCATCAGCCTTTCTTAGTCCACTGCTGGACATAGACTTCCATTAATCGTTGCTGCCTCCTACTGCATCCTGTATTGTCAACTAGTAACTACAACACAGGGCATAATGTACCCAGATGTATTTGTTGTTATTGCTCTCTTGTATTAGTTTATACTTCCATACTAATATTATAAATGCGAAAGTAACTCTGTCTGTCTGTCTGTGTCGTTTTCACGCCAAAACTACTGAACCGATTTAAATGAAATTTGGTACACAGATAGTCTAGAGCCTGAGGAAGGACATAGGCTACTTTTTAATCTATTATTATGTCTAATTCCACGCGAGCGATGCTGCGAGCGTCCACTAGTTGTAAATAAATTATTTTACTTTCAATTTCCATTTCTTAATTAAGTACATTTAGGTTAGTCAAAGTCAAAGTCAAATAATTTATTACGCTATGAGGTGATTGGACACGTTTAACGAAATAGAAGTTATAAACCTCTAACGTTCATTTTGATGTTCCAATAATTATGAAGTAATCTTTCATTCAGATTCGGGACGGCCTCAAAGGGTATGCCAAGATCTTGGACAGGGTTTGCGGGGAAGCCTTCCCACGTCAAATCACGACGTCAGGACCCAACGTTTGGCTGAAATTCAAGTCGGACGAAACGATTGAATACGAGGGCTTCCATATCAACGTTAAGTTTATACAATCGGGGACAAGCCGTAAGTAGTTTTCTTTACTCGTATCTTTTCCGTCCCTACAGTTATCCCTACCAAACTCGACCACACAGTGGCGCTGTGGTGAGAAAGCCATGGGTCAGGATTCGAATCCTGGGCAGATATTCATTTCGCAGATAAAAAATTTTACTCAGTTTATGGTTTTTGTAATGTTTTACATCCACCTCTTCTCTTCTTGCCTCTTCATTATTGTACCTATCGATATATGTTTAGATATAGATAGGTAAAGATAAACTTTACTATTGCAGTCTAGATAGATAGACAAATACATCCTAGTCGACTATAGTCGTTCTATGTAACTATCTTAATGTTGAGTTGCCAACAAAATTTCCTTAAAGACGGCCCAATGAGGCTTTTATGTGCTTCATCTATTTTTAATCTTTTCAATCAACCTTATACTTGTGCTCGCACTTTCACCGTACGATAATTAATCTCACTCACCCACAGACAGTATCCCGGAGACATGTTACAAAACTCTCGAAGGCAAGTACGGGGTGATCGACTCGAAGAAGATTGACCCAGACTGCCTCACCAGGAGTGCGAACCAGGCTCTCGATGTGCTGTGGACTATCAACGCTCCTGAGAACACTAAGGTAGTATTTCCTATCCCTTTCTTCTTTATTGATTGAATCCTAAACAACTGCAGAGGCCAGGAAGCAATTAGAGCAGACGCTTTCCCATAGCTGCTTTTAGTATGGTGTGATATAACAAAGGAGCCTTTATTATAATTATTGCTACAATGTATGTGCGTCAGGTATGATCAAACTACCTGACAAACAACGGGTTGCACTGAAAATCAATGTTGCAGTTTGAGCTATTGGAGCTATGCTGAGTGCAGACCTATTAGCTCAGTGGTCACTCCAACATAGAAGAACTATTCAAAATCTAGTGCTTTTCTGTGTTACAAATATGAACTATGAATATTTGAAATAATACTGAAAGAATACTGAAATATTTTGGCAAATAAATGTTTTTCTTCATCATCTTCTTTAACGCCATCCATTTTGGATAAAGCTCTCGATAATATATAATATTTAGCCCGCTAAATACTTCTGAAACTCGAGAGGCTAACTTTAGTTCACCAATACGCACTGAGTACCGCAGTGGAGTCTCTCAGGCGTACATTTGAAAAAGACTGTCATGAGACATGTTCAAGGTCGCGTAGTTGTCATAGGCGGAAGCGGATAGGTGGTGTTGCATGTTCGTTTGCAATAATACCAAACAAAATGCTATGTTAAAACGTTTGCTCAGAAAATAAACAAATCTATGAAATAAAATCTATCTATCTATATATATAAAAGGAGAAGGTGACTGACTGACTGACTGACTGACTGACTGACTGACTGACTGACTGACTGACTGACATATCAACGCAGGGCCTAAACTATTAGGGCTAGAAACTTGAAATTTTGCACAGGGGTTCCTTTTATAACGTAGGGGAGCACTAAGAAAGGATTTTTGAAAATTTACCCCCTAAGGGGGTAAAACGGGGATGCAAAGTTAGTATGAAACTTTGCCGTTTTTGATGTTATTCGAATGAAATTCAGTACCTATGAAGGTTTTTTATTGAGTTTCGAAAATCATCTCTTAGGGGTAAAAGGGGGGTGCGAAGTTAGTAGGTATAAAAGTTTTTCGTATATACCTACATTATTTCAATGAAATTTTGTATTTAGATTATGTTACATCTAAATCCACGCGAGCGAAGCTGCGGGCGTCCACTAGTATATATATAAAAGGAGTAGCTGACTGACTGACCGAATGACTGACATATCAAAGCAGGGCCTAAACTATAAGGGTTAGAAACTTGAAATTTTGCACAAGGGTTCCTTTTATAACGTAGGGGAGCACTAAGAAAGGATATTTGAAAATTCACCCCCTAAGGAGGTAAAACAGGGGTGCAACGGTAGTATGAAACTGCCGTTTTTGAAATCAAGTGGGCAACCCGAACGCGGGCAGACGTCGTTAATGGGTCTAATTGTACGCAAGCGAATGTATGTAATAATGTTAAAGGTAGGTATTCCTTAGAAAGGGTTTTGTCCAAAGACAATACGACATTCGGGTTACTCATATCCAGTTTTAAGTGTTTTTATGATGTTGTATTTTTCAGATTTACCTCAACTTCACAACGTACTTCTTGGAGAAGCCGAATGAATGCGAAGACAACGTCATCCAAGTTTATGGACATGAATTGGAGTACCAAGCCAAGTAAGTTAAGTAGTCAAATAATTGAATTATTAAAAAAATATTTTAAAGAAAAAGCTTTTTATAATTTTTTATTTTATTTTCGTGCATCGTCAACGGAACCAAATACGTGTGCCAAATTTCAGCTCGATAGCTTCAGTGGAAGTGGGTGAAATATTGATTGCAAGATTCCAGGACATAGATACATACGAGTGAAGTTAAATAAAAGCTTATAATTAAGATCATTATTTTATTACTGCGTATACCTAGTGAATATTTTATTTAAGGAGAAATTACTCTGTATCGTTATGCACTATAATTATTAAACTCTCCTCTCACTCGAGCAGTCAGGGTTCAAATCCAAGCAGCACGCTTTCTACACACTATATTATGTGCGATTTAAGACATTATCGCTGGATTTCAATAATCTATATACGGATAGATTTGGCTATCTATAGCCAAATCTATCTGTAGATAGGTTATTGAAATCCAGCGTAAGTGTCTCCTTCTGTAAATGTGAAGAAACATCCTGAGGAAACCTGCATGCCTGAGAGTTCTCCATATTCTCGAAGGCACGTGAAGTCCGCAAATCTGCATTTGGCCAGCGTGCTGGTAAAATACCTATATTCACTAGGAATGTTTTTAATATTTTATTTTTCCCTCCAACTCGAACCTTATGCAGCCAATTGGATAGTAGGCCAGACTTTCTCTTTCAATTTTGAAAAATGTTATTTTTTTAAGTAATAATATTTTCTTCAATTTTTAAATTCACGTGGATGGACTCGCAGGCAAAAGCTAATTTAGATATATGTAGTAGTACCGAACGATGCTATGTAGTTCAGTACGTCCCTCTCCCTCGCCCCGCAGACCCCACTCGATTGACCGACAAACAACTGTACGAAACACTACTTATTGGTCTGTGGTAATATAGAGGGCAAGAATAGCTTGGCCCCAAGCGCTTTATTTTTCCATATCTATTATTCAATATCCCTATATTATTCCATTATCCTTACTGCATTGAACGTTTTGCTCCATTGTCCAAAACAGGCAATTTCTTCCATTGTTATGGAGCGAGGGTCGCTCCTGTGCTGAAACGTAAACAATTTGCGAAGTAAAAATAGTAGGTAGTGAGACTTATGGATTATATCTTTCAGAAAGATTCGCAATGCAAGTCGCGACTTCGTCAGTGCAAATGATTGTGAAAATAATGGGACGTTACTATTGTTAAGTCATTCAAAAATATACATAGATTTTTTACAATTCATTACATTCAGTGCGCTCATAGCTCATGTCGATAATATGTGATCGACCAAGTTAAGCAATGTCGGACGCTTCCTAGCTTCGGAGGTAGCACGATAGGCCATCGGACCCGGTTATTTTCAATTGTACCTAACAAAATCGTTAAGATTTGTCGAGAGGACCTTCGGGTGACTTGAGAACATCTTATACAGTTGCTAACCCCTCCACCAATCTAAACAGACCAACGTTGAGTGTGCTGCGGGCGTCCACTAGTTCAAAATAGAATTAAGTCCGCAGACAATTGTTTCGCTTCGCCTTTGACGAGTTAAATGCCGTTTAATTTAATAGTTATATTGGTAAATGGCCTTAACACAAGAATACTTGTGTTAAGGCCAGGAATTACGACGATTTGTTCGGTCAAAATTCTTAGGACCTTTTTCTACCCTCTGTTTTTTGCGTGTTATATTTTCATATATGAGCTTAAACGTAGTCTTTCCTGACCTTGTTAAAAGATCTTTTACGCGATGGAAGAGTACTATAAGATTTAGAATTTTTATACGATGGGATACAACACTTTTTATTTGATGTTATTTCTTTAATAATTTGGTGCAATAAATTGTATTGTATGATAATGTCAAGGGGAGGGCAGGAGTAGCATGGAGAAAGCATGTAGAATTTCCCCTACGCAAGGAAGAAATGTAGGTATTGCTATCGAAACTTTGGAAACATTTGGAGGAGACCTATGGTTGTGCTGCAGAATAATTATATTGCGAGCATTGATTTCACAATATATTATTTAGTTAAATAAATAAAATAAATAAATAAATATGCTAAGAATGTGCTCATTATCAAATGAACACGGCGTTGTCGTTGCAAGACGCAAGGAAAACAAAAATAGTCATTAAACGTCCCAATTAGGAACGTTTTCGAGACTACACTACAGCAACTATGGCAGATCTTATTTTTATGACTTTTATGATTACGAATGTCTGAATTTACTTTTGAATTTGAAAAGGCTATTGAAATTGAAATACTGAGAGCTTTTTTTTTCTCACAGCCTAGCGCACTACTGCGGGTCGGTGGCGAACTCGATAACGACGAAAGGCGAAGGCGACAAGGGCAATATCATGTACGTGAGGATGTACGCGTCAAAGGCTGGCAGAGGGTCGCATTTCGAGGCAACCTTCACTGCCTATCGGACGCTGAACACTAATAACAACGACGGTAGGCCAAACACTTTAATGTTACAGTACAGCATAGACAGGCCATGTCAAATAAATACTACATTTACACAAACAGGAAACATTAAGATATACCGTTGGCGTTTATGGCATAACACGACGAGTATGTATAACATTAAGGTAACATTTAAGTATAGATATGGCCTCAAACAACATTACGTCTGTTCTTCACCGAAGGGATAGGCAGAGGTATGTTGTAGTGGGTACACCCACTTTACACCAGTTATGTTTAGGTCCCATGTAATAGGTGGTGAGCCTATTGCCACTCACCGGGCACAAATCCAGACTTCGAACTGCTACCGGGCATTTTGAATTTAAAAATCCCAATAGTTATTGCCTGACTCGGGGATCGAATCCAGTACTGGCTATCTGGCTTCGTGCTCAGGATCACTAGACCAACGAGACAAAAATACTACATTAGCTCTATAACTCACGTCGATCATAAGTGATCAATTCAAGCAAGGTCGGGCGCGTTCGATATGTTGCGGTGACCGCTAGTGGCAAAAGGCCAGATGCTTCGAAAGGTACGTTATGCCGTAAGTCCCGATTGCTTTCAATTGTTAAACAATCATTAAACTTTGTCGAAGCCATTCGATTGTCGCTGACATGCATGTTAAGTTATATTAACATTATGTTAACATTCAGGTGGACATTACTCAATTAGTGAGATAAATTCGGATCAAAGCAGGTAAAGTAAAGACCGCTCTTTGTACTAGTACCTACAATCTCGTTGTTGTAGGATAAATATAATAATCAAATCATTTTTATTCAGGTAATAAATACATGACAGCTATGGCGAATGTGTGTGAATATTATGTTTCCTAGATTAATGATTTGTCTCTACTGATCATTAATCTAGCCATATTTCTTTGTGCAATCATTTATAACCAGATGTGACACTTATTACTGCTTATTACTAAGTATTTGGCAACTCTCTTGTTGACTTAACTTACACCGAAAATCGTAAAAAATCGCGAAAATTTTAGCGAGTTAAGAGGACTACAGAGGCTAAACGCGAGTTTTATAAACAAGATATCACACGAACCATTGCAGAGAATCAAATAAAAAAAATATATGGTATTCTTGGGGATATATGTTAGATTGCTACGGCCTTCAAAACATAATACATTAATGTTGACTCGATAGAAAAAAATCACGAAGATACCTCTAAAATAATCTTCTAAACAATCAAATCCCTTCTAAAATACGTGTTTTTTTTTTCAATTTAACATATATTTTTCATCACAATAAATACAATATATCAGTTATACCACTTTTTAAATCCATTTTGTAGAATTTCCAAAAAACCCTTGTTCTCATTTGCGCAGTGTTTTAGAACATAACTCGCGAGCATGTGTGTGTAAACGCCGTGTACCGACAGTCGCGGCTGAGGCCTCTTGCTAGACGGGCGTGTCGCGCTTTCTGCCGCAAAATTTCTGCAAGATTCCAACGTTATTTCATTACTTTTATTGATTGGTTATTACATTAGGTTAATTTATATAAATAATTTAACGTTATAAGTATTTTTTTAAGTTAGAAGGGCGTAAACGGACTCCTATTTTGTAAATAAACATGGGAAATAAATCAAAAGTGTTCATATAAAGCAAACGTCACACACATGAATGACGTAAAGATTTAAATTTTGTCAAACATTTATTAATTTTCATTGTTCTCTGCAATCCTGCAGAGTACAAAAAGATAGATACGTACACAGTTTTTCAACCCTAATCGTATAGCTGTAAATGGCGTAATTGGAGTTTGCGGCGAGTAAGAATCTCGCTCCAGAGACTCGGGTTCAAATCCCAGTTACACTTCCTATCTTTTTCAATTTTTTCTTTATTTTTTATGACTTTTTTTTTGTTATTATTTTATGCAAATGAAATAAAAAGCTAATAATATTTATATATGTCATAATATGTATTTATTACAGGAAAAGAGAATCCAAAGATAATATCAATAACGGGGAAATTATAGACATTAGCAGTGAGTAAGAATCTCGCTCTAGAGACTCGGGTTCAAATTCCAGTTACACTTCCTTTCTTTTTCAATTTTTTCTTTATTTTTTTATGACTTTTTTTTTGTTATTATTTTAAGTAACTAAAAAAATTGCATAAATCTAATTTCATTACGTTGTCGTACCTTCCTATAAATTTTTTGTTAGGTCAATTATTACTTAAAATAAACGCCATCTACTGAAACACTTCCCCGTATAAGCCGCGCAGATAGAGAATAGATTTGAAAATGGCGTCCTCTCGCATGCGTTCTCGCTCACTCTCTATCGCTGTCTATACTCACACAGTGAAGTACGAGCTGCAAACAAATAATCAGTCGGGATTCGCTTTCTAAGCTACTTGACGCACTCCGAGTAATTGTTGTTTTCGTTGATATTGTTGTTTTTGTTTGCGTTACATTTGATTGTTATTTATTTTCGTTAAGTTTTTGTTACGAACGTTGACATTTTGTGATGTAATTGAACAGCAACACCGAAGATGAAAGTGACGACTCTGAAGACCAGGACTGTGAAAGTGACCAGTCCATGGAAGATTTTAACCAATTCATGGAGGGAATTGAACCAGTAATGGGTACAGATGACCAGGACACTGCTGGACCAAGCGGTTTATAAAACCTTTGATACCATTCCCATCCTATTGTTCTTTATTTTTATAATCTGATTCTGAAATGTCACAATTAATAAAGGCAAATTTTACAATCCAGTGTTTTAAGTACCCTTGCTTGTGTTGTGTGTTGTGCTTGTATTTTAAGTGCCATTTTCAGATCTATTCTCTATCTGCGCGGGTTATACAGGCGATTAATACAGTACCTCATGACATGTCATTGTATGCTCTGTAAGGTAGTTCTGAGGTTTTCCGTTAGAGGCGCTGTTGTCGTTTGTGAGAATGTGTGCACCGATTCTCAAGGTCATTTTGCACCACTAGGCGCCTTAAATTCACTCACACACCGTTAACACTTCTTTGTTAACGTAACACACGTAAGGGTATATACACATTGTTTTCGTTTTCTTACACATGAGTTACATGTCGGCGGCAGGCAGGGTGAAATTAGGTAGACGAGACGACTTTACTATAACTAATTTAATTTTCTTATATATAAAATTACATTTTAACTTATTACTAAACTAAATATAGTGGTGAGACCCGTCCAATGTTAGGCACAGGAATGTCTTGTTCGTGGGAACCGCTACGCGACACCTCAGCGGTTCTCGGATCTCGAGATGCACAGTCAGCACAACACTGTATCTATAATAAAGTCCGATTGACTTGTCCGTACGTAACACGTCCCTCCGGAAGATCAGCAACTATTGGCGAACCGTAGACGACAATATTGCTGAAGAGCCGATCACGAAGTGGAGCTGGAGTGGGGTTGAGTAGAAAGGTGAAGGGAATGAATATCGATGATTCTAATTTCTTGAGAACGCCTGATTCTGGTTTCTTCTAAATTTTGGTCTTCATCACACGGTGGTAGAAATTTAGATCCGTAGCAGAGAATGTCCGTAGACACAGATTCGGATACTCGATTTGGTCCAACTTCGGGCATTCAGCCTCTATGTGCAAATTAAATACATGTCAGTGATAACTTTAGGGTTATATGGATAAAAGAAAGGAAATTGGAAGGAAAGCTCTATATAACTGATATAGTTTAATTAATAAATATGAAAAAAAGAATAGTTTTTTTTTTATCACACGAATATAATATACTGGAATATTTTTGCTTAAACAAAACTCATCTTCAAGGAAGAAGAGACGAAGCAAGTATTTTATTTATTAGTTGAAATTAATCTCTCGAATAATTTTTACAGTAGCAAATTATATTCGAAAATTAATAATAATTTTTTAAATTGTGTTAATATTAAATATAATTTATAACTAATTTTAAACAGAATGAATTCCGTATTCTTTTACCAAATTTAATTTTTAACACTAAATATTAATGTATAAGACTTATTACATTTTATTGAAGTTAAAAGTTATTTTAAATTACTATTACACTTTGTTTTTAAAGGTACTTAGGATAGGACTTGGTACGAAAGGACAAGGATGAGAGATACATTTTACTTTTATTTAAATTATTTTAAGCAAAAAATTATTTAATTTATTGAGTTATAGTAAAATTTTTTTTATCACCAAATCTTAGAAATTTGAATAAAGCAATCATAGTAGTGAAATATATTTGCAATTAATATATTAAACTATTTTTTCTAAAGTTTAATTGTTCTAAATTTCTTGTTTAAGTTTTCACAAAGTTGTAAGTTGTGCTGACTTAATTAATTATATTTCATAAATTTTTCGATTGATTCTGCTGAATTTATCTTTATTAGTTAATTATTGAATTAATTTATATTTTAACACTAGTTTTACGTTTAATAAATTTTAATTTGATTTAAATTTATTATATTAAATGTATTTACTATTTTACGCTTCTTAACTATTAATTCTACGATAGAATTGGATTAAAATGGGAAATAGGTAAGGCGAATCACTTCATGTAATTTAATGCACTTACGTATTTGTCATTGTATCCCGGTCGTCCCGACTCACTAAGTCGTGTCAATTTTTGGATCACTATGACACCCTGCAGCAGCACGACGATGTAGGTTCTTCTTGGACCGGCGGCAACCCTGGCTGGGGAGCCTACCAGCCCATCCTTTTCGACTGCGCCAGTTACATGTCGGCGGCAGGCAGGGTGAAATTAGGTAGACGAGACGACATTACTATAACTAATTTAATTTTCTTATATATAAAATTACATTTTAACTTATTACTAAACTAAATATAGTGGTGAGACCCGTCCAATGTTAGGCACAGGAATGTCTTGTTCGTGGGAACCGCTACGCGACACCTCAGCGGTTCTCGGATCTCGAGATGCACAGTCAGCACAACACTGTATCTATAATAAAGTCCGATTGACTTGTCCGTACGTAACACATGAATAAATATGATGAAAACGTTTTTTTCTTATTGCTTTGTTGTTACAAAGCAATAAGATGATAATCATGTACTAATTTACTTTACACATTACTTTATTACTAGAAAGATAACATCAGTCCTTTCTGCCCAGATCGCTGCGACTCCGATACAGAGTTTGACTGCGAAGACAATACCTGCATCGACATCAACCTGAAATGCGACGGGACCGCGCACTGCAGGCTGAAGGCTGACGAGGGAACTGATACTTGCAAAGTAAGTCAAAGCTCAAAGTAAGTCAGTATCATGTGCCCTACGGTAGCTTGCATGTAGTCTAGTCAGAGTTGGCCTTTTCATAATGCTGAAATGTATTTCAGCCTGACTGCCTCGGTCCAAAAACCGGGCTTACATAGAACGGCAAGTACCTACATAGAACTCACCGGCTTAGTCGGAATATCCCCTGATAAAACCACACCTGGGTTTTAGTGGATAATCCACCTCCATGAAAAAAAAAACCTTTATTTTCTATTGTAATTTTTTCCTAGGTAGGTCCATTGATTTCTCATTAATTACCAAGTTTTATTTTACTTTTACATATCAATTGCATTGCACCATTTGTACTTCATATTCCCAAAAACCAAAACAATTTTAAAACTTTGAAACACTTCGAAATTATTAAAATATCGATCTGTCTGATGATGAAACTATTTTCAGAATCGTCTTTAATTTCTGACATTACACAAACTTACTAAACACTATTTAACAATATTATTATAATTAATAGTAGATTATTAGATATTATTATTATTAAAATTAATAGTAGATTCAACTTACCATTATTATACTTTGTCAGAAACGATTATAACAGGCCGCGAGGCACGAATTCTTTTCCTATCCCCTTACGCAATGCGACGTGCTCGACGACTTAAAGACATAATAAAGATGAAGTCGGCAGATAACATTAATCAAATCATGAGCTACGGGCTGATAACTTGAAGAGAATTCTTCGCAAACATGTCTCCAGACATCGATGAGTGGATATACATCGCTCCGCTAAAGGTCCGGTCGAAGTAACGCGGGAGTGAACGATTCGATTCTATGTGAATGTGTGATGAATAACTGAAAATTATCAAGCTTCATGAATGCAATGTTAGTTTCCCTTATTATTGCAAGCGATCATCATCACAACCCTTTGTTTGTACCACTGTTGGGCACGGGTCTCCTCTCAGGATGGGAGGGATTTGGCCTTAGTCCACACAGCTGGCCACGTGCGGATTGACAGACTTCACATGTCTTCGAGAACATTATGAAGAACTCTCAGGCATGCAGGTTTCCTCACGATGTGTCCTTCACCGTTACAACAAGTACATTTAATTTCTTAAATGGCACAACTTAGAAAAATCATTAGTGCGGGCCGATGGGGTGTGAACCCGGACCGCTCGAGTGAGAGGCGAGTTCGATAGCCACTGGGCTGTATTATTACACACCTCTGTCTACCCCTTCGGATATATCCGAGATTTATGTTATAATTTGTTATAGTAGTTTAAAAAAAATTTGAACTTTTACTGGGTATAAAACAAGAATCGAATTTTCAAAAAAATATCTTACCTACATAAATCGCGATTCGCCCTTAACTCATCCCATTCTAGCTAAGACAGGATTCCACTCTGGGATAACATTTTTATGCGCCAACTTTGTGTCATGCTCATAACTATAAAAGTTATCCCGGGGCCTTCAGTTAGTGCGTACCAGTCCGTCCTTGCAAGCCTTGAGTGATCGTAAACTGGTGAACTGGACACTTGGACACCAATGGCTTTTATATGAACTCTCCCTGCGAGGCATTCATGGTTTTTATGTGGAGTAGACAGCAAATAGCATGCAATGATCCTAAGTGGACACATGTTTCAGTTGAACACTTTGAAGCGTTGGTAGTCGCGCGGCTTGAGACAGTATTAAAAGACAAATCGGCGATCGATACTGTTACTGCACCGGTTTCGAACATCAAGTGTAGCGGACCGAATATCTACTTAATAGCACAAGAACTGCTAGTGACAAAAAATTAGCATATACATACATATTATATTGATAAAATATAAAATAAAGATTAGAATGTTGGTTTAATCTACTTTTCAACAACCCGCGAACAAGGCGTGGTGGTACGTATGTTAGTGTATATTTTATATATACATGTTGTAATCCAAGAAAACCTCAGAAAAGAACTTATTCCATCGTGTTAAAAACGTTTTATTTCGCTATATTGTGCACGCTCAACGAATGTAAAATATCAAAATCATTTAAAAAACTAAAAAACACACTTTTGTACATACATAACCGAACTAAAATTTTGCTTTTAAATTTATCTGGAGCTCGTTTCATGAATCTCTACGAAATTCGCCAATGCGTCGACGAATTTCATGCGGTCTCTATTTTTCAAATTCACACTACAAGCGACTTATTTATAGAGTAATCCCTAACAATCTTTTACCACTCCATTCATAATATCACATGGCGCCGTATTTTGTATGCCACTTGCTTGAAGTTTATCAAAGCGTTTATGTAACTAATCAATATAAACTACGGTATTTAAGATTAATTATTCCTGTTCTTACGCCCACAATTAACTCGTTACGAAATTTGCATACGTAAATTGCGAAATAGTTTAGCATCCTACAATCAGAAGTTTTGTGGGCGACTTTAATAAATGGGGGCATTGGATAGACAATAACTATCCATAAACATAGAGTTTACCTTTGCGACTAACCCTTGAAAGTCAACTTACCCTGAGAATGCTCCGTTTAGGGGCGAAACACGTGTTAGAGGTGATGCGTGTGTTGCTTGTATGTGCATGCTTTCTTATATTTAAGGGAGGCGTAGTAGGTACATGAATGAAAATGAAAATTTTTAATGTTAGTTAATTTTATATTATTAGCTAATTTTTATTGTAAATTGTAACTTAATTTTATCCTTAAATATTTTTAGTTTATTTTATTGTATTATTGTTTTAACTACGAGTAGTGCTTAATTATTAATATGTTGCTGGACGTGTTCACCTATAATTGCAGGAACACGATTTTATGATGTTTATATTTAATTTTAGAATTGTTATGTGTATCCTGTGTTGGTGAACCTTAATCAAATAAATAAATAAAATATACACAAAATACATACATAGGTACATACATTGCAAAGTAGATCTTAAACTAAAATTCTAACAATGGATTTTTGGCATCTGATAGGTACAAGTAACAATACATTTCTATCAGGACATTGTTAATATTTTCCTAATCTTCAGAGGGAAGCGACGTCCATGATCAGCCAGCCGCACATCCTGGTGATCCTGGTCATCTTCTCCCTCATCCTATCGGGGATGAGCTTCGTGTTCCTCTTCAAGTGCATACGAAAGCTGTATCAGGACCACAAGATTATTAAGGTAAGCTTAAGCCACATCTTATGTATCTGACTGTAAAAACCACAAAGATTTGTCGACTGCCAGAAGATTCTCTGAATAAACGGATTACCGAAGAATTTTGAGTTTGAATGCACCTTTATAGCACAAACTAAGTATCGGAGGCGACGCTATAAGTGAAAGTGTAAATTAGGTGGCATAATATCGTCGGTGCCAAAGTCAACTAGCCAAAGTGTCATTGGCAGTAAACTAAGTAAAATAATCTCACTTATATTACTAGTTTACCTTTGTAGAATTTTTACTTTTTTCAGATAAGCAGAATACTGACTACTAATAAAGGACAGATTTTATGTTAGTTGTATGCAAAATATTCCTCTATTTATTTTGACTACAGCTGTTGCGTTCCGGTCTAAATATTGTAGGACAGAGAACGAACGAATTCAAATTCAAAAAATTGTTGGAACAAAAACAGAACACTTACATAAACCTGCTAGAGCTGTGACACGCATTTTGTGTCAGGAATTTTTCGTATATGTACTAAGTACTTTGTAAACATTGGATAGTACTATTTTTAAAACATTTTATTTAACTTTCAGTGTGTGTTTATATGTTTAGATTAAATATCAATACATATTAGGTATATAAAAAATTCTCCCGCCACGTCTGTTTGTATTTTTTTTTCTTATGAACAGATTTTCATGAAGTTTTTAACAATTGACATTGGATCATGAGGAAGGTTTAGGTGTATAGAGTAGATACTCAATTATCCGTGCCTCCTGGCCTACTCTTGAAAACAATATCATGCGATTGGAAATGAATTCAGTTATACGAGGTTGCTTCTATTGAACACCAGCGCACTATTGCACTAAAAACTTTAAAAATATCAGTACATGGTGGATTCGGTATATATTGCTGAATGATTCGTGAGTCTATATTCATTCATAGTAGAAGCTTACGTCTGGACGTCATGTCACCCCTGAACTCAGTAATTTTAATTGACCGAAACTACCGAGTTTAGAGAATTAATCCTGCAATAAAAGAGGGAAACACCACTTTTATTCAACGTGATTAGGCCGCGATCTATGTATCCGTCCGTATATTTCAATGTATCCGTACAAACTATAGTAACAGATACAGGCTGTACAGGGCTGGGCTAAAGAAAAGTTGGTAATTTTCGCTGAAAAGGACATTGAACGATGCCAAACACATATTGCTGACAACAAAAGGGATAGCCTCGAGCGGCGCGCGGTGCCGGGGGAGAGATTAATAAGATAAAAGTAACGGCGACCGGTAATCCTGGGACGACCGATAGGAAACACGGGAGCTGCGTCCGCGGTTCGAGTTGTCGAACATAGGAGACGATAATGTAAGCCCGAGGCGCCTTTTTCAAATTTCACTCGTAGGCATCCCCGAGTCGGGCAAAGTTCTTATTTGAATACGATTATAATAATCGTACTTGTCCTAGTAATCAATACCTGTACCTGTACAATTAAAGGATCCATTTTTCATCACAAGTAACGATGTAATGTAACGCAGCAGTCGACCCGTGTTTGTCGGCGTGCATCACTCAATTCATGCAGTACCCATTGTTCCAGCTTTTTCACTTTTCCAATTTGTTTCAAAATTGTTGTTTCCAATTTGGTGTTCTAAAGAATTATCTGAATGAAGTTCTAGTTTATAAAACTTGCCTAAACTTGCTACTACTATTACCCAATTTACAAAATAAAGGTAGGTATACTGAATAAGTTCATTTCCTATAATCTTACCATTGCGTAGGGATATATAATATTGATTAAAATTATTTAACGAAAATTCTGTCGAATTCAGTTATACATATTATAAGGAATTTTAACAGTACCCACAGCTACATTACTAATAGCGTTTTTGATGGATACAAGATACATAAATAAAAAAAAGGACCCCAACTGCTAAATAAATTATAGCGAGAATGGTTGTTAACTAACCTTATAACACATTTGCTCGTAAAAGGTCTCTTATTTCACCAATTTCAATATCGTACCTAATGTCTCTAGAACGCAGGAGAGGAACAGACTGATAAGCACAATACAAATAAAAAAAGATAGACAGGTAAAAATAAGATAGGTAAAAACGAACATCCACTGCCGTCCAAGACATCCATCCGTAATAGAACCACGTCTCATTCCAAAACTGTCACAGATGTATTGCCACCCTTGAGGACTAATTTGGAATATCATGATGAATTATAAAATGGTCACCGGAAACCATAAGATTTATAGTACTGAAGGACTCTTAAACAGATGAATTTCAATGGAAAAACTATAAGGGTTCCATGTTGACTACGGAACCCTTAAAAGGAAGATGTGCTTGTTTTAGCTTTAAAGTTCGGACAGCCAAATAAGAAGCCAACGTCTTAGCCGCTCGACCTTTGAAGGCGAGTGCACCGACCGAAACCTTAGCTGCATCGCTAATGGAGCTATATTAAGTTCTCCATCAACACTTGAGCATCATCCATGTTTTAGGTGAATATTCTATTACTACTCGTTGACATTTTGATCATTAAATTTAATAGCGCGACGCTCACTGAGCTAGTAAACATCAGCTACGCTAGAGAAACTACGAGTAGGTAAATTCAGTTGCATTTAGGTTGGAAACAAATTATAATGTTTTAAATATATGTATATAGCGACCCATAGACGGCGACCATATATAGCGACCCATGACAGGCCCGTTGGCGCAATCGGTAGTGACCCTGTCTGTTGCGCCAGGGGTCGTGGGTTCGAATCCCACTCAGGACAAATATTCGTGTGACGAACACGTGTATTTGTTCTGTGTCTGGATGTTAACATTATATATTTAAGTATGTATTTAAAAATATCTATGTATGTATATCAGTCTCTGACACCCATATCACAGGCTCGCGCCTACTTTGGGGTCAGATGGCCGTGTGTGAGAATGTCCAAGATATTTATTTATTATTATTTATTATTATTTATAGACGTCCCACTGATTTTCAATGTATTCAGGTAGTGTATAGCGTAGCTCTATTGGTACCAAACTATATATATACACTGAGTATAATATTCTCCTCACCAATAAACTATTTCTTACCAGGAGAACATAAGTTGTAAGCATGTACAACTCTTTTCACCAACAAACCATCACCCACCAACCAGGAAAACATAAGTTGTAGCACTGCTAGCATGTAGAACTCTTATAATCAAAATCCATCTCCCACCAGGAGCACATAAAGCAGTCCTGTGAAGACCGGCTGGACCGACTCGTGGACAGCCGGTTGACGCTGGACGCGAAGAGACTGGCGCGAGACAGCGAGCCGCGCGCCAGCCTCGAGAGGGAGAACCATACGAATGAAATGTTCAAGCAGCAGAGGAAGTTTTCCCAGCAAAAAGTACGGGTAAGTGGGGTAGTAACGATACAAGGTATCTATGGTACCCTGGTTACCATAACAGACTCGCTTCGCGTGGCTACGCTTCTAACGCTAAAAAATGCTGATTAACTGTCGTTAAGCTATTCAAAACGTTCTAGAAAATACTGAAATAGTCGGTTTGTCAACACCTACATAAATCAACACCGAAGAGGCCTTTAGCAGGCCCTTTTTATTATAATAAACCTAGTTCTAATTACCATCTTTGAGCTGAATCTGCTGAGCATGAGAGCTCAACTTCTTTTTTCGTCTTCTAAGAAACAGTTACGCAATCTTTGCACCTCTATACATATAATAAAACTCTCTAACTGTAAAATTATCATTATAATGATTGGTATTTAATCTTTTGCTCTATTCAGCCAACAAGCATCGACTCCGATTTCATCCAAGAGACTCATCTCGATCTGGACGATGAGCCGTGGAGACGAGACGTCGAACAAGGACCCATTGAACCCGAGGAAGTGAGGATCGAAAGGAATGGAAAGCCCAGGAAGAGCGACACGAGTAAAAAGGAAGAGTCTATTCGGAGCAAGAGAGAGAGATCGGAGAGGAAGGAGATAAGAGACGCGTCGGTCGGGGCGCCGGATACGAAAGAATCTGGCTGCCAGACAAGAGAGAGCTTGTTCCAAACGGAGACGGCGCCTAGTTCCGATGGTAAGTCTTTGTACGTCGAATACACTTCCGGTTACACTTCTTTAGAGGCGACGATCTTAGTCCTCAAGGGTAGCAACACATCTGTGACTGACTTAGAACGAGACTCCTACTAACAAGTACTAACTGGACTATAACTAACACCAACTAACAGGACTAACTATCACTAACGGTCCCCAGTCCTCATACCTACTAACGAACTGACCAACTAATGTTCTAATTAACTTTCTCAACTAATTGGACTAACCATCCCAGTTCCTAATTGAGTCTTGTTCAAAGTCAGTCACAGTTGTCATGGGCGGCAGCGGATGGGTGGTGCTGCAAGCTCGTTTGCTATACTGTATCCATAAAAATTAAAAAAATACTAGACGAGTCTGGATACTATACCAGAGATAACTTTTCAAACGGAGACAGCGATTTATTTTTAACAAGTTTTTGGATCTGTGTAGATCGGATGTAGATCGATAATAGACACAGTCATTCATAGACTAATAGAGATCCGACGTAACCTATGACTTCGAGTAAAACTGGGTCCTAAAGATGAGTAATATTAGGTTTTTCTATTTCACACTTCGATCAATAATGATTTCACAACAATTATAATTAACCAAATTTAACTGTAATAAGAATACTAGTCCGAACGTAGATAGAGGTGGTCGCCATGAAAATCAGCGGCTGCTGGTTTTTGCCACGCCAATGTGCTTAGTACACCTGTCTCAGCTGGTATTTCATGTTCATACATCATCTTATTTTCTTGTTTTCTCGTTGTTTAAGTTAAGCAGACTAAATAGACGTATTTTGTTTGTTCGATCGTTTTGTCAAACGGCAATATTAGAAATGAGCAAACCATTAACCATTAACCATTACCTTAACCAATATTTTCTAAACTAAGGGTTAGCATGGCAGATGGAACTGGGCAGAATCTACTCTGAGTACACGAAGCAGCGTATTCTAACTACAAGCCGCTTAAGCGCTTATCAGTAAAGCCCACTTGCACAAGTTACACAGACTGTGGAGCCAAACTTACACAGGAGGTACACCGTATTATACCGTTTCAAGAATTAATAGACCAGGTGGTCACGTAACTTGATCGGATCAGTTCATTCCATGAAACCTGTGTCGAGATAATGTGCAAGCCCTACGAAAACTGTCACTTTAACTATACCAACTAAATTCAGCTGTCAAACTTGATTGAGTAGTTAAGTAAGACGCAATTGTCCACCAGTTGAGCGTACTTGATAGGTTTCAGAATTCCAGTTGTGATTTATGGCCGAAATTAATAATCGATCTGTAATCCAAGATATAAATTGATCTCAGATATATGCCCATCTGCGGATCGATCTCCAATCCGCGTCCCAATAACAAAAAGAGACAAACCATCGATGGGTAATCCGTGGATATCAAGATATCCGTAGATATCTGTTCCCTCTTTGGACGTTTCGTTGTATGCAAAATCGAAACTTGAGTGCTACATTTATTTATAATTAATATCTTAAAAATTACCCAACAATATATGCATATTACAAGTACCTTTAACTGTTTTGGTACCTACTTTTTTTACTTATTGTTCTCTTGAAATTTTATATAGATTATATAATTACCATTTGTTGTTTTTGTTGTTAAATTATATTATTGTAGCGTCCAAAGCCCAGTAGCATTAAGAACATCGACACTGGGTTGGCCACTAATCCAATCTGTGGGTCGCAGCAGCATATAATTACCAATTTAAAAGTTTTAAATTATAAATTATTTGTATAAAATGGAACGTTACATCTCACTGATTGGGTAATGTTTTTTGATTTTGAAATAAGTCAAAAAGCTACATGTCATATTTTATTTATGTATAAAAATTGTGTTAATTAACTATTATAGTTTTTGCATAATACTGTGTTAAATAGCAATGAACTTTGAAGTGGTAAGTGACTTTGTAGAGATCCATACCCCTTAATTATTTTGTTTCATGATGATGCTAATAATGTTCGAAAGCATATTTTTATGAAGTTCTTGTTATTTTAGGTACTACCAGGCAAACCTTTGACGAATGATGAGACAAAATTATTGCTGGACTTAATTGAGAACAGCCCAATGCCACGGTTTGTCGTCGAACACCCCACCAGCACGTGCGTTTAAAGTTGGGAAATCGAAAGAAACTTGCACGTATCCAAGTAGTAAGTGTTAGGGACTTTTTATCTTTTTTTAAAACTATAGGTATGGCAGTAAAAGTTGACCTAAAATGTTTATTATTTTTACAGACTGGTGGAGGCATTCCCTACATTCCCCCGGATGACATACTGGACAGAGTGGCTGATTACTGGAGAGTACTGCAAGCTTGTTGTACCATTTGGTGGTGACAAAGAGGAAGAAGTTTTTGTTTGTGGTGGTGGCAGTTAATTAAAATAAATAATAAACAAATCACTAATAATGTCTTTTTCTATACTAATATTATAAAGAGGAAATATGATGTTTGTAATGTTATAAGACAAAAACTACTGGACCGTTATCAACAATTCTTTCACTTATAAATTTGTGTTTTTGTATGTATGTTTGTAATGTTATCACACAAAAACTACTGGACCGATTTCAAAGAAAATAATATAAAATACCGATTAAAAACATTAAAAAGTTGCATCTTCAGTAACAAGGAAAGAAAGAAAGAAAGAATCTTTTATTTTCAACAATCGTTCATGCCACAGTTCATGCAACACAGAAAACTATATCAAGTACATGCTATATTTAACAACTATATTACAATTTAAAAAAAAATAGGGATCCCTAATAAAAATTCAATATAACCCAAGGTGTGAAAAATACCTAAAATATTCTTTGCATCGCGTGCGCTGCGGAAACTATTGATGATAGAATAAAATAATGTACTACGATTTTGCAGAACACATCATTATTTACAAAAAGTGTCGCGATACCATATGATCCATGGTTACGAAACGAGATAAAAAATCACTGTCTGTATCCGAATCCCGTCAATTGAGCTAGGATTTCCATATTATCGCTGTCACTATCGCTAGAGCTGGACAATATTGCCAAATCCATTTTGAAAAATCTTAAATCGGAGGAAAGTCTAAGATCAAGATTTTGGATTGCTTTCACCGATCGATCGAAACGTCAAAAACGAGAGATAGGTTATTGACACGCTCAAACCGTCGTTTTCATACAGAGGTATATCTGTAATCTTTGATCCGTCCTCCCAAAGATAGATTGATTCTAGAGATTGCAATTTCAATCCACGGATCGTTTATTGGCACACTTAACTACTAATCTGGATTACATTTTTGACATTTAATCCGAAGATTTAAGATTAGATCGATTATTAATTTCGGCCATTAGTTAAGTTCAGAGTGTTTATTAATTAAATGCTATGCAGTGAAGAAAACTTCGTGCGGAAACGTGCCTCAGGCGAGAGATCTCAAAGTTCTCGAAGTCATGTAAAGTGAGCCAATAATACGTACTTAGTTGATACGCTGACTCCGGCATGGCCTTAAGATATCAGACGTTAGGTAATA
This sequence comes from Carterocephalus palaemon, assembly GCA_944567765.1. NCBI lineage: Eukaryota > Metazoa > Arthropoda > Insecta > Lepidoptera > Hesperiidae > Carterocephalus > Carterocephalus palaemon. Next base: position 3,911,970 of record OX155663.1, read on the forward strand.
AGCAGAACTTGCACGTTCTGCTTATATTAGGCAAGTAAGGAAGTGCTTAAAGATTACGATTTCGTGTAATCATCACTAAATACATAAATTGGAATCCTTAGTAAGTATTTTTCAGAATTACCGAAAAAACATCAAACCCCACGCAGTATGCTGTGGCAGTTGCCAGTTTATAAACGCATTAAAGAGATTGACAACAAGTTCAATGACTTGTAAAGTTATGTGTTGGCAAACGAAATGAAAATATTTTATTGCGTTAACTTTGTAAATAAATTATTGGATCGTTTTGTGATGGGAGTTGTATTTTTGAACATATTGATATTGTTATGACAGTGCTTCAAATTGATGTTATTGGTGCTTAAACGAAAATGGATATCGGATTTCGAATACAATAGTGAATTATCGAGTAATATTAGAGTATCGAGTAGAATATTAGAAACAGATTTATTGACCCTTGAAAGGAGTTTTGAGTTCTGTGAAGCATTTATAATACAAACCCTTATTAAATGTAATTAAGTAACCGGGTAATAAAACTGATAATCCAATCAGTATAAGATCATTCATTTATTTATTTCATACAAAGTATAACCTATCTATACGCGAGCATATTATATGAAAATATTAGATTTCTGCACTTCTGCTCCATATAAACTCTTTTTTTTTAATGATCTTTTTCTGTATGGTCATACAGACCTTTACGGCGTCACCGAATAAACCATATTATAAACTACCTGTGCCAAATTTCATACACCTCCGTCCACGAGATATTCTTAAAATGGCGTCGATAAATTTTGTTTCACGTATAATTATTACGATGATCTCATTCCATAGGATCAGCCACCACCAATAGCCGAGGATTCTCTACGTTCGGATACTCGGGAGCGACCATCGTGCGGCCGTCACCACCGGCACAGACCAACACCACCGAGATGACCATCGAACTGCTGGGGCAGGTCTCACCCCAGCCGGAGAAGTCACGTAAGGGCTTGACTAAAAGTAGAAATAGAAAATATGTAGTTTTATTTATGAAAAGTTGATAGTTTATGACATATTATACATAGGTACCTATATAGAATGAAGTATAAAGAGGCGGAAATTACATACCGTTTTATGATTGAGTCGATCTTCCATGATAACATGTCAGTTCGTGACTCTTATTTATTTATTTATCTAAAGATACACCATAGTAAACACTAGCATAGCCTTAAAATTAATAGCGTACAAGACAAAAAAGCTTAGTGCCACTAAAATGGCGATGACAACATGCATGGTAACAGACAAAATTACTCTTTAACAATAGCCAGTCTGTTTTGTACATTCCCTAGGTTACTAATTGTGAAATTATAAAATTTATCTCATTAATTCTTCTCTAAATTCATCAAATTAATCATCTATTTTCTACAGTGAAGAAACTCCCAGACCGCCGGCCATACAGCACCGAGACCACCCGCTCCGCGCCTGACGTCATCATAGTCTCCAAGCCGATTCGCTGAGGATGACCTTTGGGGCCCCCTCCGTGGGCCCCAACTCCCCCCGAATCCTGGGGATACGAGTACCCGAGAGAACCTAGGACCTGCCCTGAAGGTTCCTACCAACCCCACATCTGCCACCTAGACTCGTTCTCAAAAAGTGTGTCATTTGAAAACTGTGATGGCTACTACAGCAAGTACTTTGACGAAGGACCAAAACTAATTTACGATTACTGTTTGAAAAGTGATTTCGATTATAAAAAGTCAAAGACACTCCCGAGAAACTTGGGGTCGTCAGTAGATTATAAGGGCAAAGTGTATCCTAATAGGAGCGTGTGTTTCTATGGTGTGGAATCCCCGTGCAGACATAAGTGTCAAAAGACTTTCTTGGTGAAAGCGGACGTGGAACCCCCCAGATAACGAACAGATTTGTCGTTTGACTTCTAGATTGTGATAGTGTTAAAACGATTTTATAGAGTGGTGGTGACAGATTTACCCTATTGAACTCTGATATCAGCTTCTAGTATTATGAACATTATGAATAATGATTTTAAGATTTTGTATACTAATTTGAAAATACCTTTAACTAGTTAAGTTAGCTGGATTATTTTTTTAAACACATTTTTATATCGATGAACCCGGATCCTCTCGGATTAGGGGCCGGATTTCAGTACTGGACCACAGTACAGCCCACAGCCATCTATTAACTTACATCAACTCAAATTTTACTATCTATACTAATATTATAAAGTGGAAGAGATTTTTTGTTTGTTTAAATGCTCTAATACAATGTTCTACATAAATATAGATCTTTACTCCATCTAAAAGTCCACGATAGCTTATACCTAACTCTTATACCTACATAAATCACAATAAGGTACCGATTATCCAACTTGAAACAGTGATTTACGAGCGGTAATATTTATTATGCATGTCATATTAATCCTTATAAACGATCAATTTTTTCATCATCAAGAAAATTTAATGAAGATTAACTCTGTTCTTTATGTCTATTGGCATGTCTATTGGACCAATAGTTCACGAGATACTGGAAAGTTAAAAAATACATATTATTATGACGCGCAACGCGCGTGAAAAGCGGCACTGAGTTTTAAAATTAACTTTTTCTTAATTCACTAGGTAAAATAACAATAAATTAAGGTCGTTTGAAGGGTTGATTTGTAAATTATCATTGTACTTATTTATTTACTATTTTTAGTTACTATTATAGTGGTAGTAGTAATTACTACTTATTGGGGTTAGGGGTTTTGGTAGAAGATTCTGGTTGATATTCTCCGAAGGGCAGGCAGCGTTCCATTTTAATGACAATAAAGGATTTGGAGCAAATCTGTCACCATTATAAAGGTTTAAGTAGTAACGAAATAAGAAAATTTCATAGAGTTTGTACTAACGAAATAGATTTTTTTAGAATGAATATCATGTTCATTGGAGAAATTTATGAAAATTTTAAGAAAATTAGATTTTTGTTAAAATTTTAGGAATGTAAGTAAATTTTTACAGTTTATAAGCATTGAAATTTTTCAATAATTTATAAGTTTTATACGTCTTCCATAAACTTATTTCTAAAATATCCGAGAATTGTAAAATTATGTTATAATAATTTAAATTACAGTAATTTCAGTACTTCAGTTTACTTATAATTCAGTATTTTTTCTGTGTATTTATAATTTTCTGGTTGTCTCGGTTGCAATTTGGGACCAGAGTTATTGCAATTATGAGTGCTTAACTTTATTCTTGTACTTAATTAAGAACGATGTTGTAGTACGATATGCGGGATTATTGTGTGTAATATGGCAATAAAAACAATCTAGAAGTGATGGCATGATAGATATTATTTTAAGCTAAATTATATGTAAATACTTATCATGGGCTATCATGGGCTATTCCGATAATTGTGACGTTTTGTTTCCAGAAAGTGAAAATATCTAGTGCAAAGAGGCTACTTGTCATAAACAGTAAAATTCAGTAGCTTAGTCGGCTGCACAAAATTTTTAAGAAAATTATATTTGTAAGAATTTGATAATGTTTCATATATTAAACTCTTAATAGTCATCTTTGCTTGCTGAATTTTGTGACTGACTGTTTCATTCATTTGTTGTATTCAATTTTCTGACAAAAAAAATTTAGATTGGGAATTCCAAAAGTAGCTCGATTTCCGTTGAATTGATTGATGATAATTGAAGAGATAATCTAATGAAATTCGAAATAGAATTAGTAATCCGGTCAGAAAAACTAATCCGAAAAATAAAAAAAACATGCAGCCAGCCCTACACCAGCCAGTCACACAGGTACACTCGGATGAAAAACGGAAGCCACATAACCATGTGCCCTTCAAGGCGTATTGAAAGTGATCGCTAATGTAGCAATAATTTAATTTAACAGGCATCTTTGAGTCAATTAATTAATAGGCAGTTTAAATAGATTAAATTACGCTTCCAGAACAAAACTCCAAGTGTGGGAGTTCCCGAGCGAAATTAAAACTTCGTTCCCTTCCACGAAAATTGAAAGGGAGACACGTAGATAATTTTGCATACAATATGAGGGTTCGAGACATTATTATAATGTATTCCTAAAGGATCTTATCTCCGCAATTTGCATGGGGACGTATGTGATGAATGGTTTTAGGGACAAAGGTTACTAAGAACGTCTGCCTAAGATTGAATGTTTTGGATCCAAGACGTATCTTATTAAAGCATCCATCGAATAGAATGAAGGCAAATGAAACTATAATTTTTGCAAGGTAATGCAAGGTAACATCACAGATTAATGTTTTAGGGAGAAAGGTAGAACGTCTGGCTAAGATTGAATGTTTTGTATCCTGTGTGTACCTACACTGTGCAAGTGCAAGTATCTACTTGTACATTGTAAAATTGTCTCTACCAAGCGCGCTCCTTTTTACAATCTTTTATTTACTTTTTATTAATTAAAACGATCTAGTCGCGATCTGATCGCGAAACTCGAATCATTCGGTTCATCCGTCGTCATAAACAAGTTTCGGATAATAAACATTGTGGTGTTTAGTAGCAATGATTTACCAAAACAATTGTTGAATGGCTGTGGTATTTGCTTTCCGGAATAATATAATTATTGTACTGTCAATAATTTCCGTGACGAACAACTGTTTCAGTCTAGACCGCGAGCACGCGTAGCTGTTGCCATGCAAACTAGACAGCCGAGGTCTGTTTATTATGCTGATGTTTCCACGTGAACCATTCCATATCTGTTCTAAATTTGACAAATCAGCATCGTGTCTCAGTGTTAGCGAGTAACGACCATTTATATTTTTCAAGCGTTATGTTTGATAGAACATTTCATTGGTCTCATTGTATGTTTCCACTGCCGCAACATGAACAAGAAAAAATGTTTCCTAACACTACTTTTGACCATTTTTCGATAACGATTAATGATAATTGTCTCACAAATGACAATGTTTTTGTTAAATGCTCACAACTTGGCATCTGAAGTCTGCTAATCCGCACTTGGCCAGCGAGGTTCAAACACATAACTCCGAACTCAGTCAAGAACATGAGAGATTAATTTTGGCGTTTGGTCAATAGGAACGCCACATCAAATAAACATGTACAACTTCAGAGCAATGAGACCATGAAAGAGGAACTCTCATAGGTAAAAGTGGTCCGGTAAGCTTTATACACGGACCACCTATTCCTTAGTTTGCTCGTTATTTAACTTTCTTTAGGAATTATCATGAGTACATACTGACCTGCTTCTTTTTACTTGATATATCAAAGGAAATCTTGCAAAATCAGTTTTGAGAAAGGGTAACGTACAAATACTGTACAAAAAAAAATCGGTTCACTTTTTATTTAAGTATAACAATATATTTATTTAAAAATCTATTTTTTTTTTGGTAAATTATATTGGTGTTATTATATTCTTAATCATCATCCATCCATCAGCCTTTTTGGGTCCACTGCTGGACGTAGGCCTCCCTCAATCGTCGCCACTCCTCCCGATCCTGCGCCCTCTGAATCCAACGGTTTCCCGCTGTCTTCTTCAGGTCGTCAGTCCACCTCGTCGGGGGGCGGCCGATACTTCGTTTTCCGAGACGCGGTCTCCACTCGAGGACTTTTACTACCCAACGGTTATCAGTCCGGGGTCAGTAACGGGTGTCAGTCAGTATATTCTTAATATTATTTATCAAATATAAAAGACGCATAAGAAAATATTGAATAAAATATTGTTTTATCGATGTATTGTGACTGCTGAGGATGTTCAGAAATGTGCGTATGACCTCGAGGAAACGGCATTAGATTTATAATGTCATGTAACATCAAAGTTATCGCAAAATGATCAGACAGGTATTACGTATTTAGTCGTAATGGCGGTCATATGTGTACCTACATTATAATTTTATGGTCAGAGCAGCCGTAAAATTTATAGTGATGATGCATGGTTCGAATTTCAAATGACGTACTTATCTATCATATTATTATTATTATCTGTGTACAGATAAAATATTATTACGTTTTCATATATATTTATTGTTTTGTTTCTAAATAAAATTTAAATTAAAATGTTTTAATTATAAATAAATGTTTTTAATAGTGTAAATAGTGTGCATACTAGCTTTAAGTAATTTTTACGTTTATTGTTAAATTTGTAATTATAAATTAAATAAGTTAAGTAAATTTTTATTAATTCGTTTTATTTGAAACTGTTAAGTTTACGCAAACAGTTTAAGCAAACTATTAATCTATATATATAAAAGGAGAAGGTGACTGACTGACTGACTGACTGACTGACTGACTGACTGACATATGAACGCAGGGCCTAAACTATAAGGGCTAGAAACTTGAAATTTTGCACAGGGGTTCCTTTTATAACGTAGGGGAGCACTAAGAAAGGATTTTTGAAAATTCACCCCCTAAGGGGGTAAAACGGGGGTGCAATGTTAGTATGAAACTTTGCCGTTTTTGAAGTCGTTAGACGGGTAGACGTCGTTAATGGGTCTAATTCTACGCGAGCGAAGCTGCGGGCGTCCACTATCTTATCAAAAAAGGAGACTTTTTTGCTACTGTGTATAGTACGAAGTATAGAAATCGGTAACCGAAAAATGAAAACCACAAAACCCAAAATCATTAAACTTTCCACTGGCATGACAATACCTGAATTCTTGTGTAGTGAACCCGACGAAATAAATGCATTTTGTTTGTAAGTTCGTAACCTAAAACTAAGCATGTAATTCTCCTCAGAACGTTATTCTCCAACATACATTTACATCTACGCCTCATGTACATCTACGCCTCATGTCTTTCTGAGCAGGCCAGTCGTGATACCCGTCACTTGTCAGCATCTGTTCGTGCGGATCAGTGCGTGACTGGAGAATTACTTATATCCTACACAATTCTAGATTGTACTATAACCTATCATCGCCATACTACAAGGATCCATATCTGAATGACAAGTACGCTAATATGCAGCGTAGCGCGGTGATGAGTAACACTGATTTTGAATTTCCATCGGGGCAAATATTTATTTAGGAGATAAATGTTTCAACTCGAGACATCGATATTAAATAGAGTTTTAAGACCGGAACCGACGGCTTCCGCTCATGCTCATGAAATTTTGTCTTTTGCGATCACCAATATCAAACTACATACCGCTCCGCACAAACCGACCGCGCCCGGATTATATATACCTATGAAATATACTACGAAATAATTTTCTGTAATATTTCTAACCTCTATAAATATATAGCATATGTACAGTTCTTTAGAGTCCCATTACTCTCCAGTAGCGTAGTAAACTCTGCGCAGTGTTCCGCGTAGACTGTCCCACTGGGCAGCTTATAGCGTTAATTGTATCAATTAAACTTAAGCACTAGAGAAATAAGCGTTTACGGTACAATGCTCTGAACAGTGCACAGTTAAAACTTGTGACTTTTGAATCCAGCGGTGCCACGCAGCTGTCTTCTTTGGTCCACCTGGTTGGAGGGCCTGTGATTCGGTTTAAATCGTGGTCTCCATTCACCACAGGTCACGGACCTTTCTCATCCTTCGTTCGTATCCTGGAGGAGTGACGTTGATTCCATCCATCCATCCATCAATATTTTGAGGTCCACTGCTGGACATAGGCCTCTCCTAAACGACACCACTCCGACCGGTCTTGATCAGATGTTGATTAAGGGAGGCGTATGTCCATCAGTGGATTAAGAAAGGCTTTTGAGATGGATGGAGATGGTTAAACTTTGTTCTTTAGCCGCACAGATTCGCATCCAAGCGCCATTATTCTTTCCATCACCTTTGGAACCTTTGATGTTTGTTTGGTTTAAATCAACGACTACACAGCCTTAAATGCACATAATGAATATGAAGACAAAATATTAAATAAAATATTATTCGGAATATCATGAAGGGATAAGGAGTTTTTCCAGTAATTTCCAATCTTCCGATTAGTACCTACTAGCAACAAAAATCTAAACTGCCGCAATATGTAATTCCACGCGAGCGAAGCTGCGGGCTATCTATTTAATATGTTGTATCTATTTAATATTCCTGTAAATATATTTTTTTCGAAGTACCAAGGATGCGAGGGATGGGGATGATAAAGAAAACTTCTTTTTACGTGAGTGACTCTTACACTGATTTATTAAATAAAATGATATATTCGAGCGATTTCAAAAATTCTTCCACCATTAGAAACCTACATCTTCATTGAGTAACATAGGCTAATATTACTAGGTGTAAACGAAACTATCCACGCGATGTCTTATTCCACGTGAGCGAAGCTGCGTCCACTAGTTGTAAATAAAATAAATAAAGTTAAATCATTTTCCAAGTGACGTAAAGTACCACCAGTGAACTCGGCATTGCATAAGTTTGGCGTTTTACGACGACGTTCGGTTCATTAATCACTGAACCAGTCTGAACTGTGAGCGTTGGTACTCGTGTTCCGAACTCATGCCTCATTAGCCTGCACGAGTAGGTTTAGTATAACTTTCCTACTAAAGTTCTTAAAAAATATCAAGTACTAGTGGACGCCCGCAGCTTCGCTCGCGTAGAATTAGACCCATTAACGACGTCTACCCGTCTAACGACTTCAAAAACGGCAAAGTTTCATACTAACTTTGCACCCCCGTTTTACCCCCTTAGAGGGTGAATTTTCAAAAATCCTTTCTTAGTGCTCCCCTACGTTACAAAAGGAAACCCTGTGCAAAATTTCAAGTTTCTAGCCCTTATAGTTTAGGCCCTGCGTTGATATGTCAGTCAGTCAGTCAGTCAGTCAGTCAATCAGTCAGTCACCTTCTCCTTTTATATATATAGATTTTAACGACATCATCATCATCATCACAATCCTTGCTTTGTCCCACTGTTGGGCACTTGTCTCCTCTCAGAATGGGTGGGATTAGGCCTTAGTCAACCATGCTGGCCAAGTATTGGCAGACTTCTCATGCCTTCGAGAACATTATGAAGAACACTCAGGCATGCAGGTTTCATTAAATTCTAAATCGCACATAACTTAGAAAAGTCATTGATGCGTGCCGCTGGGGTTTGAAACCGCCGCTCGAGTGAGAGGCGAGTTCGATAGCCACTGGGCTGTCACCACTTATGACAGACTACATATTAAGTATTTATTCAATTTTACAAAATCCCCAAAATATGTTTAATGTTAATAAAAGGTGGATTAAATGCATTTCTTAATAGATCTTAGTTTACTAACGAACAAGCAGATGGTAAGTGGTCACCGTCGACTATGGACAACACCAAAGTAGTCGCCAATGCGTTTTTACCTTATTCATAACCCACGGAGTAAACCACAAAAGAAAGATCTTTTACAGATCCATTATTCATGCAGCGGAGGGGTTGTTGCAAACATCCGAATCGAACCCGTGGGTTCGATTGCCCGTCAATATTGGGGCCGTCGTTGCATGTTGCATGCTCTAACTACCAGCGTGAATTGTTCATTATTAAACAATTATTAAAATTAAGGATATGTAAAAGACTATCTATAAGATAATTGTGTAGTAAGAAATGATAGTAAAACTAAAATAAAAAAGAGACTAGGAAAATTTTACTTCTGCAATCTTCTATCTGCTTGCGAGAACTCGTTAAGCTAAGACAAACTTTTCATTGTAAAAATTACCGAAAACATTTTCCAGATTGGCTGCAAACTGCAACGTTTAAGTTATTCGTTGTGGAAAATAATAATAATGCTAAAGAAATATCTCAAGCTTTAGAATTGAGTTATCTACAATAGAGAAGCTGTCTATAATGAAATATAGTACTAATGACAATTACGCGTAATTTAATGTGAAAATAATTAATTATACCGTTAAAATTTTTTTTTTTTTAAAAGCTTTTTAAAACTTTTTTATTATTTTCATGCATTGACATAGGAACCAAATATGTGTGCCAAATTTCAGCTCGATAGCTTCAGTGGAAGTGGGTGAAATATTGATTGCAAGATTCCAGGACATACGAGTACATACAAGATACATACGTGAAGTTAAATAAAAGCTTTTAATAATGAACTTGCGTGTGAAATGTTACTTATTGATCTTTGTTTGTAGATTTTGAACGGTATGTCACAGTTGTCATAGTGGCTGCTGATGGGTGATGGTGCATATTCGTTTGCTATGACCACGAAAAATACTGTACATATAGACATTGGACGCGCCAAAGTTCTTCGATAATATGGACTGAAGGGAATAGCGGGTTATGGAATCAAGTGAGATTTCGGTAGTGAAGGGATACACACACAAAACACTTACCTTAACGCCAGCGCCTTCCGGGTACTCGGGGACACGGGCCAGCCAATGATAGTTCCACGTGGTTTCACTGCACACCGATCCACTTCACGGCGTAAGGCGTCCACTCCGGTAAGATTAGCGGTCGAACACGGTCACTGCTTTGATGAAGCAGCTTCCACACGGCGGAAACGTATTTAGGACAGCGTTTAGAAGGTGACGAACAGAATCCGTCCCAGCGCGGGTTTGCCAGAGGGCAGCGGGCGAGAACGAATGAAGCGCCCTCTAGCGGCGAGTACACACTGCGCGTGAGCACTCGTGAGGCGTACGATACAGCGGACGGCGTAAATGCGACTGACTGACTGACCGCGTTCGAGACGAGCCTGAATCGCGGCGTGGTATCGTGTTTGCATGTGTAGGGATGGGTTATTTGGATTATGGAATTAGGATTGAACGTTTTGGCGTAACCATTTCCACCCCGCCTTAATGGGTCACCATTAAAACACAATCATAAGACGAAACCTAAAAGTCTACAATTGCTCTAATAGCAAAGTAAGGTAGAGTTACAGCGAAGCGTTATATACTATGGGATAGAAAAACTTAGAACTAAGAACTCTACAAGCGCTGTACGCGCGCGGGAAATAGTATGTATTAATGTAGAGTCTGCGTAAAAGAATAAACGACTGCGATATTAAAACTAAATGAAACTGCGTTATGTTAAACTAAGCTATACTTAAAACTAATCTGCAGAACGGTGAAGTTACTATTGCGTTGGAAGCGGACACAAGCGAACGACGGGTCGGAGGTAAGTTCCTTTCGAGGTTCTCACGCTACAGACGCGAACGATTCCGTCCTTAGAAGGATGAACTTTTTCTACAATAGCTAACGGCCAGGCTAGAGGCGGTGCATTATCATTCCTCACTACCACGACGGTTCCCGGGGTGATGGGAACAGACGGAGTGTTCCATTTCTGTCTAACCTGTAATCCGTGTAAGTATTCAGTCCTCCATCGCTTCCAAAACGATTGAACTAACTTGTCTAGAAGCGAATGCCTATGAATCAAACTGACAGGATCAGATTTGACTTCTGGCGCGGGTAAAGAAAGCAGCGGTGCGGTATGTAAGAAGTGGCTAGGCGTTAAAGCTTCGGGCTCAGCGGGATCAGAACTCAGTACGGTCAGCGGTCGCGAGTTAAGAAGGCACTCCACCTGAGTGAGAACAGTGTAGAGTTCCTCGTACGATAAAAGTTGTTGACCTATGACTCGGAAGAGGATGGATTTTACCACCTTCAACTGTGATTCCCAACTCCCTCCCATGTGTGGGGATAGGGGGCTTATAAACTTCCAGTTTATACGACTCTCCGCAAACTCTTCTTCAAGTTTCGAACGGTACTCGTTATTGAGAAACTTGTAGAGATCGCGTAAGTAAGAGTTAGCGCCTCTATAGTTCGTCCCGTTATCTGAGATGCATTCCAGACAAGGACCTCGGCGAGAGAGAAATCTTTTCAAGGCAGCCAGGAAGCTAGGCGTACTAAGATCTGTCGCGAGTTCTAAGTGCACAGCACGAGTAGTAAGGCACGTAAATATACAAATGTACGCCTTCCCGCTGCGTACACCACGACGGCGTATAGGTGTATAAGCGAGAGGACCGGCGTAGTCACAGCCCGTATGCGTGAATGCCTTGACCACCTGATTCGTGCGACAGTCAGGTAAGTCAGCCATTAGCGGGTAAGTTGGACGTGGTCTCGACTTGAAGCAAGTATTGCATTTGTGGACTCGTTGTCTCACAATACGGCGTGCGGACAGGATCCAGAATTTTTGTCGAAGTAGTGACATTAATAATTCAGGTCCGGCGTGTAAATTTTTAAGATGATAGTAATCAATGATCATGTTCACTACATGATCACTGCGCGGTAGAATAACTGGATGCTTGTGAGCATAATCCAGTGCGGAATTGCCAAGTCGACCTCCAACGAGAATCAAACCATTATCAATAAAAGGTCTCAAACGATTGAAAACCTGCGTGCATGGTTTATTATTTTTAATGTTATTATATTCCACTGCAAAGTGTTGGATTTGCAGGGTGCGGAGAACAATATTTTCAGCGTAATTAAAATCTTCGGTGATAACTGCGGTAGTGGAACGGCGTGGTAATAATTTAACAAATCTACAAACATATACAACGATACGAAGAAGTTTACTCCATGAGGATATGCGAAGCGCTAGCTCGTATATGACATGAACATTTGCAGAAGAACACACGGCGTGTGAGAGAACCTTATGCTCTGGTATGTCTGTTATAATCTGGCCGTCGAGTGATTTAAGAGGCCACTGCGACGGATCCAGAGAGGCCCACGGTGGCCCATGGAGCCACAGAGGGTGCGTAATTAATTTCTGTGGTGTAACACCACGAGAAAGTATGTCAGCTGGGTTATCAGTGCCTGCGACATGAAAGAAATGATCAGCGGGGATGTTGTCAGTTATCTGGACTACGCGGTTTGCTACAAATATTTGCCACCTGTGTGGTGAACTTTTAATCCAGTATAAAGCAACTTTAGAATCGATGAACGCGTAATTCTTGATTGGGAGATGACGAGAATAATTATCAAGAACCGTGCGAAGCAGCTTGGACATCAGGAGCGCTCCACAGAGTTCCAGGCGGGCTATCGTCAATGGCTTCGTCGGGGCGACTTTGGATTTCGCACATACCAGACGGATAGTACAGCCTGACGCGGATCTTACGTGAGCGTATACTACAGCTCCGTAAGCCAACTCACTCGCATCTGAGAACGCAAGAAGAGTGACGTCACACTTGCCGGAGACTCCAACATGGCGAGGGATGCGAAGATCGTTGAGTGTTGGTAATTCAGCACAAAACTGTGTCCACATGTTGATTATAGACAGCGGGGGTTTGTCATCCCAATCAAGGTTAAGTTGACAAAGTTGTTTTATTAACAGCTTGGCATATACGACTGCGGGTGCTGCGAATCCCATCACGTCCCACAGACGGGCGACCGTTGATAGTATAGTGCGCTTAGTGCACGTCACATCTGCAGGAGCGGTGATTTTAAAATAAAACGAATCGTCTTCCGTGGACCAATGCAAGCCTAATATCTTGTGTTGCACAGCCTTATCGAACTCTATTTCAGTAGGCACTTTGTGCGAAGCGGGTAAGTTATCTAAGACGGTTTGGCTATTGCTATTCCACTTGACGAGATCCCATTGGGCGCCCTTGAATAAATTGATCAGCTGTTGAGAGGCGGAGATCGCTTCACGTTCACTAGGAACAGAGAAGGCGAGATCGTCCATGTAAAGCGCGGTGGACGCAATGTCGCGCGCTAAAGGGTACTTAGCGCCATCATCGCTGATCAGCTGCTTGACCGTGCGCAGTGCATGGTAAGGGCTGCTGGTAAGCCCGAAACAGACTCTTCGGAAGGTATATAATAGCAAGGGATCCTGAGGACGGAAGCGATATAAGAAGCATTGGAAGCGGCGGTCAGCTTCGCGTACAATAATTTGAAGAAATTGCTGACGACAATCGGCGGTCATGGCGACAGCGTGTAAGCGGAAATTCAAAATAATTTCAAATAGATCGCCTTGTAAATTAGGACCGGAATGTAAAATGTCATTAAGAGAACGGCGGCTACCAGAAGAGGGCGCGCTTGCATCTAAACAAATGCGTAATTTGGTCGAAGACTTATCTTCGCGCAGGACCCCATGATGCGGGATAACGAATACAGGTGTAGGGTCATGAGGGTCTAGCGGCGGCGCAAGCGACACGTACTCCTTGGCGAGGTAATCCTTAATGACGTCATCATATGCCAGCCTCAGCTTAGGTGAAGCTTCTAGTTTTCTTTCTAGACACATGAAGCGTTTGCGAGCGTTTTCGTAAGAATCGCCGAGAGTGTACACATCGTCTTTGAACGGCAGAGCGACTGTGTATCTACCACTAACGGGATCGCGGGTTGTTGTAGATTTGTAAAATAATTCACACTCAACCTCATCCGGAGACTGAGCGGGCGGTGCAGAAGGAACCTCTTCGAGTTCCCAGAATCGCCTGACTAATGAGTCAATAGCGACAGGTTGCTGAGCATGACAACATGTCAACACCTGTTGAGCGGTGAGAGTAGGTATGGCGGGCACTGAGCCCATTAGCACATAACCTAAGACTGTGCGCAATGCACGCGGTGCCAACGAGTCGCGAGCGCGATCTACGTCGGGCAGTAACAAATGCGGAAAGAGTGATGCTCCAATCAAAACATCAATATTATTTGGAGTCCCGAAACTCTCATCGGCGAGTGGCAACCCTAATAGGTGTGGCAGAACAGACTTGTCTACCACCGCGGTGGGCAACGAATCAGTTATTTGGTCGACGACTAGCGGTGTGATATCGAAGTGAATATTGTCATCGAATCGCGAGTAGAAAGTAATATTGACAGCGTTAGTATTAATTAATTTTTCCGCCCCACCGAACCCTTTAACAATAGTACGTTCGGTGTTGTGATGCTTAAGTATACCTAATCTATTGCAACAGTCCTGCGTTATGAAATGGCTTTGAGAAGCTGAATCTAAAAGCATGCGTATAACTTGTCTATCGCCCTTATGATCGTAAGCGATGACTTGTGCGGTTGAAAGCAATACTGTGTTATTCTTATGTTCATACGAAGCCGTAGCGCATAGCACGTTATCTGGGCGCGCGTCCGGAGACGGACTCACGTTCGCTCGCTGCGGCGCGGCCGGGCGTACTGCTGTCTCGCTCGCGGCGCGGGCGGCAGCTGGCAGGCCGCTCGAACTCGGACCGATAAGCTGCGCGTGCGACGACACATTCTTGCGCGGCGGAGATAGCAAACGAACATGCGCGCGCGCATCGCGTTTAAAATGTAACAGCGTATGGTGATTTTGCCCACATGTCCTACAGTGGGATTGCGATGAGCAATTGGACACGCGGTGTCCTAAACTGAGACAGTTAACACAAGCGTTACGGTCTTTCACACATGTAAAACGGTCATGTGGTGAAAGCTTGTGAAAATCGACACATTTGAATAAATGTTGATGATTAATATTTTTACAAAGACAGCGTTTTGAATTATCTACGGCGGTTGTGCTCAAATAGGTTTGATACTTAGGAGGCGTTGCAATATTATTATTATTATTTAAATTAGGTCGAGTGCTCCCGCTCTGCCTGGGGCGTGGGTTAGCAATACGAGTTGATACCAAGCTACACGGGGCGCGCTCATAGGCCTTACAGCGGTTTTTTATAAAATCAACTAAATTATCAAACGAAGGCATTTCGGAACTACAATTGATTTCGAAATCGCGGGCGGTATCTGAATCAATTTTCTTTAATGCGATGTGAACTAATACCATATCAAATAGATTTTCTAATTTAAGGTTTTGTAAAGCACGCACTGTACTTACAAATGTATCGATAAATAATTCAAAGTTTACTGCGGAAGCGGATTGAAAAGGTTTAAATTCGAACAACTGATTTAAGTATAAAGATACAAGCATGCGTTTGTCATCATACTTGTTGATAAGCGTTTGAAATATTAAGTTATAATTTTCTGCACACGGATTAATACAAGACACTTGTGACAGCGCTTTACCGGTTAATTTACCTAACAAGTAATATAAACGTTCGTCATCTGTCAACTGCGGGTTAGTATGTACGATTGTATTAAAGCTGGAATAGAATAATGGCCAGTCGCGAATTTCACCTGAGAATGAACATATTTCAATAGCGGGTAATTTCGGTCTAGCGGCGACAACTGCGGTATCGGACTGCGAATGATATTGTGACGTTGAAGGAGAAATGTCATTCAATGTTCTTTTAATGCGACTATACAAAGATTCAAAAGAACAAACAACTGTACTGAGGCTTATCGTTTGGATTAACTACTAGTAAACGCGAATTATAATCATCTAATACTTGTTTAAATTCGTCTCGTAACAAGTCAATCTGAGAACTCTCATCGAGAAACATTTCCCTCTTAGCGTCGCTCTTATGTACTTCCAACGATAAGTCGTAGGTCTTTTGAACTATTTCAAACAATGCGTCACGTTTAGCCTGTAACATCTGCAGTCGTGAATCGAAAGGTTTAGTTTCCTCCTTATTAGCAGGCTCATCTTTCTTAGGCGGCATCGTGACAGATTAAATAAATATATTAACCAAATGAAAGTAGTTATAAAACGGCGTTAGTAACAACGAATAGCGTAACTGCGTATAGATAGGTATGTATAATGAGCTGCTAGGAGTTGTTTACTTGATTTTACGATTCGAGAATTGATATTTCTGACCGAGCGGTATAAAGAGGGTAGGTATGAATTCTGCGGCCGGTGCGTTGCCGTGTGCAAATAAATGAATGTTATAAAATGTAATTATGCTTAACTATGAAACTGCGAATCGAAGGACCAGGATTATAAATCCGAATAAAATTATTATTTTAGATAGAATGGTTATTAATCTGACTTAAAGGTACCAAATTTTGAGATGAATAAAATTATTATTTTAGATTTAATAGTTACAAATTCGAATCAAAGGTACCAAATAAAGAGATGAATAAAATTATTATTTTAATGGTTACTAATACGGCTCGAAGGTACCACAAATAGAGATGGACGCGCCAAAGTTCTTCGATAATATGGACTGAAGGGAATAGCGGGTTATGGAATCAAGTGAGATTTCGGTAGTGAAGGGATACACACACAAAACACTTACCTTAACGCCAGCGCCTTCCGGGTACTCGGGGACACGGGCCAGCCAATGATAGTTCCACGTGGTTTCACTGCACACCGATCCACTTCACGGCGTAAGGCGTCCACTCCGGTAAGATTAGCGGTCGAACACGTTCACTGCTTTGATGAAGCAGCTTCCACACGGCGGAAACGTATTTAGGACAGCGTTTAGAAGGTGACGAACAGAATCCGTCCCAGCGCGGGTTTGCCAGAGGGCAGCGGGCGAGAACGAATGAAGCGCCCTCTAGCGGCGAGTACACACTGCGCGTGAGCACTCGTGAGGCGTACGATACAGCGGACGGCGTAAATGCGACTGACTGACTGACCGCGTTCGAGACGAGCCTGAATCGCGGCGTGGTATCGTGTTTGCATGTGTAGGGATGGGTTATTTGGATTATGGAATTAGGATTGAACGTTTTGGCGTAACCAGACATGTAGTTTAATGTGGAAATGGTTCTGCCCGATTACTCTGCAGTGGCTGAGTGAAATTCGTTGTATCGGAAAACACAGCTTCACGAACTTAATTTAGATTTGGGAACAGCTTAATAACTTTGTCATGAGCTTTTAAAGCTTAGTCTTGAAATTGGATAGATTTGTTATATATACTTGCATCTAAGTATGCAAGTATATATAATATAACAAATCTATCCAATTTCAAATCTCAAATCTATCATACAAAGGTAATGATTTTGAACCCTGAAAAATAATAATCTCGTTATAACCAACTAGTAGCGTCCATAGCGCAATGGCTCGCGTCGATTCAATTTGATTAACAGAGTTAAGCAGCGACTGGCGCGGTCTTATTGTAGATAGATGACTGCTAGAGGCAAAAAAAAATTATGTGCGCTCCCGTGCTTCGTAGCGCACGTTAAGCCGTCGGTCCCGGTTGTTTTCAATGGTGAAAACAATCTTTTAGCCTTGTGAAGACCTTCGGGTGCTTGAGAATATTCGACACTGGGTTCGCCACTAATCCGTCTACCAATTCCCGTTTGAGCAGCGTGGTGGAGTATGCTCTAGACCTCCTTCAGCTGTGTCTGTGGACAAGGTGTTTTAAGTATAATACGGTGCTCGGAATCTCTCGGTGCTCTTAATAAGATCCGTATTTACAATAAATGAATTGAATGACTTCCCTGAATTTGATCTGTTTAACACGGCTTACAAGGCTATAAAGAGCAAAATGGCGACTAATTGGTTTAGTAAAGTTCAACATTCCTAATTGTTTAAATACTTTTGTTAATTTCTCTTTTCTTATTTAAACTGTGTTATGTATCCATACTAATATTATAAATGTGAAAGTGTGTTTGTTTGTTTGTCCGGCTTTCACGTCGCAACGAAGCTATTATATTGGTATCGTTTTTGTGTGTGGAGATAGTGAGGAGGGTTGAGAGTGACGTAGGCTACTTTTTACCTCGGTAAAACAGCCCCATCCATGGGAAGATCGATGTTTTGTTATTTGCTAGATATTTAGTTCCGGATGTTGTTAATAGATTAGTAAAATTATATGATAAATAAGTTATTGTTAATTCCCTTTGACCACGCGGGCGGAGCCGCGGGTAAAAGCTAGTAATTCATAGTCTGATTTCTTAATTTAATTTTTTCTAGTTATTTGTTTATGCTATAAAGGCATTTGAGCTGTACAAGTAATATGCGGAAGCAATTAAATGGTGTAAAGATATCTATTTGTAAATGTTAACCTGTTATGTAACTGTATGCTTTCCAAATAAAATAAAATAAAATATTTGAACTGTGTGCGGGGATCAAATGCGTGCCGAAGATTTGAGTGTAGGCCTGCCTACTGGCCCTAGAGATACTCCACTACGTCTCCTCAACAAGTACGATAGCATGAAATTTGTTTGTTAAAACCCGCATTTTAGTATTTAATATCTATTAAAAACTGCCGAGAGAAGAGTGGGTGTCTATTGTACGCGCTTACGAACTCTTTTTAGTGAGATGTGTCAGATTTAAAAAAAAAGGTTTTTCTTCTCATGGCATCTGTCTTCTTGTAATTTTCAATTGATTTTCTTTTTGTACTAAAATTTGTGTTTTTTAAATAATAAATAATAATGTTGAAATACATTAATGATTTGTCCAAGTATTAGACAAATTTTGGCGACCGTGAAAATTTATTATTTTTGGCGACCGTGTTGAGAAGATCTGCAAGGATTCGATTGCATAGGAGTCACGGAACAACAATGCGGAACAATAACGAAATGAACGAATAAAATTCGACGCAATACGTCGGAATTGGGTGCTCTGGGGCCTGAAGAAGCTAATGTGTGGAAGTTATCTGCAGGTCTAGCCCAAGGAAGTAGCCCTATCCTTATTCTATTGTTCCTAAGCCCAAATAAATATAGTTCCTTCAATTCTCCGTTTCCGATACGTGTGAACGGTTTTGTTACTGCCTAAACGTCAGTATTATGTTACTTTGAATTACTTATATTATTAAAATATTCTAATTTTGTTGCATTGCGTATTGCCGAACATTTTCAATGTCAAAATAGGATAATTCAGTGTCAAGCAAATTGGACTAAGCTGCATCGAGCTGAGGCTTGCTGTGCTGTGCTTCGCCGAGCAGCTGCTGAGCAGCAATAGCTTCTGGTAACGTGCAATTGCTACTACAGCTAAACCATTAACTAGTGATAAACAATTTAATTTGTTTCTTGACAAACAATTAGAATTTTTCCTATTTCATTGTTCCAATTTAGTGAATTAGGTGATTCATAATTAACTATGGCCAGTAAAGATAAGGGTGTATCAGTTGATGCTTCGGGGGATGATAAGAGTGAGTTATCCAGTTTAATTAAACAACGGGGAGTTATTAAGGGCCTGTTGACAAAATATTCATCCTATATTGCTGAAATTGATATTACTAAGTTAACTAGTAGTACACACAAACAATTAAGTTTAAAGGTGGATAAAATACAAAATATGCTGTCTAATTTTTATGAAATTCAAGGTAAGATAGATTTATTACATAAAAACATTGAAGAGCAGGTCACCGAAAGGGAATCGATTGAAAACCGATTTTTAGAAATCATTGCTGAGGGTCAGGATAAATTGGAGTCATTTATAAGTGCTACAAATAAATTGAGTCAAGTTGATAATATGTCATTGCACAGCTGTCATTCAAATCATTATGATGAAATGAGGCTCCCTACAATAAGTTTACCCGTCTTTGATGGAAACTACCTGCAGTGGTTGGAGTATCGGGACACTTTTGAATCTATGATATGTAATAATGAAAAGATGCCAGATATTAATAAATTTCATTATTTACGTGCTTCTTTGTCAGGTAATGCATCGGTTATCATTAAGTCTCTTGAATTTAGTTCTAAGAATTTTAAAACAGCTTGGCAACTTCTGTGCCAACGGTATAACAACAAAAATGTGCTTATCAACAATCATTTGAAATCTCTCCTTAGTATTGAACAATTAAAGAAAGACTCATTTAAGGCTTTACGGTTTATAGTAGACCATGTTTCTAAGCACTTGCGGGCACTTGACAATCTAGGCCTGCCCACAGACAAGTGGGATGCTCTTATTATTTATATAATTTCGTCGAAATTGGATAATGTCACAAGTGAAAAATGGGAGGAGCATAGAATGGTAATTAATAATCTGCCCACATTAGAGGATTTCTTTGGTTTTCTACGTAATCGAGCTGAAGTATTAGAGACTACCTATAACCGTACTGACAAGAATGAGCATAAATTTGTGCCGAAGGATAACAAACCCAAGTTTATTAATAATCAGCCTAAAAGTTTTATTGTGTCATCTGATAAAAAATCCAAGGCCTGTATTGTTTGCAGTGAGAGTCATCGTTTATATGAGTGTTCCAAGTTCAAAGAAATGAGTGAAAATGATAGGTTTAATATAGTACATGAACACAAATTGTGCAAAAATTGTTTGGGGAGTGGTCATAACTCTTATGTATGTAAGCTCAAAGGGTGTTGTCGGTTGTGTAGAGGTAAACACAATACATTATTGCACCGAGAGCTGCAAAGCTGTAATACTGATACAGCTGTTGCTTCAACATCATCTTCGCTCCCAGTATCACTAACTTCAGTGACTAAAGGTCTTGTGTTCTTGTGTACAGCTCTAGTTGAGGTTATAGTAGACAGAAATGCTTATACTGTACGCGCTCTTTTGGATACAGGTAGTCAGTCATCATTTATTACAGACAGCTTGAAAAAACGGTTAAAACTTAATAGTAATATAAATCCAATAAATATCTCTGGCATAAATAATGTATCTTGCAATGTTAGTGAGGTTTGCCAGTTACTAGTAAAGTCTAAAGTAAATTCATTCAATTTTAGTACAAATTTCTTAATTGTTCCTCGAATTACTGGTCTACTTCCAAACTCTATGGTTAATATTGATCAGTTACAATTACCTGATAATCTCAGGCTTGCTGATCCTAAGTTTAACACGCCTGCTGATGTAGATATGTTGTTGGGAGCAGATGTTTATTGGAATTTAATTGAGTCAAGGACAATAAAGTTAGGTATCAATCAACCAATTTTACAAAGTTCAAAATTAGGGTGGTTGGTTGCAGGACCTATGACAGTAACCTGTTCGTCTAGTAACCATGTGTATTGCAATTTCACTCAAGAACTTAACGAATCGATGGAAAAATTTTGGAAAATTGATGAATTGCCCGCTACCAAAACCTATTCATTAGAGGAAAGGCTTTGTGAGTCTCATTTTATAGACACTGTTTCACGTTTACCTAATGGTCGTTTCAGCGTTCAAATGCCTATGAAAGAGGTACCTGAAGAGGCACTTTGTGATAATTTTTATGTGGCAAGAAAATGTCTTGATAATTTGTATAGAAAGTTTGATAAAAATCCTGTTTTAAAACAAGAATATACTGCGTTCATTGATGAGTATGCTAAGCTAGGCCACCTAAGTCGAATTGAACGACCTATTTTTGGCTATTACATGCCTCATCACGCCGTTATCAAAGAAAAAAGTGAGACAACAAAATTGAGGACGGTTTTTAATGCTTCTTTCAAAACAGCATCTGGAAAGTCATTAAATGACATTCAGATGGTGGGTCCAGTGGTACAAAGTGATCTCATTGGTATTTTGTTGAAATTTCGTCAGCACAAATATGTACTGATTGGGGATATCGAAAAAATGTACCGTCAAATCGAAATAGATAGGTCTCAACGTCATTTACAGCTTATTTTGTGGCGGGAGGAAAGGGATAAACCCTTACAAGTCCTGCAGTTGAATACTATCACCTATGGAACTGCTTCGGCGCCCTTTTTGAGTACACGGTGTCTCCTTCAATTAGCGTTAGAATGTTCCGATCCTATGATTGCTAAAGTCATTCAAAATGATTTTTATATGGATGACTTAATTACAGGGCATGACACCATTCAGGGGTTGAATCATATTGCTAATGGTGTTATCCAAGTTTTAAATGCTGCATGTTTGCCTTTGCGAAAATTTCGTAGTAATTGTTGTGAAATATTTAATGATAAATTCAAGATTCCTGAATCGGTAGATTTATATAAAGAAGCCAGTGTGTTAGGCCTCAATTATTCTCCAAAGTCAGACACACTACAATTTTCAACAAATTTGGAACCTAACCCTAAAATAACTAAGAGGGCTGTTATTTCCACTACTAGTAAGATATTTGATCCATTAGGATTGTTGTGTCCATGTATTATTGTTGCAAAAATATTACTGCAGGATTTATTTGTTTCTAAGCTTCAATGGGACGATGAAGTTCCTGAAGCCTTTACTAAAAGGTGGTCTAAACTGGTTAAGGATTTCTCAACATTGTTTAATATACGTATCCCAAGACATGTCCTATGTGAATGTCCAAACAATGTTCAGTTACACTGCTTCGTTGATGCGTCTCAGCAAGCGTATGCTGCATGTGTTTATTTACGGTCCGAAAGTAATGATAATGATGTAGTTGTGAAATTGTTGTGTGCTAAAGCACGAGTGTCTCCGATAAAACCTTTAACTATTCCTCGTTTAGAACTATGTGGTGCTCTGCTGGGTGCACGTCTTTCCACAAAGGTTCTACAAGAATTAAAATGCAGTATTTCTGAGAAATTTATTTGGACAGACTCCACAGTTGTATTAGGGTGGTTAAAGGCTCATCCGAGGGAATTAATTATTCCAAGTAACGGTTTTTAGGAATAACTCTGCAAAAAGGGATCGCGTAGCTTCAACGTGAACCCATAAATTGCGCGTGCTCCTAATAGGCCCTTTGTGACGTAACAAAGGAGGTTGTTGCGCAACAAATGGCGGTTGTTACATCGGCGCGTTGTGCACCACTCCTGCCGAATACCTAGGCTGGTGGTGAATGGAGGTGGGATGGATGCGGCAATATCCTAATAACATTATACTTAAACGGGAAAGTTTTTAAGTATGGATGGATGGATGGATGCTTGTTACTCTTTCACGTAAAAAATACATAATGGATTTTAATGAAACTTTACTTTTAATTTATTTTAATTTTAAATATTGTATGTGCTTTTTTAGTTTATTACAATGCTTAATTTGTATTTATTTGAATTTGAAAAGTTAAATATTATTTAAACATAATTAATCTCTCGTGAAATAAATTATAAAATAATTTACTTTTAATGTTTTGTACATCACTAGTTTTACTAGGTACCGCAGTCGATGTCCCTGTAGCTCGGGACCAGAATAGTGCTACGGTAGCCCCTGCCTGTCGTAAAAGGCGACTAAAAGGGGACTTCTGGGGTTGCGGGCGGTGAGAGGGGGAGCTCGAACCGTCCATCTTGTGACCCCGGGAAAGACGACGCTGTTTGTGGCTGCACAGCGGTTTGTGATACGCAGCGCTGGAGGGCACCGGCGCGTTCTACAAGAGATCCCGGAGCCCTCCTGTAGCGCCGGAGTAGGCCACCGAGTGGGTTTTAGTGGGTAAAAGTCCCACATAACCCGGCGTCGCTCCCACGACGTCCGGGTACCTTTTCAAGGTTTCCCACTCGTTAAACAAAAAAAAAAGGGTACCGCAGTCGATACTGTATCGAGAACAACAAAACTAACTAAATAATGCCTGTGTATAGGGTGTGTGAGTTTTAGTTTTATGTAAAGATTTTAGTTGTGATTATTTCATTTTTTAACTAAAAATGCGATACGTTGTAAGTTACGCCATTTCAACGCTCGTTTTATTCCGCAGGAAATCAAGGTGCCATAGCGTTTTGAATGAACTTGTAATAATTCGGCTAACTCCGTGTTTTTATTTAGCTCGATTCCAAAAGATTTTGCACATCTCCGTCCAAAGGGCGTATCTTGACAAATATGGATCATTACTAGCCCGTGCCGCGGCTTTGCTCCCAGCAAATGTCGGACTATTTGTTACCGCTAGGGAGGGTCTAGATCGGCAATCCCGGGAAAGTGGGATTTAAAAAACGAATCATAATGTGCATATAGGGAATAGTTATGGTTTGTCCGTATTTTGTATAGTGGGTTGCGTAGGTACATTGGTTAAATATTAAAGTCGCATAAAACGTTCAGTTTTATTTAACCTATATACCTACATATTATATATATAAAAAATTCGGGATTCGAACAAAGACTTTTTTATAAGTGCTGAGAATGAGAATGCCGCATGGCAACTGGATGGTAGTACTGATACCACGTTTACAAAATATAAAATAAAATAATCTTAAAATTAGCACTTAATCTACATATTATTTACTAATTTATTTTATATTCGAATGCGATTTGTTAAAAAAAACTGTAGCTATTGTTTATCAGACAGTGTGTTCGTGTTTATCACACATTGTAGGTACCTGTTCGTTTTTATCATACATTATACCTGTTCATATTTATCAGATATGTAGGTACCTGTTCGTGTTTATCAGATATGTACCTGTTCGTGTTTATCAGACATGTACTGTTCGTGTTTATCAGACATGTACTGTTCGTGTTTATCAGATATGTACCTGTGATTGCGAAGTCTCGATGAAATTTTAAATTTATTTGCCCAGAATCTCGTGAATATTCTTTGTTCTCACCTTACTGATCCTAAAGTCAAAGATATTGGATAATGCGATGAGCATGATTTTTTATCGTAAATGGGAGGTTGAGACAGCCGTTCTAGAGCGAAAAAAAATATTTTACTTACGTGTCTGTCTTTATAACCGTCTTCAAAAAAGGAGCACGTACCTAACCATGTAAGACGCTATTGGAACAGCAATATATTTACAGTTATGAGAATCTTTTTAGGTCTTTCATAAACCATACAAGCTTGACCACGCATAGCTCAGAAACAATTAATGGGATTGTGTTTTTATCACCAAATTGTTCCAAGACAATCAAAGCTGCAGACTTAGAATTCTCGACCCCGTTCATTTGTTTTCTAGATTAACAAACAAACGGGGTTTCAATTCAATCATTTGTTTCTAACGTCAATCATTTAACCATAGAATAAGGGCCACCTTTTAACATGGCCTTAGATTGGTCTTCAACAACAATAGCTATGCTGTTAACCTTGACCGACACTGAAATTTAAAAAAAAATGCTATGTTTTGAAACACCTTTTGAAGTGCGACGTCACCCTAATAAAGGCCTTTTCAAATTACCGCGATATAGTGATTGGTTAGCCAAAATATCGCACATGGTTCCGCTGGGTAATACGAATACCGTTGCCAAGCTCTTGCCAAGCCTACCATACTCCATATAGTATGAATACCGTGTAAGCTGTTGGACCCAGTTGTTTTCAGTGGTAAAAAGAATCGTTAAGCTGTGTGGGTGGAGAATGCTCTAGATCTCTTGTAGCTGTTGCTGTACTTGCATAGGGATGCTAGCACCCAGCACATCCCGTTTCCATGATCGCATTCTGTAAACTTAAAAGAACCATTCAAATCAATATCACGGTCGGTGTTGTACCTCGGTGTGTCCCTCAGAAGCACTAAGACTAATTAAAACTATTTTAATTTAGCAAAAAAGTAATAAAACCAGCAATATTAATGACGCTTATCAGATGAAAGAGCGTTGAAAGAAGAAAAAAATATATGTTTTAATTATAGTCTTACGTCGTACTTATATAAATGTTATTCACGCCTGTAATTGGCACACAATATTATCGTGTGCTAAGCTGTTGCTAAGTACACAGGCCTAAACAGCGAAAGCGAAACGTGTATAACGCGACGATCTAAGCGGGTGTAAAATACACAAACCTACACATAGAAAGTGTAACGTGAATAACGAGACTCGTGACGTCACGTTAACTCCGATTACCTCAGGGATCAGCGACGGATTGAATTAACGTTCATTACTGCCGAAGTTCAACAGTTACCGCGACTTGTGTAGTTAGTTTGGTGAATTATTAAATTTGCACGTGCACGCCCGGCTTTGGTTTGTGTTAATTTAATCGGTGAAGCCTCTGTAGAGCCGGTGGCACTACTCGGCATCGTGTGGGTTTATTTGCAGTATAAATACGAGTAATAGTGTCCTCATATATCAATACTGGCGTCTCATACATTGCTTAAAGAACCGTTTATACGTACTAGGTTTAAATGTTAAGAACTAATAGAGGTTGGATGCCGTACACATTATCTCGGTGCATTATCTAAGAACACACTCTGAACTTTCTACTTCTATTTCACGCATATACCTCGTGTCCACACCCATTAAACTAGTTATCTACATAATGTAATACATAAATAATATATGCATGGCTTTTTTTCGTTGCGTTCCTTATGAGAGTACCTAATTAAGAATATTACATACCCCGACCTTCTCCCCTTTGGAAGATTATCGAATAAACCCTAGTCGTGGTAAAGTCATATTTAAATTGCCAATAACAGATAAAATGTAAATCTGTGAGATACTTACTAGCTGATATTATAAGCCATGGCCTTGGCAGACCGTCAAATTAAGAAATCGTTTTATTGGACGAAAGCGGTTTGGAACAAAAGGATACCTTTGGAAAGCATAAACAGAAAATATTTTTAGATAAGACCAATTAATATTAATATATAATAGTTAATTTATCCCGACTAAAACCACCTCGCATCATAAAAATTTAAACACATTTTCCCGCCTTAACTAAAAACAATATTCGAAATTTGATTTTCAAACATAAAAATCAACACTAATCTTATGTAATAACCTTCCGCTTTTATAACATACGCGGATTTAAAAAAAGGCGCCACATACCTCGCTATATTTTCCCGCGTAATCTGACCACGCGTGCGCCCCAATTTGGCTGTTTAATTTCCTTTCGACGTGATGTACGAGTATCTAATACCTGCGAGATATGCGACGCAAGCGTGAAGAAGGAACTCCAAATAATTTCCTAGAATGATTTACGAATAGATTGCCACAAGAATTACATTATAAAGAGAAAATGAGATTTGATGAAAGATCATGGATTGTTATAATCTAAATAAGCCGAGTTTACGATAACAACATCACGTCTGTTTCCCCGCAGGGCAGGCAGAGGTTTCACACCTACTTTACCACAAAGTTATTGTCTTTTTTACATTGTTATTTAATTCATGTTATTCTATGACTAAATGCCTTGTTTTTTTTATCGTTTTGCTTATCAAATCTATGTGATAGTTTACTCCTTCAAGTATTTTTGATAAGGCCAAATAGCTGATTTGATAAATCATTGATCAAAACCACAGTTAACAAATGTGGGGTAGTTACAGTAAGATTATTTTCACTTCAGACTCTTCGTACCACCATGGGTAAACGGGAGTATTTTATGTAAAACGGTACCATCAGCTTTTAGATTCAGATTAATTTATTTTTCTTTATAATACGCTTATTGAACGTTCTTTATCTACCACCGGTTTACAAAGTTTAGTTCAGTTTAGTTACAAAGTTGAATTGATACTTATAGTGTTGTGATCTGTTGTGCCACTATAGTTTGGGCCAGAGAATTCAAGTCTTAAATAAAGATTATTATTGACCCATCGAATCGTGACGGGTTTTAATTATCTTTCTTACAAACCCTGGCCAATTTTTGCATCATGTTAGGTACCTATTTTAAAAATTGCTTATAGACTACTTTCTTACTCTAAAGATGGCCTATATGACTTAGTAAAGATCATGGATGAATTATTTCAATAAGCAAGCTTTTAACAGCAATAAATAAAGACACTGTTCCTTAGTTCCTACCTAATACTACCCATCGACTCGTGACGGGTTTGTTTTAATTATCTTTCTTACAAAACTTGACCCTGGCCTATTTTTTCATCATGTTTATTTATTTATTTATTTAATAGACACAAACTTAAATCTAACATTACAGCCTGAACCAATTCGTTAGATAAGTACATAATTATATAATCCAATGTCAAAACAGTAATAAGATTAATTCAATAAGTAATTCGTCAATAAATAGTCAAT
This sequence comes from Carterocephalus palaemon, assembly GCA_944567765.1. Classification (NCBI taxonomy): domain Eukaryota; kingdom Metazoa; phylum Arthropoda; class Insecta; order Lepidoptera; family Hesperiidae; genus Carterocephalus; species Carterocephalus palaemon. The sequence goes on from OX155663.1 coordinate 3,940,252, forward strand.
AATAAAATATTCATAAAATTACAAGTACATACATAATTAATTTTATACAATGGCAAATAAAATTAAATGTCATGATTCACTATGTCAAATTACCGGTGATGTCAACAATTAAATTTTCAAAGACGAACACAATTTACAACAAATTCTCGTGAACTCGTCCAGTGTGCAACCGAACAGATCTATATGGCATGCCGCCGTGTTGAGCACCCGTATCGCCCGCGTGAGCCTTAGGTACCTCTTTTATCTCGACGCTAGGGTTGTTCCGTTGACATCAAACACTGCAGTTGATGTAGGCATGTCTAGATGAACACTGTTCGTGATTGAGAAGCCTTAGTAGCTAGAAAGTTGCCGAGTACAAGAGTTTGCTAGCGAGTTAATATGCCTTTGTACTGTTTTGTAATACTTACAAGTATTGGTGCGCTCCTAGCTTCCGACTTGCGTGATGATCGATACGATTTAATGTGAAGAAAGTGGAAAAGAGCATTCTTCATTTAGTTAAAGGTATGGTTTAGTAAAATGCGCAAGCGATGCATTGGTGGCATTTCTGATGTTGCCCTCGTCTATACGAACATAGTGATGTTCGTATAAACGAGGGCCATCCAGTCACCATCAGGCCATCAGGTGGCCCGTTTGCTCGAATAAATCGATCTGTAAAACTGATTGGAAGGGAATGAATACAATTTATATTTATTGACATTAATTATGTATATGTCAACCGTGTATTTTTATCAAATATGAATGAATCAAATATGAATATAGTAAAAAAATCATTATGTGACATCTGCTATTTCCTGGTATTAAGGAAAACATCGTGAGGAAACATATTATTATCGAAACATGAATTTCCCTACCCATTCGATCAAGGATGAAAAATATAGTTGCACTCAAAGACTTCAAGCATGTCTTTGACTGTCTCTATACAATGATGCATACGATCTGCAATTGTATTGCTGAAACAAGCAATTCAGAACAAAAAGTTTGACACAGCGCGCTCGCGACATCTCGCGACGACAATGTCAAGCTACTACAAAGAATAAAGCGACACTGACGCAGACACGACACTCAAACGTATTTTGCCTATTCAGTTCACGGGAGACAATACTTAGACTAGACTTCGACTTATTTTATATCGAAAGCGAAAAATAATAATAAAATTGGTTGCTTTGTTTTAGGGAACAGAAATTAAATAAATCAAGTATTATTTTATTTATTTGCTTTTTATTTTAAGATTTAAACTAAAATATTATAAAAGGAGGTACAGCGTGGACAAATCCATCAAGTTTCCTGCGTGACATCTTTTGACAATGTAGGAGAAAAATATAGATATAAGCTTTGCCAATCCAAACCTCGCTTAGAGCTGGTACGTTAATTTGTGAAATCAATTAAATGTTATATTGTATAATTATTTACTATGTTATTTCTTACATTTACATCTAAAACAAAATGAATACACGATGCTTATTGAAATTACCTTTCTACTTTTGGTCTATCTGCTTCTCTTATTCTATGTCCGCACTTCGTTCTTCTGGAGTTGTTTAGTAAATAATCTTAGCTCTACTTTTATAGAATTTGTTTAAATATTAGTTTAAAAAAATAATTAGTAGTAAACAGAAATTTCAAATTGAAGATTTCAAAGTGTGTAAAATTCAGTTGTACGAAAGGTTTTTATATAATACATACTGAAGATTCGTTGGCGCAAATACGTTAAATTTTAATAGAGCCATGAGCTATTTAAGAAATTAAATGTCACTTGGTACAACGTTGAAGGACACCTGCATGCCTGAGAGTTCTTTAATAAGTTCTCGAAGGCATGTGAAGTCTGCCAATAAGCAGTTGGCCAGCGTGGAGTACTAAGGTACGTTGTGTGTTCTAACTAACTATCTGTACTAAGGTATGGAGGTGTTCCCTCCCATTCTGAAAGGAGACCCGTGCCCAACGGCTTGTGGTGAAACAGTTATCCTTTACCTCGACGCTTACAATGTGTAAAACAATTACCTTGAGAAACTCCGAACTAGTTCTTAATTAATACGAAATTGTTAATTCTGCGCTAAGCACACAGCTGTGGCGGACGCGGGGCGTTATTAACTGCAAGGTAAACTAACTCGTGGATACGCCTTGTTAAACTAACCTACAAGTAAAACAATAAGCTACTAATTAAAGTTGAATATCACCTACCACCACTCTGCCACAACTAGTAATGATTAATGGAAGAATAAAAATAAAATATAAATGCTGACCATAATTATAGTCAAATATCAAATTTGGCTGTCAGTAAAATTGTCAAATTCGATTACTACGATTCTTTAATAAGAATCTCTAATTTCTTTAAGAAAAAAAATGTGAGTCGTCACGGGACGCCTGGCAGATGTGAAACATCGAAATTATTTTGTACAAGTAATATGCAAAAGTACCGATTATGACAGGAACTAAAACATATAAGAAAAAAAAATTTAAAAAATTTTTAAAATAAAATTATAAAGAAAAAAACAAAAAACAAAAAGAAAACATTCAAACATTCAACAAAAACAAACAACACACAAACAACACAATATTATTTATCACCTGCCAATCACACAACCCTAGCTTGTTTGCGCATTAGAAGGCATGAACACTAGATAATTAAAATCTAGTATGCGCTATGTAGCCTATGTATGTATCACTAACATTAGGTACACTAACCTGTACAGTCCTAATGTAATAACCAGAGGTAATAACAATCTAACGAACTTATGGTCATATTAATAAGTAACTATATTAACCAACCCTAGTTCTTATATTATTATGATGAGTATTGTCATTGGCGGTAGCGGATAAGTAGTAGTGCTGCAAGCTCGTTTATTGTATTGGACCCAATAAATAAAAAGACTTAATATTGTATTAAGTTTAAGATACCTACGTTATTACTTTTAAATCTTGTTTTCTCTGTTGGTTACTTAAAAGATGTTTTTTAAGATTTAAGAAGATTTATAAAGAGTTAATTTTAGTTTGGCCTTTAACAAGGAATTGGAGTTGTTTAGAAAGGAGTTTAATTTTGGGATTAGGCAGTCATTAACATGAGAACAATGAACGGTGAATGAACTAAAGTCTTTTGCACACTTACTTGTTAAAGGGAAAAGGTTATTTTATTCGACAAATAAATATATGTTGTTAACCACAATCAATTTTATATAAAGGTGTTCTTTGTGTCATCCCGTAATACAACTTCAATCAATAAATCGTGGTTTATGGGACACTTTTGAGTGTAAGAAAGTAATTACTTAACATGTGGATTTTCACATATCTAATCCAAGCTCTAGTTTGAAAACAAAGCATACAGTAGAATTGAGAACCTCCTCCTTTTTTTTGGAAGGCGGTTAAAAAGGATTTGAATAAAGAATTGAGTCGCCTACGGACTTGAAGACGGCTCAGCTACACCTAATCCTTATTTTTATCGTGATCTGAGTTTCTTTTACCAATACGAGCTTAAGTACTTACAGTACTTTACGTACTGCGCTTACACGTACAGGCTACAGCTCGCATCAATCGACACTGTTAAACAGCGTCGGGCGCGGTCGCATGCACTTCTGTGCTACGGAAAGGACGTTATGCTGTTGGTCCCGGTTGTTTTTAATTGCTAAACAATCGTCGAACAAAAGAAACAAACAAGCCTTGTCGAAGACCTTCGGGTAGCTTGAGAATATTCGACACTGGGTTGGCCACTAACGCAACCAATCCGCATTGGTGCAGCAAGGTGAAGTATGGTTAGATTTCCCTCAGATGTGGCTGTAGGAGATATCCGTGCCCAACGGTGGGACACCTTTGGGTTGTAGCTAGTACTTACGGTGGGTACGCAACTTTAGCTAAGGCCTGCTTTTGTAACTTAACAAAATGTTCAGTGACCTCCTTTAAAGTTTCCATCAAAATTCTTTTCCAAACTTGGGTCGTTAATTGTTCGTAAAATTACATAATATTAAATACAAGTTTCGTTCAAAATTTCCAATAATGCCGTTCAAAATGGCGATGGGGAATTGTCTCGCAAAATTCTGTAACAATGGTGGCAAATTTGCCACAATAATTAACCTGTGACACTGAGAGAGAATAACTGGAAGCGATAGGTAGAGCCTATATAGGTAGAACCATGAGTAAAAAATTTTTATTGGTTCTAGTTTGCAATATCGTTCTTTATCACACTTTTCTAGAAGATACCGTCTCAGTTCTCAGGGTAGCAACGCATCTGTGATCTAGATTGACTCTCGTCTAGTAACTACTGTAAGCTGCCTGAAATAAGGACTTACATACAAAAAATTACGCCTAATTAAACAAACAATTAAAACAACTCTTACTTTACATAATCTTTAAATTAAACTAAAATAGACTAGATCACTAGACTAACTAAAAGTTCACAAGGAATATTAACGAAAAAAAACTAACACAGAAAAGATTATGAGAAAACTGCCAGCCATTGCATTCATGTTTTTATTATTTAATACCTTTTTTAGATTTAAATTCTTACCCATGATAAATCCATGCCTATATTACCCACATCACTTATTTTCTCTCCGTAGCAATAAATAAGTTATAATTTAATTTAATTAAAAATTAAATTCAAGTACATACATATGTATTTAATTGTAATTTAACATTGAACACCCGTGCCAGAGCGGAGCGACTTCTATGCCCGTGCTTTCATGCTTGATATTACCCATCTCGCTTGTTACACATAATGCAAACAAAAATATGATTTTAATTCTATACAGTCGTTTCATAGTTTATCGCTGATGTGCGACAAGTGCCGGAAGCTTTGTAACAAAAAATGCGAATCAGGGAGAACACATCATCAATCAAGCCAATCGAATCGGATGAGCGAGTTTTTGCGGATCACGGCGTAATATATACATTCTGTTATAAAAATGTTAATGTTTAGTTCACTATGCAGTAACCAAATTCTGTCATTTTAGTACACCAGTATATTTAACTATCGCCTTGTGCCTACTTTCGTGGACGCTTTAGATGGCATACGAGTACAAAACGATGAATAGCAAAGTTTTTCTGGGTACTATGCATCTACTAACTTCGTTCACTATTGGCTAAGAACGGTCACTACGTTAGCGTAGAGAGAGAGTTAGGAGTTAACATTGTATTTAATCGTTTTCCTTTGTATTTAATGTTTAAGCTTTTGTTAACCGATTTCCAAAAAATAGAAGGCAAGTACCTTCTATTCTAATTTGACTGTATGTTTTTAATATGTTTCACTAAGAAGCGAAATGAAAGTGTTTGTAATTAATTTTAATAAATAAACGCTTACGTACTTACACGCTCGCGGTAGGCCTATGTACCTAGGTTGCGGGAAATTTACACACAGAAAATAAATCAATATAACATCCATGACTTGAGTACACGTATTTAAGTACCTATATGTGAAATATTTCTATTTCTATAAATAAATATCTGCCCCGGCCGAGATTAGAACCCGGAACCCGTGGTTCGTCAGAATTTTGTACACAGAACAGATAAATAGTAAATTTTGTATGTTATTTTCAGCGAATAATGCTGCATCGAATAGCTTGAATAACACACGTCCCGTTACACTATGCGGTAACCCCGCCATTAAGCTGATACTAAATCACTGCCAAACCGCCCCCAATTTTATAATTGATTTAATCTATAAATTGGCTGTGCATTGCTGGTTCGAGCGTGATTTGAAGGATGATTGATATGCAGAGTTGCTACTGTTTTAATCTTCTCAAAAAGAAATTCGATTAAAAATATGAAACTCGTAATAATACACGATTAAAATTAGGTAAGAGAATACTGAGGAGCAACAAAAGATAAAGAAAAGCTATAAACTGCAAATGCAGGTTTGATTTCAACTTAATAGCGGTCCATTACACGGACCTCTAGTCTCTCGCAACGGAGAAAGCCCGGGGCGTACTCAACCACCACTGCTGCTCCAGTGTGCTGGCCATCTCGATTGTCGGAAGTTTTTAAACCACCCGAATGCGTCTTACATGGCTGAACGTCTTGTAGCAGCTTCCCACGGTCGGCAATATTAAGCAGAAGCAGAATATCACGGACGGACGCAATATCACGTACCGTGGGAACCGCCCTTACGTGCCGTCCTACGTACAGAAGCGCTCATGAAAACTTGCCGCACGATCACCCATCCACTACGTACTAACTGGCCGAGCCTTAATTATTCAAATAATAAGTAAATATATTAATAACTAGTGGACGCCCGCAGCTTCGCTCGCGTGGAATTAGACATTCACTAACTTCAAAAACGGCAAAGTTTCATACTAACTTTGCACCCCCGTTTTACCCCCCTAGGGGGTGGATTTTCAAAAATCCTTTCTAAGTGCCTGCCTTAACCTTAACGTTATAAAAGGAACCCCTGTGCAAAATTTCAAGTTTCTAACCCTTATAGTTTAGGCCCTGCGTTGATATGTCAGTCAGTCAGTCAGTCAGTCAGTCACCTTCTCCTTTTATATATATAGATTCATAAATGCTACCACCGCCACCCTTTCTTTTGTCCCACTGTTGGGCTCACGTAACCTCTCCAACCACATTGTCCAAATACAGAATGGCAGACTTAGAACATGCAAGTTTCCTCGCAATGTTTAGCGTCACAGTTACAGTACCTACCTATAATGATATTCAATTTCATAAATTCAAAATACTTGATTATGCATATGTATATTTGTGAATACAAACAACAACTATATACTTAAGGCCTTCTATTTTCCACCCAGTGTCCATTAAGGAAGCCTGCGTTTTTATAACGGCCCATTCACTTTTCCTGACACCATTTCACTTCGGAGAAAATAGGAAAGTTAAATAAACTGTAAACAGACTTCATGATGCTGAGCCATCAATAAGATGGGACGTTCAGTTGGCAGAGGGAGTATAAAACATGGAATAAAGTCGTGTTCGAACAGTAGAAACAGACATGCTGTGAGCGAATTAAAGATTCAAGGGTGAATGAATATTTCTTCGAGCATTTTCCTTTAAATTTTAAAAGAAAACTATGTATACCTTAAATGGTACATATAATGTTTTTTGAATGAATCAGAATATTTAATCGCACTATGCGTTTCATTTACATCTACATATAATTTATAAGTAGGTATATGGTATTTGTATACGCTTCGTATGAACATCATTAAATTGTTTATGTATCGCCGGTTCTCAAAGATTATGTTTAAGGCGGGGCACGGCGTTCACTCCTGAAGATGATCATCGTAATCGATCGAAACTAGTCGGCCTATTTCCGACTTAAATCACACGTGAGTAAGCCAGTAATTTCAACTATGAATATAGACACTCACGAATCATTCAGTAATAATACAGTAAAGTTACTTCGCAACGACTGAACCAATTCAATAATATTAAAACCATTCCTAAGTTTCCTAACTACCTACCCAGTTATTAGCCCGAGGTTAGGCAATACTTGGCAATACTAGGTATGTGTGAGGTACCATGTTGGTAAAACAACCAAAACAGACACAGTAAATCACAACAGAATGTTCTTTTTGAATCTAAAAATGTTCGTCTTGTACCATGAGAGTTAGTTACCTACTAAATGTATATATCTATTTTTATCGGATTAAGCCCATTTACCGCCGGGTGACCGCTAGTGGCAAAATTTCATGGACGCTACCGTGCTTCGGAGGGCACGTAAAGCCGTCGGTCCCGGATGTTTTCAATTATGGAAACAGTCGTTAAGCCTTGTCGGAGACCTTCGGGTGGCTTGAGAACATTCGACACTGGGTTGGCCACTAACCCCTCCATCAATCCGCATTGGAGCAGCGTGGTGGAGTATGCTCTAGACCTCCCGCAGCTATGTCTGTGGGAGAGACCCGTGCCCAGCAATGGAACATCTATAGGTCGTAGCGAAGCCCATTTACAGTTAGCGCTGATTTAAACAAGCCTTATAAATAAGGGGACGATAAAATATAAGAGAAATTCCTCGCATAGCCTGCAGCCTTCGCGTCCCAATAAAACCTTAAATCTGATCGGGAATGTTCAGCTCAAAGAGCTTTTATGTACAGCAATGTTTTCTTAGCTTTGACAGGCGTGATAACTACATAAAATAATATCACGCCTGAATATCCCGAAGGGGTAGGCGGCAGCGATGTGGTGAGCCTATTGCCATACACCGGGCAAAAATCCAGACTTCGAGCTACTGGGAATTTCAAATTAGAAAAACTCAATAATTCTTTGCACGACACGTGGATCGAACACAGGACCTGAAGCTTAGCAGTCCCGCTTACTACCACTAAACCAACGAGGCAATGGTGTCAGGCTTGTAACTGGACTATTACTGACACGAACTAACAGGGCTAAATACTACTAATAAACCCTTCCCAGTCCTCAAACTGACCAAATATCGCCATCCGAGGTATAAACTTAATTGAGTCTTGTTCATGGGCTGTCACAGTTGGCATGATCGGCAAGAGATGGTGATGTCTGTCTGTTTTGCTATCTTAATCAAAAAAATGTTTGTACCTACCTCCTTCACTCAACACTTAGTCCATATAAATCGTATAAGAAAACAGGATTCAGTAAAATAGAACATAAAGAAAATACTCCACAATTTATTTGTAAGGGATTCCACTTTAATTGAAATCGTATCCTCCCTCCCTCCTGGACTCCATACAACAGTTTTCCCTATTCGTCTGGAAATATAATAATATATTTCATACCAACTGAATAGATTAAATTTCTACTTGGAACATGATACAGGTTTGACAGAAAGTCCGTTTACTTTCGGTTTAAAGAATATTTATTTCTCATAAGACATACATACAGTAAAAGTAACTTAAAATGAGAAACTTAAATTAGGTAGGTAGTACAGATAATACAGTATTTTGAATCGGTAACTGCGTCGAGCAGCAACGGAAGTTTTACGCAATGCAAGAGCAGCCAATGGGAATTTAGTACCATGGCGTCATTCAGCGGAGCACAACGTGCGTTCTACATCCAAACGACTATTCTTCGACGATAGCGCAACGAAAGTTTTGCTCTCATTATAACCTAAGAAGCTGAATCGATTCAATTGATTAGAAAATTAGTGCATCGAGGAGAGTGATTCAACAAAGCTACTCAAAAGCTCTACTAGGAATTAAAGGAATGTATTCGCGAGGATATGGAGAAAATTTCACAAATCTCTCATTGAAAATATCCGCTCCAGTGTATAAATAATCAAGTCACATGGATGATGTCATTTTTAAAAGCTTTTATTTAACTTCACTTGTATGTAAGTATGTCCTGGAATCTTGCAATCAATATTTCACCCACTTCCACTGAAGCTATCGAGCTGAAATTTGGCACACATATTTGGTTCCGATGACAATGCATGAAAATAAAAAAAAGTTTTAAAAAGCTTTTTTAAAATAAAATATTTTTTAACGGTATAATTTTAAATGTCAATTATGTTTGTTTTTAATGATAGCCCCATAATTGTGAATTTTATAATTATTTTCCATATTTATATTTAATAGTTTTTATTATTATCCTTGTTTAAAAAGTAAAAAGCGTTTCGGTCCAAAAGGAAAAGTTTTGCATGCATGAAAATGGTGTAATGACCAACATACTACGGCAAGTTTTGCCAAAACAACGCGCATATGTAAGTTCGGAGACGTGTTTCTACCAGAAAAATACTTATGGATAACAAATATGAATTTAAATGTATGAAATCATAAATATAACCCATTTTCGATATTCAATTTAAAACATAACTTGCACCTGTCACTTTTCCAGCGCTCAGTTCGCACGCGTAGCATAAGCATAATAAAGTTAAATACAATTATGAATACACAACAGAAAATGAACACCGAATAACAAATGTTAATGAAAAGGGTCAAAAACCATTTTTTTATTGTCTCTCTATACAAAATTCATGCCTTCGAATTAACCCAAACTTGCCGATTATGATTTCATGGCTCTTTACCCTTGAATACTAAAATACAAATAAATTGACATGGCAATGTAGACTTAAATAAGAAGAAACTAAGATAATTACATATTTATAATCATAGATTTTTACTCTCGGCCGATCCTCACCCCTTCGAATGAGTAGAAATTCTGGATTGGGGCGCCATAAAAACTTCTGAAAATCGGGTTAGCCACTAACTAACCCCTTCGCCAATCTGCACAATAGCTGCGTGGTGGAATATGGCCAAGTTATCATAGTTGTGACACGAGAACCGTGCCATATAGTACTCACACCCCCGCGGTAGGCTAGGCCTGTGTCGCGGGTAGCGGACACACAGAAAACATTGTAAGGTGTAAGGAGATAGCTAATTTAAATGTAGTTGTGTGTACGTATGAATGTGTGTGTATTAGGTTAAGTAAACTAAAGAATTAAAATAAAACAGTTGCAAGTCAGAAATCATCGAGTTTGATTGTGTTACCGCACACCTCCTCGCATGGCGACCCTTTGCCATGGTGTCAAATGCGCTGACCGCGTGTGCGCTTGCCGCGTTTTGCCGTGGGAAACATAAAAAAGTACCTAACCAATAATTTACACTTAAATAATCAAAAATCAAAATGTGCAACTCAAAAATAGAGAAGGAAGACATTATTGTGACCCAAAATGGTGTGAATACGGCATCCGTGGATATTTTGAATGGACATTTGTCTAATATGAGCATTGTGCTGATCGTAATGTGTACAATATTGGCTCTTGGCGGTTTGTATGCTATATACAGACTTTACAAAAAATGTCACAATTCATGGACAAATGACATCATCGTGCGGTACTCATTAAGAAGATCACTAAGCCGCAGCAACGGACGCATGCCTGGCCTGCCGCCGCCCAGAAGCTGCTGCGCCCGCCGTGGACCGGGAGCTGACCATGACGCTGAAGCGTAAGCCGAACCCCGAGCCGAGAACACCGGATCCTGGAGCACGCTCGAGCCCCTCCCCCCCTACAACTCGCGAGTGTATGATATGTATCAAATGCAGTGCTAAATAATAAAATACGATTTAAAGTAAGTGTTTCCGTGTGCGCGAGTAACATAAAAACTATAAACTTTCTTTTTTTTAAAGCGTGAAACTAATATATAGTTATGTAACGTAACTTTAAATAATTTACTTAATATTATGTGACAATAATAATAATGCATGATTATGATTAATCTATAAAATTGTGTACTTGAATATTTTCTTTGTGTTATGTTACTCATGATATGACTAGTGAATTAAGAAATGTTTATTTTAAACTTAAATATATTAAAGAAAATTTATATAAACTAAGTTACAGTAGGAGAACGTCAGAAATTTTAAATAAGAAATTAGAAGAGGCGTCCTTATATTATGCTGAATTTTTGTCAATTACAAATATATTAAAAGAACAAATAGATAGGAAAGAGATTAGTGGTAAAGCGTTACTCGATATTCAGTCATATTGCGATAGTATTAAAGAAATTTATTCATTAATAGAAAATTTTTGTTTAAAATCTTATACGAGTTCAGATAGCGAGATTGAGTTAAAGAGTGCAACCATGGAAAGTTTTGATTTAAAAGTTGCCCTCACCCTCCTGCCCCGTATGGACGACGAGGAGGCAACCACTAAGCAGCTCATCGATAATATAGAATATTACGATTCTATTTTAAAGTCCGAAGAAAAAGCTAATCTAATTTCTTTTGTTTTAAAGAGTCGGCTGTCTCAGATGGCCAAACTGAAGCTGCTAACATCATATCCCTCTGTTAAGGAACTTTTACAGGACATGAAAAAGGAGCTGTTACCCAAAAAGTCTGCCGCTGCAATCCAGTTCCAGATGCAGAGCATTCGCCAAGGTGACGACCCTACCGACGAATACGGTAAGAAATTAGCCTTGATGTTTGTAAATCTAACAATTGAGCAGTCTGAAGGAAATCCTGATACTTTCAAAATTTTGAGAAAATTAAATGAAAACCAAGCTGTAAAACGATTTTCGGATGGGTTACGTAATCGTCGGATTAGTACCATAATCGCAGCCCGGAACTATGAATCACTGAAAGATGCTATCCAAGGAGCAATGGACGAAGAGATAACGTCTTCGCCGAGCTCAGCTGACATATTTACGTATAATCATCGTAAAAAATTATACAATTTCAGTAGCCGAGGACGAGCTTCATTTACTCGACCGAGTATGCACCCGATATCTCACTACGACCGGGGTCAGCGGACTTTTCGACCTCGAGGACATGGAGCATACCGTGGAGCACCGAGTACCAGCCGAGGCCAGTACCAAGCGATCGGTACCAGGTATTTTCGAGGATTTCGAGGTACGTCAAATACTTTTCGTGGAAACTTAAGGAACCGTTACCCGAATCGTCAAGACGTTCACGTCATAAACGAAACAGTACATAAATCTGAAGAACAAAATTCTGAAATTCCGAACCAGTTTTTTCGTGAATAATAATGTCATTTTTACCAGCGATAATACTTGCTCGATAAACTTACACGTGGATAACAAACAACATTCCTGGTTAGTTGACACCGGCGCGTCAATTTCAGCCTTGAAGTTGCGCGTCGCATTAGCGTTGCAAGTTCCCATACATAAAAGTAGCTTAGTCATCAATGGGATTGGAGGAAAACTGAAAGCGATCGGTTATGTTTATTTAAATATTTTCGAATGTGGTCAAAACTTTAGTCATAAGTTTTACATTTTTAATGATTTGCCATGTAAATATGATGGAATTCTTGGGAGAAAATTTCTTTCTACCTATAAAGCTACATTGAATTTTCAGAACAATACGTTAACATTATTTTCAAATAAAAATGTAAAAGTGACCTTGCCCTTACTAGTAAATAAACAATCATTTTTTATTCCCGCCAGATCAGAAACCTTGCACTTTGTGTGCACTGATCTAATCGAGGATTATTTAGTATGTGCTACTCAGATAGAAGAAGGAATTTTTGTAGCAAGTACTTTAGTTCGACCCCGTTATGGTAAAATGCCAATTAAAATTTTAAATACTACGGAAAATGACATCACCCTTGATAAGCTCTCATTAATTTTACATAAAGTTAGTGAATATCATATATGCACTTTCGATAGATGTGATTCGTTAGATCAAAACCGTGTAAAGGCTTTATTTTCAAGGTTACGTCTACAAACCCTTAGTAGCGAGGAAAGCCGCACTATTCAAAATTTATGTGCTAAATTTTCTGATATTTTTTATTTACCAGGTGACAAACTGACTACGACTGACATTTATACACACAGTATTTCCTTGAAACCTAATGTTAACCCTATATACACCAAACCATATAGATTGCCACACTCTCAAAAAAATGAAATTCAAAAACAGTTACAACAAATGTTAGACGAAGACATTATAGAGAAGTGTACAAGTGAATGGTCGAGCCCGATCTTACTTGTGCCTAAGAAAAGTAGTATTTCGAATGAAAGAAAATGGCGAATAGTTGTCGACTATCGTAAATTAAATAACTGTATTTATGAGGATAAATATCCTCTACCTAACATAACTGAAATTCTAGATTCTCTCTCAGGTTGTATTTATTTCAGTCATTTGGACATGAAAAATGGCTACTATCAGTGTGACCTTGACCCCGATAGTAGAAAGTATACTGCCTTTTGTTCAGGCCAGTATCAGATGAAGCGAATGCCTATGGGGTTGAAAACAAGCCCGAACGCTTTTTCTAGGCTAATGAATATTGCTATGTCAGGACTGACATACGAAAAATGTTTAATTTATTTAGACGATTTAATTGTTTTTGGTCGCAACCTTGAAAATCACAATAAAAATCTAATGGAAGTATTTACAAGATTAAGAAAAGTTAACCTCAAATTAAATCCTGAAAAATGCGAATTTTTGAAAAAAGAAATGCTTTATTTAGGACATGTCGTGTCGAGCGAAGGTGTGTTACCTGACCCTGAAAAAATTGTTGCTATAAAAAATTACCCAGTACCTAAAAATTCGGATGAAATAAAAAGATTTGTTGCATTTGCTAATTATTACCGAAAATTTATTTGCAACTTTGCAAAAATTGCCTATCCTTTGAATTATTTATCTCGTAAAAATGTACCTTTTGTTTGGGACACAAATTGTCAAAAATCTTTTGAATTATTAAAGGAACGTATAAGTTCCCCCCCTGTACTACAATATCCAAATTTTTCCGAAAATAATCAATTCATTCTTCAAACTGATGCATCAGGCTACTCATTAGGAGCAGTCTTGAGTAACGGAGATAACAGACCTGTTGCGTTTGCAAGTAGGAGCTTAAATAAATCGGAGAAAAACTATGCAACTATTGAAAAAGAGCTTCTTGCTATAGTGTGGGCGATAAAACATTTTCGACCATACTTATACGGACGTAGTTTTATTATCAGAACCGACCACAAACCCCTTATTTACTTATTTACCATGAAAGACCCTTCAAGTCGTTTAATTAAATTTAGATTACTGATCGAGGAATACAACTTTAGTGTAGAATATGTAAAAGGATCGGATAATGCGCCTGCGGATGCCATGTCACGTATTCGCGTTACATTAGACGATTTAAAAGAAATGAACGAGTCAATAACCATCATGACTCGTTCGAAACGTAAAAAATTAACTACTTTGAATTCATCGGAACCTATTGTTTCGCAGGATGATCGGCCTGTACACCCGAAAATCGTGGAAACATATAGTAAACCAACTGAATCCATTGAGTTACAAATGATAAATAAACATGACTTATTACGTTATAGAAATATGCAAGTAACAGACTGTGAAAATGAAAGATTTCTCTATGTATCGAATAAAAAGATAATTTACTTTAAAAATCTAGACTCTTTATCGCATATCTCGCCAAGCGAATTTGTGAAAGAACTAGAAAAGTTTTGTAAAATCATAAACGTCGACGAAAAAATAAAAGAAATTTATATATTGAAAAATAAAGATAATAATATATTTATAGAGAAACTATTAAAAGCAATTAAAAATCCTAAATGTACGTCAAAACTAAGTTTTTGTGTATTAAAGGATGTAAAAAGAATAAATAATAAAGATCAAATAAGAGTTATTCTAAATGACTTCTATCTCTTGCCCACCAGTGGCCACGCGGGCATGAGAAGGATGTACAATAACGTTAAAAAATATTATTTTTGGCCGGGTATGGAAAATGATATCAGGCAATTTGTTAGAAAATGTGAGAAATGTCAAAAATATAAATATTCCATCCCCATCAAAGAGCCTATGGTTATTACAACTACAGCGAATTATGCCTTTGAAAAAGTTTTTCTTGACCTTGTAGGACCTCTGGAAAGGGACAATGACAATTACTCATACGTTTTGACATTACAATGTGAGCTTAGTAAATATGTGGAAGCGTATCCTCTAGTTTCCAAGAAAAGTGACGAAGTAGCGAGATCCTTCGTTAATAACTTTATCCTTAGGTATGGAGTACCTCGCCAGATAGCTACAGACAAAGGCACCGAGTTCCTGTCAACAACATTCCAGGAAGTATGTAAGCTATTAAATATAGATCAATTAAACTCCACCGCATATCATCACCAGAGCATCGGATCGCTGGAGAACACTCACAAGCACCTTGCTGCTTTTCTTCGCATTCAGTCTGAAAACCGTCCAGGTACGTGGAGTTCATGGTTACCTTTTTGGAGCTTTTCGTTTAATACGTCGGTTCACTCTGAGACAAAATTTACGCCATTTGAACTAGTATATGGTAGGAAATGTTCTCTTCCTAGTAATTTATTAGGTGACATGGTGGAACCATTGTATAATTACGACAGCTACCCTTGTGAATTGAAATATCGTATTCAGTCGTCTCAAAAAGACGCTAGAAAAAATTTAATAACAAGTAAAGTAAATAGAAAAATTAAATATGACGCAAAAATTAATCCTATAATATATAAACATAGTGATTATGTATTAATTAAGAATGAAGTAGGAAATAAGTTAGATAATGTTTATTTGGGCCCATATAAAGTTATAAGAGATCTGTCTCCTAATTTAGAAATAGAAATTAATGGTAAAATAATATTAGTACATAAGAATAGAACTAAGCTGTATGTGAAACCTACATAATTACTATTATGTAAAACAAAAAAAAAAAAAATATATTTGAAAATCTATTTTTTTTTCACCTCACCATTGGTGGTGTAAGGTGTAAGGAGATAGCTAATTTAAATGTAGTTGTGTGTACGTATGAATGTGTGTGTATTAGGTTAAGTAAACTAAAGAATTAAAATAAAACAGTTGCAAGTCAGAAATCATCGAGTTTGATTGTGTTACCGCACACCTCCTCGCAACATCACAATTTAATATCCATGACCCGAGTACGAAATAAATATCGGCCCCGGCCGGGATTCGTCCCCGGAACCCGCGGTTCGGCAGTCAGGGCACCACCCAGAGCCGGATTTAGAGGTGTGGAGGCCTCGGGCAAGAAAGGAGTGGAGGCCCCCTGGCCCCAAATTATTTTCCAAATTAGATGAACAACTTTTTTCAGTCGAGTTTTTCAACCAATAATTTAATGTGAAACCGAGTAGATTGTTTTAGTATATGGGTAGTTCTACAAATCAGGGAATTTTATGGGGCTCACCTTGCAGCTCCTTGATTTAGCAATTAATAGCTTTCGTTTTAGAATATTAATAAAGTTCAACTCGGATTGTACTTGGTCACTGAATTTCAACTCGCTTAAATAAAAAAAAAAATTAAAGATATAAAGTTTATATATTTCATGATTTCGGCAAAAGACATTAAAAATCTCACTTCCCTGTGTATCATTTCCCTGGGTTTACTGGGTTACAAATGGCTGAAAACCCAAAAACAAGAGCTGAAGTTGTAAAAAAAGCTTGGGGACATCATTGAACAACGGAAAATGTTCCCAATCTTAAGACTTTTAGGAGCTGTTGTGGAGAAAAGGAAAGTTTGCAAAACCGGTTTAAGTGATAACCTATAAAAAAAGATATGGAATATGGAAAAAAATTAAACACAGATTAAAAAGTCAAAACGATGGCTCAGAGGATTCGTTCAAGGATTACTAGAAGATGATAATTACCTACAGGAGGAGCCGGACCATTACCGAATAGGAGCAGAAAAAAAGGAAAGAGATAAGGAAACAAAAGCGCTATAGATTAGACACCCTTAGAAATTTGCACTTCGTAAAGTGACCGATAGACAACATGCATGTTCACCTTACAAAGTTACGACGGCTCTAAATAAGGCGAAAGCTCTTGAAGGATCCAGTTACCATCATTTATTTATTGATTTGCTGTGATCAGTATAATGAACGTTGTTTCGCTGCGACCCATACACGTCCCACTGCTGGGCACGGGTCTCCCCCACAGACACTTCTGCGGGAGGTCTAGAGCATACTCCACCACGCTGCTCCAATGCGGATGGACGCTACGTACTTGTACTTGTCCTTGTCCTTGTACTTGTACTTGTACTTGTACTTGTCCTTATCCTTGTACTTGTACTTGTACTTGTACTTGTACTTGTCCTTGTCCTTGTACTTTTACTTGTACTTGTCCTTGTACTTGTACTTGTACTTGTACTTGTACTTGTACTTGTACTTGTACTTGTACTTGTCCTTGTCCTTGTACTTGTACTCGTACTCGTCCTTGTCCTTGTACTTGTACTTGTACTTGTCCTTGTACTTTTACTTGTACTTGTACTTGTCCTTGTACTTGTACTTGTCCTTGTCCTTGTCCTTGTCCTTGTACTTGTACTTGTACTCGTACTCGTACTCGTCCTTGTCCTTGTACTTGTACTTGTACTTGTACTTGTCCTTGTCCTTGTACTTGTACTTGTCCTTGTACTTGTACTTGTACTTGTACTTGTACTTGTACTTGTACTTGTACTTGTACTTGTACTTGTACTTGTACTTGTACTTGTACTTGTACTTGTACTTGTACTTGTACTTGTACTTGTCCTTGTACTTGTACTTGTACTTGTCCTTGTACTTGTACTTGTACTTGTACTTGTACTTGTCCTTGTACTTGTACTTGTACTTGTCCTTGTACTTGTACTTGTCCTTGTACTTGTACTTGTACAGTAGCTAATATCTTCCGGCTCCATCATCAGATCAGTTCGACAGTACCATATTATTGTATGTGTTTCAGAAGTACATACAGCTGCCAATTTTCATTACGCTACGATCCTTGGAAGATGGTTAAATTTACTATCTTAGATTCCCTTACATTGTGAGTTACATACAAGTGGACCTAATAAAAGCATGTTAATAAAATGAAGCAACACTAAGTGCGCCTGTACAGGTATATATAAACACTTCTCATAACGTTCGCGTTCTTAAGTTTCAGAAATTACGTTCATCTGTTTATTACGTTGAGATGATCTACATACGAGTTAAACTACTTGTATTAAGGTAGGACATTTACCACATTTAAGTAGATATATAAAAAAAACATTTCATAATAACTTATAATAAAACATACAGTAGAATCCACATATAACAAACATTTAAAAATATGGATTTCTGTTAGTAATATTTAAGAACAATATAATGTTTGTACAAAGGTAAAGGTAAAAAAGCGAAAAAAAAACAAAAACAAAAGAAAAGTTGTTAAGCACTAGGTTTACTAATCGGAATTTGAAACTTTTTTTTTTAAGTCTGTTTTGTGGAGGCCCGGGGCTGTTGCCCCGGTTGCCCTCCCCTAAGTCCGGCCCTGGCACCACCGCACCACGGAGTTGTAGCATTTTATGTGGTCTATCTTTATAGACCACATAGAGGAACTGCAGTGTGGTACCTCTATATCTCCTCCGCTTCCTTCTTTCTGTCACTGCGATTGCGGACAATGTCGTTCCATAAAATCAAGTTTATACGAGTATCAGTCAGCACGTCGTAAATTTTTACGATTTTGGTTCGATGACAAAATCACATAGTTTATAGTATTTTTTTCAACTGACTGCAGACGTAGTTATAGCCACGCAGTAAAAAATAATTGTTGGCGGAATGCCAGAACTGCTAGCATGCCCTACTCTGCCTGAAAGCTTGCTTTTTGCTTTACAGAGTTTGTTTTCTACTTATTAAAACAGCCCGTTTAGCCCCGTCGATAAATCGAAGTCTTGTAAACTGTACCAGTTTATTCCACTTTGTGTCTTTGATGAACACATGACGTGAGTACCTGCCTCAGGTGCCTACACTGATGTAAAGTCAAAATTAAATCTTTAATGTTGGTTTTTTTGTTGGAGCGGGTTTTTATTTGATTTAACTCGCTCCCACAATGTTGCCTATTTATTAAACAAAAAAGGCTACCGTATGGAAACTAAGTGAGTAGGTATCTCATTGAAAAATGCTTAATTTATTTGTAAAATTGCTATCGAACTCGCCTCTCACTCGAGCGGTCCGGTTTCAAACCCCAGCGGCACGCACCAATGACTTTTCAATGTTATGTCCGATTTAAGAAATTAAGTGTCAATAATGGTGAAGGACACACACATCGTGAGGAAACCTGCATGCCTGACAGTTCTTCATAATGTTCTCGAAAGCATGTGAAGTCTGCCAATCCGCACTTGGCCAGCGTGGTGAGTTACACAAAGCAAGGGTTGTGATGATTTGTAAAATTTTTAACATTTAATTTGGAAAAAACTAGCATACATTATAAAGCTGCTTTGCGAAAAACGTAATTATCAACGATGTTGTTGGAAACGTAAAATTATGAAAAAGGAGTGAGTTGAGAACGAAGAACGAATGAAGGAATGATAAGGAGTGAGTGAATGGGCTTTCAGATAGCACACGTAAAACGGTGTTCATTTATTTTCCCCGACAACGATGCAGCGTGGAAGGGTAATGAATTTAGCTGTTGAGAGTACCTACCCAAATAGGTGTTTTCCGTAGCTAAAGGGACTTATTTGCTCAACAGTTTTATACAGACGCCCTAATTTAAAAAGAAAATGAGCTCGTGTTGCCTCAAAATTAGATCAGTAAAACGAAACACAAGAGTGATTTTTTTTAAATTTGGAACTATTTTTAATACAAATATTGAGTCACAATCCTTCTAGAAAGTGCCACATTTGAATTTGGAACGAAAGATTCCATAGATAAAGGGACAGAGATTTCTACATACTGCTCAATTGCGAAATCGTAACAAAAAATATGATAAGTCACCTACTCATTCATTGATCATTCGTACGTAACATAACATCACGCCTGTATTTCCTTGAACGCGTAGGGAGAGGCTCATCACCTACATGGGACCTAAACATTAAACTTAACTGGTCAAACATTTATTATTCCTAACAAGCACATTTAAGTACTCTAACGATAGATCTGACAGCACTAAATCTGAATGTGTTGTCTAGGCCATCACCGCAGTAAGTCAGCTTGATGACCATACGTAACCATTTTGAGATGAAACCTATCCTTAGTCGGTAGCGAGTCAATGAATAGTTGTTAAAAGAACAATAAGTTCAAGTGAATAAATGAGTTTATTTCTATAATTGTCTACAACACTAAATCAAACTAAACTAAATACTAAAAATAATCTTATGTATCCAACTAACTAATCTTACGGAACATAAAATTTTAAGAAAAACAAAGATACCTACAGACTTTATTCTGCAGTCATCATTAGAAAAAGGCCACGATTCAGCATAAGGTCGGACCTTTTCGTGAAGTTAGCTTGGCCAACGGAATCTATTCAATAAGTTTGGATGAAGAAGTATCACCAAAGCACGCATAATAACAGCCTCTAGGGTCCTTGAGAGCAATCCCGTGTTACAGGGGATGACGCAACGCTAATCCCCTATGACGATTAACTGGCTACCTAATTGATTCAGAGAGCTCGCTCAGGAGTAAACGTAGATTGTAAACCGATACATTTATGGGTGGGTTTCAGATAAGTTCAATTGAATGATTCGTTAGCACGCTAGGGACAACAACTCTTTAAATTTTGTAAGCATGCGAATACGTTTGTTATAGTATCACTATTGGGGCGCTAATATAAACCTGAAAATTTACAAAGAAGGACAATAAATAAAATATGCAAAAGAAATATTTGGAAATGTACTTTTTATTTTTTTTATTTTGGACCGTTGTTTTAATTTTAACCTACTGTTAGCTCTATTTTTCTGAAGAATATATATACACGATATTAAGATGTTAAAAAGTCTAACTATCTGTGGACTTAAGATGTTAGTTAGGTGACAGGAAACGTCAGAGTTAAATTGTCAAAATGAGCGAACCGAATAATAATTATCTCGATAGTATAGAGTACTAAATCTATGGTCTCGATGATGTATTAAAATTTGATAGTCAAATGAAACACCGATTGTTTAATGTGTGTGCAACAAAACGTGGAATACAATAAATATCATGGATTAAGTAAAGTGTGTGCTTATTAAGAATACTGCCTCTAACATCGACAGGATCGCGATATATTCAATACCTACAAAGATCTCGGTAACATAAAGATGCAGTGCTTAGAGCATCCAAATTTCCCTCAGGGTCGACTTAGCATGCAAATCCCGGAATCCTAGTGAAAATACGGATATAGATCTTGCAGTTTCGTTACAAGGAAAGAGGAATATTTTTGGATTTTAAGGCGGATTTGAGCATGAACATGAACGCAAGAACATTAAATTTTGTCTATAGCTATAATGGACCTTGTTCGTTATCCATGCTCTACCTCAGCATATACGTTGTTCTGTATTCTGAGTTGTGTACTAAAAATAAAACTAAATACATTAATGAAAAGATGAAAACTGATATTTATTCGAAAAGAAATGCATGTACGGAGGGGTGAGATTCTACGTTCAGTTTTTATCCCGTCAAACGACCAATTAAACCATTAAGGGTTATTATATACAAGTAAAGACTTTATGGAGTAAGTACTAAGTTATGGTTATGAACTCGAGTAAACTTCTCGTTGAAAACATTTTCGTCTCGCCATTCGATCCAATTTCTAATAATGGATCTTAATTAGCTCGTCATCGTAAATGAAACGACAAAAAGAAAGTAAAGGAGTTCCAATGCTCCACAACTTTTATATAATCCTGAATAAAAGCCAGAGAAACCATGATTTTGACTTCACGCTCTGTGGATTTTACTGTCCCGTTGAAGCAGTTCGTAGAAGTGATTCCATTCCAAATTACTTCTTTAATAAGCTTCAGTGATTTTAACGTCGGGTAATCAACTCAAGTTGGGTTGCTCACGTCATTGCATGAACTGAAAAACTGAAGAACACACCTACCTAGGAAAAAAAGAATGGATTGAAATAAAATTAAATGAATGAACCACGAATCATGGTTGATATCTAAACGGATATCAAGAACTGATTCAAAAGCATATAGGATAAAAATATGTATAATTAAATAAGTTTCAATACGTACGATACGGACGAAAAAGCAACAAAATATTATGACGTAAAAATATAAACCAATAGGAAATCTATTATCAAAAGGACACGGGGTCCTCTTGGAGCCTACTTGAAGACAAAGCGCGTTCAGGATCAAGGGTTTTCCTCAAAGCAAAGTCATAACAAAAGGAGCTACAGCTGTAGCACGCGAGATATACGCATCGTCCGCAACTCTGCAATAAATCCTACATCCCTTCGTGACATAAACGACTCTCCAAATGTATTTTTTATAAAATAGGTTTTGATCCCGCCTCAACTAGCAAGACTACCTAATTGTCTCAAGCGCGACAGTTGAGCAAGAATGGATCCGATAGAGCCTAGTATTATTTTTCATTTAACTAAATGTCCTAGTACGGTACACGAGTAACAGACATTTTCGTTTCAATGATAAACTAAGTATGATTCAAACGCAATAAATGTAGGATCCTTCATGAAATTGCTATCTATGAAAAGAAATTTAGTAGTGCAAGAAAGAAAAGCTCCGGACACGCTTATATCATATAAGTACCTGCTTACATTTATAATAAAAGAAGTGCGAAATCACAAACACTAACACACTAACTTTTACTGGCACATTATATTAATCCGTGTGTTGTATATGAAGAAAATATTCGCAGCTCATAAATCAATTGAAATAAATAATAAGTTTTCTGTCTTCAGTCATTTAGGATGTCGTTTGGATCATTATTTATATAATGTTGCCTAATCCATATAAGAGCAGTGTTAGAAATAGTCTCATTTGGTTGGTCACGAATGCGTTGCTACTCATTATACCTGAATTTTTGTAAAAGGGTTACCATTTCCACGATCCCGACATTTCATCCGGCTGTAATAAAACTAACACGCCTCACCGCCGTAAAGCGAGCCCGTAAAGAAATCTATTACACGGCAGAATCGGATACCTACTGGATGTTCTTGCGCCCTTTCAACCATACGCTTATATAAGAATGCCTTTTGGTCTCAACTCGCACCTGGCGTATTGCTGATCTTATAAGGTTTTTAAATGATATCCCTGGGTACTATGCGCTAACTTGCTATTCTGTTGTTCGAGTTATATCGAGCATAATGTCATCAGCATTGATATCTAGCCAGCAGCTAAGCTCACGTGCAAGGATAATAATTCTTCCACCTCCTGGCATTACCGGACAAACTCTATTATGTAGAGTTAAAAGTTTCATTCATTGCTAAATAAGTTATTATAATCACGTAAAACCCCGTAGAGAGATTTGGGGGCAACTTGTTACAGTTGTAAATCATACCCTGGGTAGACTACTTTAATTCCCAGTATTGAGACTCCTTTGAGATACAAGAAACATGTTTGTATGAACAATTTTTAAAATTTCAACCGATTAATTTGAAATTTGCAAGAAACTTTCCTTTCATGTAAGGTTATAATACATTATTTAGCAATGAATGAAACTTTATTCACGTTGTGTTTATGTAATTACGTTGTTGTATTGTATTGTGTCACTTATTAAGTAGGTACTACCTAATAGTGTATAATAAATAATTATTTACTAACGCATTAGGGGACACCTGTAATGTTAGTATAATTTGAAATAGGAATGAATATATAAATAAATAAATGACTCCCATATGTGTGTTCCCAAAAGTGGTTTCTCAAAAATATTCCTCACATTTTGAAGTAAGAGTAAGTAAGAGTCGTATTCTCTGTCGATCAAAATAAACATAATAATAATAGTATTTTGATGGTAATATATACATAGCCGTAGTTTAAATGTTCTTGCTTAGGTCTATCAATAAAAAAGTATATAATGTATACAAATAATTAACTTTACTAAATCTACTCTTTCATGAACAAGCATAGTGGTTACGAAAATATCCGTTTCAAAAGTTAGTGAAAAACTTCGTTAAAAAGAACTCTATAAACATTCATTCGTTTTAAACATTATTTAATTCAAAGGTTATACAGTTCTTTCAGTCCGTTAAAGTGAGTAAAATTTTTAATTAACATCGCATACTCAAACCACGCAGTTTACATTGCTCCACCGCTATAGTTTTTGTGCCAATACTTGAATTGCGTGCCGTTTTGCTAAAGTGAACATAATATTAAATTATTTAATCCGTGGAACGAGTTAAGCAACGTCGGGCTCGGTCGGTATGACCGCTTGTGAAAAACTTCATGGGCGCTTCCGTGCTTCAGAAAGAGCCCTTCGTCCGTGTCGTTCCCGGGTATTTTCAATGGTAAACGTTATAATAATATAAGCTTTGTTGAAGACCCGTGATTGGTCACTAACCCCATCAATCTAGGAGTAGGTATGCTCTGGACCTCCCTCGGCTGTAGCTGTGATATACCCGAGCCCAACAGTGGAACGCCTAAGTTAGTTAGCTGTGATAAAATTACATGAGGGGGCATAATCTTCAAAGTTCAAACTTCATGTAGGGCGTTATGTATATGCAAACTTACAACTCCCACTCTTCTTCATTTAGGTCCCATGCAAAAGGTCACTACCTAATATTGCTTAAGTCATTACTTAGTGCCCATTGTATATCAATGGGTGGCTTAAACTGGGCACAAATCCATACCACGAGCTACTACTGGGAATTTTCACGTAGAACCTAGTGATCAACTAGACAGCTTAGCAGATAGTTGATCACTTTCTTATTATAACGTCATTATAATAATTTATCTTGAAATGGATGAAATTGTTATTCCTATATGAAAAAGCAACCACCGAAATAACATACACACTGAAGATAACATTAGAATCAGGCAGGAGGTAGAATCATCAAAGTTCGAATTAGTTCGAACAAGTTCTACTAGGTACCAGGTTCGATGCTCTCAAATAGTTCAAGATTCGACGTAAGTAGCCCGTATCTAAAACTGTTAATAAAAAGATATGTTCACTTTACAATTTGCTACGAGCAAAGTACTCGGTTAGTTTGAATTAAATATGAGATTTTAAAGTGTCTTCGAGATATTCTAGAATATCGCAACGAAAGATATACAATCATAGACACATAGATAGATAATCTATGTATTACATACTATGTTTTACATACATACTATATTAACGTTATGTGAAAAATAAACACTTTAAAGAAAAGTAAAAATTACTCATGGATGCAGTAACTAGGCAGGTATTTTGCTGAACCGTTCTTCTTGATAAATGTCGGGCTTCTATTAGTAGGCGAAACTACATTTCTCATTACACGTTTCTAATAAGGTCAAAATATACGAGCGAGTCCCAGTTCGGTGAGGCTGTAGAGATTTGCCTCAGATATCAACTGTGCATTCGAAAAAAAAAGTAAGTAATATCCAAGTTATATCCCTACTCTGTGCTCCAGTAGCGGCTTCATACTTTTGAACTTGGCTGACCGTGAGTGTACTCTTAGTTAGGCTTGTTTCTTTTTTTAGCATGCCGCGTGTAACATGAAAAATATGCAATAAATCTTTACTTACCACAGATCAAAATGATGGCCCACCGAACAGTTTGACGCACAAACAAACAATAAATGTGACATTTGATTTATTGAGTCATCACACTGCTCTTCAGGTTTTACAATTTTAGTCTTAACACAGGCGAATCAGAGTGGAATTTTAAATGAAATTTCATCAGATATATAAGAGTTGTAAAATTAAACTTTTATAAGAGTTAAAAGAGAGCTTATATTCGAGTGCGGTTTGGTCGGCTGAGGTTAAAAGATTTTTCCAATTGATGCATCGCTTCGGGTTGAGCGTTTCATGATTCAATACAAAGAGCAATGGGCGGCAGTGTGCGTTAGACCAGCAACACTTTTTGAGTATTGAAAGTTGGTGATCCAATCGCTCAGTTCAACATTATGTTCGTCCCGTTGCGTTGCTTGGGATCAGAAGCTGACGCTAGTGTAATGTAGTTTTATATTTTACTAGCTTTGCTTACGGCACCTGGCGCCCAGGTGTAGAATTTATCTACCTCCACCATTTAAGATACGGGTATAGCCTATGCTTGCAAGCAACATTAAAGATTACCACTATTCGGCGGATCAAAATCCAAGATATCGATAAATCGATTAAGAATCAAATGATTATTTCAGTTTTTTGTCAATTTCACGGGAACCCTGCCATTTTCTGGGATAAAAAATAGCCGGCCGGCCTTTTACTAGGGGATAAGAAAAGAGGAGAAACCTACAAACACACCTTCTCATATAAATAACAGTAAAAGTAACCCCTGATAAAATTAGTACATTATTTGGATAGGTTTATTATTTAATTACCTGGGGCCTAAAAATGACTGGCAAAAAGTGGCTGTACTATACACCTTTCTGCCTCTCCCTTCCTTCGCCTCTATTTCCCCGAAGTTATGCTAATTTTTAATATACGTATTATGATTTTGAAGAATATATAAATCTTCATTTTTCAATTTTTATTACCGACCGAATTTTCTATGACCGACAAATAAGTATCTTGTTAATATGATTATTTTACCTAGTATCGAAGGAGTTAACTAAAATTAGGAGAAAATTGGAATTATTTAATCTGATTTACCTATTGGTGCACAAAAACTAGAAGCTAAGAAAATAGTTATTAAAGTTAATAATAGTTATTGCTTAATATTATATTGAATTAAATATGTAAAAGAAACGAGCTTATTATTTAACGAAATTAGCTTGCCCTCTCCTCAAATAAAGTTTTTCTGCTGGTGTAACGCACATACCAGGGTAAGAGTGCCAATAATGGTAGATTTATGAGTCAGCACAAACGACACGCTGCGATGTGCTACGATACTGTGCTACGATACTGCGCTACGTAGCTACGTCTACGAAACGAGTTTTATTGTCAGTTGCTACGAAGCAACAGCACATATAATATGAGTAGGTTTTTTATCATATTGACTAGTAATTTACACTAGCTTTAATCTATTTTCATGAATACAACCCATAATCATCCAACTATTGTGGCAGAGCCTAAGGAACCAAATAGGTTTTAATTGAAACCTATTTTGATTTTGATCGTGACGTGTGACGTGTCACGGAGGCGTTGCTACCATTTAGGACTAGACGGTCACCTTTATAGAAGTAAACGGAAACCGCACCTTTCCAACCGGACCTAGTAAATCAATAAATTCACCGGAGCCTAATTCAATTTATTTACTGGACTATAAACCTCAAGTTCGTTAGAATACTGCCAGTATCTAGGTACATGTACCTACTGCACTAGAGGACTTGCGGGACACATGTGGTCCGCAATAAAAGATTTATGAGTTATATAAAACAAATAGCTTCGACCGGGGAGAGGCTCTAAATTGAAAGACTACAGTGAGAGGTTCCTATCTATACTAATATTATAAAGAGGAAACATTAGTTTGTAATGTTTTCACACAAAAACTACTGGACCGATTTCAAAAATTCTTTCACCATTAGAAAGCTGCATCTTCACTGAGTGACATAGGCTATATAATATTACCAGGTGTAAACGAAACTATTGTTAAGTCTCATTCCACGTGAGCGAAGCTGCGGGCGTCCAATAGTACGTAAATTGTTACCTTCAATATACTATCAATTACAATTACACATTAGATTACAATATGAAATACACGCTTCTGCTATGATACTACTATAGGTTATTGTCAACATTCGAGCACCTTCTGAAATTAAGATATCAATACGTTTGGTAGGTGTCATAATAGCTAGCACCAGTATAACCAATAAAAGGGAAAAAGATTACGACAATAGAAATGTTCGGAACTTGATTCAAACTTGTGCCCCCAGGGGGCGATTGCCACGTCGCCAAAATCCCGGAACTAATCCCTACTACTACAGCTGTACAGCTGAAAGTTTGTTTGTTCTAAAAAAGGAGCTACAATATCTACAGTTACATTTAACAATCAATCAGCTAATTGAGTTTCACCGCTGTATAAAGGCCTCTCCTAAACGAGATGAGAAATGGCAATGAGCAGGCCCCGTCGTTACAAAGACAACCGTTAGGGAAAAAGTCCTCGAATGGAGACCACGGCTCGAGAAAAGAGCACAGCAGACAAAGTAACAATTTTAAAACGATAACGAAGTTATAAAATGTATATTCAAGTGTCTAAAATGCAGGCACTGCGTATCTGCGTAGGTATAGTGTTGTGGGCTGCACATAATGAAATCAATTGGGTGAGGCGCAAAAGTGTCCGCATCCAAAGAAATTGGAGTTTACTAGCTTTAATTGTTTGCATCCATTGATATATAAATGTTACCACCTCAGTGTTTGCATCAGAGAATGACAGCTCAATTGTGATGTTTGGTTTGATACCATAATCAATATTTTGATAATAGAGTACTAAATCTATGATTTTGATTTTTACCGTTAAAACAATTCGACACAACGATCTATCCGATTCGGTGACGCCGTAAAGGTATGTATGACCATACAGCGAAAGTCCATTCGAAAAAAAAAACAACGATCGATACATTGATGTTACATTGGCTAGGAAATTTTCGTTATCTCGAGAGACGATGACAAGATTACATATCGTATCGCTACAAAACGATTGCAACATGTCCTGCTGGTTGCTTTTCGACTATGTTTACAGTTAAGTTACTTTAAGTTAATTTTGCATTGATTACTTACATTGAGATGAACGCTGCTTAGAAATTAAAAAATAGTGGCAGTGGATGGGTGGTGCTTTGTTTGAAACATTTCTATGTACTAATCTCATTAATCTTACAATATTAGTAGAAACTACATACTTTAAAAGATTGTATTGTGACACATATGGTGGATATTTGCGAGCAAAGTTGCAGGGATCAGGTAGTTCATAATAGAAAAAGCTTGTTAAGATACAGTCTACGTCTGCAAATCTGTGTCTACTAAATGGTTTTTGTAGGTTTAATTAAGCGGTGTCTTCTCGGTGGCTATTTCACATGGCACCCGTTTCACTCGTGGAGATGTGGGGTGTGAGTTCAAATTCAAGCGGCACGAACCAATAACTTTTCTTTATAATTATTCTTTAGTTAGGTATCTGCTGTAGCGTCCATAGCCCAATGGCTCGTGTCAAT
Source organism: Carterocephalus palaemon (assembly GCA_944567765.1). Taxonomy (NCBI): domain Eukaryota; kingdom Metazoa; phylum Arthropoda; class Insecta; order Lepidoptera; family Hesperiidae; genus Carterocephalus; species Carterocephalus palaemon. Next base: position 3,969,549 of record OX155663.1, read on the forward strand.
TCAATGTGATCGAAAGAGTTAAGCAACAACGGGCGCGGTCATTTTGTGGATGGGTGACCGCTAGTGGCAAAATTTCATGGACGCTACCGTGCTTCGGAGGGCACGTATAGCCGTCGGTCCCGGTTGTTTTCAATGCTGGAAACAGTCGTTAAGCCTTGTCGAAGACCTTCGGGTGGCTTGAGAACATTCGACACTGGGTTAGCCACTAACCCCTTCACCAATCCGCATTGGAGCAGCGTGGTAGAGTATGCTCTAGACCTCCCGCAGCAGTGTCTGTGCGAGAGACCCGTGCCCAGCAGTGGGACGGCTATGGGTCGCTGCTGGTATGGTACCTTCACCATAATGAGGATTACTGCATCCCTGGTAGTTCTCCAGATTCCAGTTTGTTGTATGGTTGTAGCTATGTATACATAGAACCGGTAAATCACCGCCTTACAGCGCGGGATGACGTGAAGGATTAGCTTTTTATCGAATCTCAGTAAAAGCGTTACTTCCGCGCAAGGAAAGCTAGTTCCGCGAATTAGTCCTAAAAGGTTTCTTTCGTTCGTGGTAAAATAAATTTGTTCGCGTCACGATGAGTCGCGCCTACACCGCAAATACTACGGATTTGGCTTTCAATATGATTAAATTTTATATTTTATATACAGTGTTGGTTCATATAATGTACACTTCTGTATGAGATAACAACGGGCATATAACAGCTTAGTATCCGATTCGCACAAGTCGACAGTAGCGTGTAGCGTAGTAGCGTACGTAGCAATTATGATTTTTCTAATTAGTTAATTTGTCCTGTTATTGTTAGACATTTACTGTCCAATTTTAAAAAGGGACGTAAACGATGCGATCAAACGAGCATGCAGCTGGTGCCACCAATTACTGTGGAAGACTTTTAACAGGACTCAAATAGGGGTCATAGTGGGTATGAATGAGGACTCCAGACAGGGACTGTTAGTGAGAGTTAGTGCTGTTAGTTAGTGTCAGCAGTTATTCTCATTCCGAGTCGGTTATATAATTTTATAGTTCACGAGTACTACACTTCATTGATAAATGACTAGATGATTTGAGTAATGTGGAAATGGTCTGTCAAAGAAAAGAATGAATTAAAAAAAAATCTTAATTTAATATCATACATAATGTACCTAACTTGTAAGTACTTATTTCATATGTTTCGCTGAGAAAACCCTTACGCCATCTTGGGTGGATGCGCGCGCATATTTTGTAAGTAACGCATTAACGTTTAATTTTTCTGTCGCATACAACCTGCAAAAAAAAATTCCGAACTAAAGAAACACGGCTTGCTATTAATAATACACAAGAAAATTTGGATAAACTTACTCTACGTAAGGAGAAATTTCGTCCACAGTCCACTTAGCCTTCGTTTGGAATAGAACCTTGAACCTTTCGTTGATGTCTTCTGGCAAATCGCTTTCAACGAACCCCCAAATAACTTGCGGTGTTGTTGTCTTGTCTATTATTGCCATTCCAGACAGCATTGACTCCTAAAAAATATTGTAGTATGGATTTTTAATGGATGACGCAACCGCACTACGTATTGTTATTCAATAAAATTTAGAGGATGCCATAATGTATAGTGCGTTAAAATTAAGCAACGCAGCCGCCACTTGCCGTTTTCGCGCCCAGACAAGTACAAGGGCAACCCTCCAGGAGACGGGGGATGCACTTCAGCGCCCCGATCGCCCTGGGTGTGTGGGACTCACTAGGTTAAGCCATCTACCTACCCACTAAACACTACCTCGGCTGTGGCTCTAGGCGTCCGCCTCTTAAGCCTTTAATTGAGCCAGCCTGCCGTTGTGATGCTTCTATCGTTTCTTATCGATATTATGACAACCTTTTTAGGACCATGCATTAAATAAACAATTTTACCTACGTCAGTTACCATTCCTTCAGGCACAGAGTCCTTCCATGCCTGCAGAAACTCGACCAAGTGAAACTTCCCAGCACTGCTTAGCAATACCCTTGCTAAAAACCGACACACTTTATCTTCCTTATACCGGTAATACTGAACCCCATCCTCTAATAATGACTCGATCGTATAAAATCTAAACATCGCTTCCAATATAGGATATGGTACTAATTCTTTAAGACTGTCCAATGTTATTTCTTTCGATATTCTGTCTAAAGGCCAGGAGTTCTCGTCTATAAGATCGAGCATGTAAGAAAGAACACGAAATTCATAATTAAATTCCAACAATCGGTAATATTCATCTATTTTAATTGCCTGCATGTTTTCTAATTCGGCATCCAATTCAGCTTTGGATGCTTGTACCAAATCCAACAACGCATCATAATTCATCAACTTCGATTGATCTATTTCATACTCTAATTCCTGGCCCTGATATTTGGTCTTCTCCAGGAGTGTCCGTAGCTTTATCAGCCGGGGTTTGCAAGGCTTCAGTTCATAGTACGTAAAGAAAGTGTTAAGGATCACTTTGTGTTCTACACTTCGAGGTGCTTTCGTGCCTTCGTCGGATTCCGTAGATTTGTTCAAACTTGTGTTTGATATTTCGAAAGATGAGTCTGAGTCGCATTCCATTGAATTGTTTTTGATCGTTTCGTCCAGTCCAGTGGATGCTGCAAATGATAAATCGGGTACTAATAGTAGGCTGTTAGAGGTCTCAGCTTCTTTTACGTCGTATGTTTTGTTGCTTGTACATAACACAACGTTTTCATCTGGATCACCTGCAATAATACCTTCTATTTAATTTTTACTGTAAAGCCCTTCATATATGAATAGCACGTATCCATCGATGACGGTGACCACTCAAATACAACTATTCTATCGATTACCTACCTACTAGTTTGACCGAATTCCTATTGGTCTGCTATTCAAGGCTACTTACTTTATAACTCCTTAATATAATATTATATTATTAAAAGATCAATCGATAGGTACCTTTAAATATTAATTGGTTCCCACTTTCTATTTCCTTCAGGAGATAATCATCAAGTAGCATGAGCCTCAAATTATCATTTTGCTCACTTGGGGCGGGAAAACGAATTATTTGAGAAATTTCCGTCAGTTCCGACTCATGCAATTTCGCTGTCTTAATTATTTTTCGTACATCTTCAGGCGTTCTTTCTTCGCTGAAACAAATATTTAATTTTAACATAGTTATATATTTCATGAACAACTTGAACAATGACTAACAATGAGTAAACTTAGGGTGGATTGCACCGTAGGCTCTGTTATAGTTTTCGTCAAAGTTAACTTTAGCGGTAACAATAACGGCGACAATAGTATTTAACAATTGTGTGTTGCACCGTGAAATTGTTCGTCATTGTCAAAGTTAATGTTAAGTAAATAAGCAGCGGCAGTTTGACACCTGATATCGCTATCAAATTTTCACACAACTCAATAGATTAGTTATTATAATAAGATTGAGTATTAGTAGCTATAATTGCGCTCATGGCCCGGCGGCTTGCGTCGATCCTATGTGATCGACAAAGTTAAGCAACAATGGGCGCGGTTGGTAGTTGGATGGGTGACCGCTAGTGGCAAACATTTCTTGAGCGTTCTCGTCTTGGCCTCGGGTTGGCCACTTACCCCTCCACCAATCCGCACTGGAGCAGCGTGGTGGAGTATGCTCTCGGCCTCCTCGTGAAGAGAGACCCGTGCCCAGTAGTGGGCCATTTATGTGTTGAAGCTAACTATAATAGAAACTTACTTCATGGTCCTACTTTTCAGCAAGGGTCCTAAATGAGCAGCCAGCGCCCTAGCAAAGCCTTTGGAAATCCGAAATCTGTCCAAAAATTCAAGATCATCCCATTTTCGAAATCGATCAATTCGAGGTTGATATTGTTACGTGTTAAGGTTCGAAGGATTTGGAGAGAAAGACCTGCTGACTCAATGAAGACTTTATTCACTAGCACTAACACAAAGCACTAGGTCAAACACTAAACACTAGGTCCAACACAATGCACTAGGTCCAAACACAAAGCACTAACGATGTCCTAGGTCGTAATCCAAGTCGTAGGTTTCACTTGTATCACTCCGGTATCACTAGTTTTCACTTCGAAGTCGCCTCGAAAGTAGCTCGAACTGAACTCGCGGCCCTCCCCGCGACTATTTATACGTGCCGTCGCGAGTACTAGACGATTCTGGAAAGATACCGCGTGTTCCCGAACACGCGAGAATACAGGCCCACTAACGCCATCTAGTATCGAGTCGGGATATCACGTTGTCTGTGCGTTCACTCAGTGATTCCACCAGCGGCGCTAGATGGCGCTAGCTTCCCTGTGCCTTCGTAACACCACTCCCCTCTTAGCGATGCTCGTCCCGAGCATCGTTGTTACTGCCATGGTAACGCGCCAGACGGTCTATGTGTACCACTTTGAATGCCCCTCTTGGTTGCTTTTGAATCCTATACGTCACATCATTCAGTCGGGTAACCACTTTGTATGGACCGTCCCACTTGGTCTGCAACTTTGGAGATTTTCCTTTCCGGCGAGTTGGGTTATGCAGCCACACCAGTGACCCTTCCTTGAAGCCGCTCGTGTTCGATTTCCGGTCGTATCTGGTTTTCATGCCCTCACTTGACTTTTTCTTTCCCTGATCCCGGGCAGGGGATGAAGCCCCTTGCTTCTTCAGCTCCTCTATTAATTTCTCGATCCTTTTCATCCTTGCCACCTGGGTCTCCTTCTGCGGGCAGTTGAGCTGAAGATGGCCCCTCTCACCACACTTGTAGCACATGACTCCATATCTTTTCTTCGTAGGAGCCTTAACCTCCTTGACTTCCTCAGAGACCTCGCGGATCTTATGGGTCTGCCGTATATCATGGCGGACCGCCTCGACCTCCAAGGCATGCGCCAGTGCTTCCTTTAGCGAGGTATGGTGACGAAGCCTCACTGCAGCTCTGACCTCCAGGTCTTTGATTCCGTCGACAAATGCTTGAAGAATATTCGTGTTTACCATCTTGGTGTCGGCTCCCGGGTATGCCTTCCTGACGAGTTTTTCTATTTCCAACGCCCATTGCTGTAGTCCTTCTTCTGAGCGTTGGACTCTGTCACGCAGTTGGGCACGGAACACGTGCTCCAGGTGTCGCTCCCCGTATCTGGATTCAAGTGCCTCCATCAGGTCTTGGAACCCATTTCCTGTGTGTGGCAGTGCTTCCAGGACCGACAAAGCTTGCCCTCTGAGCGCAACAGTGAGAGCGGTCAGGCATTGTTCTTCCGTCCATCCGTTGGCAGTAGCAACCATCTGGAACTGCCTACGATAAGCGTACCAAGAAGTAGTGCCGTCGTATGGTGGCACTTTTACTCTTGGTCCTTGCACCACTCCGGTAGTTCCACTAGACATCGCAATTCCCATGGTTTCAAGCCGCACTACTTTCTTTTGTAGTTCAGCGAGGCCGGTTTTCACATTTTCAACATCCAACCCCAACCCAGTAACTCGTTCTTCCACTACGTCGAAATCTTTTCGAAGCTTAATCATCGTGACGCTAACATCATTTATAGCCCCAAGCACTTTTTCCTGGAGGTCTTTTTGTTGCTCTTGTAAAGCGCCCAACTTCCGTTCCTGTGACTCTTGCAAAGCACCGAGCTTGCGTTCTTGTGATTCCTTCATTTCCTGAATTAATTCAAATAAACTTCCTAATTGAAGAGCCACTTGAGGGGTGTGGTCAGTTGGCGTGGCCTGGTAGGCGGGGCCAATGGGCGGGGCCTCCGCGGCTCGTTGTGCCCTTGTCCTGACGCCCTCCTGGGAGTCCTCTCTCGGAGTCAATGGCATCTCCAAATCCCACTTCTGAGACCAGTTGTTACGTGTTAAGGTTCGAAGGATTTGGAGAGAAAGACCTGCTGACTCAATGAAGACTTTATTCACTAGCACTAACACAAAGCACTAGGTCAAACACTAAACACTAGGTCCAACACAATGCACTAGGTCCAAACACAAAGCACTAACGATGTCCTAGGTCGTAATCCAAGTCGTAGGTTTCACTTGTATCACTCCGGTATCACTAGTTTTCACTTCGAAGTCGCCTCGAAAGTAGCTCGAACTGAACTCGCGGCCCTCCCCGCGACTATTTATACGTGCCGTCGCGAGTACTAGACGATTCTGGAAAGATACCGCGTGTTCCCGAACACGCGAGAATACAGGCCCACTAACGCCATCTAGTATCGAGTCGGGATATCACGTTGTCTGTGCGTTCACTCAGTGATTCCACCAGCGGCGCTAGATGGCGCTAGCTTCCCTGTGCCTTCGTAACAATATACTTTTTTTTTTATGGGTGACCGCTTGTGGCAAAATTTCGTGGACGCTACCGTGCTTCGGGGGGCACGTAAAGCCGTCGGTCCCGGTTGTTTTCAATGTTGGAAACAGTCGTTAAGCCTTGTCGAAGACCTTCGGGTGGCATGAGAACATTCGACACTGGGTTGGCCACTAACCCCTCCACCAATCCGCATTGGAGCAGCGTGGTGGAGTATGCTCTAGACCTTCCGCAGCTGCGTCTGTGGGGGAGACCCGTGCCCAGCAGTGGGACGTCTATGGGTCGCAACGATAATTTTTCTTTCGCAATTCGGTTATATTGTTATCACTATCGTCATCAGAAGAACTGGATTTCCACAGAATATCATGAATTAAGGCCATAATAAGTTTCAGACTAAAATTTTATATATCTTTTCCAAACAATTTGTAGATTATTGTGAAGTTGACAGTTCATTTGACTTTAACAATAGCAATAACCGGCCAAAATCGAGCAGTTAATGTTAGCGTTAAGTTATGACGTCATTACAACCGTTACTATAATGGTGCAACGCAAATGTTGCTTAACCGGGGATTTGACAGCATGGTTATTGTTATAGTTACATGGTGCAACACACCCTTATTAATTAATAATCGAGTTTTGTAGGACCATTGAACGTATTGAGCATAGATATGTACCTTTATAGTGGAAAGAAAAAAATAGTAGATAGCTATATAAATGGTAAAGAGTGTGTGTTGATTTATTGGTTTGTTCTTCTTCTACGCTGAACTGAATAATGGATCGACGTGATTTGCATAGATGTAATGTAGGGCCTGGAGATTGACAGAGATGACATTGGTATCCCGGAAAATTGTACGGTTCCCGTTTAAATCGACGAAAACCTGTAAAAGTCATTCGATTTTTAATCGATTTTTTGTTTGTCCTTCTTTTTTTCCTCAACGGAATGGTGGAGTACCTAAGTGATTTTTAGCATAGTTGTAAAAAACCGGCTAGGAGAGTGACATAGGATTTGACTTTTTATACCAGAAAATTGCACGGTTCCCGTGAAATGACACTGATTATGATCGGCCGAACTGCGAGTGAAGCCAGATTTTGATTAGTTATCATTGATGTAGCTTGCCGTTCGACTATAGACTATAATTACCTCTACAATCCCCTTGATTGGTTTAAAATATAACAAGTATAAGTCTAGTATCTTTTACAAAATATAAAATAATCAACAGAACAAAGAAATATGTATAAACAACAATCACAAATATTTTAAGTCGACGCGCCGCGCCGCCGCCGATAGTTTGGATCACTGAGCAATACGTTTTTAACGACGCGCCGCATATCTAATCCGAACTGACAGTTTATATTCCGAATAAAAAAAAAATCTGCGTCAGTCACAAGGAATTACTCACTAGAAAAACAGTAACAGAAAACGTGTGTTTATAGTATAAACTTATAATAATATAAATAATAATAGCCTGGCCGTATAAACTTTATACGGCCAGGCTATTATTGGTTAATGGCAACTCAGCCAAGTAGTTGTCAATTTGGCATTTGATTTCATTAAAGTTGTCAAAAATCAAAATTTCCCTGTAGCTTGACATTTCAAATTTCAATCGATTCAAGGATTTCGCGATTCCGTGAAATTTTACGTGATTGCCGTGTTCATTTAGTTTTTAGTTTAGGTGAATTAGTGTGCAGAAACGAAAATGTCTATCTTTGGCGACATACTTCCGTTAAACAAGAATGAAGAAAAGAAACAGCAGCAGGCAACCGCGAGTTTATCTCCCTATTTGAATTTCGACCCGAACTACATCCCGAAAATGCAACCAGAGTTCTTATATCCCGATGATAGCCATATGGCGTCTACTGCAAGACGTTCCAATGTCGCTTTGCCTATAATTGGCATGTCCTTCATGACTGGATCAGGTAGGCAGTATGATAACCTCAAAATCGAAAGTTCTTTACATAACGTTGCGTTGTGTATAGTTACTCCAATTTTCCTGAGCAGTCTCATATGGTAAACAAACTTGGCGCTACATTTTATTCTTAAGTAGTGTTCAGATATATCAGATAGATATTCATATGAAACAACACTGAAATAATTACTATATTAGACAAGTCAGAAAAAACGAAGTAGCTAATTTTTTGAGTAAAATATTCCTTTATTTGCAACAACACAGCATACTACTAAAAGTTAATAACTACAAAAATAAAAGTACTCCAACTTGAACTAAGTAAGACTAGGGGGCAGTCTCACATATCAAATAAGTAATTAACTTATTGAATTCTTATAAGATCCCAGTGGATTCCTAAAACACATTAATTAATGAAGAAAATTCTACAAAAGTACATTCTACTACTTAGTATTTGTTGATATTTTAGAACCATGTTTCAATAGTTTTTAAATTTTAATTTTTAGGTATTGGGGGCATGGCTGGCCTTTACAAAGGACTGAGAGCAACCACACTTGCCGGCCAGGTGGGCAAAGTTCGGAGGACACAAGTAGTCAACTATATTATGAAGCAAGGTATGTTTAACACTACTCACAATATAAACTAGCTATACCCTGCAAGCATTGTCATGTCTTCCCATAAACACGTTCTGTCATGTGTGTTTCTCTGTGCAGCCAAAAAACATTAATTTTCATCAACATAGATAGTTGCAGAAGTTGGTCATGCTATGATTTAAAGTGGACTGATTTAAAGTCTTGCGTATCTTGGCACATCGGCCTAACATTGGGACAAAGAAAGGATTGTGATGTTGTTGGTGGTTTCTTTTACCTTCACTTGAATTTAAAATTCACATTTATTTTCATTACAGAGATATAATTATCATATTTGCCTTTATCATCCACAGGAACAACAACTGGCTGCACTTTAGGTATAATTGCATCATTCTATTCCTGCATTGCTCTTGGAGTCACATGGGTTCGAGACCAGGAGGACACCACAAATACCTTCATAGCAGCAGCCACTACTGGCATGATATACAAGAGCACTGCAGGACTCCGTTCCATGGGCCTCGGAGCTGCCACCGGTCTCATCCTAGCAGGAGTCTACACCTTAGTCACTGATAATGATAACATTTGGAGCAAGACCAGATACAATCGATTGTGATTCAACCCGCCTATTTTGTTAGAATTTTGTACATAATATAGACTGTTATTATTAGTTATGTTATACAATTAGCACCAAAGGATCTAATTAGTGTCTGGGACTTATTTTGCCATGCCCAAAACACTTTTTAGACTAAAGTGCAAGCCTACCACGGTTACTCTGCCCTTAAGATTATTTTCCAATTTGAGGTGGACTTAGCACAATTATGTTAAGGTTAAAAATAAAACATTTTTTTGAAAAATTAAAATTCATTTCATTTTATTCAGCACTTAAAATGTATGGTTTGTAGTGATGTTCAGTATATTTACAAGTTATACAGCAAAAAATAATAATACATATCATTAAAATTTTCTATGGTACAGGTTTTCTATGGTGTTTGTATATTTTATATGGTACAGAAATTATGATTTTATGTTTATGGGTTAATAGTATAGGTCTAGTGTATTCAACAGATACATAATTTGATATTTGTTATAATTTCGGACGTCAAGTTTCCTTAATAAATTACAAATTTATATACAAACATAAAATTATGATAACATGTAGGTTATGTACCTTATTCTAACACATGTACTACTGAAATTATGCAATTAACAATGAGTCCTAATAATTCGGTGCATTCATGAAAATCAGTTTTGGCACCATTTTTTTTACAAAAGATTAATTTCAACCTACCATATTATTATATCCAACTCTGTATACATATCTCCTTACATAGTTCTCTGGGATCTATCTCATTGCTTCATTTTGAGTGATAATAAAACTGAAGTAAATGGCAACATCTGCATCATTACCTTATAATCTATCTTCATATAGTCTATCTAATACTAATATGGAAGTGAAAGGATTTTGGAATGATTTTTAACTAATCAAGTGAAATGAGATTCTAAAAACTAATAATTTTATATTAACACCAACTTGAATGAGTGCCTATAAACTATCTTACTTATTTTAACACACAAACAAAAAAATTATCTTCTATCTATTATCTATTTCTAAATCTTCAGATTTAGTGCTTCAGTCCTTCAATCCTCTGGTTATGATGCTCAAACACATAAGCCGTTTCTTTTGTTATGTACTTAGGTACATAAATATAAAATTCCAGGACTGAATATGCAAAAGTGCATACAAGACTACCATAAGTAAACTATGTACCTTTCTTGGAAGTCTTGTATGGAAAATGTTAGTATGTCAGTAAAAAAGTATCTGCAAGAGCACCACTCAGTGATGTACACAGTTATAAGAGTAAGTTGTAAATTAATATTATATCTGCCATAACTACATGGTCATCCACAACGTTCAGTGCAGTTAAGTTGGTTAATGCAGACCTCTTTTATGTACACAAAAGGAAACAACCTAAGTTTATCTTCAGTTTAAAATTACATCCAGGAACTTTTATCTTATGTGTTAAAAACTTTAGGGGAATGAATTGATGAAATGATATTTATAGAAGTTATTCTTCTAGGGTTTATAACTCACTTGGGTTATTTATTAGTTATTTTAATTTCAAGTGTCATTAGAAATGTGGGGACTGAATTACAAAAAAAATTACACTATACCTCACAAGCTAGGAAAATCAAGTTGTGTACACATACATACATACACAAAAATACTACATCTACAACAAGTATACCAAAACGGCAATGCAAAGGAAATGTTTCCATTTGGACAGGTTTAATTAAGCCTCTCTTGGCGTGGTATAAAATATAAACAGATTATATCTTTTATATTCCTAAAATTTAAAATGGTCAAACACATGAAGAATTAAGTATGCATTTTAATTGTAATAGATTTTTTGATGTGTGTACTATTATGTTTCTCGAAGTATGTGTTGTTTTAGTTGGATCTAGACATTACACACAAACAACATTGTAGTTACAGAAATTACCTCATTTATATTCACAAGTGCTAGCTTCATGGACAATCCATTTATACTGAATATATTTTAAAAGTACATTGGCAATGAAAAATAGTGTCTGCATATAAAAATTAAATGTGTTATTATTTTAGCAGTTTACAACTATTATATACAAACTATAGACCTAGAAATATGTCTAAACTGGATTTTGCAGTCACCGCTGCAACCTCTCAGTTCTGAGGTGCAGCAATCTGAATGTCACAAGGTGGCATTCAGAATGGACTTCATATCATCTGGTAAAATACAGTTGAGGTCTTCAAGCCTCCTCGCTAATAATGTCCGAGTATTATCAGCCACTGGGGGATCGCTTTTTAAAACCTCCCTCAATTTCAGTACCATATCCACAATCTCTACTTCCTTTTTTCCAACGGACCACTTTTTTAAATCACTCTCAGCTAATGCTTCTAACTGCAGAGCATGTAGCTTATTTGTCAAATTACTGTGTCTTTGATGGAACCAAGCACTGAAATTGGGTGTTCTGAAAAAATTTCTATACAAACCAATCCAATCTCCTTTGATTCCTGTTGTCAAATGTGGACCAGCTTGTTGCAGCGTTGCAAAGAAATCTTCTGGATTAAATGGATTCGGTATTGGTGGAGATCGGAATGGTGAAATATTCTTTTGCAGGGGCATCAATGAAGCCATATATCGTTCTAAAGGAATCATGAAACTTGAAGTGAGCTCCAGTAAATGACGCTTTACCATTGCAGTCTGAACTTCAGACGGCCTGTCAGTTTTCATTCCATTGTGAAGTTTTTTAATGATATTCTTATCTTTTTCTAAAAATGTTTTGTACTGTGTATAGACTCCGGGAGCTGTATCTAATAGCTTTAAGTTACCAACTTTCCTTAATTTAGTTTTAATAGAACTAGAGTCACCAAGCTTAATTGTGTGCGGCCAGTGTTGCAATGTTTTTGTGAAGAATGGATTTGTAACTCCTAATATTACACAAGGAGGATTGTATTGTTTTCTTGTGAACTCTTTAAATTCACTGTCGTGAATTGTGAAATATGGTCTGTATTCAGCAGAATACTGAAGAGGCTGTATCAAGTATGTCAGAGCTTGAACTAACGCAGAACATTCTGTTGGTGAGCTAGCCATAACAACAATTGGCTCTGCAGTCAGGACAAGTTCCCATAGTAAGTGCAAATGAGATATAACACTGGCTAAAGCATCAAACACATTCACATCCTGAATAGAAGCTAAAATATGAGGTACATTTGACGAGTGAACTTGCTTGGCAATATCTGACCTTGATACTTTCCCTGTTTGCTGATTAGGAATGTATGACTGAAAAACTGTGCCCATTACGGGTAGCAAGACATTCTGTCCAGCATCTAGTCTCGGCCACCTGTTAATATCGTGGCAAGCCGCCTCCAGACTGCTCTCGCCGTCCTCGAAATGTTTAGGGGCGATTAACTGAATGACTTTGTAAAACAAGTTGATGTAAGGCAGGCGGGTCAGTAAAATAATGCTCTTTTGGAAATACCCTCGCGGTAACGAGGTATCCTTGACCTGTCGGAAGTACACGAAACCCCAGTAGTGCGTGGAGTCAGCGCGAAGTGTAGGTACACTGTCTTCGTTGTAGATTAACTGTTGCTGCGTAAGGGACCCACGTGACCGCAACCGAACGTGGAATTGGGTGTCACCCATACACCCAGAGTTAGAATCTGGAAACGCTAAGTAGCAAATATTGCACTTTTCTTGGTCCGTAAGTGTAACGCCAGGAGGATATACACTCTCCATGGCCTGGCCGAGCTCCAAATCGAACGTAACTACGCATATACAGTGTAACCAATCTGAAAATCTGCCCCATTTCGCTCGAAACTCTCTTTCTGCTTCAGAAATGTCACAGTCTTCGTACCTTTGGAATCCACAAGCCATTGCATAAATATTCTCACCAACACATTTTGGAATAACACTCACATTACACATACACTTTCTATGTGCTTGCTGACATTGTTACCACTGTTTGTTGACATTGTTTTCGGTTTACATACAATCATCACGTATTTTTTCATAACAATCATTCAACCATGCGATAATAAAAATAAAATTCCAGAGGTCACACAAAACATGGTACTCACAGACAGGATGAACAGCTGTTCCGTCAACATGGCCGCGCGCGCGAAATCAAAAATGTCAAAAGTATGTATGTAATGTTAAATTTACAAATAAATGATGAATTTTATTCTTACCTTGGTTCCATCATATAAACGGTTACATATATTCACAATATTCAAACACAATACAATAAAGGTAAGTTTACGATAGGGAAACTTAGATAAGTTCAAAGTTAAGAAATAAAACTTTATAATCTTGTGTGTAATGCAAATCACAGATTTATAAGTATATGATGCAAATAATGCAAGCAAGGCATATTCCATTCCATTCTATTAATCTGTGTTCCATTCACAGACTAGGTAGAGATAATTCCATTAGCTACCAAAGATTACAGTAAGTTTATGAAATATGGATTTTAGAATTATGAAAGCCGACATTGTTCTTGTCATCTTAGAGACCATACTTTGGAGGGGAAAGTACTTCGATAAAGAAAGCGTATGCTTTCTTACAGTATGCTTTGTAATTGTTAGAGGTGGGTCGGTTCGCCAATATTGAAACGTAAATGGTTATCGGCGCGGAATACCAGGTTCTGAAACTATTTATTTTAATAACTATGTATCGGTGAATAACTGCTTCGTTCTGATACCTGCTGGTTTCGGTCGCGCCGCCGCGCTATACGTTATTTGTGTTTCGCAGCAATACGATGTTTGTTTTATGCCCGTTCTGTTTACTGTTTAGTTTAGAAGATGGAAGTACCAATAATTAAACAAACTGTGTGAAAGCAAAGATCTAAAGTTGAGTGGGAAAAAATACCGGAATTTAAACTGTGGCTGAAACCTGTGTCTGGGAACGACACAAAAGCTATGTGTACATTTTGCAAAAAGGAGTTTCTTGCAAAATTAAGCGACGATAGTCATTATTTTTTCATCTCGTGTTTTTATTTTTTACCATTAACGTTTAAATTTAGCGCGAAATCTAGCGCTTTTTAGATACGCTGAATTTATAAAAATCTAGCGCTTTTTGAATCGCTGTTAGCGCTGAATAGGTATTTTGATCTGGCAGCACTGCACCCAGTGCTGCCATTTTAGCGCTTTCGGCGCTAGATCTAGCGCTTTTTTGATGAGCCTAGCGCAGAACTAAAAATTTTAGCGCCTAGCGGATAATTTAGCGCTTTTTGATTTCTATAATGTCAACACGTTTAAAAAGTGTTTTACCGACATATTTTACAATTTTATTCAAAAATATATGATTTTTTATTTTCTGACATGGCTACACATACTTACCTACTCAAGGTGAATTCCCTCTAGTTCTCAGATTTTCATTTGCGCCGAATTGCGACTTGACTTGGTTTTATTCATTCCGGCAATGGCATTCTCTCCGAGTGGTTTGGCTTATATGAGATTAAAATTTGTTATGTTATAGTTATGAGGTTTAATTAGATAAATATTCCGTTCTCTGAACAATTAAAGTTAAAGTGGCATCCGTTAACATAACGTGTCAACCAGTTGTGTGAATTTTGTATATGAAGACTGTTTAGTTTAGAAGATGGAAGTACATTAGTTTAACAAACTGTGTTTATGCAAAGATCTAAAGTTGAGTGGGAAAAATTACGGGAATTTAAGCTGTGGCTGAAACCTGTGTCTGGGAACGACACAAAAGCTATGTGTACATTTTGCAAAAAGGAGTTTCTTGCAAAATTAAGCGACGATAGTTATTATTTTTTCATCTCGCGTTTTTATTTTTTACCATTAACGTTTAAATTTAGCGCGAAATCTAGCGCTTTTATATACGCTGAATTTATAAAAATCTAGCGCTTTTTGAATCGCTGTTAGCGCTGAATGGGTATTTTGATCTGGCAGCACTGACTGCACCGCACCGTTTCGTTTCGCCGTACCGCGCGGAGTAGCCCACAGAGTACTTTATGAGTAGCCAATAAATAGTTTCGCCCAATACATAGTTTCGCCCAATACATAGTTACACCGCACCGTTTCGTTTCGCCGTACCGCGCGGAGTAGCCCACAGAGTACTTTATGAGTAGCCAATAAATAGTTTCGCCCAATACATAGTTATTGTGAACGCGAATACCGTATTTCCTTTATTGCACCAATACATAGTTATTGAAACTATGTACGGTTTGAAACGTCCATCGCTAGTAATTGTAGAGCCACCTACAACTAAAGGAGTCCCTGCCAGGGCCGCCCGGAGAATGCAGGTGCACAAGTACCAACTTTATGGCCCTTCAGCAAGGAACTTTTTCGCCCGACTTCAGTGTCAAGTGCCTGGGTGATCACGGTACTATTGACTGTAGTAGAACCCCAGAGACCCCCGAACCCCCTAGCTGCGTATTATGCGAAAACCTGTAGGTACCCAACATTGTTGTAGCCTGCATATAGCTTGTAACTGGCTTTTTTATAGATATTAGCTGAAGTGATTTACGCAGTGTTTGTTAATTCAATGAGCACAGGCAAAAAATGATTAAAATTAAATATGAAGCCGCGAGGGCGCTGTTTTGGAAACGGATGGATGAATACTTAAAAATCAGTTGTCCATTAAAAGTTGGAGTCCAAGAAATTCAATTGACTTTTATTAAGTAGGTACTTACTTCGTATTAGACTCCAATTTTTTTGTTGTTTGTTTTTCATGGATTATATTCAGATATTCATTTATGTTATTTTTTTAGTACACAAACAACATGGGAAAAATTTAATTACAAACCCCTAACACGTAACATTATTCTCTTCGATCAAAGTTGAAAAAAAATTACCTAGCAAAGTAGGGTCAGGTGGGGTAAGGGGGACTACGGGGGAAGGGAAACAGTGGTTTGTAAATCTAGAACAATAGACTGTAGCTCTGTCGGTCGAAAAAGCAGTCATTAGTATTTAGTTCCAAAACAAAAACAAGGATGGCGCTAGGTCTAATCAGTGCCCGACTTTGACAAAAACAAAAATTCAGTTGGCGTGCTACAAAACTACGAGTTGGACGCGTATTATTTGTGTGATGTTTTGTGTGACGAAACGTTATGTCTGAAGACTTCCAATATCGGTGAGTATTCCTTTATACGTTTTATTTTCATGTTATGTATTTGAATTTGAGTAAACTACGCTATAAATAAGTAAATTCAATGTGATTCAAAACATAATCTACAAATCCATTACCGGGGAAAGGGGAACTACCATAGCCGGGTCAAGTGGAACATTATGTTTCCCTTTCCCGATGTCAGGAGTCATCAACATTTTAACCCGAGGAGCACTGGACCATTTATCAGGTGTCCACGGAAAAGTATGTATATTTAAAAAAAACCCTCCTTTTTATTCTTTTTTATGAAATTTGCTGGCAAATTAAATTTAAATATTGTATTTAGAGTGAACAACCATAAATACACAATTTTTGGATTTTATAAGCTCATTAGCTGAGCGAGGCCCAGTGGTAACAAAAAAAATCCCCTCTTTTAGTTGTATAGGAGAGGGCCCAAACTTTTTTAAATATTTTTTTATAGCATTTCTAGTTTTGTGTTTTTATTATCTGTCTTCATACCCGTGAAAAAATGAGAGAGTTATTGAAGCGGGGCATACAGACAGACGGACGGATGGACGTACTTGACGAAACTATAAGGGTTCCTAGGGCATGAAACTGAACAACTTTTCCCAAGGAACATGTATAGGTATGTATATTACAATCTCAAAATTAGGTATTTATTAAGGTTATATCTTATTAACAAATTTGCTTGATTACACTTCTGATTACTTTCAGGTAATATGCTCCCTTCCTCAGGCTGATTTTTGGTTTCATTCACCTTTCATTTTACCAACTTACCCTATGCTGAAATATGAGAGACTTGTAATTTTACAGTTAATAAACTAAAATATAATAAACACCCGGCTTTCATTTAAAGTTGTGAACCCCTGTCTCAAACCCATATGTTCCCCTTACCCCGAATTTCGATAAATGTAAATATTTTCTATTTTAAACCGTATTTCAATGCACTATAGTTTTCATTTGATTGTTATTCTTTTCTTTAATTTATTGTGCAGGAGTAGTCTGTTCTAGCATTAATACTTTTAGATTTAATTTAAGTGTTTCCCTTACCCCAAAAACCGGGAAAGTGGAACAACAGAACCACCCTTTAGTTTTATAATTTTTCAGCTTCATGCATTATAGCTAGTTTAAAAAATCATTCGATACTAGAAAGCCGACTAAAAGAAGTGTCACTTGTGTTTGTCAAGATGATTACACGACATTTAATACAGTGGTTAGAGCTCAACATAAAATATACAAAATGAAGTATGTTTCCCTTACCCCACCTGACCCTACCTAGTTTCCTACCCAAATATATTAATTATATATGCACTTTTATTCGCTATGAATATCACTCTAATAAGGATGGATACTTTTAGGTATCCTTTTGGATGATTAGTTAGTTAGTTAATGTGTGATAAATCTATCTTCAATTTATACTATACATACAGTAACTAATAACAGGCACAATTAACCCGCCCACCTTATTTTTCTTCACACATCGTGTTTAATAGGGCAAATTCAGTTATATCTCGGAATGGGAGGGTTCAGGCCTTAGTCCACTACGCTGGCCAAGTGCAGATTGGCAGATTTCACGTGTCTTTGAGAACATTCAATTTTAGGACCCGGAATTCTTCGGAATTAAAGGTCTAAGGATTAAAGTATTGTGAATGTGTTGAAAAAATGGATTTGTTTGCCTGCATCACAAACAAATCAATTTTTACGGAGCGCGTGGGAAGGCACAATGGGCATTATAAAATCTCACTAGACGTATTAGGGATGGGGTAAGGTTATTTACTACTTTGACCACCAAAAATAATTTAAAAAACTGTAGGTATAAACTAGCCAAGTGAATGTAAAATAAAAAATACTTTACTAGGGGCGTTATATTTATTTGTAAACGAAAGTACAGGCTCATCGCGGGTCAAATCAGGCCAATACGACTGATGACGACTATTTTTTATAACAAATTACTTAAGTAGTACATCAAAATAGAACAAGTAGCGTTGTAGAAAGAAAGTATTTTCACTTTTAAACTCTTACCTAATCCAATAAGTACCTAGTGCTCATATGGGTTGATGGTTCCGGCCCACAATAGTTTAAAGATATGTTTAAAAATCCATCCAAAGAATCTTAGTCCAACCATCGAGATCAATTAAAGTTAGTAAGTACATAATCTTACATAGTAGTATGGTAGACTATAATGTTACATACATGTATTAAATGCGACTTAATATTGTTGTTGTTGTAAAACTATCTATTTTGACAAAAAATATTACATTAACATCAATAACATTACTGAAACGCATTGAATTTAACTAAATACATCAAACGTGGATTAGGGGAGAATGGGGTTCAGTGGATCGTGGGTCAATGGATAGATCGTTAGAACTTTTTTATTATGGATACAAGATAGCAAACGAGCTTGCAGCACCAACCATCCGCTGCCGCCCATGACAACTGTGACTGACTTTGAACAAGACTCAATTATGGACTGAGATGGTTGAGAGTTAATTAGAACAATTCGTTCAGAGAGTTAATTAGAACATTCGTTGGTCAGTTCGTTAGTAGGTATGAGGGCTGGGGACTGTTAGTGATAGTTAGTCCTGTTAGTTGGTGTTAGTAATAGTCCAGTTACCTAGTACTTGTTAGTAGGAGTCTCGTTCTAAGTCAGTCACAGATGTGTTGCTACCCTTGAGGACTAAGATGGTCGCCTCTAAAGAATTGTAACCGGAAACCACACCTTTGCAACCGGCCCATAATTGCTTTAAAAACAATTATTACACGGCTATGGTACTAGGTACCGTGGCGGGCGGTGGTAGGTACTGCCCCGGGCGAACTCTATATGGAACCAGTTAGGTTTCATATAAAACCTATTTAATGTATTGCAAAAATAAGCGTGCACGTCCGGGACCTTGCCATTCATTTCACCCCCATACGAACTAGCCGCCAACTTAGTTTCGGAGATGGAGATCGCGGCACAGTGCACTGGTTACCAAGTAAGCCACAAAATATTTTATACGTGTTTTTATTTGTTCATTTAGTTTTCATGTCACCTTATAGGCTAACATAGTGCTTAATAGCATTTTCTATTAGGCACTATGTTTCACCAGTCAACCCTGGGTGGATACAGAAAATTTAGTGGTGAAAACTTAACTGAAAAGAATAACTATAAATAGAGATATATAGACAGATATATATACACGCACCGTTCGTCCAGTTACGGTAGTGGCCAGGGAAATGGCGGGACCACGGGCGATAATCACCGGCAGAGATCCGTCACCAAAATCTCAAACGGACCCTGCACCTGGCAACGTGCAATACTAGGACACTGGAGGTATTATTATAAGCTATGTGAGCTAAAAGAAGACATAGACAAGCTGCACTGGAGTATCTTGGGGTTATCTGACGGTCTCAGGAGACAGGGCACGATAATCCTCAATTCCATTTGTTCTATCACCGGGTGAGCCCCAGTCAATTGGTGGTGTTTGGTTTCTCGTCCACAAGTCCCTCTTTTTATGTTGGGAGCGTGTCGCACAGGATAGCGTACCTTATATTCAGAGTATCTAAAAAATACTCGCTGAAGGTTATTCAGATTTGTGCACTGACCTCGTGTATCGATGAGGAGGGTGAGGTATTGTTTGAGGACGTAAGTAGAACCATATATAATATCTCAAAGACTCATTGCACAGATGTGATGTGCAACTTTAAGGCAAGGCTTGGCGCGCGTTACGGCTACGAGCACAAGGTTGGGCGCTTCAGTTTTGGACATTAAAACCACCGAGGCCACCTGCTTACTGGCTTCCTGTAGAGGAAGGACCTCTTTATGATGAACTACTTCAAGAAAAGCATCGCAGGTATACTTGGATGAGTCCTAATGGTTCACGAAAAGCGAAATAGACTTCATTATGGCAGACAAACATCACCGTATGGGCAGAGGCATCCTAAATATCGACGTAAAGATCGAACGGTCTTGCCTGATGAAGTCTACACACCGCCCCTCTAATGTCCAAATCCAAGGCTCTGAGAACTTTCAGCTACAGTTGCAAAATCATTTCGCATGCCAAGAGCCCAGCGTATCAGTTGACGAGATGAACATCAGGTTTGTAACAACTGTCACAAAGGTCGGGTCTAAGTTTTTCCAGACCGACCAAGGGGGTAGATCTCAAATTCTCTTAGAACACACCTTCAGCTTATGAGTAAAAGACGAGAGCTATGCGTCCTATCTCCAGCCTCTACGTTTACGACAGACGGCTTAATCGGAGATCTCAAATCGCAGACGCGATTGGTGTTCATACAAAGCCAAACGCGTCATACAAAAAATAGAGCGAAACTGGTTTGCAACGAAATTAACATTCTGCTATCAGGTGTTTTTTATTAATTATGTAGTAAATAAATGTTGTGCCATAACATGCTGATTTTAACTCATGAATGGGTCACAGTGGATACTTTCCCATTCCTAAAAATATAATTGTACCTTCCATTCCATAACCAAGCGTAAGGCTGTTTTTGTATTTTAATTCCAAACTTAGATAAATATTTAAGGATTTTGTCGAAACACTAACTAATTTGAGGCTAAACAAGATAAGGTTCAACACTTTGAAAAAAAAAGGATCCACTGATACCCATGCTCCCCTATTTGTGAATGAAACATTACTTACAAGAATTTCTATATCGAAAACGATTGTAAAAAAAATATAGTAAATAAGATCCAAATATACATAATTAAGAAATTAAACGCAATTTTAATGAAAAATGAAACTTGAGTTAAAATGCAGAATCAATGAATAATTTATTAACGTGTGAATTTTGAGTTTATAAAAAAAATACATGTAGGTTTCTCCTCATTTCTTTCAATGATGTAGGTACAATGTTTTTGCTAGAACCTGTTTTTTTAAAATATGGTATGTAGAATCTAATGACCGAAGGTTCGGGTCACTTCAAGCTACAATTGCACTAAACCCTTATTGAATACCGACACTTCGTTAATGTCAACTTAAACATACCAAAACTTGGGTTGCCAATTAACTTCTCTCTTGTTAGCTGAAAATTCTCAGTTGCATGATGAGCCATGTGCCCTGCTAAATAAACATTTGCACCCAAAACTTACACCTATATATTCATTGCTCATGCTAAGCACATCCTTAATTCCGGTGCAATAAAAATGAAGTTTGTTAGCATTGTGAAGTTGAAGTGCAATACTTCAGTAGACTTCAGTATAAAGTTCACAACAATAATAGTTTGACAAATATCCTTGTTGAACGAATATTGTTGGAAAAATCAGTCTTACATAACCAAATATTGTATTAGAAAAATTGATTATATAACATGGCATAATTTATCACTATTATTTTTTGGAATATCTCTTTACCATGGTAACAGAGATGCAACAAATTTATTACTTCTATATTATAATATGTATAAAGTACAACATTTTACGTTGTAGTTTTTGAGTTCCGTTATAATAACTTTTCTTAGAGGTTGGAATATACGGGGCATTTAACATCTCTATGTAATATGGGAAAAAAATTTTGGTCGGGCAAACCCGTTAGTTTATGTAGCAATGAACCCTTGCAGTATATGCATAATCCAGGATTTTAATAATAAATCCTATTTAAAATTAATTAAAAAAAAAATATCTAGGATAGTGGTATAAGTTTACTTGCAGAAGCAATATTTGAACCTTGAAATAGTCTTCTCTCTTTTCTCTACAAAAATCTGACAAACCTATAGTTGTATAAACGGGATAATCGTATTTTAATCAACTTGCACCAGTCAAGGTCTCGTTGTGACACTTCGTAAATCCACTAAAAATACAATAATAATATGTTATGAAATAATAATACATTAATTTAATAGATTTCAAAAATGACACGGAATAAAATTATACATTAAAAAAATATTTAAGTAAATGCTCTACATAACGATGATTTCAAGCATCAATACTTTCCTATGCACACAAGGTCCAATATAACACACAATGACGTACACATTATACAAACAATATAATAATCTCTTAAACAAAACGTGCTAGAAATCAATTTTTCAACAAATCGGTGAAAATTATTCAATACTTATAACAATTTATGCAGTGCAGATTATCAATGCAAATATCATGTTCATGTATAACGTAATGTGGATATTATATTTTGTTACTTCATTAAGTCTGCCCTTTGTAATACCCTATTTTAGGGTTTTACATTAATGATATGAATAAAAATAATAATAATAATATTTCCCGATAAATTTATCTGAAATAGAATTTACTTTGAAAGGCCTAGATTGCATTATTAAAAATAGAAATCATAGACAGGTATGTAGGTAGAAAGAAATAGTATATTTCGCTACAAGTGCGGAAAGCCTGTCATTGCAAAGAGTTCCGACAAATGTCTACCCGAGCCGAAGGTGAGGGTTGACAGTCGGAACAAGTTGCAATGACGGTTCCGCGCGTGTACTGAACAACTATTTTTAATACAGTTGCGAAAAAATGAAGCAATTTAATAAAATAATAAAAACACAAACTAAACTCACAAAGAACATTTTTGGAAAATGGCGCCAACCGTAAAAGAATACAGAGTATTGCAGAGATTTTTTTTTGTTTTCTTCACCCATTCTGGGAAGGCAAAGGGAACTATGCCCATACAGCCAAGTCTTCAGTAGAATTTTTTTATTGACATGAAATTTAATGCGATGAAATGAAGTGAAACCTAACCTAACTCATTGAATCAAATCATTAAATCTGATATTGAAACAAATTAGTAGCTTCTTTTTAGAAATATTTGCATGAATCATAAAAACTTCTATGAATTTTTTTTTAGTAAAAACTTCGTGGTTGGTTTTTTCTTTTTAATAGACATTATTTTGACAGTTGGGAAAGAGAACGCACGAGTTCGGAAAAGGTAAAGAAAAAGCACGAGTGTGTAATAGCTCACTTCCCGAACGCTAAACGTCCCTGTAATACGCCACTTTTTGAGCAACTGTATTAAAATAGTATATTTCGCTACAAGTGCGGAAAGCCTGTCATTGCAAAGAGTTCCGACAAATGTCTACCCGAGCCGAAGGCGAGGGTTGACAGTCGGAACAAGTTGCAATGACGGTTCCGCACGTGTACTGAACAACTATTTTTAATACAGTTGCGAAAAAATTAAGCAATTTAATAAAATACATAATAAAAACACAAACTAAACTCGCTAGAACATTTTTGGAAAATGGCGCCAACCGTAAAAGAATACAGAGTATTGCAGAGATTTTTTTTTGTTTTCTTCACCCATTCTGGGTAGGCAAAGGGAACTATGCCCATACAGCCATGTCTTCAGTAGATTTTTTTTATTGACATGAAATTTAATGAGCTGAAATGAACTGAAACCTAACCTAACTCATTGAATCAAATCATTAAATCTGATATTGAAACAAATTAGTAGCTTCTTTTAAGAAATATTTGCATGAATCATAAAAACTTCTATGAATTTTTTTTTAGTAAAATCTTCGTGGTTGGTTTTTTCTTTTTAATAGACATTATTTTGACAGTTGGGAAAGAGAACGCACGAGTTCGGAAAAGGTAAAGAAAAAGCACGAGTGTGTAATAGCTCACTTCCCGAACGCTATACGTCCCTGTAATACGCCACTTTTTGAGCAACTGTATTAAAAATTTATTGTCAGAACGGGTCATCAGTTAAACACAGAACAGTCAGGATATGCATAAGATATCACATGCCTGATGCCATAATTATTACTATGACAGGTGATCCTGTACTTGTTTCTCTTGTAGGTGTATATTTTTACTTAAGTTTGTTGCTGTTTGTTCTTAAGCAGGGTCCAGATATTACATTTGTCAGATCCGATTTCCGTATCTCGTATCAAGCTCCGTATCTGGTTGTCGACGCCTTTTGTTTACTACGTATCAATGCATCGTAGCGTCCATAGCCCAATGGCTCGGGTCGATTCAATGTGATCGAAAGAGTTAAGCAACGACGGGCGCGGTCGGTTTGAGGATGGGTGACCGCTAGTGGCAAAACTTCATGGACGCTACCGTGCTTCGGAGGGCACGTAAAGCCGTCGGTCCCGGTTGTTTTCAATGCTGGAAACAGTCGTTAAGCCTTGTCGAAGACCTTCGGGTGGCTTGAGAACATTCGACACTGGGTTGGCCACTAACCCCTCCACCAATCCGCATTGGAGCAGCGTGGTGGAGTATGCTCTAGACCTCCCGCAGCTGTGTCTGTGGGGGAGACCCGTGCCCAGCAGTGGGACGTCTATGGGTCGCCCATACCGTATCGTGTGGCGTATCAGAGCGGCGTATCAAGACCGCGTATCATGAACACCGTCCACATACATATGCGATGATGACACGCGTCGGCGATACGGATAGTTATCAGATCGGGCAAATGTCTGGACTCGGCTTTAAGAGCAGCACCTACACCTTTTGGCAGTCGCTCATGAAGAGGTTTGAAAATAGGTTTTCAGGGTTTGAAAATTCAGCTGCCGATAAGAGATATTTGGTAACATGTTTTTCTTTATGGCCTTTAGTGTCACCTTACATCGTAACATGACTGGATAGGACATAAGGATAGTTAAGATCATAATTACTGTATTGTTCTGTGTTATAATGACTAATTGAACTAAAGTATTTGCAGGGTACTATTTCCCTAACATATTAGTCGGTATCGCATAGGCTTAGCTTATGCATGACCCAACATCCATGTAACAGTAATCCCTGAAGCTCGATACAAACCGGCTATTGCCATGAGGTGTTACTGGCCATATTGCTGTTTGGTTGGTTGAATGCATTGGGGAAGGACTGACCTAGGCTCAGACTGTCGAACTGTGGCACCAACGGGGCTTGAGGTGGCTGATTGAAGAACTGATTATTTTGAAATGCCGGAGCACCTTGGATTGGCTGTTGCATTGCACCAAATGGCTGTTGTTGGAACTGGCTAGCCATTGGCTGAAACTGGTTGAATTGGGGCTGCATGCCATTTTGCAACCCCACATTATTATACATAGGTTGTTGGCTTGGCGCTTGGTACACCCCACCAAAGTTGTAACCCGGTTGTGGTTGATTAAACTGATTCACTAAATTGGTTGATGGCGTTTGACTGTACAGTGCTAATATACTGTCTTTAGTTAGTTTCGACTTCTCCTTCTCCGTGGGAGCTGCTTGCTTGAAGAAGTTCTCCTCCTCAGTCTTTAAGTCTGTCGTGGGTGCTTCAGTTTTGACAGGTTCCACTGGCTTCTCCTGTGGTGCTGAGAAGAAACTGGAGAATATGTCGTCGTTGGTCGTTTTGGCTTCTGTTTTGGTCGTGTCTAGGCCGAGAAGGTCTGCAGAGCCGTTAGAAGACCGACTGGTGTCCGCTTGGTTGGTCGGTGTGCTTCGTCCTAGTTTGGGACTTACTGATGATTTCGGTTTTGGTATGCTGGGGATTACGTCCGATTTCTGGAAAAAAAAATTACAATTAAACGTCATAAACACTGGTATGGCCACTAATCCCTCTAGACCTCCACTCCTCCCCTAGAATAGCATTATATCTCTTTCCTTTGAGTAGTTTGTAGTTACCTAGACTTTTGTTAAGTGTGTCCAATTACCTCATGGCGAAATGACTTATTTGACTTTGACTTGGCTTTGACTTTGAGGTGGAGTATGCTTTAGACCTCACGCAGCTGTGCCTATGGAGGAGACCCGTGCCCAATAGTGGAATGTAGCTAGCTATAACCCATAGACGTTCTAATATATAATAATATATTTACATTGTATTTCTTATCGCTGCTGGGCGCCGGCAGAGGTCCTAATCCAGATGAAGTCGACTTCTTTTTCCGTTTCTGTCTTTCCATTTCTTCGTCTATTTCTTTATCCCTAAAATAAAAAAGTTGCGAGTGTTTTGAATTTTTGCAAGGGTGAGTGAAAGAGGTGATGAGTTGATAACAAAGATATTTATTTTTATATTTAAGAATTACCAAAATAAGAACAGATGACACGATATAAAAATTAACGGACATTATAATTTAACTGTTCTTACACTTATGGGCACTTATGTGTAAAAAAATTATATTTTCCGTATCGCTGAACTGATGACTCGACAATAGGAAATGATATTTCTGGTATAGCTATGCTGCCAATGGACCACAAATACTAACATCTTTATTTGGATATTGTTGAACATTTTTGGTTTAGACTGCTGCTGTGTTGCAGTAGACAGTGTCTTCTCAAATTAGCAGTTAATGGATTTGCCACTTTTCACCACTCACCAGTTGACCTTGGGCAGAGGCAGCGGCACCCACTCCTTGGCAATGTATTTTTTTTGTTCGTATTTGGCGCGAATGAATCCCTCGAGCGATGTGTCGTTCTGCGGTCGCCGGAACGAGTCTGGCAAATTCGCTTCGTACACGGCCCGCGCGCGGGAATTGCCCATTTGCTGTAGGGATACCTGAAAAAGAAAATTATAAAATAAATAATTGCTCATACACTCATTCAGGATTGGACCCCGGGAGCCACCTTAGCTGTCAGACTCACATAAGACGGAGAAAGTCATGAAGACAAAAACATTTGATAACAAACAGTTTGAAGAATGGATGCGTTCAACTTTGTCAATCAGCTACGACTCATACTTTTCGAGTTACTAAACTATGTTTCTATAGAATATATATATAATCAACCATATTTTTTCGACATAATGTCTACGGCGCGAGAATCGGGTCCCTAGGTTAGTATATGAATTGAGTCGTTAATCGCTCCTGCAGTGACGCTGCAATAGATAAAAAATTTCTCACCACAAGATGCACATCAATCACTGATTCAGAGCGATCATAAAATCTGCAGCCATCTATACATAACTATAGTGACTTGACATTGGCTGAATTAATGATTTGGAGAGTTATTGACAGCAGTCAACAACCGTTCGAAGATAATAGACGAAACTCCGCCAACTCCGGAGTTGGCAAACGTGTGTACGTAGATTACTCACCACTTGTTCAGGGGTCCACGAGTCCAAGTTGACGCTCTTCACCTTAGAGATGTGGACGCCGAGGTTACGGTGGATGCCGGCGCATCTGATACACAGGAATATTCCCAGGTTCCATGACGCCCAGCGAGGACCTAGAACGTTATCAAACTAAAACTATTAGATAGATTCTTACTCGTCTTTAGCTCGTATTACTTCGGTGTGCTTATCTTGAGAGGCCACTATAAATGGGCGTCTGGACTTTCAGAAGATAAAAATGAGGGTTATTTTGTTAGATGTTTCATCCCTATAGCTCTGGATCTTAATAATGCAACGGTATCTGCCTGTCGTGAGATGCGACTAACTGGGACTTAGGACTACTTGGGAGTTGCGGGGTGAAATTGCAAGCTCCAAACCAGCGACTTCGGGAAGGTAACTGGGGCTTTTTAGGGTTGCGGGGGGAAATTGGGAGCTCCAAACCAGCGACATCGGGAAGGTAACTGGGGCTTTTTAGGGTTACGGGGGGAAATTGGGAGCTCCAAACCAGCGACTTCGGGAAGGTATGTGTGGCCGCACAACGTCCATAGGTATCGTCGTTCGCTTCTTTTAGCGACTGAGCCTATAAGCAACAGGCTATTACGGACACCGCGTTGGAGGTCGCCCCCTGCGTTATACTGGAGATGTCGTAGTCCTCTACAAGCGCTGAGGAACATCATCGAGATGATTTTTGTGGTTTAAAAGCCAACAAAACCCGGTTTTAAAGACTTGGATCCACCTAAAGTAGCTTTTACATAAGTAGATATTGTGAACAGTGCCTGACTGTAAAAGCTCATCAAATGATGCCTGAATTTGAAGTTTGAACGGTTAATTTATTAATTCCATGAGCGAGGTCAACCAAATACCCAGTTATCATTATATAATAGTTAGAGCAGCATATGTGTTAACGCTACATGCAAGAGCAAGCATCGTTGTAATGCAATTTAAAAAAATTAAAAAGTATTTCCAAGTATAAGGGCAAAGCACACAACAAAAAACTATTTTAGCCTAGGCTTGTTTGTAGAAATCGATTATTTTAGACACGCGATACCGATAAGCTAAATTGAGTTTGACCATTCGTCACACTAAATCTGGGATTTTTCGTTAATCTCGGAGAAGGTTTTTTGGAGGTTTTTTCGATGAATCTTATTACTCCATTAGGTACAGTAACTATTGCTTAAATGTCAAACAGATTTATAATCCCTACATGAAACGGTATTTTAGTACAAAAACTTTCAGCACAATTTTAACTGTTCTAATAGCCAAATGCTACAGTAATAAATAGCAACTAGCGGCGAGAATGACCAGGCGGCCCGCGCGCATCGTTGTGACCGTCCGGGTCCTCCTTAGCAGCGGGGATGATACCAAAGGGGTTTGTACTTTGTACCCCTGGAGCAATAGCCGGGTAGTGGGACACATATTAAACTTTCATACCAATTTTCATGACTGTGTGTTACTTAAAACCATTGCTTTTAAATGTTTAAAAAAAAACTCACGCTACCAATATTTTGACAAGTACTTTTTAACCAGCGAAAAGACTTCAGCATATATGAGAATTCCAGAACAAGCAATTTCAAGTTAAATAAATAGACATTCTCCATTTACTTTCAAATTAGATTATAATAGCAAAATAAGACAAAAATAACTAACAATTCGGAATTATTCCATATACAGTTATACATCCATTTTTAGAGGTCTTTCATGAAAATTCATAATGGGTTAAAACAGATGTTATTATAGTTATTAGCAGTTTCCCGCTAAATGAGGAATTCTGATAATTGTTACATCAATTAGTTAATTCTTTATTGACATAATAGTATGCAATTATCCTTGTAAGTGGGCACAAACCATTCCCAGGTCTGAAATAATTGACAATTGTGAATTATAATAAATAATAAAAAAATATCTATTAACTGAAGTAAAGATTACCCAACTGATATTACACCAATACAAGTAACATTAATAATGAAATGTGTTCAAGATATGAGATGACGAGACTGATGAGAAGACATTTTATGATAACACATTACATACCTATTATGTGTTTTCTACCATTCAGGGCTATTAAGAGCTGTAGAATATAAATTTAATATTTTACAGAAACATCTGCTGTAGTTTTAATAGAAAGATACATCCCTATATATAAAAGTGAAGAATTTGAGATGTAGTCAAGTTCTACATTACTATCAAAATCACTAGCATAGATTATAAAATATTTACATACTATCTATATATGTTAAGGACTAAATATGTTTTTTGATTGAACACAGTTATCTATGTGCTTAACTCTGACAGTTATTTTCTTCAATGCAATTTCCAGCAAATAATTTTGTACCTATTTTAGCTAAAGACAACTATTAGACAATGCATTTTGATATTTTTAAATAATCTTCTGAAACCTGTTCCACCTTTGATTGGAAACCTATATAATATTTCCCAATACATATGTTCTGATTATAATAACATTGTATTTTGATAATACAAATTAAATGCTTCAAGATAAAATGCTTCAGTTGATTGTAGGTGTCTATAAGTAAGACTTTAGGCAAATTATTTCAATTTATAATGCTGTAAATTGATTTAAAGGAATCACAGTATCAACTCAACTAGTGAAAAAATAATATAAAGTGGAGTAAAAATTTAATCCTACTACTACTTGAATACTCCTAGTTGAATAACTATGACCTGAAAACTTAACTATTACACTGCCTTATGTAATAATTGACCTATATCTATAGTATATCTGTAGTAGCATAAAATCTAAGTCACAGCTGAATGTGATTTGTATCTTGAGGAGTACACTAGCATAGCAGAGGTCAAGTTGTTTGACCTATACTCAATTAGGTACATCGGTTGCCAAAGATTAAGGTTCCTCTTACAAGATAGATACTTTTTGTTAACTCATTCTTTAAATTTCCATGGTTTAGGAACCCCAAACTGGTTACACTAATAAATATATAAAAATCAAAAGCTTAACTAACAACTAAGAGATTGTAAGGTAAGGTAAGGTTTTGAATTTTATAACAAAGAATTATTTATTGAATTCTCAAATTTTCATCACATCATCATTTAATTTTAAATTTCAATATCATAGTTAATCTATCAGTCCCAGTTTTTATAGTATGATAATGTTATCAGTGGTTAAGCAGTGACCGAGAAACAATTGAGTTTGCCACCAACCCCTCTACCAATCAGCACTGGAGCAGTCAAATGTTTGTCATCATATTAGAAAAAAAAATTACAAATAAACTGACTAACATTACTCACATTTATATGATACATTTGTATCATGTACCTAGCTGTCTTTAATGATTTGCAAACTAACAACTATCAAACATAAATAGTTCCAAATGCTAAAATAATGCATGCATGTATAGTGACATTCAGTGCATACAAATAGCATTAGGCATATAACTATTTCTAGTAATTTCTGATATCTTAGACAATTTAAAAAAATATGTGGCTGCTGTTGATCTTGATCACAAATTAACACAACAGTTATGACTACTTATGACTCAGTGGAAATAAAAGGGGATCGTTTTAAGTAATTTCTGATATCTTCGACAATAAAATATGTGGTTGCTTTTGATCTGGATCAGACATTAACACAACAGTTATGACTCAGTGGAAATAAAAGGGGGTCGTTTTAAATCAGCGACTGATGATAGATTTTCTTTTTAATAACATGCCGTCCATGTTGAAATCAACAGCCTTAGTAATATACATAGATAGATAAACAAGGAAGTTAAAAAAGCAAAAACCAAAATTCTGCTCACCCTTCGCGTCGCAATCAACACAATATTTGTTGTCTTCATCCTTCAACATTTGCATTAATATGTTCTGACATCGATCCTGAATTTGTTTAGCCCGATCTTTTTCACTTTTTGAAGCCATTTCTTTAGATTAGCAACTGAAACAGTGAAAAGAGGGTGGTCGAACGAAATACTTATTGTTTGTTGAAGGCTTTTTTGATGAACGAGAGATGATACCATAAAATAGAAATGACGCAAATGACAGCCGTTTTCATTGATGAGGTGTCTAAAAGTTTGTCTATGCAATGTTGCAGTGGCAGACAGATGGCAGACATTAACAACAGAGGTAGAGATAATCAGATAAAAATCAATAACCAATTTTTACCGCTACGCAAGTAGTACTAAATACTTGGCTTGATGACTTAAATCGGCATAATGCTGGTCAAGGCCTAGATAGTCCGGTCAATTTAGACAATTGAAATAAAGAAAATTCCGACAGAGCCAAATCTTCTTAGAGACCTTATGTTTACCACAAGGAATAAAGTGTCAAATGTCCCCATCAATCCCTTGTGTGCGTCGGGACTTATTCGGGTCCCAAGGTCAAAATTTTAGGTTTTTTGGATTTTTCTCGAAAACGGTAAGTTATATCGAAAAAGTACCTTAAGGCAAAGTTGTAGATCTTAAAATTCTCTATAAAAATGGTCTTTATGAT
Source organism: Carterocephalus palaemon (assembly GCA_944567765.1). NCBI lineage: Eukaryota > Metazoa > Arthropoda > Insecta > Lepidoptera > Hesperiidae > Carterocephalus > Carterocephalus palaemon. The sequence goes on from OX155663.1 coordinate 4,001,308, forward strand.
TTTTTCTCTAAGACCCACTATTTCCCAGATATTGTGCTTGTAAGAATCATGTTCTACATAGTATGCACACATTTATGCCACGTATATACATACTAGTGGACGCCCGCAGCTTCGCTCGCGTAGAATTAGACCCATCAACGACGTCTGCCCGCGTTCAGGTTGCCCACTTGACTTCAAAAACGGCAAAGTTTCATACTAAATTTGCACCCCCGTTTTACCCCCTTAGGGGGTGAATTTTCAAAAATCCTTTCTTAGTGCTCCCCTACGTTATAAAAGGAACCCCTGTGCAAAAATTCAAGTTTCTATCCCTTATAGTTTAGGCCCTGCGTTGATATGTCAGTCAGTCACCTTCTCCTTTTATATATATACATAGATTTAGGTACTCAAGCAAGCAAAAATGCCTACTCGTGTCTCTTTTATGTATACATTATACTATTCTAAGAAAATTTACTCTAAAATGACCGCCGGTCCCTTACCGAATCCCCTCTACTTGAATAACAGATGTTTAACATTTGTAAAAAATACACGAAACAAAAAGCAAGTACAGCTATCTTGTCTTCCTCCAACATCGGCATCTGCTACTCAACATTTGTTTCGAGTATACTATCAAGTTCAGACATGGCAAGGCAATGAACTGAACCCAGTAAAGTTCCCAGGGGGCAGTAAAGTTCGAATCGGTTCCAAAGTATTATTTATCAATTTCCAACCCCAGTCTTCAGGGTTCAGTTCATTGCCTTGCCATGTCTGAACTTGATAGTTTAGTCGAAACAAATGTTCAGTAGCAGATGCCGATGTTGGAGGAAGACAAGATAGCTGTACTTGCTTTTTGTTTCATGTATTTTTTACAAATGTTAAATATCTGTTATTCAAGTAGAGGGGATTCGGTAAGGGACCGGCGGTCATTTTAGAGTAAATTTTCTTAGAATATGTATACATAAAAGAGACACGAGTAGGCATTTTTGCTTGCTTGAGTACCTAAATATGTATATACTTGGAATATGTGTGCATACTATGTAGAACATGATTCTTACAAGCGCAATATCTGGGAAATAGTGGGTCTTAGAGAAAAAATCATAGAGACCATTTTTATAGAAAATTTTAAGATCTACAACTTTGCTCAAAGGTACTTTTTCGATAAAACTTACCGTTTTCGAGAAAAATCCAAAATACCTAAAATTTTGACCTTGGGCCCCGAATAAGTCCCTAAGCGCACGGGACTGATTGGGACTTTTGACACTTTATTCCTTGTGGTAAACCTAAGGTCTCTACGAAGATTTGGCTCTGTCGGAATTTTCTTTATTTGATCACTATTTTTATGTCTAAATTGACCGGACTATAGAGGACTACTTATGAATGGAGGAATACATATTTAATTTGAATGCTGTTACATTTTAGTATGTATAAAAAAGTTTAGCTTTATCGATTCGATGGGCACTGTTTTTCTGTCAATGTCACTGACAGATGACTGTCAAAAACAATAGCTAATGGAAAACTAAAAATTTGGAAAGTAGTGTTATTTATTTTCTGATAAATTAAAACCGTAGTATTTTTAACCACAATGAATGTCTAATAAATTAAAATGTAAATAGGTTAACCTGACATATAGTTTTTGCATTTCTCTTGCTTTTAATTTGCAAATATTGAGTGTTTTAGTTTAACGTAGTTTGTTTTTGTTGTAAAAAACATGGGAAATCAGCTTGTGGGGGTGGCTCCTTCGCAAATATACCCCGTAGAACACTATCTGAGCGACCATGTCGACCTATCTTTCGACCAGAGGTAAGTTTGAAATGTCTTATACATACTATGAATTTATTTTTGTTAAATTAATGTTTATTTTTAGATCTTTGCACACTGTATTATTAAGTCGTCGATGCCTTTGTACTTTGTGATATCAAAATGAATTTCTGTAAATAGCATTAATGTGCATGTTATTACTGAATTTAATTTTACTCCTGAATGATTATATAAAACAATAAACATTTAAACATAAATTAACACTCACAATATCAAAATATGATATTCTTCATCATTCAAATGTCTGGATGGCTCATCCAGGCTATGTCTGTGGTTGTTATTGCAAGTTGTTAAGTCATATTGGAGGCCTTTGAGCAGTCTAAAAACATCTGACAATCAGCCCTCCCAGTTTTATGATAAGTTATAAAATAAGATATTTAACTATATAAGTTACAAGAAGAGAGACCTGAAGTTCTATTTTTATGATTGATTTGTCATGCAACAGCATAAAAATGACTAATCATATTAAAAAAAAATTCTGCCATACTTTGCTATGAGCAGTGTAGCATACAAATATGTTTATAAAAAATTTTAGTTCAACTGTCACATAACTAAATAACTTCTAAATTATAATGTAACTTCAAAAAAACTACATATAATAAATATTTGAGACTTGGATTGTTTATAATAGATGATGATAATAAGCTATTTAGAAATTATTTTTTTAAACAGAAACTTGTTTCTTTTGCAGTCTTGGGTCTACAAGATTCCTCAAAGTGGCCCGGGCCAGATCTCGAGAGGGACTGGTGGTGGTAAAGGTGTTTGCTGTCCATGATCCCTCATTGCCGCTGGCAGAACACAAGGAAAGGATCCTGAAGATAAAAGAACAGCTTGCATCTGCCTTCAATTGCCTGCCATTTCAGAGAGTGATTGTTAGTATTCTTTTCTACTTTGGATAATTAAATAAGTCTTTATTTCTCTCCATAAAGACAAGTAAAGTGAGTTTCTATGTATAAAAAATATATTCAGGATATATATGAAGGAGACAGACGGAGTGGCAGTGAAGCGACTAATGTAGTAATTACCTAAAATGCTTCTGCAAATGACTGTAATTGGAACAGCAAAATCAAATAGTGACTTATATCTATGTTTCTCTGCCTGATCTAGTGGAGTACTTGGTAGTGAAGACGAATTTCCTGTTGAGGGACAAATACCAAGAAACGCGTAAAGCTGTTACCTTTAACTTGTTTGTTGTATGGGGCCAAGGGAAGATTAGATTTATATTATCTATATATTATTTTTATCAGTTTAAATTAATCATAATGATAATCTTTATTCCTTAAGTGTAACATTGCAAGTTCTCAGTTATAATATTACATCATGCAACCCTGCTAAAGTGTTGCAATGTATAATAACAATAATTACTTAATAAATTTCAAAATTGCTTTAGCTTTATATATGTCAACATAGTTACCCTTAATAATAATAATGAGTATCCTTTGTATAATAAAAATTTATATTGTGGCTCTTGTTTTATTGCATTCAATCTTTACAAATTCTACATAATATCTATATATCATATTATTCAGTTTAAATAATTATACATTCATCATAATACATGAAATTTGCAATTGAATAATGTTCATAATGATATTTCAGCTCACAGACAAAGCAGGTCTGCTGATGCGGGAATACTGCAAGTACAGCGTCTATGATCGCATGTCGACGAGGCCGTTTCTCACTGTTCTGGAGAAGAAATGGATTACCTTCCAAGTGCTGTACGCGCTGCATAGAATGCACAAACTAGGCATCTGTCATGGGGATATAAAGGTTTGATTAACAAAATATTCTGACAAGAGATGATCTATCTACATAATAATATTATGATATACAATAAACTATAACTACTAGCTGACATTTTTTCATATGTCATGCCTAATGTTCGACAACTTTTGGATGGATACTTTCGCGAACTAAAAAATATGATGTCGGATTGAAGTGGCGTGGCGTGGCGACTAGAAATAAATTGCTATTTAGGAGCTACAATTACGTAGCACTAAGTCTTCATAGCGTTGTCAGTCACTGACCGTTCAACCTCTGTTCAATTGGCAGAAAAATATCTGCTCATACCAATATTCTGTGTGTACCATCATAATGTTGTGAAGGTCATGTGTGTTACGAGTACATTCACAACACCGCACTTACGTACTGACCAGTGCTTCTAGTTAAAAGTGTCAGGCAAACGTTCCGAATTATTACGAATATAAACGTAGGTGTTTAGCTGCTGTTAGAACTGTGTTTGTAAGACATGTTTAATAATTTAAATCTATTCAAATCGTTTACCACTTATTGGCAATATGCTGTTGGACTTTCTTCCCCCCGACCATCAAGGGGGAATAAGTGACTAACTAACGACTAGAAACCGCGTGCGCGACGATCGACTGGCTCCCGCGCTCAACAGCGGGGAAGTCACCGACGGGGTTTACCCCTGGAGCAATTGCCCGGATAGAGGGGATCTCCCCTACTCTGAATTCCCTCAGCGCAGGAACGCCTGCAGCGCCGCGCAAGGGGAGGAAAGGTCTGTCTGTGGCAATATGCACCACTAAGTACTAGTTATCTTCCAGCTAGAAAACATAATGGTGACGTCATGGCTATGGGTCCTGCTGACCGACATAGCCTCGTTCAAGCCGACCTTCTTGCCCGACGACAACCCGGCGGACTTCAGTTACTTCTTCGACACGTCTCGCCGGAGGCTCTGCTACGTAGCGCCGGAGAGATTCGTCAAGGCCCCCGATCCTAGCAGTCGGTCTGCGGTAAGCAACATACCTCAGAATTGTAAATAATAATAATAATGACCTAGATTATAAACCTAGTCTGGGCCAACCGTTGATGGAAACCTTTTTTAGCTGCCAGAGGAGTCTTACATCAGCAATTGTTTCTTTGACTTATCCACACTTCGATCAATAATGTAATCCACATCATTAACTAAAATTTAAAAAAAGTCGTTAAATTTAAAATACTTCTTCTGTCCCGATTATTATCTTCCGATACAATGAAAGCTTATTTAAATGAAACTGAGTTCATTGTAATTTTACCGAATGCAAAAAGAAATGCCAATTTTATTAATTTTTGGTGATGACTCTTGACCATTGACTAATGAATATAATGCTAAATTTAGTTTCATAAAAACAACGATATGTTTCATGTTTGTGTCAGTTTTCCAAATAAGACAAATCAACTGTAGAATTACTAACTAGTAACTTGATTGATATAATTTATAAAAGATTTGATCAAGTTATTTCTTCTTTTTTAATGGAGTTTATCTGTATGGTCATACAGACCCTTCGCGTCACCGAATAGGGTGGTAAGCTTCAAAGAGCACCAAAACTGGTATATTAACTCTGTGTGTATTTCCCTTAAGCTCACTGCCTACCTCCTTATTTACAGGCGGACGATAGAACCGGGCTGTTGCTAAGCGAGTCGCCTTGTAAAGTCGGTGAACTCGTGCCCAGTATGGACATATTCTCCACGGGGTATGTTAATCATTCATCTATCACCTTTAAACTGTCACTGTTGAAAAGAGCCCCAATCTTCTAAATCGCAACTCGATCAGCAACTCATCTGTGACCGACTCGGAATGACACTCACTAACAAATTACAATTGATCAATTACTAACAACAATTACTAACAACTTTTGGGGGAGTACAACAACAACAACAACAAAACTAAGATTAATTAATCTAATGATAACCATCTCATCGTCCGAATACTGTCTCCAAGGCTGCACTGAAAACCAGGGCTACGGTTACTGCCGTAGCATATGCTGAGTGTACGCCTTTTTGGGACAGGAGGTGCAACTTAATAATAATTAGTTTATAAGTTTCTTCGAATGTCATTTGTTGTATTTTCTGTAACAAATAAATATTTTCTATTTAAATTTCTATTCTATTTCTATTAAGAATTTATTTTGCCATACAAAGTAAAAAAACAAAAAAATTAAAAGTACAGGTGATGATACAAAACAAAATATCATACGCAAGAGGTCTTAATTTTCCTTACCCACACTATTTAGTTCTATCGATGAATGTCACCATATGTTGTGCCCCCAGCTGCGCCCTAGTAGAACTATGGAACGACGGCACCCCAGCCCTAGACCTGCCCGGCCTGCTCGCGTACAGGAACGGCGAGCCCCGGCCGCCCACCATGGCGCCGCCGGAGTCCTGCGAGCCGGGGCTGCGCGCCCTGCTGCACTCCATGACGGAGCGGAGCCCTAAGGACAGGAAGAGTGCCGAGATATACTTGGACGAGGCTCGCGGCATGTGAGTGGTGCAGATATCGTATGTATTGTATAAAGGCATCGCTCGCTGCGACCCATAGACGTCCCACTGTTGGGCACGGGTCTCCTCTCAGAATGGGAGGGATTAGGCCTTAGTCCACCACGCTAGCCAAGTGCGGATTGGCAGACTTCACATACCTTCGAGAACGTTATGATGTACTCTCAGGCATGCAGGTTTCCTCACGATGTGTCCTTCACCGTTATAGCAAGTGACATTTAATTTCTCTTAATTTCTTATAAAGGCATAGAGGAAAAACAAAGGTAATTCTTAATAAGAAGAATATATTTATTTTTGCTTTGTAAAATTAAAGTAAACAGCAATAAAATAACATAAGTAGGGCAGAGCGGGGTCACTTGATCAGGTTTTTGTTCAAATCAGTGTAGGGTCCATTCAAATGAGAAAATAGAAAAGAGTTATTCTTAAATCAGTAGTTTGTTTATATGACCGCATATTAGGATCAAAAAATATTGACAAATTCGTGGTAAAGGTAAACATGGAAAATTCAATGCCAGCGAAAAATTCAATTCAATTGCGTAAAAGTTTTTATGGATAGAGTAAGTATGCGATGGTTATTTCAAATTAGTATTTTGTAACTCAATGAAGATCTAAAAATGTCCGCTTAATTAGTTCAACTTACCTCGAAACCACGCCACAGAACAAAACACGATTCGATTGGATGAATTCGTGGCAAAGAAATTGGAATTTTGCTAGGTGATCTTTGATTCGTGAGGTAATTTTGTCATCAGTGAAAACTTTAGACAGTTCGAATTTGCTGTTAATCCCATGGAAAAAATTGAAAAATCATCATGCTCAATCATTGAAGATAGCGATCCAAACATTAAGTTATTTCATAAGTGAAATCGTTCGATATGAATGAATCCATCTCATGAAAACCTATTGACCTGCTGAGCCGTGAAGGGGCTATTTTTGAGATTAAAATACATTACATACATTAACCAGTCAATCAATCAGTCGACTTGTCGACATCCATTTAGATACCTGTCTGAAAACATTCTAAGTACATATATGTATTTAAAATTTAGCGAAATTCTTCTTCCTTCCTTTCTGGTAAGATTATATTTATTAAAATACTTTTATTCGTTATAAATAATTTTTTGCTCACGACGCTAACGATAGTTTTTAGATGATTTGTTAAAATTTTTGATATATACTCGTACCAACAATTACATAAGTAAGTAATACAATTATACGTCGACTGTTTATCTATTAAATTCCGCAACATGTCTGCCTCTCATATATTCCTGGGCGACCTATTTGTATATATGCTAGTGGCTAAGCTAGTTAAATGAAAGTAGCTAAAATTTAATAACTAAAACGATACAAATTTTTTAACCTAGGGTGAGTGGGGGGAAGATTAAAAACGGGGTAATACAAAAAGGCATCAATAAAGTCAGAATTTGTGTAATTTATCCAATGCAGGCAACATTCATAAGACCGCCATTTTGTTACTTCCCACACCTCAGTCGGCATTTGTCGTTTTGAGGGATCGATTGTGTGATAAAACGAATTATCCTACCCTGTGTATTTTATGCGAGCAAGTCAAGTGTTTTTATCTTACCCCGTGTCGTGTATCTTCATTTACGAGGTAGGTACGAGTTTTTTATTTGTATACATACTTATTATTTTTAATTGGTAGTTAATTTGCTATGTCTAAATATCGCTACTTTTTGTATTTTAGGATTTATTGTAACATTCCGTCTTTACCCGCCAATATTTGACGGGGTAAGATAAACATATAAAAGTTTTCATCTTACCCCGTTTTCAAAAGTCATACTAATGGTCTCGAACGGGAATCGAACGGGAGACGAAACATGGCAGCCACTAAGGAGCTAATTTGTTGTAAAATGTAAAAGGTACATGTACGTAATTTTGGCAATAACAATAAAAGATTTTATATGATTGATATCTTTCATTTTCTGTATAATCTTATTCAAGTAAAGTGAAAACTTTGAGAACGTCTAGTTCAATCTTTCCCCGGCGGGGCAAGATTGTAATATAAAAAACAAATAATTTGTGTTATCTGTGTTATTTGAAGGTATTTTGATATTATAGACAGTCCTGAAGTGTCAGGACAATTAAAATTGTAGCCTACTGACCGTCAATATCGTCTAACTCATCAATTGAACGATTTTAGAAACTACTTCGATCTTACCCCACCACCCTTTCATCTTTCCCCCTGTTTTTTTCTTTCGATACAAACATTGTAATTAACTTTTTTTTAATTCCGAATCAATAAAACAGGGATTTATCGATATGACATAAAAATATGCTCTTTGTACTTTATTCACAACAGAAATAATTTTAGCTTAAGTTAATATTTACTGTTCTACAAGACGTCAAACACAACACTGCTCATCTCATCAAAAAACCGTTCGATCTTCCCCCCACTAAAAAAAGTGGCGAGTTATTTAGTTTCTTCTCCAATACTTTCAGACTGTTCCCTGAATACTTCTACTCATTTCTCCAATCGTACATGCTGATATTCTCCGCCCAACCGATACTGCCGGCTGACGAGAAAATCCTTCGAATCCACCAGGACATTAAGAACATCATCAAGATCTTCACCCAGCCGTCCGACGCTAAAAACTACCAAGATCTGGTCGACGAAACGACCGACAGCCAGAAAGTGGATATTGACGCGCTAGTGAAAGAGGGTTATAAAGTGATGAATGTCAACGTCGCTGATTACGAAGAAGACGCGGAGAAAGCACCAGAAAAACTGGAGATGGGTCCGGACAGTGAGGGGCTGATCCTGGTAACGTCATTGGTGACGTCATGCATCCGGGGGCTCCATCATTGCACGTCGAAACTGTACTGCCTGGAGATATTGCAGTTGCTTTGTGAGAATTCGAGTTCAGAGACGATTTTGGATCGTATTCTGCCGTATATTGTGAGTATTCAAAATTGCAAAAGCATGCCGGATTTTGGCTTTCTCAGTTGAATTGATATTACATTATCTTTAATTAATCTCGAGGTGTCTGAGTAAGGCCCGATTTCACCAACATTGAACATACACTAGAGTAGCTTTCCCAGTATAACTGTACTCTGTCGATTTATTCGATGGTTAACTTCAATTTCGTTTCACCACGGTAATCTAGAGATATCTTTACTCGCATAGTTACTCTATGCCGTTGAACGAATGGATTGAATGTATGTGTAATGTATCCAAGTAAAATAGACAGTTTGACTCATACTTGCACAATAGCGCTGTGTATTCTTTTATTTGTTCGGATAATACGTTAACTTCAATTGAGTTGACAGTGATTCCGTGCGCGGCTTTATAAAATTTAAACCTAAAGTATAAATAAAGTTTGGTTTTGTTGTGTTTTGGAACTTTTGAACTAGTTTTATTCCGTGTAAACAGATATATAAAATTGTTTTATACAATCGTTGATTATAAACAATGGCAAATGAAAAGCGAAAGCGATCTGTTAATTGGATGGCATCAGAAAAGTCATTGCTGGTTGATCTCGTTACTGAGCATTTTCATGTGATAGAAAATAAAAGGACGGATAGAGTATCAATGAAGCAAAAGCTTGGAGAATGGATAACAATTTCAAGCAAATATAATTCGCAGACAATGCTTTGTCATCGTACTGCCGATAATTTGAAAGCCCAGTGGGAAAACTTAAAGAAAACTACAAAAAAAGAAGCATATTTTAGAAGGATGCAATTAATTCAAACAGGTATTTTTCTTTGTTTCCTGATAATTTTTACAACTTTTAATATATTCCTGTAATCATATTATATTAAAAAAATATATCATAAAAATTAAAAGGTGTGATGATATTAAAACAATGTGATTTTTTCAGGTGGTGGACCCCCCAGGTCAGTGATTGAAGACCCACCACAACAGAAAATACTCTGCCTTATAACGCCATGTTCTGTGGGCTTGCATAATCCTTAGAACAGTATTAAAAAGAGTGGTGTTATATGTTTTTACAGTCACAGATACAGTTGCTGGCCCTGAGGTACAAAATAAATATTCAACTGATTCTTGCACCTTCTGCTGTACATGTCATTGAAGATTGTTTATTGGTACATACCAATATCTACATAGATACCTAATAAATAATTTGTTGGTTACATTTACACTTTTCAGCAGGTATCAACAGATATTTGTCCACCTAATATTGTATGTTTGCTTTTAGAATGAAAACATAGTTCCAGTTGTGTTGATTCCAACATAATAGTTGGAGCAAATCATCTTTTAACTGTAGTACATCCTAAAATAATGTTATTATGGTTGGAAAAATAGTAGAGCATTTATCTTGTTTCAGGATTGGGGTGATTACACTGCGGGAGAACTGATTGAATGTATGTCTAAAAGACGGCCACAGCTCTCTACTTCTTCACTAGAAAAGTTAAATGAAATAAAAGGGAACGCTCTCACAACTCAAATGGAGCATGCAGCTAAAGAAAGAGAAGAAGTTAAGAATTATTTGACATTCAAATGGATACTCAGAGCGAAATTTTGAAACAGGAATAAATTAAAACCAGATTATTACTTTACCAGAGTTTATTTATAGCGAATAAAAAAATTTATTAATAATTAATTCAGTTGTTTTATTACAATACGCTTCGGAAATAGTCATTAATGATAGCATCTCGCGTTACGCTGGGCCTTATTCCTGGTATGCTTATTTCCTGGTATGTTGCTGGAAACCGTAGTCCTTGTGCAGAGATGCTATTGCTGTACTGACTTGGTGGATAATTCGGTGTGATGTTGGTGCACTTATTCCACCATAGTCACCAATGCTCATTTGGGTGTTGTTTGTTGCATAGAACCTTAATGTAGCCAATAATTGGTTGACAGGCGATATTGACCTATTTCTGAAACAATACAAACAAGGGGTAAAATTAGGCTGATATTTAGTAGATATTGGGAACTGATATTTATAAGAAATAGGATACAACATACATACATAACACATGTGTGTGTGTGTGATTTACACAGCAAGAAAGCAAGTTCTTAAAATACTTAAATATGTGTTAAATACCTAATCAATGGATATAATTTAGAACACTCACCTGTCTGTTGGATACTCCAAATGATGCTCGATTTTTGCCAGTAAATTCAATGCTGCCTTCTTTGATAGACGAAATCTTAACACGAAATCGTGGTCGTCATAGTCTTCAAAATAATTAGCCCTTTCCTTAAACCACCGTGGGCGAGGAAATAAATAATCATCAGTTATAGATAATGCTGTTGTGACACTATTAATCTACGATTAGCAGCTTACTCGGCCGAAATCGGCGGTGTATGATTTTACTCTAGTATAGAGATTTTATCCCTAGGTTAAATGTTGGTGAAACGTAAAATGGGCTAACTCGCGAGTAAATAACAACTTATTCCGGGCATAAGATTTACACGACGTTGGTGAAATCGGTCCTAAATGGACTTATAAAAATTAAATAAATGAATTTTAAATATCATGGAAATTCACACACATGAATAGAATTTTTGAAATCGGTCCAGTGGTTTTTGTGTGAAAACATTACAAACAAATCTTTCCTCTTTATAATATTAGTGTTGATTCATAAAAGTTGCTAGTCACAACTAGAAGCGAGACATGTGGGAAATGGTTTGAATTGGTGTAACTGTGATGGCACTTAGAAAGAGTTATGTCTAAGTTAATAATTAAGTGTATCAGTGTACATTATGTTGGTGTTCAATAAATAAATAAATCTATATATATAAAAGGAGAAGGTGACTGACTGACTGACTGACTGACTGACATATCAACGCAGGGCCTAAACTATAAGGGTTAGAAACCTGAAATTTTGCACAGGGGTTCCTTTTATAGCGTAGCGTATACCCCTAGGGGGGTAAAATGGGGGTGCAAAGTTAGTATGAAACTTTGCCGTTTTTGAAGTTAGTGAATGTCTAATTCCACGCGAGCGAAGCTGCGGGCGTCCACTAGTAAATAAATAATTGTTTTTGATTACCAAACCATGTCTCATAAATCCTTTACAAATATCAAATGTAAACAGATCTACTTGTCCCACGCCCCGGAAGCGCGCGTGCGGGCCGCGGCGGTGTGGTGCGCGGCGCGCTGCGTGGCGTGCGTGCGCAGCCTCCCGCCGCAGGACTGCAACGTTTTCCCCGAGTACATTCTGCCTGAGCTGGCCCCCCGCGCCTCTGACTCCGCGTTGCCTGTGCGCATTGCGTACGCCAACAATATTGGTAAGTTAAACTCTACAGATCTACTTGTCCCACGCCCCGGAAGCGCGCGTGCGGGCCGCGGCGGTGTGGTGCGCGGCGCGCTGCGTGGCGTGCGTGCGCAGCCTCCCGCCGCAGGACTGCAACGTTTTCCCCGAGTACATTCTACCTGAGCTGGCCCCCCGCGCCTCTGACTCCGCGTTGCCTGTGCGCATTGCGTACGCCAACAATATTGGTAAGTTCGCTGCGACCCATAGACGTCCCACCGCTGGGCACGGGTCTCTCCCACAGACACTTCTGCGGGAGGTTTAGAGCATACTCCACCACGCTGCTCCAATGCGGATTGGTGGAGGGGTTAGTGGCCAACCCAGTGTCGAATGTTTTCAAGCCACCCGAAGGTCTTCGACGAGGCTTAACGACTGTTTCCAGCATTGAAAACAACCGGGACCGACGGCTTTACGTGCCCTCCGAAGCACGGTAGCGCCCATGAAATTTTTTTGCCACTAGCGGTCACCCATCCACAAACCGACCGCGCCCGTCGTTGCTTAACACTTTCGATCACATTGAATCGAAGCGAGCCACTGTGCTATGGACCGAGCCACTGGGCTATGGACGTTACACTTCCGTAGCTTTCATAGGTAATGGAAAATTTGATGAAATATTTCTGGTATACTACAAGGTTTGTCAATAGCGCCAATACTATTTATAGTACAGTTTTTAGTATATGTTGGTTTCTTATGTTAATGTTGTCGCGCGGTTCAAAACCTGCGCTGAAAAGGCAGAATGCATATTTTAAAGTTATCAATAAGGATTCTGAACAGGGGTAACAAAGAATAAGGCGAAATGTTACTGTCGGACTTCGCCAGGTACCTATAGAAAAATAAGTGAGCTATGTTATTTTTAATAAAAATGTTGTTTGTTTCAGCAAAGTTAGCAGAGACGGCTGTGCGGTTCCTTGACCAAACGCAAAACATGGTAGATAAGGAGGCAGCCAATATCAATTACGAAACGGAACTATCGGCGCTTCATGAAATGGTAATTAGATTTACTTAGATTATTTTAAAGATTATATATATAGTAGCAGTCTGTGAGTTGATCGACAATTCTAATAAATAATTGACAGCTATTGGTGTATTGATTTTCCCCACATTTTATCGAGCCTTCGTAACTAATAGCAAGCTAACTAACATCTATGCAAGACGATGATGATGATGAAGATCTTACTAATTGTTAATTAACAAAAATTACAGGTACGGTCAACAGTATCATACCTGCTGACGGATTCTCAGGCGGTGGTGAAGCGCGCGTTGGTTGAGAATGGTATCACCAAACTGTGCATATTCTTTGGAAAACAGAAAGGTAATCCACTATTAAGACTGTAGTACCTAATATGAACTGTAGAATATCATCTATTAGAACAAAACTTTTGAATTTACTCTTTTATCTAACAAGCATCTACTAAAATAGTCACATCATCAACTCATAGGTGGTGCTAGTTGCACATGTAAAGCTATTTAATTATTTTTATACTTAACTAGTGGACGCCCGCAGCTTCGCTCGCATGGAATTAGACATAACAATAGTTTCGTTTACACCTTGTAATATTATATAGCCTATGTGACTCAGTGAACATGCAGCTTTCTAATGGTGATAGAATTTTTGAAATCGACCCAGTAGTTTTTGTGTGAAAACATTACAAACAAATGTTTCCTCTTTATAATATTAGTATAGATAAAACATTATTGTTCACTTCATGTTCACACATTCTCTACACGTATTAATATAGAAATAAATAATGGCAATAACAGTGTTTGTTTACGTCTGATTATTATTGAATGTAAAAAAAAACTAGTTATTCAGTAATCAGTATCAGTATGTTTATTGTAAAATAACAGGTACAAAATATAGATGTTATTTCTTAAAAATATTGCGCTCTGTTATATACCCCGAGGGGTGTACAAAATTTAATTAATTAATCATTATATTTTATTTATTATACAAGTTGTGGTATGTGTATTATATCATTAAATTCCTTACATAATATAAATGTCTAATATTATTTTTTCTATAATGTTCTAACTGGCTTTTACCCGCGGCTCCGCCCGCGTGGGAAAAGGGAATTAACAATGCCATCTGTTAACAACATCCGGAACTAAATATCTAGCAAATAACAAAACATCGATATCTTCCCATGAAGATGTTTTACCGCAGTAAAAAGTAGCCTACGTCACTCTCCACCCTCCTAGCTATCTCCACACACAAAAACCATACTATATAATAGCTTCGTTGCGACGTGAAAGCCGGACAAACAAACAAACACACTTTCACATTTATAATATTAGTATGGATATTAACTATTAATTTCTAAAACGTTTTTAAACAGCAAACGACGTGATCCTATCTCACATGGTGACGTTCCTGAACGACAAGGACGAGGTGGCGTTGCGCGGCTGTTTCTTCGAGCGCGTGGTGGGCGTGGCCTCGTACGTGGGCCAGCACGCCGCGCCCATCCTACTGCCGCTGCTGCAGCAGGTACACGTGGACACGATTCATCATCATCATCACAACCCTTTCCTTGTCAATCATCATCATCATCATCACAACAATTTCTTTGTCCCACTGTTGATCATCATCACAACTCTTTCTCTGTCCCACTGGTGGGCACGGGTCTCCTCTCAGAATGGGGAGGGATTAGGCCTTAGTCCACCACGCTGGCCAAGTGCGGATTGGCAGACTTTACATCACTCGAGAACATTATGAGAAACTCTCAGGCATGCAGGTTTCCTCACGATGTGTCCTTCACCGTTACAGCAAGTGACATTTAATTTCTTAAATCGCACGTAACTTAGAAAAGTCATTGGTGCGTGCCGCTTGGGTTTGAACCCGGACCACTCGAGTGCGAGGCGAGTTCGATAGCCACTGGGCTGTCACCGCTTGCAAACGATATTAGAACATATATGTATAGAGTTCACTTAGCTCTGTACCAGGTCCAATGTACTGAGTATAATTACTGCAGTGTAGAGCTGTTTTGACGGAAAACGAAGAGCGTTTTAATTTTGAGACGTGTTCTGTCTTTGTTATGTTTATGTGTGGAGCTACCAATTAAATTTTCCGAATTTGACCCATTGTTGTTTGAAAGGTGTCTTCAAGCAAAGATGTCACTACTATGTACACGTTTGCAATCTTGTATCCATAAAAAATATAGCTCGCATATTTTCCGTGTAACATATCGCTGCGACCCATAGACGTCCCACTGTTGGGCACGGGTCTCCTCTCAGAATGGGAGGGTTTAGGCCTTAGTCCACCACGCTGGCCAAAGGTGTAACATATGAAACGTGTAATTGTTGAGTGATGTCTTAGGGCCTGACGGACCAATCAGAGTGGATCATAGCGAAGGCGCTGCGGGCGACCAGCAGCCTGGCCGAGCTGGGCCTGCTGCCCAAGCAGGCGCTGTGCGACCTGGTCGCGGAGAGCGCGGTGTACCTCGCACATCCCAACTTGTGGGTGAGTATATCTATATATATAAAAGGAGAAGGTGACTGACTGACTGACTGACTGACTGACTGACTGACATATCAACGCAGGGCCTAAACTGTAAGGTCTAGAAACTTGAAATTTTGCACAGGGGTTCCTTTTATAACGTACGGGAGCACCAAGAAAGGATTTTTGAAAATTCACCCCCTAAGGGGGTAAAACGGGGTCCAAAGTTAGTATGAAACTTTGGCGTTTTTGAAGTTAGTGAATGTCTAATTCCACGCGAGCGAAGCTGCGGGCGTCCACTAGTTATTGTATATAACGAATATACAAGACTAGCTGACCCCGCAAACGGTGTTCTGCCATATGAAATGTCAAAGTGACGTGACACTTCATGTAAACGACTTCACGTCAATGAACGACGGTTACAAATAAATATACGAAAAAAAATAGTGTTTAAAAAACATTTTCCAGTGTGTTTTGTTCCACACACAAAAAATGTCATTAACTACCAACCAGCCGTTTAGGAGGAGTTCAGTGACATACACACGTACACAAGAAATATATATATTAAGATAGTGGACGCCCGCCCGCAGCTTTGCTCGCGTGGAATTAGACATAAAAATAGTTTCTTTACACCTAGTAATATTATATAGCCTATGTCACTCAGTGAAGATGCAGTTTTCTAATGGTGAAAGAATTTTAGAAATCGGTCCAATAGTTTTTGTGTGAAAACATTACAAACAAATATTTCCTCTTTATAATATTAGTATAGAAGTATAGATTATTATCCCGTGATGATGCGGCCTATCTTTGGACATAAAATTGGTAGTCAGGCTAGGCAAATTTAACGTCTATGCATATTTAAAAAAAAGAAAATTGGACGAAAACAAACTTAGTTCATGCACTCAAAACTATGGAGGTAACATATCTTCACTTCTATCAGTTGTCGAATGCATAGCGTTATCCTATTTACGACGTCTGCGACCTAAAGGAACCAAAATTTATTTTAGAATTTGATAATGCTGCTGAAATCTTAAAGCGTATTTTCAAATTAAAATACATAATACAACTTGTCACCAGTGGCGGCTCGTGAATTTTTTTTGTGGGTGTTCACAAAAGAAAATAGAACTTTATTACTTACCATTATATAAAGAGAAAATCCATTCTCCGATCTTTTGGTCGGGCGAAAACATCTATTACTTTTAATTCGAGGCGCATTTCGAATGTCTTTTCACAGTTTTTAATAAAAGAAACACTACCTATATTGTTCCATTTTATTACTAATCATGCACATAAACTATTTTTAATACTTACTAATTACTATTACCTAATTAAAATTGCAAAAGCGCGCGTATTCCGACGACGTTTGTTTGTTTACATGCTACTACAACGACTTCATCTCCGCGGCGTTGCCGCCCCGCTATTACACTTGTCAGTGTCACACCGAAATTTGGCAATGGCATTGGCAACGCCGCGCGTGAGCGGCGCTCCAAATTCGATTATGTTTTCATACGAAATCTTCTGTTTCACCCGTTGGACTATCTTGATACTTCTCTTTCGCACTCATTGAAATTAGTACTAGGAATTGTACTAAACTTTGTTTCATAGGAGCGCATCTGCGGGCGCTCCACTCGATACATCTTAGAACAAAATCTTGATAAGAAAATTTAAACTTTGTATGTAGGTAATTGTTTATAACTTTATACTATAGTAAACAACTGTCATGAGTTTTTATTGATAATAGAATTAATGTACAGAGTTATAGAAAAATATACAATATTTTTGTAGTTTTTGTGGGATGATATACCTACATTTATTTTGTGGGAGTGCACTGCACCAGTGCTCTTTAGGACGAGCCGCCTCTGCTTGTCACTGATCATTCTCGTTGGTCTACGTCGTGCCTCGTGCCTCTTAGATCCAGGGGTCGTAAGCGCGATTACTAAGCTATAGGTCCTGGGTTCAATCCCCGGGTCGGGCAAAGTATTATTGGGCCTATTGCCATACACTCCTATTACACGTGACCTAAACATAACTGTTGAAAAGTGGTGTACAACACTCTATCTCTTCGGGAGTAAACAGGCGTGATGCTATGTATGTATGTATTTTTTTTTCTATTCTATTCTATGTTATGTTTGCCACAGATCAGACACGAGGTGTGCGGGCTGGTGTCGTGCGTGGCCACGCTGTTCAACCCCATCGACGTGAACTGCAAGATCCTGCCGCTGGTGTGGCCGCACCTTAAGCACAAGCTCATACAGGCAAGTAAATAACTTTTACTGCAAATAAATAACTTTGACTTTGACTTTGAAGTGGCATCTTGAGCATGTTTTTTGTCCAGTCCTTTTAAGGTCCAGTAAAAGTAATTATATTGGATACACTATCACTTAATGATCAACGGCTCTATTGGAACGCATTTCATATTGAAATAAGTAGTTCCTTTGTCATCCAGAAACAGGCCTTGTGGCATTGTACCCAGAACGCTGGCAGCGTTGCCCCGCTGTATAGCGAGGCTAATTTTTTGGGCGAAAAAGCTGCCAGCCCTCTGTTTCTGGATGACATATTTATTTTGTAATTATTTCTTTTTAAATAGTTCCTTTGTTACTTAAAGATTATAATATTAAGCCAATCTATAAGTCGACGGAGATTGAGATGAATAATTAAAAATCGATTTTAATTTTTTCAAATATTTTCAGGTGGAGAGAGCCGAACTCTTGCTGGAGAGCTTGGCAGAGCCGATTCCGCGTAAGGTTCTGGACGCTGTGCTGCGGCATGGCGACGTGGACCGCCTGGTGCAGACCCTGCGCGAGCGGAGGAGCGCCAGGCTTAGGGTAAGGGCACAGAACAACCAATCGCGTGCTTCCGCGTCGTTTTTTATTTATTTTATTGGTACACAGAAGTTTACAAACATATATTAAATAGCTAGCATCAGTAAACCACACAGGTTTGTAGTACATGCTAACCTATGGACTAGAGTTAGGTCTAGGGTATAATATAAGTAGGTTCACTACATAACATTAGTGTAAATTAAGACTAAGCTACTTACTAAATAGATTGTCCGACCTGATGATCCAGCCCAGTCTCAAGCGTTAAAGTCACGCCTGCGACCACTAGACCAACAAGGTAGTCCTATTACAATGACATAGAAAGACTTTAGTTTATTTTGAATATTGTGTGGGTTGATACGGTTCCGCACATCAATAAGTAATCCATTTAGTCGAGGAACCAGATGAGCATTCGTACCCTCGCCATATCTATTGAGTGCGTCCGGCTCACGCAGCTGACTGCGAGCGACGGCTCTTGTGCATACAGAACTGCCAATCACGTGTGTTCGCGCCGTAGAAAACCGATCGCGTGGAGTCACGACATAATACTCCTATTAAGCCTAGTTAAGCTCAGTAGACACAACATCCGTATGATAACTTAAGTGTTCACAGACCATTGCTGACTTTGGAAAGCACATGACATACATCGATGAGACACCTTCAGACATTAATTTCCTCCTCAACTGTTATGCTCTAATTCACAAACGGAATGTTCATCTCGGAATGTACTCGTATGTATTGCATCCAGATGAATTTAAGAACATGTTCAAGCTTTCTTAACAGCCATAGGACTGTAATGGGCTGGGCACTAACGAACAGTTATGGTTGACGTGCGTAGGAGCTCTAAGGCTCCATCCCCATTTTTCTAATCAAAAAAAGGTAACTCAGTAAAACCAATCGCATGCTTTCCATGCCTTTGAATAACAAATAGCTTAGTTCCGCTCCGACGTAATACATCACGGTCTCAAGCTTTACTTTAACTATATTTTCTTATTCCAGGTGAAGCAAGGAATGGTCCCAGTTTATTCTGAAATGGGACAGCAGCTCAAGAATCTTTTTAGGAGATTAGCATCTGATGGTAACAAAATTGAATAAAGTTTTCTGTTCTCATTTATTTCAAAGTAGAATTGTGTTCTGAGTATGGTTACTCAATTATTTGTTTGCACTGTCAGGTATGACTGAACACGTCGAGAATCAGCTTCTGGCAATGAGCGCACATCTTATCAAGATTCAGAGTTCAGCTACTCAGGTTGGTAAAAATATTTTAGAGAATATCTATCCTTATTTAATATATGAATGGGAAAGTGTGTTTGTTGGTTTGTCTTTCTTCTCCTCCTCAACGGAATGAAGGATCGACGTAATTTTTTGCAAACATTTAGTGTAGGGCCTGGAGAGTGACATAGGCTTCTTTTTACCCCGGAAACATCGTTCGATTTTTAATTTAAACTTTAATGTTCGTCTGCCGCAGTTTTAGCCGTAAAATAGTGACGAAAACTAAAAATATGTACTTGACCTCTTATAAGACGGCGTGACTATATTTTGCCTATCGCTAGTCCTCCGCATACGATCAGTTGTTTATCATGGATGCGGCTTACGACAATCAGTGGACTTGAGTCTCCGGTCTGAAAAGAGAGGGAGGGATATATTTTTCTTGAACGCAGTATGGTCTTCTATTAATCTATATCTATATATTGAGTACCTCAGAGGTAATGTGTCACAATTGGCGAACTTTACAGGAGAAGCAAAAAACGAAAAATTTATATGAATTTTTCATTTTATTTTTAAATGTTTTTAGGAAACATTGATTATTATCATGGTTTTTATGCTTAAAGGAGTACTTTATAATATCATAGTGTTAAAAATATTTTTGCATGTACCTAACGTCCACAGGAGGACTTAACGCATTGTTCTCCGAAAATATATTACTTACATATATTAATAAAACTACTGTGTCAAGTCCATTATTTATTATGAATTATACTTTCAGCCGTGGTTTCGTCTGCATTATTACTACATTTTATGACGAAATTCAAAATTTATATATTTGTACTGCAAACTTCAGGGAATTCCGGTATTTCTGCTCCATGCTGCAATTTTTTATAGTAATCGTGAAAAATTGTTGGGACCCATTGTAGAGAAGTCATCAAATCTTTATATTTTTTAGAATTTACAGGTTTTGTACCTGACCTTATGGGTGGTACATCTTCAGGCCATGGTCTTGGTAAACGTCTTGTACCTCTTCTTAAGTCTGTGCTCTGAAATTCAATATCATTGAAACTCGTTTTATAATATAGGATATCTGGCTCTGATGCTCTTACTTGCATCCAAACCATTTCGGAAATTAGCACTTGTTGGCTATAGGCACCTTTTTTTCTTATTACAAGAGGAGCTTCAGGTCCCGAATACAATGATTTAAAGTTTTTGAAGTCATTGGTTTCCATGCTTATGACTTCCATGGGATTGTTGGGTGAATTACAACTCCGCACAAATTGCTTCCAATCCCAAGGCACCATGATTTGGAAACTGTCCAGTTTTTTTTTGGCTCTTTCGATTACAGAGTGTTGTACATCAACCTCCATATGCGTATGACCTTTTAAGAGGTACTTGTGATTTATCACTTTTATTGGTAATTTTTTCAAAAGCCTCATATAAAAAGAAACCAAAATGAAATGTATGTCAAAATAATAAATATTTCACACCAGCGAAGATGGAGTAAGGTAAGAGTAATAATAAAACTTACTTGAAAATCAGTATCCTTAGTTTTTCTGTTGTTGATATTACCAGGTTCTTTATAATCTGATAAGAATTGTGTGTTGTGAAATTGTTGAATCTTTTTTGGCTAAAAAATAAATACAAAATTAATTAAAAGTTGACTTAATCAAAATTTAATAATAATCAAGGTTTTGCTGTAGTTACTTACCGATAATTCAATGTAGCCAGAAGATGGTATGTGACTTTCTATGCTAAGAATGTTCTGTGATTGGTTTATTTTATTCACATGCATTTCTGAATACTCTTGCTTCATAGCAATAGGTGAGTTTCTATTCATTGCAAATTTATCAGGCGGAGCTTTAGCTTTCTATAAAGAAATCACTGTTTATAAAAGCAGCTAAAGAACACATATTTTAAATATGTTATTTGAATCATGTTGGGGTCACTCATGGGAGCTGCTTAATTGGAGCCCCATAAGTGCACCAGATAACAGATAAGTACACAAAAAAATTATAGAAATCATTACTTACTTCTACCATCTTATATCCTCTAGAAGATCGCTTCATAATAATAATTAATAGCTTTATTGCTTTCCCAGACAATAACACAAATACGCTATATATGTACTTTGTCACAATAACACTTTATTCTTATAAATTTCAATTATTTAGAAACAATCCATAAGCATGTCTCGCTGGATATTAAAGAAATGAATGCATTAAATTACAAATACAAACAAACAGATTTAAAAGAAACCAATATTCGCGCGAGTCTACATGTCAGAACGACAACAGCTGACAATGACATGACAACCAACAGTATTTCGATCATTCTCTATGCTCATTCTATTATCTTCACGTCCCATGGAACTAATAGGTATACGACCCAGTATGTTAAAAATTTATTTTATTATAAAAGGATGTAATTTTTAAGGTATTTATTCTTGTTGTTGTTTTTATTTAACTAGGACTAATGCATTAAAAGTTCAAGTGCCATAAAATACTTGGAGGTAAAATGTGTTATGTGGGACTTAACTTAAAATTGTACCATAGAGTAAAAATTTCACAATTCCAAAGTGTTATGTGGGACATAAATTAGTTTACCCTGTGCTAGTTTGTCACTTAACACAATTTATTTCTGAGTATTTTTTTATTTAAGAAAGTTATGAATTGACACGATTTACCATTAAATCCGTCTTAAAAAATTGGACCTAAATCATTAAAAAAGTGAAATTCATAAAAAATGGACTTGACACAGTTTACTTCTGGGGTTATAAAAGGAGAAGGTGACTGACTGACTGACTGACTGACTGACTGACTGACTGACATATCAACGCAGGGCCTAAACTATAAGGGCTAGAAACTTGAAATTTTGCACAGGGGTTCCTTTTATAACGTAGGGGAGCACTAAGAAAGGATTTTTGAAAATTCACCCCCTAAGGGGGTAAAACGGGGGTGCAAAGTTAGTATGAAAATTTGCCGTTTTTGATGTTATTCGAATGAAATTCAGTACCTATGAAGGTTTTTTATTGAGTTTCGAAAATCATCTCTTAAGGGGGGTAAAAGGGGGGTGCAAAATTAGTAGGTATAAAAGTTTTTCGTATATACCTACATTATTTCAATGAAATTTTGTATTTAGGTTATGTTACGTCTAATTCCACGCGAGCGAAGCTGCGGGCGTCCACTAGTAATTAAATAATCTTCCAGCAAATAACGGACATGCCCGGGTGTTTGGTGCTCACCGGGGGCGGCGTCTCGCGCTCCGTGCAGCTGGATGCGCTCGCGCACGCCCTGCCCGACAAGCTGTATGCATCGCAGACCAGGTGCCGTATCCATGCATTGCTGCATCCATCCATCCTTCCGCCAGGCATTGCTGCATCCATCCATCCATCCGCCAGCAGTAACGCAAAACGCCCGGAAGCCTGGTGCTCGACGAGGGTGGCCCAATACCAAAATTGTAGGACTAAGGTATATCATCGACGCTACTTTGACAAGTTAGATTCCTCTGGATTCTCGTTGCCTTTCTCCGTCTGATTTATGGTTTAGCAACATTTGTCCCAGAAGAAAAAGCGAGGGTAATTTTAATATGTTGCAAATTTCCTCCACCAGAAGGAGCTACAAGACCTCTCTCACCCAAGAGCCGCACATGAATACGGAATGGCAGCACATGTTCGGACAATCGCACGAAGCCGGCGCCATTAAAGGTACGATCTTTTTATTTAAGAAGGTCTAAACAAAAACTTTGTTTATGATGAATGAGAAAAGAGAAAAATCAAAAACAAGCGATCAGCTTGTATGCTTGCTTTCGATCAACATTACGTTGGAGCGTGCGCAATTTCAACCGTTTTTGTTCAAAAATTATATTTCTCAATGTCTTAGTACATATTATCAAACGATATGGTATTCGTATGTTGATTTTACGGTGAAGGGAAAATGTGGGCCTCATAATATATATGCCATTTATCTCCTATACTTTACTTTGTCTATCGGTGAAGGATCATGTTCCCATCCCATACCAAGAGACTGGAAGTCACGATAACGCCACCAACATTTTTGGTCTCGTACTTTTGTAGGTACTGTTTTAATGATATTTAATGGAGAACAATGGTTGCAATAAATTGTTCAAATAAAAAAAAAACTATATTGTTATCAGGATGTTTTCAAATTTTGTTGTATAGAGCCAACTAGTAAGCATAAGCTTATGCCTGTGTCAGATACTCTTCTCAGATACTCTTCCATAACTCATATAATATATTAGACAACATCTTAATTTATATTTTATAGTATATTTGTTAATTATAGTATATTGTTAAAGGAATGAGATGGTTAGATAACCATCTCAAAGTTATTTTCCTTATGTTAGTCCTTAGAAAACAAATATGTGCAGTTACAAAAACGTCAAAACATAGACTGATATCCTAGGAGTGTGAAGATAAAAAAAGACACTGAAGTTAAAATAAGAGCGAGTTATCACCACAACCTTTTTGTCCTTAGCGGTTGTGACGAGGGCTTGGGCCACAGTCCACCGCGCTGCGAAATGTGAATTTGCAGTCGTCACAAACCTTTAGGTACATTATGGAGAACACTAAGGCAAGGAGTTTTCCTCGCGATCATTTTCAACGGTTACACAGGGTGTCATTTTATTTCTTAAAACACAATAAGAAAATTCATTGGTGATTGCCGCTTGGATTTGTACCTCGAAAAAGAATCGAATTCGATAGTCGCTGTAGCAAGTCAACACAACGAGTCATCAACACAATGTGACTTTTCCGTGTGACAGCGACGGAACCAACGTCGCAATCCGCGTCGCCCGGCGCGCACCCGACCGGTGCAATGCACCCGTCAGCGGCGCACGCGCACGCGCACGTCGCCGCGCCGCCCGCGCACTCCCAGCTCGGGCACAGTGCCAGCTACGTACAGTGTGAGTACGGACTCGGATTTAAACAGGCGGATGGATTTAAACAAGCGGACACGGCCACAGTGAGGCGAAAATGTATGGTTTTATTTCGTGCTATCGAGGGTATCATTTACGTTACGCTCTATTAGTCCATTGAAATGTTACATTTTTTAGGCCTAACCTTGCGTTTTTTAGAGGACGCAATTTTATTTTTTTGATGTGTAGGGGGGGTCAGTAAAAGTTTCGCTTATAACTTTTTTATTTATAGTTCTACGACAAAAAGTTACTGAACCAATGTTGTAGAGAATTTAATTTGCAACAAAAATGTTGACAATTTTTTTTTATCAGTTTAAGAGATATATCGTAAAAACCATTTCAACCCCTATTTTCAAGATGGCGGCCGTGGGACAAGGGTGGCGACCCCACAAACTTGGTTTTAGCTTTACACTGACCCCCCTACACATCAAAAAAATAAAATTGCGTCCTCTAAAAAACGCAACCCCAAATGTAACTTTTCAATGGACTATATATCGCGTGTAGGGTTTGTAGTGACCGTTGGGTCAATAAAACAAGCATTTTATCACTCAATAGATGGAGTAGGTAATGCGTCCGGCGCACGTTCGAACTCGCTCGCAGCTAGCGCGTGACTCCCGTGACTGCCCGGCCGGTGGCTCGGGCGCATACACTACACAGCACGTATATAATTTTTTTTGGTCTCACACGCCGTGTCCGCTTGCTATATTTGGTCCAACTCTTCAGCGATGAGTTCAGCACAGGCTACGTGCAGTTGTAGTGAGTATAGATGTCTTGGTTATAGGTGCACAGTAAAGTCTGATCTCTCGTTCTCTCTCTCTCTGTTTCGTGTAAGATAAAATTCTTTTTACCGGACATATTTTTCGTTTTCTTTTATCTTTTATCTTTAATCTTTACCTCTTGCCAAACCGGCATGATTTTACATGCTTTCAACTGCTTTCATCACCAGCTTGCGTCTTGCTTATACTCAGTTTCGGAGATGAAATAATTGCACGAGCACGGGGATATAAGCACGTTATATAGGTAAGTATGTACGTTATTATTACGGTATAATAACGTGTGTTTGTTTGCAGACAGCATGGCGCCGTGCCGGGTGGAACTGAGGAACTTGACGGCGCGTATGCAGCAAAAGTTCCAGAAATCATTGAGGTCAGTTTAATATTTTTTCCATTTGTGATGTCTTCTTCTTCTCTTAGTTAAAGCTATAATAACGCTTCCCTCGCTGTACAAATAAAATGCTGTTTTTTTTTTTATTAAATCAATCGGTTTTTTCGCATTAGACGTTTCACATAAACCCGCAACTACCTTCTCGAGTATGATTTATTTATCCTTCTATCTAATATTATATCTTATACATATATAAATGGGTATGTGTGTTTGTTGGTTTGTCCTTCTACTCGACTACGATGTAGTATACGGCTTGTAAAGTGACAAAGGCCTCTTTTCATCTCGGAAAATTGCACAGTTGCTCAATTTTTAATCGATTGATCGATAAAATCTAAATCTTGATCAGATTTGTATCGGCGATGCTGTGGGTAATGCTAGATTTTGATTAATTACATTTTATATTTCTAATATAAAATGTAAATAATCAAAATCTAGCATTCATACCTTAATTAATTTTAAATTCTGCACTGCAAACGATTTAACGCGTGCTGAGCCAAGGGTAAAGCTAGTTTCTAATTGTTAGTAAGGGGTAATCTTAGAAATTTAATAAATAATATTCTGAAAATGTTTGAATAAGAAGCTTTATTATCCCCGAGTGCGAGTGGGTACAACAGCTAGTAATTTAATATTTTGTTCCAGGAGCCGTGACTGCAACTTAGAAGCGAGCGAAGACCTGCAGCCCCCTGTGTCGTGGCGGCCGGGGAACCAGCTGCTGGCGTATCTGCATGAGCACAAGTTACTATTTTCATCTCCTACACACTTATCACTGTAGATATTGATTTTGTGACCGGTCTAGTCTAGATGACCTATATAATTTCACAAGCTTTAATCGAAATTTTCAGCAAAGTCAATTATTTAACGACTCAGTGGCGCTTAAGCCGAACGGCGTGTCTCGCATATCGCAGATAAATATATGTACTCGGATCATGGATGTTAAAGTGTGTTTTCTATCTGTCCGCTACCCGCAACACACGCGTGCACAGTAACATGACCTGAGTCCTATGACGTCACAGCGGTGTACTTGTGTAGTGTCCAAAAAAGTTTACGTCTTACGTTGTGAGGTGAAACGAGACTAACGCCACAACTTCTTCGCTTGCTGTACAAACAAGGGAGAACGCTGGGAGGTGCGACGTGGAGCGGTAGGGGCGTCGCATTGTGCACGCGTAATATTGACGTGATAACGTCTTATAAATCGATGAACGCCAACACATCCAAAAAAGTGTGACGTCATGCGTCGTTACCTCGCTCTGAGGCGTTCCATGTAAGGCTTGAAGTGCAAGCGAGAGCGCGGAACGAGCGACAAAGAAGCACAATCGGCCTTTGCGTTCGGCAGCGTTCGACATCCGTCTCTCTCCTACTTGAGTGAGCGATGCGTCTGCGTGGACAGCTGCTATACTATAGTACATTTACATGTTTTGATCGAGTATCGAGTGCAGTGAAAAGTGAATGTGGTGTCAATTGTTTATAGCACATCAGTATTTTCTTAAGACGTTGTCACGTTCAACTATCGTCAGTAAACCGAGTTTACAGACAACCAATTTTTTTTTGTTTATTGTTTATCAGGGCCCGCGTGACGCAGCTGGTGCGGCTGCCCACGCAGCGCAGCATGTTCGGCTCGTGCTCCGACGACGGCACCGTGCGCCTGTGGGACGCGGCGCGGCTGCAGGGCCACGCCTACGTCAACAAGTAAATAAATTAATATATAACTATGGCCAGGTTGTCCACCTTTGCTCGCGTGACCCTTTAATGGGTGTAGACATCTACTGGGGTTCTTATGGGACTAGCCTACTCCACATCGAAATAAACATCCATAGCTTATGATATCTATCTATCTATATATATAAAAGGAGAAGGTGACTGACTGACTGACTGACTGACTGACTGACTGACTGACTGACTGACTGACTGACTGACTGACATATCAACGCAGGGCCTAATCTATAAGGGCTAGAAACTTGAAATTTTGCACAGGGGTTCCTTTTATAACGTAGGGGAGCACTAAGAAAGGATTTTTGAAAATTCACCCCCTTAGGGGTAAAACGGGGGTGCAAAGTTCGAAAAAAAGTATGAAACTTTGCCGTTTTTGATGTTATTCGAATGAAATTCAGTACCTATGAAGGTTTTTTATTGAGTTTCGAAAATCATCTCTTAAGGGGGTAAAAGGGGGATGCAAAGTTAGTAGGTAAAAGTTTTTCGTATATACCTAC
Source organism: Carterocephalus palaemon (assembly GCA_944567765.1). Taxonomy (NCBI): domain Eukaryota; kingdom Metazoa; phylum Arthropoda; class Insecta; order Lepidoptera; family Hesperiidae; genus Carterocephalus; species Carterocephalus palaemon. Next base: position 4,029,378 of record OX155663.1, read on the forward strand.
CTACATTATTTCAATGAAATTTTGTATTTAGGTTATGTTACGTCTAATTCTACGCGAGCGAAGCTGCGGGCGTCCACTAGTGATATATAAAATATGATTGATGATATAATTTGAATTGATTCAGGGCGAAGTCGATGTACAACCGGAGCGCCGGGCCCGTGGTCGCGATGGCGGCGTGCGAGGGCGGGCAGTCGCTCGCCGCCGCCACGCAGGAGGGCTCCGTGTTCGTGCTCAGGTGAGCCATACCACGATAAACCATACTAATATTATTGTAGGGGGATTTGTAGTGTTGGGGGGTTGTTCGATAGCAAAGATGGTTTGTTGCTGAATTGATTTAATGCTAAATAACTAAATAAACTATGATTTAAACACGAAACGACGAACACTTGTATTTGTTCTGTGTCTGGATGTCAATATTATCTATTTAAGTATGTATTTAAAAATATCTATGTATGTATATCAGTCTCTGACACCCATATCACAGGCTCGCGCCTACTTTGGGGTCAGATGGCCGTGTGTGAGAATGTCCAAGATATTTATTTATTATTATTATTAAATGCTAAAACTTAGTATAACAAACACTGATATTAAATGATATAAAATGCTATTAAAATGCTAAATGATAAATGCTAATGATAAATGCTAAATGATTAATGATTTGCGCGTCGCGGTTGCCAGATGATTTTGGACTGCGATCTTGTTCGATTCCATCTCCGTGAGGAAACCTTCGTCGACGGCAACACGCGCGTCTCGCGATGCTTAGTCAGGAGCTTAAATGTAGATCGTGGCCTACTCGCGTACCACGAGCTGCTGAACTAGATCGCGGCCTACACGTGTGGCCAGACCGCTGAATCAGGTGTTCGGTGTTTTCACCGAACAATTATAAATGCGACCATTTGATTGTACAAATATATATTAAGCTTCATACAAAAAATCAGCTTGTTATCAATAATTTTGATGACCTTGCTATTTAAACGTATTCTGAGTGTAGGAAGCTCGAGTTAAGCCATCCGTTTTGTAGGACAATTGTTTTACGGTGTTTATCGTCCAATTACCTCAATATTAAAAAAAACCTAATAGTTATTCAGACAATTTCGACACCCCACCGAATCGACATATTTTATACCCGCGCACTACACGACTACTCTATCGAGAATTGTCAGAGCAAAAACTTTGGCGTCTCGTCGAACTGAACCTGCTCACGAAGATTCAGCCTGTTATTACTCACTAAAAAAAAGACAGGCGGTGGCTACTGGACTATTAGCAATAGATGTTATTTATAGTGTAAACTCTATATAGCGACACTGAAGGGACTGTGCATTTTATGGCGTTATAGAGAGTTGTCGTTAAATGGAGAGAAGAAACATCAGAATTAGAAAAAGAAAAAGTTTATTTCCGACAATTGGTAGTAGTTATGTGCATAAAAAAGAATGTTATTTGAACGCTATTGCGTATAGTCTGTTATTTTTGTCTGACGTCTTTTGCTGCACCAGTAATTTTGTTGTATTTTTTTACTTATTTTATTCATATCTAGCAATAGATAGATAGATACTAGCAAATCATGGTCAACAACAGTCTACACGTACAAGCAATCCCAATTTGTAAACAAAAGAACGAATTTCTTTAGAAAGTTCGGTATGCATGATGCCGACAGTCGAGTTTATTGCGGGCTAGGATAATAAAGCGACAATAGATCGTACACAGCTGCGCAGTTTTTACTAATTTTAGCAACTTAAAAGGTATTTTTTATTACTCAATTGTTGTCGTTATTGAGAGTGGGTGTAATGCTATGTAGAGTGAAACATTGTATGAAATACAAGCTAAACCAACCAAAGCCAATTGATTTCGACGCGTAAGGGAGTTTGTCGTTAAATAGAGTGACGTTACATGGAGTTTACACTGTATTTCTAATAGGGTCGTCGTTTTTTTTTCAGGCTGGATAGCGACTCATCCCGTATGACTCTATCGCAGTGTCGCCAGCTGGACCCGGCCGAGGGCGGGTGCGCGGCGCTGGCGAGCGCGGGCGGCGTCATCTCGTACGCCACGCTGGCCGGCGCGCTGGTGGGCTGGGACCTGCGCGCGCCAGGTAACTGGCCACTGCCTCCCCGTACCGTGGTGGAATGACGTGTGAACAGGGTTGGAAGTATAGCTGCGACGCATAAATGTCCCACTGCTGGACACGGGTCTTCCCCACAGATACAGCGCGGCTTGGGACAGGAGGTGCAATTTATTAATAATTAGTTTATAAGTTTCTTCAAATGTTATTTATTGTATTTTCTGTTGCTGCGACCCATAGACGTCCCACTGCTGGGCACGGGTCTTCCCCACAGATACAGCTGCGGTTTAGCTAGAGCATACTCCACCACGCTGCTCCAATGCGATTTGGTGGAGCGGTTAGTGACCAACCCAGTGTGGAATGTTCTCGAGTAACCCGAAGGTCTTCGTCAATTATCCCATGGAAAATAACCTGGACCGTCGCTTGACGTACCCTCCCAAGCACGGTAGCGTCTCCGTGAAATTTTGCCACTAGCGGTCACCCATCCGCAAACCCACCGCGCCCGTCGTTGCCTAACTCAGTCTATCATATACAATCGACGCGTCCCATTTGCCTATAGACTGTACATAATATACATGGCTTTGTATGAAAACACTTTATAAACACATTACAATTTGGCTTTCACTTTACTATTAAATTCTAGGAAACGCATGGAAACTCCAAGGCGAGTTGAAAATGGGCGTGGTGACGTGCCTGTACGCGCACGGCGCCGGCTACCTCGCGGCGGGCACGTCCAGCGGCGCCGTGTGCGCCTGGGACCTGCGCTTCCAGCTGCCCATCGCCACGCTGCGCCACCCCAACTGTGAGTATACCCCCCCCATCCATCCATCCATCCATTCCATCGTAGCGTCCATAGCCATTTTAAATGTTTAAAATGGGCGTGGTGACGTGCCTGTACGCGCACGGCGCCGGCTACCTCGCGGCGGGCACGTCCAGCGGCGCCGTGTGCGCCTGGGACCTGCGCTTCCAGCTGCCCATCGCCACGCTGCGCCACCCCAACTGTGAGTATACCCCCCCCATCCATCCATCCATCCATTCCATCGTAGCGTCCATAGCCATTTTAAATGTTTAAAATGGGCGTGGTGACGTGCCTGTACGCGCACGGCGCCGGCTACCTCGCGGCGGGCACGTCCAGCGGCGCCGTGTGCGCCTGGGACCTGCGCTTCCAGCTGCCCATCGCCACGCTGCGCCACCCCAACTGTGAGTATACCCCCCATCCATCCATCCATCCATTCCATCGTAGCGTCCATAGCCATTTTAAATGTTAAAAATGGGCGTGGTGACGTGCCTGTACGCGCACGGCGCCGGCTACCTCGCGGCGGGCACCTCCAGCGGCGCCGTGTGCGCCTGGGACCTGCGCTTCCAGCTGCCCATCGCCACGCTGCGCCACCCCAACTGTGAGTATACCCCCCATCCATCCATCCATCCATTCCATCGTAGCGTCCATAGCCATTTTAAATGTTAAAAATGGGCGTGGTGACGTGCCTGTACGCGCACGGCGCCGGCTACCTCGCGGCGGGCACCTCCAGCGGCGCCGTCTGCGCCTGGGACCTGCGCTTCCAGCTGCCCATCGCCACGCTGCGCCACCCCAACTGTGAGTATACCCCCCCCCCCCATACCCTTCCATCACGGAAGCAAAACTAGATGCAGCACTTCATACTTCATTAAGACGTAACATAGAAGGTTGTAATGTGATTGTAGTTTTTTATTGTCTAATAAGATATATAAAGACCCTTTTAGAACAAGATATTTAAAACTTTCCGTTAACTTATTGCCAAACGGGGGGAGCCAACAATTGGGCAATTTGTTGTTAGTTTTCTAATTTATCAGCACCCTGCTGATAAGTTTTCTAATTTATCAGCACTCCTGCTGATAAATTAGACAAACTAAAAAATTGGCTTCCAAAACTTTTAATGTTCCGAGAGGAACAATACAATACCGATAGAAGGCTGAGAACTGCAAGGATCTTCCAGGTCCTAAGCCCGTATTGCAAAATGATGATGAAGAAACCCTTGTAAAATGGATTAATGATTGCTGCCAGAAAGGTTTTCCCAGAAGAAAAGTAGATCTACAACTAAGCGTCGCAGCATTCATTAAATAATCCACGAAAAAGAAATATTTAACATTTCATGAGCTGGAAAAGATACTGTCTGCTGATTAGTGTAAATAATACGGCTAGTGTAGGTAGGCGTGATTTATAAAAGCTTTAAATTATTTACTTTTAAAGCTATGAACAGTGTATGAAGTACCTAGCTGATTACCAAATGTTCATATTGTTGTATGTAACATTTCATGTTAAAGTTTTTAAGAGTTTGTTTTTCCACGAGTAGGTACCTATTTAGAGAGTTCTTAAGTTTTATTAAACTACTATAAACACTATTATTATAGTGTGATATTACTATGCTATGTGTCGGATTTTAATACTCATGTTATTTTTTGGTACGTTTAAGCATTATTTTCATGTTTGGTTTTTGAAAAAAATATATTTTAAGTTGTGCCTTAACGTAACACGTTAGGGAATTTTGAAAAAAATACCTAGGTTAACAATTCTATACCTATTATAATAAAAAAATTACTATAACTCTATTTGTAGAAGACATTTATTTGCTTCAATCTTAGTGCTGATAATTGGGTGATTGCGTGCTAATAACTGGCAACAAGCATGCCAACAAATGGGGATACGATCATTTTTCTATTTCTTTTATGTATTTATTAAACTGTTTACATTATCTTTAAAAAAGTTATACAAATATAATTATTAATAAACAAGACATTTTATATTCACAGTAATTCAGCTGATATAATTGGTTTTTAATATTATATACCAATTTTAAAAAGACAACCGCTTAAAGTGCTGATAATTGGGTCTGTCACCCTATGTATATCAGTCTCTGACACCCATATTACAGGCTCCCGCCTACTTTGGGGTCAGATGGCCGTGTGTGAGTATGTCCATGATATTTATAATTTACTGCAGCGGAACGCGTGCGCCGCATCGTCGGGTGCGGCGGCGCGGAGGGCCGCGTGTGGGCGGTGGGCGGGCGCGACGCGGCGGCGTGGTGCGTGGAGAGCACGCAGCGCACGCACGCGCTGTGGCCCGCCACCAACTCGCCGCAGCCGCTGCACTACGCCGCGCCGGTCAGTGCGACACACACACTTGGTATGACGCTGCAGCGGAACGCGTGCGCCGCATCGTCGGGTGCGGCGGCGCGGAGGGCCGCGTGTGGGCGGTGGGCGGGCGCGACGCGGCGGCGTGGTGCGTGGAGAGCACGCAGCGCACGCACGCGCTGTGGCCCGCCACCAACTCGCCGCAGCCGCTGCACTACGCCGCGCCGGTCAGTGCGACACACACACTTGGTATGACGCTGCAGCGGAACGCGTGCGCCGCATCGTCGGGTGCGGCGGCGCGGAGGGCCGCGTGTGGGCGGTGGGCGGGCGCGACGCGGCGGCGTGGTGCGTGGAGAGCACGCAGCGCACGCACGCGCTGTGGCCCGCCACCAACTCGCCGCAGCCGCTGCACTATGCCGCGCCGGTCAGTGCGACACACACACTTGGTATGACGCTGCAGCGGAACGCGTGCGCCGCATCGTCGGGTGCGGCGGCGCGGAGGGCCGCGTGTGGGCGGTGGGCGGGCGCGACGCGGCGGCGTGGTGCGTGGAGAGCACGCAGCGCACGCACGCGCTGTGGCCCGCCACCAACTCGCCGCAGCCGCTGCACTACGCCGCGCCGGTCAGTGCGACACACACACTTGGTATGACGCTGCAGCGGAACGCGTGCGCCGCATCGTCGGGTGCGGCGGCGCGGAGGGCCGCGTGTGGGCGGTGGGCGGGCGCGACGCGGCGGCGTGGTGCGTGGAGAGCACGCAGCGCACGCACGCGCTGTGGCCCGCCACCAACTCGCCGCAGCCGCTGCACTACGCCGCGCCGGTCAGTGCGACACACACACTTGGTATGACGCTGCAGCGGAACGCGTGCGCCGCATCGTCGGGTGCGGCGGCGCGGAGGGCCGCGTGTGGGCGGTGGGCGGGCGCGACGCGGCGGCGTGGTGCGTGGAGAGCACGCAGCGCACGCACGCGCTGTGGCCCGCCACCAACTCGCCGCAGCCGCTGCACTACGCCGCGCCGGTCAGTGCGACACACACACTTGGTATGACGCTGCAGCGGAACGCGTGCGCCGCATCGTCGGGTGCGGCGGCGCGGAGGGCCGCGTGTGGGCGGTGGGCGGGCGCGACGCGGCGGCGTGGTGCGTGGAGAGCACGCAGCGCACGCACGCGCTGTGGCCCGCCACCAACTCGCCGCAGCCGCTGCACTATGCCGCGCCGGTCAGTGCGACACACACACTTGGTATGACGCTGCAGCGGAACGCGTGCGCCGCATCGTCGGGTGCGGCGGCGCGGAGGGCCGCGTGTGGGCGGTGGGCGGGCGCGACGCGGCGGCGTGGTGCGTGGAGAGCACGCAGCGCACGCACGCGCTGTGGCCCGCCACCAACTCGCCGCAGCCGCTGCACTACGCCGCGCCGGTCAGTGCGACACACACACTTGGTATGACGCTGCAGCGGAACGCGTGCGCCGCATCGTCGGGTGCGGCGGCGCGGAGGGCCGCGTGTGGGCGGTGGGCGGGCGCGACGCGGCGGCGTGGTGCGTGGAGAGCACGCAGCGCACGCACGCGCTGTGGCCCGCCACCAACTCGCCGCAGCCGCTGCACTACGCCGCGCCGGTCAGTGCGACACACACACTTGGTATGACGCTGCAGCGGAACGCGTGCGCCGCATCGTCGGGTGCGGCGGCGCGGAGGGCCGCGTGTGGGCGGTGGGCGGGCGCGACGCGGCGGCGTGGTGCGTGGAGAGCACGCAGCGCACGCACGCGCTGTGGCCCGCCACCAACTCGCCGCAGCCGCTGCACTATGCCGCGCCGGTCAGTGCGACACACACACTTGGTATGACGCTGCAGCGGAACGCGTGCGCCGCATCGTCGGGTGCGGCGGCGCGGAGGGCCGCGTGTGGGCGGTGGGCGGGCGCGACGCGGCGGCGTGGTGCGTGGAGAGCACGCAGCGCACGCACGCGCTGTGGCCCGCCACCAACTCGCCGCAGCCGCTGCACTATGCCGCGCCGGTCAGTACGACACACGTTCAAATAACACAGACTTTTCATCACTCATTAACGTATATCAAATCAAATCAAATCAAAATCAAAAAATAATTTATTGCCACACAAAAAAAAAATTACAAGCTTAAATTATAAAAAAAAACTAAACACATTAAATGGGCAATAGGGGGTGAAGCTCAGCTTTAGCTGACATAGGAATGGTTCCATATGCAGCGCTGTTTTTCAGCCACCCCCTGAGATGTTAGGTGGGAAGTAGTGTTGCTACCTTTACACTCTTTGAAAAATTTTAGTATATATTTTAAAAGCTTTTATTTAACTTCACTCGTATATATGTATGTCCTGGAATCTTGCAATCAATATTTCACCCACTTCCACCGAAGCTATCGAGCTGAAATTCGGCACACATATTTGGTTCCGATGACAATGCACGAAAATAAAAATAAATAATATTAACCGTATAATTTACACGAACAAACATAACATCTCTCAGCTAACTTGACTAACCATCCCAGTCCCTATTTGAGTCTTGTACAAAGTCAATCACAGTTGTCAAGTGTTCGTGTGTGTGGAAGATGTTCCTAATCAATGCAAATAATTGTCACACGTTAAAATTAACAGATATATCATCATGCATTTTTTTTTTTAATTTAAACCTCACGAACAAAGTTACAGATCACATAAAGAAGTGTAACCGGATACCACACCTTTTCAACTGGACCACAAGTAATATTGGTTACCTAGACGGGCTGGTGGTACCTACTGCCCTGGAAAATGTTGCTAACCATTGCAAATAATTGTCTAACGAGGAGTCAGTCATAATTCATGGTGATTTCTCCCCAGGCGTCCCATTACATGAGCGCGGCGTACTGCGGCACGCGCGACGGCGCTCGCTTCCTGATCACGGGCGGCTCGGACCAGCGCCTGCGCTACTGGGACCTGCAGCACCCGGAGGACTCGTACGTCCTGCTGCAGGCGCCCGCCGACCCGCTGCAGGGCGTCAAGTACAGGTACTGGATCACAGAGCACCCCCAATAGATACCGCTTACAGGGCAACCGACGCGTAACAACGCATACTTGATTTAGCAAGTACATATATAAAACTATAACTACTACTAACCCAAAAAAACTCAATTCCATGAATTGAGTTTTTTTGGGCTAGTAGTAGTATGAGGGCCACGTCCTCCACATCTAAGGGGGATAGCACCACTGCACGTATACCGGCCGACCGCTCCCTAGAACTGCAGGACCCTCTTCCCCCGACCATCAGGGGGAATTAGTGACTGACATCTTTTCCCTAAATGCGAATTTCCTCGACGCCAGAGCGCCCACAGCGCCGTGAAAGAGAAGGAACGGTCTGTCTTTTTGGTAGTGAGACGATTTGCGCTAAAATACAGTATGCATTTTTTTTTCTTTATCCATATTATTTTTTCTTGAGATCGAATTATTAAGATTTACCTTACATTATGCATATTATTATTTTTTCTTTATCCATTTTTTTTTTCTTATGATCGTATTATTAAGATTTACCTCATCATACAGCAGATGAAGTACCGAACTTAGAAAAGTTATAGGTGGGTTTGGGGTTTGACCCCGGAGCTCTGGAGTAGGAATACAATAATACCTAAAAGTATATCTGAGTATGCTGGATTGATTAAAGACATCGCTTGCAAATCACGGCAATGTCAATTTTAGTCAAATGTACACTCAGTGGCGCTTCAAATCATCACAAATTGTGGGCACTTGTATTGAAATATGTATCTATGCTAGTATAGTATAACCGTTACATAGCTTTCGCCAAGAAACTGTTTATAGAAATATTTGTTTTCTCCCTTTTCCAGAAGTAGAATAATAGACGGCACTACAGTGATCCAAGAGTGTTGCAAGCCGAACCAAAGTCCACCAGTGATTGAGGACAACGTATATCGGCTAGTGGAGTCGCGCAGCTTCTATCACACCGCGCCGATCACCGACGTCACGGTGGTGGAGGCGAACAAGTGTTACCTGGTCAGCTCGTCGGCCGACGGTGTGATAAACGTCTGGAAGTAGTGTGTGGCGTAGAGATAATTTTCATGAATAACGTTTAATTTTCGGTGAGGCAGACATGGCAACTATCACCATGATCGTCCCGAACCTTTCATTGACTCGCTCTTAGGCACGGGGTCTCCGTGAGATGATGGGCCATAAGTTGTAAGTGCAGATTGGCTGACTTCAGCAGGCACAGGACCGGTTGGAGTGGTGTCGTTTAGGAGAGGCTTATGTCCAGCAGTAGACTTCAAAAGGCTGATGGATGGATGGATGGATGGATATACTTCGTGAACATTATGAAGAACTCTGTAATGCGGGTTTTCTCGCGATGTTTTTGGTGGGTTATTTATTTCTTCGAACGATCGTTACTTGATTGGTGGTAACAAGAATTATGTTGTATCGTTCTTGGAATAACTAAATTAAGTCATTTATTAAAGATATTTTGTTCTTTGTATATAATGATTATGATCAAGTTGGCGTCTGTATAAGCGCCTAATGACGTTATCCAGAAGTTAGATAATACTGTTTAGTTTTGCTTGATGCACTCTTGTTGTTTTGCTTTAAATACATAATGTTATGTTTCGTCTTGTTTGGATGAAATAAGTATTCATACTGATAAAAATGTTACACATAGAGAAGTGACGCATTAAACATTAGCTAAGGCTAGGCATACACTACATATGGGTGCCTGATCAAATGTGGTCAAACGTGGACAACAACATACCCTAACTACTCTTCTCACAACATAGTAGGCCTCAAGCGTACTGAATAACGCTATTCCAGTGCAGATCGGCGGAAGGTTTAGTGGCCAATCCGATTGTCGAATGTTGTAAGGCCACATAAAGTTTTCCCTACATTGCTAAAATAATGTTATGTTACCGATAACAACCGGGAATAATGGCTTAACGTGCCCTTTGAAACAGAGGGCTGAAGAAAATTTGCCACTAGTTCAATAGCACCCTTATCATAACCAATTAAATTACAAATTGTAATTGACTGAATTTATTAAGTTTTATTGGCACAATGTGGACAGCAAAATCCTATGTGCCAGCTACATAGAATTCAGTGTTTAACTAGCACCTTTAAAATGGAATATTGTAAATAAAATTATGTACATAGTAAACTATTGTTATAATTACTGATAATAATATAATTAAAAGATATATGATAATAAGATAAGATTCAATTCATGTGATAGTCAAAAAATTTAAATTGCTCATCTTAATTAAAAAATTTATTAACAAAAAAAAATATTTTTAGTAATAAAATATTTTGAATTGTTCATGCTTTGTTTTATTTACTACAATTTTATACAGATGTGTTTTATCTTAAAAATAGTTACATAAATTATTTTAAAATTAAACTTTAAAACCAATAAACATTTTTTAATAAGTGAAATTTTGCACCTACACCTACACAAACAAATGTTCAAAGTACAAAGGGGGGAATCATCCCCACCAATAAACAATAATTAAGTGTAGCTCAATTGATACATCTTGGTAGGATGATACTTATTTACTTGGGATGTTGCCCAAATCCATTGGGTCCTCAAAGTATTGGCATTAATTCTATTTGTGTTGATCTGTGGGGATGGAGCTCATAGATATTTGCCCATGGTCCATTAATTCAAAAATTTATTTCAACTATATAAAATATTGGATTGGATTTGTTTTTGATAAAATATTTAATTGATTTATTCATAATTCATTAGTCAATATAAAACTTAATCATATTGGATTGCCACATATAAGTAAATATTAATAATAATCTCACCTGTACATAATATACAGTGTAAACTCTTTATAACGTCGTTTGTTATAACAAAAAACTTTCTATTAGTTCAATTTGGTTGGTTTACCATAAAACTGTAATAAAATTAGAAATTATTGTAAATACTTAAATTTGGTTTATTTTTTCTCTTCTCTCCCTACAACGAAAACTCTTTATAACGCAAGAAAATGCTCGCTCCCTTGAAATTCGTTATAAAGAGTTTACACTGTACATATTACCACTAGTCTGCTCTTTAAAATATAGTTACTTATAAAATTCTATTTACTAGTTCTTTCTTTCTTATCATCGGGTACATCTTCTAGAAGCTTCTCAAGGTCGATACCCTCAAATTTTGGGTTTTGTGAATTTGATGCATACTCCAGAAACAGTTCTTTAAGAAATGCCAAATCTTTTGTTAGTGTCTTGACTTTCTCTTCCAGCATTTGGTTTTCAGCTTTCAATTTATTCACTCTAGTGAAAGTCTCCTGTGTTCGCTGCTTTGACTTGTATCTGCTTTTCTTGACAGCCTAAAACAATAATTGTGGTGGTCATAAAGAATTCATGTCCCATAAATATTATAAATTAAAGTTGTAGCTTGGAATTTGGATTTATTTATGCCCAGTGTTTGGAAATAGTATCACATTACATAGGACCTACACATAACTGGTGAAAGGAGTATGTATATTCCTCCAGGGTTACAGGTGTTATGTTAGAAAGTATTGTACTGAAAATAACAATACATGGTAGGTAATTCGTTTTTTTATTAATATATTGGATGCAAATTCCACAAGTTATTGGAATGAAAACTTGAAAATGATACAAACCTCATTATTCCGGTCCCTTCGCTTTCTGTAGTCATCACTCTCATCATCAGCGTCGCTGACGCCTCGTCTGCCACGCTTTACGGGCGGCATATCGTTTTCCTCGTCAATTATCATTAAATTATTTAGAATATTGCCTTTTGAACACTCCTGCCATGCACTTGGAAAACTCTACTAAAAATATTTTTGACCACTGAAGTTAGTTGTGTATTCTGAGTAGCTATTTGTCTTTAGCTAATCTAATATTGAATTATTAAGAAATATGAAACGAAATAGATACGTACCACTAGTTGATATAGTTACTTTATTATTTAAATTAATTCGTAATCATGACGCAATAAACAATAAAAACGTAGTGATTGCTAGAGGTCGCCGTTTTTAACAAAACGTTGTTTTGTTTTAATCTATGGTTTTGTTGACCAACGATGTGACTAAATGGTGTTGACATCCGTTGGCGAAATGTTGAACAACGGATGGGAGAAACACCGATGCCGACCCGACACCGACAACGAACCATAGAGATAGCAATAAACGAACCGATGTCAATATTAATATGACGGGCGATGGCCAACGAACGAACGAGCAGCGTTGCCAACTACAAAGTACTATAATCCCAAAATCTACGTATTTTCTATCAAAATTGTTTTATGTATAAATTTAATTTGTCTGAAAATGATAATAAAAATTGAATAATTCAAAAATAAAATTAAATTGACGATGACCTTGAAAGTAGCACACTTTTAGATTATAAAGTACATTATCTACAAGTGGTATTTCATAGATTTTCGGTGTGAAACATCTTTAGGCGGACGGCAAACCAAATTTTTGGCATGGCGAGCGCAGCGAGCGTGGCGAATATGGAATATATATATACAGTACTATACAGTTCCGACAAATGACGGTCGGAAATTATTTTATTAATAAAATGTAATAATATTTTTTTTATTTTTTTCTGTTTTTTTTACTTTTTTTTTCTTATATGTTTTAGTTCCTGTCATAATCTGTACTTTTGTGCATATTACTTGTACAACATAATTTCGATGTTTCACATCTGCCAGGCGTCCCGTGACGGCTCACAATTTTTTTTGTTTGCTAAACGGTATTTTTTTTATTTTATTGTTTGTCTACTGCTGTTCGTTTTATTCACTTTTACCTACCCTACTCTCTTCATTTCACTCAGAAAAAAGTACGTAGTACGACGTATTTTCTATATTATGGAAATTTTACGCAACATTGCGAACGAGTACGACCGAACGATATGATGATTCAATAAAACAAAACAACGTTTATAAATCCGCCAACATAACAAAATGTTACGTATGTATGCTAGCTAGATGGCCGAGTGACACCGTTGTCGGAAACAACGATGTTGACAACGGGTGACGGTATCGAAACAACGTTGGACAACGATGTTGAAAAATAACAAAAACGCCCATCTCTAGTGATTACTTGCTCAGTGTAAACAATGTTCTTTTACCACTGAGCAAGTAACTTTTACTTGCTCAGTGATGTTCTTTCATAAAGCTACTTTCAAAGTTTCATTTACGTAGTACTATACTTAAAAATCTGTGGTTTCATTCATACACAAGTAAAATGTACTCTGTGATACACAACGTATAACCACAGACTAGGTAGAGATAGAGATAGTAGCATCTGTAATTGAAACAAAATCGGTCCGACCGTACCACACATTGCCCTGCTTGCAGGGCCCTGCTTGCAGTGCCCCTGCCAATCGTATCGTGTGTGTGCTTACAGGGCCGATTTTTTAATTGCTTACCCTGCCGCAGGACGGCAGGGTCATCCTGCCGGCCGACGCACGATCTCCCCACTACAAACCCTGCAAGCAGGGCAATGTGTGGTACGGTCGGACCGATTGTTTCAATTACAGATTGATAAGTATAGTATTTAATAATATGGTGTATAATATCTAATCTGTGGTTTCTACTTTTCAACAATAAATGTTTGGTTTTCTTCGTACGCCGTCTTAGTTTGTTTTCATTTTGTTGTACTATGTATTGTTTGTGCAATAATTTTAAAGGATAGTTATAATAAAGTTACAGCATCCCTCATCAATATATTCTTTTTTTTTTAATTATTGGTGTCAACATTGTCAATAAATCTTCAAACTGTGACTCATTCATTCTTAAAAAGTTCGTAAAGTCATCAGGGTTGTAATTTTCAATATAATGGCGTGACTCAAGCGACGCAAGATCTCTACCACAGAACATAATATCTCTACCTAGTCTGTGGACGCAACCTGCAGGGCCGATTTGCAGGGCTTTGTGTGGTAACATCCTCTGCGGCAGGCCCTACAAGCAGGGCTTTGTGTGAGGCCCTTTAAAAAAACTGACGAATAGTTCGAGTTGACTGTTGATGTGGAAATACTATTTTATTTATTAACAGTAATAATATACTCTATCAGTGACCGGTGACCGGTGAATTATTCAATTTTTCCTTGAAACCACACCACAGAACGAAACACAAAACGATGGTATAATAGTACATTATGATACAAGTGCGGTAAGTTGAAAACTACAGCCGAGGCGATATTGCTAGCCCGAGCCGTAGGCGAGGGCTACAAGAAAGCAGAGACTGTAATTATCAAAGCGCACGTGTGTCATACGACGTTTTATAACATATTTGCGAGGAAATAAATTAATAAATTCATCATTACTAGTTACTAGACGACATTTTCAAATAAAAACAATACAACGAAAAGAAAAAGCGCGCGGAATAATTTATAATCTATATATATAAAAGGAGAAGGTGACTGACTGACTGACTGACTGACTGACTGACTGACTGACTGACTGACTTACTGACTGACTGACTGACTGACATATCAACGCAGGGCCTAAACTATAAGGGCTAGAAACTTGAAATTTGGCACAGGGGTTCCTTTTATAACGTAGGGGAGCACTAAGAAAGGATTTTTGAAAATTCATCCCCTAAGGGGGTAAAACGGGGGTGCAAAGTTAGTATGAAACTTTGCCGTTTTTGAAGTCAAGATGACTACCCGAACGCGGGCAGACGTCGTTAATGGGTCTAAATCAACGCGAGCGAAGCTGCGGGCGTCCACTAGTTGTTCATAAATTAACGATGCGCGCGCATCAGCGCTTTTTTTTATGGCAAAGGCACAAAAACAGTATTACTAATAAAGTAAATTAATATTTTTTTGTTTTTGTTACAGATAAATTATTGTGATTTAGTGTCAAAATTAATTAAATTAAAGAATTAAATGTTTATTTTTTATATTTTATCTCCCAAAGTTAATTTTATTCATAAAATGTTGACCACTTTTCTGCCATAAAAACTCTGTTATGATCTTCGATCAATAAGATGATCGAAGGCTAAGATTGAAAAAAGTTACCGTTCGTCATAAACGGAGCATCTTGATAAACCGTGCGTTTTACCTTCCCACATACACGCTATCGGCCGAATACGGCCGGTCACGTGACCATCGCGCCATAAAGAAACCCGTGCGTTTTACATTACATTACAGCACAAGTGCTTTTTACATATTTTTTTTATGGATAAAAGATAGCAAACGAGCTTGCAGCACCACCCGTCCGCTGCCGCCCATGACAACTGTGACTGACTTTGAACAAGACTCAATTAGGGACTGGGATGGTTAGTCCAATTAGTTGAGAGAGTTAATTAGAACATTAGTTGGTCAATTCGTTAGTAGGTATGAGGACTGGGGACTGTTAGTGATAGTTAGTCCAGTTAGTTGGTGTTAGTAATAGTCCAGTTAGTACTTGTTAGTAGGAGTCTCGTTCTAAGTCAGTCACAGATGTGTTGCTACCCTTGAGGACTAAGATGGTCGCCTCTAAAGAAGTGTAACCGGAAACCACACCTTTCCAACCGGACCATAATTGCTTTAAAAACAATTATTACACGGCAGAAATGGTACTAGGTACCGTGGCAGGCGGTGGTACTGCCCCGGGCGAACTCTATATGGAACCAATTAGCTTTCATATAAAACCTATTTGGTTCCCTATAGGCTCTACCACCTAGATTACCGCACAAGTGCGTAATGAGATACATTACAATATTGAAATTGGTGTAATAAGAGAACCTTTACGAGCAAATGTGTTATAAATAAATTTTTCATTGCGACTTTGTCATCAATGAAAACTTTGGATAGTTCGAATTTACTGTAAATCTCAAACTAAATTAATAAAATCACTCAAATTATCGAAAATAATGTTCCGATCGTTAAATTACATATTATGAATGACATACACAATTCGAATTATGTTTGTAATTTTGTAATTAATTCATCTCATGAAAACATCCCGCTGATCCATTTATATTTTAAACCATACACAGTTATCTCTTTTTCACCTTGCACCTTGGAGACCTAGGTACCTACCTGAGTGATTCATTCGGACGGATCCATCTTTATTCTCATCTCATATTGCAAGTAGCCTGGATCGGCCATTTTTGTTACCACCAAGAACATGCAAGCAAGTAGATTGTGTGTGATCTCATGTCAAACGCTTAAGTAGCAAAAAATGGTTGTCTGCATAGTCGATTTACGGACGGTAATTTTACGTGTTAACATCGTAAGAAAAATCCCTGAACTGATAAATAAAATAAAGCTAATTATTGAGCCAAATACTATAAACAATAAATTAGAGACTGGAAATGACTGGCTGGAACAATTTAGGTACATACTGTGTCTTGTTGTACTATATATAGTATATTTTAATAACATAACCTATATTTATACACATTTGCGAGAAAGACTAGAAGACAGACACTGACACTTCTATGGATTGACAGGAAAGAAGAACAACCTTTTCTTCTATGGACCACCGAGTACCGGAAAAACTATGATAATAAAAACATTAGTAGAGATGCATTATAATTATGCAATACTAACGGGATTACAACCGACATCGCCGTTTATCTTTGCTAATTTATATTGCAGAAACGCATGTTTCATGGAGGAATGTAAGTTAACAGATAATCAGTATGAACAATGGAAACTACTAGCGGGGAGACAAACTATGAACACGGACATAAAGTATAAAGGACAACACTTAATAGAGAACTATATACTATACACAGCTAGTAACTATGAAATAGGAACATACATTCAAGCTCAAAGTACCTACTAATGAAGCGATTAAAGAAAGAACCATACAATTTAACTTCTAGAAAAGAAGACAACATATAAAGGTACTCTGTGGAAGACAATGTCAAGGGAAGTTTATAGACAATCGCATGACTTATATGTACTATGTACCATAATGGAATTTATGAATTATGATCTAAACTCGAACACTTAAAGAACACAAAGCATAGAAAAATACTTTTTCTTGCCAGCATTAATAGCTAGTGCAAAAGTGTATTAAAATGCAACAAATTCGATAGGCAAAATATATGAAAAAACATACACACCAAAAGATGGCATTTATTTCATATGAGAATAGACGCATGGAGTTTTCTAAAATATGATTACCTAAAAAATCAAAATCCTATGCATAATATTGTAATGAGAACGGGAGAACAAAGTGCAGTGTCACACGGTGCTTCGAGACGAGAGCGATTAAATATGATCAAGCTACGGTAGATAATTATTTATACAATGGATGGAGAGGTAACCCTGAATTGCACTTCATACCTCCAGTGGGAATTGGCTACCTGAGTTCCTTAAACTTCTTTTAAAAGTTGTTTTATATCTGGTTTTCAGGCCTACTGGTCGTGCAGGTCTGCGTCCCCGTGGTTCCCGAGGCCGAGGATTTACTTTACTTGCTCGCCCACCGTTGGTCTACTCGCACACTTTTTCTGAAGCTGAAACCGTCATGTCAAATCGTTCCCGTACTCCTTCGCCGTCTATTATTGATTTGTCTACTGACCTGCCACCACCCTATTCACCTATGTAAGTGATTTTTCTCATCAATCAATACTTATATGATTATTAATGAAACTATTGTTTTCAATTTAACATGTTAATTTTATCTATATAATAAAAATGAATCGCAAAATGTGTTGGTAAGCGCATAACTCAACAACGCCTGGACCAATTTGGCCAATTGGCAAAGAAAAATTTGAAAATTAACCCCCTAAGGGGGTAAAACGGGGGTGCAAAGTTAGTATGAAGCGTAACGCGAGCGAAGCTGCGGGCGTCCACTAGTTAATAATACAATGTACTATACTCTTTGAATCCGACATGTAAATTTCAGCCGCTGTAAACGTAAAAGTAGGTTGCACAAAAATATCGCTAGCGCCATCTATGCACTATACTAATAGCATAGAGTAAGGACAAATAGTATTCCATAATAGTTTGTGTACCTTACTACTGAAATGATTCACTGGTAAACTAATGGCTAAAGAACTAAACGGTTGAGAAATGTAATACGTAAATGTGAATGTTTTGTCATTTTAATGTACTATTATACGAGATATATATGTGTCATTTTCATGTACTATAATTTAAAAGTTGCCAAATCGATTAAATACCGATTACGATTACCCCTTTTTTTTTTTAACGCTGGAAAATCCTCATGGATACCCGACAGGCACGGGGGGGAGCTGTCGGGTTATGCCGGAATCTTACCGGCTAAAAACCAGCGGTGTTCCTCCTCGCCGTCTTCCGGCGGAGCTGCGGGAACGCTTTCGCACACTTCCGCTGCTCCGCCGACGGTTACCCGGGACAATTACGATTACCCCTTCTGTTTTTGCATAGTTAAAGCCATTGTTTGAATTTATTTGCAGGCGTTGTCGAGCTTCAAATTCAAGCCATTAATTCGAGCCATTCAATTTCTGTGTTCCGTGATACGAGCCATGTAAAAAAAAGCAGTTAAATACTCTGGAAGTGACACTCGCGATGACTATTTTTTAGCGCTGAATTTAATGGAGACAGATGAAAAAACTTTTTATTAAATTTACATAACTACTGTTTCATTCTTCAATCAATAATGTACATTTATCGAAGGTTTCATTAATGCAATTTTTTTCTTACCCATTTTTATCATTTCGGTTTCGAGTGCTTATTCAAAAACCAAATTGGACGAAAGAATTAGTTTGTTTTGTATATAGGTATATTAAAAAGGATTGTATATTATGTAGCATTAAGACCGCGAATTGTATTTTTATATATGTAAGGATTTAAATATATTTATTTTCCTTCATAAGTGGAATGATAATGATAGTGAAAATTGTGTGACTAGTGTGTCAATTTAAAAAAAAACACAATATTTTATCAAGACCACAATATATTTTTCTCCTAACAATGTACGTAAATCTTATTTACAAATAATGGAAGCATCGTATGCCAAACAATCTAATACTGTAACGCTATTACAATGCTCAATATAGATAAAATTAAATGCTTTGTCCTACAATTCAAATATTGTTAACTTTAAAACTAACAAAAACGATTATATTAATGATAACATTTATTTATTTAAATGAAGTAATTTGGTTAGTCTTCAGCCTCAAATTTTTGTAAGGCATCAGCTGTCCCTTATTATTTTCGTTCAATCTACAGGTAACACCTTAAATTATTTGAACAAAATAATACTTACAAGCAATAAGTATTTTGACTTCATATCAAACATATTATGGTTATATCAATACAGTAGGTAATTAATAAAAATACAACAGGAGGTTACACTACACACCACGACAGACAGACAAATAAACAAATTATAAATGAGAGGCGCAAATAGTACAACTCTAACTTATTAAAATAATTTGTGAATCTGTGTATGAGATCTCAAGTAACTATGTCCATGTAAATGGGGCATCTTGATTTGTGTAAGTAGTATGTTGCAAGAATGTTTGTAATGGAACATGTAGCAGTGCAAAGAACTGCAAGATATAAACTAATAATCATGTTTAAATGAATGAATATCATGTAAATATTATTCTTCCTTAACGTCACACGGGTTAAGTTCATATCCCAAGAAACCATACACGTTACACCGATTTTATTCATATCACAGAACATACAACAAATTGGAAAATATATGGCGCAGTCTTCAGGAATAATAATAACAAAGAAACTTATCGAAATATTGAAGAGAAAAAAGATGCGTTTTAAATATTACCATTGAAAATTAGTACAATACTTAATTAAGTAATAAGGAACGGTAAAATATTTTTCTAAAAATCAAATATGTAACTACAGTTTGTCATTAATATCATCAAACTCTAAGACAATTGCTTTTCTTTTGATACTAAATAATAATGAATGAACTTAACCGTTCATATTTTCAAATCTAGATAATATTCTACGATACTTAGATATTTTTGAGATTATAAGCAGTCCAGTTTGTCAATACACCAAAATACATTTTTATAATTTAAAATATTGTACTTTTCCTCGATTTTATGATATTGTCCACAAGTTGTCTTAAATTAACTTTTATTTTGCGGCCATGAATAGATTAGCTAAATAATAAATTAGAAAGGATTTTGTAGTACATACTCAACATATTTTCAGATTACTTTGGCAATGCAATATTAACTAGAATAAAATAGGTAGGTATTTTTATAATTTGCTCATTAAAATCTAAATTATAAATACAATGCGATGACACTACTAAATTAACTGTGCATTTTCATAATAATAATATAAAAATACAATGTTTATCTACAGATTGTGCTTATTCAAATTCATTAGTTAGTAATGACAAGAATGTGATTGCACTTAGCCGTCTGGTAGTAGCAATTAAAAAATGTCAGCATGAAAATTCATACCATGTAATGTAATGCCCAAAAAACGTTGGCACAATACAAATAAAACTGAAAAAGTATTTATTGATCTTAATCAAGTTTTTAATTTATACCTAGCCAAAAACTAGCATCAATTTCTTATACGATACTACAATATCCATTGATATTTACTTAACATTTAGATTTCAGGCTACACTGATGACAAATCCAAAACAAGAACACATATCTTAGTTAAATATATAAAAAACATACTTGCTCAAAAGATAACAGTGTATTGAATACGTAATGGTATACATTTTGATGACCGTAACAAAATCATCCCATAAAATATTTTGTTAGGTATTTTTGTATTCTGTTTTATCATAGTGCAAGGAGAACGGCAAATTCTGCTAAATCGCAAATAGATATAAATAAATACAATCAAGGAATGTCAAACAGATCTTCTCGATAGACTCGTGCACATTATTTTAGCCACGAAACAAATATTACTTCTTGGATATCATTTGTTTTTTTAATAATTAAGAATCTAACGCAGCGTTCGGGAATTTACGAGAAATCTTGACATCGAAACTACGAAGACAAAAGTGTTCGAGCAATGTGTATGCCAATGATGATATATGGATGCAAGACATTGTCTTTTACCGTAGGCCTTATTTGCAAGTTCAAAGTCTCTCAGCGCGATATGGAAAGAGCTATGCTCGGTATTTCGCTACGAGATAGGATTCGTAATGATGAAATCCGTAGACAAACTAGGGTTACCGACATAGCTCGTCGAGTTAGCAAGCTGAAGTGGCAATGGACACGTCCACTCGAAGGACTGACTGATAACCTAGGTAAGAAAGATCCTCGCGTGGAGACCACGAATCGGAAAACGGAGCATAGGCCGCCCTCCTACTATATGGCCTGATGGCTTAAAGAAGTCAGCGAGTAACCGCTGGATTCAGAAGGCACAGGATCGGGAAGAGTGGCACCGATTAAGGGAGGCCTATGTTCAGCAGTGGGTTTCTAAAGGCTGATGCATGGATAAAATAATTATAATATCTGACAAGTTGCTGACTTTTTGTACCATTTTAGCTGATAGTAAAAAAAATGGGAGCATGCATTTGTCTACATAAGCAACTATCTCATTAGCTAAAAGATTTCTTATCTACATCCTCACAGAATTTAAGCTTGATGAATTCTGTGTGTGTGTATTGTGGTTTTAATGCCTCAATCTGATTCAATGTCCGATAGTTAATAATTACCACAATTCGGACCAAAACTATTGACTAAGAGTAAGCTCACGAGTTGTATTTGTATAATAAATACATCATTCAATACTCTAATAAAGTATTTTACGAAATATTAAGTCATAGATTTATTTATTCGTATTGTACCTTGCGTGTGACATTCGCCTCGACCTCCTATGACAGTCACAGCCATTTCAGGTAATTATTTTAGCAAGAATAGTTAATTTTTAAAAAATTCGGAGGTTCGCCGATCGAGCAAAGACCATGATAGGTTCAAAGCGTAAAACGATGTCTGAATTTAACTGCTAATCATTAAGGACAAAACCTCAGGCCAATAAAAATGTTAGACAGTGAAATAGGTAACTACTATTAGGTACATAACTTGAATTTAGGCTGTGAGAGAGAAGAAAACCTGAGCGAATTAACGCGTTCACTAAATATTTCTAATACATTCAAATATAGCGTATACCTACTTGTGTACAGCGATTAGTATAGGTACTACGTATATTGAGAAGTGTTTCTTTTTAAATACGGTTAATTAAATATTGTCAACTTTCATAACTTTGTGCGTAAGAAGGTTTTCAATAGGTTTTTGTCTAACATATGCAATTTATTGTATCTTCTGTAGTACCTATACGGCTTAAACATAGTTATATTTTGAATACCAAAAAATAAACCGTTTTTTTTTTCTCTGGCCTGAGACCGTTTTGTATTACCAACGTCTACGCTTATCACATTTTCGTACTAAATATTTACTTACACTTATTATGACGTTATTTAATCTAGTGAACAAGATAACAGCAGTCAGTAATTGCGTTATCAATCTAGCTAGAGAATACATAAATCGTACAAAGCTTAACAATATTTTAGAACATTATTATCGCGAAAAATTTTCCTTATGCAGTAAATAGCTCAATTTAGGTCGCTTTCTTTTTTTATAAAAGTTTAGGTAAGGAACAGTGTTACATAACCATAAATTAATCAAGTAAACAGATTATACGCGAAAAACTTATTCCAGATTCCCTTAGTACGCGGCAAGCGTAATGCAAATTGTATGGTAACACCGAAATCACTTGTTAGAAATTTTTCATTAGGTAACGATACATTTATAAGATTTATTTTTCTTGAAATGGTATTCATCTATATATTTCATTATTGAATTGCAGTAGGTAGATACAAACTACAAAGGTATCTTTCAAAATTGACAAATTTCACGAAAACTTAAGTAATATTAGTGAATGATTACTATCTCATTCAAGTTATATTAGTAATAAAAACATAACTGAGATTTTTAAGCAAAAATTTGACAGAATTAGGGAAAGTTGTAAAAAATTATACAAGTTTCAGATTTCTGTTCAGACAGTTAATACAATCTTTCAGTTACAAAACATTTTTTAAATTTTGAGATCAATAACTTTTCTTTTATATTATCATAATTTATAACTACGAACACTTATTAGATTATTATTCAAAATTAAATTTCAATAAACAATAAAATGGCCGAGAACTGGCTGAAAGTTAAAATCAGATATGAATCTTAAATTTGAATTTAGAATTCTATACTTAACGACGTGTTTTAAACCTCGTCTCAATTTCAATAAAAGTTTAATTAATATTATTTTATCTATACAACTTTGATCTTAGTATCATTATTAGGTTATAATTTGTTTTAAGCTTTTCTAGCAGTTTCTAAAGTGTCACAATATTGATATTAAATACTAATTTAGATTAATATGTAAATCATTTCCATTTAACACTTCACTGAGGTAGTTGACAATATATGTTGAAAGTTTTAAATTTATTTTGCCCTAGACAATTTTGCTGCGTAGAAATTTCCCAGGATTTTTTGAAATACTAATGGTAAAATGTGCAATGTGACAGCACTGCCTATAGTATAGTATCTACTCATCGTGAACATTTAAATTATAAATTCATCTTGTGCTTAAATATTACGTTACTAGCCAAACTCCGTTTTTTTAGACCTGTCCTATTTAGTAAACAATCTTACAGTGTCTTATTGTCATAATTTGTAATTTAAAAAGATGATAGACACAAAATGAAAAATATTCCAGAATAAATTGTCATTTAACGCATAAACTAATTTCTGTGTACTATTAATTAATTTTATTAACTAATATTTCAATAAAAAGTAGTGCCAAGATTGTTTACCAATTAAGACAAACATTAACAAACTTTAGACTTCATGGAGTTCCTATGCTGGTCTTGTTCCCTCTTCAGACACAAGGCGTAGGTAGCTCATAGGACGTCACTATGTAGAGGTACCTTCTGCATATTTAACTGTTTTTCTGTTCTGGTATTATTATTCTGTCAGGCGTCGCCGAGTAACGCGTTTTAACGCGTAATTAAGTTTCAGTCAAAACTCATACCGGTCAAAACCATTATTATTGTGAATATAAGGCAAAAGTCAGTCACAATATTCACAACAAATTTTAACAGATTCCCCGCAAAAGGGAAATAAAATTAAAACCTACAATAACATCACATTGGCAACCCTAACCTATCCGGTTAGGATTAGGCATGTTTAGCTTACGAAAAAAATCAAAAAAAATAGCTTACGAAAAAAAAAGACGACTGCGATCTTTGACGAGGTCTAATAATTTTAGTGTACCTACTTACTTATACAGTTGAGTGAAAGTCAAAAGTGGGTGTGACCAGTTATGAGTTTTGACTCTAGCGGATAAATTTGGCTGCAGCTAAAGACGTAAAATGCTTTTGTATATCATAAAACCTCTTGCGTTCGTTTAAAAAAAATGCTTTACTGCCATCAAGAGAAAAACAGTGTGACGTCACAGTACACTTGTGCTGAAAACAGATCAGCGGCGCAGATAATTCGTGCACAACATTACTTGTCTTCTTCACACGTACCGCGCGGATAACTCGTCTCGCTCACACGTTGCTCGTACACAACATTACTTGTCTTCTTCACACGTAGGTACCGCGCGGATAACTCGTCTCGCTCACACGTTGCTCATTGGGGTTGTTGCATTTGCGTCTTGCGACACTGACACAGCCATTTGATGATGCGCGCGTTTCGTTCGACGACGCTAGGGGGTTTTGTGTTGCGGTAGATCTGCTTCTGGACGCCGGGGCCTTGGACCTATTGGAGGAATATAAACGATTAAAAGGAATATATGCTATTAAATTAATACTAAGTTTCACGCCAAAACTACTGAACCGATTTTAATGAAATTTGGTACACAGATAGTCTAGAGTACTCTAGAGCTTGAGGAAGGACATAGAGTAAATTTTAATTTATTATCATGTCTAATTCCACGCGAGCGAAGCTGCGGGCACTAGTATAGGTACTATAAAAAATCGGAATAGCAACTTTTTCTGTACACAGAATATTTTTAGCCGACAACGGCCCCCACAAAGGACTCCACGGTATTGCGCCGTTGCACGCTCGTCCACCTGAGGGGCGGCCGCTCCCTCGGGAGCTCATTAGACCCGTGACCCCCGACCATCTGGGGGTCGAGAGTGAACCCACAGACTGATTTTCGCATAGACGACAAGAAGCTCGCAGTGTTGTTGCTGGCAAGCAACAACACGGTTTATTCCTAGCGGATCGCCCAACGGCGTAAACCGTGTGTGTTTATTAAACACAAAAACACCGTGTCCATTGGCACGGGAGAACAGCCCGGGTAGAGAGGTCCGTCCTAGAGCCCCGAAGTCCCTTAGCCGAAAGGCAAGGAAGTCCCCACATTCATACATTCACAGAATATTTTTTCAAAATATCGATTCAGTGTTTTGAATTCCCAAACACATACCGTATAATCAGCAGCGTTGGCCAGCTGGTTGGAGTCCACTGTGGACGCGGAGGAGAAGAACACGGGGCTGTCCGGGGGCGCGTCCAGTACGAGCGCGTCGAACTGACGGCACTCGAGGCCGAGGCGCTCGAAGAACGAGTGGAGGCGGGAGGAGTCGTCCGACGGGCTGTCGGGGGAGTCCTCGCCCTCGCACGGCGCGGACGCGGGGCTGCGCCCGTCGCTGCGTCTGTACCTACAGATGGTCGGTTAACTGGTTAGAATAGAATAGAATAGAATATGATTTATTTTGCTTAAAACATTTTATGGTACAGAATATTATTAACTGACAGTAGATGTAGGTTTTAAAGCAAAAATTGGACCGCACTCAGCATTATGTCATGATTCCTTAAAAAAAAAAATCATGACGCTGATTTTCAGTGCAGCCCTGTCGAAGTGATTGGTTTGGTCGATAAGCGTCACAAGCAAAAAATCAACATAAAACAAATACTAAATCAATATGAAATAATTAAGTATACTACTAAACATGGCTATACATATATAGTGAAAAAAGCTCAGCAGCAGCTCAGGTTACTCAGCACCTACAACCCAGTGTGGATGTGTGGAGGGTATAGTGGCAAACCCAGTGTCGAATTCTCAAGCCACCCGAAGGTCTTCGACGAGGATTGACGATTGTTTAAACCATTAACTGCGACCCACACACGTCCCACTGCTGGGCACGGGTCTCCCTCACAGACACAGCTTCGAGTGGTCTAGAGCATACTCCACCACGCTGCTCCAATGCGGATTGGTGGAAGGATAAGTGGCCAACCCAGTGTCGAATGTTCTCAAGCCACCCGAAGGTCTTCGACAAGGCTTAGCGACTGTTTCCACCATTGAAAACAACCGGGACCGACAACTTAACGTGCCCTCCGAAGCACGGTAGCGTCCATGAAATTTTGCCACTAGCGGTCGGGTGACCGCTAGTGGTGGGCGCGGTCGGTTTGTGGATGGGTATCCACAAACCGACCGCGCCCGTCGTTGCTTAACTCTTTCGAGCACATTGAATCAAATCGATGCAAGCCATTGGGCTATGGACGCTACTTTTACCATTAAAAACTAGTTAGTTGTTAAAAAAAAAAACAAACCTGTCGGATATGTCTGATTTGGAGCGCAATATCGGCCTGGGTCGCCGCTGCTTGTAGCGCAAACAGCGCTGTCGCTTGAAGGTGCCCAGCGGTGACGTCACTTCCTCGGCCGGGCAAATCTATAACAAAAGCGGGTAGATCGTTCAGTCTTTTAAAATATGTAAGTATCTAGTTATAAAAAATATTTTTATTTACAAAAATTATACGTGTTTTAGCATTGAAGCATAAACTGATATAGTTTTAAGGATCTTTGGTGTTTATCAAGATTAAGCACAGCTCACTTGATACTGTTTGTAGGTGGGGTATAAGGGAAAAATTATTCATGTTAAATACAAATAATGTTTATTAAATAAAGAAGTTTTCTCGACAGGGAAATTTCTTATTGACATTATTTTGTTTAAGCTTTGTTATTAATCTTGAAAACAACCCCCCCGTTATTCACTATTCACATCATATATTTCTGATTTACATACGGAATAAGAAAGTGTAGATTAGGAATTAAGTATAATGAGTTTTTCAGTTTATTCAATAAAGTATGTATATATAAATATTACAGGGAGATTCCTAATGCATTAATTGTGTAAGTTGCAGCGTACTGTAAAGAAATAATCCATTTTCTTCTACTTCCAGCGAGGCCTTAACTTCTTAACTTGGATCACCTGGCTGGGCTCACCTGCGTGGTATTGACGTACTCCTGCGTCTCGTCAATGCGCGGCCGCAGCCGCACCTCCTGGTACTGGGGCTGCTTGCTGATCAGCTCCGTGTTGGGTTCGTGGTATCTGTGATTTAATAAAAATTACAATCTAACGTTTATTGTGAAACTAGTGAACGCCAGCTTCTCTCGCGTGGTATTTGGCTTAATAATATATTCTTCTTAACGCGTTAACTTTAACTCCACAAATTTGTAATTAATCCGTAAATGTGTTATCCCTTATGTTTATTTTACACCTTTTATTACACCTTTTATTATTGGTGGTAGAGCCTATAGGGAACCAAATAGGTTTTATATGAAAGCTAATTGGTTCCATATAGAGTTCGCCCGGGGCAGCACCACCGCCCGCCACGGTACTTAGTACCATTTCTGCCGTGTAGTAATTGTTTTTAAAGCAATTATGGTCCGGTTGGAAAGATGTGGTTTCCGGTTACACCTCTTTAGAGGCGACCATCTTATTCATCTGTGACTGACTTAGAACGAGACTACTACTAACAAGTACTAACTGGACTATTACTAACACCAACTAACAGGACTATCTATCACTAACAGTCCCCAGTCCTCATACCTACTAACGAACTGACCAACTAATGTTCTAATTAACTTTCCTAACTAATCCCCTTTTTGCTTAGTTGCATTAATTTCAAATGCCCTAATGTAAATAAACGTGCAAACTCACGTCGCAGAACCCTTTTCTTTACTTCTAATGCTCGAAGAGATTATGTAAAAAACACCTTCATATATCGCTCTAGTAACTTTTATAACCAACATTTGCAAGATTTAGATATTTTTAGCAGCTCCATTGGTGTATATAAAAAGAATATACGAGATAAAATATCCGAACTGATCTAGTTTTGAGGATCCTTCATTTTTGGCTCATCTTGCTAAATTTTAATGTTGCTCTATTGGACTTTGTTGCTATTTTTATATCTTTTAGCCCTGCTCCAAATCGCTGTAACTACTTATTTATTAATGTATGTTTTTATCAGTGGAAACTTTGTTGATTTGTGCACTATACTGTAAGCTGTTTTATATGTTTTATAATAATTGTATGTTTCCCAAAAATTAATAAATAAATAAATAAATAAATAATTGGACTAACCATCCCAGTCCCTAATCGCTCATGACATGTGTGGACGGCTCATGACGTAATTTCAAGTGTGGTATATTAAGTGTGGTATTTCAAGTGTGGTATATTAAGTGTGGTATTTCAAGTGTGGTATATTAAGTGTGGTTCTGGTAGTAGTCACCTGGTGTACTCCCTGGCGCTGGCGTACTCCTTGCGGCCCACGTCGAGGCACTTGAGCGGCTTGTACGAGCACTCGTACTCCCGGTAGTCGTACAACGGCGGCTCGTCTTGGAACTGCGGGGGCGGTGCGCTCGCCTGGGGTTAGTATAGAACAATACGTTAAACTAACTAACAAATAATTGCAATCCCTCCAAGCGGCGTCGCTTCCGATGTCGGTTTAAGGGTCAATGTCCAAAGCCATCCTCTCAAGGCGGGTTTTATTCTACGGACATAACCAGGCTGTACTGGTATGGATGCGGTGCATTTCCCGTATCCCTCCCAGGTATGCTCGATCATGCCCGGAGGGTAGTCCAATTTGGTTGTGTGGACTCAAAAAGAAAAAAGAAAAATTATCAAACAAAATATATATTTAGTTAGTTTAAGTTTTTATTTTTTATTTTTGTTTATATCTTAATTTAGGTAGAAGTCGCCTCTTTGGCGTAGGCAACCCTAAAAGTTTTTTTATTTTTTTTTTATTTTATTATTGACGTACGATTTAAAATATGCGCAAAAAAGCACTGAAGCGCGGCGGGCGCAAAACACGGACGCACCGTGGTAACATTATATATCAATGGACGCACCTGGAAGTGTATGCCGACGCGCGGCAGCGGCGCGTAGTGCGCGGGCGGCGCGGGCGGCAGCGCGTGCGGCGGGGAGGGCGCGCCGTCCTGGAACTGCGGCGGCGCGGACACGTAGCACTCGAGCGCGCCGGCCGAGCACCGCACGCCGTAGCGGCTGGTGGGAAATGGCGGGTTCAATCGTAAATATCAAGATCATAAAAACATATTTATACCGTAGTTGAAGTTACCGGCTTACTCACGTGTGATTTAAGTCGGAAATAGGCCGTCTAGTTTCGATCTATTACGATGATCATCTTCAGGAGTGAACGCGCTCGCGGCGAGCACGGCGTACACTCTTCCGACTTAAACCACACGTGAGACGACGTGCGTAAGCTGGTAACTTCAACTATGAATATGTACACTCACGAATCGTTCAGTAATAAAATACTTAGTACCGATTTAGAACACGAATAGTTTTATCTTCTGCACTACTGACCCCTAGGCTGTCTGGAAGAGATTCACTGAGAGATAGCAATAGACATATTTATTTATTTTATTTATTTATATGTGTTATTATTCTATTTATGTTTTGAGGTTTTCATTAATGGTATCGTACTGTATTTTGTTTAGTGTAGTAGGTAAGTATGTATAAAGTTTTCGTCTAGCGCAAGATTTCTATCAACCAACTGAGCACTGAGCTGGTTGGCTGGCCAGTTCTTACTTATGCTTACCATTGAATATCATTGTCTTCCTTCCAAATAAAGGAAATATGTACAACCTTATCATGTCTGGAGCAGACACGACACATTTTCGAGGATAGATCTGACAAAATTCTATTCGAGTTGGTACACGATGAAATTGGTCCGCCGAATTGAATCTGCTGCAGTCACGGTGAAATTTCTTAGCGTGTACAAGCACCCTTGATTAGGCTTGGTCACCTGGTGCGGTCGTGGCACAAAGTAGATATTAGGAACAGAGGCTAAGCTTCTTAAGAACGTGCAAAATTGTTACCTATTTTGGTAGGGTTGTTAAGGTTACAGGTACAACAGGTTAAGACAAATTAAAGAAATCATTTGTTAAATAGTTTTATTATTCAGAATATAAAAAGAATACTAAAATAAGAACTAATACAGAATAGAAAATAGAAAATAACATACTTTACAAATTTCTTACTCTAATAATTTTATTTTTATAACTTTTATTTTTTAATATTTTTTATTTCTTTTTATGGTATGGCAAATTCTAAATCTAATCTATAGTTTTTTCAAGTAATGTATCGGGAAACACTCACATGACATATCAAGTCCTAGCTGCAGCGTCAGGTTATAATCTATCATATTATTGTACTGTCACCGAAGTTACGCAGGAATAAAAATTTCAGTTCAATAAGACATCTGGATGTGGTTCAAATCTCACTTGCAATACTTAAACTTAAAACATATAGTACGTACCAACCCACCCACATTACCTACAAATGTTTAGTAAAAGCTTGTAATAATAATAAAAAGGTAAAATCACACCGTGTAGTACCCATTTCATATTAAAAAAAGGATCATACAGTAAAATAAAGGTACTTACTTGAAAAAGTAATAATCAAATATTTACTTACCTATTGCACTCCTTGGGATAGTTAAAGTATGATATATTTTTTATTTTTTCTAGCATTATTCATACACACAGTACAATATACAACCATTATTATTAATACCACGTTTTTATATTAGATATTCAAACTTGCAACTAACAAAACCAACAATGTGCGTAGCGATTACCCTGAGATAGTCAACTTAATGTGACAGCGTCAACCGGTTTTTTCTACTCTCGCCGCGTACGCGACAAGCGGCCAGTGGCCACGCACAGATGTCCCGCGTGCTTGTAGGAGTGCAACCGATTTGCACGTTCATAAGAAGCTTAATCTCTGTCCCTAATATCTACTTTGTGGTCGTGGTGCGCGTGTACAAGCACCCTTGGTCACCTGGTGCGGTCGTGGTGCGCGGGCGGCACGTCCCGGGCGTGCGGCGGCGCGCTGCGCTGCGTGTAGTGCCCGCTCGAGCCGCCAGAGTCGCGCGCGAACGACGACCCGCACCGACTGGCAACAACACAGATTATAAGTGCCAATAAAACCTCCACCAATCCGCATTGGAGCACCGTGGTGGAGTATGCTCTGTGACGAGGGGTTCGGGAGGTGAATAATAGTCCGATGTCTGTTTGATACTGTCCGTTTATTAGATCATAACACCATTATATATTACGAGTAGATACGTTAATGCTTACATCGCTAGAGCTCTAGACCTCCCGCTGTGGCTGTGGCCTCTGTGCAGCTTATATGTTTAATACATCATTTTTTACACATAAGGAAGCAGACAAATTGATTTGATACCAGTTTCATGTACATATACAGTATAAATACGTGTATAAGTAAAGTGTATAATGGATGCCGCTTAAACTGCTACTACAGATGTTTTATTTTAGGTCTGCGTACATCTATTTAAAATGTAGATTTACCTACCCTCTTTCCTATACTTATAATACAACTCTAACGAGTCCGCGTCTGTATATTGAATGAATCTTGAAAAAAACAATTAACAGGTATGATAAGTATGTAATCAATACAGATTCAGATCGATTTTTTTTTTCAAATTTATTGTGTGTGTTGTGAAAACTTCGCTCAGCACAACTGCATCTACAGAAACACCCAAAAAATGCACACGAAGTCAATGTGCATGTGCATCCATGGCAACTTAACTGTGACTTAACAAACATCTACAACTCACCTAGTATATGACTGGTAATTCTCGTCACCAGGTGATGGGTGCTCCGAGAAAGCGTCACACGAAGACATCAGAGATGAATGGTTGGATCTGAAATTGTTTGATTGTATTCTTATTCAAAATCAATAAAATTAATAGAATAATTTTCTTTATTTCTTTATTTCACATGAAACTTACAGTTAACAAAGGGTTTATTTTAGTAGGTAAGTAGTAGGAAGGTATACTTTTGTCGTCATCTCATCATCTTATGTTTTCTTTATTTTTTAATTGAAGTTGAATTTAAAAATATCTTTGATTAAAAAAGAACGCATATATATTTTATCGTTAGCACACACGAGATGTTAAAATTGTGTAAACTAAGTAGACAATTTGGCTTTCCCAAAGTTCAACGAAAGCATTTAAGTTTTATGTTCGTTCTCGGATCTTGTTTTGTTAGGGATGTTGCCATGTTGCGACCGGTATACCTGGTCCCTTTTGAAGAACAGGAGGCGGTGCGGTGATGCGCCGAGTGGCGTCTCCTTCGCGGCGACCGCCCTATCGTATCCGTGTTTGGAACCGTCCCGCTGCAAGTATAAAAAAATTGTTTACATCATTGACGAATAATAAAAGTTCTATTATAATAAATATCTTGGACAATCTCACACACGACCATCTGACCCCAAAGTAGGCGCGAGCCTGTGATATGGGTGTCAGAGACTGATATACATACATAGATATTTTTTAAATACATACTTATATAGATAATATTGACATCCAGACACAGAACAAATACAAGTGTTCGTCACACGAATATTTGTCCTGAGTGGGATTCGAACCCACGACCTTTGGCGCAACAGACAGGGTCACTACCGATTGCGCCAACGGGCCTGTCAAATGTCTATTGTGTCTGATCTTTCCGTGAAGACTTGTATACTCACTGGTCTGGATAACAGTGCGCTTGCGCATGCAAGTCGGGCAGCGATTTATGACTGTTGATGTTTGTGCAGCCATCCTCCTCGCGCATGCTCGGCTGGGAGTGAGAGTTGGACCTGCAACAACATATTCAAATTCAAATATATTTATTCGTCATTTGGTACAGCAAAGGAACACTCAACGAACGTCAAAACAATGTTGTATAGGTACATTAAATAGAAAAAGAGATATTTGAGATATGTCACAGTATGCAAGTTCATATTACAATAAATTAGCTAGGTATGTCATCATCACAATTCCAGGGTATGCGGTCGTCAAAAAAGTCAGAAACTTTGTAATAAGTTCTGCTTATTAAATTAGCTTTAATCATACGTTTAAATTTATTTAAAGACAATTTTTGGCAGTTACAAGGCATTCTGTTATAGAAACGTATACATTGCCCTTTATAAGAATTTCTGACTTTTTGGAGCCTAAAAGGAGGAAGAGTCAGCTTATTTTTATTTCTAGTATTATATTCATTAAAATCACCTTTCTTATTAAATTTATCAATATTTTTATGGACATAAATCAAGTTTAGCTGTTAGACCTCAAGGGCAGCAACGCATATTATGTGACTGTGACCGATATTGAAAGTTGCTCTTATACCTGTTCCAAATGGTCCGATTTTTACTTCTGATTAGATTTATGATTGAGTTTGTCTATGGTCGGATATTTCATCAGCACGAAACAATTTAAACCTTTCACAGATGGCACCACACAACCAGGCACACTTGTGTGCCTGGTTTTGTAGAAGGAAAACAGTTTTCGTTGTTTATTTAATTTTAAAAATAGTGCAGTTCTTAAGTTCATCCATTCAAGTATAATCAAGTTGAAAGTATTGCAGTCTCACCCAAAATTTCACAATAACTCGAACTATGGGACAAAAACGGACGGATTGAAAATTTGTTGCGTTGCGGCATTAACGCCATAGAAAAGCTGATGAGTGTTTTGCATGTTTCACAGCGGTTACCTTACTATGTTTTAAGCTTTTACTGTATGTTTTTAATTACTCCTATGCTGCGGTATATATGCGAATTAAAACTTTTCCTCTTACTAAAAAACAGGCTACCGTAAGAATACCCAAACTAATTCTTTGGGCGAAGAAACTTCCAGTTCTTCACTCATCATAAGCTAGTATTAACCTGGTCGATATAGTCTTTATGAATTATTGTCATGCGTGTCTCAACAGCAAGTACTCATGCAAAATCATAGTTCTAGGCCCTGCGCCACATGGGAGAGAATTAGATGTGTTTTACATGTTATAGCTATTTTAAATTTTTAGTTTACTTGTTAAAAAACTGTTTTAAGTACATATCTGTAATTCATTAAATTTAGAAATAGACTTAAAAAAATACTTATGGAAACAGTGTATTATAATCTTAATGAATTTCTGGAATCTGACATTATAATTTAAGTGATATTATGTAGTAAGTAAGTAGCAATAATGTGACATTATAATTTATAATTTAAGTTTCTAGAATGTGACATTATAATTATTCTATCAATTGACATTTGTATACCACCCAGTGGTTAGAGTGAGGGACTACCTTTATTTGTAATATCTACATTTATTTGTAAATGTACCACTCTAAACAAATAAATGATTTATGATTTATTAAAAGACCAGCTGACCCGGCAAACGTTGTTTTGCCATATAAATAATTTTTGGTTGATCGTAGAGGGTTGAAAATTCAGGGTTGTATGTATTTTCTAATGTTGTATCATAAAAAAATACAAAAATAAAAATGTATCTAACAATAAAATAAAAAAATTTGGGATGGACTACCCTTAACATTTAGGGGGATGAAAAATAGATGTTAGTCGATTCTCAGACCTACTGAATACGCATATAAAATTTGGTAAACATCGGTAAAGCCGTTTCGGAGGAGTACTGCAACAAACATTGTGACACGGAAATTTTATATATTAGATAAGTTTAATTATTCAGTCAGACAGTCAGTCAGTAAGTGTTATAGGTACCGTATGTATCTGGGCGCGGAGTGGGCGTACTGCGCGGGCGGGCTGATGGTGGCGAGCTGGTCGCACGCGTCCGCCTCGCTCCCCGCGGCCGCCGGCAGGGGGAGCCGCTCGAAGCGCTCCGCGCGCTCGTCGCTCGAGTGGGGCCTCGCTGGAAATTAGGGAATTCGTTGGAGGCTGACTTGCCCGTTGGCGCAGCCAGGGGTCGTGGGTTCGAATCCCACTCAGGACAAACATTCGTGTGATTAACACTTGTGTTTATTCTGTGTCTGGATGTTAATATTATCTATTTAAGTATGTATTTAAAAATATCTATGTATTTATATCAGTCTCTGACACCCATAGTACAGGCTCGCGCCTAGTTTGGGGTCAGATGGCCGTGTGTGAGAATGTCCCTGATATTTATTTATTTATTTATGTATGGCTTAGGTGAGTGAGCCTGACTCGAACGGGTCCCAGAACGAACAAAGGTTACCACTTAGCATCAGGTGGCCAATTGTAACATAACAGCACTACCGAATTGGGGTAGCATGTAATGTTTGGTTAAACTTTTATGATGTGGTGTTAGTATTAATTAGCCTTATAATAAACCTTATGATGATTTATAGACAGTCCGAATAAAGCACTCCTATTGTCAAGACGTATCGTTTCACTTTCCCCCTACCCCGCACTCCGCATGGCTACCGTGACACTTTGAATTAGGGTCAGGTGGGGTAAGGGAAACATACTTCATTTTGTATATTTTATGTTGAGCTCTAACCACTGTATTAAATGTCGTGTAATCATCTTGACAAACACAAGTTACACTTCTTTTAGTCGGCTTTCTAGTATCGAATGATTTTTTTAACTAGCTATAATGCATGAAGCTGAAAAATTATAAAACTAAAGGCTGGTTCTGTTGTTCCACTTTCCCGGTTTTTGGGGTAAGGGAAACACTTAAATTAAATCTAAAAGTATTAATGCTAGAACAGACTACTCCTGCACAATAAATTAAAGAAAAGAACATCAATCAAATGAAAACTATAGTGCATTGAAATACGGTTTAAAATAGAAAATATTTACATTTATCGAAATTCGGGGTAAGGGGAACATATGGGTTTGAGACAGGGGTTCACAACTTTAAATAAAAGCCGGGTTTTTATTATATTTTAATTTATTAACTGTAAAATTACAAGTCTCTTATATTTCAGTATAGGGTAAGTTGTCAAAATGAAAGGTGAATGAAACCAAAAATCAGCCTGAGGAAGGGAGCATATTATTACCTGAAAGTAATCAGAAGTGTAATCAAGCAAATTTGTTATATAACCTTATTAAATACCTAATTATTTATACCTAATTTTGCGATTGTAATATACATACCTACCTACCTATGAATACCTATAAATGTTCCTTGAGAAAAGTTGTTCAGTTTCATGCCCTAGGAACCCTTATAGTTTCGTCAAGTACGTCCATCCGTCCGTCTGTCTGTATGCCCCGCTTCAATAACTCTCTCATTTTTTCACGTATGCTCATGAAATTTGGTATGAAGACTGATAATAAAAACACAAAACTAGAAATGCTATAAAAAATATTTAAAAAAATTTGGGCCCTCTCCTATACAGCTAAAAGAGGGTTTTTTTTTCTTTGTGGACACCTGATAAATGGTCCAGTGCTCCTCGGGTTAAAATGTTGATGACTCCTGACATCGGGAAAGGGAAACATATGTTCCACTTGACCCGGCTATGGTAGTTCCCCTTTCCCCGGTAATGAATTTTTACGTTATGTTTTGAATCACATTGAATTTACTTATTTATAGCGTAGTTTACTCAAATTCAAATACATAACATGAAAATAAAACGTATAAAGGAATACTTACCGATATTGGAAGTCTTCAGACATAACGTTTCGTCACACAAAACATCACACAATTATTACGCGTCCAACTCGTAGTTTTGTAGCACGCCAACTGACTTTTTGTTTTTGTCAAAGTCGCGCACTGATTAGACCTAGCGCCATCCTTGTTTTTGTTATGGAAC
Organism: Carterocephalus palaemon; assembly: GCA_944567765.1. Lineage (NCBI taxonomy): Eukaryota > Metazoa > Arthropoda > Insecta > Lepidoptera > Hesperiidae > Carterocephalus > Carterocephalus palaemon. The sequence continues at coordinate 4,066,258 of OX155663.1, forward strand.
TAAATACAAATGACTGCTTTTTCGACCGACAAATCACAGAGCTACAGTCTATTGTTCTAGATTTACAAACCATTGTCCCCCTTCCCCCGTAGTCCCCCTTACCCCACCTGACCCTAAATAAAAAATAAAATAACAGCACGCCTGTATTTCGCCGCAGGGGTAGGAAGAAGTGTGTATTAAACCCACCTTTCATCGATAATATTTAGGTCCCATGAGGTGAGACTATTGCCATACACCGGGCACAAATCTATACTCCGAGCTACTAATAGGAATTTCAAGTTTCAGTTTCAAAACCCCAATAATACTTTGTTCGAACCGGGGACGAACCCAGGACCAACGAAGCAGTGTCTGACAGACACAGACATTGTGTCTGTCCGAATATCTGCCTCGGCTTTTATTTTGCGGATAAATATATGTGTTGTGGATTATTAAATTGTGTTGTTTTCTGAGTGTGTCGGACACCCACCCGCAGTGTTAATAGTATATATATTTTGTTATATTTTATGAATAATATATAATTATTTGTATATACATTGCAGATTTACAAGTGCTAATTGGTTCGCCCCCGTATTGATACCCCATGCGCAGCTATTTCCTCCGAATTTAATTCAGATCTACACTTTCGTGCCGACACTTGAACTTACGTATCGAATACGCGTTCTTCAAAATAATCTCGCTCGGCCTCTGCCTCGGTATCACGAACGACTCCGGGAAGAAGACCCTAGCGTCTCCGAAGCTCAGGGGCCGGTTCATCTTATCCCGGTCCGGATCAGACTTGTGCTTGGAGCCCGAGGTGCCGGAAGACGAGGTCCCGGAAAAGGTCCCGGACGTGTGCTGGGAACGCGGCATCGTCTCCCGTTCCGGATACGGGTCCTTTATCCGTCTCGTGTCCGTTACGACTTTATGCGCTGAAAGTGAGAGAGGTACGAGTTCGTAAGTTACATTTAAATCGCAAATTTATAAGATCATTTAAAAAAAAAAAAACAAGCAAACATTTATTTATTGCCACACACATTGGAATATAATGTACGGAATTAAAAATATTAATAAATAATATTAAATTATATAGAAAGGTATATTAATAGATAGAATATATGGGCAACTGGGTGTATCTACATTTTTTTTAACATAGATAAATATTGGGCTTATGGGCCGCATCTGATGGTAAGTGGTCAATGTCGCCTATGGACACTTGCGACACGAACATGTGTGTTGCCGGCCTTGAAGGATGTGAAGTGATGGAAAGGGTTGGAATAAATATTTAATATAGGTACTATAATAAAAATATAAATATTAATTATAGTCATCACACTTATGCTTCTCAGTCACAAAAGTTCAATCAGAGACAATAATACCGAATATTCATCCTATCCTACAATGAATATCACATTTGCAATATGTTGTGCCGACCCCAAGGGCGTGAGACTCACACACGTAAGCGGGCGAGTATACGTTCTCCCGGCTGTCCGCGTGTTCCAGCAATCGTCGCAGCGTGTTCTGAAGCCCCTCGCCCGCGCTCACCGCACGCCGGGTGTTCACCATACTCCGCGTAGTCCCATCTGGAATACATACATGAATTTTTGTGTGACAAAAGGAAAAGCCATAAAAACAGCAAGCTACCAATGAATCAACAGGGCTGGAAACAAGTTGTGCTATGAATCAATCAGTAGAAGCGCCAAGAGACTCATGCACATCGCGTCAAGCTCTATGCAGCTTGCACTGTGCCTACTCATAAGCTAGTATAGTAAAATCCTTCAGGCAAATAGAGTCATGACTATGACCATTCTCTCTCTCAAGCTCTATGGATGACTGTGTCGTATAAATATATGACAGTGCTGTGAAATATATTTATATTTAATTGCATTGTTAATTGCATATGCCTGCTACATAAGCTACTAATGAAGATTCTTTTGAGTTTAGACAAATATAATAATGGTCTCTAAGCCTTCTGCCTGGCACATTTTTATCCACTTCATAGAATCATAGACATAGACAATAGAAAATAGTAATTTGGATCGAATTCCAGTAAACTTACAAGGGTTGCAGCATGCCTCGTTGGTGAGCGTTCCGGAACTGACTAGAGTGCAGCCACCAGATGCCAACGCCTGGCCGATGTCGCTGCTCATCTGAAAAACCATAACATTGAAGTTACTAATCCGTGCATGTTAGGTAAAGTCCCTTTATAGCGTAGAACATTTGAAGGAAAGAGCCTTGCAGTTCGACACTCTATACCTACCACATTCCTATGTTTAACCAAATTTTGCTGAAAGCCTGGTCTAAGAGACAGCCAGCACTCATACTGTAATATGACCATTGCTAATAAGCAAAACGGCAGCTATTATATGAGGTTCTTGCTCGAATAACAACATCCAAGCTCTTTGCGTTCAAAAAAGGCGACAAGACGGAACTTTTTCTCCTCTGGAGTAGCGGTAATTTATTCATAAAACAAAAATTTTCAATATTTACCTGATTATATTATGTACAACCCATAGATGTCTCTCTGCTGGGCACGGGTCTCCCCCACACACACAGTTGCGGGTGGTCTAGAGCATACTCGAATCCACTACGCTGCTCCAATGCGGATTGGTGGAGGATCATAGTAATGCTTTAAATAAATCTTACCCTGAGAGGTAATTCCTGCTTCCTATCCAGCACTATTTCCGACTTGACGTAGAACGCCTTGGACTCGGCCAGCAGCTCTACCGCGGACTTGCGTTTCTGCTGCGGCTGCGGCGCGACCGACCGCGGCGCCGCCATCTCCTTTTTCCGCGGAAGCTTGAAACTCGCGAACAGGGAATCCGCTAGCCTCCGCCTGGAAATAAGTTTGACATAAGATCAATCGAAGACAAAAAACTTTCCGATTTGAAGTTCTTGGATATTTCTGGACGACAATTGTAAATCAGCAGTTCAAGCAGTTGCGTCTAGGCTGAATAAAGACATAATTGTTGAGTGGTGTCTGCAACTTCTATCTTGCAGAGCCTGTATTATGGGTGACAGAGACTGAAAGAGAGATATATACATACAAAGATATAACACAGAACAAACAAGTGTTCGTCCCAATGGGCCAGGCAATTCTCAATCATGCTCGTGAGACTTCCTCAAGATGTTTTCTTCTCCTGTTTACAACAGGTGACATTTAATTTACAGCAAAAGTTAGACCAGTGCACTGAAATGTATATATGTACATAGTTGTCTCTCCATCAAGGGAATTCAAACACGTGAAATCCTGTCAAACTTACCTTGGCGGGGACTCGAAAGACCTAGAATAGGAAGCGGAGGCTGCAGCGTCTTCAAACTTCTTCCTCACTTCCTCGACCTTCGACCAGCCCGACTCGACATTGAGCCTGCGCGTCAGCTGAGCGTTCTGCGCCGCATGCTTAGCCAGCTCCTCTCTCGTCCGCTTCACCGACACCTCAGGGAGCGCGTCGCGGTGTCTCCCCGTCCTCGTCTCGTGGCATCTCTCGATGAACTGGCGGCGTCGGAGGGAGAGCGTCGCCGCTGATTGGTGACCGTCGTCGTCGTCGAGGCACCTGTTTAAAAATAAATTAAGTTCAGATGGATGCTTGGATCCTGGTGGGAAATTTAAATAAAGATCATTTTTCTGTTCTTTTCAACTAACCTATATATTATTTTTTAACTTGCGCATAACTTGCGGTCTGTGTAGTATTGCATTTTTCGATGTACATAGTTCATATAACATTTAATGTACAATAGACGGTATTATCGCTAAAAAGCGATCTCTTCCAGGCAATCTATCTAGTTTGGCCAACAAAAAAAACCAAACCCTTAAAAATCATGGGTAGAGGTAGATTGAAACATCAAGCTATATAACTATACATTAAAATTTGTGAAACGGAATAACAAGGCAGGAAAATCTGGCCATCTAACTTAGGTATGTAGGTATTTTGGCACAGTTGACCAGGATAACATAATACCCTGATAATACTAATACCTAATAAGGTCAGTAGCTGTCGGGAGGTCGGCCCGAACAAAACGAATGCCCCTTCTTGCAAAGGCCACGCTCTATTTCGGGTCAGCGGACCGGAAACCCGTAACACTGGAAGGCGCCAGGCTGTAGTGCGTTACTTATGTAGGATCCTAAGGCTTCTGCTTTATTTTCCGCTACGTTCCATATTTAGGGCACCGATGGCTGAATGGAAATAATTTACACCAACTTATTTACTACATTTCGTAAAAATCAGGAATAGACGACAGCGAGACTATTCCAGCATTTAGTGGCACTGTATTTGAAATTCAAATTAGCTGGATGATACAGCATAGTATTTTTGAGAAGATTGATTTCAACATGAAATAAGCAGTGCCTGTGTACTTCTTTTTCTATAATTATGTATCACTTTAAATTATTGTTGTGTAGGTACCTACACGAATTGTTAAATAAAAAAATAAGATACATATAAAGCGGCTAGATAAGTGACACCTGTCGTTAGCCTACAAGGTACCTACATGCAAAAATGTACTCTGTGCCTACATGGATGGGTGTTGCATTGTTGCCTAGCCACCATCGAGCCCAAGTTTTTTTTCGAATGGACATTTGCTGTATGGTCATACAGACCTTTACGACGTCACCGAATAGGAGCCCGACGAGCGTCTAATCGGTAATCCTTATGTAGAGCCAATATTAACATTATTTTATTAACTGATTTGAGATATACCTGACTCATCATTGTGATGACAACCAACCAGATAACCAACCAGATAATTTTGATTTTGTAGGTATCGCCCCCTACTGGAACGCAGGGGTCGAAGTCAGGTCGAGGGCTCGATAGGTGTATATTAAAAAAATCCCTAGCCAACGAGAGAATTTGGGGTTCAGGAATCTCTGGATCTCGGGAATTTCTCTAGGGACCATAACCTTTAGGGCTGGGCCAAGTTATAGCGAGGAGCTTATGGTAGAACGTACCTAGCTGGCTGGGCGAGGTGCGACCGGCACGGCTGGTAGCAGGAGAGGGCGGCCATGTTGCCGCAGGCTGGCGCCGCGCCCGCTCATCATTCGCCCGCCGCTCGCGCTCACTCGGCCGCGGGTTTATCCTGGAACAAACGAATGCAGTCGTTTATTAACTACTTACTAGTTTTCCCCGCTGGAATAATTATGCTGTGTGTCATGTAAAGCATTGTAGCTTCCTTCAATTCAATGTAATCGAAAAAGTTAAGCAACGACGGGCGCGGTCGGTTTGTGGATGGGTGGTCACCCAAAATTGGCAAAATTTCATGGACGTTACCGTGCTTCGGTGGGCACGTAAAGCCGTCGGTCCCGGTTGTTTTCAATGCTGGAAACAGTCGTTAAGCCTTGTCGAAGACCTACGGGTGGCTTGAGAACAATCGACACTGGGTTGGCCACTAACCCCTCCACCAATCCGCATTGGAGTAGCGTGGTGGAGTATGCTCTAGACCTCCCGCAGAAGTGTCTGTGGGGGAGACCCGTGCGCCAGCAGTGGGAAGTCTATGGGTCGCAGCGATGTCATGTAAATAAAACATAATGCATTCCTTAATCAGGGTCACATGAATTCTGTGCCCTTTGAATCCAGCGGTCACCCGCTGACTTCATCAGGTCATCAGTCCACTTGGAGGGCGGCCTTTGACTCGTTTTCCGAGTATCTTACCCGTATATTTATTTCTTTATTTTTGATGCTAGATAATTTTAAGGTATAGTTCGTTCAAAACGCTATGGCATAAACGGTGGTTAACCTTTTGGTCGTCCGATCGGGGGTTGCAAACCATTCTATAAGAAGTTATATTTAGTTGGCATTTCATTAAATTGTTAAACAGTAAAAAGTAAAGATATGTAGGTACACATTGTTTAAAAATACCAATTGCTTAAAAATTTAAACCATCAATAAAATAAGTATATTTACCTGGAAAATACACTCTGATTTATATAAATAAACGCCTATATTGAGTCGTCAAATCGTCAAATATATGAAAAACCCGCTCCACAGTGCCCTGCATGCAATTCATACGCTGGCCCAGCTGCTGCTACCGTGGAAACGGACCCTCAGTACCGCACGGCATAATGTGATTGATGTAAAGAAACGTAATGCTCAGACTTAAAAGCTCATCTTCCATATTTCTAAAGAATGTCTGTATAAAACAAATTACGTGACAATGCGCCGATCTCTAGCGAGATGGGTTTTTACTGCCTACTTCGTTATTGAGTAATATCGCTTTCACGTCAGGATGACATGCATGTTTGCACCTAGTTGTTGATAGAACATGGATATTGTTAAATATTTGTTTTATTCACCACACGTTTTTACTACGTACTTTTGCCCGTATACCCCAGAATATAAATCGTCATTAAAGTTTTTCTGGTTAGCCCAATGGTTAGCTGTTGGAGAATGCCTAAATTTCGTCATCTGTGCCTATATATTTTATGTTGTGGTTCAATAAAGTTAAATAAATAAATTATATACTTAGATCTTGCCTTTTCATATTATTAAAAGCCGATAAGGATACCTACGACGGACTGTCTCTCTTGGAATCAGGCAGTAGGAAGTATTTAAATAGGATTATATACCATAAGTAGGAATATGTACCTACTGCTTTTAAGATAATTTTATTATGACATTTTTACACTAACAGCATTACGAAACCAAATTCAGATATACAAATTTTAATTGAAAAATTCACCGCAGGTGGGATTCGGTAGATAGACAGACATACCGACAATACCTAATATTGAAAAAAATATTTTCGGAGTCTGTGTCGGTTCTGTCAACCCCTGATAGTTATTCTCCAACATTTATTCAAAGCAGACTCGTTAAATTCTAACCGACCATAAACGGCCACCGACCGAGTATAATAACCTCGATATTTAAACTGGTCAAGTCTATTGTTCGCTCTATATGACAACACGTATCACTAATATGGTACCTATACCGCCTAAATTAACCTGGTTAAATGTATGAGTCGTAATTTTAGGCTACGCTATTCAGGACACCTGTTTAAGCCAATTAATGCTTGTTATATTTTACTTTCCTTATTAAAGTGAATTTTGGAGGTAATTAATGACTCAGTAACGATAAGAATGACCGTTATGACATGAATTGAAGTTCTATCAGCTATCTGGCTTGCAATGCAAGCATAAATCACCCGCTGAGCAGATTGTCTTTTGGTTTCGGGTTCGTAGCAATATAATGCAGCTTTCTAGTTTTTTTTAGCTTTATAGTTTTGTTGTTGAATAAGTCCACAGCAAAAGTCATTGCGTTAAATTTATTTTGAGGTGAAACAAGAGTTTTGGAATTGCCGCCAATTCACAAAAATAAATGACAAATGAATGCACATGTCACCACCAATGCACCAGCTATAATATTATAGTACAGAAAGCTTTTGCTGATGGTGCTGAAAAGTGCAACCCATAGTAGTCCCACTGCTGGACTCGGGTCTCCCCCATAGACAAATCTGCGGTAGGTCTAGAGCAGTGATGGGCAAACTACGGCCCGCGGGCCAACTCCGGCCCGCGAAAGTATTTAATCCGGCCCTCCGAGGGTCAAAGCGTGGTGAAATGAGAGGCGCGGACAGTGAATTTGTGTGTAATGCTGTAATGTTTTTATAATATCATAACACAAAATGCATTTTTTCTATAATTCTGGCCCTCCTCTAGAATTTCTAAAACTTTGTGGCCCGCCATTAAAAAAGTTTGCCCACCACTGGTCTAGAGCATACTCCACCACGCTGCTCCAATTCGGATTGGTGGAGGGGTAAGTGGCCAATGTCGAATGTTCGTGTTCAGTGTCAGTGTCTGGGGTTATTTCGGAAATCAAATACATCGGAATTATTCGGAATATCCCCAAGGGTGTAATTCCGAAAAAAAATTAAAAACTCCTCTAGAGTGTTGTTACTTATTTGGCAAAAATGATAATCTATCATTAAATCAAAAAATTATTCTAAATAGCAAGAAAATAAATTTTACAGGATGTTTTTAAAAACTTTTTTCTAAATTTTTAAAGATTTTGCCAATTCTATGCATACAGATTATTAAAGATTCTTACCAAAACCCCCTCGGCAGTTTTTATGCGCTTGTAGGAGTTGGCATTAAACTTGACCAATTGATTATTTGTATTTTCATTAAATTCACATTCTCCGTTGCGCTCTAGCCAGTGCCTACGGTCGATTACGATATGAACTAATCGTAATTTCGTACGTTAGGTGGCCACAGCAATAATCCATTCATAGATGCCGGTGCCACCGTCATGTCACTGTGCCTATTGTAATCATGTCTCATAACCTGATAATTAACTTTGACGCGGTTATTGCATAGAAAATGCTACCTCGGCTGAGTGCTTTCGTTTTCCTGCGAAACTTTCTACTCCCGTTCTCGCGTAGATAGATTAAGATAAACCTGTAGTTACGTTTAATTGAGTTAATCAGCTGTTTAATTAAAACCATGTTTGTAGCCCTTTCTCATGGTTTGTTTGTAGTCCATTGAAAAGTTACATTTGGGGTTGCGTTTTTTAGAAGACGCAATTTTATTTTTTTGATGTGTAGGGGGGGTCAGTATAAAGCTAAAACCAAGTCTGTGGGGTCGCCACCCTTGTCCCACGGCCGCCATCTTGAAAATAGGGGTTGTAATGGTTTTTACGATATATCTCTTAAACAAATTATCTGATAAAAAAAAATTGTCAACATTTTTTGTTGCAAATTAAATTCTCTACAACTGTGGTTCTGTACATTTTTGTCGTAGAACTATAAATAAAAAGTTATAAGCGAAATACGTTTGCAAGTGGAACGGCTTTGTTTCTTAACAAGAGAGTTGTTTTGCTCACTGTAATTGGTGAACGTTTTTTTATCTCTTTATACGGTGGTAATAAAGATGATAATTCATATAAGTCATTTTATATGAAGGTTGTAGTGAGTGAACTGCAGTCTTATTTATCTACTTACTTAGCTACATCTTACCGTCAGTAGGTACCTGCGACGTGGTAAACCCAAGTAGTTTTAGCTAATTATAAACCATTTTACAGTTTCAAGTTGGATACGAAATTAAATTTCGAAACACGTAGCAGTGGACGTGTAGGTTTTGCTTAATTTATTATGTGCCTCGTTCCACGTTCGCACTCGCAGAATTTGCAAAATCCTTTCGACGTGTACTTAATAATTTAATGACATATGAAGAAGCCGTCGTCATTATGCGAAAGAGGCAAGGAAATTAACAAAAAAAGGTCACTCACACTTGACCTGTTTTCGCAACAATATATAATTTATCATGCCTTGCTATTAGGGACAAGTCAAGTATCTGTAAATTTATTGCTCCACCAGACATCGTTATGTAAAAGTTAAAAATATATAGGATGTTTGGTTCATAATAAGAATCCTTCGAGGTACAGTTACTACCTCGTCCTACAGTTCGTTGGACAGTCCGTATTTCAGAACACTACCTATGTAAGTAGTTTTTATGCTAATGCATTGTTTTACGAGAATGTTATCTATATAATTATGTACAAAACTTCTAAAATTAACATGACAGTCTTAAGTCTGAAACTGCGACTGGTACTTTTACTAAAGGGCAAAATGTTAACATTATCATATTAACATTGTTGATGAACATTAACAGAATCGTTAAAACGGTGTCAACCACATTTACGATGCCAATCAATGCAACAAATTACGGGAAGTTAGAAAAATATATATTTTTCAAGTCAATACTCATGTTTCTGACAAGGTTTCGTGTTTCAGTCATCTAGAAGTTCATTACCAACGAGCAAGGATATTGTAGATATCTATTAAAAAACCACATGAACACGTTAATTACAATACAATGGCATAGCTACCGGGCGATCTAATTTCAATGCCCTTCACAAGGCAGGGGTAAAGTACACATGAATGACTACTCCGCTCCGATAGAAAACCACTATAAGTAAACTGATTGAACTGCCTAATGAATGGGTTATTGAAATATACAATCACGTTTTTGAACGTTATAATAATGACAACTAACCGAGCTGTCAACCTTAGGAAGGATCATGTGTAGCTTTCCGGTTTCCGCGCTTTTCTCAAAAAATGGCGGCGATTGCGCAGATAATAAAAAATTGCCTATGCCAATAAAATTTAATTTTAGAAAGTAACAAGTGTAATTTTCATTAAGATATACAATAATTAAATAACTAATATAATAAATACGAAATCCTTACGAATATATAAATGGGAAAGTGTGTTTGTTGGTTTGTCCTTCTTCTCCGGTTCAATTGAATGATTGATCGACGTGATTAATTTTTATAGACGTAGTGTAGGGCTACTTTTTATCACGGAATATTTCACGTTTCCCTTGGAAATGGACAGAAACCTGTAAGTAATAATCATTTGATTTTTAATCGAGGTAATTCTGCACGTAAAACGACTAAACGCGGGCGGAGCCGCATGGAAAGTTTGTAAGATTATAAATTTAAACTAACAACAGACTAAATGAGACCAGTTAAGAAATAGAACAGAAACACCTTTGTTGGAAACGAATCGTTTTAAATTTCCATTCATAAGAAGATAATCTTATTTTTCACGTATAAAAATAATTGGATTAGATTTTATTATACATGGCGAAATGCGTGCTCACAGACTTAGATCAGAAGGTACCTATCCATTAGTCACACTCTGATTGTAATAAACACGATAGCGAAATCTGTATAAACATATTTTATATGAACACTATAAACTCTGCTGTATATAACTCTACTATACCTACACTCTACTCTAATGTACATAAACGCTCTGAGTAACAAAAAAGAAAGTACTTAGTGTGATTTATCGATTAAATGTTTTGTGTTAATAAGATACGTTATAGGTACCTAAAAAGCACAAAAGTATTTATATTTATAGATTGCTTTTAGACGTTATTAAATTCATGATATTTTTTTTATTTTTCATGAGTTACATATATCTACATATTATCGTACCTATTCTCTGACCAGTTTAAGAACATGTATACATACTTCAATAATAAGGTAAGTAGCTAAGTTTTTAATTGCTCAATTCTGTAAGCCGCCATATCATATCCAAGTCTATATTAGTCTTGTCAGAAATGTCAGAATGTTGCAGAATCGATCATATTTTGTCGACTAACCATTCATAAGACCTTAAAAATATTTCAACACAATAAAACAGTGTTCGTGTCTTAGCTAAAATACGGAGATTTTTTGTCACGAGGTCGGGTCGAACGTATCACACCGAACTTAATATATGTGAATAAATCAGTGCAACACAGATCGACAACAAACAGGGCGCTAACTGTAAATGTAAACGTTGCGAAACGACGCTCACGCATCTAATAGGGTTGCCACACAAACATAGTAATAATAAATCTAATGTTTGTGGGTTGCAACTCATCACATTGAATAAATCAAAGCATTAACACTCGTAAGTCACTCCCCCGCACTAGGATTCTCTGGGTTGCGAGTGGTGAAAACCCACGGAAAGCAACACAATTTTACATTCATGACACGAGTACTTTATAGTGGAATACTTCTACTATACTCTCTTGACATTGAGAAGCTGTAGTGAGAAGAGACCCGTGCATTGGCAGTGGGACGCTAATGGGTTATAGGTACACAATAAAGTTCCCTGAAATCTGAAATACAACTTGGCACTTGCTCGTGGATTTCCTCTAAGCCTGCGGACTGTGCTGTAATGTTGTGAGAGAAACTAATTAATGACGTTTTATAACACGATGTTGCCAGATGTGAAGATTCACTGGCACTTGGCACGCTGCTAGCTGAGCTTTCTGTATTGCTATAACTATTGCTGAGTAAGGTACATAACATAGGAATGGAATCAGTGGACCTTATAAGGCTGATAGAATACCAAATATAATTTGTTTTTTTTTTTTAACCTCGGGGAAAAATATCTTCTCTGAATAGCGTGAATGTGTAAGCGTCCATTTAATAAAATCAAGTCCTGATACTACAAACAGTCAACAAAAAGCTTGCCATATGAAAAAAGTCAATTAAGCTAAGTATTCACGTACCATACGTTCGCCAGTTCGCCCCTCATTCATAACACATTTCATAGCTCGTCTAGCGAGCCCCGCATAATTACTATAGCAAATGCAGACAATTTATGGCTCATGAATAATATCAGTATCGAGTATAACAAAGTGTGCCGTCTATAAATAAAACCATACATATCCAATAGATATCTGTTTCCCGTTGAGGGCAGATAGTCGGAATATTATTGATTGCTCTTATTTATTGCCAGCGCCATTATCTTGGCTCTCGGTTATTAGTTACAGTTCAACTGACGGAAGCTGGGCTCTTCCTTTAACGGGAGATGAACAGTGGCAGGCCAACAGTCTAACGCTTGTCATGATACTGCCACATGCCTATAAAAATACTCAGTAGATAGAACCTGTACCATAGAACATGAAATAACTAATAACTATGTAATAACAACACATAAACAAATACGTACCTACTCCTGTGGGACTTTTTTTTTTGTTTTATGAGGGGGAAACCTTTTAAAGGGACACGGACATCGTGGAAGCGGCGCCGGGTTATGTGGGATTTAACCCACATACTAAAACCCCCTCGGTGGCCTTCCTCGGCACTTGTGAAAGGCTCCGGGATCTCTGTTAGAACGCACCGGTGCCATCCAGTGTTGTGCCCATGACAAGCTCGTCTCGGAGGAGATGTCCAAAAACGCCGACACCCATCTTTAACTTTGTACAGCTACACACAACGTCGTCTTTGACGTGGTCACTGGATGGACTGTTCGAGCTCCCACTCTTGCTGTGAAACCAGAAGCCCCCTTTTAGTCGCCTCTTACGACAGGCAATAGTGCTGGAGAGAGACCAACTTCGCTAACAGTACAGAGATATTCCGCTACGATCGAGAACAAATTGTAGGCTGAGCTGAGAGAGCTTTGGTATCGAACCGATACATCGATATGATGCAAGCACACGCGACTTAAGGTCGATAACCGATATTGCTTAAAGGTCAAACTAGCTTGCGTAGACAACATCTTATAAGTAAGTTCAATACCAACAATCACGAAAGTGGATTATTTTAAAAGCTTTTATTTTAACTGCACTCGTATGTATCCATTATTAATGAATGTAAGTATGTAAGTATGTCTTGGAATCTTGCAATCAATATTTCACCCACTTCCACTATCGCGCTGAAATTTGGCACACATGTTTGGTTCCGATGACAATGCATGAAAATAAAAAAAAAGTTTTAAAAAGCTTTTTTAAAAGAAAAAAATTAACGGTATAATTCTAAGTAAGTCATCTATGTATATGGACAAAGGCCATGGCCAAAGGTATAGGCAGGGGCGTGTCACTCCTATGTGATGGTGGTGAGTTAGTGATTGGTATACCTATTGTCACACACCGGGCACAATTTCAAACTCCAGTACCTAGCTCTCGGAGTTTGACTACTGGGAATTTCAAGTAAGCAAAATCATATATCGTCGCGGGGATCGAACCCAAGACCTTCAGGGCAGGCTTTAGATAAATTTTAGTAAAGTAAAAAACGAAGTAGTAAAGTCAATTTTTTTTTACACTCATTCACGCCTGATAGTTCAAATTGGTCGAATGTAGTTTTACCGTTAAAAACGATGGCAGATTGGTCGAGGCTGTTAGATAACAATTTTCCAGACAATCTTGCTTATGGATTACGACTGCGAGCCACAAGCTCGAGCCACAAATTGGGGCGGAACTAATCCTTGATTTGCTACGTGAATCGGTGGTCACGGCCACATGTAAGTGACTCGATTAGAGTAACAGTTAACGTATCGAATTCATTCATTCTCGAATCGGAATTGGTTTTGGTTATGTTGCATATAAAATAGCTGTCGACCACGCAGCACCCCCGCCCAAACTGCAGCTAGTGACAGACATGTGAGACATGATGACAATAATCCTACCCTCTTTCATCTGTTCTGTGAATCCTACCATAGAATCATTATTGTTTTATGTGTAACATTACAAAGTACATAAACACGTAACCCCGTTAGGGGTTACAATTAAAATTGTATGCAGACAAAACATATAGGTACCTACAGAATGATAGGTAGGTACTTAAATCACTGGGTGAATTTGAGTGCAATTAAAATTTTAGTATGTTTTTTATTCCTGTACCTATTTATTTGAGTCTTTCTTTTTGGTGTACAATAAAGTATTTTAGTATTGTATTATTGTATTAAAAAACATATATGTACATTTAAAAACTATAAATATAACAATTTTAACCAGAAATAAAATGTTAAAATAAATTGATTAAAACATAAATATTTACATTGAGCGATAGGCTAACTCCTAAAGCTAACAATTGAGTACCAAGATGGTCTCTGTAAATGACATGTATGTAAGTATAGTATGCCAGACGTTTCCGACAGAAACAACGTACTTAATACACTAGTTGGTATCGGTACTTTGGGTCGGTGGTACTGCCCTTAGCAATCTCTAAACAGAACCAATATAAGTAGGTTAATGTACGGAACCTAAATATATTCCACTACCTAATAAAGTCATAATATAAAAATGATCTGTCGAACTTTCAATTGAAACTTGTTTGAGCAGCTTAAATTGTGTTGTACCTACATCAATATAGATATTGTGGTTGTACTTACATTAACTAACTTACACAGACATATAATATTACTTATTGTGGTGTAGATATAAAAAGGAAGGATATACACTTAGGTATAATGCTTACCTACGATTGAATCATTTGTTGGTTATGTAACTTTCCCACGGACTATCACAGCTGAGCAATGATTTGTTGAGTTGTAAAGCATAATCTTAATGTATCTACTTGTACGTTCATTGTGGAATTATCGACTAGGTCGCCTACACTTGCACGATTACGCAACTCACGCCTACATTAACCAGTTAACCACCTAATTGACTTGCAGAATTCGTTCGTCTGTGCAGATAGAAATGTATGAAGTCCAGCTAGGTTCTCATAACGGTTTTACTTGTGAATAGAACGTGAAATGATAGTGAATTCGGTCGAGATCGAAGCCTAAAGAGAAACTTCCGCGAGTGATTCCCGTTGGGCCATATGTTCTGGGGGGCAGTTCTGACATGTGAAGTCTTCCAATTTGCACTTGACCAGCGTGGTGCCAGCCTAACTCCTCCCATTCCGAGAGAAGTCCAACCGTGGGACAAAAAAGGTTTGTGGTGGGATGTACAAAATTATTAACTAACAATGGTTGCGCGACTATTAATAAGGAGTCGTACCTAATGCGGAGTGTGCAAGTAGCCTATTCCCAATGCAGTTTATAACAACATTATTATAACGTTATCTCGCGAGTGCAGCTGGCTTGCCATGTGCGGCCAAAGGCCTATTTGATACACGCATGCGTCTATCACTATTATGATTACATTAAGTGGCTATCAGTCAGACGCGCTTAAATGGGCAAACGAGATTTTCAATTAATTTGTTGGACAAAAGTTTCACCAAAAGTCTGGTATAAAATTTATTTGACATTAATCTGTCCTACGAGGGGTCGAATCTGGGACCCACATGCGTCACGGAGTCTTAAATATCTGCCGTAATGGGGACTGGAAACTATTTCGATATCGAATCGATTTCATTACTCGGGGCTACTGACAACGCGCCAGTCGTACAACTCCAAACGGGAATCGAACCCGGATTTCGCGACTCATTAGTATTGGTCAGTGACACACGTAGAGTCAGTCATAAAAGACAGAGGCGAACAGTTTAGACCAGACAACGCATTAGGAATTCCACGCACGCGCGACCACATACATGCGACGAGACGAAACAAACATCGTGCAGTTTGTGGACATTGTCAGTATTTACATGGTAGGTAGGTACTCGTATCTACCGACTGCACTACGGGAGATGAAAACTTCTCCTTGCGTTAAAAAAATACTCATATCAATGTGTACACGACTAACACGACGTAAAAAGTAAAACATTTTTAATGATGCAGCGTTCGTAAGCTTTTTTAACGGGGCCAAAGATTTAAAAGGGGAATCATACCACCAGCGTCGCTCGCCGGGTACATCATTTGAGGGTAGTGTGTGATTTTTACTACCTACAACCTCCAAGGTAGTTGAGGAGGACTCCGGGGTCTCTGTTAGAACGCACCGGTGCCCTCCACCGTTGTGCACAGGTTCTACACGATTTGAGACGTTAAGTCGTCAACCGCCATACAACTACTATAGCCACACACAGCACCGTCGTTCACGGGGCCACTGGATCGACTGCTTCAACTCCCACTCTTGCCGCCCGAAACCGCAGAAGTCTTTTAGTAGACTCTTTAGCACTGTTCCAGTCCCGAGCTACGGGCACGCGCGTTGGTAGAATATTATACTATGGCCTTATTCCTCGCAAATCATAGGACTACCCGAGACCAATAGTGCGATATTAGAAACTAAGAGAAGACATTGGTGCGAGTGCCGGGATTTTAAGCTGAATTACTCGATTATGAGAGCGATTTCATAGCTATTAACCTCGTGCAATTATGAGGGTAGGACTAAGTCGAATAGTGAACTGGACATCCTATACAACCTACATACATACCTATACATGTAAATTTTTTGATCGAACAACACGAACCGACGCACCTCATTCCACAATTCCTCAGAAAGATGATATATGGATGGACGGAAACGATTGACTACACATCGCACGTTTGACTTATCGAAAAGTCATTTGCAATTCACTAGTCTAATATCAATAATCTGACCGGACGTCCGTCCGTTCCGAAGTAGCTATTGATAAGAATGCTTGGGCGTACTCGGAAAGATTTACAATACATACGAGTGTTTGTGTTTCTGCCATCCTATGTCAATAAAGCGGGTTGTTTATGTTCTGAATGCTCTGGTATCATCTGAACTGTTTCACTTTGTAGAGATGTATTAGAGTAACATTGTTTTTTTTAATGCTGTTCAGTGTGTTAAACATTAAATAACACCCCTCTTTCTGGAAGTTCCTGAAAAGCCTATATAAAAAAATCAAGAAGAATATCAAATCAATCATGTCTTTAAACGAAATTGTCATCCACTTGCATTGGCTTGTACTCAACAGTGGACAGTTTACGAGTATGGAGGCTAATGGATATTTGAAGATGAAGTGACTCTAGAACCCAAGAGGTTAGTCATATTTTCAGACATTCTTCCTATCCAATGTATGTTTGAAATCAATTACAAACTTGATATCGATGGTTACAAACAAGCGCAATAATATTTATTTCAGTTAATTGAACGATCTAGCGTTGCCCATCTGGCACTATCATGCATGCAACGCTAATAGCGCAATAGGTTTTTGAGTGACATAATTATCTTTGAATTTCTTATATTAATCACTGCGGCATTCACAACATGTCAGATCCCGCCATACTATTAATATGTTGTCATTGCATATTTATATAAGTGACAGCAGAGTCAGTTATAGCTGTGATACTGCCGCGATAAGTTTATGCTGTTTATAAGTAGGTTGAAGGCTTGCTAACGGATTGCTCCTTGTAGCTTCAGAATGTCCAACTGATTTGAAATAGCTCCTACAAATTAACTGTCAAACCATGTTGCACTACTATTTAGTTCAAAATCGTGATACATCGAAGCGTTTATGGTGCGCGGCTTGAGCGTTCGACAGTTTTGAGCAGCAAGTTGATGGGAGACCACTAGCATATACAGCGGAGCGACTCTTTATTCTATGCCACTAGTGGCAAAAAAATTGAACGTTTCCGTTCTTTGGAGGGACGTTGACGTTAAGCCGTCGATCCCGCTTTTTATCCTAATATGTCTTATAGCAGCTTGCAACCCATGCCAGTCTTTGGACAGCCTAAATACTTCTGAAAATTGGTTTGGCTACTAACCCCTCAACGAATTCGCACGGGAGCAGCGTGGTGGCGTACGTTCCATACATAAGATATATTGATATATTTTCAAGAAGTCTCCAAAGGGCATAGACCAGGGACTTACCTGTAACAAAGAAATAAGAATAAATCAAATCAAGTACAAATACATCAGAAACAAAAAATACTAACATAAGACTCCCTCAGTTCCGTATTTAATACTTAGACATATAAAACTAAACGAAACATTAAAGCTACTTGTGTTACGTTATGACACCAGAAATTATATTAATCCATTGACTTGACAGACAACAACGTTAATCTATAAATCTGTGCCTTAAATAGTTGCTTAATCCTCATAAATCAGTTAAGCCGGATCTACGTCGCTCTATGTTTTGCCGCGTATTCCTTCAAATAATTATTTGATTTGACCCTTGAATACAAAATAACTTCCTAATCGAAGGTTTGCCCATATATAGAAAACTTTTTTGTTTTTATATCTGACTGATTACTCTCCAATGCTTACTCAGTGGATTAGAATTACTCCGAATCATAGCATTGGTTCGTTGTATATCTATCTAACTTGAAACAGGAAGATAATCAATGCAACACATAACCTAGAACGTAACATAACATACACACAGTAACGTGAATTATGTGCGACGGTGAGTCAGTGGGAAAAGCGTGACCACGACAGGTTGCGGAGCTAAACCGGTGGCCGGCGGCTCGCCGTATACCGCTCACACAGATAAGTCTATATTCCATCGATTACCGTTCATTCAGATCGAAGGTAGGGGCCGATGACCCCACCATTGTTTGCGGGGAGTTTGAGGATGTAGAAGATATATCTATTTATGGAATCGTAAATCTTAATGAAATCCACGATTAGATTTTTTGGGACAGATTCTTTCTATCGTTCACAATGTCATCAATCACAAAGTCACAGCAGTGATCATACTGTTTTATTGTGTAGTTGTAGTTGTTTATAACTTTATTTAAGTATATTAGTTGTATAATATTTTATAATTATTTTGTTATTTAAGTTACAATCAGTCCATCAATCCAGTGCAGCTTGTCTAACAGTCTAGCTAAAAACGCGAACGGGGTATGCGTTCGTTGATCCATGCAATGAAAACCTTCACATTATTATTATAATAAACCCCAAGAAACCCTTTACTTTTTCTAAGGCTTCGCTAGCCTGTAGTTTCAGATTGTCAACAACATAACAGGTTGCTTGAAACTGGATAACGACAGGTTACGGAAGAGACGCGAGTTATCCGACGCGGCTCGATGGCGGGATAAAAATAGAATACAGATTATATCACTGCCACAGATTACTACAAGTAAGTTGTTACGGTCACAGGTTGAGTAGGTATTAAGATTACTGTTACGTGATTGTTTTAGCGTATTGACAGTGAAATGTCAATGCAGTCATGGCGATCAGTTAGAAGGATGTTGTTACGGTTCTCGTAACTTGGTCCATTAAATCTTGGTGCAAAATGATTCGCTGTTCTGTACTAAACCCTATCAATCTATATATATAAAATGAGAAGGTGACTGACTGACTGACTGACTGACTGACTTTCTGTCTGACTGACATATCAACGAAGGGCCTAAACTATTAAGGGTTAGAAGCTTGAAATTTTGCACAGGGGTTCCTTTTACATCGTAGGGGAGCACTAAGAAAGGATTTTTGAAAATTCACCCCCTAAGGGAGTAAAACGGCGGTGCAAAGTTAGTATGAAACTGCCGTTTTTGAAGTCAAGTGAGCAACCCGAACGCGGGCAGGCGTCGAATTCTACGAGAGCGAAGCTGCGGGCGTCCACTAGTGTTCTTAAAAAACAATCAAAACAAGTTATTTGGAACACAATTTCACAAATGGATAAGCACAATTTTCTTATCAGATGTAGGTACAAATCTGATGAATCGAGAATTAGAAATGATCTTAAAAGTTAAGTTCCTAGCCTCCAAGCAATCACATAGACTTTAAGCTCAAGCGCTGCATTGATTGTTAATGATTAGGTACATTTTACATGAAATCTGCATAATTAGGTATACGAGTATCTTGAACATTTAATTCAGTACTTAATGGAATCGAACAGCAAGTTCATCAACATTCAACCGATCTAGACTTGAAAGTCTTGAAAGCGTCAGGGTTTCTCTATTTCCTAATCCATTTCACAACTAAGCAAATACGAGAACGATTGAGCAATTCACTTTACAGTTATGTAAGCACAAAAATACTAAGTTGTCATACTTTTAATACCTAATGATAAATTATCGCTTACTCATTCACAGTAATTCACACCACACCCCCGACTAGGATTCCCTGTCTACGCTTCTGAACCTAGGACTGACAACCCGGCACGGCCAGAGGAAATACCTGTCAATTATATTTTCGTACATTTTAGCTTGTTTAATTTGAAAGAATAAAATATTTGTCGTATGTAAAAATATTCGGCACGATAGTGTGGCTCTAAACAAAATTCGGAGGGGATAGGTGCGCGATCAATTCGGGGGGCATAATACGGCCGTCGAACCGAATCAGCGTTTACGACTGACTCGCCCCGCGCAAGCGACTTCTGCGCATTCAAGATCAACATAATCACGCCGACAAAATTGTAATAAATAATAATAAATAAAATAATAATTATTTTATTATAGTGTTTTACCTACGTTCGAAATAATTCGACGACTACCTATAATAAAATAATAATTATACTAATATGTAAGTTGATTAAATATTATTTTTGTAAAATGTCTGACATTGTGTTAAATAATAAATTAATGATTTACAGATTTTTTCCTAGTCTTATTCTATGGTTTGGGGTGTCGTTAATACTTGGCCGGTTTATCAGAATTACATATTCCTGTTTGTTTTTGTCCATTCTCACTGGTGTACCGTGTCGCGGTTTGCCGCAGCCGTCAAGGGTACGGCCGCTCATGTGACACCCACGTGTGGAAACACAACACGTAGGTACCAAGAACAGCGGGTAGAGAGAATTGTCTAATGTATAAATCTATGTTTGTTCGAAATGTATGCGCCACTACACACACCACACACACATCAGGAAATTCGCGAATAATCCTACCGCTCTTCCAATAGCGACGAGATAATTATGCAATGGATGCCTGAGATGGTTACAGCACAGTATAATGCTACCTATAGCTTATATCATTCCTCTGTGTTTACAGGCTTCTTGTGTCTCTGAAAAATTAGAAGTTTCCCTTGGGAAATGAATGTTTGATAGATTTTACGCTCGGAACTCGATCTCTAGAACGAACAAACATAGAGGAACAAACATGTATGTAGGTAACATCTTTCGGGTGGTTTGAGAGCATTCGAGTCTGGGTTGGCCATCAACCCAATCCGCATTGCAGCAGCGTGGTGGTGTATACTCTAGGCCTGCAGATGAAATAATGAATTGAACAAAACGAAAACCAACAATGAATCAATGACAATAAATTGTTCGGTCATTGATTTGATTTTTTTACGCAGCAGTCATGCGGGCTTCTTGATAATAAATGATTACTTACTCTTGCGATTGGAAGCGTGTTTCTTCTACAATACTAAAACATTTTAATGTCCGCTACAAATTATTCTAAGAAGATCCGTGCTGATCAGGCGATAGATCGTAGGTTGACGGTCAAACAACTAAACGTCTGGGTTACATTATGCAGTTTAACGTCATCGAATAACGAAATTGTTGACGCAGTGGAAAATATATTTAAGTGATGACTAAAACTTCCAATAAAAACACAGTTACCAAGAGTCTGAAAGTAAAAGTATTCGCTCCCCGGTTGTAAAAATACCAAAGCTCCCATAACTTCCTTGAATTGTCCCTTCAATGCCTACTTACTGTTATCTATTTACTATACCATAAGGTAGTCCTGGGGTCTACCTATATCTATTTTAGATATACTTTAAGGTTGAACAAAACTGTAGTACCTAACTATCAAAGCCTTATTAAACCTAAACCTTTTATTCGCAAAGCCGATCAAGTGCCATTCATGTTGAATAAAGTAGTAATTCTGACATGATTTGTTCGAAAGCGTGGGCGTGAGTAGGCCGCTTTATTCCCAGTCACGAGATAGATTAATTTCAGCTTAACAAGTAATGAACACTTTTCGTCTAGAGTTTTTATAAAGTGTGGCGTGGGTGCTTCATTCCCTCTGATCATTTCAGACAACCAGTCAATTGGGTTGTCCATTAATCCTTGCCACTGCTTTTCTGAAGTGATGTGGCGTGATCGAGTGTACTCTTACGCCCCAACTTTGATTTAATACGATACAAGTATTCCCCTACAAAAACAATTATGTATTGTGATATGATATATAATTTATATACTCGTAGTCCACGTCTCATTATATTGGAGTATCACTTACAACTACTTCCTAACTATGTATAAATTATCTCTAATCTCAATTTGAGTGTCCCAAACTCATTGTCCTGATAAATACTATTGAATACAATCTAACTGAACCACAAAATCGCTAATAAGTAATACCTTTTGCTAACTGGACTAACAATGCTTATTTCAAATCTCGTATATCCGGATTATGCGGATTTCTATTCGCCTATTTCGCGTAGATATAGGTACCTATTCTAATTTCTAGTCGAGCTACAGGTATGTACTTTTAAAGATTGTAGTTAGTGCAATAATGAACCACGTTGAACACTTAAGTACTACCTAATAGCCTGGGTAATATCAGGCCGCTCTTCAGCCATATAAATACAGGTTATATAAATTTTACAATCTTGAATGCTTACAAAACCTACTTCACTCGAGTGAAAGTTCAAATAAACGGTATCAGTATTAAAATACAGTGCACTAAAATTTGTGATTTATAGCGGCGTTTTGATATCACGCAGTCTTGTGTTATCTGTATTGTGTTACTGCTTTTCTTGGAATTATGAGCATTTAACCTCTCTTTAGTTAATAATAATAGCGTCAATGCATATCCAATAAAATTGGTTGTTGGATACTAATAGGTACATATATATATATAGGTTATGCTTAATGTTGAAATCACGTATTGTAAAGTGGGTGGACCATGGAAAGCCACGCTCCTTTGAAGGCCAACTATAAAAAAGTCATAGTTATCGTCATGTGATGACAAATTCCTTTCACTCATACAAAGCTTTGATGGAACTTAGGACCCAGACGCGGCGACAAGTCGCTCGCGTCACTATTTTGTCAATACGGGCCCTCGCTTCGTAAACTTCGATCGTTGACGTTAAAATTGTAATTCGCGCGCTCAGCAAAAGGTAAGTTTTTATGTGAGTAACCTATTATTATCCTATTCTTTTTACTGTAAGTTGTTATATACGGTTTTATTATACTATTAAAGAAAAAAATAATAATTTTGCTTCCATTTCCGTTAAAATATCGGTTGTGTTCCTATGAAAGCCAGTGGTTCCATATAAGGCCAATCAAAAAATTTGACGGTTGGCCTTGCTAGGGTACGTTTACTAGGAACTAACTAACTAGGAACATTTACAAATAATGAAAATATGAACACTTAGTTTTCAGCTATAAATACGTACCGAGAATGTTGAAACAATGTTTTATGTATATAATTTCATTATTTATAAGGATTATTCAACTGTTTAACTAAGGCTGAATAGAGGTTCTTCTAAAATTATTATATTACAGATATATCATTAAATTTCTTTTATGAAAAGGTCTATGTCTATAAATATTACTTTAAGAATAAGTCTATAATTGAACAGATGAATAAGTTTTACATGCATCATTTCAGATTTCAAGAATGTCAGGTCAAAACCTTGAAAAAGAGGTAAGTACATAGGATGAAGAGAGTTTAAGACGTGCCATGGAAGCAGTACAACTTAGTATGTAGTGTACATATTATTTTATTTAATATTAAAAAGGTTTTCATAGATGATAATTGTTAGTTTGGCCTTCTTAGGAACATTTTGGCCTTACAAAGAACGGACCCCTAGGAAGGCCAAAAAAATTATTACAATTTCACTGTAAAACGCATTGGCAAGTTATTTGTTATCGATATAATAACTCATTACTATATTTTTTTAATAATTTCTATTAATATATGCTTAGTTACACGATGGTGGTTAAGGAATGTTCGTTGAGTTTTTTAAAGAAGATTAAAATATGATAAGCATTTAATTTTTCGTTTATATGAAAGAGCGTTTCATGTAGTTTTAGTAAAAGCGGATATTTTGATTATTTTAATTCTAGTTTAAAGTTGCACAACGGATTTATAATATTGGCCTTGCATGGAGCCCTGTTCCCTGCAAGGCCGTTTGGAAGAGCTTTACAAAAGTTAAGTTTAACAAATAGTGATTACTTCTAGAATAAAAAAAAGTAATTTATATGTTAAACAATAAAACAAAGTGTTAATTAATAATTTGTTTCATTCACTTATCCAGTAAATGAACTAATAATAACTGTTTATTCGCTAGAGTGGCCTTCCATGGTCCACCCACCTTACTTGCCGTTTCACAATCCCTACGCTACGCCTTAAGGGGGCTTCTACAAAATCGAAGCGCTCAGTTTAAAGATTGTTGTACAAATAAATGATATACATATGTATTATTATTATTAGATAAAGGACCACGCGTCCCGAGATTTATATTGATTTATAGGACTGCATACAATAATTGCTTAAAAATATTATTTTAATTTTGATTAGACTAATTTTTTTTTTCAAGCAAGGTAACAAGTAACCTTAGTCATTAAATACTTTTGTTTGAAATTGGATTATATATGAACAAATTCAATTCGAACTATAAGTACCTATTTTATCAATTCAGCGTGACTCTAACTAAACAATATAAGTACTCCGACAGGGCCGCACTGAAAATCGGCTTCATACCTAATTTTTAAGGAATTATGACATAATGCTGAGTGCGGTCCAATTTTACTTTAAAACTGTCATAAACAATTTTTTTTGTGTTTGTTTATGTGGGTACAGGGTGGCTTTGTTAGGTGGTAGAGCCTATTGAGAAGCTTGTGGCACAGAACTTAAGATTTATATAGAGTATCTATGGATAGTTAAGGTTTTTGAAAACAGGTATTACAGCATTAATTTACATAGGTAGGTACCTACTGTAAATACAACTTATAACACATTATTTGAGTCACAAACAGTTTATTTATGTCTATGATTAAGTGAACTAAGTCATAGTACTTATAGTCAACTAAGTGCTTTTTGTAAGTCGAGCTGTCACATAAGAAGACACTATATAACTAAACTGACCTTGAACTTAATCTAAGCTTCAGGATTGAATGTTTTAACTGCTGCATCACAAGGTTCATGTCGCAGTGTTATCACAACAAGTACAAAACAATGACACTGCGGTCAACGACCTATCATCACATGCAGTGCGTTTACATCGAGATGCCTCCTTAGGTAGGTACTTGAGTTGTGATGCTAATCACAATTCAAGTAAGACCATCAGTCTTTCTTTTAGAATCTTGCCTTTCTTCTTTACACCCTTGTTATCGCCTCAAAGATTTCCGCTACGTACTTTACCATAATTTTAAAATAAATAAGGGTTTAACTTTCTGGACTTTAATATCTCGGCACATAAAACAAAAAAATGCAATTGTAAAATAGTCCGATTAATTTATTACTGCATTCCCAATTGCCCATTCTCGTACTGGTTCGTACAATCCAAATTATTACAAATACTTAATACTTACTTGGATTGTACGTAATAAAATAGAAAACGGAAAAAATATTTAAGCGAGAAATACAAAAAAATACATGATTTGAGAAATAGGATAGCAGAAAACACTGGGCAGCATATTTACCTTATCCTTACTCTATGCCTTAGCAGCTAAGTAGTACGGCAACAGTGGTTGGGGCCGCGTATCCTCAATTCTATTGACATAAAAGCTGTGATGACTATAAAATGTATAAATACTGTCTTATTGTGTCATAAATCCATCGGGGAAATATTTGATCAGGAAAAAGAAATTGTAAAACGTCTTGCCCCAGTTCGATCTTCTATTGAAGTTGAAATGGTATAGTTCAGCTCCTGCAATCTTGATAAATAGCAAGTTTTCTATTCCAAGCATAGATTTATTTAACTTAAGTAGACATTGTCTGGAGAAAAACAATATTGAGGGCAAAAACCGGAGTGTTTGCTTTTGGCGACGGTCCAAGAATCTCTTGCGGTACGTATGGGGAGAATGTGGGCTTAATCGAATTTAACTTGAGATCAACGACTTATAGGAGCATCTGTGAGATATCCACATATGTTTGTATTAAATTACCATTAATTTTCAATAAGTACAAGCAATAGACAAACATTTTATGAATTTGCAAGAGGAAGAGGTTATGTGTTATTTAATATCTTCTAGGCACAAGATTAGTCTTTTCATCGATTTAAAAAAAATCACTTGTTGTAACGTAAGTAAGTTAACTTGCTTTCGGCCCAGGTATCTCATGCCACAGCTTGTGACACAAGTTTAATCTGCCACTGCAAAGCTTGTTGCATAGCTTTAATCAGTCTTGTGGTGTTTGCATGCTCTTTACTTACTCTCTACTAAGGTAAAGAAGGAAAACATCGTAGAAAACCTGTAGGCTTGAGAGTTCTCCGTTATGTCCCTGAAGGCTGAAGTCTGCCAATCCAGCGAGATGGCCCTCCATCTTTACTCCTAACATTCCCAGGGAACCAGTGCCCAACAATGGAACAATTTTTTTTTAAATATGCCTGCATTTTAAGTCGATTTGAAATTGTAAAGCTTCAGACTTTGTCTATGATCAGATCAGATTGTCACAATAACCGTTGGTTGCCTACACTTCAATGATTAGAAACAAGTGTTGTGTCTCTGAGTGTCAATTAAAAGGGGCGTTCAATCATCGGACAGTATTGAGACTGTACATCGAAACGTAAACGATACCAATGGAACTCAATTGGCGTTAACATGCAATTATGAATATGTACGTATCTAATGGTTCAGGAATATCAAGATCAGCAAACCATGAAATTACGTATTAGAAGTGCTTGAGCTGAGCTGCTCGAGTAGGAATGCATTCTTAATTAAAATGATGAAAAAAAAAATTGTATTTGCAAATTTTATTAGCTACAAACCATAGACGTCGCACTGTTGGGCACGCTGCCCCACAGATACAACTGCTTGAGGTCTAGCGCATACTCCTTCACTTATGCCCGGTTTCTGAGGTCCATTTGACGGCAGTTTATCTATTCATTATCTCTATCGGTTCGATAACTTTTCAAATTGTGTTTCTGAACAACCCAATGTAAGATAAACTCCGTTTATACTTAGATTAACTTAACTGACGAAATATGGCCGTTTACCGGTTCGTTAACTTTATTTGACGTTTTTATGACAAATTACAAAAACTTTTAAGGTATTATTGCCTAAGTACGTGTTAAATAGTATTGAATTTTAGTCTAGAAATCCCGGTGAAACATTTTACAGTTATTCGTAGGACATAACAATAGATCAATTCGAGTTCTATTATGGACATCGAAATATCGAAATAAATTATTTTACTTTGACTTTTGACTTTGTCAAAAGTGACTGACAATTTCGGTTATAAACATTAGAATTGTAGATATTGTTCACATTTGAGTATGATGCACAGATGCTAATAAATACCAAATTACAATATTTGGTAAATAAAACAAGGTGTTACTACTTATTGACTATGGAAAAAATATTTCTTACAAATAAGACTATTCCTA
This sequence comes from Carterocephalus palaemon, assembly GCA_944567765.1. Classification (NCBI taxonomy): domain Eukaryota; kingdom Metazoa; phylum Arthropoda; class Insecta; order Lepidoptera; family Hesperiidae; genus Carterocephalus; species Carterocephalus palaemon. The sequence goes on from OX155663.1 coordinate 4,093,736, forward strand.
GGGTACAAACTACAATGAATATCTATTTTAAACTTGATCTTTTGAAGAGACCCATCTAGTGGCAGTTTAAGGTACTCGTTATCGGATTCATAGTTAATGGAAGGCTCTTCGCGTGTTCAGAAACCCAGTGACAGTTATCCGACATATATCTTACGTTTAACTTTATTGATTCAATAGCTGTTGATAATATAACTGAAGACTTCAGAAACCGGCCATTAATGCAGTACATAGATAGGTATTCATAAATGGAATATTTTTGGTAAGTAGATTTTCTCTAACAATTCTGACACAGGTAGGACTCGCGCATACAAACCGTTGCTTATAATATCAGATGATTGATGACTGATGCTGGTGATGATCACTCACACACTCTCACCCTCACCACAGCACTTTTTTCCCGCAAGCTGCACAATACCCATAGGTAATGATGATAACATTGATGATCAATTTTATTTGCATTGTAACATCATAACTGTTACTTTTCACCGGTTATGTTTAGGTCTACTGCAAAGGTCTTGAGCATATTGTTAACACAGAGACACAACACCCAGACTCCGAAGTACTAATAGGAATTTCAAGTTACGAGTAGAATAAATAACCATTAATACTTTGCACGACCATGGATTCGAACCCACGCCATTGGCGCTTGTGACCACTAAACAAACGGGACATTCATTTAACTCCCGCCGAATAGTATTGTGTTGTTAATCTGTGCACTTTTTATTGAGGATAGTCAAAAAAAGGTAAAAGTTTCCCGCGCTGCCGTCGTTGCATCGCGTCATGTCTTGAGTTCGTTGCCCTTTCAAATGCAACAAAATTGTTTCACAAATAATGATGACAAAATAATAATTTATAGTACATAGTTAATAGTTAGTACTCACGGTTTATCTATACGTAATGACCTAATTAATGATCCCTTTAGTTTATTTTTGTCCGCCACTAAAACTAAAACTTTTGAGTTTCGATTCGACAATCAACTTGTTAACCCATACCCGCGGGGTACTATTACCTAATCTGTCACTGTGACGTCACTCTTTGTAAACCACATACATATTCCGACCGACCATTACTGTTCCATTGTGTACTAGACTTTCACATATAAAACCTGTAATTTAGGCTTTTGGGTAACAATAGACCAACATTATTTTGTTTTTGATAAGCCCGAAAGCTGATAATTACGTAATACGAGACTTCTCCACATTCCCTCCCCTCCCAAGTCTATGCGGCAGAATTTTTTCAAGAGGCCTAGAAGTCTGGCTCTTTTTAATACGCTTCTCCAGCCCATTTGATCTTTGCCACCAACTCCTACGGCAATTCTCTGGACCTGAGTGTGGCGTTTAACTAAAGTCAGTCAATTGCAGTAAGTACCTATTAAATTCCTCCGCAGCGTACAAATTGCTTGCAGGTTCAACTACATGCATGATAACTGTCCAAAGAATTAATCCCACGCCCGACAAATAATCCATAATTGCCTTGTTTATTACAAGCCTGCCTCGTTGATTTAGTGATCGTAACCGCGACTGCTAAGCTTGTCTTGTAAGCGAGGTCTTGGGTTCGATCCCTAGGTCGGGCAATAAATATTGGGTTTTTCTAACTTGAAATGCCTGGAACATCTCAGAATCTTGATTTGTGAGAGGTGTAAGGCAATGGCAATAAGCTGGTATCATTGGTGAAAAATGGGTGTATATTTATTTATTTATTTATTTAATACTTTATTGTTACACCAAAAAAGATGTTACAATGGGCGGACTTAATGCCTATTGGCATTTTCTGCCAGTCAACCCAGGGTGATGGTGAGATAGTGATAGGCAGCAATACTCTAGGGAGAAAAAAAAAAGAGTGAACACAACTAAAACATACCTACTCCTATTATGTGTGTACACATCTCTGCCTGCCCTACCCCTTCGGGGAAATACATGCGTAATGGAAATACATGCGTAATTTGAAATTTATAAATTGTACCATTATGTAGGTACCTGGTTTTAGAGAAATTTATTTATTAGAGTAGAGAACACCTTGTTTTTAAACAAAAAAAATTTCAAAAGCAAATCGTTCAATTTGCTTAATTAGTAGGACATTATATTATCCAACGTATCCATATCCAACGGACAGGGCCTTATTTGAACAAGTTCCAACTTTATTGTAACTAGATAGATGCGGAAACAGATTGCGAAGTCCCATGTTATATATGGCACTGATAGTACCTACTCTACTAGTACTTGTACTATTATTCTGTGCTACTAGTAAGAAATTATGCTAGTTTGTTTGAAAAAGTTTTGTATCACACATAAGCGTTCATAATTATTTTGACTACCACTGTACATAAGTAAAGTACAAATGTTGTTGTATCCATTGAAAGCGCAAAAATATGAATGTTCTTTATTCTTCCAGCTGGCTGAAAAATGCTTTTTAGATTTTAAACCAGTATAAAGGTATCTGCTTGCACCTAGACCGTTTTATTCACAGAACAGATAAAGGAGTTTTATTCATGTAAGTATCCTTTTCACCATAGATTTATCATTACTCTATACTCTTTTCACTGCTTTAATGCTTTGAGATTTTTTTTTTTAATCTAATAACTACATTAATGTTTGTAATTTTAATAATTAGGTACTAAATAAATAGGTACGCATTTTAAATGGCTTCCAAACCTTCTGAATAACCCCACTTCGAATTTATAGGAAAAGAAATTTATATTCATGCATAATTTAAACTAATAGTAAAGAAATATAATTTAGAAATATAATAGCCATTGGGCTATGGACCATTCATTGTTGGGTGTACAAATGCTTGAACGAAAAGTTCTAGCAGCGAATGTCAAAAGCAGTTGTCGTTTCACCATTAAAATACAAGGATTCTGTTCAGCCCTAGCTAGCTCTCATGTGAGGAGATCATTACTGCAGAGCAGCACTCAAGAGCGCTCGGTGCAATACCGTTTAATAGTACGTTCGTACCTACTTGTTCATAGTTCTCGAGCATTCCCTGCCTGCCTAGTGTCGGAGAATAGCTAGGGGGCGCTGCTTTAGCGGAGAAAAATATGGCTCTCTCGTAAACCAACTACAATGATTTTAAGCAAGTATGAGTGGTTTTATTGATTGAGACGGACCACCTATGGATGGACACGTGAAATATCTACACGCAACGCAATCAGAGATGCCTGCCGTATATACTCTGTTTCAAACTTTTTTTTCTTTAATCTGAGCAGTATAAAATACTTTCATAGAAGGTGGGTCGGATGGTGGGTGAGGGTGGGTTGGATGGCCGAAATAAACAAACTATAACTATACTTGGGCAGAGTAACCCCTCGTCTAGGTTTCACAATGATTCGCCTTCTCGTAACATGCACATTTATTGTGAAAACTGAGTCAGTCAACAAAGTCTCATCAGAAATTATCTTTTAATAATTTAACAATGAAAATCATGAATATAAATCTAATAATTAAAAATTATGTGTTAATTAACAAACAATCAAATATTAAATTAAGAAAACTAGTAATTATTATCTTCATTATTATAGTCAAACAAATCAAGTAGGTAGAAAATGTGCTACCTGCTATCTGGCAGTGCTGCCATCGTCTGTACTATTAAGTAGTACCTATAAAACGTAGTGATTATATACTCTTTGGTACCTATTCTGTAACTCTCGTGGAGGTGTACGAGTAGGTAGAGCTGAAGGTGAAACATCAACTTGCATGATGCGATTGGGGAATAGTAGAGATGTCATTTGTCTAGTAAGACATGACCAAACGGTCAGTTATAGGAATTTACACTGTTTCATGCGTATAAAAGTCATAATTTAATCGACGTGTAAGTACAAAGAGCCAACATACTAACGTTATGTAATCGCCTGGTAATAAAAAGTAAAAAAAGTCTTAAAATGTCACCGTAAGCATATTTTTCCTCGATTCATCGGCGATAAGCTCAGTAGGTACCTACCCCTGTAGTAGGTGCAGACAGACGCAGAAAAAAGCTTCCGAGTAATAGAGGATATTTTTAATTATGTGGAGGAGGGAATGGTGGGGGAGGACTAAAGCGTGGGGTGAAACAAAGAGTCGGTTGAAGTGTGTCGCTGAAACAAGGATGAAGTTTTAAAAGGAGGAAATCATAAATACGCCTACCCTCGTCATCGTCAATGTGGTTTTTCGTTTTTAATTAATTGATGCCGTCGTTGAAGCTTCTTTGTACGGTTGCACCAACATTTCAGCTGTGAGGGTATAACATATATACAGTAGAGTTAAGTAGGACTTGGGGCAAAAGTAAACGCTTTTAAATTTCAAAATTAAATATTATTTTCAAGATTTACCCTACATTCTGAGAGTAACCAGTCAGTTACGTGTTCAGTCTTGGATCACGTTGTGTAGATGACGTTGGTTTATTAACTATCCACCGTGTTTTTCGAGCGGGCATTTTTAAATGTCGTTTTATACTGTTGCTGTATACGGCTGTACCTACTCTTCGATTTTTCAGTGACTGGGCAGCACAGCGGTCGGTCAATCCGTTGAACTGTGTCGGCGGCTCGTGAATCACGTGCGCAGAGTACAGATTAATTAAAAATGGCTACCCTACGGCTTGGAGTGGCCAAGATAGAGTGGCTGAACATTGAATGAATGAGAACGCACGAATAAACTCGGAGGAAATAAATTATTTATCTGGAAACAAAACTATTATTTATCTTAAAGCTCCTATAGTACCTAATGAATTTGTAGGCTGTAATTTCTTGTTTATTTTGCATCGATAAGAACTAGGTAGGCAAGTAAAGGTGAATAGGTACAATGAATGTATATTCATGGGTAGATTAAAGGATAATTATTTTTTTTTAATTCCTAACGGTCTATATGGACATTGACCGTAACTAGTCTACATAAACTTAAAAGATAATTATAAAGTCGATTAATGAAGTTTACCATAATTTTCTGGAGCCGCTAATGGGTGGCAGACTTCGCATATTGATATGCGAAGTCTTCCATAAGCAAATAATAGTCTATAAGCAAACATTAAAGTTAGTTAGCGATAAGGCCACCTATTGTACGTAGTTTTATAATCCTTATTCAATGTAATTGTTCCTGTATATCTTGGTGTGCAATAAAGAGTTAAATAAATAAATAAATAAATACCAACTAATAATATCAATCATTCGGTCACCGAGTCGCTGCCACCCCTGAGGCATAGATTCGCCATGTCAAAGCTTGGTGCTGCAAATTAAAACGCAACTTATTCCGTCCGTAAGTACGTCATTACTGTAGTGCTATAATACAGACTCGAGTTAACGTTGACTGAAACAACATATTAATACAAACAGCATACAAGCGCATGCTGATGAGCAACGGGCAACTCAGCCGTTAATCTTACTATTTTTTTAAATACAATAACTAATGGACAATATACATAGATAACATCCGTCTCCCATTGGTGTAGGAGGAACCAGAAATAAAAAGACAACTCACAAGTTGACTAATTTAATTCATAGGTGCTAAGTGTCTCCTCTCTGAATATAATATTATTAGGTACCTAGTAGTAGCACAAAGAGATATTACTTTGTGGTAGTAGTCACAAAGTAGATATTAGGAACAGAGATTAAGCTTCTTAAGAACGTGCAAATACTTTGTGGTAGTAGTACCAAGTAGGTATTCTATTTTTGAATCTCTCTCGTATATCAAAAATGTTAACTGTACTTTTCAAATTCACTAGACAACTTATCCAACTCCAGTGGTGCTTACCGCTTGAATTCTTATTTTGGCTGGCTATTAATATGTAAGTACATAATAAATGTCAAATGTAGTGTTTAAGCGTGTTGTAGCGTCCATAGCCCAATGGTAGCGTCCATAGCCCAATGGCTCGCGTCGATTCAATGTAATCGAAAGAGTTAAGCAACGACGGGCGCGGTCGATTTGTGGATGGGTGACCGCTAGTGGCAAAATCTCATGGACGCTACCGTGCTTCGGAGGGCACGTAAAGCCGTCGGTCCCGGTTGTTTTCAATGCTGGAAACAGTCGTTAAGCCTTGTCGAAGACCTTCGGGTGGCTTGAGAACATTCGACACTGGGTTGGCCACTAACCCCTCCACCAATCCGCATTTGAGCAGCGTGGTGGAGTATGCTCTACACCTCCCGCAACAGTGTCTGTGGGGGAGACCCGTGCCCAGCAGTGGGACGTCTATGGGTCGCAGCGTAGTGTTTAAGGATCATTTTTATTAATGTTTGTATGTAGGATTTATTATCTGTGTAAAGTAATTTAAGTATAAGTATGAATTCATGTAACGAAACGTGAGAGGGAACAGAGGGGTGAGGTAAGAGGGGATAGGCAAGATGGCGATAGATATAGAACGGTGTTTAAAGGTGTTATAACAAATTAAAGGCGTTTATAAAATCAAAAGTTGTATATTTCTGCACAGAACCGTCCCGAACCCATAAATCTACATGTATACAATTAATTCGTTGAGAAATTCGCAGGGGACAATCTACCAGTATACATCTGATACTATTATAATAACCTATACCACGGACTACATACTATCCTATACTAATATCCTAATAAAGAGGTAGTGTTTGTAAGTGCATAGGGGGTAATCTATAGAAAGAAACTACACACAATTCTTTCACTTATAGAAATCTACACTATTCCCGAGTGTTATTAATTAGATTTCACGCGAGCAAAGTCGCGGGCATCAGCTTGTGTTTGATATTCGAATATAAAGTCATACCGATAAAATTCGATAATCGCGGCAAGGTATCTCTGGCATCACGGGTAAGTAGCACACACCATATTTCAGGAATACCTTATTTCCTTATGTGAAAAATCACTATACGCACGTGGACCGAGTTTATTGCGAACTCTATTGGTGCGTATCGATCCGTGTTCATCCGCATCCGCGTCCGTGTCGGATTTTTTACATGTTTATGTATTTTATTACTGAATGATTCGTGTTTCTATTAGTTGAAATTACCGGCTTACTCACGTGTGATTTAAGTCGGAAATAGGCCGACTAGTTTCGATCGATAAAGATGAGCATCTTCGCACTCTCCTAATTGCTCCCAGTGTAATACTATTGAAGACGTACAACATGTTTTGATGGAATGTGTGCGGAACGATGTCCTACGGCCAGATAGGTTTAAGCATAGGTATGATGTGGGAATTTGTAACAGTCTTTTAGCTAACCCTTTAACAGGTCAAAAGGCTGACTCAATTGCACAATTACTTGTTAATGTGAAGTTGGTGAGTTTTGCCTGTACGGGGGTGACATAGACAAGCAATGACAAAACCCCTTTAAAAAAAAAAGAGTAAACGCGCTCGCGGCGGGCACAGCATACACTGCGTACGTACAGTATGCCGTGCTATATCAGACTTAAATCACACGTGAGTAAGCCGGTAATTTCAACTATGAATGTTTATGTATGTATTATGTACCCTTCGAAGTAACCTACACTACAGCGCCATTAAAGAAACTTTTTGCTTTTAGCATACCATATTATTCTTTCATTCAACTATGGACTTATAACAATAAACCTTGATAAATAAAGCACGCGATATGTGCCGCTTGCTCAACGGTCACGATGTGAACATAATTCGATAAGTAAGTACCTATAACACCTAGATTTATAAACCTTACGTAGGAGTTCCGCATGTTTAAAGAAACTCATGTCTGTATGTAAATATTCTAAGGTCTGGTGGTAAGTCAAATATGCCAAGTGAAGTGCCAAATCAAATTTTTAATCGTCATGTTCGTCATGTTGCAACATGGGTACTGACTGGCTGGCTGACGCGCGCGTCGTCGCCAGCCGCCCGTCACGGTCGTTAACCACGTGGCAAATACGACACGGCGTTTGAATCTAGGGATCTTAAGGCGTTCCATATCCGAAACTGTCGGATATTATGTAGATAACTCAAGAATCTTAGAATTTCAGACAAAATAGCTACTGTATGTACTGAGTGCTGCTGTTTGTTTCCCTATTAAGTGAGTGGCTCCCGACACTGAACAACTTACTAGATTCTTCCTAGAAGCGACCACGCACTATACTTTGCTATATACTATAGGAAAATAAAAACATATGTGACTATAAATGGAACATTCGAACGAAAATATGGAAACGTTTTCGTTCAGCCATATGTAAAGGCTAAGGTAATATTTCGGTCAAAAACGATACGTGGTAGAACCGACTTAAGCTGTCACAGAAACTTGAAATCTCAGAACAATGAATCCGCAAATTCGGATCTAGCGAAATCTCTGCGACAACACTACTTGAAATGCTACGATGGACAACATAACGTAACACGTGCCTTTAAGTTTGCATCATACAATGAGTCTGTTGTGCTGTACGGATTCTACGGATTTATTCCTCTACAACCAATTATTTATACACTAGGGTTATTAAGCAATAAAGCAATATTCATCAAGATTCCTAATTTCGTTTAATACCTAATAAAAAAGTATCACTTTTAAGTACACTAAAATCCATTTTGGAAAACTTTATACTTTTTTAAGGACATTATTGAGAACTCTACATACAAAACTCTACTTTACAAAACTCAGAAACCCCTAAAATTTCTATTGAGACCTCTATATTCAAAAACGAAATAAATAAAAATGCCTTTATTCTACTGCCTTACATTTTTTTTAAATAATAGCTAGCGGGATGGCATAGTTCTTACCTTTGTATTCGAAGACGAAGAGAACTGGCAAGAGACTGTGCAGGACAGACAAGTGGCGTGTTATAAGAGCTCTAGCGCCGCTCTTGCCGGCAGCTAAGATCCACTTGAAGACTAGTAGGGACAGCAATAAGAGTCCATTCGAAAAAATCCTTCATCAGATTATATTAAAGCTGCCAATAAGGATGTTTGTTGGTATTCAACTCATTGTTGAGCCAGTTTAAATCCGGTCGTCTGTCTGTGCCCCAGCCGTTTGAAAAAAAAAGGTCAATTACACGAGTCGAGACATGTGCAAAATACAATGCACCATTTGTAATTTCCTCTTACGCGACCGTTTCTAAATTGTTCATATCACCCATTTGGCACATGGCTAAGGAATAAAAAGTGGTCGTATTCAAACCAAAATGTCTATAGTAGGGGAGCCCAAGAGGGGGATTTTGCGGGATACTCAAGCGCGTAAGTTTAATATACAGTGGGATACCTTGTACCTGGTTAAGTACCTCCACCAAATATGAGCCCCATATATAAATGGGGCCGTCAAGGATAAAGGATCAGATTAGTAAAAAAAAAAAATTTGTCATCAGAAATTCTTGAGCGCGTTAGATTAAGGTAGGGTGAGTTAATTAGATGCTAAAAAGTGTATATTCCACTAATCTTACAATTTGAGAGTAACGTAAAGAAAGGGGAGGGCTACAAAGTTGTAGCGTAAAGAAAGGGGAGGGCTACAAAGTTGTAGCCCTCCCCTTTCTTTACGTTACTCTCAAATTGTAAGATTAGTGGAATATACACTTTTTAGCATGTAATTAACTCACCCTACCTTAATCTAACGCGCTCAAGAATTTCTGATGACAAATTTTTTTTTTTTACTAATCTGATCCTTTATCCTTGACGGCCCCATTTATATATGGGGCTCATATTTGGTGGAGGTACTTAACCGGGTACAAGGTATCCCACTGTATATTAAACTTACGCGCTTGAGTATCCCGCAAAATCCCCCTCTTGGGCTCCCCTACTACTACTTAGCACGGAACGGAACGTAGCGCACCAGGCTACAGAATTGCTGCATGTTATAAAGTTTTATTAGGTTTGAAAAGATTTTCATTGTATACTTTGAATAAATAATAATTGTATTAAATTAAACTGAGTCTGAACTGACCAACCTGTGTCTACCGAATAACTCACACAACAAATAAAAATCATCACACAACAGATAAAACTGTTTTTTTTTCTTTACCGATTAATTAAGGTTTACCTACAAGACTTCAAAAGCTGCCTGAAATTAGAACTAATTATCTACAAACGGGTTTATAAACAACGATCGTTATTAAATCTATCTTCGTTATTAAATCTTCTATCTTTCTCTTAACAGTTCATCCGTAATTATTCATCTATACTAATATTATAAAGAGGAAAGATTTGATTGTTTGTTTGTTTGTTTGCATCGAATAGGCTTCAAAACTACTGAACCGATTTGAAAAATTCTTTCACTGTTGGAAAGCTACACTATCCCCGGGTGTTATAGGCTAAATTTTATTTTGGAAAAAAATAGGGTTCCGTAAGATATTTGGGTTTTTCGGACACAAGGTGTAAAAAATCAACCAGAAAAGTTACTTATTTTGCGTACGCTGCCTAAACTATAAAAGATAGAACCATAAAATGTTCTAATTAATTGTAGATCTTATAAATATCTATAAAAAAGTCCGCGACACACTATACCTATCTATGTCGAGTGAGGCACAACAACCATTTTTTTATCTTGAAGTTTTTTTGGACTACATTTACAGTTTATGTAGATAATATTTGGTCTTTGAATGATTAAAATTGGACGTTTGGTTTTGAAGTGTCTGTCTGTTTTAAATGAACCGATTTAAATGAAATTTGGTACACAGTCTAGAGCCTGACAAAGGACATAGACACTTTTTAATTGGAAAAAAGTGTTGTAATGGGTTGAAAAGGGAGATGAAAGGTTGTATGAAAGTATTGTCATTTTCAGAACTAGAAGCATAAAACTTAAATTTTAGGCTGTTGATAAGGTATAATCCTTACTAATCCTTTCCTACTAATATTATAAAGGGGAAAGTTTGTAAGTATGTATGTATGTATGGTTGGATGTGTTACTTTTTCACGTAAAAAGTACTGAATAGATTTTAATGAAACTTTACAATAATATAGCTTATACATCAGAATAACACACAGGCTAAAATTTATAAAGATATTTTGTGAATTGTCCAAAATATGACGATAAGTGTCAAGTAGGTAAGTAGGAAAAAATCTACCATCTGCGAGCTATTCTGGCGTGCGCTGCCAAAACTACTGGACCGATTTCAAAAATTCTTTCACCATTAGAAAGCTGCATCTTCACTGAGTGACATAGGCTATATAATATTAATAGGTGTAAATGAAACTATTGTTATAATGTATATATGTAAAATAAAGTCGTGATAAATTTTTATTTTTTTAGTAACCTGACGCAAATAGGGTTTATGTGTGTGTATTATAATTTTGATTTTTATATAAAATACCCGTGCGAAGCCGGGGCGGACCACTAGTATTACATAAATGCAAACGTGCAAAGTATCCGACTAATAGGTATACAATACTTTACTACGTAACGATAAGTTACTTTACAATTTTCCTACACCAATCCGTATTTATTTTATTTATTTTTTAAGTCAACATCTTGGTTACAGTTAAAATATACCAAACAAGTGTGAATTCTACAAAATTATACATTACTCCTGTCCACACGTAAGTAATATATCTGCCGCAGCAGTCAGTGCTTCTATAATTGTAAGTTGGAGCAGCGTCGTGGAGTATGCTCTAGACCTCCCGCAGATTTGTCTGTGGGGGAGGGACATCTTTTCACTTTACAACCATAGAGTAACGTAAAGAAGGTAGTATGTATAGGTACCTTGAAAATTGCATATATTCCCACTTACAAGTTGAAAGTCAATCATATATTTTAAAAAGTAGTATAAAAGTAAGTAATAAATATCGTAAGCATTACGAGTAAGTATACCTAAGTACCGAGAATATAATAGGTAGATGCCAGTGTAGGTAGGTACTATTTATGCAAGCTAAACTTGTTTTGATCACGTGCGTAACCAATTTGCACATAGCGAAAACAAGGAAATTACCTACAAATGTTTTGCTACCCATAAAATATTGACTGCTTATATCCCTAGTCTTTTTTATTTTCTTGTACATATTTTGTATTATAAAACTATATTAAGTTATAAGTAATATTCTTCCCACCTCATAAGTAGGTATGTGTGGTATGGTCAGGTAGGGTCCGCTGTCATACGAAACAATTTAAATTAGGTAGGTATATGTATATGATGTATAGATTACATAAGGTACATGTAGATAAAATTGGTCATAGTATTTATCTAATAATTTCAGTTTTAATAACTAGATGGAAAATATCAACGTGTAAGCAAGTTCTAGATCTGCCATTAATCATCCCATGTAACACGAGGTGTATCTCAGCAAAAAAAACTAATTGAACAATATTCCGAGATTCAAGTCGTGCAATTGTGAGTGTCGGCTTTCACATTTATAACGACGACGAAGCGAATCACGACGACGAAGCGTTCACGCTCAATCCAACTTTAGTTACGATGCAAATCCTTACTAGCTTACTGTAGGTTTAAACTATCGCAACATTTGTTTCGAATCTGATGGCCTTTACAGAGTCACCGAATAGAATTTTCATTTTGTCATATTTCGGGTAACGTTTGCACTATCCCATAAAACGTTATTGCAATACGTGCCATGTGTGACGCTGTATGTATCAAAATGTTCGCAATACAAAATATCGCATTGAAGTTTCGATACAAATCGTACAACTTGTTATTCCAGATTCAATCTGATTTGACTATTTGCACCTCAATATCTGATTTTTATCGTAACTAGAAATTGAGGACAAGGTTAGGTTAGCGACACGACTTGGCGATGAGTTGTCGACAGTTCTGTGGACCGGACGCCTTGAATGCCTTTTGTTAAGCTAAAACAATAAGTAACCAGGTAGCTGCATGCTATACGACTAAGTTACAAACAATACAGCCTATTTATTAGAAAACAAGAGTTTAGTCAAATTAAAATATCTTTATGACATAACTGGGTAGCAATCTAATTAGGGCCACATATCATTGTTTTTGCAATATTATCCTCTGGAAGCAATATCATATGGATACATTAATTCTATTTGTGTTACCGGTACCAAAACAGAGCTTACTGGTTGTTTTCTGACCTACTCAAAAACTATCAATATCTTTTCTCACTTTCTCAGAACTTAGTTCAAACAGCAGGCACGTATATTGACCACAGATACCTCATCAAAACTATGCGATTCTCATAACAACAATAAATATATAATCAAAGATCAAATATTCCTTTCTTTTCTGTATTCGGAGTAGTTATTATTAAAAGTGAACTTTTATATATGTCGGAGCCAGTAAAATTGCGGCTTAAATCTTTACTGTCGCCTTTATATTTATTTTGATTTGAAAGAAATCAAGTTTGTTAGTTTATAAATAGGCGGTAAACTGTGAGCTGCTTATGTGATTCAACAAATTCTTTCAATAATTGAAAGCACATGAGCAGCCACAATAACCTGAGTGCTACAGGCCATTTTTTTTTTGCTTCGCGCCTGATTTCTCATACAGCAGCTAATGTATCATGTCAAAGCCAGATGCGACTGATCCGGCACGACAGCTTTGGAAGTCGCCATGTGGTATCATTGTCACACTTCTCGTTCGGTCTCATTACATTGTATCCCACTCAATGAGGTTTACTTACACAGTCAGTTTGGCAAAGCGAAATCACGCGATGCGTATCAATTTCAACATTTTTGGTCTAGTGGACGCGAGCGCGACTGCTCAGCTAGAGACCTGGAGTTTGGATTCGTTCTCGATGTATGGCAATAGGCTTACCACATTATATTACATGGAACCTAAACATAACTGGTGAAAAATGGGTACTTACGTACTTATTAGCTAGCTAGATACACACCTCTGCCTACCTCTTCGGGGAAATAAAAGTGTGTGGTGTACGATGTACGATGTTAACGGCTCAATAGTTTTGGTTATAAAATTGGTGTCACTAGAGGCCCGCAATATCAGACGCTTTCATACAAAATTGTGGTCGTTTGTTTTCGATGGATAACAGTTAGGTATCATATGTAAGACTCCACATCCGAAGCATACCTACTTTTTTAAATAAAGGAAACAGCAAGTATTATATTCCAATTGGCGCAAACAAAAAGATGAGAAAATACTGATATCACGGTATCAATATACATATACTTAGATACCTATTGCAAACTTTTGTAGGCTATGGGAAAAGCTAAATAATGTCTTCACACGCGTGCATTATACGAGTATCTGACGTGGCTACACTTCTCATATTAAACGGGACTCGGCTCTAGTCCAAAGCAGCAGAAACTAACTTAATACAAACTATGTTCCACATTATAAGTTGAAGGCTGATTCCAATTTGCTAGAAAGTTAGTAAATTCTTGTTTCGAACTTAATTAAGTCTTGAAGATTTTTTTTCAAGACTATGCACAATCCGGTGCATTTTTAATTATTTTTTTCTATTCTAGAGGACTTTCACCTTTAAATCTCCTGCTACCGACGCGACGCAGCTGATTGTCTTTGTGTTATGTGTAAGGTCCCTATCTCATCATTAGTATCAATTGGTTGTCGGTTGAGTAAATAAAATACAACGCTACCTCGTGTTCTATTACTTCGCTAGCATCTAGCCGTCGTCGGCGAGCTTTCTTCATTTTTTATCGATCTCAACAATGAGTTTCACCTAGTTATGAGTGAATAAACCATTGTGTTTAGGTTTGTTTTCTCCGCGACAATGCTCTTTTGGAATTTTGGTATTACTTTCGTGTAATTCTTAGATAATCTCTGTTTCATTGGTATATTTTCCTGGTCTTTAGACAATTTAGAATGAACCTTGCCTTTACTATTCTTGATAGCTACTTATCCTTATTATTGAGGTTAGAATTCCCAAATTAATCTAGAGAGTTAGATAAGATGTTGATGACATTGTTTTACTATTACAGTACAAATAATAATATCAAGACTGTGCGTATTTCAATTTTTAGAATAGGCTTGGTAGTCTACATCCGAAACTACATGAAATAACGAACAAATCATAGAGAACTTCGAGGCTAATTTTGACAATCTGCATTTTTTTTTTTTAAATAATTGTAATTAATAACCTTGATAGGTAGATAAACTTCACGGGATCGATTCCAACGAGGTAGTCAATATTTCCGTCTATGTAGTCGGAATGGATCATGTGAAGTTTACGAAAAAATTAACACTCCATAATGTTTTTGTTAGTATCATGTTCTAGAAAGTAACACCACAAGGCTAAATTAAAGAACAGCCTGTTTAGTATCTACATGATTGTTATACGGATGTTTTTAAACCCTCCTATTCAGAAATAACTATAAGGGTTGTAATTAAATTATAAACCAGCCGAATTAAGTAAAATGTTTGAGACAAATCCCTGTAAAACTGCGAAAAAAGGCGAGAACCAATGAAAAAATCCAACAATGCGTGCCTACTGCAAATCACTGCGTCCAAAGCATGCGAAGTGGCGCACAATTCCACTGTAAGAGTCCTTCGCCAAGTAATAACAGGCACAAGACTCCTCGAGTGGCTCTTCTCCTAAGTCCTTGTGGTTTCTCGAGCAACTCCGTTGTATTGCACATTTGAATGAGATTTATTTGTTGAAAACTATACAGAGTAGATGATGTAGCATGCTTTAGTAAAATTAAATTTTCTTTTTTATTCAAAACGTTGCTATATCGTTGAACGGTGCATCAAACCTACGGTTGGATAGATAATGCGGAATAGTTCCAGGAATTTTTCAAAAGGTTAGCGGCAAACACAACAAAATGGCCTTCTTTCGATAATGATGCTTTGTTTTAAAGTCACAATCATGTAAGTAATAATTTAATCGTCGAAAATAAAGTAAAGTCGAAAATACTCGTACTCGATAAAGGATTCCGTGTCTCTATTGTGAGAACTACCTGTATTTTATTGTTAATTACTGTATCATTATAATATATTAGTAATTGTTTTATCAACCCACTCATAAAAGAAACAAATATGCGGCTTAGATTATCATCATAAAACATTTTTGTTGAAATATTAGAAGTCTCAAGATAAAAATATTTACACAAGCCTATCAGCTCCCGCTTAAAATTAACTCAGACTTATTAGAAAGAAAATAAACACTGGCACAAAATAAATAAGATAAAAATATCACAAGATCTCTTCAATAAAGAAGGGTTCCTTAAATAAACAACCAAGTACCGGCCTAGTCGGCCCTTCCTCTCAGTTGTTCAATCTTGGTAAGGATAAGTTATTAATCATATTGAATCGTGTCTTCGTTGATTCAATACTACTCATACATAACTTTTTATCGGAAGGAGTAGAGAGGATTAATATTAGGCAATATCAAAAAAAAAAATCACTACCTATATTTCAAAAGAAAAAATATTCATTATAATTAGTCCTTTAATAATTCTTAAAAACTCTATTGAAGACGGTTTATCTAATATTATATCATCGATATAGGAATTCTGTGAAATTGCGCATATTTACCGGCACTGTAAACGTTTCATACTGATGTTAATACATGCATTCTTTTGAACCAGTACGAAAATTTAGAGCGAAACTCGGTCACACGTAAACAGATGTTGAAAAGACTGAACTATGGTAAGATACCTAGTATTTAATAGGTAGGATTTAAAGTATAAAATGTTGCTGATTACCAAAATGTCTGCCAAGCAATTGCATTTTATGCACAAATTCGGATCTATATTGAGAAAAACAAAGGACTACGTTTTTATAATGACATTTTTATTACAGTTATTTTTATTACAGTAATGAGTGCTAATATTCTATCTCACGAATGCATATATTGACAAAAAAGTTACAAGTATTCAAATAAAGCATCTTATTAACAATATTTGTTTCCTTACACAAGATATCTTTGTTACGGATTGCATATCATGAAAAATCTATTACTACAGGATGGAATCTCATACATATGCCTCATAATTAAAATGCTAAAATGATGATAATCAAATAGTAGAATAGCTTGGCCAAGCCGCGTTGCAGAGGGTGTTGACTAGGACCAAATTGGGCCAAGGTCGTTTCAGCTGAGAGGTAAGAGGTCGAAGAGTGCGAAATACTGCGAATCGAGATCCCACTCGCGCTATTGGGTGCGCTATTGTTTCCAGGCAGAATTAAACTCAAATTCAGCCCATTTCATTATTTAAAAACTCTAAAATTATTTAGAAACCATAAAGAATTGAAATTGCCAGCCGGATCTATTCTATGGGGGATATTTTACTGGCGACAAAATGCACCAGTGACATTGCCATTGAAACATGCTTTTATGTTGTGGAAGTGAAAATGTATGTAGCATGTATTTTTTTAAAGTAATCACTGGCCTAACTTTTATTATATTGTGCTATAATAGACTCGTCGATATTTCCAAATCAAACGGTTTTAAATTACAACAAAGAGAAAAAGTAATTGTAACATAAAAAGCCGTAGAATATAAAAAAGTTGATAACTATTTATGTTAATTTGAAGATAGGAAGCTTTATTTTATGAATAAGATAGCCCTTTTCGCGCCAAAACGTATTTTGGCGTAAATAGGTCAAGGCTGCCACTGCGGTGTTAGTAAATTTAGGCCATATAACTAGAATCGATACATATTTAGAAGAAATATTTTTTTTCACTAACCTTTATACCAAGGAGATAGTGGTATAAAAAGTCTAGTGGTTAGCGCTTCATTACTGTTTGTTTACTAGAAATACCAGGATTAAGGAATTTAATGTTTGATTGATGGGTTAGGACGTAGCAAAGAGAATGTTATCATCAATAGATGAAGTTTTGTTGTTAGTATATTTATTAGTAGGCAGTACATTAAGGATTAGTATTAGCAAAAAAACACCAGATTTTCGTATGGGTTGCATGCTGCATGCATTTTCTATCTATGATATACATAGGTATTTTCAAATTCTCCTGCGTTCACCTGAAGACAAAAAGGACGGTTAAATTAGCTGATATAAGGCTTTTAATGATAAAAACATAAGTAGTAGTAGAAGCAGAAGAAGAGACAAAGCGTTTAAGTTCATTAGTGAATACAGCGAAGATAATATTATTCGATAGCATAATGACCCAGTTAAGGTAGTTAGATTACCAAGATAGCAATAATTAAGCGATTCAAGGCCATTAGGTATAGACATAATTATAAATACCTACTTAGATACACCTATTTTGATGGGCGAATTTTGTGATTTTGCTGTTAAGTGAGTACAGATAGGTACTAAGGGATAAATGAGTGGGAATTTATTGGCGATGTAATGTAAATAGAATCAATGATTTAAACATACGAATATTATCAATACCTGAAGGTATTGCTAGTCAAAAAGTTTACAACCAAGAAAGTAAGTATTAAACACAGAGAAATTATATTTACATATAAAGGTATAAGTATATTATATAATAAAGGATTTATAGGTAGGTTACAAAAGGAGTAAAAGCCGCTCCAAATAAAAAGCTTCGTAGACAAGAATAAGAGCCATTGAACTGACTTTATTAATGAGAACGAAACTATTTGTTACTTTTGTTAGCATGCTTTAGACACGTAGATATTATGTAGTTAAGTAAGTACTTAGATTCGATAGCTAAAAGCAAGGATAGTCGGCCTAACTTTGCATGTTTTTCAAAGTTTATTTTATTCATTACAAGTATCTAGTTGCATGGATAATTGCATAACTCGCTCTTAGAAGTCCGAGATTTGGTCGTCAAGTGTAGGTACATAAGTTAGCTTAGCTGTAAAACTCACCATTCACAGATGACGAGTTACAAGCTCACAAGCCACAAGTACTCGTCGATCCCTGCATCACTGACAGCCACACTCGCGAAACAACTATACTACACAAATAAACATATATCAAACACCAACACAAAAACGCAACGGTCCCCGAAAACCAGTTCTCAACCAATGATTATACCTCGCACTTGTTGGGAAAATTAAACACGATAAATCCAATTTTACTATGAAAAATCAAACAAAATTGGATGGGTCGCCGTGAATCGATTTTTTAAATCAAAAACAGCACAGTAAAGCTCGAACGGAAAACAATCACACCGTCGAAAACTTAAAACAACTTTTTCGCATAAAAAAGCTCAAGTTTGTAACTGTTTCACATGGAATTTATTTAAATTTAAATTAATAATATCTAGTCTGTCAGTGTCCATTTATTCGAGCGACTGACACGGCGCATGCGTTAGCCCGACTTAGCCCGTCCGAATGCGCCACCTGCGCAGCGCAAACCAAACCGCTGAACTGACGTACTACTTGACGCGTAACGCCTTGACGGCGCGGCGGCTCTCGCAAATGCCGGTTTGTGGACTTTGCGGTGATGCCACAAGCAAAATTAAAATGGGAAATTCAGGGTTACTAGTCCAGTTTATTCCAGAGATTTTTTTTTACACTTTTATTTAGCGGTATCTACATTGTAATAAATACTATTGTGATTCAAAATAAGCAGAGTTTAATTCTGTTTAATAGATATTTTGTTTGATGGCAGTTTTCAATTCAATTTCCAAAAGACTAACGTATGCGATTGGTGTGTATCACTTCTTGATTTCTGTTTAATTTGAACTGACGTGTTCAAGACACAAGCCATCGCGATGACACTGATTATTGCGGTACAAAATTCGAATAGCAATTTAAAATAAAAGAAAAAAAATTAGTATCATGTATCTATCAAAAAAGAGGAAAAATTTGTTATTGTAGATTTAACCACTAATGTCTTTCAAATTGTCGTCATTTTTATTTACAATTTTATCGTTAATTTTTCTCTTGAAATTTAGTGACTATTGTATTACTTTATTGTTATTCTTAAGATAGTTATTTGTGTGAGATGTCACATTGAATGAACTTCGAAGTGGATCGCTACTCGTCTGCCTGGGCACATATCGCCCTGTGTGCGGATCTCACTTGGGCCACGGAGCCACCTGATGATTATACTATAGCTAACCAGGTAATATGCACTCGTAACTGCTATAACAAACTTCCGTGAAGTAAGTACAAGACATCGGGTGAAGTCTGTACAAAAACTGTATAAAAACAGCTGACTGACTGACTGACATAATCAACGTAGTACTAAACTATACAATTGAGCACGAGTACAATTCAGCAGTAGATATATGTATATAACGACTCGCATGATATGACGAGGATGACTATCATGCATACAAGATTCCTGATGATGTTTTCTATTTATCACAAACATTATCATTATGAGCACGGGTCTCTGCGTAGGAATGTGAGGGGTAAGCCCTTAACTATTTGAAACAGTAACGTCTCACGTTGGGTCAGTCATAAGTCGAATACCGGGTAAATGAGATATCACAACAACCTAGCGCTCATTCCAATACCGTTTAATACTACCTACTAATATGCATTAAAAATGTGAAAATTGTGTTTGGATGTTTGGATATTTCTTATTCAATCACGCAAAAACTACAACACGGATATGGATAAAATTTGGCACATTTATAGACGAAAACTTAGATTAGCACATGGAATACTTATTATCCCGAAAATATGTTCCCTTGGGATGCTTTTCACGTTAATTGGAAAGCTGTCTGGCACACCGTCAACAGGTGACGCTGATTCGTAACTTGATAACACTTTTTCCGCGGGCGAAGCTGCGGGGAAAAACTAGTAAAGTGATTTTGGTTGTCAGTATTTGGTTATTGCTTAATACATATGAGTACATACATAGGTACACCAACGGTCGAAGAGTCAACTTACCCTAAGATGATCAGTTTGGGGGTAAAACGCGTGTTGGTTCGCTCGTATGTTGGTGTATGTTTTCATTGTTATATGTACATGCTTTCTTACGTGGGAGAGGATTACAATGGATTTTCGCAAAGTAACGCCCATTACAATTGACAGTGTAGTACAGTACATTTATTGAAGTCTAATTATCATGGCATTAAAATCTGCTTTGCAGCGTCTTTGGACACAGCACTGCCGAGTCTCCCAAGTTCTTCAAGAATCGTCTGAAGTAAATAATCAATGTGAATCAACTGGTTCGTTTCAAATTGTTTTTATTATCAACCAATTAATTATCCTGGCACCCTCCATAATAGTGGAAATAGACCGATCCTCCATCAATTATTCGATAATTATTCACTGGACTTTAGAAGTACCGAATTTTTGAGCATTTGAAAATCAAATGCAATTACCAACGCAATGCATCTAAATAACAGCGAAACAGGGCTTACGTCAAATCACGAAACAATTGTTCTATCTTGGAACAAGAGTTTAGTTCAATAAATCAAATTTCTACCTTATTGGATAGGTGCCTGAGGCATTCTGTATGTATAACCAATATCTACCTATCCGCAACAGAGCTGCTTTCTGAGTCGCTTAGACCCCCTCATAAACAAGAAAGGTAAAATAGCCCTTCGTCACAAAGTGGCAATTTACGAAACTTGCATCAGACCAATCGTGACATACACCAGCGTGGTGTTTGCTCATGCTAGCCATAATAAAATCATAACCCTCCAAAGAAAATAAAATCGTTTCATGCGCACAGCCACGAGCTGTCCATGGTATATGCGAAATTAAATCTGCATCGCTACTTAGAACATAGTTCACTTCATGAAGAAGCACTCAGTCTTACTTTGATAAGGCTGCCGACCATTTAAATCCTTTGGTGATACAATCAGCTGATTACGTCCCGGAAACGGGAGTAACAGTTCGATTTAGACCTCCTAGCCATGTGCTAGAAGACCCCGATGACGCAATCACTATTGCTAACTACCTACAGGTGACTCCCTATCTGAGATACAAAAAAAAACACACCACATGTAGGTACACCGCCCCTGCCGACGGGGACGAAGACACAACTTTCGAACAGCCAACACGAGGTATTCCCGAGTACCCGATCCCCTGCTTTAATTACAAACACAGCATTGACCTATGCCTAGGTCCGTGCCCCAGAGGCAGACCCTTAGATCAATCGCACCCACACACTTGAAAGAGTAATCCTTTACCTTTTGGTATAAGCTCTTTGAAGCTTACCACGCTACTCGGTACTACGCCGCCGTTGAGGTCTGTTTGACCATATAGAAAAAGTACATTAAAAAAAATGTACCTATCGTACTTCCCAAACAAGAAGAATAAGTACTTAGCAACAATAAACCAAGCAGCCACAATGTCTACTAACTACACGCGAGCGAAGCTGCGGGCGTCCCTTGTAAGTTTCAATTCGTGAGATTTCTCATCTCTTAATTTTTTTCTTCTCCCAGAAAAGCGTGTCATCACGAATGTAGAGAACGGCAACAACAGCGGACGAAAAAGTGTTAAAGATGTCATACCAGAATCGAGACTGGCACAATTTTATGGGAATTTCTTCTATGATGAAGCCAGGTACCTACTCGATATACTGATTTTGCTATCCACAGTTGATAACGGCTATAATATTGAGCTAAAATCAGCTTTTTATGTAATAGATTGATAGGGTATAAGGAACCCTCATTATTTTCCGGAAACGCCTACAATGTTAACACAAAATTATTATAGGTAATATGTCTGAACAATATGTATTACTTGACGTCACTTTAGTTAAAAATGTCCTCCCATTTTTTAACCTTTTGTGGATTGAGTATAGAAAATCACTGAATTTGTAATATAGAACACACATTGATGTCTGTTCTGAACGTCTTAATCCAGGACAACAACACCCATAGTTTACCCAGGAACGCCTCTTGAAAAGTTTATATTATCTACTGTATTATTCATTTATTTATACTTTTTCTTACAAAATACAGCTAAACGGAGAAACAAGTAGATATTCTGCTATTTAAATAACAGACCTTTGTTGCAAATTTCAAATTTATCAGATATTTTTTGAGAAAAATTACATACAAATTTTCATCCTGTATTCCGTGACAAAACTTCCATGATGAATAGTTACCTATTAAAAAAGATCCGTCTCAGGGATTCAGTGGAATGAAATGAATGTTTTTTTTTTCACCAAGTTTCATTAAAATTGTAGTTTGTTAAATTGTTCGGTAGTTTCTGATTCCATCGCGCACATAGGGACGGACAGACACAATAAATTTGAAAAAATATTTTGTAATCTGTATTGATTACTAAGCATACTTAATAGTTTTTTTTTAAATTTATTCAATGTACAGACGCGGACTCGCTCAAGCTTTTATTATAAGTATGTTTAGATTTTTTTTTCCACGTAGGTACCTTTTTTATTAGTTACCTACGTAGTTTACAAAAAGCTATAACCCATTCTTTCATAACTGAGAAGGCCTAGGGCTCATACCTACTCGTAAATGCTCTTAAAGATTGGCGCAGGAGTTAGTGGCAAATTAACGGCATAACGTGGCCTCTGAACGCTCGAGAAATTTTCTACTTGTCTTCCATACATTTCAGCCGCCCGAACTGTTTTGTAAAACCATTTGTAGTACCTATCTAGTGAAGTTTTGATATCAATAATTATGCACAGATAAGGTTTATGGCTGGTTTAGGTACCTATACTATACCTACTTATAACATTTTTCCTTTATATTCGTAACGGGAGATATGGCCTTACACGTCAGGCCTTACTCGGTATTTTCAGTAATTGGAGATAACGATGATGATTTCAGGGAAAATTGTTACACAAATGGTGTGGAAAGATCATCCTCCAGAAGCTATAGCAGCTATAACGGAAATTCTGACCTTACGGAGTGTTGGATGTTACCAGAGGTGAATATGTCTAAGGCCCACCCACTGTAGTCACAAAACTCGTCTCACAAATGAAAAGACCTGGGGGCCTAGACAAGTGGCAAAACGCTAGTAGAATAGAAATAGAATAGATTAAAAAATGTATGGGATTGACATTAGCTTACGACTAATTAGTCGTTAGCGAATGTCAATCCCATACATTTGTTAATCTATTCTACTAGCGTTTTTGCCACTTGTCTAGGCCCCCTGGAACTCAATTTTTGAATCGTTCGCCGCCCGACGAGCGAAAAGTCGTGCGGACGAATGACGAGGCGGACAAACATGCGCGAACATAAACCGCAGCTAAGTTCAAAGCTGCCACGAAGTTGCGAGTGCGGCTAATAGATACCCCATAACAGACAGACAGACAGACAAGTATTTGTACACCAAAAGGACACTAGATACATAATAATACTTTTATAGCTTTAATTATAACTTGTAGGTCTACTAAAATCCTATGCGTTTCTTTTAAATCGCCGGTGTGCCCACCCCCGGTGCACAACCACCTTGAAATTACTTTTTAGACGACTTGACACCCTGACGTTCTTGACTGCCGAACCGCGAGTCCCGGTTTCGAATCCCGGCCAGGACATATGTATATTTATATCGCAGATAAATATTTGCCATCGCCACCTTACCAGTAACGAAGTAAGTACATAGTACTACTCCTCCGTAACTATTTAATAATCTGTGAACCTACGCTTACCGCGGGGCTGTGAGAGCGTAACCGTTCTATTTCTCTTATTTTCACTTGACTACACATTTCCAGGTAGACTACTGGTTCCGCAAGCTGCTGGACGAGCCGGTGGAACGCGGCGCGCCGCCGCGACGCCGTCGCCAGTACCGGATGCTGAACGACGACGATTTGTGCGTTTGGACCTCTCCTCTTTTTAACACTTTGTCTTAAGGCCACACTAGCACACTAATAGCAACTAATAGTAAGTAAGTAAGCCAAATGCGGTGCATGAACTAAAACATTATGAACGTATATCTAGCGCCACCTATGAGTGATTTAGGTGACTATTATAGGACAAAACGGTTTAATTTCAACCATACTCGACTCGGCAACTACTAACGCATAACTTACATATCCACTATTTGAGCAAGGAACATATTTTGATCAAGGATTTGAATGGGCTTACTTCCAATTAAATCCTTCGAACCTAGTTTTTTTTTTATATTTCGATATAAGGTGAAGTTTATAGTATAAACGAATGTAAAAATTAAGTTCCTAGTTATCTATGTTGCTAATTATTTAAGTCCTTATATAAATTATAATTAGGTACATTACAAACATAGGTAATTTTCCTAATATATTCAATTTTCCCCTATCCTAATACTCACATTTCACAATACACCCCTATAAATCAAATGTAACTATACAATAAACGAGCACCAATCGGCAGATAGCGAGCGCTGGGGCCCGAGTGTTGTGTCAGCGACTGACGAGGCGGCCCTGGAGGCACGGATCAGGAGCGTGCGGTCCCTCTGGGGCCCGGCGCCGAGCAGGCGGCCGCCGAGCCCGCCGCCGGCCCCCAGGAAGATCAGGGCGCGGAGACGCCAGCCTCGCCGGGTGACCGCGCTGGCGCCGCCCCCGCCGCAGTACTGCCTCGACGTGCCAACACAACTCTTCTGCGATCCAACGTGCAAGGTAGCGGACTTTTTGAAATCAATAGTAATTAACTAGCTTTTACCCGCGGCTCCGCCCACGTGGTCAAAGGGAATTAATAATAGGGATGTTTTACCGCGGTAAAAAGTAGCCTACGTCACTCTCCACCCTCCTCACTATCTCCACACACAAAAATCATACCATATAATAGCTTCATTGCGACGTGAAAGCCGGACAAACAAACAAATAAATAAACAAACAAACACACTTTCACATTTATAATATTAGTATGGAAGTATGGATATGGATATGGATGTACCGTTATCAAATTATTAATTGTAGATTTTGAAGAGTAGATTCCTTGCCGTGTAGTGGTAGTTATGCTTATACAGATACCATATATCTTAAGTCGCTCCGGTCTTTGCCGGCAGTCGGAAGGATGACTCTAATTGGCGAATTTTCTCGAGCACTTTTGCACTTTGCACCTCAAGCTAACGGTCCCGGTTGCATCGTCAAGCAAAGTCGTAAAGCCACATCGGCGGCCGTCAGCCGGTCGGGCTACTTACCACTCCGCCAATCTGCACTGGAGCAGCGTGGAGGCGTATGCTTATGCAGCCTATTGGGGGACATAGCAGGGCACATGTCTCCTATCACAACTTTGAAGCCTTAGGGCGTAAAAAAATCCTGTTTTTTAGATAGAAATATTCAATTAGATACTTATATAATATGTATATGTATAAATAAAGATACGCTTATTTATTTTCAGTTTCACTTCGAATGTCCAAGACCACCTCAGGCTATTGATTGTCAGCGCGCTATGGGACGGTTATCAGCAAGTGTTCAAGCAGCCATACGAGCCAACGCAGCTCGCTGTCAGCCGTACAGAGGCACTAATATCACCCGGTACGCCCCGACGGGACAGAGGCCTTTGCGGTGTCACCAGGACCGGCGCTGCACCATCTGGTGGCCAAGAGACCACCCTTCGCCCCGACTCGATCATAGATTTCACATCACCACCACCCCAAACACACAACCCGAGCAAAAACTAGTTGAAGATCAGGAAGAAACAAAATCTGATAATTCACATTCACCTATTAAAGAAAAACCTGATGAGCAGACAACTAATTCCGAACCAACAGTTTTAGATAAAAAAGATACATGCAAAGAAAATCAAAAAGAAAGAGTCGTTATGGATGGTCAAATGCCGGGCCCCAGTTCAGCATCAATGGAATCTGGATCGAGAAAGAAGAGACTTTACAGCACAGTGCTCAGCATGAGCGCACCGGCCCCCATCAGCCTAGTGGCGCCTGGCTGCGTCAGGTTGGCCCAAAAACTAACTCCCGGGTTATTACGGCTTAATCCAAAAATAGTCTTGCCAACAAGATTACGACCGACAAATAATGACAACAAATTTGAGGAACTCGAAAAAGAAGCATTGGAACAATACAAGGCCTCCGACGAGAGTATAGACACTAAGTTTCGCGAGCTGGAAAAGCAGGCGGTTGAACAATACAGCACAAGCAATAGTAACACTAGCTGCAGTAGCGGAACTTCTGCCGAGAAAAAAGGCTCGGGATCGTCGGTCGCGCTCGAGAGCGATTCCCAAAATACCAAGGGCAAGGCAACAAAATTTCACAAAGAAAAATCTGTCGATAGCGTTGTTATTTATTCACAGAATTTTCCCGACCTCAATGCTAAAGGACACACAAACGGTTTGACGAATCTAAAAAACTTCCACAACCCCCCGAGGGGGGAAAAAAAGGACCATAAAATTAGCAAAAGCCTGAGAAATCTGAAATGTGATACAGCTAGGGCGGCCTCTGACACGGATAACGACGCTAAAGAACCCAGGATCAATCATAAAGGTCCGATCAGATGGCCGTACCATACGGCGCCGAAAAAGAGGCATTTAGCATTGTGTGCATCTGACTTTTCTTCTGATGAGGAATTGGACGATGCTGCAGGATCATTGAAGGACGCTGGTCCGCGCATAAAGAACCGTGCCACAGGGAAGGTAAAAATGTCAGCGCATGGGGGTGGAGATTTAAATCCTATCATGAGAAAAGTCTAGTTATTATCTTTACAATCCAAACTGAATATCTATCCATAGCGTAAAGTCAAGAAATGACACAACAACAGGTCCTTTGCCGTTGTAAATTACACATGTGACGTTAGAAACATTGTTTTATATAGCCGACTTTTGGTGATAACATGTTTTGATATGATTATTTGAAGGGGAGTTTAGTGAGATCCAAACATAAGCAAATATGTATCTAACTAAGTCACATTTGCCAGGTCAAGATGTTCTACCTGTGTGCTTGTTTTACTAGTCATAAATAAATACATTATTAATATTTCTGTAGTGTCTTACTAATTTCCCTGTCCTATTTTGTAGTTCATTGTTTTAGAGGTTGCGACTTTGTGAGCGTCGTGACAGGTGATGAAACTATTTGAAGGATATTAAAATGGAACAAAATTAAAAAAATATTAATAATTTTTAATATAAAAATAACAACATTTAATGTACTTAACTTTGGAATAAATAAATTGTAACTTTAGTATGTAACAGCAACTCTCATAAGCTCTCCATCTAGCAGGTGTATATAAAATGTTCTTCAATTTTGGTCAACTGTCAAGGAATTTCTCCAGATCTGTTTGATCTTCATCCAATTGTATCTGTTCTAAGGTCACTTGAGGCGATGATGGTGAAGCTGAAAAAAACATGAAATCTCAAATATAAATTAGGTCCTAAAGAAAATCTTTTTTGGCAGCTTCCTTGTGGTCATACCTACTAGTTCGTCATACTAATATCACCACGAGGTCATATACACATTTCTGAACAAACAAATGTCAGACTATTAGAAAAATAAAGGAGCTAGAAGGAATTAGAACTGCTTATTTATCTATATATATAAAAGGAGAAGGTGACTGACTGACTGACTGACTGACATATCAACGCAGGGCCTAAACTATAAGGGCTAGAAACTTGAAATTTTGCACAGGGGTTCCTTTTATAACGTAGGGGAGCACTTTATTATAGACTTTAAATAGAGAACTTGCAAAAAATTTGTAATCCAAAGAAATTGTCTTGCACATTCTAAAAAATAAACCTATTGTGAGGTGAAGTAGCATTCATAGCCGAACAGCTGTTATTGTATGTGATAACTTGAAGCTGGAGGAAGCTTTTACCAAATGGGATCATTATTTATTTTTCTAGAAGTAGAACTCCTGGGTTTAATAAATCAAGACTGTGGTACTATTGGTGTTTTAACTTCATATTACCAATTGTATCAGTCTTGATTTGCATTGATGTACGAAAATTATTAGATTGCCATTAATTACATAACTGCCTCTCTTTGAAGAAATACAGATTATGATGCTATGCTCTTTACATCATTATCTGTATTTCTTCAAAGGCCATATTTTTAGCCATTTTCATGGGTTTTAGGGATATTACAGTCATTAGTAATGTTTGAAAGGCTTAATTTAATAAAAAATTACAATTACTTGAAGGCACTGTTCCACTGACTAAGTACTTTGCCACATCAATCTGGAATGCCATGGAACTATTTTCTCTTCTGGCCTGTAATTCTGCCAGTTGTTTTCTTTCTCTCTCTGAGTTTTGCTCTGCATTTTTTCTCACTAGCTTAGATCTGGTCTCTTCTAAGCCCTCTGAAAAGAGACAAATAAAGTATTGTTTCATAAGCCACTGAGCTCTATATATATAAAAAAACGTCTATAAATTTCATACAAAATAGCATTTACCATTGTCCCACACTGGTGCACAACTCCAGTTAATATCAATAAAAATTTATTATTAAATACTTAATCACTGTAGCAGCTTAACATTATCATCAAACATTCATCTGCTGATTTCAATATTATGGTTTTGGAGCTTGCAAATGAGATTGATGGTAAAGGATCACCCACCATCCACAATCAATGTAAGTACTTACTTGGGAGAATGGTTGTGGTCATGGATATGCTTAATATAACATGTCACCCCTCCTGCCAAATAGTGCCTTTCATAACACATTTGTGTTAGGACAACAACCACAGCAGGCTTTATTTGCAATGACCACCATTTTACCAACAATATACAGATATAGAAAAAACCAAGAATTAAAATCTTACCCATTTTTTTCTCCTTGTACAAACTGAGTTGGTAATGATGGTCCAGTTTCCATTTCTCCATATTGTTTCTTTCGACTGCATCCTCAAATTCTACCAGCTGCTCTTCCACATCTTTAAGCAAAGTCTTTACGGTCTTCAGGCTGTCTATACATTGAGCAACCGATGCTGTCAAGTTCGGTAAGTGTGCCAAGTTTTGAGCTAACTCGTTCGCACTTTGCAATCGAGATTTGGTAATTTCATGCAACTCTAGAATAATTTGATCGACTTCATCTGCTGCTTTCGCATTTTTATCTGCGTTCGTGTGCAACTCAACCCATTGGTTTTGATATTTCTCTAACAAAGCCCCACCAGCACCAAAGTTTACTTTGCTTTCATTGTTAACTTTCTGTTTGTCTTTAAAAATATTTGTTACTTTCTGTACTTCTTGCAGAGTCTGACGAATGTTATTGTTCGACGACAGGCCGTCCTGTACCACTGATATAAATTCCTTAAGGTTACCCAGCATTTTACAAAACAAATAAATAATCCTTACGAAAAATTATAATGATGACATGACTGATGACATTATCAATACAAAAAAGGAGAATTGACGTCTGTATCTTTCTTCAAAGTATTATATCTAGAGTAGAGATAGCATTAAACAGTGTTATAGATCGTTGGTATTCTAGAGTACAGATAACTAATCACAGACAACAGACAAGTCTATATATTTATTTTGACAGTTCCCTATTTCGAAGCCATGGAACCGCCAATGTTGTCGTGTGTAAAATTAATCTATTGAAAATAATTTCTCTGCAGAGAACCGCACATTTAATAATTTTCAATATTTTTCTGTGAATCAGTATATTTTTCTCTTTTAATGCTGGAATGTACAAAAAACGGAACCCTTTTTCATATGCGCTGTCGATGTTCATCAATTTATAAGACGCTATCACGTCAATAAATGAATCTGAATTGATTGTCTCTGTTCTTCATAATAAAATTTCGATAAAACTCGCATATTTTCCTTGCCCAATATTAGGGATTCAATTCTTCTTTTGCCCACAATAAATCGAGCTATATGAATAAATTTGAATCAAAAAGATGTTGTGACCGTCGTTCATACATTTCGTTCGCGAATAAAAACAAATATCTCGACGACACAACCACGAACACAACACTACGCCGCTATAGTGCCGCGCGATCCAGTATCTCTACCTAGTCAGTGGCGCGATCTGCGCGCTGGTTTCGAAAACGGGTTTGCATTGCAAGCCCGCCCAGCTCCCGCGCCGCCGCCCCGCTGGCCGCAAAATTTGAGGCAGAGGTCTAATATTTATTGAAAAGTGAGCAGATTGAAATTTTTTACCTCATTTACTGTTTAGTTCCCGGCCGAGGCTCTATCTATCATGAGCACTGGGCCGGCTCACTGTTGCTCGTCAACAGACGGCTAACAGTAGACCTAGACAAGTTAATATTATGTCACAGTTGTCATCGGCGGCAGTGGATGGGTGGTGCTGCATGCTCGTTTGCTATATTATCCATAAATGAAATTTAACCAAGAACTACTTTAGAATCGTACACACATCGTGGTTTGTGTAATAAAAGATTATATAGATTAGATTAGATTGAATAAAACAGAATAAAGCAAAGTATGTAGTTTAATATAAACCAATTAAAGACAACTTAATAAACTATTGACTTACAAATTACAATATGTTTAGTATAGGTTGGTACTTATGGGAAATGTCATTTAGAAAATATCACTAAACATAACACATACATTTTGTTATGTACTTTTTTACATGCAAGTAAACATGTTGAGGTTGAAAATACTGCTGTATATCGGTAGATATAGTCATCATATAGAACGATACGACGACGAGTTCTTAAAAATAAAATGCTAATGAAATAAGCGAATAAATAATAAAATATGCTTTTCAAGTCTTCAACACAACAATAACATTTTTGTGTTTGTACGTGTTTCGTTAATCCTACTCTACGTAAGTTGTTCGGGGGGACAATACCACCATTACTTCAGTGTTTTTTCAGCAATTATATTATTGGTCTAGTGTTCAGAATATTCTACTTGAAAAGGTGTCATTGCCAGAACTAGTCTTCTATGGTAACAACGGATCTCTGACAACTTGAGTTAATAACAGAAAACGACCAACTTAGCCGTCGGTCTAGTGGTCTTGGGTTCGATCGTCAGGTCGAGCAACTACTATTGGGTTTTTGGGGTGATGAACTAGAAATTCCCGGTAGCAGCTTGGAGTCTGAATTTGTGCCCAGTGTATGGCAATAACCATTCTGAGAGGAGACCCGTACCCAACAGTGGGACAAAGAAAGGGTAGTGGTGGTGGTGGTGGAATGGCAATAGGCTCACCACCTATTGGGACCACCACATGGGACCTAAACATAACTAGTGAAATGTGGGTGTGTACCTCTGCCTACCCCGTCGGCCAAATACAATCGTGATGTTATTAGCATTACATATATGTACATGCATACACTGACATATTTTTATATATAAATGCTAATGAAATAAGCGAATAAATAATAAAATATGCTTTTCAAGTCTTCAACACAACAATAACATTTTTGTGTTTGTACGTGTTTCGTTAATCCTACTCTACGTAAGTTGTTCGGGGGGACAATACCACCATTACTTCAGTGTTTTTTCAGCAATTATATTATTGGTCTAGTGTTCAGAATATTCTACTTGAAAAGGTGTCATTGCCAGAACTAGTCTTCTATGGTAACAACGGATCTCTGACAACTTGAGTTAATAACAGAAAACGACCAACTTAGCCGTCGGTCTAGTGGTCTTGGGTTCGATCGTCAGGTCGAGCAACTACTATTGGGTTTTTGGGGTGATGAACTAGAAATTCCCGGTAGCAGCTTGGAGTCTGAATTTGTGCCCAGTGTATGGCAATAACCATTCTGAGAGGAGACCCGTACCCAACAGTGGGACAAAGAAAGGGTAGTGGTGGTGGTGGTGGAATGGCAATAGGCTCACCACCTATTGGGACCACCACATGGGACCTAAACATAACTAGTGAAATGTGGGTGTGTACCTCTGCCTACCCCGTCGGCCAAATACAATCGTGATGTTATTAGCATTACATATATGTACATGCATACACTGACATATTTTTAAGATCATGAATTTAGCTTATGAACCGTTTGTGAATGATTCCTTAGAGTCCCCATCTGGGTGAAGCGCCGTGAACACAGTTCACATTCATAAGGCTTCTCGCCAGTGTGAACTCGAAGATGCTTATCTAAATCGCCCTTACAAGCAAACTTCTTGCCACACGCCTCAATCGGGCATGCGTGAGACCTGGAGTGGTGTCTGCTGTGATGGTACATCTTTTTCCTGGACGCGTAAAGTTTCCCGCAAACCTGCAAGAAATTTGAAAATAACTTTCTACAAATGGTCTGCGCACACCGTGGACGTCAGGGCATGGGATTTTTGGCGTTACACAACGTAAATTTATGTACATAAGCTACAACCCATAGACATCCCATATAACTGGGCACGGGTCTCCCCCATAGTCACAGTTGCGGGAGGTCTAGACTGTCTAGACTAGAGTATACTCCAACACGCTGCTTCAATGCGGATTGGTGGAGGGGTTAGTTTCCAACCCATTTTCTACTCAAGTTTTCCCTTCGCGGCTCTGAATGGCGCGGGATCTGACGGCACCGGACGCCACGTGAAGGGAGGTAACGGTATCCTTAGCCAAGAAGGCATGCGAAGGTATGCGCTAGAGTTCGCTATATACGATTGCACACTACATTTTCGCATGCTGATAAAATGCTTTGTAAGGTCAGTGTGCGCAGGCCATAACCGTTGCTTCGGAGAATTATTAAAGTTAACAGAAACTAACTACTATAAGCTATCCCCGAAAGCATTGCAAGGATAAAAAAAACGGCAAATATATATAAGGCAACGTATATGGTATTTCTTTGGAAGATTTTTGAGTCATGATATTTTTAAATGTTTGATTTGTGATAACTGCAGGCCAGTCTTTGCCTCTCATAGGTTTCTCATACGCAGTGCGATTAAACGCACGTGTTTTAATGGACGGACGAACGAAATAAATGTATGCATATAATTAAACTCTAGCTAATCCGCGTCTGTACCTAAGTACATTGAATAAATCTTGTACAGACGCGGATTAGCGGACTAAAAGGGGATGATAATAAATCGATACTGAATCCGATCGTGTTAACTAAAGTATTAAAAGTTTAAACTAAAGTACCTAATTATTTATTTACATAACATCATCATCCGCCTTTAGTTGTCCACGGCTGGGCATAGCCTCTACTAAACGACGCCATTCCGACCGGAATAAACGAAAACGAATGTAAACGAAACTATTGTTATGTCCAATCCCACGCGAGCTACGGGCGTCCACTAGTAATAATTAAAATTAAAATCGATAAGTCATTATATTTATAAACTTACTTCACATTTATAGTTCCCCTCTTGTTCAGTTTTCAGTTTCATTTCTGTCTCGTCTGTAGGTTGCTTTTGCTGGACTATTTTGGTGCTTATGGATGTCTGGAATGAATTTAGTTTGTGTTAAATAGTTTGCATAGATAAAAAATTTGCTGGCAACTTTACATAAGGGTAAAATCATTATTTCTCACCTCTGCCTCTTTACTTTTCAGACTCAATTCATACTCTTCATTAATTTTCTTTTCACTTTTTATTCTAATTGATGATGGCTGTAAATTTTTATGATTATTATTGATTATCATGTATTCCAATTAAATAGGTTATGTCTATGGCAATATTATACAACAACATAATAGTTTGACATACAAAAAAAATTCATACATTTTTCCTTTTTCCCATACTCTTTCCTTCTGTGTAATTTATTTCCATATTTGAACTTGATTTATACTCTTCAATGTTCTTTTCACTTTTAATTTTAATTGGCTGTTCCCTATCTGGTGACATTTGGATTTCTAATCGGGACTGTGAAAAAATTTACATTTTATTAGACATGTATTAAATAACAAGTTTTAAATGAAATAAAGAAAGAATATATGTTTTTTTGGTTTTTTTTTTTATGGATATAAGATAGCCAACGAGCTTGCAGCACCACCTATCTGCTGCCACCCATGACAACTGTGACTGACTTTGAACAAGACTTAAATAGGGACTGGGATGGTTAGTCCAGTTAGTTGAGAGAGATAATTAGAACATTAGTTGGTCAGTTCATTGGTGGGTAGATGAGGACTAGGGACTGTTAGTGATAGTTAGTCCTGTTAGTTGGTGTTAGTAATAGTCCAGTTAGTAATTGTTAGATGCTAAGTCAGTCACAGATGTGTTGCTATCTTTGAGGACTAAGATGGTCGCCTCTAAAGAAGTGTAACCAGAAACCATTATGTTCCAACCGGACCACAATTGTTTTAAAACCAATTATTACACTGCAGAAATGGTACTAGGTACTGTGGCGGGTGGTGGTACTGCCCCGGGCGAACTCAGTTTTCAGCATAGCCTGCTGTTTTGGATATGAATCAAGGTATGTGACGACATGATCACATAAGAGTCCAAATTTGCTTAATTATGCACATTGCTAACATGCAATTGGACTTAGCTACATTACAACTATTAGCTATAAATACCTTTGGTTCATTATGTGAGAACAATTCGCTGCTTGCAGCCACTGAGTATTCCCTTATGCATGAGTTTTCTTCAATGATAACCATCTCACTTTCTATTAAATAATTACTTATATCAGGTAGAGTGTCCTCTTCATTTGGATCAGAGTTGTTTGTTTCTATAATAAATGTCTTAAATAATTGTGTTTAGATTAATTTTCTTTTCTTGCAACATTGTGCTGCCAATTGTTCACCGAAATGTGCTGTAATTTACTGTATGTATGTGTTTTTTTTGCTACGGTGTACAATAAAGTACTTACTAAAATATTACCTTTGTACATAATTAATATATTAAGTATTATATAACATTTTTACAAACTTTGAATGCAATATTTATTTATATCTAATCAGCAGCTTAAAATATAAATTTTATGCTTCTTAGTTCTAAAAATGACAATACTTTCATACAACCTTTCATCCCCCTTTTCAACCCTTTACAACACTTTTTTCCAATTAAAAAGTATATGTCCTTTCTCAAGGTCTAGACTATCTGTGTACCAAATTTCATTTAAATTGGTTCAGTAGTTTTGGCGTGAAAGCGAGACAGACAGACAGTTGTTTTCGCATTTATAATATTAGTGTGGATTTTGTATTGTAATGTATGATGATCGCAAAATATTAAGCATATACTAAAGAAAATTCAGCTCCAGCCAGATGGCTGTTAGTAGATACTAACTCTTATAGTGATATAATATGCAATCCATCCAATCCAATCCAATCCATTATTTTTATAACAATGACGAACAGACAGGCATTCAACACGACTGTGACAAAATTTAATTACATATTACTGCAGTTTTACCAGGTGTAGAAATTCAGCCTCATAATCATGAAATCAAAGTTCTACTCTTGGACTTAATCCTTGTTCTTGGACTTATTGTAATACATGAAATAAATTGAGTTTTAAGAATTATTCATCACCCGAAGTGATGGAACACATTGTGAGGAAACCTGTATTTCTGAGACTTTAAATGAAGGTATGTGTGCAAGCCACACCATTGGCCACTACCATTACAGAGGAGACCTGTGCCCAACAGTGGGACTTTGAAAGGGGTGTGGTGTAGTAAAAAATTAAAATCTATTATTATTTTTGCATGTACCTCTATAGCACTTTCAGATTGTTCCAATTTATCACCAACTAGAACTCTCATGTGTCTATCATTCACTTGGGCTATTTTTCTGAGTTCTTTTATATTTTTTATTACTGCTGAACATTCTTGACATATCATTTGTGGCAAATTATCAGCAAGTAACACCTGCAAATGGTTGAAAATGTAATTGTACTTATCATATATATCAGTAGAATCAATAAACAAGGAAAATTTATTAATCCCACTTACTTTTAACCCAACAAATTTTTTAATATCCAATAATAAACCTTCGGTTTTGAAAACATGTGAGATTCCTTGTTTTCGTAAGCATAACCTACACAAATTCAAAAAACAAGCTTGTCCGTCCATAATTTGGAATAATTAACTAATTAACTTAACTATAATTATATTCATAGCTCAAAAATTTTTCCATTTATTTTTGATTGTTTTACTGCTGTGAATGTTAATAAAAATCATCCAAAAAACGTAGTGATTACTTGCTCAGTGATCATCCTTAGACGCACAAACTAGCTAGAGATACTACGTATCAGACAGCCAACTGCCGAACAAAAATTCTATATACTAGTATCCAATAGAACGTGAGAATTGTTTTTTTTTTCTAATCATCGTTTTATTGTATGACATATATGATGCATTCAGCCAGCTACTCTTTTTGGTTGATAAATATATATATGTATATCTATCTATTGACTACCTATAGATTAGGCAGGAAAATTTGAATTGAAGTTTCTGATTTGTATTTAAAAATTTAATTGAACTTTAATTACACGCACATCATACTCCTCGCATTTCAATAAAATTAGTTTCTTCTTTTCATAAAAAAGATTTTAAGTAACGAATTTCGATATTGATAGGAAAAAATACAAAGGAGTATACTATGCGTTTAGAAATTATCTCAAATCTGCTGGTCTGACGAGGTGGGACACAAAGAATATGTAATTCGGCTTATTAAACTCCAGTTTGTTTGGTTGGACCCTTATTAGTTTGTGGGTTGGACATTAAAAATAAAATACTGTATATACCTTTAAAATTTTATTTATTACACTGCACCAGTTCAATAATTGAAACCTTACAGTTAAAGTAATCAAATGATCTCTTAGAATAATAGCTTTGTGTTCGGTACAGTTAGTAAATTATACTTGCACAGTATAATTTTTTTATATTTTCAGTTATTCCTTTTTTATGCGCATTATGCTCCAAGTATTCATTTGTTTCAGAAATAACTGTACCGAAACACCTTACTACTACTTCAGATGGGTAGTTTAAACCTTTTTTTGCCGTATCGCAGTCCTTAAACTTCTTTAAAAGTCCTTTTCCTTTATTTTTCTTTAATTAAAGGCAGCTCTATTCATGCTATCGAACAATTTGTCGAAGAATAGCACAATTTCAGTGATATTTTTAATAGTTTCGCTCACATATCTGCCATCCGCATACTGAGCTGTAAAATTGCTTACATCAATACATTTATCTATTTAAATATCTGTATGGTTCAACCTCAACCTGGAAATTATGCATTTACCTACTAGTTTTTGCCTGCAGCTTCGCCAATGGAAAAAGTGTAATCAAATAATAGTAATTGTATGATTTGTATCTTTTGCTAATATTATTACTACTACTATGTAGGAAATTAGAAAGTCATTATACCAAAGCACTACTCATCATTGATCACTTACAATTAAACATTTACTATCAACATGGAAT
Organism: Carterocephalus palaemon; assembly: GCA_944567765.1. Lineage (NCBI taxonomy): Eukaryota > Metazoa > Arthropoda > Insecta > Lepidoptera > Hesperiidae > Carterocephalus > Carterocephalus palaemon. Next base: position 4,131,436 of record OX155663.1, read on the forward strand.
GTACTATACAGTACTGCAGAATTTCTAGCTACCCATAGAAGTCCCACTGTTGGGCATGGTTCTCCCCTACAAACACAGTTGCGATAGGTCCAGAGCATACTTCACCACCCTGCTCTAATGCACATTATTGGAGGGATTAGTGGCGATTATTCTCAAGCCATCAGATGGTCTGCGACAGGGCTTAAAGATTGGTTTACCATTTAAAACAACGGCTTATGGTGTCCTCCAAAGCACAATAGCACGTTTACTATGAATTTTTTACAACTACCGGTCATCCATCTACAAACTGTGCATCTCATTACTTTTATAATTAGTAGAATTTCTATGGTATGTTAAGTTTTATAGTTACATTACAGGAACAACCCAACAATACTGTAGGCAATAAGACACATTAATTGTATTCAAATAATAATATTAACAAACCTTTCAGTGGTTCCAATTTTGCATATGTGTAGTCCAAGTGCACTTTACATATGTAAGTATGATTACTTTACTTCCATGATTTCTGAAAATTTTTATAAGATTATTAAGTATTGATGTATGTTGGGGCTAAAAACTGAAAACAATGAATTGATTCTGAAAATTCTTTCACTATCTAATAGCAAGCTGCACTAATCCTGAGTGCTGTGGCTTTTTTTCTATAAATCTATATTTGCTGAGGCGTGTGGTAGCCAACAAATAGAAAAGCATATATCCACCTTATAAGATCAACTCACAATAACCTTTATGATCTTAATTTAAGGCTTGAAACTATATTTTATTTGCAAAGGTGTTTTTACTAGCATCAAAATCACATCCTGAAGTTGAAAAGTTGACCAAATTGCTTTGCTTTTGCAAATGATTCCTTTTGTATCCGAGCCGCTATGTACAGGTCTCAGAATCATAGCGATTTTATGCCATGTAAGTCTTACCAATTTGAAATGGCACTCCAGTAGAAATCTCTTCTGCAGTAAACAGGGTAGGACGAGTTTTCATTGCATGACGAAATTTACGAGGTAGAAACATCTTTTCAAAGTGATTTTAACATACAAAAATCTTCGAAAGCTGTTCCCGTTTTAATTGTTTTAAGTCATCTCGGTTTATACACTAAAATACACTTCAACGTAGGTACAACTTTTCTCAGTGATCGCGAAATGATGTAAAATAGCGTCCTGTCGCGAACTTTCACACATACAACACTTGTTAAAGTTATTCATTTTGTTAGGTTATGAGCAAAATAAATATTTTCATGAGAGCTTTAATGCAGATTAGGTGAAGAGCACAAGCACAACGACTTCATTATGGAAAATGTACTCTGTGAGCTAGCACACAAGGTACATTTTTGAGCTAGCCTGGCCGTGAGACGGCGGCCATGTTGGCTCACGTTCTATTATCCAATATGGCGTCTAAGCTAGAATTTCGTTATAGGAACACGGTCAGCCGTGCATAGACGTAGACTAGACCGAGAATGGAATTCTCTCAATTTCTCTCTCTGTCTACGTCCATAGATTAATTCCAATCTGTCAGTCAGACAGATGTCTCTTACCCGTAGAGAGAGCATAAATTAGGTAGAGATACGAGAGTCAGACTAGATAGAGATACTACGTTGAGAGTATAAAATAAGTACCTACCTTGGCATGGAAGTAATAGATCTGCCTTGCGTATATCAGGAAGGTGTAGGTAGTCTCACCTAAAACGCCATCCGAAAGAGAGGCTCAGAACTGAAACTTCGTGGAGTTCGTGCTGGCCTGTTTTAGTAGGGTGACCATGTTAGTGCGAGACACTGTGAGACTCTTATGTTTGTGGACTTTTTCCTATGGCTCATTTGCAGCACATTAAATCAATAAGTAAGTATTGGTGAATAATGGGCAGATTGAAATGTCAAAAAATAAAATAAAATAGTGAATTGAAACCAGCACAGATTTATTTTTTACTAAAATATAATGGAGATGATAATTTGAAAACACTCAATTGGCATCAAAACACATCACGGGTTGTTGCAAAGTAGATTAAAACTAACTTTCTAATCTTAATTATTATGTATTTAATTATTACCCGCAGCTTGGTTCGCTTGAAACGGAAATGTTTATTAGTTGCGTGTTTTTGCGTTTTTGTTTTGTTGCAATATTTCTGATTCTCATATGCCTATTGTCTTTCTCATTCTCATATACATATCATATGCCTATTGTCTCGGTCTTACAATCAACCACAGTAATTATCTGATGTATTCAATAGGGTCAGGTGGGGTAAGGGGGACTACGGGGGAAGGGGGACAATGGTTTGTAAATCTAGAACAATAGACTGTAGCTCTGTGATTTGTCGGTCGAAAAAGCAGTCATTAGTATTTAGTTCCAAAACAAAAACAAGGATGGCGCTAGGTCTAATCAGTGCGCGACTTTGACAAAAACAAAAAGTCAGTTGGCGTGCTACAAAACTACGAGTTGGACGCGTAATAATTGTGTGATGTTTTGTGTGACGAAACGTTATGTCTGAAGACTTCCAATATCGGTAAGTATTCCTTTATACGTTTTATTTTCATGTTATGTATTTGAATTTGAGTAAACTACGCTATAAATAAGTAAATTCAATGTGATTCAAAACATAACGTAAAAATTCATTACCGGGGAAAGGGGAACTACCATAGCCGGGTCAAGTGGAACATATGTTTCCCTTTCCCGATGTCAGGAGTCATCAACATTTTAACCCGAGGAGCACTGGACCATTTATCAGGTGTCCACGGAAAAGTATGTATATTTAAAAAAAGACCCTCCTTTTTTATTCTTTTTAATGAAAGCTTGCAAATCAAATTTAAATATTGTATTTAGATGAACAACCATAAATACACAAAAAGACCCTCTTTTAGCTGTATAGGAGAGGGCCCAAATTTTTTTAAATATTTTTTATAGCATTTCTAGTTTTGTGTTTTTATTATCAGTCTTCATACCAAATTTCATGAGCATACGTGAAAAAATGAGAGAGTTATTGAAGCGGGGCATACAGACAGACGGACGGATGGACGTACTTGACGAAACTATAAGGGTTCCTAGGGCATGAAACTGAACAACTTTTCTCAAGGAACATTTATAGGTATTTATAGGTGGGTAGGTATGTATATTACAATCGCAAAATTAGGTATAAATAATTAGGTATTTATTAAGGTTATATGTATAACAAATTTGCTTGATTACACTTATGATTACTTTCAGGTAATGATATGCTCCCTTCCTCAGGCTGATTTTTGGTTTCATTCACCTTTCATTTTGACAACTTACCCTATACTGAAATATAAGAGACTTGTAATTTTACAGTTAATAAATTAAAATATAATAAAAACCCGGCTTTCATTTAAAGTTGTGAACCCCTGTCTCAAACTCATATGTTCCCCTTACCCCGAATTTCGATAAATGTAAATATTTTCTATTTTAAACCGTATTTCAATGCAGTATAGTTTTCATTTGATTGATGTTCTTTTCTTTAATTTATTGTGCAGGAGTAGTCTGTTCTAGCATTAATACTTTTAGATTTAATTTAAGTGTTTCCCTTACCCCAAAAACCGGGAAAGTGGAACAACAGAACCAGCCTTTAGTTTTATAATTTTTCAGCTTCATGCATTATAGCTAGTTAAAAAAATCATTCGATACTAGAAAGCCGACTAAAAGAAGTGTAACTTGTGTTTGTCAAGATGATTACACGACATTTAATACAGTGGTTAGAGCTCAACATAAAATATACAAAATGAAGTATGTTTCCCTTACCCCACCTGACCCTAGTGAAATTAATGAATAAAAAAAATTCTTTCCAAAACTATTAATTTATCATCGAAAACCGAAAATAAATTTAAATATTTGGAAAAAAATAATATATTATGTATATACATGTTTATAGCAAACATATAAAAATATAAATATACATACTTATAGATGGAGCTAAAGAAGTTTTAGTCGTGTGGTTTAAATTACTCTCGTTTTTTATTTATCATTTTATCTTTATCACACGGGATTATGGATTTTCAGGGATTCATTGCAAATTTGTATCCAGTTTCACCAAAATCGGTTTTGTAATTATTGAGTTCATCGCGCTCATAGATACACACGGATTGACAATAAAAATTTTTTTGTAATTGGTTTTGATTATTAATCATCATTAATCTTAGATTTAATCAATGTCAATATGAAATGGATCCGTGTCTTCAATGTAGGTATGAATTCTAACAAACAAAGTGAAACCATATGGATATCAGGATATACGCAAGACGGATATATTACTTCCACGTTATCATCTCTACTCACGTTGTGTTTCCATAGTTGATTGATTGTGTGGTTTTGGTTGCTGTGGTCACAGCACAGAGTACATTTTACATACTGAAAGCTGTGGTTCATTACCTAATATACTCTGTCTCTGTTAGGAGTATACATTCTGTGTGTACTCCACTCCACAGAGTACATTTTATATAACTGAAAGTGTACTCTGTGGTGTTGTTCAACTTACTTGCTCAGTTTGTTGTTCAATCAATTTTAAAATTTTAAATCGGAACCGTCGCTGCGCCAATGTAATGTACTAATAAATCACAGATTTTTATGTATATTATTTATTAATTAATTTAATATGTATGTACTATGTATGTACGTTAATAAGTTAATAATATATTTAAACTTAGGGGTTGCTGCTATTTGAAAGTATATTGTGCATTGTGTGTGTAGTGTATTATATTTTACGTAGTATCATATAATAATTCACTGAGCAAGTAATCACTACGTGGAATAATTGGTAGAAAACTAACAAAATGAGTCACGAAAAATTAAGCAGTAAAGAGGTGCCGCAAAAGTTTTTGGAATGGCTATTAAATATGGGTTGTCCTATGGAAATTGTTCCGTCAATTGATAAAATATCCCAGTAAGTACCAAACAACCCTCAGTAATTTGCAAGAATATAGGTTTAATACAAATACCGGCCTTTTTAACTTACTGTTTTTGGATTTATCAACGACGACTGATAACTATCACTATATCTAACTATTTGAATTTGCGCGGTCCTGATTTGCGAATATGTATTGAAACTGCAAATAACTTAGAAGATACGTGAGCTGTAAGTTTCATAGTTCTGAAGCAACATGCAGGCATCTGCTGAACGAACAGTGATAGTACCTACCCACTTGCCATCAGGTGACCAATCTGCTTGTTTTCATTAAAAAAAAGTGGACTGATGAATGCTGAAATGCTTCAGCATTCTGTATATTTTGTACTGAGCAAATTATACATTCTATATTTGAACTGCCAATAATTCAGTGCCAATATTCATTTCTAGAATATCCCAAGGCCACTATATGGTATGGCGGAGTTTGATGGAGAAGGTGCAGCCCAAAGATGAAATTCAGAATAAAAGGCTGAATGTTTTCTGTAATGATCTCGAAATATGTGAGAAAAACAAAGAATATATTGAGGTATGTATGATTATTGTATTCCTTTCGATTATTCCCTCGTCCCTAAATTAAAGCTCTAGAATTTATTTTTGCTTATTCCCTGATTTTAAAGGCCATCACCTTTGATTGAAATTGCTGCAAAATGCTGTAATTTCCACAGGGATGTCAAATTTTATTATTTTGTAGTTAGTATGTTCCATATGTGTTAATAAAATGCATCACTCAAATGTGAGTTTTGATCTGCTAGTACAGAATGAGTGTTTGCTAGAAGAGTATGACTACACCTGTCTGATTGCTCTGTCTATATAGACTGGATCGTATACATCTAGATGTACCAGATGGCTAACTGTAGGAAAGAATACTTATTACACTGTAAAGAAATTATAATTGCTTAACAGCCAGAACAGCTGGTGTTGTGGAGGCAGCAACAGGAGGCAAAACAGCGTGTAGCCATGGCTGAGGTGCGGGTGGCACAGGCCAGGCAGAATCTGAACCAAATGATGGATAAAGCTTCCAGCAAAAGTAAGTAATAATTTTGCAATACTTATATTAATCTATATAATAAAAATGAATCGCAAAATGTGTTGGTAAGCGCATAACTCAACAACGTCTGGACCAATTTGGCCAATTCTTTTTTTTAAATGTTCGTTGAAGTTCAAGGATGGTTTTTACGGCGAGAAAAATTTGAAAATTCATCCCCTAAGGGGGTAAAACGGGGGTGCAAAGTTAGTATGAAGCTTTGCCGTTTTGGAAGTTAGTGAATGTGTAACGCGAGCGAAGCTGCGGGCGTCCACTTGTTATTAATAATAATAGTAGCCAAGCTCATTTTTGGAAGTTTTAATAGCTATCTGTAGGCTTCTATTATTGTCTAACAATAGTGTATTTGAGTCATTATTTGTTATTTATAATGGGTAAACGTTTGGTTGTTTTTTCTCCTAGCATTCCTAAACTTTCATAGCCCCACAAAGATTTTACATATACTGGCTAAACACTGCTTTAATCAAATATTAAAGAAATTTTATTAGCAGGTATATAAAATATATATAGAAATTTATCTCAGGGGAACAAGAAATAGGCAAAGGTTAGTCCACAAAAATACACCACGTACATCCCTGCTCCAAAATAATGCATATGGCATGTGTATAATAATTTATAATAAGCTGCTGGAAATAATTAAAAAGTTACCAGATAAATAGTTTTATTTCTCAATTTATATTTTATAATGTCAAAGAGTATTTAGAATACGATTTTAAAAAATGTTGACATTATTATTTATGTACATTGACATTATTATTGACAAATTATAAATTGACATTATAATCAAATGATAATTAACTAACTTCTTAGAAATATTTGTATGCCACTCAGTGGCTAAGTACATAGGCTCGTTCATTACATTCTTTGTTACCATCCTTTTTACCTGTACTTAATGACAAATGTAAATAAATAAATAAATCATCAGAGTTGGTCATCACAGGAGACCGAAGAGCTGGCAGCTACCTAGGACAGAGAATTAGTATAGCTATTCAAAGGGGGAACGCTGCCAGTATCTTCTTAACCTTGCCTAAAGGGACTCCTTTTAATGATATATTTTAGTAATATTTTTTTTTTGTTTTTGTTTTAGGTTATACTTTTAAGGTTTATTTTTTTTATTAATTTAGTTTTAAATTCATTAATTTGTAAATTTACTTTTAAGATATAGATTTAACTTATATGTATTTAATATTTATATTCTCATTCAATAAATAAAATAAAATGTATCATTCAAGTTTGCCAGCGCGACATTTCCCACAAGAGGGCACAGGATAAGCAGCGACGCGCGCATCTCCTGCGGAGCGCAAGCGAAGCGCTCGTCAGCCGGAGCTCCCAGCTGGAGGAGACCGGCCAGCTCGCGCAGGCGCTGTGCTGTGTGCAGCGCGACGAATACACTGAGGAGGAGTTGCAGGTATAGTAATTCTTTAAATTTGTGCGGTAATCGCAGGGGCGATCCTTCGATTTTATATGTGGACTGTATAAATGTATGTGAGGCAGTAGGTAGCAATCCAGTACCACAATCAGTATGAAAAGATTCCAACCAACCTTAACATCCAATGTCGCCGGATTGTTCTGCACACAACTGCCTCTTGTTTGACTCACGGCACGGCCGGAGGACAGTACCATAAACGTTATGGCCTGCAGGGAAACTCCACGAACGTCGTGAATTCACCAGATATTTTTCCGGGAGTTGACGCAACTCTCCTTAATTTTCTTCTGACAATGAATGTCAATTTTGGAAGGCGTTTTACTTTTCTTTTCACACCGACCAGTGATGAAAGGATTGAACATACCCCTCACCGAAATCAGTGTGATGATTTCCTAATAATGTAGGTGTGAGAAGAATGAGTGTGTGAATATTTACGAAATAATTCAAAATAAAATAAAGAAACTTGTTGGTGTTAAGTAAAAAAGTTGAGTGTATGAGCCCTAATCTAAATCCTAACCTAATAACTTAATTTTATATTTAGTTTGCATATGGCAATGGGCAGATTTTATTTACCGGTCTTTTATAAACCCCGGTTTGCGTACGTACAGTAACTACACGTACAATGTTATCACAACCAGGGTGAACCTCTTCTATTCTGCCAAGAGGCCACTCTAATGGTTTGGTTAAGTTAGATTTAAGAAGCACTAAATCACCCTTCTTAACATTTGGAATTGAGGTGAACCACTTTTCTCTTTGCTGTAAAGTGTGCAAATAATCATTTGACCATCGCTTCCAAAATGATTGTGATGCCTTTTGAATACATTGCCAACGTGACAATCGATTCATCTGTACATCTTCAAAATTATACTCCGGAACAGTTAATAGATTTTGTCCAATCAAAAAATGACCCGCAGTTAGAACTTCAAATTCATTAGGATTACTTGAAAGGGAGCATAATGGTCGCGAGTTCATAATCGCCTCAATTTTACAAAATATAGTACTTAACTCCTCAAAAGTCAAGGACCTATCACCTACTACACGGTAGAGATGATGTTTGGCTGATTTTATACCTGCCTCCCATAGACCACCCATGGAAGCTGCATTAGGGGGGTTGGTACGCCAATCGACACCTCGCGAGGACAATCCAGAAAGGATTTCATCAGAAATAGTCGAATTAAAATAATTGGTAACGGTTTTTAAATGTTTAGCTGCTGCAATAAAGTTTTTTCCACAATCAGAATATAAGCAACTACAGAGACCGCGGCGTGCCACAAAACGATCGAATGTGGCCAGAAAACATTCGCAAGATAAATCTGAGAGCACTTCTAGATGCACTGCTTTTGTAGAGAAACATACAAATAAACACAAATATGCCTTAGTAACCTTTGCATTTCGCCGCATACCTTCTTTTATAAAGAATGGACCACCAATATCGCAACCAACATGGTCAAACACCTTATTGGCCTTAAGCCTAGTTGCAGGTAACGTACCCATCATAGGCTGGGTGGAGTATGGACGACATTTAAAACAAGCCCGACATTTCGACAAAACTGAACGAATTACACTACGAGCGTTTATTATCCAGTATTTATTATTCAAAATGCCTTGCAAGGTGCGCGGTCCTACATGCATGTACAATTTATGAAAATAATCAATTATTAAATTTGTTATGTGACACTTCTTGGGTAAGAGTGCCGGATGTTTTATATTATATGGTAAATCCGACTGTTGCATTCGACCCCCCACCCTGAGGAAATTATCAGGGTCTATAAAGGGAGATAGTTTGCGAAGGGATGATACATGAGTTCCCTTTGCCAGCATTTGTATTTCAGAATAAAAATAATTATTTTGAATGACTTTTATAATTAAATCATGTCCCTGCTTTAACTCACAAGACATTAGTGAACCAAATGTTCGATCAGATTTTTTACATTTTAAATTATTTATAAAACGAAGACACCACGCCGTTATGCGCTCAAGTTTACTAAACGATGAAATTTTATTAAAGGAATGTTCAAGATTATTAAAGTTATTTAAATTGTAAGAATTAAAGTTAAATGTGTCAACGTTAGTTTTAAGTTCTGGAATGATATCATTTTCTTTTAAAATTAATGTACTTCTTGGCCAACTACGCGGATCCCCAGCAAGCCATGCAGGGCCACTAAACCATTCATCCGCTACTGCTAAAAGTTGTTCAGGCAGCGCGCCTCGAGAACAGAGGTCGGCTGCATTGTTCTCACTGTTTACATGAAACCAGCAATTGGGCGGAATCACGTCAACAATCTCGCTAACACGGTTAGCCACGAACACTTTTAGCTTGTATGGCGGAGTTTGTAGCCACGACAAAACTACACTCGAGTCGCTAAAGGCAACTATTGGTAAATTAAAATCTTTAACATTTTGTACGACAAAACGAACTAGCTTCGATAACAGCACGGCTGCCATAAGTTCAAGCCTAGGGATAGACATTAACGGCTTCAATGGAGCAACTCTTGATTTGCTCGTCAATAGTTTGACTTTGACGTTCCCATCCTTGCCAGTACTACGAAAATATATGCAAGCTGCGTAACCTTGTGACGATGCATCACAGAAACCGATTAATTGCACGTTTACAAACGAATTCACTAGAAGATGTCGCTCAATGCGAAGTTGTGAAAGGATCGGTAATTGACCGATAAATTTATCCCATTTTTGTAACAATTCGTATGGTAAACGGTCATTCCAGCCCAGGCTCAGTTTCCAAAGATCCTGCATGATACATTTGGCAACGAAAGTACACGGCGAAATAAAACCAACCGGATCGTAAATACTAGCAAGCAGCTTAAGTACTGAACGTTTCGTTCCGTCATTATCTTTTAAATTATAATTAAATGAAAAGAAGTCGCATGAGGGCAACCATGTCAATCCTAGGACCTTTAAGGATGATGATAACGTATCATCTTGAAAATTTATTTGTGTTATTTGTTCTGATTTCATTCGTGTCAGTAGCTCGGGACAGTTGCTAGCCCACTTACGCAATTCAAACCCGCCTTTTTTAAAAGACTCATTAAGCCGTCTTGTAAGGTACAAGCTTCGTCTATAGATTGGCATGACCACAAAAAATCATCAACGTAGACACCCTCCTCTAGAACTCGGGAAGCCTTACCGTCTGACCGTTCGTCTTGGGCAAGTTGAAGTAGCGTGCGAATAGCCGTGTAAGGCGAACTACGCAATCCGTAGGTAACGGTTTTCAACTCGAAAACTTGTATTGGGTCTGACGGTGTATCACGCCATAATATGTGTTGATAACACCTATCAGCGGGGTCGATGAGCACGGCTCGGTACATCTTTGACACGTCTGCCGTAAAACATATGTCGTAGAGACGAAAGTTAATAATAATTTTTAAAATATTTGGAAGTAATTTACGGCCAGTCAAAAGATTGTCATTTAGTGACACCCCAGTACTAGTTTTCTGTGATCCATCAAAGACCACACGCAACGGTGTTGTAGAGCTAGAAGGCCGTAACACGCAGTGATGCGGTATTAAATATTTAGACGGCTCCGTACCACGATATAACTCCATATGTCCCAGTGACTCGTACTCCTTCAGAAAATCAGAATAAGCCTTCCGGAACTCAGGTGAGCGCGCAAGTCGACGCTCTACATGCGTGAGTCTCCTAAAGGCTGTGTCATACGAATTACCTAACGGCTCGTGATTTGGCTTTAATAAAATAGGTGAAACATATCGGCCACTTTCGTCACGATAATGTTTCTCAATATATAGTTTTTCAGCGATTTCATCATCGGGATTTAAAGGAACATCGCACGGCGAGGATTCTATTTCCCAAAATCGCTTAAGAGTATCATTTAAATGATCATCAGTGGTGTACGACACCAACGTTGTAGACGCTGCGCTACAACGTTCACATCCGTGACGTCACAAGTCGACGGTGTAATTAGTTTACCTGTTATAATATACCCAAATACGCTATCCAGCACGGCTGGCATATTGGGACCGATAATAATTTTCTTCCCACTATAAATATGGGGAAAAACGTCACCGCCTAAAATTAAATCAATGGGCGATTGCTTATAGAAATGAGGATCAGCTAAAAATAAATTATCATACTGTTTTATTATATGCTCAGGAATTTTAATGGTAGGTAGATCTGAAGTTACTTTCTGAAGAATAACAGCATCAATATTAAAACTAGGTTTATCAGTGTGACGCGGCCTTAAGCGACATGACGTCATGCCGTAGTTCTTAACTAAACCATCGGCTAATCCGCAAATGCTAAACGGACATTTACGTTGAGATAAACCTAAACGTTGTAAGCATGCAGCGGAAATAAAATTGGATTGTGCACCGGAATCAATTAATACGCGACATGGTTGATAGACGTTAAAGTTATCTAAAATATAAACAATCGCGGTACCCAACAACACCGTACTGTAACTATTATTATTATCAGTTGAAGGACCTCCCGACTGGGCGGGTGCGCTTGCAGGAACCGATGCATTACCGGAGTTATAAGAGGAAGCGAGCAACGTTTTCGTTACGTCCTGATGCAACAATAGGTTATGTGGTCGCTCACAAATAATGCATTTAAATTCACTCCTGCACAGTTCAGCAGTGTGATTAGGTTTTAGACAATTATGACATAACTTCAACTCATCAGCACGGCTGATTCGTAGCGAAGCACTCAATTTACGAAATTGAGCACAGCGGTATTGGATTGTTGAGCACATGTAGAAAGGAAACACGTTACACGTTACTCTTGTAAATTAATATATTTGAGCACACACGACCTGTTTACATTTATATAGTTTTTCTTATTTTCTATCTGACTTCCTAATGACAACCTAATCACAACGTTTTCTTTTTTCAAGTATGTAGTCTAGTATAGTTTGAGTTTACACTCTAACACCTGCCCTTAAACCAAACGTTACAGCACAACATCTCTATAAAAACAAAACATGCTACAAACCTAACAGAAACAATTAACAGACAAAACACTAAGAAACTAATTTAACTTAAAAAAGTAAAAGCAACTTAAAAGTAAAAAATAATAATTAATATTTATAACTTTAATTACATATATTATAATATACTATTATTATTACCTATTTACTTTAAGTAAGCCTAACAGCGGAACAAATCTATCAAATTTGTTCTTCACTAAAGGTTTTGTCAGTATATCTGCCACCATTTCATTTGTGGAGAGATATTCAACATCAATCAGATTTTTACTCATAATATCTCTAATCTCTAATAAAATGATGTCGAACATCGATATGTTTCGTTCTTGAGTGAAACATCGAATTTTCACACAACCTCTGTGCTGACTGGTTGTCATTGCGTAGTAACGGTATACATTTCAAGTTGAGACATTCATTAAAGAAGGTGCGCATAAACAAAGCCTCCTTACATGCATCAGAAAGTGCCATATATTCTGCCTCGGTGCTGGACAGCGCGACAGTCCTCTGTTTCCGACTCTCCCAAGAGACAACTGAGGTACCTACTTTAAACACAAAGCCGCTGTACGATTTGCGATCGACTTCACACGACGCCCAATCTGCATCCACGTAGCCAAATATGCCGAGACCCGATTTTTCAAAGCTCAACCTATAATGAATTGTCCCCTTCAAATACCTTAGTACGCGCTTACTTCAGACCATAGACGGATTTGTTGGAACTTATATATCATACCTTCCTTCCCCTTTACAACAAATCCTTCTCGTTGCTGCATCACAACATCCTCGTGTAGATCGCCATTCAAAAATGCGGTTTTCACGTCTAACTACACCACTGCGCGATATAAGGCTAGGTAGGTTTTCTTTGGTATGAAATTGATTTTCAAAGAAAACTACGTTTCTGGCCTTAATGCATGTAGTTCTACATTCAGGGTCTATAAGTCTGTAACCCTTGGTTTTCTCACAATAACCGACGAATATGTACCGTTTGCTTTTAGCATCTAACTTTTTTCTTTGTGATACTAAAGCGTATGCCACACACCCAAAGATCTTGAAATGACTTACGTCAACCTTAACACCAGACCATTTCTCTTCAGGAGTCGATCCCAAGACAGCTTTCGAGGGAGATCTATTTTTAATAAAGACTGCTGTATTTACAGCCTCCGCCCAAAAACTCTTGTCTAGACCTGCATCCTGAAGCATGCATCTCGCTTTCTCCAAGATCGTCCGGTTGGCGCGCTCGCTGACTCCGTTCTGCGCCGGCGAGTGCGGGACCGTGGTTTGATGCACGATACCTGACTTCTTTAGGTATTCCTGAAAAGAGTCGTTAACATATTCACCTCCGTTATCAGTTCGCAATATTTTAATGCGCTTATCAGTCTGGTTTTCCACGAGAGCTTTGAAATTTCTAAAATGCTCGAAAACTTCAGACTTGCATTTCAGAAAATATACGAACGTTTTCCTACTATAGTCATCGGTAAAGGTTAAAAAATACTTTTTACCTCCAATCGACGGCTGTGGTAGCGGTCCACACAAATCACTGTGTATAAGGCCTAAAACCTCACTGGACCTATTGAAAGATTTCTTGGGAAAAGGAAGTTTAGACTGCTTCCCCTCAACGCAAGCTACACATGACTGAAAATTAGTAACGTCATAGTCGATACCTGTTGCCAATCCGTTCTTCATGGCGTACATACTACGCGAGTTAAGATGAGCAAGACGTCGGTGCCATGTTTCTTGTATCACTTTTCCACTCGACGATATGCCAGTTCCGGATTCACACGAATTTTCATCAGCCTTTGCCACGTTCGCAACATCCAAGGGATCCTCAGCAGCCTCTGGGATAGTAGCCGCAATCTCTGAAATCGAACTCGAGGCAGAATCGGCACTTTCTAACGCTATATTACACGTCAAAGGTTTCACGTTGTCTAACTGGTAAACATTGTTTACAAGGCTAGCTGTGACTGACAATTCATTTTTACTATTAAAAATTTTACAACCATTGCCAACAAATTTAGCCTCAAAACCTTTTCTAGCTAAAGCGCTTACCGAAAGTAAATTCGTTGAAAGCTTAGGTACAAAATACACATCAGTAATAAATTTTATAGAGTCTTTTAACTGAAGTTTGATTTTTCCTTGACCGACAGCTGACAGCTTGTCACCATTCGCAACATTCACTTCGACAGGCGTAATTCGAGAAAAATCACAGAAGAGGTTTCTATCGTGACTCATATGATTCGTTGCTCCCGAATCAATGCACCATATGTCACTTCGCACAGCTACGGAGAGCGCCGCCAACAAGGTCTCAGTCTTCGCGGGCGATTTCTCCTTGCTCTTGCTACTCTTCTTCCGAGGACAATTTCTTAGTGTATGACCCTGCTCCTTACATCCAAAACATTTGATAGTCTTCCTTGTAACCAAAGCAGTAACTGTCTCGGTATTCTCGTCGCGTCGCTGGTGTTCCTGTAACAATTTACTTTTCACGATTTCACTTGATAATTTTGTGTTGCTGTGTTCCAAAGTCATAATTAAGGGATCATAGTCTGCTGGTAATCCACTTAAAATAATCACAGCAAGAAAATCATCTTCTAAAGCGGAATCGATGTCACACAATTGCTGAGCGATCTTCGATATCTTCGTCAAGTATGCGTCCATGCTTTCGCAATCAGTCATTTTCAATCCGAAGAGACTCCTTAAAAGGCTCAATCTCCGACACAAACCCCTATCTTCAAACGCCTTCTTCAAATTGTTCCACGCTTCGTAGGCGGTTTTTGCGCTTCTTACGTAAGGATACACTGAGGAATGAATACCTAAACAAATTTTGGCTAGCGCCTTCATTTGTTTCGCCTCTTCTTTGTCATCCATCTTCCCTTCTTTGGGTTCCGATTCCACGCAGCTCCATAGATTTTCATGCACCAACAACATGCGCATTGCAAATTTCCAGTTGTGGTAATCATTACTTCCCTTTAATTTTTCAACTGGGAACGAGGATGAATGTCCGTCAGCCATGTCGACGTTCGTGTTTCGAACAAAAAATATGCCAAATTTCTGTGCTTATTTTTGTTCCGAATTTCCCGATCTAAATGCTCCGCAGGAATATCTGGGTCCCATAACCTATTGGATTGTTGAGCACATGTAGAAAGGAAACACGTTACACGTTACTCTTGTAAATTAATATATTTGAGCACACACGACCTGTTTACATTTATATAGTTTTTCTATATCTTCTATCTGACTTCCTAATGACAACCTAATCACAACGTTTTCTTTTTTCAAGTATGTAGTCTAGTATAGTTTGAGTTTACACTCTAACAAGCGGTATATCATGTGATTGTCTCCGCAATGCAAACAAGATAAATTATTTTTTGAGTTTGATGACGATGCATGCGCGTAATTTTTCTGTGCACTGTTTCTAGTTCGCGCCGTAAACCTACTTACATCTGGTTGACGTTTATTTTGAATAATGTTTTGGTTGCTTGTACTAGAACCATAAGAACTAGAATGATCCAACACTTTTATTTGATTAGTAACATAAGTAATCAATTCAGAGAATTTTGGTATCGACTTCTGATTGATACTTTGTTCAAATGACCTACGAGTGTATGGATCCAAGGCTCGCAATGCTACATGACACAGAATGTAACTATTCAGATCTTCAATATTAAGAGATTGTATAGCTATGTATGAGTTATCAAATGTTTCTATGAAATTATTTAATTGAAAGGATGATTCCTTCGCAATAGGTGTAAAGTTTAACATTTTATCTAAATAATTCCCAACTAACATACGGTTATCTTGATACCTGTCGAGTAAAGCTTGCCAAACAATGTCGTAATTATTAGCAGATATTGGAATACTTTTCACTATGTTTAGTGCCGATCCCTTTATACATGAAAGTAAATAGTGGAATTTATCTATTTTCGGTATCTGAGCCTGATTATGAACTAACGAACAGAATGTCTCGTAAAATGTATTAAAATTCTCAATATTTCCATCGAAACAAAACAACTCCAATTTTGGAAGACGTGGTCTAGATTCGATGCACGACTGTGTTTGTTCAGTTTTAACGTTCGCTAGTAATTTTGAAGAAATCAATTTTATACGGTAATACAACTCATCAAAACTATTCAATTCCTGACTTTGAAATATGGTTTTGCCACCAGCTTGTAACTGACATTTATAAATATCAAAAATACATAATTCGAAAGATGAACGTAACTCATCTATATCCATGACACGCAATAGAAACATTTCTCGAATATTGCTGTCAGTTACATTTAATGACATGTCAGATATTGTCTGTAATTGTTCGAAAATTCTTTGCTTTTTGTTGATTAAAACGTTTAATTCAACATCAGCAATGCACTCCTCGTACACTTCCTGAACCTTCTGACCCTTTTTAGAAGCCATTGCAACGTGCAAATTAAATATATATCAAATAAAATAAAATAATATGTTTATATGTTAATATAATAATGAATTGCCTACTCTATGTTCGGCTCGAAGGCCACAAAAAATTGTGCGGTAATCGCAGGGGCGATCCTTCGATTTTATATGTGGACTGTATAAATGTATGTGAGGCAGTAGGTAGCAATCCAGTACCACAATCAGTATGAAAAGATTCCAACCAACCTTAACATCCAATGTCGCCGGATTGTTCTGCACACAACTGCCTCTTGTTTGACTCACGGCACGGCCGGAGGACAGTACCATAAACGTTATGGCCTGCAGGGAAACTCCACGAACGTCGTGAATTCACCAGATATTTTTCCGGGAGTTGACGCAACTCTCCTTAATTTTCTTCTGACAATGAATGTCAATTTTGGAAGGCGTTTTACTTTTCTTTTCACACCGACCAGTGATGAAAGGATTGAACAAAATTAAGCATTCAAATGGCTATCGTACATGACCGATCGAGTTAAGAATTCTGGCATGATCGCTATAGGAAAAATTTCACAAGTGTGCCTTGGAGGGCACGTTAAGTCTGAGGTCCCAGTGGTTTTATATTGTAAAACCATTGTTTAAGCCTTGTCGAAAACCTTAGGGTGGGATGGCTTGAGTACATAGTGATTTGCCTACTAACACTTCTACCAATCTGCATTGGAGCAGTATGGTGAATATTATGGCTTTGAAACATTTCGACATAGGGTTGGGCACTTATTGTGCCTCCAGTTAATGTACAGTACACAAAAAGATAATTATTGTGTTTATTCTGCAACAATTCCACAAAAACCCTTCACTACATAATTATGTTATGCCTTTAATGTTTTCTTGGCGAATAAGAATGTTTTGCAGAATTGACAATTTGTATCACGTGAAAAAAAAAGTTGCACAATATTTTTGCACCCTTAGTTCGAAAATATATATTTCAAATTTTTATATTTCTTCGTTTCGAAGAAAATAATAAAAACGAAAAAATGCATGATGACGTCATTGCTACGGCAGAATTTACTAGATTTTCATTACCTACACATGTTTAATGCTATATATTGATTGCATTGAATAAAAAGTCAAATGTCATTCTACGTACAGATTAGAGTTTGACAACCAAAGAGATAATTATATGTAGTCCATTGAAAAGTTACATTTGGGGTTGCGTTTTTTAGAGGACGCAATTTTATTTTTTTGATGTGTAGGGGGGTCAGTGGAAAGCTAAAACCAAGTTTGTGGGGTCGCCACCCTTGTCCCATGGCCGCCATCATGAAAATAGGGGTTGAAATGGTTTTTACGACATATCTCTTAAACTGATAAAAAAAAATTGTCAACATTTTTGTTGCAAATTAAATTCTCTACAACTTTGGTTCAGTAACTTTTTGTCGTAGAACTATGAATAAAAAAGTTATAAGCGAAATACTCAAGTTATAAGGGTCAACTCTCTTGTTAAGAAACAAAGCCGTTCCACTTGCAAACTCTAAATGTAGTATTATCTATATATGTATAGTTAAGAGATATATCGTAAAAACCATTTCAACCCCTATTTTCAAGATGGCGGCCGTGGGACAAGGGTGGCGACCCCACAAACTTGGTTTTAGCTTTACACTGCCCCCCCTACACATCAAAAAAATAAAATTGCGTCCTCTAAAAAACGCAAGGTTAGGTCTAAAAAATGTAACATTTCAATGGACTAATAAGCAATAAGCGTATTCAGCCGTACCAAAGACGTCATTTGGCGTTAAAGACTTTTTAGAATGTGATGATTTTTAAACCTGTTTTTAATGTGATGATTAATGTCAATTAATTTGTTTGTTTTCAGAAAATGGTGGAGGCGTGCCTCGCATTACTCCAGCCATTGTCAAACCCTGACCCAGCGACAGTGGCCGCGCGTGCCGATGAAATTGGTATGCCGTAAAAATTGCCTAAATTATTACAAAATAGCATTATGTAAAATCCACAGAACAGATAAAGGAGGTTAGAATGGAAATGTGGGCGTGACAGGCGCGCCAACAAGTATGATTAAACAATCATACTTCAACCGAAATCACGCGTGCATACTTTTAGTCTCTTTCGGACTGCGGTGGTGCGAAGAGCTGCACGAAAAATATACATTGCCGGTAAAGTACGCAAGTAATCCACGTAAACACATAGTTCGTGCGGAATGTATTCTGTCCTACAGAATGCGATGACGTCACGATGTTCTGTCGAGTTCGTTCGCAGCGAGATAGTGTTGTGAAATTATAAGATAAATTTTTCGATAAGTCTTGATCTTGAGTAAGTAATTAAAGTAGTTTCAGGTGTAAATACTTAATTTCAAGGAGTAGGTGTAACCTAACCTAAAATAAATACATAATATAAATTAGTACTAAATTACTTATTTAGTACTAATTTATATTATGTATTTATTTTAGGTTTCCAAAGGATCCTAATATCCAGCATTGGATAAATGTAACGGGTAGAACATTTGGATCCCTAAAAAACCATGTACCACTTTGGAACAACTTTACTCGATTTTGCGCAACTTTGTCGGAACTCAATTACTTAGCAACATTAGTTATCATCAGATTGTATTATATTCTACTGAGAAGCATATTACAGACTTTACCAAAGCTATTAAAGAAAAATAATTTAAATATAAGATTGCATTAATTTATTGTAAAAAATTCGAATACAAAAGAGTCCCCATCTTTGCTCTGCACAAGTACATTCGTCGCGCAACTGTATATATTAAAACTGTACCTGTGTATTTATTTAAGTACGTACACTCACTCTGAAACTTTTTAATAAAATAAATAATTATAATGTAATTTTTCATGTCGATACCTTGAATCTCAAATGGCGTAATCACCAAATCGTCATTTTTCAGGAGAGCCGAAACAAAAAAAAAACTTTGATTAAAATTCATATCTTTTCAATTAATAATGCTATTTAAATAAAAATTGGATGTAATTAACTTATATAGGGAGCTTTATAACACAGTAATACGGTATTAAAAATTCAACCAATATTTGCAAAAATGATTTGTGATTACGCCAAAAAAATTTTGATAACTTGGAGTTTACGACCCAAAAAAAAGGCTGTTCTGTAAAAAGTTACGGTGTAACAGGGTGTAACAGCCTAATTGACTTATAAAAAACAAGGAAGGAAGGAAGATGCAAGAAAAGAGACAAATATAGGTAATTAGATTATTACAAAATTAATAGCAAGTGCAACAATGAAATAGATTTTATTACTTCAATTATCCAAACACAATAATTTTGGTTTGCAGTTCAAACTAAAATTATTGTGTATGTATAATTCTGTTTTGTTTTTAGATTAGGATAGACATAATAATATTATACTTCGCATGAACTAAGGCTAGGTACTCACTAAGGCACTGACAGGAGCCTTGCTTAGCACCTAGATTCTAGATAGTCTTCTAGTGTGTAAAGAAATAAAACGAACGTTTTAAAATCTTAAAGCTAGGATCTAAGATCTGTATAAGATTTAGGCGCTAGCAACACTCCTGCCACTTGTGGTCGAAGAAACTTTATCCTCAAAAGAAATAACATTTCACTGAATGAGAATATAAATTAACATGTTCACTTGTTGTGTGCACAAAGTATAAAGTAAAGAGTTGATAAATTTATATTTATGTTAAACTTATGCCTAGTTAATAAGAATAAACAACAGCTTATGGTCGGTAATTTGAAAAATAAAATATAATTTACTCGGTACTCGTACTAGCTATAAGTGTGTCAACCAGCGCGGCACGGAACACTTCGTTTATCTTTTAGGTTTTTCCTGCAACTAAACAATCTTCAATACGAGTAGTATTGGCCAAAAGAAATAAAACACGTCAATTTCACTATTCTAACTAGAATTTAATGAGTTTAATTATAAATCACAGACCTAAATTATCGTCAACATGAACTAACATGAAAGGAAAACGTTTAAAGAATTAAACTGAGTTTTCTTCATATTCACCTTCTTCGTCCTCTTCATCGGTTTCTGCTAATAAGTCGATTAGTAGGTACCTTTTTATCCGAAGATACTCTTCGTGAAATATTATTTTTTAAAATGATGGGGCGTAAGAGTCAATTCATTTTATAATACAGATTTTTTTGGCCTAACATTTCATATATAACATGGTTGATACGACAAAACTAAAAAACATATTTTTAAAAATCCATGGGTCGTAAACGCCAAATTAAATGCAAGAAGGTTAATACCCCCTAAAATTATTTATTTTATTTTAAATTCTTAAAGTAACTTGAGTCGTAAACGCCATAGTTAAACTTATGAGTCCTATACGCCTAACTCGATAATCAGTATTTTTCACATCATTATAATTTTAACTGGTGTATCGACCGAAATCTTAAAAATTATTTTTTTAAAGGTATTTACGACTAAACAATTAGAAAATTCTTGTTCATCGACGAAAAACACGTGGGCTGTAATCACCACTTTTTTGCGAATTTCAAAACTCTGATTGGACAGATCGATAGAGAAAAAAAAACGCAGTAAGACAGCATTCGTGCTTCGGAGGGCACGTAAAGCCGTCGGTCCCGGTTGTTTTCAATGTTGGAAACAGTCGTTAAGCCTTGTCGAAGACCTTCGGGTGGCTTGAGAACATTCGACACTGGGTTGGTCACTAACCCCTCCACCAATCCGCATTGGAGCAGCGTGGTGGAGTATGCTCTAGACCTCCCGCAGTTGCGTCTGTGGGGGAGACCCGTGCCCAGCAGTGGGACGTATATGGGTCGCAGCGAAGACAGCATTCAAAAGTCATTTTGGCCAAAATGGTGATTACGCCATTTGAGATTCAAGGTATCGATGTGAAGATAATAAAAAAAATGCATGTTAATAAGATGTATGGAACAGGCGCAACACCTAAAGGAAGCAAAACTCAAGTTGCATATGTTTTCAGTGTTACTTTTAAAAGAGTCATTTATGCGGATGTAGCATTATAGGTACCTACATAACTCTAAACAAGTTTCAAAATATATTTATCGATAAATATGTTTACATCTCTAGTTGGGTTACCAGTAAATAACATATAAAATTGCACGATCAATTTTCTCAAATATGCAGTAAATTTTGTTTCTTAACTTTTATTTATTAATTTCACCGCCGTTAGGCATCTTTTGGCTCAATAAAGGTTAAATAAATAAATAAATAATACAGTAAAATAAAATATACTCTATTTTACTAATCTTGTAGTGGTTCAGTAGCTACCGGTTAACTTACCTCCGAATACCTCCGAATACCTCAAGAATACCTCACACGGATACCTCATACCTTCGAACCAGTGACCAGTTACCTACATTGTTAATATAAAACAGTGACGCAATCGTCTTGAAAAAGACGTTGGTACGTGTATGACGTATGTCTATAGAAACATAGGGCACGGACGCAGCACTTCTTCAGGCACAGGTTTCGCTTTGAAAAAAGCGGTTTGAAGGCAGGAGCAATCTTGCCAACGTCGGTTATAGAAACAAGAAGAAAACATCGTGCAGACGCCGGCCGACCGATTCGCTTTGAGAAAAGCGGTTTTTAATCCGAAGCACGCGCAGGCAGATCAAGCAGAACACCAGCTTTCTTCCTTCTTCATTTTCACGCATCGGGTCTTCGAGGATGAACACGCGAACTACGATACACGGCGCATCGGCGGCGGAGCATCTCGTCTCGCGGTCTCGCGGTCGTCAAAATAGTGTTTTAAATAGTGTAGTATGTATGAAAGAAAATGTAAATATAAATAGGTGATTTTACAAATAAATTATTCATTCGACAATCGGACAGATCACGAGTTTCATTATGAATCCTATGAAGAACCTCTAAAATCTTATTATTGCACGAAATTTGTGCAAAACACTTACTGGCAACATAAAGTGTCGACAAGGTCAAAACTTGCACAATTCTACAACTTGACGCGAGCAAAAAGTATCCTTATTGATTTGATGCTAAGGTTAGTTTTTAAAAGTTGCGATTCTCGTGCAATTTGACCAATGGCTGATGAATATTTTATGTAAAGGTAATAATAACGTGTATCCAAGTGTGGGTAACTGCCGACAGTGGTTCTGATTCAAAACTGACTCGATGGCCCTTCTAACCTCCTTTATCTGTTCTGTGGTAAAATCACACGGTTTGACTGATAAAAAAAGTCATTATGTCGCCCTTTGTAGTCTCAACAAGGGTTTATTTAGTTACGTTTATTTAAACGTTATGATTAGATTAGGCTTAATAATCCCTGCAGTAAAATTAAACATAACATTGATTAAAATAACATATCATTTTCAACTTTCGGTAACTTTGTGAACCAAACACTTGGTTGTTGACATCGAACTCGTGTAATCTGAAGTCACAGAGTAATCGCGCCAAAATGCTTTAAGTCGCCCGATAATTATACTGATTTAAATTTTAAAAAATTTCTTAGTGGTTTATAATTTGGATGTGTTATACATATTTATTTTTTGTAATGTGATACTAAAAATAAACGTAGTAGAACGTGAACTGTTATTAAAGTTAAAAAAAATACATATTCTCTATTACGGGCCTGTTAGCGCAATCGGTAGTGACCCTGTCTGTTGCGCCAGGGGTCATGGGTTCGAATCCCAATCAGGACAAATATTCGTGTGATGAACTCTTGTATTTGTTCTGTGTCTGGATGTTAATATTGTCTATTTAAGTAATCAATTAAAATATATATATATGTATGTATATCAGTCTCTGACACCCATATCGCGTCTACTTTGGGGTCAGATGGAAGCGTGTGAGAATGTCCAAGATATTTTATTATTACCCACAGAAGAGCAATTCGCATCGTTAGCGCGTGTCAGGGGCGACGCTCTTTGGAAGCAGCTGATGGAGATACGGGCGGAAACCAACGCCAGGCTGGCCCAGGCTAACACTCGGTCCATAGCTACGTCAAACTCCAAAGAACTCTGGTGAGCATTAAAACACTTTTATAATTGACTAGTGGACGCCCGCAGCTTCGCTCGCGTGGAATTAGACATTCACTAACATCAAAAACGGCAAAGTTTCATACTAACTTTGCACCCCGTTTTACCCCCCTTAGGGGGTGAATTTTCAAAAATCCTTTCTTAGTGCTCCCCTACGTTATAAAAGGTGCAAAATTTCAAGTTTCTAGCCCTTATAGTTTACCTGCATAGATATGTCAGTCAGTCAGTCAGTCACCTTCTCCTTTTATATATATAGATTCATCTATTATTCCAGTAATCATTTTTTATTGTTTTAGGTTTAAGAACTTTATTTTTCATGAATACAAAAAAGATAATAGTTAAGAATAAAATAACAATTAAAACAAAATTGAAAATGTGTACGGCGCACACGAGTGTATGTGTACGACGTACATACACTCGTGTACGCCGGGCCCGCCGCGAGCGCGTTCACTCCTGAAGATGATCATCGTAATATTCGTAATCGATCGAAACTAGTCGGCCTATTTCCGACTTAAATCACACGTGAGTGAGCCGGTAACTTCAACGAAGAAAACCTGCTTTAGGTACGCTGATAAAAGGGTAAATTATCATAAAATATGCGATAGTGATACTTTACATAAGGCTCCATAAAGTCAGAAATTCTTTTAAAGGGCAATGTATACGTTTCTATAACAGAATGCCTTGTAATTGCCAAAAATTGTCTTTAAATAAATTTAAACGTATGATTAAAGCTAATTTAATAAGCAGAACTTATTACAAAGTTTCTGACTTTTTGACGACCGCATACCCTGGAATTGTGACATACCTAGCTAATTTATTGTAATATGAACTTGCATACTGTGACATATCTCAAATATCTCTTTTTCTATTTAATGTACCTATACAACATATGTTTTGACGTTCGTTGAGTGTTCCTTTGCTGTACCAAATGACGAATAAATATATTTGAATTTGAATACAGGATAGCAGCGAAGTCAGCGCTGGCGCACTCGCGTGCCCTGCAGTGCACGCTGGCGTTAGAGGCCCTTAAGGCCCGCGCGCGCGCCCGCCGCGTAAGTGAGCAGTTCGCCGCCGCATTGGACGATGAAGAGGTATACGTAATACGTGTTTCTCCGTTTTTTCTATATTTTTGTGCTTAAAACAATATTTGGTTTTGATGTTCTTCGTGTTTATTGTTCTGTAGCCATATTTGTGTATGTATTGTGTATATTATTCTTTTTTACTTTTACTTCACCACACTGCTCCAATATGTGTGGATAGATTCGATTATGCATTTAATATTTTGAAGTTAGGCCAACTTTCATGTTGATATGAAATAAACTGCAACTTCTACAATAAACATCTGCAGAGCGTCGATCCTTTTAGTTGCTCGATACAGGTGTTTAAGAGGAGTATACGACAATCAATAACATATATCGAATAAGTAGCATTAACTGTAAAATTATACTAGTATCATTTTTCTAAATTTTGTTATGTACATATTCTAAATTTAGTTTTTGTATTCTTTAATTCTTACTCCAAACTTAGTCTGTTCTATTTAATAGTGGAAACTTCGCTGATTTCTGCATCATTACTTTGTTCTATATTTTACATTTTTAATACATTGTATGTTTCCCAAATATTAATAAAATAGAAATAAATAAACAAATAAAACTGAGATGGACCTGTGTCCAGCAAACGAATTATTATTATATCTGATTTTTAATTTTTGACGGGATAACGTCTTATAAATCAGCAACACGAACGAAAAAGTGTGACGTGATTTGTCGTTACCTCGCTCTGACGTCATGAGGCGTTATTGACAACCGTTTCCATGGCTACTAAATAGGGAACAACTTGCTTGGCAGTGTAGGGAACTGTCAAAATAAATATATACACTTGTCTGCTAACTTTGTATTTTCAATTCTCCTTTTTTTTTTGTATTGTATAAAATAATGATTATGACGTTATCACGTAAATCTATCGTCCGTAAACAGACTTTACAGACAACCATTTTTTTAAGTCGGTTTTGTGATATGACGGGCCCGTTGGCGCAATCGGTAGTGACCCTGTCTGTTGCGCCAAAGGTCGTGGGTTCGAATCCCACTCAGGACAAATATTCGTGTGACGAACACTTGTATTTGTTCTGTGTCTGGATGTCAATATTATCTATTTAAGTATGTATTTAAAAATATCTATGTATGTATATCAGTCTCCGACACCCATAACACGGGCTCGCGCCTACTTTGGGGTCAGATGGCCGTGTGTGAGAATGTCCAAGATATTTATTTATTTATTTATTTATTTAACTTTCCTCATCAGGTGTACGAAAACGGCGATCTGTTCGTAGCGCGGCTGGAGCTCGCGCAAGCGGAGGCGGGCGCGCGCGCGACGCGGGCGATGCTCGGCGAGCTCGCGGCGAACGCGGGCGTGTTCGAGACCGTTCGAGAAGGATGCGAACCGGTCACCGATCAGCAGATCGGCGCTCTTAATAAGGCTATAGTCAGTATTATGATTTAATAATTTAATTACTTCACTGTAGGATTTTGGGCTCCTCAAACTCCCGTCGACCCTCAACGCGCTAATACCAAAAAGCGCCACCGCCCGCTGTGGCGCTAGTGTGCAAGTTACCAACCTCTACTAGTATAATTTTACAGTTAATACTAGTATAATTTTACAGTTAATACTACTTATTCGATATATATTATAATGTTGTGTATAAGAGTTAAGCAACGACGGGCACGGTCGGTTTGTGGATGGGTGACCGCTAGTGGCAAAATTTCATGGACGCTACCGTGCTTCGGAGGGCACGTAAAGCCGTCGGTCTCGGTTGTTTTCAATGCTGGAAACAGTCGTTAAGCCTTGTCGAAGACCTTCGGGTGGCTTGAGAACATTCGACACTGGGTTGGCCACTGACCCCTCCACCAATCCGCATTGGAGCAGCGTGGTGGAGTATGCTCTAGACCTCCTACAGCAGTGTCTGTTGGGGAGAACCGTGCCCAGCAGTGGGACGTCAATGGGTCGCAGCGGATAGTTTCGTTTACACCTAGTAATATTATATAACTTACTCAGTGAAGATGCTGCTTTCTAATGGTGAAAGAATTTTTGAAATCGGATCAGTAGTTTTTTTTAAAAAACACAAACAAATATTTCCTCTTTATAATATTAGTATAGAAGTATAGATTAAGATATTTCAGGAAAAACTTAGTTAATAGCGAATAAGTATATTTGAAACTCGCTTGTATGAACTCCTCCTAAACGGCTGGATAGATGTTGATGAAATTTTTTGTGTGTTCAAGGGGACTCGAGAATGGTTTTAGATTCACAATGTGCTCCACTGGAAAATGTTTTTTAAACACGATTTTAGTATGTATTTCTATTTTTACCCGTCGTTCATTGACATGAAGCGTCGCGTCACTTTGACATTTCATATGGCAGAACAACGTTTGCGGGGTCGGCTAGTTAAATGTACGTTTTGTGCAGGAGAATGCGACGGAGGAGCTACAGCGTCTGCTATTGTCTCTTGCGGGGACCGAATGCAAGACCCGGCGGGTGGCGGAGGACCTGGCCGCCTTGTTCCGGTCCTTCCGCGACCCGCGACCGGGTCAGTGTCTGAGCGGTAAGCGTTTTAGATTCATTTATTGACCAACCACCAACAGTGATCGCCAGTCTAAAATAGGCATGATGACAGTATTAAAAAATCCATACTTCCATACTAATATTATAAATGTGAAAGTGTGTTTGTTTGTTTGTCCGGCTTTCACGTCGCAACGAAGCTATTATATGGTATAGTTTTTGTGTATGGAGATAGTGAGGAGGGTGGATAGTGACGTAGGCTACTTTTTACCGCGGTAAAACATCCCCATGGGAAGATATCGATGTTTTGTTATTTGCTAGATATTTAGTTCCGGATGTTGTTAACAGATGGCATTGTTAATTCCCTTTTCCCACGCGGGCGGAGCCGCGGGTAAAAGCTAGTAAAGAATAAATGGTTCTAGAGGACCAAGTATGCTGAATAATTCCTGAAAAATTGTCAAGTTTTAATAAAAACATTGAGATTAATCAGATTTTAATTAAAATAAAAGTATATAATACAGCAATCGGCCATGTTAACTGAAACGCCAATCAGAGCGAATGACGTCACGGTTAAGTGAAAATTCACCTGTCACTTGGGTATTTATAAGTAAATACAGCGGCATCTTCTGTTATAATATCTAGGCGTGACGTCAAAGATTTGCTATAACCCATAGACCCACTGCTGGGGACGGGTCTCCTCCACAGACACAGCTTCAGAGTTCTAGAGCATACTCGTCCACGATGCTCTAAATGGGTGTCGAACCCCACCCCAGCGTCGAATGTTCTCAAGCCACCCGAAGCTCTTCGACAAGACTTAACCATTGATAACAACTGGGACGGACGGTTTAATGGGCCCCATATACGGTACGATCGATCTGACTGATCGATCGTCACAAAAATAAATAAGTAAATCGTTAACGATCTTGACACATACACTATAAATTCGTCTTTCCGATCGGTCTGAAAACGACGGATCGTACAGATCAATTAATTGTACCGTATATGGGGCCCTTTACGAGCCCTCCGAAGCACGGTAGCGCCCATGAAATTTTCTGTGGTGAATTATAATATGTATGTACTATTATTTCAGTTACCCAGCTAAATACCTCCCAAGACTCCATAGAAACAATATTTCAATTCTATGAGCAAGAAAGATGCAAGCTTAGAAATAAGATGGACCTCAGCTTGGATTCCATTGAAACTAACTGTTCCCAAAACATCTCTTCCGGTAATCTTGGTATGTATTTTCGTATATTGTAGAAACTGGTCACATAATGACCAATAATGTTAAGGTGGTAGATCCTATATAAACCCATTATCGGATCTCTAAACTCCAATTCAATCAGAAGTATCACAACACTGTTTTAGATGGTAGAGCCTTTACAGAAACTTTGTAGGTTAAATATATAGAAACCTATAGAGGTAGACAACAGAGTAGACACACCTCTAGCTACCCCTTCTAGGAAATACAGGCGTAATGCTATTTTATTGTATGTTATGTTATAAGTAGTTTAGAGTTCGCCCAGGGCAGCATTGCCACCCAATGTAACAAGGTACAAGGTAACAATGCTATTTCTGCAGTTTAAAATGGTGTCAAATCAATTGTGCTCTAGTTGAAAATGTGTTGTCTTTGCCACTTTTGAGGCGACCCCAGATAGAACTAATTACTCTCGTTCATACTCGTTTGTATCTATAAAACAAAATTGTGTAGTCAGTATGTATGTTAATTTTTTATATAATTTTGCAGATGCAGCAAATGTAAGGTTTATAGACGAATTAAAGTTCTATTTAAATAAGTTTAATTTGGAAAATAATCGGAAACTCATTTTAGAAAGGTATTTATCTACTTTTTATATTGATTTTAAATACTGCAAAAATTAGACATTTCAAAAGCTTACGAGAACCCTGTAGATCAACTTATTAAATTGAGGTTTAAATTTAAAATTAAATCTTAAAAATGTGTTATGTTATATAATTTATTAAAATAGTTTATTTTAGTTCATTATTTTTATTGTAGTAGTAATAGAAATTAAATATTTTTACGAACTCCACGATTCCCTTCACATGATTGATGTATGTTTTTCAGTGGCAAGAATATATCTATATTTGAAACTCTAGAAAGTTCTCTTCGACGCTTGAATGAAGAATGGCTTAGCACAGATGTCGCCCCGCTGCTCTGTCCGTCCGTAAGCATATCGAGGAACATTCAGAGAATTGTTGAAGACATGAAAAGTATGGAGGCATTGGAGACAACACTCAAGGCGATGAGAGTTTACAGAGAGCCAAAGTTTACCTTAGGTTTGTTGGTTTTCTTAAATTACCTTAACTTCATGCTCATAGATGGCGCTAGATGAACGATCAAAATAATAATATAATAAAAAAAATATATATTAACATATGAACAAAACAAAATTTTCATTTCACATTCCATGACGCTTTATTTCAAACAAGGATATTATTATTTATCTTCCTGTAGTGTCCAGCTGTGAAGCTGTCAACACGTAAGTTAGTTCTGAATGAAATTCGGGTATAATTGCGCATGGGGTTTAAATGCGGAGGACACAATACGGCTGGCGAACCAATCAGCGCTTACGACTGACGATACCTTAATTTCGACTTACTCGTATGCTCATTCAAGGCCAGAGCTAAACTTCCGTGCCGCTAACTGTACTAATCATATATACCCTTTTACAGACATAGCAAACATGAAAACTGAGGAAGAAGCCGCCGAGGACAAAATTAAAAAACAAATAGCTGATAACATGAACACCCTGCAAAGAACAGAAAAGACTTTGGAACTTGTTAATGAGAATTTGAACTTGTGGCAGGAACACGCCTACAGCGACTACATAAGTACACAAAGAACTGTTGGCGGAAAGTCGTACAAAGAATATGAGGCTATTTATAAAGAGAGTTATTCTCTTTATCACTAGAGAACAAAGCCCCACTGTGGGAACGGGTTTCACCCAACCAGCTGCTGGAGTTTTAGCGCTTACTCCAACCACGCTTTGCAAAGCGGATTGGTGGAGGTTAATGGCCAACCTGGTTAGAATTTTTCGAGCCACCCGAAGGCTCAACGCTTCGATCACAGAAGGAAAAACCTTACTGCATTATATGCTTCGATCACAGAAGGAAAAACCTTACTGCATTATATACTGCATGTTAGCGCAAATCAAGTAAAAAGCCGCTTATATAATTTCTATGCCGAACGTCATGTCAACAACAGCAGAGAGAAATCGTAGTTGAACATTGATGAAGTTTAAAGTACTGTATCTAGATTTTCTTCCTCAATCGAAGGCGTCACGATATTTTTTATATTGTTACGACATCGATAAAGTGAAAACTGCATTTATTACTCTGCGGAAATACCACTGTGAATAATATGTAAATTTTTTCATTAAATTACTTTCTTTAAGTACTACTTCGCCTTTAGTAATAAAAAAAAAATATTTTTATGCCAAACAAACCACAGTATCTGTTTTATTTCACAAAGATTTATTTTATTTTAAATTTATTTCGATATAACTTGAAGACTGACACTGACACCACAAACAGAGTAGGCAGGTAATTACATTATGACACTAACTTAACACTGACATTAACAACTAAAATTGACACCGACAGTTTATTATGAGTGACGAACAGAAATCAGATTATAAAATCTTCATAGAGAGCACAGATTGCATAACAAGGCCAATAGAAACTTAAAATCCAAGCTATTATGTATATCGATACCTTGAATCTCAAATGGCGTAATCACCATTTTGGCCAAAATGACTTTTGAATGCTGTCTTACTGCGTTTTTTTTTCTCTATCGATCTGTCCAATCAGAGTTTTAAAATTCGCAAAAAAGTGGTGATTACAGCCCACGTGTTTTTCGTCGATGAACAAGAATTTTCTAATTGTTTAGTCGTAAATACCTTTAAAAAAATAATTTTTAAGATTTCGGTCGATACACCAGTTAAAATTATAATGATGTGAAAAATACTGATTATCGAGTTAGGCGTATAGGACTCATAAGTTTAACTATGGCGTTTACGACTCAAGTTACTTTAAGAATTTAAAATAAAATAAATAATTTTAGGGGGTATTAACCTTCTTGCATTTAATTTGGCGTTTACGACCCATGGATTTTTAAAAATATGTTTTTTACTTTTGTCGTATCAACCATGTTATATATGAAATGTTAGGCCAAAAAAATCTGTATTATAAAATGAATTGACTCTTACGCCCCATCATTTTTAAAAATAATATTTCACGAAGAGTATCTTCGTTTGCCTTCAGATAAAAAGGTACCTACTAATCGACTTATTAGCAGAAACCGATGAAGAGGACGAAGAAGGTGAATATGAAGAAAACTCAGTTTAATTCTTTAAACGTTTTCCTTTCATGTTAGTTCATGTTGACGATAATTTAGGTCTGTGATTTATAATTAAACTCATTAAATTCTAGTTAGAATAGTGAAATTGACGTGTTTTATTTCTTTTGGCCAATACTACTCGTATTGAAGATTGTTTAGTTGCAGGAAAAACCTAAAAGATAAACGAAGTGTTCCGTGCCGCGCTGGTTGACACACTTATAGCTAGTAGGTACGAGTACCGAGTAAATTATATTTTATTTTTCAAATTACCGACCATAAGCTGTTGTTTATTCTTATTAACTAGGCATAAGTTTAACATAAATATAAATTTATCAACTCAAAACTTATCTTTACTTTATACTTTGTGCACACAACAAGTGAACATGTTAATTTATATTCTCATTCAGTGAAATGTTATTTCTTTTGAGAATAAAGTTTCTTCGACCACAAGTGGCAGGAGTGTTGCTAGCGCCTAAATCTTATACAGATCTTAGATCCTAGCTATAACATTTTAAAACGTTCGTTTTATTTCTTTACACACTAGAAGACTATCTAGAATCTAGGCGCTAAGCAAGGCTCCTGTCAGTGCCTTAGTGAGTACCTAGCCTTAGTTCATGCGAAGTATAATATTATTATGTCTATCCTAATCTAAAAACAAAACAGAATTATACATACACAATAATTTTAGTTTGAACTGCAAACCAAAATTATTGTGTTTGGATAATTGAAGTAATAAAATCTATTTCATTGTTGCACTTGCTATTAATTTTGTAATAATCAAATTACCTAATTTGTCTCTTTTCTTGCATCTTCCTTCCTTCCTTGTTTTTTATAAGTCAATTAGGCTGTTACACCCTGTTACACCGTAACTTTTTACAGAACAGCCTTTTTTTTGGGTCGTAAACTCCAAGTTATCAAAATTTTTTTGGCGTAATCACAAATCATTTTTGCATATATTGGTTGAATTTTTAATACCGTATTACTGTGTTATAAAGCTCCCTATATAAGTTAATTACATCCAATTTTCATTTAAATAGCATTATTAATTGAAAAGATATGAATTTTAATCTAAGATTTTTTTTTTGTTTCGGCTCTCCTGAAAAATGACGATTTGGTGATTACGCCATTTGAGATTCAAGGTATCGATATGTCACCGTAAAATTGTAAATAACGTTATCCTATAATCTATCTCACGAGATTGTGATCTGGCGAAAGATTGTGAACCTTAACATATTGCTTATAATGTAACGTATTATTATTCGTCAGATTGTAATTTATCGAAGTAAACTCGTCAAATTGTGAATCGCGCGTGTGTGCGTTCGCATTTATCATAGATTTACAAAACTATTACCTGAACTTAACCTAATTTAATACGTCGGTCTGTCATAAATGTCGACGGAACCCTTCGCATAATAACAGTTAACAGTTAGTTTTGAGTTTGATTTTAATCTAAAATAATTTTTAATCCCGTTAGCCAGTAAAAACGACAACAATCGACACAATCGACTCAAAATTTTGTTAGGTTAGGTTCAGGTTTGTCTATGTTTATTTACGCAAAAAAGGTTCCGTCGACATTTCCGACTGACACGAAATTACGTTAGATTAGTGCCCCCTGTAATAGTTTTGTAACTCTATGCGAAATGCGTTCTGTTTCACAATTTGACGGTTTCACTTCAATAGATTATAATTTACCAAAAAATAATGCGTTAAATTGTACCTAAGCAATATGTTACGGTTCACAATCTCGCGAGATAGATAATAATCTAACATTATTTACAATTTTACGGTAACATATACATAGTAGGTACAATAAATACTCTAACTAATGACAACATCGTTTATAAAAATTAAAAACACGCTTTTGTGGATTCTATGGAGTGTAGCCAAGAGGTAGGGTAAGATAACACCGGGGCATGACACTTAAATATCTCTTATGTACTTTTCTATTCTTAAATAGTTGGTTCACAATAATCCCCTTCTTTTAATTTTATAAAAAACTAATTCATTTATAATTAACTAGTTAATTTAAATATAATATATGTAAGTAGGTACTGATTTGCTGCCAAGCTGAAATCCTCAACAGTTAAAATGTACTCTGTGATCCTCAACGTATTATGTACTTCTCTGACAATTCTATAAAATTATTCAGTCAACGTTCAGAAAAGTATAAAATCTACAAGAGGAAGGAAGTCAAAACCCCTTTCGTAAAAAATAATGTTACAGTATGACCACGAGGACATGTATTGTAGGTATATTCTCTTGGTCATACTGGGAATGAAAAACTAGTATTAACTTATACTATCTATTTATCTACGTAGTCCGTGCTTTATTATATGGTAAAAAATACTGGTTGTCTGTAAAGTCGGTTTACGGACGATAGATTTACGTGATAACGTCCTAATCATTATTTTATACAATACAAAAAAGGAGAATTGACGTCTTTATTCTAAACTTGAAAGTATTCTACAGTACAGATAACTAATCACAGACAACAGAGAAGTCTATATATTTATTTTGACAGTTCCCTATTTCGGAGCCATGGAACCGCCAATGTTGTCGTGTGTAAAATTAATTTATTGAAAATAATTTCTCTGCAGAGAACCGCACATTTAATATTCTTTTTAATATTTTTCTGTGAATCAGTATATTTTTCTCTTTTTATGCTGGAATGTACAAAAAAAACACAACTTTTTCATATGCGCTGTCGATGTTCATCAATTTATAAGACGTTATCACGTCAAAAATATGCATCTTTTATCTGTTAATATATCGTGTTTGTGGGAGGTCTAGATCTAGAGCCTCCACCTTGCTACTTCAATGCTGATTGGTGGAAGAATAAGTGACCCCAACCCAGTGTTGAAGCCCTCCGGTTCTGTAACAAGACTGCGATAGTTTTACAATTGAAAATGGGACCGATACACAGCGATACCCAACTTACTAACATCCCGACCGCGCCCAACGTTTCCGCCGACGATTGAGACTTCAGAATGAGACGTTTGTATGTTGCATCATAATACTTAGAAACCCACCGGACTCGTCTCGTGTTCCATTCCCATGGATGTGATGACCAATGTTGCCGACTCATTTAAAAACAACAAATGCTTCGGTCAGCGTTATGTGACCGAAGCATTTGTTTGTTCGTAATAAGAATAAAATTGCTTAATAGTAGATATTGGAACTTCGTCTGCGAGTTCTATAGATATAAAACAAAGACTGCTCTCGTTACTAGGAATAAAATGATGTTCTTGACAATAACGGGTTTCTTAATTTAACTAGATTTTATTTTATGGCTACGTGTACGCAATAAATGTATCCCAATCTGTTTTGGAAGGTTTGACCGTCCCGCTACTACGTTTGTAGGCTACAGGCAAAATACAGGCCGTAGGTACTATGAGATCCCGCAATATTTTTGCTAACAAAATAAAGGTACCTATCTAAATCTAGGTATATTACTAGTTCAGTCAAAATAACAATAGCCCTTAGATTACATATAACTAATCTAAGCAATAGCCTTTATCAACGGCAAGATACACTTAAAAGTTTGCAGCGTTTCTTGACCTTTTTCAGTTCACGGACCTGAAGCACAATTTCAAGGAATTTTAATTAAAAAAGAAAATAAAGAAAAATTCGGACCATTTATTTACGTCCTACGAATTGGTGCAGCTCTAATGCAACTAAATTAAGTTTATTTGATTGATGTATGTAACTATAAGTGTATAGGTATTATGTTGTAATCTCAAATCAGATTCCACTTGTTCTGTGATCTCTGAAATCTGAAAATCTGTTTCTGTGTTTGTTTTTAGTATTTATATACATAGTCTGGCCTAACAACTAATAATACTCTACATTGTAGTAGTACTTACAATTAATAATATTCTACATTGTACTAGCTTCGACAGTACAATTATTATTATACTAAAATTGGAACGATACAGAGAAGATTAGCCACATTTTTAGAACCTTAATAAAGTTTAAATATTTGGTGCGTAAGTGCACGGACTACATACTATGTAAGTGTATATATGTATGTATATTTATGAAATTTTTATTATCCGTTTCAAAACTCTTCCTACTTATCTGATGCTTTCCCGTGTTCCGTATCCTTTTTAATTAGTTTCTCAATCTTTTAATTTACGTAATTGGCAAAAAGTAAACGCTATTGCCAAAATAAGAAATAAACGAATTCATAGCAAGAAATAAGGTATTTCTCTCGAAAATAATAACATTTAAAAATATTGTTGTTAAGTACGTTTTCTTTTAGGTACTAGAAACATAAAATGCGCTATGCTACACTCCCAGCCTCGAATTAAAAGGGACGCAGCACCTCCCGTGAGTTTACAGGGGGAAATAAGTCCAGCGGTGGCAATCCCAGAATCCCAAGGGGAGCTTGGGCGGAGAGGCGAAATGGTTGGACTCAGTTCGTAGTATTCGGAGAGAAGTTTCTACTGGGGCACAGTATAGATATATGTACCTACCTATCTAGGTATCTATATTGTGACTGGGGTAAACGCAACCTACGCGAGAATCTATCCGGAATACTTGTGAATGTTGTGATGCACATTTATTTATTTATTTCACAGATTATACACACATGAAAATAGGAAAGCTGTTGGTCAAAGTTTCACTTACCAAGAGGTCTTAACCTTTGTCCTCAAAGATAGCTTTACACCCGCAACTACAGTACCTATGTTATATTTTTGTTCTGCTGCTGCGACCCATAGACGTCCCACTGCTGGACACGGGTCTCCCCCGCAGACATTGCTGCGGGAGGTCTAGAGCATACTCCACCACGCTGCTCCATTGGTGGAGGGGTTAGTGGCAAACCCAGTGTCGAATGTTCTCAAGCCACCCGAAGATCTTCGACAAGGCTTAACGACTGTTTCCAGCATTGAAAACAACCGGGACCGACGGCTTTACGTGCCCTCCGAAGCACGGTAGCGTCCATGAAATTTTGCCACTAGCGGTCACCCACAAACCGACCGCGCCCATCGTTGCTTAACTCTATAGGACGCTACTATTGGGCTATGGACGCTACTTTGTTCATGTCGCATAAATTGTTATGGCGATGGTACCTTTTCCCCGTACCCCTGTATCCGGGCAATTTTTCCCAGTCGCCCCGCTTATACCCCTTCAATAACATCCCCAATGTTGGGTGTGGGAGCCAGTAGTGCGCGTGCATCAGCGCTATCCCCGTAGAGGCGATGGTACTTATCTGGCGAACTATATACAGGTTCTACCAATCAAAAAACCTCAACACGACCTCAACAAGGCGAAATAAAAAGATGTGCTACCAGAAAATTAAAGTTCTTTATTCAGTATCATCGTATCCCTGATCAGTCGCTAGTTGATTCGCAAGTAAAAATGGATATTCATTTTTCCATCAGTTTCTTCCTCCCCTCTAAGAAAGCAGAAGGCTTTCTTCTACTCCTTCACCTTCTTCCTCCTCCTCTCCTAACTCCTCTTCGTCTTCTCTTTCCTCCTTCAAAAAATTAATTTGCACCAATGGGTCAAATGGCCCTGTTCCTAGCATTTGAGACTGCGTTTTTAGAACCTCTGACTGGCTTTTTAGAACTTCGGATTGGGTACTTAAAGCTTCAGACTGTGCTCTTAGGACTTCGGCTTGGGATTTTAGCATTTCAGACTGAGTGCTCAGAGTGGAAGACTGTGCTATCAGTATTTCCGCCTGAGACTTTTGTGCTTCGGATGGAGCCTTAACCCTTCCTGGTGGTAAGGCTGGTGCCTTACCACGCGAGCTTAAGTTGTGTCTCCTTTGAAACGCATGGACCCAATCATTGCCCGGTATTCCGTTTTTGAAGGGCGTCTTAATATGATTACGTTTCACGTATCTTGCAACCATATTAGTTAGCTCCTGCTTGGCCAGTTCAAAGCCATGTTTATGTAGTTCACGTAGACATGTGACGAGATTATTCTCAACTTCTGTGGGTAGAGCTGGATTCCGTCCTAAACTACGTGGTGGTTTGTTTCCTCTATAAATATAGCTCATTATAGTGCTCCGGGGGATCTGGTATAGGCGCGATGCAGCATATGTACTTATTTCCCCACTCTTTATCGCCTGTATAGCTTCTTCCATTTTCTCTTTGGAATAAGATGCCCTGTTGGTTTTTCGTGTGTAGTTTCTCATCTTCCTCCTCGTGAGAAGAAACTGTAAAAAGAAAATAATCAGTCAGTCGCGCCGATTGGTTCGCCAGCCTTATTATGTCCCTCGGATTGATCCTCATGCGCAGCTATCCTCTCTGAATTTAGTTCAGAGCTACACTTTCGTGCCGACACTTGTACATTATATTGCCACCTAGCGAACCAATCAGCTTAAATTAAATACGACGATACAAAACCAACACTTCAAAACGTCCATAACCATTTTTTTTATTATATCTTGTACGGTAGAACCCGCCGCCACCAATGATGCTTAATTTGTTAGTACGGAGCGGACGGAACCTAGCACGGTATAATTATTATCTAAACGAGTGTGCAATGTGCATGCACAGAGGAAAATTAAATAGGAAATCCGGGAGCCTGCCTTTTCGCCGAAAATCGTTTGGCAAATTATCACTTGCCACTTGCCAACCAACGGTTTGCCTTTTTTTTCACTTTGACAGCTAACGATTGTCAAATATTTGTATGACAGCGTTTCATTTGGTAGAATTATTGTTATGCTGATTATTATAATGACACAACCACATATACAGGGTGTAATCGTTAAGTGTGCACAGGCGATTATTCCGTAACTATTACAGATATCAAAAGACTTTAAACCGATTTCGAAAGTACTTCACCTAATGAGCAAAATGACAATAATAACTTATTAAAAATAAAACGAGAAATATCCAGAAAAATTACATTAAACTCTCCCATACATTTAGTATGAACTCGCATTATTGGTCAATTGACAATCCTCGCCAAATTACTGAAGTTAGAGCTCAGGTGTGATTTTCAATTAATGTGTGGTGGTATTCTTGGAGATCGGATCATTGGGCCATATTTTTACAGTGGCACCTTAACTGGACAGAGATATTTCACCTTTGTACAAAACGATATGCTAGTCTCTTAGACTAATTCAAGACGATGAAAGAAGGTCGATAATTTTTCAACAGGATGGAGCACCTGCACATGATACAAATGTTGTAATCAATTTCTTACAAACAATTTGAATGGCTTAATAGCCAATAATAGTCCATCCATCCATCCATCAGCCTTTTAGGGTCCACTGCTGGACATAGGCCTCCCTCAATCGTCGCCACTCCTCCCGATCCTGCGCCCTCTGAATCCAACGGTTTCCCGCTGTCTTCTTCAGGTCGTCAGTCTACCTCGTCGGGGGGCGGCCAATACTTCGTTTTCCGAGACTAGTGCCAATAATACTGCAAAAGTTCATTTAGAAACTGCAAATAGAGCTCGTCATTGTATTGCACAAGGAGGACGTCACTTCGAACATCTGCTTTGAATACAAATTAAGAAATAAAATGTATGGGAGTGTTTAATGTAAAATTTTTGGATATTTCTCGTTTAATTTAAAAAAAGTTATTATTGTCATTTTACTCATTAGGTAAAGTACTTTCGATATCAGTTTAAAGTTTTTTGATATCTATAATATTTACGGAATAATCGCCTGTGCACACTTAACGATTACACCCTGTATATCAATGGACACAACACGTTCAGGGCACTTAACATGTCAAATCCTTCACTAGGCCAGACAACTTTTACAGTCAGTTGCAAGAAACTCAACATTACATTACATTAATTAATTACCCATTAAATTTAATGAAACCATTAGTTTAGAGCGCGTATAATTTTTCCTCTGAATATGAAGATTTGTGTTCAAGAATTCTGTTGATAGTAATGATGTAAATACGTATCGCCTATGAGTCAATTTATTTGTACCTACCTACCTACCTGCATTGTCATAAAAATAAGTTTACGCTTACATTACACATTATATTACATAGTTACACTCAACGAAACCTTACAAACCTACACATTGACGGTCTTACTTATAAAAATCTCACTAATCTATACTTAGGCACCGCTTAGTTAAACCGCTCTTAAGAAGTTAATCCACGTTTAACTTTTCATTACTTATAAACGTTGATTAGCTGTTACTTAGTTAAGAAACGAACAAAGAACGATATTGAATGAACGAAATTGTTAAAAGTTCAATTTTTTCCATATTCTATTATCTATGACATTGTTAAAAGAAAATGAATGTTTTATTATGATTAATGTATTCTAATAAAATTGTCATCTATACAACTAAATAAAATTGGAGTGTCTGTTTGTAATCTTTTTACTAAATTCATCTAAGTATGCATACACGGTATATATACCAAAATAACATTTTTTATAATTTTTGTCTGTCTGTCTGTTAGTTCCGGCTAATCTCTGAAACGACTGGAAACTGAAGCCCGCAAATGGCTTCAAATTTTCGGATCGCATTAATCTCTTCCGATATATTTGACGGCATTTTGATATAACGCGAGCTTTTCGAAGCCAAGGCTATCGCCACTTTGCGGGACAAGCGCGACAGAGTCTGCTGGCTCATGCCGTGAATGTCAGCGTTGTCCTCTTGAATCTGAAAATATAGTTAGGTACATATAGTAAACATTAGTAAGGTACAAAATCTTCATTATACTCCTTTATAGTAAATATATGAAAACTTGAAAAAATAGTAATTAGGCGATTTACCTCATGACGTGCCCAATATCTGATTACTGACATTACTTGCAATTCTACAGAAATGCTGCCACCTCGAGTATCGCCCTGGATATCAGGTCTCACTATTTCTATGATACGACTCATGTTTTCTTTACTAAATCGGTATCTAAGTTTAAATTCCTCATCCGATAAACTTTGTAGCGAATTAAAGCGAACTCTGTAATTCTTCGTCTTTCTTCTCCTCCTAGCTCTGAAACTGCTTAAATCAGCTACGTCGTTTTGGAAATCACGAAGATCTTCCAATCCATCCATGTTTTATGCACAAATATAATTTTTTTTACTAACAAACAATCGCAAGTAAATTGATCAGACATCACAATAGAACAGCTGATTTATGTGAAATCCGCCATCTTGCCGCTTAGCGAGAGTTAAACTATGTCTCGGCAGTGTTTAATTTTGACAGCTATTTAAACCCTACTTAACGACTTCTTAACGCTAAGTAGTGTTTATAAGTGAGGTTTTTGTTAATCCGTTGCTAAGCAATAGATTAAATATTAAGTAACGTTTATAAGTAAGACCGTGAATTCGCAGCAATGCACATTAATATTTTTTTCTCTGAATATGAGTGGCCAGTATACGAAATTTCGTTACCTGGTAACTTAATAATTTTTTTTGAAAATTTGTAGGCTATATAAATATTCTGACGATGTTTTACAATGAAGTGACAGCATTTACTTTACAACCTTTCCACCTAAAAATGGGGCTCAAATTTCCATTAGTTAGTTTTGAGTTTGTTTTTAATCTAGAATAATTTTTAATCTTGCTAGCTAGTAAGATTTTATTAGGTTAGGTTCAGGTTTGTCTATGATTATTTACGCAAAAAAGGGACCCCACGAAGCGGTGTTCCGTCGACATTTGTGACAGGGTCCGACTTGTCTGACACTAAATTACATTAGATTAGGTTAGGTTCAGCTTGGACTTTTTTAATTTTCACAAAAAAAGGAACCCCGCGCAACGGGGTTCTGTCGACATCTGTGACAGGCTTCTAAAATAAGTTTACGCTTTACGACATTAGAACATTGTTACTAAACGAAACCTTACAAAATACATCATTTGGTAAACAATATAGTACAACTAAATGAATATTACTCTAACTGAAACATTCTCTACTTGAAAGTTGGCCTTTTGAAAAGTGTCATTATAAAAGGCAGACCAAACGTACAACTGGCAACGGCAAACGGGCAACTTGGCAACTGTTAGGTTGGGAAATAAAACATAATTATGTGTAATAGTTGGCAAATGATTATTCGGCGAAATCAAATTCTGCG
Organism: Carterocephalus palaemon; assembly: GCA_944567765.1. Lineage (NCBI taxonomy): Eukaryota > Metazoa > Arthropoda > Insecta > Lepidoptera > Hesperiidae > Carterocephalus > Carterocephalus palaemon. The sequence continues at coordinate 4,173,039 of OX155663.1, forward strand.
AAACGTTAGTTGGCAAGTGATAATTTGCCAAACGATTTTCGGCGATAAGGCAGAGAACCAGGAAATCCTTCTAAATCTGAGACGAACGCGAACGGTATGTCATAAAACTGTGGTTGGTGCTAACTGCGAGTACAACTCACACATGGTCGGTTTTTATTTATCTGTAAGTATTGCCGAAACGTCCATAGCCCAATGGCTCACGTCGATTCAATGTGATCGAAAGAGTTAAGCAACGACGGGCGCGGTCGGTTTGTGGATGGGTGACCGCTAGTGGCAAAATATCATGAACGCTACCGTGCTTCGGAGGGCACTTAAAGCCGTCGGTCCCGGTTGTTCTCAACTGTGGAAACAGTCGTTAAGCCTTGTCGAAGACCTTCGGGTGGCTTGAGAACATTCGACACTGGGTTGGCCACTAACCCCTCCACCAATCTGCATTGGAGCAGCGTGGTGGAGTATGCTCTAGACCTCCCGCAGCTATGTCTGTAGGGGAGACCCGTGCCCAGCAGTGGAACGTCTATGGGTTGCAGGGAATTTCCAAAACAGATGACGCTTTTTTTTCAATTCAAATGAATGGTATGTACTTAAATAAAAGTAAATGGAATTTCGTTATAATAAATTTCAATTTCTTTCATTCATATCAAATAACCAGTTACGAAAGTTGATTATTTTTGTTGACAGCAATAATATTAAACTCCTGTTTTTTTGTTATCGATGGTTGGCTTCTTGAATGAGATGCTCCAATTAAAAGTACGAACTAAAAATCAATTTATACTCTAAATTATTATTTTCATTCATCGACTTATTATAACTAGGGCTGCCATCCGTCCGGGTTTCCCCGGATTTGTCATAGTTTGGAGGGCGTCCGGGGAGCGTCCGGGCGGGGTTTTAATTTTAGTCCGGGTGAAACCCGGACTAAAATAAATGTCCGGGTTTTCGATCAGATCCCAGATAATTTATGTAGGTACCTAAATAAAAACTATGGGTTAGGTTTAAGCATGGCATGTGTTCGCAAATACATAAATCGACGATCCCTACGTACATAAGGTCAAGTCAAAAACCGAGGTTTTCAGGAGAGCGTAATTTGTGTTCAACACGCCCTAGAAATAATTCTATGACAAATAATAAATATTTTCTTTCTACAATATTTTAACAGTTTTAAGAGCTTTATAATGCTATTTACACATATTTTATTTTTTTACGTTTTCTTGTAAAAACTGATAGATGACCGTTTCTACGCCGATAATAAAATAGAAGTATGTCAGTCATGTCTATGTTACCTTTTTATACGCAGGAAACAAAAAAACAGTGTCTGATATAGAATTTAAATAAAATGTTTTATGAAAATGTAGGATTATGTTACTATTTTTAAATCAATACGTTAAACATCCTGAAATCGTCACCCATGGATATAAAAAGTACTTCAATGACGACATATCACTTTATACGTGGTTTTAGTCATTCGGGGTAGGACTATTCTTGTAATGTAAATAAAGACAAGTCTTTTAAAATTATCAGGTTTGTGTTTTATTAACTAGACAAGGTTTATAATTTATAAATTCAACATTATTTATTATTAAAAAACAATATACCTATAGACTCACTGAAGTAGGAACTAAACATAAAAAATCACTAGTTCTTTTAAAACTAAAGAAAATATTCTTAATTGTACGAAAAAATAAAAAGTTAAACATATTTTCATTTAATTTTATTAACTGAATAACTAATATTGGGTTTGTTTATCTTTTATTTAATACTTAAGGGAAAAAAATAAAGCAAAATTACTCAATTGACGTCACAAGAACGATTAAACATACTATTTCATGCAAAAGAGGCTTAAAATTAAAGTTGTTTTTTTATCGAGTATGGAGTAAAATATATTTTAATGAAGTTGTAAGTGGTTGAAAAAAGTATTGAAATGTCCGGGCCGAAAGCTCCAAAATCCGGGGAACTTACGCCTCCGGTCCTGGGGGGCAGGTTTTAGAGATGGCAGCCCTAATTATAACTATCAGATCTGTCTGTACGGAATACGGGTTTAAAATAAGTTTACGGGGTAAGATCGGCAATGGCAAATGGCGTCTAATTTATTTACACTCGTAAATTAACAAAATAATCAAGTGCTATCTTTAAAACAATTACTAAATTATAACACCAGAATTAATATCCAAATGTGTCAGCACTTAATAAATACTTATTAAATATTTATTTACCTTTTTGTAGCGCAGTAAACTAGAAAACAACGTCTAGTACCAAGGTACATAATGAGCAAACTTGACCGATAAGTGACGTGACAGTGACACTGACAACTGATGCCGAGTTGCCATATAAAACACAAACTATTAATATACTTCGCTAGGAGTAATTAATAGCTTTTTGGGAACACAATTTATAAAATACCCTGCATAGTTGAGGAATGGCGGAGACTATCCCAGGAGACCATCGTTAACATCATTCTCAGTATGCCTAGACGGGTAGAAACTTTAATAAGAGCATGTGGAGGAAATACGCGATATTAATCACAATTTTTCTAATTTAATTAACTGTTATAGCAAACCGCACTGCAAGGGTATCCCGCGGGCGCTTGCCACACCGATATCGGTAAGAGAGATCCGATCCGACGTAGTGGCGTTTCACTCACATTTGGCCTACGTGACGAAGCTCGCATAGGCACACCGATATCCGTAAGAGAGGTCCGATCTGGAATAGTGGCGTCTCAGTTGCCTACGTGACCTATCTCACATAGAGACGCCGAACCTCGCTCTTCCATCGCCCGGCGACGCTAGTCCGCCTTCCGATTCCAACCCGCGCTGACCTGCACGCTCTTACGTCTTAAATCCTAACTCGCGGATAACTTTGTCAACAATCAAATAGGCTACGTACCTACTTCTTTAAAACTTGTAATATGTTATCTAAATAATCTAAATACATATAATAAATAATATTAAATCCGAATAAACCTGTGATGTTTTCTCTGAGTCTCAAACCTCATACTGTTATTTTAAAAGCTTTTACTTAACTTCACTCGTATGTATTCATGTATGTCCTGGAATCTTGCAATCAATATTTCACCCACTTCCACTGAAGCTATCGAGTTGACATTTGGCACACATATTAGGTTCCGATGACAATGCAATAATATGGTACTGTCAAACTGATCTGATGATGGAGCCGGAAGATATTAACTGGAACTTCATGATGGAATATCGTATCATAGTCGTGTTTGCACTTGTGGTAAAGTCTTGTAATGAACTTTGACCACGATTAGGTTTCAAGGTCAAGTTATAAAAGCTTTTTAAAAAAAAATTTTTTTTACAGTATAGTTATTAATATTAATTTTCACTTTTCCCGGTTACATGAAAAGTTCAAAAATGTACCATTTTTCACAAATAGCCTTTACTCGCAAAATCTTTTCTTAATGTGATCTCATTTTAAGTAAAACCAATGAAACTTTAAATAACAAAAGAAGTGTAGTAAGTAGATTTTAAAATAAAGCCATATTTTTTTAATTATGGACCATTTTTTTGTGTTCCGCTAAATATGCCGGTGTGTATATATATAGCTGAGTAGATATAAATATCTATGTTGTAATCGTAGGTTGTAGGCTAGTTTTAGGTTACCTACCTAATTATTTAACATCCTTGATTCCATACATAAATTATAACGTACTTGTGATACTACTACTTTATTTACAATTATATTATAGCCCACGATATCGTCTATCGATCAAACTAGCTCGCAATAGGGCCGTACTGAAAATCAGCGCCATTTTTCCTATCCTAAGGATTATGGCAAAAGCTGAGTACGGTCCTATTTCGCTTTGAAATAATTAGTATGTATGTTGTTTGAATTGTACCGGTTAATTGTATTACAAAGTGAAATAAAAATCTATTCTATTCTATTATAATAAAAAAGAATGAAATGGATCAGTGAATATATAATTGAGCAGGAAAATAATTAAATGGGCGGTAAAAATGATTGAATGGGCGGTTACGGGCAGTAATAAATCGGAATTTGTCGGTAAGAAATCTCATTCTAAGCAATTCTATACACATTGAGGTGGTAAAATAAAATAAATGAAAAATTTAATTACTTTTGCTTTGACTGAAGGAATTAAATAAAACAAATTGTATAATAATAATAGGAATTTTATTTCTTGTGAGACGAGTCGGACTCTGTCACAAATGTCGACTTTACCTATCTTAATTATTGCCGTAATAAAATCATTATCATTTCTGTAAATGGGTAGGTACCTACTACTGAGCACGGGTCTTCGTTTATGCTCTGTGTATGGCTTGCATCACGCATTTCCTCATGATGTTTTCCTGTCCCGTTGCTGCATGTGTCATTTTATGTGCATTTAAAGTACAATAACAAATAACAATAACAACTAACTAACTTGAGTAATATGATAAACTGGTTGACACTCACACTCGCTGGGATGTGAACCCGGTATTTGATAAGATTCCACTTGGAGAGTCTCATAATCCTAATCATAATTTATTTGCAATTCGTATCGATCGTATGTGAACGACCGAGAAGCAAGCTTCCAACGTAATTTGCACACTTGTCCTAAAATCGGACGTTTGGGAACCGCTGGTCAATCGACGCATGTTTGTAATCGTTGTTGTCGTATTGTTCCTCTCTATCCATACTAATATTATAAATGCGAAAGTAACTCTGTCTATTTGTCTGTCTCACTTTCACGCCAAAACTACTGAACTGATTTATATGAAATTTGGTTAGAGTCTAGCTAGACTCTAGAGCCAGATAGCACAGATAGTGAGAAAGGACATAGGCTACTTTTTCATTGGAAAAAAGTGTTGTAAAGGGTTGAAAAGGGGGATGAAAGGTTGTATGAAAGTATTGTAATTTTTTCAGAACTAGAAGCATCAAATTTATATTTTAGGCTGTTGATTAGATATAGTATAGTGGCATTCAAAGTTTGTAAAAATGTTACTCGGGTGTAAAATAAGCATAGGGATATAACACATTTACGGATTCATTACAAATTCGTGGAGCTAAAGTTAACGCGTTATGAATAATCTATTATTATGTCTAATTCCACGCGAGCGAAGCTGCGGGCGTCCACTAGTATCATATATATATATCATCGCCTTCAGACAGACTTCTACCGGGAAAAATGGCTTGTGACTGTATAGGAACCGTCATGTGTTATTATTACCTTTGTTATATTATCTATTCTTGCGAATATTCTTTAAAAAAATTCAATTAAATAGGTACCTAGGTACCTACTTAAAAATAATTATTTAAGCTATTATGTTAATAATAGCTTAAATAATTATAAATATCTATTAAATATTTATTTACCTATAAATTATTAAATACCTAGTCAATGACTGATTTATATTAAGTAGGTAAGTATATGTATTAAACATTTCAACATGATAATTATTCATTACGCAACAGTTATTAAAACATAAACACTATAAACTGAGAGTAAACATGGCTGCAATGCATGCACACAATGGCCCACGCTACCTATACATACGTTGGCGCGGCCCGGGTCTTTGTCCTTGTACTCAATGTCGGAGCGTCTCGTGCCAGACTGGCGCGCAGTTGTCAATAGTGGCCGACCGTGGCCATTTTGTCGATACTGCGCAGCCAGTTCGTAACCAGCCGTCGAGAGAGGTGAGCGTCTGTGACGCGCTCGTCATCTCAACAAAATGGCGTGGTCAAACGGAGATACATATAAGTTTTTAGAATTGTACCAAAAAGAACCAGATATATGGGATCCGAAAAGCAAGAATTATAAGGATAGAATAAAGGTAATATACGCTTTTTTAATATTTTTATGTTTTTTTATTATTATGTTGATAAAATTGATTAAATATTGTTTTGTTTAGGTAAACGACGCCTGGAATCGCCTATCAGAAGCAATGGATATGTCAATTGATAAATTAAAAAGGAGAAAAGAAACGTTAATGACTGCATATCGATTTCATTTCAAAAAGAGATTAGAGGCCTTGCGAATTGGCTCAGATTACACGCCTATTTGGACTTTTTACAAACCTATGGAAGCATTTTTAAATGACGTTTATGGATCTAAAACATGGCCAAACCCAGAGGATAATGTAAGTTAAATATTGTACAACAATTAACTTAAACCATAACGACCGGCCACCAAGTTACAAACTACCTTACAAAGTTCGAGTTGGTGTTGCCAAGCTCCATACACTTTTGTCTATGGCAGACATTAATACTTACTGAAATGTATGCCTTACTAGAACATAACTTAATAATATGTCAGCTCATTTATGTAGATTAACAGATATATTAAAGCAATAAACTGTTTTATAAATCTATCATATCAATTCATAGCATGTACATAATTCGCCTGACTAACGCGTGTACATCGGTATAGACAATATTTTAAATTTTTAACGGTAGTCTATGAAGCCTTTGAATTTTGCAAGTCTACTACAAGTCTACCTACTTGAAATTTACTAAGAAAAATGTAGGTAAACGTAAAGATATGTTTAAAGCTTCACCTGACATTCCATTTTCTGAATATTTTTTACTGTTTGGCCTTATTGGCCTATTCCACGGCACCAAAAAGTTGTCAACTTTCATCTATAAATAGATAAATAACAATACCATTATTATTCCAATACATTTTCTTCTTTAACGTAAAACACATACCAATAGAGATTAAAATTATTGTAATCTAAAATTATGTGTGATGGTGTCGGTCTGCAAGTCGATTTGCGGATTATGCAGTCTGGCTAGTATTATAGTGTTTTTCAGCTTTTCCCAACTTTGAATGAGTTCATTTGTTAGTCATTTAACTGGCATTAGACTTACAGTCTTTAAACATTTGGTACTTGTCTGTAGGAATCCACGTCTTCCCGGCAAGACGAAAATGGATCCGATGAAGAGCGGAGGATAGAAGAAGGACTATCAGAAACAAATCACAACGCGTTAAAAAAGCGACGTCTTTACGCTCCGGCGAATATGCAAGAAGCCAGCTCTGATATGAAGAATGCCTTCAAAAATTTCGCTCACGTTTTAAAACAATACAACGAACATAGTGACCAGGAGGAAGAGGATGAATGCGACCTATACGGAAAATTGCTCGCAAGGAAACTCCGGCAGTTTTCTGAAATTGAGAGGCTTGAAATTATGTACGAAATGGATGGACTACTGCTCAGTAAACGTGCCAATCAAGATCATTCAATGAACTACAATAATATGTTCCTCAATCAGTCTCCTCCAGAAATTGTCATGGGAAAAAAAGTGTCGGGATCTAGTACCCCTTCACATTCTCCTAGGTCCTAGTCATCGTAGGTTACCCTATTATGGTGCATCAGGTGAAATAAAACAGGTTATAGGTTTTTAATCCACGGAGTGGCTCGTATATTTTTTAAACTTTTCACTCTAAAAGAATTTATGTTTAGCCGGGCAATTGCATAAATAAAAGTTTTCATGAAATGGACAGTAAATCTAATATCAATATTACGTCAGATTGATTTATAGCCTGTTACTATGACAACGTTTCCCGGCTGTTCAAAAAAGTGAATAGGTATTTAAAATATTCATTTAAAAAAAGATAACTTTTAATTCAAAAGAAGGTTGATTTTCTCCTAATCTTAAAATGAACAGACTGTCTACAGATACTGTGAGGTTCATAATATGGATGTCTGAAAAGATTTACATTAAAAATGTTACTGCTCTGCACAAGTCAATTGATGTATGTTTCGTAATTGTTTCCTTTTAGGTAATATGTTAATTGTTTCCTTATTATTGTTATTTAAGATGTTGTGATGTGTTTTATATATTTATTTTTGGACATTCCGTGTTGTAGTCGCAGGAATAATAATTATAGATAAATAATATAAAGTTATAGATAGCAAATGTAGTAATGAAGACGTTGAATTGAAATGATGTTGACGACGATACGATTATTTCGTGTTATCATAATCTGTATCCATTATAAACTACGCTGATAAAGTGTGAGTCCTCAGGCTCAGTTCTCTGTGAGGCTCAGTCCCTCTGAACTTCAGAGGGACTGAGCCTAGGTGTCACTCACACTTTATCAGCGTAGTTTATACTCTGAAGAGACAAAAACGACTACCAGCTATATTTTTTAGACGTGTACGGACACACACCGTCCTAGCCTTCATGGATATCTGGGTGGCTCGAGCGCCCACTCTTGCTGCTCGCATCCCCAGAAGCCTGCAAATTAAGTTTAAGCATTTCTTTTTCGCCATCCATATATGTATTGGTTGGCCTTTACGGCGTCACTGAATAAAGTCAGTGATAGGAATAGTAGGTAGGACTTATTGTATCTCGTGCTCATCATCATGTATATCATCTCATCATCATTATTTCAATTTTATATTTGTAATAATTATAGGTTGGTAAGTACGTGTACTTAGAGGATGGAGGAAAAAAATAGGTGCATTTCATAAAATATCTACCCCCAGTGGAACTACTTAGAAGGAAGAGGGGCCCATCGCCTTTGAAGTTTCAAGAATTACTGTCATGCCCTACGGGATGTCACGTTTTATTTTTATTCACTGTGTTCTATATGTGTTGTAAAATGCGTTACTGAAAATGTGACACTCGACCTGCTAGTACCGAATGAGTGTTCGGTAGTTGGGTACAGCTACCCTCTCCCTTGCCCGCAAACCTTGCACGATTGCATTGTCTAGTATAGACGTGTCCGATGGCCGACTATAGGAAAGAACACTTAATTAGGCTGTGGCTGTGGGAACCTTATCAAAACTATCTTCTTCGTGTGTATAAATAAAAACTAAATATTCGACAGTAGAACTCTTAACTGGACTGATTATCTCACTCCCTATTTGAGTACTTTTCAAAGTCAGTCGTAGTCATGGGTCATGTCGTGGGCGGCAGCGGATGGGTGTTGCTGCAAGCTCGTTTGCTATCTTATATCCATAAAAAAGTCCATGAGAATGTTACGCGTGAACTCGCGTGCGAACATAATTAAATGCTGCTGCCAGCAGTCTCAATCAACGGTGCAAATATTTTTTAGTACTATTAAGGTAAGCGACATTCCAAGTTATGCCAAAATTTGTTAATGGTCTCTAGGTGGTCTGATTATTTATATTTTATTAAATAGGTAGTTAAATAATTATTAGATACTTAAGTCTTTATTAAATTTTGATGTTCCAAATTTTAAAAAAATTGTTTTGTTTTATTTTATTCCTTCACTACACTGGTACATGATCTAACTCTTCTTGCCAGAACGAGACTTACCATTATCTTCGAGTAAGTAACACGTTTTTTAGAACATAATAAGATATACCTAGATAACTTTCGCGACAGATTCTTCTCGATGTTGTCGTCTATCCTAATTTAAGCCTTATAGGTCTTAAGGGCCCCATACACGGTACAATTTATCTGTACGATCCGTCGTTTCAGACCGATCGGACAGACGAATTGTAGGTATGTGTATGTCAAGATCGTTAACGATTTAATTAATATTTTGTATGGCATTTTTGTGACGATCGATCGTTAACGATTTCCGTCAGATCGATCGGACAGATCCCATTAGAACTCAAGCTCCTGTAAATATCCCGCCGATTTTTAAATTTGGTCCGGCTGGGGTAGCGATACTCCAATCAGAATCATTGGTTTTTACTAGTAGGTATTATTGAAATAAATTTTAGCTAAATAGTTAGAACTCCAGCTTCTGTAAATTTAATATCCAGGCACATAACTAAAATACTGTACCACAAAATTCGTTTAACGTTTAATTCTCAGTTCTTCTTTAATGTTTTAGTTTGTCACAGTTGTCATGGGCGGCAGCGAGTAGGTATATGTATGCTGGTTTTTCTGGATATAATATAAGTTAAGCATATCTATCTATGCTCCAAGATGTTTGTAAAGATTCATGATAGGCTACTAGATGGATCGTAGTTCTTTCTTATCTATATATATAAAAGGAGAAGGTGACTGACTGACTGACTGACTGACATATCAACGCAGGGCCTAAACTATAAGGGCTAGAAACTTGAAATTTTGCACAGGGGTTCCTTTTATAACGTAGGGGAGCACTAAGAAAGGATTTTTGAAAATTCACCCCCTAAGGGGGTAAAACGGGGGTGCAAAGTTAGTATGAAACTTTGCCGTTTTTGAAGTTATTGAATGTCTAATTCCACGAGAGCGAAGCTGCGGGCGTCCACTACTTTTTAATAAATAATAATCCATACTTCCATACTAATATTATAAATGCGAAAGTAACTGTGTCTGTCTGTCGCTTTCACGCCAAAACTACTGAACCGATTTAAATGAAATTTGGCACACAGCCTGAGACAAAACATAGGCTACTTTTTAATTAAAAAAAGTGTTGTGTGTAAAGGGGGTAGAAAGGTTCTATGAAAGTTTTGTCATTTTCAGAACTAGAAGCATAAAATTTATATTATAGGCTGTTGATTAGATATAAATAAATATGGCATTCAAAGTTTGTAAAAATTTTGTAAGGGTGTAAAATAAACATATGTATATTATTATGTCTAATTCCACGCGAGCGAAGCTGCGGGCGTCCACTAGTTATATTAATAAATAGTTCATAGTTATTGGTAAAAAAATGTTTACCAAACCCAAACCAAACCAAACAAAATAAAGCTTAAACATTTTTATTAAAAAGTTATCAAAATGTCAATATAAAAAAATATACGTAAAATTTAAATAAATTATTACGTAAAACCTTAGATTATTAATCTAAGCGTAAAACAATTACATCGTTCTTATGCATTTGCTTCTCGTCAGTTCCTCAACACTGTAGAATGCCTGCTAGATTAACGACTAAAAGGGGGCTTTCGGGGTTATGGGCGGCTAGAGTGGGAGCTCAAACCGCAGAGCCCAAATGAAGGGCACCGCGCTAAAAGGTCTACGGTTGCGTTCCATTGGAGATCCCGGAGTCCTCCACATAGCGCTGAGGAAGGCCACCGGGGGTTTTGGTGCGGTAAAAATCCCACATAACCCTGTGTTGCTCCCACGGCACCGGGTACCTTTTGAAGGTTTCCCCCTCGACAACAAAAAAAAAAGGGTAAGACTCCGCGACGGTTAATCGCGACTTCATGTCGCTTATTAACTGGCTCCAACTCTTAGCTCGAGATTCGGCGGCTTCTATTTCTAAGCGTTTCCGCCGAAGAAGTGACGTCGTAGTAGATTTAAAAATGGTACCAACGACGCCGGACTTATGCGGTGCGGCCGCCCCGGCTTGGCGTTAGTTAGTATGTGTTGCTCGACGGTCATGTCAGCTGCCGCGGCGCTATGTTCATGGTCGCACGGCTGGACCGGGACATCGACGTCGGTCAAGTCACTATTCCCTTCTTCTTTCCTACCTTACAGACGCGTGCGGTACCTACACGTTGTGTGGCGGTGTATTGAACTGTACTTTTAACTGATTCGGCTCGAAGACAAGAAATTATTGAAGACCAGAAATAATAATTATTGTAGGAAACCACCGAATAAAAAGCTAGCTACACATTATTGCGCAACTTAAAACCGCCAAAACTGGAGTGAAAAAATTGCAACCCTACTTTTACTGTGCACTACTGTGCACCGGTGCGTTCCCTAGGAGATCCCGCAGCCTCACTTTATGCGCAGGAAGGCTGCCTAGGTGGTTTTAGTGAGTAAAAATCTCACATACCCCGGCCTCCCCCCAGCGGTCGGGCATCTTGCGAAGATTTCCACCTCGTTAAAAAAATACTTTTACTGTAGTAATCGGTTTTTTTTCAATGGTAGTTCGTATGAAATACCAAGGATTCCACTGACACCTTCGGATTATCATTTTGAGTTCAAGAGATTGCAGTTCCCACTCCAAGCTTGCTTTGCGATGACTACGAGTATAAATAATTCCCAAGGACAAACTCTGAGTTGACTTAAGGGAGAACTACTTCTAGCCTACATAAAATAAATGAATAAATTAAAAAAAAAATTCGTTATCAAACACTAAAAAGTAAAACTTAAATTAATAGCATAAAACAAAATTGAAAAACACGTTTTTATAAATGCATGTAAAAACCAAAAATAAATTACGGATCGTTCAAGTTGTCTCTATTTCTGGGCTGAAGTGTAAACGAAGTGATTTTAATTATAATATTTGATTTTAAAAGCGTGGGGCGCTGGAACAAGAAAGACTTTTTGTATAACTTGCTTTTTGGTTTTTACGTGCATTTATATTATGAAGTCGCTGGCAAAAGCTAGTTTACTTATGCCAGCATAAGCCGAGTGCATATCTTTTTATTACCTTTAAAGATACATCTAGTTAATAATGAAATAGATCTTAGGTTGTCGTTGTACTGTACAACAATGCCAATGATAAACATCACTAAGTACATAATTATAATTAATATGTATTTCAATATGTAACCAAACAATTAATATCTAATATAATTACTTAACTTGGGTAGGTAGGTACCTAACCTACCTACCCAAGCACTTAGATACTAATTTATTAATGGTACTTACTACACAGCTTAAATTTTCATTAGCATAAAAAATACGCGCAAAGTATATAGCTGGTATTTTATGTTCACTGGTCAAGCTGGTTCAAGGCACTTCAAGGTGAAATGAAGACAGTATTCAGTAAGTAACTTACGCTGACGGTATGCTATTTTTATCCTACTCGCCACACAGCACACTCACATCCTTTCATGTGACACACCACCGAACACAACGAGTCACACACAAACGTGCGCAGTCTGCACACACAAACATGACAACGGGAAACGTAGCACCACATTTCACCACAACGCGCATATTGTAATTGTATGCGTACCTACTTATGGTGGTGTATTGTATAAGCAGTGTACGCAGTGGCATAAGCAGTGTACGGAGAACGTAAATTTACGTTCTCAGTACTAATTTATACTCTGGCAATTCTGGCATAAGCTTAACATCCAGTGTATGCTGGTGAGGTTCATTTCATGCTGGTGAAAAATCGAACACCGAATGTCGAAGTGTCGGACGTAGTGCAAGAAACATAAACAACCCGTAAAAATTGTTTCGCAACTACCTACTGGTTACAAGTGGTTTACAAGTTACAACAAGGCTAGAGGTTTTCCCTTCGAGCTACGACATGGAGCGCTTCAAAAAGAGTGTGAAACGCTTCCTTCAAGGCAGGCAACGCACCTGTAATATCCCTGGTGTCGCACGTGTCCATAGACGACGGTGACCACTTACCATCAGGTGGTATGTCTGTTTGTCCGTCCTATACTATAAAAAAAAGGCTCTTTTAGATTTAAAATCATACATTTTTTAAATCGAATTAAGAGAAAGTTTACGCTTTAAATAAAAATGCTTTGTTTTCTAGATACCTACCTATGTACCAATGAATTATTTGGACTTTGGCCAAGTAATTCTATAAAGTGTGTGTGTTTGCGTATTTATTTCACGACCTCGTTTCGATACGCCGCTGCCACCGCGTTGCCGCAATCCGTTCCAATCTCACTCACACTCACAAGGTCACAATCAAAAATAATTATACGTTTATACATGTTTATACACTGAGCCTGAGCCGAAGCACCGCAATATGGCTATCTACAGAGCGTGAGCGTGCGTGTGGGATACTGGCTGAGGGGGAGCGAGTAAGATAAAAATATTGGTCGGCTTCATGCGAGAGACAGAGATAGAACTGCGTTCGTCGCTCCGCGCGATGAAACGGACACTGTGGCTCAATTTATTCATATAGTGTTCGTCGTTTGTATTTCTCTTTTACGCAGTAAGATAAAATTTTATACAATGTTATCGTAATACGTAGTATATTCTGATAATACGTACCATAATTAACAGATATTGTAATAAGTGTATAAGTAACGTACTTATTTACCAGATTATGTCTTGTAATAACGTGCAGTAGGTATAACAGCTTAGATTATTTATATGACATAAATAATCTAAGTATAACATTCTACACATACGCTACTTCTCCTCCTACTTGTTTTTCTTAAAGCATTTATAGTCACTATCCTTTCCAAGGACATTACATAGGTACCTACTAGAAACAATCTGCCCTGGGGTACTTTACTTAGTAATTATTATTTACCTTCTTATTTTCACCCAGTGAAACGTGAAACCTACGCGCCACGGTTGCTTTACTTGCACATTCATATTTTCCGAGAATTAATAAAATTTTATGCCGAATAAATTAATATGTACCTATATTATTCCATCAATGGACGTGCACCGCCTTATGGAGCATATCCATAAGGGTCCTAACAGACAAAGAGCTAAATCTTGTGGCTAAGGCTTTTGAAAAAGTCTGGCACGGCGGCCTAATAAATAAGCTTTATAACACATTTCAATATCGTAATGTATCTCATTACGCACTTGTGCGGTAATGTAATGTAAAACGCACTTGTGCGGTAATGTAATGTAAAACGCACTTGTGCAGTAAATTAATGTAAAACGCACGGGTTTCTTTGTAATAAACGGTACTTTTTTCAATCTTAGCAAAGAGTTTTTATGTCAGAAAAGTGGTCAACATTTTATGAATAAAATTAACTTTGGGAGATAAAATATAAAAAATAAACATGTAATTCTTTAATTTAATTAATTTTGACAATAAATTACAATAATTTATCTGAAACAAAAACAAAAAAATATTAATTTACTTTTAGTTAGTTTAGTAATACTGGCTGTTTTTGTGCCTTTGCCTTAAAAAAAATCGCGCATCGTTAATTTGTGAACAAGTAAATATTATTCCGCGCGCTTTTTCTTTTCGCTGTATTGTTTTTATTTGAAAATGTCGTCAAGTAATGATGAATTCGTATGACATACGTGCGCTTTGATAATTACAGCCTCTGCTTTCTTGTAGCCCTTGCCTACGGCTCGGACTAGTAATATCGCCTCGGCTGTAATTTTCAACTTACCGCACTTGTATCATAATGTACTATTACCAAATGGCAGTTCCAGACAGACTCGTAGCATCATTAGCGAATTCTTGTCGAACTGCAGATTCTACTTTATACAGGACCCACTGCTCAAATTTTACCCCAAATTATTTTAAAGCTTCAAGCCGCGGCCATAGCGGAAATAGAGAATACAAAATCGTTTCTAGGGACTAGTATGAGTGCACGATAGGTGGTAGAGCCTATAGGGAACCAAATAGGTTTTATATGAAAGCTAATTGGTTCCATATAGAGTTCGCCCGGGGCAGTACCACCGCCCGCCACGGTACCTAGTACCATTTCTGCCGTGTAATAATTGTTTTTAAAACAATTGTGGTCCGGTTGGAAAGGTGTGGATTCCGGTTACACTTCTTTAGAGGCGACCATCTTAGTCCTCAAGGGTAGCAACACATCTGTGACTGACTTAGAACAAGACTCCTACTAACAAGTACTAACTGGACTATTACTAACACCAAATAACAGGACTAACTATCACTAACAGTCCCCAGTCCTCATACCTACTAACGAACTGACCAACTAATGTTCTAATTAACTTTCTCAACTAATTGGACTAACCATCCCAGTCCCTAATTGAGTCTTGTTCAAAGTCAGTCACAGTTGTCATGGGCGGCAGCGGATGGGTGGTGCTGCAAGCTCGTTTGCTATCCTGTATCCATAAAAAAAAAAAAAAAATTGACTCTGCCACTACCTACTATAGTTCAGTTCATGAGGCAGCACTCAAAGTTCTACTTTGATAAGGTAAGCCAGCCCTCCAAATCCTTTGGTGGTGGTACAATCATCTGATTACGTACCGGAACCGGAAGTACCAGTTCGATTTAGAAGACCTAGATATGTGCTTGAAGAACCCGATGACGCAATCACTATTGCTGACAAACTACAGAATGATCTCAAGTACAAAACACACAACATGTACACCGTCACCGCCGGCAGGACGAAGACACCACTTTCAACGACGGCTAACACGAGGTCCATCCATCCATCAGCCCTTTGGGGCCTACAGCTGGACATAGGCCTCCCTCAATCGACGCCAATCCTCCCGATCCTGCGCCCTCTGAATCCAACGGTTTCCCGCTGTCTTCTTCAGGTCATCAGTCCACCTCGTCGGAGGGCGGCCAATACTTCATTTTCCGAGACGCGGTCTCCACTCGAGGACTTTTCTTACCCAACGGTTATCAGTCCGACGAGCGACGTGGCCTGCCCATAGACGAGGTATCCCCGAGTGATTGGTTAATCCCCTTCTATAGTTAAAAACCGAGGTCCGTACCTCAGGGTCAGATCCAAGGAGCAATCGCACCCGTGTGGGTGAAGGAATTAATCCTTTATATTTTGGTTTGAGCTCTTTGAAACTTACTACCCTATTCGGTGACGCCGTAAAGTGCCAGAGCTGCTACTTGTGGAATGTAAATAAACCCTGTATATGTACCAGGTAATATGTACTGTACAGTAATATGTACCAGGCCACTCAGAAAGTTTTGCGAAAAAAATGTTTTTTGTATAAGGCACTGGCCACTTGTAATTATTTTGAAGTTTTTTTATTTAAAAGTAAAAATACCACTGTTGGATATTCAAATTACCCTCAACATTTTTCGAAAGCCAAATTAAATTATCGGCTAATTATAAATTATTCAAATGGCTTTTATGGATGAAGGACCTTCAAAAGCAACCATCTACTATTGGCATAGCGAGTTCCAGCGCGGTCACGTCACTTTGGGCGATGAACAAAGAGTGGTTGTCCTACGACGGCTGACATGGAAAAAAGTGTGCTAGCAGTAAAAAATTTAAGTCAAGAAATCAGGCGAATTACATACGATTCAGCATACACTGCAGATTGGTTCGGGAAGCGTTCCAAGATTCTATACGAGCACCTTGCGTGAGGATAGTTTCGCGCTAGGTGCCGCACAACCTCACCGAAGCTCAGAAGCAGGCCCGTGTGGAGTGAGAAAATTGGTTCAGACGCTTGAAACTTTGTATAGAGGCTAGTGGAGAGTTCTTCGAAAAGATTTAATTAAAACATTTTATCCAAAGAAGTTCGTTTTTTTTTTAGTTTTTATTTATATTTGTACCTATTCCTTCTTTTTTGATAGTTTTTAAACAAAGTGGGGGCCACAGCCTCTTTTCCTCTACTTATAGATTCATGATCCTTATCTAAACTAGTATTAATTATTATTTTTACACAAAAAAATACCCAAACCCATCTTCTACTCAATTGTATATAAATAAATAAATATGTAAATAATTACGACATTTCAATTAGGTACTTAATGAAACCTAAGTTAAATTGTAACTAGTAGGTAGTTGAAAGTAATTTCAGAAACAAATTATAACCTTCGTAGTTAATAATTCAACATTCAACCTATCTTGACATGAATCATACAGTCGTTCAACACAAGTCGTCAAATAAGAGATAGACGGAGTAAAATTGATTCAATGTTCTTAATATTATTATTACTTGTCCGGAGCTGACACTACGGTCGACTCAAGGCGACTTGAGTCGAGTCTCGCTCGCTCGAGTCAGTTAGCGAGCGAGCGAGCAAGCGAGGTCAACGCGTCGTCGTTGCGTCGGTTCGGCCGTTTCTATATGTTTCTGTAGTCGTCGTCGGTGTAGCCGTAAATGGCGTCACTACAGACAGACATTATGAGAGAATAGGACCAATATAACGTAATAATCTTAAGTGGGAAAGAGATAGCTAGTAGCAGACTACCTAGGAATTTGCTCAATTTGCCAGGCAGCCAATACTGGCACGCCGTCACTGGCACTGGCATCGTCCCTGTGAGTGAACGGAACAGAATTTTATACGGTCAGCCTAGAAATTTAGCTAGGTACGTCGGATCGAAACGAGGAACGGCTTCGGTCAGACGCCGAGCGTGCTCTAACGTTATTAATAATCTGATTGCGGATAGAACTCGCATACTTAATTCAACTAAAATTGTTGTCATACGATTTTTAAGAAACACAATTAATACCGGTTTGTGGTTTAATTCTCATTCGTCTGGATAGTGTTTTCCGCGGCGTTCCGATATAGGCAGTCGGCGTTGTGCCAGGTTTATTTGGCCGGCCATTTTGTATCTTCATGCAGGTGAAAGAAAAGTAAACTGCAGTGACAGGAGTTCTGGTCAACATAAATTGGAATAAATTAGCATTTTCGTGATTACTGTATACTTCAGAGTTCGGAGAAAGCCGAAAATAAGTTGTGTAATTGAACTTATTGTTGTGAACTGTGTAATTCTTGACGGAGACTTTACGTTCATAGTGAAACTGTGAAATAAACAATGTTGTTTCAAGAAAAAAGAAGGAAATAGTGATTAGAATTCTACACTGACCTTATCGGCGTTATTCTGTTGATATAGGCGATGAAATGAGAGTGAGTAATCAATCAACTGAACTATTTTGATTTGTGCATGGCAGTTCAATGTTAAGGCTTTGTATTTGGTTAAATATTGGGGTCTTTCAAGAGTTATGTGCACTGTAGTTTGCCTTTTTACGATTGTATTTACTAAAATTAACACAGCCAAAATATACAAATCACTACACACTACTATATTCTTGTTTAGTTCTTGTTTATTTCTTGTTTACTACCTACTTACCTACCTATACAACGTTATACACAAAATAAAACATAATGTTAGATACTTAGAAAAGTTGGTTGAAATTTAGAATCTTTTGGCACGAATTTAAGGAGGGCCTACAACACCTACTTACCGGTTTGAATCTATCCGTAAAAAATTCAGATTGTCATTAATGTCTTTGAAACATGTCATGTTCATTTATTTTCATTAGTTATATTTTATTTTATTTATTTTTATTTATATTTGATTGATGTGGGGCCCACTGAAGTTTACAGTTAATGGTTATTCCTAAGAAATCCATTTAGTCCACAGATTGGAGTATTTCATGGTTTAGGGTGACCATTACAATTCATCATCATCATCATCATCAACATCATCCAATCATCATCACAATCCTTTCTTTGTCCCACTGTTGAGCACAGGTCTCCTCAGAATGGAAGGGATTAGGCCTTAGGCCACCATGTTGGCCAAATGTGGATTGGCAGACTTCACATGCCTTCGAGAACATCATGAACTCTCAGGCATGAAGGTTTCCTTATCATTATAGCAAGTTATATTTAATTTCTTAAATTGCACATAACTTAAGCCACTTTGGTTTGAACTCAGATGTTTTGAGTGAGAAGGGAGTTCATTATACAATTGCAATTGCAAATACACCCAGATTTGTACTCTTCGATTCCCATAGTTTTCTTCTAGACATCAGTCCACCTAACTAAAGGGCGCATAGCGGGTACCTACACCTTGGTGTAACATTATACTTATCTTGATATTTATATTGATATTTAAATATAAAAAAGGTTATGGTGAGTCAACCTTAAGGTAAGATTATGACAGATATTTTTTTAGAACAATTTCATCATACATAATTTTTGCATAAAAAAAAACTGTTTACGCAGCAACGGCACACAATCGAAGCTCTCAAAAAGTTTTTTTTTTTTAAATTTTGCAACATTTTTCATTGATGCTCTGCTCCTATTGGTGCATAACATAACTATGTGTTAAACCTAGGCCCCAGGCTATTTCTATTTTTATTTTTATATTCTCTAGGCTACAGCCTTCCTTAATAAGGACTAACCAACACAAAAATAATATTTCAATTCAAACCAGTAGTTCCTGAGATAAGTACGTTCAACCAACCAAACAGACAAACTCTTTAGCTTTATAATATTAATTTAGATTTAGGTACATAAATAAGTGACAAATTTTATATTTATTATCATGGAAATATGAATATTTTATTATTATTATTGCCTGCATTTCTTTAACCACCAACCTAATAATTAGGTATTGTTGTAAGTCAAACATTTAATTGTAAGAGTAAACCTTAAGCAAGGAAGGCAATGGTCTTTCATACCTTCTGCCATCCTTGTACCTATCAGCTTCCTAACTGAAACAAGATGAGGTTAAGATCTAAAAACATTACTGTGTTCAGAAATGGCATTTCTGACACATTACAAGTGCATGGACATTAGGCATAAACCACTCTTACATAAATAATTGGTTTAATGGGAAAAAAAATGAAATTCAAAATTTTAAATAGGCTATGAATTCTTTGCAGGTTTGTCATGGAAACAAAGATTGAGCCTGTATACCCATCCTCTCCTGCAAATGATGAATCAGGTTCGTTTTATTTTATTATTTTTATTTGATCACAAAGTTTAATTTATTAAACGATTAATAGGTAAGTAATGGACATCTCTTTGTTTACCTATTATGTATGTGTGCAGAGCCAACTATGCTTGCTCATGTCAATACTCAACATTCAGTTCTATTTCCAATTTCTATATAAATTTATAATAAGTAATTTTGTCAAATGTTTGTTGTCAATCAAGTGCTGGAATATTCACGACGAATTTTGAAATGAGAAGAAATGTTTTGAACATTTTTTTCTATAATTATCTCTATTTTTTATCATATCATAAGCAATAGATCTCATTGATACCAAACAAACAAATAAGAAAGATAAATTGGTTGAAAAACTAATGAGAAATATAGTCTATTCAGTTTATTTTGCTTTTATCTTAGTTTATTTTATACATATTTTTATTATGTTCATACAACACTTACTATGCCAAGCTTTTAGAGCCGATTTTAATATAGTTAAAACTATATTAAATCTGAAAAATCTGAAATCTGACCAGTAGTATAAGTAGTATAGTTCTTGCAATACTAACACAATTTACCTTGGATCTTGAGTTTGGAACCAAAATTAAAATTTTTGCTGAATATTGCTAGTAATAAGTAAAAAAAGGGTTAAAAGAAAACATAGTAAAAATACATTTCATCCAATTTCTATGTTATTTTAAATTTTTGAAGGTATACTATACTATTGTTAAACATTTTGCTGTGAATGAGAATTCAAGAAAAGATCAAATCAATTAAACAATAGATTGCCATCCATAGAGTAAGGTACCTAGTACCACCCGCCACGGTACCTAGTACCATTTCTGCCGTGTAATAATTGTTTTTAAAGCAATTGTGGTCCGGTTCGAAAGGTGTGGATTCCGGTTACACTTCTTTAGAGGCGACCATCTTAGTCCTCAAGGGTAGCAACACATCTGTGACTGACTTAGAACGAGACTCCTACTAACAAGTACTAACTGGACTATTACTAACACCAACTAACAGGACTAACTATCACTAACAGTCCCCAGTCCTCATACCTACTAACGAACTGACCAACTAATGTTCTAATTAACCTTCCCAACTAATTGGACTAACCATCCCAGTCCCTAATTGAGTCTTGTTCAAAGTCAGTCACAGTTGTCATGGGCGGCAGCGGATGGGTGGTGCTGCAAGCTCGTTTGCTATCCTGTATCATAAAAAAAAAAAAAAGGTTAGGCTTTTTATTAACCGCCCATAGTATAATGGCTTGCGTCGATTTATTGTGATCGAAAGAGTTAAGCAACGATGGGCGCGGTCAGTTTATGGATGGGACCGCTAGTGGCAAAATTTAATGGACGCTACCATGAAATTTTGCCACTTGTGCTTCGGAGGGCGCGTTAAGCCGTCGGTCCCGGTTATTTTCAATGCTGGAAATCTTGGTCGATAAGCCTTGTCGAAGACGGCTTGAGAACATTCGACACTGGGTTGGCCACTAACCCCTCCACCTATTCGCATTGTAGCAGCGTGGTGGAGTATGGCTAGACCTAGACAGCCGTGTCTGTAGGGGAGACCGTGCCCAGCCATGGGACGTATATATTAAAAGCTTTTATTTAACTTCACTCGTATGTAAGTATGTCCTGGAATTTTGCAATCAATATTTCGCCCACTTCCACTGAAGCTATCGAGCTGAAATTTGGCACACATATTTGGTTCCGATGACAATGCATGAAAATAAAAAAAAAAATTAAAAAGCTTTTTTTAAAAAAATATTTTTTAACGGTATAATTTATTTTACTATTTATACAGCTAGGATTTTTATTACAGAGAAATATTACTTTTCTAGTCTAATATAGTTCGTTCAAAACGCTATGGCATAAAAGTAGGTACATTGATCACAGGAACATAATGGGTGTTAAAATGACAAACATACGAAGTTTATTAATTTCTTAGATAGAAAAAAATTAAACATTGATTAATATTTAGTTAATGATTTCTTCCTAGATCGATACTTCCTAGATAGAGAAATAACTATCTTACCTAGTGTAAATTAATGGCGATAGATAATTAAATTGTGAATGCCTTGAATAATTGGTATTGTTATATTGTAAGTAATATTTTTAGGGTTCCGTACACAAAGGGTAAAACTGGATCCTATTACTAAGGCTCCGCTGTCTGTCTGTCCGTCTAAGGCTTAAAAAATAGGCTAAGTGAAAATATGTACATTATTTTAATGAAATTAGTTGATAAATTCTGCTTAAACCATAATTAATTGTTCCTGGCATGTCCACGACTCGTAATAACTGCCTATGATTGTAAATAAAAATTGAGTTCCATTCTTCTAAAATTAATTATAATAATAATATTATTTATTGCACGCATCAAGGCCCATAACATAAATACTTTAAAGACTAACATACATAATAATATAACTTTATTCTAAGTTGCGCCAACAGGCGCGGGTCCGGTGACACCCGGACGTCGCCGAAGACCGCGAAAATATCATAAAGTTCTCTCAAATTGCCGCCTTGTCGATTTGGTACCCTTTTCTTGACTTGACTTGACACACCAAAGATATTGTATGGGATTTAGATTTTAGACCCGGGCTGTTGTTAGCTGGCTGGTCTGTGACAGAAACTGACTGCGATTCGAGAAATTCCTTTACTGTGCGTGCAGTGTGTTCGGGATCATTATCATGCGGAAAATATCCATTTAACCTGTAGTATCCCTTCGGCATTAGGTAACATAATTGTTTCCAATATATTTTTGTACTGTAGTTGATCCATGTTACCTTCAATGAGACTAACAGGTCCGACTCCGTGAACAGAAAAGCACGCCCAAATTTTTACATTACCGCCATGCTTTAAGGTGATGCTGCCGATTCAAAGGACGTCTTACGTATCGTTTTCCATCAGAACACACTTTATTTATTTTGGAAAAAAGATCATTTTTCCACTGTCGAGCTAACCAGTTTTCATACTTTTCACACTTTCTTGCAAGACGAGCATGCCAATGGCACCGTTTCAGCATGGGTACCTGTCTTGCTATGCGTCTGTACAACTTTTCTTCTACCAAACATTTTAGAATAGTGCGTGCTGATGCGTTATTTTCTCCAAAATTTTCTTTTTTAACATGCTTTTATTAGGTCCACTTGTATGTAACTCACAATGTAAGGGAATCTAAGATAGTTAATTTAACCATCTTCCAAGTATCGTAGCGTAATGAAAATTGGCAGCTGTATGTACTTCTGAGACACATAGTTACAATAATATGGTACTGTCGAGCTGATCTGACGATGGAGCCGGAAGATATTAACTACTATAAAGTGGAATCTAAGAGAGCTAATTTAACCATCTTCCAAGGATCGTAGCGTAATGAAAATTGGCAGCTGTATGTACTTCTGAGACACATACAATAATATGGTACTGTCGAGCTGATCTGATGATGGAGCCGGAAGATATTAACTACTATAAAGTAAAATCTAAGAGAGCTAATTTAACCATCTTCCAAGGATCGTAGGACTTCTTTTTTAGTTGGATTTTTTATAAAAGCGTGTTTTTTTAATCTATTAATTTATCTTGTTAGACCTCATAAAACGATTTTGTTTTACCAAACGAACAATATTTCTATCATCACGCCGCAATGTTTTCTTTGTTTAAGGGCACGTGAAATATTCAAAATATTTAAAAACGTTTGATACGTATTAAAATGCCTTACACCAACCATTGTTTTTGAAAAATGCAGATGATCAGCTTTTTATACGATGAATTCATTTCACGAAGTGTTAGTACTACTACTACCACTAGTAGATATGTCGCAATTTTTATTTTTCTCGATTGTTTACGATAAATATCGTTTTCACAATAATAATAATTAACAATGGTGCCAATATTATATATGAAGTGATATTCGATGTTTGCCTCAGTGTTCTGTGTATGTGTGTTCTGTCTATGTGGCCAGCTAGTTAGAAGCTTGTAGGTACTATAAAGTATTCTGTGTTAGAAGTCATGTTATAATTAGTGTTAGTTTTATTGGATGTTATCCATCCAATAAACCTACAAAGCAAGCGGACAACCTACTTATCCTAACCTACTGATCCTAGTGGGTGGATGAACCTTTTAGCGTTTATTTATTTAAATCGAGAGTTGTTTTGCAGGTAAATGTATGAGGTATGTATTTATTGTATTGATGATTTACAATTTTTAACAATTGATCTTTTCATGAGCAATGTGTAAACTTATAACTGTTAAATAAATAACAATTTAATTAAATTCTAAATATCAATTCTTACAAAAAGGTTTGCAACCCGTGATTGGATGACCGAAAGGTTGACGACATTTTATGCCATAGCGTTTTGAATAGATTGACTTTACATCCATGTAAAGTCAAACCATGTTTTAATACAAAAATTTGACCCAGTCTAATTTATATGGTACAATGGTCAAATTCTCTGCAATAATCAAAAGTCCACATATAATAATTTTGAGACATAAAACAATATAATGTTTCTACTATTCCAGATGGGGAGGAGCCAGTAGACCCTGATTCACAAGAGAACCTAGAAAGTAATCCGGATAATTTCTCAGAAGAAGACGAGGATACAAAACCTATAGTGCATCATAAAGTTAGTAACCAAAAACCTTTAAACAATAATGTTGCTAGTATCCTAGAAAGGCTTCAGTCGGCTGGAGCACTTATTAAAAACCGCAAAGAAGAATATAAGTGTGTACTCTGTGTCAAGGAGTTTGACGATTGGGAGGAATTTGAAAAACATATAATACAACACGTTTCCCTACCTTCGGTAGTACTTGACAGGCTGCCTTCGGACGACGAAGACACGGCTCCGTCCGGTGATGAAAACTGGTCCGATGATGAAGAAATTCCGCAAACTGCTAAACAAAAAGTACAGAAAACGCCGCAAAAGATAGACATATCCCAAATACTTAAAAAAACTGGCCTTTCCCTGAAAAAAGTCAGTGACACAGAGGTAAAAGGAAATTCATCGGACGCTATAAGCAAACTAAGTGGCTTAGGCTTCACAATAAAGAAAAGTACCACACCTATAAAGAATGAACCTGAATCTGAATCTCAGACTGATAATGTAATGCAAAAATTGGGTAAATTAGGTGGAATTAAGCTGAAGCTGAAATCAGACGGAAATAACGGGAACTCTTTTAAAGTTGTAAATGGCTTAAAAGACTTCAAAGCATCAGATGATGAAGATGATGGCAGCGGAAATGAAGATGTTAAAGAAGAAGAAGAATCATTGGATGAAGACAGAAATGATGATAAAGATGGCTCTGAAGGTGAACAGGCAAATGAAAGAGATGAAGAAGATGAGGAAGAGGAACAACCAGCATCACATATAAAAAAGCGTAAACAATCCGACAGTGATGAAGAAGAAAATTCAAAAGTCAACAAAAAGGTTGCGAATGATAAAGGAGTTCAAAAGAAATTGATCGTACCAAAAACTGAACCTCATAGTGCGCCTGCTAAAAAAAATATCCAAGTTATGCCCCCGGTTAAGGAAAGTGCTCAACAGAAACCTCCTGGGAGACCTGCTGTGAAACAGACTCCAAAAAGAGGAGCTCCTCAACCTTTGGCTACTATAGAACCAGCGATAGAAAATGAACCGAGACAAGGAAGTGGAGGATTAACACCTCGAAGAGAATCAACGACGCGGCGAAATTCTATAACTCAGTCTTGGCTCAATAGAGATTCTGTAACAACATCTTCTACACCAGAACGTTGTGAATCCCATGCGGAAAATACGGTTGTCAAACAAGAACCTGAAGATAAAACCAGTGGAGAATCACATTCAACAAACATGCCATTATTTTCAGGATCAATAAAGTCTGAAAGATTATCTCCTCCACCCAACGATTCAGGATCTACACCATTCATTGCAAGAGTCAAGGCTGACCCAGATGGTCCAAGTAATGTTCAGCCGACTTACAATCATCAAAATGCAATTACACCCCAAATCCCACCACTTCTTCCTATAATAAAGACAGAAGATACTGGAGTTACGATTATTGAAATTAATGGCGATTCCAATGACGAAGACGATGACTGTTGCGTTGTATCCGCCACTCCGGCGCCTGACGTTAAGCCCCTTGTTCTGAAGACCGAAACACCTGTCCTACCCCCACCGCCATACTCAACGTCAACTTCTTATGCCGCATCAAAACCTACTTACAATTCTTCAATGTTATCATCGAGACTAACATCATCAACACCATACTGGAACGCAGCGGACTCTAAGCCACCAATCGATATGCTGGAAAAAAGTGCAGATGAAATGTTTGAAAGCTTACTGTCGACCACTAAGAAGGAAAACATGTCTTTATCGGATGCTAGCGAATATATATCCTTGGACACTTTAGGACCTCAGCATTCCTGTGATATATGTAACACAAGATTCACTGATATATCTTTGCTGGAGGAACACAAGAGGGTGACTGGCCATTCTAAGAGCCTTGTCGCGCCATCTTCCTCGACGCTTCTTCCATATTCTTCTTCCTCCAACATTCTGTCGAGCCTCCTGCCGGTCAAACAGTTGGCAGAACAAGTAGGAAAGCTATCGACTATAAACAGTGCCGGACCGGGATTTACTCATCAACAGAACGTTATGATAAATATCCAAGCGTATCCAGGGGCTGGCGGCGTAATGGTTCCACCTCAGTCGTACAACACTTATGGTCCAGGACAAAACATGCACCCAGGCTATCCACAAACGTCAAATAACTTATACGGCGCCGCCGGACAAGTGCCGGGACCGTATCCGTCCATGCCAGGACAGAATTATATGGGACAGGGATACGGGCAGTACCAAGCGCCGATGTCGAAAGCTGGATATCCGGGAGGAATGTCCCCGAGTACGTACGCGAGCGCTTCATCATCGTATTCGAGTAATTCGCCGCTACAAAGTATGCAGCAATCTGTTTACGGCCAGTCACCTGGAGGCATGATGGGCCAGCAACCGGGACAAATGGGCCCACCGGGCTCGTCGCCCAGTCATCCCTACAATCCCGCTTCAAGTCCGGGCGGGACCATGAAATCGGGCAGCTCGGTCAGAATACAGAACGTGCAAACGTTCCCCGGCGGGCAACTAATAGGAGGACAAGGTGGTCAGTCGGGCTCGATGGAAATGGGTTCGGGACAGATGTCGGCATCGGGGCAACCGGGAGCTGGACAGATGCCGCCCCCGACCCAGATCCGAATGGCGGCAGGGGCGAACATGTCGGGGCCGCGGCCGCGCATGGCCGGGGTTCGGGGGCCTCGGCCCACCGTCAGGCCGGGCATCCAGGTGCACGGGCAGGTGCGCGGCGTGGGGAAAACTGGACCCCGCATGCCCGTGAAGCGGCCAGCGGGGATGGTCGGCTCCCCCGGCCAGAAGCGACGGCCCGACATGCTCCTTCCCGGCAAACACGACAACGAGGACTGCCAGGTGATGGCACTTCAGAAGCAACGCGATGGCCTGCCCATGATCCAGAGCGTGCAAGGAGCGAAAGACAAGCTCAATCTAGGCGGACAAATCTCCATTACCAAGAAGACGGTCAATAAGGAGGCTAACGCTATGGCCAATGTGTTGGCGTCTCGGGGGATCAGCGTAAAGCAGAAAGCGAAGAGTCGTTCGCCGACTCCCGAACGGCCGGTGCCTCATATACCGAATCTCGGTGCTGGAATGAGCATCAAGCATACATCCAAGTCCAGCAACTTCTCAATTCCAGAGGCCAAGGTCGGGGGTGGCATGTTAGCGTGTAAGATTTGCAAGAAAATGTTCATGAACTACAATTCCTTAACAGTGCACATGAGCAATGCTCATCCCCAAAGCAAGGTACCAATTTTCAAGTGTGACGAGTGCCCAGCCTCGTACCCAAAGTCCTTGCAGCTGCAGCATCATAAGCGGGTGTTCCACAATGTGACGGGGCCGAACCGGGAGCTAGGCTTACCTGTAGTCGACCTATCCCAGGAGGATAACTTGAGGCGACTGAGCAGTTTAGGTATATATAGCTTTATTCCTCTCGCTAACCGGGAGCAGGCCAGCGGTTGTTTCGGGATCCCCGTAGTGTCCGTACATAATGCTCAAAATGGCATGACTGCAAGTTTGCAAGCGTTGGGGGCCGACGGGCTGTTAAGCCTTGGGCCCCTCAAGCCTTTACCAAATTCATAAATGTACTAATTTGATAGGCTCAATGTGTTCTAAGGCTTACAGTATCGATGGACATTTATTGGGGGCAGTTTGTAAGAGTTGACTTAAGAGCTCTTGTACACGCTATGAAAAGCCGCTGGGTCTACGCAAGAATTAGTGTCCTATCTACACACGAGCTGTGTACATTGCTCTGGCGCTGACCAAGAAAAAAAATCTTGTCTCCGTTATACACGACGCGCTCTGTGTTGTTGCAGTGAAGGGAGGGACGAAGTAGGTGAGGAGGTTCATGTATTTTGTGTACGTATGCATGCGTGGACGTGTTTACTTATGTTGTAGCTACAATTACTACATAATAAATATACTACCAATTAATACGACTAAAAATAATTATGTTTTGTGCTTCGCTACTTAACATGATTATTTTTATCACAAACAAACTTGAGTCGTGAAATTAATTACAAAGTGAAGTTTACACATTCCTATTTGTCTTGTCTGTAATGGACACGATAAATTTTCGTGACTATATCCTATAAAATTCTAGTCGTGTACATGATGAATGGCCCTTATCTGCCGCAGACACGGTTTTCGTAACGTGTACAACCAGCCTAAGAACGCCATGACTTCCTAAATCCGCCTCATGTAACATTGGGCAAGTTATTATTATCTAAATGAAACTATTTTCAAAGTCTGATTTGTTACTTTATTTAAGAACACATGTAGAATTTATTCTACAGTACATTTAATTTTACTAGATAGATAGGATAGCCTTTAATTTGTGAGCACAAATTTCATAAAGTACTCATTATGTTTAATTGATACAAATCTATGTGTAGTAGATAATATATATAATGAACAAGTGACCACTGATTGACCATCTGATATAATTGATTATATTCATCAAAGTAAAGAACTTTGTAAGCAATGTGAAATGAAAAATTGAAGCAAAATTTATGATATAATTATTTGTCTTGTACATAAGAAAACATGTTTAAGATTTTCTGTCTTAACAATATGACATAAAATGTTTAATTCTTATTTTCATACAAATGAGGCAAAAAATTGTACCCTACTTTTCTTTATATACCCTTAATAAAATTCAGATGCTCGATCAGGCGAGCATTTTTGTAAGTATTAAGTATGAAAAGGTATTTTGTCTACAATGCTACCCTAAGAATAACTATAAACATTTGTACATAACAGTCTAAGATATAAGTGAAGGTTTTTTTGCATAACATAGTGATACATTTAATTTGTTTAAAATATTTTTTTAATTAGGTATTATACCTATTATGATTGATTGTGTCAAGCATTAAGTATATATGACTAGATGAAGATAACTTCTGAAGCATAATATGGCAGCTTCAAAATGTACTTATATTTATATAAACTCCTATCCACTCACAGTATGATGTGCATATAAACCAAGTAATAAATAAATAAATATCTTTGACATGCTCACACACGGCCATCTGACCCCAAACTAGGCAGACTATGGGTGTCAGAGACAGATATACAAGCATAGATATGATTAAATACATATACAGATATCAACATCCAGACACAAAAGCAAGTGTTTGTCCTGAGTGGGATTCGAACCCACGGCCCTGGCGCAGAAGACAGGGTCACTACCGATTGCGCCAACGGGCCAATTTGGATAAATGAAACATGTCCCTTAATACATAGAGTATGTTTTGTAAGATTACATTTAAACTACATTATGATAACATTAAATGACTTACTATAATAGGCCGCTTTGTAAAAAGCATAACTTGTGCAAGTTATTAGATTTAATATCATTTAGAGTAGCGAAGTCCAATGGAGATATTTTCATTTAATAAATAAAAATTGAGTGATAGTAAATTAACGTATCTTTTATAAGTTCTGAGATATTGAAAAGAATAAAACTATTAGAAAATAATATAAAGTAAAAGAAGAGATTTATAAATAAAAAAAATAATCAAATTTTATTGTTTTATTTTGACATGTTTTTACAAACACAAATCCATACTACTATTATAAATGCGAAAGTAACTGTCTGTCTGTCTGTCCCGCTTTCACGCCAAAGCTACTGAACCGATTTAAATGAAATTTGGTATACATGTAGTCTAGAGCCTGAGTAAGGAAGGACATAGGCTACTTTTTATTTGGAAAAAGTTTTGTAAAGGGTTGAAAAGGGGGTTGAAAGGTTTTATGAATATTTTGTCATTTTCAGAACTAGAAGCATAAAATTTATACTATAATAGGCTGTTGATTAGATATAAATAAATATGGCATTCAAAGTTTGTGAACATTTTACCCAATAGGGTGTAAAATAAACATATATTATTATGTCTAATTCCACGCGAGCGAAGCTGCGGGCGTCCACTAGTTTATCATATATGAGACTGTAGTTATAATTAGTATATACAGGTTTCTTATAGAAAATCGGCTATCCATTGAGGCTATGTAAGGAATGTTGCATTAAATGAAAATCTGCTTGGTAACTTTGCAACCATCTTGGTAAATACATAATACATATATTGTTTTTATAATTTTCTAGCTTTTTCCCGTGTGGAAAAATTGTAATCAAGTTAAGAATTAGTTTCAGCGCTGCCTGTTGACGGTGTGCCAGACAGTTTTTAATAAACGTGCAATGCATTCCAAGGGAACATATTTTCGGGATGAAAAGTATCCTATGTGCTAATCTAGGTTATCGTCTACCTATGTACTTACCATGTTTCATCCAAATCCATTTTGTCGTTTTTGCGTGATTGAGTAAAAATCATACAAACTTACAAAACAAGTAGGTTGTTAAAGTTTATAACTAGCAGGTTGTATGTCTGAAATGGTCGATTTATGATTTTTCTTTATGATAAATACATATATCGTCTTTCATAAACTTTCTCGGCAGTACATTATAATATAAGTTCATTTTCGACCATCAGGGGGGCCCATTATGGGTACGGATGCTCCTACCACACGCGACTATATATTTAATTAATCACACACCTACTTGTTTCAAGATTTTTAATAAGCCGAGATTTTTCACTCATAAGCATTTTTGTCATATATAAGTAAACTGCGACATCAAATTCGGCTTTAACCACGGTTTACAGTTTGACCATAGGTAAATTTCCTTCTCTGTCCCCTGAAAATAGCATTACTAACACTATCTCAACTCGCGAGTAGATGGCGCTGTATCAGGTCGAAACATTTCGCAAAAAAATTGATATGGTTTTTTTCCGAATGGACTTTTGCTGTATGGTCATAATGACATTTAAGGTGTCACTGAATAGGTTGGTAAGTTTTAAGAGCTCAAACCAAAAGGTAAAGGATTAATTCCTTCAAGTGTGTGGGTGCGATTGATCCAAGGGTCTGCCCCTGGGGTACGGACTTCGGCTTAAGTCAACGCTGTGTTTGTAACTAGAAGGGGATCGACCAATTACTTGGGGATACCTCGTGTGGGCCGTTCGAAAGTTGTGTCTTCGTCCCGTCGTACTATTGAAAGATATGAATATTTTCTTAGTTACACGTAAGTATGGAAAGAAGAAAGGATTAACTAATAATCCTAGCAGGATTATTAGTTAAAATTAGAATTAGATATTCTTTTCTTTGTAGTAACAATTTGTTAGTAATAGAGTTTTAGTGCATGCGTATTTTTGTTATTTATTTCTTTTTTCAATAGAAAGTTTACTTAATTTTGTTATCATGCCGTACTATATACTTAACTATACGAAACATTACAAAACCTTAATTTTAACCATATGCTCATTTTTGTAATAAATAATTACTATATACCAATTTTAAACTAGTAGAAATTAATAGAGTCAGCACTACTGATTCAATTTGTTAGCGTTTAGGTTTAGGCGTTCGACAAAAACTGTGTCAGTCGGGCTATTTAGGTACCTATTAATTTGGCGTAGGTATAGGTAGGTAAATGTTTTGGGCAATTAATCCCCTCTTTTATGTTTTTCTGCTGGGAAGGGGAATGGAGATAGGATAGGACTCACACACACAAGGGCTGTTCACCACGCTGGCCAACTGCAGCTTCAGATAACATCGAGAACTCTCAGTCATGCAAGTTTGAAATAAATAAAGAAAATTTATTAGTTCTTTTCACTAGATTTCAGAAGCATGTTCGAGCTCACCTTATTTACTTTCACCGTTGCAGCAGGTCCCACCCCACTTTCTTAGGAACCTTAATTAGTATTTGCTTAGTAGGCAATAATCTCGCTTAGGGTTTTCAATGAAATGAAAATAAAACAGTCCATACAAATATAAATATTTAATAGCAAACATCTTTATAGGTTAACATCTGGAGTGATAGACTAGAAGATGACTAGTAGGTAATCAAATAACAAGAAGGTAAGTTCTTAAATACATAATTCAATTACATAATCGAGTAAGAGGTATACCTGTGAAACAAATAAATACTTAAGCCTCTACAACATTTAACTTTACACACCTAGGTAGGTAGGTCACATAAATTGACACAGCAGACACTTTAAATATATCAATAATAAAATACCCAGGTAAGGTAAGGTATTAGTAGTCAGCGTGAACATCAAAATAATTAGAAAAATTATCGAGATATTTTTTTGGACAAAGAGTTCATGTACATTTTTCTCCTAAAATAACAGTGGATGAGGGCGAAAATACGGTGCGAAAAATGGGTAGGTATGTATAATATTTTCAAAATACTAACTTTATATAAGATTATAGAGGACAGTGGCGTCCGTGCTCTGGTGCGATAGATGGCGGTAGTGTGTTTTGATTACTCGAGAGCACACGGGCGCCAGAAATGCGGCTTTTTTTTTCGAATGAACTTTTGCTGTATGGTCATACCACGGACTACTTCTGCTTGTTTATAAATAGTCTATGTAGGTCCAAGCCTTGCCTAGTTAAATAATAAAGGTAATTGATGGTTACTTAAACTAAATGATTTAAGTACTTAGATTATACAACAATAGAAGCAGACTGTAGGCATCACCAATATTTAATTAATTATTTATGTAATAGGTTCCTGTTAGACTGTATAGAGGGTAGCACTGTAGTCAGGCTACAAAATAGCGCAAATAATAATCATCCCTATCTTTCCTTTCAAATCAATGTCTTATTAATGTACTTATTCTCGTATAAAATACATAAACCTTGGCATTTTGTGCATCAAATTACATAATTTTATTATCTAAGCCTACTTATATCGTAATATTTTAATTTTGATCACAACACCGATTCTTAGACAATCCTTATACAGCTATCTACGTTCAATACATTCCTTAAATATATGTATATTCATAAATATATTAGTGACAATTTTAACACACATTTATTTCTAATTTTAATTATAACATTATATTTTAACAGCCATTTTTTATCATTACATATTTATTTATTAAATATTACCGTAATAGACATATTTTATTAAAAAAATAAAGAACGATTCTCGTTAACACAGTTATAACAAATTATACCTACTTTTCACTTTAATAAAATATCAAGGTAGGTAGTAAAAGGGATTTTCATGAGTTATTTGACCATTCACTAACGTTGTGTTAGGTACGTTATTACACCACCTACCTAAAAATCATTCTTTTTTTAAAATTTATACTATAATATCAATTATCTTGTTTCAGAAATAGATAATAGGTTAGATACCTACCTATTCATATTTTTTTTTATTAATATTTTTCTATCACTTCAAACAAATAAAAAATATTATAAAACAAAAAAAAATGAAAGATAAGCCGAGTTATATTTGTTGTGACGTCATGGTGGTTTCTTTTTGATATCAATTAGGTATATGAACACAAACTAGCTAGAGATACAACGTGTATATGAAGTAAAGGCGCCGCCAGAGCCGATTCGACTGATGCCAACCATTAGATTAGTGCTCGTTCACGTAGGATCGCGCGGGCGCGGCGGCGGCGGGTGCGGGCGCGGTAGACTTTGCGAGCTCAAATACAATCATAACGAACCGTGATATAGTCCATTGAAATGTTACATTTTTTAGGCCTTACCTTGCGTTTTTTAGAGGACGCAATTTTATTTTTTTTATGTGTAGGGGGGTCAGTGTAAAGCTAAGATCTAAGCTAAGCTTTGATCCTTATAACTTGAGTATTTCGCTTATAACTTTTTTATTTATAGTTCTACGACAAAAAGTTACTGAACCACAGTTGTAGAGAATTTAATTTGCAACAAAAATGTTGACAATTTTTTTTTTATCAGTTTAAGAGATATATCGTAAAAAACATTTCAACCCCTATTTTCAAGATGGCGGCCATGGGACAAGGGTGGCGACCCCACAAACTTGGTTTTAGCTTTACACTGACCCCCCCTACACATCAAAAAAATAAAATTGCGTCCTCTAAAAAACCCAAATGTAACTTTTCAATGGACTAATAGGTATACAGAAGTAGATACATTGTAGGTCAGCTAATTTCAGCGGGTCATCAATGTACTCGTAGTTTTAGATATACCTATGCAAAGTAAACACTCTCGTTGATGTTGTGGTCGGATGATTTGTGCCCGGTGTACCTACCTATGGCAATAGGATCAGTTGGTGTACTTCAATACACTTCTGCCTACCCCTTCGGAAAAATACAGACGTGATATTATGTTACCTATGTTATGAAAAGTAAATGCATAATAACCGCATGTCACCACACATCTTCCAATGCAGCGGTGAAAAGCTTAGGGGAGACAACGTACCTACCCTTGTCTGACCTGACTGCAATTTGATGAAGTTCGTGCTTCTGTCGTGTACTCGGACTCACATAGTGTATCATATTGTATCCAATGCAACTGCTCGATGCACCTACAGTCGATCTGGCACCGTTGCAGAGACACTAACACCGTCCAGATTTCGACAGAATCGAAGGCTTTCTTATAGTCCACGACCTGAACACACAACGGCAGGTTATACTCCTTAGTTTTCTGTATAACCTACCGCATCGACTGTATGTGGTCCATGATACAATAGCCTATTCGAAAACCGGCGTGTTCGGAAGGCTGGATGTCGAGACTGCACGCAATGCGATTAGTGAGGACCCACGAAACAACTTGTAGACATGGCTAAGAAGATGGGCCTGTTTCTTCAGAAGAATTCTTCTACTTGAAAACCAGTACCACCTCGCTCGTTCTCCTCTCCCCGAGGTGGTTCGGCTACTGATGACGGAATTAAACAATTTTTGGGGCGCTTCAAGGGACAGGTTTCCCGCCACCTCTTAGCATCTACTGATTGACTAAGTAAACAATGACAATTTATTATATTCAACCCTCAAAATATTAAAAATTGTACTAAAATGAAATCGACAATTTGATTTAATCGCATGTAATAATAATTGTAAACTACTTCAATAAGTACCTACTCATGTTACCTACATTGTATTAGGACTCACTACTACGTACACTTTGCCATTCTAAATTTTAAGTTTTAAAACATTTGGCATTTGATTTGGCTTTAATAATGATTCATATAATGTGAAGATATGATCTTACAAACTTACCTACATGTGGCTGGTATAGCAATTGCAATAATGTAAATATTTCTCTGTTTACTTTCATCTTCCGTGTATAAGATTATTATATAACTAACAGCAGTGCAAATCATCTAATCCAAATGATCATTAAAAAATATTTATTGTAAGTACTTCAAAAAATATTTGATGCATAATACAGTGAAAATAACAGGGTAAAAGATAATATCATAGTTGTCAAAACTATGTTTTTCCTATAATAATATGCTGAAACAAAGAAATTATAGTTTCATTATGGCGAAACTCCAATTTCTTTGTGTTGAAATATTTTGTTTATTCTTGTTTTTATTCTGTGTTTTTAAATTACTTTTCAAGAATACTGTTTGCAGTCATAAAAATACCTATTAAGTATGATATGACTGAGGTCTTCCAATTTGAACAGGATCTATGTACTTTAGATTCTAATTATTATCGCATAATTAGCTACATAATAAACATCTGCTACTTGGAGAACCTAGAAGAAAATATTAAGATGTTACCTGTTCCTCCTTTTATTAGGATAGGTGGATATTTAATTTAACAGACTTAAGCAACACGACTCTGTTATAATAGACAGAACTTTGATAGTTAAATATATTAAGATACCTCAGGTACTCAGATTAGGGAATCTTTCCCAAATCTGAGTATTTACATGCGCACAATCTGTGAATAAAAAGGAAAAAAATATTAAATAAAAGAATAAAGGCCCCGGCTATCCCAGAGCATTAATTCTGTTATAAAAAGTCAAGCGGGTTAGCTAATAATAATAATATAATATATCATTTATTTCAAGACAGAGTCTCATACACACTAATAGGTAAGTGTTAATTTTAAATTTGCAAAAGTAATTCTTTCATATATCAGTAGCCGTATTGCATACGAATTATAATTTGTTTTTGACAAACATATGTTTTCGTTCCATGTTGAGCTATAGCTCGTGGTTTCTTCCACAGTTCGATCGTGCGCTACACAATATGACGTTCAGTGGCACTTTAGAAACAATAGGGTATATAAAATATATTATATTAATTTACTATGCCGATAAACGTTAGTCTAGTAGTCGTGAGTGCTAGCAGTCGCTTGAGGTCCTGTGTTCGATCTCCGGGTCGGGCAACAACTATTGGGTTTTACTAACGTGAAATGCCCGGTAGCGCTCACTCTGCTTGTATACCCGGTGTATGGCAATAGGGTCACCACCTAGGACGACATGGGACCTAAAAATAACTGGTAAAAAGTGGATGTGGAAAAGATGGTGTGTGTGTGTGTGTGTGTGTGTGTGTGTGACCCCTCCCTGCCCCTTTGGGGAAATACATGCGTGATTTAAACAAGCAACGGTAACGGTGTTGCTAAACGACATTGTTAGTTAGAATAGAAATATGTGTATAGAACTGTAAGAGATATTTCAATGTGTTTAATTGCTCTTGGTACCCCACTTTAATTTTTTTTAATAACATAATTTTTAAAAACAAAATATAATCACTAAGATATTTATTTTTCCTGTTTTCATTAAAATTAAAACAGAAGCAGTTAGCTGTTTATAAATATGTAACTAATCATCCCCTAACTGTTTTTTTCAAGATTTATTAAGTGTACAGACACGGACTCGTTAGTTTTATTATAGATATGTATACAGATTTTGTTATTTTGGTGTTATCATTGTTTTGTTTTTGGACATTTCTTTTTAAGTTTGCACATTTATTATTTAATTTATTTATTAATTTTGAAAATTATTACTTCTGGCAATTCTAATTTGAGTAAACGGATCTGATACTACTGACATTGACAGTGACAGTAAATGTGTGATTTATCTCCCTTTTAAAAGCTTTTATTTAATTTCCTCTATGGATTTACCATAGAAGTAATAAATCCGCCTTAGCCATTTCGATATTTGATTTGACACGACGGATGAAGATTTACCATAAATATTTTTTTGAATAATAAGTGCTATACATGATTTCATGTCCTGAACGAAATTGGTTAAATTATTATATTTCGATAACAACATATATCTTTATTTTATTTATAATAGAAACATATGAAAGATAGATCTCAACTATATTTCCAATAGTTTTAAATCGAACATACTCGTTATAATAATGTAGATATAGGACAACCTTTTGATCAGGTATACCTACATTACATACGTTTTAAAAAAAAACGAAGGTGTCAAAAATATGGTTTTTATAAATTCAAATCAACCAGTAAATAAGCTTTCAAATATAGTTTAGCTATGTATGGAAGTAATTGCGTTTTAACATAATACGCCTTGCGTTATAACATACCGCTGTTCTAACTTGTTTCGGAAATAAGTACCACTTTTGAATATCTCCTTTGACCCTAAAAGTGCTAAAGTACCTACGTACGTAATAAATAATGAGTAATTGTAGTTACGTACGTATTAAAATTCCTATTGATGCTTGTTTTGCACATCGTACCACCTGGAATCATATCGCTGACATAACGTAATCGACGCTAGGTGCACAGATATTGTGAACGGGTTATATATACAAATCTGTTTGATACTGAAAAATATTGTTATATTTTAAAGTGCAAACATTTTACAGTGTTTAAAAAAAATTTGCAAAAAAGTCTAACACTATTACAAGTTTATTTTTAATTATTTTCGAGTTTTAACCCACTATTGTTTGGACGTGCGCAATTTTGAAATTCTTCGGTTGAGAAACTCGAGAGCGTCAGGAATACGGCGGCAGGACGGAGTGTCGATAGTGTGTTGAGATCCTTACGGGGTGGAGACTTCTTCTTCCTGGTTGTGCTTCGCAAGTGCAAGGAGAATCATCGTCAGCTGCTTGCGGCTGATCTTACCCTCGCTGCTGTATTCGACTCCTTGAAGAATGGTCTCTTCGAACTCCAGAAGATCTTGCGCGTCGTAGTCCTGGAATTGAAACAATTCATATTTACACAAGAGGGTATGTCGTGTCATGTAGCGGTGACAGCCCAGAACTATTGAACTTGCTAATCACTCGAGGGCTCCGAATTTCCTAGGTGATGCTATTTTAACTCGCAGTTTGGTGACGCTGTAGAGGCCAAAAGGACCCTCAGCAACTGCACGTTTGAAAAAAATCGAGGGGTTCGGATTCAAATCCAAGCGCTATAATGATTTTAATTGCGATTGCCCAATATTAGTTCAGAGTTATAGCAGGTGACATTATAATAATAAATTATAAATAATGAGCCATTTGGCAGGTTGTAGGTAGGTACTGA
Organism: Carterocephalus palaemon; assembly: GCA_944567765.1. Classification (NCBI taxonomy): domain Eukaryota; kingdom Metazoa; phylum Arthropoda; class Insecta; order Lepidoptera; family Hesperiidae; genus Carterocephalus; species Carterocephalus palaemon. The sequence continues at coordinate 4,211,981 of OX155663.1, forward strand.
AAGTATGCAGTGTTCATAGTAATAAGGGTAACATAGGAGTCTACCTTTTTTTTATTACAGTACATTTATTTTGTACCTACTTGATTATGCATAATATGTTTACCTTTTTCACTAATTCTAAAAGATCTTTGAGAAAGCCACGCAATTCTTCGTTCTCGATTGACCCGTTGTTATCCTGGAAAATGCAATATTTTCTTATTAAGTCATTAGTTGTTCTAGCCGTGTACAGTTTTTATCACTTAGATAGCAATTGAGAGAAGGGGTCATTGACCTTGTCTCTCTCTTTAATGTGTTGACGGTATATCATTCACAAGTACTTAACAGAACTTACCCTGTCATAGAGAGAGAATACCCTTTCGATGTCGTCTTTTGTTAGTTTTGTGGCACCCTGTTGAATTAAAAAAGTAAAATAAAATAGCAAAAATGTCGGTATGTCGGTAATGAGTATAATATAAGTACCCACACTTTTCATCAGTAATGGTTTAGGTCTCATGTTATGGTGGGGCCTATTGCCATACACCATTTCAAGTTAGAAAATCCCAACAGTTGTTGCCCGACCCGGGCATCGAATCCAGGACCTCTAGCTTAGCACTCACGGTAACGACCACTAGACCAATAATATTAATGAAATAATGAAGAATTAATCACAATTTCTACGAATAAATACATAAATAATATTTAAACATCTGTATAAAATATAATTTAAAAATTAATATTTAAATATAAATTAAATAATTAGTAAAATATTTTCTATCTATCTACTCTATAATATTATCTTCGATCACGGAAGAATAAGTTTAAGTATTATATAAATATCAGTTAAAAAACTAAAATAAATAAACGTACAGTCGTGAAATTTGTGCATTGTGTTTAGCTAAATACATCTTAAGAATAAATGATATAGGTATTTAATTTTATAAAGTTTTTATTAATCTGGTAACAACTTACAATGATGCTTGTCGCCTATTTTATGAACAAGACAGATTTTTGTATCTGGGTCAGCAAATCTTATGAAAACCTTATTTAAAAAGATTGTAAGTACAGAATAGAGTTGATCGAACAAAAGAGGGTTAATTAAACATAGACAAGCGAGTTCAGCGATCCATTACGAACATAACAAACAAAGACAGGATCCTTTGAAATAACGTGTCCGACCGACTGAGGCAACCTTAAGCGGTAGAAGAGAGAGAGGCTTGCGTGGTGCAAATAGATATTTGAACTCAGTCCCTTTCGAGATAGAGGTTAAACTCTCTCTGGGCTATTGTTGCTGTAATTAATAGGTATCCGTTAGTTTTACATTGTTGCTAATAAAGACTCGAAAGTGGTCGGACCGTGTCCCTTCGCGTGACAATGCATCATTGTTGGAGGTCCCAGTACACGAACAACTTACCTCAATGCCTTCCTAAAGTTTGCGAGTGCGGGAACAAGCGTAAGTGTTAGGACAGACGACAGAGACAGGCAAATCAATAGGAAACTCCATGCTAACTTAAACTTTACATAGTCTGTGCAGTGCGGGCCATAGACAAAGGCCGTTGAATACAAGCCAAAACATTTTTTTAAATTTTGTGCCAAGAATTATTTTGTGACTAGTCTCTAGAAGGTCTTTATCTAATTTTAGGATTAGGAACACGGTAAATAGAGGTATTGTGAATTTGGAAAAAATTGAAATATTCTTTTTTAAATGTAAAGACTTATTTAGTAACATTTTTATGTTTCACTAGTAACTTAAGTACTGAGCAAGAGTATCTATTGTTACATATGTACCATACTCACTTGCTTGCTTTGTTACATCTAAAAATATGTAGTTAGTAAAATAGTTAATAGTTTATTACTAATGAAAATGATCGAGATTCATGTGGCAATGATTGAAAGGGAAATGGGAATCCTAAGATGAATGAAAAATAAGCATGATTTTTTTTAAATTTGTAAATTAGAGATTGTACTTTTATTCAGATTTTCATACAGATTTAGGTACGTCTACGTTTAAATAAGTTTGTTATAAAGTTCGTAACTATAAAATATATTTTTATAAGTCATTAAAATTTTAAATATAATATATTAATTTTAAAATAAGCTCAACAGATAAAGGAAAGGAAATGTATATCATGCCAATTACTTTATTGAAATAAGAATCTTTATAAATGTACTTATTTATAAATTGGTAAAAAAAACATGTGTAAGCAGGCTGGAAATAAAATAATACCTATAAAATAATACCTTACCTACCTAATAATACCTATAATACCTAAAATAATACCTCATAACCTATGATGAAAATAAAAAGTTTTGAACTCGTAGATAACAATACATATTTGTGATCCTTTGTGCCTAGTGCTATTACTAAGCGAGGTTGGCTATAATATAATTGTATGTATACATATGTAGGTATACCTATCTTTAAATGTATTTTTGGTATGTGCATTTTCTATCGAGTTCAATGATTAAAAGACCAGTGACTTGTAAGAAGTAGGTACCTAGGATTTCTACTTTAGGTGTAAAACGTTATTCAAAAGCTTTTTCTAAATTTTAATTCCAAGCTGGGAATTGCAAGTCAGAAAACCTCATAGCGAAATAAATTATTTGACTTTGACTTTGACTTAAGACCCAGGGATTGAACGCAGGACCCCTATAGCTTCGCAGTGACGCCCGCGACCTTTTAACTAACGAGGCGGTCTACTAACTCTTTTTACTATGTGATGCGAATGAAAAGTGTTATGATTCTATGCAGGTAGTGACTGGCCTAAGGGTCTGTGAGCTGGATATGTACAATACGTGTTTGTGGATACTGCAGTGTTTACGTGAATGAATATCTTATTATGAGGCATCACAGGCGGGTGCATATAATATAGTTCATAGCTTACCTTGAACACTTGTCTGCACAGGAAATTTTCTTTGACTGGCAGTAGTCTGGAACATTATTCATCATAAACACATCTTTACACATACTTTTAAAAATAAATAAAAGCAAAATTTTCACACCCTCTTTGTAGCGCGTACACACAGAAAACAGCAGTATTATCCATGGCCTGAGTGAAAATATTTACTGCGATATTTAGATAATAAATTAAATTAATAAATTATTTATATTATAAATTAGATATTTGTATAATAAATTATTTATAAAAACATATATAAAGTAGTACTTTTAAGTTATTTAACACTAGCTCTACCCGCGGCTCTACTAGGTACTACTAGCTCTGCCAGCTTTAAATATTATTTCCATGCAGAACTTTACTCTTCCTCTACTAATAAGGGATGAATTAAAATTCAATAGATTAATTAATGCTAACTTGCTACCAATAAATATAATCAGAATCCTAATAAGATTTACATTTTATCGATTAACCGATTAAAAATTTATCGATAACAAATCGAACAATTACTTACTACCATATATTCATTTCACGGGAATGGGAACCGTGCATATTTCTGAGATAAATATTGGCCTATATCACTCTATTAGCATAGATACAATAAATCGCCCCGATCCACCATTCACACACCTACCCATTTATATATTTGTAAGGAAGTAGGAATACTTACTTCGCCATTTCGGAGAGCTGCAATCTGCCATCTTTATTCGAGTCAAATACTTGGAGCTGTAAAACAGTTTCTTTTATTACACAATTTAAGTAATCTATAACAAACTATAATAAACATTTTACTAGATAAATTAATGAATCTATGCTATGCTATAAAACCTTTGACGATTTGTTGTAAAGGTTTTTTCTTCTTCGTATTCTTGTGAATTTAAAGATTTTATTCTTTTGAGAGTAAATTTTTGAATATGTATAGAAATAACTAAATGTAGCTTATAAATACAACATCACGCCTGAAGCTGTACACAGAGGTGTGTATACACCCCAGTTATGTTTCGTTGCCATGTAATTGGTGGTGAGCCTATTGCCATACACCGGGCACAAAGCCAGACTCCGAGCTGCTACCAGCATTTCAAGTTAGAAAAACCCAATAGTTGTTGCGTAGAAGACCTGGGTTCGATCTCCAAGTCGCGCAAAGTATTATTGGTTTTTCTATATATAGTATGAAGGGCCCGTTGGCGTAATCGGTAACCCTGCCTGTTAAGCCAGGGGTATTGGGTTCGAATCCCACTCAGGACAAACATTCGTGTGACGAGCTACCGCCTACCTACCAGTAGTAGGTGTAGTGTTTGGGTGTCCATTATAGTAAATAAAACACGCCTTTGATTGATCACTCAATAGGTGAAGTAGGTAATGCGTCCTGCCCACGTCCGTACTGGGTCACCGCTAGCGCGTGACTGACGCCGGCGCATACACTACAGTAGGTAGCTCGGATTTTGGATGTGCCCGGTGTATGGCAATAAGCTCAACATCTTTAGAAGGTACCTAAAAATAATTGGTGAAAACTGGTTGTTTTACACACCGATGTCTACCCGTACAGGGAAATAAGGTGTGATGTTAATTACGATATGTATTCATACGCAAATTATCTCCGCTGTACCAACGTGATCGTGACATGACTCGACCGTTCATATGTTTGAACATTTGACGTGTATTTCATATCACAATAGTTTATTTGCAGCGGCGAATCTATGGAGAACTCTAGGAATTATGTTGTGAGTGTTCAGTTTAGTTAAGTGTTTAGTCACCTAAGGATTGGCTCGTAAACAAGGACTGTAAATTGACTTTACAGTGAGTGTTTACCTTTATTTTTTTTATTGATTTATATACATATAGCAGACGAGCTACCATGCATGAGCAATACTCATAAGAGTCTCGATTAATGTTGGCCACAGACTGTTTAGGGTTAAGCGTAAAATAGTGTACCTGATGCTTAAATTAATCCATTTTTACTAGCTCCGAATGGCCTGGAACGGAATAATTTTTTTAACGCTGCTCCAGTGAAGATAAAATACTGTTATCTAACGGCAGAGAAAACTCAACGTGCCCTTCGAAGCACGGAGGCGCTCAAGAAACATTTTCCGAACCGCCCGAAACCGGTGCAGCTTAACACTATCGATCATAATAATTTCTCAAGCCGAATGAGCACGTGCGCTTCATTACATTCATGCATTAGATAGGTGCTTACATTTTAAATGAAAAAATAAATAAATACATAAGACAATTACCATAGTGTCAGTGTACTCGATAAGTTTGTCTTCAGATACATCGTTGATCTTCTTCGCTTCTTTTAGAAGATCTCGGAGGAAATTCTGCGAATGGTCAATCTTACACAATTAAAAACATAATTAAGTAGTACCTACAAGTGTCGCCACTAAAGTGTAGGTTGTGTGTTAAAGTTAAGAAGCTCATAATAGCGAGAATTTTTTACGAGCTATCTTTGCATTTTGTAAACAGCGTTATGAAAATCATTAATAGATAGGGTTGTTAAAAAATATAAGACATTCGTGTTTTATTTTTAATTTGACAATGTTAAAAAAATCTCATTCTAATAACGATGCATTTTAGCTTAATAATATGATACATATAAGTATTTATTTTAGCTTAACTGGTAACCTTCAACATAAAACAATAGCTAGGTATGAGATCATTCCTTACCAGTTCTAACGTACATAACAATAAAACAATTTGTCTCGGAGTTATTAGCCAATAAATGTAAATTTATCATGATTGAGTATCTATTATACGAAACTCTTAGTAAAGATAGAATTTAAACTAAAGTCATTACCTTCAACTCGTCTGCCTCGATGTACCCGCTCCCGTCCGTGTCGTATTCACGCCAGATCTAAAAATGAATATTACAAGATTACACCCTCGGGAACAACTTTTCCACTGCCAGCTGCCAGCCTCGATCATAATTATGAAATAAAAAATTATAACGGTCATTGAGTTATTTAAATAGAGAAGGTATTATAAGAAGGAGTTGTCGTTCATTTCAATGCATCGCTTGTGGCGCTGTAATATATACACACATAGTCGTATTTTGGTCCTTACTCTATGGTCGTATACACGCAAACACTTCAGAGACACGGCACTATTTCTATAACATTGCAAAAATATAGTCGACAGTATGATGATATGTTAAATCTTATTTCGTTATTGAACGTTAGTAAGATTTTGTTGAAAAACTTCATCAGTCTTTTGAGATTTAGATTTAAATACGCATGATAATTAAAATACGGAAACTAAAAATTATATTTGACTTTTAATTAAGACAGGCTAAATAAAATACATTCCCATTAGTATCCCTTAATAGTTTGTGTACATTCCTACCTTCATAAATTCTACGCTAGATTCCAACGGGTTATCGAATCTAAAGAGAAGAAGAAAATTCTCTTCCATCGGCAAAAGTTGCGCGAGCTGGAACAATAGACAAGAGCAACGTTAATTATAATCACAGGCAAAAAATAACCGCGAAAACAAGATAGCGCTGATCATCTCGTACAGGAATGTTTTGTCTTTTTAACCCTGCATAAAACCCTCAAGCAGTTGATGACAAATTATTTTAATTTATGAATTATTATAGTTTAGAGCTTTGGTTCATAGTAATTATATTACAAGATTACATTACAGTTGTTCTAAGTTCACTATGAGGCGTTGCTTTACAGAATATGATTCTAATATGGGATATTATCGATTGGTGTTATAACTGTTATAATGATAATACATGATGCTTTCTTTTTTCGCAAAATTTTGGGTACTAAGAGTAGATGTAATAATACAATTTTCGTTTTTGTTAGCTACCATACAGTCTTGAACGTTTTCCACAATTCCTAGTAGACGATTAAGCCTACTGAAACACTGAGACCTTTTTCAAACTTCAATACTAATTCACACTAGCGATCAGGTGACCCGCCCAACTGCCGGCTGAAACTTGCTTTGTTCTTTGCACCAACTTTGTGAGCCAGCGGTAGATACAAAATGTAATGACGTTCATTAAGCGTAATACAAATATGTACCATGCAATGTAAAATATAAGAATCTGAATCTGAATCTGAAGACCGGTGCAGCTTACTATGGTGGGTAAATGTGTAACTGTTAAAACTATATTTTTCTATCAGCCGGTTTCGACTCGCAAGACCACAGCCAACATGTTATCTACTCATTAATAAAAAAGCGTTACCTCCCGAATATCGATCTTGCCATCCTGGTTGTCGTCATACGCCTCCATGAAGCACGCTTTCAGTTCCACCAGCATCGAGTCTGATACCGCCTGGAACAAACATTTTTATTACATAACATAAACGCTAACATGGCTGAGTACGCATAGAAACGGTTGAACTATAGGCTAAGGAAACTAACGGTGACGGAAACCATCTTGAGGAAATCTTGCCTGAAAGTTCTTCATAATATTCTCGAAGGCATGTGAAGTCTGCTAATCTGCACTTGCACCAGCGTGGAATAACCTAACCCCTCCCATTCCAAGATTTCTTTGTCCCAGCCCAAATCTGGGACAAAGAAAGGGTTGTGACTTGTGGTAGATCGGTTGTTCGGAAACCCATATCAAATTCAGATTCAAGTCAGAAATAGAACCCAAACTATCTTCTCAGCTCGAATTCGAAGTAAGATTGAAAACTCTTCGATTCAAGTTACTGCCCAAGTTTCACCAGAGAGGAACGACAACAATCTCAGAGGTTACTTTCTTGCAAATCCCAGAGGACTAGCTTTGATTTGGGATTGTCGAGTATTTTAGTTTCACTTCATTCTACTTATTGATATTTGTTTCATTCTACTTATTGTACACAGGCCCGTTGGCGCAATCGGTAGTGACCCTGTCTGTTGCGCCAAAGGTCGTGGGTTCGAATCCCACTCAGGACAAATATTCGTGTGACGAACACTTGTATTTGTTCTGTGTCTGGATGTCAATATTATCTATTTAAGTATGTATTTAAAAATATCTATGTATGTATATCAGTCTCTGACACCCATAACACAGGCTCGCGCCTACTTTGGGGTCAGATGGCCGTGTGTGAGAATGTCCAAGATATTTATTATTTATATTTATGTTTAAGAAAACATTTTGAAAATTGGTATTTGGTGGATTGGTGATAAGATGCACCCTGCACGGGCAAGTAGCGAATATCAAATTGTATGTTGTTAATACCGGTTAGGTAGTTATTAGTTATTAGCTGCGTCTGTGGGGGAGACCCGTGCCCAGCAGTGGGACGTCTATGGGTCGCAGCGAGGTAGGTATGTATCTTGTGTTAATTGTGTTTTATTTTGTATTTTTGGTTTTCCTTTTTAGAAGGATATCTTGCATATAATTTTATATTTCGAACTGCATTTTACCTAAATTAATGTTTTGGTTTTCCAGTATAATTTCATAAAATTTTCCAATCGGTTTTCATAATCATTATGGTCCGGTTGGAAAGGTGTGGTTTCCGGTTACACTTCTTTAGAGACGACCATCTTAGTCCTCAAGGGTAGCAACACATCTGTGACAGACTTAGAACGAGACTCCTACTAACAAGTACTAACTGGACTATTACTAACACCAACTAACAGGACTAACTATCACTAACAGTCCCCAGTCCTCATACCTACTAACGAACTGACCAACTAATGTTCTAATTAACTCTCTCAAATAATTGGACTAACCATCCCAGTCCCTAATTGAGTCTTGTTCAAAGTCAGTCACAGTTGTCATGGGCGGCAGCGGATTGGTGGTGCTGCAAGCTCGTTTGCTATCTTGTACCCATAACATTTTTTTATTACATTAGTACTGTTTTGTAAAACAGCAGTCTGTTAATAAATTTCACGAATGCAAATCATTACAGAACGATAAGATTATTCTTGAATATGATTCATAGGTACTCTTACAGAGTATGTGAAGGCATGAATCATAATTTGATATGTTGATTAGCACAAAATAATTATCAAGTATCAAATACAAAAACTGGCGTCAAAAAGAAAATAAATGGATGGATGGATGGAAATAAAAAAAATTGTTAGCCAGGTTGTCGAAGTACTTACTTATTTTTACATGACATGACATAACTATATTTCCCCGAAGGGGTAGGCACTGTAAACATATATACCCACTTTTCAACTTTTGACATTATGTTTATCACAGTTTATCTAATATTAATAGGTGGCATTAGGTGGTGAGCCTATAAATAAGTAAAAAGAGCCTATAAATAAGTAAAATCGTGTACGTTTCATTTTTATACAATGCTAGTGTGATAATTTTCCATTGTACAAGCCTTCCTATGACAGCCTGGTATGATGGCTATATTGTGGCCTCTTTATTAACACGTGATAAAAACAGATTTACAGAATAATCGCAGACGACTCCGTGGTGTTTCTGTCTGAGTTACCCTGCGTCCCTGATTCAAGTGTGTCGTGTCTCCTGCCTGGCTCAGATATTTACATGGAAAATAAATATGTCTACCAAATTCTAGGTGATTGATCACAATCTATTGTGGTTCGTCACTTCCCTTTCGAACTATAATACAATGGCTCGAGACTGCAGGAGACTGTAAAGGAAGGAAGATCGTTGTTAAATTGAATTAAACTAGTTTAGCAGACTACAGGCCCTTGGACCATCGCCAAGCCGGAGTTTCGTGTCTAGGAAATAATAGAGAAATAAATTTATTTTACACAAAATTACTTTTTTAAAATATATACTCTATAATATAATCTCTATTTAATTTTATTGTAATAGCAAAATTTTCCCACTCTTAACCTAATCAGTAAGTATCTGTGTTCCGGTAAAATTGGAGAGTGTCTTGTTTATCGTAGGTATTTTACACTCATGACTCTCTGACTTCTGTGAAATAGATACAGTTCTAGATAACTGTTATCAGCTTATCAGACGGCTTGATATAAATATTGTCCTTAAGACATTATCGCTGTCATCTCAGGAAACTAGACAGTTGAAATTGTGAGTAAGAAGTGTTTACACGAAGTCTCAACACGGTGAGTTCCATCCCACAAACCTCAATTTCACTGCAACCCTTTCTTTGTCCAATTGTTGGGCTCGGATCTCTTCTCGGAATGGAAAGGGTTAGGCCATTATACACCACGATGACCAAATGTGAATTGCCATTCTCAGAACTCTCAGGCATGCTTTTTGAAGGAACTGCAGGTTTTCTCTGGATGTTTATCCTTACCATTAAAGCAGGTGACCTTAAATTTCTTAAATCGCACGTAACTTAGAAAAGTCATAGGTGCTCTCGAACGACTGCTACGCTAGAGGTTCAGAATTCGAGGTCAGAAAATATCTATCGAGTAAGAGAAATAAATAAATAAATATTATTAGATTTTTCTAACATGGAATTCCCAGTATAATAGCTTGGAGTCTAGATCTGTGCCCGGTGTACCTACGACTTAACATAATTGGTGAAATATGAATGGTTTTATACATCTCTGCCTACCCTTTTCGGGAAATACAGGTGATGTTATATTATGTGAGTAACGGAGTAATCTTCTTCTTCTTCTTCTTCCTGACTCTTTCCCAGTTTTATTTATTAACGGAGTAATCAAAATTAAATTATTTCTTTTCAGATGAAGTCAATCGTATCTCTATGCTTGGTCCTTGCATTGGCAGTAGTGGCCAACAGCGCCGTTGTAAAGGCACCAAGTTCCAGGGCTAACCTGATCATTGGAGCCGTAAGGCCTGGTGACAGACTGTTGTTCAGGTAAGGCCAAGTTTGAGACAGGGTTAAGCGGTGCGTTTTTCTCATATGGTTTTTCTACAAATTTATGACTGACGAAAGCTTATTTTAAAAGCTTTTATTTAACTTCACTCGTATGTATGTAAGTATGTACGAGTATGTCCTGGAAACTTGCAATCAATATTTCACCCACTTCCACTGAAGCTATCGAGCTGAAATTTGGCACACATATTTGGTTCCGATGACAATGCATGAAAATAAAAATAAAAAGTTTTAAAAAGCTTTTTAAAAAAAAATATTTTCTAACGGTATAGTTATTTCCAGTTCATGAACTTATGTTTGCTTATATTTATTTATATCCGTTTATATTTAGTTCGGTGACAGCGATGACAGCCCAGGTACCGCGGTGATAGCCCAACTATCACTCGCGCCTCACTCTGGGGGGTCTAGTTTCAAATCCAAGCGTCTCGCAGTATTGTGCAATTTAAGAAGTTACATGTCACCTGCTGTAAAGATATAATAGATAACATCGTGAGGCAACTTGCGCGCCTGAACGTTCTCCATAATGTTCTCGAATGCAAGTCTGCCAATGCGCACTTTGCCAGCGTGGTGGACTTTGGCCTAACCCCTCCCATTCCGAGAGGAGACTCGAGCCCAACAGTGAGACCAAGATAGAGCTGTGGTAGTGGTGACGTAGTGTGTGTGTGTAAAGGATTGTCAGATTGCAGGTTAGAAATGTCGTCACTAAAATGTAGCTTGAACGAAATTCGGATTTCTACGTATTCAAGATCAGAGCTAAGCTTTCGTGCCGCTAACTGTATTATATTAGCGTGTTGATTTACTATAGGCTATGAAGCGGCGTCCGGTTTTGGTTTGGTTTTGTCGGTTCTGGTAGGTATAATTATACCAAAACACATAGATCAGACCGGACCAAAAATTGTGTATATTAAATAATATTATAAAGAGGAAACATTTGTTTGTAAGGTATTCACACAAAAACTACTGGACCGATTTCAATAAACGACTTGCCCATAACGTTAGTACCTACCGCAAATAATAGACGGGGAAAAGAAAGGAGTCCTTTGTTGGTTATTCGGACCGAAATTCAGTTCTTGCCTTTTACTAGACAGCGTCAGTTAATTGGGAGCCGGCTTCAATTAACTCGCCTAAGAGGATATTGACTCTATAATCGCCTGAAAGTGGTGACAATGCAAATATCTAGAAGACCCACGGCCGTGGTTCAGCCAAGTTCAGACAAAATTAATTTGTTGTTCTTTCATGCACATTTTTATAGAGCGCATTTAGTTTAATGATCAGATTGTCTTGTTGTTGTTTTGTTATTGTTTGTTGTTCACCCATCCGACCATAAGCCTTTACATATCACATAGGTCTTCTTTATATCGACACTACACATCCCGATCCCGTGCCCTGCGCATCCAGTGGTTTCCCGTTGTCTTCTTCAGGTCATCAGTCATTATTACTCTATCAGTCGGAGAGCGGCCAATACTTCGTTTGAGTCATAATGGTCTTCACTCAAGGACTTTCCTTACTCTTTGAGCGATGTCGGTTACCTTTGTACATTTCATCATAATGTGACATTAAATATTCCGGGCATTGGTCGTGGTCCACTTGATAAGACCACCTGGGTGGACCACGGGCACTTTTTTTTGCCCGTGGTCCACCTAAACGAAGAGTATTAAACAAATCAAAAAATATATGGGCCGTGGTCCACCTAAATAAAATTTTGAAAAATAATACTAAAAGAACAAATGAAAGTGGAAAAAACTAATTAATATAAATAAAATCGTATACGAAACATTTTCCCATGTGAATTTCGTAACGAGTTACTCATAAATTCGTCCAATCCAATCATTCGTGAGGATTGCGTAGTTTGGTTTTGTTGCCATCAGTGAGTAACATTTACGAGTAGGTAGGTACGAAAATCTTCAGTAATTCACGGATGCAGCGCTCAGATACCGCAACACTTGTTCCCAAAAAAAAATACTTTTCCATTTGCAAAGAAAATGGTCGTGTTCGCGAAATAAAAATGTCACCATTTAGTTTGAGAGTTGCACTCGTCCCGCGTGTTGCCGTAACTATATTCTGTAGAAGCGTTGCGATTTTTGTTTAGTTTTATGTAGTTACATAATCTAAGGTCACAGGTTACAGTGTAGTTTGTCATGGTTGTCATGTGCATGCTAGTTTGTTATCTTATGTTACATACCTATAATATTCATGTACCTAATTTGAATTGAAAACACGCCAGCAAATTAGTGTACATTTCGTCGTACATCGGCGAATCTGAACCTCTACCTATGAAATTTGTACCTAAAAAATTACATATGAAAATCCTCTGTGTTTTCTACTTTATTCATTGTCATAGGTTTTTTTTAAAAGCTTTTATTTAACTTCACTCGTATGTATCTTGTAAGTATGTATGTCCTGGAATCTTGCAATCAATATTTCACCCACTTCCACTGAAGCTATCGAGCTGAAATTTGGCACACATATTTGGTTCCGATGACAATGCATGAAAATAAAAAAAAAGTATAAAAAGCTTTTTAAAAAAAAAAAATTTTAACGGTATAATTATTTTTAAATCTTGCATTGTAGTCTTCCATAAGATCTTCTGCGCTGCCAATAAAACTGTACTTTCAATTGTCAAAACTTTTGCCGGAACAAAGCAAACCAACTTTTCAGTCGTAGACTTCTTTTTTTTTCTTATCCCCGAGGAAATGGACTCGCAAGTCTTGTGCCAATGTCAAGTTCCTATTCTAGACGATCTTCTGTAAGTATTCCTTTTTTAAATATCCATTTATCTCTTTTCAGACAGTACGTATACCAGCCAGCCATCCAGAACACGATTCAGTACCAAGACGTGGTGTACCGCGGCAACTATTCTACCAGTATCTCAGCGATCCAGGCCACTGAAGTGGGATACTCCCAGTACGCGTCAGTGTGGGTGCTTCGCGGGGGCGCGGGACAGAACAACGTGACACTACGCGTGCAGTCTGCCAGAGGATATGGCTACTACTACCTCATCGATATTTGGGGACGCTAGATTAGATGGAATATGGCTGTGATCTAATTGTTTTCTTTTATTATTTATTTATTATATTTATTAAATTGTTACATAAATGCATTGTTGTTTGATATAATACTAGTGGACGCCCGCAGCTTCGCTCGCGTGGAATTAGACAAAACAATAGTTTCGTTTACACCTAGTAATATTATATAGCCTATGTCACTCAGTGAAGATGCAGCTTTCTATTGGTGAAATAATTTTTGAAATCGGTCCAGTAGTTTTTGTATGACAACATTACAAACAAATGTTTCCTCTTTATAATATTAGTATAGATAATTTTACCGATGGAAGGAATCAGGCACCTACCTGTAAGGATCAAGTAACTAGACAGTATTCACAAGAACTGGTTAGTTCGTTTATAGGTATGAACTACTACTACTACTACTACTACTTTAGTAATATTTAGTCATTTAAGTTGTTTTTAGAAATAGTCAGAAGTTATATAACCATTGAGGCAAAATATATTATAATTATTAGTAAGACTTGTTCTAGTCAGTCACTTGTGTAACCTTGAGGACTAAGATGGTCGCCACTAAAGAAGTGTAACAATACTGGAAACCTGCATCAGGGTATGCATTATAAATAAAACCTCGCCTCGGTACAACGAGTACCTAATACTCTCTCAGAAGCTACGTTTCTAACTTATTTAAAAGTCAGCGTGCAAGTTTTCCGAAGAAATATTTTCTGGAAAGTATAGCCCGGCCACAATATCTGTGCGCCTGGCGTCGATGAACACCCTGCCAATACATGTTGGCCCTCTGGAACAGTGTGTAAGCATCACAGGGAATTTTAATAAGTACAATTACTTTTTGTGTAATGATTGAGTTAAAGTTTTCATACTAAATGTATAAATGATTCTGTGATATGATGTGGAAAATGCACTCCAGCGAGGTGCAGAGATATTGTGATCGTGTCATACCTACATACCTATCTATGCACTCCTCAAGAGTGATAGCAGAAGGTGTGAAGTGCTGAAAAGATCAACAAAACTGCACAAAACAACACTCAGTAGAAGCTCGGAGTCTGAATTTTTTCCCGGTGTATGACGATAGTTTCACTATCTATCATTCCGAGCACATGAGACTTTTAAACATAATTGGTGAACTCTGCCTAACCTTTCGGAGAAATACAAGTTGCGCAAAATAATTAATCTCTGAACAGCAAATAGGTCCCAATTTTTTCAGACATTCTGGCCGATATGTCTATTGGCATCTCTAGATATTTACTAGAAATTAATTGATGACTTTTGAAACGGGCCTAATTAAAATATGTTTTGATAAAACCAGTTTTGTACCGATCACTAGTTATACCAGTATTTTTATCGTGAATATTTCTGAGTTACAATTCTGTTGTGCTCAGTTCGTCATTTATTTCAAAATAAAAAGTAATATTTTTTACATAAGTTTTTACAGAACATAAGTATTTACAATAGTTTACATTTTGACAACATTTTAAAATACAAAGTGCAATCTAGCTGGCACCGCGCCAACACGTATTGCTGTCAAATGTGAGCCATCTGCTATAGATCTGCCTAAATAAATAAGAATTCACCGTTAGTTCACTAACCGTTCTGGTTCCTGTTTTTTTTTGTTCACGGATGTCATGGGAGCGACGCGGACGTCGGGTACTGTGTGATTTTTACCCTCTCGGTGGCCTACCCCGGTTTTAGAAGTTAACCCCCACACAACACGGTGCAGCCACACAGCTTTTTCTTTCCCTGGATCACTAAATTTACGGTTAGAGCTTCCACTCTTGCCGCCCGCAAACCCCGTCCACTTTTAGTCGCATCTTACGTCAGGTTAAGGCTATCGTAGCGTATACCTTTATATTTGGCACACATATTAGGTTCCGATGACAATGCATGAAAATAAAAAAAAGTTGTAAAAGCTTTTTTAAAAAAAAAAATTTTTACATTAAGTTATTCCTTTTTGTTTTAGGGTTCCGTAAGTTAATTGTATCAGGCGTCACATTTCGGGAATCCATTGTTGTAATGTTAGTTTAGTCTACTTTGAAACAAAATTTCATTCCTGGTAATAATCTAATGTAATTGACCCTAATCTAATTAGTTAATAATACACAATACAATGTTAACGTATATTTTAATTTAGATTTTTTTTTATATAAATTGACAATATTATAAACAGAATTGGAACACAATCACGTCACGATTTTTTTAATAAAATAGATGGACAAACAGACATACATACATATTATACACTATAACTAATGCAGATCGATGCACATACCATGCACCTTTGCCATCCCGGATGCACAGCCCTCAATTCCGAATATTGATAGAGCTTTCCTTGCTGATTGAGCTTTCGTTTCGTTAATTTCGATATCGACACTATCTTTTACGCGTTCTGTGCCGGAACCACCTTTGCCTTCTAATCCAACTGGTTTCTGATTACTTTCTTCACTAATGATTTCAAAAAGTAGGTTCATGTCATCATCTCTAGTATCGTCTACTTCTGTTTTGTAACCATTTGTGTCTTTCGAATTAACCTCTGTCTGATCACTTTCTTCATTGATTAATTTAAAGAGCAATTCCATGTCATCTGTACTACCGACATCTCGTTCTGTAACATTATTATTTTTGTCTTTTATTCCAATTTGAGCCTGATCACTTTCTTCTTTGATGAATTTAAAAAACATATCCATGTCATCCGTACTTGTATTATCTTTTTCGCATACCGGAAGAGTCTCAGCAGTTTCGAAAATAATCATTTGCGTTACTAAGTATATCACATACAATCCGCACTTCATTTTGTAGGTTTATTTACTACGAACGAATGACGAACCTTTCCTTTTGACTTAAGATTTAAATGTTTCTCACCAAATACCAAAACTAAACTGAACTAGTGTATGTTGATAAAGGCAAAATTATTATATATCCAGTAAATAAGAATGTTATCAAATCGATGTAATCATTATAAATAGTTTAACAATTTTAATAGTTTGTATGCAACTCATTAGCGGCTCACTGCAACACACGGGCTCATCTTACAGCTCAAAGACCTGGACCGTACTCTACCAAACTCTAGTGCTAGTAGCTGCTCTAGTGAACTAATGTTTCCTGAAATGTTTTTTAAACTTTATTTCACTGGGATACCACGGCCGCAAGAACGGTCGCGCATTCATGGTGTCTTCATAGATTTATTACTCGGTGTCTTGAACTACCAAAGGAGACATCGCAGACACTCAAATGTTTCAAATTTATCTTCAATGGTCTTCTAAGCTGTGAGATGAGAACGTACGTTGCAGTGAGCCGCTAATGAGTTGCAAACTATTAATAATGATTACATCGATTTGATAACATTATTAATAACTGTATATATATTAATTTTGCCTTTATACACTAGTTCAGTCTATTTTTGGTATTTGGTAAGAAACATTTAAATCTCAAGTCAAAAGGAAAGGTTCCTCATTCGTTCGTAGTCAGTAAATAAACCTACAAAATGAAGTGCGCATTGTATGTGATATACTTAGTAACGCAAATGATTATTTTCGAAACTGCTGAGACTCTTCCGGTATGCGAAAAAGATAATACAAGTACGGATGACATGGACATGTTTTTTAAATTCATCAACAAAGAAAGTGATCAGACAGAGGTTAATTCAAAAGACACAAATGGTTACAAAACAGAAGAAGACGATACTAGAGAAGATGACATGGTCCTGCTTTTTGAATTCATTAATGAAGAAAGTGATCAGAAACTAGTTGGATTAGAAGACAAGGGTGTTTACGGCACCGAACGCGTAAAAGATAGTGTCGATTTCGAAATTGACCAAACAACTGAGGGAAGGAAAGCTCAATCAATATTCGGAATTGAGGGCTGTGCATCCGGGATGGCAATGGTGCATGGTATGTGCATCGATCTGCATTAGTTATAGTGTACGTATGTATGCCTATTTGTCCATCTATATTTTAAAAAAAAGTTGACGTGATTGTGTTCTAATTCTGTTTATAATTTTGTCAATTGATATTAAAAACCACAAATTTTTGAAATCAAAATATACGTTAACATTGTATTATGAATTATTAACTAATTAGATTAGGGACTATAACATTAGATTATTACCAGGAATGAAATCTTGCATTATGAATTCCCGCAATGTGACGCCTGATACAATTAACTTACTTACTAAGTATTTAATAAATAAATAAAAAACAACTACAGGACAACTGGCTGAGTGAACTTTAGTTCTGTAATCGGTACTGATATTAAACTAAATAGAAACCACTAACTCTAGCGGGGGCGTTAATGACTTTCGCCTTTACCTATTAATGGCAATTTCATACTCTAGTATTATAATAAATCTATGATTTCATATAACCCGGTTTTTAATTACTTGATAAAACATGCATTTATAAATTTGATAGAGTTCAAAATTAACGTTTCAATAACTTAAAAAACAATTAAGATGTTGATATTTACACTGTTGTAAAATACTATGGCCCAGTACTGATTAAGTTAACCAATATGAAGGTCACGTCGATATTGATATCATTGGTGTGTATGATAGTTTTGGAACAAGCAAGTTGCGTGCCAGTTACAGTAAATCATGATGGAAGTAATAAATCGTATACAAGTTCAGTTTATACTCCTGATGCTGAGCAGAAGACCAGTATTTCTAAAGCAGATGAGAAGAATACTAGTATTATCCAGGATGAGAGCATGAGTGATGATGACAATCAAGATGTTCTGTTCAGGGCGGCGTTTGAAGCTGGCTGTGCTTCTGGTACTGCTAAAATCCTCGGGACATGCATCGATTTGTTTAAGAAATAGTTTTGAAACACCCACGAATCGATAGAGTAAAGTGCTAAACATAATTTTTATGTATAATTATTATAAATATTACTAGTGGTCCCCGAGTAATAGAAAAAAACGTTTTGCTTCACGTATGAACTAGTGGACGCCCACAGCTTCGCTCGTGTGGAATTAGACATTAAAACAGTTTCGTTTACACTTAGCCATAGGTGACAGATGCAGACCTTATAAATAAAACCTTTATTACTAACTACTATTAGGTACTACTAACTTTACTTTACCGGTTAAACACTTGTTAAAACATATTAAATAAATTGTTTTCCTTAGGTATGTAGGTAGTAAGTAGGTAAGTTCTTTCTTTAGGTACATTTAATATACCTACGTGGGTTTTGTATTCTTCCGACTCCAAATACTTTGTTATTACCAGCGAGTTTTTATTCTGTGTTTCTATTTCTGTTGTAAAAGTACCTACGAATAAAAAACTTGTGTATTTCATATTACATATTTTGTAGCTAGTAAAATGTTTAAAAAATATTTTATTTTATAAGATGCGAATAAAATAAGATATGTATATCCAATCTCCGTTGTTTTATTAACCAACTTCGAAAATAGGCGGAGGATCTACGTTCGACGATAATATCGTCGTTCATATAATATGTATAGATTTTGATAATTCTTGTTGTGTTTGGTAGAATCATTATGGTAGAATATTGCGGATGGGTTTTGATGATTTTTCTTTTATTTGAAAGGTCTGATTAAACAGGAGGTCCTGTAAAAAATTCATTACAAAAATTAACCCTAAAAGTAGTTAAAATTTAGAATAAAAGCAAATTTTGTGTTTATCGCTCTACAGCGGAATGAAATAGAGAGCAAAGCCCCCCACTAAATAAACCTAACCCTCAAAAGTTACTAATAACAACTTAATATATGTATATATAAAAGGAGAAGCTGACTGACTGACTGACTGACTGACTTACTGACTGACTGACTGACATATCTACGCAGGGCCTAAACTATAAGGGTTAGAAACTTGAAATTTTGCACAGGGGTTCCTTTTATAAAGTAGGGGAGCACTATGAAAGGATTTTTGAAAATTCACCCCCTAAGGGGGTAAAACGGGGGTGCAAAGTTAGTATGAAACTTTGCCGTTTTTGAAGTCAAAGCAACCCGAACGCGGGCAGACGTCGTTAATGGGTCTAATTCTACGCGAGCGAAGCTGCGGGTGTCCACTAGTCGTTAATATTAAAAAACATCCACTATCCGATCTGAGTATTTAAAAAATTCAAACATCTAAGATTAATTAAGGTAGGCTGTAGGGTTACCCGACAATTACATAAAGGGGCGTCAAGTGGAACGTTTATGAAATTAATTTTGCAAGATTAATGGACCCTTTTATTACGGAATATCTTTTTTTTGTTACGCCATAAACCATGTTTTTTACTTCTCGTTGAATCGTTGACGTTAAAAAATATTAATACAAAGTTCTATAGCTACATTTATGTAACGGGACTTTGGTATCCAGTAATAATGGGTTATTATTGAAATTAGTTAGGTGATTTAATCTGCTGCTATGTACTCGTATAAGAGTAAGAAATGAAATATGTCACATACTGTAACGGTGAAGGGAATCTTTGTGAGGAAATATGCCTGAGAATTCTCCATAATTTTCTTGTCGTTCTAAAAGGCATATTATCTCCCATTCCGAGAGAAGACTTGAGCCCAAATGTAGGAAAAGGGTTGTGCTACCACAAACCTTTTAACGTGAAGGTAAAACGGTATCACACATCATCACACGGCATCAACATACGGGGAATTACCACTTTACTCACCGACTGACTTAGTGCCCACCAATAACTACTATACCGGAGGGGTTCACGCCTAACGAGATGAATACTTAATTATAATTTTTCAATGCTAAATACTATGTAGCGTCCATAGCCCAATGGTTCATATTGACACAATGTGATCGACAGATTTAATCAACGACTGGCGCGGTTGGTTTGTGGGTGACCGCTAGTAGAAAAATTCATGGACGCTACCGTGCTTCGGAGGGCACGTTAAGCCTAAGGTCCCGGTTGTTTTCAATAAACATAATAATATAAATAATCTAAGGTAAAATCAGTCGTTAAGCCTTATCGAAGACATTCGGGTGGCTTGAGCACATTCGACATTGGGTTGGCCACTAAACACTCCACCAATCCGCATTGGAGCAGCGTGGGACGTCTATGGGTTTCATCAAATACTCACATCCGGACTAATGTCGGTGAAGTTGGCACTTGATACAAATTCTCGTAGAAAACCATCTAGCTCAGTTCCTTCTATGTAGCCGTTTCCTGAAAAAAAGATAAACCAAATCAATAATAAGTAGTAGACTTAAAAAGGAAGTCACAAAATGGTCGTGTGTGGAATGTTTTCTTTCATAAAATTCTTTGTTTTATAATACATATTATATAAAAATATTTTAGGGACATACCACCTTAACAATGCCAAAGTCATACACCTCCGTAATAGGGGTTCAAAGCTTTGGTTCACGTATTAAATTATGATTAGGATTTAAGTTTGCGGGTAACCTAAATCCCCTGTGTTTTAATTAACCTATAAAACTGTTTAGATAGGTTCCCGATGGACGCACGAGCAACATCAGAGGCAAAGTGCAACGAACCTGAAGGACCTTTTGAATGTTCAACATACCAGAGAAGGTTTAAGTGTAATATACACAACACAAAAAATAACACTCTATTTTATTTGAAGGTGTAGGCATTACTTTGTATTAAACCCAGTATGCCGATTTAAACTGATATATTTTTACAGACCGATCGCACAATATGCATTACCTAAAAGTTTTTAGAAACAAAAAGGTTGGGCGAAGTAAAAAAAAAAGAAACTAAGTACGACGAATTTTAAATCGCCTTAGATCATACATTGGGTCTCTGATTTAAAATTTCATGATTCCAAACGCAGCCCTGTGAACACTAAATACTTACATCGGTTACAAGCATTCAAAATGTAGACACTTTACCAAGTTCACTTTTATATAATGTCGTTCAGATTCTCCCAGTCTGCTTGGAGTGGTACATTGTACCAGTTGTTGGTACAGTTACTCAGTGTCATGAATGGGTCATGAGGCCATCTGGTCGTAGGTCGGCCTGCACTCCGATCTCCACTCGAGGACCTTTTTTACGCATCGGATTTCAGTTCAGTCCACGTGGACTGCATATAGGTAAAAGTTGTTGTTGATGGACTCTCGAAGATGTTAAAGGTATGTTTATATATCTCTTTCTAATATATGAAATTCTCGTGTCACAGTGTTTGTAACAATACTCCTCCGAAACCTCTTGACCCCTCCCCTCCCCCTCATTTTTTAAACGCGTATTAAGTATTTTTGTACCAGTGGACGCCCCGCACACGAATTACACATAAGAATAGTTTCGTTTACACCTAGTAATATTATATAGCCTATGTCACTCAGTGAAGATGCAGCTTACTAATGGTGAAAGAATTTTTGAAACCGGTCCAGTAGTTTTTGTGTGAAAACATTACAAACAAATCTATTCTCTTTATATTATTAGTATAGAAGTAAAGATGAACAATATCCAAATATTCTAACCGTCGTTCATTGACGTGAAGTCCATAAAATGTACTCTGTGGTCATAGAATAAAGAGTCGCTCCGCGGTGAAGTCATTTACATGAAGTGTCGCGTCACTTTGACATTTCATAAGGTAGAACAACGTTTGCCGGGTCAATTAACAGATGTATATCTCCCTCTCATGTATGTGAAATAGCTGCCTCTCATACTTGTGTAATGGTATCCTCAGATTATTTCAAACAGTCCGAAACCGAGTTCCACGTAAGTGATTAGCGGAGCATTTATTTTTTAAAACGATCGATGCTTGATTGATATCAAAGGGCGTGGCGTTCGGCTGCCGACTCGAACTCATCATTTATGAACGGTCCGGACTCCGGATAGGCTAGGTTGACCTAGCTATTATTTACCGGGGACTTTTTTTTTGGAATAGGTACACAATTATTATACATAATATAACATATTATAACAACAGATGTTTGACTTTGCTAATTAAATCATTCATAAGTATGTATGTCCTGGAATCTTGCAATCAATATTTCACCCACTTTCACTGAAGCTATCGAGCTGAAATTTGGCACACATATTTGGTTCCGATGACAATGCATGAAAATAAAAAAAACGTTTTAAAAATCTTTTAAAAAAAAAAAATTTTAACGGTATAATTATTTTTAAACTATGGTGCACAAATCAGCATAGTTTCCACTGATGATGGTTACAGTGATTTTGCGTTGCCAATTGGATGCTAGGGATTGGTAGACCTGTGTACTAAAACTAACTGACAGAACTATCTTCTATCGAACTGATGACTCTGCCTACCCCTTCGTGGAAATAAAGGCGCTAAGTTATGCTATGGCCTGGTCTTAAAAAGTTTTCTTTAAATTCGTTAGTATTATCTGTTTTAAACATTGCAAAAAATAACGTTTTAATAGATATATTTTCCTAAAATTTATTTCCTAATGCTTCTATTCTCTTTGAATGAGCCTGAAGCCTTGCTAAGCCGAGGCTCAGATCTAATTCCTATTTAGGATGGGGCTTTCCTTTGATTGGAAACTCCTGCTCCGAGCGGCTCCCATTAATCGACTGTAGGATTTGCTAAAATCAAAGACTTAACAGTTAACAGTTAGCCAATAAAATACATTTTCTTTATTTCTGGTACAGTTAGCGGCACGAAAGTTAAGTTCTCGCTAGTGAGAAGGCCTGGAACGATCTCCGCCATGCTGTTTCAGCGCGGGTTGGCAGAGGATAATGACCAATGATTGTTAGAAATTCTTTTTGCTGCGACCCATAGACGTCCCACTGCTGGGCACGGGTCCCCCCCACAGACACTGCTGCGGGAGGTCTAGAGCATACTCCACCACGCTGCTCCAATGTGGATTGGTGGAGGGGTTAGTGGCCAACCCAGTGTTGAATGTTCTCAAGCCACCCGAAGGTTTCCAACATTGAAAACAACCGGGACCGACGGCTTTACGTGCCCTCCGAAGCACGTTAGCGTCCATGAAATTATTCCTCTAGCGGTCACCCATCCACAAACGACCGCGCCCGTTGTTGCTTAACTCTTTCGATCAAATTGAATCGACCCGAGCCATTGGGCTATGGACGCTACGCAATATAGTGTATTAATTAATTAATTCATACATTCATTTATAGGTATCGGTTGTACCATACCCCTCAGCTAATGCGGTTGTATGGTATTACTTCAGCAGTTCTGTTGTAGTTATAGAACAAATTATGCAACGCGTCAGTCTGTAGGAAGATACCCTCAAGGCTTGTTCTTCAACATTGTTATAATGCGACGTTGGCAGGTGTTGGTGTTTTTCTGCATAAAATAACATAACACGCCTATATTTCTCTGAAGGTATAGGCAGAGAGGTGTACCTATTTAGTAACATATTTCGTTATGTGCCGTGTAATAATAGGTGGTGTGTTTATTGCCATACACCGGGCACAAATTCAGACTCCGAGCTACTATTGGGAATTTGAAATTAGAACATCATCACGCCTGTATTTCCCCGGAGGGGTAGGCAGAGGGTTTACCTTTCACTAGTAAGTAAATAAACTTACCTACAACAATTCTTATAAAATAGTTGGTCAGTTAAATATCAGTACACCAAGTAGGAATGTTTAACAATTAAAAATAATAATAAAGAATGAGAATAGAGAACATTCAAAATCGCGTGTGAAAGTAAACATGACCTTAAACTTGCGTGTTTAGGGCTAACAAAATCCAAGAACGTGTTGAAAAAATTCTTAAAGATTTATTCATTATGAAAACCTACTTGAAAGTCAAGAAAATTAAAAAAGCGTATTAATAAAAGCTACGTGGGTAAAAAATATTTTGTAGAAATAAAATACAGGGCCGGATTCAGAAGCACACAGTAGAATAATGATGATGTAGGTATGTATTTCATATGCTTTTGAGTATTAAATTAAAATACATAGTTCGCTCTAGTTGTCTCAGTTTCATTCAAAAGCTGAAAATACATTGAAAGCATCAGCTTAGGTTTATCGTTTACTATAGGTATAGGTTTAAACCTAGATGAAATACAAAAAGGGGCCGTATTCCACCAAAGGCCGTAGCAAACAATACTACGTCGACGGTCTTTTTATTTTATTTTAATGACATTATTAAGTACCGATGGGGTTTTGGCATGACCATGGAACAATATTTTGTGTACATATAATAATAAAAATAATAATACGTTTAATTCAGACCTATTATCAGGGGCCTATCCTGAGGGCCTATGACTTTTTGATCATTCAATCAATTTTCAGTCAATTATGTACCTAATTGATCTCGATGTATTCCACAAACTTTATACTCTTTTGGTTTGTTTTCAGTGAATTTAGAATTCCGAGACCACCATATATACTATATTATTATATACAAACACAGTTCGATCGTCCCTTTGCGTATAATTGTGTCAAAAATAATTGTTTCATTTATATAAAGTTCTAATTCGCAATTCGAAAGCGTTAAAAACTTATTACCAATAAGATAACGGACCGAAACAATTAGGTACCTACCTGAAACATTTCAAAAGACCGCGCCTCAAATATTTACTTTCAGGAATCAAATCGGGCAGCAAGTAATGAAGTTTCTCGAGAACGTAACAAAACTGAGGCTGTCTTTGCCAAAGTTTGGTTGACGGGGCTTTGAAATTTTAATTTTGACGGATGAGCCGTCGCCCGTGCCGCCCACAGGGGCCTACCATGAAATCGTTACGAAAAATACGTTTGATAACAATTTTGTTCATCGTGAAACGTTTGTTTTTGTGTCTGACGACGAATGATAGACAGTTCGTTGTATGGTTTGTATGTTGACCCCAGAGAACTGTTTTTGTCGTCGTTTCGTTACTTATTTTACCACTTTTTTTGTTCGAATTACACAATGTATAGGCAGTATTTCGTAGTACAGTCCCAGAGGAAACCGGTTTCAACTTGAAATTTCGAGCGTTTTTAGCTTCGGGCTAAATTAAACTTATTCCCTGTGACATGGGTTTGGGTAACAGTAAACAACACGAGTATTTCCCAGCTAAACCAGATATTCCCTTTGCAATGAGCTTATAAAATACCTAAATGTTTACTCATTTACATCTACACACTAAGATTATGTACCTACCTATTTGTACTATATGTGAACGAGCCGTTGTTGCGAAAAGTAACACAATAAATTAATAATAAAAACATAAAAATATTAGATAAAACATCACAATACGAAACCTCAGAAAAATCTGAAGCCTATTTCATTATAAAAATTATTTATTTGTCATAAAGAGGCGGCAAACACATATATCAAGAAAGTAACGGATCGAAACAATAACTGAAACATTTCAAAAGACCGTGCCTTCAATATTTGCTTTCGGGAATCAATTGGGACAGCAAGAAATGAAGTTACGTTCTCGAGAAATGTGTTTAAAACCAGTGGCGGCTCGTGAATTTTTTTTGTGGGTGTTCACAAAAAAAAATAGAACTTTATTAGGTACTTACCATTATATAAAGAGAAAATCCATTCTCCGGTATTTTTGTCGGGCGAAAACATCTATTATGTACTTTTAATTCGAGGCGCATTTCGAGTGTCTTTTCACAGTTTTTAATAAAAGAAACACTATATTGTTCCATTTTATTACTAATCATGCACTTAAACTATTTTTAATACTTACTAATTACTATTACCTAATTAAAATTGCAAAGCGCGCGTATTCCGACGACGTTTGTTTGTTTACATGCTATTATAACGACTTCATCTCCGCGGCGTTGCCGCCCCGCTATTACACTTGTCATTAGTTGTCATTGTCACACCGAAATTTGGCAATGGCATTGGCAACGCCGCGCGTGAGCGGCGCTCCAAATTCGAATAAGTTTTCATACGAAATCTTCTGTTTCACCCGTTGGACTATGTTGATATTTCTCTTTCGCACTCATTGAAATTAGTACTAGGAATTGTACTAAACTTTGTTTCATAGGAGCGCATCTGCGGGCGCTCCACTCGATACATCTTAGAACTAAATCTTGATAAGAAAATTTAAACTTTGTATGTAGGTAATTGTTTATAACTTTATACTATAGTAAACAACTGTCATGAGTTATTATTGATAATAGAATTAATGTACAGAGTTATAGAAAAATATACAATATGTTTGTAGTTTTTGTGGGATGATATACATTTATTTTGTGGGAGTGCACTGCACCAGTGCTCTTTAGGACGAGCCGCCTCTGTTTAAAACACCTAGTTTTTAGAAGTGCCATTACACTTTGTAAAGTTGCCTAATTAATGATCGAAAATGGTTTTTGCTCTAAGTTTTCGCATTTTTCCTGAGATAATATACATCGACTGACATATCAACGCAGGGCCTAAACTATAAGGGTTAGAAACTTGAAATTTTGCACAGGGATTCCTTTTATAACGTAGGGGAGCACTAAGAGATGGGGAAGGGGATGAATTTTCAAAAATCGAAAATTCATCCCCTAAGGGGGTAAAACGGGGGTGCAAATTTAGTATGAAACTTTGCCGTTTTTGAAGTCAAGTGGGCAACCCGAACGCAGGCAGACGTCGTTAATGGGTCTAATTCTACGCGAGCGAAGCTGCGGGCGTCCACTAGTGTTTAATATAATATCAATTAGTTAGTACCTACCAATATAATATATCTAACGAGTATGTAATAAAATAAGGTTTCCTTCCTTCCATTCCACGAAGTATTTTATATCGGTGTGGCAATCTTATTTCTAAGCTAAGTAGGTATCTATAGGTTCTTTTTTAAATACGATAAGGTTCTATTACAGGTACAAATAACTGGAAATTTCTATTTAGGCTACATAGTAGGTAATTTTTCTTTTTATCTCAACACGCAATGGCCAAGAAATTGATTCTTAACTTGGCTTCTCTTGGTAGCTTTTCTATACCTAGGCAGAATAAGTTATGTGGACCGGTTCATCGTAGAAACAGGTTTTTAATCTATAGATTTGTTACGGCCATAGACTCGTAATTATATCTATCTATTTATGGTAAGTATATATTTTCTGTGAAATTGTGGCCATATTGTGTTTGATATAAGTTGTACGTATGATCAAATACCTATTTAAAAAAAGATAAGTTTATTAAAACAGTAAATGCGTCAAAAGTAAAATGCATTTTATATTCATTTTTAATAAAACCTTGGAACAAAGGAATGATATTAATCTATACATATAATAAAACTCTAATAAGTCAGCCATTGTACATTGAATAAATCTTGAAAAACACGATCAGGGGATGATAAGTAATCGATACAGATTCCGCAAATTTTTTTTTGATAGGTATTTATGTTCTGTCTGATATGTGTGCGATGGAATCAAAAAGTACCGAACCGATTAATGTAATTTGATTCAAACATGCACTGAATCCCTGAGACGTATCTTTTTACTTTTCAACCCGAAAAGTAAAGAGCTTCTCATGGAATACAGAATGAAAGTTTGTATGGAATTTTTTCAGTAACTCAAAAGATCTGTAAAACTTGTTCTTATCTTGCCCGACACACGAAGTATATGTTCTGCGTCTAGCTTGTATTTTATGCCGTGTTTAAGCTTTCAAAGAAAAGAAATTTAATCTTCGTTTCCGTGTTATTTTCTGTCTCTAAAAAGTGTTTCAAACTTTGAGAATTAAATGTCTTGAGATGCTGAAAAATTATTTTAAGCTGACGACAAACAAATTAAAAAGTTCTGCGCAGTGACGATTTTATATATATTTTTGAGTTTACCTACTACCATTAACGTTATTAGTTTTGAAATGAGTTTTGACCGATGTCACCAACGTCGTGTAAATCTTATGCCCGGAATAAGTTATTTACTCGCGAGTTAGCCCATTTTACGTTTCACCAAAATTTAACCTAGGGATAAAATCTCTATACTAGAGTAAAATCATACACCGCCGATTTCGGCCGAGTAAGCTGCTAATCGTAGATTAATAGTGTCACAACAGCATTATATATAACTGATGATTATTTATTTCCTCGCCCACGGTGGTTTAAGGAAAGGGTTAATTATTTTGAAGACTATGACGACCACGATTTCGTGTTAAGATTTCGTCTATCAAAGAAGGCAGCATTGAATTTACTGGCAAAAATCGAGCATCATTTGGAGTATCCAACAGACAGGTGAGTGTTCTAAATTATATCCATTGATTAGGTATTTAACACATAATTATTGGCTACATTAAGGTTCTATGCAACAAACAACACCCAAATGAGCATTGGTGACTATGGCGGAATGAGTGCACCAACATCACACCGAATTATCCACCAAGTCAGTACAGCAATAGCATCTCTGCACAAGGACTACGGTTTCCAGCAACATACCAGGAAATAAACATACCAGGAATAACGCCCAGCGTAACGCGAGATGCTATCATTAATGACTATTTTCGAAGCTTATTGTAATAAAACAAATGAATTAATTATTAATATTTTTTTTAATTCGCTATAAATAAACTCCAAAAGTAATAATCTGGTTTTAATTTATTCCTGTTTCAAAATTTCGCTCTGAATATCCATTTGAATGTCAAATAATTCTTAGCTTCTTCTCTTTCTTTAGCTGCATGCTCCATTTGAGTTGTGAGAGCGTTCCCTTTTATTTCATTTAACTTTTCTAGTGAAGAAGTAGAGTGCTGTGGCCGTCTTTTGGACATACATTCAAGCCGTTCTCCTGCAGTAGGCCTTTTTCCTTCTGTACTACATTGTAACAGCTTGGAAATGGGCGTTTTTAAATTTTTGGGAGTGTAATCACCCCAAACCTGAAACAAGATAAATGCTCTACTATTTTTCCAACCATAATAACATTATTTTAGGATGTACTACAGTTAAAAGATGATTTGCTCCAACTATTATGTTGGAACCAACACAACTGGAACTATGTTTTCATTCTAAAAGCAAACAATACTAGGTGGACAAATATCTGTTGATACTTGCTGAAAAGTGTATATTTAACCAACAAATTATTTATTATCTATGTAGATATTGGTATGTACCAATAAACAATCTTCAATGACATGTACAGCAGAAGGGGCAAGAATCAGTTGAATATTTATTTTGTACCTTAGGGCCAGCAACTGTATCTGTGACTGTAAAAACATATAACACCACTCTTTTTAATACTGTTCTAAGGATTATGCAAGCCCACAGAACATGGCGTTATAAGGCAGAGTATTTTCTGTTGTGGTGGGTCTTCAATCACTGACCTTGGGGGTCCACCACCTGAAAAAATCACATTGTTTTAATTTCATCACAACTTTTAATTTTTATGATATATTTTTTTAATATAATATGATTACAGGAATATATAAAAAGTTGTAAAAATTATTAGGAAA
Source organism: Carterocephalus palaemon (assembly GCA_944567765.1). Lineage (NCBI taxonomy): Eukaryota > Metazoa > Arthropoda > Insecta > Lepidoptera > Hesperiidae > Carterocephalus > Carterocephalus palaemon. The sequence goes on from OX155663.1 coordinate 4,241,816, forward strand.
CCAAGAAAAATAGGTACCTGTTTGAATTAATTGCATCCTTCTAAAAGATGCTTCTTTTTTTGTAGTTTTCTATAAGTTTTCCCACTGGGCTTGGCCCAAATTATCGGCAGTACGATGAGAAAGCATTTTCTGCGAATTATATTTGCTTGAAATTGTTATCCATTCTCCAAGCTTTTGCTTCATTGATACTCCATCCGTCCTTTTATTTTCTATCACATGAAAATGCTCAGTAACGAGATCAACCAGCAATGACTTTTATGATGCCATCCAATTAACAGATCGCTTTCGCTTTTCATTTGCCATTGTTTATAATCAACGATTTGTATAAAACAATTTCATATAGGATATAGGTATCTGTTTACACGGAATAAAACTAGTTCAAAAGTTCCAAAACAAAACACAACAAAACCAATAAAATGTACTCTGTGAACAAAACCAAACTACTCTATGTTTAAATTCTAAAAAGCCGCGCACATGATCACTGAATCACTGTCAAGTTGTCAACTCAATTGTCAAGTTAACGTATTATCCGAACAAATAAAAGAATACACAGCGCTATTGTGCAAGTATGAGTCAAACTGTCTATTTTACTTGGGTACATTACACATACATTCAATTCATTCGTTCAACGGCATAGAGTAACTATGCGAGATTATGATATCTATATATTACCGTGGTGAAACGAAATTGAAGTTAACCATCGAATAAATCGACAGGTCAGGGTACAGTTATACTGGGATAGCTACTCTAGTGTAAGTTCAATGTTGGTGAAATCGGGCCTAATTTATTTAAATCAAACGAGTACTTTTAACTTTTGGAACGAAGTTCCTTACTTATCGCGTGTTGCGAAAGGGGGCTAGACGGAAAAAATTAAGACTAAAAGTTCTGACACTTTTTGGTGGTAGAAGCTGCTTGCTGCTTGTTTTGAATAGTTAGGTGGTAGGTAGAACCTATTTACGGTGCGCTTGCTGTTTTATTTTGAATATCTAGGTGGTTGTACATAATCTATATATATAAAAGAAAGTCGTGTTAGTTACACCATTTATAACTCAAGAATGGCCGAACCGATTTGGCTGAAAATTTGTCGGGAGGTATCTTAGAACCAGGGGACTGATAAAGGATACTTTTTACACCGTTCCGTTTTATTTTATTTTATAATGACAGTTGATACTTTGACAATTAGGAATTTTTGAAGTCGACCAGTTGATGTGTTTGTATTATAGAGTACATTTTAAATGTTTGTTTCGAGTTTCTATTAGCTTATTGTGTCGATATTATCATTAACAATACCATGCCGCGACCAAGACAATCAATACTTTTCCGACAAAGCCGTAATCCACCTAGGATTCGAAACATTGCGAATCAAAGGGCACGTGAAGACCGCCGCGTTAGTATGGCGACTTCGTGCTTCTCAATCACAAGAGCAAAACGAGGCAGCCACTGAAACGGCTAAGTTGGCAATGCGAAATCGTGGATCAAAGCTCAGAGATCAAGAACTAGATAATTTTAGAAGAACAAGAAGAAATTTATCAAGTACTGATTTGAATCGAGCAGCGTTTCAATACTATTTCAGAACTGATTACTGTCCGCCACCTGAACCATTACATTCATTGTTCCTTGGCGAAACACCAGAATCACGACATTTTCTAGCAAACATTCGAAAATATAATAGTTGTTTCCAAATGACCTGATTTGGGGTAGTCATTATGGAAGAACGGGGATTTAATCCGACATTAAAGGTATGTATTAATTTATTTAATTTTTGTACTTACAAAGAACTAAGTAGAACATTAACATACTATAATTATTACTATACTACTATGTTATGTATGCAAATTATAATAAAAATATTTATAAATCTGTAATACTGACTTTGCTTTTGATTTTGTAGATACAAGGACAGACAGATTTACCATGGAATCGGATCATTACAACCTCTCGAAGATGCACAAAATATTTTTTAATACAGTTGCTCAAAAAGTGGCATATTACAGGGACGTTTAGCGTTCGGGAAGTGAGCTATTACACACTCGTGCTTTTTCTTTACCTTTTCCGAACTCGTGCGTTCTCTTTCCCAACTGTCAAAATAATGTCTATTAAAAAGAAAAAACCAACCACGAAAAAAAAAATTCATAGAAGTTTTTATGTTTCATGCAAATATTTCTAAAAAGAAGCTACTAATTTGTTTCAATATCAGATTTAATGATTTGATTCAATGAATTAGGTTAGGTTTCATTTCATTTCATCTCATTAAATTTCATGTCAATAAAAAAATTCTACTGAAGACTTGGCTGTATGGGCATAGTTCCCTTTACCTACCCAGAATGGGTGAAGAAAACAAAAAAAAATCTCTTCAATACTCTGTATTCTTTTACGGTTGGCGCCATTTTCCAAAAATGTTCGCTGCGAGTTTAGTTTGTGTTTTTATTATTTTATCAAATTGCTTAATTTTTTCGCAACTGTATTAAAAATAGTTGTTCAGTACACGTGCGGAACCGTCATTGCAACTTGTTCCGACTGTCAACCCTCGCCTTCGGCTCGGGTAGACATTTGTCGGAACTCTTTGCAATGACAGGCTTTCCGCACTTGTAGCGAAATATACTATTTTTACAATTATATTGCATGCGCAACATGATCGACGTCAAGAGATTCAGCAATGAAAAGAGCAATTAAACAAGATCTGCAGCAAATACTTCATGAACTTCATGCGTTGGTCAGGTTGTTCAAGAGTGCTTTGGAGCGCATGACAAATGAGGACTACAAAGTGGTGATCAGAGCGGATAAACAACCATCTGGAAAACACGAACGCACATTTAAAGCTCCAGATTAAGTCAAATTAATAATTTATTAACATTAATTTAAGATCATCTGCATTATTTGATCTTGCGCATGAAAATAAAACGAGAAATGTCGTCTATCACAAGGTAATATAATTATAAATAAATGGTCAATAAAGAATCATTAAAATAATTAATTTGTTTTATTTATATTATGTACTATGCTAATAAAAATAAAATCAAAAATACACTCATTTATTTCCTGCGCGGAACAAAGTTCGCGGGGTTAGCTAGTAAATAATAAAAATAACAATAACTTATAATAAGTTTTATTTCAATCGCGCGTAAAGGTTACACGCACACACTTTTTTTTATTGATGTAAGGTAGCAAAAGAGTATGCCTCTTTAGCTACCTTAGCACATCCTACTCGCTGCCTTATAATAATTATATAATAATTATATAGGGAAAGGGATAGAGAAGTAAACAGATAGTATTCAAAGAGCAGCCTCTTAAGCGGTGGTATAAATGTATGTAAAGTGGGCCTACTGAATCTTTGCTATCGAAAACTTTTTGGATGCTAGAGGGTTAATCTTTTAATCAAGACCTTTAGAATTAATCGTTGTACCTAAGCTATAAGTATTTACCTACCCCTACCTACCTATTTCACTGATTTACTTTTAACTATGATTAATGTTAGCCGAATTTTACCTAGAGTGATCACCGTGATTGAAAATGCTACTAGCCCTATGCCTATGAATGTTTGTGACCCCGTGAGCCGGTTATGGGATATACAATAAACATATTTTATAAGTTCTCTAAATGTCAACCCTCATATTTTAATTTTAGATAAAAATTAATAACGTAATCACATCTATAAAGGGTTTTGTCACTTTCTTTCGAATCATGAATTGAGTTTGAATAAAGAAGACGGTAAACAATCCCTCAGATTCTGAGAGGAGACCCGTGCCCAACATTAGGACAAAGAAAGGGTTGTGATGATGATGATGAAAGAAGACAAAACACATACATATCTGTCATAGTTTTTTTAAATGAATAAGCGAGTTATATTCACCATTATCATATAAAAGTGTGTCTGTTGGTTTGTCCTTTTTCTACGCTTCAACGGGGCAATATCTATAGACATAGACAAATTTTTTAACCGACTTCGAATAAGAGAGGAGGTTCTATTTTCGACTCTGTATATTTTTATGTATGTACTTCGTCGTTTAATAACCGATTTTGATAATTATTTTTGTGTTTGCTAGAACATACATCGAAAATAGTCCCATGTAAATTTCATGAAAAAGTTCAACCTTACTACTCTTAGGGCAAGCATAATAAGGGTAAATATATGTTAAGAGGCGAAGTCCGAAGGTGAAGTACTAAAATTATAAACTAAAAAAGATACAACTAAAAAAAAAAAAAATACGTGAATAAACCTCCCTCAACTGTGACTGTGAGAGGGACCTGGGCCCAAAAATGAATCACTATTGTTTCAGACATTTAATTTGGTCGGTAAAAAAGTCGGTTTTTTGAAATTTTTATATCCCGGTAAAATTGCACGTTTCACGTGGAAATAGACAAAATCCTGTAATAATCATTCGATTTATAATCGATACGTATCTATCGAATGATCCTAATCGATTATGATTGGCTAATATATTTTAAAACATCCCTTGATGGTAAAGTTAAATTCGGCACGGCAAACGACTTGACGTGGGCGGTGTCGCGGGGAATATTATATATAGCAGTGGCAGCCCAAGTTGTCGTCAGTTCGTTAGTGCGAGATGAGATGCGAAAGTTTTAACCATATTACCATTTATTACCGCTTCTAATTTTCCTTATAAATAACTTGTGAACGCCCGCAGCTTCGCTCGCGTGGAATTAGACGTACGAGTAATAATAGATTCTTCAAATTTGTAATGAATCCGTAAATGTGTTATTCCCTATGTTTATTTTACACCCTTAAGGGTAACATTTTTACATATACATATATACCATATACCTATATCAAGTTCTGAAAACGACAATACTTTCATACAACCTTTCATCCCTCTTTTCAACCCTTTACAACACTTTTTTCTAATTAAAAAGTAGGCTCTTAGTATAGGCCTTTTTCAGTAGTTTGGCGTGAAAGCGAGACAAACAGACATACAGACAAACAGAGTTAGTTTCGCATTTATAATATTAAGTATGGATATTCTCTTTGATAGGCAACCCTATTCAAAAGTCCTCTAAAGCCACAGTCCACAAATTAATGGAAGTGCTCTCGTGTTCTCCGGGTTCCGAGCGACACAGACAGTAGTCTGGTAATCTGATTAACAGCACTATGTTTAACTGAGCTGAATTTAATGTCATCAAGCTGGCAAATTTAATAGGCGGGTTTCAGACTGAAATTTTTGCATATTGTTGATTAAACAGTGTTTGGTCTATAGGGAACCAAATAGATTTTATAATGAAACCTATTTTTAAACGGTTTTTATTCTATATAATTCTCCCGGGGCAGTACCACCGCTCGCCACGGTACATAATACCATTTCCACCGTGTAATTTTTTTAAGCAATTGTGGTCCGGTTGGTAAGGTGTGGTTTCTGGTTTCTGGTTACACTTCTTTAGAGGCGACCATCTTGGTCCTCAAGAGTAGCAACACATCTGTGACTGACTTGAAACTATACACTTACTAACAATGACTTAGTGGACTATTCTATTACTAACAACAACTATCAGGACTAACTATCACTAACAGTCCCTAGTCATCATACCCACTAACGAAGTGACCAACTATGTTCTAATTATCTCTCTCAGCTAACTGGACTAACCATCCCAGTCTCTAAATGAGTCTTGATCAAAGTTAGTCCGAGTTGTCATTGGCGGCAGCAGTTGGGTGGTGCTGCAAGCTCGTTTGCTATCCTATATCCATAAAAAAACTTACCATCTCTGTCGTAGTGACTCCAAACCTCCATGAACTGATTTGCCGATAACTTCTTCAGTTCCCGGGAGTCCGGGTCGCGAAACTGCCTCATGAAGTTATTTGCCCTTTCCAAATTAAAATTCAGCTTTTTCGCTGAGCCGTTCGAATCAAAACTCATTTTCGTATTAATCTGTAATACTATCTATAACTTTGACAAAATATATTTGCTTTTTTAATAGAATGTTTATCGTAAATATTCTGTTATTTATTTAATAAATATCAAACTATATTTAAGGGTCGGTAAATAAATTAATTTGGCTTGTCTGTGCGTTAATTTATATGTAACTAGGTTTTGACTAGGCGTTGCATTGGCTTCTTCTTATTATTATTTAAAAAAGTTTTTCATGTGACTACTTATTATTTTAGCGGTTTCTTCACTTCATCTGAAACAAAGAAGAAAATACATTAGAGCGGTTTCCCAAAAAAAAACATTTCACTATTTTAAAAGATATTTTATTCATGCGCGGACAGCAGCTATTGTATCCATAATTCTCCAGGATTTCGAACGAGACTCTTAGCCCGTCACCATTGTTATATGCCGCAGCGAATGCATTACATGCGAATGAATTACATGCACGTTTGTTGTCCTTGTCCATAAATTATATTGCACATTGCTCTTAGTTGTTTCTCCGTAGGGACGACTGCGCAGAAAAAAGGGGTCTACGATTAAAACCACCAGCCGTGGTTCTCTCAGGACTATTCGCTTAATCATGTGCCATGGCACAGGCGGCACAGGCTGAGAATAGTCCTATTTTGTTTAAAATTTTTATATGCGTGTTTGTCTTTGTACTGTGACAAAATTATATTTATTTGTTTCACTTGTACCTACTGCCATCGTAGAGCATCGCGCATAACTGGTTGTAATGCTCGACTAATAAAATTCCGCATGGAATAAGCGACGGGAATGTCGTATCTCGGACCCCGCACATTGCTACTTGTCTGAATATTCGCGCAATTTATAGGGATAGTTTATTAGGCACTTATATGTCAAATGCGACTTTTATCGAAAAATAGCGCGTTTCGTACTCAGAGCTATCACCATCAATAATGTGATAGCAAAAGTTTTTATACGTTTTAAAACTGCGATGATTTTCAGTGATTCAATTCAATATTGGGATAAAGGGGTTAAATTATTATTATAACACATTTGCTCGTAAAGGGTATCTTATTTCACCAATTTCAATATCGCAATTTGTCGCTAGCTAGCATCGGTGTGTTGTTACTCAAAACAGTTACGAGTACAAGCAAAGGTTCTTCCGCTGGAGTATCCACAAAACCGAACAAAAATAACTCAAACTAAGAATAGGGTAAGGCTTGAAAACGATTTTAAATTAAATTACGACTTCAGTCGTTGTAAACGTCTTTCAAAACTTTTGCAGTAACTTTCCGATTAACGACGGGCACTCCAACTTAATAACCTTCTCTCTGTAATAAAATAACTTTGGGCCACAAATTATAGTTCACGAAAACACATACATATGCAAATAAGTAAGAAAATAATGATGTTGATAGCAATATATAATGTTAATGTACCTACATACTGCATAAGTAATAATGTTATTTTATCGTAGGATTAGTTAGCTATTCATCTACTGATCAATAGCTAATCCTATACAAACATTTCACGTTAGAGCGTTTATATGTAAATAAATTATTAAGTAGTTGCTTTATAATAATTAATTTAGAATAGCATTAGGTATATCTCTTTTTCTTTTAGTACATAAGTAGTTTGTGGTTACTTAGACTTCATAAGTAGGCTTTCGTTAAGCGTGTTCAATCACCTCATAGCGAAATTAATTATTTCACTCTCACTTTACATTTAATCTTCAAGACTATGGCTTAGGTCCTATGGAATTAAAACATTATCATTAATTTACCTTAAATTAATGATAATGAGGGTACATTCCCGCAACTGTCTGTGGGAGAGACCCGTACCCAGCAGTGGGACGTCTATGGGTCGCAGCGAGTACATTACCATGCGTCTTAAATATGTGACTTAATGTTAACATAGCAGTGAGAAATTTGACATTGTAATTAAATATAAGGTAACGATACATTACCTTATATTTAACCAGCTGACCCTTTTTTTTTTTTTTTTTTTTTTTTTTTATCGCTGGAAAATCCTCATGGATACCCGACGTGCGCGGGGGGGCGCTGTCGGGTTATGCCGGACTCTTACCGGCTAAAAACCAGCGGTGTTCCTCCTCGCCGTCTTCCGGCGGAGCTGCGGGAACGCTTTCGCACACTTCCGCTGCTCCGCCGACGGTTGCCCGGGACTCGGGGCCCATCTTGTGGGGCGCTCATCTTGTGGCGCCACTCACCATTCAACCTGGCGTGCCGGAACACGGGACACGCCAGCCGTCTCGGGGGTCTCCTCCAACTGGGCGATGGTACCCCCCGGTTCCACCGCCCGGAGACCCACCTTATGGGGGAAGGCGGCGCTCATGCGCCAGGCGCCTCCGGCCCACTCTTTTACGGCGGATTGGGTTGGACAGAGGGTCGTCTTCCCTCACCCGCTCCGCCGCCTCCTTCTGCGCCATTACTGCCTCGCAGAATCGGAGCACCGCCTTCCACGCTCTGTCGCTGCCGACCATGGCTTTCACGACGCCCGGCAGCGACAGGTCGCCCCCAATCACCGCCGCGAGCGTCGCCCGCGGCTCCGCCCATTCAGGGCATTCCGCCAGCGTGTGCTCCGCTGTGTCCTCTGGACACCCACAGGCGTGGCACACGCCGGTCGGCTCCCGACCCGCCACGCTGCACAGGTACCTGCCGAAGCAACCGTGCCCCGTCAGGACCTGCACAGTGCGGAAGGTGAGGGCCCCGTGTCGGCGATCGACCCACCTTTCTAGGACGGGCCGAATCGCCTCCACCGCCCTTCTGCCGGCGGTCGGCTCCGCCAGCCTGTCCTTCCATTTCCGGAGGAGGACCTGGCGGTCGAGTTGCCTCTGCCGCCCGGCCTCCTCCGGCTGTGGCTCCACCTCATTGGCTCGTGCTGCTGCGCTGCGGCGCCAGTACACCGCCGAGAGCACCTCCGCGTCCAGGTCCCACGGTGGGGTCCCGGCCAGGACGCACGCCGCCTCGTACGAGACGGTGCGGTATCCTCTCACCACCCTGATCGCCATGACCCGTTGCGCTTGGCGCAGGAGAGTCCTATTTTGGGCGCTCAGGGTGTCCGCCCAGATCGGGGCCCCGTAGAGGGCCATCGACCGCACCACCCCGGCGTACAACCGCCGGCATGCGACTGTCGGCCCGCCTAGGTTCGGCAGCAGCCAGCTCAGAGCTCCGGCCGCTCGCAACAACCTGGGGGCCAACCGCCGGAAGTGCTCCCGGAAGTTCCAGCGGCTGTCGAGGACGACGCCCAGGTACCGCATCGTCGACTCGACAGCGATGGGGACGCCGCCGACCACCAGCTGGGATCCTGCGGGAGGGGCGCGTCGGGCTCCGCGGAAACACAGAGCCTCTGACTTTTCCAGCGCCACCTCCAGCCCCAGCCGGCGGATTCGGGCCACCACTTGGGCCACTCCGGCCGTCGCCAACAGGGCCGCCTCGCGGTACGTGGCGCCGCAGGACGTGACGAGGGTGTCGTCGGCGTAACACGTTACGTCGACCCCCCGCAGATTGGCGCCCCGCAGCACCCAGTCGTAGCCGATGTTCCACAGGAGTGGCCCGAGAACCGATCCCTGTGGAACACCGCACGTCATGACCCGGCGGCCCCACCCGTCGCGCGTCGGGTACACCACTTCCCTCTCGGAGAAGTAGTCGAAGAGGAGACGACGCAGGTAGTCGGGCACGCGATGATAGCCCAGCGCCGCCCCTATACAGCCCCAGGGGAGGGTGTTAAAGGCGTTGGCGATGTCTAGAGACACCGCCAAGACGTACTCTCCCCGGGACACCGCCTCCTCCGAGAGGTCCCTCACACGCGCGATGGCGTCGACCGTCGACCGGCCTCGGCGGAAACCAAACTGCCGGTCGCTCAGCCCCGGCCCGACCCGTTCGAGGTGCTCGACGAGGCGCGCGGAAATAATCCGCTCGAAGAGCTTGCTCACCTCGTCGAGCAACACTATGGGCCGGTATGACGAAGGCGAGTCCGCCGGGCGGCCCTCCTTGCGCAGCAACACGAGCCTGCCGACCTTCCACTTCCTCGGAAAGCGGCCACGCCGCATACAGGAGTCGAAGAGCTCGACCACCCTGGGCCCGAGGGCCTCCAGGGCGAGCACCCACACCCTGCCGGGTACCCCGTCGGGGCCCGGTGCTGTGCTTTTGGCGCGGAGCCGCTGGACCGCGGCCTCCAGCTCCTCCTGGGACACCTCGGGTATCGAGGCGTCCGAGCCCTCCGACGCTGCAGCCGCCATAGACGGAGGCGCCGAGTCGGCCCTCTCTGGGAAGAGAGTGGCGACGACGTTGGCAACCAACTCTGGTTGGAGACTCCGGGTCAGCGGAGGGGCCCAGGGGCGCAGCCGACCACGCACCGTCTTGTACGGGCGCCCCCAGGGATCTCTATTCAGAGTCTCCAACCACTCTCCCCACGACTCGGACTTTGCCTCCCGTATGGCGATCTGCAATGAGATGCATCTCTCCCTGTATGCGGCGTAGAGGCGGCTTTCCTCGGCGTCCACCCGTCTTCGCCGCCTTCTGTAGTGAGTGTACTGGCGTCTGGCTGCAACGCACGCTTCGCGAAGCCGGCGCAGGTTCACCGACCACCAGTACACCCATCTGCGGGGCGGGAGCGGTCTGGCGCGCGACATACCGGCGTCGCACACCTGCACCATCGACTCGCTCAACCGCTCCGCTCGCCCGTCCACGTCGGCCGCCGGGCCCTCTGGCGCCGGCTGCCAAGCCTGGACGATGGACGCCTCGACGATGACGTCACCGTCCATGGTCTTGAGGGCCCAGCGCGGTCCTTCCTCGCGCGGAGGTCGGCTCTGTGGGGCTCCCTGGTTAGCGGAGACCTCGAACCGGATATACCGATGGTCCGAGAGCGTCTCCGCCTCCTCGAGCACCCTCCAGTTTCGGACACGGCGCGCAAGACACGGGGTCGCGAACGTGAGGTCCACGATGGATCCCCCGTTGTGCCGCACGCACGTGTTTACCGACCCCCGGTTTAGAAGAACTAAGCCCGACGTGGCAGCCCACTCCTCTAATACCCTGCCCCGCGCATTGGTGACCGGAGAACCCCAGGCCGTAGACTTGGCGTTGAAGTCCCCGGCGACCAGCACCGGGATTGGGTGACTCTGGCCGACCAGAGCACCGACCTCAAGCAGGAATTGCTCGAACGCGGCCAGGCTCCGGTTCGGCGAGAAGTACACGCCGACGATCGTCACGCCCATAAGGGTGGCCGCGACGCATCCGTGGCCCTTCGCTGTTTTGTCGAAGGGCGGGGAGCCGGCAGCCGTCTGCGCGACGATCGTCACCGTACCCTCCCGGTCACCAACCCAGTTGTCCCTGGCGGGGACAAGGTAAGGTTCCGACACCACCGCCGCCTGGATCGACCACTCGGCCAGGCTCTGGTACAAGAGGTCCTGAGCCCTGGCCGAGTGGTTGAGGTTCGCCTGCAGGAGAGACATGGCCATCCTTAATCGACGGTCATGTCTGCGACCCTCGCGGCGCGTTCCACGTCAGCGGCGGACGGGCGGGCCGGCCGGGGGTGGGCTGTTGAGCTTTTCCCGGCGGGCTTTTCCTTCTTTTTCCTCTTTTTCTTTTGGTTTCCGGACTTCCGGGCGGTGGCAGAAGCGGCGGCACATGCTCCGCTTCCCGCTCTGTGGTCCGCCGGCTTCTTTTTCGCCTCGCACAGCGGGCAGTGTGGGGCAGCGGCACAGCCAGCCGCCTTGTGGCCCGGTTGACCGCAGCGATAGCAGGCATCGCTGCGGTCCACCTCGCAGGTGCATTTGCTCCGCACGTGCCCCGAGTCGAGGCACCGGTAGCACCGCAGGGGTCTGGCCTCGAGAAGCCTGACCCGGGCCGACACCCACCCCACCAGTAGCCGCCCGCTGGAGGCGACCTTCTTTGCTGCCGTGACAGGGCAGCGCACCCACGCCGTGCCGGGGCTGTCGGGGGAGAAGCGGCGAATCTCGCCGCACTTGACCTGCTCGGGGGGGCATTCCCCGGAGCGGGCCACCGCGGCCGCTACCTCCTCCCGGGACACCGCGTCGTCCAGCTCGCTGATGCGCAGGTCTGCGCATTTAACGGGCCTGGAGACGCGGACCAGGTCCGCGGGAAGGACCTCCCGCAGTTTGCCCGCCAGCAGGTCCGCCTTCTCACCGCTGTCCTCCCCGGAAATTTCCAACACACGGGCCCCCGTCACGGCGGTTCTGAAGCGCAGACCCTTCAGGCCTAGGCCTTCCAGGTCGATCCGCCGCTTCGCCCCGTCGAGCACATCCTTGTAGGAGAGCTCCTTGCCCTCCATCGTGGCGCCCGGCTGGATGGTGAGGGTCACCGCTGCCGAGCGCGGGGAGCGAAGCTTCGCCGCAGGGTTCCTCTTTTTTTGCGGGGTTGCCGGCTTGTCGGACGGTGCGCTGCCCTTCTTCTTTCCCTGCTTGCCCCGCTTGGCTGCCGCGCTCCACTGCTCGGGCACGGCCGTCGTCGGGGGCTTCGGAGCGCCAGGTGTCGGTGCTGCCACCTCTGAATGCGCCTTTGGAGGCGCTTTCTTTTTCTTACCGCCACGCCCGGCCTCACTGGCCGCGGGAGCGGGAGACGCAGCCGCAGCCCTCGCCCTGTCGGCGGCCAGAGGCGGCCGGAGGCGTGGCTCGGGAGGGAGCCGCATCTCGAGCGCCTCGAACCTTGCGCTGATCATGGTCCCCACTTCCACCATGATCGAGCGCTTCAGCGAGGCGACATCGTCGAGGATGGCTCCACTCGACTCCGCAGGCCTGACGAGGCTCGCCCGCAAGTCCGCGATCTCCTTGCGGAGTTCCGCGACCTCGCCTTGCAGGCGGGCATTGGCCCTTTCGAGCCGAGCCGTCTCCTCCGTAGCGGACCGCTCTGCCAGCTCCGCTACCACCTCCCTCAGTATCGCAGAGGCCTCCTTGAGGTCCCTCTGCAGCGTGCCCTTCAGGTTGCGCGATTTTGTCGCGACAGCCTGAATGAGGAGCACGCTGTCCTCCGCCTTTTTTCGCAGCTCGGATGTCGAGGGTCCGTCTTCGCCGCGTGACAGCGACGACGAGTCGGACAGACACCTCGACCGAGGGCGATCTTGGGCCATCTCGGCCACCTCTTTCTCCGTCCGGAGCTTCTCCTCCTCTCTTTGGGCTTTTAGGTACGCCTGCTTACGGCCGACGTACTGGCCCGTTTTGGGCGGTCGCCCTCTCCCTCGCTTCGGAGCCGTCGGCGTGGGAGCAGACTGCTCGACCACTGCCGGCTCCTCCTCACCTCCGATGTGGGGCCGTTTGCGCGCATTGCGCCAGAAGCCCCCCGACGTGTCGTCTCCGGACGACACCGACACCAGGGTCACCACCGAGGAGTCAGTCTCCTCCGCAGTCTCCTGGGTCACTGTGCCGTCTTTATCGGTGTCCTTTGTGCATGCCGTTTGGTCGTGTTTACGAAGGCCAGCGGATTGCCGGCCTACGAGGCAGTTCTTGCCCCCCCCAGAATACGCGGGGCTGCTCGCGTCCGTAGACGCAAGGAGGGATTCTCCGGCTGAGCCGGTACCCTCCTGGGGTAAATTACTCGTACCTTTAGAACTTGCCATGGTGCCAAACTTGCCAGCTGACCCGGCAAACGTTGTTTTGCCAATAATAATTGAAGGAAATTATTAAAAATAAAAATCGCGATTGAAAAATAGGGGTTGATCGTAGAGGGTTGAAAATTCAGGGTTGTATGTATTTTCTAATGCTGTATCATAAAAAAATAAAAAAATAAAAATTTATCTAAAAATTAAAAATAAAAATTTTGGGGTTGACTACCCTTAACATTTAGGTGGATGAAAAATAGATGTTAGCCGATTCTCAGACCTACTGAATACGCATATAAAATTTGGTAAAAATCGGTAAAGCCGTTTCGGAGGAGTACTGCAACAAACTTTGTGACATGGAAATTTTATATATTAGATATACCTAAGTTTGTAATGTACCTACCTACTTAATGTTAGAATTTAGCTAAGTATCTATAAATTAGACGTCCATATTTTGCTATCCTGACCTATAAGAAGCTTACCTGCTTATTCTTATCAAATTGATCATTATTATAAGTACAATAAGGTAAGTAAATAGTGTTTTGTCTTCTATAATCACTCAATTCAGATATTGAAAGAAAGTGACAAAACCCTTAAGAGGACTACAGAGGCTAAACGCGAGTTTTATAAACAAGATATCACACGAACCATTGCAGAGAATCAAATAAAAAAAATATATGGTATTCTTGGGGATATATGTTAGATTGCTACGGCCTTCAAAACATAATACATTAATGTTGACTCGATAGAAAAAAATCACGAAGATACCTCTAAAATAATCTTCTAAACAATCAAATCCCTTCTAAAATACGTGTTTTTTTTTTCAATTTAACATATATTTTTCATCACAATAAATACAATATATCAGTTATACCACTTTTTAAATCCATTTTGTAGAATTTCCAAAAAACCCTTGTTCTCATTTGCGCAGAGTTTTCGAACATAACTCGCGAGCATGTGTGTGTAAACGCCGTGTACCGACAGTCGCGGCTGAGGCCTCTTGCTAGACGGGCGTGTCGCGCTTTCTGCCGCAAAATTTCTGCAAGATTCCAACGTTATTTCATTACTTTTATTGGTTGGTTATTACATTAGGTTAATTTATATAAATAATTTAACGTTATAAGTATTTTTTTAAGTTAGAAGGGCGTAAACGGACTCCTATTTTGTAAATAAACATGGGAAATAAATCAAAAGTGTTCATATAAAGCAAACGTCACACACATGAATGACGTAAAGATTTAAATTTTGTCAAACATTTATTAATTTTCATTGTTCTCTGCAATCCTGCAGAGTACAAAAAGATAGATACGTACACAGTTTTTCAACCCTAATCGTATAGCTGTAAATGGCGTAATTGGAGTTTGCGGCGAGTAAGAATCTCGCTCCAGAGACTCGGGTTCAAATCCCAGTTACACTTCCTATCTTTTTCAATTTTTCTTTATTTTTTATGACTTTTTTTTTTGTTATTATTTTATGCAAATGAAATAAAAAGCTAATAATATTTATATATGTCATAATATGTATTTATTACAGGAAAAGAGAATCCAAAGATAATATCAATAACGGGGAAATTATAGACATTAGCAGTGAGTAAGAATCTCGCTCTAGAGACTCGGGTTCAAATTCCAGTTACACTTCCTTTCTTTTTCAATTTTTTCTTTATTTTTTTATGACTTTTTTTTTGTTATTATTTTAAGTAACTAAAAAAATTGCATAAATCTAATTTCATTACGTTGTCGTACCTTCCTATAAATTTTTTGTTAGGTCAATTATTACTTAAAATAAACGCCATCTACTGAAACACTTCCCCGTATAAGCCGCGCAGATAGAGAATAGATTTGAAAATGGCGTCCTCTCGCATGCGTTCTCGCTCTCTCTCTATCGCTGTCTATACTCACACAGTGAAGTACGAGCTGCAAACAAATAATCAGTCGGGATTCGCTTTCTAAGCTACTTGACGCACTCCGAGTAATTGTTGTTTTCGTTGATATTGTTGTTTTTGTTTGCGTTACATTTGATTGTTATTTATTTTCGTTAAGTTTTTGTTACGAACGTTGACATTTTGTGATGTAATTGAACAGCAACACCGAAGATGAAAGTGACGACTCTGAAGACCAGGACTGTGAAAGTGACCAGTCCATGGAAGATTTTAACCAATTCATGGAGGGAATTGAACCAGTAATGGGTACAGATGACCAGGACACTGCTGGACCAAGCGGTTTATAAAACCTTTGATACCATTCCCATCCTATTGTTCTTTATTTTTATAATCTGATTCTGAAATGTCACAATTAATAAAGGCAAATTTTACAATTGACCAGTCCATGGAAGATTTTAACCAATTCATGGAGGGAATTGAACCAGTAATGGGTACAGATGACCAGGACACTGCTGGACCAAGCGGTTTATAAAACCTTTGATACCATTCCCATCCTATTGTTCTTTATTTTTATAATCTGATTCTGAAATGTCACAATTAATAAAGGCAAATTTTACAATTGACCAGTCCATGGAAGATTTTAACCAATTCATGGAGGGAATTGAACCAGTAATGGGTACAGATGACCAGGACACTGCTGGACCAAGCGGTTTATAAAACCTTTGATACCATTCCCATCCTATTGTTCTTTATTTTTATAATCTGATTCTGAAATGTCACAATTAATAAAGGCAAATTTTACAATCCAGTGTTTTAAGTACCCTTGCTTGTGTTGTGTGTTGTGCTTGTATTTTAAGTGCCATTTTCAGATCTATTCTCTATCTGCGCGGGTTATACAGGCGATTAATACAGTACCTCATGACATGTCATTGTATGCTCTGTAAGGTAGTTCTGAGGTTTTCCGTTAGAGGCGCTGTTGTCGTTTGTGAGAATGTGTGCACCGATTCTCAAGGTCATTTTGCACCACTAGGCGCCTTAACGGATAAACTTAATGGTTAAATATGAGGTTAGAAGGGTACAATTTTCTTGACTTTCGTTGAGCGTGTTCAGTGCGTGTATAGGTAGGTATACTTATAGCGAAATAAGAAAAAAAATTCATAATGTTATATAAACTATATTAATGATTGTAAACGATAATAAGATATTGTTATTAAATACAAGTTTGTTTCGATAATAACTCGGACAGTTTTATTATTAGATGTAATTTTGGAGCACTATCTCTTATTGCGAAAAAGGTCGGGTAGAACTACGTGCGAATCTCCTGAATAATTTATAAGGCACGCGTATACATTTTACCTGGGTAATATTCAATTTACCACCATGGAAAACATTGACTGATCCATCTCAATCTGTAGTTATCTCAAATTTATATTGTTCATACTAAAAAACAATTCGAAAGGAATAGGAACCTTTACCGTGACAACTCGAAAACTCATTGGTCTCTCGGGGATTTGAACAGATCCTTTGAATATAACCTTATTTACATCTAAAATCTAGGATTAAAAAGGAGTTATTCAAAGTATTTTTTAATGTAAGTAGGTTTTCTAAATATACCTATGCAATTCGGACTTGAACTAATTAAAGGCATTAAAAATATAAAGATTACATTTCTCCGCAAAACAATACATACTTACAATGATGCGGACCATAAAATACAATGTGCTATATGAACATTGCCTAAATTTTTTTTCTTCCGTGATCGAAGGTTACTCGAACTAAGTACGTAGAGATGTAAGAATTAAGTTTGAGTGTGTGTTGCTCAGCCGAAATAATAAATTGACATTGTCATTTTTGTATATTACAAGTAGGTAGATACTTGCCAAGAAAACGTGCTCAAGTGTCTGATGCTAATTATGAAAGTATGAAAATTGTGTTTACCGAGTTATCTCCAGGTTGAGAGGCGCTGGACTGAATCAATTAAGAGCACGTCCGCGGCCTAAATAGCTGTTAAGAGCCCAACAATATTTAGCCTTTATAATGAAACTTCGCTTTTATCAAAGTCTTCATCAAACAAATACGTTAACGTCATTGTCTCAACAAAATTCTATCAAAACCTATCCCATATTTCATTTCGCTTTAACCACCACTTTTACTACAACCGTTTACCTGTACCACTGTTGGGCATGGGTCTGCTCTCGGAAAGATAGGGGTTAAGCCATAGTCCACCACCGTACGGATTGGCAGACTTCACATAACTTTCAGAACTCTCGGGCATGTAGGTTTCCTCACAATGTTTCCTTCACCTTTACAGTAGGTGACATATAAATTCATAAATCGCACATAACTTTGAAATGTCAGTGGTGCTTGGATTTGAACCCGGCGAGAGGCAAGTTTGATAGCCAATGACCAGTCAATGCTGCTTAACCGTTATAAGGTCATGCTAAACGAATATAAAAAAGAGCTGTGGTTTTCACGTTGGGCTTTACATGGGGTTCTTCAAAAAATTTGTAAAAGAGCTCACCTTCTCTGGTGTTGCTCGTGCCCATAGGCTTACTTACCACCTGTAGCCTGTCTGTCTGTTCGTTAGACAAAAAAAAAATAAGAATGCATTGTCGTCGGAACTGAACCAACATGTAAAATTTCAGGTCTATTTGTCAGAATTTAGCAAAAAATTAGACCCAAAAATACAGACTTTATTCATAAGAAATAATAATAAACATTCTAAATACTGCAAGTGCATAACTTAAGTTCCAAAGAACACACTTCCATTAAAACATTGATATATAGTTTAACTCAGTGCATTAAAACGTTAACTACGTCAATATCCGCATCTAGAATCGTAATTTCCCTAACAACGCCTATTACCAGCCACCAGTTGCTCGAGCCAGCTATTAGGGAGTCAATGGCTCTTGGGGAAGCGACTTTATCGATTTCTCGAAGCGCCCTAATTTTACGCCTCTCGATTTTTGACCGACTGCGCAGGAATAACATTGACTTATATTTAATCAGATTATGCACTTTGCATATTAAAATTCTGTCTTTTTGTCCCAAAATTTACGTATGTGCTCCGTTGCTGCTCCTTTTGGAATCACCCAGATCTTATGACACAAATAGACGACTTAATCAAAATTACCTTAGAATCAATTCTTAATATGCAGCTGAACGAGCAATCTTGGACCCAAGCATCCCTACCCATCCGTTATGGTGGTTTAGGGATTCGCAAAATTTCAAGTGTCGCTTTACCAGCATTCCTATCTTCCGTCCATAGTTCAGCAAATCTCATAAGTAAAATTTTAAGGGCATCCCCTTCAAACTTTGAGATTGCTGGCTTGGAAGAAGCTAGAAACGCTTTCTTAATTGCATGCCCAGGTCAAAATTTTCCAGTTTCTACAAATTCACAGAGGAGCTGGGACGACATAAACTGTAAATTGACTTTTGAAAATCTTTTGAGCTGTAGTACAGGTTCGGCGCGTGCTAGGCTTTTGGCCGTGGGTGCGCATGAGGCCGGCTACTGGCTTCACGCGTACCCTTCGCCAAATACAGGAACATTTCTTGAGCCTGACACGCTCCGAATCGCAACCTGTCTACGGCTTGGGGTTCCGGTCTGTGCTCCTCATAAATGTCCCTGTGGCAGTGATGTCGACAAGCTAGGACATCACGGACTGTCGTGCCAAAAAAGTGCAGGCCGCTTCTCGAGACATGCCGCACTTAACGATATCATACGCCGGTCCCTTGCCACCGTCAACGTGCCAAGTCTACTTGAGCCGACTGGTATTGCAAGAGACGATGGCAAGAGACCGGATGGTATGAGTTTGATTCCATGGAAGATGGGACGGGTGCTGGTATGGGATGCAACCTGTTCAGACACGCTGGCCCCTTCCCATCTACATGGAACCAACAACAGAGTTGGTGCGGCTTGTGAAGCGGCTGAAAAAGCTAAAGCGTGCAAGTACAGGGGTCTAGGCACCGAATATGATTTTGTTCCATTCGGTGTCGAGACCCTTGGTCCGTGGGGTCCTAACGCTAAGAGGCTTTGTAAGGAAATAGCAAAAAGGTTAGTCGACATCACAGGAGACCGAAGAGCTGGCAGCTACCTAGGACAGAGAATTAGTATAGCTATTCAAAGGGGGAACGCTGCCAGTATCTTCGGAACCTTGCCTAAAGGGACTCCTTTTAATGATATATTTTAGTAATATTTTTTTTTTTTTGTTTTTGTTTTTGTTTTAGGTTATACTTTTAAGGTTTTTTTTTTAGTTTTAAATTCATTAATTTGTAAATTTACTTTTAAGATATAGATTTAACCGTCTTTTAACCTGGCACTTACTATTATTTATATGATTCAATTATATTTAAACTTTAATCAGATAATCAATATCTGATATCATCGAAGTAAATTGATTGTAAATGGTGTATGTCATATTGATTGATACTCATATTGTTTTAATTAAATTTTTCATATTTTTACAGTACTTTTCATATTTTGACAGTGCTTACCTTTTTTTGTTTATCATGATCCGATGTATCTGATGTGGATACCTATAATTGGCATTATTTAAGTATAATATGTGGAATCAACGCTGTTGTTATCCCTAATAAATAAAATAAAAATAATAAATAATTATCAAAGGATTGTCTGTTTATCTCAAGCACTGGTTCTAGGTTTTGCTGCCAACAGAAAATCAATTGTGTTTCATGTTTAAAAGGAGGTCTTGTGTGTAGGAACACAAGAGCTTCAATCAACGCTGTTGTTATCCCTAATAAATAAAATAAAAATAATAAATAATTATCAAAGAATTGTCTGTTTATCTCAAGCACTGGTTCTAGGTTTTGCTGCCAACAGAAAATCAATTGTGTTTCAGGTTTAAAAGGAGCTCTTGTGTGTAGGAACACAAGAGCTTTTAAATAGTCATCACCATCAAAATCATCATTATTGATACATCAGGTTCGATCGTGCGTTTGTCAAGTGATGTAAATTCATTTAATCTAAAGCGTCGGAACTATAAGCGTTCTTAACTGGTACTGGAACAAAATTCCACGAGTTTTTTATCTATAAACTTTGTCGATATCCGTATTTTATATATTTTTTTATTATTTTAATTAAATATAATATGTATTTTATTTATAATATATTTAGTTTTTTTAAATTATGATAATTATACCTAAGAATTTTACCTCCTCTTTTTATAAGTTGGTACTCTTTATTTACCCTCTCTAATAACCGATATCTATTATATTTCTATTATTTT
Source organism: Carterocephalus palaemon (assembly GCA_944567765.1). NCBI lineage: Eukaryota > Metazoa > Arthropoda > Insecta > Lepidoptera > Hesperiidae > Carterocephalus > Carterocephalus palaemon. Next base: position 4,262,356 of record OX155663.1, read on the forward strand.
AAAAAAGTTGGCAACCCTCTCAATCTTTTAGGATGGTTCAACGGTTCTCGGGAAAACGACTTTATCGATTCCTCGAAGCGCCCTAAATAATTTCACGGTTCTTGGTTTTTGACTCACTGTGTGGGCCGGTAAAGATAAACTTGTAACGGTTATACCAGTTTATACCTATTTATTTATGTACGACTCCTTTACACAACAGTAAGATTTAAGTGTGTTGTACGCGCCAATTCCATGACTGTTCCACTGTTGGACACGGATCTCTTCCTGATCCCTCCTGAGGGTTAGAAAGAGCATATTCCACCAAGCTGCTCCAATGCGGATTGGTGGTCGAATGGTCTCAAGCTATCCGAAAGTTTTCGACAAGTTCAACGATTGATTTAAAGGAAGCAACCTGGACCGACGGCTTATCGTGCCCTAATGCATTGAGACAAGTCTGACTAGTAAATGGTCTGATACCGTATACCGACCGTGCCCAACGCTACTTAGTCGCTCACGTTTCTACGATCAACGTGTACCATACGGCTAAAAGCGCTTAAAGTTTCGTTAATCCTACTATTAATCAATCGAATCGTCCATAATCCACAGTGATCAATACCGCCTACGTATTTTTCGGTTCGTTCATACGAAAAAGCCTACGTCACAATCACAAAGCTACTCCTACACCGTCCGATATAATTGGCATGGTGGAGTCAATCAGTGCGCTCTAATTATGAGTCAATCACACACAGCTTATCGCTCCCAATCACTGTTATACTTCCACGGTGAATACTGGTTCATTTTTCTTGAGTTATATTATGTAGGATCCTGTGGAATCTATAGCTGATTGAGTAACATATAAATCCTACTGAGTGTCAGAACATTAATTAAATGTTAGTGATAATAACTGATGTAATTTACATACTACAAGTTCTCGCAAATAATATATATATGATTATTATTATTCATTCTTATTTATATTACTACTAGTGGACGCCCGCAGCTTCGCTCGCGTAGATTTAGACCCATTAATGACGTGTACCCGTCTAACGACTTCAAAAACGGCAGTTTCATACTACCTTTGCACCCCCGTTTTACCCCCTTAGGGGGTGAATTTTCAAAAATCCTTTCTTAGTGCTCCCTTACGTTATAAAAGGAACCCCTGTGCAAAATTTCAAGTTTCTAGCCCTTATAATTTAGGCCCTGCGTTGATATGTCAGTCAGTCAGTCAGTCAGTCAGTCAGTCAGTCAGTCAGTCAGTCACCTTCTCCTTTTATATATATAGATTATTAGGCAGAAATTATATTATTAAATCATTGGCAGGATTTTTGTCAAATTTAAGCAATTTCTATAATTTTTCAAAAAAGAGTTTTGACAATATTTCGACACTATTTTGACGGTACGGTCTGTCAAAAAGGACTACACTTGCCCTTTTGTTTATTTAAGCTATAAATAATCCTACACCGTCTGAACATCTATTCTGTGGTCTGAACTCAGATACCTACGCATAATTAACAGACACAGCAGATCCAATCAATGTTCTTTAATAACGAGTCAATCACACAGTGTTCTAGGTGAGTTCTGATATTTGCGTGGACAACTATATAGGTAGTAGTAGGTACCTAGGGGAAGGTGGGGTAATTACGCACACTAAAGGGAAAACTAGAAAAAAACATATTTGGTCTAAGCAAAAATGTTGATTGTTGTTTAACGTTACATTGACTTATATAACCACAAATCCGACAATTATCATTAAATTGTAAGAATTAAATCATTTTTTGACTAAAACAAAATTAACTTAGTGTCCGGGATTACATACATACAGATGAGGAGTGGGTTAATTGGTGTTAGGAATAGTCTAGTTAGTAATTGTCAGTAAGAGTCTCGTTCCAAGTCAGTCACAAATGTGTTGCTTGGACTAACATGCTACACTTAAAGAAGTGTAATCGGAAATCACATATTTCCAACCGGACCACGATTGCTTTAAAAACACCGTACCGTGCCCCGTGGCGGGCCGAAAAGCATTGATACCTATATATGTCACGTACTGATAAGAAACAAAGCAAAGAGTCAAAGAAATTGGAACATAAAAAGTGCCCTTTGATCAGATTTCGGGTACCACTTTTCTAGCGTATACTTTTACCTAACTCATCTAACTTTTCTTACACTTCATATAACGATATATAATAAATAAAGCGCAGTTCTTAGGAGGCTGTGTAGTATCTTTTATTTGTATATGAATTTTTATTTCTCTGTTCATAATATAATATTATGTGTTTTTTATGTTACACATACAATGTGTGGAATTATGTTTAAACATATACATACTTTTTCTTCTCATCGGGTTTCATTTCATTATACCTACCATCAGTATTCGCACCATCGCCCAGGGTGAACTGGTTAAAAATGCTTTATGGCATTATGTAAGCCCTATGTTTACCAAAAGGTATAAATAAACTGAAACAAATAATTAAATAAACTCCGTAATAGAATCCCATAGTCCTCTCAATTTTCTACACCCGTCATAATATACGTCGTATTGCACGTTCCGCCCGTATAGTTTTTTAGGTCCAACGTGGGTCGACCTTTTTTATTGCAGGGAATAAGGCTCTTTTATATATCTACGCAAGTAAAATTGAGAACTGACAGTGATACTTTTTTGATAAAATAGTATTTTTGGTTTATAACGTTAATCATCTCACGTGCAATATTACTTCTGCGAGCGGTTTAGCTTAGCTGTTGCAACCTCCAGACTAAACCAACGAGGCCGTTTCCTGCACCTCCTCACCGTCTGCGTAAGTAATAAGTATCAAGTAATTACTAAGTAATCTTTTTTTTTTTTATGGATACAGGATAGCAAACGAGCTTGCAGCACCACCCATCCGCTGCCGCCCATGACAACTGTGACTGACTTTGAACAAGACTCAATTAGGGACTGGGATGGTTAGTCCAATTAGTTGAGAAAGTTAATTAGAACATTAGTTGGTCAGTTCGTTTGTAGGTATGAGGACTGGGGACTGTTAGTGATAGTTAGTCCTGTTATTTGGTGTTAGTAAACGTTGGTGTTAGTACGAAAGCTTTCTGGGAACACATGAGCACAGTTTTATTAAAGCTAGCAGACATTATTAATTCAATTTAATTAATATCGATTTATAGATGTTAAACAAAAGTTTTGTAATCTGTGGTCAGAGCGGAACCTGCAGGATTAACGTTTGTTGTTCCGTTCAAACTTTACTTTGTGGTGTACATTCAAAGTATTTAGGTAGGTACTATGGCAATATGCGGGTCATAGGGAATACATTGTAATCTCTCTTTCGAACTGAAAACACATGTGAACTATATTTTGAAACACAATTGCGTTAAAATCCATTATCTATTACGCGCCAGAAACATTACGGACCCATCATAGCCTTGGTCATACCCCTGGTGGTAGGGTGGGTATTATTGCTTTATAACCAATAGTACAGCGGTGACAGCCCAGTGGCTATTGAACTCGCCCCTCAATCGAGCGGTCCGGGTTCAAACCCCAGAGGCACGCACCAATGACTTTTCTGAGTTATGTGCGATTTATTAATTAAATGTCACTTGCTGTAACTGTGAAGGACACATCGTGAGGAAACCTGCATGTCTGAGAGTTCAAATGTTCTCGATGGCATGTGAAGTCTGTCATTCCGCACTTGGCCAGCGTGGTGGACTAAGGCCTAATCCCCTGAGAGGAGACCCGTGCCCCTCAGTGGGACAAAGAAAGGGTTGTGAGGAGGAGGAGGAGGTACCAATAGTACTAAGTGGTACTATGGGTGCACTTACTATTCTCTTCTTAACTTTCTTCCGCAGATTTACTATTCTTCCTGGTATTATCTAACTAACCAGCCTATCATAGCATCTTTAATGGTATATTCATGACACTTTTTAGGAAAATAGATAATACATGAGCGAAGCTTTCGGTGAACCAAATTGATCAAGACCTCTGTCTTATCAATCAGATTCCATTTGCGTAGATATCTACCTAATATTGAATAGGGTTGGCACTTTGGCACTATATCAGTAGGTATTTGAAATCGGAGAACAAAGCAAATGAGTATTAAGTAGATAATAACGTTAAAATAATATGTAGTGTGTATTTGTGTAACAATTCCTTCAAAGTCGGAACGTACCTGTGATGACCAGGTGTCGCATGTGTCCATAGGAGACGGTGACCACTTAACTTACCACAGTTACCGTCAGGCACCTAAGCCCTTGTCTGTCTGTGTTATAAAAATTATAGATGTATTGTTAGCACTCTTCTTTCAGTCAAAGCGTAGGTAATAGCGAAACAAATTATGCGAGTTTTTTTAAAACATGTAACAGAATTAATTTAAAAAAAAAAAAAAACGACTTTGTTTGTGGGCTCGCACAGTCACAGTTAAGGGAGGTCGAGTGCATACTCCACCACACTGCTCCAATGCGGATTTAATTGATTATTCACGTAATATTTTTCAGTCAGGCCGGCTGTTTATTTCATATTATCAACATGAATGTTGACCGGACTTAATGTAACATTAAGGTCATTTATAGTTGATTTGAATATCAGACTTCTCTTTTCCCCTACATAACAATTGTGCGGACCAAATCTAATTAATGTTTAATATTTGATGAGGCCATAAAATACCCACCGGCATTATAATCTAAACGTTTATGTTACAAGCACAACTCCATGATCACGAAGCCATGACAGGCAGATAGACAGATAGCCTTTGAAGGTACGTACATACAGATAATACATTTCTAGGAAAATTACCTAATGTATGTCAGCGTTAGAAAACTCTCGCGAGGTAAACACATTCAGAATAATTATGTCGTACCAAATGAATTCATTTATATTCCAGACAAAGACGTCGTCAGAAAATAGAACATTCATGTTTTCATTAAGTTAATTATTCTTCTCTCAACGTATCTCTATTTGTAGGATTATCCCAATGTACCATGTTAATTTCTGAACAATAGAATAGGTAGTGTAAAAAAAAACCTTCTACCTACCTAGTACCTCGAGGTACTAGCAACTGTAGTTGTCTCTTCAATGTAGTAGGATTTTTCTTTTGATATTTGTGACGTTCGTGAACTGAAACTGGGATTAAAAATTTTCGTGTGTAGAGGCCTTTTTACGAGCATGTACCTTACTTTAAACTTCTTTGGTAATAATCAAATGTAATATCCTGGTCTTTAGAAAAAGAACTTTATTGACTGACCCGTTGGCGCAAACGGTTCTTTGTATCGATAGTTTGTGATGGTAATTCATATTAGGTAATTAAAATTTTCGGGAAACCTAAATGTTGCTTTCAGTGCTTTATTAAACCAACAAACACTTCGTACTTTAGTTAGTATTACAAAAAATTTTAGGATTTGCGTTAATATATGCTTATTTAATGATTATGTATTTCCGACAGAAAGACTATTGAAGAACTCATTGTTTCACTGCATTTAAATTTCAGTCGGGTATAATATTTGCCAAAAGGCTGCACTCAAAAGAGCGAGGGGCGAGCGAGCGAGGTTCCAACAGGAGCGTTAATGAGATAAAATTCTTGGTACTCCATTTCCTTGATTGAATAAATTCAGTCAGCTTTATTAGAGTGACAATGATATTTCCTAGGGCCCTCACTGAACAAACGGATGAGTTAGTAGCTTTGGCAATAATGTTTTGAAGCAATTTCTCGTCAACATTCACTACCATGAATCATTGGTCGGTTAGACGTAAATATTCATTACGTCAACGTTATTTTGGTACTAAATATCTCATGAGTGTTCGAATCAAATAAATTTAATCACATATTTTATTTCTCTAAAATGTGATCAGTTCAACGAATGTTCAAGTTCATTCAAAGTTGTTTATCCTTACTGATATATTTATATTTCAAATGGGAAAGTGGGTTTGTTGGTTTGTCCTTCTTCTCCGCTTCAAAGGAATGATTGAACGATTTTTTCCATAGATGTTGTGTAGGGCCTTCAGAGTGACATAGGCCATTTTTATCCCGGAAAACTGCGCAATCGTGTGAACTGGCTGCAAAAACTGTAATAATTTCCGTTTTTTTTTGTTTAATTTATAACGGTATAACTAAATATTTTAGATTATAACCGTTTGTTTAATTTTGCCGCGGGCGAGGCTGCAGGCAATAGCTAGTATCGTCATATTTCAACAAATTTACACAAAACCTTAGCAAATTAAACCTTAGCAACTAATTTACACAAAACCTTAGCAAATCAAACTTTCCTTGTGAATTACTCTCTGTCTATGTGAAAACCGCATGAAAACCCGTCCGTAGCTTTTCAGTGTGTGGTAATTTGATCACCATCTATTTACATGAGATCTAAGCACAACTGGTAAAATGTGGGTATTCGGCGACACACAGATGTGATGTTCATTAACAGTAATGCAGATAGCGTTTCTAGCAGATACAGAAGGTATTAGCATTAACTCTCATTAGATCAAGGATTAACTTGTTTGCCGAAGCCGCTGTAATACGCTAATGTTGTAAGGTTTCTGGCCTATTGTGATTGCAGAATTATTACTCATACATCTGACATTCAGAAAATATAGGACTTTAAATTTATAGTAACAGGCATACGATTAGTTGGTGAAAAGTATTTATAATACCTACGTCACAAATTTAATAGCATTTGATAGAAATACTAAAAAGATTACTAAACTGAAAAATGAAATGATACAAAAGTAATATAACTATAACAAACTAAAATTGATTTAATTTGGTACATAAATGTCAAATAAAATAATTTATAAAATAATAAAAACAACAACATCGCGATCGTTTAAAAAACCTAAAAAAACGCGCATTTGCAGATAACCGAACTAAAAGTTAGGTTTTTTTAAATTATTAAGGAATGTCCAAAATTTGAATAGTTTCATACGTTATACCTTTACTTTTAGAATATAATATATATAATGGTTTGAAATTAGTTCAATTTCAATAAGTTCAGATTCGATTCAATATAATCTTTTTGAGAAAAGCTCACCTGCGGCTACACTTTAAAGACTTTACTTTTATACCTCGTTAGTTACGTTAGCTAACAACATTTTACTAACCATATCAATATAACATTTTTTTAAACACGCTTTTAATAGCTTGGCATTTATATTACCTACCGTATATTTGCACGTGATATTCACCCCCTTCAAAACGTTAGATTAGTTTGAAACTTTGCACACTTATCATGGACCGATGTATTATTATTGTTATTAATTCTCTATTATTAACTCTTTATTGTACACCAAGACAATACAGGAACAATTACATGGAATAAGGATTAAAAAATACGTACAAATGGTGGCCTTAACGGTAACTAGCGATTTCTTCCAGGCAATAATTTCTTTCTTTTAAGTAAAAAAATCTCTGTGCTTTAATTTGTTTCAAAGTACCTACCTATATGTATGGAGGACTATTAAATTACTTAGTAGATTATGTTAGAGTTTTATTAAGTATATATGTATTTATAGCTTTGTCGGTATTAATTAAATAATACCCGTGACGTCATGAATATCGGACGTCTCCTAGGTTTTACAATATTGGCCGTTTTATGTGAATTTTAATTGAATCGTAAAAATATTTTACGAGAACACGAGGTTCTATTTTTGAAGTACTCGCGTGACTCATACGACACGATATTCGTTAAATAGAAACAATACCGTACTACTTAGTCTATCTCTTGACCCGGCAATCTAGTGTTTAATACCACTTGTTACATTTAAAAATACGGAATTACTTAACATGTTTTCCAATTTTGCATGCTGTGTTCACTGTACTTAGAATGGACACACCTGTAAGTCTTTGCATTTTTATTTGTTTTATACTCTATCTTGTGTTACATTCAATTTGTGAACCAATAAAAATAAAAATAAAGAATTTCCCCAGTCGATCGAGATATATGAGTCGCAGTCGTGCAATGTCACGCGAGCGGTTCAAAAGTAAAGCCCCAGTGTACAGTGCAGTCGCCCGAAGCCGGATATCCGGACGCCCTGTACCCGGTTATGAGATAGTGCGACAATATATTGTTGTTATTTACTTTTACTGTAGCTAGTTACAATAACATTATTATACTCGTAATATCTTAACAAACTCATTTAGTAACAAACTAGTGGACGCCCGCAGCTTCGCTCGCGTGGAATTAGACAACAATAATTTCGTAATATTATATAGCCTATGTCACTCAGTGAAGATGCAGCTTTCTAATGGTGAAAGAATTTTTGAAATCGGTCCAATAGTTTTTGTGTGAAAACATTACAAACAAATATTTCCTCTTTTATTAGTATAGACAACCAATTTGCGTCGAATGTTGCCAAGCCATCTTAGCAATTGTTTTACACTTGAACACCCGGGGCCGACGGGTTGACGTGCTCTTCGAAGCACGGAAGAACTCACGAAATATTGTAGTCACATCCACATACCGACCGCACCCGACGTTGCTTAACTGTTTGATCACTCTGTTTGATCACTGTTTGATCAGATCGACGCGAGCCATTGGGCTATGAGTGTTTCATTGGGCTTGAAGCACTCTAGGTGCTAGTGAAGCGAACAAAAATTGGCACAACTATCGAAAAGTTTTATGATATCGGTTTGGCATTACATTGAGTATTTCATGCCAAGACAGTATCTCTGAAACACAATACTGAATGACTAAGGGCTTTTTAACAATCGTTATTATTACACACACCAATGTACTAGATGGGACTAGTCTAGGTTATAATAATATGCGTTTTAAGAAATTAAATGTCATCTGCTGTAACGGAGAAGAAACATAGTTAATGTATGCTTGCATAGGTACCATCTATCCGAACTTTGTCAACATGGTGGATTATAGCTTAAAATCCTCACCTCACCAGACCCAAACCCAACAATGGGACATTGATCAGGTTATGGCAACAACACGCTTATTTAAACAAAAAAACACGCTTTTGTAGATAAGGGAACTAAAATGTAGATTTTATTTAATTTTTAAATTATTGCATTGTCATCGGTCCTTGATAAGTGTGCAGAGTTTCAAATTAATCCGACGTTTTGAAGTGGGCGAAAATCACGTTCAATGATTCCGTTACATACATAAACATGGATACATACATACCAATTTACATAGCAGACATCGATATTAAATTAGATTATTATAATTATTATTTAATAGATTATATTAATAATATAATATTTAATAAATTGTCACAATAACTGTGAAGGATTAGCATGAAAAACAATTTAAGGCGGAGGTTCAATTGTAGAAAAATCTTACATAACATTTACTCAAATTTTTTTTGATCAACATGTTTGCCAAGAGATACTTACGTAACATCACATGGACGTCCAAGTACCTACCTTGTATGGGTCTGTTATTTGTTATCACTATATAACATCTAGACATATCACATCTTTTGATCTATGTGTAAGAAAACTAACGTTGTTCAACAACTCGTATTTTGGCGAAAAGTTACTTGTTTTGACACAAATGCCCGAAAAATGAGTTCTTTATTTTTCAGAGCTGGATAGTTTCACAAGAAATCTAGTAACATTATTGTTACTAGATTTCTTCTTCGTCACACTAAGCGATTATTAGTTGTGTTCGTTTTGTATTTTGTACCTATTGCCTATAATGTTTTTTAACAAACTTTTTAATAATACATGGGAATTATTTTCCGAATGGGGAAGCCGAGGTGTGAACATAAGTGTAAACATAAGTGGTGAAAAGCACCACTTATGATTAGTCCCATGTAATATTAGGTGGTGATCCTAGCCATGCACCGGGCATAATTCCTAACTCCGAACTACTGATAATTTTTCAAGTTACAAAAATCTGATAATTCTTTGCCTGGGAATCGAGTTTAGGACATCTATGCAGTCATGCTTACGACCACTAAGCGAACGAGGCAATTTATGCATGTTTTTTTAAAAATTAAATAACTATGTAGTAGGTAAAATGTTAAATACTGAAAAATAAATCTAAGCTAAAATTAAAAACAAAAATCAATTAAGAAATAAAAACATTTTTTACAATTTATTTGTTGACTATGTGGTAGGAGAGGTTTTTGGGGGAGGTTTGGCTCAGTAAGGCCCACTACGATTTTTACCGCCTGACTTCTCGTATCATAATTACAAAATAAAATAGCCAGTTCGTGTGTTCGTTTCGTTTTCAGCACAGTTGTTACCGTAAGTTAAATTAAATTATTTATTGCATGAATCGATCCTCGTGCTGGCTTGGCCATGACATTGGCCGGCACTTTCTATTTCGGGATGTTTATTTTCAAGTGGTTTAAAATGTCGGAACAGTTTCAACTAACATTTCGGTGTCATACAGAACACTTTCTTGAATAGGCATGGTAATTAACAATATCTTTTTATGATTCTCCCGTGTCTTGCAGACGATAGGACCATGCTGGCGAGTTGCATAAACTTGTATGTAACTTTTTACTCTGGAAGTGCTAAAAAATGTGCTCATAAGGACGCCAACGTCGTGCTCGTTGCCCTGCGCGACGCAGAGTAAATAAGAAAAAGTCAGAAAACGTCCCAACTGGGACGTTTAGATTATAATGTTGACATTTTATAATTTTATTTAGAAAATTTTGTCTTGACATAATTTTATTAATTGTTTATTGACTTTTGTATAAATTTGTGTGAATATATATACCAGTATTTCTTGAATATATTTGCATGCTAATACTAGCTGAATACCATATCAATATGTAGGTACATTTTACATTTGCGTGTATTCAATACAAATAAACGTCTACTGATGAACTATTGCCTCCATACGAGTATATTACACTCTACACATCTGGCTGACTGCAAAGGAAATGGGCACGTGATGGGACAACGGAAACAATCCAATGTTAGCACTGTACATTAGTATTAACCAGAAGTTGTAATAACCTATATGAAAGTAGATATTATGTATCCTCTCTTCATATCGGAAATACGTCATTCATTTTATGAAGAACTTCATTTACGCGGTAATATCGCGTGGAAAGATTCAGCTGTCGACCTCCATTGAATACGACGTCATGGCTATTTCAGATTTTAGCTGATATTTTCCCACATATTTCCGGTTTTCTAGTTCTAAATGGAGGTCTCTCTATATCAAAATTACAAACTGCCGGTCGGTTGCAACTTGCAAGTGTTGGAACCCTTGGTGTGTTCAAGTTCTTGTAAAAAAGCTATCATTTTTTTTTTCTAATTATTACTGGAAATTAATATAGAATAGTACAATTGATATGGAATTATGACGTATATCCGCAATACAGGTTAGATTCAGTATTTGGGGTACCATTCCATATTTGGTTACTTTACCCTACTAGCTAACACTAGGTAAATCACAATATTTATATAAATTATATTACAGCTTTGCCAGCAAACAATACATAAAATGATACAGCAAACATCTCTATTCTCTTGGGATCCACAATTTACAACAAAAACATACTGTACCGGTGAATGAAAACAAAACAATTATAAGTTATTTCCTGTTTCCCGCCAACGGTAAATCGCGATATATAACTAACTCCCTCTTGCGAGTAAACATCACACTTAACCAAACATGTTTCACAAACATTTGTTTATAGATATAGAACACATACGTATGTAAAGATAATTAATCTGATCTGTTTACTCATATTTCACACTATAAATAGTAAATATTGGATACATCGTATTATTTGTCTGTGATAGATTTGTATTGTGAATTGTAAAAAATTCAATATACGTGTCGGAAAAACACGTTCATTCAAATACATATTTCCAAAGGTTTCAGAATTTGAAAGAAACTGTAAAAACGTTTACTTTGCAGTGTTGGGAGATGGCCTCAAATGTGCGGACAAAAGTTTTAAATTCTCTCCAAGAGAACGGAACTTTTCAGTGTTTAGACTTTGACAAAAGGTCTCATTAGCATCGTAAATTGGACGCGGGTGTTACGTTTTTGTAATAAGCAATATATTAAACTTGTTTGTCATATAACATACCTACCTATCTTTTTTTAAATAAAGTGGAAAGGTTACACGGCTGAATGGTACTGTGGCGGGTAGTGGTACTGTGAAGTCTTTAGGGAACAAAATTGGTTTCATATAAAACCTATTTGTAAGAAAATTGTTTTATAAATGCATTATAAGTATCTGCATCGATGGTCTAGCGGTTTCAATCAAAGTTAATCCTGGGTTCGATTACTGGGTCAGGCAAAGTATTGGGTTTTTATAACTTTAAGTTCTCAGTGAGTAGTTCAGAGACTGACTTTGTGCTCGGTGAATGGCAATAGGCTCACCACATGTTATATGTACATGGTGGGGGAACCTAATGTATACACAGCTCTGTCATGCTATTTTCGAATGGTACAGACGAGTGTTGGCCCTGAAGAAAGCTTATTCCGCCTTATTTGAAGAACTCCACGTAGTGGCCTACAGGGAGGTCATTAAACAATTTACTTAGACTGCTCTACTTACGAAACATTAAACCTTGGGCATGCAAGCTTCCTCACGATGTTGATGTAACATGTCAGCACAAAATAAAATTATTTATGCGGCTACTTCCTTCGTAATTTACTATCTACTTTTTAGAGTCTTTTTAGAGTTTTAAATGTTCTATGACATAGACAGTCATACCGTACGACCATACTTACCTTATGCTAAGTGTTACCAAATAACTTAATTAAATGTCTTTTGCTGTAACGGTGAAGGACACACTTGAGGAAACCTGCATACCTGAGAGTTCTTCATAATGTTCTCTAAGGCATATGAAGTCTGCCAATCCGCACATGGTAAGCGAGATGGACTATGGCCTAATCCCTCCCATTCTGAGAGGAGACCCGTGCCCAACAGTGGGACAAAGAAAGTGTTGTGGTAGTGTTGGAAGTGTTACCAATAACATAAACATACATACTTTATTTTATTACATGAACCTATTGAAATAGTCATGTAAATTCGAACATGGATATTTAAATTAAGACCGTATATCAGTGAGATATCACGACTTGTGTTTATGTATAATGACCATGGAACGATGTTAATGCTGTGTCATTCTGTCATTCGATGTTCGCATTGCAACTCCCGAGAGTAGGTAACCGTCTAAATTTTCGTTCAATGACAAAAATCTAAATGAGCTCTGTAAACGCGCGGTTGGGAATACTCAGCTCGTTTCTCTTGCAAATATGCAATTTCAAGCTTATTTTTCTTGCAGAACTAACAAGGTAAATTTAAATTTTTGATACCGAACTCAGCCAACTGCTTTCCTTGAATCCTGAGTTCTTTAAAATTTATTTATTTATTTTACGCCTTATTGTAGTCTACAATGGACGGACATAATGCCTGAAGGAACATAATGCCATGGTCTACCAGTCAACCCTTGAGCTGGTGTGAGGTACCGTAGGCGTTTATGATTTTTTAACGAAACCAAAAGAAAATTTAATAATAACAGTAAAATTTAAATACTATGCAATAATAGTACAGTTGAAAATTACAGCCGAGGCGATATTGCTACAAGAAAGCAGAAGCTGTAAATATCAAAGCGCACGTATGTCATACGACGTTTTATAACATACGAGTATATGCGAGGAAATAAATAAAAAAATATAGCGAAAAGAAAAAGCGCGCGGAATAATTTTTACTTGTTCACAAATTAGCGATGCGCGCGCATCAACGCTTTTTTTTTAAGACAAAGGCACAAAAACAGCCAGTATAAGGTACTAATAAAGTAAATTCATATTTTTTTGTTTTTATTACAGATAAATGATTGTAATTTATTGTCAAAATTAATTACATTAATGAATTAAATGTTTATTTTTTTATTTTATCTCCCAAAGTTAATTTTATTCATAATATGTTGACCACTTTTCTGACATAAAAACTCTTTGTTATGATTGAAAAAAGTACCGTTCGTTTTAGACGGAGCATCTTGATAAACCGTGCGTTTACATTACAATAACGCACCAGTACGTACTCGTAGGTAATGAGATAGGTAGGTACATTACGATATTGAAATTGGTGAATTAAGAGACGCTTTACGAGGAAATGTGTTATAAATATAATTATTATACATTTATATACATACATACATAAAAAACGTATTATAAAATATTAAAAATACATAGGTACTCACACCAGTACCATTTTAACAAAAGTTTTGGGAAATTCAATTTTTTGTTAGTGATAGTTATTTATGTTAGTTGATATTAGTAATAGTCCAGTTAGTAATTGTTAGTAGGAGTCTCGTTCCAGGAGTCTCGTTCCAAGTCAGTCACAGATGTGTTGCTACCCTTGAGGACTATATGGTCGCCTCTTAAGAAGTGTAACCAGAAACCAAAACCGGACTATACCCAATTGAAAACAATTATTACACGGTAGAAATTACTCTGTTATCCGTGGAACGGCGACGCGTCGTTTGACCGTTCCATAACATGGCTACAACTCGCGTAGCAGACGTCTGATATTTCAGCTAGTTCGAATTTCAGCGGAAATTCAGGTTAAGTTTGAATTCATTTAAAATTATTATAAGAACGTGGTTTAATTGAGAATGGATTTGTATAACGTTGTAGAATAGAGAACCAAATAATAAGTTGAAAAGTACTTCTTAGGTAGGTATTTATGCAATAAAGTGCAATGAGGCCTGAAAGTAAACTCAACATAACACAAACTTTTGACGGCTACGTGGCGCGAGCATGACACTCACTGCCTAACCGCGGATCCTGGGTTCGAATCCCGGCTGGGGCAGATATTTATTTCGCAGATAAATATTTATACTCGGGTCATGGATGTCAAATTGTGCTGTTTTCTGTGTGTTCGCTATACAGGCCCACAGCGGCCTGCCGTGGGGCTACTTTGCAGTCCACGGAAATATTACAAACATTACATTTGCCTAAAAATAAGCATCAATTTGACATAATATATTAAGTCATTGAATGATTCGTACGATCCTCAGAGCAATGAGACCTTTATGAATAAAGCCATTCTCCCGTCATGATATTACTATACGACATTACGTTACTCAATAGATTTCAGCTCAAGTTGAACCTTTCAGAGCTCGGCAGTCGCAAATTGGATAACTATTAGGAAAGTTAAACTTGTGCAAACCAAAACTAATATTAACTTAAAACATAACTACCTATCTACTATCTTTGCTATTCCTCCCTGTCTAAGTAATCATTGATTTAGTATACCTATAGTAGGGGAGCCCAAGAGGGGATTTTGCGGGATACTCAAGCGCGTAAGTTTAATATACAGTGGGATACCTTGTACCCGGTTAAGTACCTCCACCAAATATGAGCCCCATATATAAATGGGGCCGTCAAGGATAAAGGATCAGATTAGTAAAAAAAAAAAATTTGTCATCAGAAATTCTTGAGCGCGTTAGATTAAGGTAGGGTGAGTTAATTACATGCTAAAAAGTGTATATTCCACTAATCTTACAATTTGAGAGTAACGTAAAGAAAGGGGAGGGCTACAACTTTGTAGCCCATATTCCACTAATCTTACAATTTGAGAGTAACTTTGTAGCCCTCCCCTTTCTTTACGTTACTCTCAAATTGTAAGATTAGTGGAATATACACTTTTTAGCATGTAATTAACTCACCCTACCTTAATCTAACGCGCTCAAGAATTTCTGATGACAAATTTTTTTTTTTTACTAATCTGATCCTTTATCCTTGACGGCCCCATTTATATATGGGGCTCATATTTGGTGGAGGTACTTAACCGGGTACAAGGTATCCCACTGTATATTAAACTTACGCGCTTGAGTATCCCGCAAAATCCCCTCTTGGGCTCCCCTACTACTATGATTTTATGTAGGTAAAAAAGAAGTATTTAATATAAAGATCTCTCATTCGATAGACTAATTAGTTTAATAATAAATAAATATCACATCAGTCACATCCATAGTGTACTATGGTTGTAAGAGACTGATATATATACATACTTAGATATTTTTAAATACATACTTAATTTATATATATTATTATATTAATATCCAGACACAAAACAAACACAAGAATGTGTGAGAAACAAACAAACAATAAAATTTGTCCTGAATGGGATTCGAACCCACGACCCCTGGCGCAGAAGGCAGGGTCACTACCGATTGTGCCCTCGGGCTACTACTGGATATGAACATGGAACAAAAGTATGGAGGAACCTTAAACATTTAAATACTCCTCTTCTCTTCAAGTGGTCACCATTGTCTTTGTCTACTCATCGAGATAAGAGGAAGACAGCTATACAATTTTACGTTTATTGATTTCGTTTACAGTCACACATTACCATGGATACTTGCCTAAATACGAGAACGTACTGAAGAATATATTATAGTCTATTGCTGCTATAGACTATAGACCATGTGGTTTTCATAGCTACATGCATTGATATATGTATATTATGTTACCACGCTACATGTCCCCCAAGCGGCCTGCTGAAAGCCATCTCGTCAAAATATTTTTAGCGGGATGTATAATAAAGGTGGAAATCGTGGCATTTTCACCCACTAAAATACACTTGACAACGCCTATACCACCACAACCCTTTCTTTGTCCCACAGTTGATCACGGGTTTCCTCTCAGAATGGGAGATCTTAGTCCACCATGCTGCCCAAGTGCAGACTTCACATGCCTTCGAGAAAATTATGAAGAACTCTCTGGCATGCAGGTTTCGTCACGATGTATTCTTCACCGTTATAGCAAGTGACATTTAATTTTTTAAATCGCAGTTAGAAAAGTCATTGGTGTGCGCCGCTTGAGTTTGGGCCTGGACCGCTCGATTGAGAGGCGAGTTCGATAGCCACTGGGCTATCACCGCTTTATCAACCGCTTTGTCAACACCTATACAACGTTGTGCATGTGCACAACGTTGTATAGGTGAAAATACACCGAAAATACACCGTGCCTTTCAGGAGTCACCGGTTGGATGGCTCGAGCTCCGTGTCTTGTTGCCAGCAACCCCAGAAGTCTACATTTAGTGGCCTCTACGACAGTGAAGGGTTACGGTTAAAGTGTTACGTAGGGTAGTGTATCGTAGCACTTTTCTGGTCCAGAGTTACGGGAGAACTGATCTTACTTCTCCACGGTGCTCAACTGTGTTGTCCATTTATACCACGGCGCACGGGTCGGTCCAAGTGGTTTCGCTTAAAGATGGGTGGAATGTTTTTCTACAAAAGTGTGATTTTTTTTTTAAACGATGTTAGTATTATAGTTTTATTTATGCCTGAAGATTAGGAAACGAACTACGAACGATCTGACCGTATGTTGTTCTTGTTATTTGTCTCTGGAAACCACCCGTCCTTATCAGTCTTGTTCAGAGTCAGTTGCAGTTGGCATGGCCGCCAGCCGATGGGTGGTGCTGCATGCTCGCTTGCTATCTTACATATAAAATACCACTTCAATGATCCGAGCCCTTCTCTCTGAAATGAGAAACTCCAATTGGGACTCTCTCATGTCTGATATATCTCCATCCCATTTAGCATACTATAGAGTAGCGAAAGCCCTGCGTTTAGACGGGAAACTAAGTACCCCTCCCATCACACGCCCCGATGGTGGTATCGCCTTCGAGGACGATGAGAAAGCTGAATGCTTCGCAGACAGCATAGCTGCACAATGTGCACCAAGCACGCAGCCATACTCCACTTCTCATGTAGAAGAAGTGGAAAACGAAGTCAGGCGGTTAAACTCTCTCCCTATCCTCTCAGATCCTATTTTGACCACTGCCGACGAAATCAAAAAACTAATTCAAGGTCTTAAACCAAGAAAAGCCCCAGGAGCCGATGGTATATCTAACCTCGCGCTCAAATACTTTCCAGAGCAGGTTATAACTTTACTAGTAATTCTTTTCAATGCCTGCTTTGATCATTGTCACTTTCCCGCAGCGTGGAAAGAGGCAATAGTCATAGGAATCCCGAAACCCGGGAAACCTCTTAACATCCCATCCAACCACCGCCCCATTAGCCTCCTCAAGGCCTTGGGGAAGGTACTTGAAAGAGTAATTCTGTCTCGCATGCGAAGGCATCTCCTTCCGGAGGACGAACCACCATTGATTATCCCTCAACAATTCGGCTTTCGATCAAAGCACTCCTGTCCCCAACAAGTTCACCGCATAGTAGAATATATACTAAGCGGGTTCTACCCACGACGCGAAAAGACAGTTGCAGTCTTCTTCGACGTCGCCAAGGCCTTCGATAAAGTCTGGCACGGAGGCCTAATCTATAAACTCAACCGCCTTGGCCTTCCAGACAGGATAGTACGGATCCTAACATCCTACTTACACAATCGCTCCTTCCGTTTCAGACACGGAGGAATCCTCTCCACGCAACGCCCCATAACAGCCGGGGTTCCTCAGGGCTCAGTGCTTGCCCCATTACTCTTCATATCGTTCACCAACGATATCCCCATCCCTAAGAAAGGTGTGCAACTCTCCCTCTTCGCAGATGACACTGCCTTGTACCTCAGGGGTCAGGTGATTAAATCAGTTCTGGACCGACTCCAAAGCTCAGTTAACGAGTTAGGAGAATGGTTTAGGAAATGGCGTATCGAGGTAAACGCAGACAAAAGCGCAGCAATTCGTTTTGACCATAAGCGCAGAAAACACCTTGATGATTCTCCCATCCGCTTTGCGGGAACCCCTGTCCCATGGAGGTCCGAAACCAAATATCTTGGTGTTACATTAGATTCCAGATTATCCTTTGGACCTCATATCAAAAGGGTAACTGGAACCGCCAAATTCTATATGAGCCGACTCAACTGTATGTTGGGACGGCGTAGTAAAATGAATCTTAGGAACAAGCGAACGCTCTATAAGGTGTGCGTACGACCGGTAATGCTTTATGCCGCCCCTGTTTTCGCCCATGCGGCTCCAAAAATAATACACACAATGCAAGTAGTGCAAAACGGATTCTGTCGTAGGGCAACCGACGCACCTTGGTACGTCCGGAACGCCGAACTACACCGGGACCTAGAGCTCCCCACCATTCAGCAAGTGATGAAAGACTTCTCAGAGAGACTCTTCAAGTCCTCTGAAAATCACTCCAACCCACTGATTAGGGAAACAGTGGAGTATGTCACTCCCACTCTAACAGGCCACCAAATCCGAAGGCCACGTAATGTCCTCACGGACCCACCTAATCAGCTCTCGTCTAACTTGGAGTGCCTACTAGAGGCCTCCAAGAATTCAGACGAATAATCTGTTCTCTCAGATAATGCCATCTCCCGATGGCACAAGTCCCCATTTCAACAGCACTCAGTGCAGTTAACATGCGGTAGCGCCCTAGGGTAGCGCCGCTTGCGCCCCGCCCCTCCAGGCGGGGTCGTCCCCCGATGTCGGCTTGATAGTCCTGTTGACTAAAGCCATCCCAAGGTAGTGTTTAGTGGAGTAGGCACAATGGCTTCACCTGTGAGTCCCACATATCCGGCCGCATGCATGCATGGTTTCGCCGGAATGCATGAGCATTCACTACCTCCCTCCCCTGGATTATATTATGTTTATAATATAGTATATATTCAGGAAGGGTATGCCCCAACTTCCATCTTCGGGGCTCAAAAAAAAAAAAAAATCTTTAATGTAATTTATATGATGTACACTAAATAACATTTGTAAGACGGTAGGTTCTTTCACAATTTACACGTATCTATATATATGTACTAAGCTAATTTAAATGTAACTTTAAGCAAGTAAAATAGCGGACATCAGACTCTTAGTAAAATGAAAATTATAGCTATAAATGGAAATGTCCTAAATCCTTTATAGGTAACTAGTGGACGCCCGCAGCTTCGCTCGCGTGGAATTAGACATAACAATAGTTTCGTTTACACCTAGTAATACAGCCTATGTCACTCAGTGAAGATGCAGCTTTCTAATTGTGAAAGAATTTTTGAAATCGGTCCAGTAGCTTTTGTGTGAAAGCATTACAAATAAATGTTTCCTCTTTATAATCTATATATATATAAAAGGAGAAGGTGACTGACTGACTGACTGACTGACTGACTGACTGACTGACTGACATATCAACGCAGGGCCTAAACTATAAGGGCTAGAAACTTTAAATTTTGCACAGGGGTTCCTTTTATAACGTAGGGGAGCACTAAGAAAGGATTTTTGAAAATTCACCCCCTAAGGGGGTAAAACTGGGATGCAAAGTTAGTATGAAACTTTGCCGTTTTTGAAGTCGTTAGACGGGTAGACGTCGTTAATGGGTCTAATTCTACGCGAGCGAAGCTGCGGGCGTCCACTAGTATTAGTATAGATAACTATATGGCACCAATATAGCTTCTATTACCTAGAGTTCGGCAAAACATAACATAATGCCTATATTTCCCCTAAGGGGTAGGCAGAGATGTAATACACCTAATTTTCATCAGTAATATTTAGGTCCAATGTAAATTAGGTGGTACCTATTGCCATACACCAGATACAAATCCAGACTCCAAACTGCTACCGGGCATTTAAAGTTAGAATTGCTGAAAAGTGGGTGTACTATAATGTGCTCTGCCTAGCCAATAACTTATCATCACGTGTGTTTTTCCCCGGGTACCCAGGGTAACGTACCATTTCTGCCGTGTAATAATTATTTGTGAGTTTCGGGTTACACTTTTTTTACAGGCGCCCATCTTAGTCATCAACGAGCAACACATCTGTGACAAACTTGGAATGAGACTCATAAAAACTCGTCCAGGATCTGTTACAGTTGTCACGGGCGGCAGTGGATTTTTGGTGCTACATGCTCGTATTCTATTTTTAATCCATAAAAAGACATGAAAATATTATACACCTGTTTTCTAGATTACAAGTTGGTATCTATTAGTACTTATAAAGTGAAACTTTGGGTAAAGTTTCTTTCAAAGACTGAGGAATCTTCCCTATCATCCTTCACGGTTCCAAGGACACACACATATTTTATTACTGCTCGTGAGCAATGATTAAAAGTGGATAAAAGTAGACTCAATACCTTCGTAGGACTATACTCTTGGTAAATGACCAATCCAACTGATCAGACCCAACCAAAGCCTCTCTACCTAAGATTTTGCATAAGTAACAAATAAAGCCACCCAGAAGCCTTTCGATATTGTTAAACAAGTGAAACATACCTTAAAACGCCAACATGTGAACTTCGGCGTGCTTCGACTGTTGTGGACAATTTGATTGTTTGCGTAAGACACGACCGCGTGATTCTCACGTTGTCACATGTGCACCCCTGTCGGGCGTCGAAACGCGAATGAATGAAAACCAGGGGTTGCTTTGCTACGGAGGGCGGGGCAGACTAACCCGGGTAATGCTGCGAGCGAAAGAAACTAACGACACCCACGCATTTTCCTTCCCGAGACACCGTTTCAATTCGGCCGTGTTACGGAAAAGTGTGTCTGCCTCTCGACATAGTTTACCTTGCGCATTTCAAGAGCTTACAGGCTCTATAGACTCCGAACACACCAGATTGATTCAGCAATCGCTCGGATATATTTGGATGTTTATTGTAGTTATATGAAAGATTTCATGAAGTGAACTCGCATGTTGCTCTCATGCTGTGCTTGTATTCTTTGCAGTTTATGGCTGAGAATATTAAAATGCAGGCTGCCTTTACGTATCGTCTGTTCTATTGTACTCAAAGACAAGGGCGTTTGAACAACCAAATGCACCTTTCAAATTTTTGGACAGTCTCTTTCAAGTTCGCGTGAAAACATTTTTTTGCCTTCGGCTGAAATATTAAAGCAAACATTTATATAGAAAAATGCCTTTTTACATAAAACTTACCAAAGATATACTTATGTTCATAGAGCGGCTATTTCATACAAAACTGTTTCTTGTTGTCTAGAACGCCTGTCTAGGCTAGGAGACATAAAATATTCTCTTAATTAGTTGATGAATGGTAGGTTGCGGAATTTTGCTGTGTGTCTTCCGGTTATACTTATTCAAGAGGCTACTATTAAGCTGAATAGCTGCCGGTTATATTTATTCAAGAGGCAACCATTACGCTGTCAGACGGTTATATTCACTTATTCAAGAACCATCCTTGTTCCTTACAAATCGGTGTCCACTGTCCAGCTTGCTACTAAAGTCTAGTCATTATGTAATTCGAAATCCCATTTTCATACTAAATATACGGTCGACATTACGAAATAAACGTATTTTCCGTCAACTAATAGATAAATAAATAACCTCTGTTAGAATGGGACAACGTTATATTTACAATATTTACGTGCTTAGAATAAAGATGCAGAGCTTAGATTTTTGTCAATATTGTAATTAAACGAACATCCACTTTATCGGTTACGCTCTTCGATATACATTATGATCTGAAAGTGACATACATAGATCTTAGCAACGGAATGTGCCATTTGCTAAAATTGAATACTCTGAAGGTTTTATTTATCATAATTGATAACTCAATTGGTGGCTCCCGTAAATATATCGTATTTAACAATCAGAGTCGCTACATCGATAAGTTAGTTAACGTCTTTACTGGACCGAGTTATTCACGTCCCTACTTCGCAGATGGCAGCACTAAAAATAAGATTCTTTGATCGAAATGTTACCTTTGATCTTTGGCCGTACGAGTTTATAAATGAGACGAAAATCAAATACATGTTGTGTATCAACCGATTGTTTACTGAGTGAGATTGCTACATCGCAACGGTATACAGGATTTTGGTTGAGTCCTGATTGCTGTAAGTTCTCTGTTCTCTGACAGTCGAATCTGTTAAACAGTCGCTCACAAAATCGGTGAATAAAATCAAGATGTATTATAAGATGATGTCAAGTATTATAAGATAATCGATGTGTTCGTTGTGTTCACTGCCCTATATCTGTGTCTATATATTTTAAATAGACACAGATATAGGGCAGTGAATACAACGAAGACATCGATTATCTTATAATACTTGTTTAATCTTAGTAGCCGAACCATTGACGCTTCAATGTAGCGTCCATTGCCTAATGGCTCGCGTCGTCAATGTGATCGAAAGAGTTAAGCACGACGGGCGTGGTCGGTTTGTGGATGTGTGACCGCTAATGACAAAATTTTATGGACGCGCCCGTGCTTCGGAGGACACGTTAAGCAGTCGGTTTTTGTTTTCAGTTTTCAATTAAAACAAATTTCCTAATTGGCGGTGGCGTTAGTTGTCAATCCTATTGTCGGAAGATTGCCTCCCGATGACCTCCAGAAAAGTACCAGTAGGATCAAAGTTCAGTGCCTGGGCGACAGCGGATTCGTGCTGCATACTGGTTGCAATATTATTATTCTTCTTCTATATGTATTATTCTTTTAATTATATATTTTCTTATTCTTTTCTTTATACGATTTTAAAGCATTGTCTCTGAACTTGATAAGAGACGTAATTGAATATCTCTTGGCACAAGTACGAGTAGGTACATTACCCTATTTTAGGGATCTGTCTTTTAGAGAAGATATTCTGTAGCCTGACAATTTGATTTTGTCTAGACTGGACACCGTTTGTTTCAAAATGAAAACCTTAATAATCGCATTCAGTTTCAGCCTAGGTCTCTTTTACCTACTTCGAAAAAAGGAGGAGGTCTTATGTTTTTTTTTTAAATATTTTCCTAGCCCTTTTTTTTTACTGACAAAATTTTATTTTAAGATGAAATTCGACATGTTTGGATGTTTGTTACTCAATCATTCAAAAACTACAAAATGTATTTGGATGAAACAAGCCACATAAGTAGATGATAACATAGATTAGCACATACTACTTTTTATCCCGGAAATATGTTCCATCGGGATGCTTTGCACGTTTATTGGAAATTGTCTGGCACAACCTCAACAGATAGCGCTGACGCTTTTTCTTAACTTGTTTACAATGTAACAAATTAATAATGATAGGATTAAGATGCAACTTAGCACAGGAGTAGACGATATCCTGGATAGCAAAAAGCATACTCACTATCCCGGAAATATGTTCTCTAGGGATGTTGTTCGTGTTTAATGCTCCATTTTTTTCCGAACTTCCGGGAATCCTTTCCGTATTTTTACTAAAGTGGATTGGAATGAAAATTTTCTTACCGAAAGAACGGTCATGCCGTTTGTATATCTTCGGGCGAAGCTGCGGGCAAAAGCTAGTAAGCGTTGTGTAAACGAAACATATTGGTATTATCTTTGAGGAGGATGGCAACTAATGTTAGGGTGTCCACTAGTATATCCATATGTCTCCAGTTATTTTTAGGTTGGGACCTGTTACATTATAGCCTAGCCTCGAGACTCGGAGCTACTATTGGGATTTCAAGTTAGAAAAACTCAATAATACTCTACCCGACCTGGGAATCGATGGGAGCAGCTCAGTAGACTAACGAGGAGCCTGCACACATCCCGGATAATGCGACACGCTGTGTGTCCGCAGCGACCGCGTAATGTACTATGAATATAAATCCGCTTTGGACAGCAATTTACGACGCTTTTATGTAATCGCTCGCTGCTAGGGTTGTCAAAAAACGTTATATGACATAGGTGGTAATACGTACGTTGTGATCAATTGTGTAAAATATTGTAACAAGTACTAATTACACCTAAAACTTGCGATTGACATGTCAAAGTGAAAGCTTTCCTACGGATCTAACTTAATGACCCTTGACTAGGAACGAGACTTACTAACAATGACTAACTGGACCATTACTAAAACCAGCTAACAGGACTAACACTATCACTAACAGTCCCTGCCCCTGTCCTCATACCTTCAGTTATATAAAATGTACTCTGTGATACCTACAAACGATAGTCCCCATCAGTCTTGTTTATAGTCAGTAAACAGTTGTCATGGGCGACAGCGGATCGGTGGTGTTGTAAGCTCGTTTGCGTCTTAGTTCATTATGGATGTATAACCATAAAAAATTCAATTGACTACCTGAAACCAAAATCTTGCAAAATCTAATTGAATAAATGAATACCTAGCCCATTGACAAGGTATGAATTGCTCCTTGATTACATGTATCGAGATTTACTAGATATAAGTATAGATATTTAAAAAGTAGGCAAATATTAGCCATTTAAGTGTAAACATATGAAACTTATATAGAAATAATGAACATTATATCTCTCTATTAAAACCATAAAGGTACTCTGTGAATATAACTGTCACATTTGCTACTTCAATCTGCACAGATAAAATACATATTTTTTACAGAAAAACTAACTAAAGAGGAATCGATATAGCGAGTTTACCTGAATTAATATAGTTAATGATCTAATTATCAATCTGTAAACGGTTACTTTGCTTGAATCAGTTAAATCTACAGACAGATAATTAAAAAATAAACTGCTTTTTTAAGTATCTCTAAACATTCCCTTAAATCGATCGGATCTGATCACTCTAGATTTAATTTTGTAATAAGTTAAAATGTAATTTTATATCGAATCGAATTCTATCTAAGAAAATTATAGTTCGTACAAAAAGTTGTCTCGGCTATCTAATTACACCCTGCCTGCCGATGTAACTTACCCAACTTCTTTGAATAGTTAAAGAAACTTGCATAAACTCACGCCTGTCTCTCGAGTTGGTGACAGGATCGACTACACTCTCACAACACAATGGAGTTGGCCAAACACTGGTTCATGCATAATGTTCAAATTAAAAAAATAAAAATATACGCTCTTTTATTATTTCAGATAGCAACACTAATGCCGCTTGTTTAACGATAAATCAATAACACACCAATGAAATTATCAATGACACAAAATATGACCTCAACGGAAAATAAATACCGGATGAGAAAAAAACGTAATTAACATCAAAGAAAATGTATCAGTGGTAAGACGGATCATGAAATTGGAGATAATTTATTTGCCGGCTCGCTAAATTAGGTACATAAAGACCCGGCTATGGTTACTCGTATAAAAATAAAGGCAGTCAAGGGTATGCAGTTAGATTGGCATTATTACAAGGGCTTTTCCCACTCGATAAATTGAATAAAGTTGTATTGAATGTTAAAGCAAACAAGCTTGCAGCGCCACCCACCCGCTGCCGCCGGCAATCTGAGAAAAACAGTTAATTAGAACATTAGTTGGTCAGTTTGTTAGTGGGCACGGGGAATCGACCAAGGATTGTTAGTGATAGTTAATCCTGTTAGTTGTTGTTAGTAATAGTCCAGTTAGTCATTGTTGCTAAGAGTATCTTTCTAAGACAATCACAGATTGCTACTCTTTAGGACTGAGATGGTCGCCTCTAGAGAAGTGTAACCGGAACGGCGGGCGGTGGTGTATCTATGAGCCTAGTTATAATTATTTCTAGTAGATTCCATTACGTTAAACGTAATGGAATATATGCCGTACGATCGCTGAGCGTTCAACATCGTTACGAATATCATTATGCGGAACAGAAACATGGATTTAAGGGTGCCGTAAACGTATCGATTCGTCGTAATGTTTAATCGAACAGTGCTTGTTTACAGCACATTTTGTTTATCTTCCAGCTTAATAGCAAGTTATTTTTAACCCTTCACCAGAACCTCATTATAGAAGCGCTCTTAACCTCGCGGCGCGAGTGATAAGCCACAATCTTCAACCATAACCTGACACATACCTGAACTGACTAAGAAAGGTTTAGGCAACGGGTTTTGGGCAATAAATATCTGTGGTTCACAATGAAATAATTGGCGCTAAAACAGCAAATTTAAAAATATTGACACAAACTACAGTGAAACCTGGTTAATTGGGATCTCAAGGGACCAAGACATATGTACCAATTATTGAGGGTTTTCAATAATCCAGTTTTCCAATTAAACAGGTTTAAATTTATAGTTGTCTCATTTACAGAGGTCGAAATGTGCCGTTATTCAATTTTTAGAGGTGGAAATGTTAATAAAAATGCGTATTTTTGATGTTATGAATTTAATGTAGGTATGAATGTACATACATTATGTATGTATTGCGTCGAAAAAAAAAAAGCTTGCTAGTAGATATTAGATTGCTAGTTGCTGAAACCTGTTTCAACACGTCAAAACGTGTTGAAACCTGATTAATTTGTCTCACTTATACAGGTAATTGAGCTACAGAGTCTCAATTATAGAGGTAAACATCGAAAAAGTCTTAGAATTCAAATCTTATTTAACCAGGTTCAAAAAGTCCCATTAACAGAGGTAATTTAATGAAAAAGAACCGGGACTTCGTTGCAACTCTCAATAATAGAGGTTTCTCATTTATCCAGGTCCCACTTAACCAGGTTTCACTGTAATATAATTTTATAAGTTCCTGTTAAGAAATTTATAGAATTTGATTGCATTCCACAAAATGGAAAGAGCAAAGACCCGCCTGTGGGAAGGACAAAAGCTAAATTAGTTATGGACAACCTGTAATAAAGTACTCTGTGCAACCTGTTCCCATGAAAGTCGGTGAAAAACTAGGTAAGTAGTACCATGGACTTTGTCTCTCAGGACATGTCAAATTTACAGCAAATGACCGTTAACACCTGTACCTACCTATAATATAAGATATTTTAAGGTAACGGTAAAATTAAATTATGCGACTTATTTAAAAAAACAACATAACATGCAATAATATCCAGCCTTTGAGGTCCTGCTGCACTCATTTAAACGACGCTACTCAGACCAATCCTGTGCCTTCTGATACCAGCGGTTTTCCGCTGTCTTCTTCAGGTCGTCCGTCTTATTTTGAGTAGTTCTCTAACGTTATAGAGAAATATACGACGTTTTGCTCACATAAATCTTATAAAAAGAGACTTTACGCGTCCTTACACAAAGTTGATACGATCTACCCATGTTCCTGTCTATCTTTGCTGACTGTGATATCAAAGAACGATACGAGAAAACCAATTAAAAACACATCTCAGTGCTCAAAGCGTGCACTGGCGGGAGTAAACATTGGGCGGGATCTAAAACGCGCCGTACTTCGTACGTACGTTCTCGATTACAACCAATTCCATCCTCACAACTCCATTTTTGGTTGTAATGCCGAGGAAATGAATCAGACGGAACAAGGTGCAAACAAGGATGACTATTTTTAGTGGATTTAAGATAGCATACGAGGGACAAAACTGTAATTCCGCCATCTTGCTGCCCCTGACATTTGTTTCTCTGTTGGGCTAGTTTCTTCCTCAAAATCATCATCATCATTACAACCCTTTTTAACTCGTTTTTATTAGCTTCGTAGATATGTATATATGATGATATAGTATGATATGGTATCTATGTAAATGTGTATAACGGAATCTTTGAACGTCATTTTTGGCCACTTCAAAACGCCGGATTAATTTTCAGTAAATGTACTCTGGGCTACGTTCTTTTACCTCGCCCGACGACGCTCGATGACATTATACGCGTTCTAAAACCAACGGGTGATCGCTCGACGACCACTAGTAGCCGTTCGTAAATGACGCCCGACGACGCACCGGTCACCCCACGAAATAGGTAGGTGAAAGTCGCCCTGACGTTTTAACATATTGTCAACTGTCTTATAAAGCTTCTATTTTGACATTTGGCACTTCATAAAGATAAACATTTTTAGATTTTTCAGGATAATAATATTAATTTAAGTTTTCATTCGCGCTAAACAGTGTTTCGTGTAAATATATTAATCTATCTTCATTATATTCATCGTTGAATCGATCAAAATGGAAACAATGAATATTGTTACTCAAAATGGCCAGTTAATATTACGACGATCAAGGCCGGTTGTACCTTTTGTAATCTCTTCGATAATTCAATATTGTGTTTTTGTAATTACTTTGTGTGTACAATAAAGTGTATTCTATGTATTTTAGACTAAACGGATGGATTTTAATAAAACTGTGATGATATATAACGTGGTTTTAATTTTGTTACATCTTAATGAAAAATGTAAAAAAGTCAAAAAGTATGCATTTATACATGCATGCATTGTATGGAACTCAAGACCCTGGAATAGGAAATAGGGTACTTTTTATCCTGAAGGACACATTAAATAAATAGCTTTAAATTTAATATATGGCAGTAAAAATTACCCTGTGATTTTTATGTTTGTAATAAGTACATGGGGTACAATGTACATAATAAAATCTAATTTTCAAAATGGAAACAATTTCATATAGATTATTGTTTATTCAATGAAGTGTTCTTCACTCAGGTACATCAATTAAAGTCACATTTTAGTACATTTACAGGATTTTTATAAGCTTTTATGTAACTTGCTTTGATGGCATGATGTTCCAATTCACAATTTGCAATCCATTTTCTAAGCACTTGCTGGCATCCAATTGAGCTAAAATTTGACATAGCTATGTAACTTCGGTCAATATGATACCATGGACCTGGCCTGCACATGGAGCCAAAATAATTCTTCAAAACAATCAAAACTCCTCAACTACAACACTCCATTATATACCTTTATAATTCTAAAAACTAGAAACTGAATGAAAAACAGTTCTTAGGGTAAACCCCTCTGAGAAAATAGTGTTGCAGCTATTTCATCTCGCAATATTCCAATCAACTTCTACATTGCTTGTGTCACTGTTGTCTTAGGTCTGGTGGAGATGAAGCATGCCCTCATCAACATACTCTTGAATATTGAGATCAGTATGGCTCAGGCTAATGTTGTGAAGGACACAACAATAGTAAAGGCACCAAAACAATTCTGACGATCTGGCGATCCATTTGGCAGCATATAACTGGTCTTCTTTTATGGATTTAGGTTCATTCTACGAAAAAAGGGTTCTACAATTCAATCGAAACGACTATTGTACATAATGTAAACAAAAAATGACAATAATGTCTATTTTGACAGTGACAATTATGCAATGTCGTTCGAAAACGTCGGATGACGAACGTCGCTCCACCGTCGCTCGGCTTGGTGTGAACGCCCGTCGTCGGGCGAGGTAAAAGAACGTAGCCCTGTGGGATTAATTTGAAACTTTCAATGGGACTGATGACAATGATAAGTGATATTGTGATCACATGATTAATGTAATTTTTTTTTAAAAAGCTACATTTATTTATCTACAAAGGCGTGTTTTAGTTATTTTAAACGATGTTGTTATATTGGCTTACTTTTAGGCACGTCTTTTCTTAGACCCCTGCTTAAAAGCGTCTAATGTCACATCAAGTTGGCCATAGTCCACCACGGTGAACATGCGGCGATTGGTTCACACACACACATTCGTAAACTTGAGAATAAACAGGCCTATAGGTTTTCTCATGATATTTCTTTACCTGAAATTTAAATTTATAAAACTTAGTCATTTATTCAGCCTCTGGAGTTATTTCATCCGCGGGGCTATCAGCGCTATAACTGCAAAATACTAATATGTTTGTTTATTGAATCGGACAGTTTCTGGGAGCGAGCGTACGTATTGCAATATCCGCAGGAGCAACACATGCTAGTAATTTTGTTCGGAAATAATGTTTAAAATCTAGCGCAATGCTGAAAATGTTGCAAACGGCAGAGTTGCTAAGTAGGTCTAAAATTAAAATGTAATAAAAATCGTATGGTAGGTCTGGTAAGTTTTGGCGGCAATTGTCGGTGTGGATCTCTCGCTGCCAGCTGTAGTAAATGCCATGCTGGACAGTGATAAGTTATGTCGCAAAAGTAAGCCGCGGAACGGGCACGAGGGAGCAGCCCGTCCGACTCGCTCCGCAGACGAAGATCCGGGGGAAAAGACTGCTCTACTCGCATCTCCTCCCCCCATCATAGACAGTAGGAGATTCATTCTAACCGCAAAAGCTGGCGCTGGGTTTTAGTGGGTATTTTGCCACGTCAACAGTGTCCGTCAACCCAGTGGCTCCGGAATAGACGACACTGTATGCCCAACGTTGCACAGGTGTTGAGGGTTTATCATGATCATCATTCACCATTCATCAATTAATTAATCTAAAACTGTGAATAACCTATGATAAAAGAGATCCCGGAGACGTCCTCAAACTCCGAGGTAGCCAGCGAGAGGGTTTGATGGGTCACTCCCACCCTTTAAAATGGTTCATAGTACAAACAGAAAAGAAATTTTTAGAGATTTTTATTAACGTGACCTTTTATGCCTAGGAATGCCTAGGAATGTATGAAAACGCCTTTAGAGTTCAAGAGATTAAGGAATACCAATTCCGAGATATAATATTGTTGGGATTCTACTGTTCTTTGAATTTACAGTTGGATAATACAAACAGAGCTGCAGCTGCATCAATTTGATTCCTTTATTATGTTTGTTTTCAAACGCCCCGTTTACTTGAGTGAAAAATAATGGCTTCTGATGTTGGGTGTTAACAATCTTACCTCTAACATTATTAGTTCTTTTTTAAATATAATAAACGAGCGTGTAACGCAACTGCTGCTCATGAAAACTGCGATAAACTTGAACTGGACTTGAATGTGGAGAGAGTTCATCATCATCACAACCCTTTCTTTGTCCCACTGTTGGGCACGGGTCTCCTCTCAGAATGGGAGGGATTAAGATGGACTAAGGAGTCCACCACCACGCTGCCACGCTGGCCAAGTGCGGAATGGCAGACTTCGCGACATTGTCTGCCTCGATGGTCTACGGCTCGCAAACGCGTCTGCTAAACTAGAGGTCCTGGATTCGTTCCCCAGGTCAAGCAAAGTATTGTTTATTGGGTTTGTCTAATTTGAAATTCCTAGTAGTAGGTCATGTGTAATAGGCTCCTATTTACATGGGACCTAAACATGACTGGTGAAAAGTGGTGAACCCTTCCGAGGAAATACAGGCGTGATGTTATGTATACCCACAGACTAACGAAAACAGTACGCGTGGGTTACGCAGGTGAAGTAAGGATGTGAACGAAACCCGTTTAAAATAAATGTACCGAGAGATTTCTCATAGCTTTTAATTTTTATCACAGCACCATGAAATCTTTGCGTCTTACCTTGAAACAAAGATACCAAACCAATGGAATAGAAAAGATAAAAACAAGTCTGAGCACCTAGATCTGGATAGATAAATAAATAAAATGAATAGTAATAAAACAGGTTTCCTGTAAACAATTTTATGGTCCCGCAGTTCGCTAGACTAGAAATTATCGCTGTTTGCGACTTTGTGAGAACTCCGATTGCTATTGGGTTAGCCATGATACAGAAATTTTGAGTCCCGGATAACGGTTGAACATAACATAGCTTCAGGCCTGCATTTCCGTGAGGGGGTAGGCTGAGGGACACCCATTTATGTTTAGATTTTATAATAGTAGTTGTGGTGAGATGATCATCATCATCATCACAACCCTTTCTTTGTCCCAATGTTGGGCACGGGTCTCCTCTCAGAATGGGAGGGGTTAGGCCTTAGTCCATCACGCTGGCCAAGTGCGGATTGGCAGACTTCACATGCTTTCGAGAACATTACAATGAACTCACAGGCATGCAGGTTTCCTTACGATGTGTCCTTCACCGTGATAGGAAGTGACATTTATTTTCTTAAATCGCACATAACTTAGAAAAGTCATTGGTGTGTGCCACTTGGGTTTGAACCCGGACCGCTCGAGTGAGACGAGAGTTCGATAACCACTGGTCTGTCACCGCTTTTTGGCAGCGGGATGATACGGGGCATGAATCCAAACTCTGAGCTACTACTGTGAATTTCATGTTGACTGAGAATCACGAAAATTGTGCTTCATTAACAATAATATTATAATTATAACATCTCGCTTGTATAACCCTAAAGGGGTAGGCAGAGGTGTGATACATCCACTCTTTACCAGGTTTAGGTTAGGTTAGGTTAACCACGTTCCATGTTATAGGTGGTGAGCCAGAATAAATCCAGACTCCCTAAAAGTTAGCAAAAGTTTTTTTTATTGCTATTGTTAGAAAAACTTGTTAGAAAAACCCAATAGTTTTTGCTCGGTTTTTATATGCTCTATCGTTGTCATTTCTGGCTATAATAATTGGAACTGTCCTATACAAAGTAACATTAAGCAAGGTCACCCTATTTTCACATGTTTTCAAAGTACGATTTTTAGTCGGGAATGGTGCGCAGTTTGCAAGCGTGTGGGAAGGGAAATACTCAATTTTCGGATAAATCGTCTGAGATAGGAATAGAATAAAGGAACTAAGATTAAGTACCTTTACGGTAATTAAATTTGGAATAATTTTGGTATTAAATTTTGTTTTTAAAAACGGTATTAGTTGGATTTAAGGAAAAACTATTTGTATAAATATTTTATATTTATATGTACCTATATTATAAACATCCATGTATATTGTATTACATCAATTTTATTAGTTATTATTCTAATTTTGCCCTTTCTTTTATAATAAATACAACCCGCGTTTCGAGTATTTCTGGTTAGCCCAAATCCATCGACGAGGATATAGAATACTGCCTGCCTTCCGACTAGGTGGACTGATGACCTAATCCTGCTGGATTCAGAGACTACAAGAACGAGCAATTCTATGTTTAATTTTAAGCAGCGGTGATAGCCCAGTGGCTATCGAACTCGCCTCTCACTCGAGCGGTCCGGGCTCAAATCCAAGTCACCAATTAACATCGTGAGGAAACCTGAATGACTGAGAGTTCTCAATAATGTTCTCAAAGGCATCTGGAGTCTCCCAATCCGAGACCCGTGTCTAACAGTGGGTCAGTGAAAGGGTTGTCGTGGTGGTGGAACATTATTTACTAAGCGAGGGATTTGTGAAATTACCTAATTGAGTATAACAATGGACCATATAGGCTTCGGTGGCCTTGACCTGGTAACGTCGCATGAAAAATTGAGAAAATTTCCCGCTGGCGCCAAAAATGGCCGAAGAGTCGCCACTTGCAAGAGGCTGGGATTTTCACGATATCACAGAATATTAGACGATGTAGTAATTTCGGCAAGCGGTGTTCAGTGACCATCTGCCGAGCTATGGACCCCAAGTTGACCAACATAATAATATTACGACTCGGTACGTGACCCTGACTGCCGAAACACGAATCCCGGGTTCGAATCCCGGCTGGGGAAGATATTTATGGCGCAGATAAATATTCATACTCGGGTTTTCTGTGTGTCTGCCGCCAACTCATGCCTAAGCCTACCGCGTGGATATGTGAGTAGGTAAGCGTTTCAACCATGTTAAAACGTTTATTAATTTGGCAGATAAACATCAGTAATCAGTGTTGTTTACAACCATTTTTTATTAGTATCAGGATTTTTTACGTGTAAAAATAAATAGATTGATATAAATTTGTTGAAATTAATTTACCAAGAAAAAATACGTAGATAAACATATCAAGCAATATTTTTATATCATTACACATAAATGAATAATCCCTTAAAATACTTCCGTATAAAAGTCATGAAAATACCACCTTGAGTCTATAGATCCATGATAAAAGTGCCCTTACATCCCGCGAAGCAAACAACACGTGACACTGACACATGACATAGAGAACCGAAATGCAATGAAAACTGTATGCAGGCGGAACTCAGCGGAAGCGGTCACGAAATCACGCACGAAATGGCGGTGCGGAAGTCGTGAAACGGCCAAGGCCACGTCTTATTATGCACAAGTTACTAGCAAACACGTCAATATGAAGTGTGAAAAGGTGTACATGATTTATGGACATGGAAATAGGACACTAAATCGGATCAATCCTGTGCACATTTTGCTTAGTATCACGTCAGGTAACCTGTTTTTTTGAAGTAAAACTTCTTTAGGCGCGACTAGGGAGTAACTCAGATTTTTGATTCTGACGGAAGTGACGTTTATTTTCTGACGGATGTGACGCTTAATAAACTATTAATTTATTTTAATCAAACAAGTACTTTTTACCTCTGGAACGAAGTTCCTTATCGCGCGTTGGTGGTAGAACCTGTATACAGTGCGCTTGCTGCTTGTTTTGAATAGCTAGGTGGTAGAACCTATTTACGGTGCGCTTGCTGTTTTATTTTGAATATCTAGGTGGTTGTACATAAAAATACTAAAAATAACAATTACAAAAAATCAAGTAGGTACCTGATAAGTTTTACTTCAATCGCGCGTAAAGGTTACACGCACACACTTTTTTATGTATTGTATTGCTAACGAAATATTGTTCAATTTGTGACTTGTGAGCAGACCACACATCTTTTTAAATAGGTATCTTCTGTACTCGAAAAATCAATGATCAAATACGACTCTACGAATAATAATAATGCAGTACCTAAGTACTCAACATTAGTAAACTATGGGATCTCCGGGATATGACACCACGGCCGACACAACCAGGACCGACGGCTTAGCCTGCCCTCTAAAGCCTGGTTTATTTAAATATCTAAATGGCTAGGCTTATTACTTATACAAAAATCCTACTAAAATGTTTCAACAAAAATTAAGCCAAGGCTTTGAAGTCTTGTAAAAAGTAATGAGATCTTAAATAACGTCTGAAAAGAACGTTAAAATTCTAGTCATGGCTCAAAAATGACGAGACTAGGTTTACAAATGTTATTTTATAATATTTTATTAACAACAAGTTGTTCCCCGCGACTTCGTTCGCCTGTATTTCGGTATTTTGAAAATATGCATCTATAACAGGTGTAATTTTTGCGTGAGTTTAAAGAAAACCCTCTTCGCTAAGAATTCTCTTTAGGATTAAGGCTCACGGATGAATATTAAAGCACAATAAGTTTTGAAAAACAACTAATTTTGGGATTAGCCCGTTGATACGCTGAGAAAGTATTTCGTTATTTGTTATATTAGTGTTAAAATTCATTACATGTTTATAATGTGATAATAATCGATCAATTCATGAAATTATGATATTTCGTCATGACATGAAAAATATCCAACCACATTGGTCTTGCCAGAACAACAATGAACACTTAAACAGAGACTGTAAAGATCAGGTATATTTTATCATAATAAATTAATAATATAATTAAATAGTTAAATTATCTTCGTGCAATTGCGTTCTTTTGGCAACTATCGGAGCTGTAAGTACGAAAAAAGAATGCAGAAGAATCACATTAGGCTTATGATCATAAGAATGCAGAAGCAAAAAAATCACATTAGGCTTATCATCATGTTGGCTGGGTTAGATTAAGGTTAGGCTTTTAGGGTGCTACATCTTTGACTAATAATATTAGCACATAATCGTCTAGATTTCATATTTGAAATGTTATGTAGTACTTCATCTTTGCTGGGACAATGCCGTGCGCCCAGACGTAACATAACAACTGGACGAAAGCCAAGCGGCCGTCCCCAAAGATTCCATCCTCATTATTTCTTACAAACATCATCCAATTTGGGACTTTTTCAACTCAGTAAAATTGAACACAATAAGTGGAATTCTTTTAACTTGTTTGGGAAGCAAGTTACAGATAAACTTATTTATAGTTACACGTTACCACCACGCTGCTCCATTGCTGATTCAGTCTAGTCAGTCAGTCAGTTGCTAGTCAGTCAGTCAGCTTCTCCTTTTATATACAGGGTTATTGGTAATTCGACGTATTCCCGTTAGGAGAGGATAGGGGTGGCTATTTGTGATAATTTTAACCCCCATATGCATTATGCAAAAGTGAACCATTTTCAAGTTATCAAGCTTTTCAGCTTTTTTCAAAATAAGTCAGAAATGCAACATCAAAAATTTATTTAAAAAAAAGTATTAATTAATATCTATTTTATTCTTCTGATTTATAAAAACGATTAAACAATGGTTATTTATCAACATTAAAACTTCAATTATCGGTCCAACTTTAAAAATGCGAGACGATTAACGATATTACATCAATATTTTTTGAGATTTTTGTCCACTAAAATGCCTTAAAAACAAAAAAAACTTATATCAAACTTGGCTTGCAGATTATTTTAAAAACATAACCGTTTTCTTAGCTTTCCAACAAGGCATAACAACTATGAACTTAATTTAAAAAAAACTGAGAAAAAACGATCACAAAGGAAGCAGGCGGAAATTTGTATTCGAACTAAACATAGGTCGTTCTTTAAAATTTTCAAAAAATTAATTAAAAACAATGCCCAATGTAAATAAAACAAAAAATATAAATTTAAAATTAAATTTAGAACCAGTAAAAGTTTAGTAATAATAACAATTACTTATTATAAGTAACAATTAAGACATTTTGTAATTTAGCCTAATTAAAGGTCTTGCTCGAAGGGACTTCCCTTATTGCGTACGCAGTCTCATTCTTTTTCTGAGGTGTAACTTAACTACCGAAGTGTTCAAATTATTCCGAATCACATTTGCAGGACATCCGTCTTGCTAGTATACGAGTATCATGTTTTGCCTTATAGCCTTATGCACGTCTTCAAGTACTTCATTTGTTAAAAAAATTCGTAAGCGACCAAAATTGGTTCATCGATAAATTCTTGCACATATTGCACATAATGCAGAATAATTTGACTACTTCGGTAGTTAAGTTACACCTCAGAAAAATAATGAGACTTTGCGTACGCAATAGGGGATGGCCCTTCGAGCAAGAACTTTAATTAGGCTAAATTACAAAATGTCTTAATTGTTACTTATTATTAATTGTTATTATTAACTTTTACTGGTTCTAAATTTAATTTTATATTTATAATTTTTGTTTTATTTACATTGAGCATTGTTTTTAATTACTTTTTTTGAAATTTTAAAGAACGACCTTAAGTTTAGTTCCAATACAAATTTCCGCCTGCTTCCTTTGTGATCGGTTTTTCTCAGTATTTTTTAAAATAAGTTCATAGTTGTTATGCCTTGTTGGAAAGCTAAGAAAACGGTTATGTTTTTAAAATAATCTGCAAGCCAAGTTTGATATAAGTTTTTTTTGTTTTTAAGGCATTTTAGTGGACAAAAATCTCAAAAAATATTGAAGTAATATCGTTAATCGTCTCGCATTTTTAAAGTTGGACCGATAATTGTAGTTTTAATTTTGATAAATAGCCATAGTTTAATCGTTTTTATAAATCCGAAGAAAAAAATAGATTTTAATTGATACTTTTTTTTAAATAAATTTTTGATGTTGCATTTCTGACCTATTTTGAAAAAAGCTGAAAAGCTTGATAACTCGAAAATGGTTCACTTTTGCATAATGCATATGGGGGTTAAAATTATCACAAATAGTCACCCCTATCACCTCCTAACGGGAATACGTCGAATTACCAATAACCCTGTATATAGATTGCTACGTATATTTAATGTGTCTAAATTGCTACATTTAATTACTTGAAAGTGCCCAAAGCTCTAAGATAAGACACCGCCTTGAAATAACCTCGATAATACTACAAGGCCGAAGTATTAGAGTCGTCCATAAATTTTAATCGCCCGTGAAAGTGTTCAGGCCGCCGCACTCCATTAATAATTTGTCCTGCCAGCAGTTTGTGAAGGTATTTGGAGAATATTAAGTAAAGCCGTCAGCCACCCAGTAAAAGCGGTGACAGCCCAGTGGCTATCGAACTCGCCTTTCACTCGTTAGTTCCGTGTTCAAACCCAAGCGGCACGCACCAATGAATTGCGATTTAAGAAATTAAATCCGATCCGACTATCGGATCCGACAACCGGGGCGAAAAATCGGAAACGTATTCCCGGGCTAAGTATCATTGGTGGAGTTGTAAAAAAAAGGTAATTATCAATTAATTCCATGCGAATTAACCTCCAATTTATTTGGCTTTAAACCGGTTAAAAAGGATATTTTTGTCCGGTTTTGTCACAATGATTATGACATCGCATGCCATTCACTCTGTAATCAAACAATTTTTGTCCAAAACTGACAGATAGATGGCATTTACGTATTTAATTTTTGTTGATCTTGTTATAGTTTATTTTTGATATTTATTCGGTAGTTCAAAAGTGCTAATTAACTACTACAGTAAATATTGGCTCGAGGGTTTTATAATATAACAAACGTTCAAGTTTGAGAACTTGAACGTTTATTCTATACCAGAAGATATCAGAAGATAGATTATTTACAGCATAAATGTAAGTTTTTGTATACGAACCCACTTACACACTCATGAGACTTAATTTTTTTAAGGTAGGTACGATATATTTACAAGCAGACGGTCCACTATATAGTAAGTGGTCACCTATTAAAACGGGCAGCATGAGGAACCAAGCTGTGGCCAACCGACGAATGTTCTCAAGCCAGAAGGTCTTCGGCAAGTTAACAAGTAGATAACGATTGAATTATTATTGAAAAAACCGGGACCGACGGCTTAAACTGCCTTCCGAATCAAAGAATAAACATTAGAAGTGGGGGTACATTAATCTAAAACATGTACCTACTTAAAACAAGAATAAAGTAAATACATATTAATAACTAAATACTACATAAGATTCAAGCTACCTTTGATGAAAGTTGATAAGAAAATAATTTCAATTTAATACTGACTATTAAAGGATATTTTAACAATTGTTTTTTAAATGTATTAAACGGATAGTTAGAAATATTAAGATACCAAACTACCATACAGTTCCTCCCATCCGCTGCAGCCTTTGATAATAATATATCAATTAAGTAAAATTACAGTGATCATAATAATAATTGAATTAACTTCATCAATTTATTGTTGGAATTGTTTTTCCTTGTAGAGTAACTCCCGGTCATGATGAACGTCCTCCGGTCCATGTTTGGCGTGTGCAGCAGTTCAGCGGAGAAGGGAGAGGTGCACGACTTGGTGCGCCGAATCTTCGGCAGCGAGCTGGTTATGAAGGACAACACGGACAGAAACAATCAGTAAGAGCTAAGAAGAAATCTATATATATAAAAATGTTATGTTGGTTTGTGTAAAACTCAAATACTTCTGCACCGATCGAGCTGAAATTTTAGCATGATATATAATCCGCATCAAGGATTCTCAGCAGATCTTTAATAATATTAAAAACGTGCACTGCTGTCCCTAACAATTTTCGATAATCTCCTCAGGATAACGTCATAATTAAACAATAATTTTCAGACG
The DNA here is from genome assembly GCA_944567765.1 of Carterocephalus palaemon. NCBI lineage: Eukaryota > Metazoa > Arthropoda > Insecta > Lepidoptera > Hesperiidae > Carterocephalus > Carterocephalus palaemon. The sequence continues at coordinate 4,302,093 of OX155663.1, forward strand.
AAGCAAGTACGTTAGTCACATCCGGGAGAATCTACCGAAAGTACTGGATGCAAAAATAAATAGCCAGAAGACGAAAAATGCTAAGAAACATGCGCCAATTGTTACCGAGGTAAAATATCTGTTAAGGCTAATTATAATTAATTATTATATTTCATTTGCCTCTACTTATTAACTTTTTATCATAGTTAAGCTGAAATATTTATTTCTTTTTTTAAATAATATTATTACTACATGAAGGGATGGAAAATTGATGGTTAATGATTAGCGTAGGCGACCCTAATGATAGCTTACGCATCATCAGAGGTTTCGCCATTACTTTGAGTTTAAACAGGGCGCTGGAGCAACGTGGTGATCTGGCCTACCAATCATCTGGAGAGACTCTGTCCTGAAATTTATGTAATTTCTAAAAGTGGATCTTCGATAATCTATCAACTATTATCGTCGACCATTCTTATTTAAATAGCTCTGAAAACTGCTAAAATTATAGGAAGAATGGAGAACAAGGCAAGATGTTTGAATAAAAAAAGACACTAAAAACGGTATCTTAATATTTTAAGGCAATTTTCATAATCCTCCCGAGCAATAAAATATGGCGGCTAAGTGTTTTAAGCGGGCGTAAAAGCCAGATATCTCGTTTCAGGCGGCGCCCGATGCAACAGATGACCGGCCCGGCCGCGTCGGCCCCAAGCTCGTGGTCTTCGATGCTTCTACAGGTAATAGATTAGTATAAGAATCAGCACGAAAGTATAGCTCTCAACGTTATTTGGAGAGGATAGCTGCGGGGCGGGACGATACCTTAAATTGTAAGTACCATCCAAACGATGGTACCTTACATTATACCTAAGTAACAAAATGTTGGTACACTTTCATTGTAAGAAAGAATCTTCTAGAAAACTTTGTGTTTCGGTACGATTTTTTATCCCTTCCATTTAAATTATAACTTTCTGGTAGGTGACCTACCTACATAATTGATTACTCCGTTCTTCTCACACTCGTAATCTAGCTATACCGCCAATCAACATCTGTTGCAACAAGAACTCATTCACCGTTCAGGCAATACTACTCTGGAATGCCCTGCCTGTGCATATTAGAGAAGCTAAACTCATTTAAAAAACTAATTAATGATCAAAATATCTTAATAATTCGTATCTACTGTCAATATAGACAGTAGATACTAAGCTCGTGTTTTTCAAATCTTAATGTACTATTATGTTGTGTCCATAGCATACCCCAATGTTCATTGTGATCGCCATAGTTAAGCAACGACGGGCGCGGTAGGTTGGTGACCAGTGACCTACATAATTGATTACTCCGTTCTTCTCACACTCGTAATCTAGCTATACCGCCAATCAACATCTGTTTCAACAAGAACTCATTCACCGTTCAGGCAATACTACTCTGGAATGCCCTGCCTGTGCATATTAGAGAAGCTAAACTCATTTAAAAAACTAATTAATGATCAAAATATCTTAATAATTCGTATCTACTGTCAATATAGACAGTAGATACTAAGCTCGTGTTTTTCAAATCTTAATGTACTATTATGTTGTGTCCATAGCATACCCCAATGTTCATTGTGATCGCCATAGTTAAGCAACGACGGGCGCGGTAGGTTGGTGACCGCTAGTGTGGGGGAGATCCGTGCCCAACAGTGGGAAGTCTCTGGGGTATCTATGAATTGGCTGCCGGTATTCCTTCTACCGTCACGCCTAACAAACCTCATGGAAGAACCGGGGTTTATCTACTAAAGTGTCACGGATATTTCTAGCTTGTTATAATGGCGGTTGTAAAGCCATAATCTTCGCAAATGACACTGCAGTGCGCCACGCTGGCGCCGCGCCAACCCACAGGAAGATTGATGCTGTGGCCCTGCTGCTCGGATGCATCCTACAACTTTTGTAATTATTTCACAATAGAGCAATTAGGTTTTGGGTTCCCCTGATGTAATCTCGGAAATAATAATAGCCGATATAAATAACACAAGTCAAAGTAAAAACAGATTCGCTACTTTCTCGAAAACGGAAAAAAAGCTTCGAAAAGTAAAAAGTTCTTAAAAGCTTAAAACAGCGTGTTGTAAATTTACAAATGATCATGCCTCAGCCTCAAAAAGTTAGACTTTCGTGCCGATAACTGTATAAGCCCTGGTAACTGCTCAGGTACCGGACGACTGGTGTTAGTGGGTGACGAGCGAGTGAGCGTGCAGGGCCTGTCCAGCTTCTCCACCATCCGAGCAACAGCCTGCGTGTACAGCGGCCGGTGGATGTACGAAGTCCAGCTTGGGACAAAGGGGATCATGCAGGTTAGTCACGATTATTAGCTAAAACCCAAAGACTCCGTTGGGCACGGATCTCCCCCACGGACACAGCTGCGGGAGGTCTAGAGCATACTTCACCAAGCTGCTCCAATGCGGATTGGTGGAGAGATTAGAGGCCAACCGAGTGTCGAATGTTCTCAAGCCACCCGAAGGTCTTCGACAAGGCGAGACCCGACTGCTGGGCAGCAGTGAGACGTCTATGGGTCGCAGTGATTTTAAAAGCTTTTATTTAACTTCACTCGTATGTATTCATGTAAGTACCTATGTCCTGGAATCTTGCAATCAATATTTCACCCACTTCCACTAAAGCTATCGAGCTGAAATTTGGCATACATATTAGGTTCCGTTGACAATGCATGAAAATAAAATAAAAAGTTACAAAAGCTTTTTAAAAAAAAATTTTTTTTAGAATATAATTTATTTCATTTAAAAAGAGACGTGCTTTACAGTTCGCCGCACGTGATGTTGCATCCTAGTAAACTAGACCCATATCACATTATTCCACTCACATCTTTTAGTATCCAATCCCCCTTATCTTCGTATACAAGATCTGCATCCAAGTGCACTACGTGGATGCAACTAGATCCTCGTATTCTTCCACTTATATTCAGCCCTTTTAACATCTTATGCCAGATCGGCTGGTGCACAGCATCCTGTACTTTCTCCATGGACACAGGCGTAGGAGACACGGCCAACTCCTACGCCTACGACGGTGGCAGGGTCAGGCGATGGAACGTATCCACTTCACCGTACGGCGATCCCTGGCTGACCGGTGATGTTATAAGCTCTTGCCTCGACCTGGATAAGGGTACCATGGAGTTTTATAGGTAAGGAGGTAAAATTGATACGATAATTATAGAAAAATAAATACCTATTTGATTCTTTATATCTCTTCTTCTACTTCTATATAAGTATGTTCTTATGGGATCGAGCAAGTTAAGAAACGTTTGGTGCTGTCAGATAGGACCGCTAATGGAAAAATTTAATGGGTGCTTGGTGGTTTGGATGACACGACGAAGGTTGATTTCAATTGTAAAACAATCGTTAGGACTTGTCGAAGAACTTCAGATTGTTTGAGAACACATTCACACATATTCGACACTAGGGTGGCCGCTTAACTTTCCTCCCGCAGCTGTAGCTGTGGGCAAGATACGTGTCCAACAGTGTGACGGCTATGGGTTGCCGGGTTTCAAGCCAAACTTTTTTTTAAATATTACACAAGATCTTCTAGGCTTCTTCTAGGCTTCTTCCTGCCTCTCATAAACACCAGCTCCAACAATTTAACCAAGAGTGATTACCAGAGGACTTTTTTGTAATGAAGGAGGATTAATGGATCAGTGCGATGTCATATCATTGTTTGCCCAGAAACGGAGTGTCGCTGGGCATGGCCTTCAACAAGGTGTCTCACGGTACCGGCGTGGCTTACTTCCCAGCAGTCTCGCTAGCCATGCAGGAACACTTGTATGCCAACTTCGGACACGTGCCTTTCGTGTGAGTACTTACCTATCATTTTACACTTAGGTATATGCGAATAGAAAAAGGAGGAAGTTAAATTGTTGTTCATATGCTTAATATTTGATTAGTTTATAGAATTATGAATTGAGATTGAAAGAAGACAATACAGTATCAGTAACAATTGTTACACGGTAGAAGTTGTATTAGATACCTTGGCAGGCGGTGGTACTGCCTCGGCTATTAAGTATTCTGTGCCCGGGTGAACTCCATACAAAACCTACATAGGCTCACCTATGTATAGGTTTCATCAATTTAGAATACCATTATGTCACTTTATCATTTAATAGTTTATAGCGAAATAAATTATTTGAATTTGATTTACACTTCGTATTGAATTTGAAATTAATTGAATTAACTTGATGATGGTGGCAGTTTTCCCATCGATGGCTACGCGCCCCTGCAAGCGGCCCCGCTGAAGGAATGCGCGCGGGCGACGCTCCTGTTCAAAATGCTGGATGTCCTCGTTGACGAGCTCACCATGACGAACTTGAAACCCCCTGTCTCAACCAAAACCAGCAAAGTGAGTTGTTGTTATTATCTTCCCAAACTTTGCATGAATGTATAACATGCATAATGGCCCGATATGCACGGCCTTGTTTGGGGGTCAAAGTAATCACCAAATTTGATAACCAAGCCCAACGATGTTTTTATGGATATGTTTCATAGGCTTTTTTTCCACATGCAACAACACGAGTCATTCAAGAGACAATGTTTGGTCAGGCCGCATCAGAATGATGATGCAGCTATGTTTAGGTGCATGAGAGCGGATACAACCTCTAAGGGCCTGGAATCCAGAAGACCAACGCGTAGCCGCCGCGACGTCGACTAATCAATGGGCTACTTACGTCAGGCTAGCTTCATACCTATGCACTCATGCCTATGGATTTAGTAAAACCCTGGCAATGAATTGTTCCAGGCTAAATCCGACTCGTCGAGGGCAGCCGAGGAGGAGGTGGCACTTCGCATACACAGCTCCAACTCAATATACAGCCCGCGCGCTTCTCCCCACAATATGGTGGACACTCAAAGTGCTGAGACGAAGAAAATATCGAGAAAGGTAATTTAAAATAGATAGAACAAATTAATCAAAAAAATATGCAAATATAATATAACCGTAACATTCCGCCGCTTTCGCCTACGTTCGTTTATCTTAAGTAATATATATATTTCTTGTGTACGTGTGTATGACAGTGAACTCCTCCTAAACGGCTGTATGGATGTTGATGAAATTTTTTGCGTGTGTTCAAGGGGATTCGAGAATGGTTTAGATTCACAATTTGCTCCACTGGAAAATGTTTTTTAAACACGATTTTAGTATTTTTGTATGGATAATATTTAACATTAAGTGTCGCGTCATTTTGACATTTCATATGGCAGAACAACGTTTGCGGGTCAGCTAGTATTTATATAAATATCTATCGATGCGGATCGCCAGGCTAAACGTGCCTTTAAGAATGTCACAGAGAACTCTGAGGCATGTTAGGTTTCTCAAAATTCTGAACTGCTTGATCATTACCACATTGATTCATGTATCGTCTCCACAGGCATTCCTTATATCCCTAGCCCGTCTCGTGGTAGCGGAGCTGGGCAACGTGCTGCGGCTGTCGTACGTGGTGGTGGGCGAGCTGCTGCCACGGCTGCGAGGGGCGCTGGGGGTGAGGACCCGGAGCCTGCAGCCCGACCCGCACGCGGTGGACTTCTACCTGAAGGCGCAGGCCGAAGGATTTGTGAGTCTATGTTTTAGAGAAGGTAGCCTATGTTTGTGGCTTTTTTAAGCTCGCGTAAACCAAATACGAATTTATTTGTTTTATTCATAATAAAGTCAATGTGGGGATGACTTTATTAAGGCCAGAACCATGTCATGTCAAAATGTACACGTAATTTAAAATTGTCAACTATTAAAATACTTACGTGTAATTAAATTTAACAGTTGTTCAGATATTTCTGACTCATGACAAATTATTTTTGAATTTGGTAGCCCCATAATTCTTGAGGAAGGATTTTCGCTACACGATATTAATAAAATATTGCTTCTCTGTCGTGAATTTTCTATCAATATAATACGTTGATGTTTTCCCAGAACGGCCTGTCAACTAAATTACTAGCCCAACCCCAGCCGCGACTGTGTACCCTGTTGGACTCTCTGTGGACGTTCCTCGACGAAGCGGCCCTTTGCGATATACTGGAACACTGCGTCGTCAGAGAATGCTTGCTCTTCGACTTGGTTTCACGGGTTTAGTAATTCTTTATTTACTTTACTAACTTTTAAATCCATGTTACTTTAACATCATGAATACCCGCCGAAGATTGAAGTTACTTCCACACCAACTAGATTTTGGGGGACTATCATAAAATAACTTGCGCAATTATTATTGCCGCACACATGCAAGCTTCAAATGTAGAATGAGCTTACATTATAGACATGAATTTTCTTTCACCTATAAATCTTCTATGCTCTGTTTCAGGACATCAACTTTACTCAACAAATCGAGGGTGTCTACATTCTTTGTGGTCTGATGCAACATCGTGAGACGAGGCACCACCTTGTGAAATACGTCTTCTTCAATAAAATATCGTAAATAAAATCCCATTTGGTTACACTGTTCAACTTTGTCTTGGCCTTTTTGATAGTTATTTTTAGTTTATCCTTGTTCACTCTCACAATATTTGTATAGGTATCTAACTTGATAGCTATGCGATCCCTAAGTACCTTAAATCATATTTATATTTTAATCCTGAGTCATTTGACACGGGTGCTATAAGTAGATAGGGGTTCCCGTCAAAAAAGGTTTTATGTTTATTTTCACCACATGATTTATTTGACGACCCCGTGGCGAGTTGAGAGACCCTGACTGCCGAACTGCGCATCCCGGATTCGAATCCAGGCATGGGAAGATATTTATTTCGCAGATAAATATTTCGTACTCTCTGTGTGTGTCCACCAACCATAACACAGGCCTGAGCCTATGCAGGGGTGTGAATTTGTATCGTTTATATCTTTATAAAACTTTACGTTTTAGGTTCGATAATTTCCTGAACATCAAGTGTCCGGATGAAGGTGTTCTCCGTGCAGTCATTCGCAAGCCGTGGTGGCAGAGACCGACTTCCGTTCAAGGCGAAACTGATCCCAGAATAGCTGGTAAAATAGGAGGTTTATAGGAATATAGCAGATATGAAAGCTTTTGTAAGTGTTATTTACTTAGATATTTTGAAAATCGAACCAAATTTCAAATGACAAGAAGGTAAAATGTATGGAAGGTAATGTAACCTTGGATGTTAGTTTGATGGTATTGAAGAGCGAATGCCAGACAAAAACCAAGAATCTTCATTATGTTAATCCATGTCGCCTTCAGTTTGAATTTTGCCCTTTGTATACGTACCTAGATATAATATAGTTATATATCTTTCAGAGGTGACAATAGTTTTAAATAAACTACTGAAAAATTAGTACCTACGCATAGCCTACTGATGGAAGTAACAAAATGTTATTGTAATCAAAGCAATTGATATTTTTATCGTTTAAATTTTAGAAATGGCCGAAAAGGGTACTATTGGGCGCTCAAACTTAGTTCCAAGGACTTCAGGTAGGAAATTAAGATTTAAGAATTAGGTATAATCTAACTAAGTAATGAAATCTTTGTAATAAAATTGAAAATAAAGTGTGAGTAATTTAACTTAGTTCGAATTATTGACACTTAACCTAATTCGTTAGAAAAGATGTCCAAAGTACTGCATAGACCAGAAGATGATTCCCAGGCTGAATCACAGTTCAAGAAAGACTGCGAGAAGATAACTGCAGCGGTCGAGCCTTTGGAACAGATCCAGGTTATCATTATAATGTCTAAACATTTGGTGGATACGACTCCGTGGTGCGGTGGTGAGTGACCCTGACTGCCGAACCGCAGGTCCCGGGTTCGAATTCACCTCATATCGAATTAAATTATTTGACTTTGACCATGAATTCCGGCCGGGGCAGATATTTACTTCGCAGATAAATATTTATATTAGGGTCGTGATTGTCAAATTGAGTTGTTTTCTACGTGTGTCTGCCACGCGTAACACAGGCTTAGGCGTTCCGTGGGGTTGTGTACAGCGTAGTAGTATTGCCAATTTTCGTGAACGACAGATTTAAAAACCAACCCCCTGGCGTCTGACTTTGCGAGTGATGACTACCACGCCACAGGTGAACACGCGACAGAAACTTCTAGGTACTATTGATAGTAGCAGGTTATTGGTCAGACTAGCTGGTTTTCTGTCAGATTTGCCTTATCTCATATAAGTTTTCATCTGGATTTCCATTATAGATTAAACTATATATTACAAATTTGAAAGCGGTTGTATAAATACAGACAGAGATAAGTAAATAAATAGTCTCTGATCAAGAAGCAAGAATGATAAAATGCGCCTCAGTCTCCAATTTTCTTTCCCTCGTACAGATCTGCCAGCCGTCACAATTACATTCAATGCAATTAAACGAATTATTTTGTGTTCTTAATTGAAATGGCTTCTGTAGCTGATGATTGCCAGCAGTGTCAACTTTTACACAGTTATAAGCATGACGTGTTGCCCATGAAAAATATGATAAAAATGTTTTATCAACTAAAATAAATACAGGCCGTATAAAGTTTTTAAAACTACATTTTATAATTCACAGCTCGAGTTCTTATTGATGCTTCTGGACAACTCTGACGGCACGAACATGGTGCCATCAACAAGAAAGATCTTTTTGGAGAAGTTCAGAAGATACATCATGGATAATTGCATACTAGACATGGTAATGATTCTTAAGATTTTACATAAAGGTAGGTACTATAAGAATTAATCAGGCATATAGGTTTTTTTTGTACTTTTCTTTCCCTTCAGTTTACCTAACAATTTGTTAGTAAAACACCATTAAAAATTACCCAAACATACTCTGATCATAATGACTGAATTATCAAGTAAATTTACTTATTTTCAAGTGTTATTCAAAAATTGTAACCTTAACAACAACGAATCTATCAGGTCACTCACTATTCAGGTCACCTTATCAGGTCAGTTTACTTTATGAAAGGGCGATCTTATAACGTTAACAGACAGTGTTTAGTATCACAGAACCACGTTAAACAACAATGCAGCAGTTTGGCAAAAATTAAATACATTCGCTACTTTTGTCAACCCTAATTATGTATCTAATAAGGTTGAGGACCAACAGCAGTTACATAGAATTGTTGCGAAATCTTCAGCGACGCTTAAAAATACGTTGTGCATAAAAGTTTACATCTCCAAACTACGATTTTGGGAATTTCAAGTTAGAAATATGCACTACTATTCCCGACCCGGGGTATCAACCCAGGACCTAACAATATTTATTTTAAAGTAGCTTTAATGCAAGACTAAGCCTCTGGCGCCGATTCATTGTGGTCGATAGTAGGGGAACATCATGAGATGAATGAATAAATGTAAATTCTCACCGTGTCTTTCCGCCTGATCCGTTTAAATATTCCATACGTGTTCAGTATTACATTCGTTCTACTGTCAAATATAATTAGAGATCTAATATCTTGTCATTTCATAAAATATGAATATTTGAAACCTTCTTAACCCAATAACAAATGCTCCCACGCACGGTGGAATATAAATGGGTTTAGAAAATGATAATCAATCAATCAATCAATCAATCAATATTTATTGCTTAAAAACTGTTTACAATACATTGAGGTGATATTCCTTATAGTAAGTAGGTACAGTTTACCCGCTTCGGGCATGCAATTTTTCTATGAAATAATAAGTTACATTATACAAACAATTTATCAAGAAAAAAAATAAAATAATAATAATAATAATAACAATAATGTAGTAATATTAACTTAATTTTAATTATACATAATTGAATTTTTAATTATTATTGCCTCTATGGTTAATTTCATTGCATTCTTGTGTCAAATTGAAAATATTCGTTAAGGTCATAAAAAACATTATTAAATAGCCATGCTTTCAACTGCAGTTTAAACTTACGGGCATCGAGTGATTTTATTTGTAACGGTAAATGATTATATAGTTGGATACCTGAATTGAAAGCACTTTTTAGAAATATATTGTTGTTAACTTTTTGCACACATAGGTCAAATTTATAATGTTCCCGTAAATTTCTGCGCAACTCTGACTTTTTAATATAATAATCCATATTTTGTTTTACAAAGACACATAATTCTAGAATGTATATATTGGTTAAGGTCAGGTATTTATTCTCCTTGAATACATTTCTAAGAGAATCGTCAGAGTGCATGTTATGAATTATACGAAGACATTTTTTTTGGAGAATAAAAGTAGATTTAGCATTTACTGAATTTCCCCAGAATATAATGCCATAGGTTAGGAGTGGATACACATGACCAAAATATGCAGTTCTAGCTGTAATAGTAGAAGTAGTCTCTACCAATATTGATAATGCATAACACCAGCTTGAAATTTTTGAGTTTATTTTGCTAACGTGGGATTTCCAATTCATATGAGCATCAAGAGAAACTCCAAGAAAATTTATGTCATTTACTTGTTCTATTTTAGTATTCGAGTCATTTATGTTCAGGTCGATGGGCTTTGTTTTATAGTTTCGGAAATGCACTATTTTGGTTTTAGACAAATTCACTTTTAGATTTAATGTTTTTAGCCAATTAATTATGATTTTTAAGGTTCTGTTTATTTCATTTTCAAAATTGTTACTACTCTTTGATGAGTCTGAAATGAGTACAGTTGCATCATCCGCGAACATAACACATAGATGATCTATGATATTGGGTAATTCATTCACATAAACCAAAAAAAGAAGAGGCCCAAGTATGCTACGTTGCGGCACACCAAGCACTACTTTTTCGGGTTTTGACTGCACTTGTTCGATTGTTTTATTTTGTTTGTTGTAAATATCAATTTCAGTAAACTGATTTCTATTTATTAAATATGACTTTATAAGTTCAAGAGCTATACCGCGTACACCTAGCATCTCAAGTTGTGTCAGAATAGTATCATGTACAACACAATCAAAAGCCCTGGACATGTCGAGGAATAAACCCACACATGGAGTTTTCTCATTAATAGCAACCCACATTGATTGCAGGAGTTTGAAGATTGCCATAGTGGTAGATTTATTTTTCTGGAAGCCAAATTGATTTCTGTGTATAAGGTTATTTGCATTAAAGTAGTGTAGCAGCCTATTATAAATGACTTTTTCAAAAATTTTCGAAAAGCTGGGCAAAAGTGCTATGGGCCTATAATTAGTTATGTCACTTTTGCTACCTTTTTTGAAGAGTGGTTTAATTTTAGCAATTTTTAAATCGTCAGGAAAAGTGCCAGTCTCTAACATCAAATTTGTAATATAAAGCAGTGGCCCACGTATAAATTTGAAGGAACTTTTTATTGCTTGCATAGGTATGTTATCAAATCCACTACTTCTTTTGTTTTTTAAAGTAGTTATTATTTTATCCAACTCTTCGGTGTCAACTGGAGCAAGGAAAATACTATTGCACGTTCTTTTCGAGTTTGAAGAATGATATGTATTAGTAGTAATGTTTGGAATATTCATTGTAACGAAATATTTATTGAACGATTCAGCGATAGTATTTGAGTCATCAATATAAGTGTCATTAAGTAAAATATTATCTACGGTTGTTTTAAGGTTATTTACTGTAGTAGTTTGATTTTTTATTAGGTTCCACGTAGCTCTATGTTTATTTGAACTGTTTTTAATAAATCTTATATTATACTTCCTTTTAGCTGTTCGCGTTACTGACTTTAAAACCTTACAGTATTTTTTGTAGTATGGTATAAGATGAGTATGTCTTTTCATAAGTATTCGCTGATGAATTATTCTTTTAGTTTTACTTGCATGATAAATACCTTTAGTTTGCCACTTTGATTTCCTATGACATGTTATTTTAATGCGTTTTATCGGAATACATAAGTCATAAATCATTTTAAATAAATTAATAAAAGCTCTGTATGCTAGATTCACATCAGTATGAAGATACACCTCGGAGAAACTCAACTGAGAGATATAGTTTAAGAATATATCTATATAATCGTTGATACTATTTTTAAAAACATACCAGTATTTCTCCTCGTAGCTTCTACAACAAGGTATCTCAATGATTTGTGCTGAATGATCGGAAAGACCTAGATGTGCGACTTTTGCAGAGTATGTTTTTATGTTTGTTATTATATTATCTATACATGATTGTGATTTTTGGGTAATTCGAGTCGGTTCATTTATAGTCAATTTAACATTGTATTTAAGTAATATATTTCGGAATATTTCAGTCTTTCTGTTATTTTCTAAGATATTTATATTAAAATCTCCTAAAATAACAATTCTTTTCCTGACAGAACGTGATCGTAGGGTAGCTTTGAATAAGAGTGATTCTAGTGTTTTAATGAATATGTCAAAATTTGAATCTGGCGTTCTGTAGATGCATATGATTATATAATTCAACTCAGGTAGTATGATTCCGCAACATTCACAATTAAATTCTATAGATGAGGAATGTATCGAATCAATTTTTGTAAAATTTAATCCATTTTTGACATAGATACATACACCCCCTCTTGACTTCCTACGACAAAATGATTCTGCCAACCGGTAATTCGCAATTTGCAGGGTATTGACATTTGAATCCTTCAAGAAAGTTTCACTAAAACATAGTATATCAAATTTTTGTGTGTTAACAAGAGTTTCTATTTCATTAATCTTTGACTTAATACCTTGTATATTTTGATGTATAATATTAATTGAATGTTTATATTTACCCAAGAAATAACTGGTTTTCATTTTTATTATTATTTACTTCTTTTGCTGTTCGAATCCTATGCGTGTTAAAGTAGTAAGGGATGGTTCCCTTTTTTGGTAACTGTAATGAAGAGTTTACATTACTTGGGTTGATATATTTTTGTTGGTATGTTTTAGCTTTAGTTATTTTGTCAAAATAATATGGAATAGTCCCCTGTTTTAAATATTTCCCATTTAATGATTCATATTTTTTCTGTGTAATATGTAGATAGTAAGTATTGTAGTCCGCATTATCAATAGCACAATTTATTATAGAACTTATTCTGTTACACAATGAACTGGTTATTTGACTCACGTTAGCGGTAATATTCACAAAAATGCAATTTTTAAAACAGTTTAGCAATGTTTGTAGCTGGGAATTTAGTTTATTTACATTTAAATATGGATTATTTAATACACTTGTTACAATAATTTTAGGTTTCTTGAGGTGTTTTAGCATTGCAGAAATTTCAGCGAACAATTTTGTAGGATTATGGTCGTTAGAACCCACGCACAATATGATCCAATCATCTTCGGTTAGATTTGTCTTCTTTATGTCCGTGTTATCAAAAATATAACTGGTGGGAGCTTCAGGATAGACTGTCCCACGTATCTCATATTTTCGAGGGTTGTTGTATCCTGATCTTATGGAGATTAGCGAAGATGCAACACCTGTTACTTGTTGATCACCAAGTATTATTATTTGATTCATGTTACTCGTTTTTGTCTTTTTAACACAGCTATTTTGAATTGGTTTTATTTTACTCGCTTTTATTTGTTTCTCGGCGGGCAATTTATAAGTATGCCTTTTGTCTGGCTCAGTGTGATCAATCTGTGGCAGTTTTAATGGATCCATACACTTGTTATGGTCACATACTTTGCTCATGTTAATTTCCTGATCTTTTATTTGTGGTGTAAGAAATGAAGTTAAGCGAGATATATTTACTCCAGAATCCTTACGCTTAGCTTTTTCTTTCGGTGTGGATTTACAAATATTTTTAAGTTGATTTAATTTAGTTTCATGAGATGAAATAGTTTTTTTCAGAACGTTATTTTCTTCTAGCAGATTTTCTATCTCGTTTTCAGCAATAAGTAATTTTTCTTGAAGAGTTAATATAACCCGTTCTAGTTCGTTGACTTTTTCGTCCAAATTAGGCCTAATATCTGGACAACTTCTGTTCATTATGTTAGTTGATTCAAATGATGAGCTCTTTTCATCCTCGTTAAAATCTAAGGAATGTACACTTAGTGATTCAAATGAGTTGTTTGTTGGTAAATTGACATCAATTTTCATTTTTTGAGTGATTTTTTGATGCCGTGGAGTGGTATCAATTGATGTGAAGGTTTCCAAATTACTGCTTGAAGATGATTTGTTAACGGTTGGTTGACAATCTATACATTTCCATTCGGATTTCTTCTTGCGTGTAAATGAATAAAGTGTATTTTGCTCATTTGCGCAGGCTATATGGAATGGTTTATTACAGTTTTTACAGGAGAGGTATTGTGTTCTAAATATATCTTTATTACATTTTGAGCAGTTAAGCACCATGATTGAAATTGACCAACTCCTTTTTTTTTTAGTTAATTAATTAATTCAGAGGAAGACGATGCCACTTTTGCGTATTATAGATATTTTGTTGATTTATAATGTTATTAAACTTTTATTATGCAGTCTCAATAAAGTAACATATAGTAAAGTAAGAAATTTCAAGAATCGCAAGAATTCGCGTCAAGGAATCGTGTGATATTATTGTCTTCCATAATCTTTATATTATTGTGTACTAATCAAATAGAAAGATGTTTCGTTGAAAAATAATTTACAGCCGGGCAGGATTCGATCTCTGGTCGGTGGCGTAGTTCGGATCAACGACTGTCGGATTGCCCAACACGCCAAATTGTTAGTTACTTAACTGTTGAAATTTAGCTTCATAAACATTTGAATAAAGCTATACTGAGGTGACTAATGATTGAGACTGATTTGTGAGAGGGTAGCTGGGCAGCTCAACACTTTTTATTTGATCACCGTCTTGTTCACTTTATATGAATCATTGTTTTGTGTCTTGTTCTTGTTGTAGTGTCGAGTTTCTAGCAGTTTATTTTGATATTTTAGTGTTTGTATCGGTAATTTTTTATATTTAAGTGTTGTTTTAAAGTTTATCGGAAAACGGTTCACGGCTTAACACCAAGAGTTATTGGCTGATGTAAGTAACGTCACTTCACTTTTAAAACAATTTTAACTTAGTTTTCGCACTTGATTTTTGTATTCATTGTCCATTATTGTTCATTAGTATTTAAATAACACACTTTTCTCAATCTTATATAAACTTGACTGTCACTATAAGAGACATATTTAACTTTTTGCAGCGTCAGAAAAAATCTTCAATACAACCCTTTAAAAAGCTCGATTTAATTAAGAATGTATGTATATACCATGTATGTATATGTATGTATATACCATGTATGTATATGTATGTATATACCATGTATGTACCATGAGAAGATACATAATATATATAATGTATCTTCTCATGGTGTAGAAGAGATTTTACGTTCTCTCCTAGTTTTTACGGTTGTTGCACCGTAAAACCAAATTTAGCTCACAAGATTTGACCGAAACATACAAACCAAAAAACATTGCAAACTAGCTTAGCTTTTAAAAACCAGAAACCGCGAGCTCGTTCAAAAAGTGAAGCCATAAATTCTATTCTTAAATAGAGTAGTTTGATATTTGCAAAGATATTTCTTTTATCATCCCTATCTTTGAGTTGATAAGTAAAAAAAAACTAAATAAATAGGTTTTAAAACATGCTGTGGAATTAAAAGTCATTGAAGGCCCACACCAGCTTGAGGTTAAAATTAATAATCTAGCTCTTAATAGATTTAGCTACAAGAGATAGATATTTGATTTGATTGCAGAGGCTGTTCAATGTGTCGCGTAACTCCCCCGCCATATCCTGGTGCTGCCACGCGCGGCTGCTGGCCGCCACGCTGCGCCTCTGCGATGAGAACCCTCTTGGCCAACAGTAATTATACCCTGTAGAACACCAGTGATGGCGAAAGATCTGTAGCCACGCTACGCCTCTGCAACGAGGGCCTTCTTGGCCAATAGCTACTGAGGACTGAGGCCATCACTAATTATACTCTGTGGTGGCGATCGACCAGTAGGTTAGGTTTTTCGTTGGTCGCGGCGGGCACGGCGTAGGCGGCGGCGTTGCTGCCGACGAACTGTTCTGCAGTTTGGCAGGTCTGAATACTTTACCAATGTTGATTTACCTTATGAATAAATAAATAAAATAAAAAAAGGTACACTGTGTACGCCGTTTCCGCCAGCGCGTTCACTCCTGAAGATAATCATCGTAATAGATTGAAACTAGTCGGCCTATTTCCGTCTTAAATCACACGTGAGTACCTAAGCCTGTAACTTCAACTGTGAATACAGACTCACGAATCGTTCAGTAATAAAATATTAAGTAGTATTTTAAGTTCGATCGTACCAGTTTTATTATGTTGATACATACAAAAGTTGATACTTACATAAAAAGTGAGTACATACAAAAGTTTAACTTTAAAAAAAAGTGAGTTATTTAATCATGATATTGATTATTTCAGGCACAGCATGCCACTGCATATACCAGCTAAAACATTTATTGATGGCGAGTTAGATTTCTACAACGTCGATCGTCTTGGAGGAGTCCTGCCGTTCCTGGTGCGAACTTTACGGTGTGTTTGATACGAGTGCATACGAGTACAGTCATCGGCACAGAACTTGGTCGGCGAGTTGTCAGTAAGCGCTGATTGGTTCGCCAGCCGTATTATGTCCTTTGCATTGATATCCCATGCTCAGCTATCATTCCTAATTTAGTTAAAAGGGTTTACTTTACTAGCAATTGCAAGAGCCTGAAAGCTGATATTTGTGCTGTCAGTCCGACGAGTCACTGAATTGTGAGTTGCTTCTTTTGTCAAGGCTTTTTCTGGCTTTTCCGGTTGGAGGGCCTGCGGTCTCTAGGCTAGGCCTTTCTACCCGGGCAGTTCTCACTTGGCAGTGAACAAGCGGTGTTGTTTCAATCGAAACAATAATTTAAATATAAGTAGGTACCTACTGTTAAAATTATTTAAAAAAAAAGCTTTTTATAACTTTTTTTTATTTCCGTGCATTGTCATCGGAACCAAATACGTGTGCCGAATTTCAGCTCGATAGCTTCAGTGGAAGTGGGTGAAATATTGATTGGAAGATTCCAGGACATACCTACTCGTACATACATACATACGAGTGAAGTTAAATAAAAGCTTTTAATAATATGTGTGCCAAATTTCAGCTCGATAGCTTAAGTGGAAGTGGGTGAAATATTGATTGCAAGATTCCAGGACATACATACATGAATACATACATACATACGAGTGAAGTTAAATAAAAGCTTTTAAAAATAGGCTGCGCCGTTGGGCGCGCTGTTAGGAATGAATAAGTGTTAGCTTATTTTAACAATACGTGCTAATTTAACGCTTATTAACCAATACGTGCGTCCCGTCGCCTGCGTGACTGTCAGTCTGACGAGTCGACCCCAAGATGTCACATGAGGGAGCGGCCGCCAGGTGGACGCGCGTGAAGCAGGGCTACCCCATAGACGTTTCTGTGGGAGCCGAAATTAGCCGGGCCAGGTTTCCACAGGCCCCCAACAAAGGTCTATAGTCTATAGGGAGGGGACCTTCAAGTCATGCGCTATCACGTCGTTCCTAACGAAGCGGCTACAAGTCATCTCCAGTTAACTAACCTGAAAAACTTTTAGACAGGACCTTGTCGAAGCCCTCGGCGAGGACAATGCGTTTATCCAGAGTTTCGAACCGAACTACAACAGAGCTGGAGGGATTGACACAGGTATTCTTTGTTAGTGTTCCCTTTTTTTTTACTTAAATTAATATTAAGGCATCTCCACGCCCACGCCCCATAGATGTCCCACTGTTGGGCACAGGTCACAGCTTTGGCTGTGGGAGGTCTAGAGCATACCGAACCACGGTGGTTCAATAGCATAGGTATATAGGCATAGGGCCAACCCAGTATCGAATGTTCTCAAGCCAATTGAAGGTCTTTGAAAAGGCTAACGATTGTTTTAACAGTTGAAAACAGCCGTGATCGACGACTTAACGTATCTTTGAATGAAATAAAGCCTCTACCCGTCAACCATCCATAAACTGATCGCGCCCATCGTTGCTTTACTCGGTCGATCACATACGATCGACGCGGGTCAATGGGGTATGAATGGACGCTGCACCATCTAAGCAGACATCTCTTCACAAATCAGGAAGCCTAGTAGTGTGTACTCCACCACGAGATACCATTGCAAATACGTGGAGGCGATACCATCTTCCTTTTGATGGGGTCAAACCCACTAAGGGAATGAAGTGTGCATAAAAGATCAAAATTACATTACATTACGTTATAAGATTTATAAATTATAAGATTACATTTAACGATTGATTGACATGTGATGTGACGACTGGTTACATACTTTTGATTTCTCAGTTCTAAACTTTCAAGACCACCAATCCGAATTGGAGCAGCGTGGTGGAGTGTGCTCTAGACCTCCCGCAGATTTGCCTGAGGGAGAGACCCGTGCCCAGCAGTGGGACGTCTATGGGTTGCAGCAAAAAACTTTCACAACAGTACAATAAACTCTATCTTTAGATACCCTACCTAGATATGAGTAGGGATTTAATACAGACAATGCAAAAGGAATGTAGGACCAAAGTAGCTTACGGTTATCCGTTTATCTGTACTATTCAGCCCGCGTGGCTCCGAAGCCTTTCAGCGTTTGATTAACCTTCGTCATTGCTACCGTATTTTAGGGAGGTAAAAAGTGTGATTATTATAAAATAAATAAATAAATATCTTGGACATTCTCACACACGACCATCTGACCCCAAAGTAGGCGCGAGCCTGTGTTATGGGTGTCAGAGACTGATATGCATACCTACATAGATATTTTTAAATACATACTTAAATAGATAATATTGACATCCAGACACAGAACAAATACAAGTGTTCGTCACACGAATATTTGTCCTGAGTGGGATTCGAACCCACGACCTTTGGCGCAACAGACAGGGTCACTACCGATTGCGCCAACGGGCCTGTCGCTTATTGTCTCCATTTGGATTTTAAATCCTTTTAGGATAGTTGTCACTAATTATATTATTTTATTTTTTATTATTTCTATTACATATTGAATGATTCGTATATTTCTTCATAGTTAAAATAACCGGCTTACTCACATGTGATTTAAGTCGGAAATAGGCCGACTAGTTGCGCACTAGCGCACGCGTAGTGTACGCCGTGCCCGCTGCGAGCGCGTTCACCCTGAAGATGGTCATCGTAATTGACCGAAACTAATCGGCCTATTTCCGACTTAAACACATGAGTAAGTTTTAACTAACTATATGAACAAATGCCGCTAATAATAATAATAAACTAGAGGTCTTGGGTTCGATCCCCGGGTCGGGCAAAGTAATATTAGAAAATTCCTAGTAAGTAGAAGCTCGGAGGAAATTTGTGTCTGGTGTATGACATAGGCTCACCTCACCACCCATTACATGGGACCTAAACATAACTGGTGAGAAGTGGGCGTATACACACATCTCCTACCCCTTCGGGTACATTATAGGCGTGATGTTTTGTTATGTTAAAATGGTACTACTAGTCAATCTTTAGTATGTACTAGCTAAATCCTTCAAGTTTGGACTGACTTCATTATTTCACGAGACCATAAACACGCGCGTTTTTTAATTTTGCTCTGTTCTTCGATGGCCAATACTGCCATAGATATAGGCAGCAGCCTGTGATGAACTTCCAAGTATTTAGGTACCGTGTAGAGTGACGCTATAAAGGCTAACAGAAAAAAACATTAGTCTTTAGATATACCTATTATTAACCAACTCACATCAATAATAATTTACAGATCTACGTCACATAGTGCAAGTTATATTTAGAATTTACGCAGCTTAAATTATGTACTAAACACGTAATATCCTGTCTTGAATAACAAACGGATTGAGTGAAAGACGCCCACGTAGCGACATCCTGAAATAACTTCGCTCCATGGGGTTTCCAAGCGTCCTGAAACGCCCGGAAAATTTCGGAAATAATTTTCAACCTCCATAGGTTCTGAAAGCGGTGTCAGCCTTTCACACACACCTTTCAGTCGGATTCAAATCAGGGATATTTGTAAGTTATGTGCGTTTTAAGAAATTAGAGGTTGACCAAAGCCTATTTGAAGACATGATTGTGAAGTCTGCCAATTCACACTAAGCCAGGGTGGTGGACTATGGCCTAACCCCTTCCATTCCGAGAGGAAACCCGTGCCCAGAAGTGAAACTTCAGCACGATTCTGGTCCTCAAACGAACTAACTTTTACTGTTACTCTAGTCTTTAGTAAGCTCGGTGTCAAAGGGTGAATGGCAGAAGGTTAATCAATGTCCCGCGTAGGCTGGATGGCCAAATATGTGGTTAACGTGGATGAATATAATATTCACACATGTCTGGAGCGTGTGTAATCAAATTAATAATTCGATACGATTCGTTTCATTAAAGAGGTGCTATCTAACGCTTACTTACATCATAGATTTTCTCTAGTATAGAGTAATAAATCTATGACTTACATGGTGGATGTCTACGCAGAACTTTTTTGAATATCTAATGTCAATCAGATCAGATTGCATTACTTTTTTCATATCAAATGACATTTAATCTTGTGTCATGCAATCATTTTTCTCACTTCCATGCATTGATATATATGTTACCACTAGATTAGTAATCACCGCGCCAAAGCGTTGTCACTGGAATTATGGCCACGGTCTTAATCGTAGCTAATGTCAGTTCAGTGCTCTGTGTGACGCCGGCCGAGTTGAACTGACAGAAAATATTTTCAATATGGGCAAATGCACAGTGAAAAAGTGCGATTCAAGATCACAAAAACTTAATAAGTCGACTAAAATTACTTTCCACACGTAATTTTATTGTTTCTGTGTTTACATCAACGTAAAAACGCAATAAAATAAATAAATTGTACAATTTTGAAATATAGGTTCAGTGTGACCACTAAAACTTAGTTTTAAATCCCCACTATTCTGGGAGAATTTTGAATTATGGAATAGGTGAATATATATATTTTTTTAATAATAACAACGCTGCAGTGTACCTAAAGATGCAGCACGCCGTGATAAGTGGGTGGAAATAATTCGATTATTGAGAAAAGAGACAGACTGGCTACCTACAAAATATTTAAAGAATTTGCGATACACCCGGGAGATCACATATCCTCAATAACAGTTGATCATTCCCTTTTATTAGTAAACTAGTGGACGCCCGCAGCTTCGCTCGCGTGTATTTAGACATAACAATAGTTTCGTTTACACCTAGTTGCCACTCTCTTCAAAGACACTATCGATCGAATTTTGTCCTTCGAACTTCATTTTTGTGGAAATCACCGAGATAAAAAGTACCTACATATCCTACATTTTAATTAATTAATTCAACTGTAAACATTTGTTGCTAATATGAAGCAATTCATCAATTGTAATATATCTAAGACTACGCTGCGTGGCGCCAACCACACCGTATTATTTTATTATTGCATTATTTTCTTTAAATTGACATTTTAAATTCGTTATCTTTTTATTCGTTATTCGGATTTTAATAATTTAATAAGTATTTAACAGGTATTGAAACGGTCTTTAATATAATAATATTTAATGGGATATGGATTAATTCAAAGTTATGAATAATAATGGTTTGATTATTGTCGGCACTGTTATCAACTTTTAAAATGTAAAAAAGTAGTTATAGTGGCATAACTACAGTAGTTGGACATATGGTATCGCGACTTTTTGTAAATAATGATGTGATCTGCAAAGTCGTAGTACATTATTTTATTCTATCATCAATAGTTTTTGCAGCGCACGCGATGTAAAGAATATTTTAGGCAATTTTCACACCTTGGGTAATATTATTGCATTTTTATTAAGGATCCCTATTTTAAAAAAAAATGTAATATAGCCTATGTTACTCAGTGAAGGTGCAGCTTTTTAATGGTGAAAGAATTTTCGAAATCGGTCCAGCAGTTTTTGTGTGAAAACATTACAAACATACATTCAAAAACACAAACATATAATATTATTATATAGCCTATGTCAGAACGTGAAGATGCAGCTTTATAATGGTGAAAGATTTTTTGAAATCAGTCCAGTAGTTTTTGTGTTTTAACATTACAAACAAATGTTTCCTCTTTATAATATTAGTATAGATTCCATAATTTACAAATATTTTAAAATAAGATTGTATTACGAAAGGAAATTATTTACTCAAACTTACAAAAAAGAGTCTAAAAGGCAATTGTATACAAAACTTATGTTATAAAGCGGAGTATGATTTCATTAATTTCAGATCATCAAAATTCTATTTACATATGTAATTCAAATATTTTAAAGTTAATTTAATTTAGTATTAAAACTTTTCTATGGCTTAAAAAAATTGGGTAAAACTTCGCATGGGTAGGCAACCCTGTCGCGCCGATTCCCGTAATTGCATGTTAATATTGCGATCTTTGTCTAATCTACGCGACGGTATTGTTATTGTGACTTGTGTAAGTGAGACATATATATGTTTACATTCAAATGTTTAGTGATTTCAAAGCTACGTCGTCGCGTTTAAAAAGTGGTTACGCTATATTTGAGGCATTCTGATGAGGTTTGCTTCTCTAGTATATTTAACTCAATGCTTCCATGTTCCATGCACAAATTATAATCGAGTTTGTTTCTCCATTTTCTGTCCTCTTTCTTTGTCCCACCACTCCTCTATACCCCTGTACAAGATAGCTTGATCTTTTTGACAGACTGGCTAGTGATGGGAAACAGAAAATATCTAGTAGTCCAAAAAATAACGTTTTAAAATACTTGCAACTGTGACGAGATGGTGTGGATGTATTATGTGTGAAATTCTTTATTGCACTAGACATATAAATGACTTAAATGGCCAGTCGATGGAACCATGGAATGCGTAATTAAAATTATAATTCAAATTTTTTTTTAACCTTAATTTTCTAAAAAGAGTTATACCATCTAAAGAGACCCCAACCACTAGCCAAAGAAACCCCAACCAAAAGGACCCCCGTTCGTAACAATAACTTAACAATGATCTTTAATAATGATTTTTTGTAATCGATATTTGTAACAGTTACTGCCTGTTATTCGTGTCCCATCCGTCCGACCGATGTAACATTGTACAAACGTCTATTATTTTCAGTGTTCCTATATAAATTTTACTTTGAAGCAATAAAAAGTCTTTAAAATTTTCCGATAACGCTTGAATCTTAAGGGACTTTTGTGTTATATGTATTTTTTTAATATTATTACAATTTTTAAATACTTTAAATTAAGAAAATAATATGGTCGTCATTGCAAAGTTATGTCGATCATTAAAATTTACATCTGTCAAAAAGATCAAGCTATTTTGTACAGGGTATAGTAGGTATATTAGAATTATGAAAATTCGTTTTATTTGAGCTCAGATGGGTAATGAAAATTATATTATGTACCTTGAAAATAAAAATTATACAAAAAAAAGCTGCTAGGTACTAAAACAAAGCAAAAATTATGGGCATTTTACTTATTAACAGGGGTAAGCGACATGGCGGCTGGGTCGCCAGCATTGGCCACGCTGCCCCAGGTGATATCATCCATGGCCAGATTTATGCATCCGCCGTTACCACCCGCTGGGGCCAGGTATAGTAGAATTTACGAGTTTAAACTTTAATTACATAAAATACCTATGTACCTATTTAGAAATTTCAAAGGGCTATGTCCATTTTCGGCTATTCGTGGACAGGATGCTCAAAAATAAATAATTACACGAAAAAATATATTTTGTTTTTAAACTTACACGCGAATTATTTTTGTATCAATTTACTTTTTTTAAATAATATGTTTTATAAAACATTCTACTGATTAACTCTTCCTATTGTCACATACACAGAGTAATCACGTCAGTAGAATCGCAACATTATTCCTATATCGATAGAAAAACAATATCTCGATGTTATTTCGAAGTTTTAATTATCACGACAAAGTGTGGTTAGATACACGTATAAAAAACAATAAACTGTAAATAACGTATTATTTTTACTAGATTAACATATTATTTTATGTACGTTGCTGTTATAATAATTCAAGATAAATAGAAATAATGAGAAAATAATCTAGAAATCTAGAAATCTAAATCAAAACCTGTCTCGTGACCTCTCGTACTTATAAGGGCGATGTACCCAAATGATAAATTTGGACGAAGGATGACTCGTACCACTCTTTTCGATCAGCACAATTATATTCTACAAGGTATACGAGTATATCGTTGACGAGGACGCAAATTGTAATTTGACAGATATATTTAATTCGATTTCCACCAGCTACAGCTAACATTGATTGAGCTCTGAGTGCTAAAATTTCGTTTTTTCGTTCAAGAATGTTAGTACGTAATAATAGTTTTAAAAACAATTTCACATTGATGAAACAACGCTTTGAATTAGCTAAGAATGTCTTAGGGATAAATCATATCTCATTCTCGTTTAATAGGGGCAAAAAGTCTTGAAAGCTGTAGGGGAATGTAACCAAAATACAGAATAATACCTTAAATACAGAATCTAAACTGTATTGCGGTATATGACAAAATTCCATATTATGTGTACTATTCCATATTTGGATACTTTCCTGTTATCCATTTCACAGAATCAACGGAGAAACAGCTCTTGCTCTGAAAGGCACCCGCTCCATGATGCCCGGTGCTGGAGCTATCGATGCCCGCGCGGCATACCTCAGGCTCCTCGACGGCCTGCTGGCTCTCTACCACGGCTCTGCTGTCAAACACGCTGAGAAGGTATTCCGTCTATTGGCAATTGCTTTCACTTGCTCTCGGGTTTGCCTCCGATAGGAACTTGGCTCAGTTCTTGATGTCGGAAGCTAGATCTATTGATGCCCGCGCATAATGCCGCTGGCGCTGTACCACGGCTCTGCTGTCAGACATGCTGAGAAGGTATTCCGCCTATTGGAGATTGGTTATGTTCTTATTTGTTGTTTGTCTGTGCTGGCTCTGAAAGGCACTCGGTTCATCTAGCTGGCCGCTGCATCATATACTATCCTAAAATTGTTAAAAGATTTCTTGGCGATGTATAACGTTTCTGCTGGCAAAATGCTTTTGCGATGGCTATTCCTCACTTTCTTAGAGTCGACTCCTTCCTGAGCACATTGTATTTATAAAGACTCCTAGATGTTGTCTAAATGTGCCGACTACAATAATAATTCTAACCGGTCACAACACTATAAGTACCTAGTGTAATTTGAACTCCTATAATAATTTTCCAGCTGTGCGAGCTACGGGATAATCAACTCGACATGGCCGATTGCCTCCACGATATTGAACAGCGCATGTACTCCGTTTTGACTGAACTAGAGATTGTGGGAGGTGAGCAAAACACGTATTCAAGCTACAGAAAGATGCGGAAATTTTTTCTTAAAGTTATATGACCGTAATCAAGGAGAAAATATTTTCAGGCTCCAACGAATTAACTGATGTGGAAAGGGCTAAAAAGGAACTGATGGAAAAGATGTTGAAGGAATTGGAAAGATCTAAGGCTGTTTATGAGGTAATTAATCTAACTTTGTTTTGTACCCAGGTTTAATTTAGATAAATTGAAGGCCGCGAATACATTTGATTATGTAACTTATTGCTCTAGTCCAATTCCTTTTATCTTAATTGAAAACTACAAATGGGATATAATTTTACATTTGAGACTGAAATTTCCACCAGACGAGTTCATTAACATACAGAAAAGCAAAATATATTTTGATATACCAGTGTCTCTCTCACAATTAAGACTCATCTAACGACACCTCTAAAGCTAAAATTCATTATGCCATTTAGGCTACAGAGCGTGCCAAGGAAATATACATACACATAATATACTTAAAATGTTTGAAAACCGTATACCTTAATTTTAATTTTATTATTATTATTATATTACTTCAGGAGAAATTAGATTCGGGCGCTCTGCAAATGGCGTGGGTGATTGGAGCGACGTGGACCAAGAGACGACAGACTGACTTGGCGAAGCACTTCGCTGGCACCCTGCACTCGCTGCGGCTGGCCTCCGAGCCTGAATACGCTGCGCATGCGCAAGTAAGACCATCTAGCAACCAGCATCTTGAGATCCTCTTTCATTAGCTTGGACTTTTCCTCTGTTCACATGTCTACCTATTTAGGATTAATGGTTTCATCTTGATAATATTATCCTTACTTAGTCTAAAAATGGGGAAGTGTACTATTTTGGTTTGTTGGATTGTCGTTCATCTCCTTTTCGACATAATTCAGATCGAAGTGATAGTATAGTGGACGGCCTGGAGAATGATATGAAAAATTGATCGAATTAATTTTTTTCAACGAATGTAGTGGGTGTCATGGAATGGCCTATGATTCTAATGAAATAGATAAAACACTGTAATGATCATTCGATTTTAATTGATTCTTAACTATCGATACATTTTTAATGAATTGATCGATTAAAATCTAAATTTTGATCGGAATTTGATCAGCGGAACTGCGGATAAAGCTAGATTTTGATTAGTGATATCTTTGGTGTAGCTTGTGCTCAAAAAATGGGCTACAGGTAGATTATTTTTTAAGTTTTAAATATACATTAATGGTAGAAGTAATAATCTATATATATAAAAGGAGAAGGTGACTGACTGACTGACTGACTGAATGACTGACTGACTGACTGACTGACATATCAACGCAGGGCCTAAACTATAAGGGCTAGAAACTTGAAATTTTGCACAGGGGTTCCTTTTATAACGTAGGGGAGCACTAAGAAAGGATTTTTGAAAATTCACCCCCTAAGGGGGTAAAACGGGGGTGCAAAGTTAGTATGAAACTTTGCCGTTTTTGAAGTCGTTAGACGGGTAGACGTCGTTAATGGGTCTAATTCTACGCGAGCGAAGCTGCGGGCGTCCAGTGTTTTCATACAATAATACTGGACCGATTTCTAAAATTCTTTCACCATTAGAAAGCTGCGTCTTTACTCAGTGACATAGGCTATATAATATTACTAAGTGTAAAAAAAACCATTGTTATGTCTAATTCCACGCGAGCGAAGCTGCGGGCGTCCACTAGTAAAATATATTACTTCTACCATTAATGGTGGCACGGATATTCAGTTAGGTACCTACTATTCCATTAAAGGAAAATTCCACAAAAGTTTGAGTAGATTTAATTTACAGACTACGAGTAAGGAAATTCTGCCCGGGAAGAGTTCAATCCTCGGCGGCCCCAGCTACGCGTCGCTGCAGTTGGAATACACGTCTAGCTCGGACCAGAGGTACAGCAGTCGGCACGAAATTGTAGCTCTGAACGAAATTCGAAGGGGATAGCTTCGCATGGGGTATTAATGCGCAGAACATAATACGGCTGGCGAACCAATCAGCGCTTACGACTCACGACGACAGCAAACGAGCATGCCAACTTTACTACAACTAAAGGTATGTAAAAATTTATGTTTTAGTTTTTTTTATGAGCACAATTTTCAGAGAGGAATTAAAATATTAAAAAGCCATTGTAATTATGCTATGAAGAGGTTCAGTAGTTTATTCATGCTGGAGCAACCAACAAGAATCTATTTTAATATTTACGCAAAATAAATAACATTTACAATACATATAAGTAAAAATTAATTTCCAATCCAGGTTCAATGCCTGGCCGGGCAAATTTTAGTAGGTATCACTGATATTATATATGTAGGTATTTCATCTGTGGTACAGTGTCTCGAACGAAAGATTACTAAAGTATATTTTTCATTGTATTCTATGTGCATCCATTACCTTCTACCACAGATTACTAAACAGATACTACGTAACAGATAAATCAATCCATACAAAATATTCAATATCTTCTGCTATAA
Source organism: Carterocephalus palaemon (assembly GCA_944567765.1). Taxonomy (NCBI): domain Eukaryota; kingdom Metazoa; phylum Arthropoda; class Insecta; order Lepidoptera; family Hesperiidae; genus Carterocephalus; species Carterocephalus palaemon. The sequence goes on from OX155663.1 coordinate 4,329,712, forward strand.
TAGCCTACTTTTTCGAGTCGCCAGATGCTGCGAACAAAATAGTACTCATGCTTACGACAGTAAAGTGCAGATTACTTTGTTGTAGCTGCGCGTGGCCACGTGGTTAGCGGAGATTACCTGGCCTGTCTCGTTTGATGATGTTGTCAGTAGGTATATAAGAAATCAATAAATAAAATACATTTTAAGGTTTCAGCATCCTGTCTCGTTTGATGATGTTGTCAGTAGGTATATAAGAAATCAATAAATAAAATACATTTTAAGGTTTCAGCATGTTTAATCGTTAAAAATAAGAAAGATCAAATATTTTAGTGTTTGATTTTTACCATACTCCCGTTTTCTAAAATTATACTAAAATAAAATCATGGTATAATAAAACAAATTAGGTAGGTATTCACATTTCTTCATCAGCAGGTAACTGAAAAAAAAGATAAATTATTTCTCTTCTCTTGTTTTGGTCTATTTCATTTCATTTAGGTAAGGTACAAATGATATGAATAGTGGTTAAATCCACTACAAACCCTCAGAAAAAGAATGAAATTCATGAATGTTGAATAATCAACAAGAAATGAAAAAAAAAGATTTAATGATATCTCAACATCATAAGCATGATGTTATGTCTTATTAAGTAAAGAGGTCCAATAAGTCGATATTTATTTTAAAAAAGTAAAAAAAATCCAGTCCACAGAGCCCAACGTCACGCGTGACGACGCCCGGAGTGAGCTCCAGTCCGCAGATCGGCCCGCCAATCCGAGGTACAGCTGTCGGCACGAAAGTTTAACGTTCTTTTACAATCAATCAAAACATTATTTTTAATTTTTTTGTTTTACGTAGTATGTTTACTATACCTACATTGTAGGGTATCAAGAACGCACATCAGAACGAAAAGCAAACGCTAGTATTCCCACGCTTAGGCCATAACCGGATGGTTAAAGGGCCATGAGATGGTGGGAGTGTCCCTCTATAACATGTTCTCCTCTATCCTTCTATGCAGAGTCTCAAAACGCGGATTACCCGGAGTCCCTGTTCGCTTTCGTGCCGGAGTACCACGTGGACGCCATGTTGGAGCTATGCAACACGCTGCGGCTCTACATGCACCCCACGGTCCCAGTGCAGCAGATACCAGGTATCTTTTCTCTATGTATAAAGACCAGGTTGTTGTTATAGTGTAATCTGCAGCTAATGATCCCGGGACCATAACAGTGCTACGCTGCCTGCTGACTATATGGCACGTCGACATTTATCGAAGTTTCATCCACACCGACTGGATTTCTGGCGATCCTGTACTAAACGGTTTGCGCAATCCTTTTTATCGCGCACTTGTCAACTGTAGAATGAACTTCCTTCTGAGGTGTTCACGGTAGGCTATGACATGGGGTTCAAAAGTTCAAAAAGGGCGTAAGAAGAGCTCTCCTTCAGGGCCGGCGACGCATTGGCAACTCCTCTGGTGTCGCTTATGTTCATAGGCGACGGTGACTACTTATTATCAGGTGGCCCGTCCGCTTGTTCGTTTGGCCAAAATCTATTTAAAAAAAGTGGGGTTGCCCGTTATCTTACCGCAGACGCAGCCAGCAACTTCAGCGAGACTTGTGCTGCTGAAGTACATGACTTGTTCTGTTTGAATATCCTGATGTGAAGTGTGATCTAAGTGACAGGTGATCGATGAAACTGTCGTCAGCTTCTCTCTTGCCATATAAATAAATTAAAGATATCCTGACACAGGTACTTACAAAAGTTACAACGCATTTCCAAAGCTGCGGAAGTTCTTGTTATACTTTACTAAGCGGCGGTGGAGTGTTTAGTGGCCAACCCAGTGTAGAATGTTCTCAAGGCACGCGGTTGTTTTCAATTGTGAAAATCGACGGCTTATCGTGTCCTCCGAAGCACGGAAGGGCCCTTAAAATTTTGCCACTAGCGGTCATCCGCTGAGGGGTCGCTAGTGAAGAGTCCTTCAAGGGCTTCAAGGGCTTTTGCCACTGGAGGACGCGATAAGCCGTCGAGCCCGGTTGTTTTCAATTGTAAAGACAATCGTTAAGTTAATTAACCGCGACCGTCGATGCTTAGCTCTGTCGATCATATATATCGACATGAGCTTTAAGACTCTACCTATAATAGGTATAGGTATACAAAATGTATACATATATATACGTATATTTACATAAAACTTTAAAGGCTGTTCCCAGTGTAAAAATAATTGTAAAAATCTTTCAGTAAAAATTTTCTATTTAAAAAAAATTCAGAATGGGACGAGCTGGTGGTTTCCTGCGCAGCGTTCCTATGCGCAGAGTTTGCCGACCAGAGGATAGTGCTGGCCAGCACGCGGGAGTCGCTGGTGCAGACGCTGGCCTCCTTCGCCACGCAGCCGGCCACCATGAGAGCCATTGAGCGAGTGCCCTTGAAACAGTGAGTATTTTAATGGATGTGAAAGCAAACAAGCTTGCAACGCCACCCATCCGGGCTACCATCCATGACAACTGTGACTGACTGGGATGGTTACAGCTGAGACAGTTAATAAAATATATAAAATGGCTTCCCATTCGTGAGCGTTAGATGAAAGATCCTTCTTTGAATCTTCTTCTTTAGTATATTTAAAATAAAAAAATATATTCATCATAACATTTTACTGTCACCTTGTCAGGCAAATGTCGATGGTGGAGGAGCTGATACGGCCGTACCAGAACCGTGCGTGGGCGCAGTCCAACTGGGTGCTGGTGCGCTTCTGGCACGGCACCGGGTTCGGGTTCCGGCACCGCCAGTGGCCGCATCTGGCTGCTAAGTATGTTTGCTTTTCATTTGGTTTGTTACGTTGATCGTACTTACGTACTTTGACGTTGCGTATACTCCGATGGGCTTCATTGAATAAGAAATAAAAGGTTGTGTTTTTCAAAATGTACAATCCCTGAAGATAAACACAAAAATATAAATTTCCTAAAAGACTAGAAAGCAAAAAAAATTTGGCGGAAGAAAGTATGTAAGCAGGAAAAGAAGCAAGGCGATTATAATAGTTTTTTTATCCATCAAATTTTCTTTATCCACCCAGGGTTGGCTGGTAGAAAATGCCATTAGGCATTATGTTGGCCCTACGTTAGCCTATAAGGTGACATGAAAATTAAATAAATCAATAAAAAAATAGTCTAAGAGTAAGTACATATACCGAGTACCTACCTACGCTCTAATAATAGAGCGAGGTTATTGAATTACTGCTAACTAAAATCAGCATATTATTCGGATAGATCGCAGGAATACCTACATAGACAGAATAGGTCCTTACTTAGATTTTTATATTCCACATTCGTTGAATAGTCATGAAGATTTGGCACGTACTTTGGATATTTCTCTTATAATGGAAACCGTAGCTGGCAAAGATTTGTCTGAATATGTAAAAGGCAATTTTACCGCTGATAAAAGCAATTCGCAAAACGAGGCGAAGCCTTAAAAACCGCACACTGAGCGGTTTTATTGCAAAGGAAATTTGTATCAAACAGACGCCATGAGAGTGCCTTTCATATCGCAAACTTTACAAAATGTATTGTTCGAATATTTATATATATTTCGTATGGTACTGTAATACAACACAATGTTAGCATAGAGGTATAGATATTAATTTTACTAAGATAATAGTATCCTAATTATAGTATGTATATTAATCTTTAGATATATCTATCTTTCTTAAGACGTTTCATATAGGTATGTCTTATTTAACGATTTATCTAACTAACAATAAATGAAAATTTGTTTAAATAATAGTTGATAGATTCTTTTGCCTTATCAGGACTAAAGTTATTTCCTTAACAAATTACATAGGAATTGGATTCCTGATGTTAAGCTCTCTCTCTTTATCTCTATCTCTATCTGTTTTCTTTTTCCATCTTATAATCGTGCATTTCCAGGTATGGCGACAGGGAACCGACTGTCAACAACTTGGGCGCTAAGGTCGACGCCGGCTTGATGAGCCAATGCTTCGGTAAAGTTAGATATGTTTAAATCTATATATATAAAAGGAGAAGGTGACTGACTGACTGACTGACTGACTGACATATCAACGCAGGGCCTAAACTATAAAGGCTAGAAAGTTGAAATTTTGCACAGGGGTTCCTTTTATGACGTAGGGGAGCACTAAGAAAGGATTTTTGAAAATTCACCCCCTAAGGGGGTAAAACGGGGGTGCAAAGTTAGTATGAAACTTTGCCGTTTTTGATGTCTTTAGACGGGTAGACGTCGTTAATGGGTCTAATTCTACGCGAGCGAAGCTGCGGGCGTCCACTAGTAGAAAAATAAGAGTAAATTGTGTCATAGTAATAATAATAACACTGATTATTAAACTATGTTAACTTCTTCTAATAACTGGATAGCAATCTATCCAATCTATCTACTTAAAGCTTACAACACTATGTAATGACACATAGCTGTTGGGCACGGGTCTCACCCACAGCCAGACTTGCGGGAGTTCTAGTGCATACCCCACCACGCTGCTCCAATGCGGATTGGTGGAGGGATTAGTGGCCTACCTAGTGTCGAATGTTCTTAAGCTACCCGAAGGTTTTTAACTAGGCTTAATGAATGTTTTTACAATAGAAAACAACCTGGACAGATGGCTTAACGTAACCTCCGAAGCACATGAAGGAAGGCCATGAAATTTCGCCACTCCTTGTTTAACTATGTCGTTCACATACAATCGATGCCTGAAATTGGGCTATTGACGCATATTCTTTATTATAATAATATTCTTAAAATAAATCTTATATATACCACCGATACCCGGTAGTTTTAACACTATCGATCGATCGCGAGATCTCGTGTATAATAGTTGGTTACCTGGATACGGTGGCATGTCATCTGTCACATGTCACTTTGGTTTGGATTGAGTTTATGATTATAAATATAATAACGTTTAAATTAGAATGAATTATTCATTATTTATGATGAATAAATTATCTTATCTTAATTATGTCGAATTTCGACTACCATCCATCGGGTACCATCAGTATAATTAAAAAATCGCATTAATACCAGGTCCTTGCCCCTCGGAGGTGATCCAGTCCCGTGTGCAGGCCTACCTGACTAGCCACCCGAAGGAGGCGGCCTCCTATCTCAACTCGTTGCTCAGCCAGCTCAACTGGTCCTTCTCTGAATTCTTCACGATGATGCAAGAGGTAATTAAATAACACTAAGTATACGGACTGCATCACAGTCAAGCTCTAACCTGGAATGCGCAGATGTCGAAATTTATTTATAATAAAATATAATTAACATTAAAACATTAAAATAATTATAAACATTATATTACATTAACATTCTTACACACGGCCGCCTTACCCCAAACTAGGCGCCAGCCTGTTCTGTGGGTGTCAGAGACTGATATAAATACATAGTTATTTTTAAATACATGCTTAAATAGATAATATTAACATCCAGACATAGAACAAATACAAGTGTTCGTCACACGAATGTCTCTACTAAGTGGGATTTGAACCCACGACCCCTGGCGTAAGGCTTCTCCTGAAGGGGTAAGCAGAAGTATGTAATACATACACTCACTTCTCTCCAATTATATTAAATCCCATGTTTTATGTGACGTAATACCAACAGATGGACAGGATCCAGGTGGACGCACACTTAGAGCCGCGTCAGATCAAGCTGTGCGCGACCTGCTTCGACCTGTACCACGGGCTGGCGCGCGCGCTGGAGATGACTCTGCACCTGGCCCCGGAGATCCTCACCAAGGCGGAAGCCAGCGATGGCCAGAACGAACTACTTCTGGGGAGGACCTGCCAGGTTACCTTTAGTATTCATGCGTCCTGTTACTTCTGCGAAGAACCTGTCATAGTATCTATCCGTCCATCAGTATAGTTATGCACACCCTTAAAGACGAATGGAAGATACATACATACGCTACAACCTATAAGCGTCACTTGATTGGGCATAGCACAGGTATATCCCACAATCACAGCTCACAGGGCATATTCGCTCGCGCTCCAATGCGGATTGGTGGAAGGGTTAGTGGCTAACCAATAATAAGTAACACGACGTCTTCAACGAGGTTATTCGACTGTTCTACAAACACCGACGGCTTAAAGTGCCCCCCGAAGGACGGAAGCTTCATACATGAACACCTGAAAATGGATAAGTGCATCGATCGTATAGCCTCGTTGAAGACGTCGTGAATATTTGAAATTGTTAGTTCTGCTGCAGACCTAGAACACTGTGTTCTCGTGTGTAACTCACATCTCAGACATTACCTCCAATCTAATTGAACGTCTTCTGCAACGATAAATTTTTGTGTATTTATGAAACCAGAAAAGCTACTCAGAATTTATTACCAGTCTTCATCACTTAGTACGACGTACAACTCTTTTTTTATTAATCCTGATAATTCATTGATTTTTGTCAGATTCTAATGGCAGTTTTATCCCGAGTATGCGTGCGCGGCGGCGGCGGCGCCGGCTTCCGTCGGCTGGTGAGCCGGGGGCTGCCTGAGACGGACCGCGTGCACTACTACGTGGCGCTCGCGCCGGTCGCCGGCTGCCTCATAGCCATGCTGAGCCCCAAGCTGTCTCCAGACGTAAATGTTTATCAGCTGCTTGAAACAGAAACAGACCACAGATGACCCTTGCGGACGCCCTTATTCCTTTCCTATCCATACATCCCTTACTTGGTTCCAGCACTTGACGAAGGTGTGCCGGTCACTGGTGACGGAGCCCCTGTTCCGCTGCGATGCGCTCGAACTGATGCTGTTCAAAGAGAAAGATGCACACTTCTCCTTTTACAAGTGTTAGTGCTGTTTAACTACCTTAGGAATGTATCAACATTACACATCTTAATTCTTTTTGAAACGGTCACACTCATGATGGTCGATGGACGGTAGCCAGGGTCACTCAGAGCGAAGTCTGGATTCCCAGATCATCTTGAATAAAACGCTGAAATCTTAAGCCTTGTTGAAGACCTTCGGGTGGCTTGAGAACATTAGACACTGGGTTGGCCACTAACCCCTCCACCAATCCGCATTGGAGCAGCGTGGTGGAGTATGCTCTAGACCTCCCGCAGCTGCATCTGTGGGGGAGACCCGACCCAGCAGTGGGACGTCTATGGGTCACAGCGAGCGAGCGAACTGTCACTTCCTTGCGTATCGGAAAAATGTCTCCCTTAAGGTTTTAAGTAGGTAGAATTAAGTAGTAAAATAAATCGGGCTTATACTTTAAGGGTTTGTGAAGCTGACACTGCAGCTCATTTCCAGGATTTTTACCAATTTTTGCATTTTACGAATCTCCACAAAGATTGTGTTGTATTATGGTTGTAGCAGCGTATCCCGGTACCGTAGAAAATGGTCATATTTGTTACGAAATATTCAAATTTCTAAGCAAAATTAAATGTTTCCAGATCCTGAAGACGTAACGGTAGAAGAGCTGAGAGCATTAGAACGAGTGGTAGACCGTCTAAAGGCCACTAAAGACTCCCTCGTCAAAGACATTTCGCCTGGCTCCAGCGGCGGGCAGTCGGACCTCCTCTGCACCATCTGCTACGCGAGACCAGCTGACACTGCGTTTTTACCCTGTGGACATCACTCTTGCAGGTAATTTTGGACAGGTATGAGGAAAGTTCAGCATCACGAATGTACTTATGCGGCATGTTTTCCTAAACACAAAAAGTGCATAGTTATTGCAAAGGTAGTGCAAAGGTAGTAGAAGTCATAAGTGTATGGAGGGGAATGGCATTATGAGTTAAAGCATAGGAAAGATGACGCTGAACCTATCCTATTGGTAATATCCTGAGTGGTAATTTTCCGGACATTTTCATTATTTTTCCTCAAAAATTGCTGTTTTAAATCGTCAAATTTCATCAAGTCTCGAAAAAGTGGTTTGACCGATGATAAGTTTTAAGTCTAACATTATGCTAGTGTTTTTGAATCTCACTCGCATACGAAAATCGCGCGTCTACGAATTTCATGTTATCTCTATTTTTGAAGTTCACTCGTTCATCTAATCAGTGGTCGAACTCTAATTTCGCTCGGCGTGTAATAAATTTCATTCGCAGTGTTTCTGTTTTATTTTTACTTTTCGTAAGCCTACAATTAAATCGTTCGTCGCATGTGAAATGTTTGTTTCGTTCGCATGTGAAATTATACGAATATCTAAAATCGTATCGGTGATTTTCAAGAATCGGGCCGCTGAGAACTTTGTTTTATTTCAATAAATATTTACTTTAATAGGAACTTAAATACTAATAAGCTTTTGTATTTCAGATCTTGCATAATGCAACACCTTTTGAACAGCAAACAGTGCTTTTTCTGCAAAGCGGAGATTGACTCCGTGAAGGAAATAGACCCAACTAACATCTGACAAAACAGAAGATATTAATATTACGTATTGACTAGTTTTATGGACAGGAGAAGTCAAAACCCAGCCCAGTCAAAACTAGGCACCAATGAAGTCGCTGGTCGAACTAAACTTCGATGTCATAATAGACCTAAAAATTTACTTTCAGTATTTTCTTGATTATTCTTGCTGTGTGCTATAGAATCAATTTTGAGTATGCTATCACCAAATCGTGGATAGACAGAAAACTTTAAAAATGATGGTAGGCTGGTATATATCCTCGAACTTTAAGCCTAAAGGCGTATAGATAAATACCGCTACTCTTTCTAATAAAATCCACGTATTTACCTACAATTCGATTCCAAGAAAAAACCCGTGCCCAACAGTGGGAGAGTAAAGAGTGGCACTGATTAATTTACAAACCATACTTTATTTTGTCAATTTTTCATACAATTTATAGATCAATTTGTGTTTGTATAGACTTATTATTGATATAGATAATAAAACATAAAGCTTATAGAGATATAATTTTATTTCCAACAAACCTCAATCATAAAAATAGTTCTTAATTTACTTGAAAAATAAAATAAGAACTATTTTTACCTTAAATAGAAACAGTACCAGTAGTATCTAAAATAGAAACAAACAAAAACAATTCAAACAAAACATAATTATTTACACACTTAATTACCCGCGTATTTAAATACATTTAACATAATAATACTTCAAAATATTTTCAGATCCGTATTCGGTGGTAATCTTCATCGCAAGCTTACCTACAAGCTTGTTTATCGCATAGGTTTATCGATAGAACAACTTTGTTGCTCGCTATGTACCATAGTGAATCGATCGGCTGTTAGAGAGCTCGCATAAATCATATTATTATGACCGCAAATAGATGCGACTTCGAAATAAGTGGCAATCGATTCGAATAGTTTCCGATTTCTTAATATTATGTTCGCAATCACCCAACATCACTAAATTCACTAAAGCTGCGTTCAGGATATACGAGTACATATATCATTTGCCCGATACGATCATGTTTCCGTATCGCCTACCCATATCTAGTTGTACGTCTTTTTAAAAGCTTTTATTTAACTTCACTCGTATGTATCTTGTATGTATGTCCTGGAATCTTGCAATCATTATTTCACCCACTTCCACTGAAGCTATCGAGCTGAAATTTGGCACACATATTTGGTTCCGATGACAATGCATGAAAATAAAATAAAAATATGTCTACGTATCAATGCATCGTATCTTGGTATTGCGTATCGTTACTCCTTTGATGGTCGAACAAAAACCGACACGACATTGGTTGACCCGTATCGTGCGGCGTATCAAGACCGCGTATCTTGATCGTCCACAGGCGATCATGACACGCGTCGGTGATACGGATACGATGATCGGATCATACGGATACATGTCTGGACGACGGAAACGGTTAGCGGAATATACCTAATAGCGAAAATCGACAAACACTATGTATTATGTATTTACTTTTTGTTATTTGGCTTGTAGGTTATTTTAGTATGTATCAAAATTTTAATTATTATTCGTTGTATTTTTATGTCGTTGCAATGCTTGACAGAATAAATGCTTGACAGAATAAAATTATATTTCAGAACATGCGTGAATCACACCTTTTTCGCTTCTTAACCATTCAAAACGTTTGTCACTTCTCTGGAGTTATATCTAGAACTATTCGCTGGCGATCTCTTCTAGGCGAAACAACATGGGACAAAGATACGTGAACGCCAACTCCCAAAAACGCTTGTATGAAAGGTTCTGAATATCAAGCATCGCTATGATCTGCGGTGTACTAGCTGGTACTAGGGTCCTTTAAAGTTTCCTTGTGCAGGCGCATAGGCGTAGTACGCTACGGGGCAGTCGCAGCTGCCTCGAGGACCCGGAGTCCCCCGGGGACCCATAGGCCCTGAGAAAGAAAATAATAAATCATTTAAGTAGTAAGTGAAAATTAAGGAAGAAACAACGGTGACGGCCCAGTGGCTATGGAACTCGCCTCCCACTCACTCAGACAGGTCATGGGTTCGAATCCCACCTGCGGTTGAAATTTTTTCGAAGCAAAATAATAAATATTACTATTATACCTTATGTATATAGCCCATAGTTCATGTATACTGTTAAATATTATACTTCAGCACTGTATTGGTACAGTGAACAGTAGAAATATTGGTAGTTCTAAATCCTGTGGCATATATTGTAATGGTGGCATATATATAGGTACAAAAACTGCACATACCTTCTCGACCGGGATCTCCTCGTTCTCCAGACTTGCCCTCTCTGCCTGGTGGGCCTACTGGGCCTGAATAAAATGAAAATGAAGATTTTATTAAAAATAATTAATAGTTTAAAAAAACTAAAAAAACACGCTTTTATAAAAAATCCAGCTAAAAAAGAAGTCATGAGACCTTGAAACCTAATCGTGGTCAAAGTTCATTACAAGACTTTACCACAAGTGAAAACACGACTATGATACGATGTTCCATCACAAGTACAAGTACAAGGACAAGGACAAGGACAAGGACAAGGACAAGTACAAGTACAAGGACAAGGACAAGGACAAGGACAAGGACAAGTACAAGTACAAGTACAAGTACAAGTACAAGTACAAGTACAAGTACAAGTACAAGTACAAGTACAAGTACAAGTACAAGTACAAGTACAAGTACAAGAACAGTACAAGTACAAGTACAAGTACAAGTACAAGTACAAGTACAAGTACAAGGACAAGGACAAGTACAAGTACAAGAACAGTACAAGTACAAGTACAAGTACAAGTACAAGTACAAGTACAAGTACAAGTACAAGAACAGTACAAGTACAAGTACAAGTACAAGTACAAGAACAGTACAAGTACAAGTACAGTACAAGTACAAGTACAAGTACAAGTACAAGTACAACTACAACTACAACTACAACTACAACTGCAACTACAAATATAACTACCTATAACTATAACTATAACTATAACTATAACTATAACTATAACTATAACTATAACTATAACTATAACTATAAATATAGATATATATAAATATAAACAACAACCTTACAAGACAAGACCTTACCACAAGTGCAAACACAACTATGATACGATATTCCATCATGAAGTTCCAGTTAATATCTTCCGGCTCCATCATCAGATCAGCTCGACAGTACCATATTATTGTATTGTCATCAGAACTACAGCTGCCAATTTTCACTACGCTACGATCCTTGGAAGATGGTTAAATTAGCTATCTTAGATTCCCTTACATTGTGAGTTACATACAAGTCGACCTAATATAAGCATGTTAAAAAGAATTACAAATACATTAATCCGTTGTTGGAAAATCATTATAATGTAAGTATATTGTGTACCGTATAAGTATAGCATACCGTATAGTATAATAAGTATACCTGTGCCAGAATGTCCCACTCTTCCATGGAAAATCAATTTTGTAATTAAACATATTATGTACTTAGTATTAAAATGACAAACATTAGACATTTTCGTATCTCAGTCAAATTTTCTGATTGAGACGAGTCCGTACCTCTATGATATGATCACTTGCAATCATGGATGGGTGGTGCTGGTTGGCATGTTCGTTTGCTATCTGATATCCCTTTGGGGCATTTAAAAAAGTAATAATCTTATAAAAAAAACCAAGATTAAACAAACCAGGTGTTCCCCTGGGCCCCTCGGGTCCCTGCACGCCGACGCCTTCAGGTCCCCTCTCGCCTTTGTCCCCCTTGTCGCCCGCTGCCCCGGGCTTGCCGGGTCTACCAGGCTCGCCCGTCTCCCCGGGATAGCCTCGAGGACCCACTGAACCAGGTTCTCCTGGAACCCCTGTAAGTTTTCAGTATTTTATGTTGAGATATGAAGAAAGTTTTACCGATTTTTTTTTCTCCTTTAGGCTGGGTACTTCTGAGACAGCTGCTGATTCAAGTTCCGAGCAGCTTGACTTTTTTCGTCATTATCATCATATATATTTCAATAAATTTAGACAAAACCTTAGAAAATTATATACACATACCTTCCTCATGAGTTAGGTACTCTGTGTATTGGTGAAAACCACAGAACAGATAAATTTATCTGTTCTGTGGTGAAAACCACATGAAAATCCGTTCAGTAGTTTTTAAGTGGATCGCGTACCGACAGATAGACGCGATGGGGTACTTTGTTTTTATGTATTGATTTAGTTGTGGTGAATGACATAACAACATATTTTTTGATTTTATATCAATTAATAAATTTTAATTAACAACTATAATTTTTTGTATGGCCTACCTGGGGTCCCAGCCAGGCCTGGTCTTCCGGGAGGTCCTCGCCTGGCTGCGACGGGAGACGGTGTGCTCGCTAATGACGCTGCGAACTCCCTCATGCGATCTGAGGGCCGAGACAAGACAAACATTTCGAATCGTTTTCAATTTCTACCTGAATATGAACTCTGAACACGTCACTCAATCACACAGCAAAACGTGAAGGTAACTGTAGTTGACTGGTAGAAAATGCCTTTTGGCATTAAGTCCGCTCATTTGTAGATAATGCAATAAAGGTTTAATAAATAAATAAATAAATAAATAATAAATATCATGGACATTCTCACACACGGCCATCTGACTTCAAGCGAGACAGAGCTTGTAATATCGGTGTCAGAGACTGATATACATACATTTATATATTTAAATACATACTTACATAGATAATATTAACATCCAACACAGAACAAAAACAAGTGTTTGCCACACTAACTGTCCTGAGTGGGATTCGAACCCCTGGCATAACAGGCAGGGTCACTACCGATTGCGCCAAAGGGCCCGTCAAATGGAAAATATTTAGTACTTCATCCGGTATTTAGTAACTGCCACTAACACTCATAGTCCACATAACTACTCGTACTAACGAACTTACGAACTAATGTTTCAATAATATCAACCCTGCTAACTGAACTAACCAGTCCCTATGATATGAGTTGATATGAGTTTTGTTAAAAATCTGTCACAGTTGTCATGGGCAGTAGCGAATGAGTGGTGCTATGCACGTTTTCTATGTATCTATCCATTAAAAATTAAAAACCACAAAATATAACAAATAGTTCGCATGGAGAAAATTATACGCTACATACAACTATTACCTAGGACAAGATGGCGGTTTTCATCAAATCAGTTTGACATAGCACTAACCAAGCATTAACTAGAACTAGTGGAACTCACCCGCTATCAAACTCTCACATAAGCTTCTTACATCTGACTCCGTAATTTGAGGCAACTGCAAATAATTATTCATAAGAATAACAATTAATTTTTCTCCGACCAATTTATTCTTTGATAAACGTGATAAAGTTTGTAATATTCAAGAAACTTAATAATAAGAATAAAATAATAATCCGTCCGACCGCGCCCGTCGTTGCTTAACTCTGTCGATCATAATCGATATAATCGAGCGCGAGCTACTAAAAAATTGGTAATAATAAAATACCTGGGATATAAGACTGCTGGATCCGGGTAACCCGGGCGGGCCGGCTTGCCCCGGGCGTCCGGGTAAACCGTCCAGTCCATCTCTCCCCGGCATACCCGGCATGCCTGGATCTCCTTTCTATAATCAATAAAGGCAATAATAAAACCATTTCAATGCAAAATATTTTTATACGCGTTTCGCGCTTCTAGTCGAACGAGGCATTTTCGTCTATCAAGAGTAGGGTACGGTAGTGTCCCAGCCAGGCTTTTTCTCGATACTAATAATTTCTTTAATACAGGAAAAACAGCGTTTTTACTACAAGTTATGATAATGAAAAACCAAACCCTCTAATATTAACCAAACCTTTAACTGTCTATAATTTACAGACAAAAATTTTGGTTGAATAAAACATCGACTTTTTAAAGTGAAGGATCTATAAATTTAATGAATTATTAAAAAAAATTGAATAAAAAAAGCTTTTTATAACGTTCGGAAGTGGATGAAATATTGATTGCAAGATTCCAGGACATACATACATACATACGAGTGAAGTTAAATAAAAGCTTTGAATAAAACTGTTGTCCACTGTAGTGCGCAGGTGTCCATGCACTTCTGATAAGACCTAGTAGCGTACTTCACCTCGCTGCTTCAATGCAAACTGGCAGATGATTGCTTGTTCTACTTCCCCGAGTTCAGTATTACTCACCTGTCCACTTTCCCCGGGTGCACCGGGTGGCCCCGACAGGGCCACCCCCTGAGCCGCAGCCGTGCCGGGGGGACCCGCGGGCCCCGGCGGACCTGGTTCCCCTCGCGGGCCTTCGGGACCCTGTCAACATTTTTCTAGTGGTCCATTACGTCCCAGTTCTCCTCTAACGAGACACCTTGAAATTTCTAGATCTCTTTTTTAATTATAATCTTAAATTTAATATCAATACAATGCATCGTAATTCAATTCAATCTGTCAATTTGTATATATTTTAAACAAATGCAAATAACAAACTTATGTAAACTACATTGAATAGAAAACTTGATATTTATTCGTTTCTATATAAAAATAGATCCGTGATTCAAATTTGTTGAAGTTTTTGAGCAAATGATCAAATTATCAAGTAAAAATACCGGTGGTCCTTCGGATCCCCTCTCTCCCGCCGGCCCTATAGGTCCTGGTAAGCCTCTCTCGCCAGGTGGTCCAGGCAATCCTGAGGGGCCTTGTAAACCCGGTGAACCCTGTTAGGAATAAATGTGATTAAATAGCATTTTAATTCTACTCGTAGAAGACGTTTTCAGGTGACAAAAACAAAATCACGACTGGGGAATACTACAACCACGGATTTCATTAGAGCTAAACCTAAACATAACATACACATGACTTATCTTATAATAGGCGTAAAAAGAGAGAAAAAGCGAGCGATACCAGCAATGCATTGGTGAGCCGTTTTATTAATATATTATTTATCGTTTGATAATATCTCAACAAAACTTTATTACAACAAAAACAACAATATCAAAAACTTACGGGTTTCCCATCCACCCCCGGGGGCCCTCTGGTCCCCGGCTCCCCATCGCGTCCCGCCCGACCCGGCTCTCCTCGGTCTCCTTTGGCTCCTGCAATCAATTTTTCGATCTTTTGATATAAGATGATCCTGTTTATAAAATGTTGTCAGTGCAAAGGGGAAGAAATAGCTAGAACAAGAAATAAGTCACTAAACATACATCGTTGGTAACATGGACATGATTTTTAAATGTTACTAACAGGCAATGAGTTTCTCTATCTAAAGGTCCAAAAACCTTGAAGTTGGCTTACCTAAAGATTGTTATACAACAAAGACAATAAGATAGTCAGGGGTCATTTTATCTCTCGCTCGCTCTTTTAGGGTAAGTAAAAGTTTCCTTCAGACTTTTTAGTGTTAACCAAACACTAGAAATACACTAACTGTACAGATATTGTATGAAGAACATTTAAAGTTACCATCACATATTATATAACATAGGATTGAAATTGTTTCTCAATTGGAATATTTCAATATGAGTAGATACTTAGCTAAATTGGGTCAACCCATTTCTACCTACGTCAATTTGAATTCTTCGGATTCAATTATGATTTACGTTCAAAGTAGTCCACACAGATACATACACTTCGGAAACGCGAGTATCAATCAATTTAACGGTATAGAGAGGGTATGTTGATATTAAAATGGATTCAATCTAAAAATGTCTTAATCGTATTATATTCATATCATGTTTTTATCATTTTAGTATAATATACAGGGTTACTGGTATCACGCCGGCAATCCGACAGGGTATGTAGGGGAAGTCATTAAAACCAAATGACCCCTTATAACCCATATTTGCATAGGGTCAACCATTTTCGAGTATTTTCACATTTTAAATGTTTGCCATACGCAACATAAAAAAAATAAAAATAAAACCAATGCATGAAATACTTTTTTTTAGTATTGTTATCTGCTTTATTATTTTATTATTTAAAACTAAAATACACAGTTAAAAACCAGAAAACGACAATTGGGGTCATATATTTTTTGCAAATGACTTCCCCTAGCCCTTAGATACCCTTAATGGATTGCCAGGGAGTTACCAGTAACTCTGTATATCACACTTCAGACAGCCCTTGCACTCCGACTTAAATTTTCATTTATTATTTTGCAAATATGATGAATGTTATCGAAAAACCAAAAGTAGTCCGCCCTGATAGTACGATAACAATAACTAGATAGTAGGTATACCAAGGATTAACGATGTGTTGACATTGGCTGTGGGTCCTGGGGGTCCCATAGGTCCCCTTTCTCCGCGCGGACCTTGTATTCCGGGCGGGCCTGGGAGACCCTGTAAGGAAAGGCATCCCATCACTAATTTTTCATGTAGGTAGTAGGTACCTAGATAAAACTTAATATATATATTTCTTGTGTACTTGTGTATGACAGTGAACTCCTCCTAAACGGCTGGATAGATGTTGATGAAATTTTTTGTGTGTGCTCAAGGGAATTCGAGAATGATTTAGATTCACTGGAAAATGTTTTTTTAACACTATTTTTACTTTTAAACAGTATTTTTATTTTTAACCGTCGTTCATTGACGTTGAGCGTCGCGTCACTTTGACATTTCATATGGCAGAAAAACGTTTGCGGGGTCAGCTAGTTGTTACATATAAAATTTTGAAGCACTAAATTATCACAATGCGAGAGTCTTACTAAAAACATGCGCTCAGACTATTCAGATTAATTACTAAATTATAAGTCTACAACGAACATCAATAACACGAGGAACTGAAATAAGAAGTTTTTATCATCTCTGTGCCGATTCGATAGTTCTTGCAACAAGCTACAGCAGCTGGACGATAAATCACAGATGAACAGCGCAAAAAATAGTTTTGCTCTTCCATTATCCTATCCATATCCTTGAGAGAATTTTTTACACTGACACAGTTTCTACGTGATATATCATTATTACCCACGAACTGTCTCGTTGGCCTAGTGGTCGCAAGCGTGACTGCTAAGCTAGAGGTCCTGGGTTCGATCCCCGGGTTGGACAACAAATATTGGGTTTTGTAACTTGAAATGACCGGTAGCAGCTCGGAGTCTGTGCCCGTTGTATGGCAATAGGCTCACTTCTACATGGGACTACGAATACTATTAAGTATTCTGTGATGGGACCTAAACATAATTGGTAAAGTTGGTGTACTAAACCCTACCTACCCCTGCCTACCTCTTCACCGAAATACAGGCTAGATTTATGTATGTGATGTTTGAAACCCGACTCCAATATGATAAATAAAAAAAAAACTGGTTCATTTTATACAAATATGTATCTTCCTTTTCTCTTTCGGACTTTCTTTTATCAAAGGTAAATTCACAATTCCCGTAAATCCTTACGACTAGTAAGCCATTTTGACCGCTTTTAAAAGATGCGAGTGTTTTTTTTCTTTCATTTTTGGCGGGTTTTGGTTCCTGTTTCAGGCAGGCGAATGTTTAAAAACAACAACATGAACGAATTAGTTTCCTGCTTATTTCCTAAATTTAAATTACTTATTTAGGTGTAAGTACATAGTAAAAAAAAGGCTTACATTCTTTCCATCAATACCAGGAATGCCAGAAAGTCCAACCAAACCAGTTTCTCCTGGTTCACCTGAAAAAATAAATAAAAGTGGCCATAATTCACCAATTTGATTGTATAAACCACAAATCACCTGCTTATTCCATATGCTATGCATAATTTACTTTATTATGTAGGTACCATGAAAACCACCTACTCGGCTTTGCAAAGATGAAAGTTTTCTTTTGCACAATTTAAAAATATCAAAGTTTAAAGTTTGATAATTCTCTTTGTATTTGTAAATATTTTAAGAAAATCCGTACTGTAATGTAACTATCGGATAGTTACATCGGGACTAGCCCGAGAAATTACCCCATTTCTGTTTCTGGGGCCTGTGATTTATGGTCTGGTTAGAATCTTTTTAAAACGTATTATAATATCAATGGGTAGAATGTAATGATTTAAATCGTAAAAAGTAAACCAATGCCAAGAAGGCATGTAATGTACATTACCTACCTTTCTGTCCGGGATCCCCTTGACTGCCCTTGGGTCCTCTACGACCTGGCTCCCCCGGGGGCCCCGGCAAAATTGTTACCTAATTCAATTATAAATAATCAAAATTTAAAACACAATCTCATAATCTCTAATATTATGTCGGAGTGTAAGATCTACACGAGGCATGATTTTCAAATGTGTCTAATTGCTTAATTTATTTTGTTAAATTTTCCGGCTTGTCACTAATTACAGGCAGTAAAAGCAAGTATAAGGCTCGTAGCACATGATTTATGGTACACATATCATATATATACTGTGACCATAGTTATATATTTTGGCTAAATGCTAGTTCAAACCTTACTTCAAACAAAATTACGAAGAATTCTCGACGTTCATATTAATATCTTTAAAATGCTTTAGTACTTATCTATAAAATTATCCATCTTTTATAAATAAATCAGTAATAAATATTTGGGTATCATGTTGAAACAAATTAAATTAAAAATAGAATACGTGCCCTATAAATTATCACAGAATAACACAATATAAATTATCACAGTACAAGAAATTACTTACATTACCAAACCCGCCAGGGGGACCTCGGTCCCCCCTGTCCCCTTTCAGCCCCGGGGGTCCCGCAGGCCCTGGAAGACCTTGAGCTCCTCGCATACCCTAAAAAATTTAAATTGAAATCAGTAATTTTAATAAAAAAATTGTTGTACAATTTTTCAAGCTAAACCTCCTACCGAGTAAATTGACGAACGGATTGAAAAACATTTTTCATGTTGTTTCAATCCGTTGATAGAGGCTGATTCTATTAACAGACTCTACTCCAGACCAGACAATGGAATTACTAAACATCTTTCGATACAACATTTTTTTCAAATCTGATTTTGATAGACCTCTTTTAAATCGTAGCAGCGCCTGGTTAGTTAAAATCTTGTTTTTAAAATTTTCTTTTTATAACAGAAATTCGAAATTATATAATACTCACAGTCAGTCCCGGATACCCTTGTTCCCCCTTGTCACCTCTTGGCCCTTGGGGCCCCTAAAATGGTATTTTGTAATTATAAATAAAAACGAGAGACATTGAAATAATAATAATTCCAGAAATTGAACATATGGATTTATCCATCCATATCCACTTGCTGGAACCACCCCATTTCTCCTTGGGCAATTATATGGGGTTTACAAATTAAAGGCGCAAAAATAGCATCAGCAATTGATGACCTATCAGACTGGAATTTCCCGAGTCCAACAGACGCCAGTGACGAGTGAGGTGTCCAGTTTCTGCTGTCTTAAATTTAAGACCGTCAAATAGGTACAGTCATAGGAGTCATAGCTTTCGAGACAGTTCAATTCGTATTCGCATTTCAATTTAAAATATTGAGCGGATTAAAAAAATGTAAACAAAAGACTTCTTGCTATTTGATGTTAACTTTTAAACACGCCTAGCCATACCTTAGCTCCTAACTCCTAACTTACCGGTGGACAAGTCCCATTACACGTAGGCAGGAAGGGGTAACCAGTAGGAAGTGTTTGTGGAGCTATCGACTGCAAAATATAATACAATCTTATTCAAGTATTCAACTTGCAAACTAAACAGTTTTAATAATTTCAGATGTACAATACCATAACATAATTTCATATTAAACTATTAGTAAAATGTATACTACAAATTCGACGGGCCCGTTGCGTTGGCGCAATCGGTAGTAACTCTGCCTATTACGCCAGGGGTCGTGGGTTCGAATCCTACGCAGGACAAACATTCGTGTGACGAACACTTGTGTTTGTTCTGTGTCTTTAAGTTAATAACTATCTATCTAAGTATGTATTGAAAAATATCTACATCAGTCTCTGACACCCATAGTACAGGCTCCGCCTAGTTTGGGTCAGATGGCCGTGTGTGAGAATGTCAATAATATTCATTTATTTTAAACTTAATATAATTTAAACTTCTGTATGGAAAACGATTTGACGCGGGTGGAGGCACGGGGAATGCTAGTTAGATAAATAGTTAAAGATTAATAAATCATTTTATAAGATATCAATACCATTCATTTAATTTTTTGAACGAATCTTATATCCTACCTAATAATACCGAGTACTACTTTAGAGTACCTACCTAAGTAATGCGTACCTACTGAACTAATACTAAAAGTAACTTGCTTATAAACTGAATAGTAAGTAAGTAGGTACCTATATGTGGTAAAGATGAAATTAACTTACCGGCGGAGGTACAGTAGAGATCAACAAAGCTTCTGCTACCTCCTGAAGTACAAAAAATTATACATATCAGCTATTATTTTTAGCATATCAAACAATCATTATACTAATCATAATGGTACAAATAGCTACATAATACGAGAGCTACGAGAGGAATTATAAACAATCTATCTATATATATAAAAGGAGAAGGTGACTGACTGACTGACTGACTGACTGACTGACATATCAACGCAGGGCCTAAACTATAAGGGTTAGAAACTTGAAATTTTGCACAGGGGTTCCTTTTATAACGTAGGGGAGCACTAAAGGATTTTTGAAAATTCACCCCCTAAGGGGGTATGTTCTGTGGTATAACGGGGGTGCAAAGTTAGAACGAAACTTTGCCGTTTTTGAAGTTAGTGAATGTCTAATTCCACGAAGCTGCGGGCGTCCACTAGTATGCTATACAATATATCCTCTTCAGCCTTAGGTCCTTATACCATTGGCCTTCCTCTCTACTTAATACTTTCTTATCAGTCGATAGGAGGTACTTAGTTAATTTTTTTTTTTCATAATTATAATCATCACAATCATTTTGTTTATTTGCTTTGAACAAGTTTACAATAATAGTGGGTGGTAGAGTTAAGTTGCACTTATTTAACGTATCATGCAAATAACATCATCTATACGAGCGAAGACTTTATACCTACTATGTCTATACCAATATTATAAAGAGGAAAGTTTTGTTTGTTGTTTTGTTTTGTTTCACACAAAAACTACTAGACCAATTTCAAAAATTATTTCATCATTAGAAAGCTGCATCTTCACTGAGTGACATAGGCTATATAATATTACTAGCCGTAAACGAAACGATTGTTGTCTAATTCCACGCGAGCGCAGCTGCTAGCGTCCACTAGTTATTAATAAAATATAATATTAACATCTAGTTTTAATATTATCTGTGATAGTGTGGCAGTTGTTACTTACGAGTTCTTCGCAGCTGTCCTCTGTCAGGTTATACCGACTGCAACTCAGAGACAGCCACTGCAAATCTATCTGAAAACAATATGTAAGTTATAAACTAATAATAAAACTCTCTTCTCCGCGGTCTTTCAAAAAGCGCACTGGCGTTTTATTTAACTCATCTCGAATAATATATGTACATACCTAATCTATACTATTATTATAAAGAAGATTTGTTTGTAATGTTTTTTCACAAAAGCTACTGGACCGATTTCAAAAATTCTCAAAAACCCCAGATTCAAATCCGGGTCAGACATATTTTTAAGATGTCCTACTCAGGTCCACCCACGTGTACCCATAACACAGGCCTCCTCTAAGCGGCGTCCATGTGAATCCAACATCTGTCCTATTCGTTGAATGATCTAGCCTGACAATCGTTACTTCACTTCGCTTTAGACAGAACTTTCAGCCTTTCAACCGTATGTAGGCTGAAAATACACAACCCATTCTACGTCTCCACTTAGAATGGGACAGCTTAGGTCATTAGTCAAGCACGCTGGCCAAGTGCGGATTGGCAGACTTCGAATGCTTCTAATAATTACGACGTTATGACTTTATGAAGAGCTCTCAGGCAGACAGGTTTCCTCACGATGTGTTCCTTCATCTTTACAGCAAATGACATTACTTAAATCGCACATAACTTGAAAAGTTATTGGTGCGTGCCGATTGGGTTTGAACCCAAACCCCCTCGAGTGAGACGCGAGTTCCATGGTCACTGGGCTGTCACTTGATGTTCAACCTATATAGGCTGTATAAATAGATATATAAATATAATATAAATGATACATAAATACTCACTGGAGCTGGGGTCCCATCATCATTGGAGACGATCGTAATGGCGGTAGTGTTGGTGAAGTTGTGACTCCCGATATATTGAGGCTTCAGCTAGAAATATATGTATATT
This sequence comes from Carterocephalus palaemon, assembly GCA_944567765.1. Lineage (NCBI taxonomy): Eukaryota > Metazoa > Arthropoda > Insecta > Lepidoptera > Hesperiidae > Carterocephalus > Carterocephalus palaemon. The sequence goes on from OX155663.1 coordinate 4,352,165, forward strand.
TTGTTACTATTAAACTATTATCAAAAATATGCATCATTGATAGTTTAAAACTCAGAGTTAAATAACATCATCGTTTAAAAAATCTATACTTAATGTAGATTTTTTTTTAATTATTGCATGGTCATCGGTCCTTGTTATGTGTGCTAAGTAATAATTCAAATTAATTCAACGTTTTGTTTCCACCTGAAGGTCTTCGACAAGGTTTGGACTGTATTACAGTTACAATTAACTACGGCTTAACGTGCCCTCCGAAGCACTCCACGCCCATGCAGCACAGACCGATGTTGCTTAACTCAATATGTAGTTACGATACTAAATTTTAAAGCATGTACGAGGCATAACATTTGATGCATTTCTAATAGACCTATATGTAATTCTTACCTGAATACAATCGACTGCAACATACACGGTGTCGTTCGTCATTGCGACGTGGAGCTTGTGCCACCCCTCAGTGAATAACTAAAAATACGAACAGAACAATTAATTTTGTACCAAACAACTAGACACAGTCTAAGTAAGTAACACTAAGTAAGTTCGAGAGTAATTCTACAGAGTAAGTTCGAGAGTAGAGCGGAGCGACTTCTTTATACTATGGTAGGCAATTCTTCAGACATCCTTCTACGTTTTTTGGTCTCCTTCTTTTCACGGGTAAAAAAAACATTAATTGCCAATTAATACGAGTGTATATAGTGGGTTAAACATTACACATTGTGGGAGCACACACAAGGAGTGTTATTGAATAAAGATTTACTTTATTTTGATTTTAAAAATAATTAGAAGTGCATTCAAAGATTTTTAAATAATAACTGCCTGACCCAAGAATCGAACCCGACAAATGTGCAAACGAACACATGTATTTTATAATAATGGTTCAACGAGATAGGTAATGATAAAATGAAGTTTTCTTTCAGTAAAACTGCCTATATACAATATTTAAGGTACTTTCCCTGCATGTGGCATAGCCATGGGACATCGGTCGTGCGTAACTAAGTCAATAAGGCAAAACATTCCAAGCACGTTTTCTATCACTACTACATATATTACTACTAACTATTTAATCCTACTACTACTAACTAGTTAACTAACACTTTAATCCAAGTTTTACTGAAAACAAAATTAACTTGAAAACCTTTAATTATTTGCTACTGTAATCTATACTAATATTAAAACTAATAAAGAGGAAAGATTTGTTTGTAATGTTTTCACACAAAAACTACTGGACCGATTTCAAAGATTCTTTCACCATTAAAAAGCTGCATCTTCACTGAGTGACACAGGCTATATAATATTACAAGGTGTAAACGAAACTATTGTTGTTCCACGCGAGCGAAGCTGCCGGGCGTCCACTAGTTGGTTTATAAGTTGCTCCTTGACATACCTCTGGAGAGTCAAATAATATTCGCGCCTTATGAACCAGTAGGGCCAACTTGTTAGCGCTTGGCAGAAGCGTCAGCGCGAATTGAACGCTGTGCGAGCGCGCGCGAATGAGGCTCCAGGGCCGCTGGTGGCCGTGGCTGTTGAACGTGCCCACTATTGTGAAGTACTCCGGCAAGCCGTTGGGGAACACCTTGCTGGAATGGAGACCAGGAATTTAGGTCGATATCCATCCATCAGCCTTTCAAGGTCTACTGCTGGATAAGCATCTCCTAGATGACGCCACTCCGACAGATCCAGTGCCTTCTGAATTCAACGGTTTCCCGCCTTCAGGTCGTCTGTTCACCTAGATGGCCTGTTCAAGAGCACTGAGCATTTCACAACTTTTCTTCCAAAAAAAGACAGTCAAACCTTAAGATATTCTTCTTTGGATTTCGTTTAATAGATTGTAATAACCTAAAATGTAAAATAGTAAAAACCGAACTACGCTGCCAACGGGCTGTACTTAACATCAGCGCTGCTTATCCATTTCTGAGCACCAGTATACTGAGTGCGTAATGCTGCATTGCAGATTAATTAATACTACCACGGACTACATTATTAAAGGTACTAGCTAACCTATTAGATAATAATTCCTGTATTGCAGTTTTTAAATAAAGTTAAGTTATAAGACAAGGGAACAAGATTAGGAACCGACCGCACCCGATGTTGCTTAACTGCATCGGTCATGTACGATTCGCGCGAACCTTGAACTTGAGCGCTATGAGGTAATTGGTATCACACAGAAAAACATAAAACAATCTTTACACTCACCGCAACGGTAGCGTAAGATTGGCGCCGTCTCCGATCCTATAAGCCCTCTGCAAGTCCTGGGACCCTTGGACCAGCGTGATGCCGGTGGTCTCTGGCCTGTCCAGCTTGTACACAGCTATCAAGTCTACGGTCTGGAAGTCCACGTCTCCGGGCCGAAGAGGGAAACATGGCGATGATATGATGCTAAGAGGCGATACTGTGGTGAAATTTTCTGGAACATAAATATTTTCAAGCTGGCTGGCTTTGTCTTTGACTAATATTAGCCATTAATAATACACTTATTCGATGCACCATGACACAGACTATTTATAAAATTAAATGTCACCTGCTGTAAAGGTGAAGGAAAATCGTGAGGAAACCTTAGATTTCTCTTGCATGAACCATGCCTTAGAGTTCTCCATTTATTCGTGAAGCCTAACCCGTCCTACTCCAAAAGGACACCGTGAGGAATGAGGTGGTGATTCTGACTTCACCGAACGGGGAAGAATTAATCAAAGCAATTAATCCAAATCTTATGAAAAAGAAAATTACCTTGTATCTCTCCTTTAATTGTATTTAAAACTGCTAAGGTGGTGATGAAATGCAACCTGAAATAAAAAAATATTATGGTAATTTATCAAAGATTTTAAAGTAACTATATACCACAGAACAGATAAAGTAAACATAAACCTCCTTTATCTGTTCTGTGCTATATACCTACTTACATACTCGTATATTTTGATATCAATGTGATTCATATGCTTAGCGATATACAATACATTCTACATAATATGGAAACATGAAATGAACATGAGAATTGAAATGCCATTGACACGATTGATTCTATGGATGAAGAATTGAAGCGCTCATTGCTACACGACCCCGATAGAATTGATGTTATACAACCACCTCGCATGATGCACACCTCCTGAAATCTTAATACATGCTACGCTGTCGTCCTAGGTCAGCCTAAATACTTCCATTAAATATTCATTAGGTAGTTATACTTTATTTATACGAGACTAGTGGACGCCCGCAGCTTTGCTCGTAAAATTAGACCCATTAACGACGTCTGCCCGCGTTCGGGTTGCCCACTTGACTTCAAAAACTACAAAGTTTCATACTAACTTTGCACCCTTGTTTTACCCCCTTAGGGGGTGAATTTTCAAAAATCCTTTCTTAGTGCTCCCCTACGTTATAAAAGGAACCCCTGTGCAAAATTTCAAGTTTCTAACCCTTTTAGTTTAGGCCCTGCGTTGATATGTCAGTCAGTCAGTCAGTCAGTCAGTCAGTCAGTCAGTCAGTCAGTCAGTCAGTCAGTCAGTCAGTCAGTCAGTCACCTTCTCCTTTTATATATATAGATTAATCCACCGTAGGTTAAATACCCTACTCTGCACCAGGGTTAGATGCCCTACTCTCGTGCACTTAATTGTCCTAATGTCTATTCCTAGATTGAGACCAGAATACCAATAGCAAGACGCACCATATTTACGTCAAGGTGCAAATAATATTCCTAGTATTTTCACGGAATAAGACATTACCAATAGAACTAAATTGTCGCGACCTTCCGTTATGGCAACGACAAGGGCCGGCGACCTCGACGGTAATGTTATTGGTATGAGAAGGAACCTCAATGCTCTGAATTATTTTTGGGGTTCAGTACAATCGATTAATAAATGGAACCTTGAGATATACCGTGTCAGTCGATGTCAAAGATTTTTCATCGCTTTGCTAGGGCTTGCGCATTATTTTAAATGTATTTGACATAAAGTAAATACTCGTATTATTATAGCGGGGAACCCAGTGGCTATCAAACTCGCCTCTCGCTCGAGCGGTCCGGGTTCAAACCTAAGCGGCAGGCACCAACCGACCACGCTGGCCAATTGCGGATTGGCAGACTTCACATGCCTTCGAAAACATTATGGAGGCTTACTTACTGATACTACTCGTATATCACGATCATCGTTTATTTCTAAAACCGCACATGTATTCAAGGAACTTCAATTTTGCTTCGTCGACGGCATATGAAAGTGACAGTTTCACGTTTGGGAAAAAGACTTTGGATTTAAAGACTTGAGAATTTAGTAGGTATCTATTAATTCCATGTGTTCCAGGTATTTAACAGGTTTCAAAGGCAAAGTTTTGTATATCTTTAAAAAAATAACCTGAGCGTCAAACTCGGATCTTCCTGGCCCCATTCCCAAAGAACGATAAATCTCAGGAGTCATCATCTCAGGAGGATCATTGACAGCTATTGATTGCACCGACGCCCGCCGCAGCACAATGTATGTACCTAACAATTATTAATGTGAGTACCTAGCCAATTCGGGTCATGAAATCTCGATGGCTCCAGGGTCAACTGCGAATTGATCTGCGGGACGCTCATCGATACGGCCCAGATTGTTGACCTTCAACGAATTTAAATTCAGATTCGTTATTATTATCATATTGAAAAAAATAAAAGAAATTGAGGTACAGTTGAGGTACAGTAGCGGTAGCTGTAAACAAAACGACAAGATACTCAGACGTAAGAAACGTACCAAACGAAAAGTCGTTTGGTAAAAAAGATAAAGTCCTTGACTACCTACTCCAATTTCTTTGGTAAGTAAAGAGGAAGTACCTACCTCTTTACCTTTCAATATTTTCTTCCTACTTCCAAAGTCTGATTTTCAAAATGGATGGAATAACCATGTTTAGGCGGCGACCTGAAAAATTAGGTATCTACCTACTAAAAACTAAAAAGAAATGATAGATAAGAAACGGGTATGATTCTAAAGATCATAGAATTTATACTGTCTAATAGATGGTAAGAAAAAAATATGTTATATTCTTTAATTAAAGAAAATAATATGAATAAAATATAAGTTCACTTACAAAACCGAAATTAATGTAAATTTTACGTGCTCAAAGACCATTAAAACAATTTAAGGCTATTTAGCAAATCAATTTCGACAACAAAACACAAGGACATATGTACATACCTACTTACTAGTTGAAGCGCGGCAAATACCTATTTAATAGCCCTATAGAATATAGTATGTGGCAAATAGTACATTATGATACAAGTGCGCTAAGTTGAAAATTACAGCCGAGGCGATATTGCTACAAGAAAGCAGAGGCTGTAATTATCAAAGCGCACGTGTGTCATACGACGTTTTATAACATATTTGCGAGGAAATAAATTAATAAATTCATCATTACTAGACGACATTTTCAAATAAAAACAATACAAAGAAAAGAAAAAGCGCAAGGAATAATTCGATTAAACCGTTCACATAATTACAATCGAACATTACTATGCTCATACTATGCTCGTTTGATTGTAAATTGTTCACAAATTAACGATGCGCGCGCATCAGCGCTTTTTTTTTATGGCAAAGGCACAAAAACAGCCAGTATTACCTACTAATAAAGTAAATTAATATTTTTTTGTTTTTGTTACCTACAGATAAATTATTGTAATTTAGTGTAGTAAATTTATACTCTTAGCTATAATTTATGAAGATTTGCGCAAGGGTTTAATAATCATCAGCTCATTTCCTACTTCACAAAAGAGTCATAACTAACTTTCATAGATCCGATTGATTTGAAATTTTATATACGTATTTCCAAGTCTTGCTAACCTTGAGCCCCTTGCTGAACCACGGACTACACACTGCTGAACTATCACGTTTTAAACAAAAAAACGCATAAAACGCATTCGTTTAGTTAGGAGCTACGATTCCAATGTCTGTGTGTCCAGTGTGTCTGACAGACAGACACCTCAAACTTACAACACCCCACTTCTTGCGTGGGGGTTGATAACATTGATAAATACAAGCCAAAATAATTTATTTTACACATTGCCAGTGGGTCAACAGGTAATGTATACAATCCCTAGCAGTTGTATGAATTACCTAGGTAAAGTATGTAATGAACAGTAATGTTCGTGACATTTCATACATCTCCTTTGTATTGTATAGAATATCTGAATTAAGCAGACTGTCTGTAAAATATCTAATGAGAACGTTTGTTAATTAATCATTAGGGTGACCGGTCCTGTAGTCATCATCATCATCATCATCCAGTTCTTCTACTTCATAGCCTTAAAGTCCCAGCACATCGTCATCGTCATGAAACTCTTATTCATCGGCGAAACAAAATGGAGACGATATGATCATTGACCATCTCTATCATCTGATAGAGATTAGCTATGGGTTAGGTAGGCACCATTTAACATACTAGATACCTATAAGGTATTTATTATCCTAGCTATCAATAAACATGTCTATGAGCTCAACTTACAAAACTGATATCGTATCATCTGAGTGAAGATTATTTAAATTGATGATCGCATCTCAGTGTGACCGAAAACGTTAAAGAGTTTTGTAACGAAGCAGTTAAATGCAGTTAATTAGTATTGGTATTGAGCTGCTGCTATGACTATCACAGTCTAATAAAATATATTATTTAGGATTGTCTGACTATCGCTTGAGAGTAAAATCTAGAACTGTATTCTTATATTGTCTCATTCTTACAATGAAGGCAGTGCCTAACACATTTAAAATTTCTACAACACGATACCCTTAGATAAGTACGATACCGTTGATAACCATCAATCGTTAACTAGGTAACATTTTTTTTTTTTAAATCCTAAATATCTTATCATCCAAAAAATGCTGCATCTTTAGTGTTTAAAGGTTAACATAAATTTTTATATATATACTAGTGGACGCCCGCAGCTTCGCTTGCGTTACACATTCCCTAACTTCAAAAACGGCAAAGCTTCATACTAACTTTGCACCCCCGTTTTACCCCCTTAGGGGATGAATTATCAAATTTTTTTCGCCGTAAAAACCATCCTTGAACTTCAACGAACATTTAAAAAAAAGAATTGGCCAAATTGGTCCAGGCGTTGTTGAGTTATGCGCTTACCAACACATTTTGCGATTCATTTTTATAATATAGATAACACAGCAAAGTTTGTATATATATAACACAGCATGTTGAACACAGCTTAACTTCCGATTCAGTCAGTTTTATTAATTACATATTTTAACTTACCGAAACAATATCATGCTGCCAATTTAAACCACTTATTTAAAAAAAAAACGTTGATGTACACAATAAAAAGTCTATGCACATATTTTTTCTTTTTTATAATTTATTGAAACATGTACGGGCTAGACACTGGCCATTCAAATACTCGTTCGGTTGAGATTTGCCTTCAACCTCCTCACGCAATGAATGTACATCAATTAATTTGTCCGTTGACTTTTTAATGTCTACCACGCGCTTTAGTTTAGCATTGCAGAGATTTTGTGATGATACAAAGATAATTCTATAATAGTTTGTGCCGGAAATCCTGAAATCTTAAACCACGCGTTTGATAGAAGTAAATCAGTAGGAAAGTTCGCTCTCGGCTTGAGCCCGATTTAAATTTAAATGTTTATGCTTCTCATAGTTTAAACATTAAACATAAATTCATATTTTAAAATTGCTTGAACTGATAAATATACCTACTATTCTCATAAATATTGGCTAGGTACTTAACTATTATGATATAATTTACTAGCAAGCCTCGATTTTTGTGTACGTGAACAGATAAAACACTACCTAACTGAAAAACCTACAATACCAAGTAGAACTGTAATGAGTTTGAAGACGTTAGAGATATTATTATCACGAAAATAAATGTTAGTTATTTTTTACCCAAATGGGTAAAAAACCGTTTGTTACAGAATCATCAAACAATTAACAAATTGAACCTATTATGAAGCCGGTGCGCTTACTAATAAATTGGAACAGTTTATTGGAATTAATATAAATTAGATGCAATGCCGCTGGATTCCGCGGAATTGAGTTACAGTGACTGCATCACTGAGTTAATCAATGGACTGCGTTAATTAAATGGTTGACTCCCCTAAAGAATGAATTATGACTTAAGGAAGTATCATACTACTAATATTATAATATACATAATTATACTAGCTGACCCGGCAAACGTTGTTTTGCCAGAAAATAATTTTTTGTGAATATTTTTCGAGAACTTAATGTAAGTGTGTGGACTACTACTACCACTACCATTACCACTACCACTACCACTACAACTACCACTACCACTACTACTACTACTACTTGAAAATTAGCTATATAGTCAGTAGGTAGGTATGCCTGACGTTTACAGCGGTAATTAATAGCTCAGTAAATGGAATTCAAACTCTCACCCAAAATTCCAGATTTCGTTCTGCACTTTCGTGCCGACATCTGTACAAAAGTTGTACAAATTTGTTTGTAACGGCAAAGGTAATCATCCACCAAACACCGAAAATTTGATTGGACAAATGGACACTGACCCCTCCGCCAATGTAGGTACCTACACTTGAAACTCATACTGTGTACTGCAGCGAAACGCATGCTGTACTGTGTAAAAAAATTTAAACAAAAATATTATGTATTGAAGAAAAACCGACTGCGTAGACTGAAAAAATATTTTCAAACTTGTTATATGAACGGAAAAGATGAAAAATTTAACTTTTTTAATTTGAATGATCATGGTTGAAAGTATTCACAAACACAAGTTACTAGGTAGAGTTTGTCCAGTAATTACCATGTATTAACGAAATTGCCGCAATGTCTTATTCCACACGAGAAAAGTTGCGGGTGTCCTCTAGTAGGTAGTTACTAGTACACAATTAGTAGCTCTACCAACAATCTAATAATTCCATGCCTAACAAAATTAATTTGATAAGTTTAGTCATTTTTTGAGCTAGTGGGTCACACACACGTAAATAGCATCAACAGTCATCAACTCATCCTCCACCGTCTAAGAGCAAGCATAGGACCGTATGTAAATCATAGACTATAGAATGCTTTCATATGAAGTTACTGAAATTGTAGTTGGCTGTACAGAACAAACACCTACCTTTCGTTTGCATAAATAAAAAATGTTACTTGTCAAACTTATTATCTTTGGGCTTTGTCATTTGAATTGTCATCTACGGTCAACGTGAACAGTTTGATTTCATCATTTTAATATTTACTTCTAAATACATAATTCAGGAAGGGAACAAATCATAAAACAAGGTAGGAATTATTATTTTGAAGTTGTACTGAATGCCGGTATAGTTAATGTACGTTTCAACCAGTTAAGAGGTTATTTTACTCTCAACTTGTTCAGCATTCACATGAGAAACATTCTTTTCAAAATTACCATAAATTACTGAATGCATTATTAAGATTATTTGCACTATATTTATATTTTAAAGTTTATAATTGTTAAATTATATAGTTAAATTATTTGAGATGAATGGTCGGAATTGGGGCGATGTCTATACGTTACACTTCTACATTCGGCCAACCTTCAGATTACTGGGATTAAACTCCGACAAAACCCTATAGATACCCCATAGAAATTTGACTGAAATCCCCGACACAGATGTTGTGTGTGTGCTATGTGAATCCTGTTGAGAGAACTGGAGGTTTCATGCGGTTTAGAGCTAGGCTAGCTAGGCTCATGCCATTATGCATAATGGCTTTTAGCTCATTTTAATAATGGCATTTACGTGCTTGTCACAGAAAAAAGAGCCCATCACTATACCAAAAATCAGTATTAAATTTCATTTTTCTGTGGTTTTCAGATGCCGTTGTCCTGTAGATTTTACCAGGAAAAGTACCCAGAGGTGGAAGATGTGGTGATGGTAAATGTCCGGTCTATCGCTGAGATGGGCGCATATGTCCATTTGCTGGAGTACAACAATATTGAAGGCATGATTCTGTTGTCAGAATTGTCGAGAAGACGTATCAGATCCATCAACAAACTTATCCGAGTGGGCAAGACTGAACCAGTAGTTGTTATTAGGGTTGATAAAGAGAAAGGTAATATTTAGTATTATTATTAGTCCTCAAGGGTAGCAACACATCTGTGACTGACTTGGAACAAAACTCTTACTAACAATTAGAGTCTTGTTCAAAGTCATTCACAGTTGTCATGGCAGTAGTTGGGTGGTGTTGCAAGCTCGTTTGCTATCTTATATCTATAAAAAAAAGTATAACTACACAAACTCTATCATACCCATTGATGTTTCCCAGCTGCTCCGACCACATCAAATTGTTCAATTTTATTTTATTTAAAAAAACTTCACTGACCTTTTAAAAAATAAGAAAATTCGTACATTACAACTCTTATACTATATACTGATTCACAATTTATACTGAATCTTATATATGCAATTGATGATGGGTGTATTGATGTTATAAATTTCCTCTTCAGGTTACATTGATTTATCAAAACGTAGAGTGTCAGCAGAAGACATAGACAAATGCACAGAGAGGTACGCAAAGGCTAAAGCGGTCAACTCAATTCTGCGTCACGTGGCCGAGTTGCTGCACTATGAGAGCTCAGACCAGCTGGATGAGCTATACAAGAAGACAGCTTGGCACTTTGAGGAGAAGTACAAGAAAAAAGCCTCTGCTTATGACTTCTTCAAACAGGCTGCTGTGTAAGTTCGACTTTAACATGTAAAACGTGAACGGTTTGAATCCCAGCCAGGTTATTGATTTCCATCCTAGCAATACTTAACTTGTACATATTACATAGTTACTTAACATACATCTATATATATAAAAGGAGAAGGTGACTGACTGACTGACTGACTGACTGACTGACTGACTGACATATCAACGCAGGGCCTAAACTATAAGGGCTAGAAACTTGAAATTTTGCACAGGGATTCCTTTTATAACGTAGGGGAGCACTAAGAAAGGATTTTTGAATATTCACCCCCTAAGGGGGTAAAACGGGGGTGCAAAGTTAGTATGAAATTTTGCCGTTTTAGAAGTCAAGTGGGCAACCCGAACGCGGGCAGACGTCGTAAATGGGTCTAATTATACGCGAGCGAAGCTGCGGGCGTCCACTAGTTACGTATATAACTAACTTGCACAAATTTGATCCGATTGGGTCCGATGATTGAGTGTAGCAGCACACCTAGCCCTTATCAATAAATATATGTATTGAATCTAATGGACATGCAGATTGTGAAGTTGGCCAGGCATAGAAGAAAATAAATAATATTTTCACTATAACATTAAACTCATTAGTTAATTGAAAATAACTCTCTGAACTGTATAGATGTTGACTGTAAAAAGAAAATAGTAAAACTTTAGTTAATTTTTTTGTCATTAAAAATTTTTACAGGGACCCCTCAGTCCTGAATGAATGTGGCTTGGACGAGAACACTAAAGAGGTGCTCTTGGCCAACATTAAGAGGAAGCTGACCTCTCAAGCTGTGAAGATCCGAGCTGACATTGAGTGTGCGTGCTACGGATACGAAGGAATTGACGCTGTGAAGTCAGCTTTAAAATCTGGCCTCGCACTCTCCACTGTTGAAATGCCGATCAAGATCAATCTTATAGCACCGCCTTTATATGGTATGTACTTAGTTCAAAATTTTTATGACTGCCTCGTGAACGTGATTGTGAAGCTAAAGGACTAGTTACGATGCCCGGGTCTGGCAGTTTTATTGGGGTTTTCCAACTTGAAATTCCCAGTAGTAGCTCAGTGTTTGGAATTGTGTTTGTTGATTAGATGGGTTATTAGATACCTAAACATAACTGGTGAAAAAACCACAGATACACACACCTCCTTTCGGGGAAATATAGGCTTGGTGTTATATACATATATAGAAAATAGGATGTTATGTGGAATGTCTTGATTGGATACCACAAATTTATAAATATTTTAAACATACATTTTAAATCTGCAGTAACTAAAAATGTGGACAAAATGAACAAATAATATTTGAATTTTATTATAATTTAAATAAAAAATATTTTTCAGTAATGACAACATCAACTCCCGAGAAAACAGATGGGCTCAAAGCTCTACAAGATGCCATTGATAAAATCAACGAAACGATCACCGCTTCTGGGGGAGTGTTCAACGTGCAGATGGCGGTAAGTATTGTTTATATGAAGAATGTCAGGTTAGGTTGGATGCTTCGATCCGCGGCGGAAATTTAAATAAAAATCCATACTAATATTATAAATGCGAAAGTAACTCTGTCTGTCTGTCTCGCTTTCACGCCAAAACTACTGAACCGATTTAAATGAAATTTGGTACACATATAGTCTAGATCAGTGATGGGCAAACTACGGCCCGCGGGCCAACTCCGGCCCGCGAAAGTATTTAATCCGGCCCGCCGAGGGTCTGTCGACATGGATAGTATATGGCCCGTTATAATTACGTTTTGACGGTCGAGAAGAAAAGTAGATTCTACTTAGTAGAATAATAGATGCATAACCTATAGGTGAAGCTAAACTAGCCGCGTAGTTCATGTGTTGCGTAATACAAAGGAGTGGAGGCCCCCTGGCCCCAATTTATTTTCCAAATGAGCTGAACAACTTTTTTCAGTCGAGATTTTCAATCAATAATTTATTGTGAAACCGAGTAGATTATTTTAGTATTTAACAAACATATAAAAATATAGATAAATGATTTCTGTTAATATTTAAGAACAGTATAATCATGTTTGTACAAAGGTAAAACAGAAGAAAAAAAAAGAAAAGCTGTTTACAAGTGTTTACTAGTCAGAATATGAAACTTTTTTTTCCGAACTTTATTGTGGAGGCTCGGGGCTGTAGCCCCGGTTGCCCTCCCCTAAATCCGGCCCTGAATACGGGGCGCAAAGCGTGGTGAAATGAGAGGCGCGGGCGGCGGGGCGAGTGAACTCAGTCGCCACACAGCTGGAAACAGCTCTCGAAAATATTATGGAAAAACAAAAACAATTCCACATGTCTCCCACGCCTAACAAGGCAGAGTCTTCGAATAAAAGTTAAATTGATTACATATTATTTTTTAGGTAAAAGGTATTTTGTAATATTGTGTGTTTAATGCTGTAATGTTTTATAAAATTACATTAAAAGCTTTAAAACAAAATGCATTTTTTCTATAATTCTGGCCCTCCTCTAGAATTTCTAAACCTTTGTGGCCCGCCATTAAAAAAGTTTGCCCACCACTGGTCTAGATCCTGAGTAAGGACATAGGCTATTTTTTAATTGGAAAAAGTGTTGTAAAGGGGTTGAAAGGTTGTAAGAAAGTATTGTCATTTTCAGAACTAGAAGTATAAAATTAATATTTTAGGCTGTTGATTAGATATAAATAAATATTGCATTCAAAGTTTGTAAAAATGTTACCCTTAAGGGTGTAAAATAAACATTGGGGATAACACATTAGTGGAGCTAAAGTACGCGTTAAGAATATCTTGGACAATAAATAAATATCTTGGACAATCTCACACACGGCCATCTGACCCCAAAGTAGGCGCGAGCCTGTGTTATGGGTGTCAGAGACTGATATACATACATAGATATTTTTTAAATACATACTTAAATAGATAATATTGACATCCAGACACAGAACAAATACAAGTGTTCGTCACACGAATATTTGTCCTGAGTGGGATTCGAACCCACGACCTTTGGCGCAACAGACAGGGTCACTACCGATTGCGTCAACGGGCCTGTCAACGAAGAAGAAGAATCTATTGTTATGTCTAATTCCGCGCGAAATTAATTAATTAATTAATTTCCAGCCGAAGGTGGTGACGGCGACGGACGAGGCGGAGCTGGCGCGGCAGATGGAGCGCGCGGAGGCCGAGAACGCGGAGGTGGCCGGCGACTCCGCCGAGGAGGACGACGACCAGGGTAACTAGCACGCACCGTCCGGGGTAACACGCACCGTCCAGGGTAACACGCACCGTCCGGGGTAACACGCACCGTCCAGGGTAACACGCACCGTCCAGGGTAACACGCACCGTCCGTAGTGCTCGTTCATGAAGGAACGGGCGCGGGCGCGGTAGACGTCGCGAGCTCGTGTTCACATTGGCCGCTGAGCGTTTGCGCGACTAACGCCCGGTTTCTGAAAGGCTGATCAACAGAAAAATTAACTAATCGGCTGTCAAATCTCTTGTAAAGTAACATTTGGGTTGCTAGAAGCTTATTCATAGACTAGTGGACGCCCGCAGCTTCGCTCGCGTGGAATTAGACATTCACTAACTTCAAAAACGGTAAAGTTTCATACTAAATTTGCACCCCCGTTTTACCCCCCTAGGGGGTGAATTTTCAAAAATCCTTTCTTAGTGCTCCCCTACGTTATAAAAGGAACCCCTGTGCAAAATTTCAAGTTTCTAACCCTTATAGTTTAGGCCCTGCGTTGATATGTCAGTCAGTCAGTCAGTCAGTCAGTCAGTCAGTCAGTCACCTTCTCCTTTTATATATATAAGATTTGATTTGATCGGATTGTCAGTTGACAGGACAGTCAAATCATGCGCCAGAATCCCATGTCAACCGCAATTTTGAGTTTCTGAAACGCTTGTTACGCGATAAAATTCAACCGAATCTCAAATCAAATTAATCACAGATTAGTAAATTTTTCTCTGATCAACGTTTCAGAAACCGAAATTGATTTGACAGCGCTGTTAAGTTAACAGAGAGAACCAATATCGTAGTCCCTATTAAAGCATAAATCAAATTCAGTCACAGTTGTCTTAGGCGGCAGCAGATGGGTGGTGCTGCAAGCTCGTTTGCTATCTGATATCCATAAAAAAGGCTTAAATGGATGAAATTAATATTATCATACATCTTTAAAAAAACCTTGCCTAATCGTTGTGGAGACAAAAAAAATTATTTATAACTAGTGGACGCCCGCAGCTTCGCTCGCGTTACACATTCACTAACTTTAAAAACGGCAAAGCTTCATACTAACTTTGCACCCCCGTTTTACCCCCTTAGGGGATGAATTTTCAAATTTTTCTCGCCGTAAAAACCATCCTTGAACTTCAACGAACATTTAGAAAAAAGAATTGGCCAAATCGGTCCAGGCGTTGTTGAGTTATGCGCTTACCAACACATTTTGCGATTCATTTTTATAATATAGATAATGGCGATGATTCTTTCAGGAATGGGAGACGCTGGCATGGATGACGAGCAGCCGCAGCAGAACGGGGCCTCGGAAGACGAGGACGACAACTGAGCCATAGTTCATATGCAATATGTATCTTTATAAAGGCGCTGGTGATCTGGTAGAAGACATAACCACTCAATGAAAGTTGTCAATAAATATTATTTATCAAGTAAAAACGAGGGAGATATGTTACCTCGTTCAAGGTTCAGTGCTTGAAAATGGCTCGTTGACATTAGAATCTGTTAGATTACGTCACTTACTGACGCGAAACTAAGAAAACCTATCTACTCTAAATTATCTCCATTATTTTTTTTTAAATTACTTACAGCCTTTGTATCATAAAAAAGGTTAGATATATAAAAAATACAATTTATTAATTGTAATAAAAATTGGGAGAAGTTGAGGTTAATTTTGTGTATTAATGCAATGAAGCCTTGGATTGTAATCCCTGTTAGATTTGTGTGGTGATGTAGTTCTGCCTTTTCAACATAGCAATATACTGTATTTCTTCGGACTACTGAAATATACACCTGTTTTATACTATACTATGTTTTATTCACTACAAAGTTCCTGAAATTTTTAATACTGCAGAAACAATAATAACTTCAAATTCCGGATAAAAAATGTTGCGTATGTATGTTACCAAAAATCTAAATACATGAGAGATTCAATCTATTGACACTTTCGCATTTATATGTCTGTTATTTTTATAGGGTGATAAATGTCGTACTGCAGTGTTTCATTTTTACTGTTCGTAAGCCTACAATCGACAATACTTAATGTTGGATTCAGAAGGCACAGGACCGATCTTAGTCGTGTCGTTTAGCAGCAGTGGACCTCAAAAGGCTGACGGATGGTTGAAACCTCCAATTACGCGTCATTTAATTCGCATTCGAAATTCTAGGGAAATTCATAAAATGAGGCTCTCGAACTATTTTAATCGCTCGCCGTCCTAAGAACAAAAAATTACAAGACATATCGATCGGCAGATTCGAATGTTTAAGGGCCTATTCACGTTAGTAGATCTCTAGAATTTAAACGCTCGACCGAGAAATAAGTCTACGGTACTGTTTCTATTTACTAAACATAGCTCGCCTATAGTTTTTTATATTCTGATTTAAAATATTTTAAATACAGTACCTACGACCTTTAAAAAGTCTCTTCAATAATTTAACATAACATTATTTTGTGCAAAAAAAAATTTGTATTTGTTGGGCGGTTGAAAATGAAAAAAGCAAGTCATTCAATAAATTATTTATTAATTAAAATAATTGATAAATATACCATTATTTACATAATTCACAAACAAATAACATTTAGCTACAAGTATATTTACACAAACAAACATATCTAACATTAAATAAGACTCATTTTAAACTAAATATCTACGTATAAAGTCGACGAATAAAACGTGATAAAATGATTCTACATATATAGTTGTAGTTTAAAAATTATGTTGAATATTTGGATAACCAACAAATATAAAATTTCGTCTACGTGTAGGTTCGCTTGGTTTACAAAATAATTTTAATCAATCACATATTTTGTTCAATTTTTCTAACCATCTTCACATTATATTCGTTACACTTTCTTGCCATTAATACTGGCCAGTTTGTTTCTTTGTATTTTGTCGAAAAACAGCAAGCCTGCCGCGCGTTCTATTGTTTCTGGTGGTACCTGAAATTAGACAAATAGTCGTCGTTATTTTTTTACCAATTATAGATGTAGATGGCATAATTATACCACATTTACATTCTACGGCGGTGAGTGGGGAAGTGGTCTGAACGAGAATGTGAACAGAACACTTCTCATGCCGGCGCTCCCCAAATGTGCGGTTTCTAACCCGCTTTTATGTATTGTACGCTTGGTATGTATGTATGTATGTAGTGGAATCTTTGAACGTTATTTTCCACAACACCAAAACTTTCCAGAACACTGAACAATAAACTGTCCATCTAATTTACTTCTTAACACAATCTGCTAACTGGACTATGCAGTCCCTAACTATTTGAATTTTGTTCAAAGTCAGTCACCGTTGTCATGGACGGCAACGAATGGATTTTGCTGCATGCCTGTTTTCATCTTATATATCCATAAAAAAACACTCACCATAAAAGCTGAGACGGCCGTATCGTCCGGTATCCTCTGGTTGGGCATGACGTAGGCCTCCATGTGGAGGGCGCCGCCCGGGGCTTCCCCCACCACCACCTGGAATTGAAAAGATTTTTATTTATGACAGAAATTCGATATCTTCACACCAATAACTTACATATGTTTCGAATATAAACATTTAGATAAACTTACAACTAGAATAATAAATTTAGCAATTACAGAATTTGCAATGTTTTTCACATATTTTCGCAATTTCCCCACCAAAGGACGCCAGCTTAATGCTACGGCAGTTAAGCGTCGCTGATTTTCAGTCACGCCTGTTGATTGGTATTCGGATGTGCCTTTTTTGTCATAAGTACCTTATAGAAGTGAGTCGGAACGGCTACCGAGTTAGCCCCAATCACCTGGTACCGAACGTAGCATTTTCCATCAACCTCTTTCCTGGAAAAAATGTTAAGCTTACAACCGAATCTTTGGTCACTGCAGGGCTGCCGCAGCACAGTTCATTACATGAATGCTTCCGTGCTTCAAAAGGCACGTTAAGCCGTCGTCGGTCCCGATTGTTCTCAATTGTAAGTACATAAGCCTTGTAGAACACTTTCGGGTGGCTTGAAATCATGCGACATTAGGTTGTCCACTAACCCCTCCACCCATTCGCATTGGTGAAACGTTTTGAGAGTATGCTCTACTTGTGTCTTTTCAAATTCAAATTCTTTATTGCAATCTGTTGGTAGTTGGTAGATGGTACAGTGTCAAATATGCTCCTTAACAGAAACCCTGTGCGGGGGTACAATACATGGTTAGATTAATAAGTTTATACTATATAATATTTTAATTAATTAATTTTGATATACAATAAAATATTTTTTAAGGCACACAATGATACAATAATACAATAATTTACAATTTAATTAGCTATAGTCATTAATTTTACATTGAATATGATATGTCTTTGACATAATCTTGTATGTAGATACCGTGCCCAACTGAGAAATCCCGGAGTGCAAACCGCGACGCTGTTCCAGTACAGATTGGAGAAGGCTCAGATGCACACATACACCCCATGCGCAACTATCCCCTCCGAATTTAGTTCAGACCTATCCGCTTTATCCGCTTCATACTAAAAAGTGCAAATTGGCAATCTCTAATTATCTAAAGCTTACCTATGAAGAAACTAAAGATTTAATACACTTGTTAACTTAATTATTAACCCCATAGCTTTACTAGTAAGTATATACCTGTAACTTACTAGTAAAGCTATGGGGTAGTAACCTTTCATAATTTTACTGTATATGTTTTAAAATACATCACTCACATTAAGCACAGATTCACACAATACATAATATGTACTCACACACGCACACGCACAGTCGCACACGCACTCATATCATTATATTATACATGCACACACATTACCTTTTCACATACACTCCTCACACACAAATTAATATTAAGTTGTTTATATGTTTTTTGTTTAAATCTTGCTCACCGATATTGTTAATTATAGTTAACTGTCAGTCTAGAGTGTACCGACATGAAATTATACTAAAATCGTCCCGCGGGAGGGCGCTGGTGAACTGTACCACAGGTTTCCAAAAACCTACATCAGTCACCAGGCTCTCACAAAGTATGGTTTGAATATACAACTATAAATAAGACTATTGTAAACAAGACTGGGAGCAAATGAATAAAAATCTTTATCTTATCTTATTCGAGCCGACAGCTGTACTTTTAGCAGATTGTGATGCCGGAAGGATGTATGTGTATAGTGACGTACCTGGGAAGGTACAGAGGGCCGGTGCAGCAGTAAACGTTGTCGTACACCTTGGTCAATTTCCTCACGTGCTTCTCGAGTCGGTTCCACGCATGCCTGTTAAAGCCGTCACCCACCTGAGAATATTATGACAATACAATACACATATACTTATCGTACAACGAAGTAAAAAATACGTATATCGTAAGAAGGAAAATCTTTTAACAAAATTACGTGGACGGAGGTGTATGAAATTTGGCACAGTTAAAGTTTACTTTAGTAGTAGTGAGTTAAAACATGATTGTTTTAACTCAAAAAATTTATTGCAATAAAAACAATATGATTTCACAAAAGTGCGTTGGTTGACTTGGCCTTGTGGAAAATGAAAAATATTGTTTGGATCACAAAACGTTTTTATTAAAATTAGAATACTATCTATGTATGCTTTCTATGCTGCTATACTTAAGTTTGATTAGATCTTATTAAGCAAATATAGTGCAACGAGTTCAAGTAAACGGGTGCTAATTGAGTCTTTATAAATGTAGGGGGATTCCACAAGGTTCTATCTTCGGCCCGTTTTTTTAGTTTATATAAATGATCTAGCCTTTACTGTTGGTGTTAGAAATAATCCAGTTAGTACTGTTAGTAGGAGTCTCGTTCTAAGTCAGTCACAGATGTGTTGCTACCCTTGAGGACTAAGATGGTCGCCACTAAAGAAGTGAAACCGGAAACCTCACACCAAAGCACCTTTCCAACTGGACCATAATTGCTTTAAAAACAATTACTACACGGCAGAAATGGTACTAGGTACCGTGGCGGGCGGTGGTACTGCCCCGGGCGAACTCTATATGGAACCAATTAGGTTTCATATAAAACCTATTTGGTTCCCTATAGGTTCTACCTACCAAAAATAATAAGTAAATGATGTTCCAAACCTGAGGGGCCATGTTTGTCAGGTAAAAGGTCTGCTCGACATGCTTTTGAGCCAGCTTGTGGTTGCCGGCAGCGGCCATGTGCCCCCGGTCGAACCCGGAACCTTTGTAGTCAGTGTTAAGGGATCTGTTGGGAAAGAACACCATTACGATGGTTATTTTGGGCACATAGTAAAAGTTATTACTAATCGACAAGAACAATTTTTGAAATATGGTTCTTGTTTAGAAATATTATACTTTTTTTTTGTGACTAGTTTTCCAAGAGTATTATACCATTTTGGAATCTTGATTAGTTGCGTCAACTTTTTAAAAAACTTGCCATAGTAGTGTCCATACTTTTTTTTTACACCACAGTGAGTGAAAGTGGACAGAAAGTAAATTTGATCAAAATTTTTAGGGAGAACAATGATTTTAATTGTTTATTGTGTGAAAACTACAGACATTATAGGAATTTTAAGATTTGTGGTAGATAGCAGTACTACTTAGGTCACGGATACAAAAAAAATATCAGAAATATCTCAAAAATTGCGGTCATGGTAGTTAAAAATATCATGAGGGGTGTCAATTTTCTAAGAATTTCCATTTTTATTAAGTAACTTGAAAAAAAATCGAGATAATTTTTTTTTCTTTTTTTTCCTGGAGTAGTCATTAGCAGATCCATCCTCTGGTTCAGGATTATCGTTGAATTTTGGGACACCTTGTATATATAAATATAATATTTTTTATTTCTAATACTTATCTATATATATAAAAATGAATCCCTATATCCTTTGGTCAAGCCATCACGCGTGAACGGCTGGACTGATTTCACTAATTTTTTTTTGTTGTGTTTGTTATTGTCAGGAGAAGGTTCTTATGACAGAAAAAATTAGAAATAAAAAAAAATGGAAAAATGAAAAATTGCGCTGAA
The DNA here is from genome assembly GCA_944567765.1 of Carterocephalus palaemon. NCBI lineage: Eukaryota > Metazoa > Arthropoda > Insecta > Lepidoptera > Hesperiidae > Carterocephalus > Carterocephalus palaemon. The sequence goes on from OX155663.1 coordinate 4,372,978, forward strand.
AATTATAAAATTTAAGAATCTTTATATAAGAAAAATAAACAACCATATAATATTATTTTTAATCTAACCTTAGCGCTTTGGACAATATAAACTTTTTTAATGTAACATTATGACATTGGACATAGAATTGACAGAATGAGTTATTTTATTGATAGAAAATAAAAATACATAATTAATTTATTATTTCCCACAAAAAGGTCGTAAAAAAACTGAATTTCTTAGTGTACATCACGGTTAGTTCAGAGCCATTACGTCTAATATTAAAAGTTAAATTTGGTAAGTTTGGATAGAATAACACGAACGTTACTAACATCTTAATATATATATATACATCACGTGTCACGTTGTTTGTCCGCGATTGACTCCTAAACTACTTAACCGATTTTAAATTAAATTTGCACACCGTGTGCAGTTTGATCCAACTTGAAAGATAGGATGGCAGTGGTAGTGGTAGTGGTAGTAGTAGTGGTAATGATAGTGGTAGTGGTAATGGTAGTAGTAGTATTGGTGGCAGTGGTAATGGTAGTAGTAGTGGTAGAGGTAGTGGTAATGGTAGTGGTAGTGGTACTGGTAGTGGTAGAGGTGAATGTAGTGGTAGTGGTTATGGTAGTGGTAATGGTAGTGGTATTAGTAGTAGTATTGGTGGTAGTGGTAGAGGTAGTGGTAGTGGTAATGGCAGTGGTAGTGGTAGTCGCGATTGTAGTGGTTGTGGTAGTGGTAGTGGTAATGGTAGAGGTAGTGGTAATGGTAGTGGTAGTGGTAATGGTAGTGGTAGTGGTAGTGATAGTGGTAGTGTTAGTGGTAGTGGTAGTAGTAGTCCACACACTTACATTAAGTTCTCCCAAAATATTCACAAAAAATTATTTATATGTCAAAACAACGTATGCCAGGTCAGCTAGTATTATAATATTTTTATTATATATTCATAGCATACATATCACCAACCGCGTCCAGCGCTTCTTTACTCAGTCGTTCACGTAAGATCGACGCGAGCTATAAAGCTATGAGCACTTAATTTAAGAATGAAAATAAAACAGATATATAAGATAAATACGATGAAATAAATTAATGAATAAATAAAAATATTTATACCTAAAGAAAGGGTGTATGCTCTCATCTGCCATAAAGTCACACTTGCTTCGGTCTACCTGGTCATTCTTTGTGACATGCTCCTTTGTTAAATGTTCAAAGACCCAATGAGGCACTCTGGTTCGACGGTCATAAGATAGGACAAAGTCATCATAAGACCTTACATTATCTAGTCCAGGGAAGCCATATTTCATTATTTGTGATACCTGGAAAAATTTAGTAATGAACATCATGAAATCAAGTCCAAAAAATAGGTATGCTATAGGCACTCCTCGTGGAACTTCAAATCTAATCGTATTAAATTAGGTTAGGTTCAGGTTAAGCTTAAAATTTAAATTTATACAGGAATTTAAATTTATGGGGGTTCCGCCCTAAGCCCTACTCCCACCCCTCCCACTCCCCAAACCAATTTTGAGGTTAGGTCTATGTAATTTATTTTTTATTTTTTTCAAGAATGGTGCATTACCTTGTATTGCGAGTGGTATGGCGGAGTAAGGGAGATCCCCCCCTCCCCCCTCCCCACCGTTAAATTCGTGCCAATGGATTCCGAATTTTTACCAACATTCCTTTTAATTTTCAATTTATTATTGCATTAGTTGACATTATTCAGGTTTATGGATATAAATGTAAATAGATAATGTTAATTGAAATATTTAATATTTGCAAGCTATTATATGATATAGCGGAATACCACACCATAAAATAATATAATAATATGTTATATATTTATGACATAAACATATGTACCCTATCTTTGGTGCTACCACTTTCGACAAAGGGCGCCGCAGCCGACACTGTACCGAAAATAGGCAATGCCGGCATGCTCTTCAAAGTTCTTCCATCGAGCACTACATTTTGTATTTGCTCACTTTTATTAAACACACCAACATAGTATCCAGCTAAACCAACAGCGCTTAATTGTGTTAAGTGCAATAGACGCCTCGAAAACATTTGAATTTTTTTAAATTATGAACCAAACAAAGTATTATTAAAATTCAGATTTTTTCTTCAATAAGTCTCAATATGTCTTCACTCTTCAGCTGTGTGTCAGTATGTCAGTCAGCTGTCAGTGTCAGCTCCTCATACGCTCGTTCATAGCGTTATCGTAAGTAAGCACAAACTATGTAGAGATACTACGTACTCGTAAGAGAGTAATGTAAAATGTACTCTGTGAGAGAGTATATATGTGTTCTGTGGTCACCACAGAGTACATTTTACTTCAGCACTGTTAAGTGCCCCACACAAAGCCCTGCTTGCAGTGCGCTGCTTGCAGGGTCCCTGCCAATCGTGTCGTGAGTGGACTTGCAGGGCCGATTTTTAAATTGCTTACCCTGCCAGCCTGACGCACGATCTCCCCACTATTACAGATTAATAAGTATAGTATTTATAATATGGTGTATATCTAATCTTTGGTTTCTACTTTTCAACAATAGATGTTTGGTTTTCCTCGTACGCCGTCTTAGTTTGTTTCATTTTGTTGTACTATGTAGGTATTGTTTGTGCAATAATTTTAAAGGATAGTTATAATTAAGTTACAGCATCTCTCATCAATATATTCTTTTTTTCAATAATTGGTGTCACCATTGTCAATAAATCTTCAAACTGTGACTCATTCCATTCATTCTTAAAAAGTTCTTATAGTCATCAGGTTGTAATTTTCAATAAAATGGCGTGACTCAAAAGACGCAAGATCTCTACGACAGAACATAATATCTCTACCTAGTCTGTGGACGCACCCTGCTTGCAGCGCTTTGTGTGGTAACACCCTCTGCGGCAGGCCCTGCAAGCAGGGCTTTGTGTGGGGCGCAGCCAGCACCGTAGACGGCCAGCATGATATTTACTATACGTTGGACTTTAGATCTCTATTATAGTTTCGTTCGTTCGTTCGATCGATCTACTTAGTTTGTGAAAACTGAACGAAAGAACAAAGAAACTTACCACTTTTTTTTTTTATCGCTGGGAAATGCAATTACGCATCCCACCCATAACCTTGACGGAGAGGTGGGTATGTGGGACTCGCTGATATCAGAATACCCACTAAAACCCAGCGGCACCCTCAGCGTTGATAAGAGACGCCACGGGATCGCTAGCGCATTACTACCGTGGCGAAGAAACTTACCACTTAAACTTACCACTGCGCACTAAACTTGGCTTATACAAGTGCTATATCAGATCTAGGCTTACGTACGCGGCTCTGGCGGCGGCCACGCAGCGCAAGCGTCTTCAGGCCCAGCAAAACCTCGCCCTGCGAGAAATCACAGGAGCCGGGCGCTACGTCCGGAACGCGGTGATAGCGCGCGACTGCAGGCTGGAGTCGCTGGATGAGTTTGTGATCTGGTTGGCGCGTGTTATGTATAACCGCGCCGATTAAGAATAAGCAATTGCAATTGCGCTGCGTGAGAGGAGGAAGGGTCTGTCTGTCTGAAAGAAACTGGAATTTTGCCATTCCAATTTCGTTGGTATTTAAATTCCACAAAGTTGATGTTATTAATCAATGATAAAAAGAGAATGACGGAGATATATCTATTAATAATAAAATATGTGCGGGTCACGCATGACGAGATTGGAAAAATCATGTTTATACTGATTGACAACCACAGGCAGGGATCACAGAGTACATTTTATATATGGCAGGGATGAGAGACTGCCAGTGCCAGTTGGGCCTTGGATTGGAAGTTCTTTTTTTTTCGCACCACATTTAGGTGTGATCAAGAACATAATTACTACAGTTAAAAGGATTTTGTGATAATTTAGGTTCTTTATATATATACTAGTTTTATTAAAGTATAGATCAATTTCTTTAGATCAAAGAACATGTTTTGTTCATTTCTATTTCATGTAATTGTGTACATTACATAAATAATAAAATAAAATAATAAAAATAAAAAAAGCCTTTAATTGTTCCAGTAACCAAGAAACTTATTACTAACTCACTAAACTTAAAATTTAATATAAACTTAATACTAATAACATAAAACTGTATTAATATAAAATTTAAAGTTAGCCTAATCTTAGATCTAATTCATATGCAATTACTGGACCCCTCTACGGGTAAAGGCCTCCTCCAATAAATTCCAGGAATCTCTATTTTGTGCAGTTTCTTGCCAGTTTTGTCCTGCGATGCTCACAAGCTAGTCCTTCATACGTGTACATAAATATTAAAATAAAATATAAAATAAAAACGAATAACACACAGTGTCAAATTTGATGACAATTTTGTGACAATGACACTTGGCTACAATGACATAAACACCAATCATTGGCAATCAATCAAATCAATTCTACAAACAACGAACGAATTCAATCAATTTAATTTTTCAGGCTCAATTTTACAATTTTATTGACCAATATTCACAGAGTACTTTGTTAAATACCGAAACTAATATTGATTCGCCTGAATAAAGTGAATGAGAAGCTAATTCAATTTGTGAGGAGTACATATAGTGTACACTTTATGTAATTATAACCATATTTAAAACATGACCAAATTACTAAACCGCACGAGCCAAATAGTATCAAATTTTAAATGGTTCTACAGTACCGCACCGAAATCGGTAGCTACGATACAGATAAATGGCAAAGAGTTCCTTACCGATGAATATACAAATGTTACGCCGAAGATAGTATCTTATTTAAATCGGAATTTGCATCTAGAAAAAGATAATCCTCTATCATTAACAAGACAACGAATAGTGAATTATTTTTACTCCTCATTCACACATAGGGGTAACCCAAGTTTCAGCGTTTATGATAATCTATCACCAATCGTGTCAACGAAGCAGAATTTCGATGATTTGCTGATACCTCAAGACCATCCTAGCAGGGCCAAGTCGGACTGTTATTACATCAACAGCACTACACTTATGCGAGCCCACATGACTGCACATCAAAGTGAATTGCTAAAAGCAGGTTTGGAAAACTTTCTAATGATTGGAGATGTCTATAGGCGAGATGAAATAGACTCAACACACTTCCCTGTGTTCCATCAAGTAAGAAAATTTACTTGTGTACATATTTTAATGATAATTCATTACATGCAGTTACCAAAAAAGGATACTTAAATAGGTTAGTAGTCAGTAATAGGTTGTTTTGTTGTTGCATCAAATCTTTACAAAATTGTTAGTTAATTTTTTCTACCGGAGCTGCTAGTGCATCATAAAAATCATACACAACAAATGTACATAATACAATTAAAAATGTACACTTTTTTACAAAAATTACAAGGTCATCCACGTGTATGAAATTTGGCATATTTATAGTTTGTATTCTTGAAGTGCAGAAAGCTAACATTTTTATATATTAATATAGAATTAATATGCATTAGAAATAGATTAGATTAGAAAAAGAAAACCAAAACATTGCACACACTACCATTGGTTTGACACACAACAAATATTTGTTATATTTAATTTTGTTGTGTGATATGAAATTGGAACATTCAGGTAAAATTCCAATTTTTTGGATATGATGCTCAGACTAAGGAATAAAAAGGACTTGGCATTAACATATAAATTCTAATTGAACCGTTGTTATAGGAATGTTGTGTATTTCGATGGCATAGTTACTGACATATCGGCATCTATTTTTAACTTGTGAGAGTCATCATCACAACTCTTTCTTTGTCCCACTGTTGGGCTCGGGTCTCCTCTCAGAATGGGAGGGATTAGGCCTTAGTCCACCACGCTGGCCAAGTGCGGATTGGCAGACTTTGCATACCTCGAGAACGTTATGATGAACTCTCAGGCATGCAGGTTTCCTCAGATGTGTCCTTCACCGTTATAGCAAGTGACATTTAATTTCTTAAAACTTATGAGAATAAACTTAACTTGTGAGAGTAATCATATATAAAATAAGACAACAGTAGTTTTATCATTGCCAAACATGGCAACATAACATTGGTGACCTCACAAAATACCTAACTGCGGCCTGTCGCCATGTATTATCACTGTCAACACACGTACATACGTTGTCATTGCGCCTTGCTTGTTTCAGTGTGTTCATTCAACTAGCGATAATAAAATGCGTGCAGTTCTACGGCAAGCCGCCATCTTTGTGCCATACTCACAAATCACAATAGATAGACTCACATTATGCACGTTTTTGTCATAAGTATGTCATGTCTATTATTTTTCCTTAGTCTGAGATATGATGTAGGGATGTTCGATATACATCGATGTATCGAAAACATCGATGTTTACCATTCGATACATCGAATCGATTCGATACATCGCTACTAGTCGATGTTTAACGATATATCGATGTATTTTATTCGATGCATCGAATAACCACCTCATAATATTTATAAGTTTTCTCTAATAGTAATAGCCGGGTCCACACCGGACGATCCATCGATCCCGCGATCCGCGATCCAGGATCGCGGAGCGTGGATCGTGGATCGTGTTATGCCGATCCACTCTTGGAAACTCGCGATCCCAAATATGCGCTCCAAGCGATCCTAAGGCGATCCGTGATTCAGCCAGTCTAACTCTTGTACGATATGGAGTCACGGTGATCGGGTGGAGATCCAGTTATACGGCTTTGCTTCTCTCTGTGTTTCTCCCTTCTGTAGCCTCCCGCCAGAGATCGCATTTTTTTCTTTAGGTTCTCGATCGACTTATTCCCCATTTCACGAGAAATCTGACACCAAGCATCATCTCTAACACCTCTATTGGTGTAATTAGAATCTTTGGGATCCCATAAACATTTAAATTCTTTATAAAGCGATATCAAACGGCGACTTTCTGAGATGTCCATGGCGAGGTGGATCGCGCGAACCAACACAACCGTCCACACCGCGCGCATCACGCAACTGAGGCACCTTTGAGGCTGGCACAAAAACCGACCGCACACGGATCGCGCGAGGTAGGGAGCGCGCGCTCCAATACGTGCGCATGGATCGCGCGCGGCACGTCCACACCGCCTGCATCTTTGGATCGCGCTGCTGCCGCGCGCGATCGGAGCGCGATGGATCGTCCGGTGTGGACCCGGCTAATTACAATTTCAATAAACTTACACGGATAATAAAGAGCATGTCATTAATAAGATCCACACAGCATTTTTAAAACTGAAAACGTTATACAGGATAAGGTTTTACGTTGGCTGAATACATCACCTTAGACCTAAATAAAAAAGGTTTAATTAATATGAGCGCGAAAAGAGAACTTGCACTATGCCTGCACGGTGCATAGAATAATTTGGAATAAGAATCCGGAGTACCTTTTTGAAAAACTCCACTGGGTTAAAGATCATTCTTTTAGAACTCGTCGCCCGAACACCGAACATACAAACGTTACTCAAAAAAGCACAGAAACATTAAAAGCCAAATATAAATCGGCACTATTAAGAAAACCCCTCCACCAACCCGCATTGGAGCAGCATGCTGGAGTATGCTCTAGAAGTCTAGACCTCCCGCAGCATAGTCTGTGGGGGAGACCCATGCCCAGCAGTGGGACGTCTTTGAGTCGCAGCGATTAAGAAAACAGCTTGCTGTAGAAAATTTGAAACACGCGCACTGGAACTGTCTACAACTAAAAAAAATATTTTCTTCCACTAGCACCTAAAAACTAACCCTTCCTTTAATAATTAGTTCGGACTTGCACATACACATATACATACCACACACACACACACGCACGCAATGCAAGAGTGACGTTCTTGGCAAAGATTTTTTTTTGTTTGTTCTGTATAAAATAAAATAAAATAAATTAGGCTACATTATAGTAGGTTAATAATTTTAGTTCTACTGTTTATCAGCTGGTATGGGGGAACAACGGACACAAACCCGCCTTCCACCTAAGGGTATAGGGGCTGTCTGAAAACCAGCGCTACACGGGCCTCCTAGCCCCGCAGTAGCAACAGCTGAGACAGCTCCTGTTGTCATTTTGTTTTAATTTTTTTTTGTTTTTTTTTGTAATTCCTACCACTATGGCAAACATACCTAATTACAAATTAAACATTTGAATTTGAACATTTTAATTTGAATAATCCATATACCCGTCCATATAACGAAGGTCGCTTGTGCGTATACCTATATAATGCTGTATAGCGGTGACAGCCAGTGGCTATCGAACTAAAATTCGGCGGGTAAATAAAATTTTATTTCTCCAAAGTTTGGAAAGAAAGTATTGGGATTTTTAAATTAATTATAATTGTGTGATTACTTATAATTATTGTACTTGATTAAAATTGTAATTTTTGCATCTCTTCAAAAAAAAATTTTTAAAAATTAAAATTTCAGATTCTATTTCATTTTTCTGTCCTATATTTTGAGCTATAACGCTATTTTTAAGGGACACTTAAAAAAACGAGTTATATCAGAATCTATACTCATTTTTATAGAAATATATATTTTTAGCGATGTATCGATACATCGATGTATCAATTCGATATATCGAAAAACATCGATGCAAACTTTCCGATTGATACATCGAAAAAAACATCGATGTATATTTTAAATGGACATCCCTAATATGATGGCATGATGTATAACATAAACACGTGAAGTTTTGAAAATTCGTTTGGGTTGTCTATGATTATAGAGATACCTTAACAAACAAATTTTTTTTTTAATTATCTGGCCAAACTAAAACAAAAAATTATTATGATTGAATTTCGACCATTCGGCGAACACTAGTAATAATAATTGTGCATTAAACATTGTATCTTTAAGTACTAATTTTATAAAGAGGAAAGATTTGTTTGTAATGTTTTCACACAAAAACTACTGGACCAATTTCAAAAATTCTTTCACCATTAAAAAGCTGCGTCTTCGCTGAATGACAGGGTATATAATATTATTAGGTGTAAACGAAACTATTGTTGTCTAATTCCACGTGAGCGATGCTGCTACTAGTGTAGTGGACGCCCGCTATATGTATATTTTATTTCATGAAATTACTGAATGAAAATACATACTACTATTTCTTAACACTGAATTAGTGTTACAATGCTGCTGCTGATCTTTTGTTTTACCAATCCTCTGAGTTTTGTCCAAATGAACTTCCTTATTGAGAAACTAGTTTCATTCATTGTTCACAAAGCAATTAGTGCTTATCAAATTACAGGTGGATGCAGTGAGATCTCAGCGCAAAGAACAGTTATTTGAAAACCACCCAGATTTGGATATATTTGAGCCAACATTTGATCCAGGCAATCCCCATGCATTTACCAACTCAATATCAGATCCGTCTAAACAAAGCTGTCACACTTTGGAGGCGACAAAACTTATGGAAGCACAACTGAAAAGCCACCTTCTAGGCTTAGTAAAAACTCTGTTTGGTATTGAAATACAATACAGATGGGTTGATGCTTACTTCCCATTTACTCATCCATCCTGGGAGCTAGAAATTTTTTATGAAAATAATTGGCTGGAAGTTTTGGGTTGTGGAATAGTACGAAATGAAATTCTAGTTAATACTGGACCAAATAACTCAATTGCTTATGCCTTCGGTTTGGGACTGGAACGTCTTGCAATGGCTTTATACAAAATCCCAGACATACGACTAATGTGGAGTAATGATTCAGGATTCTTGTCGCAGTTTCAAAATATGGAGCTAAACGCAAAAATAACATACAAGCCAGTGTCTGTGTACCCTCAATGTATCAATGACTTATCATTTTGGTTACCCCCTAACCTGACAATAGAGACTTTTACCAACAATGATTTCTATGATCTAGTCAGAGATATTGGTGGAGATATAATTGAACAGGTTAGTTTGAGATTCCTTTCTTTTAAACCAATTTTATAATGGTTAACCGAGGCTAATTTTTTATAACTCGTAATATAATAACATTGTTTATTATATTAAGTAGGTACATAAAATATATGTTGTTTATGTAAATAGTTATAATTTTTGTTAAGCTCCTGTAAAAGTTCCTTAATTATTACAGCGTGGTGTTTTTTCAGGTAAAACTCAAAGACAAATTTATACATCCAAAGACAAAGAAGCATAGTCTGTGCTATAGTATCATATACAGACACCTGGAACGTACCCTCACCCAAGTAGAAGTAAACCAGATACACAAGGAGATTGAAAAAGCCACTACAAACGCATTTAATGTTATTATTAGATAGATTGCACTTACTATTTTGTTTGTAAATAAAGTTAGAAAATGAAAAGAATGCATTAAGCAAGTTGCTTTTATTTAAAAAAAGCTAAATTTGCCGCAAGGCAGACAATCCCTGAAAATAGTTCAGTAGTGCGGTGGAAAGAGAAGGTAAAACAGTGTTCAAAATAACTTGTAAGGTCTATATGATGGCCGTGTCCTTGTGAAGGGTATGTATTATAAAAATCGAATAAGTCAAGGAGCAAATGTAATGTGTTATGACAATCAAGTAGGGTCCTCTAGTGTTTTATTATTTTATCTTACAATATATTCTTTATAAACTTAGTTCAATTTTTACAAAGTTTGGAAACTTAACCATTTTAGCGCATTACAATATATTCCTCTAATGAACGTACCTTCAAACTCACAAGATAAAAGTTTAATTGTACATAATGTTGTTCTATTTATGTTGTCCATAATCACTAAATAATCTGTACAAAAATATTCTATATTTTACGATCCCAAAATTTTCAAATCTGTATTAGATTCTTTTTCTCCTTCAATTACAACATTCCACATTTCTTGATATACACTGTCTGTTCTTGTGTTTATTTCCATACCACTCTGTAATGTATATGATTTTGGGTTTGCAATGTTCTTATTTCCCACTTTATTTGTAATATTACTTAAGCCAATGACTTCAGAGGAACCTAATGTGTTATATGTCGGAACATTCGTTAATGGGCATAGTTCTGGGTTTACACTTTCTACGTTAATTCTAAAACCATTTGTAACAGTCACTGGTGTAAGTACGCCAGTGACATTGGACAAACCGTCAGTATTAGAAGCGCTTGGTACGAGATATATATTTTGGGCTAAACTTGCCGTAGCAATGCTCATGTCACTTGTAATACCACTTGCCCCAGCGGCCACAGAAGAAGAAGACACACTAAATTCTCGGTTTATACACGTGTCTGCAGAAATTCCTATTTTGTTTACTACTGGGCGCACTTCCGTGGTTACTCTCTTTCCCATATCACCGGTAACACCGATTATGTCTTGTACTTTAGTGTCATAGGGTTTTGTAGCATTCAAAACTATTTGAACTTTTCCTCGATCTCTTTCAACAGATGGTTTAATACATTTAATATTTTTTGTCGGTAGACGGCGTTTGACGATACATTTTTTCAGGACACTTTGTTGTTGTTCATTTGTGTTAAACGGAACAAGTTTAGGTATGATATTATTCGGATGCTGTTGTGTGATTATTTTTGGTTTATTGGCAGCATTTGAAGATGCACAAATATCCATTATTACTGAAAAATCTTTAGGTTGTATAGATGCAGTAGGTTCAATAGATACGGCTAATTCATTTCCAGGCAACTGCACAAATTTTATACCGTCTGGTAACAGAATAAATTTTGTATCTTCGGATATATTCGAACTTTGGGAAATGTTTTTTGTATTTTGTTTCAAAGTAATATTCGATGAATTCTGTACTTTTAAACTTGATTTAGCACATTCAGGTACTACAAGAGGCTTTTCTATATTAACGCTAGATTTAGTAATAAGTTGTTTTGGTTTTGATTGTACTGTTATAACATTAGTCTGAACCGAGTTTTTCCTTGGCTGGATTCGTTTTATCATGGAATTAACAAAAGATTTGTTGCTGTCCTTTCGTAATGGGCCACTTGTATTTGCACTATTACTGGGTACTGCAGGTGAAATTTTAGGAGTAGTATTGTTTGCTTTTCTCATCGCTACATTATCAATGCTCACTGCTAAATAATCCAATTTTTTGGTATTAGCGACATTGCTAGCATTAACGTGTATTTTTTTTGCCATTCCTCTGTTTTCTTCTCGCAGATTTGATATAATTTGTTCATTCTGGTGTGTCGGTGGTATTTCTGCTACATGCAAACTTTGATTAGTTGCACGAATTTCAGCTATATGTGGCAGATTTATTACTTTTCGTCTGGGGTGAGACTCAATTTTTGTTAACTGAACGAAAGACGAGTTGGAAATTTTGCATACATCGTTCTCATCACTATCAGGTATTTGATTTATCGTATCAGGTATTAGCTTCATGGTATTAGGTATTTTATTTATGGTGTCTGGTATTGGAATGAAGTCTGTTAAAGTAGCTTTTCGGACATACGCTTGTAACAGTTCACTAGGTTTTCGTACAGATATTGATGGAATTCGAAGATTATTACATTTATTTTCCAATTCACCTGCACCTGCGACGGTTTTTGCACTTTTAAATTTACCACTGTCCAAATACACAGTTCCATCGACAAGTTTGTTTTCAAATTCCCTGTGCAGGTCGACTGTTATAGGAAAACATTCTTTGACTAGTTCCAGACTTCTCAAACTAAGATTTTTTTTTGGTTGTAATCGGTGGTTAAAATCGGGATTTTTTGAAAGTTGCGTCATGTCATATGTGCGCTTTCTTGGTTTTTGGAATAACCAACTTGTACACTTCACTTTATTAATAATATGTTTACTTCTCATATCACTTCTTTCTTGGGTACCTTTTGTTTCCTTACTAGGGATCGCTTCCTCCCGTAACCTTTCGATGTCTTCAGTTTTTGGTGCGTGCTTGTCTCTTGGTTTACTTTCCAACGTTGCACGATCAATTACTCTTTTATCTTTAACTTCATTGAAGTCGATAAACTTAAACACTTCCATGTGGTTTAACTTTTTTGTATAAACTGTCACGTTCATTAACAGTTTGAGATCAAATTCAGAACTTTCATCTGTTTCTGATGTATTTCTACAACTCACGGATGCTGAAAAATAAAATAATTATTTTATTCCTTTTTTCAACGAACATAGAACTTTCTATTACAAACAATATACACTAAACAACCAAAACTTCCATTCGCAGTAATAAATTTGAAAAAAGGTATGTTTTACGAGTATGTAGATAAACCTTTGAAATATAGGTACATTTACAGCATGGGATGACAGCGACGCTAGTTAAGGTATGATTTTCTATAATATTATTATGTATTTTATCTTTGGCGAACGAACGAGCGTTGTAGCGTCGCGGGGGCGTGCATGCAGCGGCGCTATCCCCCTTAGATGAGGACGTGGCCCATTGTCGGCGCGGTTATACATAACACGTGCTAAGCGGAGCACTAACTCATCCAGCGATTCCAGCTTGCAGTCGCGCGCGATCACCGCGCTCCGGACATAGCGCCCCGCACCGTGATTGCTCGCAGGGCGAGGTTTTACTGGGCCTGAATACGGTAACGTGGATGTCAACTCGGGCCGGAGCATCGCTTTCGCGGTTCGTGCCTTCACGTGCTCTACCATGGCACTCATCGTGAGCTTGCGATCCATGTGACATCCCAGGTACCGGACGGTCTGCTGCCACTATAATTCATCGCAGCGGCGTCGGCATGTTACGCTTCCGGCTAAAAAGTATTGGGACCGTCTTTGCGGTGTTGACGGCGATCCTCCACTTACTCAGCCAGTCTGTCAGGCGGTCAATCAAGCGCTGCATTCTTCTGACCGCTATCTCCGGATCGCGCGATGACACGAAGCTGTCATCGGCGAACAGGGCGAGCTCTGCATCACGTTCCCACTCCGCGAGGTGCCCGGCGAGAGTGGGAATGTCGTTGGTGTAGTATGTATACGTATAGGAGTGGAGCAAGACTGCTCCCTGCGGCACACCCGCGCATATGGGACGAGGGTCTGAGGTGCTGTACTCAACCGAAACTACGAATGGGCGGGACATTACGACGACGTTATCAACGCCACCAGCATCGCTGCCAAGGACGACTCCAACAGGTTGTAGATCAGGCCCGCGTGCCACACACGGTCAAACGCCTTCTCTATATTAAGAAAGACACCAACCGTGTGCCGCCCGCAGTTAGCCTCGAAGGCCAAGTGGTGGAGAACCCTTTTCAACTGTAGTGTTGTCGAATGACCGGCCCGAAACCCAAACTGCTTATCCGAATGAATGAATGGGAGGAATGGCCGAATGCGAGACAGTGCCAGTCTTTCGACTTTCATGCAGTACGGAAGTGTCCCGTGCGCAGGATGCCGTTGAAGAGCCTAGTCAAGCTGACTAGGGCCCTTTGATCCCTCAAAAGGCCTATGCTCTGCATAGTCAGTGCAATATACGGGACTCCATCAGCGCCTGGCGCTTTGCGTTTGGGTAAACGCCTAGAGGCCTTCCGAGCCTCCGAGGGCGACATGAACTCAAATCCCTCGGGCTTCAGTGTCGGGCCTCTGATGAAGTCTGCTACACGCGCCTCCACACGCTCGCAGTATTCAGCCGCTGCAGCGGTGCGATTTGGAGCAAATTGCTCCTCCAAGTGCTATGCAAGTATATCAGCCCAACCTTGTGCTGAGTGGGTGAGCAGCACTACTCAATCACATCTTTGGCCTACCTTGGAGCAATGAGGTAACTGGTAAATTAGAACGCTACGGTACGCTACATCACTGTCACTCATCATCACAGGCTCCACACAGTTGAATCAGATAAGTTGTCAACACGCTTAAAGTCTTGTACTACCTTACAGATGTTACAGCGAACTCCACCTTTTTTTTTTGCTTATATTTAATAATTGTATTTGTTATCAATTATTAATTTCATCAAGTGTTCTTACCGATTTTTGAGCCGTTCTTCTGGTTTTTATTGACATCCTCTATGAACTCAATGCCATCATCAACAAATTCAATATTTTCATTTTCAAAGTCCTCTTCCTCTCCTCCTTCATAATGGTTTTTTTCTTTAGCAGTTTCTTTTTCTATGGTTATTTTGTCTTTAATATTGGAAAAACTATTTTTGCGTATTAGATTTGCTTTTTCTTGTAAAATTTTATCCATTTCGTCGTCGGAATCCAACGTTATCAATTCATCGCTAACTTTTGGCACAGAAGGAATTGAATTTGATGAAAATTTATTAATATTTATTTTATTAAAAACTCGTTTCTTTTGTTTGCTTGTATTTTTTGGAATGCATTCGCTGGTTTTAAGTGATAATTCAGTGAGATTATTTGCTTTGTCACGTAACAGATCATTAAACTCATCATCAGAGTCACATATTATAATCTCAGTATCATTAGCACAATTAACTGCTGTTGCAACATGTGTTAAGTTTCTGCCTTTATTAGATTCAGCTGCCTTACTCATAACATTCGTAATTATGAATGGTACATTGCCTCTTCTGGTTTTTTCAATGGTATTTTCTGTAATTAGTTGTATTTTCTTTTCTTTCGGCAGATACCAAATTTCACAGGGGTCCACATGCTTCAGTTCTGGTTCCTGTTTTATAATCTATGAGCAAAAAATTAAGATAAATTACAATAGGTACTTGCTCAATCAAGAAATATGCGTGCCAAATACACTCAAAACTTACATAAATTATAAATTCAAATTCCTTGAATAATTATAATAATAATCATACTAACATTTATATAAATTATATAGAAGTAATAACTTATATATTCAAATATACTACGAACCTTTAAAAACTCCTTAGGTAATATTACAAGCCTTTTTTTAACGAAAGTCTTCCACTCTGCAAAAGGAATTGTTATAATTTTTTGGTATCTGCAAAATGAAATACATTAATACATTTAGCAAGATTTAAGTGAATTAATTAATTCATACAAATTTCGAGTACATTAATGTTATTATAGTTACATACGTAATGGCAATTGCTGTTAATAATTTCTGATGATGGTTTTGTCCAGGATAGGGCTTCCTATAAATGCGGCAGCGAGCAAATTTTTTCAGTTGGTACCATCGAAGTTGGAGCAACATTGGTGAACATTCCCGCCCTCTGCCAGTAAATGGTAAAGTAAGGGAACATGTTCATTTAAAATTAAATCGTAATTTTTAAGGTTAATGGAATTTACTCATGGAATAACCATTGTAGTTCGAATTTATAGTAGTCTACAATGAATCAAGAACATATACATCATAGTTTTAAACTAAAAACAAAAAGTAGTACATATAAGTAATGTTTAAATAATTTTTATGGTTTTCCCATACGTATGGTCTGTAAGAATAAAATAAACTTGTCTCACCCCTTATTATACTGCAATGTGATGCGTATCCACGCCTTGGCCAAAGTTTCACCTTCTAAACCTTCCACTTTATACTCTTTTACTAACTCAAACAGGTCCTCCAAACATTTTGCTTCCTATACAAATAACGTAATTAAGTAATTAATGAAATTATTACTTATTAAAATATCATTATTTACTAAAATAAGAAATCATAGGTCTCAATGTGAGATCATTAATGTTATATTTACAGAATTCAGCATAAATACATAATATTATGTATGCTATGTATACATATTGTATGTATTTTACAAGTAATTAATAAACTTATATAACTAATAAGAAAATATGATAACATGAAACAAAATGGTGTGTTGTCAAATTCATATTATATTATGTTGATCTTACATTCCCCCTCCTTTATAATGTCAAACAAATTACTGAAAACATTGCATTTAAAATCTTTGGTCAACATAATTAGCAAGCATAAGCATGACTTTCATGTAACTAAGTAAAATGTTAGATGCAGAATAAACCTGAGAATTATAGTCTTGATATTTAAGTTAAACTGAACAAAGTACAGTTTACTTCAAATACAAATATGCTTTATTGTACACCACAGCCATAAAAAGACATTAAAATATAAATATATATAATATAATAAAAAGAAAAAGAAACAATGTAATGGTGGTGACCAAAAGGCGGTCTTATCGCTCCATTGCGATTTCTGCCAGACAACCTTTGGGTAGAAGGCAAAGGAATATGAATGGGAATAGAGAGGGTATAGGTGTACAGAGAACAATACATAATATCCGTACATAAATATAATATATAACTATATAATTTAATAAAAATAAAATTAATCGTATAATAATATAAATAAAAAGAGAAATTTAGCGCATTTTAGGAGAGCAAAAATTAATAAAATAGGTATGTTAAATCATAGACGAGAGCACTATTGGCTTAGTATTTTTACAGGTCCTTCAGTAAATTAGTTTAGATGACAGCTAAACTAAGAAATTAGATCCTCCTAATTGCAATATTAAAGCAAAATGAAACAAAAAAATATGGAATGATCACCAGGTCTTCGAAGTGAAGAACATCAATTCCTTCATCCACCATTATAGTGTCAAAAAGTAACCAGTCAACAGCTGACATTTGATTTTCTTTGGATAAGTGTTCACGCACATCGTTAACTTGAAGCATACTTTTTAATTTACTCTGCACAGATTGTTGCATACACTTCCTGTGGATAAACATATGAATTTTATTATCAAGTGACTAAATCCAGGACGATATGATAAAGTAAAAAGAAATCCTACAGCATGTAAAAAAGAGCCATTTTTATCCGGCATTATGATAAAATAAAAACAAATCTAATGGTTAGTAAAGAAGAAGCTATTGTTAGCATTTAAAGACTAGTTCAAAGTTAATAAGTGATGGATACCAGACAAATAGATATTAACTAACATTAAATAAGTCTGGCTGTTTTATACACAAAACAATTTTTTACTTTGTTCAGAATCACTTACACCAGATTTTTGCAATCGCGGAAAAACTCTCGATTTAAATTTTTCCACATAATATCTTCAGAAACATCTTGCGATTTCATTGCCAACATAGCCCATATCAAGCGTTGCTTAAATTGTTCTTCTTGAGATCTCTGAGTGTCTCCAACCTCAACTACAGTTGAATTCATTTTGTGTGATGATGACATTCCTCGATTGCATTTACCTGTAACGGTATGAACTTAAACGATGGAATAGTTGGGAAAATGCAAAATTGCAAACACCCCCCTTAAAAGTCCACTTTCATTCACGAGTTTGACCACAGAATACATACATATTCTCTCTTACGATACGACGAGTTTGACAGGTTTGACGTCAACCGTATTGGATTTGCAGATTTCCGTTTCCTTATTTTTCGTCTCAGATTAAACATATTAGTATAACTTATTAAACATAGTAGGTACCTAAAGCATGTAGTTTATTAAACAACTTAAAAAAATTAGTGTTTTTTTTCATTTTATATAATACACTCATAGTTTTAAGTTTTATGGTTAAAATTTCAACTTAACCATGACAACCTGTGGGGGGCAGTTAGCCAGTTACGTAACTCAATCGTGTATTTTTTTTGAGTGCTCCATTCCATGTCCATGAAAACTGGACCACTACCACGACCTCATTCATAAAGCAGTAAAGCATGGCAGAAATTGAACTGTCCTACTTAATTTACTGTAATATGAGATCAATAAAGGTCTCCGTGCTTTGCTTTGAGAGATATATATCTCATAGTAGGAGAGCTGGCACCAATTTTTCGGTAGGTATTTGAGGCAAGCTGAAAACTTGTCCTATACCTCTCCTATTATACCCCAACACGGAACTGCAGACCTGGCTGGTGAGTAGCGGGGATAATACAACCCCTTGATAAAAAAAAAATATTTCCAAAAATATATTTGAGGGATGTAATTTTTATAACTTGTAGTCCAATGTTTACATAATATAAAAAAAAATAAGCCAGACGATTTAGTTGGGGTTTAAATATTGCCAGATACGTACAAAAATATTTTGAAAAAAAATATATAAAAAATGTATTTGAGGCAACTTCAAATTTTAACAGGGTATTATTTATAATTAAAAAATAGGATTCTCAAAAAGACAGATCATTTTGGTGGGGCTTTCTACCTGCCAGGTGATCTAACAAATTATTTATAGGTGCGAGTGCGTAGCGCTATGGACAAGCTGAGAGAGCGTACGTAGTATCTCTAGCTAGTTTGTGAGAGAGCGTTTATCGGCAGCTGTCTGCGTTCTTACTTGCTGCGTTACTATTGGCTCAGGCGAGGTCACGTGACTTACAATAGCCATGAGGTTTTCAGTCGGAATTTCGGAGTCATTATTATTCTCAGTCGTATAATTCTAATATTGGTGTTACACGTTTTATAAGTTCAAGAATTTTAAAATGTCTGGTGATTAGTTTGTGTCATTTGTAAAAAATACGCTGATAAAGTGATAGCGTTTGTAGAGAAAACTCTCAAAAAAAGTCATGAAGTAGATAATAGAGATCCGTAAACATCATAAATTAAAATATAATAATATTGTTTTGCCAGTTTTTATCTCTTTCTTTCATATCTTCTTCTTCTTCTTTCTTTTATATCTTTCTCTCTCTCAAGCTGAAAACATATTATCGGACGCGGCTGTCGGACGCGACCTGGGTAATGAATGTACACTGAGCTGTGCAAAGTGCAAACTATCGGACGTAAGTCGCGGACGTGACCTTGAGGCGTTCGGACGTCCGAGAGATATCTGGCGCGCTGGATGTTTTTGTCAGCCGAAAACGTCCGCGGACGGTATTTCATAGTATGCACGGGGCGCGGGACGCGTCCATGCTTCAGAAGGATGAAGACTTTCACTACTCGACATGTTTCGTCGTCTACAGTTCTTTGTGGAATAAAACGTAGTGATTAAGTACTCTGTTGTGGAATAGGCGTTGAACGCGTCCGCAAGCCACGTCCCAAAAGACTGTGCACACTTATCAGCCGCGGCTGTAGTATGTTTTCAGCTTCATTCTACAGCTTGTCCATAGAGTTACGCACTCGCACCTATACATAATTTGTTAGATCACCTGGCAGGTAGAAAGCCCCACCAAAATGATCTGTCTTTTTGTGAATCTTATTTTTTAATTATAAATAATACCCTGTTAAAAATTCAAGTTGCCTCAAATACATTTTTTATATATTTTTTTCAAAATATTTTTGTACGTATCTGGCAATATTAAAACCCCAACTAAATCGTCTGGCTTTTTTTTTAAATATTCTGTAAACATGGACTACAACTTAAAAAAATTACATATTGCCTCAATTAAATTTTTGAATTTTTTTTTAAAATGTAGGGCTTGATTTAGCCCCGCTACTCACCAGCCAGGTCTGCAGTTCCTTGTTGGGGTATAATAGGAGAGGTATAGGACAAGTTTTCAGGTTGCCTCAATTACCTACCGAAAAATTGGTGCCAGCTCTTGGACTATCACAGCACGGAAACCTGATGAAACAGTGATTTACGAACGGTTTTATTAAGCACTAGCTTTTACCCGCGGCTCCGCCCGCGTGGTCAAAGGGAATTAACAATGACTTGTTTATCATACATGACACATTTGTGGTAGATGAATAGTGACAGTTCCACGATTAAAAGATACTTACAGGAACCAGAGGTAATGCTGACCGCAGATATAGTGTACGTACACTGACATACTGGAGCTATAAGCTAACTTCAAGAAGTGTGCTGGTGAAGATTGATGCAAGATCCACCGATTCTCCTTACGTGTACAGGCAATACTAACGTGGAGGGAGAGCACATATTGTGATTAGTTTTCCAATTATCTTTTGAAGTGTTTCCAGCCATACACAGCTTGGGATACAGAACAGAGCACTATTTTAATACGCTACTGTAGATGATATTATATGTCTTTCCATTTGGAGATAGAATGTAAAGATTCTGGGCATTGGACACACGCGCACATGCTACATAATAATATACTCGTAAATGTCCATGGGAGAAGCACGGTTTTTCTAAGTTCACCCCCGCTAAGTTACAATTTCCGCTATTTCCCGTTAGTGTCACACAGCCCTCGGCATCAGTTTCCAGAAACGCCCATCTCCAATTTTCAAGTGTTTCAGCTAATAGTTCCCAGCATTCATGTCATTGTACAGTTGCACCTTCATATTCGTTGTGAGACTGAATTTTTTCAGCTTGTTCCATAGAGTAGACGACTTAAATGTTATTAATATTATTATTTTAAGCCAAAGCAAC
Organism: Carterocephalus palaemon; assembly: GCA_944567765.1. Lineage (NCBI taxonomy): Eukaryota > Metazoa > Arthropoda > Insecta > Lepidoptera > Hesperiidae > Carterocephalus > Carterocephalus palaemon. Next base: position 4,393,940 of record OX155663.1, read on the forward strand.
AACAGTCGACAAAGCCAATTCAAGAAGCAAGCGAACCAAAACCAAAATCAAAGTGTATGTTCTATAACATATTAATTTTAAACCAAAACAACAATTTATCCAGCGCGAATTCAAAATTCAATTCAATTTATTTGTTGCTTATGACTTATTTACATGTATCATTTGTTAGCGTGATTCAGAACTTGCAAATGAATTTTACTAACGCCATCTATTAACAACATCCGGTACTAAATATCTAGCAAATAACAAAACATCGATATCTTCCCATGGGGATGTTTTACCGCGGTAAAAGCCTAGGTACGTCACTCGCTACCTCCACACACAAAAACCATATAATTTAATAGCTTCGTTGCGACGTGAAAGCCGGACAAAAAAACAAACAAACACTCTTTCACATTTATAATATTAGTATGGATGTGGATGTCTTATTAATTCTTACAAACGAAAGTTAATTCATCATCAAGAGAATTTTATGAAGAATAACTTTGCTTTAGCATGTCAACTGTATCTATATTTTACGAAATAGTGGAAAGTTAAAAAATGTCCCTCAACGCGCGTGAAAAGCGACACGGAGTCTGAATTTTTTTGAATTTCAATATGTAAGTAAACAAAAAAGTATCGCCGTTTTAATGGGTTCATTTGTTAAATTATACTTAGTATATGTACTTAATTAAAAAATAAATTATAATTATTTGTTAGTCTTAAGGTTATTATTATTAGAAATTGCTACCATTTGCAATTTTGTTAGAAGGTACTGGTTGATTTGATTTAGAACCACGAACACGATATTCACATTGGTACCTACATATTATATCCTGCCTTGTTGCCTTTTTATACAAGAAATATCCGCACGTTCTGGAAAAATTCATCCAGGACGCCTGTCTTCGCTCTATACCGGCTCATGTAACCTTCGGTGGCATTCCAGCATCTCCTAATTAACTTCGGCCTAGAGTACACCTCAAGGGATAAGGGTCCAGTTCACAGAACAGATAAAGGTCCAGTTAATCACTGCGCCCTGGGCCATTCAGCATCAAATGCCAGGGTGATCACGGCCCATTTTCACGTTTGACCAACCAATTCCATGGTCGCAGTCGGCCAAATATCTTAAATTATCATTTGCTGAACACATCAAAGGGGTACGCAACAGAGCCGCTTTCTTGTAGGGTTGGGTCGCTTATAAGCAAGAAAAGTTACACTTTGACACAACGTGACAATTTATAAAACTTTCATCAGACCAATCATGACAAACAACAATGTCGTGTTTGCTTATGCTAGCCATATTACAATCATAACGCTCCAAAGGAAAAAAAATTGCTGCGCACAGCCTCGGGCAGTCCATGGTATGTACGCAATGTATACCTACTTAGAACTACAAAATATAGTTATGTTCATGAAGCAGCACTCGAAGTCCTACTTTGATCAGGCTGCCGGCCATCCAAATCCTTTGGTGGTGTACCACCAAAGGCTGATTACGTTTTGCTAACTACCTACAGGATTATCTATCTCAGATTTAAAACAGATCACATGTAAACCGTCCACTCCGACGGGGAAGAAGACACAACTTGCGAACGGCCAACACGAGGCATCCCCGAGTGATTGGTCGATCCCCTTCTTACAAACACAGTGTTGACCTAGGCCGAGGTCCGTACCCCAGGGGCAAACCCTTGGAACAATCGCACACATACACTTGAAGGACTTAATCCTTTAGCTTTTGGTTTGGTTTGAGCTCTTTGAAGCTTACCATAATATCCTATTCGGTGACGCCATAAGGGTGTATGACCATAGCGCAAAAGTCAATTAGTAAAAAAAGTTCCAGCCTAGGTAGTAGCTATTGATAATCGGTTTGCCGCTGAACCAAAGAAGTTGGACCGACCCACTTGTCAGCCGCTTACCGCGCCGCGCTCCCACTGTTAGCACCCGGGCCACAGATCACCCGCATAAAGTCCATTTAAAGATCATATTTGTTACCAAAAGCATATATAATAATAGTACAAGTACCAAAAGTGAGTTCTATCTGCGAATGTCATTTCTACCCTGTTATTTTGTTAGATTTATCAAAAAAAAACCTTATGTTAATTTAATTGATTTCCTAACAAGGATACTTCGTTTAACTTTGCCATCGTGTCACAAGAAGGCGCTTCCATGAACCTTAATATTAATTGTTAACAAAATACGATATTCTATGTTATTGAAAAGTTCTCGTAGGGGATAGCTGCGTACCTAACTTTAGATAGGTAATATAATTTTTTTTTTAAATTTCACTGATATGACTAATCTTTCGATTAAGAAACATTTTCATTTAATTGGTCATCTTCTTTAGTTACAGTTTTGATATAGGTACTTAGTTTGATAGTTTAGTTGCTGTTCCAATTTAATTTTGTCCTTGTTTAGTTTTTTTAGTAAATGATAGACAACATATTATGTGCATAATTAGGGCTGCCATCTCTAAAACCTGCCCCCCAGGACCGGAGGCGTAAGTTCCCCGGATTTTGGAGCTTTCGACCCGGACATTTCAATACTTTTTTCAACCACTTACAACTTCATTAAAATATATTTTACTCCATACTCGATAAAAAAACAACTTTAATTTTAAGCCTCTTTTGCATGAAATAGTATGTTTAATCGTTCTTGTGACGTCAATTGAGTAATTTTGCTTTATTTTTTTCCCTTAGGTATTAAATAAAAGATAAACAAACCCAATATTAGTTATTCAGTTAATAAAATTAAATGAAAATATGTTTAAATTTTTATTTTTTCGTACAATTAAGAATATTTTCTTTAGTTTTAAAAGAACTAGTGATTTTTTATGTTTAGTTCCTACTTCAGTGAGTCTATAGGTATGTACCTATTATTTAGATGCTAAGAAGATTATTTTTTAATAATAAATAATGTTGAATTTATAAATTATAAACCTTGTTTATTTAATAAAACACAAACCTGATAATTTTAAAAGACTTGTCTTTATTTACATTACAAGAATAGTCCTACCCCGAATGACTAAAACCACGTATAAAGTGATATGTCGTCATTGAAGTACTTTTTATATCCATGGGTGACGATTTCAGGATGTTTAACGTATTGATTTAAAAATAGTAACATAATCCTACATTTTCATAAAACATTTTATTTAAATTCTATATCAGACACTGTTTTTTTGTTTCCTGCGTATAAAAAGGTAACATAGACATGACTGACATACTTCTATTTTATTATCGGCGTAGAAACGGTCATCTATCAGTTTTTACAAGAAAACGTAAAAAAATAAAATATGTGTAAATAGCATTATAAAGCTCTTAAAACTGTTAAAATATTGTAGAAAGAAAATATTTATTATTTGTCATAGAATTATTTCTAGGGCGTGTTGAACACAAATTACGCTCTCCTGAAAACCTCAGTTTTTGACTTGACCTTATGTACGTAGGGACCGTCGATTTATGTATTTGCGAACACATGCCATGCTTAAACCTAACCCATAGTTTTTATTTAGGTACCTACATAAATTATCTGGGATCTGATCGAAAACCCGGACATTTATTTTAGTCCGGGTTTCACCCGGACTAAAATTGAAACCCCGCCCGGACGCTCCCCGGACGCCCTCCAAACTATGACAAATCCGGGGAAACCCGGACGGATGGCAGCCCTATGCATAATAGTACACATTTATTCACCATTAATAGTTTCAAAAAAGTGGTCAAAACCTATTATAGATAAAGGTAGAGGTAGGAATTCCCGGAACCGAAAGTACCGGGGATTCCCGGTACTGAGAACAAAACTGGTTCTTTCGGTACTTTTGGGTTTTGCGTATTTTTAGTTACAAAATCACTGATAACTGATGACTGATATCCAGAATGTTAAAATAAGTATGTAACATCGCATCGAATCCCTTGTTATGACATAGCGTCGGATCGCTGGCTTGGAATTTTTAGCTTTCTACATTTGTACCTACCTAAATTCCCGAAATTTATGGGAATTCCCGGTTCAACCAAAGGATCTGGAAACCCTAGTACCCACTTACACAATTTACACAAATAGATACGTAACTACTTATCTTGAGTGATTAAAATTAATTATTAATTACTGGTTAAAAATGCCATAAGGCATTAAGTCCGCCCATTGTAAATCTCTTTAGGTGTTAATAAAGATGCATAAATAAATAAATAACTCAATTAATAACCGAATCAATCATGTGCTGTAATTTAAGATTCATAGGGATTCCATACATTAATTTCATACATACTTGAACATTCCTGGCTATTTGCTAACTTACTGCTGAGGCAGTCTGTAAAAATAATTGTTTGTCGACATATGAGGTATGGGTTAGAATTTTCCTACGACTACAAAGTTAAGATGTAAGATAGGAAAATAATATGTAACTACATAATATGGTATGTACATATCTAGCATATGTACCTATATTACATAAATCACAACACACGGTACACAATTTTTTATGGTCATGGACACACTTGATAAAGAAATAGTAAAAACTAAACGGAAATTAATCAAAATAGGTCTATTAATTTTATTGCAAATAAACAGAAAATATACACAATGTTGAGGATTGAAAATGAAGCTTTTAAGATATTTTTCCTAAATTGGTTAGATTTTTAAATTTATACTATCACTACACATGAAAGTAATATATAAGTACAATAATTTATACAATACAATAATTTTTTTAACAATTAATTAATTTTACTTAGAAGGTGCAGGTAGATTTTTTTATGCTTTGTACATGATATTAGTAATTGGTAGGTACATTACAAATGTAAGAATGACCAAAAATAGTCATTCAAAAGAATGATTATTTACATTTTTATGTTGTCCTGCTTTTGACGTGAAAGTCTCCCAGTTTTACTCCGGCCATGCTCAAAACAATCTGGCAACGCTGTTTTAAATTCTCGTGAAGGTAACAAGAACATAGAACAAATTTATTTACTCAAGTCTTTTTACCACATTTTTCGAGTTGAGATAAAAGAGTAAAGATCGAGAGTCGAGGAAAAAGAGTAAAAAAATATAAGATACTACGTCGTTTTCTTATATCAGTTATTTAGCTCTCTAATGGAGTGACTTCATGGAATGACTGTTACCTCTTGGCAACATAAAAAGATATGTGTGTGGTTTTGATATAGATACACATAGATGCTAGACGCAGGTTGGCCCACAGACGAGATGCTGGAAATGCAATTATTTGCTTTTTTATCCATACCACTTGATTTCAAACCATACCTCAACACAGTACAGCACCTAGTACCAGAGTAGTAGACCTAGTAGTAGATACCATAAGACCTTCCTTTTATAAAACTTTTTATCATAAAATTAAAGGTACTTATTTAATAATAAAATTAAAGGGGTTCAGTACTATCCTATTAATACTTAATCAACATTATTCTTAAATATATCACAGATTTTTAAAAGTAATTGCTAAATTAAATACTCTGGTGGTTTTATTAACCGCAGTTAGCTTACACTCCTAAAATGCACATATCTTCATCACTTTCGCTGCCTTCTTCAAATGCAACGGGGTGTAATTCAGGATTAACACCTTCTATATCCATACTACTCATTTCTAAATCACTCATATTGCCTTCACAATCTTCCGAAACATCAGCACTCGGGGCATTCGTGTCCAATAGCACAGGGTCACTAACAATCTCCTCTAAATCAGAACTATGGGGATCAGCTCCACCTAAATTCGATACAGATTTCTCTATAGAATTTGTCTCAATTTCTCTCTGACGTTTAGATTTTTTCGCAAGAGGTTCCTCATCCGAAGAATCATACGAAGAATCCAAATTACTCGGTGGCGGACCTTCGGTAGCTTTGTTTTCTTTAAATTCCACACTATCACCATCCACCACTAGAACAAATCTATTTCCAACTTTTACAAGTCGCTTTGGTTTTTGTTTAGTTACACGAATAGTTTTTTTGGGATATATAACTTCTCTCGTTTTTTTTACTGGAATATTTCGTTTCAATATATTTGGATGAACAGCTTTGAACAATTTCACCGGTTTCAAAAGAGACTTCGAAATTTGAGTGCTTGCTGGAAATTCTTGGAACTCAGCGCATGAGATTTCATCGTCCTCGGCATCTTCTGTTAAGTCGATAAACGCTTTAGGATTACCAACCTGAGAACATTGCGATTTAACATTCTTTTTAATACAAACGTTTATTGGGACTATGCTCCCAGTTCTTGAATCTAGTTTATAAAATTGACCATCGTTTTCGTAAACATACTTGAGCTCAGCAAACGATGTAACGGCGTTGAGTTCAGGTCTTTTATGACCAACTAAATTCAAAAGACGATTGACGGGAGTGGTTGGTTCATAAGAAAGTAAATTAGAATTGGGCCCAGTAATAGATAAATTGCCTTCAGTAGACGGACCTGCAGTAACTTTAATCATTGGAATAATAGTGGGTGGTAATGGAATAATAGGTGCACAATTATTAGATTCATCTGCAGGCATACTAGCATCTTCAGCAGATATTCCGGACATTTCCATTAAATCAGATAAAATGGTCTTTCGTGAATTAATATCAATTGTAGTAGTATTATTGGATTCATTCTCTGTCTCTTTGGTTTTGTCATTTTTACTTGTATCATGCGACAAATTATTAAAATTTTGCATACATTCCAAATTTTCAACATTGCATTGAGATTCTGTTATTTCTTTTTCGATTTGAATAACAGAGCTTGATACTTGATGTTCGTCAAATACTTTGTTGGAACCATTCTGTACTAATTTATTTTTAACCACAGTTGGCAATTCTATAGAAATTTCATGATCTTCCACCGATTTTTCAAAAACAGTGTCTTTGGCTAGTTCATTGCCTTTTGAGATGGGCAGATTAGAAGATTTCTTTTCTAAATCACCTTTTACTCCTGTCACAATTTCTGCACCGCCACTAACGTCAGCGTTGTTTGTTTCTTTTTGAGTGTGCTCTTCGATAATTGTTAATGCATTCTGTTGCAAAGCAGTAACATTTTGAGTTTCTATTTGAGTATTTAAAGACTGTACAGCTGCAGTTTGATTTGCTACACAATTTTCTTTTTGAATATATACATCATTTTGTTTTGGAGTGACAATTTGAGTTTCTATTTGAGTATGTAAAATTTGTACAGGTTCATTTTGGATTGCTACACAATTTTCTTGCTGAATATATTGCTGTGCTACATTTCCTTGAATTAATTGCTGCTGTACTAAATACAAAAGTCCAGGGAGAGCAGATAACTGTTCAGAATCTAACTGAATGTTTGGATCTATAGATACTTCAAGTTCACCAGATTGCGTTAGCACAAAATTCACGCCGTTCGGTAAGGCTGGCAATTCGGGAGCTATAGACATATTATTTGAACTTTGTGTTTTTAACGAACACAATAAAATTTTATATGCTCCTAAGTATATTGGACCTTTCGTGGGCTGGTTTATAATTTGACTACTGTTTAAGAACATAGTGCGTGTATTTTCGTTTGATGAGCAACTCAAAGGGACAACATTGGTGCCAACATTTTCAGTACGTGGACGAGGAGGAGGAGGACGAGGAGGAGGAGGACGAGGAGCAATCGCAGGATATTTTTTATTTACTTCACATGGAATTATAGAATTTGATTGAACTGAATTTGAATTTTTAGCGGTAATGCTAATAGAAACATCACATTTTTGAGAGCTATTCCCCGGAGCAGAACGAACAGTTATTTTGCAAGACTTTCCTCTTAACTGATCCGCTTCATTCTTTTGCTGATCTTCTGTTAAAGCATGAGTATTAACTGGAATATTCTTAGTAGGCTTTTCTGACAGATTTCCACCGCATGGTATACCGTCAACTATCTGTGTTGCTGGCGGTGTTAAAATCTGAATAGATTTTGTCTGATATGCGGATGGATTAAGGTTATTATCCGATGTCTCATTTTTATCTTGAAATGCAGTAACCTGAATCTTGAATGTCTCTTGCGAGGTTGCTACTTCAATTTCATTGTCATTTTTACCAATATTATCATCGTCATCTGAGAGAACTATCGTCTGGTTTTTTTTAGACCTTTTTGCAGTGGAGGCGCCCTTGGAACGAATATTGGTGCTCAATTCTACGAGTTCATAGCGACAGCAACAAGAGCATCGAAATTTTAGACAACCATGTTCTTTAATTTGTTTAGTAGTACCGTGGTTAAGAGCAATCACTCTTTCACGGGCCCAGCAGCAATAAGTACCTTCATATGGAACTGGGTGTGCAAGAATTCGCTTTTTTCGGGAGACTTTCTTTGTTTTACTATGTTGTTTACCATTTGTGTTTTGTACTAAAGTGGAGTGTTGATCACTGGACTGAACATTGCGAGGAGCTAAAGTGGAATTAGGTATAGTAGATGTTGGATCAGTAGTAGAATTATTTTCTTCATTAACATCTGTATTACGTTGCGAATTTAATTGATTGCTTTTGTTTTTCTTCTTTTTTACTGAAGTTTGTCCCGGTTCCCCAAATTTTATTAGGGTCATGATTTTGTTCAGTGTATCTGCTGTCAGTAAGCTATCTTCTATATAATTGTCAGCATATTTTGGCGCCCACGACAATTTCTTTGCTCGGTACTTAGGAGCATATCTCCCTGAAGGTTGCGTGGTCCATAATGTTTTAGTTTTTAGGCCCTTGTTGCTATTACCAGGGTTACTTTTTGATGGCCGTCCTAGAGTAGGCGGTTTGGGAGTTTTATCAGAATTCTGTACAGTTTTGTTAACATCTGTACTACAAGGTTCACTTGTTTCGACTTCAGCAATCTGATGAGATAAGTTAATAATTTGGTCATTAATTTTACTAACAATTGTATTCCTACCGCTGACACTCTCTAGTGTCTTGTTAGGTTCTTCAGGCAGTTTAATTTTGGATTCAATATCAATTTCCGACGGCTCTTTCTTTATTTGAATGGTCGGTGCTACAGGTTGCACCAATGTAATATCAACGGCTTGCCCGGTATAATTTTGTTGTTTAAAAGAAATATTATTATCTATACGGATAGGTGTCACTTCTGCAGTTAATAAGCTTTGGTTGAATCTGCGAACTTGATCAATATCTGGCAAATTTATTATTTTCCTTCTTTCAGTAGACGTATCGTTATTATATATTTGCTTTTGATTAACAGATGACAGAGGAAAGATTTCTTGCTGGAGAGTGGCAGGATGCTTCACTGCAATTGCAGCATTATGGATAAAACCAGGTATAGTTGATGGGACTACTGAGACAAGTTCAGTAATCGTGTTTTCTTGTATAGCAGATTTAGCACTTTTAAAATCACCACCTTTTAAATAAAGTGTTCCATCAACAAGTTTCTTTTCAAATGATTTATGAAGATCTATAGTTAATGGTTGGCATTCTTTTAGTAGTTCTCTGTTTCTTGTGGAACTTAAAAACCCTGCAGTAAACCTCTTTAATCTAGTATTAAAATCAGGATTTTTGCATAGTTGTATTGGATTGTAACTACGTTTCTTCGGTTTCTGTAATAACCAACTGGTACACTTTACCCGGTTATCCTCGTGGTCAGTTTCATAATCAGTTTCATCATCATCATCAGTCATATTATCATCTTCCTTTTCAGTATTTTGTGGTATTGTATTATCTACAGTTTCTGAATGATGTTGAGCAGTATCATCTATACTATGTGTATCTTGCGAAAAATTATCAGCTATACCTTGTACATGCAAAAAGGTATCATCTATTGTTCGTGTATCATGTTGACCAGCATCATCGACACTTTGTGTATCATCTGTTTCGTTTCCCGGTGTAACGTGCTCTCGGAACTTATCAATCTCTCCAGGTTTAAGGGCTAATTTGTCGACTGGTTTACTTTCTATCAAAGCGCATTCTATAATATTTTTATCAAAAACGTAAGTATAGTCATTACATTTGAAAATATTCATTTGATCCATTCTTTTTGTATAAACGGTTGGGTTCATTAATAATTTCAGATCAATCTTAGGATAATCCTCATCTTTCATTGAATCTTCAGCATCGGAATCGCTGCATCGTTCTGAAAAATAAAAAGGGGATTTAAGTTTTCAAACTAAAATGTATTTACCCGCAATGAAATTCGAATTTGCAAGGGGTCCTTTCCATTTCCCGTCGGCGCAAAATTAAAACGAACCAGAATGACAGAGATGCTCTATAGTCCTACTCGATGCCAAATAAATTGAAAATATCAACCGTTAATCTTGCTTCGGGTTGCAAAATTTTCATTTTGATATTTTATAAACATATTGCAATAGATTACTCGTAAATACAAAACATTTATTTTATTTGAATACCTAATATTTCAATTCATCTCACATAGGTGGTGATTATAAAAACACCGTTAGTTTGTTTGTAAGTTTTCATGATCTATGCGTTGCCGTGTTCATCGATTAATGGCGAATCTTGGTACAATTTGTACTGAATCCCTAAAATGTAGTAAATGTAGGTGAAGCTACACAACAATTTTACAGTAGTATAATGTAAATTATACCTAAAGATTCGCATTAAATTTTTACTTCTTCGGCTTCTCTAGCACTTTTTACTTCCGCAATGCTATCTATCATTGACCGATTAGAAGCCGCTGACAGTCACCATAAATAAATAAATAAATAAATAAATAAATAAATAAATAAACGGTACAAATTCACACCCCCACGGTAAACTTAGGCCTGTGTTGCAGGTGGGGGACACACACAACTTTACATCCATGATCCGAGCAATCCTCGGCCGGGGCATATACAGGGTTATTGGTAATTCGACGTATTCCCGTTAGGAGGTGATAGGGGTGACTATTTGTGATAATTTTAACCCCCATATGCATTATGCAAAAGTGAACCATTTTTGAGTTATCGTGGTTTTTAACTTTTTTCAAAATAAGTCGAAAATGCAACATAAAAAATTTATTAAAAAAAAAGTATCAATTTAAATCTAATATTTTCTTTTGATTTATAAAAACGATTAAACAATGCTTATTTACCAATATTAAAACAACAGTTATCGGTCCAACTTTAAAAATGCGAGACGACTCACGATATAACTTCAATATTTTTTGAGATTTTCGTCCACTAAAATGCCTTAAAAACCAAAAAAACTTATATCAAACTTGGCTTGCAGATTGTTTTAAAAACATAACCGTTTTCTTAGCTCTCCAACAAGGCATAACAACTGGGAACTTATTTTAAAAAAACTGGAAATAAACCGATCACAAAGGAAGCAGGCGGAAATTTGTATTCGAAATAAACTTATGGTCGTTCTTTAAAATTTCCATAATATTAATTAAAAACAATGCCCAATGTAAATAAAACAAAAAATACAAATTTAAAATAAAATTTAGAACCAGTAAAAGTTTAGTAATACCTAATAATAATTAATAATAAGTAAAAATTAAGACATTTTGTAATTTTGCCATATTAAAGTTCTTGCTCGAAGGGACTTCCCCTATTGCGTACGCAAAGTTTCATTTTTTTTCTGAGGTGTAACATAACTACCGAAGTAGTCAAATTTGCTGCGTTTATAATTCTTGTTTTGAGTTCTTCCGCGAATGACACAGGGGCGAGACGTAGTAAACTAGGGATTTCATGTAACCCCAGACATAGAAATCAACCGGCGTTAAGTCCGGACTCCTCGCAGGCCACGGAATGGGTCCTCGCGCTATCCAACTATTAGGAAAATGGCTACCAAGGCATCGCCTAACATTGACACCAAAATGTGCAGGACATCCGTGTTGCGTCATAGGGGAAGCCCCTTCGAGCAAGAACTTTAATTAGGCAAAATTACAAAATGTCTTAATTGTTACTTATTATTAATTGTTATTAGGTATTACTAAACTTTTACTGGTTCTAAATTTTATTTTAAATTTGTATTTTTTGTTTTATTTACATTGGGCATTGTTTTTAATAATTTTATGGAAATTTTAAAGAACGACCTTAAGTTTATTTCGAATACAAATTTCCGCCTGCTTCCTTTGTGATCGGTTTATTTCCAGTTTTTTTTAAATAAGTTCCCAGTTGTTATGCCTTGTTGGAGAGCTAAGAAAACGGTTATGTTTTTAAAACAATCTGCAAGCCAAGTTTGATATAAGTTTTTTTGGTTTTTAAGGCATTTTAGTGGACGAAAATCTCAAAAAATATTGAAGTTATATCGTGAGTCGTCTCGCATTTTTAAAGTTGGACCGATAACTGTTGTTTTAATATTGGTAAATAAGCATTGTTTAATCGTTTTTATAAATCAAAAGAAAATATTAGATTTAAATTGATACTTTTTTTTTAATAAATTTTTTATGTTGCATTTTCGACTTATTATGAAAAAAGTTAAAAACCACGATAACTCAAAAATGGTTCACTTTTGCATAATGCATATGGGGGTTAAAATTATCACAAATAGTCACCCCTATCACCTCCTAACGGGAATACGTCGAATTACCAATAACCCTGTATTTATTTTATTTTGCAAATAAATATTTGCAAAATAAATATATACCCCGGCCGAGATTCGAACCCGGGGCCCACGGTTCGCCAGTCAGGGTCAATCAACACCGCACAATGCAATCTTCAACATTTCATACGACTTGGCCTGGACAATCTATCACTTTACATAGAAATTTCATGCCCTTTCAAACTGCAGTAAGTGGAAAATATAAATATACCTACACTGATTTTGTATGGAAGACATGTTCATATTTTTAAATCTCAGTCAAAAACTGAAACAGTTATCTCTGAAACGCGGTTACCTTTATACTCGCTATCGGCCGAATCCGGCCGGCGACCACATGTATATAAATTATGAATGATTATTAAAAGGGTTAAGCGCTCTTTCTTTTCTTGACATTATACATATATTGAACTGAACAAAAACATAAATGTGAAAAATAGAAAACCAAGTAGGTATAGAAGGAAATTCAGTCTTCACAGCTGCTTCACCACAAAAAAATGTGAGTTGTAATGAATAAATTACCTACCAGAGCTGTCCACATCATGAAGTGAAGCTATTATGTTGTTTAACAATTAATTATGTTCAAATATTTGACGATTTTACTTTGTCAAATATTTGAACTTTTATTTTTTGATATTGAAGTTTATTTTCTTATTAAACTTTTAATTTATTTTAATCAAACGAGTACTCTTTACTTTTGGAACGAAGTTCCTTAACGCGCGTTGGTGGTCGGTCAGTACTGACTGGGACCACAGTTTTCCTTGCCTTGATTCACATTTGAATGTGGAACGCAAGATTCCATAGAGTACCTAATGCTCGCGTTGAGTTTCCACTTTGTGAATTCTTAATTCGTGATGCATCTCCGGTCCACGACATGTTTGAAAAGTTAAGTTTATAGAATTTTGAAGGAATCAAATAAACCATTATTTCTTAAACCTTTTTCAGCTGACCGTGTAGTGTATAGACTATTTGAGTGACTGACTGACTGACTGACTGACTGACTGACTGACTGACATATCAACGCAGGGCCTAAACTATATATAGTAACTTATAAAAATCAAGTACCTGATAAGTTTTACTTCAACCGCGCGTAAAGGTTACACGCACACACTTTTTTTTCAGTTTAATTCTTTGGGAATTACAGGCAATGAAAACGAAAGTTTTGCTCTAATCCACGCAAGGGAAGCTGCGTGCATCCTAGTTACGTACATGTACAGATTATTTTAGCAAAAGTAGAAAATCCCATTTTATGTTATGACAACATATTATTTGCTTAAGCTTAAATGCTTAACTTTTGTTGAAAAAGCCTGTGTGCGTATCGCTAGGATTTGAACATAGACCGCCTAATATATAAAACCGCCTAAGTTCATTGCTATCATCTATATATATAAAAGGAGAAGGTGACTGACTGACTGACTGACTGACTGACTGACTGACTGACTGACTGACTGACATATCAACGCAGGGCCTAAACTATAAGGGTTAGAAACTTGAAATTTTGCACAGGGGTTCCTTTTATAACGTAGGGGAGCACTAAGAAAGGATTTTTGAAAATTCACCCCCTAAGGGGGTAAAACGGGGGTGCAAAGTTAGTATGAAATTTGCCGTTTTTGAAGTTAGTGAATGTCTAATTCCACGCGAGCGAAGCTGCGGGCGTCCACTAGTCATTTATATGGATAAGGCAAACGAGAATTCAGCACCACCTATGCCACCACTGCTGCCCAAGGTAAACTCTGACACACAGTCCGTCACAGATGTTGTTCTAGGTGGCTTGAGGACTAAAATAAAGGAAGAAAAAATAAATGGAAAAAAATAATACTCGGTAGAAATGAAGGCGTATCTTAAAATATGTCTTATGTACAATAAATAACTATTAATTTTACTTACCAATTTCAATTTTTAATTCTGTAGATTCTTCTTTAAATTCAATACCATCATCTACAAATTCAATTTGATCGTCATCAAAGTTGTACTCTTCCAACCCTTCTTCAGGTTTTTCTAGTTTTACTATATGATCGAGGTTATCTTGAATAGTATTATCCGTTGAATCTTCATTTCTTGTTATTATTCTGTCATCATTTTCTTGTATTTCTGGATTATCACATCCCTCGCCTTCAATTTTTACGTTAGTTTGAGGTAGTTTTATTTTTGTATACTGACTAGCTTTGTCTTGTAAAATTTTATCAATTTCATCATTCGAAATACTTTCTTGTGATGTATCTCTTGCTTCACATTCGACTAGAGGAGCTTGCAGTTCTAAAAACTTTTTAGGAACAAATTCAGATTTAAGTTGAGTTATCTGTATTTTATCAAGATTTCTTGCTTTTTCCCGTAAGATCTCGTTCAATTCTTCATCTGAATCATCTTTTACATTCTCGAGTTCGGATTTCGCGTCTTGTATGATAGTTTGAGCTGCTAATCGTCCAGCAATATTTACAAGCTCTTCTGAATCAAATCCAGCGTCGCTGGTTACATTAACAATTTTTGGCAAATCATCTTGAACATTAATTGTATTATCATTTATTGAATTATCATAGACCTGCTCTGAAATTTCATTTTCATTTGACTCTTCACAAGGTATTAGTTCAATGTCAGATGATCCATCTTCATTATCTGGTTGATTTTCCGCAGCAGAATTTAAATTACTCTTATTAATATTGGGTGGCACGCAGCTAGCTGGCTCTTCGTCGGAGTCATCTAATTCCACCGTATCTTCTACTGTCGACACATCTTGAGTGTTTGGATCATTAATTGACTTATTACTATCAATTTTATTTACATCAGATTTGAGCACTGAATCCATTTTGTTTTCTCCCGGCTCGCTACTATTTTCTTCACTAATAGTTTGTTTGTCTTTAGTCTCTGGTTCTTCATCAGAGTCAACTACTAATTCAATAGTTTCAACTTGAGGTTCAATAAGCTGAAGTTCTTCCTCGATTACTGAAATATTAAATAAAATTTAAATCAATAGAATTTGACTATCGTCTATTTATACATATCGCTGCTGGTCGCTGCGACCCATAGACGTCCCACTGCTGGGTACGGGTCTCCCCCACAGACGCAGCTGCGGGAGGTCTAGAGCATACTCCACCACGCTGCTCCAATGCGGATTGGTGGAGGGGTTAGTGGCCAACCTAGTGTCGAATGTTCTCAAGCCATCCGAAGGTCTTCGACAAGGCTTAACGACTGTTTCCAACATTGAAAACAACCGGGACCGACGGCTTTACGTGCCCTCCGAAGCACGGTAGCGTCCATGAAATTTTGCCACTAGCGGTCACCCTTCCACAAACCGACCGGGCCCGTCGTTTCTAAACTCTTTCGATCACATTGAATCGAACCGAGCCATTGGGCTATGGACGCTACACATATATATATAACAAAGTCGGGATAGTTACACATAGAATCAGAACTGAAGAATTCTATATATATAAAGTGTTGATGTTGGTGACTTTGATACCATTTTCAAAATTGACCAATAGGCCTAAGATTTGTTGGTTTTTGTCTACGCCCCGAATAGCAGAATATCCCTTAAAACACGAGACACTGTATGAAGTTCGCCGGGAGCAGCCAGTATTAAAACTAGTAAATAAAATAAAGTTATGACTTACCTTCTCGAACTTTCTGAGATTTTTGTACTTTTGATTCACGGTGTTGCGTCTGAAATACGAGTATAAATCAAATTATAGTTTCAGTTTCTATACTGTGCATATTATATTAAAATCTTTTTTTAAATTAATATTCATTTAGTTAGAGGTTATAATTACACCAGATGCGATTTGCGACCATTGACGACTTTTCCTATTACCATATAGGCTGGAAGATGTTGCAAGTTATTATTGGAGTTTTACAGGTAGAGGTAATTTAAAACAGTTATATTGTTATAATCTGCAAGATTGAAAAGCGATGACAGCCCAGTGGTTATGAAACTCGCCTCTCACTCGAGCGATTCGGTTTCGAACCCAAGCGGCACGCAACAATTACTTTTCTAAGTTATGTACGATTTAAGAAATTAAATGTCACTTGCTGTAACGATGAAGGACAATCGTGAGGTAACCTGCATGCCTGAGAGGGCATCATAATGTTCTCGAAGGCATGTGGAGTCTGGCAATCCGCACTTGGCCAGCGTGGTGGACTAAGGTCTAATCCCTCCCATGCTGAGTGGAGACCCGTGCCCAACAGTGGGACAAAGAAAGGGTTGTGGTGGAATCTGCAAGAGACCACAGTAATCCACACTTCTTTTAAATCAACTACAAATAATTATGAAATCAAATTTTTGTGTAGTTAGGTATCTAAGCATAAACGACAAATTGAATGAAAAATCAATTATAAATTCTTATGGGTACTTTCTACATACAAATGTACTATGCGTGGGACGAGCGCGTTGACAGTCGTAAGCGCTGATTGGTTCGCCAGACCCCCCCCCCCCTGTCACCTGTCGTTGACACCCCATGAGCAACTATCCCCTCCGATTTTTGTTCAGAGCTAATCATTCGTGCCGTCACATGTACTAGATACTAAAGTACTCACAAATTCCTCAGATAATATCACACGTCTTTCTTCAATAAGAGTCGCCCAATCAGGGAATGGTTTTGTTATGAGCTTATTGTACCTGAAAAATAATTTATAAATGCATATAACTCGTAAAATGTGAAATAAAATTAAGATCAAACAAACAAGAAAAACAAAATTGTTTTTTTCTTCTTTGGATATAAAAACTAATAGGAAACGAGATTTGCAGCATCCGCTGACAACCGGGACTGACTGAGCAATACTCAAATAGGGACTGGGATGGTTAGTCCAGTTAGCTGAGAGAGTTGATTAGAACATTAGTTCGTCAGTTCGTTACCAGAAGTGTAACCAGAAACCGCATCTTTCGAACCGGACTACAATTATTTTAGAACAATGATTACATGGTAGAAATTGTACTAGGTACCGTGGCGGGCGGTGGTTCTGACCCGGGCGAATTCTATATAGAACAAAATCGGTTTCATACAAAACCTATTTGGTTCACTATAGGCTCTACCACCTACAGTCACTAACATAGGCTAATTTACAACGTAGGAATAATCATTAAATTCAAAATATTAAAATAATCCATCACTTAACTCTCTCAACTAATTGGACTAACCATCCCAGTCCCTAATTGAGTCTTGTTGAAAGTCAGTCACAGTTGTCATGGGCGGCAGCGGATGGGTGGTGCTGCAAGCTCGTTTGCTATCTTGTATTCATAAAAAAAAAACATCGTGAGGAAACCTGAGAGTTCTCTATAATGTTCTCGAAAGTTGGAAGAGGCTAACTGTGTGATTAGAGAGGGGGTTGTGGTGTTAGGTACTTACGTTTGAGCTATCTCCACCTGCAAATCAGTTGGCTTCATTTTCATGGCGCGTTCGATCATAGAGGTATTGCCGTGGTAATTAAACCAGAAGTTATAAAAGCGCACGCGGGACAGCTCCTTCATCTGGTACCAACGTAGCTGGAGCAGCATGGGCGAACACTGGCGCCCTCTGTAAATCAATAACAGAACAATTATTTTTTCGACGTCGCTGAAGTGGAAGTGGCCATGTGTTCATTAGTCTGCGGAAATACCACTGTGCATAAACTAAGTACTACCCTATGTAAACATGCTTTCCAAATTCAAATCTATATCTATCTATATATATAAAAGGAGAAGGTGACTGACTGACTGACTGACTGACGTTATCAACGCAGGGCCTAAACTATAAAGGCTAGAAACTTGAAATTTTGCACAGGGGTTCCTTTTATTACGTAGGGGAAGCATTAAGAAAGGATTTTTGAAAATTCACCCCCTAAGTGGGTAAAACGGGGGTGCAAAGTTAGTATGAAACTTTAACGTTTTTGATGTTATTCGAATGAAATTCAGTAGGTAGGTACATATGAAGTTTTTTATTGAGTTTCGAAAATCATCTCTTAAGGGGGAGTAAAAGAGGGGTGCAAAGTTAGTATGAAACTTTGCCGTTTTTGAAGTCAAGTGGGAAACCCGAACGCGAGCAACCGTCGTTAATGGGTCTAATTCTACGCGAGCGAAGCTGCGGGCGGTCCACTAGTGGAAGTATATCGGAAGATCTCCATCTTCCGATATCTCGAAGATCTCCAAAGCATCTACTCACTAGTAGTAGTGACTCACTCTACTACTACTTGACTCGCGCGACTTATCTAACGAGTGATCCGTTCCACTCGAATTCTAATTTCGCCCGGCGATAGAATGTGTGTAATAAGATTTCATTCGCAGTGTTAAGCCTA
This sequence comes from Carterocephalus palaemon, assembly GCA_944567765.1. Classification (NCBI taxonomy): domain Eukaryota; kingdom Metazoa; phylum Arthropoda; class Insecta; order Lepidoptera; family Hesperiidae; genus Carterocephalus; species Carterocephalus palaemon. The sequence continues at coordinate 4,412,627 of OX155663.1, forward strand.
CAATTAACACGTTATGAAATTCGCATACGAAAATATTTCTCATACGAATATCTTATGTCGTATCAGTAAAATTAAAAAATCTAGCCGCTGATAGATGAACTCGAGTACGTTTACGGTTACGGTTACGTACGAACACTGTTCCATACTGTTCGAGAACTTCGAGAATGTTCCTACTGGGGTATATAAGCCGAACGCAGCGGGGGCATCAGGCGAAAACTGGTATAACATTAAGCTTGGATTAGACGGATGTATGGATGGACTTCTATGTATGGATGGACTTCTATCTTGTTAATACCTCTTCTATTTGAACTTCAACAGGGACAAACCCAATAGTTGTTACCCGACTTGTACATCGAACCAGTAAATAAACTTGTCTGTGTATGTTCATAGTTCATAGTTTATTGGTAACGATAAGTTACATGTCATTTTTGGATACAATGATATTAAGTTGTATACATATTCAGATTTACTGCAATTTCAAAAAATTAAAAAAATATAATCATCGATTACTACATACAGCCATTGATAAATGTCAAAATATACAAAAATAAAAAATAAAACAGAAAAATAAAGAAAGCGTCTCATTTTGAGGTAATTAGAAATAGAGAAAAATGTCACAATTAATTATACATAAATTTTACAAAAAAAAATATACATAATAACAGTAAATAAAAAAATATAATTGATGTGTATAGAGCATCAATTATGTGTATGGAATTACGGAGACATAAAATAAAACATCTGCAGGCAAAGGGCAACGAACCTGCTGTTATACTGCAGCGTGACGCGAATCCAGGCCTCCACCAACTCGTCGCCGCTTACCTCCTCCACATTATGCTCTTTGACCAGCTCGAACAGATCGTATAAACACTGGGGCTCATCCTTGTTCTCGGTTTCATCATCCTCCTGCTAAAAAATTATTAACATTTAGTTTAGTTAACTGCTGCTACAACCAATAGACGTCTTACTGTTGGTCACGGGCCCCCACAGACACAGCGGATTGGGGGAGGGGTTACTGGCCAACCCAGGTCGAATGTTCTCATGCCACCCGAAGGTCTACGACAAGGCTTAAGGATTGTTTTTACTATAGAAAACCACTAAGAATTTTAAAAAATGCAAAAAATGATGAAATGTTGCCATTAGCGGTCACTCTCATTAGTACTTAGGTGTTACGTTTGACAGCAGACTCCGGGACCGACGGCTTTACGTGCCCTCCGAAGCACGTAAGCGTCCATGATATTTTGCCACTAGTGGTTACCCATCCACAAACCGACCGCACCCGTCATTGCTTAACTCTTTCGATCACATTGAATCGAAGCAAGCCATTGGGGTATGGACGCTACTATTAATCTATCAATATATATAAAAATGTTATGTTAGTTTGTGTACGCTTCAAAAACTCAAAAAGTTCTGCACCGATCGAGCTGAAATTTTAGCATGATATATAATCCTAGGAGGGTAAACCGGGGGTGCAAAGTTAGTATGAAACTTTGCCGTTTTTGAAGTCATGTGAGCAACCCGAATGCGGGCAGACGTCGTTAATGGGTCTAATTCTACGCGAGCGAAGCTGCGGGCATCCACTAGTCTATATATATAAAAATGTTATGTTGGTTTGTGTACGCTTCAAAAACTCAAAAAGTTCTGCACCGATCGTGCTGAAATTTTAGCGTGATATATAATCCGCATCAAGGATTGTTTTTATCTAATTTTTGCACCAGTCGCATATCCGCGAAAAATATTGTATATCCACAAGTTTTGCAAAATTAAACTTATATGACATGTATTCTTTGTTTTATTTCTCATTTCGCAATCAATCAGAATGTGCCACAGCGAAGCGTGGCAGGGTACAGCTAGTATATAATATAAAAATGTTATGTTGGTTTGTGTACGCTTCAAAAACTCAAAAAGTTCTGCACCGATCGAGCTGAAATTTTAGCATGATATATAATCCGCATCAAGGATTGTTATTATCTAATTTTTGCATCAGTCTTCATCCCCTAAGGGGGTAAAACGGGGGTGCAAAGTTAGTATGAAACTTTGCCGTTTTTGAAGTCATGTGAGCAACCCACTAGTTATTATATGTATTAAAGTGCTGCTAGTAATTGGCAAGCGATTGAACAGTACCGAATCACCTTTGCTATCTTACATCCATTAAAGAAATGTGTTTACCCCATGAATGCTGATGACGTTCATCTTCTCGTGGACCAGAATTAGGTCAAACAGTAGCCAATCAGTCGCCGTAAACCTCGCTATGCTGTTTAAGTTCTCCAGTAAATCGTTGGCTGGTAGCAATCTCTTCAGTTTCTTCATGGTAAGCGCTCGCATGTGCTGCCTGTGAGCAAATTAATAATTTAATTAGTTTATTTTATACCGGTGACAGCCCTAGAAGTCGCCTCTTATTTGAGGAGGTACGGGCTCAAATCCAAGTCGTACGCACCAATCACTCTAAGTTATGAGCGATTTAAGAAATAGCCAACGAGGTTGCAGCATCATCCATTCGCTGCAGGGACTTTGATGGTTAGTCCAGTTAGCAGAGAGTTAATTGGTCAGTTTGAAGATTGGTGCAGGGCCTGTTAGTGACATTTATTTCTGTTAGTTTGTGTTAAGTCCAGTTAGTAATTGTTAGCAAAAGTCCCGTCACCGGAATGTCCCGGGCGAACTTTTTATGGAACATAATTCATTCGAAATTATAAAAATATTGTACTTTTTACTGTTTTTTTGTTTGTTTGGAAATATTGGATAGCGTATATGGGGATGACATATATGGGATAATGCTATCAGAAGTGTCTGTCTATTCCCAGTGAAACCGTGATATAAATATAAATATCATGGACAATTTTAACACAGGGCCATCTGACCCCAAAGTATCTGAATACTTCGGGTGTCAGAGACTGATATACACATACATAGAAGCATCCATCCGCTACACATACATATATACACATAGAAGAAAATTAAGAAACCCTGTTAGAAAAAAAAAATCTATGCTCTCGACCTACCACAACATCTTACAATCACAGCCGATTTCCTTCTTCAGTTCCGCCCACATATCATTTTCTGGCATATTCTGTTTCATCAGCCTCGCCACGGCCCGCACTAGCCGCCGTTTGAACTTGTCCAATGGCACAGTGCTTCCCTCCTTCGTCTTGGTGGTCTGATTTCCCGCCATTTTATCAGCCTTAGCTTGAGGATCTTCCATTTTTCTTGTGTATTTTTCAGACTTTTAAAGTATAATTTAAGGTTAAGTGTTGAGATCCTTTTGTTCACCGATTTCCAGCTTCGTTTTTGATTAGTGTACATCTAAAACAAATACATAGGTTGATTATAATTTAAGTTTAATAGTGAAAAATTTGTAGAAATTGCAATGTGTAACCTAAACTAAAATAGTCGATTCCGCTCGGCCTTTATTAAAAGCTTTTATTTAACTTCACTCGTATGTATGTATGTATGTATTTATATATATATATATATATATATATATATATATATATATATATATATATATATATGTGTGTGTGTATGTATGTAAGTCCTGGAATCTTGCAATCAATATTTCACCCACTTCCACTGAAACTATCGAGTTGAAATTCGGCACACATATTTGGTTCCGATGACAATGCACGAAATAAAAAAAAAGTTGTAAAAGATTTATAAAAAAAAATATTTTTTACAGTAATTTTGCTAATCTACCGCGAAATGTTTCTAGCTCAGGGAAATCATGTTGGTATTTACGGAAAATGAAGGAATAATCATATTTGTCATTAGGTCGAGTTAAATTCCGCGTAAAACTCAGCTGAGCACCGAAATATCAGACAACTTAAGTAAGTAGGTAGGTAGCTCTATTTGAGGCGCTGTAAGCCTCTAAAATAATAAAAATGAGCGGAGTTAACAAAATATCTTAAACTATCTCTACTGACTGTAACTAAAAGTTGATAACAGAAATTTCGAGCGTGAATGATTTCCCGACACGGAGCCATCCTTAATACGTCCGTATAGCAGCAAGCCTCAGCGATCTCTGTCTTTTTTTTTTTTGGATACAGGATAGCAAACGAGCTTGCAGCACCACCCATCCGCTGCCGCCCATGACAACTGTGTCTGACTTTGAACAAGACTCAATTAGGGACTGGGATGGTTAGTCCAATTAGTTGAGTAGTGAGAATATACTGATTCACAGAAAAATATTAAAAACAATATTAAATGAGCGGTTCTCTGCAGAGAAATTATTTTCAATAAATTAATTTTTACACACGACAACATTGGTACTGTAGAACACAGAGTACACTGTAGAATACTTTGAAGTTTAGACTACAGACGTCAATTCTCCTTTTTTGTATTGTTTATAATAACATAGATTTATTACTCTATACACAACCAGCAGCGGCCGCGGCCGTACGTACGCTACGCTACCTATTATCTGTGGCAAGACTGGCAACTCTGGCTAGTGTGGCAACAAAGAAAAAAAGGAAGGCGTAATAATCCGTCGTCGAGCGAGCCGGCCGTTGCGCGCGCTGAGACTTGGGTTCCGCTCAACAGGGTGGAAAACCATACGTCGACGTTACGAACTTCAACATCTATTAGCCAAATTCTTACTTACTAATTTGTATTACTAAGCAGGTACCTATTCTGTGCTAATAATGTAATGGGAAAATGTGTTTGTTGGTTTGTCCTCCTCCTCAACGGAATGACGGAAGTGTTTTTTACACTGAGTTAAATATCATATATATCAATGGTTTTTTTGCATAGATTTAAGAAACTGACATAGGCTATGAAATTGACAAAACACTTTAACATACGTTAGATATTTCAAAGATATATATAAAATAATAGTACGATATAAGTGTGTTTTTATATATATATAGGTTATATTATATATTTAATATAATATTACCCGTGGTAAATCAATGCCTATTCACGTTAAATAACACATTTTACTGTACAGAGCTTGTATCTAAATATTTATCAACCTACACTGTGCGGTAAAGCTTGTAGAGCTTAGCGTAGAAAAAAAATATAATACTTACTAAAATTATATTATATTAAATTATATTACAAGAAAATTATTACAAAAGCACCCGGAGCCGCGGGTTATCCTAGTAAGAAGCAGGTAGGTGTAAAAGACGGAGAAAGTAGGTAGTAGGTATATAGCTCCTACGACTCCTAAGTCGTAGGAGCCTAAAAATATAAATTTCTTTAAATAAAACAATCTTACCTACCTTCGTTACCTACCAACATAAGTTGGTAAATTGATTATTTTTATAAACATACGGAACAAACTTACATTTGGCGGTCAAATAATTTTTCTATAATGAATTAGAAGTTGTAAATAAGTACGTAGGTACGTACTTACTTCTAGAAATGTTCCAAATTGTAATACAACAGAATATAAAATAGTGTTTTAAACGCGGACCAAATGAAACTGAAAGCTTTTGATAATAACTGTTTAGTATTCGACAAAAAAATGCGTGAGCATATTATCAACAAGATTCGACATCAACGGAGAAAGAAAGAATCGCTCTACTACTCAATATTGTCTTTTGTGTCAGATCGATTTCATTTCATTTCATTACAATTTCAACCGTCTTCAGTAACAGACGCCTAGCAAACCGTCCCGCCGACCGCCCACAATGCCGTTATATCGACCTCTCGCAAACCGGAACGTCATGAACGCACCACATTATAAAACAAACTCAGCTCCCTCGCAGAGAGGACGTGTCGCACGGTCCAAACAAAACACCACGCTTAAAATTATTGCGTACATAATTTTGGTATTTCGTTTCGATAAATTCCTTTGATATACGGACGATTTTAAACGGATTGCGAACGCATCGTCTTTAATTTCAAAACAACAATAGGTATTTGATATTCAATAGTTAGTTACCTAAAATTGTGTAGGCCCCTGCATCGACAAATTGGAACACTGCACTCACAAAACATCAACGTTTCCTTCTTAATTATAGGCCATGGCAGTACAAGTGCTCAGGCATTACTTATTTTTTTAGATCTAGATCACGCGGAGTCGTGCACACGTTGACGATTGAACACAAAATGGCGATTTTCCACGTTGCGGAGAAGGGGGACGAAACGCGGTCGCCCGACGAGCTGTGCAAGAGAGAGAACCGATCGTTCTTCGTTCCGAGGGCGCAGGCGAGCGATCAAGACCAGCGACGGACGAAGTCGAATTGATTATAATTTTGTTTCACTTCAGCTATTCATGTCGGACCAAACGGAGCTGTTTCTGGTTTAAAATTTTACTACACAAAATTTGATTGTAGGTATACAGCCTTGTTGATCACAAAGTTATCGTAACGTAACTGTATGAGCCAATTAGCCTTTTCTTTTGTTTTTTCAATAAATAAAAAATGTATATTTAGGTATACTGGGGTATATTTTTACAAACACTCATTGTTATTACCAAGTAATTTATAATTCATAATCAAACATATTTAATTGCGTTCACTTACTTAAAAAAAACCAGCCCCTACTATGCATTCTCGACAATCGAGTTGACGACATTAACTGGATAACATATCAGTCAATTTCGTCAACTCGATTCTCGAACATAGGTTCCTACTTCCTAGCATTCGCAGCCGCTACATTTATTCTGTCCGATATATTTTTTATATCATTCTACTTCACCCGCGTCAAATCGCTTTCCATGCAGGGTTGCAGGAGGGCATTAATTATTGATGGTTTAAAATATAATAAGAATAGCCTAAAAATACAAAATCTAGCTTGCATCGCAGTTTAGCCGATCATAATCCGGGATAGCCATCAATAAATTAAATATTGACCAAACCAACCCATGTCACTCTACAAGCCATGTATAACATCTACATCTATGCAGAAATATACTACTAGCGCTACCATAAGCTACTTACCAAAGGCAGGGCTATGTCACTCTATGTTACTATGTCACTCTCCAGGCCCTACAGTTCGAAAAGTAAATGAGAACATTAAGGTAATACGTTTGTATAATAACGTAATAAGTATGTATTATAAAATAATATTCATAACCTCATATTTATTGAACACGTACCTACTAATAAATTTTTTATATTTTTCACATTTCCCAGCAGTTAAAATTTCTAGAACTCCGAAGTAATATTATGTATTTTTTTACATAAATAGGTATGTTTAGGTTTTAAATAATAATATAACGATATAGTTGTTAAATTTTATTACATGTAGGTACGTACATAAACCCTGATATTGAGATACAAACAATATGAATAGAAACATCATGGAAGGTAAATTTTCGAGTTCAAGGCTCAACACAAGTCTATCAAGTCACTGACATGGCTGTCGAGTTCGACTCAGCGCGTTGTATTGTAGACAGTAGTAGGGGAGTCAGGCGTTGATGCTATTTTTACTCGCTGACGTCACTCGTGCCGTGATATCGACACGCGTCGCGATGCGACTAGAGCGACACCAACTTTTATTATTTTTCCAACACTGTCGCTCGCTCCCTAATATAGTAAGTAAATCTAATTCCTACTTCCTAACTTGAAATTTTGCACAGGGGTTCCTTTTATAACGTAGGGGAGCACTAAGAAAGGATTTTTGAAAATTCATCCCCTAAGGGGGTAAAACGGGGGTGCAAAGTTAGTATGAAACTTTGTCGATTTTGAAGTTAAGTGGGCAACCCGAGCGCGGGCAGACGTCGTTAATGGGTCTAATTCTACGCGAGCGAAGCTGCGGGCGTCCACTAGTTTTATTACATGTAGGTACGTACATAAACCCTGATATTGAGATACAAACAATATGAATAGAAACATCATGGAAGGTAAATTTTCGAGTTCAAGGCTCAACACAAGTCTATCAAGTCACTGACATGGCTGTCGAGTTCGACTCAGCGCGTTGTATTGTAGACAGTAGTAGGGGAGTCAGGCGTTGATGCTATTTTTACTCGCTGACGTCACTCGTGCCGTGATATCGACACGCGTCGCGATGCGACTAGAGCGACACCAACTTTTATTATTTTTCCAACACTGTCGCTCGCTCCCTAATATAGTAAGTAAATCTAATTCCTACTTCCTATCTTACATTTGCCGGCCGAACGTTCGCATTGCCTGTTGGCCAATTTACGTACGAAACAAACACAGCAAGCGACGACCGCAGTTACCTACAAAACGTTTACTTACTGTGCCGTCGTATTGTATGAAATATTATGAATATTATTGTCCATTATATAGATATAATACTAGAGAGTATTATATCTATGGTCCATTACATACCTACCTACATATACTATTTTACTACATATTTACCTAGGCAATGCCTAAAATTTATACGTACCTACATATTGTATAGGTATGTTGCTCCTTCTTCTACTTATGTATATTCTGTGGCAATGTGTAAAATTGATTTTGGCCTGTATTACCTACCAATGTAAGTAGGTATATAATCTACTTATGTACTTAGAAAATGACGGACAGTTAAATGACATTGTCCATACTAATATTATAAATGCGAAAGTAACACTGTCTGTCTGTCTCGCTTTCACGCCAAAACGAGAAAAGACATAGGCTACTTTTTAATTGGAAAAAAGTATTGTTTTAGGCTGTTGATTAGTTATAAATAAATATAGCATTAATTTGTAAAAATGTTACCCGTAAAATAAACATAGGGGATAACACATTTACGGATTCATTATAATTATTAGGCATGTCTAATTCCACGCGAGCGAAGCTGCGGGCGTCCACTAGTATTTTATAAATATCAACTTCGGGTTGGATATTTAATTTGGAAGATGTCTGTTCCTAATATCTACTTTGTGATGTCTGCGCGCATTTCTGCGCGTAAAACTTATTGAAAACTAATTGATAGATAGTACGCTACTACAACGCAACGCTAAAATCTTGACCCTTGGCAAAATGCTTGGTAATGTTCCATTTTTGAGGAAAAATCTTAATCTCAATGGTTGATCTTTTTTTTATTAAGATTTTAAATAAGTACGTAAAACACCGCAATTGACTACAGAAAATTACACAGAATCCATGGGAGGTAGCAGGAACTCAGGCGGCACCCAAAACACTAAATTTCCTTGTGCAATTTTTATGATGATATTTTTGAAAATATCGTATGAAGCGTATGAAGTTCACATATTGAATTCCTAAATAACACGCTTTAGGTACTACTATACGCTATGATGATACTTAATCCACAATGATACTACGAGTATAGGTACACAATAATTCTAAGGGTACACTCTTATGTGGTGTCTCATGAATGTGGTGTCCTAAGCGGGAGATAGGGTTCCGGTTAAGTTAGGCTTTATTTATTTACGTAAAAACTGACCCTGCGTAACGGGGTTCCGTCGACATCTGTGATAGAGTCTCTCGTAACATGAACTAAATGATAAGCTATGTCAGATTGAGGTTAGGAAGCGAGGTTTCGTCGACATTGTGTCGAATAAGCGATAGAGAGTAGAGAGTCACGATCTGCCTAAGCGTTCGGCTTGTGACGCATCCATCTCTGTTCCACTGCATCGGCCGTGCGTCCGAGTAGAATAGAAACCACTGAGCAAGTAATTACTACGTTTAATAGAAACAGCGGCAGCACACATCCTACACGTAAACCGTTCAAAAAGTGAAGTGAAAAGATGTTTTCTATCACGTAAAATTATCGTCCGTAAACCGACTTTACAGACAAACATTAATTTTTTTTTAGGTATCTAATGTTTTTGAATAAAACACATTTAAGAACACCAGTTATAACCGACACCTCGCCTTAACTCTGTTGATCCATTGGGCTATGGATGGACGCTACTTCAAACTCTTTTTGCCGAATGAAAATGAGTTTTAAATGTAATGGAGTATACTTCGAAAAACAGTATATTTAATATTACATTTCATGTAAATTGTTTTAATAATGAGTTTCTCAAAACTTTCAGTGTACCCTTCGTACCACAGTATTATCATATTAATACATAAAACCTCTGTGGTATGTAGATCTACACTGTTATTCCATAGCCCATAACGACAACCCCTGTATAATAGTCCATTAGGCTTTTTTACCATCCCACAGAGACTGTTACGACATCGCCATTTCGTCACATAGGTATTACGTATTACTATTACTATGTTCTAAATACATATACCAATATCTAATTAATAAGCAAAAATATAGGAAGTAAGTAAAGTATGTATAAATTTTAATTAAATTCTTTATTTGAATAAAAACAATGCGGGATATTTACAGAACTTTTATTATTCACAAAATAATTTTCATTTATTAACTAAGTATTCTTCTTTTAAAGATTTATTAACTAAGTAGGTATTATTCATTCGTGGTCGGTCGAAATTCGATCATCGTGTTGAGGGTTTCGTCTCAAAACATACACTTGCCAAAAAGGCAAATCCTAAAACGACCACTTCCCAAAATGACCACATCCAAAAACTAAAAAATAATTAGAATTTAATTTTAAAATTAAATTAAAGTCTGTGATCAAATTAATTAGTAGAATTCCATTATATTTTTCTTAAATTTCTAAATTAATAAACCATGGGAATTTTTGATGTGAAACATCTATAGCCGCACGTAAAACCGATTGGCTAAACTTTGATTAATCTGGCGTGGCGACGCATGCCGTGGCGACGCGTCGCCACGCTATATGATGGTATATAATATATACAGTCGTTAAGCCATCTCTCTCGCTACACTGAGCTCGGATACCTATAGGCTATAGTGTATACTCCGTAGTGTATTTTTTTTTAAATTTTTTTTTTCATATTCATAATAATATGTTTTAGTTCCTGTCATAATCTGTACTTTTGTGCATATTACTTGTACAAAATAATTTCGATGTTTCACATCTGCCAAGCGTCCCGTGACGGCTCACATTTTTTTAAATTAAATTGGATATTTTGCGATTGGCCCTTTTGGGAAGTGGACGAACCATAAAATATGGATATAACAGATATGTCCGAAACGGCCACGTATACACATACATGTATAAAGGTTCATTCATGTATTTCTTACATTAACATTAATATGTAATAAGTATTTCCAGGTTTCCGCAGTTCTCCATCCTTACTATTACGGAAATGGACCACTTAAGTGTGTTTGTTGCTTTTTCTTCTCCTACTCAACAGGATGATGGATCCTGATTCCAGATGTGGTTGTTTCCACAGTATCACATGTAGATCAAGATGTAGTATTGGGTCCGGAGTACGGCGTGAAATAGACAAAACACTGTAAAAATTGATCGATTTTTAATCGATTAATAACTATCGATCAATGTTTAGTTGCATGATTAATATCTCCAGACTGCGGGTGAAGCAGGCATTAATTTAAAAGTGGTAACAGGTAATGAATGCCATCATCATCATTATCATCGCAACCCTTTCTTTGTCCCACTGTTGCGCACGGGTCTCCTCTCAGAATGGGAGGGATTAGGCCTTAGTTAACCACGATGGCCAAGTGCAGATTGGCAGACTTCACATTCTTTCGAGAACATTCTGAGGAACTCTCAGGAATGAATGAAATTAATGACATCATCATCATCATCACAACCCTTTCTTTGTCCCACTATTGGGCACGGGTCTCCTCTGAGAGGAGGGATTAGGCCTTAGTCCACCACGCTGGCCAAGTGCGGATTGGCAGACTTCACATGCCATGCATACCATACTTAAACTTAATTAGTCTATTTAATGTACCTACTAATTTATGGGTACCTTAAACTTAATCAACTTCAAAGGGAATTACGAATTCAGTTCTGACATGTAGGTAGTATTTTTAATCAAACATCATTAGTTAACATAATAAACATAACAAATAGCGTAGGTTATAAATAATATAATCACTTAATACGGAAAAAACCTTGTTTCCATTCCGTTTAATTAATAAAATTATTGGAACCAACATTATGATTTCAGGACAATAACATTAAGAATACCTACTAATTAAATACCTACTTAACCATTTCTCATAAAACCTTTTTTTTAGTTCGTTTTAATTAAGATTAACAATCAATGCTCTTAACTGAATGTGACTTTGGTTACTGTTTCAGTAAAAGATCACACAATAATTTTATACCTGTCTAGTCTAGGCTCTAGCATTTTAACATACATTATGCATTTATCGACGATTTGTAAAGTCCTTTGCTTTTTTGAAGGTAAGTCTTGAATTGAACAAATTAAATACAATTTTGCGTCCACACGAGACGATTCGAAGTGACCATATATCTAGTCAAATTGCTAGTAAAATGCTAGGACCGCGTGGAAGGGATATTAGCGACGGCTGTCTGTCTGTGACATCAAGTCAACATCTTTTAGAAACAGACTAGCCGATTAGCTGCCGTCAAAGACACTAGAGTTACTCTGCCAAATTCTTGAGTTTTTATACAAATTAAATATCATTGGTATTTTTATTTGACCTATTATTATATACTTTACATATTTTGAGTACCTACTACTACCATCCTATTACACATAATCGATTTAATATGGTTAACTAAAAATTATTCGAAAAAAAAGAACAATTGAGATCTTACTTAATCTTATTATTACTTGAGTTGAGTTTTCTTTAATGTGCATTTTATGAAAAAGTTCCTTTCACAAGGTAATACCCATGACAATTAAGTTGTAAGTAGGTATTTACCGTACTAACTTACTCTCAAACTCCCACAAATTCTATAGAAGATATTATAGGCGAAGTATCGACAGTATCTTCTATGCTTCTTTCTGGAGAGATGGTTTTTGAAGTATTGTTTGTTATGCCACCATCGTCACGTATTTTTGTAGGGTCGATATGAACAACTGCATGTGTTGAAGCTTCAATTTTACGTTTTTTTTTTGAGGTAATACTGTTACCTTTTAAAATCCTCGGACGATATCTTTTTGGCTTGGAAAGCAGCTCCTCGAGTACAGAGTTTGACTCGCTCACCCACAATACTTCTGGATCTTGGACAACGTTTGAAGAGCTTGGATTTGGATAATTGCTTATTACCTCAATGTCATCAGATATTTTATCATTAGTTACGACGTTACTGACGTCATGCGTTGATTTTTTATTTTCTGATGGCGTTAAAATCCTAATTTTTTCTCTTCTGGCATTCGACTTGGGAGCACCTTTACGTTTTCTTGGGTCTTGGGTTTTAGGTTTGGATAATATTTCTGGGTCATCGTCTACCATAATAATGTCGTTTGTCTGGTTAAGTTCACAATTATTTGTAGCATAAGAAAGATTTACTGTGTCAATACTTTCATTCGATTTACTAATTTTGTCATCATTAATGATTACTACAGGGCTTTCTGGTACTTTCGTCGATAAGTACAAAGGGCTATTTAATGAGAATACATTTGTTATTTTAGGTGTGATATCTATTTTTTCACCTAAATAACTACGGAATGAAGCTTCATAATTATGCTTTTTCCTGCCAATCATCTTTGAAAATATAGTTAGTAAGTTACCTCTCGTCTTTGTTTCATCGATCGGTTTTTTTGCTTCCTGCATATTATTGTCTGTATTGATGTAAGTAGTTGCTGTTGGTACAGAATTGTTTGAAGCAGTTTGATTAATTACAAAAGGTGTCTCTGGATTTAAACATGTTCCAGGTCTTAAGCCTAATTTATCAACTTGTTCCTGAGCATGACTAAGGATTTGCGACAAAATCTTCAACTCAGATGATGATAAACTATTGATCGGAGCATTTAACGCTACAGCTACTTTTCCGTCTTCATTAATTGTTAAGAGAACATTACGAAAGTGGTGTAAGATATCTTTGATCAAGTTATTTATGTTCTGAGAAGCTTCTTCTTCCATAACGCACTTCGGTGCCATTGGTGGGACGGAAGATTGAGACATCGTTGGTGTAGACGGTTCAATTAGTACCTTTTTAGAACGAATATGAACATTAGGAACTGGTTTTTCAAACTTGTACATTTTATCTAAAATGGTTAAAACTTGCACTTTTTTATTACTCGGTTCCATAAAACTTCTTGTGTTTCTAAGTTTGCACGAACTTTTTTGGTCAAAAATTATCGAATGCTTTGTTTTTTTATTAACACTTACCGCCGGAAGTTCTTTCATAAATCGATAGGTATATAGAGACATGTCCGTTAAATTCCTCATGGCTGAAATTTTCATCTCGCGATCCAATGAATTATCATATGATAAATAGTGTTGCTTACTAGGTATTGCCAGAGTTTTGTATATCCAAGAAGAAGTATTTGTATATTTGTAAACGAGTTTGCTATAAATGATAAGTTCACGTCCAAGTTCGTAATTTTCCATTTGACCATCAGAACTCTTAAAGTTAAAAGCCCTAAAGCACTGTTTATATCTGAAAGTTCTGCTTCGTTTCTCGATAGGAGTCTTGGCTGGATACCCAATCCATTTGTAATTTTTTTTAAATGTCATAGCCGTCTCTATCAATTTCGATGATGAAAAACTGTTGTTGATCTTACTAACTGAAACTAAATTACCGTGTAGAACTTTATCTTTACAACAACATTTACAATGATTTTTACAAGGATGAGTAGTTTGAATAAATCGTGCGATACGTATGTATTGCATATGATCTGCAAGCAAAGATATATAAACTTGTCTATTTTTCCAACAGCAGACTAAAATGTTAAATACTGATTTACAGTTCTTCGTGTCAAACTTATGAACTTCACTATACTTGCTTTTCATATATTCTATTACAGAATACTCTTCATCAATTTGATAGGCGTCGAATTCTTTTTGAAATAAATTATAAATAACAATAATGCAATTTCTCAGATCTACTCTTGTTAAGCTATTTTTAAAATCGTTAATATTCTTTATAATGTGATTTTGAGGAGAAAGTTCAATACCTTCTTCATCTATATCTATTATAGTTTTGTTTACAACTAAGTCCACTTGCATTGTTTTTGTTTTTTCCTTGTTGTTCATTGTTGTTTCCTCTGTATCTATAATTTCTTCTTCAGTATCTGATATACTTAAGATTTCGGTATTGTCCTGAAGATTGTTTTTGGGTAAACTTTTATTTACATCTATGAGCACTATTTTCAATGGCTTACAAACGGACAAAAGAGGTTGTATTTTGGAATAAGATGTTTTAATTTGTGTCTTCATTATTTCTTGCGGCTCAGTATTAACGGCAATGATTTTGTTGTTTATTTCTCGAACCTTTAAATTTAATTCATTGAATGTTAATTTTTTATTAAAATAGATTTTCTTATGTTCTGATTTACATCCAAATGGCTTTAAGTTATTACCGTTGTCGAGATCTTTATGATAAAGTGGTTTGCTTTCGGCGTAAATGGTATGAAAAATATCTTCAGAGGTGTATTTATTCAAATCCTTTTTTAAAATGGTCATTTCCTCTAATCGTTTTGTATATACAATGGGCAAATGATCATAATATAGTGGGTCAAATTCCATTTTAATTTTATACATTAATTGTGAGACTGTTTGTTTCGTCGTAATTTGTGTATCTGAAAGAAACAAAAGGGCACTGATTATTTTTTAATAGAATCAAGTAAATGAGTTCCTGTTGCTCTTTTGCCATCAATCAATTGGTGGTGGTAGTTTAAAGATGCATAAGTGATCTTCACAAAAATAACTGGTGTTTAATTTTGTAGGTGTCAATGATGCTGGATGTATTAACCACTTTCTCCTTAATTATGCATTTTTTGGAAAGTCTTAGAAGAAAAGAAAGAAAACATCGGCACTACATAGCACATTTTTCTTATTAATATATAGTCAAAATCAGTTAACCTTGATACAATTTGAGACTTGTTATCCGGACAGTGACATCATAATAGTCAGCTGACCAACCTATTAAAAACGAAACTAACGAAAACTAATTTACGTTTTTTACGTGTTTAATTATGAAATTTGAATTAAGTAGTTTAACAAATTTTCATGTTTATATAGGTTCTGTCTGTAAACTAAAAGCAGGTCCAAAAATTAGTCAACATCCCTATTGTTACACGGTAAAAATGGTACTTACTAGGTAGAACCATCTTAAACTGTGGTGGTCCATCTGCCCCGGCGGAACGCTATACAAAACCCATAGGCTCTACCACCAAATTTTTTGTACCCACCACTTTTACTACACTCTTTCTTTTTTTAATTTATTTTTCTAAAAGGAATTTAAGATAGGCTGATACCTCGCTGCGACCCATAGACGTCCCACTGCTGGGCACGGGTCTCTCCCACAGACACTTCTGCGGGAGGTCTAGAGCATACTCCACCACGCTGCTCCAATGCGGATTGGTGGAGGGGTTAGTGGCCAACCCAGTGTCGAATGTTCTCAAGCCACCCGAAGGTCTTCGACAAGGCTTAACGACTGTTTCCAGCATTGAAAACAACCGGGACCGACGGCTTTACGTGCCCTCCGAAGCACGGTAGCGCCCACAAACCGACCGCACCCGTCGTTGCTTAACACTTTCGATCACATTGAATCGAAGCGAGCCACTGGGCTATGGAGGCTGATACCTACTCTTGCAATTTTAACATTAATACATTCGTGTAATTCTAGATAGCCCCAGGCACCCAAGGGCAGCCAATGGGGACAAAGAGTAAAATACGCAATAAGCTCGGCAATTGCTCTTTTAGTTTTAAATTTCCCCATAATGTTGCTGTCGCAGTCCCAAATGAAAAAAAAAGTGAAATGAAGATTTGTTAAAACTGCGTTGTCTATGATTGCTACAATCTGTGGCGAAATAATGTAAGTTCCTCCCCCCGCGCCGGACAAACTTCCCCGCACAGCGTCCGACCGAGTAAACGCTCCGCAAGCGGTGAGGTACGGGCGGGAGGCGAAGAGAGCCCGCTAATTGAATTGAACGAAGAATAAAAACGGGATAATTTTAAGCAAGTCTTACCTAATACAGAGCTGTTGTTTGAAATATGTTGTGTTGATTCACACACGTATAATGTTGCAAACACTGTCTATATAATTTACTATCAGAACAAGCGTCTCGACTCGACTATTTGACAATTCGAGGTCGTAGCCGTGGCACGGAGCGGGCGGGTGGGACGAGAGCTGGCAAAGCGGCTTGATTACGTGCGGCGCGGCGACGCAGGGTGACGGGGCGAGGGGGCGGCCTCGCGCTCTCTCCCCGCGTACAGTACCGACTACCGACCGGGGCGATGGCGGGGCGGGCAACGGCAACGGGCTTCCGTCCGACTACAGCATGCGTTCGAGAAGGAAGAAATCGAAAACAATGGCTTTATATTTATCAGTTACTTACTCTGTTGCCTGTTGTGGTACACGTGCTACGGAATAAATATGCAATATTAAATTAATATTAACGCAAGTCTATTTTAATCATTTATAACGCTGCATCTTACCTTATGCATTACCTATCTACTAGCTATGCGTTTTTGCCAGCAAAGCAATTAAGCAACCCACTAACTACCTACGTACCTTCCGTCCTAGGCTAGACAAGACAATATAACCAACCAGTGTCGTGCGTGAGTCTCGTCTCGAGCTCTCGGATAGGGTTACCACGTATTTTAACAAGAAATAAAGAAATGATGTTAAATTAGGAAAAGTAAAATAAACGATATTTTATAAAAATGAATAGAATAGAACAGATCTTACCTACTACTTACTAATTTTGATCATAACTTCCTTACTATTAATTTAATACATTACGTTATAAATGATTATTAACCTATCCACTGACAATATATATATTACTAGTCTTAATATATATATTTCTTGTGTACATACATACGTGTGTATGAGAGTAAACTCCTCCTAAATAGTTAGATAAATGTTGATGAAATTTTTTTGTGTGTTCAAGGGGGGATCCGAGAATGGTTTAGATCAGTGATGGGCAAACTACGGCCCGCGAAAGTATTTAATCCGGCCCGCCGAGGGTCCGTCGACATGGATACCTAGTATATGGCCCGTTAAAATTACGTTTTGACGGTCGAGAAGAAAAAGTAGATTCTACTTGGTAGAATAATAGATGCATAACCTATAGGTGAAGCTAAACTAGCCGCGTATTTCATGTGTTGCGTAATACGGGCAGGGCCGGATTTAGAGGTGTGGAGGCCTCGAGCAACAAAGGAGGAGGCCCCCTGGCCCCAAATTATTTTCCAAATGAGCTGAACAACTTTTTTCAGTCGAGTTTTTCAATCAATAATTTATTGTGAAACCGAGTAGATTATTTTAGTATTTAACAAACATATAAAAATATAGATAAATGATTTCTGTTAATATTTAAGAACAGTATAATCATGTTTGTACAAAGGTAAAGATAGGAGGAGGTAAAACAGCAAAAAAAAAAACAAAAGAAAAGTTTTTTACAAGTGTTTACTAGTCGGAATATGAAACTTTTTTTTCCGAAGTTTTCTTCCGAGCCCCTCTTTTGTAGAGGCCCGGGGCTGTAGCCCCGGTTGCCCTCCCCTAAATCCGGCCTTGAATACGGGGCGCAAAGCGTGGTGAAATGAGAGACGCGGGCGGCGGGGCGAGTGAACTCAGGCGCCACACAGCTGGAAACAGCTTTCGAGAATACATATTATGGAAAAACAAAAACAATTCCACATGTCTCACACGCCTAACAAGGCAGAGCCTTCGAATAAAAATTAAATTGATTAATATTTTTTAGGGTAAAAGGTATTTTGTAATATTTGTGTTTAATGCTGTAATGTTTTATAAAATTATAATAAAAGCTATCACAAAATGCATTTTTTCTATAATTCTGGCCCTTCTCTAGAATTTCTTAACCTTTGTGGCCCGCCATTAAAAAAGTTTGCCCACCACTGGTTTAGATTCACAATTTGGTCTACTTACTGGAAAATGTTTTTTAAACATTACTTTAGTTTTATCATTTACATGAAGTGTCGCGTCACTATGACATTTCATATGGCAGAACAACGTTTGCGGGGACAGCTACTATGTAAGTATGATATATTATTTCAATATTCAGGTCAATTATCTTACAGTTAGGTAGGTAATTAAAATTTGTGAACTGTAATCGTTGTGGTCGCGCCTGTGCTGCGGGGGGGAAAGGGAGAGCGCGAGCGGCGAGGATCGTGAGCGGCAGCGTTGCCAACTTAACGGATTTCCCGTCATATCTAACGGATTTGGGTACGTTGAGAACGGGAAAAAATCTTTCTAACGGCTGACGGGATATTTTACGGGAAAAAAAACTACATATTTTTATCCAAAAATGTCAGTAATAGTAAGAGGTGAAAGAGTACAAAGATGCGACTGGCAATAACCCTTTCAAAGACTTATGCTATTGTGCTTTTTCAGTTTTAATTTTGCCATATTCAAATGCTGAAGTGGAAAGAGATTTCAGTGTTAGGAATGGAGTGAAATCAAAACTGAGAAACAGAATGAAGGAAAACGTGGTTAGTGCAATTTTGAATATCCGCTCAGAACGTAATGGTAATAACTGTTATGTTTTGCCTCATGCTGTATTATGCATGGTTGGAACATTGCAAAGCCATCGATTTCTGCCATTTCTGCAATGGCAACAGAGCATGATGCTGAAAGTGACGATGATATTATAGATTTTTAATTTTTACGAAAATCAAGGCTAATTAAATAGGTTTCTATTTTTTTATAATATAGACGGACAAACAGACATAATATAGGACAAGTAGGAATAAGATAATATAAATGGTTGTAAGTGCGTATGGTATTTTTAATTTAAATTGTAAAGAACCTGTTAATAAATACGTTTAGAAAATTAGCGGTTGTTATTTATTGGCAGATAAAAAATTTAACGGATTTTTGACGGAAATACACAACTAACTTGACGGAATTTTAAAAATCTTGTTGGCAACACTGGTGAGCGGAAGCCAGTCTGCCAAGTGCCAGTGATGCTGACGGATGTATTAATGTTAACAGTTAAATTCTACCTATAATTATGTCTACGTACGTTGTGGATGACGCAATAACAATACTACATCAAAGACTTCTATATATACTTACTAAATAAAAGTCTTTGTAAAACATACACGGTATTCCGAGTCTGAACGTCGACTGAGGGAGGCCTAAGTCCAGCAGTGGACCCCAAAAGGCTGATGGATGGATGGATGGAGTCCGCCGATAGGTAAAGTTAGACTTCAAGCACAGAGGAATGATATGCATCAAGCATGTGTGTTTTTAAAATGGAACCTGTAACCTTACCATAGAAGATACAGAAAACCTTTCATTAGAGACAAACCCTCTTTTTCAATGAAACCTTTGACATCATAATTTATTTTGATCAAGCGTGAGTTGTTACTAAAAATAACTATAGGTAACTGACTCAGTTTTTTTGATTCGGATCAGCTTTAGGAGGTAAAGTTTATTTAATTGTGAACGATGCAATTCGTTACGTCCCGATTTTATTTTAGTTTAAAAATCTCTTATGGTTTCGGATTTTAGGGCCAACGAGGTGCGCGACTCTGAATGATTTCATTCGAATTATTCGACTTAGTAAAGCATTCGACTCATTCGAGTGATCTATAAAAAGTAGTAACTAATTTGACTTGATTCGACACACAGAGTACTAATCGTGTAGTTGTGTTAACTTTCATCAGAAACTAGCTACAGATACTATTACGCCTTTCATTCGACTCGGAACTAGTCGAGTCGGACTTGGAACTTCATTTATGTTAGCGAACCGACCGACTCCGCCGCCCGCACGACCGCGACGTGCGTATGTTCGTTCTCAGTTTCGCACCACACTCACACGTCAGAGGTAAAGGGACGCAAGTGAACTTTTTACAAAGTAACAAACAAGTGTGATGTTAGGTTTATTTAGTAAAGAAGTTTATTAAAAAATAAGAAATATTTACACAAACAACAAATTCTGTAACTAAGCTGATTATTCAGGAATATGGCGGAAAAATTAAATAAAATTTAAGGTAATATGATTTTTTAATCACGCCGTAAAGTACCTACTTCATCTACAATTTTAGACAATTTTTATTGCAGTTGCAGTTTAATCAAAATTTAGCTTTACCTTAACGACCAAAAAGCTGCATTGAAAAAAAAAATCAATGATAAGTATATGGTATTTATGCGTGATTTAAAAATCACTTATGTGTTTAACTACCAACAATAAATTGCTTCGTATTTTAATCTTACCATTTCAAAAATGCAATAGACATTTTTGGATAAAAATATGTAGTTTTTATTTCCGTTAAATATCCCGTCAGCCGTCAGATGATTTAGAATGATTTTTTCCCATTCTCAACGTACCCAAATCTGATATGACGGGAAATCCGTTATGTTGGCAACGCTGTACCTACATTCGAATATTATTCATTCCAAACCAAACTGACTGAGTGAGGCGAGTGAGCGGCGAATGCGCGCGTTGCGAGTAGAAAAGAAACGCTACTATAAGATTAGTTAGGTACTATCGTTTTATTCGAATCGTTTAATCGTTTTATTCGAATATGAACATTATTCTATTACTAATTTTCAAGTCGAATGTGTAGATTAGTAGTTGTAGATTATTCGAATAGTGAGATCATTCGCAGTCGCGCACCTCTAGACTAGGTGTTGATCGAAGACAACGACACAAAACGTATTTCGTGCTACAATTTGATATCGAGCGAGACTATGAGTTCGAGCCGACTGCCGAGCTTTTTGTTAGTAATTCAAATACACTCACCTTTTCATATTCTTTCAATAGTACCTACGGTCCCCTAACTAAAATGATAGTAGGGGACACCCACCTCTGTGGGTATCGTTTCCAAGGAGATACAATTTGTTATTTACGAACCTACCAAACACGTTTATCTTAACTGTGTAGCTGTGCAACACTCTTTTGTTTTCGTAAAATTGAACAGTGATATTTGATATTATTATTTTTGTAAGCATGTATTGAAATGGCATATGGCACCTGCCTAGTATTCACGTGATTGACTAGTGAACGGCAAACGGAAGACAAGCTAACATAATTAATATGTTATATATTTTATTAATAGTTCTACTTATTTCGTTTCATTTGGTATGTTATTGGCAATAATGAAGACGATAATACAATTATTAGGTTATTTTAATGCATAGGTAAGTAGTCCTCATCATAATTTCAAGATAATGGTAAGTATTAAAATTGAAAACGTAAACAAACTAGTAGGTAATAGTAGTAGTAGGTTCCTTCCTAAGTAGTATCATCTTACAAAAAATCTTTTGACCTGCTTTTTTGCAGTTGACCCAATGGTATGACCTAAAATTACTGAACGTCTATCGATATAATTGTATTAGAATGCATGTTTGGGGCACTTTTATAAATAAACGATTCAGCCCATTTTATAAGTCAATTGTTTCAGCCAGTGCAATGGGTGCGGCATTAATAAAGTTGTTTTCGGCGTCAAGCGTGCAGGCAGCAGGTTCGGTGCTCGACCGGGTCATCTCACAACCCAACACAGAAGACCATACAGTACTCTACAAACTAGCCGACTATAAGAAAGGTTGCTATTTTCAAAGCTCTACACTACAAACAAACCGATTTTAAGAAAATTTTGCGGTGAAAGCCGTACAGTTACATAGCCGTATACAGAGTATCAGAGTATGCGTCCTTACCCCAATGGCTCGAATCGATTCAATATGATCGAAAGAGTTAAGCAACGACCGGCGCGGTCGGTTTGTGGATGGGTGATCATTAGTGGCAAAATTTCATGGACCTTACCACAGAACAGATAAACTTACCGTGCTTCGGAGGGCACGTTAAGCCGTCGGTCCCGGTTGTTTTTCAATGTTGGAAACAGGCGTTAAGCCTTGTCGAAGACCTGCTGGATTAGCCACTAACCTCTCCTAAACTTTTTTTTTAATGAATTGTTTTAAACAAGATTTTTACAGCAAAATTTGTGAATGATAGGTTTACTGTTTTGTTATGAATGGGGTATACCGCTATACATCTCTTTCTCAGGTGGTCTACTGCTGGAGACTTACACGAAAGGCGGCATGGCTGCAGCAGAGCGGCTCATTCGCGAAGAGTTCTCCGTGTACACCTACGCTGGCGGGCGAGGCCGGGTGATCAACCGGGCGGAGTACCTGCGGTGGAAGTTCCGGGATCAGGAGCAGGTAGACTATCTCTATCTCTTCTTTAGGTGGTCTACTGCCGATGGATACGCTCGTGCGGACAGCAGCGTCTGGCCAAAGAAAGGTCTGCCTCCGTTTCCGTCATCGTCCGCACGAACTGCCTCAGTACAGGTGCATGCAGATCATCTGCCACTATCCTCAGGATGCTGTTGGTACTATCCCTCAGTCTTCTCATCAGCGACGCTGCTTTTTTTCGAAGGACGGTATGAATGCTGTCTGTCTTCGACTCAGCATCAGCAAACATTGCTGAAGCGCTGCAGAAGCGGGAATTTATTTTGCATTTTTGTATTTTGTTTCGTCGATGTTCGTCTGGTTGGCGCAGCTTTTTAAATTAAAAAAAAATGTTTACCAGGTGGTCCTGCCGATCGAGGCGTCCCTGTCCCCCCACGACCCGCTGGCCAAGTGGGAGGACCACACCGCGTGCTGGCAGATGAGCTACCGGGGCGCTCTCGGCGAGTCCTTGCTTCACGTACTCATTATTTGCGATACTAAGGTAAGTAAGTACTAAACCAAAACGGAATATTGAATGGCCTCAATGGTCTAATAAAATACAAGGTACTTACAAAGTATTCGGATAGATTATACTAGATAGTTATCAATAAATAATAGACAGATTGCTATATTTTATAATACCAAAATGTATTTAGATTATGATTTAAAAAAATGTTGACATAACATTTAAGCACATTGACATTATATGCATTGACATTATTTAAGTACCTATATAAAATGTACCTACTCTGTGCATTATATAATAAAATTTCTTCTAAATATTTGTACGCCGCTCAGAGGTTATGTACATAGGCTCATTATATCATTTCTTACCATCCTGTTGTATGTATCCTGCACATAATGACAAATGTAAATAAAAAAATTAAATAATGTTACAAAAATCATTAGGTATTTTAAAAGATAAGGTTGTTAATAAAACTAAAAAGTAATAATTCAAATTATTAAAAACAATTAAAAAAAGCTTTTTATAACTTTTATTTTCATTTTCGTGCATTGTCATCGGAACCAAATATGTGTGCCAAATTTCAGCTCGATAGCTTCAGTGGAAGTGGGTGAAATATTGATTGCAAGATTCCAGGACATACATACATACATACATAGATACATACGAGTGAAGTTATATAAAAGCTTTTAAAATAGTATTATTGATCGAAGAAAATAGTCACGTAGTCGTAGTGTGAAATGTGAAATAGTGTGATCTCCGATAAACCAATAGGTACCTACTCACAAGAAGGGTTGTATTGTAGTCCGTGATACTACATCACGGACTACAATACAACCCTTCTATGGTAGTATCTATTAATTGCGAAAGTTGTTTACTTTCTTGTCTTTTTTTTTTTCAGATTCATACGAGGCTGGCTAGGACGCTTGTTAAATGTTTCCCGAAACTTTCCTTGGATGTTGTGGAAGGCGAAGAATATTTAGGTTTGATTTTTGCATTTTTTCTACATACCAACAAATACCAATACGAAAAAAAAATGGTTGTCTGTAAAGTCGGTTTACGGACGATAGATTTACGTGATAACGTCATAATCATTATTTTATACGATACAAAAAAGGAGAATTGAAAATACAAAGATAACAGACAACAGACAAGTCTATATATTTATTTTGACAGTTCCCTATTTCGGAGCCATGGAAACGCCAATGTTGTCGTGTGTAAAATTAATTTAATAAAATTAAAAATTAATTTAATAAATACACTCAACGGAAACGGAAGCGGAACACTTTTTCATAATGTCAAAAAATTATTATCCAGTTAAGTTTATCAAGATAATATGGATAAGTGTGAGGTGTGATTCTTTTAATGTCTCCAGCCACCAACCGATAAGTTATAAATATAACACTCGATCTTTCATAACATTTGTTTATTTTCAGCTTATAACATCTTTTAATTTCTCAGGTGCCAGTTCCCTGCACCTGGCCATAGCTTACAGTAACAACGAGCTGGTACAAGACTTGGTGGAAGCTGGTGCCGATGTCAACCAACGTGCCATTGGTAAACAGCCTTCCATACTGTCAACAGAAGTCAGATTCAAATTTATTTATTTTTCATTAAGCGTGTACCTAATACAAATCTCTCTAACAATCCGCATTGGAGCATCGTGGTGAGGTATGCTCTGGAGCTCCCGCAGCTGTTTCTGTGATCCGTGCCCACCAGTGGGACGTCTATGGGTCGTATCAAGCTATCGTATACAATTAAAATACAATTAAATAAATGAATCTGACCCCAGTAGGTACCTATAGTGATATTTCAAGCTGCGCGACCACATCGCTTCATTGCCTACGTCCTTGTGTTATGTTGGCAGGCAGTTTCTTCCTCCCGCGGGACCAGCAATGCGTGCCGCCTGCGCGCCAGACTAACTACGAAGGCCTAGCGTACTTAGGCGAGTACCCGCTGGCGTGGGCAGCGTGCTGCGCCAACGAGGCAGTGTACAACCTTCTGCTCGACAGCGAAGCTGACCCTGATGCGCAAGACTCCTTTGGCAACATGATTCTGCACATGGTCGTCGTCTGTGACAAATTGGTGAGAATCAGATGCATGAGGTCCGAGATTGCAATGTATTTATTTTTCGAAGGAGACAGTCAATTATGAACTTTCTACTTACTTTCAACCTTCCTGCGAGATATTGGTGGTAAGCCTTTGGGAGACAGTCTAGAGACGTCAGAGAAGTATGTAGGTTTTAACGAATTTATTCTCATAAAAAACATAAGTTCCATTTACAATGAGATACAAAAAAAAACGTAAAAGTAAGTAAGTGTTTGCCTCTAATGCCTTTAACATAAAATGTTTACAATGCACTTCTCCAATTTCTTAACATAGTCACTACATGTTGTTTTAATTTCATTTTAAACATAGTTAAGCCTTTACATGATTATGTAAATTGTTGTAAGTTGGACTCCATCAAACATTATCGTCTTCTTACCGTAATTTGTTCATGTAGTAGGTATGTCATGGTAAGGAAGCAGTTTCTTCCTCCACGATAATCAACTGCGCTGGATTACATATTTAGCAAGTACTTACCGGCTACGAGAAAAAGAGGACGTTTAACGTGAACTCATATTAATCCTAATTCCTAATTTCCTTTCCTAGGACATGTTTGGCTACGCCCTCCGCCACCCTAAAGTGCCCGCGAGCAACGGCAGGCTGAACCGCGCCGGATTCACGCCTCTCACTCTGGCGTGTCAGCTGGGCCGCGCCTCAGTGTTCCGGGAGATGCTGGAGCTATCTGCCAGGGAGTTCTGGCGGTACTCCAACATCACTTGCTCGGCGTATCCGCTCAACGCATTGGACACGCTGTTGCCTGATGGCAGGACGAGTAAGAGCTGCTTAGAAATACTTATGATAACGTTACACCACAAATAATGAAAATTATGAAATAATGTATGTTTAATTTTTTAAAAGCTTTTATTTAACTTCACTCGTATGTATGTATGTATGTATTCATTCATTCATTCATGTATGTCCTGGAATCTTGCAATCAATATTTCACCCACTTCCACTGAAGCTATCGAGCTGAAATTTGGCACACATATTATTTGTTTAAGATTGGAACTCAGCGCTCTTTATCATCCTAAACGGGACAAAGCAGGAGCATCTGAATATGTTGGACGGAGGCATAATACAACGTTTACTGGAAGAGAAATGGAAGACTTTCGCTAGGGTATCTTATTTTCTTGATATAAAAATACAATTTTCTTGCATATACAATATAAGTACATATAGATAAAATGCTTAGTTAATCCACCGATTTTAATGAAATATCAGGTCTTGATTTTCCTCTTTAATTGTTCTGTTTCTCTCCTTCTTGTTTCTCTTCACTTGAGGATGCTGTAAGTAGATAACTCTTCTTCCTAATGTATTAATTTGTTGCCAGAAAAAGTTTCTAAAACGTCTAATGATCCTGATGCTTCATCTTCTGCTGCTCTCCGTATCTGTATACCTTCGTCACAGCAGCGCTGAAGCCGACTCCCATCCCGACTGGGGCTTAGAGATATCCGATGTCAGAAGCGGGGTCCGCCTGGCTTGTGAACTGGGCACTCTCATGTCGACCCTCTGTTATATCATCCTGCAGCAAGGCGACGAGATAAAGAACCAAGGATTGGTTGCATATTTTAAACAACTGGTAAGTATGTCAAGTTGGGCAGCGTATGTGTGTCTGCTGTCTCCTTATTATATTAATGCTACTACATACTATTCATAAAATAATAAATACTTAAATCTTAAAAATTGGTTGAAATTAAATGGAAATTATCAGTAGGAAGTCATTTCTAATTCAGAGAAGTTGAGAGTTTTAGTCATGTTCCCATTTTGAGAAGAACCAAGAATGTGATAAAGTTAAGGCTAAATCTATCGTTCTCAATATGAAAAGCAATCAAATATTCCTACTCACCTCAAAAGGAATGTGTAGAAGAAATACTGTAACCAAATATATCATTGAGTTTTAATTTCAGATACATGAACCGGCAAAGTTCATATTTCTCGCATCAAACATCCTTCTCCTGGCGTGCATACCGCCGCGGCTCAGTCGCCAAACCATGTTGGAGGAGGCAATTCTGATATTCGTGCTTCCTGGCTCTTGGTTCCTGCTAATGTTCTTTGCTGGGTAAGAAACAGAGACCGTTAACTGCAACAAAATCAGTTTATAGTATCAGGCGTGACCTTAAGGAAATCAATTTTTATAAATAAATTTAGTTTCAATCTACTTTGCAATAACCCGAGAGCAAGGCGTATGATGGCGCATGAAGGTATGCATTCCCTGCGTTTTTGACAACATTGAATAGCCATTACTCAGTTATTTCAAAACATTGATGCTTGCTGGATTTTTCTATAATTGCATGTATTCTCAAGATTTGTGTGATAAAAAAATAGTCTTCCTAGATCAACGTTCAAAATCACACGATAATTTTAGTGTTTTGTCCATTTAGGAACTAGGGAAACGTGCAATTTTCTGGGATAAAAAGTAGCTTTGTCATACTTCTAGTCAAAAAATTACAAGGAGAAGAAGGACAAACCAACAGACCAACAAAAAATCGATTAAAATTTTATGATTGTATTTCCTGTTCTTGTATTACTTAAATGCAAATAAATAAAAACAATTGAATGATTATGTAATACAGGTTCTTATAAAATTATCATTAATTAATTCCTGATTTCTTTTCAGGGCAGTAAAGCTGACGGGCCCGTTCGTAACGATGATCTACAGCATGATAACTGGAGACATGTTTACCTTTGGCATTATCTACTCCATAGTACTCTTCGGATTCTCGCAGTCTTTTTACTTTCTTTACAAAGGTGTGTCTGAAAACACTATTTAATTAATGACTTGATATAATAGGTACTTGTATGTTTTTGAGTAACAGCATATTATTATAAATAATTATATTTGAGTATAATTATTTTTCAGGCTACCCAAATGTGCAAGGCACACTATACTCGAGCTATCCCAGTACATGGATGGCCTTGTTCCAGATTACTTTAGGAGATTACAGCGTAAGTATCCTTCATATAATGCTTGATAAGGTACGATAAGGAAATTTTTCAATTGTTATTCTTTGTTTGTTTTTCCACTAAACTGAAGTCTCACTTAACTCGTCATTTAACTCAAATTCAAATTCAAATAATTTATTTCGCTATGAGGTGATTACACACGCTTAACGAAAGTCTAGGTAACTACAAACTACTTAAAGAGATATAATGCTATTCTAAACTGATTAATATAAAGCAAAGGATGAGCTATTTATCCTTGAATGAATAGCTAATCCTACACAGGTGCCTAACCTGCCTTATGGCTAATTTACAATAATTACCTACCACTAAGCTAAGCTCTAAGTCACGATAGACTATCTACCTGGTCATCGGCTTAAGGAAGAACTTACAATATTCTTATCCTATGCCCTAGTGTAGGCCGAGAGAGAAAAAAGCCGGAGGAAAAAACTCTCGGTACTCTTTTAAAATTCAAATTAATTTTTACAGAAAAATGTACAGTATGACCATGATATGATTAGGACAGACACGAGACAGCCAATCGTGTATGCCAAGAATCACCCCATATGCCACCTGCTTACAATATTTAGTATAATTAATACAAAAGCATAGTGATAGCCTGTCAGAGTTTAATTCAGTCCCATGCCTTCTTATCATCCAAATACTCCTGAATATTATAATACTACACTACTATTATAAACTACCTTAAAATACTAGAATGGGTCTCATCCTTATAGTTAACACTGGTTGTGCCCTTCGGCAAACGACCATCCTCTGTGGAGTCGACTAGGCGTTTACATCCAGATTGTAATGTGATTGTAAGTTGACGCCAAGCGAAATTATCGTGCGAGTTTTTTTATATTCCAAAGCCTAACGAACAAGCAGGCGACCTGGTGGGTGGTCACTATCGCCTATGAACACGAGAAACGCCAGCTGCGCCAACTGCCTCATTGGTCTAGTGATTGCAAGCTCGATTATTAAGCTAGACTGCTAGTTCAATTGCTAGCTAAGGTCGTGGGTTTCATCCCCGGGTCCGGAAAAAGAATTAGGTGCCTATTTGGTTTTTGTAACTTAAAATACCCAGCTCTAACATTATACTGTAAGTATATGACAATAGGTTCACCACCTATTACATGGGAACTACCTAAAGGTAACTCGTGAATAGTGGCGGTACTATCAAGTACCAATACTACCCGGAGAAATAAACACTAGGCCCGATTTCACCAACGTCGTGTAAATCTTATGCCCGGAATAAGTTGTTATTTACTCGCGAGTTAGCCCATTTTACGTTTCACCAACATTTAACCTAGGGATAAAATCTCTATACTAGAGTAAAATCATACACCGCCGATTTCGGCCGAGTAAGCTGCTAATCGTAGATTAATAGTGTCACAACAGCATTAATTATAACTGATGATTATTTATTTCCTCGCCCACGGTGGTTTAAGGAAAGGGCTAATTATTTTGAAGACTATGACGACCACGATTTCGTGTTAAGATTTCGTCTATCAAAGAAGGCAGCATTGAATTTACTGGCAAAAATCGAGCATCATTTGGAGTATCCAACAGACAGGTGAGTGTTCTAAATTACATCCATTGATTAGGTATTTAACACATAATTATTGGCTACATTAAGATTCTATGCAACAAACAACACCCAAATGAGCATTGGTGACTATGGCGGAATGAGTGCACCAACATCACACCGAATTATCCACCAAGTCAGTACAGCAATAGCATCTCTGCACAAGGACTACAGTTTCCAGCAACATACCAGGAAATAAACAAACCAGGAATAAGGGCCAGCGTAACGCGAGATGCTATCATTAATGACTATTTTCGAAGCTTATTGTAATAAAACAACTGAATTACTTATTATTAATTTTTTTTTTAATTCGCTATAAATAAACTCCAAAAGTAATAGTCTGGTTTTAATTTATTCCTGTTTCAAAATTTCGCTTTGAATGTCAAATAATTCTTAGCTTCTTCTCTTTCTTTAGCTGCATGCTCCATTTGAGTTGTGAGAGCGTTCCCTTTTATTTCATTTAACTTTTCTAGTGAAGAAGTAGAGAGCTGTGGCCGTCTTTTGGACATACATTCAAGCAGTTCTCCTGCAGTAGGCCTTTTCCCTTCTGTACTACATTGTAACAGCTTGGAAATGGGCGTTTTTAAATTTTTGGGAGTGTAATCACCCCAATCCTGAAACAAGATAAATGCTCTGTTCATAAAAAAATCTAGAGCGTAAGCATTTAAGATCTGTAATCTCAATTGTTTTTATCTGTGACAAAATTTATAGTTTGTCTATTATATATTATCTGTGGATTTCTCTCTCTCTCTGCCTAGGCGTCGATGTATGTAAGTAACCTTGTGTGCCTTGAATTAAAAACCTTTAAATTAAAAAGTATTTTTGTTGGTTTCCCAAACAAATTTGGTGCCGAAACCCGGGAAACCTCAAAATAAATATAGGAAAGGAACCAGCTGTAGTGCAGAAAAAATAGTCGGTTGTTGTGCCGAGTTGCTCGGCGCACGAAGAGCAGTCGGCCATTTTGTTGGTTCGCAAGCAAAGCACGAGGTTACAAAACTCGCCGTTTTGTCGTACACGGTGCGAAATATTTACAAATATCCGTGCGACAACGACAAACAATGGGCGGCGAGGAACGCACCTCCATCAAAAGGCTCAAAATGCACATTGGGCAATTCAAAGGGCGCATTTCTCGGGCGGCTAAGTTCGCACAAGAACAGGAGGGGCAAGTGCTTGTCGACGTAGAAAACATCAAAACGAGGATCGAAGAGCTTCAGAGAGGGCTACAAGAATTCAAGGAGTGGCGCTCCGAATTACTGCTACAAGGCGACACCGGAGAGGATGAGGACACAGAAGAAAAATACTATGAAGTCATGGCAAAGCTCAGAAGAATTGTCCGGAACAATGAAAAGTCGGAGACCACGGGTGTGGAGCCGCAGCCGGAGCCGGAGCCTTCAGCAACAGCTACGGTCCATAACAACAACAAGCTGCCACAGCTGGACATATCATCGTTCGATGGGACAGACCTGACAGCGTACACGCCATTCATCAACCTCTTCAAGGCCGTCGTGGACAAAAATGAAAGTGTGACACCGCTGCAAAAACTATGCTATCTGAGGAAGTATCTCAAAGGTGATCCTCTATTATTAATTCAGGGCCTGCCATTAGTAAATGAATCCTATGTACAAGCTTTAGATTTATTAGATAAGAGATATGATAATAAATGTTTGATAATCACACATCATGTTAATGCCATATTAGACTGCCAGCCAATCTCAAAGGGTACTGCTATAGAGTTGAGGCGTTTAGTTTCTATCACCAGACAGCATTTGGGGGCTCTTCAATCTCTCGGGGAAAAAACTCAACATTGGGATATGATTATCATTCCCATTTTATTGAGAAAATTGGATGTGTTTTCTTGCAGAACGTATCACTCCGAGCGGAGCTCCTCGAAGCTACCGTCTCTTGAAGAATTTTTAACTTTTATAGAAAGAAGGGCTATGAGTCTAGAAGAAAGTACAGTATCTGCTGGTAAGTTTAATTTAAACAAATATCACACAAACAAATCAGTGAGTTTGTCCAGCGTATCTGAAAATAAAATGCTCACCTGTAAATATTGCAAAAGTACAAGCCATAAAATTTTTGCTTGCAGAGATTTCCAGGGACTAAGCGCTCAAGATAGGACAAGCTTTGTGTCAAAAGAAAAATTATGTAGAATTTGTTTGAATTCACATCTCAAAAAGTGTAATTTTCACTTCAAATGTTCAATATGCAAGAGCAAGGAACACAACACTCTCCTGCATGTTGAAAGCAGTGTTTGCAATTTAGTAGGGTCTGCTCATAGGGTGGTTTCCCAAAATATGGTTCTATTGCCTACCATTAAGGTCAATTTTAGGGCATCTGATGGTTCTTATGTCACAGCAAGGGGCTTGGTCGATACCGGTAGCCAAGTATCATTTGTGTGTGAGGAATTAGTAAGTAAATTAAATACTTCTACATTTAAACATGAAGTCAACATTATAGCTCTTGGTCAAAAACATAAACCTATTACCAAGGCTGTCAACTTACCTATGTATTCTAGAAATAACAGCTACTATCACAACGTACTGTTCTCAGTGGTAGACAATATAACTACGTATCTGCCACAGAGTAGATTTGATGTTAGTGACATTAAGGTCCCGGAGGCTGTCACATTGGCAGACGATGAGTTTAACTCTCCCGGTGACATCTCATTTTTAATTTCTGCAGATATATTTTTCAGTGTGATGCTACCTGACAAGATTTGTATATCTGAGAACAAATTGGTATTGATTGCAACTAAATTTGGCTATATTATCTCAGGAAATGTAAGTATTGATGCCAATAACAGTCATTCTGCAAACAATGTTTGCAGAACAAGTGTAGTTCTACATGCTGCAATAAAGGAATCTAGTATTGAATCATTACTGCAAAAATTCTGGAATGAGCAACATATTGTTGAAGAAAAAGCTCAAAATTCAAGCAATGTCTGTGAGAATATTTTTCAAAATAGTGTACAATTAAAAAATAATAGATTTCAAGTTAGCTTGCCACTAAAGATTCCATTGGAAGAGGTAAATTTAGGTAATTCTTTTCAGATAGCAATGCAACGATTGAACATGTTATGTAAGAAATTTTCTAAAAATCAGAACTTGAAAGACAGGTACAGTAGTTTCATAGCAGAATTTATAACATTAGGCCATGCTAAACAGGTAAATTTGTCTGAGTTAGACAAGTCACTAGAGTCTTGCTATTTCTTGCCACACCATGCAGTATTCAAGGAGCAAAGTACTACAACAAAGCTCAGAGTGGTTTTTGATGCCAGTGCAAAAACTAATTTAAATAAATGCTTAACACATTCAGTGCCATTGACACGCCTAGCGTGTCCACACTAATTCTTATCTGCATGCCGCCAGCACGCCGGGCGTGCTCACCGTTTTTCATCTATATCTCAAAGATTAGACAATATTATTGTCCGAAAGACTCTGAGCATAAACTTTCTGCCGTAAGCTAAAGTATTCTGAAGTGGTTCCAGGATCTGATATTTTTTTAAGGTTCATCAAAAATAATCTATTATGTAATGCCGCGAACATACCAGGCGTGTTCATCTCCAGCAGTTCTCAATCTTTTATATTATTAGGTCAATTTACTACATTTATAATGCCAATAATAAAATATAGAATATTTTTTATAAGTTATCATTTATTTTATTCCTTGGCACTTAGGTTGAACAAAAAAGATAAAATAAATTGCATAAAATATTTACCTATAATGTACCCCTTTAGGTACCTAATTATAAACGCTTATCAGCTGTTGTGTAACTCGGATCTGTTTCCTTCTCTCTCTTTCACCAATATCTTTTCATTCATCGGAAGAAGACAAAACCCTGCCCAGGATCTATTCCAATGTTATAAAGCTGAAGAGTTTGTTTGTTTGGTTGAACGCGCTAATCTCAGGAATAACTGGGCCCATTTGAAAAAATCTTTCGGTGTTTGATAGCACATTTATTGAGGAAGGCTATAGGCTACTTTTTATCCCTAAAAAGTAAATGGTTCCCGTAAGACGTGGGTAAAACCGCGGGGCACTGCTAATATTAGATACGTTTGGCGATCGTTTATAAATAAAGTCCCTAGTAGGAATACCATTTACTTCAGTTGCTTGCCAATTATTTTTTTGGTAATAAAACAAACCCGAGTGTCATAAAAAGATTAGGTGAGCCGCACATTGGGACGTTACCATGCCTGCCGTAAGGTCTGTAACAGAGAGCGCAACAGGCGGCGTCCTATTCCCACGTTTTATTGCACCACGGGCAGCAAGTCTTTAACATTAGTATAGCTCCTTACATCAGTGTTCGAAGTGTTCGACATCGGATGTTTCCTACGATCTCTTCCTTTCACTGGATTTACGTTTATACTTACGAAGACCCCGGCTTGTGTTATTGGACCCTGTGATTGCTTTTGCAAAGACCCCGGCTAGTGTTATTGGACCTTGTGATTTCTCTTGCATAGACCCCCGCTTGTGTTATTGGACCTTGTGATTACTCTTGCAAAGACCCCGACTAGTGTTACTTTTGTGATTGTTTTTACGACGAGCTCAGCTTGTCCTTGTGAAGAATTTGGTATCCTTACCGGCTTCGCTAATTACTTCGCTTAAAACGGTGGTTTGTGAGGGTGGGCTATCTGCTTGCGTCGCATCATCATCATATTCCACTGTTTCTTGCACATATTTTGTTTTCCCTAAAAAATCATAAATAAGTAACCAAAGGTTGAAATTCACTGATCAAATTACGATAAATACTTACCTTGGAATCTACTAACTGCCATAATTTAACTTTCAAAAGCACAAACACTGCTAAAAACAAAATATCTCTTCAGTAACTCGAGAAAGACTGATCAATAAACACGGTTGAAGCCGAAATAACGCTTTCTTTGATTTTACCTCTTAACAGTGCCGGTGAACACGCCTAGCGTGCTACGTAATTCCATCCTGCAGTGCCGCGAGCACACCTAGCATGTTTGCGTTTTTTATAGGGCGGCATCGCTGGGAAGTATTAGAAAATCGTGGTGGCATTGAATGTGTTAAATGATATATTGTATTCCGGACCGGTTGTACAAAAGGAGCTATTCGACATACTTATTTCCTTTCGCACATATGAATATATAGTATTGACTGACATCAAACGCATGTATCAACAGGTCTCATTAGATCCTGCACACAGACATTTGCAAATGGTTTTATGGAAAGAAAATTTAAATGATCCTTTGGTAGTCTTGCAGCTACAGGTTCTTACCTATGGAGTGACTAGTTCCAGTTT
This sequence comes from Carterocephalus palaemon, assembly GCA_944567765.1. Classification (NCBI taxonomy): domain Eukaryota; kingdom Metazoa; phylum Arthropoda; class Insecta; order Lepidoptera; family Hesperiidae; genus Carterocephalus; species Carterocephalus palaemon. Next base: position 4,447,974 of record OX155663.1, read on the forward strand.
TCTAGCCACACGCTGTCTCATTGAGTTAGCCCACCGATTTGGTCAGCAGTATCCCTTAGCCTCAAGCATATTGTGCAATAATAGTTATATGGATGACTGCCTCTTTGGGGCGTCCACAGTAGAACAGGCTAAACAGATGTGCGCGGAATTGACAGATTTGGCAGGTTTAGGTGGTTTTGAATTGCGTGGTGTGCTAGTCATACAGATATTTTGGCAGAAGTTCCTAGCAGTAAGCATCATTTTCAAAACGTAGATTTTAATAAGACAGTGTGGACTATCAAGGCTTTAGGATTGTCATTAAACATAAGCTCTGATCAATTTATAATCTCACGACCCAGTGGTCAGCTGTATGATGTGTGGACTAAGCGTACTATACTCAGCTTCATTGGTACCTTTTTTGACCCTTTGGGATTGGCTGGCCCTATTGTCACTCGAGCTAAAGAATTCATACAAAAAGTATGGCGTCAAAATTTGGATTGGGACACCCCACTTCCAGACAGTATACTCATACCATGGAATGCTTTCTTCCATGATTTGATGTGTATGGAACCTATCTATGTTAATCGGAATTTAAATATGAGCAAGGCTGATTACTTAGATTTAATTGGTTATTGTGATGCTTCAAATATTGCATTTGGGGCCTGCTTATATATAAGAGCAGTTCAAGGGAACAATGTGTGTGTAACCTTAATTTGTAGTAAATCCAGAATTGCACCATTGAAAAGCAAACAAACAATACCCAGATTAGAATTAAATGCTTGTGTTCTGCTTACAAAATTATATGCAAGGGTGATTAATATACTGCATAATTATACATTTAAAAATAAAATTTTGTTTAGTGATTCACAAATTGCACTTTGGTGGTTGCAAAACCCACCTGCAAAGGACAATTATGTTGCAAATAGAGTCACACTGGTCAAAGACTTAACTAAAGGTTGCATCTGGAGTCATGTGAGTGGATCTTGCAATCCAGCAGATTGTCTATCAAGGGGGTTGATGCCCTCTGAGTTACATACAAAGGTATTGTGGTGGCATGGCCCTACAGATATACAGAGTAAATTGTTTTCAGTAATTCCATTTTGTTGTAAAGATAGAATTAGCGACATAGGTTTCAATAATAACTGTGATGAGGATTTTTCAGTAAACTGTAATGTTTTGGATGAAGTATTACCTATTTCTAAATTTTCATGTTTACTAAAATTACAAAGAGTCATTTGCTATGTATTAAGATTCATCAATAATTGTCAACTTTCGAAAAAGGATCGCTTGCTTTCTGAACAGCTGGATGTAACAGAGTATAAGCAATCAATGCAAGTAATTATAAAAAACGTACAAGCCTTGCATTTCGCTGAGGACATTTCATATCTTAAAAAAGGTCAAGAGGTCAAATCAAATTTAAAGAAACTTTGTCCCTTCCTGGATCATGAACAAGTGTTCCGTGTGGGTGGTAGATTGGATAATGCTAATATTCCATACAATCAAAAACACCCTATCATATTACCCAAAAATTGTAACTTTACTCAGTTAGTTATTAGATATGAACACTGTGAGTTAATGCATGGTGGTTTGAAATTAACATTATCCAATCTAAGTCAGACCTATTACATAATAGGTGCAACTACTCTTGTTAAGAGCATTATTAATAAATGTGTTATATGTTTTAGATTTAGAGCACAAAAATCACAACAGCTGATGGCTTCACTACCACAAGACCGAGTTGTGCAAAATAGAGTTTTTAACAAAGTGGGCATAGATTATTGTGGACCATTCAACATAAAACAATCTAGTATGAGACGGTCAGTGATAGCCAAAGGATATGTATGTATATTTGTCTGTTTTGTGGTTAAATGTGTACATTTAGAATTAGTGTCAGATTTAACTTCTGAATGCTTCTTGGCTGCATTAAAGCGGTTTCATTCCAGAAGGGGCTTACCCCATACTATATATTGTGATAATGCTTCAACGTTTAAAGGTGGAAATAATCAATTAAAAGCATTGTATAGGTTATGTAAATCTCAGGAGCATCGAAGTGCTGTCATGGATTACTGTAGTTCAAAGGGGATTGACTTCAAGTTTATCCCGAGTTACTCTCCAACGTGGGGAGGCCTATGGGAATCCGCGGTGCGGGCTGCTAAATACCATTTCAAGAGAATCATTGGTTCCTTACTCCTGACCTATGAACAGTTCAACACAGTGATAGTCCAAGTAGAGGGAATTATGAACTCTAGGCCGATCACTCCAATCAGTAATGATGTTACAGATTTTTCCTATCTAACCCCAGGTCATTTTTTGATAAACCAGGCATTGACAGCTCTTCCTGAACCTGAGATAAATGCTAAGAATGTTAATTGTTTGAACTTTTGGAAGAAATGTACTAAAATACAGCAGGATTTTTGGGCTGTGTGGCACAAAAATTATTTATCACAATTGTTAAGTCGCCCCAAGTGGTTCAAGGCTTCACCTAACATTAAGGAAGGGGTTTTAGTTTTATTGATTGGCTTAAATGTGTCTCCTCTAAATTGGCCTGTAGCTCGTGTCACTAAGACATTCAAAGGGAAAGATGACCGGGTTCGAGCAGTAGAGGTGAAAACTGCAGGGGGATCTGTGCTAGCGATGGACGTTTCAAACCGTACATAGTTTCAATAACTATGTATTGGTGCAATAAAGGAAATACGGTATTCGCGTTCGCAATAACTATGTATTGGGCGAAACTATTTATTGGCTACTCATAAAGTACTGTGTCTGTGGGCTACTCCGCGCGGTACGGCGAAACGAAACGGTGCGGTGTAACTATGTATTGGGCGAAACTATTTATTGGCTGCTCATAAAGTACTCTGTGGGCTACTCCGCGCGCGGTACGTAGAAATAAATGCAATTGTTGATAGATTCAATTCGGTCAAGGTTAAAGTTCACAAGGCGCGTCGCACGTGCCACCCATTTCTAAAATTATTATTGTTTGTCATTTAGTCATTACTTTCACTCGGTTTCGCGCGCGTTGAGTGATTGTTTGTTTTCAGGCTGAATTCAGTTATAGTAGTTACAAGTAGTTTTTGTATATTGCATAGTGTAAATATTAATGTTAATATAGTGTAAAAACAATGAAAAACGTTGTGTAAATAAGTGTAAATAAAACTGTAAATAGTGTACCTAATAAACAATTAAAATCGTAATGTAAATAAGTGTATATAGGTTTGTAAATACTATCAATCAATGAAATCAAAAGAACTTTTAAATACGCCTGCAATTATTGATATTTCATTACTAAAATAGGTAATAATATTACATAAATTATTGCTTTTGCAGCCAGTCCTAAGCCTGGATAAAGTATGAAGGAAAGTTCGTTTATTTCATCAAAAAAGTATTTCGATACAATAAAGCTGTAAATATCTACTAATATTTCGTCACCTTATGCTTATTAGTTTAGGAAAATGAATAAAATCTCAGCTACTTAAACAGAACGGGCATAAAACAAACATCGTATTGCTGCGAAACACAAATAACGTATAGCGCGGCGGCGCGACCGAAACCAGCAGGTATCAGAACGAAGCAGTTATTCACCGATACATAGTTATTAAAATAAATAGTTTCAGAACCTGGTATTCCGCGCCGATAACCATTTACGTTTCAATATTGCATATACGCGAACCGACCCACCTCTAATCTGTGCACACAAGAGCTATTAATAAGGTAGCTGTATTACCAATTTATGATGATTGTACTTATTGATTAACTTTCCAATAGGGAAATACTTTGTAATAGTAATTAAATATCTTTAAACTAAAAAACAGTAAAAATTCAGGTAAATTTTTGTAAAACTTTAATTAAATTTTAATGTGTTAGGGGTTCATTTGTTAGTCGTTTATTTAACTTGTGGGCGGGAGATTTATGTTCATAAAAAAATCTAGAGCGTAAGCATTTAAGATCTGTAATCTCAATTGTTTTTATCTGTGACAAAATTTATAGTTTGTCTATTATATATTATCTGTGGATTTCTCTCTCTCTCTCTGCCTAGTAGAGGTGGGTCGGTTCGCGTATATGCAATATTGAAACGTAAATGGTTATCGGCGCGGAATACCAGGTTCTGAAACTATTTATTTTAATAACTATGTATCGGTGAATAACTGCTTCGTTCTGATACCTGCTGGTTTCGGTCGCGCCGCCGCGCTATACGTTATTTGTGTTTCGCAGCAATACGATGTTTGTTTTATGCCCGTTCTGTTTAAGTAGCTGAGATTTTATTCATTTTCCTAAACTAATAAGCATAAGGTGACGAAATATTAGTAGATATTTACAGCTTTATTGTATCGAAATACTTTTTTGATGAAATAAACGAACTTTCCTTCATACTTTATCCAGGCTTAGGACTGGCTGCAAAAGCAATAATTTATGTAATATTATTACCTATTTTAGTAATGAAATATCAATAATTGCAGGCGTATTTAAAAGTTCTTTTGATTTCATTGATTGATAGTATTTACAAACCTATATACACTTATTTACATTACGATTTTAATTGTTTATTAGGTACACTATTTACAGTTTTATTTACACTTATTTACACAACGTTTTTCATTGTTTTTACACTATATTAACATTAATATTTACACTATGCAATATACAAAAACTACTTGTAACTACTATAACTGAATTCAGCCTGAAAACAAACAATCACTCAACGCGCGCGAAACCGAGTGAAAGTAATGACTAAATGACAAACAATAATAATTTTAGAAATGGGTGGCACGTGCGACGCGCCTTGTGAACTTTAACCTTGACCGAATTGAATCTATCAACAATTGCATTTATTTCTACGTACCGCGCGCGGAGTAGCCCACAGAGTACTTTATAAGCAGCCAATAAATAGTTTCGCCCAATACATAGTTACACCGCACCGTTTCGTTTCGCCGTACCGCGCGGAGTAGCCCACAGACACAGTACTTTATGAGTAGCCAATAAATAGTTTCGCCCAATACATAGTTATTGCGAACGCGAATACCGTATTTCCTTTATTGCACCAATACATAGTTATTGAAACTATGTACGGTTTGAAACGTCCATCGCTACTGCCTAGGCGTCGATGTATGTAAGTAACCTTGTGTGCCTTGAATTAAAAACCTTTAAATTAAAAAGTATTTTTGTTGGTTTCCCAAACATGCTCTACTATTTTTCCAACCATAATAACATTATTTTAGGATGTACTACAGTTAAAAGATGATTTGCTCCAACTATTATGTTGGAACCAGGGTTGTTGCTGATGTAGTTTTTTTCAATATCAGCTGATGCTGATGCTGATGCTGATTTTTTAAATTAATATCAGCTGATGCTGATGCTGATGCTGATTTTATTGAAACATGAAATTGAAACTATGAAGTTGTTGGTAAAAGTGATAACTTTATTAAGGTAAAGTCACCTAATTCCGCGGGGTTCCAAAAGTGGCACCATATTCCGAGGTATTTACAAAATCCGTGTTTTCGGCCAAATTACAAGTTCATTTTGCTTGCAACTAACATTATTCAATAAATAATTTATCTCTTCATATTTGTATATGCAAAAAATTGCTTTAGTATGAGAACATTTTAAAATAAACGATAAGTTTTTCGCAAGCAGCCGACTCGATTGCTTGCTTCATTCATACATTCTGGACCTGACGCACGTGAATTATACGATTTTCTAAATAGTGTTTTACATTGTAGTTTTACACTGTGCGAGTGTTTGTTTTGGTTGAAATATTTGAAGGGATATATTTTGTATTGAAAATACTTATCATTTGAGTATTTTATTTACTAATTGAGGAGAAAATGAGATTTTAAAATACCGCGGCATTAGATTCCAAATATTTTAGGTAGTTCCTAATTACCGAGGCATACCACGGAAAAATGATTTCATAGATGTCACATATTTTTCAAATTTCGAAAGCAGTTTTATGATTACGTTCTTTAGATTTTAGATCTGATCTAATGCAATCAATTTTGAGTTGATTTATTTAATATGAAAAAATGTACATATTACTTTTTAGTACTCGGAATTAGAAAACTTGATTTAGTACCTAATTAAAAAGCTATTCCGATGTATTTAAGTCGGAATAAGGTTATATGAAACCCTAAGTCCGCGGTATCGGTATACGTTAAATAGAGAGTGTTCAGTATTTTACACAGCTTATTAGGAAACATATTATGTAAGGTTTTAGTAACTTAAATAATCTTATGTGATAATTATTGTTGGTAATTTCTATGTTGATTTTGATATTTTTTATATTACGTTCTTATAAGTTAAGTGATTTTATTTACAATTAAAAACCGTGACCATTTCATTAATCATCACAAAGAACAGACTGAAATAAATCGATTTTAAAGGTAGATTGACTTTTGAACATCATTCTCACCCACCTTTTCCTTTGTATTTTGTACACTCGGAATTAGGACCCAAATGCCTCGGAATTAGGATTTTTACCTCGGAATTAGGCGCTTCGCACTTTTTCTCGTTTTTATTTAATTTTACATTTTTAATCAACTTTTATTGTGAAACAGTGAACATATTTCAGAAATAAGATAACTAATACTTTGGATAAAACTATTAATTACAACAGAAAGGAAATATAAATGCATAATATTTTATGTTCTTTCTAGTTATCGTGAAAATACCGCGGAATTAGGTGACTTTACCTTAGGCATTTTAAATAAAAGGGAAATTATATTAATACTGTGAAAAAATGCGTTAAAATGAGTCAAATTTGTGTACGTTTACTAATTCGAACGAACAAGTGAAGTTCGCTCGAAGAACGACTGACAATTTTACGACCTTTAATTGGTCAAAAACCCACTCCGTCATAGCTAAGCCCCGCCTTCAACGGTCATGTCACGACTGGAATATCAGCAATAAAATCAGCATCGATTAATGCTGATGCTGATGCTGATGCTGATGTTGAAACCAATGCTGATAATCAGCTGATGCTGATGCTGATGCTGATATTCGCAACAACCCTGGTTGGAACCAACACAACTGGAACTATGTTTTCATTCTAAAAGCAAACCTAATATTGTGTATTAGGTGGACAAATATCTGTTGATACTTGCTGAAAAGTGTAAATTTAACCAACAAATTATTTATTATTTATGAAGATATTGGTATGTACCAATAAACAATCTTCAATGACATGTACAGCAGAAGGGGCAAGAATCAGTTGAATATTTATTTTGTACCTCAGGGCCAGCAACTGTATCTGTGACTGTAAAAACATATAACACCACTCTTTTTAATACTGTTCTAAGGATTATGCAAGCCCACAGAACATGGCGTTATAAGGCAGAGTATTTTCTGTTGTGGTGGGTCTTCAATCACTGACCTTAGAGGTCCACCACCTGAAAAAATCACATTGTTTTAATTTCATCACAACTTTTAATTTTTATGATATATTTTTTTAATGTAATATGATTACAGGAATATATAGAAAGTTGTAAAAATTATCAGGAAACAAAGAAAAATACCTGTTTGCATTAATTGCATCCTTCTAAAAGATGCTTCTTTTTTTGTAGTTTTCTATAAGTTTTCCCACTGGGCTTTCAAATTATCAGCAGTACGATGAGAAAGCATTGTCTGCGAATAATATTTGCTTGAAATTGTTATCCATTCTCCAAGCTTTTGCTTCATTGATACTCCATCCGTCCTTTTATTTTCTATCACATGAAAATGCTCAGTAACGAGATCAACCAGCCAGCAATGACTTTTATGATGCCATCCAATTAACAGATCGCTTTCGCTTTTCATTTGCCATTGTTTATAATCAACGATTTTTAAAAAACAATTTTATATATCTGTTTACACGGAATAAAACTAGTTCAAAAGTTCCAAAACTGTTTAAATTCTAAAAAGCCGCGCACGGGATCACTCACTGTCAACTCAATTCATACTATTATAAGGAAAACTCAATTGTCAAGTTATAAAATAATAAGGGCGGATTCGACCAAACGAGAATAAATTTTATCCTTAGGATAAATCGCTAGTTATCCGAGAATAAATCCATTTTGCGTTTTACCATCTACCATTCTAGGAATAGCACGCTTATTCGGGCGTAATTCTTATACCCACCCTATGGCATGGAATAACAGCTAATCCAAGAATATTTTAATGGCGCCCGCTCGCCATATGATCGCCTACGCGATTTTTTGATTCTGTCATACGTCAGTAGAAGCTGTCTTGTCAAAGCAAAATTAACACATTGATTGACAGCTTTCAGCTCGCTACTCTCACTATTCTACGCTAGAATACGACAATGTTGAGTTGACAGGATTTAAGCCTTCACAGCATACCGTTTTAGTGCAACATTGATTTGCCGGATAATATATCATTAATCATTAATTCTACTATTCCTGTTTAGTTATTCCAAGTATAGTTAAACTTCAAATTGCGTCGTAAAACGCCTTTCAGTTACTCGGAGTATAAAATCATGGAATAAAATTATCCCTGGTATAGTTACGCGCGTGTAAATCTATGTTTGGTCGAATCCGCCCTAAAAGATACAAATAATAAAAGAATACACAGCGCTATTGTGCAAGTATGAGCCAAACTGTCTATTTTACTTGGGTACATTACACATACATTCAATTCATTCGTTCAACGGCATAGAGTAACTATGCGAGAATAAGATATCTCTAGATTACCGTGGTGAAACGAAATTGAAGTTAACCATCGAATAAATCGACAGAGTACAGTTATACTGGGAGAGCTACTCTAGTGTAATTTCAATGTTGGTGAAATCGGGCCCTAGTCGGTTACCTGTCCCTACAGCGCGGGAGTTTTCGGAGAAAATCTGGCATAATGTTAAGTATTATAGTTTCAACTTTTTCCTAAATTTCCTCTCCCACAGTACTCGGACCTTGGCCTGACAACATACCCTAACCTGTCAAAGACAGTGTTCGCGCTGTTCATGGTATTCGTGCCCATATTGTTGCTCAACATGTTGATCGCCATGATGGGCAACACCTACGCGCACGTCATCGAGCAGTCCGAGAAGGAATGGGTCAAGCAGGTACATTCCTCTATCAGTTGTAGCAGGAAAAGGTTTAGCTTTGCTGTGGGACTTGTAGGTACACTAAGCGGCAAGAAAGTGTAGCTGTGGCCTCAGTGGCGGATTTACCAGCAGGCTGAGTAGGCTGAAGCCTAGGGCGGCAGATTTTAGGGGGCGGCAAATTTGGTCTAAATTGTTTTGTTTTACATACAAAAAAATATATAATATAGGGAGAGGGAGGCAGTTTGGAACAGAGGCAGTTTTGAATTATCTGTTTTATGAACGGATCCTTTATCATTCCTAACCTCTGAAACCATTTTAATACTGGTAAAACCAACCTTAACATCTGTCAGTTCCCAACTAACGCCAATATCAGTGTCATTTTGAAAATCATTGGCCGGTTTGTTTACGAAGTCCTGAGTAAAGAAATTTTTTTTTATGTGTAAGCAAATTACTGACAAGGTGAGTGTTATTTTCAAGTTGTTATTATTTTATCGCGTTGTTTATATTATATCCCGAGTATTACAAATGAAAATTAATTTGAACTCTAGTAAGTTTTTTGTCCAGAGATGTTTATTTATGCAAGGTGGTGTAGGGGCAGATTTGAATAAAATTGCTGGGGCACTTTTGAATAAAGTGCCCGTATGGGTACCTAACCAAGTAAATACGCACCCATCGTGAGATTTTTTAATTTTTAATTGGTTTCTTGTTTCAGTCATCGTGGTAAGAAATTACAAAAAGAAAAAAGAAAATTCTGTGAATGAAGACGATGCCGAAAGAGCTGTATTGTGTGTTGTCAACTATGGCTAAGTTAATAATCGCTGCGACCCATAGACGTCCCACGGCTGGGCACGGGTCTCCCCCACAGACTCTTCTGCGGGAGGTCTAGAGCATACTCCACCACGCTGCTCCAATGCGGATTGGTGGAGTAAAGTCAAGTTAATAATAAGTTAGTTTAATCTTGTTCAAGACTGCCCCAGACTGTTTAGAGTTTTATACAATTTATTTAAGTAATAACTAGTGTAGGTATAAATGTCTGTGTTCAATGATAATATAAGATGTAAATAACTTAAATATAGTGTTGATATATTCTAAGTTACGTGGGTTTTATTTTATCCTGGTTTTTCAATACTGCCCCTGGGGGTTTCAATAGTGCCCCGCAGGTGGGGCAGATTTTAACAAAATAAGGTTTCTAATAAAATGTAAATTGCGTTAGTTTGATGGTTCAAAATAAACAAATATCATTTTTATTATTTAGTATAAACCCCATATCTATTTATAAAATATAATACATCCTGATTTATACCACCATATGAGAATTATAATTGATTAACTAAAAAGTGTTCAAAGGTGCCCCCCTCTCCCTACATAGAGAAAATGAATCTCGAAAATTTAACAAAAAAACATAATATTTTGTATATTAACAAGCGAACACTGTAACGTCTAAATATGAAAAGTACTAAACGCTTTGTAAAATATAATTCTAGAGCACTAATTATAAAATTGCAATTTTATTGACACAATAAATGTACGTAACTATTAAATAATATGATTGCGAACTAGTTTATCGAATTTCGGAGGTTAGTAGGGTCGGCCTATTGAATAGCCTACTGGCGGAAAATTTGTAAATCCGCCACTGGCTAGATCTGTATGTATACTCTTACAAGTCTCTCTCCCCACCTGTCAGCGACTGCCTCGTGTAGAAACGACTCGACGGCAACGACGGGAACGTTGTTGCTGATGTCCCCGGGTATCGAATTTCGGAGGTTAGTAGGGTCGGAAAAGATTGAATAGCCTACTGGCGGAAAATTTGTAAATCCGCCACTGGCTAGATCTGTCTGTATACTCTTACAAGTCTCTCCCCACCTGTCAGCGACTGCCTCGTGCAGAAACGACTCGACGGCAACGACGGGAACGTTGTTGCTGATGTCCCCGGGTATCGAATTTCGGAGGTTAGTAGGGTCGGAAAAAATTGAATAGCCTACTGGCGGAAAATTTGTAAATCCGCCACTGTGTGGCCTTGAATGCGCAGAAGTCGAAATTTAAGGTACCTATATCATCTTGCGCGGGCCGAGCGGTTTTCAGTTGTAAGCGCTGATTGATTTGCCAGCCATATTATGTCTCCCACATTGATACCACATGCGCAGCTATCTCCTGCGAATTTCAAGCGAATCGTTCAGAGCTAGCATTGATGGATTTTGTTTGAATTGCAAGTGGGCGAAAATAGTGGTGTCTTTGGAGCGGTCGGTGGCGCAGGAGGACGCGCACAGATACCTGCAGGAGTACTCCATCGGGCTGGGGCCCTCCGACGACCCGCGTTACGAGCAGCGCGCCGTCATGGTCATCAAGAGCAAGGCCAAGACGCGGGCCAAGCAGAGGAAGGGCGCTTTGACTAATTGGAAGGTGATTATTTATTAGAAGCTGCGGTGAACTTTTTCTATGATTTTATATTAGTTTCACTGACCAAATAATTGCATATTTTTTTTAGCGCGTTGGCAAAGTAACAATCGCCGAACTAAGAAGAAGGGGCATCAGCGGCGAAGAGTTGAGACGGCTGATGTGGGGTCGGGTGTCCATATCGACACCTACGAAAGCTCCCAAGAAGTGAGTAATTTCCTACTTCCTTCATTAACTACAATCCATAGGCATCCCAATGCTCAGCACGGGTCTCTCCTACACAGTCGCAGCCGAGGGAGGTCTACAGCATACTCCACCACGCTGCGCCAATGCGGTCTGGTGAACGAGTTAGTGGACCCAATGTCGAATGATATCAAGCCACGGAGGTCTTCGACAAGGCTTAAGTCGATCACCTCCATGACTTGATAAGCTTTGAATCGAATTTTGCCTCTAGCGCTGACCCATCCACATGGCTACCGACCGCTCCCGACATTGCTTAACTCGGTGGATCACGTAAGATCGTCGGGAGCGACAGTGCTATAACACTATTAATAATGCGTTCAAATAAAAAACAAGGCGCCTGTTAATTCCTCCCGTTTACATGTACACGTACGTGGCATGAAAGTCTCTACCTGTACTCTAGCTCTGACCTTGAAGTCGAAATTTAAGTCAGGGTTGTCAGTCGTATGCGCTGATTTGTTCACCAGCCATATTACGCACTGATACTCCATGGGCAACTATCCCCTCCGGAATTTGTTCAGCGCTACTTTCGTGCCGTGAAGGAATAATTTATCCTGTATACACGTACCTACGTAGAGTGCCACCCCCGGACTGCGTGATTGCGAGCGAGAGGGCTCTGGCGGGCGGCGCGGGGGCGACCGGTGTAGGGGCGACGGGTGTGGGGGCGACCGGTGTAGGGGTGACCGGCGTGGGGGCAATGGCTCCTGGAGGGGGCGTGGGCACGGCGCTCTCCAGCGCCCTCAACGTCATGGCGTACACACAGGAGCTCGACCTCGGACCTAATGGTAATGCTTACGAAGTAACTATATAGTATCATCATCATCATCATCATCATCACAACCATTTCTTTAAATAATAGTATATAATATAATAGTACCTAATCTTTGGTAATATAGTCATTACAATAACCCATCAACCGACTATTGACTGTTTATTCTGGTCTTTGACTAGACTTTGGTTATTTTTTTAAAAATCTTTATTTATGGGTTTAACTCACGAATGATTAAGTATGTCGACAATACAAGCAAAATCATATTATATAATAATTCAACAAATACATAATATCACTTGTGGTTTTCGAATACTTCGACTGAATAGTCGCAATATTAAATAGCATGGGAGCCAGTGGGTCTCCTTGGGCTATCCCACGACCTGTAGATCTACATAAAATTAAGTAGGTACGTCTGAAACTTGTATACTTACGAGTAATTTTCCGAATAAATTACTCGTAAGCAAGAAGAAAAGTAAGAAATACCACTCAGGACAAACATTCGTGTGACGAATTCTGTGTCAGAATGTTAATATTAATTATATTTACTATGTATTTAAAAATATATATATGTATGTGTGTATTTGTTTGTTGTTACATATGTCTCTGACACCCGTAACAGACTTCATCTAATTTGGGGTCAGTTGGCCGTGTGCGAAAATGATATCCATGATATTTATTTATTTATTTTCGTAATAGGAACGGACATGCAAAAGCAATCAACGCCGGATCTCTTAGTAAACAACAAGTCTCCACGCACCCCTGGCCTCCCCCCCTCCTCGAATACCCTGACACCTGCCGTCCCGAGCTATCCAACGTCTACCCTCGGTACTTCCAAGTCTAACTTGGAAACTAGGGCGCCGATAACAGCGACATCTGCAAGCCAGCTACCGGGAGACCAGAAGTTGTCATTTGTCTCAGGCCAGCAACGAGATTCTTTGAAGGCTAAGGAGTTAATTGACATGCCAGTTCGTAAGTCTATACTAATATTATAAAGAGGAAAGATTGTTCGTAAGTCTATACTAATATTATAAAGAGGAAAGATTTGTTTGTAATGTTTTCACACAAAAACTACTGGACCGATTTCAAAAATTCTTTCACCATTAGAAATCTGCATCTTCACTGAGTGACCAATTTTGAGTTGATTTATTTAATATGAAAAAATGTACATATTACTTTTTAGTACTCGGAATTAGAAAACTTGATTTAGTACCTAATTAAAAAGCTATTCCGATGTATTTAAGTCGGAATAAGGTTATATGAAACCCTAAGTCCGCGGTATCGGTATACGTTAAATAGAGAGTGTTCAGTATTTTACACAGCTTATTAGGAAACATATTATGTAAGGTTTTAGTAACTTAAATAATCTTATGTGATAATTATTGTTGGTAATTTCTATGTTGATTTTGATATTTTTTATATTACGTTCTTATAAGTTAAGTGATTTTATTTACAATTAAAAACCGTGACCATTTCATTAATCATCACAAAGAACAGACTGAAATAAATCGATTTTAAAGGTAGATTGACTTTTGAACATCATTCTCACCCACCTTTTCCTTTGTATTTTGTACACTCGGAATTAGGACCCAAATGCCTCGGAATTAGGATTTTTACCTCGGAATTAGGCGCTTCGCACTTTTTCTCGTTTTTATTTAATTTTACATTTTTAATCAACTTTTATTGTGAAACAGTGAACATATTTCAGAAATAAGATAACTAATACTTTGGATAAAACTATTAATTACAACAGAAAGGAAATATAAATGCATAATATTTTATGTTCTTTCTAGTTATCGTGAAAATACCGCGGAATTAGGTGACTTTACCTTAGGCATTTTAAATAAAAGGGAAATTATATTAATACTGTGAAAAAATGCGTTAAAATGAGTCAAATTTGTGTACGTTTACTAATTCGAACGAACAAGTGAAGTTCGCTCGAAGAACGACTGACAATTTTACGACCTTTAATTGGTCAAAAACCCACTCCGTCATAGCTAAGCCCCGCCTTCAACGGTCATGTCACGACTGGAATATCAGCAATAAAATCAGCATCGATTAATGCGGATGCTGATGCTGATGCTGATGTTGAAACCAATGCTGATAATCAGCTGATGCTGATGCTGATGCTGATATTCGCAACAACCCTGATACAGACCTTTACGGCGGCCAAATAGGGATATTTAATTAACAACTACAAGAAAATCCTAGTAGAAGTACGGACTACAATTATCTATGGTAGATTTATTGTTTTACTTTCAGCTATAATCAAAGAAATGGTATACCGCGATTACTTTATGGAGCTGATCACTCTCTCGGAAACGTGTTCGCCGAGCGACCCCCAGCTGAAGGAACTAGCTGACAAGGCCTCCGACCTGAGCGGCGTTCCTGAGATCGACATTAACATTTCTGTGAGTACCTAGTTTAAAAGACAACGACCTTCCTGCCGTCTTCTTAATTCCTTCGGTGTGCTAGGAAGAATGAAAGGTGGAATTACATAATAATAAATATCAGGGACATTCTCACACACGGCCATCTGACCCCAAACTAGGCGCGAGGCTGTATTGAATTGTATAAAAATCGAAATAAAATATCCATATTTTTAACACGCTTTAATTAGCATAATATGTAGGTAAACGAAAGACGCTGCTTTGTTATTATATGTTTCGTCTGTTTTCAGACGACAGCGAAATCGGCGCGCAAGGTGGTAGCGGGCGCGGTGTCGGGTCTTTTCGGCGTGGCGGCCGACGCGCCGCCGCCGGACGCCACCTGGCGGCGCGAGCGGCAGGAGCATAGCGACAGCGATCCCATATCTGGTTCGTACTTCGGAGTACTTCGGACTCGGACGCCATTGCCACATTTGTCACCTTTACCACTATTATTCTGTGCCTTTACATTCACTAGCCACCTGTTCAGTCGGCATGGAATTTAAAAAAAAAAATTATTTGGCTCTTACGTGTGACCAAAGTGCGTTTCTAGGTACATACATTATGATAACGCCAATTAATATTATTCTTTTACCAAATTCCTGCCAGTTTACAATATTTTCACCGCACTAGCCAACGGAAGACGTATCCCTTATTAGTTTGTGGGAAGACGGTACCTATATAATGGATGACTGACTGGTGTCGTAATATCCACATTGCGAATCTTTTTTTTTATTTCTTGCATGCTTTAGAAACATTACAGTGGATTGAATGTTAGGATATTGTGATTATGCATAATAACCTGACGCTCGCAATTTAACTATAGGTACCTACTTAAATATGTTGGTTCTGTATTCTGAGTTAAATATTAAGCTGTGCTATGAATTTGTATGATAAAGGTACCTAAACATTAACAGTCACTACATAATGTAGTTTTTGATTTGGTTCATAACAGATCGTTATCCGTTACGTTATCCCTATTACTCGTTGTTTGGGATCGGTTCTCCGCTCCTTTTAGCTTGTCGAAAAATTTTAAAAGCAGCATTATGAGATTGGAATATAGATTGAAATAGATGTCGTTTAATTAGTCTACAATTTGTCACGTATGAATTAGTAAACTATCCTGTTACGTAGTATGATAGTATTTAAAACTATGGTATTTATATTTAAATCCTTATTTGGATTGTGACATTGCATTGCAGAGTCTGTGCTTCTGGGGCGGGCTTCGCGAGCGCGCCGCGCGAGGACGGCTTCGCGCCGCGCGCCCCCTCCGCCGCCCCACTTATACGTGCCCGCCAGGTAATCCAGTATTGTTAGCACAGATTTATAAGTATAGTACTACGTACAGATGGGAATCGCGCATAGAAAATCTATGGACGCTAACTAAATTAGTTCCAATGACGTACGACGGCGTCGCTTTTAGCGACAAGATGTCACGCATGCGCACCAATACCAATCCGCGCGCATGCGTGTTATGTGTCTGTATTGCCCGTTCCTAGTGATAGCTATTATCGATATTTATCGATATTTTTTTTCCCTTGGTGACTCAATAGTAAATAAAACAAAATATGTATTATGTTCAACATTTTTTATTGCTTTAATTATGCTATATTATATATATATCTTAACTAATATTATAAAGAGGAAACATTTGTGCTTTTGTATGTACGTTTGTAATGTTTTCACTCAGAAACTACTGGACCGATTTCCATAATTCTTTCACCGTTAGAAAGCTGCATCTTCGCTGCTGCATTTTTGCAAATAAAATATTTTTAAAGCCCTTTGTTAATTGCTATAATAATATTATAAAGAGGAACACCGTTAGAAAGCTGCTGCATCTTCACGGAGTGTATTACAGAAACATTGTACATCATCACCTGAAACAAAAAGTAAAAAATATTAATCTCAAATACAGTGCTGATTGGGACAAAGCACGAGTATTATTAATGATTAAACAAACACGAAGTACTTCTTACACGTACGGGTAAGTTTGCAATCATAGGTTATTTCAGATTTTTAATCTTGCTTTTTAATGTATAAAGAAGATATACTTCGAAGACAATACAATACATCGATATTCGATAAAATAATAGAATTCTTATTCCACATCACTACTGTTTACAGTACTAGTTTAGGTTAAAATAAAACCTTATATAAAAATAAAACCTTTATCTTAGCTGATAAATAAATTAAAACCTAATTAATAAGGTACCAAATGCTTTAAAATAAAGACTGGAACAACTTACTGTGTCTTGTTGGAATCCCACTGCAAATTTCATCCACCGTAAACTACGTAGGCCGCGCAATAATATGAATCAGGCGACCTTTTCGTAGAATTTGCGCTCAAACTCAAAATGCTTAGAACACACCCGCTTGCGGTTAAATTCTCTAGTGTTAAGAGTACATATTTAACACATTTCACATTTTATTTGTTTTAACCACAAATTTCGCCTACTATGCGGATTACGAAAACAATGAAGAAAGACTCCACTATCCCTTTTGGAGTCACAATTAGGCACGCAACAATCATTACCACTCACAATCATTTTCCAAAGTTTCTCACAATCTATATATTAAGAGTATTGTGAATTGTGAGAATGCAAATTATGTTAGTATCAAACAACGTCTGTTATAAGTCAAACAATAACAAAACACTACACAGAGTTTAGCTTCAGCTCAGAAGCATTGCAATATTTGCAAATCGTAATGCAGCTGATTTCATTACGTTGAACAAGGGCGCCCCTAAGGTTCTTTTTCTTTTCTGTACTATAATTTTTTTTAAGCTTTCACTCTATTGCTATGGGTTAGAAGAGACTAAAATTGAATACCTAAAGCTACTTAGTGTCCACTGAATTTGTATTGTCGATTCCATAACGTGATTGTTAGCGGCCGAAAGTGTAACTCTGACCTTGAATGAATGCGCACTGCGCAGATGTCGAAATTTTAGCTGTTATCAGTCGTAAGCGCTGTTTGGATCGCCAACTGTATTATGTACCCCACATTGATTCTTCAATGATTGATGATTTAATAAAATCTTTGCAAGAAATCCTTGTTTTCAGATCCATGTATTTGGTTGCGTCCGAGAGCAGCGCCGTAGAAAGTGACGCGCCATTTGATGATGCGACAAGTTCGGAGCATAGTTCGTAAGTAGGGTCAATTTCAATCTCGATTAACCGAAAAATATCTTTTTCATAATCCGAATTCATAAGTTTATTTTTCAATATTGTATGATTTCCTTCGTCTACAGTCTTATAATTTTACCGACTAAGTATCTAATTATATGCCACTAGCTGTAACGGTGAAGGAAAACATCGTGAGGAAACCTGCATGCCTGAGAGTTATCCATAAAGTTTTTCTGACAATCCGCACTCGACCAGCTTGGTGGACAAGGCCTCACCCCTCTAAATCCGAGAGCTCAGAGTTGTCAGAGTTATTGTTAGTTCAAGAGCGTCAGTTGTGACAGAAGCATGAAAAACTTGTTTACTATAATTTTATTAATTTCAAAAAAGTAAAATTAAATGCTTTATAACCACAGAACAGATATATAACCAAGTAGATTTAAATTTAAGATCATTCAACTTTGTATTTAGGGCGGTTAACGGACGCAGGGATGACAGGATGAAAGCCGTGAGACCCCTGTGCATACAATACGCCACGGGACAAACTCAAGTCGAACATTCTTTGTTCATAGCAGGTAAGCAGCAAAAAAAATTTTTTTTTCTAAACCCTATTATTCCTTCCTTTCATAGATTGGTCTGAGCAAGAATACGTAGTACTCGTTAACAATGTCTGCTATCCATTACTCTATGCTATTACCAAACGTAGTGTGAATGGATGCACTGCGAAAATACATCAGGAAAACCCAAATAAATATGTACCTATTTCTGCAAAATAAACGCACTTGATCTTTCACTAGATATATTTTACAGTAAGAAATGCCTGTTCATAATTATCAATTAATATCAGCGATTATTTTACTCCAAATAACTTCAAAATAAATATTTTACACTGCTACAAGTGAGGGAGATCATTTTCCATACCTTTAAATTTACCCATGGTTCAACTGTGAATGCTATTATTTTTATTATGTTGGACCATGAACAGTTTTTTGTGGACTTCTACTGTATGGTCATACAGACCTTTACGGCGTCACCAGATAGGACCTGGGTAAACATACTGCCCCGTGCCGTGGTAGTTGTGTTAATATCCAAATTTAGACCTTAGTGATATATATTTTAAGGCCCTGGTAGTGGAGCTGACGTAGAAAGCGCTGCGCCGCCGCCGTCGTCCCGAAGTAAATCAGAAGCGAGAAAAGTCAGACCCAAAACAGCTCGATCAAGAAGAAACAGGTTGGTGCAAATGTGTAGATCTGTGCGGTATTTTTAGATCCTGATAGATTTTAGGAAGTATCAGTCGAAGCAGTATGTATTCTGTGGTCGAAGGTGGATGGATTTTTAGTAGTTAAAATATTTTTCGTCAAGATTTGTTAAATTTAAATTGCATATCGATTATCTTCACATGACTACTCATCGTATATTAAAACAAAATAACTACCCAGTGTTGTGTTAGCAAATAAAATCAATCAAATTTAGTAGGTACGCTTATTTATATGGTGTAATCCGAACCAGTTTTTCACAGGCACTCCCAGAAACAGTGTACATGTAGTTACCCTACATTTTGTTTCAGAGTATCCCCAGTACCTGAAACCGGTAGCCCACTAGAACATTGGGCCACGGCGCCCCTGTCTAGGCTGTCGCGTCTGATTCGGTCCGCCAGTGCCTCTTCTACCTCTCTCGCCTCCTCTGCTTCTCATGAAGACACGCTTCCACGATATTAGTATTTAGTCTGTCATTGATTGTTCGATGTCCATTAGCACTGGTAGTTTAATGGGTAATTCTACTACTAAAGTTACCAACTACCTAGCGGAAGAATTTCTGGTTGTAAAACAGAATATGACTGTATACGTGTTGTATTTTTATCTGTAGTAAAATAATAGTTCAGTGATTACACAATTACCAAAGGCTATTAATTCATTACATCTGTTGTGTTCATATATTGCTATTGTAGGTATGTCAAGATTTCTATGTCAGAATTTTATTAAGCATAGGTAATGCTAGTGTTGTCAGCTATTGGAGATAATATACCGGACTTGTTACAAATAAATAAAACAACAAATATATTTCAATATTTATTCTTCAACACCCCTTTTTCGGTTTACCCCGTTGTGGCAATAAATAATTGTATTAAAAAGTTAATTGCAAAGTATCCCCCATACCACTAATAGAAAATAAAGCATATTAATGCACAAGACAATCATTCATCTGGGGGATAAAATCCAAATAAAATATATATTATAAAGCACACTAGAACTGGGAGAAAATAATAAAAAAATATATTCTTGGGTTTTCAGACAAATAGAATAATAATTTAGTCTAAACTGATAGTAGGTAGGTATTGTTGGTCACTAGGATAATTATTATGTTAGGAAGGTTTTCCCTCTACATAATATTATTATACATAGTCATCAAATAAATTGAAGCTGATATATTTTTCATAACATATTTAAAAAAAAATCTACAAACCTAATTAAAAACATAAAATTATATTAAAGTAAAGTTATACTAAGTAAAATCTTTACCAATAACCAAAATACTAATTTTAATTATGATATTTTTACACTAACATGTATTTTGCAATGAAATTCAGATTTTTATTTATTTACCTAGGTAAATTCACCGCAGGTGGGGTTCGAACCCACGACCTCCCCGCAGGGACTACTCTAACAAACTGTAACACCGCGTCTGACCGCGTTCCGTCCCGTACTGTTCAGATTAGTTTTTAAATTCATTATTTTGTTTATACTTGACTAAGATTGCGCAGGCGCAGCGCAGTTGATTGCTCAATTCGATTCTTTCATACAACTCCCCATGTGAGATTTATCGATTTATATGATGTAACTTTTACAATCAATTACATTAAATATGAACGCTATCAGTTATGCTTCTCGCTCACTAAAGGATGAGATTGTATAACAATTAATTGAGATAGTAGATAGATAAAAAAAATCGATCATGCTTTAATTATTTGATGATTCCCAAATGATATTGCAAAAATCGATAAGATGTTGATGTCTGATCCTGCGCAAGTATGCCACGTAGTTTGTTTTGTCAAAAGCTAGTTCCGTTTATGGCACAAAGTTTCAGTCGTTACAATCCCATCCATCCATCCAACTTTAACTACTTATAAACAAATCTGACACAGTTGTCGACGGAACCCGTTCGGTCATAGAACGGTTCCTTTTTTTCTTTTACTTCAAACTATGTGTCAGTCTGATATTCACAGTTACGTGCGTTTGACCCGTGGGATAGGTAGGTACACCTACTTTTAACTGATTTTACAGTCAAGTAGATTTCAGCGGTAATGATTTATAACTGACGACAAGCAAAGCACGGACAAACCCCAGCGTTGTGAAGGTATTATTTTCTGTATATTTTAAATAATCAGTCTTAAATAACAGATCTATTTGTTTATAGCCAGTGCTAACTTTACTATTCTGCCTACGTAATCTAGGTTCAAATTATTAACCTAACTTTTTGAGCGTTTTAGTTTCTTACTCGATGTTAAGGATTAAAATGCACTTGCGGATGCGTTACAACCGTGACAAAAAGGGAAACCGTATTTTTATTAAAGAATTTAATTTTCCCATATGTCACATATAGGTATACATACACATTATACTGTTAACAAATAATGAATTAGGTATCTGTTTTTGTCACAGTTATAATTAGCATTCATAGATTAATTCGAGCATCCCCGGAGTAACGTGTCTGTTAATACCAATAACCTTCGGAAGAACTTACCATTTAATCCTTCTACAGCGTCTCCGTCGAAGTACATAGTTTTTCTTGAAGCATTGTCAAGCATTCGAACCAATTTATTGGCCATGTTTAACTCTTTCGAATATATAGAAATAGTGAAGTGACGGTCCACCTTTAACAGATCGACAACATTGAAAAAAACGTGAGATATCATAGCATGAAATGCGAAATAGTTGCAATACAATTCAGTATAAAAGACACATACACACAGTTATGTAGTCAACAGAAGAATAGGGCACATAATAAACAACATATCGATCATACGGGTAGATTCAAGTGTTATAAAAATAAACATTCCAATACCATTGAAAAAAAACCGCCAATAAGGTGAGCTGTATGTGCTTCTCGTGTGGATAGCTTCTTCAATTTGCCAAAGACTGTGTTGCTGTAAAGCACAAATCAAAACGCAAACTGGATAAAAGCCAAAAAACACAACATAGGCATCTAAGCTATTTGGAATATTGCATTTTCTGCTAAATATTAATTATAGTGTGCATTCAAATTGACATAGGTACTGTTTTTTATTTCACATGATGGACATTCAGGAAATAAAAATAAGTAAGTCCAAATCGACCTTGTAATTGGCTACTAGTATTATTTAGAACTAAAACTAATGTGTATATAAAGGATTTTAAAAGTATAAACGAACTTCTACCAATTATTTCAGTACAATTCTTGATGAAGTTTCACCAATGAGAAACGATGACGATGTCGATGCTTGAAATAGTCAGAAATATTATAATATTAACAAGGCAAGGGAACCAAATCGGTGTTTGTAATCATCGATGATTATAAGTAGACCTAAAAAATCGTTAATAATTATAGACCTCTGTCCAAATGCAAAACGAAATCATGGTAGGTATCGGAAACACAACATTTATATAACTTGCTTCTGTCTTATCTGTGCCTGCAATTTTTATAAAACATTCGCAATTCAAATTATTTAGCTCATGTTTCCAGAAGTATGTTCTATGTTTTTTTCGTAAACATCCCTTTTTAAGAGTAAAAAGTAGTATCAACGAATTTGACCATTTTCTCTCCAACAGCGTCACCGATATAATAATTATGTAATACATTGTATAACATTTTAAATTTAACTAACTGTTTCTCATTGGCTTATCGTATCATCATAATATATTGTGTTTAATAAATCAGGTAGCCTCTTAAGACTGTTCTTTAAAGCGCACCTAGTTGCTTGATATCTTTTAGTGGTAAAATAAATAATTGTGATTAGACGTCGGAAAAACCAAAACAAAAACCATTCAGTTAGAACAATTTCATCACAACTTTTTCTATGAATTTTGCAAAAACAATAATTTATAAATTACATTTTTTTTAAATACCCAAATTCATCTGATGTATGAAATGTTTTCTGCCGTGGCTTTTATTTGCTTTTCCACTGCAGTCAAAATAGTATCGTACGCAGCAAAACACCATATACCTATATGTTTAAAATAATGAACACCATGTATGTAGACTTAATAAGTTAAAATGAGGGGAATCAGCCTAAATGCGTGTTGTAAACAGTCGAGATGGTCTGTGATAATGGCATGCGTACACCTCAATGACGGAACAGCATCAATTGCCAAAGATGATTAAAAAAATTAATCGTACATCACTAAATTATAAGAAACACAATTGGACATGATCTATTCATATGGGAAATTGAAAGTAATTTAATCGATGAATAAATAATACAGTCAGAGAAATATACCGAGAAGAGAGAACACTAAATAAACAGTGCATTCAGCAGATAAAATAGTTCAATACATCGTAGAGTACAGGGTGACTTACCTCGGGGTCTGTGAAGAGAATTCAATGATTATAAATAAAATGAACACAAGTCAATTAACATACACTTTATATACTTAATATTAATACAAAGACTCGCTCGCGTCGACTGATCCGTAAACGCATAGTAAATATAATTGAACAATTTTCAAGCAATGCAGGTCGTATTACATTACCTTTCCGTTGAGTTCTTTCTCATAGGTTTTGTTAACACACTTAATTTTATAATTACGAAATCTAAGGCTTAATATTAAAAATACATATTCTAAGTTATGTAACTGCAATTCTGTACGGAGTGTTAGTGGATTGAGCTGTCGAGAGAGTTCGCGACTTAATTCATAACGTGTGCTTATATATAGACATAAATTATATTGTTTTCCAAATGTGAACCAACATTCATTGACAGCACAGTTTCATTACCAAAAAAAACGTATAGTAAATTTTAATAGAATTCAAATTAAATTGAAAGAATGATCTGTAGGTTTAGTAATGTAAACATTATATTACAATCACTAATGCTGGTGCCACATTATCGCGCGAATATTCGTTGTCGCGATAAAAACATCGTAGAAGTGTAGCCAATCATGTCGCGACAAAACTCCTTGATGCGCGCGAAGCACTCGTGTTTGCCTGAATACATTGCGATTCGATGAATTACTAGGCCAAAGTATCGCGATAATGCGAATATTCGCCGAACCCAGATAGTGTAGCCCCGGCATAAGGAAGATATAACATTCGAATCAATAGGGTCCTTAAGCCATTCCATGTCAATGTCAGACCATATTATTTTGCTCATAATTTTGCTAAATTCTATTGAAATTTATATCAAGAGACCAGTTGTCAACCCGAAATTTAAATTGGTTCAAATTCAGCGTCACAAACATCGGTGAAATACATTTCAACAGTCACTCAATACGGTACAGTGCATTTACCTCGATTCCTCGCGGCGGCGAAGTATCTCTGTCTCATTATTCTTTCTGTCTGTCTCTCTCTATAGCCCCGTCGGGTACATCGATAAAGGCAGTGTGGCATTCTATTGTTTACACCTGGACAAACTGGCATGTCAAATGAGTATCGGAACAAGGCAAAGGTTAAAAATAAACGGCCAATAGTTTCACACAAGATTACATACACAGGTAGTTCATATATAGGTACCACACAGCCTAGAAACAGCCACTTTACAAGTTGAAAAAAGGTCATCGATTAAAGTATAATCTCAATACAGGAAAGTTTGACAATAGTAAGCGTTGAACCCGCAGCAAACAAAAATGATATGTCCGTACAGTAAGAAACTTATTGTAAAACGATAACTACATGTAGATAAAATGGGTTCCCGCTTTGTGGGCGAAGTAGTGTTGTAATCGAAAAGTTTCAGCTTATATTAGAATTTATAATAATCTACAATGGAGAGGTGTCTTCACACGGGTGATAGGTCCGCGGCGTCAGCGCTCTGCAAGCAGACAAACAGACAAACGTGGCAACATTTCTAGTTGTAACAACTCGGGCGTTTAGCGGTCGAGCGGCAACCCCTGCTCTGTGGATCCTACACACATCTGCAACACTACACACACTACAATGACTGCAAATCACGTTAGCATGAAATACTACATACATGTGACATGAATTATTTGAACAATATAAAATAATAAAGGCAACCTTTTTTGTAGGATCGTAATTCAGTAAAATACAGTACATGCAAGTAACTGAAAGAAAATATTGAATATTACACATGCTTTTATAACGTCAATTTGTTTTGTTTAACATAGTAACCATTTATCCCTGAAAAGTAATAAAAAAGCCATGTTCTGGTATAATTATTTCAATAATTGCATACTTAAAAGAACAACTACAATGCGATGTTAGTATAACTCAAAATTGTCACTAATACAAGGGTTAAAAACTTAAGAACAACACATAATAATTACATATTTTTGTATATGTAATGTCTATGTATTGTCAGTTTGTTATTACATAATGTTAATAGTTTGTCATCTAGTATTATATTTTTATTTATAACAAAATGTGGTATGTTGCGATCTTTGTAAATCAATTAAGTTTCATTCAATTATGTTTCATAAGTTAATGTCAGAATAACATATTTCGTGAATCTCTGGTAAATGTCAAATTAATTGACATAAAGAGGTTAACAAAAACAGTAAAGATATGGCTTTATTTAATTTGTTTGTGTGCAATTCAATAATCTTACAGGGTCTTTTCGTCGTTTTTGTAAGTTAAAAATAAAGTAGACCCAAAATTTTCAAAAAAAAAGTTGTATATGAAAAACTACCAAGGTGATTAATAAAAATTAAAGTTAGTTGGTTAACACCACCACCATCTATCCATATCTATCTGCAAATCTTTATATGATAGTGATCTAGATAACACAACAGAACACTCGGTTTACTATATACTAAAACAAAACAATAATTTAAGTGGATTAGGAAAACGAAAAACTATGAAAATCCCTAATTCTAGGAATGCAATATAGCTAGCTAGCTAATTGTTAAATTAATCATAACACTGCTGATACAATTATAATCACTGACGGCAGCCAATATATCTGGTCTTGTGATGTATTATTAGCATAAAGAAAGCATATAACTGTGGGTTTATATTATACATATTCAATACTACAATCTAGTTGGAAAATATGTATGTCTAAAGTCAGTAAAGTTGGAACACGACACCACTACACTGATTTTCAGTAATACCTGCTTAGTAGGTGAAAGTAGCTCAAACAAGCTGAGAGTACCTGTTATTATCTAACACAACTAATCCGTAATAATATTATTAAGTAGTATTAAGTATGCAATAGGGGGTAATCTCAAAAATTACAGATTATCGAATTCTAATAATTCTTTCACTAAGAGTACATATATTATTATTGTCGAGTGCTATTTGCTATATATTATATGTGGGTAAAGCAGCGGGCAACGGCAAGTATAAGATATATAGGCTTCTGGAAGACATGCACCTACCAAAGCGAGTATAAAACGCAGACAACACAGCGAGCTGACGGGCCGGCGTAGAGGCGAGAAAACTATGCGAACTAAGCGAAGAAGCTTTGACGAGCTAATCTTGGGTTCGTACCGAAAACTACTTGATAATATGTATACGGGCAAGCGAGATCGTCGGATATTTCGTTAGTCGCTGATGTAGTTAAGCATCGTTATTCCCGGTGTGAACCAAAGCACAGTAGAGCGTCGATTATCCGACCTAGTATCGTTCCATTTGTAAGATCGGATTATTGGGCACTTCCGTGCTTCGGGGGGCACGTTAAGCCGTCAATTGTAAAACAATTGCTAAATCTAGTCGAAGATCGTCGGGTGGCTTGTGAGCACTCAACACTGGTCGGCCACTAAACGCCGCAATGGATCAGCGTGGAGAAGTATGCTCTGGAGTCTAGACCTCTCGAAGCTTTGGCTGTGGGAGATTCCCGTGTGTAACAGTAGAACGTGTATGGGTGTTAGAATTACAAAATTTTTAATAAAATACGAGTGTAGTTAAATAAAAGCTTTTAAAAAAATTAACGCTTAAAAAATCTTACTTAATTTTGACGTGTCTTAGCAATCCTACCCACAACTTATCAGTGCGGATAAGCGGTCGTCCGGTTGACCGGATAAACAACGCTCTACGGCGGTCTACATATTGAGGTACAAATGCCGGCTCGAAAGTGTAGTTATGAACAAAAAATTCGGAGTGGGTAAATGCTTCACTCCGAATGACAACTCGGTCGCCCGCGCAAGACGACACCTTTAATTGACAGACACCTTTGCGTAAATGGCTAATGGAAAAATGTTTTTATTCCATAAATGAATATTTAAATTTCAAATAACATTCGACATGCCATTATATAGATGACATCTTATATTTTGTATTTCTGACATTTCTTTACTAGAACATATTTTTACTAATTATTTATTGACGTCATGTATTAATAATTAGAAACTTTAATTGTAATTACCTTAAAAATATTTGCATGCTAATTTTGGCTGAATACCATGTACAGATCGATATATTGTTTTGTATATGTGTTTTTTCAAAGCAAATAAATGACTATGAACTATGAACTTAATTTCGACTTCTGCGCATTCAAGATCACAGCTACACTTTCGTGCCGCCTTGTGTACACGGCACCGTAACTGTAAAGCCAGCCAGCTCATAAAGCAGCAATCAAACTCACATTCACTGATGCACCTGGTGGCTCCCGTGGTCGGTGGGCGGCGGCGCGGGCCCGGGGTACGGGTAGGGGTACGGGTACACCCCGCCGGGGTACACGCCGTACTGCGCGCCGTACTGCATCATGGGGGAGCCGGCGCCCGCCGGCGGCGTGGGGTTGGGCGCGGGGGTCGCCTGGGGGGTCGCCGGCCCGCCCGGCGCCGCCGGCTGCGAGGATTGCGACGACTGGAACCACGTTGGTATTGTCAGATACACTGTATCTCGCTTCATTATTTGGCAAATAAATATCCATACTAATATTATAAATGTGAAAGTGTGTTTGTTTGTTTGTCCGGCTTTCACGTCGCAACGAAGCTGTTATATGGTATGATTTTTGTGTGTGGAGATAGTGAGGAGGGTGGAGAGTGAGGTAGGCTACTTTTTACCATGGTAAAACATCCTCATGGAAAGATATCGATGTTTTGTTAGTTACTAGATATTAAGTTTCGGATGTTGTTAATAGATGGCGATAGTAAAATTCATTTGCATGTTCTGAATTTCGCTAACATATTATACACTATACAAATGTGTCATGTATGATAAACAACTCATTGTTAATTCCCTTTGACCACGCGGGCGGAGCCGCGGGTAAAAGCTAGTGTTTTATAATTTTATTTTTATACTTAGGTAATTCGCGGTAATGACCATTTATGACGTATTTCATACTTGGCTAGTGTAATGGACTATGATGTAATCCCTTCTAATCTAAGAGTGCAACGTGCCTGGCAAAGGTGTCTGCCAGTCGACACTTTCTAGTGTAGACTGGCAGACTTCACAGGCCTTCTAGGTTTGATTGTTTGTACTCATTGATCTAGTGGGACTGCTATGTCTGCTAGGTTCTGGGTTCGATCCCCGAGTCGGGCAACAACTATTGGGTTTTTTTAACTTGAAATGCCCGGTAGCAGCTTGGAGTTTGGATTTATGCCTGGCGTCATGCAATAGGCTCGCCTATTATATGAGATCTAAACTTATCTGGTTATGGTATACTACAAACCTCTGCCTACCCCTTCGTAGAAAAAGGCGTCATGTTATGTAAATCAATATACATATAGACAGATTTATATTGTAACGCATTTGTCAAAAATTCACTCGCCGACACTTAAAGCCGTTGTATTGTATTAATTTGTAATGGGTTCCACCCATAACACGACAGGCCCGTTGGCGCAATCGGTAGTGACCCTGTCTGTTGCGCCAAAGGTCGTGGGTTCGAATCCCACTCAGGACAAATATTCGTGTGACGAACACTTGTATTTGTTCTGTGTCTGGATGTCAATATTATCTATTTAAGAATGTATTTAAAAATATCTATGTATGTATATCAATCTCTGACACCCATAACACAGGCTCGCGCCTACTTTGGGGTCAGATGGCCGTGTGTGAGATTGTCCATGATATTTATTATTTATTTATTTATAAGCCACTGCGACCTAAGAAGATATATTTTAGCTAACCCCCATTGAATTTAACCCTGATTCAAAAGGCCTATAAAAACTCACCTTCAGCTTGATCTGGGCCTCGATAGCCTCGGCCTCCTTGATCTTGCCGATGGAGCGGTAGTACTCGGCCCACTGTGCGCTGTAGTCGCCGCCGGCCGCCGAGCCGCCCGAGGAGCCGCCGCCGCCGCCGCCGCCGCCCCCACCGCCCTCGAACGGTGGACCTGCCCAACCATAAAAATCCACCAAAATCAAGTAAAAAAAAAAAAAAGAAAAAGAAAGCTACAAATATATATAATAAAAGTTAAAATTTGTTATAACGAAGATAGGGTTTGTTCCCGGGAATTCTCGTCCCGGGAATTCCCGGGAAATCGGTCGGTCTCGTACCCGGGAAATTCAGCTCGAGAAAAGTCGAGACATCGAGAAGTTTAAATAATAGATATCTCTTATTTAATTACATTAAAACTGCCAAAAATTGTGATACCATACCACCCACATAGTGAGATTAGTGAGTGATCTTTAGTTATGATGAGAAAAATTATGATTGTTTTTAGTTAAGATGTTTGTTTTAAGCTGATTGTTAACAGAGATTTTGTTTTTTATTAAAGATTAGTGAGATTAGTTATAATAAGAAGAAGTATGATTGTGTTTAGTTAAGATGTTTGTTTTAAGCTGATTGTTAACAGAGATTTTGTTTTTTATTACAGCTTAGTGAGATGAGATTAGTTATGATAAGGAGAAGAAGTATGATTGTTTTTAGTTAGCAATTTTGTTTTGAGCTGATTTTTTATTGAGAACTTGTTTTTTTTGTTAAAAATTATGTTGATTTTTTTCATGTAAAATAAACACAGTTAAATTAAAGACTCTTTTTATTAATTAAACAAAAATTTAGACGTATTTTATTTTTTCTCGACAACCCGAGAAGACCCGAGAAATCAGGCTCGAGAAGTCTCGACACCCGAGAACTAAAAAACCTCGAGAAATCGGAAACCCTAAACGAAGATTATATATAAATTTGTAGAGGATTGAGTATAAAGAAAGGCAAATAAGTACGATAAATGAAGAAACCTGTATTAAAAAACATATACATAACAATGATCGAACTTATGACTTTAGTGACAATGAGAATACAAGACAATCGAAAAATATGAGAAATTAAACCAAATGTATAAGAATATAATAAAGCATAATATACACTCTAAATAACGACTGCTCACGGCAGAGAGTGGTGTAAGTAGCTCGCGGGCCGGGCCGGAGTGCGCCCGGACAGGACAAAAAAAAAAAAAAAAACCATAAAAATCCATACTAATATTATAAATGCGAAAGTAACTCTGTCTGTCTGTCTGTGTCGTTTTCACGCCAAAACTACTGAACCGATTTAAATGAAATTTGGTACACAGATAGTCCAGTCTAGAGCCTGAGGAACGACATAGGCTACTTTTTAATCTATGATTATGTCTAATTCCACGCGAGCGAAGCTGCGGGCGTCCACTAGTAATATTATAAAGGAAAAGTTTGTGGGTGTGTATTTGTATGTTTATGACTTCTTCACGCTCAAAATTTGGTATAATAGAGGTAGCTGACACCCTGGATTAACATATAGGATACTTTTTATCCCGATACTGTGTTCCCTTGGGATAAAAAAATAACAAATTTAATATTTTTTCAGTATATACTATTAATTTCACGCAATAGAAGCCGTGGGGCAGCAGGAAGTTCATTATAAAATACACTTCTGATTTTATAACAGTTGTTTCCTGCAACTTCGCTCGCGTAAAATATAGCCTAAAGCACTTGGGAGTTATGTAGTATGTACACACCCTTAAATACTTAAATAATGGCACAAAAACAAGGTGCAATCATGCTGTTTCATAAAAACATCTAAAGTAACTGAATGTGTCAAGTGGAGTCAATCTAACCTTGCTGCTGCTGCTGTTGTTGTTGCTGCTGTTGTTGTTGCTGCTGCTGCTGCTGCTTCGCCTGCTGCTCGACCGCTTCGGCCTCCCTTACAAGCCCCAGCGAGCGGTAGTAGTCAATCCACTGTTGTGAGTAGTCTAACTGTCCTGTGGCCGGGTTTATTTGGACCTGCTGTTGGAAAAATGTGACATAACAGACACTGTATGATTGAAAAAACTGAGTTTTACTAATATGCCCAAGCCTTGGGTATAAGTATATGGCCTATGGTATAAGACTTATGTAAATAATAAACACATTCAAATTGACACTTAGTCTTCTGGTTGTGCCTTCATAGACATACCATTGAATTGATCATACGCTCCATAACCCGCCTCTGCTGGGCAATTGCGTGAAAGTTTTCATGAGATGGATTCATTCATATCGTACGATTCAATTGGAATGTTTTTTTTTTGGGATATACAGCAAATTCGAACTATATAAAGTTTTTAATAATGATAAATGTAGGATTGAGTTATCTGTGGATGGACGTAAGAATGGAAGTTTTGAACGATTGACTTATGAGAGGATGTGACGTGAGTGACAGATGACAGAGGAGAGACGAAGAAAAAACGGTGTTAATTAATGTTAAGAAGAATTATTTTATTTTTAATTACGGTGTCTGTATTCAAAATAAACGTAAATCTCAGATGAAAAATTATCTTTGAATTGAATCCCACATAAATATACATATCGCTCGCTCGCTGCAACTCATAGACGTCCCACTGCTGGGCACGGGTCTCCCCCACAAACACTTCTGCGGGAGGTCTAGAGCATACTCCACCACGCTGCTCCAATGCGGATTGGTGGAGGGGTTAGTGGCCAACCCAGTGTCGAATGTTCTCAAGCCACCCGAAGGTCTTCGACAAGGCTTAACGGCTGTTAACAACATTGAAACAACCGGGACCGACGGCTTCACGTGCCCTCCGAAGCACGGTAGCGTCCATGAAATTTTGCCACTAGCGGTCACCCATCCACAAACCGACCGGGCCCGTCGTTGCTTAACATCTCGATCACATTGATTCGATGCGAGCCATTGGGCTATGGACGCTACTAAATGAACATATTGCATATTAACTGCTGCTAGCTACTTGCTTTGAGAGGTCACATTCTAGGTTGTAAATTCGCCCAGCTGTACAATCAAGATACCAAATAAAACTGTTTAATTTAAGAATATTTTTGTTGAATAATGAGAGAGTAAACTGCAAACCTGTTGCTGAGGCTGCGAGTTCTGATGCCAGTGCGGGTTGTACCCCCACGCGGGCGGGCCGCCGCCGTTCCCGCCGCCGCCGTAGTAGTCGCCGGGCGGTGGCGCGCCGCCCGAGCCGCCGCCGTTGCCGCCGTTGCCGCCGTTGCCCTCTTGGATGAAGTTCACGGGCTGTTGGACAAGACAAACCTGTTGCTGAGGCTGCGAGTTCTGATGCCAGTGCGGGTTGTACCCCCACGCGGGCGGGCCGCCGCCGTTCCCGCCGCCGCCGTAGTAGTCGCCGGGCGGGGGCGCGCCGCCCGAGCCGCCGCCGTTGCCGCCGTTGCCCTCTTGGATGAAGTTCACGGGCTGTTGGACAAGACAAACCTGTTGCTGAGGCTGCGAGTTCTGATGCCAGTGCGGGTTGTACCCCCACGCGGGCGGGCCGCCGCCGTTCCCGCCGCCGCCGTAGTAGTCGCCGGGCGGGGGCGCGCCGCCCGAGCCGCCGCCGTTGCCGCCGTTGCCTCCGTTGCCCTCTTGGATGAAGTTCACGGGCTGTTGGACAAGACAAGCGTTTTGTTCTCAAAGGTCCGATTGCAATAGTAATTTCTCTATATATATCTTATTCATTATATATTGTGTATGTATGTATAATAAACTTTATATATGTTATAAATAATGTTTGCCTATTTCTCTTACCCATGTACACCTATTCCCTATTCCTTTATTTAACTTACTATCTTCTCTACCCAAAGGTTGTCTAAAATCTGTTTGTATTGTATATCTTTTATTGTTTTATTGTGGTGTACAATAAAGAGTATTTGTATTTGTATTTGTAATTTGCCTAGATTGAATTTCGAATCGAATCTAGTGTGGACGTAAAATATTCAAATTTCCATATTCAGGATCATTAGGTGGCCAGAATAGCCTGACTGCACCTTGAAAAAATCAAATCTGACGGTATCGATCCGTGTGGACGCTAATTTTCCAATTTAGTATATTTAAGACTTTAACAAGTATCCTTAAACTGTCTTCAAAGTGGTGTTGGACCAATGATTTTTGCGTTCTAAACTGGTTTGGATAAGAGAGTAATTAATAAGTAACAGTAACATTTATCAAGTAAACTGTATGCATTACAAATAAAGGTTCCAGACAAATAAAGATTGAATTGAATTGATTACAAATAGCACATTTTGTTGACATTAGACAATTGGATTCAAGTAGGAATAGAAATGTATAAAAAAATATACAAATTTATCAAATTTCAATTCAAATTTAGCGAATGGTTCGCCAGTCGTATTGCATTAACACCTCATGCGCAGGTATCCTCTTCGAAATACATAAGAGATACAATTTAGTGCCGAAGCCAGTGGCGGATTTACCAGCAGGTTGAGTAGGCTGAAGCCTAGGGCGGCAGATTTTAGGGGGCGGCAAATTTGGTCTAAATCGTTTTGTCTTACATACAAAAAAATATATAATATACATAGAGAAAATGAATCTCGAAAATTTAACAAAAAAAACATAATATTTTGTCAAGTGAACACTGTAACGTCTAAATATGAAAAGTACTAAACGCTTTGTAAAATATAATTTTAGAGCACTAATTATAAAATTGCAATTTTATTGGCACAATAAATGTACGTAACTATTAAATAATATGATAGCGAACTAGGGTATCGAATTTCGGAGGTTAGTAGGGTCGGAAAAAATTGAATAGCCTACAGGCGGAAAATTTGTAAATCCGCCACTGGCCGAAGCTTATAGGTCCACTCACCATGCCAACCTTCTCCATGATAATCCGCTTGCAGTGCTCCACGGCGTCAGGGTGGCCGCGGATGTAGAAGTTGCGGTTGTTCCGGTCGACGCTTTGCGCCCGGCGGTCCAACTCGCAGTGAGCCCCGGACTGGGCGTTGATCTGCTTTATTACTTCACCACCTGCGTGAGATCATAAAAATATCTTAATACTAGCTTTTACCCGCGGCTCCGCCCGCGTGGTCAAAGGGAATTAACAATGAGTTGTTTATCATACATGACACATTTGTATAGTGTATAATTTGTTAGCGAACTTGCAAATGAATTTTACTAACGCCATCTATTAACAACATCCGGAACTAAATATCTAGCAAATAACAAAACATCGATATCTTTCCATGGGGATGTTTTACCACGGTAAAAAGTAGCCTACGTCACTCTCCACCCTCCTCACTATCTCCACACACAAAAACCATACCATATAATAGCTTCGGTGCGACGTGAAAGCCGGACAAACAAACAAACACACTTTCGCATTTATAATATTAGTATGGATTCTATCTCTTGCCGATGATGAGACCGCACTTCCTGTCACTGCTGGTAGTCGCCGCGGTCGCCGTTGCACTGTCTGGGCGGGTTGCGCGCGTGTGTAATGCCTTGATCATACGTAGCGAGTAAACGGGCGAGACAGTAAAATGTTTCTCGGCCGAGACAGTGATGTAAGCGAGTAGCTGTTCACACATGTTTTGAAATTAGCACAGTCAGTTCAGTTCTATTGAGACTACAATTCGGACAGGATTCGCGCGCGGTGACGAGACGACAATCATGTGGGCGAGTGGCGAGACAGTACACGTTCAGACCTGCCGAGTGAGCGAGCGAGACAGTGCGGGGAAGCGGGAGGGTGGACACTCGGCCTAGTAAGTAGAACGGAAGCCGAGCTACTGTCTTGCCGCTTCGTTCGGCCACAAAGTAGATATTAGGAACAGAGGCTAAGCTTCTTAAGAACATGCAAAATTGTTATCTATTTTGGTAGGGTTGTCACAACAGGTTAAGAGAAATTAAAGAAATCATTTGTTAAATAGTTTTATTATTCAGAATATAAAAAGAATACTACAATAAGAACCAATACAGAATAGAAAATAGAAAATAACATACTTTACAAATTTCTTACTCTAATCATTTTATTTTTATAATTTTTATTTTTTAATATTTTATTATTTCTTTTTATGGTATGGAAAATTCTAAATCTAATATATAGTTTTTTCAAGTAATGTATCAGGAAACACTCACATGGCATATCAAATCCTAGCTGCAGCGTCAGGTTATAATCTATCATATTTCAGGTTTATAATCTATCATATTATTGTACTGTCACCGAAGTTACGCAGGAAAAATTTCAGTTCAATAAGACATCTGGATGTGGTTCAAATCTCACTTGCAATACTTAAATTTAAAACACATAGTACGTACCAACCCACCCACATACCTACAAATGTTTAGTAAAAGCTTGTAATAATAATAAAAAGGTAAAAACACACTGTGTAGTACACATTTCTTATTAAAAAAAGGATAATTCCGTAAAATAAAGGCACTTACTTGAAAAAGTAATAATCAAATATTTACTTACCTATTGCACTCCTTGGGATAGTTAAAGTATGATATATTTTTATTTTTTCTAGCATTATTCATACACACAGTACAATATACAACCATTATTATTAATACCACGTTTTTATATTAGATATTCAAACTTGCAACTAACAAAACCAACAATGTGCGTAGCGATTACCCTGAGATTTTCAACTTGATGTGACAGCGTCAACCGGTTTTTTCCAGTCTCGCCGCGTACGCGACAAGCGGCCAGTGGCCACGCACAGATGTCCCGCGTGCTTGTAGGAGTGCAACCGATTTGCACGTTCTTAAGAAGCTTAATCTCTGTTCCTAATATCTACTTTGTGGTTCGGCCGAGCACTCGGCGCTGTATTTATACGCACCGAGTACTCGGCCGAGAGCACTGTCTCGCCCGTTCGTTCGGTACGTGTGATCAAGGCATGAGAGAGAGAGAGAGAGAGAGAGAGAGAGAGAGAGAGAGAGAGAGAGAGTGCGACTGACCCTTGCCGATGATGAGGCCGCACTTGACGTTGGACACGGTGAAGGTGACGCGCACCTCCTGCCCGTCCTGCCACTGCTGGTAGTCGCCGCGGTCGCCGTTTCGCTGTCCGGACGAGTTGCGCGGCCGGCCCGAGCGCAGCTCCTGGTCCCTCCGCTGTTGGAAAGACTGAGCTCATGTTAATTAGTTTATTTGTTTAATTTTTAGTCAAAAAATCCTTCATGCAATGCGCCTTTGTCATTTGCGATCCATTGTCGCTCATACAAACAGCAACTTGATAAAGTAAAATTTAAGGTGTTTTATCACATGCCACCAGATTAGCAATAGTAAAATTATATATTTCATGCACTTTTTATGCGCCGTTAAGGAGTTACTTGCCGAGTAAGTCACCGAATAATCCGTGATCGAATATAATCAAGAAAAGACCCGTTTAAATATTCTAGGAATATCGAATATAAGAAACAAAAATTATGCCTATTTGTCTGTACTCGGAAAGTATCTATAAATGGCCATTAACTTATTATATTTTAATTGTTTAGACAGTTTAGGGTGACTTTGATCAGTCCATCTCAGAAAACTAACAATGACAGATAGAAATCTTGCAAACTTGGAACCATATGAATAAATAACTTACAATGAGCAAGGAATATACAGAACAAATAAATAAATACAAATTCCTACAAGATCAATACTTACATTAACACTGGCGATGAGATCCTCAATCATTTGCCGAGCTCGGTCGACTTGGTGTGGCTTGCCTTGGAGATAGCATCTATGAAAATATGCATATGTTACAATACAATACAAACACACTTCATTGTACACCAAAGTAGGAAAATACACGTACATGTGAGTTTTTTTTCTTGAATCAATCTTCCATTCTTATAGAACCATCATTACTTGCAGTGGCGCACATAAATTGAGAGTTATACACAATAATTCAACGTAAGGGACACTAGCACATTACATTACATTATTCAACAAAAATATTCTTAAATTAAACAGTTGTATTTGGTATCTTGATTGTACAGCTGGACGAATTTACAACCTAGAATGTGACCTCTCAAAAGCAAGTAGCTAGCAGCAGTTAATATGCAATATGTTAATTTAGTAGCGTCCATAGCCCAATGGCTCGCGTCGTTGCTTAACTCTTTCGATTCAATGTGATCGAAAGAGTTAAGCAACGACGGGCGCGGTCGGTTTGTGGATGGGTGACCGCTAGTGGCAAAATTTCATGGACGCTACCGTGCTTCGGAGGGCACGTAAAGCCTTCGGCCCCGGTTGTTTTCAATGCTGGAAACAGTCGCTAAGCCTTGTCGAAGACCTTCGGGTGGCTTGAGAACATTCGACACTGTGTTGGCCACTCACTAACCCCTCCACCAATTCGCATTGGAGCAGCGTGGTGGAGTATGCTCTAGACCTCCTGCAGCAGTGTCTGTGGGGGAGACCCGTGCCCAGCAGTGGGACGTCTATGGGTTGCAGCGATGTTAATTTAATTGCTCTCCAGATGTTTAACATAATTCTAGATACATTTGGTTGACCAAAATTAAATATGTAATTACTAGTGGACGCGTTATCGACGTCTGCCCGTGTTCGGGTTGCCCACTTGACTTCAAAAACGGCAAAGTTTCATACTAAATTTTCACCCCCGTTTTACCCCCTTAGGGGCTAAATTTTCAAAAATCCTTTCTTAGTGCTACGTTATAAAAGGAACCCCTGTGCAAAATTTCAAGTTTCTAACCCTTATAGTTTAGGCCCTGCGTTGTTATGTCAGTCAGTCAGCTTCTCGTTATAATATACAAATTAAGTGCTCCAACTACTAATCCTTCGTTACCTTAGACAGAACAGATTGCACACAAACATTATATTTGAATGATTTGTAACTAAGTACAACAATATCATAGCCCTCCTAGGGTGAACTCTTACCTCTTATCTCCGGGCCCATCCTCTCTCTCCTGATGGAACTGCACCCTGCAGCCCGTCTCAGCTTGAATCTTCTTAATCATATCGCCCCCGCGGCCAATCACCACGCCCACCGCTATCTTTGGCACCAGTACCTGGTTTGGCAACACCACGTTAATATCAACCCATATTAATAATCGTTGGGATTCTTATACAAGAGCGTCAAGTTGCACTGCCATTTTTAAAGCAATAATAAATATCTTATTTAATATTGACATTTTGTCAATTTGATTGAAAAAGAAAATTTACCCTGCCCCCATTCATTCGGGAATCTCATCTGATACAATTTTATCTGGTTTCAAGTAATTAGTAATATGGTATTTATTGCTTTAAACATTGTAGAACAGAGGACGTCGTTTTATTACAACTATTTTACATTGGGAAAAAAACAATACCATCAAAACCATGTGCTAAAAAATATATGCAAAAGCGAAATATAGACTACTTAAGCGACAGCACTAATTTTGTAGCGTCCATAGCCCAATGGCTCGCTTCGATTCAATGTGATCGAAAATGTTAAACAACGACGGGCGCGGTCGGTTGAGGTGTGATGGGCTAGTGGCAAAATTTCATAGACGCTACCGTGCTTCGGAGGGCACGTAAAGCCGTCAGTCCCGGTTGTTTTCAATGCTGGAAACTGTCGACGACCTTCGGGTGGCTTGAAAACATTCGACACTGGTTTGGCCACTAACCCCTCCACCATTCCGCATTGGAGCAGCGTGGTGGTATGCTCTAGACCTCCCGCAGGAGTGTCTGAGGGGGAGACCCGTGCCCAGCAGTGGGACGTCTATGGGTCGCAACGAGCGAGCAACTAATTTTGCAGGCAAATCAGTATACAATTTAGTAAAAACTTAATCAAACATTTATATAATCAGAAAATGTTCATTAAACAAGACAGTAGAAGAAGGAAGTAAAGTTCTAAGCTACTAAACAAACATTTCTATTTTGTACTACACTACCAAGAAACTAAGTTAAAAAAAAAAATTGATAATCACAAGATCTGACAAAATTCGATAAGTCCGCACTATTACGGATATCACAATCTTAAAAAAATTCTTATCCAAGATAACACTCATTGTTATTTTGTTTGAAAGAGTGCTAAGTTTTAATTGTAGATAATATCCAATTCATTTGGCTGCAAATCCAACACTCTGTGTCTAAGCAACTCACCAACTAATCCTATACACATTTTTTGAGTATCATTCACCTAATTTTTTTTTACAAACATTACTATTTATTAACTATATTTTATAACTAGCTGCTGCCTGCGGCTTTTCCCATGTGAAATTTACTGAACAAATATTGAAATCGATTTTTACCCCAAGGGAACAGTATCGGGATAAAAGTGTTAATCTAGGGCAGTGATGGGCAAACTACGGCCCGCGGGCCAACTCCGGCCCGCGAAAGTATTTAATCCGGCCCTCCGAGGGTCAAAGCGTGGTGAAATGAGAGGCGCGGACACAGTGAATTTGTGTGTAATGCTGTAATGTTTTTATAATATCATAACACAAAATGCATTTTTTCTATAATTCTGGCCCTCCTCTAGAATTTCTAAAACTTTGTGGCCCGCCATTAAAAAAGTTTGCCCACCACTGATCTAGGGTGTCAGCTACTTCTATGCCAAATTTTATAAAAATTGGTCCAGCCAATTGACCGTGAAGAAGTAACAAGCATACAAACACACACTCACAAACTTTCGCCTTAATAATATTAGTGTGATTTGATTATAATGCTGCTAGGAGCCTGTAAAAAATGTGGTCTAATGTTGCTAAAATAAAAAGCTAGAATTCACGCGATGTGTTACTTTCTAAGCAATGTTGCTGTAACTGTGGACTAACCCTATTATTAGTTTCTAATCAGAATTGTGGCTTAATTTGTTCACAGCCAGTTCTAAACTGACCAAATTTTAAAGTGCCGCTAAAAAGCTAGGATTTACGGGATGGCGAAGACAATCTAACTTGGATTGTATATTGTTTACATTACTACATATAAATTACAATAAATGTCTACACTGTAGTCTGTGTCAATCTTTATTATTAAATTAGAAGATTTTTATTGCCGACAACTTTTCGACTTTTATTCTATCTGGAGTTATATTCAGTTTCACAGGACCCAATACTTGACTTTTTTTGACAATACAGTAAAACCCGTTTAAGACGATTTCACAGGGATCCAAAATTAAATTATACATTTAAAGTTACATTAAAACTCCTCTTCATCATTATCACTTAGGGCCTCTTTTTGTGTGTTATTCACATTCTCAATAAGAATTAATTGAATTTCGTACGGTCAACTATTATTCTGTGGTACACATTGTCATCAATGGAAAAATATCCAGGGTATCAAATCCCAAAGTATCACGGGTTCTTCAACTTCTTCCAATACGTATAAGGCGTATTAAACGGGATGACCAATCGTATTATGCGGTAAGAAATGTATGAAAACATGTCTCAAGTTGCAGGGACTGGGGTAAAATGGCGTATAATGCTAGAAATCGTATTAAGCGTGATCGTATTAAGTGGGTTCTACTGTATTTGTTTTGAACATTGAATTTTATGGTCTTTCATATGTGTTACCTACCACTTTTATACTTGGAATCTTTTTTACATTGTAATAAAACAGATTGATTGGGTCTACTGGAAGAAATTTCAGAAGAAATAAGTAGTACCCTTGTATCATTTTCTTCCTGTGTTATATATTGTAACTATTTCCTAACTAAAGTGTGTACATAAATTATTAAATAAAAAATAAATAAAAATAAATTGACACAGTCCACAAAACAAATCTACGTCCCATGCTCACCGACCGAATCATCCATCTGCCATCCCAATAAACCCAGTCCGGATCGAGCGTATCTAACCTCAACGTCACAGACCTCAGTGGAGTTGCCCGCGAGCCCGTTCCGTATTATGCGAGAAATCGTATTAAGCGTGATCGTATTAAGTGGGTTCTACTGTATTTGTTTTGAACATTGAATTTTATGGTCTTTCATATCTATTACCTGGAATCTTTTTTACATTGTAATAAAACAGATCGACACAGTCCACAAAACAAATCTACGTCCCATGCTCACCGACCGAATCATCCATCTGCCATCCCAATAAACCCAGTCCGGATCGAGCGTATCTAACCTCAACGTCACAGACCTCAGTGGAGTTGCCCGCGAGCCCGTTCCCCTGCTCCTGCTGGCCGTACATGTCGTCGTAGGGCTGCCGCTGGGGCGGCTGCGCGTCCTTGTCCGCCAGCAGCTCGTACACGAGCTGTTTCGCGTGCTCTACCTTTGCCACGTCCCCGGAGATGCGTAGGGGCTTCTCCTGGTGAACATACGACTGGTTAAAAATGGTTTCATATAAACAATATAATAACAATACATACACATATACACATACATACTACTTTCAACGCCACGTTTTTTGCCTATGTATAAATATGTTAGTTCTAGTTATAATAATATATAGTAATAGTCCTATGTATAGACTGCGATTTC
The DNA here is from genome assembly GCA_944567765.1 of Carterocephalus palaemon. Lineage (NCBI taxonomy): Eukaryota > Metazoa > Arthropoda > Insecta > Lepidoptera > Hesperiidae > Carterocephalus > Carterocephalus palaemon. The sequence goes on from OX155663.1 coordinate 4,489,580, forward strand.
TTATTTGATTGTTCATTTTTTGCGAGTCCACATACTCTTTTTATTTTATTTTGTAAGTTTATATTTTCGCCGCTGGAGGAATTACTTACATTAATGGGCACACTGAAAATCAGCAGTTGTGGTTGCTAATCACGACACAGGCTGAGTGTGTCCATTTTTCTTTCCCCAGTGCTGCAGCTCCAAGATGTGTTTTTTATTTTATTTTATATTAATTTTAAATGTTGCTCCTTTTATTTCTCTTTTTATTTTCTTGTAATTGCTTATTGTAATGTTGTAGCATAATGAAAGAAAATAAATTATTTTCTATTTCTATTTCTATTAAACTACTTTCTCAGCGAGTCTCATGAAGAAACACAAATATCTTCACCCAAAAGAAAAAAGAAAAGAGTGTTGTATTAATTTTTTGTATTTTAATATCAAGTAAACCAATGTTCCGAATAAGAGAACGCGGTCAAAATCAGTACAGCTAGTACAGATATTTATATCCTCATATTATGGCTCTTTGATGTTTTTGAATTGTGTTTTTTTTTGAGTATGCCTGTTGCAATGTGTGCAACAGAGGTAACCATAGAACTATTTAAAAAAAAAATTAAACACTATACACACTCGTAACAGTTGAAAAACACTAAGGCATTCTTGTTATATCGAAAATAAGAACAATTTATTAAGTACAGCTCGCGGCACGAAAATTTAGCCCGAAACGAAATCCGGAGGGCATCAGCGCGGAGGACCTAATACAGCTGGAGAACCAATCAGCGCTCATGACTGACAACCCGCTCGCCCTGCACCAGACGATATCTTAGTATCGACATTTACGCATTCAAGGTCAGAGCTAGACTTTCATGCCGGTCCACATACATACATACAAAGTATTATATGGATTTTGTTCGACAAATTCGTACCTGACCTTCCCGCTATAGGAAAGTCTTTCCTAAAGTCGCGCACGAGCTATAGTGAATACTTACATATTCAGTGTTAGGTCCATCTTGTATGACAACCATCTTTGCTCCGGACTGCTCCTGAAGCTGCTTAATTGTCTTCCCGCTCTTGCCTATGATCAAACCCACTTTGGGGCCAGGGAGCATGATCTCCTCCTGATAAAATCAATTAATAATAAGAATACTGTAGTATCACATGTGAGTGGCGAGTCGTCAACTTTCCCAATAAATGTGCCAAGCATCCCAAAGGAACATATTTCCGGTGTAAGTACCGCTTGCACGAGTGGCCTATGAACTGTAGTTGCGTACTCATAGAAAACAAATTTACTATTTCTTAATTTTTAGACTTGGAAGTCTTTATGATATAATAATATTGTTGTTTTATTAATAATAATTCTAACTATTTTTTAAATTATAGCAAGCACTCCAAATGTGGTGTACTAGCAAACGAATTAATTATTTTCTTACAGTTCTAGACAGTTTTTTTTTAGATTTCAATATTGTTATTTTATCTGGCTCTGAATTATTGTTTAAATTATAAAGATCTCTTACAGTGGTTCCCAGGCCTCCGCCGCCGGAGTTGCGGCCCATGGGCGGCATACCGCCGCCGCCGCCACCGCCGCCGCTGCCTACGCTACCGCCGCCGACGCCTTGCCCGCCGCCCTGGCCGTCGTGCTGCGGGGCGTTCTCTCGCCCGCGGTGGTTCACTATTAGGTTTACTAGCTCCCTGGTTGCGGAAAGTAACAATTGTTATAGTTATTGTTTTATATTAAACCTACACAGAACGCTAGTCGTATATATAATGTGTTGGTATGTACATTGTGTACGCGCGCACTTAGGTGCATAGAATTAATGGAATTTTTTGAGGTCCAAGGATTCTTTGGAGGTGCAAAGATTTGATTAGAGCTGGATTTTCATTTAAGTATTGAAAAAGTGGGAACGGAAAGTAGAAAGTAGCTGATACATCAAATGGTCTGCAGGATGCAGAGAGAGAAATTTTATTTAACATAGTTTGTTTTGTTTTTGCAGTCTGTAGTTGTGTCGGGTTACTTAATTTTTTTTAAATCAAAATTAAGATACTCACTTGGCCCTAGAAATGGCTTCCCTGGATCCAGTAAGGGTACACAGGCGGTCAGGCTGGCCACCGCTGTCAGGGGCCATTTGGATCTTGCATCCGGACTCAGCTTGCAATCTCGTGATTTGCTCTCCACCACGCCCAATAACTATGAAGATGCAGGGTTACATCAGAAAAATAATAAGAATAAAGGGAAGTTTTACTGACTTTTAGATGCCACTGATGGATCAATCTCACCACAAGCTCTTGTATGTCAGATCAGAAGACCAAATTTACACTACAAACAAATGATTTTCTATTGTGTCTGAGATCTCTGCATGCAAAGGATTAAGACTTAACTATGGCACATAGAAGATTGCCTACATGTTCCAGAGATACTCAAAATATGTATAAAGCCCAAAATAAAACCAATAAAAAATAATGAGTTAAGACCAATTGCTTACTTAGTCCAACCATCTTATCGGGCACCCTGATGTACTCATTGAGGGTTTGGTCTGCCATCATATTGGGAGGTCCGCCTGGAGGTGGGGGGGCTGGCTGGCTACCTCCCTGTCCCGTGATGCGAGCTGCTGCTGCTGCTACTGCTGCCGCTATTCCACTGTGTGTAATGGTAAAAATTTTTTTACATATGTAACGTACACATATATATATTTTTTTAATTTTTTTTTATTGTTTGGTTATTTATTACTGTTAAGTGTTGTTTTTGCATACCCTGTTACGTTTGTTTTATAATTGTTTTATTTTTCTCTTTATCAATACGTGAGGTTTTAGTGTCATAGATTAGATGTATGTCATGTATGTTCAAGCTACCTTACACACTACAGGCTGCACTGAAAATCAGTGTTGCAGTTTGAGCAACTGCAGCTATGCTGAGTATAGACCTATTTGCTGAGTGGTCACTGCAACATAGAACTTTGTTTCTTCTTTTTTATTTAAGGTAACCTTTGTTAATCATACCATGTACATGATATTTTTCTATGTTGCATGAACGATTTTGGCAAATAAATGATTCTTTCTTTCTTCTTTCTTTAATCAACTACCCAGCTCCAACACATATTTGTGGGTTAGTAGCCATCCCAGTGTCTAATGTTCTCAAGCCACCTGAAGGTCTTTGACAAGACTCAAATGTTTTTACCATTGAAAACAACCTGGACGAATGGCTTAACATGCCCTCCAAAGCATGGTAGCATCCATGGAATGTTTGTCACCTATTCACAAACCAACTGCATCCATTGTTACTTAAATCTGTTGATCACATACAATCAACGGGAGCCATTTGGCTATGGACGCTACCCATTGTACTATACCAATTGAAATAAACACCACTATTATTAACTAACATTATGTGTTTTTAAATTGAGTATTGCAAAAAAAATAACCTGAATCTGAATTAATAGTTTTTAAAGGAATTCTGAAACCATTGCCTTGATAGAGTGAAGTTTGTATTTGATTATAGAATGTTGTGTTGTACAATGAAAGTTGGCAGGTTCACAATATTTCAAAAGCAATGTCATTTTATTTTTACAACATGTTTTAGAAACTAGTTATTCTGATAATACTTGACCATTGACTTTTAATTTTGACCAGCAGACAAGTTGAAAAAAACAAATGTTTCTAATTAACTATATGATTTAAGTGCAACATGTTTGTCAAATTGAGTTAACATTTACTTGGATGGTAATTTATTGGAGACACAACAGACTCAGTTATAGGATTTTTTTACATTGCATCAATAGTATTGTAATGATTGTATTATTGTATTTCCGAATATTATTATTTATGCTTTAATGTGTACATATTTTGTGATTTACACTGAATTAATTGGTTAGGAAGATTTTTTGAGATTTTAAGATCCCGCCTAATTACCCACAACCTAAGCAAAGAGAATTTGAAACAACAGTTATGTCTAAGAATAGTAAAAGTAACATACTCTGATGCCATTGTTCACAAACAATAATGATGAAATGATAGACTTCACATAGTACCATCACATTAGAATACATAAAATAATTATTTCGTGTTTTCTATAATTTAAATTACAACAACATTAAACTGTGCCATTTAATGTGTACTGGAACTATTGGAATTAGAAATTCGAACGGCATTGCACAATCAACTTAAGTACAAACCTCATTGGAGGGGTGGGCTGCTGTGGTTGAGGTTGATACGCCGACTCCGACGACGCTATTTTCTTCGCACTCGGTTCCGATCCGTCTTCCAAAGGCCTTTTCGCAGTCACCTCGATTTTAGCAGCGATCTAACAAAACAAACATTACTTACTACAACACCGCTAACCAAAATATGCCGATATTGCCGATACCTAACGCTAATAAATTCAAAAAGTACCACGAATAAAAAGTAGGTTATGTGAATGTCGCGTAGTTTACACAGTACAGCGAAAACGTAAAACTTAATGTGAGGGTCGATCTAATTGTAAAAAAGACGGTAACGCGATACAAAAGAAGGTATTTTAAAAATATTAGCTGTAAAGGACGCAAAAGTGTCAAATCGAGCGATTATGGGATGGGTTCCTCCTCACCAATCTTGCACGTTGTACAGCAGCCACATATCCTTTTGTTTGGCTATTATTTGGGAGCGTAGCCATAGAAGAATAATCACTCATGTTTAAATTATACTGAAAATTCAACCGTGCAATACGGCAGCCATGAATAGGGATCAAAAGATCCAGAAAATATTTTACTGTTGTCTCGCAGGTTGCGAGAGACGCTGACCATAAACTAAAAGAGTGTTGGTTGGAGCATGGCGCACTTGGAGGAAGTTGTCGATAGATGAGCCGATGAAAGAGCAGAATGAGTCATCACAGAGAATTTTGACCAATAGCATGCAAGACAAGTTTGCTATGATTGGTCCAACCATTCGTATTCATTTAAAGGACGATTTTTTGAACATCATTTAATTTAATTTTCCAAGCCCCATACCAATCAAGAGATTGTTTTCACTTGAACTTCCTGCGTAATCAATTTAATATTTCTATATTCCAATTAATAAAATCGAATAATAGCATTTTATTTGCATTGAACGTTGACACTAAAAATCTTTCTTTCGTTCCGTCCGTAGTCTATGATATTGATACGTAGGTATAACCATAGAAGATAAAGGAAGGACAAAGAGTGGTATTATCGTATACGCCACTGCGTTTTGTTACTGCAGCTAGAATGTGAAATAAGAAATGCCGCCAAATTAACTTGGACTTCGGTATTCTTTAGCTTCATATAATATTTGACCAATATGTGCATAGTACTTCTACTATGTAGGTACTATTTTAAGCATCATGCATTATTCCGGTCAATTTAGACAATTGAAATAAAGAAAATTCCGACAGAGCCAAATCTTCGTAGAGACCTTAGGTTTACCACAAGGAATAAAGTGTCAAAAGTCCCAATCAATCCCATGTGTGCGTCGGGACTTATTCGGGTCCCAAGGTCGAAATTTTAGGCCTTTTGAATTTTTCTCGAAAACGGTAAGATTTATCGAAAAAGTTTCAGAGCAACGTTGTAGATCTTAAAATTCTCTATAAAAATGGTCCCTATGATTTTTTCTCTAAGACCCACTATTTCCCAGATATTGCGCTTGTAAGAATCATGTTCTACATAGTATGCACACATATGCACGTATATACATATTTAGGTACTCAAGCAAGCAAAAATGCCTACTCGTGTCTCTTTTATATATACATTATACTATTCTAAGAAAATTTACTCTAAAATGACCGGCGGTCCCTTACTGAATCCCCTCTACTTGAATAACAGATATTTAACATTTGTAAAAAATACACGAAACAAAAAGCAAGTACAGCTATCTTGTCTTCCTCCAACATCGGCATCTGCTACTCAACATTTGTTTCGAGTATACTATCAAGTTCAGACATGGCAGGGCAATGAACTAGACCCTGAAGACTGGGGTTGGAAATTGATAAATAATACTTTGGAACCGATTCGAACTTTACTGCCCCCTTCAGGGTTCCCTTACCGAATGGTAAGGGACCGGCGGTCATTTTAGAGTAAATTTTCTTAGAATAGTATAATGTATACATAATAAAAGAGACACGAGTAGGCATTTTTGCTTGCTTGAGTACCTAAATATGTATATACGTGGCATATGTGTGCATATTATGTAGAACATGATTCTTACAAGCGCAATATCTGGGAAATAGTGGGTCTTAGAGAAAAAATCATAGGGACCATTTTTATAGAGAATTTTATGATCTACAACTTTGCTCTGAAACGTTTTCGATAAAACTTACCGTTTCCGAGAAAAATCCTTGGGACCCGAATAAGTCCCGATGCACACATGGGATTGATTGGGACTTTTGACACTTTATTCCTTGTGGTAAACCTAAGGTCTCTACGAAGATTTGGCTCTGTCGGAATTTTTTTTATTTGATCACTATTTTATGTCTAAATTGACCGGACTACATTGAGAATAGTTAGAATAGTAATAGTTCATCCATTAAATTACCACTATTCTATAATGTCTAATAATAAAAAAAATTGTGAGCCGTGACGGGACGCCTGGCAGATGTGAAACATCGAAATTATTTTGTACAAGTAATATGCACAAAAGTACAGATTATGACGAACTAAAACATATAGACTATTTAGATATTTAAATTTTATATATAAAATTTATAATATTATAAAATCCTACTAATATTATAAAGGGGAAAGTTTGTAAGTATGTATGAATGGATGGATGTGTGTTACCCTTTCACGTAAAAAGTACTGAATAGATTTTAATTAAACTTTACAATAATATAGCTTATACATCAGAATAACACATAGGCTACAATTTATAAAGATATTGTGTGAATTGTCCAAAATATGACGATAAGTGTCAAGTAAGTAGGAAAATATGTACCATCTGCGAGCTATTCTGGCGTGCGCTGCCAAAACTACTGAACCGATTTCAAAAATTCTTTCACCATTAGAAAGCTGCATCTTCACTGAGTAACATAGGCTATATAATATTACTAGCCGTAAACGAAACTATTGTTATATGTCTAATTCCACGCGAGCGAAGCTGCAGGCGTCCTCTAGTATATGTATTAAATAATAATAATATAAATGCAAAAGTAACTCTGTCTGTCTCGCTTTCACGCCAAAACCACTGAACCGATTTAAATGAAATTTGGTACACAGATAGTCTAGCTAGAGCCTGAGAAAGTACATAGGCTACTTTAATTGGAAAAAGTGTTGTAAAGGGTTGTAGGGGGATGAAAGGTTTTAAGAAAGTATTGTCATTATTATTGTTATTGTCATTTTCAGAACAAGAAGCATTAAATTTATATTTTAGACTGTTGATTAGATATGGCATTAAAAGTTCGTAAAAATATTACCCTTATGGTTGTAAAATAAAAATAGGAGATAAGTAACACATTTACGGATTCATTAAAAATTTGTGGAGCTAAAGTTAACACGTTAGTAAGAATCTATTATTATGTCTAAGACCACGCGAGTGAGGCTGCGGACGTCTACTAGTAATAAATAATTTGAATATGTGAAGCAAAAACTTTATTATATGAACCTTATTATTATAAGAAAATTAATTAAATAAAACCTTACACACATTACGATTGGTTTGACACACAACATATTTAATAGTTGGTTACCTGGATACGATGGTTAATTAATAATATCACATGTCACTTTATAAATTTGTTTGGATAAAGTTTAAAGAGACATTTATAGTCTTCTGGGCGGCAAATTTGGTCCAAATTGTTGAAAAAAAAAATTAATATACATAGAGAAAATTAATCTCGAAAATTTAACAAAAAAATTATATTTTGTATAATAACAAGTGAACACTGTAAGGAACGTCTAAATATGAAAAATTACGGAACACTGTAAAATATATTTTTGTAACGCACTAAGAGCACTAAGTAATTATATAGTTGCAATTTCATTGACACAATAAATGTAACTATTTTATATGATTGCAAAAAGGGGGATCGAATTTCGGAGGTAAGTAGGGTTGCGGTTGGCAAAAATTGAATAGCCTACTGGCGGAAAATTTGGAAATCCGCCACTGCCTAAAAGGCACATATTAAAACTATAATAAAATATTTTTGCCCTTTTAATTTTATCATTGCCCTTTTATTATTATTGTTAATAATAAGCGGGTCGCAATTTGGAATGAGATATGTAATTCTGATTTATCTTTTATCAGTTCTTGGCGAACAAACCCAAGGTATGTTTTCAATCTTAAATCTCTTGTCTTGTCAATTTTCAACTTTAACAAAAAATAAAACTATGCTTCTATAGCAAAAAGTTTAAATATTCAAAAAAGCAAAGCACTAGATTCAATTCTATACTAATATTATAAAGAGGAAAGATTCGTTTGTAATGTTTTCACACAAAAACTACTGGACCGATTTCAAAAATTCTTTCACCATTAGAAAGCTGCATCTTCTCTGAATGACATAGGCTATTTATTATCTCTAGGTGTAAACGAAACTATTGTTATGTCTAATGTCACGCTGGTGAAGTTGCGGGCGTCCAATATTTATATATATTTTTATTTTTAGATCTGGATATTAAGACTTGTATGCATTTACAATTACACTTAATGCTAAGCCGTTAGCGGATTCTTATTAAGTAGTGGAAGCCCATAGCTTTGCTTGCATGGGATTGCAGCAGTTCCGTACATAGTTCATTTATTCTTATCCTACTCAGTGACATTCACTCGTTGTTATCATGGCAGCGCGAACTCTATTATCTTTCCTTACCGAATCTAGATAAAGATTTGAATTATTTGTTTTGATCATTTATTGATTTATTTATTTATTACGTTTTTAGTTATTAATAATATTAGAAATATTAGAGTCTTATTCTGTGATCGTATCTCGATAAAGTTTTAAAGATTATAAAAATGTACCATTTTTAATATTTTTATTAATAAATTTATTAATTTTGTCCTATTATTATTAGGTAAAAAGCAATGTAGCAAACGGTTAAATTAATTACAACAACTTTGAATTTCAAGTGTATAAAATTGTAAAAGTTGATGCTCTTCAATGAAACCGAACGCATATATTTTTTTTCTATGTTGTCGCTGCGTGCATTTGTGTTGTCCGGTGTTTGAAGACGCTTGGAATTTGCTTTCAATTTCTTTGTAGGAAAAATGTCGGGTGATACCGATAAAGCAAAAATCAGTGATAATCAGGTATAGTTGTGCAATATATTTTTGTATTATTTTTCTGTATATCAGTGCGCGTCTAGTAAGAAGAAATTAAGCTGTGAAGTGATGTTATTTCCGTGTTATATCACTAATGTTTGCCTGCGTCTCAACATGGCTGACAGAACGTTTGCTTCCCGCTAAACGCGGGAACTACGCCACGAAGGGATGTGATATTAGTCAATAATTTGCTTTCAAAACTGTAAATGCGGTCTCGATCAGTTACTGAAACTGATACTAATGGCATAATTTTCAGTATTTCGTATATTTCGCACCCCCGCCCCTTTGCATTTCGTTGCAGGGCCTTTGTTAATGTGCACGATATAATGTGACATTGATAGGAAATCCGCATGACCTTGATATTTTGTTTCTTGCGAAATTTCTATTAAAAGGTATTGTAATTTGTTGTTATTTCATTGAGGCTCTGCTTGGCGCGACGTTCTTTACGCTCGGCACAAATCGGGCGATGTAAATAAAAGCCTCTCCGGGGCCTTTATTGATGACCTCCTTACCTTTTTTGCCGACTTTTTTTGCGTCTATGAGCATATATTTTGCCGCTTAAATATTTGTGCGCTTATAGTTTCCTGTGGTAAATATTCCAGATTAACCGAATTTCAAATTAACATGTCGATAATGCATTTTGGAATACACCTACCTAGTCTTATGTACACAAGTGTATACTTATGGCACATAGACAATACGGTAGTGGAGTGTGGAGGAATCGCCTTGAAATATGAATCTTATGTTATTGGTTATAAGGTTGACGTTTGGTTGAAGCGCGTGTACATTGACGCCAATAGTAATAGAAGGCGCAGATTTTAACTTCGTTGGCAAACCGGTTTATTATTAAATTGATTAATTTTGGCATCATATTTTATCAACATGTGCTTCAATAATTTATGATACAAAAATTGTCTGTTGTTAACCCTATATATTTCACTAATCATATTTAACGAGTTCCTATTTACTGCAAATAATCAGGAAAAACTTAAAAATTATAGTATGACATATACACATCAGTTATCACAAGAGACGATTTATTCTAAGACATTAAAAATGCTATGCTAAACCTATTTTCTCATTACTAAAGTACCTGTCACTCACCACAAGTTGACTTGAAATTGTGAAGTTAATTCTAAATTATAAGTTAGGCACCAGTCTCCCCCACAGACAGCTCTGGGATGTAGAGCATACTCCATCACACTGGTCCAATACAGTTTGAATTTCAAATCTAACATGTTGAAAACATAAAACATATTGCGAAAATAAGATAGTTATTATGTTTTATGCACTCTGAAAGTCAATTCGAACACCTTTTTCTCAGTTTAGCTTATGTAAATTATGAATGGACTTACTATCGAATGTACCATTTGCTTTTTTACTTTCAATATATCAATGCTTTGAAGTACCATCTAGTTAGAATAAGAGCGACTGCTCAGCTAGAAGCAGTAGCTTGGAGTCCCCACTTGTGCCCAGTGTGAAAAGTGGTGTTGCGACATACCTCTGTCTATCCCTTCCGGGAAATGCAGGCGTGATTTTTTGTTATAATGTTTTGATGTGATAAAATGCTTTTTTTTTTTAAATCAGGATGAAGACAAGAAATCCGGTACGGGTGATGGTCACACCACAGAAGATGAGTCCTCGCAAGATTCTAAGGGTGAGTTGGGGTCACAGGAGGCTGCTGCCAACAGTTGTGCTGATGTAGATCAGCCTGCACCTAATGGTGAAGAAGTATCAGGTCAGAGACAATGTTGCTTGGGTGCTCATCTACATCACCGACTAACCATGGGGCTTGTGTGTTGTGTTCTCACATGTGTTATGTGTCCAGCAATGTATGATGTTCAAATTGGGATACCTAAGTAAACTGTTTTTTGGTCAATTTGCAAATTTTTTTACCATCAGTACTGTTAATTAAATTTCTTGTCCTTAAAGACTTGTTTAGATTCTCAAAATAAAGCATCATGCATATTTAATGGTAAGTTGTCCTACATTGTATTTCAGAGTTCTTCTAAAATATTGTGATACATGACTTTATTTCATCAAAAGCTTTCAGAGAAAATAGTCTTTTATAATTATCATTAGTGGTTTAACAGACATTATGAATTGTACATTTTCATCACTACCCAACCACTCTCATTCAGTGTCTCACTTGCCATCTTAAAGCAATAAATTGTATAATGTCACATCACCATACTATCTGCTCATATCATAAGTACTCATAACATTAAATATTTATAATATTACAGTATAATATGTCCTATTTACCTTGAAATCAGTACTACTACAAAGTATCCTATGTCCATACATCTCCAGTCTAAATTACTAAAACCACAAAACTGTCAGTTCCAAAATCTATGAAGTAAAGTTAAGAATTAAATAAGATATAAAGATAAATTGATTGTACCCAGCTCTAGAGTTCTAGACTAAGTAATGTATCAAAATCGTTTAACTGTGTTCACTTCTCAATAAAATAGCTACATAAAAATATTACTTGTCTCATAAAATAAATTTAAATCTAACATTAAACAAAACCTCCTTAATAAAGCATTGTATAAAATAAATTACTACTTAAATGATAGATGTCCTTGGTGCGAAGTACCTCCAGCTGCACTTTTAGTTAAAAAATTATGTATTTACCTGTATCAAATTTAGAAATTGTAAATTTTGAAAAGACTACCTATCGAGTTTCTTGCCGTGTTCTTCTCGATAGCATCAACTTTGTAAATCAGCGTTAGATGAAAAATGTAATGACGTTCACTAAGCGTATACAAATACCATAAAATGAAAAAATAAATCAAACCGAATCTGAATCTCAAATCTGAACATGGCCGAAATAATGACCAATGTACTATAAATAAGTCCGATTATTGCTATAACTGAATATTATATGTATATTACTTATAACTTTTTTCTTAGCTTGTTATGTCGTTATCTATGTATGTACGAGTATGTATGTAACGGAATCTTTGGACGTGATTTTCGCCCATTTGAAACTTTGCACACTTATCAAGGACCGATGACAACGGCATTAATAAAAAAAATGTTTAATAAAAATTTACACTTTAGTTCGGTTATCCACAAAAGCGTGATTTTTTTTTTTTATTTTAATCAATGTTGTTATTTTGAACTTTGCTATCTGGTTGACCAATCAGTATTTTTAAAAGTTTGTGTTATGTGTTACGTTTATTATGTTTTGTTTTGCTGATCTTTTCTTATGAAATATAAAATTAAACGAAAATGGGACGAAAAGAAAAAAAAATAGTATTCCGTGTTCCTTTTTTCATTTTTTTTTAAAGTATTTTGTCGTCATATAAAAATAAAAACCTTCCTTGGACTTCAACGAATATTTGAAGAAAAAGATTATCCTAACTGGTGTACATACTTGTCTCGATTTTTATTAGTAAATTACGTTCTATTGAAAAAAAATTTCGAAAAACCATATTTTAATTGAATATCCGTAAAACCTGTGTGCTTTTGCATAGACGTTAAAAAAGCGCGTCAATATAGGATTATTTTTAGCGCGCGCTCTGTGGCCAGCCTATTTATTTCTCATAATTCTCAGCGCTTTAAAAAGCGTTTGAAGTCATAAAAGCACTGTGCAGACTGCCGAAAAACTACAACACACACACAAAACACATTCGCGCGTACGAATGCGCCGAAGCCCTCGTAGGTAATTAATTGCAACTATATGAGAAAATCAAAATAATTCATATGTATGAACAAAATAATTTGCCATTAGAGCCTGTAACCATTTGAGCCAGGCTTCATAAGAGTTCTTACGTCAAGATCGAGGCCTCCTAAGTTAGTGTGAATCGCGCTTGTCTAGCTACTCAGTTGATAATTAAGTCTTAGTGCATGTCATCATCACCAATCACCATGGTGCGGATTTTAAACGACTCCAGTTATACAGAGCGCAACGGTTGCGGTGAAAGGCGACAAGGCACGAATCAATCGTTATAAACATGTAATTAGGAAATAGAATCGACTCAAATACATGTATTTTGCACCTTAAGATTTTAAGTATTTCAATCGATTATTAATTTATCCTTAAAAGTGATTTTGTACGGTCCTAATAATAAGGCTACTGAGCTTAAGGGTATGCTGCGTCAAAGTCTTATTCAGATTTTTTATAATTAATCCAAACATTCACAAGTTTCACAAACAACGAATACACGAAAATTAACCTAGTCTGATAGTAGAAATAACTTGCGAAACATAGTACTTAATTTAGTATATTTAAATCACATTATTACTCGTACTGAGTTTTAATATTACATAGTAGGCATTATATAGTGCCTATAGGCACTATCAGTGGCTTATCGGTTAAAATTGTCGCGCCCGAATTATCAACTATCTTAGTTTTATTTCGAGACTTGCTACCGTGCTACGAGTGCCTGCACTGTACTAGGTAACTAGACATGATCAACACAATAATGACATACATTTTTAAGATCATTATTTAAAATGATAGCGTGTTTTATATTTATAAATATTTTTTTACATTTCGCCAGGCAAGTGTAAAATTTAGCATATTATTATAATATCGGGAAGATTATAATAATCCTTAGTCAGATTTTCGAAAAACGATATAATAACATTTATAACTGATTCCATATATTGAAGCATGGGGTTGGTAAGCTGTAACTATTGGCGACGTCCGTACCTTTTGTGGATTTATTTTTTATACCATCATCAATCACTAAAAGATCTCAAAACTAAACAGAATGAAATAATTATATTTTACGGCCGTGATTAACTTAATTTTGATTTTTTTTTATTATCTCATACCCACTAGGTACGCAGCATATCACCACAACGCTGCTGGGCACAGGTCTCCTCTCGAAATTGGAGAGGGTCAGACCTCTGCATACCCATTCAGGGAATTATAGACGTGATGTTTGTTTATGTTAGTTAAATAATGAGGTTTCATCTAGGTTTTCGTCTATAACATTGTTCATAAAATTATTTTGTCCATCGATGTACGCCGGCCACAACAAAACTAAGAATCCCGTAGATTTGCTCGCTAGGCATTAAAAAGGTCATAGAAGAAACATACACAAAGTACTTGAATGTCTCATTTGCATCGTCAGGAAATTCAGTGCCCAATGCACTTTCATACTTCTCGTGTGTATTCATAGTCAGTATTACTCTCCGCTATTACCATATTATGAGCATGCCCTAAAGATACGGCATTTAGCAAAGCATTTAAACCGGTCGACAAGAAACCGGATCGTTTATAGGCTCATAGATTTATCTTTGATTGTGGAAAACAATCGAGTACTCGATATACTCTCGATAATCGATTTATAATGAGCTTCATGCTTACACCAGTCTAATTACTGACCGTAAGGATTTCATAAATGAATATCTTGTGAACGAAATCGTAAACTATTAACGTCAGTGTCCACTGGACCAGTAAATTTCGTTACTAATCTTTACTTTAATGACCCCAGTATTAAAACTAAAATCACTCAAAGGGACTAGAGAAGGGAATAGAGATGGCAAAGGAGAATACATGATTCCCACTGTGCTCCTGAGTAGTGATGTACCAGTAACCAGTCTTGTAGATCGATTTAGGATAAGTTTGAGTAAGTTGAAAATTAAGGCGGGATTGCTAAAAGTTCATTTGAACCTCAGAACAGAATGTATTTGGAAATGAGAGATTGAATATTTGTACGATGATCTAAGTCCGTGCCACAGATTTGTATGTTGTACTACTTAACCGATGATCTTTTCTTCAGTAATTCGTAAGTACTTCGGTTATTATTATATAACCCAAAATCAAGAGTAGTTTCGTGAAATTAGGCTTATATGTATAATACGATAAAGTGATATATGTACTAGGTTAAGTTCAGACGCTCACAACAGGTTTTGTGTGACAGGTTTTGAGTATGTCATTTGTGCGTATTTTAGATTTCCTTACAATTAAAATCAATTTATCAAACACATACTCGAGTATCAGGTGTTAAAAATAACACGAATATAAAGTGTTGTGCATGAGTTTCTTCTTAAATGATTTTTAATGTTTCCTCTCATACCGATTTATTATGATCCTGATTTATGGTTATTTATGGGTTCTGTAGTCGATGACGAAACATCCCATAGGAAAAAAACCTATAGCGGTTGGTATGTCTGATTTTGCTAGTCACGAATCTATTTGAATGGAGGGAAAACAATGAAATTTGGGTTTACTTTATTTTTTAGAATGAACCAAATTACGAAAAGTTTTTAGTTTCAGAGAAATAAACAGAAAAATAAAAAATTATGACAGTGATTTTTCAAGTGAACGCACTAATAATCAGCTAAACATTTTGAAATAGGAAAGCAGATTAATACTACACGTACAATAGAACGATTATATTATAGCAGACTTGCTTAACTTATTGTTTCAACGAGCACTTTTTGAAATAAATAAATTAAGTGTACCCATTGCAGTCCATTTGTTTACATTCTTGTTGCATGGTAACAGTCTATTTCCGGGCACTGGGTAGAGGGTAGCCCAGAAGTCGTGTGCCTTATTCAATATTTACATCTCAATGTACTTTTTATTGAACTATCGATTTGTGACTAAAAATAAACTGCTTTTTCTATACTAATATTAAAAAGAGGAAAGATTTGTTTGTAATGTTTTCACACAAAAACTACTGGTCCATTCAAAAATTCTTTCACCATTAGAAAGCTGTATCTTCAAAAGTGACATGGGCTATATATATCTTATATCTTAATATATAAAAATGAATCGCAAAATGTGTTGGTAAGCGCATAACTCAACAACGCCTGGACCAATTTGGCCAATTCTTTTTTTTAAATGTTCGTTGACGCTCAAGGATGGTTTTTACGGCGAGAAAAATTTGAAAATTCATCCCCTAAGGGGGTAAAACGGGGGTGCAAAGTTAGTATGAAGCTTTGCCGTTTTTGAAGTTAGTGAATGTGTAACGCGAGCGAAGCTGCGGGCGTCCACTAGTATATAATATTACTAAGTGTTAACGAAACTATGTCTTATTCCACGCGAGCGAAGCTGTTGGCGTTCACTATTAATTTATAAAGCTTGGAGTTGTTGATAAGGGTTAGGGTTGCCCCTAACCCCGAAAAAGCAATGATTCAGAGAGGTACTTACTCAAAGTTTACATGATCTCGTCATTAACGCATTTACATTTACTGGATTGACGTCGGGTTGCATCGATCTTGGTCGGTCGATAGTGGCAAAATGTTGTTGAGCCTCCGAGAGCTTGAGAAGCCTCGATCCAGGGCCTCATCGATAGACAACAGTCATTTAGCCTATTCGAGACTTGAGTTGGCCAGTTTGTACATTTGTTGTGTGTCTGGATGTTAATATTATCTATTTAATTTTAAAATATCTATGTATGTCTGTATATCTCACACCCATAGTACAGGCTCGCACCTAGTTTGAGGTCAGGTGTCCATATTCCATATTTTTTTTATTATTTGTTTTTCCAAGAATAATACTCAGACAGAAAATACCTTTTTTTTATAATAAATTTCCTGATCATCTGTCGAATAGTCGGTGACATTATTAGTGAAATTTAAAAAATTGCTCGAAATTCTACTTTTTCTGTAGATCCTAACACTTAGCGGCTTAACAGCAACTCTCGCCACACCTGTATGTAGGCAGTATTCTAGATACAATACATATTGATTTCTATTTGTTATATTCTATTTAGTTAAATATTATAATATTGGTCAGTATCATAATACAAATCAAGCTAGCTGTATCCAAATTAACTAACCAACAAATAACTGAAATCTCCTTAAATAATATGGCTGATCTACATATTTCCGTGTTTCCTATCGCCGAATCAATCAATGCATCCCCCGCACGTGAAATGCTCACGACTGACGAATGCACACATGCAATACAACTGGATGTAAGCTAGTAGATGTCTGCACGACAACGGCCGCGATGATATCGATTGGAAATACCACAGTAGATGTACCGGCAGGTAGGAGGGGCCCACGCAAATTATCCCATTCATGTATACCCGCCGATTGATGTCAATACGAATCCAAATTAGAAGGAATCCTTACACACGCACAGCGCCATACATAATCGAATTGAGAATTATTTTAATTAAACTACCGGTAGGAATATTTTCGGAACGATCATTATTACAAATTTATAATGATTATTATTGTGAAAATCTTTAAGTACCTAGGATTTTGAAAAACGTATTGTAGACATCGAATTTTTATTGTGAATATGCACCAATAAAAAATAGAACAATGAATAATACAGTAAGTGCACGTTATGTTTAATTATTTTAAACGTCATTAAAGCGTATTATAATTTTTTTGTGTTATTTAAATTGAATACATTATGTATAAGATTTGCAAAAATGCTTTTCCATGCTAATTTATTTACCTTAGTAGACATATCGACAAACATTCAAGTGTCGGGTGCGAAACTGCTAAACGCCTATATAAAAGATAGTCAATCCAAAATTATCCAACGCTTACAAATATACCTTATCAATTGTTGACGATGCCGTCTGTGGGAATAGCGAATGCGATCGCGTTACGGCCTGGCCACGTAGACAGGCTGGGCTAAGCGCGGGCGCGGGTGACTTCTGCGGGCGCGGGTGGCATGCCACGTACATTCAGTAGCGGCTACAGCGGCTGGCTTATGTGGACGTATTGAGAATGGTTCTAACTAAAGTGACGCGTAGTTGCCTTGATAGCAGTTCGTATTTTATGCACGACATTTTAAATTCAAGAGATGGAGTGCATGAATTAAATAAAGATCGTCATAAATGTGGAGAATTTTTAAACCTTTATACAGATTATAGGAAGTATCCGGATAAATTTTATGAGTACACTAGAATGAGTGTTGAAACTTTTGATTATATACTTCAATATATTGAAATATATTTAAAACACGACGTGAAATCCAAAAGGGTAGTGACCAATGCTGAAAAGCTTTTTCTCACATTAAGGTAAGTGTAAATAAAACTAATTAAATAATCATGTAATTATTAGAATTTTTATTAATACCAACACAAATAAAATTGATTACATTTTTATACTTATGTTGTGGATGCTTGGACATCCATATAGGTGGACGGTTTAATATTTCTGTAATAAATGCCTCTGTATCCATAATAAAATCCTACCGCCCGTAGATTCGTTTAAAAAAAATTGTTTCGCTCGATCCGTCCCCCGCTAGCCCTTTTCAACCGCCCGAAAAACCGCCGCGCTCCGTGGCCAGGCGTAAACTAGCCCATAGCATTGTTTCCACCCGCCCCCCTCGCCCGCCACCGCTGGCGCCGACCGCCGCCGCCAGCCGCCGCCGCTCTAGCCCGCCGCGCGCGCGTCGTGGCATGCTTTATACATTCACATACATTTGTTCAATTAGCCAACCGCCGCCGCCACCCGCAACCGCGCCTAGTCCATCTCCGTGGCCAAGCACTTAAGAGGTCAAATTAGACTGGACTATCTAGAGCTCCCTCGCACCGGCCGACTCGAGCTGCAGTTAGTTACATCTCCTTACTATTCATGGCCCGTCAATATTGGTCATGCGCACTATAATGCATGACGCTGCCGTTATTCATTGTTGCTATTTTCTCGGCACAATCTCTTGGACTGATAGTGTAATCGCTTTCTTGTACCAGAAATACCGGCGAGGCGCAATTTGATTGACTTTAGTTAGGTGTAACTGGTTGAAGGATGATGTGTTAGCGTTTGGGAAGGTCCGCCATCTTAGCTATCAAAGTTGAATCCGCATGACGCTTCAACACATAGGTATGTTATATAGGTACACATAGTAGTACCTATATAATTTGACGTTTGGTTCTGAGACATGCACTAACGATAATCCATACTATTTATATGAATAGTTAACTCAAACTTATTCCTATGTTTGTTAAAATGGTTCAACCAATATAGCGAAGGGTATAGTCAAATACAGAATCGCTCAAATAACGAATCCTATTAGAAATAGCGTCACATTTTTTCCAACTTGCTCAGGCACTCACGCTCCCGGTTGCTTGTAGGAACCGAAAGAATTCAAAGTCTCAATACATTTTTTGTCTTAAGAAATTATGTCGTCATAGAGCACTACCGCAGCTTCGCTCGCGTGGAATTAGATATTATTATAACGATCTTTTCGTTTACACCAGTTGCACCCTCCTATGAATATATAGATATGAAATATTATAGACTACTAGTGGACGCCCGCAGCTTCGCTCGCGTTACACATTCACTAACTTCAAAAACGGCAAAACTTCATACTAACTTTGCACCCCCGTTTTACCCCCTTAGGGGATGAATTTTCAAATTTTTCTCGCCGTAAAAACCATCCTTGAACTTCAACGAACATTTAAAAAAAAGAATTGGCCAAATTGGTCCAGGCGTTGTTGAGTTAAGCGCTTACCAACACATTTTGCGATTCATTTTTATTATATAGATTATTCTATGTACCTGTTATACAAAGGTAAATCTATCAATATTGTTCTTTTTTTTTAAATTTCTATATGAGGATGCTTCCTTCACATCAAAAGGCAGACTATTAGAACTGCAGACTATTAGAAACTGTTACAATTATCTACAGTTATTTAATTTTTTTTTATTTAATCTAGACATACAGCTTTCTATCTGTCTCTCTGTCCGTCCCTATGTACGCGATGTAATTACTTCTAAGGACGCAATTCGATCGGTAGTGTCTTTGAGGAGGTAAACTAAACTATTGTTGTCTTGAAATTATTTTATTAATATTCTATATGTATAATAACTACACCTTACTCAATTTTCTTTATTGTTTTACTTTATTCAGTTTTTTCTAATTTCTTTATAATTTTTTTATTTAATATCAAATTACTCAGTATAACTTATTATATTTACAGATAAGTAGCTACATAAAAATATGATAACAGATACACATTTTTATTTATTTATTGATAATAAATATGGCAGAGATCAACTAAACGTTTTTTATTTTTAAGGCGCCTAGTGGTGCAAAATGACCTTGAGAATCGGTGCACACATTCTCACAAACGACAACAGCGCCTCTAACGGAAAACCTCAGAACTACCTTACAGAGCATACAATGACATGTCATGAGGTACTGTATTAATCGCCTGTATAACCCGCGCAGATAGAGAATAGATCTGAAAATGGCACTTAAAATACAAGCACAACACACAACACAAGCAAGGGTACTTAAAACACTGGATTGTAAAATTTGCCTTTATTAATTGTGACATTTCAGAATCAGATTATAAAAATAAAGAACAATAGGATGGGAATGGTATCAAAGGTTTTATAAACCGCTTGGTCCAGCAGTGTCCTGGTCATCTGTACCCATTACTGGTTCAATTCCCTCCATGAATTGGTTAAAATCTTCCATGGACTGGTCAATTGTAAAATTTGCCTTTATTAATTGTGACATTTCAGAATCAGATTATAAAAATAAAGAACAATAGGATGGGAATGGTATCAAAGGTTTTATAAACCGCTTGGTCCAGCAGTGTCCTGGTCATCTGTAGTATCTGTACCCATTACTGGTTCAATTCCCTCCATGAATTGGTTAAAATCTTCCATGGACTGGTCACTTTCACAGTCCTGGTCTTCAGAGTCGTCACTTTCATCTTCGGTGTTGCTGTTCAATTACATCACAAAATGTCAACGTTCGTAACAAAAACTTAACGAAAATAAATAACAATCAAATGTAACGCAAACAAAAACAACAATATCAACGAAAACAACAATTACTCGGAGTGCGTCAAGTAGCTTAGAAAGCGAATCCCGACTGATTATTTGTTTGCAGCTCGTACTTCACTGTGTGAGTATAGACAGCGATAGAGAGTGAGCGAGAACGCATGCGAGAGGACGCCATTTTCAAATCTATTCTCTATCTGCGCGGCTTATACGGGGAAGTGTTTCAGTAGATGGCGTTTATTTTAAGTAATAATTGACCTAACAAAAAATTTATAGGAAGGTACGACAACGTAATGAAATTAGATTTATGCAATTTTTTTAGTTACTTAAAATAATAACAAAAAAAAGTCATAAAAAAATAAAGAAAAAATTGAAAAAGAAAGGAAGTGTAACTGGAATTTGAACCCGAGTCTCTAGAGCGAGATTCTTACTCACTGCTAATGTCTATAATTTCCCCGTTATTGATATTATCTTTGGATTCTCTTTTCCTGTAATAAATACATATTATGACATATATAAATATTATTAGCTTTTTATTTCATTTGCATAAAATAATAACAAAAAAAAAGTCATAAAAAATAAAGAAAAAATTGAAAAAGATAGGAAGTGTAACTGGGATTTGAACCCGAGTCTCTGGAGCGAGATTCTTACTCGCCGCAAACTCCAATTACGCCATTTACAGCTATACGATTAGGGTTGAAAAACTGTGTACGTATCTATCTTTTTGTACTCTGCAGGATTGCAGAGAACAATGAAAATTAATAAATGTTTGACAAAATTTAAATCTTTACGTCATTCATGTGTGTGACGTTTGCTTTATATGAACACTTTTGATTTATTTCCCATGTTTATTTACAAAATAGGAGTCCGTTTACGCCCTTCTAACTTAAAAAAATACTTATAACGTTAAATTATTTATATAAATTAACCTAATGTAATAACCAATCAATAAAAGTAATGAAATAACGTTGGAATCTTGCAGAAATTTTGCGGCAGAAAGCGCGACACGCCCGTCTAGCAAGAGGCCTCAGCCGCGACTGTCGGTACACGGCGTTTACACACACATGCTCGCGAGTTATGTTCAAAAACTCTGCGCAAATGAGAACAAGGGTTTTTTGGAAATTCTACAAAATGGATTTAAAAAGTGGTATAACTGATATATTGTATTTATTGTGATGAAAAATATATGTTAAATTGAAAAAAAAAACACGTATTTTAGAAGGGATTTGATTGTTTAGAAGATTATTTTAGAGGTATCTTCGTGATTTTTTTCTATCGAGTCAACATTAATGTATTATGTTTTGAAGGCCGTAGCAATCTAACATATATCCCCAAGAATACCATATATTTTTTTTATTTGATTCTCTGCAATGGTTCGTGTGATATCTTGTTTATAAAACTCGCGTTTAGCCTCTGTAGTCCTCTTAACGAGATTTAAATGATTAAATTGCAAAAGTGCAAATTATTTATTACTTAAATGGTATTCTAGATTGGCACTCCATAATTTCATGTGACCGTTAACTGACACACTGAAGTGTAATTTTTGAAAATAATTCAGTAACACGCATTGAAACATATTCTTAAAAAGATGTCATTTTCATTCATCCTTTTCCGATTACAATTCCAATTACTCTTAAAAATTTTTTGACAGTATTAATCGACGTAAAGGATAAAGGTGTCGACATGCATAATTTTTTCGAAGAACCGAAGCATATTATTAATTCTGACCACAAGCTCCTTACGAGTCTCACTTTCAGCGACCCTCGCTCGGCTTGAGCCCCTTACCGCTAACGTGTGTTGTAATTTATCGTTCTAAAACTCCCCGCGCTTTCACAGGTGACGCAAAGTCAACAACGGCCAACGGTAAGGAGGACGACGAAGCGGGAGGCGACGACTCCAAAGATGACAAGAGGGACGCTAAAGCGGATACTGACAAAAAAGTGATTGATTTTTATTATTATCTTACATATTCTTCGCTGCGACCCATAGAAATTCCACTGCTAGGCACGGGTCTCCCCCACAGACATAGCTGCGGGAGGTCTAGAGCATACTCCACCACGCTGCTCGAATGCGGATTGGTGGAGGTGTACCACACAAAAAAATAAACAGTTAAAGCATAAAATAAACATAACTCTTGTAAATGACAATATCACATTGGTAAGCATGTGTTTACAAATACCGTAATTTGTTTAACAGGAAGAAAATGGTGAAAACCATGAGGAGAATGACAAGGAGGCCGTGAAGGAAAACGATAAGGGAGCCAAAAAGACTGCTGCTGCTAAGAAGAAACCCAAGAAAGAGGTAGGTTTTAACAGAGCTAAGGTCAGAGGGACTATCGTCTCATATGAAACAAATCCGTTTGTATGTACGCGAGTCATTATTTGTGTTACCAGGATACTGAAGAGGAAGATGAGGAGGACGAAGAAGAAGAAGAGGAGGAGGAGGATGAGGGGGAGGAGGGAGATGAAGAGGACGAGAAGGACCAGAAAAAGCCCAAGCCCAAGTGAGTAGTAAAAATTGTACCAATTTCATCTAGTATTTTTTCGTATTGATTTCTCAGAAAGTGAATTATTGTTAATTCTTTATGAGAAATAATAAAGATCTTAAACCATAAACCATTTTCTGGTACTTTATGAATCGATCTGGGTTAGTCTTGTAATTGTCTTTTTGTCCATTAATATAATTTTTCTATAATTTAGGTAACTAATAACTAATTAGTTACCTGAATTATAGAGGTAACTAATTTAAAAAAAAATATAATGATTATAAAGAAACTCAAGAAACTGACCTGAAAGCATTACGTTGTACTTTGGAAGACGAGATCCAAAATAATGCGGTGACGCTGGCTTGAACTGCTCTTTTTAATTTCTTATGTAAAACCTTAAGACCTGTAATAAACATTTAAAACCTTAATAAACGTATTAAGGTTAATAAACCTTGATTTTATACCTAATAAAGTGTTTATACTTTATTTATATGAGTATATGCATATTATTTTTATTGTACATAATAAAATAATGCCTTGAATTTATTGCAGCTTAGCCTAGACGTTCAGAAAGCTAATTTCGTTGGTCTACAATCCAAAAAGTATTACGTAAATATAATTTGTTCAATTGCCAAAAGTGACGTTCAATTTTATTCTCGCCACGCGTTTATTACGGATAATACCTAAATTCTATAAAAAAAAAAATAGATTCGGATCTATTTTAACAACCACTTGGTAAGCCTTGGTAGTAATCGAAATTATGTTGGCAGGGCTGCAAAGAAACCCATAAAGAAGCCGAAGACGGGCGACGACGAGGGCGAGGACGAGGAGGGAGACGAAGAAGAGGGCGAGGAGGAAGAGGAGGAGGAGGAGGAAGAAGAGGAGGAGGAGGCGCCCAAACCCAAGCCCAAGAAGGAGGTGAGTTGTGTGAGGAGGATAGCAGGTGTCATGTGAAGTCTCCCAATCCGCACTTGGCCAGCGTGGTGGACTAAGGCCTTATCCCTCCCATCCTGAGAGGAGACCCATGCCCAACAGTGGGACAAAGAAAGGGTTGTGATAATGATGATGATATGCATACAAGTGTCGGCATGGAAGTGTAGTACTGACCTTGAATGAGCAGGATTGACATTTACGGTATAGTCTCCAGCCGTATTATTCCCTCCGTACTGATACCATGCACAGCTATACCCTCCGGATTTCATTTAGAGCTACACTTAGTGCCGACCTAACATTTCCTTTTCTTCTTTCTTCAATGAAACATTGCACAAACATTTAACTGCGAAATATTTATGCACTTGACCAGGGCGCGGCCGCGTTGCGGACTCGTTAAAATAATAGAATTGCTAAATCCTTTCATAAATAAATATTTTTAGAAAATACCGCGCCTAGGTAGTTTTATCACTCTCATCACACACACACAAAAAATATCACAGTTTATATGCCCCAGTCAGGTTTTGAACCAGAGTATTGTTAGACCACAAATATTTTGGACCAGTTATTGAACTTCAATAACTGGTCAACCAGTTCAACCAGTATGGAAGATACATTATTGTTAGTTTTTTCTTTTGTAAATGACAAGGTTTTGTACCAATAATTTTTAAGGCATCTGAAAAATGTTCAAGCTATTGTATTTTGTACAAGGTTTAGATATACTATGTAGTGTACATTCAAACGATAATATATTTTGTATATTCCTTTAGCCAACGGAACCTCCAGTTCCACTACCGGCAGGCAAAGGCATTCCCCTGGGCCACATCAGCAATGTCGAGGTTTCACTGTCCCGGTTCAAAACTCAAGATCAGAAGATTCTACATCAATACTTGTATGGGGTGAGTTTATAACATTATTACTTACAAAGTGTTTTCCATGTAGCATTTACGACAAATCGCTTAAGTTTATATAAAACTAGATAATGTGTTAGTTTGTTGCACCCCACTCTCACTAGTGACTCGTGTGAAATGGGGAAGAACACATACACCTAGAATTAGTATACAGTATGATTTTGTAGTACAATAACAGTATGAATATTCGTAGTAGGTCTTTATTCACTGCTTTATGCTGTTGCTTATGTTTCTGTCCATGCTGGTATCAGAAGGAGTAATTTGTGGTCTTTATCCGTTTCATAGCAACTGTGTTTAGACCGGAATGTGAAGAGGAACATAAAAAAATTCAAAGGCTACGAGTGGGCCATCGGCTCCTCGGAATACAAGGCCAAGCTAGAGGAGACTACCAAGATGGAGCCCAAACAGCTGCGCACCATGTGTGAGATGCTCGACTTGGATAAGAAAGGTATGTATCCATTACACTGCTGTTCGTATATTTGTAGGTGGTAGAGCCTATAGGGAACCAAATAGGTTTTATATGAAAGCTAATTGGTTCCATATAGAGTTCGCCCGGGGCAGTACCACCGCCCGCCACGGTACCTAGTACCATTTCTGCCGTGTAGTAATTGTTTATAAAGCAATTATGGTCCGGTTGGAAAGGTGTGGTTTCCGGTTACACTTCTTTAGAGGCGACCATCTTAGTCCTCAAGGGTAGCAACACATCTGTGACTGACTTAGAACGAGACTCCTACTAACAAGTACTAACTGGACTATTTCTAACATCAACTAACAGGAATAACTATCACTAACAGTCCCCAGTCCTCATACCTACTAACGAACTGACCAACTAATGTTCTAATTAACTTTCTCAACTAATTGGACTAACTATCCCAGTCCCTAATTGAGTCTTGTTCAAAGTCAGTCACAGTTGTCATGGGTGGCAGCGGATGGGTGGTGCTGCAAGCTCGTTTGCTGTACTGTATCTATAAAAAAAAATAAAAAATGTATCCATTACACTGCTGTTCGTATATTTGTAGTATAAGCCTTTTTATCAGAATGGTGACGATCAGACATATATCTCATCAATAGTGATATAAAAGTCTACAAGTTTATATTATGTACTTAGTTTACTTAATAAAAATAATTACATTTACAGTTACATTTATATTTGACCTTAAAAAACTGTTTTATTTTCATTGTTAATAATATTTCTAAGATCTGTACCAAATTTTGAGTCTTAAGTTTTTTCGATTATTTTGACTTATAATCTACAAAATTTACATAATACCAAATAGGACTGGTAATTCCAAAGGGTAGCGCGCGCAAAAACATCTAAGTAACGAAAAATCTCTTCCGCTATATTATATTAAGATGAGAAAACATTAAATAGACATAATAGTGTAGTCTGCACGAAAGTATAGGACGAAATTCGGAGGGAATAGCTACCCATATCCGATGTATCAATGCGGGGGACATAATACAGTTGGCGAAACAATCACAGCTTACGACTGACAACCCGCTCGCCCCGCGCAGGATACCTTAAATTTCCACTTCTGCGCCATCAAGGTCAAAGCTAATCTTCCGTGCAGCTAACTGCACAGAGAAGAGAACATCGTAATTTTAAGTCAAAGTCAAGTCAAATAATTTATTTCGCCATAAGGTGATTATACACGCTTAACGAAAGTCTAGAACAAACAAACTACTTAAAGAGAAGATATATAATGCTATTCTAAACTGATTAATATAAAGTAAAGCATGAATAGCTAATCCTACACAGGTGCCTAAGGCTAATTTACAATAATTACCTACCACTAAGCTAAGCTCCATAGCCCAGTGGCTCGCTTCGATTCAATGTGATCGAAAGTGTTAAGCAACGACGGGCGCGGTCGGTTTGTGGATGGGTGACCGCTAGTGGCAAAAATTTCATGGGCGCTACCGTGCTTCGGAGGGCACGTAAAGCCGTCGGTCCCGGTTGTTTTCAATGCTGGAAACAGTCGTTAAGCCTTGTCGAAGACCTTCGGGTGGCTTGAGAACATTCGACACTGGGTTGGCCACTAACCCCTCCACCAATCCGCATTGGAGCAGCGTGGTGGAGTATGCTCTAGACCTCCCGCAGAAGTGTCTGTGGGGGAGACCCGTGCCCAGCAGTGGGACGTCTATGGGTCGCAGCGAGGAAGCTAAGCTCTAAGTCACGATAGACTATCTATCTGGTAATGAAGCGGTACGTTGTCCATGACGCAGGCTCGACTACGGAGCTGGCGTCGCGGCTGGTGGCGTTCCTGCAGCAGCCTACGGCCAACTCGCCGCACGCGCGGGGCGTGGCGCGCGCCGCGCCCGCCGCCGCCGCCGCCACGGGCCGCCCGCGCCGCTCCGCCGCCGTCAAGGTCCACAACAGAGGTATGGCCGATCGTAATCACCATCATTGTATTGGCACAGCCTAATAATATTTTTTTTCATACAGTCAACCAGCGGACACGTCTAACATAAACGAACCTTACAACCGACAAAACCTTGTATCGCTGCGACCCATAGACGTCCCACTGTTGGGCACGGGTCTCCTCTCAGAATGGGAGGGATTAGGCCTTAGACCACCACGCTGGCCAAGTGCGGATTGGCAGACTTCACATGCCTTGGAGAACATTATGATGTATTCTCAGGCATGCAGGTTTCCTTACGATGTGTCCTTCACCGTTATAGCAAGTGACATTTAATTTCTTAAAACGCACATAACTTAGAAAAGTCATTGGTGCGTGCCGCTGGGGTTTGAACCCGGACCGCTCGAGTGAGAGGTGAGTTCGATAGCCACTGGGCTGTCACTGCTTGCCAATCATAATCACCATCATTATATTAGCACAGCCTAATAATATTTTTTTCATACAGTCAACCATCGGACACGTCTAACATAAACGAACCTTACAACCGACAAAAATACTATGGGGGAGTTTTATTCATGTTTGGCTTAACCAATATGATACCTTGAAAAATGCATTGACCAGTATTTGCCTAAATTAAAAAATAATGTCACTATTATGTTTTAACTTGTTGAAACAACTACAAAAAAATGATTGAACAATGAATCTTTAAATCTTAGAAAATAATCAGGAGCCTGTTGATGGTCATGGTAGTAATGGTAGCGCAAGCGATCCCATGGTGTCTCAATCCGACGCTCAAGGTGGGTTTTAGTGGGTATTGTGGTTGAGTCCCACATACCTGTTTGCTTCTGTGTTTGACTGATACAGGCAGGATGCTTAAATGCATTTTCCAGCGAAGAAAAAAGATGTGTGGTGCTGAATGCTTGTTTAATATTTTAGACGTGCCTAAATTCCTTAGAGAACATTATAGACAACTCTCAGGCAGGTTTCCTCTCAGTGTTTTCCTTCACCATTACAGCATGTTTCGTATAGTGAATTCATGGTTACATGACCCTGTTTCGAATGAGGGGCAGAATTTAAGCCACTGGGCTATAACCCACTTACGTAGTAAACTTGTGACAAATTTAACATTTACTTACACCTCTCACAGGTTATTCAGATGAAGAATATGAGTCTGACCCAGAGACAAAAGTCAAAGGTCCAAAACCACCTAAGGATGGATCAGAAGATTCAGATGTGAGTTTATAAAATTATTTTATTGTCTTCTACTTAATGACATGCGTTTTCAGGACAAGAAATTCTTAGTATTTGCATACAGTCTGAATTTTTGACCGGTGTATGGCAATAGGCTAACCCGTGGGACATATTACTTGCTGAAAAGTAGGTATACAAAAAGTATCTGCCTACCTATATAAACTTGACTACTCTGTGGCCTTGGTGAGTGTGGTGAGTAACAGCCGTAACCCAGGTTTGAATTCCGGCCGGGGCAGATATTTATTTCACAATTGAATATTTGTACTTGGTTCATGGATGTTTAATTGTGTTATTTTCTGTGTGTCCGCAACAGGCTAGGACTGTTTGTTTGTCGTAAGTGAGAGTAATTAGGTCCAATATTAGGGCAGCTGGACGCCATTGATTAAACAAAAGGGCTCAAAAAGTGACGCATGACGTGTTTCCATAACAAGTGTTCGATTCCAACTGTGTTGAGCATTAACTCATATATTTAGTACGTTAGTACATACTCATATATTTTAAGTTATACGTAGTAGTTTATTCAACTTGTACTGTTCGATTCTCCCGCACAACGTCTTAGGGAGAAGGGACTGGCTGAAAACCAGCGCTTCCCAGGATTTCGGCCCCAAGGAAGCAAGCAGCTGAGCTAGCTCCCATTGCCTCGATTCTTTTAAATATTATTTTTTTTCTTTTCTTTCAGTGTAAAATTGTAATTTGATGGCAATAAACAGATTTTATTATTATTTTATTATTATATTACCTACCAGTCCTTTGACTCACGTCCAACATCCCACAAAACTGGGAGCGGTGAGCATGACGAAAGACCACGACGTGCGGCGAAACGATTAAAAGGTTGTCATACAACTCGTCTCCATTTTTCGCTACTTCCCAAGCATAGCGTTTATCTATATATATAAAAGGAGAAGGTGACTGACTGACTGACTGACTGACTGACTGACTGACTGACTGACTGACTGACTGACATATCAACGCAGGGCCTAATCTATAAGGGTTAGAAACTTGAAATTTTGCACAGGGGTTCCTTTTATAACGTAGGGGAGCACTAAGAAAGGATTTTTTAAAATTCACCCCCTAGGGGGGTAAAACGGGGGTGCAAAGTTAGTATGAAACTTTGCCGTTTTTGAAGTTTAATAAATAAAAGTCTTTCCAAATTCAAATTCAATTTATTTGCAGAATAAGGTCAGGTAGTTGTTACAAATGTAGGTGAAAAGTAGGCACGCTTATTCTTACCTATTTTAGGCATGCAAAATATTTAATTCTATAAACCTAAGTATATGTGTATGTTTACATTAAAATCAAATCCAATCAGACCTCTTAATTTAAATACATAACTTTCTATTTATCCTTACTATTTATATATAATATTATTATATTACTATTATTATTAATACTAATCTTGACGTTATGTAATGTGTGTCAGGGATCGTTCAACCCCAGCGGGTCGGAGGCGGACTCGGACTTCGACCCGGAGGTGGGCGAGAGCGCGGCGGGCGTGGGCCGCAAGCGCAAGCCGGCGCCGCGCCGCCGCTCCTCCGGCAAGCCGGGCAAGGGCCGCAAGGGCCGCAGCGGCAAGACCAAGAAGACCAAGGTAACTGTGTGTAGCTCGACCCGTACACGTCCCACTGTTGGGTACGGCTCTAGCTAGAACATACTCCGCCACGCTGCTCCAATGCGGATCGGTCGAGGGCCTTGTAGTGTATGCGCCAGCGTCAGTCACGCGCTAGCGGTGAGCCAGTACGGACGTGGGCCGGACGCATTACCTACTTCACCTATTGAGTGATCAAAGGCGTGTTTTATTTACTATAATGGACACCAAAACACTACAGGCCTAGTGGCCAACCCAGTGTCGAATGTTTTCAAGCCACCCGAAAGTCTTCGACGACGCAATTTTTTGCCTATTTCATACACCTCCATCCACGACATGTTCGTAAATAGGGGTTGAAAGTTTTTGCATCACGTATTAATGTTATTACATATTATAATTTTCCACCAGCCGGCAGTGAAGGGTCGCGGCAAGAAGGCAAAGTCAGACAGCGAGGAGGAGAGCGACAAGTCGGAGAGCGAGAGCGACGCGGGGGAGTCGGGCAGCGAGGGGGAGGAGTCCGACGTGAGTCGCTGTCCAACAAACTCACTAACTAGAATGAAAAATGACCTAAACCTAAACATGTAGTAGGTGGTAGAGCCTATAGGGAACCAAATAGGTTTTATATGAAAGCTAATTGGTTCCATATAGAGTTCGCCCGGGGCAGTACCACCGCCCGCCACGGTACCTAGTACCATTTCTGCCGTGTAATAATTGTTTTTAAAGCAATTGTGGTCCGGTTGGAAAGGTGTGGATTCCGGTTTCACTTCTTTAGTGGCGACCATCTTAGTCCTCAAGGGTAGCAACACATCTGTGACTGACTTAGAACGAGACTCCTACTAACAAGTACTAACTGGACTATTACTAACACCAACTAACAGGACTAACTATCACTAACAGTCCCTAGTCCTCATACCTACTAACGAACTGACCAACTAATGTTCTAATTAACTTTCTCAATTGGACTAACCATCCCAGTCCCTAATTGAGTCTTGTTCAAAGTCAGTCACAGTTGTCATGGGCGGCAGCGGATGGGTGGTGCTGCAAGCTCGTTTGCTATCCTGTATCCATAAAAAAAAATGTAGCAAAAAGACAAAACAATGGAATTTACGAACTTACAACCAACATTTTTTATGAATGAGTTTTGTACTTGCAGGAGCCAAAGGCGAAGCGCGGCCGGCCGCCGGTGGTGGCCAAGGGGCGCAAGGGCCCCGTCGCCAAGGCCGCCGGCGCCAAGGCCACGCCCGTCAAGCGGAAACCACCCACGCCACCAGGTCTGTGTACCCAGGATTCCTCTTTATGCTTTTTTCTTAAGGTGCGTACAGACTATGTAACATAACATGTTATACAACATTGTTATATAACATGTTTCAGATAATGTGGACACTGAATGTTATAAAACATATTATAATAACATGTTATTGATATGTACAACAATGTGTCGACATTGTGGATAGCACTGAAGAACAACAAACGATAATGGTTATATAACATTGTTATATTGCATTTTTATTCTAATGTTTACAGTATTGTTTTATGTTGCAATGTTGAATAACAAGGTTACATAATGTGGACGTGTTATAAAATTCAAGTTATATAATATGTTACATAGTCTGTACGCACATTTATGGGTTTGTCTCAAAACGAAGTGGACATACATACGTATGTCCACATACGTACGTTTTTTTTAATACATATTAGTGGCAACTTTAAATTGGCCATAATAATATGTCTACTACTTTATCTCTACCTGAAATTAAAAAAAAAATTGTAAAATAATAAAAAATATCTGTTTCATTTGCTGTTTCTTAACTGGTGATTTAATTGCTCACGTTACGTATTGAATTTGGGTAAATCACAATATTTGCTAACATGAATCTGATGTTCTCTGAACAGCCAAGAAGAAGGGCGGCAAGCCAGTGGGGCGGC
The DNA here is from genome assembly GCA_944567765.1 of Carterocephalus palaemon. Lineage (NCBI taxonomy): Eukaryota > Metazoa > Arthropoda > Insecta > Lepidoptera > Hesperiidae > Carterocephalus > Carterocephalus palaemon. The sequence goes on from OX155663.1 coordinate 4,521,902, forward strand.
CGGCGAAGAAGGGCAAGAAGGCGTCCTCGGAGGAGGAGTCCGGCGAGGGCAGCGAGGACGAGGAGGAGGGCAGCGAGGAGGACGAGAGCGGGGACGACTCGGACGCGCCCGCCGACAAGAAGGCCAAGCGGCCGCCCACGGTGAGCGCCCGCGCTGGTCCTCCACGTTTCTGGGGGCCTAGACAAGTGGCAAAAACGCTAGTAGAATAGATTAAGCCCCGCCGCACATGCACCCATTCGCATTGGTCTTCACGAGCCGCGTGCGAGTGGCAGTATTTATTTCCTATGGCACAGTACCGAACTCCGCATTTGCTCGCACGTGTCGATGCAGGCACGTACATGATTGTGTACGCGCGTGCCATAGGAAATAAATACTGCCACTCGCCCGCGGCTCGTGAAGACCAATGCGAGTGGGTGCATGTGCGGCGGGGCTAACAAATGTATGGGATTGACATTCGCGGCTCTCGGGCTCGAATCCCGGCCGGGCTTGATCATCGAATCATGGACATTCATGATTGATGATGACACAGAAAACGTTTTCTGTGTCTCCGCAACATTGTCCTTAACCTACTGCGAGAGTTTGAATATGTAAGCATTAGTTTTAGTCTACTAGATGGTATCTTCACTTGATCCAATAAATCCAATCCAAGTCATTGTAAAAAATGGTAAGATGACATTTTGACTGGTGTTCGGGGCACAGGACGAGGAGATAAAGAAGTACGTGAAGCAGATCCTGGAGGGCGCCAACCTGGAGCAGATCACGATGAAGACGGTGTGCAAGCAGGTGTACAGCCACTACCCGGACTTCGACCTCGCGCACAAGAAGGACTTCATCAAGGCTACAGTCAAGTCGGTCAGTATCACCAACAGTCGGACAGACAGCTCAAATCATCGAGCACAGAAGAAAAAATTATATAGGTACTGCATGTTAGCGCAAATCGTGTCACCACTAAATGGACTCGATTCAAAATGAGCTTATTCGCTAGTCTAAGTTCATAGAATACTGGTTGTCTGTAAAGTCGGTTTACGGACGATAGATTTACGTGATAACGTCATAATCATTATTTTAAACAATACAAAAAAGGAGAATTGACGTCTGTAGTCTAAACTTCAAAGTATTCTACAGTACAGATAACTAATCACAGACAACAGACAAGTCTATATATTTATTTTGACAGTTCCCTATTTCGGAGCCATGGAACCGCCAATGTTGTCGTGTGTAAAATTAATTTATTGAAAATAATTTCTCTGCAGAGAACCGCTCATTTAATATTCTTTTTAATATTTTTCTGTGAATCATTTTTCTCTTTTTATGCTGGAATGTACAAAAAAAGCACAACTTTTTCATATGCGCTGTCGATGTTCATCAATTTATAAGACGTTATCACGTCAAAAACAATCGAATTTCGACTACTCTGCAATGAGTTAAAGCCGTTCAGTTAAAAGCCGTTTTCTTCCGTCATCGAATCGAGCGATCGTGAAGTTTCCTATACATCGTTTGACGTTGTAGTGAAAATGCTGGTGAAGTATAGGCTTATGCTGGGGTCATATTATCACGCGAATATATAGAAAACAGTGTAGGCACTCATCATGTCGCAAAAATCACTTTGATAATTGATGGATTGCTTTGCGATTCGTATTCTCCCATCTATTATTATCGCGATAATGCAAAAGATCGCTGAATCCCGATAATGTAACTAAGACATTCATCTAAACTACAGCCATGTCAGTCCATCATTATCATCATGTCATTCATTGTTTGGCACAGTCTCCTTCTTTTCCAAAAGGAAAGGTTCTCTCTTTCCCTCAAGTGAAAGTTGACAGACTTCAAACATGTTTGAGAATAGACCTAAGTAGAGACATTTACAGATAAGGTAAATAAATGCATGAATGGCTTTTTAAATTGAATTATAATTTGCAGCATGCTTTTTGTTGTGAATTTTTTTTGTTATATTTTTTTTATTTCTTCATATAACAAATTTTTATAGAGAATTAGAATTTAGGATGAATTTTAGTAAGACTTGAGACTATTTACACTTTATATTGATGGGACTCAATCATGTTTAGTCATATCATTCTTGCGTAGTGGCCAGCTCCACGGACGAAAGAAACGCGGCGATCCAAACTAGTATTATAATATGATTAAGAAGTATTTATTTATTACAATAGGACAGTTACAATACTTAAATTTAAGTAATTTTTAATTCTTTTACATTTTCCTATGTGATACAAAGGTGAACCACTCGGCATTATGCTATTAATTTTAATGTCGGTAAATCTACACGGTAGAGCGATAATTCCGTCAGTGCAACTCGAATGCCACGAGAGCGCAAACGCATCGTTTCACCTGTCAGCTATTCTGGCGGCTTGAGATATCGCTGCGAGACGCGACGATTGCTTGGTCTAGGCCCTGGATTCCTAACCTGGGGGTAATTACCCCCGCGGGGGTAAAACTTGTATTTGGGAGGGGTGACAATTACCCTTAAATTCTAGCTGACCTAGTATGTACAAAGTACATTTTGGAAAAAAGTAGGTGCTGAGTATCCTATCATGGCAGACAGAGCTTTAAAAATGTTGGTACCGTTTGCTACTACTTATACTACTTAAAGTATATAGTAGCTACACGTATTGTTTGACTTCAACGTTGGCAGGAGGGGTAAAATCAGGGACCCTAGTTTGATCATAAGGGTAACAGACCTAAAAAGGTTAAGAACCACTGGTCTAGGCTAACTACACTCGCCGTAACGCCGCGATAGTATCGACGTGTTGAGACAGGCTCGGAGACTAACGCCGCGCCGTTGGTTCTCCCGTCCGCGGAGATACGCATTGGGGCGCATCTGTATCTATCCTATGTAGGGTCCTGATGTTGGCAATCACCTACCTTGGGGCCTAGACAAGTGGCAAAAACGCTAGTAGAATAGATTAACAAATGTATGGGATTGACATTCGCTATCGACTAATTAGTCGTAAGCGAATGTCAATCCCATACATTTATTAATCTATTCTATTTCTATTCTACTAGCGTTTTGCCACTTGTCTAGGCCCCCTTATTGTTGATTAACGAAACTTGGCACATCACATTACTCGCACCGAATGCGTTTGAAATGCAACGTCACCCCATGCGTGTGTGCCCCAACTACACCACATAAATGTAATTGTTGAATGTATTGTATGTAACGTATGTATTGTTTCGTTAATTCTGCTGTACCACTCGGAGGCGTCGGTGGACCAAGCCTTTTAATTTTGTTTTTATTTTTGTTTGTTGCAGTGTATTTAAGATGTTAGGCGTTAAGAGCGGAGTGTACATGTCTACAGCATACCTATACTTTTATAAATGGACATAGTTATATATTATTACAATAATAATATATTATGAAAAATAAAATATCTGAAATGAAGTGGAATGGATTAAAGCCCGCTTTTCTTTACAAGGTAGCCATTTTTATTTTGCTTATTCTGCATGTTTTTAAGTTATTATATTAAGGTTTTTTATTTTAATTAAGAAGAAAAATATTATGTCCAAATTCCTCAGCTTTTCAAAATAATAAAATATGAAATTTAAAAAGTCTTCTAGATAAGGAATTATGATATTGTTGTCATATATAGGTCAGTCATTCGGTAGTGACCTTTTGCACCTGGGGTCGTGGGTTCGAATCCCACTCTGGACAAACATTCGTGTGACGATCACTTGTGTTTGGATGTTAATATCTAACTATGTATGTATAAAAAAAATATCTATGTATGTCGATCAGTCTCTGACACTCATAGTACAGGCTCAGCCTAGTTCGGGGTCAGATGACCGTGTGAGAGATGTCCATGATATTTATTTATTTATATTGTTAACATGATGTTTAAATTTCAGCTCATATCTTCGTGAGCAGTGACCAGTCGGCCGCAAACACATAGTCAGTAAGCTACACAACTTAAAACTTAGATTAATTACTAGCGCCGCGTCCCACATTCGGCTCCCCGTACGGTTTCACTATAAGAAATACTTATGCTATTGTAATACTGGACGCGGTACGAATCTATGTAATTTTATGTTGTAGGTAATAATTCCCACTAGAATAAGGATAACCCGAGAAACTGCAGTAGGATTTGTTAGGTTTTGTTTACACTGTGGCTTGTTTTGTTCGTACGCGGTGCGAGCGTATTCCTTCCTCTAAGGGCGTATCCCCATTGTGCTGTGGCGTTTTTTTTTTGCATGTCATGAACCCGAATCTTACACTTCAATGGCCAACCACGTACGTGGTACCGCTTAACAATGTCGTATCAGTACGTTATTGACTTTCATATCGTTGAGCGTAATTCTTTAGCACAAACATTTGGCGCGAGATACTATAAAAAAAAACTGGGAAACGCGGACGCACTGTTTTTTACTGGCCAGACTGTAATTAATATTTATGCATTTGTGTAAGAATACATGTTTTAAATTATTCCACACACGTAGGTATTATACGTGAAATGTCTTTGTATTGAGAGTATTTTTTATTTCGTTTTTAGACCTGATTTGGAGGTTGATTTATCAGAGAATAATAATTTTAATGTTATTTTATTTTATCCTCAAAATATATAAAACCATCGTATAAATAAAAAAACATTATTATGCGTATAACACAAATGGTTTTTTATCTTACAATAAAAATAATAATATTAATATCAGCAAAAATGGCCGGCGTACTAGAGAAGGCGCGCTATAAAACGGTCGGTTGTCGAAGTGTGTTCATGCTAGAATATAAAATTTTCATCAGCACATAGTGGCGGCTACTTAATGTCACGGCACAGTGGGCCCCCAAAGGTTAGCCCTTCCGGTGGCGCAGGGCGACTACAAGGCCCGTATTAATAACCAAACTCAAGATTGAGAAAGGATTTGAGTAAAGAATTGAGCCACCTGACCTATTAACGCGGATCGTCATATCCTGATCTCTGATCCGGATGAGTGGATCCGATTGGTTTAATGATACAGGTCTTCTATCCCAAGAAATTTCCCCTTAGGATGAATGTGAAGAGTGCGTTGGGACCATGTTGTAAGTTACTCGCGCCTTGCAAAAACCGCCTTCTATGCGTTGGGATATTCGTAAGCATCGAATACTTTCAGAGGTATTATTTCATCCATTTCATTAAACATATATTATGCAAGCAGAATTCCTATTATTTTTTTATATATGTGTATGTTTCGATTAACATTGATTTTTTCCATATTGGCAACTCGTATGTAAAAACTTAGTTAAAATTATTGTTTATTCGTTTCGAAGGGTTATGGATTAATATTATTTTTTTAACGAGATGGTAAGGTGTAATAGTATTTTCGCAGTCTGGACACTATCGCAAATTAAACTATTTTATTAGGGGTTGATTAATAAGTGTTACTATTAAGATGTGTAAATAAATGCACAGGACTGCAGCGTTTTGGGGTGAAATCTTATTTTGGACGCAAAATTTTGACAAAAATAAGATAATTTGGAAATTAACATTTCCAATTAATTAATTAAATTAAAAATAATCAAAATTCTTTGACGAGCTTCGCAGACCAGACTTCGCAAGTGCTAAAATTTTTCACAATAAACAATTGTCATTATAAATGTTTTTAAATGCATTGTCAATTTTATTGTTTTAATAAATTCACTGATTACACACTATTTCGCTATTATTTTTGCATGTTATTGTAGAAGAATCGATTAACTTCACTCATAATTGATATTGTGCAATATTATTACAATCCAAGAAGCATTATGTCGGTAAATGTTTGCTTCAGAAGTTACAATAGTAATGTGAAAGTCGATTTTGTTTAGTACTGGAGACGTACAACGCGTATGCTCGGTCCAGCCATCTATTTTCACTAATAACATTTTATAAAGTAATGTAAATTACACATGAATCGGTCGCTTCTGTCACTGATTAATTTTAGGTGCTTTTATGTTTGCACACTGTATTTTTCATGGTGTAATTTGTGGCCGAACCGTCGCTATGTCCGTGAATGAGCTAGTACTAGGTTACGGGGTTCGAACGCGCCTAGACTTTCCAATGCAATGGGCTCGCGCGTAGAGATGACCTGTTAATGTCTATATTCGATATAATCTCTACACGAGAACTCATTCTCCCGCTGCTGTTTCGCCACACCCACGAATGGGCCATAATTATATGCAACGTTCAGTTATTTTCGCTCAATGTCCTAAACCTCTCGGCACGTCCGAACCACTTAATTATAAGATAGTTTTAATCAACATTAAATGTGTATTTGTGAATTTTAACCTTATTTTGGTTGATGTTTCTTTATATTGTGTAAATGGCTGAGATCAGTAGTGCAGTAGTGACACGGAGTGATAGAGTGACTGGTTCCCTTTTACAATTGGAATATAGATAATAAAATAAATAAAAGTTTGAAATGTTTCTTTTATTTCTCTTCTTACCTTATGTACACGATTAGTACAAAATATACAGTAATATACAAAAATACAAATTTTACACTTGTATAAGTACACTTACGATTACAATTTTACGAACAAGATCACACTTATTGTTGAACTATCTGCATTATACAGACAGAGCAATATAAGCATCTTCCGAGTTACCGAAAAGGACGGAGGAAATATCTTAATCACTAAAATATTGGCTCAGGGTTTTTTGATAGTGGTGGTCTTTTGATAGTGTATAGAAGAAGGCTTGCTCAAACGTGGGTCAGTTTCTCTGCACACATCGGAGAATATACTCTACAAGGCCCATACTGGTTTCGGCGTCATGGATTCATCGTCCGTATTTCCGGTACATATGTGATTCAGACTATTTAAACTTATATAAACTTGTATAAAACTTTAAAACAAACTTCACATCTATATTCTTTATTAACGTCATATTTATATTGCAGACTTAAATCAATTTATATAAGTAAACCATTAAATTAGCTAACGGACAAAAACTGTATTATTCTACTGCAAGAATATCTGTATAGAATATTTTCTGACAAGCGTTGCTTTCGCAATTTTTTGGAGTCTTGTTTAAATAGGATTAGGATAGACCCACGTTTAGTACACCCTTAGATACCTTTGACAAGTCTTTGGAGCACCAAACTAATGAAATATAAACAATATAAATGGAAGCACCCTCGATACAGCCGGCCTTCTCGGTTTGGCCGAATGGACAGATTCTTCTACACAGTAAGTATTAAGTCTCACTCCTCTCATTGATATAAATCAGTCTTGATGTGAACAGGTTGCAGAATCGATAACTGATAAAAACGGTACTCTACACTACTTAAGTCCCTTTTTTTACTCGACCGCGCGACAAAGAAGGGTATTGTGTTTATCGGTTTATGTATGTTTGTTCCTCTATGTCTATGGGGTTCTAGAGACCAAACTCGTAAGGGGATATGGTTGATTTTTACGTCAAACGATTCTTCCTAACCAAATGGAAATTGGAATTTCTCAATTCCAATTTCTCTTAACTTCTTACTCGGTCCTAACTTTCGAGTGTATTTAAAAACATGACAGTAACCAAAATTCACCACAGCGATAGCCAGACGCCATACTGTCAAAATGAAAACAAAAAATCGACAAACTATAAAATAATATTTAGGTACCTTTTATAATTTTTCATTTTAAATAACAGTTACATTCATATATTTTATTATAGTCTCCCATCGCGATTCGATGAAATACTAGGCTACTATTATCGCGATAATGCAAAAGATCGCTGAATCCCGATAATGTAACTACGACATTCATCTAAACTACAGCCATGTCAGTCCATCATTATCATCATGTCATTCATTGTTTGGCACAGTCTCCTTCTTTTCCAAAAGAAAAGGTTCTCTCTTTCCCTCAAGTGAAAATTGACAGATTTCAAACATGTTTGAGAATAGAGCTAAGTAGAGACATTTACAGCTAAGGTAAATAAATGCATGAATGGCTTTTTAAATTGTATTATAATTTGCAGCATGCTTTTTGTTGTGAATTTTTGTTGTTATATTTTTTTTATTTCTTCATCTATACTAATATTATAAAGAGGAAAGATTTGATTGTTTGTTTGTTTGTTTGCATCGAATAGGCTTCAAAACTACTGAACCGATTTGAAAAATTCTTTCACTGTTGGAAAGCTACACTATCCCCGGGTGACATAGGCTAAATTTTATTTTGGAAAAAAATAGGGTTCCGTAAGATATTTGGGGTTTTCGGACACAAGGTGTAAAAAATCAACCAGAAAAGTTACTTATTTTGCGTATGCTGCCTAAAATATAAAAGATAGAACCTTAAAATGTTGTAATAAATTGTAGATCTTATAAATATCTATAAAAAAGTCCGCGATACACTATACCTATCTATGTCGAGTGAGGCACAACAACCATTTTTTTATCTTGAATTTTTTTTGGACTACATTTACAGTTTATGTAGATAATATTTGGTCTATGAATGATTAAAATTTGACGTTTGGTTTTGAAGTGTCTGTCTGTCTGTCTGTCTGTTTCGCTTTCACGCCAAAACTACTGAACCGATTTAAATGAAATTTGGTACACAGTCTAGAGCCTGACAAAGGACATAGACACTTTTTAATTGGAAAAAAGTGTTGTAATGGGTTGAAAAAGGAGATGAAAGGTTGTATGAAAGTATTGTCATTTTCAGAACTAGAAGCATAAAACTTAAATTTTAGGCTGTTGATAATGTATAATCCTTACTAATCCTAACCTACTAATATTATAAAGGGGAAAGTTTGTAAGTATGTATGGATGGATGTGTGTTACTTTTTCACGTAAAAAGTACTAAATGGATTTTAATGAAACTTTACAATAATATAGCTTATACATCAGAATAACACACAGGCTAAAATTTATAAAGATATTGTGTGAATTGTCCAAAATATGACGATGAGTGTCAAGTAGGTAAGTAGGAAAAAATCTACCATCTGCGAGCTATTCTGGCGTGCGCTGCCAAAACTACTGGACCGATTTCAAAAATTCTTTCACCATTAGAAAGCTGCATCTTCACTGAGTGACATAGGCTATATAATATTACTAGGCGTAAACGAAACTATTGTTATAATCTATATATGTAAAATAAAGTCGTGTTAAATTTTTATTTTTTTAGTAACCTGACGCAAATAGGGTTTATGTGTGTGTATTATAATTTTGATTTTTATATAAAATACCCGTGCGAAGCCGGGGCGGACCACTAGTATAATATATTTTTATAGAGAAATAGAATTTAGAATGAATTTTAGACTAAGACTTGAGACTATTTACACTTATTGATGGGAGTCAATCATGCATTGGGCGCAAAGCCTGTAATGTTAGTTTTAAGTTATTGAAATAAATAAATAAATAAATAAATAAATGTTTAGTCATATCATTCTTGCCTAGTGGCCAGCGCCACGGACGAAAGAAACGCGGCGATCCAAACTAGTATTGTAATAAGATTAAGAAGTTTTATCATTATTTATTTTATTTATTTATTTATCACAATAGGACAGTTACAATACTTAAATTTAAGTAATTTTTAATTCTTTTACATTTTCCTATGTGATACAAACCGTGAACCACTCGGCATTATGCTATTAATTTTAATGTCGGTAAATCTCCACGGTGGAGCGATAATTCCGTCAGTGCAACTCGAATGCCACGAGAGCGCAAACGCATCGTTTCACCTGTCAGCTATTCTGGCGGCTTGAGATATCGCTGCGAGACGCGACGATTGCGTGGTCTAGGCTAGGGTCACTCGCCGTAACGCCGCGATAGTATCGACGTGTTGAGACAGGCTCGGAGACTAACGGTAGAGATACACCAAATCCGTCATCGGCCGAACTATGCTCGTACGTCAACGGCCGAACTCGGCCGATCAAATCAAACATAAGTAAATGTAAGAGAGTGCATACACTGATACTTCGGACGTCATCGTACGACGTCGGTACAAACAAAGTTCGGCCGTTGACGTACGAGCATACTTCGGCCGATGACGGATTTGGTGTACGCGTACTGTTGCAAGGATAATTTAATTAGGTTTTTTAAAAAAAAAAAAAGGTTTAAACTAAAACCTATCGATCTGGGGGCAACCGTTCTGGATGGAGTTCCGGAGTAGACTGGCTCTGTCTGACTAAGTAGGAGCAGGGACTGAGACAGGACTGCTGACTCAGCACGACAGTCAGCAGAGTAGCATTCAGATTAGGGATGTAACAGTACGGTAACGCCGCGTTTCTCCCGTCTGGCAATCACCTACCTTATTGTTGATTAACTTACGAAACTTGGCACATCACATTACTCACACCGAATGCGTTTGAAATGCAACGTCACCCCATGCGTGTGTGCCTACGCCACATACATGTAATTGTTGAATGTATTGTACGTACCATGTTTCGTTAATTCTGCTGTACCACTCGGCGGCGTCGGTGGACCAAGCCTTTTAATTTTGTTTTTATTTTTGTTTGTTGCAGTGTATTTAAGATGTTAGGCGTTAAGAGCGGAGTGTACATGTCTACAGCATACCTATACTTTTATAAATGGACATAGTTATATATTATTACAATAATAATATATTATGAAAAATAAAATATCTGAAATGAAGTGGAATGGATTAAAGCCCGCTTTTCTTTACAAGGTAGCCATTTTTATTTTGCTTATTCTGCATGTTTTTAAGTTATTATATTAAGGTATTTTATTTTAATTACGAAGAAAAATATGTAATATCAAATTTAAAAAGTCTTCGAGATAAGGAGTTATGATATTGTTGTCATATATAGGTCAGTGTACCCTACCTACTCTACAGTGACCCTACCTTTTCACCTGGGGTCGTGGGTTCGAATCCCACTCAGGACAAACATTCGTGTGACGATCACTTGTGTTTGGATGTTAATATCTAACTATGTATGTATTTAAAAAATATCTATGTATGTCGATCAGTCTCTGACACTCATAGTACAGGCTCTGCATAGTTCGGGGTCAGATGACCGTGTGTGAGATGTCCATGATATTTTATTTATTTATATTGTTAACATGATGTTTAAATTTCAGCTCATATCTTCGTGAGCAGTGACCAGTCGGCCGCAAACACATAGTCAGTAAGCTACACAACTTAAAACTTAGATTAATTACTAGCGCCGCGTCCCACATTCGGCTCGCCGTACGGTTTCACTATAAGAAATACTTATGCTATTGTAATACTGGACGCGGTACGAATCTATGTAATTTTATGTTGTAGGTAATAATTCCCACTAGAATAAGGATAACCCGAGAAACTGCAGTAGGATTTGTTAGGTTTTGTTTACACTGTGGCTTGTTTTGTTCGTACGCGGTGCGAGCGTATTCCTCGTAAGGGCGTATCCCCATTGTGCTGTGGCGTTTTTTTTGCATGTCATGAACCTGAATCTTACACTTCAATGGCCAACCACGTACGTGGTACCGCTTAACAATGTCTTATCAGTACGTTATTGACTTTCATATCGTTGAGCGTAATTCTTTATTTAGCACACACATTTGGCGCGAGATAGTATAAAAAAAAACTGGGAAACGCGGACGCACTGTTTTTTACTGCCCAGACTGTAATTAATATTTATGCATTTGTGTTAGAACACATGTTTTAAATTATTCCACACATGTAGGTATTATACGTGAAATGTCTTTGTTAGAGAGTATTTTTTATTTCGTTTTTAGACCTGATTTGGAGGTTGATTTATCAGAGAATAATAATTTTAATGTTATTTTATTTTATCCTCAAAATATATAAAACCATCGTATAAATAAAACATTATTAAGCGTATAACACAAATGGTTTTTATCTTACAATAAAAATAATATTAATATCAACAAAAATGGCCGGCGTACTAAGAAGACGCGCTTTAAAACGGTCGGTTGTCGAAGTGTGTTCATGCTAGAATATAAAATTTTCATCAGCACATAGTACCGGCTACTAAATGTCACGGCACAGTGGGCCCCCAAAGGTTAGCCCTTCCGGTGGCGCAGGGCGACTACAAGGCCCGTATTAATAACCAAACTCAAGATTGAGAATGGATTTGAGTAAAGCATTGAGCCACCTCACCTATTAACGGATCGTCTCATCCTGATCTCTGATCCGGATGAGTGGATCCGATTGGTTTAATGATACAGGTCTATCCCAAGAAATTTCCCCTTTGGATGAATGTGAAGAGTGCGTTGGGACCATGTTGTAAGTTACTCGCGCCTTGCAAAAACCGCCTTCTATGCGTTGGGATATTCGTAAGCATCGAATACTTTCAGAGGTATTATTTCATCCATTTCATTAAACATATGCAAGCAGAATTCCTATTATTTTTTTATATAAGTGTATGTATCGATAAACATTGATTTTTTCCATATTGGCAACTCGTATGTAAAAACTTAGTTAAAATTATTGTTTATTCGTTTCGAAGGGTTATGGATTAATATTATTTTTTTAACGAGATGGTAAGGTGTAATAGTATTTTCGCAGTCTGGACACTATCGCAAATTAAACTATTTTATTAGGGGTTGATTAATAAGTGTTACTATTAAGATGTGTAAATAAATGCACAGGACTGCAGCGTTTTGGGGTGAAATCTTATTTTGGACGCAAAATTTTGACAAAAAAAGATAATTTGGAAATTTACAAATAATCAAAATTCTTTGACGAGCTTCGCAGACCAGACTTCGCAAGTGCTAAAATTTTTCACAATAAACAATGTTTTAATAAATTCACTGATTACACTATTTCGCTATTATTTTTGCATGTTATTGTAGAAGAATCGATTAACTTGACTCATAATTGATATTGTGCAATATTATTACAATCCTAGAAGCATTATGTCGGTAAATGTTTGCTTCAAAAGTTACAATAGTAATGTGAAAGTCGATTTTGTTAAGTACTGGAGACGTACAACGCGTATGCTCGGTCCAGCCATCTATTTTCACTAATAACATTTTATAAAGTAATGTAAATTACACATGAATCGGTCGCTTCTGTCACTGATTAATTTTACGTGCTTTTATGTTTGCACACTGTATTTTTCATGGTGTAATTTGTGGCCGAACCGTCGCTATGTCCGTGAATGAGCTAGTACTAGGTTACGGGGTTCGAACGCGCCTAGACTTTCCAATGCAATGGGCTCGCGCGTAGAGATTACCTGTTAATGTCTATATTCGATATAATCTCTACACGAGAACTCATTCTCCCGCTGCTGTTTCGCCACACCCACGAATGGGCCATAATTATATGCAACGTTCAGTTATTTTCGTTCAATGTCCTAAATCTCTCGGCACGTCCGAACCACTTAATTATAAGATAGTTTTAATCAACATTAAATGTGTATTTGTGAATTTTAACCTTATTTTGGTTGATGTTTCTTTATATTGTGTAAATGGCTGAGATCAGTAGTGCAGTAGTGACACGGAGTGATAGAGTGACTGGTTCCCTTTTACAATTGGAATATAGATAATAAAAAAAATAAAAGTTTGAAATGTTTCTTTTATTTCTCTTCTTACCTTATGTACACGATTAGTACAAAATATACAGTAATATACAAAAATACAAATTTTACACTTGTATAAGTACACTTACGATTACAATTTTACGAACAAGATCACACTTATTGTTGAACTATCTGCATTATACAGACAGAGCAATATAATAAGCATCTTCCGAGTTACCGAAAAGGACGGAGGAAATATCTTAATCACTAAAATATTGGCTCAGGGGTTAGATCTTTTGATAGTGTATAGAAGAAGGCTTGCTCAAACGTGGGTCAGTTTCTCTGCACACATCGGAGAATATACTCTACAAGGCCCATACTGGTTTCGGCGTCATGGATTCATCGTCCATATTTCCGGTACTTATGTGATTCAGACTATTTATTATACTTTTATATAAACTTGTATAAAACTTTTAAACAAACTTCATATCTATATTCTTTATTAACGTCATATTTATATTGCAGACATAAATCAATTTATATAAGTAAACCATTAAATTAGCTAACGGACAAAAACTGTATTATTCTACTGCAAGAATATCTTATAATTTTCTGACAAGCGTTGCTTTCCCAATTTTTTGGAGTCTTGTTTAGATAGGATTAGGATAGACCCACGTTTAGTACACCCATAGATACCTTTGACAAGTCTGGAGCACCAAACTAATGAAATATAAACAATATAAATGGAAGCACCCTCGATACAGCCGGCTTTCTCGGTGGTTTTGCCGAATGGTCAGATTCTTCTACACAGTAAGTATTAAGTCTCACTCTCTCATTGATATAAATCAGTCTTGATGTGAACAGGTTGCAGAATCGCAGTTAAAACGGTACTCTACACTAAATAAGTCCCTTTTTTTACTCGACTGCGCGACACAAAGAAGGGTATTGTGTTTATCAGTTTATGTATGTTTGTTCCTCTATGTCTATGGGGTTCTAGATACCAAACTCGTAAGGGGATATGGATGATTCTTACGTCAAACGATTCTTCCTAACCAAATGGAAATTGGAATTTCTCAATTACAATTTCTCTTAACTTCTTATTCGGTCTTTCGAGTGTATTTAAAAACATGACAGTAACCAAAATTCACCACAGCGATATCCAGACGCCATACTGTCAAAATGAAAACAAAAAATCGACAAACTTATAATATAATTTTTAGGTATGTACCTTTTATAATTTTTCATTTTAAATAACAGTTACCTACATACATATATTTTAACAATTTATATGTTTTGCAGTCGTTTTTTTTAAATTATAACTTGTTTATTGTTATACTCGGTTTACACATGTCTCTATAACTTGGTTTCGGTTACAGTGTAATACATGAAGGTTTGTGACAAAGTAAATTAGTGACTTCAGCGCTGGTTGGATAGCCTCTCGATTTCTAGTAATCTATCGGAACTTCATGTACAATAAATCTTAGACTCAATAATGACTATATTTTAATGTATTTTATCTTGGTCTATAAGCATGGAGTGCGGACGCCTATGCCTCTGATATGCACAATCTCTTGCTAAATACGTGGCGAACAAACGTGTTGACGCCAGGATTCACTTTGGGTGCTCAGCGGAGTAAGTGACTTGGTCTCAGGCTGTACAGATAAGACTGATCAGTCGTAGAAAACACGTCACTACTGATTCGTCTCCGGGCAAAAGATTAAAGGATCTTGTAAGAAAAGTTTTTATTTCTTAACAAAATACTTTACTTCTAAAACAACAAATTACAAAATAATCAAACACCCTTGTCCGCACTAACTCCGTTCAGTCTCTTTTTCCGAATCTCACGCTCGCGATTCAAAATGCGCGGCAAAACAGATGCCGCGCTCTGATTGGTCCTACGCATAGATGGAGGACCACAGAGTATGGCCCGTTCTCTTTATGCGTTTGAAGAAAACTAAGAGAAGTGTGTTCATATCAGGCGCGGTCGCAGCCTGAAATTTGGGGGGGGGGTCACCAAAACTACGTAGTTCGGTTCGGTCCCTTGTTTCTAAACTAGATGTCATTTCCAAGTTATTTTGGCCATCGTACGTAGTTCATAAAAACTCGGCCGGACGGTAGTCGGATAGCTAGAAATTTCCTTTTATTATTTGGCAAATTTTTGAGATTTTTCAATTTGACCTTAGATTTTGGGGGGGGGTCATGTCCCCTGTGACCCCCCCCTTCGGACCGCGCCTGGTTCATATTGATTACAATCTGTAGTGGTGTAGACTACAGCTTAGTCTCGGGTTTGTTGGGGCGGCGGGGCGCGCGGCGGCGGTCGGGCTCGCGGCGCGCGAACGACCCGCTGGCTAGCTGCGAGCGCGCGGACCCGCTCGAACTCTCGTTGTCGCCGCTGTCCACGTCACCTGCACAGAACGGACAGGTTACATCCACCATGCCCCAGAGGTTCATTCTAGTTTGTGCAGGCTCTATGCTCCCGACGATTACCTTCGCAACAGGAAGCATGAGCTGTTTGCAGTTCCGAGGTGTCGAACTTTAGCTCGATCTAAATCTCCCATTCCGCGAGCACTAACTGCCTTCAATGCTCTCCTAAAAGGCACGCCCTATTGTGACCTTTTCGCAGATGAGTTGAAAATTATTATGTCAGTGTGCTTGCTTGCAATATTGTGAAATGAATGTGTAATGACGAATGAACGGAACTTTTTTAAAATATTGTGTATGAGATTTGATTTGACTGTTATTTTTATAATGTAATTTCTAACTCTTGACAATTTTATTAATAAGTGTAATTGGGTGATCCGTTCTTATTAATTATATTGATTATTTCAATATATTTAATAATAAATAATAAAAAATAAATAATAATACCACCTTGAGTCCGGACCACTCGAGTAAGACAATTGCCACCGAACAAAATAATGTTAATAATAGTTCAGTTAGTAATTTTATTGTTACTAAGAGACTCGTTTCAAGTCGCACACCGACTTGAGGTCTAAGATGGTCGCCTCTAAAGTAGTGTAACCGGAAACCACACCTTTCCAATCGGATGTCACTTGCATTAAAACAATTATCACACGGTACAAATGGTACTAGGTACCGTGGCGGGCGGTGGAACTCTATTGTGCTATCTACCAAATAAAAGTAACCCTTTATTTTTCGAATGGACTTTTGCTGTATGTTTAAAGACCTTTTTTTTGTTTTTTTTTTTTATATCTTGGACATTCTCACACACGGCCATCTGACCCCAAAGTAGGCGCGAGCCTGTGTTATGGGTGTCAGAGACTGATATACATACATAGATATTTTTAAATACATACTTAAATATATAATATTGACATCCAGACACAGAACAAATACAAGTGTTCGTCACACGAATATTTGTCCTGAGTGGGATTCGAACCCACGACCTTTGGCGCAACAGACATGGTCACTACCGATTGCGCCAACGGGCCTGTCATGTAATAATAGTTCAGTTAGAAATTTTACTGTTACTAACCCCCGGTTTCTGAAAGGCTGATCAAAATTCAAATCAACTAACAGCTCTGTCAACTTAACAGCGCTGTCAAATCAATTTCGGTTTCTGAAACGTTGATCAGTAAAAAATTTACTAATCTACGATTAATTTGATTTGACATTCGGTTGACTTTTTGTGATGGTCATACTGTGGCATATGGGGTGATTCTTGGCATACACGATTGGCTGTCTCGTGTCTGTCCTAATCATATCATGGTCATACTGTACATTTTCTGTAAAAAATAATTTGAATTTTAAAAGAGTACCGAGAGTTTTTTCCTCCGGCTTTTTTCTCTCTCGGCCTACACTAGGGCATAGGATAAGAATATTGTAAGTTCTTCCTTAAGCCGATGACCAGGTAGATAGTCGATCGTGACTTAGAGCTTAGCTTAGTGGTAGGTAATTATTGTAAATTAGCCATAAGGCAGGTTAGGCACCTGTGTAGGATTAGCTATTCATTCAAGGATAAATAGCTCATCCTTTGCTTTAGAATTAGAATTAGAATTAGAATAGCATTAAGTAGTTTGTAGTTACCTAGAGTTTCGTTAAGCGTGTGTAATCACCTCATAGCGAAATAAATTATTTGAATTTTGAATTTTTGAATTATGTCGACGTCAAAAGATACCATAAAACCTTTTGTACAAGACGTTTAAAAAAGAAAAATGACATAAATCAATCTGCGAAATTTGAAATGTTTATAACCACTGAGCAAGTAATTGTTTATAACTTTCGTGAACTCAAAGAGTACTTTTTATATAACTGCGTAAACTTCTTTATTACTACAATCCCATTAATATAATAATATAAAAATGTCTTCACGTGGTAAATTCAGATAACAATGTAATTACCTGTGTAGTGGAACCTACTGATATATACCATCATGTTCACAAAATAACAATATTCCAACTTTAGTACTACAACCTTTATCTTCACCAGAATTAACTGTGCCTAAAACTAAACGCCCACAAATTATAAGTAAAAGAAAAATGGCACGGAAACTTAAACCGGATGCAAAACAAATTAACATTAGCACATTTAAAAAACAATATTATCAAAAAAAGGTGGAATGTGTGACAATAGAAAAAAATAATAGATTATTAGAATACAAAATGAATGTAAAAAAAAATAAGCTTTTAGATTTAGAAATAAAATTAAAACAATATGAGTAGGTATGATTCCCGTAAGAAGTGAAACAGTAATATAATTATAACTTAAGTGAAACTTTGTTTTATTATAAACTGTAGTTGTCTTTTTTGTTGTTACATTAATATTTTATTATGAAAATAATTGTATGTATATCTACCCATCTAATTGTATCTTGCCACGAGACCACGACGTTTAAAATGCGATAACTTTTATTAAATGGAAGCTTAAGTTCGATTCATTCAACAGAACATTTGCGGCATAGTGCCACAGTGTTACAAGTTATATTTTTGAGAAAATAAATCGTGTTTTATTTTGTATGGGAAGTAAAACTTCCTTTTAAAAATAAACTACATTCGTGGTGGTCTTCACAATTACGGATAGAGCAAATAGACAAATTTTGTCATCCTGTATCGATTCTTAAACTCTTCCTCATTGTAGAACTCGAAAGGATTCATTCTGGGCCTTAAATTGCCGTGGCCTTGCCTGGCCTTCGTCATTACTGCTAGAACTGCTCATGGCTCATGCTGATGCTTAAATCCGACAGAGACATGTTGTTTTCTACAACAACAATAATAAACTAATTATTATCTTATTAGAAGTTAATTTCTATATAAAATTTACAAAATATCAATTGTAATCCTTGTAATTATGGTGTTCTTACCTTACAAGTAAGTAACCGAAGAATAATTAGAAGTTTTACGTAAAATAAAATCTTGGTTATTATTTAATTCGTCCACAAGCACAGATTACTTGACAAAGATTTTGACAGTACTTCAATCATTGATTATCGCTTAGCAAGCGTTTCAGAAACCCAAAATTGCGGTTGACATAGGATTTTGGCGGATGATTTGAATATCTTGTCAACTGACAATCCGATCAAATCAAATCTATGAATAAGCTTCTAGCAACCCAAATGTTACTTGACAGGAGATTTGACGGCCGATTAGTTAATTTTTTTGTTGATCAGCCTTTCAGAAACCGGGGGTTAGAGACTCGTTTCAAGTCGGCCACACCGACTTGAGGTCTAAGATGGTCGCCTCTAAAGTAGTGTAAACGGAAAACACATCTTTCCAATCGGATGTCACTTGCATTAAAACAATTACGGCGGTGGAACTCTATTGTGCTATCTACCAAATAAAAGTAGCCCTTTTTTATTTTTCGAATGGACTTTTGCTGTATGTATAAAGACCTTTACGGCGTCACCGAAGTGTCCCGAATATTGCGTACTGACCGTCGCTGCTGTTGTTGCTGGGCACGTGCGCGTCGCGCAGGCGCGGCCGCCGGCGCCAGTAGCGGAACTCGCGCGGCAGCGTGTACGACCGCGGCAGCGATATCTGACGACCAAGGTTTTGACTATCAAATAAAGAGGGTTAAACAACCGTTCCAATTTTGTTCTGATTTTTTGTTACTATTCGATCGATCCGAAAATTCGATTTCCTCAGAATAACGTGCCTACAATCAATTGAAAGTCCGTTGAAGTAAATTCAGTCAGTTGTACCTACCTACAATTATTTTTTTGTTGACGAAAATCAAGACTTACAAAAAGCAAGATAACAAAAAGAAAAATATCACAATTATATTTAAACAAAAATAAATGATGTCCCAAATGTTTTCTCCATGCTCAACCAATAATTGAACCTGGCACTTTAATGAAGAACGTCAAGTCACTCAACACACCTGGCTGTCGATGTCGCTGGGCGGGCGCGGCGTGTCCCGCGCGGGCGCGTCCGCCGCAGACTCCTCGCCGCTGCTGTCGCCCGCGCCTTCCTCCTTTTTCCGCGTCCTGTCAACACATTCATGCATTCATTAAACGATGAACAAATTATATGTATATACACAGGCTTTGAATGCTTGCAGCAGATACAACGGAGTAACTTTTAAACTATTGCGGTGCCAGCGGGATCTCAGACGTGCGACACTTGATAGACTTACGTGTAGAAGTCGCCCACTCTGTTTAAAAATAGTACAGATCGTTTAGGATGCCCTGCCCTGCCGCCCCATTGCGCAGTGGCAGCACACGGGCCAGCTGCAGCCCTCCAGGTAGTGCGGCGTCTCGCTCCACCGACAGACTCACGTGTAGGAGCCGCCCCAGTGGCAGCACACGGGCCGGCTGCAGCCCTCCAGGTAGTGCGGCGTCTCGCTCCACCGACAGACTCACGTGTAGGAGCCGCCCCAGTGGCAGCACACGGGCCGGCTGCAGCCCTCCAGGTAGTGCGGCGTCTCGCTCCACCGACAGACTCACGTGTAGGAGCCGCCCCAGTGGCAGCACACGGGCCGGCTGCAGCCCTCCAGGTAGTGCGGCGTCTCGCTCCACCGACAGACTCACGTGTAGGAGCCGCCCCAGTGGCAGCACACGGGCCGGCTGCAGCCCTCCAGGTAGTGCGGCGTCTCGCTCCACCGACAGACTCACGTGTAGGAGCCGCCCCAGTGGCAGCACACGGGCCGGCTGCAGCCCTCCAGGTAGTGCGGCGTCTCGCTCCACCGACAGACTCACGTGTAGGAGCCGCCCCAGTGGCAGCACACGGGCCGGCTGCAGCCCTCCAGGTAGTGCGGCGTCTCGCTCCACCGACAGACTCACGTGTAGGAGCCGCCCCAGTGGCAGCACACGGGCCGGCTGCAGCCCTCCAGGTAGTGCGGCGTCTCGCTCCACCGACAGACTCACGTGTAGGAGCCGCCCCAGTGGCAGCACACGGGCCGGCTGCAGCCCTCCAGGTAGTGCGGCGTCTCGCTCCACCGACAGACTCACGTGTAGGAGCCGCCCCAGTGGCAGCACACGGGCCGGCTGCAGCCCTCCAGGTAGTGCGGCGTCTCGCTCCACCGACAGACTCACGTGTAGGAGCCGCCCCAGTGGCAGCACACGGGCCGGCTGCAGCCCTCCAGGTAGTGCGGCGTCTCGCTCCACCGACAGACTCACGTGTAGGAGCCGCCCCAGTGGCAGCACACGGGCCGGCTGCAGCCCTCCAGGTAGTGCGGCGTCTCGCTCCACCGACAGACTCACGTGTAGGAGCCGCCCCAGTGGCAGCACACGGGCCGGCTGCAGCCCTCCAGGTAGTGCGGCGTCTCGCTCCACCGACAGACTCACGTGTAGGAGCCGCCCCAGTGGCAGCACACGGGCCGGCTGCAGCCCTCCAGGTAGTGCGGCGTCTCGCTCCACCGACAGACTCACGTGTAGGAGCCGCCCCAGTGGCAGCACACGGGCCGGCTGCAGCCCTCCAGGTAGTGCGGCGCCAGCAGGATCTCGGGCGTGCGGCAGCGCTGCATCTTCCTCATCTGTTCCATCTTCTTCCCTCCGATCGCGGGGAACATCCTATCACAATTTTGGCCGTACTGATTGCATCCGACATCGTAGATCCCTCTAATATTGTCCATGCCCTGAACACTTGCTAAGGCGTTGTGTAACGTTGAAACGTATTCGTGCTTCGTCTCGTACTTGTTGTATGGCTGCCCGTTTTCGCAGTAGCTTGAAAACTCTCCGATCTGTCGATGATCATCCGAGTAAATGTTTGTACCATTCGGCAACCTCTTATCGAGGCCGGTTGTGTCGTACGTAGTCTCTTGGACGTATGCGGTTCTAGGACTGCCGTTGAGGACGTTTCTTGGACTCCTGCAGCCGTTCGCTTCATAATTCCTCGCTTCGCCCAGAGCTAGGTAGTTCGGCGATCGCACTGGAGTTCGGTCAGTTCTCAAGTTAGCCGGATTTTCGTAGAACGTCCGTTGTTGGTTGAAAATCGGGATATGTTTATCGCTCGCGGCCGTCGCCGGAAAGTTCTGGGTGTACTCTTGTTTGATCTCGGTGTAAGTTGGGTACGGGTTGCACTGGTGGGGGATGGGGTAGTTCTGGTAGGAGTGGGTCATTTCGATGGTGGGCCAGGCCGGGGGGTCGGCGTGTGTCTTGGCGCGGGGTATGGGCTGCCGCTGGAGACTGCTGTATATCTCCTCGGCGGCGGCGGGCGCGGTGGAGGCCAGCTTCCCCTGCTTGATCTCCTCCTCGATGACGCGCAGTTCGGCGAGCTGCTTCTGTTTCTTCTCCTGCAGTTTCTGCTGGATGTTGACGCGGGAGCCCACGCTTGAGCCCTCGTTCTCTGACGACCCGCCCTGGAGAACGTACGAGATGTTAAAGTGTGTTACGTACACGTACTTTCCATCTTTAAAGTGCTATTGACATTGAAAATAACTTTGTTCCGAGTATATTCTGTAATTTACCAAATATAATGTTCAACTAAGAACATGTAGAAGCAAGAAATGAAAGACAGATAGAAAGGGAAACTGATGGGCTACTACCTGATGTTAAGTGTTTACCGTCGCCTACAGACAAGGGGAACCACATAGGAATCGCCAATAGCCCACGGTGAAAACATGAGAAGCAAACCCATTTCACAGTTAATATGCGTTTAGTACATATATGTATTACCCATCGCGCGGGGCGGCAGCACTAACAACGCCGGTTTCTTTTTGCACGCGAGAAAAATAGAGATACAATAGGCGGTTTTCCATTAACCGGCCCGGCACCGGCCCGGCACCGGCATAGCCGTCCACCGGCACCGGCACCGGGGCTTCGTTTTTCCACTGCGCCGGTTGTCGATGCCGGTGAGTGGTACAGTACTGTCACCAACTTCAGCACGACGACACGTAAAGTACAACGCGTTTTACCAGGCTGTTTTTACAAAATGTTATCGTCATGTATTTGTTATATCTTTTACATCTACGACGCCGACACCGACGAAGAGACGTCAAATTATGGATTCATCTAATACTAAAAGTCAGATACCTAGAAGGAACATATTATCCTTATTTGAAAAGTTGAAAATGGACCCCAAAAAATTTCGCTCCTCGTCCCCTTACCCGCCCCGCGCATTCACACACGCACACGGCTTACATCACACATGCAGTTTTGCCGGGCCGGCACGACTGGGAAGCTTGCTGCCCCGGCGACGGCGACGGCGCCGATGGGACTCAACGCCGGGCCGGCGCCGGTGCCGGTAGGTGTAAAAGCAAGCCATACATTTTTATACGTTTCTGCTTCCCCGGCACCGGCACGGCGCCGGCGCCGGCGTCGGTGCCGGTGCCGGGCCGGGTAATGGAAAACCGCCCAATGTATCTCATGTATCTCTATGTTTCGAGAGCGAGAGTGACAGAAGTAAGAGAGAGATAATATAGTAAGAAGGAAGAAGGAAAATACAAGGTTTATTATAGTTATTTTCATTTCTCTTTTATTTAAAAGATCAATCAATCAATCAGAATCAATAATCAGGCTGTCTGTATGAGATTGCTCACAACAATAAGACAGCATTTTGCAATACTTTTATTTTATTTTAATTCATAATACTTTGTTGCATTAAATTGTATTGTAATGAAGGTAGGAGTCTCAAGTAGTGCCCAACAGTGGGACAAAGAAAGGGTTGTGATGATGATGGTGATGATGATGAAGGTAGGAGGGAGAGCTCACGTGATGGTGGTGGGCGGGCAGCGGGCGGCGCCAGAAGGCGGGCGGCGGCGCGGCGGGCGGGGGGACGAACGACGTCGGCTTCTTCTTCTTGCGCGCCGCCGCTGCGCTGCTGGGACGGTTAGTGCATTACATATACGAATACTGTCTCCAAGGCTGCACTGAAAACCAGCGCTACGGTTACTGCCGTAGCATATGCTGAGTGTACGCCTTTTTGGTACAGGAGGTGCAAGTTAATAATTATTAGTTTATATGTTTTCTTCAAATGTTACATGTTGTATCTTCTGTACCAAATAAATATTTTCTATTTCTATTCTATTCTATTTCTATTTCTATACATTACATGATATCGCTGCGACCCATAAACGTCCACTGGGCACGGGTCTCCCCCACAGACGCAACAGACGGGGTTAGTGGCCAACCCAGCGTCGAATGTTTTCAAGCCACCCGAAGGTCTTCGACAAGGCTTAACGACTGTTTCCACCATTGAAAACAACCGGGACCGACGGCTTTACGTGCGCTCCGAAGCACGGTAGCGTCCATGAAATTTTGCCACTAGCGGTCACCCATCCACAAACCGACCGCGCCCGTCGTTGCTTAACTCTTTCGATCACATTGAATCGACGTGAGCTATTAGGCTATGGACGCTACACGTCACATAACATCACACCTTTATTTCGCCGAAGGGATAGGCACGGGTAGTTTAACACACACTTTTCAACAGTTATGTTAGCCTATTGCCATACAACGGGCACAAATCCATACTTTAATCTGCTACCAGGCATTTTAAGTTATAAAAATTACAATTAATCAAACACACACTAGCGGTAGACCTAGTTGCGGATGGAGGACAGACACCGAAAACAATCCCGATTGAAATTAATGCGGCTCGTACTGATTTATTTATTTAGCGAAGCGATTTAAATACATATTTACACGTAATTACCTGCAACCCATAGATGTCCTACTGCTGGGCACGGGCCTTCCCCAAAGAAAAATCGCCAGCAACAGCAGGAAAGCATAAGGTCAGTGTATAATAAAAGTTATGACGCGTGGATAAAGGATTATCATTATTGAAAATTGGCCATCATGTATTATTTTATTCATTGAAAACAACAAATAAACATTCATTGTAACACTTCTTACTCTAACACAAAATAGACCAATATCTTCTGGTATTAAAAAAACCCGAAAAAATAATTAAAAAAATAAAGTGCACCTTACCTACTGTTAACTGGATTAGAAAATCTACAATTAAACACTCCAGGGATAGCTGCGTTGTCAGTCTGAATCCCGTGCTTTCCTGTGGAAACAATTTTTATTTTATATCTAGACCAGTTAATTTAGTACATTAGAAGAAATAAGCTAATAATTGATTTCAAAATACTACACGCATTATCTAATGACTCAACCGTTAACGGTTGATTTTCTTGGTAAATTTAGTCTAACCATCTCGTTAAGATTCATATACATATCTATGAATTTAAACTTAGCACTACTCACAAAATTTAGCATGAAAAAAATTATCTAAAGTAATCTAAACAAGCTACTCGTAATAAACATTTAAAACTATAACACCACCATCACAGCCCTTTGTTTGACCCACTGTTGGGCACGGGTCTCCTCTCAGAATGGTAGGGATTAGGCCTTAGTCCACCACGCTGGCCAAGTGCGGATTGGCAGACTTCACATGCCCTCGAGAACATTATAAAGAAGGCATGCAGGTTTCCTCACGATGTGTCCTTCACCGTTACAGCAAGTGACATTTAATTTCTTAAATTTTTTTTTTTTTTATGGATACAGGATAGCAAACGAGCTTGCAGCACCACCCATCCGCTGCCACCCATGACAACTGTGACTGACTTTGAACAAGACTCAATTAGGGACTGGGATGGTTAGTCCAATTAGTTGAGAAAGTTAATTAGAACATTAGTTGGTCAGTTCGTTTGTAGGTATGAGGACTAGGGACTGTTAGTGATAGTTAGTCCTGTTAGTTGGTGTTAGTAATAGTCCAGTTAGTAATTGTTAGTAGGAGTCTCGTTCTAAGTCAGTCATAAATAGCACATAACTAAGAAAAATCATTGGTGCGTGCCGCTTGAGTTTGAACCCGGACCGCTCGAGTGGGAGGCGAGTTCGATAGCCACTGGTCTGTCACCGTATAATCCGTACCATTTTTGTCCTGCGAGGAGGCGTTGGTGCTGTTGGTGCCCTGCTGCGGGTCGCCGAGCATGTATCCTAGTCTTCTCACGTGGAAGTACCTGGCGGGATACGAAAGCACAGACGTATAACAGAAGCAGACCTAATACAAATTCACAAACACATGGCTATTCATGTAAATTTAATATCTTAATTCCTTTTACTCGCAGGTCGCCATATTGTTAAGTTCACTTTCAGAAAGAAAGAAAGAAAGAAAGAAAATTTATTTATTTCGTAAGAGCTGCATTACAAAAATAAATGAAAGAAAGGAATTAAAATTAAATTAAAAGGAAAAATGCAGTCAAAACTATACGAAAAGGGGCCGCATTCAGCACTGGCCGCAGTAATACTACGACCGCTGGTTTTAAGGGCGACCCCGTGAATCGTGTAGTCCTGCTGTTGGCGTAACTACTTTAAAACTTAAATATTATTACTACCCAAACAACCAAAAGCAATTAAATAACCCAACAAATAAATATAAGTATATAACTAAGCTAATACATATAAGTAACTACCCTAACATATCACAAACCTTAATATTTACTACCCTACTGAAGTTAATTTAACAATTTACTTACGCTAACCGTATAATTCAATGAAAACGTAAAACAGATGAAACAAATTATTAACAAACTAAAAACCGTTGCCATGCTAGCGTGTATTTATAGTGTGTGCCTGTGTTGTTTTCAGTTTTAGTTTTCTAGGCGTATCATCAATATGATTTCATTTTCGAAATAATGAATTAATTACCCGGCCAAATTCAGTAACAATTTACTTTTTGGTAGTAGAGCATATGTATTTCGCCCAGGGCATTACCATCGCCCGCGTGATTGTTTAGTAGTAATAGTAGTAGTTTATGTAGTGATTAGTGATTTTAAAGCAATTATGGTCCGGTTGAAAAGGTGCGGTTTCCGGAAACACATCTGTGACCGACTTGGAACGAGACTCTTACTAACAATTACTAACTGGGCTATTACTAACACCAACTAACATTACTAACTATCACTAACAGTCTCCAGTCCTCATATCCAATAACGAACTGACCAAGTAATGTTCTATTTAACCATCTCAGCTAACTGGGCAGTACCTATTTGAGTCTTGTTCAAAGTCACTCTTGTCATGGGCGGTAGCCGATGGGTGGTGCTGCAAGCTTGTTTGCTATCTTATATCCATAAAAGATAACATCAAAATTTAATATTTTGTTGAGGAGGAGATGTAGGACAAACCAACAAATCAGCAAACACACTTTCCCATTATATATAGTAACCGTTGGCTTCAAAAGGCACAGGACCTAGAGTGGCATCGGTCGCGGGAGCTATGTCTAACAGTGGAGTATGGAAGGCTGATGGTGTAGGGGGATTTGTAGTGTTGGGGGGTTGTTCGATAGCAAAGATAGTTTGTGCTGAATTGATTTAATGCTAAATAACTAAATAAACTATGATTTAAATGCTAAAACTTAGTATAACAAACACTGATATAAAATGCTATTAAAAAGCTATTAAATGATAGATGCTAAATGATAAATGCTAATGATAGATGCTAAATGATTAATGATTTGCGCGTCGCGGTTGCTAGATGATTTTGGACTGCTATCTTGTTCGATTCCATCTCCGTGAGGAAACCTTCGTCGACGGCAACACGCGCGTCTCGCGATGCTTAGTCAGGAGCTTAAATGTAGATCGTGGCCTACTCGCGTACCACGAGTTGCTGAACTAGATCACGGCCTACACGTGTGGTCAGACCGCTGAATCAGGTGTTCGGTGTTTTCACCGAACAGATGGATAGATGTAGGACTCCTACCTGTAGTAGAGCAGCATGAAGGCCAGGCCCGCGAGGAAGGCGGCGGCGGCGGCGGCGGCCAGCGGCGCGGCCGGCAGGGCCCCGCGCCGCCCCGACCACCACCACGCCAGCACCAGCACCCAGTTCTCCACGCACATCACGCAGTAGAATATCACCTGCGCGTGCGCATCATAACATACATGCT
Source organism: Carterocephalus palaemon (assembly GCA_944567765.1). Lineage (NCBI taxonomy): Eukaryota > Metazoa > Arthropoda > Insecta > Lepidoptera > Hesperiidae > Carterocephalus > Carterocephalus palaemon. The sequence goes on from OX155663.1 coordinate 4,549,563, forward strand.
AGTGGATTGACAAAATCAGCTGTGCTTTATTTAATTAAATAATTTTAATATTTACGTTTCGCTGCGACCCATAGACGTCCCACTGCTGGGCACGGGTCTCCCCCACAGACGCAGCTGTGGGAGGTCTAGAGCATACTCCACCACGCTGCTCCAATGCGGATTGGTGGAGGGGTTAGTGGCCAACCCAGTGTCGAATGTTCTCAAGCCACCCGAAGGTCTTCGACAAGGCTTAACGACTGTTTCCAATATTGAAAACAACCGGGACCGACGGCTTTACGTGCCCTCCGAAGCACGGTAGCGTCCATGAAATTTTGCCACTAGCGGTCACCCATCCACAAACCGACCGGGCCCGTCGTTGCTTAACTCTTTCGATCACATTGAATCGAACCGACGCTACATTTACGTTTAAATTACTATAATTTAGCTTTAAATGTGTTACCTACTTCCTTGAGACATCAAATAAAGTGCCAACAAACAAGAATATATGTGGTGAAATACTTGAATTGTATACCGACTACGACGACTATTCGTTGTAACTGTCAAGTTTAAATTCTTTGCATCAAAATTGGATTTTCATCGGCGTAAACCTGGGGAGTATTGCTTACTTTATTAATACACACACACTACACTACACATACACTAATTATTACAGCAAAACCAACAACTACACAAATGGAACAATTTCTTGGAGACTCGCTCTTCGTGTGCCACATAGAGACCCAGTAGCCGGATAAGGGACCCCCTTGCACGAGATCAGCCAAGGGAACCTGTGGGGAACAAGCAACCAGACCCATCATCTTCTGGCGATGCTGAGCTCCTGCAGGTTGACGTCGACGAAGGCGATGAGCGGGAAGGTACGCCTTGCGCGGCCGGCTGATGCGCTCCCCGTGGAACACGTTCTTGGGTTTTATCAACCACATGAACATGTGGGGACCTGTAAGGCACAAGCAACCAGACGCACCATCTTCTGGCGATGCTTGAGCTCCTGCAGGTTGACGTAGGCGAACACGTAGACGAAGGCGATGAGCGCGGAGAGGTACGCCTTGCGCGGCCGGCTGATGCGCTCCCCGTGGAACACGTTCTTGGGTTTTATCAACCACATGAACATGTGGGGACCTGTAAGGCACAAGCAACCAGACGCACCATCTTCTGGCGATGCTTGAGCTCCTGCAGGTTGACGTAGGCGAACACGTAGACGAAGGCGATGAGCGGGGAGGTACGCCTTGCGCGGCCGGCTGATGCGCTCCCCGTGGAACACGTTCTTGGGTTTTATCAACCACATGAACATGTGGGGACCTGTAAGGCACAAGCAACCAGACGCACCATCTTCTGGCGATGCTTGAGCTCCTGCAGGTTGACGTAGGCGAACACGTAGACGAAGGCGATGAGCGCGGAGAGGTACGCCTTGCGCGGCCGGCTGATGCGCTCCCCGTGGAACACGTTCTTGGGTTTTATCAACCACATGAACATGTGGGGACCTGTAAGGCACAAGCAACCAGACGCACCATCTTCTGGCGATGCTTGAGCTCCTGCAGGTTGACGTAGGCGAACACGTAGACGAAGGCGATGAGCGCGGAGAGGTACGCCTTGCGCGGCCGGCTGATGCGCTCCCCGTGGAACACGTTCTTGGGTTTTATCAACCACATGAACATGTGGGGACATGTAAGGCACAAGCAAGCAGACGCACCATCTTCTGGCGATGCTTGAGCTCCTGCAGGTTGACGTAGGCGAACACGTAGACGAAGGCGATGAGCGCGGAGAGGTACGCCTTGCGCGGCCGGCTGATGCGCTCCCCGTGGAACACGTTCTTGGGTTTTATCAACCACATGAACACGTGGGGACCTGTAAGACAAGCAACCAGACGCACCATCTTCTGGCGATGCTTGAGCTCCTGCAGGTTGACGTAGGCGAACACGTAGACGAAGGCGATGAGCGCGGAGAGGTACGCCTTGCGCGGCCGGCTGATGCGCTCCCCGTGGAACACGTTCTTGGGCGATATCAGCCACAGGAACATCGACACCCAGTGAAGACCTGGGACGTGTAAGTGGTATCACTAATATTTATATTTTAACCATTTAATTAGAACGGGCAACACTATAACACTAACACTACTACACGCTATAAAGCACCTTTTTTGATTACTTCGCGAGATGCGTATACACATAGGCAATTATTGTGATACTTTAAAAGAATATGTAAGACAAAGACAAATAATATTTGTCTTTTAATGCTTTCATTTATGATTCGGCTTGATTTTGATATGTGGATTGCCTAGAATTTGTTCAAGCAAAAACAAAAGTATAAATGTTGCGATATTAGAAATCCGGCTACAATTTACAGATAGAGTATATAATATAAAGATCATACTAAGTACTATTACTATTAGTAGAATACACATCATAAAACCACCAATGCATAGATAGCTGGTATGGTGCATGTGCCTTCTTTCTTAACACCTTATGTCACAGTAGATAATAGTATCTTTGGTTGCTAAATTTATTAAAAAAACTGGTTCAAGTATTCAAGTTAGCAAAACAGTCAAGTAACGTAACTCATAAACAACGTACCTATAACTAAGAAGAGCCAGTAATCGTAGACTAGAGCGTACACGGTGAGGGCGCATATCCGTGCGGATATCGTGCCCAGCCGCCACAGGAACTGTAATTACCGAAAACATTGGCGTAAGTTAACTTGTAGCGTCCATAGACCAATCTGTGTGATCGTCAATTCAATTCAATCTTTATTTGTCATTAGGTATATGTTACAATGATGGTACAGTACAAAGAAATCCATCACACCTACCCATTCAATGGTTATGGTTATATAATCTAGCCATTATTGGACTTATAACAAATAATTATCGTCACTATTCATATAAAAAAGATTTATCTATGTGTCATCTAAAAATTCTTTTACAGAGTAATAACTTTTTTCTCTTAATATTTGACCTAGTTTCTTGGTAAACAACCCATACGGGACATCTTTGACCGACATAGTTCGCAGAGTAAGCAAGTTTAAGTGGCAATGGGCTGGTCACGTCGTTCAAAGGACTAATAACGTATGGGGAAGAAGTCCTCGAATGGCGACCACGGCTCGGAAAAAGGAGCACAAACCGCCCTTCGAGAAGGTTGTTGAAGGTCAAACCGCTGGATTCAGAAGGCACAGGACCGGTCGCAGTGGTATCCTTTAGGCCTACGCCCAGCAATGTACTCGTACCTCAAAAGGCTGAAGAATGAAGTGATAAAGAAAGAAAAGATAAAAAATCTGACGTGCAAGATCACCACATAGCTTGTTCACACTGACCTGGAAAATGACCCCGAGCCAGGTGAGAACCAGCCGGTGGACGTTCTGCAGCCGCACGTTCTTGCTGAAGCTGGCCAGCGCCCAGCACACGGAGAACAGCGACAGAGACGCTGAGATCACGTTGAGCTCCGCGAACGCTTTGTTTGCTGGAAGGCAGTAATGAAATTTAAAAAAAAAAAAGAAGACGGCCCAAGATTTTGGTTTTTATGGCTTGATACAGTAAAAAAACAAAATTAAAATGTTTTTTTTTTCGCTTAAACAGTACACGTTCAACGAAGAAAAAAAAGATTTAAGTTTCCTGTTATGCTTGTAATTATAACAAAACTTTTATAAGTAGTTACCTACCTAAATTACAACATTATTACACTACATTAGATTATCAATCAAAATAATTCACCAGAAGTGGAACACCTAGATCTGGGGACTTGATTGAGCATGTAGTAAGATTGTTATTCGATTAGCTTGTGCTTCCATTTTAAGACGTGGAAATGAAAATGTATGTTGGATTATGACGTTATGCATTAGTAACTCTATGAGCTGCTAGCCTGGGTAAGTGGTAATTAATCTCAAACTATTCATTCAAATCAGATTTAATCAGAACGTTATAACATAAGGAGTCGAGATACTACAGTCAGATAGATGCATTTGACATTCTATTCGAGTTTAGGCGCTGGTCTTTTTTATTTATTTAGCATGATTAAGATGAGTTTTTACTTTTTTTTCTTCCCAACACTCACCAGAAGGCTCGTCGATGGGTTCCGGCGTGACACCCAGCTCGTTAGCAGTTTCCCTAAGGTCTGCATCTTTGAGAAGGATGTGCAGTTGTAGTAGCAGCATAGGCGCCGCCTCACAGAACGCATGCACCAACCTCAACATGCCTAGAACGTAATCTCATTATTACCAAATGACATTTAATTAATTTGAATTTTTGCCAAAGATTTTTTACAATTTTGCAGAAAAAAGATAGCGTCCGAGATGGCGACGACGGACACCGAAGATTATCCTTCAGGCAAGTCATTCTAAAAGTGACCATAAAACAATTCATCTATCTATTACTTTATTAGTATCTCGCTGCGACCCATAGACGTCCCACTGCTGGGCACGGGTCTCCCCCACAGACGCAGCTGCGGGAGGTCTAGAGCACACTTCACCACGCTGCTCCAATGCGGATTGGTGGAGGGGTTAGTGGCCAACCCAGTTTCGATTGTTTTCAAGCCACCCGTATTAGTATCTACGCTGATGGAAATAGCCCTCCCCTAAACGTCGCCACTACGGATAATATTCGATTTGAAACCAGGAGATTCTCTTTGCCCTACTCTGGCCCTCAGTCTCCGAAATGGTTTTGAGGTCAGACAAAGGTAGGTTGATAGGTGTGGTTTCCGGTTACACTTTTTTAGAGGCGACCATCTTAGTCCTCAAGGGTATCAACGCATCTGTGACTGACTTAGAACGAGACTCCTATTAACAAGTACCAACTGGACTATTACTAACACCAACTAACAGGACTAACTATCACTAACAGTCCCCAGTCCTCATACCTACTAACAAACTGACCAACTAACGTTCTAATTAACTCTCTAAACTAACTGGACTAACCATCCTAGTCCCTAATTGAGTCTTGTTCAAAGTCAGTCACAGTTGTCACGGGCGGATGGGTGGTGTTGCAAGCTCGTTTGCTATCTTGTATCCATAAAAAAAATATTGGTTGCCTGTAAAGTCGGTATACGGGCGAAAGTTTTACGTGACAACGACTTTGAGTGGTAATAGTATATTTCGCTACAAGTGCGGAAAGCCTGTCATTGCAAAGAGTTCCGACAAATGTCTACCCGAGCCGAAGGCGAGGGTTGACAGTCGGAACAAGTTGCAATGACGGTTCCGCACGTGTACTGAACAACTATTTTTAATACAGTTGCGAAAAAATTAAGCAATTTGATAAAATAATAAAAACACAAACTAAACTCGCAGCGAACATTTTTGGAAAATGGCGCCAACCGTAAAAGAATACAGAGTATTGAAGAGATTTTTTTTTGTTTTCTTCACCCATTCTGGGTAGGTAAAGGGAACTATGCCCATACAGCCAAGTCTTCAGTAGAATTTTTTTATTGACATGAAATTTAATGAGATGAAATGAAATGAAACCTAACCTAATTCATTGAATCAAATCATTAAATCTGATATTGAAACAAATTAGTAGCTTCTTTTTAGAAATATTTGCATGAAACATAAAAACTTCTATGAATTTTTTTTTTCGTGGTTGGTTTTTTCTTTTTAATAGACATTATTTTGACAGTTGGGAAAGAGAACGCACGAGTTCGGAAAAGGTAAAGAAAAAGCACGAGTGTGTAATAGCTCACTTCCCGAACGCTAAACGTCCCTGTAATATGCCACTTTTTGAGCAACTGTATTAAAAAATAATTTTAATGTGAATATTCATTCGTATAGTAGTATCGTCTCGTATCGTATCGTCTCTCTCGCTCTTAGGCGGGCTAACCATGCCCGAGTGGAAGGGACGCGTGCCTCTCACTCGCTCTCATTGTGAGCGCATAACGTGAGCGGAGCGTAACGCAGTTTCTTGAAGTGTCACCCGGCAAACCAATTTATAAGACGTTGTCACGTCAAAAAAGTGACTTACACAGATCCCGCACTTGGTGCTTCACCCGCCTCAGCTCGACTGGCACCAGCAGCCGCGCGTAACGCCACAGCACGCCCATCTGCAGGCAGTGCAGCAGTATCGGCAGCCAGGGCGGCCGGTCCTTACGGCCCTCGCTCGCCCACCATACGTGCAGGTACCATCTGAGAGAAAGCACCTGTGGACAAGTCGTTCTCTCGATTACAGAGATTACAGTTGATGAATTGAGAATATCTTTTATAGAAAGAGATGAATGAACAGAAACATATTTTGTGCAATGTTTCCTGACCAAGTGTGGTGTCGACAAAGCCGTTATGCCAAGTGGTGGCAATGGTTCCCTTGATCTAACCTCCGGTAGCACGTAGTCTACCACTAGGTCGAACACGATGTGGCACTAGATCTGTGTTCTTGGCCAATTGAAGATCAGTGGCGCCGAATTCATTCTTTTTTTCTGTTTTTACCACGCCAATGAATCAAACCTTTCTATAAATATGTTGACAGGCAGCTGATGACGATGATATGGAAGGAGTGGACGAGTGTAGCACAAGATCGATATGGTGAAATGCATCTGAGGAGGCTTCCTGAAGAGCAAATCAGTTAGGGCTTACCTGCGATATGAGCAGCGAAGTGAGCACAATGGATATGGTGGCAGCAAATGTCCCCTTGTATCCTCGCTCCAGGAGTGCGTAGCCCATGACCAGGTCAAACACGATGTCACAGAAGTACCCCGCCAGGGAGATCACGTTGAACAACACGTCGCACAATGGCAGGAACTCTGCCATCTTGGCACATCGCAATTGGTCAGTTGCAGGGGGTGATGCTTCGCTCTCCCTTCATTTCTGTTTATCAAAAGTATTATTTTTTTTATGAATAAAATAGTAGAAGCTTTAATGATTGGCGGAGGTTTTGGCAAGAGAATAATTTGATGGTAGACGGTACGTGGTGGCCCGCCTTGGTGTCCTTCGAAAGGTGAAAAAATTTAATAATACCTACTCGTAGTTATTATTAAATTTTTAACTACAACTAACAAATAAATATATGTCTCGGCCAGGATTTTAACCCGGAAATAATTTTAAAACATAGTAACTTTAAAGTTTCTGCCCTAGAGCAACAGCTCGTCATGCGGGATAGTTAGGGTATTCTCACCTAATTCTGTGATAATTTGGATAATAGCAATAAAACCCAGGATAATCGTAATCAATATGTTTAATTTTTTGTAGGAACTTTCTTCAGTCTTTTACTTACTATTTAAGCTAATAAACTTATAGTTTTACAACAAAGAACTTATTCTAACATGACTTTATAAATCACACGTTCACTTAAGTAATTCTGTGACAGTCACTTTAATTCGGTGATAGCATTATCATAATTCTGATATAACTAGTAAATCATCAATTAGATGAGTCTTTTATATTTTTTATCACATAATTATAATTAGAATTAACATAAGTATTTATCGTTTTTTTCAAACATAACAGTAATTACTATAACAGAACACACAGAATAGTTTAATTAATCATATGTGATTTTATTGTTACTCTTCACCGCTAGAATTGTCAAAACTGCAATTATCGCACATAAAAACGCGCTGATCGTCATTAACATCCTGACTTTGGCAATGTGTGTGATAAGGATGAGTACAAAATGAGCATGTAATCCAGTCAGCTCCATTTTTCATCTTAACATCGTGTGAGTACCAACCATTACAAACACTGCAGAACCAATCTTCGTCGGTGGAGGACGTTTTTAATGGTTTTGATATTTTTAAAGTCTGTTTGACGACAGATTTTACTTTTCGCTTTCGTGTCCCAGACACATTTTTTTGGTGTGAGAGGCTTTTTTCTTTGGTTATAGTTAGTTTGGTATTAGTTAGTTTGGTATCAGTAAGTTGGGCATGAGTTGGATCTGTGCTGGAGGTAGAAACAATCGGTGTCAAACACTGAGCTTTAGGAACTGTTCGCTTCTGACGTGTTTTGTTGCTGGGCTTCCATTTAGGTAATACTAAAATATCGTGGATCAAAATTTTCTTTAAATTTGAGGAGGAAGAACTTGCCAAATTATTGGTTTCAGTAATTTGCTCTGACTCACATTCCATTTGTAATATCTCAGATGGTGCAACTTCTATTGGGTGTGGTTGATTGCTAAAACTAGTGCATGGAATGGGAGATTCGATCTCTAGAGGACTGACTATATCTACTACTTCTGTCTCCTTAAACGGATCAATATCAGTCTTATGGATTTCGGATTGCGCGATTTCAAGATCATAATCTGCTTCAAGACTTACAACTTCTGGCATTACTTGCACTTGATCAGATAATGTGGAAGGTGCAATAGCTTCAGGGCAAATAGCTTGTTTATTTAAGGGAAATATGCCTGTCTTTCTGAATCCTGAACGTATATTGGAAGGTGTGAAACATTTTTCATACACTGGTGTCAAAAATGTATGAAAATCAAGTCTTGTAGGAACCTTACTAGGATTTTTAACTTTATAATCTTGCAACTCTGCGCGCCACACTGTTTTTAGTGACTTAAAAACACCGACATCCAGTGGTTGTAATAGATGACTGGTATGAGCAGGCATCGTAAACAGTATAATCTGATGCGATTTAGCATAGGCAAGTACCTGTGGTGTTATGTGGCTTGCATGGGAGTCCATTATTAATAATACAGGCCGTACAGGAGGAATATTATCAATGAAAAATTGAAGCCACTCATAAAATAAATCGGCATTTATCCATCCTTTAGGCGACAGTCTTGTCAAACTATTCGGAAAAGCTCCTCTGCATAGTTCGGGGATATTTCTTACCCCTTTGAATATGACTAAAGGCGGAATAAATTGCCCAGCAGCATTGATACAAGCCAAGACAGTAGTTGTGGTGCCTTTCTCTGCATATGTCCGGTTATACACATACTTTTTTCCGATCTTAGTAACAATTTTGTTTGGCTTGTTTACGTACATTAGTCCGGTTTCGTCACAGTTCCAGATCCTCTCTGGACAATCTGTCAAATCATGAGAAGCTAGAGTTGTTTGTAATTTCTCATAAAAATCAGCCATTACCGCAGCATTAGAGCAAATAGCTCGACCGGCGGAAAGATTTTCTGGGCTCCTTAGGCTTAATCCATACAGCTCTTTGAAACCTACCCACCAATTCCAGCCAGCGTGCCCTTTATTTGCGTTGAAATAATGCTTTGAGAGCGAATTATCAGCTAATGTAAAAGCTAACTGCCTTATTTGGTTAACTGTGAGACCAAATCCAATTTCTTGCATTTGAACTATGTATGATAACAAGCTTTGCTCTAAATTTACTGAAAGGGAAAATGGTCTACCCACTTTTAACATTTTAATTTGTGTTTCTCCCTGCTCGCGTTCATGTTTTACACGTTCAACATTTACCTTCAATGTACTCCAGGGCACATTGTATTCTTTTGATGCTCCATACACAGTTAATTTTGATTCCAGAACACTTTCAATAGCAGATTTCAACGCAGCTTCACTGTACTTCCTATTTTTTGACAGCTTAGACGTTTTTGGAGTATTGCCCTTTCCCTCCATTTTTTCTGAAAATAATACAACTCACTTAATTATGTGATAATAAAAATAACGACTCAGATAAATATTAATTAAAGTTGTTCAAATAACTTTCTACACTTTTAATTAATTTTTCTTTACTTAACTTTCCCATTTATTCGTAATAAAAGCATCAATTAACATAGAAAATAACATGCGAGTTACTTTACCTTGTTTAATTCGGTGATATGGTTTTCCATTTAAATCCAAAAAATCGTTATTTTTGAGACACCGTACGTAAGGTATTATCAGAATACTGTTAAAGTTAAACTAAATCTGTAACTGGTAGTAACAAGTAAACACTATTACCCACAAATAGTCAAATTTTCAGGTAAAAATAACAACGTTTTCCACTAGAAAACAATTAATTTATAGGAGCACAACACCAAGTGGCCGGCAAACAACAAAAAATGGCGACTGGGAGACAATACGCGGCACTGTTGCTTTCTCTCTCACGCAACGATGACAAAACTAGAGAGAGGCTAGAGAAAAAGGGCGGGAAAGTGGAGGAAGGCGCTTGCACCACGGACGGGACGAATCGTTTATTCTAACGTCGTAAAGTTATTTTGATTACTATTAACAAGGTGCATTTCAATTACAATATCAGTGTTGACTAAACGCGTAATTAGTATGGAAGACACTGATACAGGCCATCCTGAGCCGACATCAGGCGTGGGATTAAAAAATGGTCAAACAGAAACCACAAACTTATTATCAATTATGGAGACCTTGTTTTCACGAATAATCTCCAATGGCCAAACCCACATCCACACCAGGACAAAGGTTGTATTTTGTTACTTACTACACGATTGGAAAAGCTGGTAATGTATCTACAAATTTGCCAGACCGGAAGAATAGGTAATGGCGAATTCGATTCAATATAAAAAAAAAGGAGTTCAATAATAAGTGACCATCAGTACTCAAGTTCATCGTTGGAGACATCTGGTGAGCAGTTCCTTTTTCTATTTGGTATCATCATGTTAACTTCTTTGCGAATGTCATAGTTTCCGGGTACAGTACAGTATACAGAAGCCGTGTATATCTTATAGGTATTTGGGGTGATGATTTACAATGTTTTCTCAAATCATAAGCACATTTAAAATTGGTAAGATTTTAGTAGATTATAATGTTTCACATTGTTCCTGACTGTTATTTCTGTGCCTGTTATTTTAGATAAAGGTTTTACCGCACAGATAACTTTCCAATAGATTCCGCATACAAGGGAACCGTAGCGCACCATGCGTGTGTATTATTATTGCACTAATAAAAATATGAGCTTCGATGCTTCGCTCCAGTCCTTCAGTGCTGACCAAGTATTTGACCTGTTCGCGAGCCGTTCCTTTGTGATTTCCAACTGTTATTCTTGCTTATTTTCGTGAATACAAGTTAGATAAAATTACATCAAGACACTTCACACAGACAATTTTCATATTGTGAAAAATATTATAATTGTGAATAGAAACTGCAACACTGAGATTTTAAAATGTATCTCTGTCTGTTGAAAATCGCTATAATTAGCAAGTGTAATGTTACCTACCCATTTTAGTATCAAAATTACTAAAGGTAAGTCTGTGAAAATATTAATGAAAAAATGCCGATTTGAATAAAAACTATTAAATAATGTCCTTGAATTAATATCGATAATATGCTTTCTCAGTTTATATCACTACGTTTCGATGTTTGACCTTGAAATAGCCAATCATAGTGCATTCACAGAGTACATTTTACATACTAGCGCATTTGCATGCCCCGCGCGTCCCGCTCATACCGCTAAAGGAGATTGCCCACGGAGAGTATCGCTAAATCTAAGTTGTGTCACTAGTTCATGAAATCAGTAATTCCTATTATTAATTTAAACAATTTTTGTAACTATTACAAAATAACAAATTCTCCGGATAAAAACTGACCAAATTAAAAGTCTTTGTCTTGCTTTTGACCATTTACTTTGTCGCCATCTTTGCCAATTGCCACTGCAAAAATACGATTAGTGGTGGACCAAGGAATCGATAAGTTAAGTGAAATTCGATTATTCATATAATATGATGAATGAGCAATCGATGATAAAATCGATTACAATAACTTTTAGTGGAGCATTTTGATGGAGACTTCTTATGGTGCTGTTATTACTACATTTAAGGCAATGGATTAAAAAATAATAGTTTACAACTACTAAGCCACTGACAACATTTTTAAATCTATTCTTAAATGACAAAGAAATTGGTTATTGAAGTTTAGTCTGTATGTATACGATCTCACTAATATCGATCTTCAATTTATTGCAGATAAGCTACTACTCACAATAGTAAATATTTTCGTTTTTTTTAACATTGTTGCCCGATTAATATTAAAGCTTTAATTAATAAGTAATAGGATTTAATAATTAATTAATGTTCTTAATTAGTTAATAACAAATAAATTAGGGATTGCATAGTACAAGGATAACAGTGATCATGTTTTAAAAATGACCTCCAAAAGTGGCGCTGCGATCGCTTCCATATGATATAAATATAGCAGTTTTCAGCGGACTGAAGTGTGCCGACGGTGCCGAATACCATCGAGAATTCTCGGCACGCATATGGAATTAAACTCACAACAACTTTTTGTCGCTAGGTTCTTAAAACAGTCCGATTTAAAAGAATTCATCCAAACGACGTAGCGTTCAAGATCGATCTGTCGATCGATTTCAGATCAACATGCTTAATCGATTTTTCGATAAATCAATCTCCTTTGGCGACTTCGAATCGGAGCAAATGATCAATCATGTGGTAACTATTGGGGGTAATCTGGGTTTTTACGGTGACAATTGATAATGATCAACTAATATTTACGTACTTACATAAAGCAAGCTGGTTTTGTGAGAGCGAGATAGGTGAACCGGATTTCCTTCAAGTTTATACTGATTTATTAGGCGAAGACAGGGATTCACTTTTATAATTCTTAAATAAATAATCCGACTACTTCATAGATGGTGTACTTACCTAAAGCGCGTCAAAACAGGATTCTTAGAGATCAAATTAATAGATCCTCACAAAGTTGTGCAGAGATTACCCTATCGATTGGCACCGGTAGAAAGAATTATTAGATGTAGGAATAATCCGCGAAAGCTCCTCTCCTGTTGCTAGTCCAATACTTCTTGTAAAAAAAAAAAAAAAACAGACAAAGTTAGATAGAAAGTATAGAAAACCATTAACTAACTTCCGTATTGGAAAATGATCGCTACGAACTTAAAAGTATCAGCAGGACAAACCGCATTTACAAGTACGCGCACGAGAGTTTGTGCTCAGTAACTCGGGGACATACCGGCCTATTTGAAACCACCGCCAATCCGGAGAAGGCCGTGACGGCACCAAAAGATGTGCCAACCTTATCATTCAAAACGTCACGGATGAACCAGATTCAGACTCGGCATCTAATATGAGCCCGACATAATAGACGTTCAACATGAAATCGAAATCCACATTCAAAGGATTGCCATATAACCTTTGGGAAAGGTTTATCGATTTAAAATTTTACTGTGATAAACGAGAAGCTAACCATTTTTGTTGAAGGAATACGTTAATCCGGATCATCAGCATTTTGAATACGTGGTACGATGGTTTAGTTGCAATCACAAGTAGCTCGTCAAACTATCGAGTGATGAAAATATGAAAACGAGAGGATTGCTGTTGAAATTAAGGTCGAGCCTGGTGTGACGGTCCCATTGCTGGACACCATCAGAGTTCTGGGTTCCAAGGTCGAGCCTGGTGTGACGGTCCCATTGCTGGACACCATCAGAGTTCTGGGGTCCAGGATCCTGGTGTGACGGTCCCATTGCTGGACACCATCAGAGGGTCCATTCGCTGGACGGGTCCATTCGCTGGACGGGTCCATTCGCTGGACGGGTCCATTCGCTGGACGGGTCCATTCGCTGGACGGGTCCATTCGCTGGACGGGTCCATCACTGTATGCAGCACGGTAGATACAAAAATGTTATTACGTTCGTTAAGCGTATACAAAATGCCATGTTGTGAAGGATTAATGAATCTGAATCTGACACTATCAAAGTTTTGCGGCCAATTGCTGGATGGGTCCACTGCTGGACAACATCAGTCAATAATAATAATAATAGTTTTGCGGTCAACTCGTGCGATGCGAAACATGCGGTCTACCTCTAGACGCTATTAGTGATTTGGGTACGTTATTGGACATGGACACCCTCAGTATTGTGGAATCAATAGTGGTTGATAATAGACACCATTAGTGTCTCCTGCTGTAGTTTTCCTAATCCCTGGTTTCTCAGGCTGGACGAGCGGATTGAGTGATCAAAACCTTGTCACAACAACGTGCCAGTGTTTTACAGTGTTTTTGTTGTTGTTGTTTGTGTTTTACAGGACAACGTGAACAACGCCCGAGGACGGTCGAAGGTCAGTCCGGCCGTGACGGCACGTCATAGTTCCTGCCGTCAGAATCGTTAGAAAAGAGGGAAGAACGTGGGTGAATCGATCCCTCTTAACGGAGCGTCGAACTGTGGTGGCAAGACGCCTCTACGTAGTATCTCTATCTAGTCTGTGGAAGGTTCGCCCTCTAGAAGTTATGGTTATTGTTGGGCTAGAGAAAAAGGGCGGGAAAGTGGAGGAAGGCGCTTGCACCACGGACGGGACGAATCGTTTATTGTAGCGTCGTAAAGTTATTTTGATTACTATTAACAAGGTGCATTTCAATTACAATATCAGTGTTGACTAAACGCGTAATTAGTATGGAAGACACTGATACAGGCCATCCTGAGCCGACATATTCAATCTTGTCGCGTCTGAACTCTGACGTGACGTGATGTGAGATTGTGACGTTAATTTATTTGGTTGGTTTGGTTGGAAGCACTGTCTTTTGGCTGTCACCACCACCAGTCACATCAAAACGAAATGTTTAGCAGGCTTACCTGCAGCTGGGTTTTTCTATACATTTCTAGTAATTTCTGAATTAGAATCGTGTTTAAAAATGTCTAATTATCCGGATATTGTCAGTAAAATTGGAAAGGAAACCTCGAGAGCAGCGTGCAAAAAGTGTGGTTATGCGGGACACCTTACTTTCCAATGTCGAAACTTTATAAAAGTAAGTATAGGAAACGAACTTAATGTTATTAATGATATACACATTCAAAAAGGATCACCGAAATAGTTGAAAATATTCAAGTTTCTAAATGCATCAATACCTAGTCATTGAAAACCTTAATATTTAAGATTGGAACTGAATACTTTTGTGTGTTTGATATAAACATAACATATAAACTGATTAACATACATACAATATTATGTTGATTTGAATACATTTTGGTATAGTATTGTTTATGGATTCAAGGCAAATTGTTAAATTAGAAAGTAGAAAGTTTTACATGCAACTATATATTTTAATTGAATTATATTTTTAGGTAGACCCAAATAAGGAGATTGTTCTAGATGTAAGTAGTACAAGCAGTGACTCAGAAGACAATTATGTTACACCCCTACAAAATATAAGAGAAGCTGAACTAAAACAAAAGTTGCAAGATAAACTCAAGAAGGTAAAGGAAAAGAAAAGTAAGAAACGAAAAAGATCAAGGTATGGTATAACTACGTTTATATTTTATGATGCATGACACAGGTTTATTCTCACTGAAAAAGTCAAGGTTGTAATCTAAATATGCTGCTCTAATGCTCGGCTCGGGAGGACGGCTCAGTGAACAATCTGATGTTGGAAATTATTATGGTGCCTAAAGTGCTCTAGTCAAGAACATGGTCTAAAACTGTTATCTTAGGATAACAACTGGCAACAATTCTACGTAACCATTGAAGCGGTCCTGAAACTTTGCCACTTGTCTTATACTGACCAGCTTAACGTTCAACTGGTTGATAAGTCTTGAGCAGCTGTTTAGCATGTTAATAACTTTATTAACCGCCAGTTCAAAATGTTAATTCTGTGAATGTAACTCTGAAGTTATGAAAATAGAAAAGTTTCCATCTTCGTGGCATTTTTTATTGTATTATGATTACTGTGATATTTAATTTGAAACTCATATTTTATATTATTCCTTTCAGATCTTCAAGTTCTTCATCAACAACTTCTAGTAGTTCTACAGATAGCAGTGACTCAGACTCAAAAAAGAAGAAAAAGAAGCATAAAAAGAAAAAGAAGAAGAAGAAGGACCATAAGAAAAGCCAAAAATGATAATAACTTTCAAAGAAGTTTTTGTGACATGGTATTTTAAGACTGAATAAAATAAAAACAACTTCAAAATATTGTCATTGTTTTATTGATATACTGATAATACCCTATTCCCTATACTTTCGAAGTGTTGCAGTATAGTTATCAGGCAAAAAATAATTGCTTATAAATAATTAGAATTTTGCAATAATTCTACTTTGAAGGAGATCTCTTTTGTTCCATGACTAGTTTGAAAAACCCAGAAGGCTCTAATCAGTCAAGCCATAATCCACTAAACCGCCCAGGTGTAGTGTTCACACACTAGAAAATTGTGGAAGCATCTCAAGCATTTAGTTATCCTCATGATGTCTTTCTTAACCAAAACAATAACAGTTGACATTTTTTTCATTATACTCGTGCACAATGTATAAACTCGTGTTAATATGTTGTTATTAGATCTAGGAGCTGATGATGAAAGAAATGAGGTTGAAATCAAATTCAGCCTTTATTTAAAGGGTTTAAACTCCTGTATATGTTAATTGTTAACTTATTAACTTTTAACCCATTTATCAAATTTTACTTATAGCCCTTTCAACAGTTAGACTTGGTCAAGCACTTACCCAGTATGATGTGGTTATGCCCTTATCTTTCTCATTTTGAGATGAACCCAAGCTAAACAATATCCAATGAATTGTGATCCAATTAACTTTTATTTTGGCAGAAGTTGGTAGTACCAGAGTTTGCCTGCAGCAGTACCATCTCCACCCAAAGAACTGTGGACCATTTCTACCACATATAATTGTTTTTAAAGCAAGTGTTCCATTTGGAAAAGTGTGGTTACTAGTTAACAACCGTTTTAGTCCTGTAGGGTAGTAATGTGTCCGCCAACGACATAGAATCCCCTGGATTTGAACCTGGACCCTAAAAGAGATAATATTTTGGCCACTATGCAGAGTACGCTATGCTAACTAAAGGATAGAGTAGGTATAATAAAAAAAACAAAATAAACATTACAATTTGCTTTGACACATTTTAGAAAATTATGGGAAAATACCTTATAATAGTTTTATTTCAATAGTATGTTGATTCTGCCAATCTGTGCATGGTTACCATGTTGGGGTTTGGTTTTCGTTATGCTCAGTTGAATATCTTGTATGATAGGCAGCACATACATTTCCTTATAGGATTGTAATACCCAATTAGAATTGATTAAGGAGTTAATCTGGCCATTGTAACATTATTTCCATACAAATAGAAGCTCTTAATCAAAAAGTGTTAACGTGCTAGACTGGCCATACTCTCTCATATCTTTAGGTGGGATGATATTATAATTATAAAATTATACTGTACAATTTTTTTTTTAAAAGCTTTTACAACTTTTATTTTTATTTTCGTGCATTGGAACCAAATATGTATGCCGAATTTCAGCTCGATAGCTTCAGTGGAAGTGGTGAAATATTGATTGCAAGATTCCAGAACATGGATACATACGAGTGAAGTTAAATAAAAGCTTTTAAAAAATATAAATATAATAACAGCTGATTGTTTAGAGTTAGTTATTTGATACTATAATCATTGGTAAATTATGTAAGAATTACAATAACAATATGAATTAATAAAAGATGGAATTATGTTCACAGAACATTTAGTATCCACTTACATGTATTTATACTGACAAGCATTGTACCTATCTTAATAGAAAGTGAACTGTGCATAAAATTCAAATAGAGTTAGGTACACATAAAGTGGATATTGTAACAAATTTCTAACACAAGACTTATTAGGTAGTAGAATGGAGTGAGTCATATTCCTAAATATACATATTCAAACATTATTACTTACCATAATCATAGGAATTTCTTGAATTTCGAAGTGTTTACTTGCACTAACTTAATTGCAACATAAGTCACTTTTTAAATATAAGACACTTAAACTAAGTTGTTACTAACTACTAGATTGGTATTTTAAATAATTATTTACATGTTTCACAGTACAATATGTACAAAAAGCTTAAATATTTTGGTTATGATAATATAGTTTCTATCAAGTTCACGTCAAAAGTTCACAGACTGTCACGCCATCTAGCGCGTGGTATGCGCATTGTGCGAAAGCTCGATCTATCGTTTCATTTTGTCAGTTTGTTGTGATTCTGTCTGAGTGAACCTTGTAGATGAACCTCGATGAACGCATCCACTTCTTAATTTGAATTCGCTATAATTTTGTGCCTGGAATCCATTATCAGTTCGAGGTAGTTTTTACGAGTGAGAAAATGTTTAATAACGAGGTCTTGATCTGTCATGTGCCGCACTGGTTTATTTTTGTAACTTGACTCCGATCTAAAAGTAACAAAATAAATGAGATTCATCAGTTTTATTATAAAAACTAGTGGACGCCCGCAGCTTCGCTCGCGTAGAATTAGACCCATTAACGACGTCTACCCGTCAAACAACTTCAAAAACGGCAAAGTTTCATACTAACTTTGCACCCCCGTTTTACCCCCCTAGGGGGTGAATTTTCAAAAATCCTTTCTTAGTGCTCCCCTACGTTATAAAAGGAACCCCTGTGCAAAATTTCAAGTTTCTAACCCTTATAGTTTAGGCCCTGCGTTGATATGTCAGTCAGTCAGTCAGTCAGTCAGTCAGTCAGTCAGTCACCTTCTCCTTTTATATATATAGATAAGTATTAATCACCACAACAATGATTGAGCATTCAAGAATGAAGGAATGAATTCCTCCCACAACACCATATCAAACACACCTTACTGTTTATTTTTAGTTTTAATTTACAATTATACTAACTACAAGTCGATCATATTCACTAAAAAGTAAAATATTGGCTGTAATTCAGGTCGTAACGGAGCACCACATTCTGGGTAGTACCTAGTTCTGGACAACAAGCTGAGCATCAAGTCCCATGTGCAAGCTGTGATACTCAAGACAGCAAAAATTTACCAACAACTGGTACGAGCAGCTAAGGTTACATGGGGCATGAACTCAGAGATAATCAGGACGATTTATAACGCCTTAATAGAGCCCATTGTTCTGTATCCATCGTTTGTGTGGGTGGTGGACTTAGCAATAGTACGAAAATGGCTGAGAACGCTTCAGAGAGACTTTTCTCTAAAAATCAGTGTAGCCTACAGAACAGTCTCTCTGACAGCGAGCCTAGCGATTGCTAGTTTATTGCCTCTGACAACACCGACTCACACGCTCAACAGCGGGGATAGCACCGACGGGGTTCACCCCTAGAGCAATTACCGGGATAGAAGGACCATCCTTGCATCCGAATTCCCTCACGCAGGAGCGCCCACAGCGCCGCGGGAGAGGAGGAAATGTTTCGTTCAGGTTCCGTTCGCAAGTTTCAACAAAATTATTTCCTATCCTATACCGTTCAAATACCGACAAAATATACAACGTAATTATAGTAGTCTCAAACTTAACCACGAAGGAACTGCTATCGTTTGACTGTCCAAATATGCAATTGCCTTTTGTCCAGTACTTTAAGTTGTTATTAGCACACATTAACTTAAGGTAAATATCCTTATCGTTAAATTAATTTTAGGAATAGGTACATACTTGATGCAATATGAAAAACATGCATTTAGCAACCGTAAAAATCCAGGCAGCGCAAATTCTAATGACACTCTCTCTTGGGATAGCAAGTTTATCATACGTATTGGGTTATTCTTCATTTCTGATAAGTTACATTTTCTGCCCTTGAAATATAAACAAAAAAAATTGATTTACATTATCGATTAGAAAATTGAAGAATGTAAAGCACAGACTAAAAGTAGTAAAGCCACTGAGTAGACTTACTTACTTCCATAAGGTCGGATAATTCGTGTTTTTGATTTTCAAAAGACATGACCATATTTTTGGTGATGAGTTGAAAGTGGTCGCTGACACTTTTCACGCACTTTCTATATTCTCGTTTGCTCCCTTTGCATTTACCTTCGAGGCTCGCAGTAGCTTTTGTTGCCTAATAAATATGTTATAATTGAGAGTGCATCAATAATTACTTCATATACTTAGCATATATTATTTATAGAGTAGAGTAGAGTCTGTATGGAACCAAACAAGATTTATATGTAGTTCGCCCAGCCAGGGTAGTGCTATGCTACCGTCCACCACGGTACCTACCTATAAATTGTTGGAAAGGTGTGGTTTCCGGTTACACTTATTTAGAGGATCTTACACCTCAAGGTATGTAATGCCAAGACTCTTACTAACTGGACTATTACTAACATCAACTAACAGGACTAACTATCAACTTTAAATTCGCTATGCGAATATCTAGTCCATTTTACATGAATGTAGTAGTAAAATTATTAAATACCTTGTACTATGATTACCTGTCTTATGTCTTTTAGCAGATAGAAAGCATCTCTGTTATAACCGTTAAATAAGTCCAGTAGTATATTCCTAGTGAAAACCAACATGTCTTTCTGGCTTGGTACTTCATAAGGCCCTATGTTGGAAGGTACTTCCTCTTCTGAGCAGTTGAGTTTTGATATTCTTAACTTAGTCTCAGTGGAGATCTTTTCAATTCCGTCAGTTTGGTTCAGTTGGGACTCTGTTGTTGACACAATAGTGGAACGTGTTCTGACTGTTGTGACTTGATGTTGAATTTTTGGGCCATTCTGAAAATACGCTTTATTTTTTTGGTGAAAAATATTACCACTTTTATCCATCGTCCTAAATTCGCTGCGCACCATAGACATCCCACTGCTGGGCACGGGTCTTCCCCACAGACACAGCGGGAGGTCTAGAGTATCCTCTACCCCGCTGCTCCAATGCGGATTGGTGGAGATAATAAAATAAAGATTTCATAAATTAGCACAATATTATTTTTAAGTTTAAAAATAATAAGGTAATGAAGGTAAATGAAGATGTAGATTAGCCCGCTGCAGCTCTTATGTGAAGTCCCAACACGTACTTGCACCATTTAATTATCCATGGTCATTAAAATCGAATATTTTTTGTGTAAGTGAAAAAAAAAAATGTATGGAAGTGTGGATTGT
Source organism: Carterocephalus palaemon (assembly GCA_944567765.1). Lineage (NCBI taxonomy): Eukaryota > Metazoa > Arthropoda > Insecta > Lepidoptera > Hesperiidae > Carterocephalus > Carterocephalus palaemon. The sequence continues at coordinate 4,570,239 of OX155663.1, forward strand.
TGGATTGTGAGTCTTTCACTGTTGTATAGAGTCAACTGTGCTAGGCCACGCTAAAGAAGTGCAGTTTGCTTATTACTATCTTAAAAACACATACAACCTTTCGTAGTTTCAGGCGGCCTTGAGTAGTAAGTGATTCGAACGCGGATTTAAGGAAACCGTCTGTGGTTGTGTCGGAGATGTCATCGACACTCTGCTTGAAGCCTGGGAACTGATCGTACGCGGCGAAGCAGAGACAGCTCGGCGCGTGTAGAATTACGATGAGCATATCTGCATAGCGAGTGAAACGTCTGTAGACTTATGGTAAGCTGGTTTAGATATTGTACCTACTAGCCAAACATTATATCTGCTCCGAGCTCTATTTTCAAATCGATAGTCGCATGTTGATCGCCAAATTACTAGTCGATAGAGCTAGTCTGTATAGATAGAGAGCGAAAAAACAAACGGTTTTGTAATTGTAAATTAGGAATGATGTGTATATTTATTTTTTAGATAGTACAGATGAGCACACAGGAATTTTACTAGGAATTTGGAAAGGTATATAATTATATTGTGGTTTGAGTATGTATTAAACAATGAGTTGTGTGATTTCAACGGTCCAGACTGATGGATATGAAGCCAAGTGATTAAGTCCTAGTCTGTGAACTTCTCAAACAACTGTGTAAAGCAAGAAACTCACGTGTATTCATAGTGATGAACTTCATAACGTCAACAACTAGTTAAGTAGCCGCCATAGTGCGCTACAAATCCCGTGCTTAACTCTCCAAGCACGTTTGCTGGTAGGTATACCGCGACCGGATGAATTTGAGTCATTGAAGATTCTTGATAAGTCATCATTTTTTAAATAGATTTAAGGAAGCCAACGAGTCTACAGCACCATGCACCCATATGATGCCGCCCGTTACCAATAATTACAACAAACAACAAACTTGGAACTAAACTTAAAAAGGCACTAGGAGAGTTAGTCTAGTTTATTTGATCAGTTAGTAGGCATGAAGAGAGGACTATAGGAGTAGGGAGTGTTAGTGTATATAGTATTTATTTACATATTTATAAATATTTTATCATACCAATACAATGAGGCACAACAGGCGGACTTTATGCTGAAAGCATTCCGGTTAGTATTAGGTGGTGTTAGTTAATTGTTAGTAATGTTTCATGGGTGTTTTTGTCCTGGATTTGAGGCGAATATTACATCCAATAAAAATTCAGTTTTTGCATATTCAATCCACAAAGGGCTGAAAAATAAAAATATGATGAAAGTTCTAACTAAAGTGATGTCAAGTAATTGTTTATTTATTTGTTTATTCAACTTTATTTTGACACCTCTAACTTCTCAACTTTATTTTATACCAGTTAAACCCTGGTAATAATTATTGTTTAGACATAGGTAAGTAACATGAAAACCTGTGACGCATTTTGATCAACATTTTAAAGTGCATTTTAAGTTGACATTTTAGGCGTACCCGGAAATTAATGAGGGTGTATGGATATACCTTGGGATATGGGATACAAGGTTGTTTGAATATTCCTGAAATTTCAATAGAATTGCTTCATATTTTGTAAAAAATGTTTACAGTTGTATGAATAATTATGTGGTGTAAACGAAACATATCGGTGTTGTCTTTGAGGAGGATGGTAACTAGGCTTAAACGATATTAATGTTATATCTAATTTCACGCGAGCGAAGCTGTGGGCGTCCACTAATAATGAATAAAATTCTCAGTCAATGACTTTGGCTGGGGGTCATAAAGACTTTGGGGGGATGGGAGTTGGGAGGTGGTCACGGCTTAATCCAAATCGTTTAATATTTGGTAACTACGAGTACATCGCAATGATGAAACTGTTTTAGTCCTGCTATACGGGGCAATTGTTTATCTTGAATGTTTGGTCAACACCGCAGCGTAAACTTGATAAAACTCTGCCAAACTGAATGCACCAGCTTGTTTCCTACTCCATCAATTATTCACTCACATTTCAACTGATGAACGCGTAGTTTTAAACCAAGCACATACTCGTACTATATACTAATATATACTCGTCCAGTGGCTATGGCCAGAGGTGTGTTCAAGTGGTGCGCATCGTGCGCACCAATGACAACAGAGTGGGAAAACATCGTCTGCATGTCTGAGAATTCTGGGCATGTTCTGGGTCTAAAGCCAAGTAGTTCAAGCGTGACTGCTGGGACCTGGGTAATAACGGATTTTTCTTAGGTGTCGTAAGAAACGTGGGGTGGGTGTGTAGCATCCATGCAACAACTCTGTCTACCGCGGCTAAATACAGCCGTAATCATAGATGTAGGAGATTCGTAATGTTATGTTATATCAACGGTCGGCTGTAAACATGTATCTAAAAACTATCAAAGTGGATCTATTACTTTCATGCTTCCATAGTTGTATAACAATGTTGACATTACGAGTATGTCAAAGTTAAGCAGTATTGCGGTCGTCGCTGTGGTCGAAAGTAACTAGGCCATTAATGGGGCAATTTCTTGGGATTTCTGCGATTTGCTGGTCTAGCTTCAAAGAAATTTGAATAGGTAGTGAAATATTAATGCCTTTCCAGGCAACGACAAAAATAAAGGGAAATAGAAGAAGTGCATTCGTTGTCTTGGGGACAGGGTGTTTGCAGTTAAAAAAAACCTACTCGGAAGCATAGACAATAGATATTTGGAAAACCAATCAAATTTAGGATGTATAGAAACACGTAGACTTTGTTTGCTGCGACATGATATTAAATATTGTCAGGCTATACTGATTTTCATTCTAAAATTAAAAAAAAGATGGTACTAATCTACACAAGTAATGACGTTTTTCAATTCAGTGTTACCAATGGTTTTCCATTTATTTTATATATTTTGATCTGGTAACATCAAGTCAGATTTATAAAACAAAACATTATGTACTAAATAAACCATAATTAGTAATATTAAGTTCAGAAAATGGGTCCAGCAATTTTAAATATTGTAATTTAAATATTGATATTCCATAATTACTGTCGTTGAATTGTAGGAATGGACTGTACAAACGCCATTTAATTAAATTTAAAATGAAAATTCAAATGTCACATGTCAAATGTGTCATTAATTTCAATAATATTAATTGTAAATAAATGCATTTTCACTGATTTTTACGATTTTTCCACCTCACGACGTGATAAATAGGATTCCGAAGCCCCGCATGTACCTACGTCTACTTACGAATAATAATATGTAATACTTATTAATATCGATGTCGTCAAAATCTAGTTCCGAAACATAACTGGACTTCTGTTCATCACATAAATTGAAGAACAGTTTGAGAAGAATGAAGAATGATTTGAATCCTGTGCATGAGTCGAGTCAGGTTAACAATTTTCCTCAGGTGAATGAAGACTGCTTAAATTATTTATAAGTAGTGCTGCTTCAAAAGTGACTTCATATCTTGTACAGGATGGAGAAGTATCCTATACCAGAGGCTTCGAATGCAGCCAAAGAAATTTTAAACATGAATGAATGTTGTGTTCTCTGACAATTTCAGGGCCTTTTTAATTCTTTGTAAACATTGGTGTTTTACCTACGCTTTGTGTTACTGTAGCATTATAAATTAAACAATAAATTATCGTATAAAATTCCAGTCTTCTTATTTTTATAAAATAGGATTAGTTACTAATGCTCTAAAAGATGGCATATTGTATTTGATCTTAATGAATTAAGAGCTTTCAGTTATATAAAATGTACTCTGTGCTTGGGGAGACGCTCTGTAGTCAACGTAGTCAATGTAAAATGTACTCTGTGGTCAATGTCTCTGTTAATTCTGTCATTTGTGGTACGGTTGCTAGGACAACTGAGTTGTCACGGTAACCAAGCAAATATTGTTTATTCGAAACTGCACGAAGTACCTACTTGAAAAACTATAGAAGTAAAGGTGAAGAAACTACGTAAGATTCATTTTCATCGACATTAAATGCTTGGTCAGTAAAGAAACAGGAATTTCTGTAGGAAATGTTCAGAGCTAAGATGAGCGCACTAAGTGCTGACGATATCGTAGCGATGGAGGGCCAGCTGCGGTGCAGCATGGAAGAGGACAGGCGATACTCCCGCGTGAACAGCGTCAAGTGCGACGCTATACACACTGCCAAAACTTATGAGGAGTTCGCGTGAGTTTCCTGCCCCTTGGGGACACCCGAGGGGCTGTCACAAATTCGGGGCTGTACTGACAATCAGCGCTGCTGGGTCCATGTTCGGTGCAATCATGAGAATACGCACGACATTACGTCATTTATCTACTGCTAAAAATCGACCCACCATATTCCTTTCATATATCTGCTGGAATACTTCACTTTTGAGTTTAGAACTCATGATTACACAGACTAGTATAAGCATAGAGACATTTCCACACATTATTGCATGCACAGTTTCTTCTTAAGCGAACCACCACCTTTAGTATTCCCGAGGTCTCGTAAAATACAGGTAGCATTCTGTAAAACGGGTAGGCAGAGAGGTTCACAGTGTTTAACAACCAGCATTGGCAATCTGTTCGGTGACGCTGTAAAGGCCAGTAGTAATAGCAAGAGTCCATTCGAAAACAAAAATCCTAAACATGGTCACTTTCAGACCTATGACAACAATTTTCTTTCTATGAGAGGCTTCATTAGCTAAGATATCACGTGAAATTAATTAATTGTTCTTTTTTCAGTGATCGGGTCGCGGCTGCCCATCTGACGCCTTTGGAGAGAAGCGACTATAAAAACAAAAACCCAAAAAATTGGAATCCTTGTGCATCAAAAGATAGCTAAACCAGTAAATCATTATATTTTTTTTAATATAGACCTTTGGTTTAGAAAGTTTAACATAATGTATTCATCAAGTTTTTCATTATGATGTGGGAGCAGTGTGGGATTGCACAGGTTAGATTGGCCTGCTCAGACATCTGTTTGTGAGAAGATATCTGTGTAGTCGCGCAATGATGATGCTCATGAAAAGTGTCGTTTACGTTCCATGAGTTCCATGAGTAGTTCTTACGTTTCTATTTATTAATTATGAAATTAAATATGTATGTTGGCATAATAGTTTGATTTTTCATTTAGTTTTTATATTTTATTTATCATCAACTTCCAACCAACATAAATAATTGTTGTTGTTAACTATAGGTATATCCATATTGTGTGGGACGCCCGTAGCATCGCTCGCGTGGATTAAGACTACGGTAGTTTTGTTAATAGTTGATAGATATTTTAATCATGGTCATTACTGGACAAACTACTCTGTGACATCTAAGAGAACCTTTATATATAAGGTATACTTTTGATGACTATAATGCTAACCCGATTAAAATTAAATGTTTATCATTTAATTATTATAAATGAAGCAACAAATCCGTGCAAAAAAAAAGGGTTGTGATGATGATGATGACGAAGTGAAGCAAAATCTTTCGACCCCTTTTCACGAATGTTACGTGGACGTAGTTGTATGAAGGCACATTTAAAGTTTATACGGACAAGAAGTATTATGCATTATCCATGAGTTTTTACTTGATGCCCAGATTTTCTAACTAGATAATCTGACTAACTATCATATGATATCACTAACCGTCCCTGCTTTAGAATTAAAATACAACACAAAAACACTTTAAAATGTCTGTATTTCTAGTTTATTATTACTTACACAAATTTACTACTTATGAATTTTGAAATAAAAAAGTGAATGTGTTGTTGGTTGTTTAATCGACATGTAGTCAATGATAATAGATAAATACATTACAAGAGGCATGTAGTACCTACCTACCTAAATTAGAATAGAAATGTGACTGCTTTACGAGCTATGTTTATGTTGTCTTGCCCTTTGTGTTAGTCTTAACACACCTCACTATATGTATATAAGATCTCTCTTTATGAATCTTTAAGCGCGTTTTTGGGGATTTGACATGAGTATGATGATTTCTATCTTGGTGTGCGTGCTCTCCCTCTTGGGCTGGTAGAACCGGCGGTCGCTCCTGTTCATCGGTACCAGAGGCTTGTCGTACCAGCCGTATCTAAATTAAATGAAAAACAAAATCAATTATTGTGAGGTGTTGTTTGTTGTATAAAATGGGTGGGACTACTTTTAAATGTATGTATGTATCTTAACGTACCTACATATTCTATATCTATCTAATTTAGTATGTCGGTTAAACGACCATTAACGGTGATGGGTAACCGACATAGTAAATTAGAAACGGGTGGTAGGCGCAGGGTACTGGCTTCGGGGACCCTTTCCCCGCGTCTGTGCCCTTTGCGGTGGTAGTTATCCACTTTCTCCGTCTGCTAGCGCGACATGGCTAAACGAATGGATGAATTAATGGATTACATCTGGTTGTCGGTGGAGGACGCAGGGTACCGGCTGCGGAGCTATGCTATGCGGTGGCAGTTGTCCAGTTTCTCCGTCTGCTCGCGCGACTAGGCTAAACGAATGGATGAATTAATGGATTACATCTGGTTGTCGGTGGCGGGCGCGGGGTACTTGCTGCGTGGTCCCTTGGCCCGCGTCTGCGCCACGTTGCGGTGATAGTTGTCGACTTTCTCCGTCTGCTCGCGTGACTCTGCCCGGAGCTGGTCGTGTGCCGCGTAGAACTTGCCGGTTACTGGTATTGCTATTAGGACCATATAATACCGTTTTGTGTGTTAGTGATGATCATCAGATCATTGTTTATATGGCTAAAAGGCAGTGATAGTTCCGTTCCTTTGAGAGGGTTCCGCTCAAGGGTTCACCGTTGAGTTCTTAGATCCCGGAGCCTCCCTACATGAACTAGACTAGGCTACTTGAAATGGGTAGCTTAGCAAACATTTCTGAGCTGCAGATCAGGTCACGGCTCACGTTAGTTTGCTGGACCTGTAAATCAATTCACAGATCAACTCAATTTTGCGTGTACCTTATCATATCTCTAACTTTAATTATTGAGCTGTTGGAGCTGTTTATCAGCTCACGCAATAACGCAGCAGACTTGTAAACTTTTCCGATTCTATGGTAGGTGTTTGAGACATGAGCTCAAATATGTCAAGCCCGCTCGTTATCAAAAGCCTTATAGGCCAAGCTTTGAAGGGTTTAAAAACTTCTGATAATAACGTTAGCCACCCCTCCACCAATTCACACTGGAGCAGCGCCGTGGAATAGTCAGTAGGTACGCTTCAAACCTTCGATGCCCTGAAGAAACCAGCGGAAAACCGCTGGATTCACAATTCAGGCATATTAACAGTTAAAGATAAAACAGCTGATTCATGGGTGATACTAACATCCGAAATTAGGGCGGTATATCTTGTAGTTCCTGAAGTGCTTCACTTCTCGGTAGATGATCTCGTTGAGCATGTGGATGTCGATGGGCATCCGCGTGCCAAACGTGCACTTGCCTTCGTTGCCCATCTTGTACCTGAAGACATTTAAACCTGTTCACCTGGAGTCACAGATATGCAGCGGAATGTTGCTGGAGCACCAGTATGTTCAACATTGTTTTTTACATACTTACTTGTTATATTTTTATTAATAAAAGGTTAGAAAATAAAGTTGATGTATAGATTTAGAAATGAAGTTTGCTATATTGTCAGTGTCACTGAAGAGTAGTGTAACCACAGTGAATTGTGTATTGCACTGAGCAAGTAATCACTACGTTTTTGTGTATTGAATAGAAATCATCAGTATCATTCGCCATCGGTATGTATGTAGGTACCTATACGTCTCAGCAATATGAAACTGTAGTTGACATAGGTTGACTATCAGGTATGACAGGATTTGTTTGATGACCTGTTTATGCGTTCTGATTGTAATAAGTCGTTAGCTAAACGAGTCGAAACCTATTTTAAAATGATTTATTAACGATATCGGATGGAGGTGAAGACCACCTCCACTCCACACGGAGGTGACTCCACACGGGCGGGCAATACCCGGTCTGGAGGTATTGATAAAATTGGACTGAAAAAGTTAACCATTTGATTAATTATAATTTTATATATTTATTATAATTTTATGTAACATATGTAACTTACACATACACATATATATATATTTTTTTATTGTTTGGTTATTTATTACTGTTAAGTGTTGTTTTTGCATTCCCTGTTACGTTTGTTTTATAATTGTTTTATTTTTCTCTTTATCAATACGTGAGGTTTTAGTGTCATAGATTAGATGTATGTCATGTATGTTCAAGCTACCTTACACACTACAGGCTGCACTGAAAATCAGTGTTGCAGTTTGAGCAACTGCAGCTATGCTGAGTGTAGACCTATTTGCTGAGTGGTCACTGCAACATAGAACTTTGTTTCTTCTTTTTTTTTATTTAGGTAGCCTTTGTTAATCATACCGTGTACATGATATTTTTCTGTGTTGCATGAACGATTTTGGCAAATAAATGATTCTTTCTTTCTTTCTTTCTTTCTTTCTAATTCATCACCATCAAAGGATGTGTTTTATATGAAATGAAACCTATGTGGTTCCATTTAAAGTTCGAATTTAATTTAAAAAAAATCCAAAGCGGATCGTTTGCACGTTGATCGATCGGAACTATTATAATCGACTATAAATTAATCGTTTGAACAAGTTGCGTAGAAGACTTGGTGGCGCAGTGGTGAGTGGCCCTGACTACAAACCCTGGTCCCGGGTTCGAATCCCGGCCGGGGCAGATATTTATTACGCTGATAAATACTTGCTACTCGATTGAAACTATTTTTGTTTTCTGTATGTGATCGCCTCACACAGGCTCGCTGTGTGCGGTGTGGTGTGAATGAGTAGCATTTATTTATTACTAGTGGACGCCCGCAGCTTCGCTCGCGTGGAATTTATAATAATTATTTATATAATATTTATTTTACACCCTTACAAAATTTTTACAAACTTTGAATGCCATATTTGTTTATATCTAATCAACAGCCTATAATATAAATTTTATGCTTCTAGTTCTGAAAATGACAAAACTTTCATAGAACCTTTCAACCCCCTTTTCAACCCCTTACAACACTTGTTTACAAATAAAAAGTAGCCTATGTCCTTTCTCAGGCTCTAGACTATCTGTGTACTAAATTTTATTTAAATCGGTTCAGTAGTTTCGTGAAAGCGATACAGACAGCCAGACAGACAGACAGAGTTACTTTCGCATTTATAATATTAGTATGGATTATTTATTTACCTATCAACGCTCTTCTCTAGCAGTATCATCTAATCTGCAAGCCATCCGAGCCTAATCTTTCCCCCAACGTAATTACGAGGTCAATTAAAATTAGTTGCACGGTGCACCTGTTGATTGCGGGAACCGCGTCACTCGTGTTTACTGTGCTGTGTAATGTCAGAGTTGATAAGCTAGCTAGATACTCGAGAGAAACGACACTAAGGATAAGATTTAAGCCTACATACAAACTTTATTAATTAGTTACTATAGCTGTCCCCGCAGTTCCTTCCGCGTCAAATCGTTTTCCGTGCAGAATTACCTCTACCATCAACGGAGGGTCCAAATATAGGTACTTATTAAGTAGGTAGGTACCTATGATCTTTATCACCGTACAAAATTTATTTTAACCCGCAGCTCTGCCGATCTTAATCCGAGATAGCCATCTATCGATTGAAAATTGATTGATAGTTAGGTAATTATCGATTAAAATTCGAAAGATTATTTTAATGTTTTGTTCATTTCACAGAAACCATGCAATTTTTCGGTATAAAAGTAGCCCATGTTATTTTTCAGGCTCTGTACTACATCTGTGCCAAAAATCAGATCGATCCAGAATTTCGTTGAGTAGGAAAAGAAGGACAATTCAACAAAAGCAGGTAATCAATTAAAAATCGAACGACGAAACGAACAGATTTTGTTTCCGCGAAACGTGTAATTTTCCAGGATGTAAAGTACTAGGTATATGCCACTCTGCAGACCGTATGCGAAAAATCACTTTGATCCGTCATTCCGTTGAGGAGAAGAAGAAGGACAAACCACGCACTTTCCCATTCTATGTATTACTAGTAAGGATATATAGAACCTGTATAGGATTGAATTTGCATATAAATAAAGTGCAGTTCACTGTTGGTGGGCTAATTCAACTGTAACGCATAATAAAAATTGCATAAGTATTTAATAAAAACTAGATGACCCACGTGAACTACGTGTCACCTACAATAATTATTTATCAAGTTAAAAAGATGTTAATCGGCCTCGGCCGGTGTTGCGGCGGAGGACACTCACGAAGTATAACACAATATAATAATAATAATAATAATAATAATAATAATAAAGATATTTTATTGCCACACATAATTATAATACAAAATCACAGGTAGGAAAAAACAATACATAGGCTGAGTGGGCAATAGGAGTTGGCTCAGCTTCAGCTGACATAGGCCTGCATGTCCTACGCAGCGCTGTTTTTCAGCCAACCCCTGTCCCTGTGTTGTTGGGCGGGACTAAAGGGTGCTCCCCGGTTCCCGTTTAAACTTGCTAATTAACACATTAAAAATCCTAAAAAAATAAAATAATAATCAAAAACTAAAAAATATAAAAATATTGTACAGCCACATAAAAAAATAAATGTAATAACAACAATCCCTTGCATATGTGTATGTGTCTCTCTCTCGCTGTGTGTGTGTGGGTGTGTGTGCTTGGGTGTGTGTGTGTGTGTGTGTGTGTGTGTGTATTTTGTGTGTGTGTATTCGTTTATAAGAGTGTTGGTGTGGAGTGTTGTGATTCGAAAAATGTTTTTAGGTCTAGAAGTTTCCAGTGGGTATGGGTCAGACTCTCTGCAGCAATTTGTCTACTCATCAATGCGGACCGGTACCTAGACTTGAATGTTTCAGTACCCATTTTATGCCGCATTGGAGGAGGGAGATCATTCCAAATTTTTGCTGCAGAGAATCTGAAACATCCCCGGAACCGTGACATTTTATGCCTAGGTATCTTGAGAAGAGGTTGTGAATTCTTACGCATGTTACGCAGTGCGATATCCTTGATCCAGGTTAACTTCTCAAAAAGGTATTCTGGCTTTTTGTTCCAAATCACCCTTTGGGCAACACATGCAAGATGTAATTCTCTTCTAGCGCTCATATTCAACATTCCTTTGCTGTTCAGATAGGGTGTAATATAATCTCTCCTACCTACATTATTATAACAAAAACGAATGCATGCGTTTTGTACTCTCTGTACTGCCCTCTCTGTTGTGGCCATCAGCCTTGGGCCATAGACAGAGCTGCAGTAATTAAACTGGGAGAGTACTAACGATTCACATAAAATTACACGTAAATTTTCATTTATATAATTTCTTATTTTATAAAGTATCTTTAGTTTAAAGAGCGCTGTTCGAATACATAACATTACCTATTTATATATTTAACATACATGACCCGAGTATAAATACAAATAAAATATTTTTTCTATTAAAAGTCAATGGAAGCTGTAAGCTATAACTCAAGTACCTATAAGATTACAGCTTTAATCCACCACGCTGATGACAACAATGTTTAAGATACGTATATCTTTCGCTTCCAGTATGATTTACTGGAAAATTGAGCATTAAAGTACTGGAGATGCTTGACTGAGACTATATAAGGCGAAATATAGTAGTAATTAGATAACGTTGTACCTATTGTAAATATCTACCGTAATGAAATAAATAAGTCTGTCTAATTAACTCTCAAAATTAAAAAACATGATTACACTTAAATTTCCTCTAACTCACAAAATTGCTTTCACGTTAAATTAAACGGACTATCTTATAAATCTTTTGTCCAATATTTAAAGCAGCGATGTCAATACGTAGGGTACCTAAAATAAAATTCTAATAAATGAACACTCCACCAATGAAGATCCCTGGACTGAATTTAAAACCTTGAGGCGATATCTGCCATTCTTCACGCTATCCCAACGCGCGTGAAGCACCTTACGCAGCGGCCATTGTGATAAACAGAGCGAGAGCGATTATTTATTTCTATAAATAAGTTTTCTTTAATAACAATAATAATAATAATAAATAAATATCTTGGACATTCTCACACACGGCCATCTGACCCCAAAGTAGGCGTGAGCCTGTGTTATGGGTGTCAGAGACTGATATACATACATAGATATTTTTAAATACATACTTAAATAGATAATATTGACATCCAGACACAGAACAAATGCAAGTGTTCGTCACACGAATATTTGTCCTGAGTGGGATTCGAACCCACGACCTTTGGCGCAACAGACAGGGTCACTACCAATTGCGCCAACGGGCCTGCCAACAATAAATCTTTATTACAGCCACCATAGCCAATAAATAGAAATTGTTAATTCATAATCAATTAAATACGTACTTAGTAAAACGGTTGCTACAACAGCTTGACATAATATACCTAATTGAAGACTATAAAATGGCATTTGCATGAAGGACTATGGAGGCTTATCCAGTGACAGAAACGGAGAGTTCCATTCGTTTGATAGTGTGCTTAGAATGCTGTTGGTGCTGCGGCGCAGCCGGGTCTACAGGTGCGCAACGCTTTCCAATGATGAAAAAGAGTGAAATTTCATTGTTTGTTTATTGTAGAGCACTGTAGACTCTCTGTGAAAAGCAGTTTTTATATAAAATGACTGGAAGTATGCTTTAAAAAGCATTGCCTTTAATCTACTTGTACTACTAGAAAACCTGCGAGCCAGCATATTACATATCGGATGACCATCGCCCTCCGCTCCCTTTCAATCTCCATGACATCTTTGAGGTCCTCAAAGACCCCACGCTGCAGTGAAATTCCATTTAATGACACCGCGAGTATTAACACACTTCTTTGCACTGTGTCAGAGTCTCTGCATATCATTCACAAATACGCATAAATGTGCGTGGTTAGTGGCCTCGACGTAGCCGTTATCGACCAGCGATACAACTGCTATTTCAACCAGTTATTGCACCGAAGGCAATTGAATTCACCCATGGTCTGAAAATTATTTAATTCATGCATTTTCTGCAACAATTTTTTTTTTGCTCTTTTTAAAACCTATAATCAATAAATGCTTTATACTAATACATAAGAAAAACATCCCGCCAAACTCCAGAGCAGTTTGTAGGCGGAATTAATACAACCCATAGCCCGCTGTCGCTCCGGCCACCACCCAGTCCGCTCCGTATCAAAAATTCCTATCGCCTATCGCATCGCGTCGATATTACGAGCATCCGCGAATCCAGCGCCCCACGAGACAACTATTTCATAAGACGTATAATTGAAATAGCCGCACCCCCGGGTCACACCGCACTTAATGGGAGTACCTCTCCGCTCCACCCTCAGAAACGGGACTTTAAGCGTTAATTTAACTGGTCTGAAATAAATTAAAAATTAATTCAACACAGACTGTTAATTGACGTTGCGGTAGAACAATCGTTCGAAGAAACAGTTAAAAAATTCATTTTAATTGCAGAATCCAATCTGGATTGCATCTGATTTTGAGTTCTGATCAAGTAGGTTGTAAAGTAAGTAAAGGTAAGTAAGTAGTAATCAAGGTAGTAATCATCATCTGCATAGGGACGAAAAATTGGTTTGAATCTCAGAAATGAGCAAACACGGACAGAGTTATCTAACCTACTCGTACATGAGACGAAAGCTTATGCTTATGCGTGTGTGCATACTTATTATAATGGAGCAGTAATAAACGCGTCATTAAGTCGGCAAGCCCAGGGTTTGAATTCTTCGGCTAGGTAAAAGTTTTGTTTGTGTTACAACGCATATCTAAATTTTTTGATCTTATTGAATGAATGCAGCTGGGCCATTACTTCCTAAGGATACTGTCGTATTTAATGATAAGACCATTAAAACGGTTTGTTGTATCGGTTGCCCATAGATTCAGATTCAGATTTGTTTTGATTATTTTATGATAGACAGGTATTTGTATACGCTTAATGAACGTCATTAAATTTTTTATCTACTGCTGGTTTACAAAGGATGCTATCGAGAAGAACACGTCAAGAAACTAAACGCAACGGCAAGTTACTCTTTTCACCATTTACAATTTAAAAATTTGATACAGGTACCTACATTATTATTGTGGAGCTAGAGATACTTCGCACCAAGGACTTCTATCGTTTAAATTAATTTTATGGAATGCTTCATTAAGGAGGTTTTGTTTAATGTTAGATTTATTTTTATTTAGTGAGAGACAAGTAATATTTTCAGGTATTTTATCGTAGAACCGACAGTTCGCCATAAATGATTTTGATACATTACTTAGTCTAGATCAAAGTACAATTAATTTATCTTTATTTGTTGTATTAAAGTTATGTAAACTATTTTTAATTACAATCAAATTATGATTTTTGCGTACATGCATAATATTTAGCACTACCCTACAGTAAGATGCCCTACGACATAATACTATGAAAGTCAATGATACTATATACCTACATTAAAAGTAGCTAAAGTAAACGAATAATAAAGTTGAAATATCAACAAGCTGTCTAATTTTTGAAGATGATGATGTGAAGAAAAAAATCCAATATTCATTAGCGCTAAGCGTTTGAGGAATAAATCACGTGCTGGAAGTAATTAAATTCTGAAGACGACGAGCTAAACAATCAAGCGATTGAGCGTGTTTGCTGAGACGTCCTGAAGTTTTCCGCTTCTGCTAGGTATACAACGGTACTGGTTCTATTTTTATAATGTCAGGTTACTCAGAAAGCTGAGTAACTAACAGTGCGACAGACATACAGACCAACCGAAACACTAGAAATGGAACGATGGGTGGCGATGGTCGGACCAGGGCGAAATCTAAACAAAATACGTTAGGTAAAAGGTTCTTTATAGGTTCTACACGTCACCTTCACTCAGTTCACTTCGGTGAAGAAAGTGATTTAACAAAGCTGCCTACGGCTTTTGATGTGTGCGAAATAATTGGCATATGAAAAGTGATTGCGGGAAAGGATGACTGTCAAAGGTTTTGATGAATTACACTCGACTCGATTGCTGCTGTCAATGGCATGCCATCGGAATGAAACAAGCTTTGTAGGGTTCTGTTTTATCTCCTCATCAAGTCACACAAACTGTCGTATAGTTAATTGTTTTGAAGTGATTATGTTCAGTCTGGCATTGCGGTTTGGTTACCACACTTGCTTACACTTGGCTACGACCATGGGATTTGGGACCAAAAATATCTGGACTCTTATAATACTGACTGTTGGCAGTGTGTTTTGATATACTCTGATATTATGACAATTAATAAGAACAGTCCTCCTAATATCTTCATGCTATATGCTATCCATGACATGATAGTACAAAGAGTACAAAGTACAAGAGTACAAAAAAATGCGTGAGAGAAATTTGTGCGGCCTGGTTTATGGATCTGTAAATCCCTTTTCAAAAAACATAAAATATTTACATTAACTTAAATGTAAAATATAAGAAACTATATCTTTGTAAAACAAAAATCTGATTTCTGTGAGCCTCACTCAGGCAGTAAAATGTCCCTAGTCATATCCATAAATTCAAGCTATACAAACCACCTTGTCGGTTACAATTGTATGAGAAATATGTATGAATGAAAGTATATAGTATCTATAAAAGTTTTTAATAAACTGCCTGTTAAATAAAGTTTATAAAAATCTCCTAGACTCCCAGTATATTTATCAACATTGGTCATACGCACATCATTTTATTACCGGCCTCAGTAACCTATTCGGTGACGCCGTAAAGGTCTATGACCATACAGCAAAAGTTCATCCAAAAAAAAACTTGCTTCACATACTAAAACTATGCGAGTACCTCCCTTTCCTACATTAAGTACTAACGAAATTAATAGAATTTCCTCTGGTTATACGTTTTTACGTCTGGTTACAAAGCAAATTAAGGAACAGAAGGGATTCTACAGGCACAATTTGTAACCAGTTATGATCGCTATTACCAAATGACAGCCGGATTCAATGTTAAGTGGCGTCTCGGTTTTCTTTCTAAAGAAAACGATATAATTTATGCCAACGATTAAATAGCTTGTTAGACAGATAAGTGTCGTGAACATTCTTTGGGATTGCCTCCAAGATGATTTTTTTTTAAATTCTACATCTAGGTAGGTAATACATATAAGAATAGGTTGTGACGTGATAAGCACAAAATAAAGATATTTCCTGTATATAATTCCTCTGTGGTATAAGTATAGTAATTTATATGGGCCGTATGGAGTAATCTGAAAATATAGAAGTTGCCCGAGACATATTCTCCACAGAGACAATTAAAAAAATACTGTATTAAAGTTACATAATATAGCTAGTTGCAACCCATATACATAGAGACTAGAGCATACTCCACCACGATGCTACAATGCGAATAGGTGGAGGAGTTAGTAGCCAACCCAATGTCGAATGTTCTCAAGCTACCCGAAGGTCTTCGATAAGGCCTAAGGACTGTTTCAATTGAAATCACCCGATACAGACGGCTTAACGTCGGACTTAAGGCGTGTCTATGGATTGAGCATAGTACAAATTTTGTAATATACCTACACAAAACTCCGATTTACTACTTCGAATTTTAAGTTAGAAAAGCCCAATAATATGTAGCCCAGGGGATCGAACCCAGGACTTTTAGCTGAGCAGCCTTTCTTGCGACCACTAAACCAACGAGGCAGGTCAGTGATCTAGTGGCAGCGAAGTTCGGCTGAAAAAAAAAAGGTTTTTTAAAGACTTTGTTTATACAAGCAGAGACACAAACTAAGTCTAGTCTAGGCTTGAACAGTTCCTAAACATATATTTTTGATCTCTTTTATCAGGTCATGGCCGGCGGCGTTCCTTGGGACAGCGAAATTTAATATTTTTGCACCCTTGCATGGTCGAGAGGATTCGCTGCCGTAACGAAATTATTAAAATGGGGCTATCGCGCCTTCATTGCTCAGTGGTCAGTAACAAACCTTAGCAATATTATATTTCCTTTTATTACTCTCCTGCTTTTCCCGGTTTTATTTCTTAATAATAGTACAACTCATTAACTTAAGAAATGCATTATAGCTTAACAGGAAATCAGAGCACCGTACAGCCCATACAAACGTATTTTTCTGTTTCCTCCCTGGATATTAGAGCAAATATTGTTTGGACTGCCATGTCGGTATGTTTTTTTTTTTTAAATAAATTAATGACTATAGAAGTTATGAAGCTTCAAAAACGACAAATTTTACCGATTAAATGATCGTTTTCAAACGCCGAGAAAACCAAATAAAACGCAAATGAAGAACGCTCACGTTATAAGGGGTGTGACGTGTGACGGACAGCCCAGCGCGACGGCAATAGTTTCGATTTAAATTGGATTTTCAAATGTTCCTGCGCTTGTATTTCCGCTTAATCTATGCGTCGAGCAAGAGCATAGCGAATAGCGGCACCCCAGTGGCTCTCGAATTGGCCTCTCACTCCAGCCGTCCGGGTTCAAATCCAGCGACACTCACCACAATCACATTTCTAAGTTATGTGAGATTTAAGAATTTTAATGTCACATGCTGAAACGTCGAAGGAAACATCGCTGCATGCCTGAGAGTTCTCCATAACGTTCTTCAAGGCATGGAAGTCTGCCAATCCGCACTTGGCCAGCTTGGTGGACTAAGAGCTATTCCCATTCCAAGAGGAGTCCCGTGCCCAATAGTGGGACACAGAAAGTTTTGTTGTGTACTTCCTGTTGGTCAAACTTTTTGGTCAAACTAGTTTGTCCAACAGGAATTATGTCATGGGTGGCAGTGAATGGGTGGTGCTTCATGCTCGTTTGCTATCTATTATCAATAAAAAAATCATACAGGCATACAGCGTTTCTCATTATGTTCTTTACCGTTACAGCAAGTGACACTTAATTGCTGTGCAATTTAGAACTTTAATGGAGTTGCTGGAATATAACCTGGACCCTCTGGAGTGAGAGGCCGAATTCTTATCTACTGGGCTATCATAACTATACATAACACATAGGGTAGGCAGAGTTGTGTGTTTAGTAGTGTGTAGTACCTGTAGCTTATTGATTGCAGATAATTTATTTAAATTAAAAAATATTGATTAATTTATTAATTGAACACCAACATATTGTACACTATTAAACTTAACTATTAATCTATCTTTAAATAAGGAGAAGCTGACTGACTGACTGACATATCAACGCAGGGCCTAAACTATAAGGGTTAGAAAATTGAAATTTTGCACAGGGGTTCCTTTTATAACGAAAAATCCAAAAATCCTTTCATAGTGCACCTCTAGTGCACTATGAAAGGATTTTTGAAAATTCACCCCCTAAGGGGGTAAAACGGGGGTGCAAAGTCAGTATGAAACTTTGCCGTTTTTGATGTTAGTGAATGTCTGATTCCACGCGAGCGAAGCTGCGGGCGTCCACTATTATTTATAAGCTTTTATTTAACTTCACTCGTATGTATGCATGTATGTCCTGGAATCTTGCAATCATTATTTCATCCACTACCACTGAAGCTATCGAGCTGAAATTTGGCACACATATTTTGTTCCGATGACAATGCATAGAAAATAAAATAGAAAGTTATAAAAACCTTTAAAAAAAATTATCTTAGACTTAACAACTTCTAAGTACCATTACAGTAACAGACAGCATGCAAATCAAAATAAAGTAAGCTTTAAACTAAAACTTTAAGCTTTAAACTAAAACCTAATTTAAAAGAAAATTAATACATATACAATACATAGGAATTAATAAATATAAAAATATCTATTACGACAAGGGTGCGATGTGTACGTTACATATATATCGGCGGCTATAACTTAGTAGAAACATATCCAAAGGCACGCGAACTGCAACGTGAGACCGCTGCAAATGATAGCGACCTCACGACAATAACCAACTCAAACCGCTGTGAATGACGTTCATGTGCAAAGCACTCCGTATCTTACGAGTGCATAATTAGTGCTAACTATATTATATTGAAGCGCTTTTGGGCTAGGAACTCACGGAGCAATTTTCACCCGCGCTCGCCGCGGTTAGCTTACGATATTTTATATCGCTTGGATTCAAATCGTTGGAAAATTCCCTGTCAAAGATACTGGGAATCCTGAAGCAGGCATTAGAGGCCCTCTTGTAGAGTAATGGGCAACAGCTATAGTATATATATATATATATGTATATACATATAACAGGCGACAACTACTCCTCAGGAAAACAAATGCTACATAATCTATATCTGTATGGTTCATGAGATACAGCCTGATGATAGACGGACAGACGGACTGCGGAACTTTAGTAAGGTATAACTTGGCAGACAGGTCACACTTATG
This sequence comes from Carterocephalus palaemon, assembly GCA_944567765.1. Taxonomy (NCBI): domain Eukaryota; kingdom Metazoa; phylum Arthropoda; class Insecta; order Lepidoptera; family Hesperiidae; genus Carterocephalus; species Carterocephalus palaemon. The sequence goes on from OX155663.1 coordinate 4,589,436, forward strand.
ACGGTGTACATTTCATAATTTTGACATAGCTATGAAGATCGATTGACTTGTAACAAGCTTTACATACTACGCAATACACAGACTACGTTGTACTAACTGCCACACGTGATTGTAAATTTTATAAAAGATTTAAGGAGATAGCTAATGATCATGAATAAATTAAAATTAATATTCTAGCACTGTGATAAAATATTTATACCACACACTTGACGGCAGTTAGTATTATGTTTGCTGGTAGATCCTTTATTTGTAGAGCATACAGAGTTACACCGGGCCCATTTTACGGGCCCGTTGGCGGAATCGGTAGAGACCCTGCCTGTTGCGCCAGGGGTCGTGGGTTTGAATGTCACTCAGGGCAAACATTCGTGTGACGAACACTTTTGTTTGTTCGATGTCTGAATGTTAACAGATACATTCCACCAATCCGCATTGGAGCAGTGTTATAGTCCAGTTACAATTTTATGAATAGTAACTGTAGGTGGTAGAGCCTATAGGGAACCAAATAGGTTTTATATGAAACTTATTTTGTTAGATATAGAGTTCGCCCGGGACAGTACCACCGCCCGCCACGGTACCTAGTCAATTTCTGCCGTGTAATAATTGTTTTTAAAGCAATTATTGTCCGGTTGGAAAGGTGTAGTTTTCGGTTACACTTCTTTAGAGGCGACCATCTTAGTCCTCAAGGGTAGCAATACATCTGTGACTGACTTACAGCGAGACTTCTACTAACAATAACTAACTGGACTATTACTAATACCAACTAACAGGACTTACTATCACTAACAGTCCCCAGTCCTCATACCTACCACGATCTAACGAACTAATGTTCCAATTAACTCTCTCATCTAATTGGACTAACCATCCCAGTCCCTAATTGAGTCTTGTTCAAAGTCAGTCACAGTTGTCATTGGCAGCAGCAGATGGGTGGTTCTGAGAGCTAGTTTGCTATCTTGTATCCATAAAAAAAATTATACGGCGGAACTCCATGTTGCGTTATAGTAGAGGATCCCGCTATACAACGACCTTCACCGAGATGTTTGTTTAATAAAACGTATTTTATATTCAATTTAATATGTCAATAAATATAGTACATACGGGTTGGCTAACTAATTTCAGTCCAGGATATGATTAATTAATAATTTAAAAAAAAAATTTTTTTAAACATTTCACCGGTTTGATTATTAGACAAATTCTATACCAATCGAAAGTATGAAGCCCACAGATTATGCAAACGTTAGGTTGGCTATTCTTTTCCGGTCACAACTCTCGAGTAGCCAGGTATAAACAGGTAAATCGATCGATATCGCATTTTGCACCGGTCTGATTATTGAATTAAAATTAAATAAAATTGAAGATTATTCCATTATGAACACGGTGGTATAGGGTTGACTGCGAAAAATCAGTCCCGAATTCCAGTTGTCGAATTTTCAAAAGTGAGATATTGCTGCGAGTGAATGTGTGCGACTGAGAGGTCCCAACCAACCATCCCATGCGATAGAAGAGGACACAGCATAGCAGCTGTTTAAAGTCCGCCCATAATAAAGGAAAAGTAAAACCTTTTCGGCTATTTTCGAAAAATTCGACAACTGGAATTCGGGACTGATTTTTCGCAGTCAACCCTATACCACCGTGTTCATAATGGAATAATCTTCAATTTCATTTAATTTTAATTCAATAATCAGACCGGTGCAAAATGCGATATCGATCGATTTACCTGTTTATACCTGGCTACTCGAGAGTTGTGACCGGAAAAGAATAGCCAACCTAACGTTTGCATAATCTGTGGGCTTCATACTTTCGATTGGTATAGAATTTGTCTAATAATCAAACCGGTGCAATGTTTAAAAAAATTTTTTTTTTAAATTATTAATTAATCATATCCTGGACTGAAATTAGTTAGCCAACCCATATGTACTATATTTATTGACATATTAAATTGAATATAAAATACGTTTTATTAAATAAACATCTCGGTGAAGGTCGTTGTATAGCGGGATCTTAGACTATTAGTATTGCCCCGGCGAAACCACATATAGATTTACGGCCGAAATTAATAACCTATCTTCGGATTGATTTGCCTATCTGAGATAGTTTTTTGACATATGCTCCATATAAAATGTGTCAAATAACTATCTCAGATAGGCAAATCAATTCACAGATAGGTTATTAATTTCGGCCGTTAACCGCCTAAAAATGTAACCAAAGATGCTGCACTATGCCAAACGCATCAACGTGCGTACTCGTACTGCTACTGTGCGCTACGTAGTCTACTACGTAGCGTGCTGCGTGTTCCCGCCACGAGGGCCGACACGGTGCCGGACAACCCTTCAGCCACGGCCAGTCGCTCCTGACACGCGGCCACGGTAGCACGCTCCAGTCGCCCAGGCTTACGCGACACATGACACAAGTTACTGTCGAATATATTCACTACTACTATTGCAGCGACTACGGGATGATAGGTAAGTTTTTAGAAAAAAGAATATTTTATTATCAATCTTTACCCTTACAAACTAATTATCATTTTGATATAAGTACACATAATTTTTAAGATTGCCTAAATTTAAAATATTTAGCTGTTTTCAAAGAAATCAAATTAGTAAAATTAATTATTAACTACCTACTTACGAATTATAGATATTAGTTACTCCTATTTATTAAAAAATAACAATAACATAAATATACAAATATATACATCAAACAACTTTTAAGTAAATATTAAAATTAAGAAACGCACAACTTTTATAATAATGCAAATGTTTATTTAAAAGGTTAAAGGTTAAAGATTTTACAAAATTCATTCATGCATACTCAGTATGCAATTTTGTAAATTTGCTACAACTTTTTTAGAAGTAGAGTTTGAATAACTGAAAGTATAGGTATATATTAACCTGTAAGGGGAAAGGCAGGCATCGCGAGGAAACATACGAGTATATAATGCCTGGGAGTTTGCCATGCCAGAATAATAAAATAAATAAATATCTTGGACATTCTCACACACAGCCATCTGACCCCAAAGTAGGCGAGCCTGTAATATGGGCGTCAGAGACTGTTATACATACATAGATATTTTTAAATACATACATAAATAGATAATATTAACATCCAGACACTGAACAAATACAAGTGTTCGTCACGCGAATATTTGTTCTGAGTGAGATTCGAACCCACAAGCCCTGGCGCAACAGGCAGGGTCACCACCGATTGCGCCAACGGGCCCAAACATTAAAAAAATAATCTTCTCGAAGGTAAGCGAAATCTGCCAATCAACACTTAGTCTCAATCCACACTTGGTCAGTGCGGTGGACAAAACTTAACCTCTCCATTCTAACTGTTGGGCCCAACTGCCCAACAGTGGGAATTGGTTGTGGATAGCAAATTGGTGGTATAAAAAATGAGAGATTTTTGCTCCATTTAAATGCCAATGAAATCAATTGCTTTTCGGCCAACAAATTTCGTGTTCAAAGTTAATTACGTATTCAAGTTTGATCCAAAGTTCATTTTTTCATATCCAGAAAAAATGGCGTTAACCCAATCATTACAATATTTAAAGTATAACTTACGTGTATATCTTTAGTCTATATTTTAAGTTTTAGTTTTTGTCTATACTATTTCTTCATTCATTCATTTTTTCGGCATTCAGGTTTTGGAACATTATTTAATTGTGCCGCTGTTTAAGCTCTACATTATGCATAGCAAAAGAGTATTTTACACTTCCGTTCGTACACATACGAACACATTTAGGCGTATTACTTATTTTCTGTAAACTTTTGTAGTATCCGATGAACACACATTTTTGGAAAGAGTAACTGCATATTAGTTTCTTCCTTCTGAACCAGCGCCTGATCAAAAATGATCTGAAATGAGTATGTAATGTAATTGAACAAATGAATACGAAATTCAATTATTGTTTAGTCTGTATTTTATGGGTATTGCAGGCGATTCTGTGAAATCCAATAATTCCGAATAAAACTGATAGCACGTATCAAGGTGAGGCCGAACAGTTTGTTCAGGGAAAATAAACAAACTGACTTTTAAAGGTTACGTATACCGTGAAAGCGTACAGCTACACGGTCAGTTGAATTATCATGTTTGGAGCTTAAAAGTTTTATTTTACTTTACACCACCATGGAAGGAATCTTCGGTAACAATATAAATAATGATCAAATAAAAAAAAGATTATGTGTGCGAGTCTTAATAAATAAATCAATAATTACTGGGCTGACTATTACAATGGATTTAAGATAGCAAATGAGCTTGCAGCACCACCCATCTGCTGCCGCCCATGACATCTGTGACTTTGAACAAGACCTAGCCTAGTAGGGCCTAGGATGTTGGATAGTCCAGTTAGCAGAGACGAAAGAAAGTTAATTAGAACATCACTTTGTCAGTTCGTTAGTAGGCACGAGGACTGGGGCAGGGACTGTTAGTGATAGTGTTAGTCCTGTTAGCTGGTGTTACTAATAGTCTAGTTAGTAATTGTTAGTAAGAGTCTCGTTTTAAGTCAGTCACAGATGCGTTGCCACCCCTGAGGACTAAGGTGGTCGCCTCTACAAAAGTTTAACCGGAAGCAACACCTTTCCAACGGACCATAATTGCTTTAAAAACAATTATTACAATGTAGGAACGGGGGTAGAATAACAAGGTAGAATTGGTACTAGGTACCGTGGCGGTGGTCCTACCCCAGTCGAACTCTAAATGGAACCATTTAACGATTATTTTATTTATTTAGGAATATGTACTTATACGTAGATAAAAAATATAAAAACGTTATAAGAATATCGGAATTGTCTCAGAAAAAGGGAACATACACGAAAATTTTAATATCCAAACAAATAAAATACGAAATAATACAATTTCTGCACTAATACTATTAAAAAGATAAAAAGTTTCCATAGCTACAACAGAGCTGTATTTACTATTTAAGTAAGAACCGCAAAGCATTTTCAGAGAGCATTCAAAGTTGAACAACCGGGAAAGTTGTTTTAATCGTCTTTAATGAATAAGAAGCAGTGACTTCAATTATACTTCGAGTTCGTTCGCCTATTGTCTGACTTATAACTGCACGGCTTTCTTCTCACGTCTGTCACGACTGCACAGTACCACCACGCTGTTCGAGTGGGGATTGGCAGAAGGACTAAGTTTAAATAAAATACTGCGTAGAAGTACGTATTGGAGAAAATAAGGAGAGTTTTTACGAATGAAGGTTCGGTTCGAAAAATCTAAAATTCGGTAATTGGTGCTGAAGATTAGACCTTATTAGTTCAAGTCTACTAAGTTATTACTAGGCAAAGTCCAATTTAGGGCTAACGTGTTGCTACTGTTACTGCTATGCTGGGGTATTTGTAAAATCAGCTTCCCACGGTATGTGGTATTGCGGAGGGACGCGGACCCGTGCGCAAGACGCTCTGTAGGTAAAGTGTAGTCTGTAAAAGCATAGAAGGTCTTCTTCTTGGTACAGTGCACGGCCGTTAGTCCGGCCGTCGGGCATGATATTCTATAGAATTGTGGACTGTGGAAGCCGCTAAAAGTGTGACTGTTAACAAGCCTGACCTAACCCAGGATCTAAGCATACTAATTAATTGTAAGTTATATAGATGTAAAATAAAAAGCATAATAAATTATTTTTATAACAATCGCTGTACTCTATACTTTTTTAAATCCTCAGCATTTAGTGCTGTAAAAAAGGGCAACCAACATGAATCAAATAAAGATGCTAAACAATTACTCTCAGGTTTGCTCACAAAGTTTTCCTTCACAGTTAAAGCTAGTATCATTTTGTGTTTTCAAACACATATAACTTTGAAAAGTGAGGTGAGTCAGTGTACCTAGACCCCTATGTGTGTGAGAGGCTGAGTATGATAGGCCTACAGCGCAGGCAAGGCTTTGTGAAAGCGTTGTCTGACCTCTGGCCTGGCCATCGTCAGTATTACCCGTACATTTTGGGGCATGTGTCATTCAGTGTCGCTGAAAACGCCATTTATTTTACTGTGTGAACACCGTGAACAATTGAAACGCCTATTACTATTAACGTAACAAATCAAAGCTCTGGTTATTCTTATCTCGAAAATATTTTGAAATGTATCAAGTTCAAATAAATTTTCTTTCTGATATACATTGTCAAGTGTAATTATGATAAAAAATGTTTGCATTCACTCAATAAATCTGCACTCTTCTGCTACTTTAGGTAAAACCAATATTCAACTTCAGGTAAACAAGTTACAAGTTAAGTGCACTTTATACTTTGTAGATACCGTTTTATGTTTTTCCGTAAGCGAATTTATTATTATTTCTTACATTTAAGTTCTGAAGTTAGTTTTTAGATATTTTAATATCTATATTCTCATGCGGATTTTATTTTAAATTCTTTGTAAGTATATGCCCTAAGACTTCCAATAATTTCTTTTATACTTTTAATAAGCTATTGCTGGCACATAGCTGGAATCTTTTTTATTTTAAAACAAAATAGTATTGATGATGATAGACTATAATTTTCACTTAACGCTCGCTCTTAGTAAAAGCTGTATAATTTCGATAATTTCCTACAAAGTCTCGATTTGATGGCGTCACGTTGCGCGTCTATCTCTGTAGCTGTTCCGTAGCACCGCTACGAGTGTAGAGTTGTAGACTGTCTACGCCATCGATATGCATAATATAATAATATGATCTTTTAAAACGGTTTATTTAGTTTTTTGTGTGTGACCGCACGTGCGCACCCAAAATACTGGCCTGGGTACTGCTGGGTGTCTATGGTATGGTATGAATCTATCATCTTATTCTACGAGTATCATTTTAAAACGAACTAAATATTTGTTTTTGAATTAGAGCACCATGATTAACTGTATAGTAATAGTAGTAGCTTTGGTTCTTACTCTATGGCAGTAGTATTGTATTTTGCGTATAAATGAAATCCTACGTTCAAAACTTGGAGTAATGCAGTAAAACCGGACCGAAGTAAGAGTACCGAGAGTTTTTTCCTCCGGCTTTTTTCTCTCTCGGCCTACACTAGGACATAGGATAAGAATATTGTAAATTATTCTTCTTAACGCAGATGACCAGATAGATTTTATCGTGCATTAGGGCTTAGCTTAGGTAATTATTGTGAATTAGCCTTAAGGTAAAATTAGTCTGATATTCATATTTGATAAAAATAGACGGTTGACAGTACTAATTATTGTCTAATGTACGTTTTGCATAAGTATAAAGGTATAATTTTTGTTATTTTTATAATTATGTGTTTATATTTAGCATTATATCTTTTTTTCTTTTAGTAGTTTATCACCTCATAGAGAAATAAATTATTTGATTATGACATTGACTTGACTTTTAAACCATTTAAACCATAGCCAAGCCATGTAAATGGTATGTGAGAACAAGCCGCTCTCAATAGCAAATTTCCGAATGCCGTTTAATGCAACGACCCAAGCTTATCTGGAGAGTTAAAAGATATGGCATTTAGGCAATATGGTAAGGTATGAATACAAAATACGAAGACCTTCGACAAGGCTTAACGACTGTTTCCAGCATTGAAAACAACCGGAACGGACTGGTTTACGTGCCCTCCGAAGCACGGTCCATGAAATTTTGCCACTAGCGGTCACCCATCCACAAACCGACCGAGCCCGTCGTTGCTTAACTCTTTCGATCACATTGAATCGACACGAGACATTGGGCTATGGACGCTACTTGGCGCTGTGTTTAAACAATTATAATAATATACTCGTGCAAGGGCTTTTAGCGTGTGACGTTTAATTAAGAACTCTTTAGACGAATGGCTCTGCGATTAACGGATAAACGACTCGATCGAGACGCGAAGGCCAAGACTCATTGCCTTGCATTTGTTTGCTGGAACTTTCGCGACTGCATTTTTAAACTGACACTTAATTTTGTATGTTTTTTTATTGCACCAATAATTTGACCATCCATCCATCCTTCCATCCATAGAATTTTGAATGATTATTTACATAACAGGACACGTTTATCTTTCCATACAACTTGGGCCATGAGATGTACCTCGGGAAAAAAAATTGATTTTTGGAGAAAAAAATGCGTTATTTTATTAAAAAAATAAATTAGATTTTTTACTGCATGTGTACCACCTAAAATTAACTTTAAAAGATAATTTATGTATTGCAACACTGCAAGTTATGGCAATCTAATTCAATCTATCATAACATTGCGTTTCGGTTGTTACTAAATCTGTAATTACTCTATACCCATTTATAAAATATACAATAAGCGCATTGTATTAATAAACTACCTTAAGAAACAGAATCATAGTATCCTATATTGATTTAAATATTCTATTAATTACCATTAAAGGCAAATTTTTTCTTGAAATCGTTTTTAAACTAGTAATAATTTGTAAATTGAATACAGGTTAATATATCTATAATGTGTGACTGACGTCTGTCACTAAAACTGAAGTTGGCAAATGACATAAACAGGGCAGAGTAGTTACCACGTAGTATCCCTTATTAGTTTGTGGTTACTACTATGTGAAGTTTTGTGGTACGAAATGTTGTATTTTTTATTATTTTATTACAAGCTAACTATACGGATTCTAAAAATAATTGATCGACCATTAGTTTTAGTATAATATTGTAAGGAATTTTTACCAATACTTTGTACCTCGGTACATCGTTTGGCCCAAAATTGATCGTCTCCTTTCGAAAACATGCTCAAACATATAAATATATTAAGTATCTAAAAAAAGTGTGTGCGTGTAACCTTTACGCGCGATTGAAGTAAAACTTATTATAAGTTATTGTTATTTTTATTATTTTTTATGTACAACCACCTAGATATTCAAAATAAAACAGCAAGCGCACCGTAAATAGGTTAACAACACGCGATAAGGAACTTCGTTCCAAAAGTAAGAAGTACTCGTTTGATTAAAATAAATTAATAGTTTAATAATAAGCGTCACGTCCGTCAAAAAAAAAGTACTCTTTTGATTAAAATAAATTTATAATTCCGGTTAATAAACATTAACCGGAACATCCGTCAGAAAATAAACGTAATTGACGTTTATTTCAGAATCAAAAATCTGAGTTACTTCCTAGTCGCGCCTAAAGAAGTTTTACTTCAAAAATTATGAATTTTTCATTTATTCAATTTTAATTATTTCAAATTCAAATTTGAAAGTAGCGCCTAAATCATGCCTTTAATAACAGGTAATAATGTACACTATTAAACCATTTTAAACAGATCTTATCATCGATATCTGAAGCACTTTTTGCTTATTATTACAGATTTTAATGTCAAACCGATGTGGAATTTGTTAACACCATAACTTTTTGTGTCATCGGCAAACACTATCAAGGTGCATTTTAACTCTTTTCACTCTCCTACCAAGCCTCTACGGCACAGAATTCTCTAAAACAGAGAATGTTCTAGAGCACGGAACATTTACTCACTCACTCGATAGTTTAATGTCTCATGTCTGTGTGACTCATCTCTCAATGTTTTACAGATTTTCCATATAAAGGTAATACAAGCCCCATTTTAATCAGAGGTAAACAGAAAGCGACACGACCTTCAGATATTAGCTTGTGAGCGGCAAGCCAACCCCGCATGGCAGTATTAAACAGTTTGTTTACAGTTTAAACCCGCTCAATTTCCGAGGAGCGGTTCTCATTTCCGTCATTGCGGGTATCGCTTCTTTACGAGCTCATTTATTGCTCCTTTGACATCGCATCGCAATTTTTCAACCGCACTTTGACAAGTATCGTCAAAGTCAAACTCTAAATTGTATTTGTAAGGGCGGCTTCATACGGTGCATGATTTTGCGGACGGACGTGGAGTCACGCGCACGACGCACAGTGGGAAGATATATTAGTATGTTCGCAGCGGTGCGTCTTTTTTTTTTTTTTTATGAATACAGGATAGCAAACGAGCTTGCAGCACCACCCATCCGCTGCCGCCCATGACAACTGTGACTGACTTTGAACAAGACTCAATTAGGGACTGGGATGGTTAGTCCAATTAGTTGAGAAAGTTAATTAGAACATTAGTTGGTCAGTTCGTTAGTAGGTATGAGGACTGGGGACTGTTAGTAATAGTTAGTCTTGTTAGTTGGTGTTAGTAATAGTCCAGTTAGTACTTGTTAGTAGGAGTCTCGTTCTAAGTCAGTCACAGATGTGTTGCTACCCTTGAGGACTAAGATGGTCGCCTCTAAAGAAGTGTAACCGGAATCCACACCTTTCCAACCGGACCACAATTGCTTTAAAAACAATTATTACACGGCAGAAATGGTACTAGGTACCGTGGCGGGCGGTGGTACTGCCCCGGGCGAACTCTATATGGAACCAATTAGCTTTCATATAAAACCTATTTGGTTCCCTATAGGCTCTACCACCTATACCGTCTGTCCGGAATTGTCGCTAGTCCGTCCGATAATCTGCAGAATCGCGGACCGTAGGAAGATGCTTTATTAAAAGTGCCTACCGTAGAAGAAGGATACGTATTTTATAAATGCGACGACATGCAACACTACCCATTCACTGCCTCCCATGATAGCTCTGCTACTGTTACTGGCTGACTGGGATCATTTAATCCAGTTTGTAGAGGATGTGAACTTGGTTAGCTCGATAGGTAGAGTAGCTATATCGATAGTCAGTGTGAGGACTAAATACGGAAACTGCTAAATCAGTTCGTCCATTGTGTAACCAGCGACTACAAATCAACGGGTTTCAAAACTTATTAAACGGCAGAAATGGTGTTTGGTATCTTAGGTGGCGTAACCTACTTACAGTTACACTTACATTATGCGGTGACAGCCCAGTGGACCGCTGTCACCGCATAATCAAGTCGTACCATCAAGTGCTACCACTATCAAATAAAATTCTTAGTTTGGCAGTATATTTCCTCTATGCATTGAAGTAAACAGACCAATCACAGATCAGCATATGCCTGGTGGCAAGTGGTGGTATAAATGCCTACTGAATCAATATACCTAATGTCAATCGGTACTCTAGTCAGTATCAGTACGGTTCAATCTTTGCTCAGTAAAATTTCTATCAATATTCAGTATACCTATGTTTATAGCAGTCAAATAAGTTTAAGGTAGTTTAATTTACGCAATCGGTACAAAAAAACAGGCATGAAACAATTTTTAGTAATTATAATTGTGTGCGCGACTGTACATGCGCAGCTATCCCTCCGGATTTCGTACCGCTAGACTTTACTGCCGCATGCTATATGTACGATTAGCGAACTAAAAGCTCTTTATAGTAAAACACGTACTCTCAGCCACAAAGCTAATCTTGACGTGGTTCGCGCTAAAGGAATGAGCTGTCTTTTGCCACTACTACCTACCGCTACGATTTATGTATACGTCATCACAACGCTTTCGTCATCCCACTGGTGGGCACGGGTCTCCTCTCAGAACGGGAGGGATTAGGCCTTAGTCCACCACGCTGACCAAGTGCGGATTGGCAGACTTCACATGCCTTTGGGGGACAAAGGAAGGGTTGTGATGGATGTGTGGTGTGTTTGTAACGGAAACTTTGAATTGTGATTTTCGCCCATTTCAAAACATCGGATTAATTTGAAACTTAACACTTATCAAGGACCGATGACAATGGAAAAATAAAAATAAAAATCTACATTTTAGTTTGGTTATCCACAAAAGCGTGTTATTTTTAAACGATGTTCTTATTAAGTTTTCTATAATATGTATGAAAAGAGCCTACTTATGATATAATGCAAAGAACGTAGGTATTTTGCTTCAGGGAGCGCGCTTATCACAGCAATTAGCAACATTTGGCACATTACACGCCTTATCGTGCTCACGCTCAGTTGCCGCGCTTAGCAACCCTGCATTAATGGCTTAGGGTTGTCACATATGCACATCGGAGCTTAGAAACCGACATAGAAATGGAGGATCTGTATTCGATCAGTGTATTTTTATATCGCTATTTTCTAAAAATGCTGCTTATCCCATTTGTTTCGTTTTCTTATTATACCTTCGGGATGGGTTACATTTTATTATTAAAAGTTATCTTTCTTAAAATGTAGAGATCAATCTTTGAATTATTAAAATTTCTTAAGATAGTATGTGTGAAAATGGATTTATTAATTCAATTATTTATAATCTAGCCAAGTTAATATTGGTTATAAGCAGTGTGTACTAAGTGTTTCCGCGATACAATCTTAGTGATTGTAAACACTTTAGCTGTCCCAGTAAAATAACAATCGTATATTTTTTTTTTGAATTGCATTGAACTATATTTTTTATTACACACAATTGGAAAAGTAACGTAATATACACGCCTAATAAAAAGTAACGTACACGCCTGTATTTCCCCAAAGGAATAGGCAGAGTGAACACATGTCAGCAGTTATATTTAGGTTCCATTTAATAGGTAGCCTATTGCCATACACCTGCACAAATCTACAAGCTTCTACCGGGCATTTCAAGTTAGAAAAACCCAATAGTTGTTGCCCGACCCGGGAATCGAACCTCATGGGTTCGTTTCCTAGTAGTTATAAGATTACAAACAATTTAAAATACTGAAAGTTAATGTTATCATCAGTAAGTCCTTTTATTAATAAACTTGTTTGGCTGGCCCATTGGCGGAATTGGTAGTGACCCTGCCTTGTGCGCCAGGGGAGTCGTCGAACACACAAAAACCAAATATTAAGTGCAGAATATCATATAGGTAGGTATAGATATAATTTAAACGTTTTTGTTTTTATTAATTTCTATTAGATGGTACCAACTCATAGAAATTAATAAAAACAAAAATGTTTTGTTTCGTATACCTTTAAAGTATAAGTCTATTTGATATAAATGATGTTACTAGTAATAATAATATGTGGTTAACGGTGTTGGTTCGCGGTGTAAAAATACGTGCACAATTATTTTTTCACATATAAGTAATGTCCTGTGTTTATGTTTGTTAACCCAAATTGAGAGAAAAAAAACACTTGTGTTTGTTCTGTGTTTGGATGTTAATATCTACGACTATATAAGTACCTATGTATTTAAATATAATCTAATTATGTATATCAGTCTCTGACACCCATAGTACAGGCTCTGTTTAGCCGTGTGTGAAAATATCCTTGATATTTAATGTATTAGTGTTTTAGATTGTTGTGATATTCCCGAATCAGCCCCTACAACCATTCCAGCATAACCAAAACATTGATAATTTTACAATCTCATATACAATCTTTTTCTGCCATATGAAATTTCAAAGTTATGCGACGCTTCACGCATATGTCAATGAACGACGGTTAAAATAAAAATACTAAAATAGTGTTTAAAAAACATTTTCCAGTGGACCAAGTTGTGAAGCTAAGCCATTCTCGAATCCCCTTGAAGACACACAAAAAATTTCATCAACATCTATCCAGCCGTTTGAGAAGTTCACTGTCATACGCACGTACACAATAAATATATATATTAAGATTAATATACTACAATTCTCATCCACCAAAACAGGTTAGGCAAAGATAATTCAAAGTAACATTATATCAAGACGTCTAGTCTAGAAAAGCTCGCAAAAGCATTGTAAAAGCCAGTCAGTAGTCCAAATAGATTAGGAGAAATGCGCTCGGGATACATTTCTATGATAAGCTCACTTTATTGGAGGCTACGTTAAATACGTTGAATTGCATCCGTACGTGGTACGTTCTTAATGACGTCTGTTGGTCTATAAAACTTTCGCTTGAAGGCTTCATGGCTATGCCTAGCTAAGCCTAGCTACAACCCATTAGCGTCTCGGTGTACATATATTAGACTAGGGTACGCCCACAGCTTCACTCGCGTGGATTTAGACTGCGGTGGTTTCGTTTATAGTTGCTACCTATTTTAATCACGGACATTAGTACTGGACGAATTCTACCTTGTATATCCTAAGGAAACTTTCTTTATTTTTAGAGTAAGCTAAAAACGTCTGTGTGCAACGGCGTAATGTCTGAACAAATTATTACATCTCTACACGTACACGATGACTGATGGACTTTCTAACCCTTATAGTTTAGGCCCTACGTTGATATGTCAGTCAGTCAGTCAGTCAGCTTCTCCTTTTATATATATAGATTCTCCTTTTATATATATAGATGGAGAAGCTGACTGACTGACTGACTGACATATCAACGCAGGGCCTAAACTATAAGGGTTAGAAAGTCCATCAGTCATCGTGTACGTGTAGAGATGTAATAATTTGTTCAGACATTACGCCGTTGCACACAGACGTTTTTAGCTTACTTTAAATTTTGCACAGGGGTTCCTTTTATAACGTAGGCGAGCACTAAAAAAGGATTTTTGGTAATTCACTCCCTAAGGGGGTAAAACAGGGGTGGAAAGTTAGTATGAAACTTTGCCGTTTTTGAAGTTAGTGAATGTCTAATTCCACGCGAGCAAAGCTGCGGGCGTCCACTAGTTTATATACTCGTATATAGATTTTAAAGGTTTAAGAAGAAAGAATAAGAATAATTTATTGTCATTTAAAACATACATACATCACATAGCAGATGTAACAAAAGTTAATGTTACGCAAGTCCTTAGTGCAGAGAAATGAGTGAGACTGGCTTGATAAGCTAGTACAGAGCCAACTCTGTAAACATCTTTGTTTGTAAACAAGCTTTGTTGAGTGCGACAATCAATGTCCTTTGTCTTAAACCAGGCGCCCCCAGAGATAAGCAACTGGTAAGTTATGGCACAGAATAATAGTCAGGGAATTCTGGTTTAAATTGATTATTATATACCTACTTTTCATTCGAAATGTTTTTACGTCTGACAATTCGCAATAAAATATCAGTAAAAACCCAAAGAAAGTAAAAATATTTTTCCATTAGTCCACTTTTACAAACGCTGCTATTTCACAGTCATTCGCCATTATTCTTCTATGATTTTACTGTGGTTCTTGACTCACAAGAAAAGTATTGTTTCGTAGAACTGACTCCTAGCGTAAACGTGATTGTCTCTTGTATAAAATTCCACATGTGAATTTAGATCAATATTCGTTTATGGACAGACAGATGTCCAGGCCTTTATGCAAAGCTTGCTTTTTTGCGACTGAATTTAGGATTCTACCTAAATTCATGCAATTAATTTAAACTATAGATATGCCATCACTAAAAAATGTGCTCATTAACTCAAAAACGTCCCAATTTGTGTTGGGGTTTTTATATCTATGCAATAGTTTGCAACAATACTACTCTACTTTAGGCTAGCCCTCTATTCAGTTACGTTTGGCACCCGTGCTTCTGGCGATCATGTGGCCACATAATAATATATCACCTAAATGCAACCGCTTCCAACTATCTATGCCATAAAACGTAAATTTATTAACTGTTAAATAACACTCAGTGTTATTGCGTATTCCGGCAAAATTAATTTAGATAAGCACTTTATTGATTATTACATTTTTATCGACTCAAGAGTTATTGGGGATTAGATGGCGAGTCTAAAATCATAGATTTTCACTGAAGATTTTCATAGCGGAGCGAGTCTGCCGATCTGATAACGAGATTGACTTCGCAAAGGGATTTCACTAAAAATTCCACGCTTATTAGTAGTACTAGTACTTATCTATCAGTTAAGTTGAATGCTTTTATACGTACTGTATACAACTTGTTTTTGAGACATGTATTCCAAACGGCCTTTCCCACCTTTTAAAGCGTTGACCAATGCAGGAGGAAAAAACAGCTTTTAAACCATTTTAGGGTGTGTCAAAGATGAGTACACGGTTCGTTCTGCTGGCGACACAGTGGATAGCCGTCGTCAAATTATCCCGTCTCACCCGCTCGCTTTGTGCCTGCTCTTACCCAATTTATTCATTTTAAATTCAACCCATAGTCAAGGATGAAGTGTGAAGCGTTTTCACGAAGACTAATACATTTCTTTTACTAATAATACATTTCATTATATGTATAGGAGGTGAACTCGATCTCAGGGATAGAAACCTGCAAACGAAGAAGTCATTGCCTCGTAGTTACGGATTTGAAGCTTGTACTAACAGTTAACAGGACCATAAAGGTATAAAGGTCGGTAAATGGACGTCATCCATGATATTTCATGGATGTAAAGAAATTAAATACGTGACATGTTTCGTTAGTCTTACCACATCATATCCTATTACAATTATCGTACTATATCAACCCAAATGTAAACATGTTACGACTACAATGAATGTAGTTTTTGGCGATAATAGCGTCAATTACTGTTATAAGCTGACTGAAGGTTAACGACCGGAAGAATGCTTTCGCATGTTTGTCAGTTTATTCGTGCAAATATAGTTCAGAATACACAATAAAAATGCACTACGCAATGTAACCAAAACTGTAACCAAATAAATACATTCATAAATCATATTTGAATTAATTAATTAAAATTATTAAATAAAAAAAAGGTTTTTATAACTTTGTATTTTATTTTCGTGCATCGTCATCAGTTCCAAATATGTGTGCCAAATTTCAGCTCGATAGCTCCAGTGGAAGTGGGTGAAATATTGATTTCAAGATTCCAGGACATACATACATACATACATACGAGTGAAGTTAAATAAAAGCTTATAAATAATAGTGGACGTACATACTGTCTTCATAATTTTATGCATGTAATGAAATGAAATTAAATGAAATGATTTCCCATTAGAAGTTTAATTTTAGCTACCTCACTTAGATACCTTATTTTAGATACCTATATAGAAAGGGACTAAGGGGCTCAGCAAAATGGTTGTGATTGGTATGACAAAGTTACTGAAGGATAAAAACCATAAGACTATTGAAATAAAAAAAATAAAAATACTTTTCCCTATTCTACTTAGGTAATGTCTTTATAAAGACATGTTAGATTTTACTACGGCTATAGAAATAAAAATATTACAGTAGTCATTTATTGTAGGCAATTTTATTGGTCATCGTAGAGCAGATGGAATCCGCATAAAATGCCAGCGATTGGTTTGATCGTAAACTGTTAACTCTCATTCAGTTTGCGACTGTCATTTGAGATGAAAATAGGAACCGTCATCCCCATTGAATTGTTCTACTGCAAACTAATAAACTGTAAGCTAAAATGTTTATGAGCTGTGTTTCAATCCCGAGGCAAAATAAGTATGTTTGTCGTATCGTGTATCCGTTTTTGCATTCTTAATTCAATTATGCCATTTGGTATTTAATTTGTAAACTTTTGAAAAGGGTAACTACCGAGTTTCTTGCCGTGTTTTTCTCGGTAACACCTCAGTAGCATTCGATTCAGATCTGGACACATCACCACACCACAACCTTTTCTATTGGGCTCAGGTGTCCTCTCGGAATGGGAGGAACGTTAATCCACTTCGCTGGCCAAGTGTGGATTGGCAGACTTCACATGCCTTCGAGAACATTACGAAGAACTCTCAGGTTTCACGATATGTCCTTCACCGTTACAGCATGTGTCTTTTAATATAAGAAATTGACCATAAGTAAAAAGAGGTTTCTGTAACCTGTCTTTGGTAAATCCTGGTGCTACATACTCCTTTATTAGCTTATATCAACAAAAAACTAGGAAGACAAGTGGTGCTTTACCTATAGTATAGTGGATTGGTAGTCGGTACTGGCAGACTGGCACCTAAGGTAGGCAGATGTTGTAAAAAACAAACTAAAAAGAATTATACTAACTACAAATAGATTAACTTGTAGTGAGACACCCTTGCTGGCAAAATAGGCAAGTTGATCGATACACGTGTTGGCAATTAATCTTCATATTTCGCCACGGCAATATTTTACCGAGAGCCTTTACAATATCTGCATATTTCATACCTCATATTGTATTATAGCTTGTTTTTCGACAATACGGCGGAACAGCCTATAGTTTACAGGAATATCTCCCATATTACAAAACTAGTGACTCGCCCCAGCTTCGCATGGTTGAACAATGTGTGTTGGACGTAGGTCGTAAACCGACCTTCCCGTTTCGCTGCGATCGATTGATTAAATCTGTGATATCATCTTCTAAAATATTCATTTTAATTACCATATACACTACAATTCCATAATAGGTAGGTACATTATTTTGACCTACTCGTATCTCGTAAGATTTGGCCAGCTTTAGCGTGTCTTTTAGGCAAAATAAGAGATGAAAATAACCTATTATTTTGTATAAATACTCGTATTACTTACCTTACTACTACAAATAAAAAAATACTTATTGTCTTAATCACATTGTAATCCTTACTTGAAAATAAACGTCCTTGTAAACATACACACCCACTCGCGTTAGGCTTGTATATAAGGTAGTGAACACACACATAAAATACCCTAAAGCCTATCAATTTTAATATGCTAAATGGATATTTCAATCGTTGATATAAAAATATTGACAAGCTAGTTATGTTACGCCTGCGCCTCAGCCATCCGGTCTAGACTAAGAATGCAAGCTCGGCGGTATTTGCCCACCGGGTGAGCCATGTACTAATTTTAAGCTTCAGTAATAAATTGCCTCCAAATCGGTAATGACCTACTCGTATTTATTTATTAATCCTTCAAAATTCAAGTAATTCAAATAAAAATGTTCCACACACGCTCCGAAACCAAAAGTGGCGCAGCCGGCGCGGATTTTCCTCTTGAAATCCGTAGATTTCGCGTTTTTCCGCCGTCAAAATCCGTTCCGGAAAATTATACGTAAATTCTACGAAGACAGAGAAAATCCGTCGAACCAAATAAATATTCTTTTGTGTCATCTGAGTGTGGAGAAGCCGAGTATGGGA
This sequence comes from Carterocephalus palaemon, assembly GCA_944567765.1. Lineage (NCBI taxonomy): Eukaryota > Metazoa > Arthropoda > Insecta > Lepidoptera > Hesperiidae > Carterocephalus > Carterocephalus palaemon. Next base: position 4,608,134 of record OX155663.1, read on the forward strand.
GTAGCGGTCGGTTGGTGAGTAAAACTTTTCGCCAATCCTTTGTTCCTGATCCTCCTGTATTTTTCATAATTTTATACGAATTACTTGATTGTTAGTTTTGAGATAGAAACTCGCTCATTCTAACATTGTTTAGTCTGATAACTCCGTATGAAATTTTATGGTCTTATCTCTATTTTAATTCATAGAATATATCATTGTTTAGTCTGATAACTCCGTATGAAATTTTATGGTCTTATCTCTATTTTAATTCATAGAATATATCACAGAGTAATTTTAAGTTAGAGAGTTCACATTTTAGTATTAATTTTATACTTAAATAATTTGTTGAACGAAATAAAATATCTTATTGATCTAAAAATCGATCATAAAATTATACATGTAATATGGTAATTGTGAAGATAAAATACTTATAATTTTATAGGTACAAATAATTTTATAACATTTCCAAATTCTATTCATTGTTTTTCAGTGTTCCTTAATTACTGCTTTACTTTTACTGTGTGTGTTTTATAGTGTTATATGTACCTTTAAAGAAAATTGTTTTATGTTAAGTGCTAGTTGCTTCCTCTGAACAGTTATTAGTCTTTCATCATGACAACCACGACAATCAACCTAATTCCAAAAGAAATGACAGATTTAATACCTAACGTGAGTCAATGTGAATATGTGGTCGAGCGGTATAAAGGATGTGTAGAACAAAATCTTTACGTTTTTAATGTTTTGACGAGTAGATTAAAAGAGGATGCAGCGGCGCTCTTAACGCAACGAGACGATGTTGTTAGCCCGCATTAAAGAATTTGCTAATTCAGCATTTTGGAGACCCACGTAGTGAAGCTTGTATTAATATTGAATTAAGTAGAATCATTAAAAATTAATTCAGGTGAAAGCTTTTTAGATGGTAACTGTTAATTTAGACCATTATGATGCAGTTAAATATGACGAACTTATTTCTAAGTTGACTCTTAATCAAATAATTACTACAAAAAAAAATTAACCCTAGTCTCCAAAATGTTTGATAGTACTATAAATACAACTGACACAATAAATCAGAATACTAATAATTTTCATAATCGCCTTACTAAGATTGAATTATTACTGAAGGATTTACCTGTTAACCAAAACAATTGGATTTTCTCAACTTATCTTTCAGAATTATTTACTGAATTTATAATTCAAATCAATTTCAAATTATTTATTTGTCATAAGTACATCTAAGTGACATAACCAATTCAGGCATACTAATATAATAATTCCAATTAATAATTTCAATTACAAACTTAACATGCATACAAATTAAAATTTTAAAATTTACTTGCTATTAGGCAATTTATTAATTTACCAAATAAATGTCTACATGTTATATATATAGTCAAATTTTGTGTAATATATGTCAAATAAATATGATAAATGTCATTATTTCTGATTAAAAAATTTTTGCATGTCATAGTAGCAGTTACTTATTAAGTTTTGCTTCAATTCGAAATCGAAACAGCATTAGTCTTAGTCTGTATTACATCAATCAATTGTGAACTCTACAGAATTATTGTATCATGTAGAATTAATTTCTAAATCTGAAAACTTAGTGTATCCACCAATAGAAACAAATTTGTTAAAAATAGAGGAGACCATATGTGTAAAATCATTTATAAAAAATAATCAAATAACATTCATAATAGAAATACCACTTACTGATAATTATACGTACAACTATTTTAAAATTTATTCATTACCAATTTTTAATGAAGCTGTAACAAATCCTGTGCTATAATCCTTAAATATCCTTACCTATTGGCGAGAGGAATGAAATACTTACCGATTTTAAAACCATGTCGTTCACATTCTGCTGGCGATCAGTTCCTATGCACTGCAGATAACCAAGCCTTATATTATGAACCGACCTGCATAGAGAAGCTTATGAAGTTTGACGATGACCATACCCCCTGCGTCCACCACAGTCCAAATTGAGAACGTCAGGGTCCAGCAAGTTAACGCAGATAGCTGGCTCCTCTATAGTAGATGGAAGACGACATACTAAGTACAGCGGTTATGACGTCGTTAAGAAAATACCAATCATCACCTTACCACAGTTACGCGTGAATGCAAGTTACCTGGTGCAAGTGTACTCAAAATTAATTTAGACGAAGTGAAATATATGGCCTTTTCGTTAAAACATAGTGCCGCGATTGAAAGTGTTTTGAGTGATAAGAAAGACTATACCTTCAGTGAAAATTTAGGATACGTAACTTTTGATTTAGTAATTTTAAGTATTCTCGTGTATTTCGTTTATGTAATCTGGCTAAAATCGCCAAAATTGTATTTAGATTAGGTAATCTGGCTAAAATCGCCAAAATGTCTTTTCGATTATGTAATCTGGCTAAAATCGCCAAGATGTATTTTCGATAAGAAAAATTATCGGAATTCTCAAATCGATCCTTCCGATAATTTTCCTCTTAGGGTCAGAGGAGTTATGTTACGCCTCAGCCATCCGGTCTAGACTAAGAATGCAAGCTCGGCGGTATTTGCCCACCGGGTGAGCCATGTACTAATTTTAAGCTTCAGTAATAAATTGCCTCCAAATCGGTAATGACCTACTCGTATTTATTTATTAATCCTTCAAAATTCAAGTAATTCAAATAAAAATGTTCCACACACGCTCCGAAACCAAAAGTAGCTACGCAAAATACCATTTTGTGTATATTTTTCAAATTCACTAGGGCTTATCTAAAGATTGGTCCAGCACTCAAATTCTAATTTCGCTTAATTTCGCCCAATTGCTGTGTTTATATTATATTTATATTGTTCGTATTCCTAAAATTAACTCATAGTTCATAGTTTTTTATTTGTAGCAATTGTCTTAATGAAATTCGTATGCGAATACATAATATAATATATATACATATATAATTTATAACATAATAAGAATAATATAGTATACGAATATCTAAATTCATAACAGTGAAATTAAAACTTCCGGGTTCTTATTTGGGACTGTACCTGGGGCGGGTACAATAAGATTTCAATTTCCGTTTCCGTAAGGGAAGTGACAGTTTTACTTCAAATAATCTATCTCGTTAAATAAAATTGTGATGTTGCTACAAGTATACATAACAGTTCTCCTGGGATAGCGGGCAATCAATTAAATGTTCCATTTGCATATTACTTTCAATGCTATTAAAAATTACCACCTCACGTGACCTTACAGTTACTCACAAAATTAGATTCAACCGCTTCCCGTTCGGCCCGGTGTCAATTTCTCCCTTCATAGTGATGACAGATGCCCCTAATACTATTATCGAAGTCACAGGAGATATGTTCAATTTACCAAGTGGTACCCAATAAGCATTACAAAACGATATGTTATATTTTGTATTGTTAGAGGCTCACCTTCACTCTTGAATAGGTACGTGCAATCGGATACAATACATTTACAAACGAATTACCGGAATGGAAAAATACACAAAATAACTTTAAAACACAATATTATACGGCAGAAATAGATATGGCGGTGGCCTTGAGGACTAAGATGGCCGCCCAAATAAATATAAGCAGAACCTTCCAACTGGACCACGATTGCGTTAAAAACAATTTTTATACGGTAAAATTGGTACCACGTAGGTACTGGCGGACAGTGGGACGGCCCAGGCGAAATCTATATAGAACCAATTTTGTTCCGTATAGACTCAACCACCGCTAACCCCCATTTGCTAAGGATGTCCTATTCCGCCATCATTATATTTTTAATAAAGTTTCTAGTTTCTTGGTTTGTTTCTCATTTGAAATGTATATGATTGAGAAATAAAGTGATGTCTATGTCTAATATTCAATCTGTAATGAAACTATTAATTAATTAATTTATTTATTCAACTTTATTGACACCTCTAAAGAGATATACAATGGGCGGACTTAATGCCTTATGGCATTTTCTACCAGTCAAGTGAAAAATTTAAAGTAAAGTAAAAGTTTAAATTAAGTAAAATTAAAAATTATTATTTTAATTATTTTTTTAGTTGTTTTTTTAAGTTTTTTAATACCACCTTAATTAAAATAACGTTGTTGATTGTTCCAGGTGTAGCGCAATGAAGAAGGGAGGTGAGTAGCGTCGGCATGGCGGGCATGCCAACCCAGGGCAACGTCGTGGGCGCCGGCGACCTCCGCGACGCCAGCCGAGGTAAACACACACTACTGGAACCATCCATCCAGATTTTAAGAGTCCACTGCTGGACATAGGACACAGGACTCCCTCGATCGACGCCAATCTCTCTTAATAATTTGACTAAAAAAACTAAAAAACACGCTTTTGTAGGTAACCGAAAATCGCTTATCCTGAAGATAATAATGGACATGGCCAGGATAATGGGACTACTATACATATATATATACTGGTAAACTATTTAAATTATTGCATTGTTATCGGTCCTTATTAGGTGTGCAAAATTTCAAATTAATCCGTTACATACATACCAAGGTAATAGAATCGTGAACAATCCTGTACCATTTGATTCCAGCGGTTACGCGCTGTCTTCTTCCTGTCATCTTTAGATAAGGGCACAGGAACAGGATGAGTGGCACCGATTAAGGCCTGTGCTACGGGCTACGAAAAGCTGATGGAATGACGAATGTAGAGATAATGGCTCATCTCAGTCATTAACTAACTCACATACATAGTTTGAGACAGATCTATCGGTCCTAGTGAAATTAGTTGTTGGGTTGAGTACAGTTATTTGCTTACGCGTGCATGTCAGTCGTATGGATTTACTGAAATGAATACATACTCACTTTGATAGAATACCTACCTACGCTGAATATTTGTTCGTTGGCATTGAAAATAATTACTGAATATTGCACTATGAATTTATGAATACCTTAGGTAGGTATGTAAAGAATTCATAAATTTGAAAGTTCATAAAATATTTTGAAGTAAAACATTCACTGTCAACAGATATAGTATATAGACAGTACAACCCAACGAAAAATTATATAAAATCGAGCATACAACCCACCAGCGATTTCAGGACTGGTTGGAATAGAGTTCTTTGTTTAGTATTTACCCATAAATGACTGTTTGTTTTGAATGCAAAAGAAGCGTAGTCTCTCTTTAAAAAATGATGACTCAAATCAATCGTGTGATGTTACGAATAACCGTGGCTAAGCGTCGGATTCTCGCACACTTGAAACAGTCCTTACTTTTTACATGTTTCTTGTTGCAGCTACGCTACAAAAGCTCATAAACGTAAATGGTATATTTATGATATTTAAGCGTGAGGCTTCAATATTTTTTGTGTTAATTTGTTTCAGATGCAAGTAACAGGTCTTCCAGCAGTGGTTCCTGGAGGGGTTCATCGCCCCAAAGAATACAGGTAAGTGAACAAGTTTGAACATGGAAGTTTACCCTGACATGAAACTACTAATTGAACTGAAATTACTCTATTGCTGGTGCCATATTATCGCGTGAATATGTATTCGTATCGCGTTATCGCTATAAAAACATCGTAGAAGTATACGCCACTCATGCCGCGACAAAACCCTTTGATGCGCGAAACATTCGTGTTCACCACACTTATCGCGATAATGCGAATATTCGCCGAATCCCGATAATGTAGCCCCGGCATAAGAAACTCCTTAATTTGGTATACATAGTTTGTTAGACTATAATAGGATTATAGCGCCGCTATTGAGAGATAACTGAAGAGGTCTTCAGCGGATTATGAGGTCTGAAGTGGCAAACTCGCAACTAGCATAAATCATAGCCATACAATACGCCTATATTCCCCGTAGGGGTAGGTAGAGGTGTGTAAGAAGTAGTGAATTTTTTACTAGTTAGACTGCCGCGTGGGTCTAGAGACCGCAAGCGCGACTGCTAACCTAGAGGTCCTAGGTACAATACCCGGATCGGGCAAACTGTTATTGGGTTTTTACAACTTGATATTCCTAATAAGTTCTAGTGGTCACAAGCGCCGCTGATAGGTAAGTCGTCCTGGGTTCGATTCCGGGTCGGACAACAACGATTGCGTTTTTCTAACTTGAAATCCCCGTTAGTATCTCAGAGTCCGGGTTTGTGCTGGGTGTATGGCAATAGGCTCACCACCTACACCTAACTACCTACCTACCTACCTACCTACATTACACCTAAACAAACTGGTGAAAAGTAGGTGTATTACACATCTCTGCCTATTCCTTCGGGGAAATACAGGCGTGATGTTATGGTATGCGTCCCATTTAATAGAGGCTGAACATATTACTATACCTACATCTCACACAAAAACTAGCAAGCCTCATTAAGTAAATATACTCGAATATTTTGTTTACAACTTCTTATATCTATTATTATGTATTAGGTATATTTTTATAATCTGTACTAACAAAAGGACTTTATTAAACTATAATGTTGATATACCAGGAAAATGAGGTGGAAGTCAAGCCAGACCTTACCAATTCGCTGCCCCGGACAAGGCCTTCCAGTTACGAACGGGATGCCATCGAAAAAAAAGTTCCTATTGTGGTAATTATACATTGTAATGTTAAAATCAGGAGGTAATAGGTACATGAAGAGTTAAATTCTAGATAGTAAGATATCATTTTATTTATTTCCTTGGATATTCTCTTGAGAATCATAGGGCATTAGATCTACGAGTCTACGAAAAAAATTCTTCATAATTCAACTTCAGTCACAACTAAGGCTTATTTCCATAAAATAGAATTTCTTTACTTACAAGTACGTACAAGCGAACTTTTACCGCTAATATGGGGTGAAGGTGAAGTATTTCGAAAGGGGATCGTGAAAGATCTGAACGAAGGTTAATGCGATCTTTAATTGGGTGCGTAGCCACTCATCATGGGAAGATACTTAACGACTATTTGCGAATAAATCCATAGATAAATTGAATTATTATGTCGTCGGGAGGTCCGTGGCTACTGCGGAAGCCGGTGGTGGCAGGGAGCCGGTCTAGTTCCTCAGCCATCAGATATGTTGAAGATGTATCAGATTATGGTTAAATGAATAATGTCAAATATTTCAAGAAAATAAAATGATGTCGGTGTACGGAGTTTATAATCAATTTCTTAAGGATCGGTTGATGCAGTCCTCAGTCCATACTTGTACTCTCACTTAACACACAGTTTAACAAAACTAGGTGCTAAGTATACTGATAACTGATACACAAATCTATTACTAACTAATGGACGCCCGCAGCTTCGCTCGCGTGGAATTAGTCATAACAATAGTTTCGTTTACACACAGTAATATTATATAGCCTATGTCACTCAGTGAAGATGCAGCTTTTTAATGGTGAAAGAATGTTTGAAATTGGTCCAGTAGTTTTTGTGTGAAAACATTACAAACAAATCTTTCCTCTTTATACAATAAGTATAGATAAAACTAGTTTAATTTGGTTATGGAGATCGAGAACGTAAATGGCCAGTGCTTATGAATTGTATTTCACCCGCGTCACTGTATATGTTGACTAATCTCAGTAGACCGCAATTTGGCCAATACAATATTTTCACACTGAAGTTGTTATTAATGGGTCAGTTTTCCACAGGCAACGCTGAGCGGTACCAATGTTGTGACGCACACAGCGCCTTCTTACGAGGAGCAGCGCGCCAGTCCGGCGTTGCTCGGGCGGCACGCGAGCGGCACGCCGGGCGGTCGCAGCGCACGCGACGACGGCTACTGTTCCGCCGGCAGCACGCCCAGAGCGCTCGGTAAGGACTAAGGATAATCAAAGAACTACTGCTACTTGACATAAACCACATTAATTATAATGGTTACACACATATCGCCGCCATACGAGGAAAAGCGCGCCAGCCTGGCGTCACTTATACTTATAGTCACCAGGACGCTTGGTGATCATAGTCAGAGAGCTAACTGCTATTGGAGGACGTAAGCGACGTTACAATGTTGAGATACAAGGTGCCGTCATACCTACTAGGATCTTCTAGGTAGGTGTTACAAAAGTCGACTCCCACTCTCTGATGAAAAAAACCTGCAGTATGCGTGCGTACGCGTCGTACTGAATGTCACGTCTATAACCACCAAATATAAAATAGAAAATAATCAAAATAACAGCGTTTTTCTCCGGTCGCCTAATTCCAGTGAACAAACCGTGTAAAAACGTGTAACTGATAGGTAAATAGCACTCGTTTCTAGGCCCGCTGCAAATATTGCAAACAGTAGATTGTGCAACAGGGCAGATCAGCCCGTAACACCCTTGACGGCGTCCGACTTATTGCCTCTTCAGCTCGCTTCTTCAGTTCGTGCTTGTTTACCGATAAATATCATCTTATAGAAGTACTTAAGCGACCTTATTGGCACTTGAAAATAAACACCGTTTTACTTTGTTGATTTCGTTCAGCGTGGAATATCCGCTACCGCTACCTACCGCCAAGTTCTTCTACATTTCGTGGTTTTAATTTTAGGTGTATTTTATAGACATTTATACACTCAAAAGAATTGGCATCCCGAGCCGTTGTCTCGCCCAGGACGAGTTCCCTTCTGATATCTGAGGATTATGAAGTCCACCACGCTGATCAAATGCGGGTTGGATATCGTTACATAACAAACCCTTGGCCGTTTCTTTAATGGATATAAGATAGAAAATAAACTTGCAGAACGACCCAGTCGCTACCGCCCAACAATTGTGACTGACTTTGAACAAGACTCAAATATGGACTAAGATTGTTAGTCCAATTAGCCTCGAGAGTTGCCACTAATTCATCCCAGTCTTCCTCATTTGTGAGAAAAGCCCCCATGACCTACAGTCGGTCTTTAATACATTTCATCAGAATTCATTGGGTTTTTAAACGAGTGGTTTTCTACATAGGTACGAGTGTAGGCGATCCCTACATAATAAGAATGGGTTATTGTCTCTTAATAAATTAAGCGTAACGTTTGGAATTTACGAAAAGGCAACCAAACCTGAAACCTAAAGGTTAAGTTAAATAAGGTTACATATATAAATTTATATATGACTGTTAAAATGACGATGAACCGACCTACACAAAATGGTTCGTAAGCTCCGAACCGCTGATGCTAGAAATCAGTTAGAGATTAATTTTCATACCACGCAAATCCCTTACTAGGCAACATTCATATCTTTACGCAGTTGATCAGACTCAGAGTTAGAGTCTTGCTATTTTTTTATGCATTCATAGCAAACGAACATGCTGCTGAACCTCTAATCCGCTGCTACCCATTATACCAGTGACAGACTTTGAACAAGACTCATAAGAGTTTCCTTCAAACTCGGTCAAAGATAAATTGCTACCCTACCCTAAGATGGGCATGTAGAAAAGTATAACTGAAAACCACATGTTATGGACCAGAACACAATTGCTAGTTAAAAAATTATTACTTAAGTATCAGAAATGTTACCTACAAACCTTTGGAAGGCGTGCTGCCCGTAAAAAACACTAAATAGAAAATAAACAGGCTCTACCACCTATAGAATGGTATGAGAACTTTTCAACCTCTAAAGATCTCAGCCGTAGCTTTCTATTCAAGCTTGCCACTCTGTTCTGTGACACTGTCAAGGCCAACAGCAAATTTCCATTCGAAAAAAAAATATAGAATTGTATAAGAACTATGATTTTAGATGAACAGCCCTGCACAGACAGATTTTTGATAGATTATTGGCAAAAAAAACACACAAAAAAACAGTTGAATCCTTTTTTTGGAGGTTGGTTAGTAAAAATACAAGCATTTTACTGGTTAGCCTTGTAAAACTATCGCCGCAAGCTCAGACTAAGTCCGAAGTTACGGAAATGCTCGGTATTCTAGAGCTTGTCGGGTTGTTTAAGCTAAGCATGACATTGCTTTCTCGTTCAATTGAGTTGGTATCGAGACTCGGTTAAGTCTAATGATATTTGTTGAAAACAAAGTCTTTGTTTATAATCTTAAATAAATGTTGAGTTGAGCCACCCTAATAGGTAGGTACATAAAGTAAGTGTCATTGCAATATCGAAATTGGTATTTTTGTTACCAGAAAGTGTATTTAAATAAATGGAAATTAGTAATTTTCTTTTATAACTTTCCGCCTATCCAAATATGTACATACATATACATATACGCGTTAATAGATCGAAACTAGTCGGCCTATTTCCGACTTAAATCACACGTGAGTAAGCCGGTAACTTCAACTATGAATATAGACACTCACGAATCGTTCAGTAATAAAATATACATGTATCCTAATATTTTTATAAGGCAAAAATATTGCTTGGGGTTTTCAGATGGTTGTGGGGGTTATACATATTTTACCACGATTTTATTTCTAAATGCAACATGTCTGTTAGTAAAAGATCAATGTCAATAAATAAAACGCTTCTTTGTATGAAATAAATTGGTTCGAATTTACTTGCCCAATATGTAGTACTAGTGGACGCCCGCAGCTTCGCTCGCGTAGAATTAGACCCATTAACGACGTCTACCCGTCTAACGACTTCAAAATCGGCAAATTTTCATACTAACTTTGCACCCCCGTTTTACCCCCTTAGGGGGTGAATTTTCAAAAATCCTTTCTTAGTGCTCCCCTGCGTTATAAAAGGAACCCCTGTGCAAAATTTCAAGTTTCTAGCCCTTATGGTTTAGGCCCTGCGTTGATATGTCAGTCAGTCAGTCAGTCAGTCAGTCAGTCAGTCAGTCAGTCACCTTCTCCTTTTATATATATAGATTATTGTTTTGTTATGAATATTGAACGTACCCGTATCAACCTACCTTATTAGTAAGTGTAGTTACATAGTCTCTACTAAAGTACCTACTGTAGATTAATATGAAATAAACAAAAAATCTTCTGTTTCAGATTTAAAAAAAAGCAATTTTTTTACTTTGGGGTAGGATTTTCCAGTGAGCATTTAAATAAGACGATTTCTTATTTATTCTTCATCTTCTTGCGATGCTACAATGCTACGATGCAAACTCCAGGTTTAAGAGGACTACAGAGGCTAAACGCGAGTTTTATAAACAAGATATCACACGAACCATTGCAGAGAATCAAATAAAAAAAATATATAGTATTCTTGGGGATATATGTTATATTGCTATGGTCTTCAAAACATAATACATTAATTTTGACTCGATAGAAAAAAATCACGAAGATACCTCTAAAATAATCTTCTAAACAATCAAATCCCTTCTAAAATACGTATTTTTTTTTTCAATTTAACATATATTTTTCATCACAATAAATACAATATTTCGGTTGTACCACTTTTTAAATCCACTTTGTAGAATTTCCAAAAAACCCTTGTTCTCATTTTCGGACATATTTCGCGAGAAATGGCGAGCATGTGTGAGTAAACGCCGTGTACCGTACCGACAGTCGCGGCTCAGGCCTCTTGCTAGACGGGCGTGTCGCGCTTTCTGCCGCAAAATTTCTGCAAGATTCCAACGTTATTTCATTACTTTTATTGATTGGATAATACATTTTTTGATTTATATAAATAATTTAACGGTATATGTATTTTTTAAATTCGTAAACGGACTCCTATTTTGTAAATAAACATGGGAAATAAATCAAAAGTATTCATATAAAGCAAACGTCACACATATGAATGACGTAAAGAGGTAAAAGCATTTTAATTTTGTCAAACACTTATTAATTTTCATTGTTTTCTCTGCAGTTTTGCAGAGTACAAAAAGATAGATACGTACACAGTTTTTCAACCCTAATCATATAACTGTAAATGGCGTAGTTGGGAGTTGGCGGCGAGTAAGAATCTCGCTCTAGAGACTCGGGTTCAAATCCCAGTTACACTTCCTATCTTTTTCAATTTTTTCTTTATTTTTTATGACTTTTTTTTTGTTATTATTTTATGCAAATGAAATAAAAAGCTAATAATATTTATATATGTCATAATATGTATTTATTACAGGAAAAGAGAATCCAAAGATAATATCAATAACGGGGAAATTATAGACATTAGCAGTGAGTAAGAATCTCGCTCTAGAGACTCGGGTTCAAATTCCAGTTACACTTCCTTTCTTTTTCAATTTTTTCTTTATTTTTTTATGACTTTTTTTTTGTTATTATTTTAAGTAACTAAAAAAATTGCATAAATCTAATTTCATTACGTTGTCGTACCTTCCTATAAATTTTTTGTTAGGTCAATTATTACTTAAAATAAACGCCATCTACTGAAACACTTCCCCGTATAAGCCGCGCAGATAGAGAATAGATTTGAAAATGGCGTCCTCTCGCATGCGTTCTCGCTCACTCTCTATCGCTGTCTATACTCACACAGTGAAGTACGAGCTGCAAACAAATAATCAGTCGGGATTCGCTTTCTAAGCTACTTGACGCACTCCGAGTAATTGTTGTTTTCGTTGATATTGTTGTTTTTGTTTGCGTTACATTTGATTGTTATTTATTTTCGTTAAGTTTTTGTTACGAACGTTGACATTTTGTGATGTAATTGAACAGCAACACCGAAGATGAAAGTGACGACTCTGAAGACCAGGACTGTGAAAGTGACCAGTCCATGGAAGATTTTAACCAATTCATGGAGGGAATTGAACCAGTAATGGGTACAGATGACCAGGACACTGCTGGACCAAGCGATTTATAAAACCTTTGATACCATTCCCATCCTATTGTTCTTTATTTTTATAATCTGATTCTGAAATGTCACAATTAATAAAGGCAAATTTTACAATCCAGTGTTTTAAGTACCCTTGCTTGTGTTGCGTGTTGTGCTTGTATTTTAAGTGCCATTTTCAGATCTATTCTCTATCTGCGCGGGTTATACAGGCGATTAATACAGTACCTCATGACATGTCATTGTATGCTCTGTAAGGTAGTTCTGAGGTTTTCCGTTAGAGGCGCTGTTGTCGTTTGTGAGAATGTGTGCACCGATTCTCAAGGTCATTTTGCACCACTAGGCGCCTTAAAAACGAGTTATAGCCAAGGTACTTGTACAACGGTGAAAAATAAAACGTCTCAATCGAATCAATTACAATGGATTCCGCGTCGGATCCCATTTTTGCATTCCAATAGCGGCGCCTCGGATTATTGTGGAATTCCCGCATCGGCATCCAATAGGACTTTATAGGACCCGATAATGCGGTAGGTTATTAAGAAACGCTCGTGCCCTGTTGAATGCGGGGCATGCGGTATTGATGCGGTCAGGTGTTAGGGATGGAAAACAATGTGGAAAAGGCGTGAGATGGATTTTTAATTATGCTGTTTTGAAATAATCATCTCATTTGAAATTCAATAAGTTCCCTAGCACTTCTAGGGGGCCCTAGAAATAATTGTTTCTAAAAGTGCTAGGGCTGAAATAACTTTAAGAACCTTAGGCCTATTAAAACTCTTCTTAAACTAGACTGAGTCTCGAATTCGAGTAGCTACTTTACTTAGATTTATATTAACGATGCATGCCATCACGTTATGTGTGCGTGCTTGTAGAGGGCCTGTGTGTTTTGAGTGTACGTGCGGACAGGAACAGGAACAGACTGCTGGAACTCTTTACACGCTCGCAAACATGTGCGAGCGTGTAAAGAGTTCCAGCAGTCTGTTCCAGGGTATTAAATATCAATTACTGCATATAAAAATAAATTCAAATATTATTGTTTCAGATCACAAATCAACGAAAGGCTCCGTGGTGACCCTGTCGTGCTACAAAAGTGAGTATCGCGACAGTTTACATAATTGGATTTGCGGGCCATTACTGAGCCCCCCTGAGGGCAAATCTTGGCTACTTGCAAATTAATTATTATCTCGTCTTAATTGTTTCAGCACCTCCTGCCTTGGCCGTTATTCGAGTATTTCAATTAATTTTAAACCTATTATTGAGTTGATTGTAAATCCCTGCATCTTACTTTAGCGGGTAGCGGTTGATCCATTTTGAAATGTGACTCTGACTCTTTTACTATAAAAACCTGAAGACTTTCTAAATATGAATCAACTCAAATCGTGTATCATTCCAGAGAATATCTATATATTTTTTACTTGCTTTCTATAACTGGTGAAAAGCTACCCGCTTTTGCAGCAAGGTAATTTTGCTATTTTCACAGAGTAAAGCACGAACAGAAGATGCTGTTTCAAAGTTGTAAATTTTCGTAACAATACAGTGAATACTTAGCTTTTGTATTAACCCATTAGTTAGCGATCAATGTATTATCATAGAAGAAGGACAAAAAATGCAGTCCGTGGTATTATATTGTATAATAGATACTTAAGTAAAATAATAAGTAAGAAAGTGAGGATCAAAAAAAAAGGTTAAATGCCGACAAACTGGTCTACAGTTTGTCCGCAGTCTGCTTTTCAAAAAAAAGTATTGCAATAGATAGTAGGAAATAAAAACTTTGGAATTGCAAATGTTACAATTTTATTTATTTTAAATTTCACAATACTCTCGAGTAAAGTATTTTTAAATTGTCCTCAGAGGAGCCCAGGGTCCAGATAGAAGAGGAGGGATATTACAACGAACCGTCGTCGAAACGAGTTAGAGCCAATAGCATTAAGGCAGGTGAGCAGCAAATAACATTACTGACAAATGCTGAACGAAACTGGATTCGTTTTTATAGGCGTAAATAGAAGGTATGATTTTATGCGAAGAAAGTAACAAAAATACACGCAGCGCTGTGCTATGAACTAAAAAAACTGAATCTAGTCCATTAAAGCTACTCGGTGTTAATCAATTAGTGTCAATAGTTTTTATGACAGGTTCCATTTAGGCTCTACCACCTAATATTCTTTGTTGTTAGGTCTAAAATTTTAATTAAATGCTTAAATTTTTTTTCAGAGATAAGTATATCTATCTATATATATAAAAGGAGAAGCTGACTGACTGACTGACTACTAACTGACTGACTGACATATCAACGCAGGGCCTAAACTAAAAGGGTTAGAAACTTGAAATTTTGCCCAGGGGTTCCTTTTATAACTTAGGGGAGCACTAAGAAAGGATTTTTGAAAATTCACCTCCTAAGGGGCTAAAACGGGGGTTCAAAGTTAGAATGAAACTTTGCCGTTTTTGAAGTCAAGTGGGCAACCCGAACGCGGGCAGACGTCGTTAATGGGTCTAATTCTACGCGAGCGAAGCTGCGGGCGTCCACTACTTCAGATATTGTTTAACACAGTTCTCCATAAAAGATTTTGATATTTTACTTAGTCTAGAACTAGGTAATTAAGATTATGTGCGCTACTTTTCTTTACACACAAATTGTAATTTTTGCGAATATTACATTTCATAATATGTATTTTATAAATATGGTTCGGTTAAAATATTTATAGACTTAAACCACGGAACATAGATACTTAAACAGGTCTCGCACTGACTCATTCATTTATATGCCGTTTAAACTCGTTTGCTATCTGACATCCATAAAAAATATATTTTTATATTGTTGAGATTGAAATAATAAAAATCTACAGAGCCAAACGATGGGAGAGAAACCTGGGGCACTGGCGCAGACTTCTTGCTGTCCATCATCGGTTTTGCCGTGGACCTGGCCAACGTGTGGCGGTTTCCGTACCTGTGCTACAGGAACGGCGGAGGTGAGAAACTTCCTTTATGATAGTTATGATAGCATGGAGTGTCCACCACCACAGCCCTATCCCACTGTTCGGCACGGGTCTCCTCTCGGAGTCTTGGAGGAGCCTTAATCCACCAAAGCAGGCAGAATTTTCATGCCTTCGAGAACATTATGGAGAACTCTCAGGCATGCAGGTTTCGTCACGATATTTCCTCCACCATTACAGCAGGTGAAATTTAATTTCTTAAGTCGCACATATCTTAGAAAACGTTTGGATTAAAAGACATTTGTGTGCCGCTTGGATTTGAACCCGGACCGCTCGAGTAAGAGGTGAGTTCGATAGCCATAGCCATAGATGGGCTGTTACCGCTATATGAAGTGTAAAATAGGATAAATATCAGTCTACCCTTCAGCGTGTCAATACTACGTATATGAACTCATATATCACTCATAGAATATGTAGAACAATTTGAATGTGTGAAAGTTCTTCATAATTCACCCGCCTACTTTATGCATTCTTAAAGGAGCCTTCCTGATTCCGTACATGCTGATGCTGGTTTTCGGAGCGGTCCCGCTATTCTACATGGAGCTGATTCTAGGGCAATACAACCGACAAGGGCCTATAACGCTATGGAAAATCTGTCCACTGTTCAAAGGTGCGTTGTATTTTTGGTTCATTACCAGTTCATTATGCATTCCTAGAAATAAACGATACTTTTAATGTTTGCTAGTTTCAACTGGGGAGAAACCACTTGCAAGTTTGGCTTGCCAAATTTGACACAGCCAAAAATATCAGTCATTAGCGTTTCTAGGCTTTTGATTTCGACTTGCCAGATCTTGACTCCGACACTTTGGATTCGCTAGGTTCTGCTACTACCGTTTTTCATTTATTCATAATCATTAATGTTAAATTGTTTGCTACAAAAGTTTTCATTTTGTTCTTTAGGTGTGGGCTTCTGCGCAGTTATGGTCGCCTTCTATGTATCGTTCTACTACAACGTCATTATTGGTAAATATGACTTTTCTTTGACATTACTCTAGAGGACTTCTGTTAGGTACTACCTACCTATATATAACATCTTGATGTACATAGAAAGAATGATGAATGATCTTTTACTTGCTGTTTGAAGATTCGTGCAAATTTGCGGCAGGAATATGAAAAATATTTTATTTAAAAAAAGCTTTTTTTAAAAAAAAAATTATTTTCGTGCATTGTCTTCGGAACCCAATATGTGTGCCAAATTTCGGCTCGATAGCTTCAGTGAGAGTGGGTGAAATATTGATTGCAAGATTCCAGGACATACATACATACATAGATACATACGAGTGAAGTTAAATAAAATCTTTTAAAATGCTGCTAATTTGACCCATAAAATAGTCCAATCCCGAGGACACTTGGCTCACGAGTGAGATTTAAACTAGGGCCTAAATTGGCTTTGTCTTTTGCGATATGTGTAAAAGCTTTTTGTGTCACGCAGGTTGGGCGTTCTACTTCCTAGTGTCATCGGCTCGGTCGGAGCTGCCGTGGGTGCACTGTGACAACGCATGGAACACCGAGCAGTGCTGGGACGCGACGAAATTCAACGCTACCAACAGGACCGACGTGCCCTATCGTGGACCATTGTCGCACTTCACACCGGCTTCGGAGTTCTTTCAGTAAAAACCCTTTTATATGCTTCTCCCTTGACCTTTTTTCTTTCTCTTTGAGTTTCTCTATCTCCATTATTTTATTTTATACACTTACCTCCAATCTATCGAAAATCGATGCAACATGCCATGAGGCCACTATCACACTTAACACCAGCTTTATATTTCTTTCAATTAAAAACCTAGCCTTAGCCTAGCCTCCCTAGACTTTCTTCTCTGTTTTACTTTTTCTCCATCTCTATTATCTTTTCAAGTCTCTTCTTTTATACCACGGAGTTCTTGCAGTAAGACAAGGATATATGCTTCTCCTTGCCATAATTTATTTCTCATTATTCAACGACATCGAGGATATGTATCATTCTGTTTCTTGTAACTTCTATACCTCTATTGATCTTCCTATATTTTTAACTACCTTAATTAGCACTGTAGGTATAGATTCGTATTCTTTCTTCTTTTCTTGAAATGATAATTTTTAATCAGGTAGGCTTTATTTTGGGATCAAGGCACTAAAATTATGAACCAAACTTAGATAAGTAACAACGATATAGATAAAGGGTACCTATTTTGAAAAGGAAATTAAGTGAGCTAGTCTAGTCTAGATATGGATCACAATTTAACAAATACTATTTGCAAGGCAATGCCACCAACAAATATGTAAAGGTAAGTATCTATTTACTAACTTTTTTATCTTAACATAGTTGCTCTAACTATGGTTGCATTGAGGCTTCGGTCCAACCCAAATTCAAAATCATATTATCATCGGGGATATAGCTCAGTGGTAGAGCATTCGACTGCAGATCGAGAGGTCCCCGGTTCAAACCCGGGTGTCCCCTATAAATTTCTTTTGTTTTTTTTTCTTCGTCTCACTTGAGGGACGAATACCAACTTTATGTTATGTATAGCATGAGTAATATACAAAAAAATATGTCGAATGTAATGACTTATTAGCTTTAGTAGCCATATTAAAATTATTATGTAGTCATAATGTAATTATACATTTCAGCCGTGCCGTCCTAGAAATGCAACACTCTGAAGGGCTCAACGACCTTGGTCTGCCCAAATGGCAACTCACTATCTGCTTAGGAGTTGTGTACCTCACCCTTTACCTTTCACTGTTCAAAGGAGTTAAAAGTTCAGGTAAGTGTATCTCATTCCTTATCCTCATTCAAATAGAAGTTGATGATATCGGTTGCAATTTAATTTATATCCCATTAAATGAGCCCCTATGGGGCATCTGAACCCATAGAAGATACCTACAGAGAATCTGTCTTAGAACACGAACCCTTTTTAATTAAACTAAGAGTAAATTTGCCATTATAATTTTTTTGAAAATAGTTACTAAAACTTACATAAATTTACAAAAAAAAAAAACCGTTGGGCATGCCGATTTTCATGTGAGGATCTGACTCATGTAAGGCTAGAGTAAGAGTCACTAAGAGTAAGAGTTACCCAATGGCGCAATCGGTTGTGACTCTGCCTTCTGCTTGTCGTGGGCTCGAATCGTGACGTGTGTGTGACCAACTCTTGTGTTTGTTTTGTGTCTGGATGTTAATAAATAAGTATATAAGAAAATGTATTTGTAAGTAAACATATTTGAAAATATGTAAGTATGTATGACTCCCATGGTACAGGCTCGGCCTAGTTTGGGGTCAGATGACCGTGTGTGAAGATGTTCATATTTATTTATCATTTCATTTTAATGGAAGAAAAAAATCATGACAGCAGAAGTTGGTAGTCAGACACATGTGACGACGAAGCGTTCATAGTTTTACCGACATATTCATACAATATGTTGGTGAAGCAATAAAGTAATGTTTGGAAACAGGTAAAGTAGTGTGGATGACGGCGACGATGCCGTACGTGGTGCTGTCCATCCTGCTGGCGCGCGGACTACTGCTGCCGGGCGCGGCGCGCGGCATCGCCTACTACCTGCATCCGGAGCTCACTCGCTTGAAGGACACCCAGGTCATTCAAAATAGAAGTTGATGATATCGGTTGCAATAAGAGTAGTGTGGATGACGGCGACGATGCCGTACGTGGTGCTGTCCATCCTGCTGGCGCAGTCTATGGTTTCGTCAGCCTTCTCACCACATTTAATGCATTTTAACAACAAAACACTTTTTTTTAAATTTAAAACTTGATGTGATTTTGATGCATGCATTATTTCAATGCTTGTTAATTTTGTAATAATTAATTTTTATCATGTCTGAGAAACAAAAAATATTTATTTATTATACCTTTTTATTATTTATTCATTATGTAATATCCTTAGCAATATTCTTTATCAGGTTTGGGTGGATGCAGCCGTGCAAATATTTTATTCAGTTGGAGCTGGGTTTGGGGTTCACCTGTCTTATGCGAGCTACAACACTTTCCACAATAACTGTTATAGGTAAGTATAGGCTGCCTTAAAGTAGCTTTAAGTATCAGTTGAATAATCTTTCACATGTATACAATGTAATTTATTGTTTTCAGAGATTGCTTGGTAACAACTCTTGTAAACTGCTTCACGTCTTTCTTCTCGGGATTTGTTATCTTCACATATCTGGGATTTATGTCGCATAAGCAGGGTGTTCCAATATCGTCCGTCGCTACAGAAGGTATTCCTAAATCCTACCTTAAATAATTAAATGTAAAATATGTCGATCCTACGGTGCGTCTGTTAAGTAAGCTTGACATTCGAGCTGTAGGGCGTGGCAGATTATTATTTAGCAAATGTTACAAGGGCATAAATAAGACCTAATTGAGATATTTTATATTACAGGTCCTGGCTTAGTATTCCAAGTGTACCCTGAAGCAGTAGCCACTCTCCCCGGGGCCAGTCTATGGGCAATGCTTTTTTTCTTTATGCTCATTATGCTTGGATTGGATTCTGGGGTAAGCCATATTTATGAATTGAGTCAGCATATTTACTACACTTTTATCTTCACTAGATTCGAACCTATACCCATATTAATATAACCCCATAGTAATAACTCGATTAGTGCTTCATAGAAAAAGATAACCATTCAGGTTGCTAACGATTTGCCGAGTAATTCGCCGAATAAAACAACAAAGCCATATTCGTGGCGAGTACCGAGTATACCCGAATACGGTGTTTAAGCTGTAGCCCGGGGGCATACCAGCCAATCTATACTAATATTATAAAAAGGAAAGATTTATTTGTAATGTTTTCACACAAAAACTACTGGGCCGATTTCAAAAATTCTTTCACCATTAGAAAGCTGCATACTGTGTAAACAAAACTATCGTTAGGTATGTCTAATTCCACGCGAGTGAAGCTGCGGGCCTCCACTAGTATATATGCTAAGCTTTTTTTACGATCATCGGTACACAAGCTCGGGGCCCCCTGCACCCGCGAGCCGCGTATCATTGACACAGCTGATACAGCGGTAGCTACGTCCCTGTTGCAGATGGGAGGGCTGGAGTGCGTGATCACAGGGCTGCTGGACGAGGCGCGCGCGTGCGGCGCGCACTGGCTGCGCCGCGAGCACTTCACGCTGCTCGTCGTGTGCGTGTCCTTCTGCGTCGCCTGCATCAACGTTACTCCGGTAATAAGGATCCCTTGCATCAACGTTACTCCGGTATTAAGGATCCCTTGCATCAACGTTACTCCGGTTATAAGGATCCTTGCATCAACGTTACTCCGATTATAATGATCCCTTGCATCAACGTTAATTTTTGATGTAACCCAGTGTGGTCTCTCTCTATGTGTAGATAGGTTTTGAATTGCATCAGCCGACTTGAGTATGGAGTCAATTAAGCGACTTCTAGATCGGCCAAGGAGGTTACATCCAGCGGGAAGACGTTCCTTGGGTTGGATATAGTTATTACACGGTGGGAAATTTTGTCGCCATCATTCGTATATTTTATGAAACTTTGCAAAAGTAGACAAATCGGTAGTGCGTCAGACATATTTTGAAATTCTTACCTTTATTTTTTCAGGGTGGTATTTACTTGTTCCATTTATTGGACACTTATGCTGCAGGAATATCCCTGCTCTGTTCAGCTCTGTTCGAAGCGGTGGCTGTATCCTGGTTTTACGGTAA
Organism: Carterocephalus palaemon; assembly: GCA_944567765.1. NCBI lineage: Eukaryota > Metazoa > Arthropoda > Insecta > Lepidoptera > Hesperiidae > Carterocephalus > Carterocephalus palaemon. Next base: position 4,629,302 of record OX155663.1, read on the forward strand.
CACATCATGAAATTATCATTCAATTTACTTGCAAAATTTCTTTTAAATTTAAATTTACCTATTATTTACATTTGTTTTCATTTCAGGCCTAAAGAGATTCTCAGATGACGTCGAAGAAATGCTAGGGTTCAGACCGGGCATATATTGGAGGATATGTTGGAAATTTGTCAGTCCAATCTTCATTATAGTAAGTCTTATTTAACGCACTAATATTATTAGGTGATATTTTATTAGCTAAAACTGCAGTTTTTGATACTTGTTGAAAGTGTGAATTAAGGCGACTGACTGCAAGGCACCTATAACGAATCTCTGAGCTTCCAGAGGTTTTTTTGAAAATCATAGGAACCGAACTGAACTATGAAAACTAACTAAGTAACTAAAACTTGTGGGGAACTATTTGGTATTGCCTTTTTTTATAGCTTAGACTAACAGTCATACGTTCCACTTGATGGTAAGTGGTCACCGTCGCCTATGGACACGTGCGACACCAGGGGCATTACACGGAAATTTTTAATTTTATATATATTTTGGAAATCGTAATTTTTATCTCCAGGGCGTGGTGGTATTCGGCCTGATATACCAACAGCCGCTGCAGTACCAGCACTACACTTACCCACATTGGGCAGTGGTCCTCGGCTGGGGCCTGGCCTGCTCCTCCATCGTGATGATACCCCTCGTAGCCATCTACAAGCTGGCCACTACTCCCGGGACGTGCCGTCAGGTGGGTGCTGCAACGCCTGCAACCTTGACGTGGCTTGGGAGTGGAGTGATGATACTCCGCGTAGCCATTATTCATCTACAATCTGGCCACTACTCGGACTTGCCGTCAAGTAGGCTCCCCATTACCAGTATCAGCACTCGCAGAGACCTGGCTTGACCCTCCATCATAATGCTACCAATACGTAGGCATAGATTTAGTATCTATTTACGTAGGTATCTCTGTTTTGTCTGGGTCGAAACTTTACCACGACTCTCCTTGTGTATTATGAAAATGACATCCACAAGAACTGCTGCCGACAAATTTCTGCAGCTTGGCAGAAATGTATGTTGTCTTATGCGGTTGGAGATGGGTGACCGCTAGTGGCAAAATTTCATGTTTGCTTCCGTGCTTCTGAGGGTTTTCAATGGTATCGTTAAACCTTGTGGAAGATCTACGGGTGGCTTGAGAACATTCGACACTGGGTTGGTCAAAAAAGCACATTGAAGCAGCTTAGCGGAGCACGCTAGATCTTTCTCATCTGTGGGAGTGAACCGTGTCCCGACTCCTATCTATGGGTTGCAGTTTAGATTTTTAACTATATTTTTGTTCCAGCGCATAGCATGTTGCATTTCACCGGAATCGGAGCACGAGGCGATCCGCGCCGGTGCACCGGTCACAAGGTTCACGTGGCGTCACTGGCTTTACGTTTAAAACATACTGGATATAAACGTTTCTGCAGCAGGCTGAGGAATAGTACTTACGTCGACGTTGACCTGACATTTAACCAGCTGAAACTTTATTCAACTTAATTCTTACCAACCTTACCAATTGCTCAGCCAAACACATTGTGTGCCCAAACACATTTGTTTACTTGCTGATTCTGTAGCGAGCTGACAAATAGTAGGTAGGTACTTTCGTCAAACGTGACCTGACATTCCACCTTATTATAAAACGGGGTTCAACCTTCCGTACCGTACCTCCAATTTCTCAATATCATACCGTAGGTAAGTAACTACTAATTTTTCAGAACTATATGATGTTACCCGCAAAAAATAATGTTTATTGTAGTTCGGCTCTGTCCAACCATGTTTAATAATAAATCCGTAAGATAATTATAAGCTCTTAGCGATCTTAGCACTTAATTCCATGATGCATTTAGGTTAGGTCTAATTCTCAAATCTCTATTTATATGTATACCGCGTTTTCCCTTCCTTTCCTACCTTTTCCTACTAGAAATTCTTTGGACAGAAAATAAGAGAACATAATTATGGAATAATACATTCGAAAATAAATGAATTTGGGGAGGTTACGGCTATATAAATAAGCAATTGAAGAGTTTATACATATAGAGATAAGCAGTGCAGCTCACTTCTTTACTGTTTTCCTAACTTTGCAAATATAACGGAACATAAAAGCTTGATTAAAAGACAGTTGAAAGTTTTTTAGGTTAAATAAGAATATTGTTTTATGGTAAGTAAATGCTTTATGTTGAAATTCATAAGAATATTATTGTTGAAAATAAATGTATTATAGTGAAATGAGTGAAACTAACGTAACGTTACATAACCAACATAGTTAATGTTTAAACCGCCCTGAAATAATAAATAGGTAACATAATATTTTATCTTATCTACATTAGAACTTCTGCCAGCTTAATAAAACGTGATTTAACTTGGTACCATACTAATTGTACAGAGACCACATAAATGGTAATTTGTATGAATCGATTTGGTTTGTAACCAATATCGTTGCTTTTCACGTTTTATCAAAAAATTCTATGTATCTTACTAGACGGGCAATTGTAAATTGGGTTAATTCTCTCTATTAGTTAACTGCGTGCGAGAGAACCGAACAGCTTTACTTTTTTTTTAGTACGGTGCTAACTTAAGCCACGTTTCATAATGAGGCTGCTACAGTTGACAAAGCAATATTGTGATCGAAATTACTCGTACGTAGGTAATAATCGGATTTTACTTATCTGAATCTTGTAATTTTGCCTTTTGGTAGTAAATTACGACATGACAATTATTTTAAGTAGGTATTATAATATATAATTCTTTTTTTCAAAAAGTAATGTTGTTATTTATCTAGAACATGGACACACCTCTGCTTCATTAATGAGGGAAATACACCAAATTTATTGGTGAATTATAATGATTTATTTTATAATAAATATCTATACCTACGTAAATTTAGGTAATTGTATTTAATTCGATATATTTAACGTAGAAGCCTCTATAAATGAATTTCAATGTGTAGCGCGCTGTAAAAAAAATTGAAATAAGTACCAATAGCATTATAGTTAAATAAATGGAATAGGTACTTATTATTAAAAAAAAATAAGCTCGACTTTAAATTTATGTAAATTTTGTCAAAGACGCTGTATATTCCTATTTTAATAAAATATAACACATGCATAATGGACTCATAACTTAGGTAATTATATCGTCCTTTAATGGACCAACTCGCAAACAAATCTGTGACAAGCACAATAACTTTGTATATAATGTTATCTTTGTATAACTATATCTATCTATACCTGAAAATGTACACGACATAGTATTTACCCGCGTAACTCATATATTTTGTAGAGAAGCTTTGAAAATTATACCTTATACCTACTCTTTGAAATGTATGCATAGGTATTTTAATAGTAGATACCTAACACATAAGTTAATTATAGCGTCTAATGTGTATTTATAAAACAGATATTAAAACATTTGCTTTCGTCAAATTCAATCTATCAATTTGTATATTGTACCACATTAACTAAAAATTATTTTTAACAAATTCATATGTTTCCATTTAACTTTAGAGGTTTACTTACTTATAACTTTAATCAGTTTAAAAATCTCAAATGTTGCAGACTTCAATTATTCATAGTTGATTCAAGTGATTTCACTCAATTAAAGATGAAGCCGAGGCTCAGCCGAGACACGCTTATATTAAGTACCTGCATACTTAGTTATATTTCATTCAGATTCAGATTCATTTATTTTTCAATAGGTGGTATTTTGCACAGAACAGATAAAGGAGGTGTGGTATTTTGTATACGGTTATTGAACGTAATAACATTTTTGTATCTACCGCTGGTTCACAAAGTTGATGCTACCGAGAAGAACACGGCAAGAAACTCGGTACTTAGTTACTCTTTTCAAAATTTACAATTACATTGATGCTGGCATCATGCATGCAAAAAATAGGTACCTTTTTGTGTCACCACTAAAGCTGCCTGTTAGTACAGACAGACAGACCTTTCCTCCTCTCACGCGGCGCTGTATTCTGTTTAAATTGTGCCAAGTTAGACTTTTGTTTATGCGGTACCTAAACCAAACTTTACAATTTTAATTTTAAGTGTAATGTAGTATTAACCAAAAATAAATTTGCTCCAGGAGAGTTAAAAATTTAAAATTTTAGATAAAATAGATTCGTAGCATGCTTTATATCGAAACTATTGTAAATAAAACTACTTATTGATGTAAAAACGTAGAGCCAATAAACGTGGACTGTGTTCATTCTTTATAAATAAAGGTGTTAGTTGACTGTATAATATGTTTATTTTTCATCTCTCTACGTATATTTTATTTTCTCCATAAATCCCAAATCCCTTCTGCAATTCTTCACATGATGAACCCCCAATGTACCTAATTCCAAATTATTTATAACAGTTCTGACCAGTCAAGCACCAAATATTTTTTGCTTCTCTCGATTCTTGTACTGATCGAGTGTATGTTAATTCGATACCCCGCGAATGTATGAAAGAACAGTTTTTCCCAGTGGTCAGATTGATGCTCAAACCAAATACGTACTTGTTAGGCTGTGGTGTGGTGGTGGCTGTGATTCTATGTTCTCAAGTTTGGTCGGTATAACAACAAAACAACCTATCATCGACTTTAGTTTTAAACATGAAACGCTTACATAGCACCGGAAACCAGTAAAATTTACGGAGAGTATTTCTGTAGGTACCCTGTGTTATATTGTCTTCCTTTTCAAATCTTAGTTGATTTTGCCTATTTCGGTACAATATAGGTACCTACAGTAGGGAACAAAGTCATAAACTTTTCTAGTCCTTCTTTATATAGGTACGACATGAATGAAATCATGAAAACTTTAACGCAATTAAGATCTTGAGTCACACAGTGTCTCGCGCTAGCATGGTCGAACTATCGAAGTTTCAGAGCCTCTCTTTGGGCTCGCGTTATAGGCGAGAGTACAGTTCCTGATATACGCAAGGCTATTTATTACTTTTATAACACACTAGTGGTCCGCCCCGGCTTCGCACGGGTATTTTATATAAAAATCAAAATTATAATACACACACATAAACCCTATTTACGTCAGGTTACTAAAAAAATAAAAATTTAACACGACTTTATTTTACATATATAGATTATAACAATAGTTTCGTTTACGCCTAGTAATATTATATAGCCTATGTCACTCAGTGAAGATGCAGCTTTCTAATGGTGAAAGAATTTTTGAAATCGGTCCAGTAGTTTTGGCAGCGCACGCCAGAATAGCTCGCAGATGGTAGATTTTTTCCTACTTACCTACTTGACACTTATCGTCATATTTTGGACGATTCACACAATATCTTTATAAATTTTAGCCTGTGTGTTATTCTGATGTATGTATAAGCTATATTATTGTAAAGTTTCATTAAAATCCATTCACTACTTTTTACGTGAAAAAGTAACACACATCCATCCATACATACATACATACATACTTACAAACTTTCCCCTTTATAATATTAGTAGGATAGGATTACTAAGGATTATAACTTATCAATAGCCTAAAATTTGAGTTTTATGCTTCTAGTTTTGAAAATGACAATACTTTCATACAACCTTTCATCTCCCTTTTCAACTCATTACAACACTTTTTTCCAATTAAAAAGTGTCTATGTCCTTTGTCAGGCTCTAGACTGTGTACCAAATTTCATTTAAATCGGTTTAGAAGTTTTGGCGTGAAAGCGAAACAGACAGACAGACAGACAGACAGACAGACAGACACTTCAAAACCAAACGTCCAATTTTAATCATTCAAAGACCAAATATTATCTACATAAACTGTAAATGTAGTCCAAAAAAAATTCAAGATAAAAAAATCGTTGTTGTGCCTCACTCGACATTGATAGGTATAGTGTGTCGCGGACTTTTTTATAGATATTTATAAGATCTACAGTTAATTAGAACATTTTATGGTTCTATCTTTTATATTTTAGGCAGCGTACGCAAAATAAGTAACTTTTCTGGTTGAATTTTTACACCTTGTGTCCGAAAAACCCAAATATCTTACGGAACCCTATTTTTTTCCAAAATAAAATTTAGCCTATGTCACCCGGGGATAGTGTAGCTTTCCAACAGTGAAAGAATTTTTCAAATCGGTTCAGTAGTTTTGAAGCCTATTCGATGCAAACAAACAAACAAACAATCAAATCTTTCCTCTTTATAATATTAGTATAGATTTGCTCGTAAAGAGTCTCTTATTACACCAATTTCAATATCGTAATGTATCTCATTACGCACTTGTGCAGTAATGTAAAGTAAAACGCACTTGTGCGGTAATGTAATGTAAAACGCACGGATTTCTTTTTAAAAAGGTCACGGTTTATCAAGATGCTCCGTCTAACTAAAACGAACGGTACTGTTTTCAATCTTAGCAAAGAGTTTAGTTTTAAAAGTGGTCAACATTTTATGAATAAAATTAACTTTGGCAGATAAAATATAAAAAATAAACATTTAATTCTTTAATTTAATTTATTTTGACAATCCGTTGTTTCAGATAAATTACAATAATTTATCTGTAACAAAACCAAATAAATATTAATTTGTAATACAGTTGCTCAAAAAGTGGCGTATTACAGGGACGTATAGCGTTCGGGAAGTGAGCTATTACACACTCGTGCTTTTTCTTTACCTTTTCCGAACTCGTGCGTTCTCTTTCCCAACTGCCAAAATAATGTCTATTAAAAAGAAAAAACCAACCACGAAGTTTTTACTAAAAAAAAAATTCATAGAAGTTTTTATGATTCATGCAGATATTTCTAAAAAGAAGCTACTAATTTGTTTCAGTATCAGATTGAATGATTTGATTCAATTAGTTAGGTTAGGTTTCATTTCATTTCATCTCATTAAACATGTCAATAAAAAAATCCTACTGAAGACTTGGCTGCATGGGCATAGTTCCCTTTGCTTACCCAGAATGGGTGAAGAAAACAAAGAAAAATCTCTGCAATACTCTGTATTCTTTTACGGTTGGCGCCATTTTCCAAAAATGTTCTTTGCGAGTTTAGTTTGTGTTTTTATTATTTTATTAAATTGCTTCATTTTTTCGCAACTGTATTAAAAACAGTTGTTCAGTACACGTGCGGAACCGTCATTGCAACTTGTTCCGACTGTCAACCACAGATTAGTATATTAGTAGCAGGCTACAGATGGGACACTAAAAAATTGCGACTGTTTCCATCAGAACAGTTTTGGCGCCACCGTCGACAGACGGTAGTGAAGTGCCAACTTTTCTTTACTTGTCGATAACATGCAATAGGGTAGTACTTATTGTATCGATAATTTAAAAATAAATGTGATGAGATTTATTATTAGTTATATACTTATTTATTATTGGCATTGGAAAAATAAAATAAAACGACAATCTATAACAGCTATTTTATTACATGATTTACATTTTATTTTTTTGTAATTTTCCTACTTAAACTGCTTCATCAACACTTATATTAGTTTGGGGGATGTCATCGTCACTGTCCTCCCAAGATTAGTTGTTCTCACTGTGTGCATTCTTATTAAATTAAAAATTATTATAGAAAATTATTATATTACAGTTTATACACAATATTGCACCCAATCTGAATTTCTGAGTTTTGCATAACAGACCATTCATATGAATGCAAAGATCAAAGAAAAAAAAGTCTAAATTCCGTAGCACACAATACATTGTCTACCTCATGGAAAAGGTCTCAAGGAATCTCCTCCAAGACAAGTAATACTATGCAGATAAGCATCCATCAACCACAACCATTGTATTGTGTTTTTGTGGGAGAGGAATCGTTCTATAGTTCTACAGAAAGGGATATCCTTACTGTAGAACTGTCTGTCCCGTGTTCGAATCCATGATATTTATTCCAGAGATTAAAATTTGTACTCCAGTCATAGATGTCAAATTGTGTTGTTTTCTGTGTCTGCCATCCACACACAAGCCTAGGCCTACCGCAGGGGTGTTAGTGTGTACCGTTTTTTTACTTATTTAAAAAGATTATGTAAATTGTAGTATAAAGTAATAGATTACCTTCAGTACTAAGTGGTTGGTCATGGGCAATTTCTGTCTGAAAATAGGTAGGATAAGAAAACCATATCCTTTGTCCTAATTCATCGAACTGTGTGGTGTCAAAATGCCTTTAACAACCTCTCTTCTTCATTAGCTGTTCTTTTGAAAGTCCGGGAAGCAGCGAGTTCGTAGGCACAAATAATCCACACACTCCCAAGACGATCGTTCTTGGAAACTAAATAGTTGGTGGGTTTCACTAGTTGAACACTGCTTATAACACAATACCCATGGCAAGGTATTCCCGATCAGCACTGGGGGAAATAAAGCGTCTTTTCGCAAATGTTATTGGTGTTTATAGGATCTCAACTCAGGCAAGAAGCGAGATCACACGAAACATGGGCAACGTACCACTGAGTTAAATATACTAGAGAAGCAAACCTCATCACTATCAGAATGCCTCAAATAAAGCGTAACCACTTTTTAAACGCGACGACGTAGCTTTGAAATCACTAAACATTTGAATGTAAACATATATCTGTCTCATTTACACACGTCACAATAACAATACCGTCGCGTAGATTAGACAAAGATCGCAATATTAACATGCAATGACGGGAATCGTCGGGACAGGGCTGCCTACCCATGCGAAGTTTTACCCAATTTTTTTAAGCCATAGAAAAGTTTTACTACTAAATTAAATTAACTTTAAAATATTTGAATTACATGTATTTCTTATTGAATGAATTAAAAGGCTGTAAATAGAATTTTGATGATCTGAAATTATTGAAATCATACTCCGCTTTATAACATAAGTTTTGTATACAAATTGCCTTTTAGACTCTTTTTTGTAAGTTTGAGTAAATAATTTGCTTTCGTAATTTTCGTTCGTACAATCTTATTTTTAAATATTTGTAATTATGGAATCTATACTATTATTATAAAGAAGAAACATTTGTTTGTAATGTTAAAACACAAAAACTACTGGGCCGATTTCAAAAATTATTTTACCATTAGAAAGCTGCATCTTCACGTTCTGACATAGGCTATATAATAATATTATACATTTGTGTTTTTGAATGTATGTTTGTAATGTTTTCACACAAAAACTACTGGACCGATTTCGAAAATTCTTTCACCATTAAAAAGCTGCATCTTCACTGAGTAACATAGGCTATATTACTTTTTTTTTTAAATAGGGATCCTTAATAAAAATGCAATAATATTACCCAAGGTGTGAAAATTACCTAAAATATTCTTTAGTTCGCGTGCGCTGCGAAAACTATTGATGATAGAATAAAATAATGTAATACGACTTTGCAGAACACATTATTTACAAAAAGTGTCGCGATTATATTAAAGACCGTTTCAATACCTGTTAAATACTTATTAAATTATTAAAATCCGAAATTCCATTCAAAAGATATAACAAATTTAAAAATGTCAATCTAAAAAAAATAATGCAATATAGTATTGAGGATATATAAGTGATCTCCCGGGTGTATCGCAAATTCTTTTAATATTTTGTGGATAGCCAGTCTCTTTTCTCAATAATCGAATTATTTCCACCCACTTATCACGGCGTGCTGCGTCTTTAGGTACACTGCAACGTTGTTATTATATAAAAAAAATATATTCACTTATTCCATAATTTACAATTCTCCCAGAATTGTGGGGATCTAAAACTAAGTTTTTAGTGGTCACACTGAACCTATTTTTCAAAATTGTACAATTTATTTATTTTATTGCGTTTTTACGTTGATGTAAACACAAACAATAAAATTACGGGTGGAAAGTAATTCCAGTGGACTTATTATGTTTTTGTGACCTTGAATCGCACAATTTCACTGTGCATTTGCCCATTTTGAAAATATTTTTTGTCAGTTCAACTCGGCCGACGTCTCACAGAGCACTGAACTGAACTGAACTGACGTTAGCTACTCATACGACAGTGGGCGTATGGCCAGTGGCAAGGCTTTGGCGCGGTGATTACTAATCTAGTGGTAACAAATCCTGTATATGTGCACACTTAACGATTACACCCTGTATATCAATGCAACATACACAGAATTTAACCTCCAAACAAAAAAAAACTCAAACCAAGCAAGATTCACAAGTAAATCCGGCAATCCACACAGAATTTAACCTCCGAAGTTGACCAAACCAAAATCAGTGCAAGATTTCAGTATGTAAAATGTTTGTAAAGACCAAAGAAAAGAATTTAATAACCGGTAATGAATGAGAGTCAGTCATTATCACAGATTAGTATATTAGTAGCTAGCTACAGATGGGACACTTAAAAATTGCGACTGTTTCCATCGGAACAGTTTTGGCGCCACCGTCGACAGACGGTAGTGAAGTGCCAACTTTTCTTTACTTGTCGATAACATGCAATAGGGTAGTACTTATTGTATCGATAATTTAAAAATAAATGTGATGAGATTTATTATTAGTTATATACTTATTTATTATTGGCATTGGAAAAATAAAATAAAACGACAATTTATAACAACTATTTTATTACATGATTTACATTTTATTTTTTTGTAATTTTCCTACATATACTGCTTCATCAACACTTATATTAGTTTGGGGGATGTCCTCGTCACTGTCCTCCCAAGATTAGTTGTTCTCACTGTGTGCATTCATTCTGAAAATTAATATGGAAAATTATTATGGAAAATTATTATAGAAAATTATTATATTACAGTTTATACACAATATTGCACCCAATCAGAATTTCTGAGTTTTGCATAACAGACCATTCATATGAATGCAAAGATCAAAGAAAAAAAAGTCTAAATTCCGTAGCACACAATACATTGTCTACCTCATGGGTCTCAAGGAATCTCCTCCAAGACAAGTAATAATATGCAGATAAGCATCCATCAACCACAACCATTGTATTGTGTTTTTGTGGGAGAGGAATCGTTCTGTCTGTCCTGTGTTCGAATCCATGATATTTATTCCAGAGATAAAAATTTGTACTCCAGTCATAGATGTCAAATTGTGTTGTTTTCTGTGTCTGCCATCCACAAAACAAGCCTAGGCCTACCACAGGGGTGTTAGTGTGTACCATTTTTTATTTATTTTAAAAGATTATGTAGATTGTAGTATAAAGTAATAGATTACCTTCAGTACTAAGTGGTTGGTCATGGGCAATTTCTGTCTGAAAATAGGTAGGATAAGAAAACCATATCCTTTCTCTTATTTCATCGAACTGTGTGGTGTCAAAATGCCTTTAACAACCTCTCTTCTTCATTAGCTGTCCTTTTGAAAGTCCGGGTAGCAGCGAGTTCGTAAGCACAAAGAATCCATACACTCCCAAGACGATCGTTCTTGGAAACTAAATAGTTGGTGGGTTTCACTAGTTGAACACTGCTTATAACACAATACCCATGGCAAGGTATTCCCGATCAGCACTGGGGGAAATAAAGCGTCTTTTCGCAAATGTTATTGGTGTTTAAAGGATCTCAACTCAAGCAAGAAGCGAGATCACACGAAACATGGGCAACGTACACAGAATTTAACCTCCAAAGTCAACTCAAACCAAGCAAGATTCACAAGTAAATCCGGCAATCCACACAGAATTTAACCTCCGAAGTTGACCAAACCAAAATGAGTGCAAGATTTCAATATGTAAAGTGTTTGTAAAGACCAAAGAAAAGAATTTAATAACCGGTAATGAGACTCAGTCATTATACATAGAAAGATGATAGATAAATTAGATAGAAACCACAGATTAATATATTAGAACAACATCAACATGGCGGCGACATTTCCACAGATTATTACTGTCTAATTCAACTTCTCTTATGTTTACTCTGTCTTCAAAGTTCACTCTGTGGTCTTGATTGCGACGGTGGCGCCAAAACTGTGCCGAATGTAATTACAAGTGTCCCAGCCCTGGTCATTATACATACATACCTATGATGATAGATAAATTAGATAGAAACCACAGATTAATATATTAGAACAACATCAACATGGCGGCGACATTTCCACAGATTATTACTGTCTAATTCAACTTCTCTTACGTTTACTCTGTCCTCAAAGTTTACTCTGTGGTCTTGATTGTGACGGTGGCGCCAAAACTGTTCTGAATGTAATTAAAACTGTCCCAGCCCTGCTGTCAACCCTCGCCTTCGGCTCGGGTAGACAATCGGGCAGGGTTGCAAAAGTTCCCGATTTATCGGGAGATCTACTGATTTTGGTCATTGTCTCCCGATGTCCCGATTTAGCAGTCCCATCTCCCGATTTTTTGAATTTTCAACCAATTTAAATAATTTTCATATAAAAAATGGAAAATAATATTCTCTATACTAAAAGAAACCTTTAACACAACATAAAGGCACGGGGACTTCCCGAAATTCCGCGTACCGTGTCGAATACGGTCATTCAACTTTGCGGTATGTTAAAGCAAATTCTACTAACAATTCTTTTATTAGAGTATATTATTGTCTGGTGAGTATACGAGGGAAAATCCCTAAAGATAACTTTTTCCGGGTTGTTTCCCAAATTAGGTAACTTAAACAAAGAGGCTAGGACGTTCAGATTAATTATATAGTCCGTTCATATAATTGCATGCACTTGTCTTAGACGTCTCAGTTCAGTTTCAAAATAATATGTTGCATGAATGTAATGAAAACTAAACAACGGAATAAATCAACTGAGTCAATGAGGAGAAAATAATCAATGTTGTTCATTTTTTAATATACCTAGATAATATTGATGAGAAAATGTTCACAAAATAGCTTGTAAAAGCTGTTAAGAAGACGGAAATGATTAATCAATGTACAATATGTACCTACCTACATATATCAAACGAGAATAAATGTTTGTGTGAAACTAATGGAACAAATTTAAATAAATGAACACATTATTAACATATAATACTTTTGTTTTATTCCAAATAAAAATTCTCCCGATTTCTCCCGATTTTCAGGTGACAAATCTACCGATTTTTAATTTTTCGTTTTTGCAACCCTGCAATCGGGTATCAATTTCCAACCCCAGTCTTCAGGGTTCAGTTCATTGCCTTGCCATGTCTGAACTTGATAGTATACTCGAAACAAATGTTGAGTAGCAGATGCCGATGTTGGAGGAAGACAAGATAGCTGTACTTGCTTTTTGTTTCGTGTATTTTTTACAAATGTTAAGTATCTGTTAATCAAGTAGAGGGGATCCGGTAAGGGACCGGCGGTCATTTTAGAGTAAATTTTCTTAGAATAGTATAATCTATATATATAAAAGGAGAAGGTGACTGACTGACTGACTGACTGACTGACTGACTGACTGACTGACATATCAACGCAGGGCCTAAACTATAAGGGCTAGAAACTTGAAATTTTGCACAGGGGTTCCTTTTATAACGTAGGGGAGCACTAAGAAAGGATTTTTGAAAATTCACCCCCTAAGGGGGTAAAACGGGGGTGCAAAGTTAGTATGAAACTTTGCCGTTTTTGAAGTCGTTAGACGGGTAGACGTCGTTATTGGGTCTAATTCTACGCGAGCGAAGCTGCGGGCGTCCACTAGTGTATACATAAAAGAGACACGAGTAGGCATTTTTGCTTGCTTGAGTACCTAAATCTATATAAAAGGAGAAGGTGACTGACTGACTGACTGACTGACTGACTGACTGACTGACATATCAACGCAGGGCCTAAACTATAAGGGCTAGAAACTTGAAATTTTGCACAGGGGTTCCTTTTATAACGTAGGGGAGCACTAAGAAAGGATTTTAGAAAATTCACCCCCTAAGGGGGTAAAACGGGGTGCAAAGTTAGTATGAAACTTTGCCGTTTTTGAAGTCGTTAGACGGGTAGACGTCGTTAATGGGTCTAATTCTACGCGAGCGAAGCTGCGGGCGTCCACTAGTATGTATATACGTGGCGTGTGCATACTATGTAGAACATGATTCTTACAAGCGCAATATCTGGGAAATAGTGGGTCTTAGAGAAAAAATTATAGGGACCATTTTTATAGAGAATTTTAAGATCTACAACTTTGCTCTAAAGTACTTTTCGATAAAACTTACCATTTTCGAGAAAAATCCAAAAAACCTAAAATTTTGACCTTGGGACCCGAATAAGTCTCGACGCACACATGGGATTGATGGGGACTTTTGACACTTTATTCCTTGTGGTAAACCTAAGGTCTCGAACGAAGATTTGGCTCTGTCGGAATTTTCTTTATTTCAATTGTCTAAATTGACCGGACTATAGGTACTCTCTTTTTAATTATATTCACAACCATAGAATGTTCACAACCATAATACATACATAATTATTATTCTTTTTTAAGCTAGTCTTTCCTTTTTCCACTACGAGTAGTAGGTATTTAAATCCGTGGCAGTGAATGCATGTAGATGTGAATAACATAATCTACATTATTTCCATGGGATTGCCCCTAGAAACTTAAATAAATCATAAATAATCAATGTTTCAACCACGGTTTCAACGTTTAAAAAGATCTCTTATTATTTGTGACAGAGCATTTGTTTTCGTTTCTAAAAATTATAAAAAAAGTTTCATTCCGGGCGTTCTTCATAACTGCAAACACTCCCAAAATTGAATTTTGACAACAATACCTATACAATATCCAGTTTATTGTATATTGTTACATTATACTGTAATCGTCACTAAACAATCTTATCAATAGATTTATCATTTATGCAACCCATTATATTTTTTATGATAATATATAAAAAGCTAATAACTTTTTTGTTAATCGTTATAAAATTGAAGCATTATTTTGGTACAATAGAAATTAGGAGAGACATAGAGAAAAGAAACGTTCGTATGTTGCTTCTCTCTGTGTTCCGTGGTTCAATGGCAGACCGCAGACTAGAATGAATTGTCATTTACGAGAAGAATCCAGGATTTCAGGATTCTTGAATTTTACTGAAATGAATTTTAAACATATTTTTCTAAAACAGCGTGTGTAATGGTGTTGTTTATTTGTTAATAGTATGCTGATGATTTTTAACACATTTTCTGTGCTAATTAATTGGTAATTGTTGTGAAGATAGGCGCAATCTTCGCTTCTTAATCTTAGAATCGATTTAAATAAGAAAGTATTGTAATTTGATGTGAATACACTGTCGGTGTGTCAACAAAGTTATGAGATAACTAAAGGTGAGTGAGGAAAAGAGAACTCGGCCAGGTCCTCATAAGATCTGTTTTGTTCTTAATAGTAAACACACTTGTTATTGACATTTTAAACATTATGAATGAAATTGAAGTCATAATAGCCATTTAACGATGAATCATTAGATACCTATACTAATTTCAATTTAATGGATCTCTTCATAGTACAGGAATTAGCATGTTACATACATCATTGAAACATTTGGATTCTTTAGTTAAATCCTGAATTAAGCTTTTGTGACAGTTACACAAAACAGAGATTTATACTGTATCAATGTACAAGATTTATTCTAACATGTTTAAGTTATGAACCAATGTAAAATTGTTAAAAAATTTAAATCAATAAAAGGGGTACTAAATATGTGTATATATATCCTAAAATAGGTTTGCTGTGTACAGTTTATAATAATATTAGTGGCTATATTCTACTGTGATTTCGACTCAAATTTGCTATACCACTTGCATAGGTAAAAATGTCATTGGAACGAGAGACTGTGGGCGTGATGCCCCCGGCAGTCAGTGTCGGAACGGGCTCAGTAGACCCTCGCTCCCAATTGCTGCAGGAGATGAGGGAGCAGAACTTTGACCTAATCAGATTTGCATCGTACAGGACAGCATGCAAACTCCGATATGTGCAGAAGAAATGCAATTGTGAGTGAAGTAATGTTGTTTGTGGATAATGTTACACTTAGATGTTCCAGATAGAAAACATTTTTTATTTAAGAACTTAGAATATAAGAATTTTTACCAATAGCTTATTTAAAAAGCTTTTATTTAACTTCACTCGTATGTATGCCCTGGAATCTTGCAATCAATGTTTTACCCACTTTCACTGAAGTGGGCACACATATTTGGTTCCGATGACAATGCACGAAAATTAAAAAAAAGTTATAAAAACCTTTTTTTTAAAAGAATTTTTTTAACAGTATAGTTAAAAGTTAGTTTGTTGTACTTGAACCGGGCTAATTTTACAGTCAGTTTTGTACTGACCCCTTCTTCAGTGACTTGAGAAGCTTTCTCCAAATACTTGTCTAATTGATTTTATTAAGATAACGTCTGCAGGAAAGACTACGCTAAGTGGACTAGTTACTAGCTACACTTAGATTCTGCTATGCTAATACCATTTATCAGTTGTTAAACTCAATATACTAGTCTAAAATATATGTAAAATAAAGGTATAAAAAATATAATATTGTCCACAGTACATGCAATAGACATATGGAATGTCATAGAGGCGTTCCGAGAGAATGCTCTGAACACCCTAGAACCGACTGCGTGCGTGAATGTGACCAGGCTGGAGACACTGGTGTCTTCGCTTTACCATAACCTGAACAAGCGGCTGCCTCCAGCTCACCAGGTGTCAGTGGAGTCATGTTCAGCATTGCTACTCAACTGGCTACTAGCAGCATATAGCACTGGGTAGGAATCCTATATTATCTATGTAAATCTAACTAAGACTAACAGTCCCTGCCCCACTTCTCATACCTGCTAACGTACCAAGTAATGTTCTTACTTCTTATTGATACCCTCTGCTAACTGGACCAACCATCCCAGTCCCTATTTGAGTCTTGTTTAAAGTTGGTCACAGTTGTCGTTGAGTTGTCATAGCAGGGGGTGGGTGGTGCTATATGATTGTTTGCTATTTATAACCATTAATATTTTAACATTTACTTTTACTTTTTCTGAACAACTGGATATTGGGTATATATAGCAACACATCTGTGATTGACTTGGAACAACACTCTTACTAACAATTAGAGTCTTGTTCAAAGTCAGTCACTCAGTCAGTGCTGCAAGCTCGTTTGCTATCTTATATCCATAAAAAAAATTACCTTCATACCATATTTTACCTTACCAGAAATTACATTAATTAATTAATAAATTTTTTGTGTTCAGAATATGATCAAGTCTTCACCAATTTGTTTATTTAAATTTTTGCAAAACATACAAAGGGCATACAAACCTATGTTTTCGTTGATATGATTCATTTCCTATCTATACTAATCTATAGTTTAATTTATATCTATTTTCAGGGAAAATGTGGGCAAAATCAGAGTATTCTCAATCAAAGTAGCACTAGCCACTATGTGTGCTGGAAAGCTTATGGACAAACTGAGATGTGAGTATAACACATTCATATTGTATCAAGTCATATTGTCAATATTATGGAGCAACATTCTGTATGGATATGGTCCTTGTATTTTTGATATTAATGGTGCCTACATGCCTACTTATAGGCCAAGTAATAATCTAATATATAAAAATGAATCGCAAAATGTGTTGGTATGCGTATAACTCAACAACGCCTGGACCAATTTGGCCAATTCTTTTTTTTAAATGTTCGTTGAAGTTCAAGGATGGTTTTTACGGCGAGAAAAATTTGAAAATTCATCCCCTAAGGGGGTAAAACGGGGGTGCAAAGTTAGTATGAAGCTTTGCCGTTTTTGAAGTTAGTGAATGTGTAACGCGAGCGGAGCTGCGGGCGTCCACTAGTAATAAATAAATATCTTGGACATTCTCACACACGCCCATCTGACCCCAAAGTAGGCGTGAGCCTGTAATATGGGTGTCAGAGACCGATATACATACATAGATATTTTTAAATACATAAATATTTTTATTTATTTAACACTTTATTGCACACATAGAAACAACAAACAATTATACAGAAATAATATTATTAATCTTAGTATGTAGTAATGGGCATACTTACATAGATAATATTAACATCTAGACACAGAACAAATAAGTGTTCGTCACACGAATATTTGTCCTGAGTGGGATTCGAACCCACGACCCCTGGTGCAACAGGCAGGGTCACTACCGATTGAATATGATCTAGTCTTCACTTCACCAACAGGCCCATCAAAGTCAAGTAAGCCATACATGACTTGTTATATTCCACAGACATATTCTCCCAGTTGTCAGACGGCAACGGCCACCTGCTGATGAAGCGCTTGTCGGACTACCTGCGGGAGGTGCTGGCGCTGCCGGCGGCCGTGTACGAATCGCCATCCTTCACGTACAACGACTCGCTCGCGCTTTCCATATTCAACCAGGTAAATCTTATTCGATTTAAAGTAAAGATAAGCTGGTATCAAAGACCAGCTCTTGAATTCACAAGTCGAAATTAAGGTATCGTCTGTCGCTGGACGAGCGGGTTGTCAGTCATAATCGCCGATTGTTTTGCCAGCCGTATTATGTGACCGCTAGTGGCAAAATTTCATGGACGCTACCGTGCTTCGGAGGGCACGTAAAGCCGTCGTTCCCGGTTGTTTTCAATGTTGGAAACAGTCGTTAATCCTTGTCGAAGACCTTCGGGTGGCTTGAGAACATTCGACACTGGGTTGGCCACTAACCCCTCCACCAATCCGCATTGGAGCAGCGTGGTGGAGTATGCTCTAGACCTCCCGCAGCTGCGCCTGTGGGGGAGACCCGTGCCCAGCAGTGGGATGTCTATGGGTCGCAGTGAATTATGTCCCCCGCACTCATGCCACCTCCCTCAAGCTATCCTCTCCGGATATCGTTCAGAGCTAGACTATCACGTCGTGATCTATAATTCATTTTTCATAACACACATTATATTAATTGTAACTTAATGAGTAACTTTAATTTATGTAGTATGAACATTTTGTGGCGGTTTGATGCACATTTAAAATTGTCTATATGTGCATTATTTAAGGGTGTGTTTCAATAGAAGCAGATCCCCCTTTTCCCATTTCCAATGCTTCCTTACTGAAAAGTCCGCTAAGATCGCGCATCTTTGGTAAAGCACCTTAAAAAATGCACAGAGTCAATATGTACACTGTCATCCAACCCCCACATTCATGGCAATTGTGTGAATACACTATGAACTTTCGGGGTGCTTGATAACATACGACACTGGATTGGCCACTGATCTCTCTAATTATTGTAAACTAGCCTTAAGGTTAGGCATCTGTGTAGGATTAGTAATAGCTAAATCCTTTGCCTTATATTGATCAGTTTAGAATAGCATTATAACTCTTTTCTTTAAATTGTTTTTAGTTACCTAGACTTTTGTTAAGCGTGTCTAATCACCTCATAGCGAAATAAATCATTTGACTTTGACTTTGACTCTCCACCAATCCGGCACGTACCTGTGACCAACAATGGGTCCTCTATGGGCTTTTGCTCTAGCTTAGCAGTATATAGCGTTTTTTTTTTTCAGAACGGCAAGATCACGGTGAACGATTTCCTGGACACGCTGATGTCGGAGCCGGGCCCGCCCAGCCTGGTGTGGCTGCCGCTGCTGCACCGCCTCGCCAGCGTCGAGAACGGTCAGTCCACGCTAGTTTACTGAACTAACACCATTTCATCATTATGAATCGATTAAAAATGGATCGATAATTAATTATAGCATCTACATCTATGGAAAAAATCACGATGATCCATCATTCCATTGAGGCGGAGAAGCAGGACAAACCAACAAACACACTTTCCCAATCTATCTATATATATAAAAGGAGAAGGTGACTGACTGACTGACTGACTGACATATCAACGCAGGGCCTAAACGATAAGAGTTAGAAACTTGAAATTTTGTACAGGGGTTCCTTTTATAGCGTAGGGGAGCACTAAGAAAGGATTTTTGAAAATTCACCCCCTAAGGGGGTTAAACGGGAGTGCAAAGTTAGTATGAAACTTTGCCGTTTTTTAAGTCAAATGGGCAACCCGAACGCGGTTAATAGGTCTAATTCTACGCGAGCGAAGCTGCGGGCGTCCACTAGTTATATATAAAACAAACCAAGTGTTATATTATAGGCACATACAGCTTTCTTGTGTGGATACATAGAATGTGATATTGATTGTTACACCAACAGTCACCAACACGTATTTTCTCAAACGTAACATTGACTTATGACGTTCAATAGCAAAGTGGCAGTGTATAATCTCAACAGAGAATAAATTTTAAGCTTATAATGATGTACTTTGATCAAATTATAAAAATGTAAATTATGAAATGAGTTACTACCGAGTTTCTTGCCGTGTTCTTCTCGGTAGCATCATCTTTGTGAACCGGCGGTAGATAAGTATCTGAATATGAATCTCATAAATATTAAATAAAGAAGGGACCTTCACCTATTGAGTGATCAAAGGCGTGTTTTATTTACTATAATAATACCCAAACACTACAATTAACTAATTCTTCCAGTGGTGCACCCTTTGGCATGCAGTGTGTGCCGCCGCGGCTCGCTCACCGGCTTCCGGTACCGCTGCACGCGCTGCGCCGCTTACACGCTCTGCCAGGACTGCTTCTGGCGCGGCCGCGTCTCCGGCGCCCACACCAACGAGCACGAGGTCAAGGAGTACTCCGCCTACGTGAGTGTCGAAAGAATAGCATTAGTTGGGTTAGGTTAGGGTTAGTCTTTGTTGCATCGCGCTGTGTTGCTTACACGCTCTGCCAGGACTGCTTCTGGCGGGGCCGCGTCTCCGGCACCCACACCAACGAGCACGAGGTCAAGGAGTACTCCGCCTACGTGAGTGTCGAAAGAATAGCATTAGTTGGGTTAGGTTAGGGTTAGTCTTTGTTGCATCGCGCTGTGTTGCTTACACGCTCTGCCAGGACTGCTTCTGGCGCGGCCGCGTCTCCGGCACCCACACCAACGAGCACGAGGTCAAGGAGTACTCCGCCTACGTGAGTGTCGAAAGAATAGCATTAGTTGGGTTAGGTTAGGGTTGGTCTTTGTTGCATCGCGCTGTGTTGCTTACACGCTCTGCCAGGACTGCTTCTGGCGCGGCCGCGTCTCCGGCACCCACACCAACGAGCACGAGGTCAAGGAGTACTCCGCCTACGTGAGTGTCGAAAGCATAGCATTAGTTGGGTTAGATTAAGGTTAGTCTTTGTTGCATCGCGCTGTGTTGCTTACACGCTCTGCCAGGACTGCTTCTGGCGCGGCCGCGTCTCCGGCACCCACACCAACGAGCACGAGGTCAAGGAGTACTCCGCCTACGTGAGTGTCGAGACTCCTACTAACAAGTACTAACTGGACTATTACTAACACCAACTAACAGGACTAACTATTACTAACAGTCCCCAGTCCTTATACCTACTAACGAACTGACCAACTAATGTTCTAATTAACTCTCTCAACTAATTGGACTAACCATCCCAGTTCCTAATTGAGTCTTGTTCAAAGTCAGTCACAGTTGTCATGGGCGGCAGCGGATGGATGGTGCTGCAAGCTCGTTTGCTATCTTTTATCCATAAAAAAAAAAATGAATATGAACCGAAAAGCATGGCATTAGTTGGGTTAGGTTAGGGTTAGTCTTTGTTGCATCGCGCTGTGTTACTTACACGCTCTGCCAGGACTGCTTCTGGTGCAGCCACGTCTCCGGCCCCAATCAGTGGCGTGACATCTATATAAACCGAAAAGCATTGCTTTAGTTGGGTTAGGTTAGGGTTAGTCTTTGTTGGTGCGGCCGCGTCTCCGGCATTCACGCCAACGAGTACGAGGTTAAGGAGTACTTCAATTTATTACACAAATTAAATTTATCACAAATTATTACACATGGAGGTATCTATCATCCATTAATGAAATATGATGAGTTAACCTCAGAAGCCGCAATTTTCCACAAACCGCAATATCTGTGATGTAATGATATTTTATTAACATCCACAATATTGTCTTAGTATAACTACGTGTACTATTATGTATTCTGTGTTATAAATAACGAGTTTCATTCATAATTTACTTCGCAGTTGAAATAAAAGTCCAATTCATCCTTATCTCCCTCTCAGAATGGCCCTCCCATGGCCAACAGTGGGACAAAGAAAGATAGTTGCGGTGTGGGATTCTAAGTGTAGAGTCTGGGTGTAGTCGCTAATGGAAGTCTATGTCCAGCATTGTCTGACTGCTGGACTGAATTGATTGCTACTACTAAGAGTGAACAGTGATATTACAAGCTACATAGTCACCGAGTGCATTCGTTTGTTTAATGTTTATCAGTCTCTGACACCCAAGGTACAGGCTCTGCCTAGCTTGGGGTCAGATGGTAGTGTGTGTGCGGATGTCTATGATATATACATTATATTCATGTTGATCTTTTGATACACTGACATGTTTAATCCATTAGATTACAACAATTTATTCGCACTTATGTATATCTGCATAGATTTAACTAGATAGATTGGCAATGTGATAGAGAAAGAACATAGATACTCATATGTGAGAGCGAGATAGAAAGGCGAGACCATTTGCGTACAAGCTATAGGCCTGTAGTGACCCAACGTCAGTTGTGAACGAAACAAATTTTGCTTATTTTTCTAAATCTCACGTTTAAAAGCGTACATTTGGTGTGATTTAGACGTAAATAATTATGGTTACGTGTACAGTACCAGGATGTAACTCATCTAAGAAAGAAAATCCACATACATACATTCATATACATTTCATATTATTATATATTCAATTATACATTTCATATGTAAGTACGATTGAAAGATTTTAATCTCCTATTGCAATGTTTAAGAACTTTGAAAAAGAAATTATCAACAAATGGATTTCTAATAATATGACATTTCAATATATAAATGCTTTGAATGCATAGGAATTGAATATAAAATATTATCAAATACGTGAATTTCTAGTATTTCTCACCTCAATACTATAGAGATTGGCGTAATATTGACAACCGCTTACAGCACACATGCACATTACACGCATACTCGTGTAATTAAGTTTTGGTCTCGCTTTGATGTTTCTATTGCCAATCTTTCTCTAGTATTCGCTGCGACCCATAGACGTCCCACTGTTGGGCACGGGTCTCCTCTCAGAATGGGAGGGATTAGGCCTTAGTCCACCACGCTCTATCTCTAGTATTAAATCTATGTAAATGTGAAATTGTGTTTGGTGTCAGAAATCGCCGTCGAAGCAGATAGGCGCGACGCTGCGCAAGTCGTTCCGCTGCGTGCCCGAGCGCGCGCGCCCGCAGCTGCCGCGCTACCCCGACCAGCCCGAGCGGACGCTCAACTTGAGCCACATCGTGTGAGTACGCACACACACACACACCCACACGCACATACGGAGACAGCCTTTTTAATGTATTCATATAATAAAACTCTAACAAGTCTGCGTTTGGACATTAAATAAATATGTATTTGAAAAATCTATCAAGGTTTGGTTTAGGTAATCAATACAGATTCCGAAAAAAAATATATTTAATTTATTGTCTGTCTGATTGTCGGTTGTTTTCAATGGTGGAAACAATCGTTAAGTGTTGTCGAAGACCTTCGGGTGGCTTGAGAACATTCGACACTGGGTTGGCCACTAACCCCTCCACCAATCGTCATATGAGCAGCGTGGTGGAGTATGCTCTAGACCTCCCGCAGCTGTGACTGTGGGGGAGACCCGTGCCCAGCACATATTTAATAACATTGTATATCTACACATAGTGCATCTACTATAAGTGCGACAGGAAATACACAAAGCGTAAGAGTGAAAGAGGCAGCTATTTGTAATCAGTACAGTTAGCGCGCGCGCGCGCGCTCACATTGACAGGTCACAATTGACACCAACCCAGGGCACGCCTTTGGTGCGTTGGTGGCGTATTTACCTCTTGTAATGTATATAATATAATTGAGTGTAAGTAGTGTAGCTACAATGTAGTGTTAACCGTGTGTCGTCCAGGCCGCCGTCGCCGGTGCCGGCGCACAACGGGTTCCCGGAGTACGCGGCCGGGTACGTCAACACCGGCTCGCTCGACTCGCGCTCGTCGCGCTCCACGCATCGCAGTACGTACCTCTTGTCATTCCAAAGCTCCCATGTTCGATTCCCATGCATGCTCGTATGATAATTAATTAATACATATTATAAAACTGAGATATACGGCCCGTATGTCTGTTTGTCCGTCTATACTATACAAAAATATATTTATAAAACTAAGTCCCCCGCTGCGTCTGTCTGTCTGTATGCAATCAACTCAATAACTACTAAACGTATTTAAATGCGGTTTTCACCAATAAACAGATTGATTCATGAGGAAGGTTTAGGTGTCTATTTTGTCAGGGTTTTGTGTAAATTGGTTGGAATGTCGAAAAAAAAGTCAAGCCATCTAGGAGCTACATATGTACAACTGTGACTGTGATTTTATAATAACTGAGATTCATAAGCTATTTTTAAAAGTCGGGCAACAGATTGTAATATATTTTTGAAATTTATTGTATTCTTTTTACCTTGAAAAAAATTTCATCACGAGTGGGATTTGATTTGAGCATAGGATCGTGAGTAGTGGCGTCGATTAACAGGCCTGTTGGCGCATTCGGTAGTGACCTTGTCAGGCCCTGTCTGTTGCGCCAGGGTGAAGTTCGTGGGTTCGAATCCCACTCAGGACAAATATTCGTGTGACGAACACTTGTATTTATTCTGTGTCTGGACGTTAATATTATCTATTTAAGTATGTATTTAAAATATCTATGTATGTACATCAGTCTCTGACACCCATGTTACAGGCTCGCGCCTACTTTGGGGTCGGATGGCAGTGTGTGAGAATGTTCAAAATATATTTATTTATTATTTATTTTGTTATGTACGAATAACTATGATTATTTTCTCCTGTCACTGGACGTGTGGTATTCCAGGTATAGCGGAACACTTATCCCGCGGAGTAGACGACGAGCATAGACTGATAGCCAGATACGCTGCGCGGCTGGCACATGAAAATCGTACTATGGTAATATCTAGATATTATACATTTATGTCATTGATAATTATTGAATCTAACCGCATTATTCATAAAAAATTATAAAAAAGTAATTTTTTCTTATTTATTAATATATATAATCTATCTTAATAAAACATATCTTAGGCTTTATTTTGAGTACTTACGTATACTTAGCCGATTTCACCAACGTCGTGTAAATCTTATGCCCGGAATAAGTTGTTATTTACTCGCGAGTTAGCCCATTTTACGTTTCACCAACATTTAACCAAGGGATAAAATCTCTATACTAGAGTAAAATCATACACCGCCGATTTCGGCCGAGTAAGCTGCTAATCGTAGATTAATAGTGTCACAACAGCATTATCTATAACTGATGATTATTTATTTCCTCGCCCACGGTGGTTTAAGGAAAGGGCATATTATTTTGAAGACTATGACGACCACGATTTCGTGTTAAGATTTCGTCTATCAAAGAAGGCAGCATTGAATTTACTGGCAAAAATCGAGCATCATTTGGAGTATCCAACAGACAGGTGAGTGTTCTAAATTATATCCATTGATTAGGTATTTAACACATATTTAAGTATTTTAAGAACTTGCTTTCTTGCTGTGTAAATCACACACACACACATGTATTATGTATGTTGTATCCCATTTCTTATAAATATTAGTTCCCAATATCTAATAAATATCAGCCTAATTTTACCCCTTGTTTGTATTGTTTCAGAAATAGGTCAATATCGCCTGTCAACCAATGATTGGCTAGATTAAGGTTCTATGCAACAAACAACACCCAAATGAGCATTGGTGACTATGGCGGAATGAGTGCACCAACATCACACCAAATTATCCACCAAGTCAGTACAGCAATAGCATCTCTGCACAAGGACTACGGTTTCCAGCAACATACCAGGAAATAAGCATACCAGGAATAAGGCCCAGCGTAACGCGATATGCTATCATTAATGACTATTTTCGAAGCTTATTGTAATAAAACAACTGAATTAATTATTAATATTTTTTTTAATTCGCTATAAATAAACTCCAAAAGTAATAATCTGGTTTTAATTTATTCCTGTTTCAAAATTTCGCTCTGAATGTCCATTTGAATGTCAAATAATTCTTAGCTTCTTCTCTTTCTTTAGCTGCATGCTCCATTTGAGTTGTGAGAGCGTTCCCTTTTATTTCATTTAACTTTTCTAGTGAAGAAGAAGCTGTGGCCGTCTTTTAGACATACATTCAAGCCGTTCTCCTGCAGTAGGCCTTTTTCCTTCTGTACTACATTGTAACAGCTTGGAAATGGGCGTTTTTAAATTTTTGGGAGTGTAATCACCCCAATCCTGAAACAAGATAAATGCTCTACTATTTTTCCAACCATAATAACATTATTTTAGGATGTACTACAGTTAAAAGATGATTTGCTCCAACTATTATGTTGGAACCAACACAACTGGAACTATGTTTTCATTCTAAAAGCAAACATACAATATTAGGTGGACAAATATCTGTTGATACTTGCTGAAAAGTGTAAATTTAACCAACAAATTATTTATTATCTATGTAGATATTGGTACATACCAATATCTACATAGATAATAAATAATTTGTTGGTTAAATTTAACCAATAAACAATCTTCAATGACATGTACAGCAGAAGGGGCAAGAATCAGTTGAATATTTATTTTGTACCTTAGGGCCAGCAACTGTATCTGTGACTGTAAAAACATATAACACCACTATTTTTAATACTGTTCTAAGGATTATGCAAGCCCACAGAACATGGCGTTATAAGGCAGAGTATTTTCTGTTGTGGTGGGTCTTCAATCACTGACCTTGGAGGTCCACCACCTGAAAAAATCAAATTTCATCACAACTTTTAATTTTTATGATATATTTTTTTAATATAATATGATTACAGGAATATATAAAAAGTTGTAAAAATTATCAGGAAACAAAGAAAAATACCTGTTTGAATTAATTGCATCCTTCTAAAAGAAGCTTCTTTTTTTGTAGTTTTCTATAAGTTTTCCCACTGGGCTTTCAAATTATCGGCAGCACGATGAGAAAGCATTGTCTGCGAATTATATTTGCTTGAAATTGTTATCCATTCTCCAAGCTTTTGCTTCATTGATACTCCATCCGTCCTTTTATTTTCTATCACATGAAAATGCTCAGTAACGAGATCAACCAGCAATGACTTTTATGATGCCATCCAATTAACAGATCGCTTTCGCTTTTTCATTTGCCATTGTTTATAATCAACGATTTGTATAAAACAATTTTATATATCTGTTTACACGGAATAAAACTAGTTCAAAAGTTCCAAAACACAACAAAACCAAACTTTATTTATACTCTTTAAATTCTAAAAAGCCGCGCACGGGACCGGGCGGGATCACTGTCAACTTAATTGTCAAGTTAACGTATTATCCGAACAAATAAAAGAATACACAGCGCTATTGTGCAAGTATGAGCCAAACTGTCTATTTTATTTGGGTACATTACACATACATTCAATTCATTCGTTCAACGGCATAGAGTAACTATGCGAGATTGATATCTCTAGATTACCGTGGTGAAACGAAATTGAAGTTAACCATCGAATAAATCGACAGAGTACAGTTAAACTGGGATAGCTACTCTAGTGTAATTACAATGTTGGTGAAATCGGGCCTTAAATATGTAATATTTTTTTAATCACAACTCTGGACAGAAATATAATATGGTAAACGGGAAATTGCGAGTAATGAACTCTTATCCGATCCATACTTCATTGTAATAATTTGATTCAAATAATTTTTTTCATGTCGCATTATTACTAACCAACTGATATTTTTTAAAAAATCATACAACTGGGCTATGACTCCCACTCCCACAATACTGTCCGGTTCAACTAAGCGTTGGATGGTTTGATTGACATGCTCGTTTACTATCTAGTTTACGTAAAAAAATCTCAAAATTGTTAAATATGTTGCAGCCGCGGGCAGGCAGATCGGCATCGCTCACCCCCGAGTTGGTAAGGACAACTGTGTTTTTTTTAAGGGGAAATCTGAAACCGTAGAAGATACAGAGAATCTACCTTAGGAAACAAGCCTTCTTTTTTTATGAAACTAAACTTGGCATAATAATTTTTTTGGTCAAGTGTGGGTTGTTATTGGTTTTTTGATTCCGATCCACTCAGTTTTTTTCAGACTCAGGAAGTCAAAGGACAATGCCCAATGCTCTATAGAAGTTAGCCTATCGTTGCTCTTGATGTCTCTTTGAACTTAATGTTAAATATTACCAAATTACCTGTGGATTTAATAGAAAAAGTTTTATTTCAAAATGAATTGGGAATTTTTTGAAATGTGAACGATTCGCGAGAGTCTATATTCGTAATTGACAAACCTTAAAATACAAACATATTTATTTTCGGCCTATTTCCGACTTAAATCACACGTGAGTAAGCCGGTAACTTCAACTATGAATCTTAATTTAAGTTTGTATTTTTAGGTTCGTCTCTCTTGCCGGAATCGAGATCGAGCGGGCGAGTATTGTGAAGTTCTAGAAGCATTGACAGGCCCGTTGGCGCAATCGGTAGTGACCCTGTCTGTTGCGCCAAAGGTCGTGGGTTCGAATCCCACTCAGGACAAATATTCGTGTGACGAACACTTGTATTTGTTCTGTGTCTGGATGTCAATATTATCTATTTATGTATGTATTTAAAAATATCTATGTATGTATATCAGTCTCTGACACCCATAACACAGGCTCGCGCCTACTTTGGGTTCAGATGGCCGTGTGTGAGAATGTCCAAGATATTTATTTATTTATTTATTTATTTAATATGTGAGGTGTGTGTCGCAGGGCCGGTCGTCGTCGGAGGGCTCGGAGGTGGACGCGGCGCGCCAGCAGCGCGAGCTGATCTCGCAGCTCGAGGCCAAGAACCGGGAGATTATGCGGGAGATAGCCAGGCTGAGGTATGACCCCATTTATATTACATCCTACTAATATTATCGCTGCAACCCATAGACGTCCCACTGCTGGGCACGGGTCTCCCCCACATACACTTCTGCGGGAGGTCTAGAGCATACTCCACCACGCTGCTCCAATGCGGATTGGTGGAGGGGTTAGTTACATCCTCGCTGCGACCCATAGACGTCCCACTGCTGGGCACGGGTCTCCCCCACAGACATAGCTGCGGGAGGTCTAGAGCATACTCCACCACGCTGCTCCAATGCGGATTGGTGGAGGGGTAGTGGCCAACCCAGTGTCGAATGTTCTCAAGCCACCCGAAGGTCTTCGACAAGGCTTAACGACTGTTTCCAGCATTGAAAACAACCGGGACCGACGGCTTTACGTGCCCTCCGAAGCACGGTAGCTTCCATGAAATTTTGCCACTAGCGGTCACCCATCCACAAACCGACCGCGCCCGTCGTTGCTTAACACTTTCGATCACATTGAATCGAAGCGAGCCATTGGGCTATGGACGCTAATATTATAAATGTGAAATTTTTGTAAGTATGGACGTTTGAATGTTCGTTACCCAACCACGCAAATACTACAAAACGGATTAGAATTTAAATGAAACAGTTGTTCCGCAACTGCGGCGGGCACGATCGAAAATCCTAGCCTTATGCTCTAGACCTCCCCATCTACCCGTGCCCAACAGTGGGACGGTTGTAACTTAGCCTAGCTTAACCCTTTATTATTTCCGATGTGTATTAATTTTTGTTAAATTGTATGTGTATTGATTTTTAAACGGTCTTATTTAGCTTGCCCTGTTTATTTATTTGGGTCAAATCTAGTAATTGAAATTTGACCCACTTCCTGTTGACGGATTTATCTGAAATTTAGTATGCACTTAGTTCTGATGACAATATAATTTTTTTTTTTTTAAGTCAGAATACATTAATATAAAGTAATTTTAGTACTTTATGTTTATTAAAGGGGTGGGGTTTATATTATGGTTATTGGTTTTAAGTGTCTTATTAAATCGTTATAAAAAAAAAGATACATTTGTTGTACAAGCGTGGCATCCGTTATGTCACTCCAATCAAGGGATCCTGCGGAAGACCAGCGCTGGTCGTTCTCGAACTTCCAGCACATGCTGAGCAGGATCCAATTTGTTAGCAGTACCACTATGTTACGTTACCTATTTGTTTTAATGATTTGTATATTGTATTTATTAATCTGTAACTTGTGTACTCTGACAAATCCATACTAATATTATAAATGTGAAAGTGTGTTTGTTTGTTTATTTGTTTGTTTGTCCGGCTTTCACGTCGCAACGAAGCTATTATATGGTATGGTTTTGTGTGTGGAGATAGTGAGGAGGGTGGAGAGTGACGTAGGCTACTATTCATCCACCACAAATATGATAGACAACTCATTGTTAATTCCCTTTGACCACGCGGGCGGAGCCGCGGGTATAAGCTAGTAAACTATATTCTATTCTATTCTATTGTATTAAATATTCTGTTTATATGTCCAGACGGCAGCAGGAGGCGGAGGCGAGCGCGGGCGCGGGCGCGGGCGCGGGCGGCGGGTCGGCGCCCCCGCTGGTGTCGGAGCTGCGCGCGCTGCGCCAGCGCAAGGACGAGCTGGAGGGCCACCTGTCCTCGCTGCAGGAGTCGCGCAAGCACCTCATGCAGCAGCTCGAGGGGCTCATGCGGATGCTAAAGGTCAGCCCCCCACTTCCCACCTGCTCTCACTACTCGAAACTTCGATCGCTCGCTGCGACCCATAGACGTCCCACTGCTGGGCACGGGTCTCCCCCACAGACACTTCTGCGGGAGGTCTAGAGCATACTCCACCACGCTGCTCCAATGCGGATTAGTGGAGGGGTTAGTGGCCAACCCAGTGTCGAATGTTGTCAAGCCACCCGAAGGTCTTCGACAAGGCTTAACGACTGTTTCCAGCATTGAAAACAACCGGGACCGACGGCTTTACGTGCCCTCCGAAGCACGGTAGCGCCCATGAAATTTTTGCCACTAGCGGTCACCCATCCACAAACCGACCGCGCCCGTCGTTGCTTAACACTTTCGATCACATTGAATCGAGGCAAGCCATTGGGCTATGGACGCTACCTTCGATCACGGAATAAAAATTATATACAAATTTAATACTTCATTAATGTTCAAAATGCGATTTCGCTCTGCCGCTATTGACTTGTCATTCATGTCAGCTACGTTTGGCATATAAATTAAAGAAGCGGCTTTTAACGGGATACTGTACCAAATTCCGTTAAATCCGTGTTTTTAATTGAGTGGTTATTCAATTTCCAAATACGTATACACTAGGCGCTAAATTAGTCAATTTTAATAAAGTGGACTGTTTAGGTTACTCGATCCCTAAATAAGGTCACTGTTTTGACACAAAGAAATTACTTAGTAAAAAAATATATAAGTAATTTAATGGTTTCCTGAAATTGAAAATCCCACTGCTGGGCAATCGTCCCCCTACTAGAGATGCTATAGAGAGCATACTCCAGTGCGGATCGGTGGCGGGGTACCAACCCAGTGTCGAATGTTCTCAAGCTACCCGAAGGTCTTCGACAAGGCAATCAGTTTTCACCATTGAAATCCACTGGGATCGATGGCTTAACATGCCCTCCACGTTAAGTGACGGCTTAACGGTACGCACGGTAGCGCCCATGAAATTTTGCCCTTAGTAGTCAACTATCCACTAACCGACCGCGCCCGTCGTTGCTTAACGCGGTCGCTCATATACAATCGACGCGAGCCACTGGACTATGGACGCTACGCCTAACCTAACCCCATATCTTAAAATTTATTCTCTACCGCCTAAAAGCGGTTTTTTCAGTTATTCCTTCACTTTTCGGACAAAACTTCCTTGGAATGCCTTACCCGAATAAATTAGAAGGGCGCCTAGTAAGGAACTTTTCAAAAAACTAGTCCGTGAGCATTACCGGAATGAAACTGGAATAGTTTAATTTCTCTGACAAATTGTGTGTTGTATATATGTAAATATGTATATATTTATGTATGTATGTATGTGTGTATGTATGTAAGGATGTGTGCATTTTGTGTATAAGCTTATTATTATTTTTATTTTTTTTCCTTCTCTTTACGTTAAATGTTTATTACGCCTCTTTATCACCAAGAGTTGACTGGTAGAGAATGCCTTTTGGCATTAAGTCCGCTCATTGTAGAAATTTACGCTTAACGTTAAAAATTACGCTCGAAGGACCAAAAAAGATGTAAGGGACGGGGATGATAAAGTAAACTTCCCGTGGTGAGTGCTGCTCTTACACTGATTTATTGATTAAAATGAAGTTATACAGCACCGCGGCAAAGTGCACGCGCTGCAATTTTGCTTACGTATAAAATACTAGCTTTTACCCGCGGCTCCGCCCGCGTGGTCAAAGGGAATTAACAATGAGTTGTTTATCATATTTGTGGTGGATGAATAATGACAGTTCCACTATTAAAAGATACTAAGAGTAACCAGAGGTAATGCTGACCGCAGATATAGTGTACGTAAGGTACGCCATCTATTAACAACATCCGGAACTAAATATCTAGCAAATAACAAAACATCGATATCTTCCCATGGGGATGTTTTACCGCGGTAAAAAGTAGCCTACGTCACTCTCCACCCTCCTCACTATCGACATGACGCACAGTCTCCACACACAAAAACCATACCATATAATAGCTTCGTTGCGACGTGAAAGCCGGACAAACAAACAAACACACTTTCCCATTTATAATATTAGTATGGAAGTACGGTGTTCCGTACAACAATAAAGGTTTAATAAATAAATATGGCGTGACAACTAACGGACATATCTCTCTTCAGACCCAACAGTCGTCCCCCCGGTCGACGCCCAACTCCTCGCCGCGCTCGACGAAGAGTCCCCCGCTGCCCGGCTCGCTGCCGCAGCCCTCGGCGCCTGAAAGGTACGGTGTAAGGTAGTAAGGTGTTTTCCTTTCATCCTGATACGTTTGCATGTTCTGTTGGTCAATTGAGTAAAAGTTTTGACAGATAAATCATGCGACTGGCATTGTCTTAGTGACTAGTTTTTATTAGTATAGACTACTTTTTTTGTCATATTGGAGTTAACTATAGACTATAGATTTACCAAAGGCTGTGTATTCACCGGCTAACATGTCTTCCCAACACGTTTAGTGTCTTTGTTTTGCGATCGACTTCGCATCGTCTTACAAAACATGTTGCACAAAAATTATCGTTCAACTTGATTGTCTGTCAACCAGGGCAACTGCTTCTAATGCAAAACTTCGTCTAAACACAGTCAGCAAGATCACAATGAGACGAGTTTCGCAATTTGATAAGGAGTGAGTTTTTGGTGTGATGTAAGATGTTTTGTGTGTGCAGGGAGTGTACGCCGCGCGGCACGGTGCGCAGCGCGCCGCAGACGCCATCGCTGGGCGAGCGCGAGCGCATCGACATGACGCACAGTCTCGGTGAGTGGCGAAGCAGGTTACACAGATTGGCGTTCCAGTAACTGGAGTTGCAGCACGACTAGTATTCGCTTAGATATTCTATTCATTACAATGATGTCGAATATTGCATTACTACCTAATATTTCCTGTTCCAGCGCCCCACGCTTTTACAATCAAATATTATAATTAAAAGCACATAGTTTACACTTCAGTCCCAGAAATAGAGACAACTTGAACGATCCATAATGGAGTGGTGGATCCTGTGAGGTGCCAATGATAATAATAATATCGCTGCGACCCATAGACGTCCCACTGCTGGGCACGGGTCTCCCCCACAAACACTTCTGCGGGAGGTCTAGAGCATACTCCACCACGCTGCTCCAATGCGGATTGGTGGAGGGGTTAGTGGCCAACCCAGTGTCGAATGTTCTCAAGCCACCCGAAGGTCTTCGACAAGGCTTAACGACTGTTTACAGCATTGAAAACAACCGGGACCGACGGCTTTACGTGCCCTCCGAAGCACGGTAGCGTCCATGAAATTTTGCCACTAGCGGTCACCCATCCACAAACCGACCGCGCCCGTCGTTGCTTAACTCTTTCGATCACATTGAATCGAAGCAAGCCATTGGGCTATGGACGTTACAATATAATGATAATAAAATATCCCCAAATTATGGCAGTTCTGTTTGACGCAATTCCATGCGCAGTTCATCTTTGAGCAGTGCGGGCGCTAGCTTCAGTCGGGTCTTAAGTTTCAGCTCAAAAGCATAACTCACCTTGAGAGCGCTTGGCGCGATCTATACCACATACATTTATCCTTAAACATATCTGAATGATATGAATGATACTAATTTTTTTTCTCAGGCTTTCAATTGAATTGTGCAAATTTTTTCATCTCAAGATTTTGAATCTAATGTTTTTATCAGGTGGCATGGATAGTATGAGCAACGACGCAAGGAATTTCCATCAGAATCAACGGCCAACTACTAGTAAGTGACAATTATGCAGTAATAAATGTTAACTCTAGTACTTAATTGGTACGTTTTGCTAGCGTACTATTGAATTAATACAATTCTTTAAAGTATTTTTATCGACGCTGAATTAAGCAACTGTAACTTTCATATAAAGGATTACATTTAACACATGTTTAAAAAATATTTTAAAAGTCTTATCGACTATCTGTAAAACCTACAATGGTCAATTTTACTTTTGTTACAGTGGGCATAGATAACAGAAGCCTCAGAAGCGACTTACTCTATGCCGCCGATTCAGTGACAAACGCCATGTCTACGCTAGTTAGGGAACTTAATTCTGGTGAGTACATGATTTATTTTTAATTATGAAGAAGTATTTTAATAATCAAAGAAAGCGCATACTATCAATTTATAATGAAAATAAAATTAATGAAATATGCTAGATAAGATATGATAGATCTGCGCTTATATAAATAGAATATGCTTGGAAATATGGTCACAAACGACACAGGTACATAGTTTGCAAAATTTTGTGAAAGATAATTTAGTATAGAAAACGAAGCGCACCCCAGATTTGAAGCTATGCAAATTAACAATGGTATAGAATGGTTATGTAAATGTCACATTAGAATTTCGCATTGGGTGGCTTTACACAACACGCACAGTAATTACTCAGCAAAACAAAGTTAAGCAAATAATCTTGTAGAAATTTGAATGATTTCGGTTAGGATTTTCATAAATACAGCGACATAAATCTTAGATTGGTAGACATGTTTCCCTAACCTATTATTTTTAAATGCAGCTTATGGGGACCATAGCGGCAGTCTGAAAAAATAATCTAATGAAGATGTAAACACGATTTTATAAAACAGATCATACTTGAAGAACACACTCGAAAGCGGTAAAATGTAGGCGAGAAACGCTAATATCATAGTTCGTAATAGAATCCTGACATGATTTTATCCACCAGGCATGCAATTACACCTACTGTTGAACATTGATCATTAACATTATAATTATATCGGCCATCCTGGTATACACATTACCAGACAAACATCTCTGTTTAGTTAAATTTGTAACTAAATGGAAATAATTATTCTTTCAGTAAAATTTTCGATATCGTGTTTAATATCCTTAATAACTTAAATACTTACGACGATTGTTGTTATAGGACAAAGAGAACATTATGGTCCAGCAGCCAGTTACAGTTATTCAGACAATTTCGACACCCCACCGAATCCACTTGTTTTATACCTGTGCACAACATTAACATTAGCTACGTCTATCGAGAATTGAGGAAAAACTTGGGCGTCTCGTCGAACCGAACCTGCTCACGAAGATTCAGCCTGTTATTCTGGATCATAACGATTTTAGAATTTCAGTTTTATGGATGACTAGTGGACGCCCGCAGCTTCGCTCGCGTAGAATTAGACCATTAACGACGTCTGCCGACGTTGCCCACTTGACTTCAAAAACGGCAAAGTTTCATACTAACTTTGCACCCCCGTTTTAACCCCTTAGGGGATGAATTTTCAAAAATCCTTTCTTAGTGCTCCCCTACGTTATAAAAGGAACCCCTGTGCAAAATTTCAAGTTTCTAACCCTTATAGTTTAGGCCCTGCGTTGATATGTCAGTCAGTCAGTCAGTCAGTCAGCTTCTCCTTTTATATATATAGATTCTCCAAAATGATTTCAGTTACCATGTTTAATGTTGCAATATGTTCTCAGGGTCGTAAAGTTTGTCAGGATGGCTGTATTTTATACGAAAAAATAAAATTCAAATTGCAATATTATATTTTATAAATAAATTTCACATACAATCAACACATTGTCAAAACCTCTATTAGAAAATGTTTTAAAGAGCTTTTTGATATCTCCATATATTGCATTTTTCACTGCCAAACATACTAGTACAGTACAAACAGTACTTGTAAAATGCCTTGTTGCGACGTGCCATAGATTCATATATATATGATCAATAAAATAACTGTAAGAGAAACCAATCAATGCTCATAGTACCGTAACAAAATGCCCATTCAATCATTTAAAATTGTATGTATGCGCTTAGCTATCATACACAAATTGGACGTTACTCATATTAGGTGTTTTGGCTACCATACTCTCTAAAGTCTTTAAGATTTTAATTCTTTAAGTCTTTAAGTCTTTAAGATCTGCATGTGGTTTTTTACAGTTTGTCAAATTCTAGCACGTATCATATTTCAATCGTTTCTTGCATGATTCTACGATTGATTTTACAAAGCTAGTTTTAAAGATTAACACCCTTAGTGATAACAAATCAATAAATCTATTATAGCTGTAAAGTGCTTTGTTACTTACGTTCAAATTCTGAATTGAGTTTGAACAAAGGCAAAACTTCAGTCTATAGCTATAATAGGTTTCAGAATTTGTTATAAATAAGGGGGTACAAAATAAGCTCGACGATTGAATAATAAAAATATCTTTATAATAATGTTTCTTTATAATAATGAATTCAATAAAACCAGCTGCCAAACTTGGAAATGTAGCGTATTGATAATTTAGGAGAATAGGAGACTAAAGAGGATTTATAAGAGGAAAATATCTACATAAAGAGGATTTTTTTAATAATGATTTTTCCACTGTCGTGGAATGGCTGGTGTTCCGTGTTTCGGTGTTTAAGTGGATGAATGTTTTGCAGAAGGCTCCGACACTGAGGACACTGTGAAAAGCGGCGCGGATGGTAGGAAGCAGAGAGGTTCGTTTTTATACTACTTTAGATCTGATTTTTTTAACATGAATCCCGGCTATTCTTGTGATATAATAGAATTTTATGAATTGATAAATATAGATAATATCTGAAACTTATTTACCTACAACGTGTGTGTTTCAAAAGCATACAAGAATAATAATATAATAGGTAATGTTTCTTGAATTGATAAATTATTTAAAAATTTGAAATTTAAAAAGTACTGAATTCTAAAATCGTTAAACGCATATTAACATTTTAGTTAAAATATTGTATGTAGGTATGCAAAACAGCTAAAATTGTCTTTGAATAAAAATATTTTATAATATTTAACTATGCATGACGTTAAGGCGCATGTTTGTCGCACATTTTTTTTATTTCCTCATGGATGTTATAACTCATAATTTCGTATAAACATCATACAATCTCCACAATAAAACCATAACTAGTAACATGGACGGTAATATTATACTGCGCTATATAAATTTTAGAGTTTTACGTAATTTAAATTTAATTTAAAAAAATCTGCAACTTAAATACTTAGACAACAATTACAATAAAATGGTGATGGTAATTGGTGGTAGATTGGTGAAGGGTGTATTGTAGACTTACAGTATTAGTAGATATATGAAGTCTCTTCAAGATTGAAATATGCTTGTTTAATCAGTTTGTTTACGGGTGACGGATTCATTGAAAGCATAAATATAATTCATTTTTATGACAAATTGATTTTAGTCCCTACCTATGTTCGAGGATCGAACTCAGTGTAAAGCAGTACACTCTAAAATTAATTTGTCCAAAGTTTTCTATTTAGAATTAGCATAAGCGCCATCTATCGACTTAGAAGTTAGTTTTTTAAATCACTTCGGTTAAATTCCTAATAAGCCTTTAATATAACCTGCTGTTACGGTGAAGGAAAACATCGCAAGGAAATCTGCTTGTAAGAGTCCTTTATAACAATAAGCTCTAGCAGTAACTTCTCGCTGCGACCCATAGACGTCCCACTGCTGGGCACGGGTCTCCCCCACAGACGCAGCTGCGGGAGGTCTAGAGCATACTCCACCACGCTGCTCCAATGCGGATTGGTGGAGGAACTGCAGGGGCTGCAGTAACTTCTAATT
Source organism: Carterocephalus palaemon (assembly GCA_944567765.1). Classification (NCBI taxonomy): domain Eukaryota; kingdom Metazoa; phylum Arthropoda; class Insecta; order Lepidoptera; family Hesperiidae; genus Carterocephalus; species Carterocephalus palaemon. Next base: position 4,667,340 of record OX155663.1, read on the forward strand.
GAATATTATTGTAATCTTTTGTTATTAAAATGTCAGATTTTGAGGAGGACGAGGACAGCGACGAGCCCATGCCGCGCCCGCAGCCGCCGCGCCACTACCTACGCGACGGCGGCGTGCAGGTAATAAGGCATTTAAACTTGATAAGAATAATAAATAAGAATAAAAATGTTTTTATTGCCACACAATTCCATAGAAAAATTACAGGTTCCTAATACAATACACAATTTCATAACAAAATTAAAGTAACTATTAAATAAGGGTAACTAGCTAGCTATAACTTGTAGCACTACAGTTTGGTTTCCTTTGAACGCTTGAAAGCACTGGCGAATGATTCGAGCTTTGAATTTTTGATGGACAGGTGCTGGTTGAAAATCAGTATGGCGGAAATGATCTATTGACCAATCACGCTCCTTCGTAGAAAATTTGTGTGCAGCAAAAATATTTCAAATTAACAATTTATAATTAAAATTACTATTAAATACAGTTTGGTTTCCTTTGAACGCTTGAAAGCACTGGCAAAAGATTCGAGTTTTGAATTTTGATGGACAGGTGCTGGTTGAAAATCAGTATGGCAGAAATGATCTGTTGACCAATCACGCTCCTCCGTAGAAAATTTGTGTAGCAAAAATATTTCAAATTAACAATTTATAATTAAAATTACTATTAAATACAGTTTGGTTTCCTTTGAACGCTTGAAAGCACTGGCAAAAGATTCGAGTTTTGAATTTTGATGGACAGGTGCTGGTTGAAAATCAGTATGGCAGAAATGATCTGTTGACCAATCACGCTCCTCCGTAGAAAATTTGTGTAGCAAAAATATTTCAAATTAACAATTTATAATTAAAATTACTATTAAATACAGTTTGGTTTCCTTTGAACGCTTGAAAGCACTGGCGAAAGATTCGAGTTTTGAATTTTTGATGGACAGGTGCTGGTTGAAAATCAGTATGGCAGAAATGATCTATTGACCAATCACGCTCCTCCGTAGAAAATTTGTGTAGCAAAAATATTTCAAATTAACATTTTATAATTAAAATTACTATTAAAAAAAAATTACAAGTAGGTACCTAGTTCTTGAGGATACAGTATCCTCTTGCCTTCTTTTTTTTTACTGTGGCTAGCCAGCACTCGGTAAGCGTTGTTAGCTGTAACCCATAGAAGACCCACTGCTGGGCACGGGTCTCCCCCACAGACAACGCTGCGGGAGTTCTAGCGCTTAAAACCTTCCCTTTTGAGCGAAGGCCTTTTTCTAGCAGTAAACCAAAGGTAGATGTATAGTATACCCACAAAATTGACTGAGAAATAAAGTGTTGGATCTCGACGAAAGGCCTTTGCTTGCCTATAATGAAACTAGATGTAACTATTGTGATTTTGGTATATCATGAAAAAGTAGAAATTGCCACCATTATATTATAATTTGGTACTTAAGGCACGGAGGTTCTATGGCTAAGTTTAACTTGTTTTGTGTTATATTTGGTTGCGAATTGGTTTTATGATTTTATTTGCAGAGCATGGTTCCTAGTGTTACCACGCAGTCGTAAAATATTGCTTTCAAGTGTAGTTAAAGGTTTGTTTTTTTTTTTTTTTGGTATCCAATTATTTACTCGTATGAATTTTATAATTGCATGATCGCTTTTAAATTGACTTCGCTAAATTTTTTTTTGTCTAGGTGTTAAAGTAATTGCTATGTTTATGAGGTTGTTTTTTATAAATCTCGCGTGGGTACTTAAGCCCTTGTATGTAGGAGCATATTTAATGTTACATATTTTTGAGCTTGTGGATTCGTAATGTCAAAATGTACCTACCTATTTCATTCGTGGCTAGGTGTATAGTTTTAGCTATTAAATCAAATTTCCATATATTTTATCACAAAATCTGTTTCATTTTTAAAAATTGACTCAACTAATCTATTAATCCTGAAAATATGTTTTCCTATTGCGTCAATTGTTGTGTAATAATTAAATTATATGGGTTTTAATATATTTTCAGGACACCCCGCCGCCGCTGCCCGCGCGCACTGGCCACTACTACCCCCGCACATAGCTTTACACAGACAAACACTCGTGTTATACATATATCTATTATAGATAAACAATAAGCAGCTGCTCCTATATGTAGTCTGTAGGACCCACCCACATAACGTTTAAAGGCCGCTGCACATTGGGACGACTTAATGCCCACTGAATTTATTACCAAATGGTACATTTAAGGATGGTGATTTAAATTAGTTTACTATGCCAAATCCGAAACTTAAAACAGCAAAAGAATATAAACGTCTGCTTTGGGCTGATTGAGCTCGCTATCACAGTCAAATATTGAGAAAGATTAATATGCAAAAGTACATTACCTACCCGATTTTATTGCATCATTTATCCTGGAAAATAAGAATGTTCCCGTAGGATACTGGATGAAAGTTTGTATGTATAAATTCAATGCAATGCAATGTCCAATTGCACGCGAGGGAAGCCGCGGGTGGCCACTAGTCCACATAAAGACCACAGCCTGGAAAGCAATGTTACGTCAATAGTTACAATGTGCTGCGTTCTTTAGCTCGCGTGCCTTGGAAACGTAACGAGTGGCGTCACTGGATATGTTTATGGTTTTGAACTTATTTCTCATAAAGGCTAAACGTCGCTTACAGGAGAACAATTTTTTACAGAGTAAAATTACAAATAAACCCGGATGCGGGTAGTTTAAAATTCACTATTTTCTCCTCTTCAGGTAGGACATAAAAGATGAGCTCTTAAATTCAATATATTGTGTGCAATTGTGCCTACGTAACTATTTTAATCAATATATATAAAAGGAGAAGCTGACTGACTGACTGACTGACTGACTGACTGACTGACTGACTGACTGACTGACTGACTGACTGACTGACTGACTGACTGACATATCAACGTAGGGCCTAAACTATAAGGGTTAGAATCTTGAAATTTTGCACAGTGGTTCCTTTTATAACGTAGGGGAGCACTAAGAAAGGATTTCTGAAAATAAAGGACTGTGACCTGTGACGTCACTCGTTGCAATCAGTTGGTACGAACCGTGTAATTCACGTGCTACCAAAACCGATATGCCTTCTATGTAAGTCTTAAATGCCATTTTCATATGTACGTTTGAATATATTACTACGTTAATAATAAATGTATACAAGCATGTTACCAGGTATGATGTCTTGTAAATGTTGTATGTAACTTAAAGTATAGTCGAGAAACCACTACTGTAGTCATAAAGGAAAGGTTTGTGATGCACTTTTGCATCTTATAGGAGGAAGTCAACCATATGGACGTGAGGCTAAGGTTTATTTCAGCTATTGCTTACCTATTCTAAGTCACTGAAATGTATGAGCATAATATAAGTACTTAATCCTGACTATGGAACAAATAGACCGAATGATGGTCTATTTGTATTAATGTATTTTTGTTACCATGTGCATTCACCCACGAAGTACGTAAAGAAAAGGAGATGTCGTATATATGCGACTGTGTCTTGTCACCTTGTCCTCTGATGTCATTTCCCAGCCTGCGCCTGGTGCTCAGCACTTGGTGTCAAAGTCAAAGTCAAGTCAAAGTCAAATAATTTATTTCGCTATGAGGTGATTAGACACGCTTAACGAAAGTCTAGGTACCTAACTAAAAACTACTTAAACTACTAACTGATCTATATAAGGCAAAGGATTAGCTATTGATTATTGAATGAATAGCTAATCCTACACAGGTGTCTAACTTGCCTTAAGATAAATTTACAATAATTACCTACCACTAAGCTAAGCTCTAAGTCACGATAGACTATCTATATGGTCATCGGCTTTAGGAAGAATTTACAATATTCTTATCCTATGCCCTAGTGTAGGCCGAGAGAGAAAAAAGCCGGAGGAAAAAACTCTCGGTACTCTTTTAAAATTCAAATTAATTTTTACAGAAAAATGCACAGTATGACCATGACATGATTAAGTCAGACACGAGACAGCCAATCGTGTATGCCAAGAATCACCCCATATGCCACCTGCTTACAATTTTTAGTATAATTAATACAGAAGCATAGTGATAGCCTGTCAGAGTTTAATACAGTCCCATGCCTTTATATCATCCAAATACTCCTGAATATTATAATAAGCTTTTCGACATAATGTTTGTTTGATGGTTTTTTTAAACCTTTGTAAAGGCAGAGACTGAACCGCAGCCGGGACTTTATTGAATATTAGAATAGACATTCCTATGAAGGAACGACTTTTCTTACTAAGCCGGCATTTAGGAAACGCTAATTGTAGAACGGTGAAAAGTAGCGAAATTATGACAAGTGCTACCAATATCCATCAGTAGTTAGTTCTTTTCTTGGACGCTAGGTGGATTTAGAGAGGAATTAAATTAATTTATTCCGCGCTCGTCAACCCTGCAAAAAATAGTTGACACTAGTTTTGTATGAAAATTGTGCTTACAGCTACTCCTCTCCCTTCCGTACTTTGTGGCACCCACCATATTGAAACTAAAATCAAATATGTAAGTATAATTCCAGATTCTATCAGTCTGTGTCGCTCATGAATATTTAAATATTTTCAGATGAGTGTATATTTCATATTTTTACCTCAATTTTAACCATTTGACATACCTACAGACGCCAAATGTCCCTTGACGATTTGGATTTGTGTCAACGAAATTGATTCACGACTTGTGGCTACAGGCAGCTATGAATCAAAAGTGATAATCAATACTAGTTAGTTACAATAGATAGACTTTCGACTATGTTTGTTATTATTGTAAGTAAACTATCCTTTTAATATAGGACTTGATAGAATAAAATGTATGATTAATACATGCATGTAAGGGACGTGTGAATGGTCACGGAAATGTCAATTTTTACGTTAAATTGTTTCTTCCTTCCAAGGATTTAAATTTTATCACTTTTAAAGCTTACATAATAATATGTTCTTGTATTGGGTACTACCGAGTGTATCATTGCATTGAGAATATAACTCTTGAATGAATTTAATTTTAACTTTAGTTTCATACGATTGTTTGCTTTTGCAAACTTAAGTTTGTTTCTTTTTTTGTAATATTTATACCAATATTATATTAAACATAGTTTAATTTTTAGTTCAGTGTTAAGTACCTGCCTTCATGCATAATAAACCTCTGACAATCATTGTACTCAAAGCAATGATTGATTAAGTACATCGTATTTTAGTAAAATATGTTATTGCTACCTTTGGGCAACATAATTGACCACAATTCTTATGTGGAGAATACAACCCTTGTTAAACTAACCCTGTACATAAAAAACGTTATAATAATAATCGCCTAATGAATCTAGTCCCAATTTGTATTCTCGCTTTTACAAGCTTTAAAATGTATGCCTAAACGCGAGGACCGAAACACATCTTCACCGACCTCCTTTCTTTAGCTGTATTCCTTTTCTGTCTTCCAAATGTCAATTCCTTCCAAATATGTACAAAAATGTCAATTGATTCTTCCCACGTCATATCTTTTAACCTTATCAAATAAATATTACGCCTCCCTTTGTCTCAATTTTAAATTGTTGTTAGAGGCAAAATATCTAAATATTTTTAACTTTTAACAGTAGATAAAATTGACTATAGGTTGCTTACAGTTGAAGCATTTGGTTTTATTTTTGAAATATATTTTTTTGTAGTACAATTTCTTTTTTCTAATTGTTATTTTGATTGAAATACAAAGGTTCTCGGTAAAAAAAAATCTTATAATATTCATAAAAGTAACTTTATTTAATGGTACTTTTGGTTAATTTACCACGTCTTCTACTTCTATCCTTATTTCTATTTCAACTTTCAGACAAATTAATTCAATTTCATAAGGAAACAAAATTAATTTGTCTGAATGAACTCTATAACCCGATTATTAGACGAGAAATTCAAGACAGTTTAGATATTTTAGTTTTGACGCTAATTTACCTGCTGATTATTTTTTTTTTTTACGGATTTTTAATAACATCAAACAAAACGAATCTATGTGTACAATTTGCTCACAACTTCAAAACATTTAAGACTGATTTTACTTTTGTTATTAGAAAAAAAATTCAACCACCGAACTAGTGGAAAAGCCAAATTGCTGTAAACCAAATTACTCTAGTTTTACTGTGTGTAGCAGATTATTTAATTGATGTTTAACAGTTACGTACAATGTAATTGAAAATTGCGTAGTAATAATGGCACATCTGGACTTAAGCCTTATTTTTTTCATTGAAAACAGCTCACATCAACATTATTTTGGTCTGTACTTACTACATTGTCATTTTATACCTGTTTTTTTTTGTTGTTCTATTTTTTGTGTTGTTTTCTAGACTAAGTATTTGCATATCATTTATTTTTAGACGTTTAAGTGCAATATACTGCGGCTGGTTGAACGCGTCTTGCCGTGAAATGTGATCGAATTACGTTTTAATTTATGTATTAAATTAATTAAATGTAATTCGGATAGGTTCATTAATTATTAAATGTTTAAATTAAATCCAAAGCATATTATAGTCTTAATATCAGTAGTACGTAAGTTATAATGTACTTATTTCATCCAAATCTCCCATAGCTAAATACCATGATATTTTTGAAGTAGATAATATATCCCTTAAATGGACGATAGTCCGACCATTTATATATTGAACAGTGCATTGATTAAAATTAAAAGTATTTGAATACATAATCTTTTATACTGTGAAGATATATTATAGATTTCGTATAATATAGTGTAGTTTGTAGGAAGCGTAATATTTAAGCGACATTACTACATTATTTTATAATATACTACGTTAGATGAGTATGGATAGATCAAGCACAAAGTAAACGCTCGGTTTCTATAATATACGTCGTCGTTTTTATATGACATGCGGTTTTTTATCTGTGTTGTGTACGTTATGACGCGTACACCAATATGTGTATTGTATGTATTGTATAATCAAGTATATTACGGTGTTTTGTATTTGTGTATAAATAAATGCTTCGGACTCGAACGGGGAGGTGGTCTCGTTTTGTACATATAATACTGTAGCGTATTTAACAAGACAAATACAATTAATTTTTATGTTTTTTTCCTTTCGCTACTAATGAATTATACATTACATAATCATATGAATTTTCTATAAATTTTATTTGAACTGAATCGTGTTTAGGTTTAATATTTTACTTAAACTTACCTACATCTCTTTATTTGTTTCAATTGTTATTATTTGGTGCAGTATATGTAAATAAAGTGAGACTGTCTCCCTAGACGAAGCTTAACTATTAACATCTATGTATTTATTGTAAGGACTGTGTCATTGCAATTATAAACATTCCATTGCTTGTGATTTTGTGTTTTATTTCATTACATTTTTACTTCTTATCTCAGTAGGAAAATCTTGACTTGATGGTAAAAAAATCGCAAATAGGAATTTATTAAATTGGTATCTATATAAATATGGCATTTCTAAATGATTACGACCCAACGAGAAAATTCCTAAAGAATATTATGTTAATGAAAAATTACATAAGGTATTACCTAAATGTAATTTTTTTTAGTAATGCGCGGAATAAAGTAAACTTTGGTAAAGTTTAAGTTAAGTGCAAGGCGCATAAGTGCAGAGAGAATATTTAAGTAATATGATTAATTATAACACTTGGAAATTCCTTCTATGTAGACCACTCGGCGACCATTAAAAGGATAACTTCTCAGTCATTTCAGACTAAAATGTTGGATAGTAGGTGCCTGCTGTGAATTGCTCTTGATTAAAAATAAAAGTTTTATATAAATAATAATTCTTTATTATTAATTGCGAAAATACAATCAATATACAACCAGTCTTGCAGTATCTGATACCGAGTTTTATACAATATCGCAACTATCACATGCAAACAGGGTTTTGCTAATATTCAAAGTACCTTTGATTAGTATATTTAATATAGGGATGTGTTTGTGCAATCCTGTTTGCATATTATTAAAAATAATTGAAAACAGTAGATTACACATATTCATTGTATAAAATAATGTATAATTAATTGTATAAGTGCCAAATAGTTTATTGAGTAGCTACATATTATTTACTCCTATAATTTTTTCAGAACTATGTTTTAATGGATAAGATAACAAACGAGCTTGCAGCACCACCCATCCGCTGCCGCCCATGACAACTGTGACTGACTGAACGAGACTCAAGTAGAGACTGGGATGGTTATTCCAATAAGCTGAATGTTAATTATAACATTATTTGGTCAGTTCGTTAGTGGGTATCAGGACTGGGGACTGTTAGTGATAGTTAGTCATGTTTGTTGGTATTACTAATAGGCCAGTTAGTAATTGTTAGTACTCGTAGTGTTAGTCTCGTTTCAAGTCAGTCACAGATGTGTTGCTACCCTTGAGGACTAAGATGGTCGCCTCTAAAGAAATGTATACAGTTTGAGGTATTTTTAAAATATCTCTATATTAATTATTCGTATTTATATATATTTTGTAATGGGTGGATAATGGATACGAGATCTACTATAAATATAGGAGTGATATAGTCACTGTGTGACAAAACTCTTATATATAAAGATTAAAATTTAAGACACCAATATTCACTTATGCTATTGTCACTAGCTTAGGTATACATTTATGCAAATATCCAAGTCAGTTGGAATGTATAGCTATGATTGAAATAGTGTGAATTTGTAAGAAATAGGGCTTTGTTAGGTACTGAATTACAAGTAAAACCATGTTTAGAAAATAATTTGTAGAACAGAAAGCGCGATAGTTTTTTTAACTTTTTATTTTCAACACTAAACGTAATCTACACACACAGTATTTATAAATCTACGTCTTACTCATACCTACCTAATCAAAAGTGGATGGTCTTAAGTCTTACAGTTAAGATGTGACCAAACTACTAGCACAGAAAAAATACTAAGTATACGTACCTACTACGTACAAATACTAGTAAAAAGTATGAACTTAATTTTTCTCGAATAAAATATGTTACATACGTATAGAATTTTATTGTTCACAAACATTTACTAGATACTCACATAAATCCTACAAGCGACATGATTACACAGAGTGAAGCAACGCACAGTATCTCCAATCAGCAGACTGTTTGTTATGTACAGTTAGCGGTACGAAAGTCTAGCTCTGACCTTGAATGCGCAGAGGTCGAAATTTAATGCCCTTCGGGTGGCTTGAGAACATTCGACACTGGCCACTAACCCCTCCACCAATCCGGCATTGGAGCAGCGTGGTGGAGTATGCTCTAGACCTCCCGAAGCAGTGTCTGTGAGGGAGACCCGTACCCAGCAGTGGGACGTCTATGGGTCGCATCGAAGTAAAAAATACAAATTAAATATGTTACCTACTACTATGTACTGCGGTGACATCCCTGCGGAAATGACAGCATTACGCGAGACTTGACTTGATTTGAGAAAAGGCGATGACCCAATGAGTAGATCCTCTGTGCTACTTCTGTACATACAGCAGATTCCGCTTGGAGCAGAAGTAGAACCGAATTCAGATTGTCATTTAACAATTATACCTATCCCAATAGTTGGATTACTCCAATTGCCTTGAAGATCTACAGCCTGGTGACGGAAGCTTCGCAGTCTTTCTCCGTCTTCTTCCCCGCGAGTTCGGCGTAGATCTCTTCTAGGCTTCGGCGCTTGGTCTCGGGCACGCAGCACGCAATGTAAATCGTACTCAGCAAGCAGACGCCCGAAAATATGAAGAACACTACGTGTAAGCCCACTGAAGCGGCGATCGGTTGGAACACGCGCAGTTCCACTGAGACAAGAGCGCAGGCGAATGCTATCACCAGGGTTGTCACCGTGCCACGGAGCTGGAAGGAAATTGGCTCAAGTTAGGAACATAATGTGTCACATCCCTCTAGCTCGCAAATTTTCAACGATTGTATTTAAAGGCTCTGTTTTAGTGATGAAGAAAATCATGTAGTAGGTAGGTAGGTCTACTAATGGGAGAGATTTCCAAACGCTTTTGAACATAAATCTCGCCCTAACAAACATCACAAAAGTTAGATTGTGTGACAAGACGAAAATCAAAAGTTAAGAAAACACATAAACGTAAAATTAAGGCAATTAGCGTACCTACTGTTAATGAGAGTAGATATTCAGTTTAGTTTAAACCGAGGAAATCAAGCAACAAGGTGATTTCGGCTGGCAGCTGGATATTTGATATATAGTGCCCAAATTTCGTCAAAACAATCGGATTGGCCACTCGCCACTTCATTAATCCACGATCCCTTCAGAGTTACTAACTAATTGCAAAAAAATGCGACAGAGCCTACTATAGGTTCCTAATGGGTTGCAGTACAGTTGTAGCGAACTCACTTGGAAGGAGAACATCTCCGTCATAACTACGAATGGCACGGGCTGCAGTCCGGCCGCATCGCAGTAGATGCACAGGCAGAGCGCAAACACCGGCAGCCACGCGGCAGTGCCGCTGCCGAGCCAGAACCACGCCCCCAGCGCGCCCAGGGACAGCCCAGAGACTAGGCAGGTGGTCCCGAGTAACACCTGAAATAGATTTTTATATTTCAGTTCATATATTTTCAATTGACAACTGATCAAGAAGCTCTTGAACACAGAAATTCGATGCGAGGATTTTCAGTCCAGCTAGAGCAGTCCATGCTTTTACGCATTATGAAATCAGCAATAACTTTCCGATAGTTGGGATAACTGATGGCAAAAGGAATAATTCTCGATGAACAGCAGCCTACTTCTTCGTAATAATGTATCATCAACCTTGTATAAAAATTACGTCGTTAATGTTTTAGGCACCAGATATTTAGCCTAGGTATATAGAGTTTTCTTCTTTCCCGCATCCAAATTCTGCAGTCCACCGCTGTGGTCAGCATATCCTTATTCCTGGCTATCGCCAGGCATACGTGCATTTTGCCGTCCGCTGTGAGGGTCAGCGATGCTTCGGGAAGTGTACCCACCTTCCTCCCGGTGCGCTCCACCAGGCTGGAGGCGGTGCAGGAGCCCAGCAGCTGCACGACGCCCAGCAGCGCGGCCTGCTGGTTGGCGGACAGCAGCCAGCCGCCGCCCGCCTGCCCGAAGATGAGCGACGCGAAATGCAGCACGGCCAAGCAGCCGCACAGCTCGCGCGCCACTGTTATGGTGAGCGTGATGCGAAACGCGCGGAATGTGCTGCGATCCGTCACTGGAACAGGGTTTTTTATTTATATTGAAACAAGTATAAGTGTAAGTATAAATGAGCTTTGAAATTAGCATACTAAATCTAAACATCAATGATACTATCATTGCTAAACATTAGTCAAATTTGTGCACATTTTGCAGTTTCCCGTCGATTTTCCAATGTGAACTAAATGCCATTGGAAAATCAGTGTTTGCAATATAATGTGCAATGTAATACTACGAGTTTAAAGGATAAAGGACTTGACACCTCACACGTCTACCTCTATTTTACTATATATTAATGGATACTAGGTAGCAAACGAGTATGCAGCACCACCCGTCCACTACTGCCCATGACACCCGTGAAACTTAACGAGCCTCGTAGTAGCCTCGTTCCAAGATTGTCAAATGTCACAGGTATATTATACGGATGGATGGATGACCGTTAGTGGAAGAGCACTTCTATGCATTCAGTTGCGAATAGAAACCCACTAGATTATTTAGGTACTTATTTTTCATTGGGCCAGTATTTATTTATATTAAACTAGATTATTTACTTATTAGTAACTTTGCTTTGTTATTTATTTTAACTCTTAGTTGCATAACTAAGAGTTAAAATAAATCTCTTTGTTAATGTCGTATCTATGTGTCTGCTAAGGCCTGTATAGTATATACCTACCGTGTATATATGCCTGCTATAAAGTAGTCGTTGATCACACCTTACCAGTTTAACGAAATTATACGAAGTTACGTTACGAACAATCTCATAACAACTGAGATGACAGTCGAAACGGTTTACCGTTGATCCCCAATCTAGTTCGACTTCCGACCACTTACGAGCGCAAACACCGGGCGTCATTACCGTCGGCAAACACCGAGTCAGTACTCCGTGAATGGTGTTTAGCACCACTCGGCCTAACGAGACGTTTACACAATGTTACCACGCGGTTATGGGTCAGAGTTGTTTGCGCATATTGGGTGATACGGTTCTTGGAGTTTCGTTCATTAACGGATTGCTTGGGTGTGGTCGTGGAACAATTGACCGTGAAACTTGAGATCCAAGGTTAAGATGTAATTGAATAGCGTTTGTCGTGTAACTATTCGGAAGTAGGGTAGATTTTGACCTTCTACTAACTGAAAGCGAATTACCCGAAATGGGTAATATACTTTTGCGTACTTACTTACGTTGTTCTCAATGTATAGGGTAGCCAAAACAACGAATACAATGCTTTTTGATGAAGTACCTACGAGTGGCAGCCCTAGTTGCAGCCAATACATTCTAAGGTCCTCAGCGTCACTCACCAAGAGTCTTGAGTGTGCTGAAGAACTTCCCAGTGCTCTTGTTTTCCAGCTCCAAGAGCAAGCGCTGCAGCTCGTCTTCCACCGCCGCGTCGCTGGTCTGTCGGCAGCGCAGCCAAGCCAGGGTATCGCGCGCCTCCTGACGTAATATTTACCTACTTTGATTTACTAAAAAATACTGAGTATTTTTAGCGTCCAGACCCCAATGGCTCGCGCCGATTTGAACGGGGGAGACCCCGAGCACTACAGGAGTACGTAAATGGATTGTAGCCACTGTGTATTTGCCAGAAATTCTATTATTTCATTTTCTCTCTCTTTAGATAATTTTGGTAATGTACACACCCGTGTTCATAACTGACGGTAACCAGCATCAAATAGGCCTGCTTGATCAATAAAATCATTGAAAAAAGTTCAGTCAGTCCGTTCTTTTGATGATGTCTTCTCCAATTTTCTCGATATCATCATCAGCCTTTAGAGGTCTACTGCTGGACATAGGCCTCTCCTAATCGACGCTACGCAAACCGGTCCTGTGCCTTCTGAATCCAGCGGTTTCCCGCTGCCTTCTTCAGGTCGACCGTCGATATAGAGCATAATAATCACGAAGAAACCTCTGTATCCGCATGGAATGGTTCCATATACTGCATAGAAATGTAAATGCAGTTCAATTCACTCACCTCAACCTTTCCACACTTCAGCAAAAACGAAGGTGTCTCTGGCATTGCGGTGAAAACCAGTATGTGCACCAGGGGGACCGCTAGGCAGATCCAAAGCGTCGAGTGGTAGCACAGGTACTCCCCCATTATATAGACCACCAGGTTGCCGAGATTCTGCGACAGCACCACCAGGCTGCCGAGGGTTCCTCTGATGGCGTCTTCGCTGATCTCCTTGATGTAGAGAGGAGTGACCACGTAGCAACCGCTGACTCCGAAGCCGACTATCGCTCGGGCAGTGATTAGTGCCCACGTTTCCGTCGAATAGAGTTTCATGCCCCAGCATAGCTGAAAGTATAAGATACTGTACCTACATCATCGATTATGCTTCATGTGAGCATAATTTCATTGGCATTTCCTACGACAGATTCTCTGTATCTTCTATGGTTCCAGATTTCTCCATATGGACACTTTTAATAAAACATCCTGTATGCTGTTAAACTAACTAAATAAAGATTAGATTTCTCTACATACTCACAGCCATAGACAATGAGGTTAACATAAGCGCTTTCTTTCGGCCGAAGTTGTCCACTATGAACCCGAAGAGGAAGACGCTGGGAGTGCCCACCAGGTACACGATGGAGGCCATCCAGGATATGACGTCAGGGTGGACCGGGGCTGCTGCCGGGGTATCCTCCGACATGAGCCGGGGACCCATGGGCGAGAGCCATCCCACTGCTGTGCCGTAGGACAATACTGGCAGGACCACTGCAATCAAAGGATGTCTTCAATACAGGTAAACAGTTTAAAATGGTGTAGCGTGCCCAATGGCAAAATTTCATGGGCGCGTCCGTGCTTCGGAGATCTTTATTAGTGCTTCGGATTATCTTACTATATCTAATCGTAAGTTAGTTAAAGAAATTAAACTTGTTCCGCAAATTGAATATGGATGTGCAATACAATAATAATTCCACGTAGGTATGTAAACCTACTTCAATAGAATCTTAGATTTGTCAGTCATGTAATAGAATCTCTGTACAACAATGTAAGACTTGTTTGTCGGTACAATAATTACTTCCAATGTCGGGATAGAGATGGCTCCCTATTAATTATATGGTTCAATAGATGCCAAGGTCGTGGCAACCTCGTGGCTAGAAATTGCACGTGTAAATTGGACATCAAGCGTTTGGATGGATTGGGAATCGCTTTGGACATGTCCACATTCTTTCTAAGTGACCGCTAATTGAAAACGAAAGGCGGAGATCCTGCTTGGTAAAGCTTGCGTTGCGTCACAACCACCGAATGTAACCTATCAGCGCTTACGACTGATAATTTATATTATCACCTGGTGGCTATGGGACAGACCATTGCATCTCCCGCACAACTTCTTAGGGAGAAGGGACTGGCTGAATACCAGCGCTTCCCAGGATTTCGATCCCAAGTAAGCAAACAGCTGAGCCAGCTCCCATGGCCACTGATGCTTTTGTATTTGTTTTTCTTTTCTTTTTAGTGTGTAAAATTGTAAAAATTGGTGGCAATAAACAGATTTTATTATTATTATTATAATTCGCTCGCCCGCGCCACACGATATCTTAATTTCGACTTTTCAAGTCAAGTCAAGTCAAATAATTTATTTCGCTATGAGGTGATTAGACACGCTTAACGAAAAGGTCAGAGCTAGACTTTGACGCCGATCACTATATCCAGAAAGACCGCGGTTCCATATCAAGAGATCTGCGCACAGCAGACCAGGTGAAAGCTCTAGTTGTTTTTTTACATGAAGGCAGGCGAGGTGTAAAGCTGTCCACACAGGGTTGGTTACACTTCCGTTAGTTTACAAAAACAATCAATCGGTACTAAGAAGAAGATGCACGAAACTTCGATAGCAAAAAGTTATTGGTGCTTGCCGCTACCCATAAGCGTGCCATCACAGAGCAGTTACGGTCCTTCTCACATTGAGGAGGACTGGAGCAGGTAGGTACTTCACCACGCTGCGAATTGGTGGAGGGGTCTGAATACAATATGCCTAATCTCATCTGAAGGAAACGTTTAAAATTAAATAAACACATAAAATTAACAACAAATTTGCTGCGAAATTTAAACACGAAAGGTCGAGAGTTAAAGGGTCAGAACTTCAGAAGCGAGCATTAATAGAGACAAATCAATTGGCCTCAAGAGCTGCGTCGTCAACAATCGATATTGAACTTCGGTTAAAGAGTATACGGTTCCATTTTAATTGTTTTGTTGTTCAAGAAAGCGGTCGCCGCCCGGTCTGAAGATGTTTCTAGAACAAACACTTTTGAAGATGCTGTAGAGTCAAGCAATTGAGCTTCAGATGTTTGTATTGAATATTCATGTATATGCGATACATACGTACCTACTTAGGAGTACCTACGTCCGAAGTTCGTACCGAGCCTTGTATGTAGGTAATCTAGGAGTACCTACCTAAGTAGGTAAGTACCCAATAGTGCTGTTTACTTCATCCATTAACTGATTGGTTTATAGTACATATATGAATTTAATTTAATAGGTTAGTTATATTAGTATTTAAGGTCCGTCAATGAATGGATATTGTTTTTCTTTTATATTTCAAGATAACTTCAGTGTGTTCTATGTGATGTGTACAATTTCATTTTCTACTTTGAAATGCTCAATTCAATTTTATGTTTCATACAATAATACACTAAAATAATTCTGTAAGACAAAGAGTCACTGATAACTTTACGTCTGAAATTTTATTTTTTATCTATGAATATAATTATCCAAATTCAAACAAAAATAATTTATTCTATTCAAAATTAAAAGAGAACGTAGTGTGTTTTTCTTCCTTTGTTACTCTATTTAGGTATTTTATGCTGAGGTACATAAATTATATTTTTTTCTTGCATGCATCCTATAAATCTCGGGACGCGCGGTCTTTAGCTTTAGTCCTTGACCTAATGTAATAATAATAATAAATCATTTATTTCTGAATCCGTAGAAGCGATGGTAGCACAGCTAAAAACAACGGAAATTTAAAAAATAATGCGTATGAAAGGCGTGACACGTGAAATACAAAACAGCTGTTAAATCAAACGCGTCTGCTAACTTTTTATTTTAATCTGATGATCAACTTAAACAAAACAATAATCATAATTGCTGGCACGTTATAATTCATTGTCGATCGATATATTTACTGAAGTAATTGAGTGATTGTTGTCACAATTTACACGTGCTACCAATGACGCGCACAGTAGTGAATGAATTTATGCTGTTGCGAACTATAAACAGTTCTTCGACCCCTTGCAGTAGCTTCCCGTCTCTCTTGCTGTAACAAATTACATCAGAACAACCCTGAATCACGCCATCGATATTTTCAAAATATACTCGTGTATATGTACTTAGTGTAAACTTATATTTTGCAAACACAACGTGCAAGAGATCCTAGATTCGATTCCAGGATGGGAAAAGTTATTAAATTGGATTTTTGAACATGTAATACTTACCTATTAGTTGGTCGAATTACAGATTCTTGACGGATGTATGGCAAGCAATATGTGTGCAATTTCTGTCTCTCTCTATACTGCATGTGTCTGTTACAGCTATGTGAAAGAGATTCTGTGGTTCCTCCGAGCACTCATAAAAACCATAAAAACGGCAGAGGACACAGGGGGAGCCGCTCTCTCTGGAGGCTGAGGTCCTTCAATTTAGCTGTTCAGCACACCGAGCTTCTCTTAGCATTAAGGAAAATAAGGTGAGCGGTTTATTATGCCTTTGAGTGTAGTATGAGTAGTTAAAATGTTTTATTAAAGTTTCTTAATAAACGGGAAAGCGTAACAAATTAAATCATGATTTTTTTATATAAAACCGGAACCGAAAAGAACCGGGTACCCGGTTCGGCCCGCATCCGCAACCGAAATACCGGGTTCCTGAGTATGGGACGGTTCTGCAACCTCTAATAATAATAGGAGTCATCTACTCGTAATACATCCCAAGACGAGACGACCCTGATATAATAAACTTGGCCTAGTAACAAAAGTCTTAAGCATATTAAAGTTACTGAGGTAAAGCGTCGTCGCCATTAGATTAAACAGCAATTAGTCATTCTTATCGTTAAATGTTAAAAACTCCTCACTTCTATAGTTAGAAGGCATCCCTTTGAATATTTAGAGGTTTAAATATAGTTAATCTACGATTTAAATCTTAGGATTTAGCAGTTAACTTTGTCGCGGGGAGTGACGACACTGAATGAATGAACGAACGAACGAATTAATGAATGTTGATTATCATTCATTCGCTTGATAATTTTAAACGCTTCCACGTCCAGTGACTATTGAACAACACAATCGTCGCAAATTTCTAGGCCACCCTCATGCACTGCATAACGACTGATAAGTACCTATATTATAATCCGAACGAAGATCGATTTCTTAGCGTGCCCTCTAAAGCACATAAGCTATCAATTTTACACCAATTATACTCAGAACTCCGCGAGCGGTTAAAACCGTTTCTTGTTAATTTAGTTGCGTATACGCACGTATAAGTCTGTAGAATCCCGCGGTATCGCGCAGCGGGGCGTCTTCTCCAAGTCCTACTCGGAAATCTTAAATTAATAACCGTTAACGAGTTGGATTTATGTGCGGCGTTACATGCGTCGCGGCCTGTGACATGCAAGTGGTTCAAACTTCAGGGTTCCGTCCGAAAACCCTTGCCATTGCCAAAAAAAATCGATATTTTTTTCATGCACTACAACCCCTATTCTGCTACAACTCATAGGGGACAACTGCTGGAAACGGGTGTCTCACACAGCCACAGCTGAGGAAGGTTTATAGCAGAGGTGTTCATACGAGCCACAAAGCCTAACTTTTTCTAAATATTCATTCGATATAAAAACAAGAATAGGTAATCCAAATAAGCACACGTTGTTACTATTATAATAATATTAAGGTAGCGTCCATTTTATAAGCTTCGGAGGGCTTGAGCCGTCGGCTGCGGTTGTTTTCAATGGTAAAATCAATCATTAAGTCTTGTCGAAAACCTTCGGGAGGCTTGACAACATTCGACACTGGGTTGGCCACTAAGCCCTCCACCAATCCGCATTGGAGCAGCGTGTAGCTCTAGACCACCCGCAACTGTGTCTCTTGGGGAGACCCGTGCCCAGTAGCGGGACGTCTATGGGTTGTTGTCTAGCTATGTGGGTTAGGTTTAGGGCTGCCATCCGTCCGGGTTTCCCCGGATTTGTCATAGTTTGGAGGGCGTCCGGGGAGCGTCCGGGCGGGGTTTTAATTTTAGTCCGGGTGAAACCCGGACTAAAATAAATGTCCGGGTTTTCGATCAGATCCCAGATAATTTATGTAGGTAGGTACCTAAAAAAAAACTATGGGTTAGGTTTAAGCATGGCATGTGTTCGCAAATACATAAATCGACGGTCCCTACGTACATAAGGTGAAGTCAAAAACCGAGGTTTTCAGGAGAGCGTAATTTGTGTTCAACACGCCCTAGAAATAATTCTATGACAAATAATAAATATTTTCTTTCTACAATATTTTAACAGTTTTAAGAGCTTTATAATGCTATTTACACATATTTTATTTTTTTACGTTTTCTTGTAAAAACTGATAGATGACCGTTTCTACGCCGATAATAA
Source organism: Carterocephalus palaemon (assembly GCA_944567765.1). Taxonomy (NCBI): domain Eukaryota; kingdom Metazoa; phylum Arthropoda; class Insecta; order Lepidoptera; family Hesperiidae; genus Carterocephalus; species Carterocephalus palaemon. Next base: position 4,686,040 of record OX155663.1, read on the forward strand.
AATAGAAGTATGTCAGTCATGTCTATGTTACCTTTTTATACGCAGGAAACAAAAAAACAGTGTCTGATATAGAATTTAAATAAAATGTTTTATGAAAATGTAGGATTATGTTACTATTTTTAAATCAATACGTTAAACATCCTGAAATCGTCACCCATGGATATAAAAAGTACTTCAATGACGACATATCACTTTATACGTGGTTTTAGTCATTCGGGGTAGGACTATTCTTGTAATGTAAATAAAGACAAGTCTTTTAAAATTATCAGGTTTGTGTTTTATTAAATAAACAAGGTTTATAATTTATAAATTCAACATTATTTATTATTAAAAAACAATCTTCTTAGCATCTAAATAATAGGTAGGTACATACCTATAGACTCACTGAAGTAGGAACTAAACATAAAAAATCACTAGTTCTTTTAAAACTAAAGAAAATATTCTTAATTGTACGAAAAAATAAAAAGTTAAACATATTTTCATTTAATTTTATTAACTGAATAACTAATATTGGGTTTGTTTATCTTTTATTTAATACCTAAGGGAAAAAAATAAAGCAAAATTACTCAATTGACGTCACAAGAACGATTAAACATACTATTTCATGCAAAAGAGGCTTAAAATTAAAGTTGTTTTTTTATCGAGTATGGAGTAAAATATATTTTAATGAAGTTGTAAGTGGTTGAAAAAAGTATTGAAATGTCCGGGCCGAAAGCTCCAAAATCCGGGGAACTTACGCCTCCGGTCCTGGGGGGCAGGTTTTAGAGATGGCAGCCCTAGTTAGGTTAGATGTAGGCTTTTTCAGATACCCATTCTTGTGTTTTAGTTATATCTTTACATGCATATTTTATCAAGTAGTGTCAAATTAAAAAGTAAATAAACACACATGGTCCACATAATTCGTACGGTACCTACGGAACCTTCGAAAGCCTGCCGTATTCTTGACTAATAAAATTAATTACTTTTATGATTTATCAAAAAGATAATTGTTAAATTTTGAAAATGCATCATCCTCACAATATAAAACTGTCTGGAGTCGGTTTCAATCTCCGTCGTAACAAGTAGATGTTTTTTTAGAAACAAACGCAAATAAACTCGAATTGAAAACCCTCTTTACCCTTTACGATAAGTTTGAAGTATGTCCGTATGTTCGAGGCACATATATTACCTATATGCAGCAGTGTGGCTTACTACGTATATTGGCATTATTTTTCGACACGAGCGAGCGACCACGTCGTAAAAAAACACATCTCATTTGTCTTTATACCCTGTACTATTAGTAATAATAATAACTATTCTGTGCTTAAACCATAATATAATAAACTTATACTGTGCCAGTGGTTTATATTGGGCACTAAAAGATTGCAGCAATAAAATACTCCTTTTAAGGCTCATTTCTAGTGTGATCAGTACTTACCTCGCTCTTCCTCAGACAAATTCTATAGGTAAATCAATATGGCGAACCGTTATCTTGTATGTAGGTTTGTAATACTCATTCTTAAATATGTATTACGGTTAAGTGCAATTTAGCATTGAATCATAACAGAGCCTAGAAATTTGGCTCGTTAGGTAGGTACATGTCCGTCGTCCACCTTTTATTAATATTTGCTCAGATGTCTTCGTTATGTTATATTTAGCAATCAATAATGGTAGATCTAAATTTATAGGTAAAAAGGTACATATTAGGTACATATAATATTCCTACTACCGACTGGACTATTTCTCCCTAAGAGGTCTTGCTCAAAGTCTGTATTAAAAATCGCTATAAGAATGGACCGATTTTGATCTACTTTTTATCACGATTTTATAAGCTTGGTATGTAACGGAATCTTTGAACGTGATTTTCGCCCCCTTCAAAACGTCGGATACTTTGAATAATAATACTTTGAACACTTATCAAGAACCGATGACAACACAATAAATAAAAAAAACGATGTTATTACTTTTTTTTTTAAGTTAACTTGATCAAAAGAATTTTCTGCTATGAACATCTGTTTAGCCGCTTGGAGATGTTGGTCATCAAATCTTAATAGGATCAGAATACGCAGGACTGGGTCTGATCGATTCGAAATTGGAATCGTCTCTCTTCAAATGTATATAAAAATATAAGATTAACTTGGCCAGTACCTCACCTCACAAACTTAGGTACAGCAGAGGTATCATGTTTGCACCAAAAAAACTCGTTGAAATTGTCTTAACGAAAATCAAGTTTTAACTAGGTCATAGGTAGATGACGATCAGGGATTAGAGCTTCATTTATTAAAAAGAAAAAATACATGAAATAAAAATGACATTAAAATTTTAAAAAGCCATTTTTTACAGTAGGCGAGATTCCGATAAACAACGCTAAGATGCCAGGATAAAGAAAAAAAGTAAATACCTTGCCCAAATGTATAATATTTATGTATACATTATGTATTTCTTTTTTGAATTATTGACTGGAAATATTTAGAATAAAAGTTTTTTATAAATCTACATTCTTGTAAATGGAATACCTAATATGTATATGAAAAATTTTACGATATGCATATCTACAATATTTGATGATTTTGAAGTACCTGTATGTAAGAATTATTCAATAAAATACTTGATATTCAGCCATGAGATTCGATCGAATCGCTGCGAGAAAGCTGATACGAATATGCCATCGACTGATTGATTACCGCTAGACTTTGAATACAAATGAGAGTGCAGTTAAATAATTTTATGCGAAAGAAAGATATCTACATATTGAAAACATCTTCTAAAATAATAAATTAATCTTTCCTTTATTTTAGTTAATACAATAGTCGTTACATTAGTCATTTGACTACATAATAATTTAGGTAATGCATTTTAATAAATTGGTTTACCGGAAGTCAAACTTTTGAGCTTCCTGTAAGTTTACTTAATTAAAAGTAATAACACTTAAATAGTTTTTAGTTGATTAAAAAGTTTTTTATGTAAGTAAATTGTTCCTATAATAGAAAGGGTCATCAAAATAGATAAATAGGTACAAAAAACTTGGAGTACTAAGACTAATTTCTTTGAGATAAAATTCTCAGCCGATATTTCCCATCTTCTTCACTAAAACCCAACCCATTTCTTCACCACCATAACCCAAATTATTTTTTTCGGATGTAAGATAGCAAACGAGCTTGGAGCACCACCCATAAACTGCCGCCCATGACAATTGTGTCTAACTTTGAACAAGAAAATAAGAACATTTAGTTGCTCATTTCATTAGTGGGTATGAGGCTATGAGGACTGTTAGTGATAGTGTTAGTTCTTCTAGCTGGTGTTAGTAATAGTCCAGTTATGTAAGTCTTTTTAAATTTTTATAAAACACATAATAATTAAATATACTTAGGACTTACTCAGAACGGATACAATAATCTGGTTGACTTTGCTTCCCTCCGAACAATATTTTTTCACCGTGTATTTTAACATATTTGTAATTTATATCTAGTTATTATTTTACACTTATTTAATACTAAAAAAGCCTATGAATTATTTTTATCACAGATTAAAATTAGATACACAAATAGAATACAAAGTTATTTTTTAAATCAGCCGGGATAGGAAACGCGGGAAGAACGCGCGCGTCCGGCTGGATTCGAATTTCGAATGAACATGCGGTATTTTCTTCAATGGTTGTTTGTACTCATCTATTTGCTCCGGCCAGCTTCTGAACATTAATCTACTTAATAACCTGATACTATATTATTATTTTAGATAAATATAAGCCACTCTTTAGGATTGGATGGTACAAATTACAACTAAGGAGGCTTAGACCATAGGTACTCCACCAGTTTACAGCGTTGTTCCCGTTTATGTCATTTGATTTATCAATAAAATTAAACAGATATTGTAAATGGAGAGAGTGAAGCAAGTTTCTCCTAGTTTCAATTAAACCCAATCAATACCCAATACCTACCATAAAATCACAAATAGGTAAGTAATTAATTTAAAAGCTTAAAAGTTTATATTTAGTTCAAGCACTGTACTCTGCCTCCATGGTGTTTCTTTTCTAAACAGCCAAGTATTTTATTATAAAGAACTCTCAGGCATGCAGGTTTCGTCACGATGTGTCCTTCACCCTTATAGCAAGTGACATATTTTAATTTCTTAAATCGCACATAATTTAGAAAAGACATTGGTGCATGCCGCCGCTGGGGTATGAACCCGAACCGCTCAAGTGACAGGCGAGTTCGATAGCCAATAGGCTGTCACCGCTTAGTAGGTACCTAGGTAATTAAAAATATTTGTCATTATTTCTATTTGTGCTTTGGTATCTTTTTATTAAATGGCAATATGAATGCATAGAGGTATCACTCTGTGTTTTATTACTGAATGATTCGTGGATATCTATGTTTAGTATTTGGAACTAACGTGGAATTAATCCGATAAAGGCCGACTAGTTTCGGTCATTGACCATCTTCAGGAGTATCGCGCTCCCGGCGACACGACTGACACTAGTCGGCCTGTTTCGGAATAATTCCACGTGAGTAAGTCAGTTACCTTCCACTCTATGAATCTATGAATGACTCCCAAATTATTCCAATTGAATTACAAAAAGCAGTTCTTTACACGTAGGTACGTTTCTCATCTTTTATTGATTTTAACATTGTTATCGTAACGTTAGGTGTGATTTCTGGTTACCCTTTTCTATAGCCACAACCCATAGAAGTCCCACTGCTGGGCAGGGGTCTCTCCCACAGACAGCTGTGGGAGGTCTAGAGCATAGTCCACCACGCTGCTCTAATGCGGATTGATGGAGTTTTCTATAGAAGACCATATTAAGTCTGTATCGCATCTGTGACGAGTCTATAATCTGTCCTACCACCACCTTTTTCTAGTTAATTGGCTTAATAAATCCAAAAAAAATAATACCTTTAAAAAATAAACCTGCCTCATCCTCTCACCATCACCAAGGGTTGACTGGTAGAGATTACCGTTGGGCATTATGTCCGCCCTTTGTAGTCTATTGGCTTAATAAAGTTTAAATATACAATAAATAATATTGGTGTCCAACTTGATCGACGATAGACGCGAGCCATTGGGCAACGACCGCTTCAACTTTTCTAGCTAAACATTGTGTGGAGATTAAGCGATGTATGATTGTAACCAGCCTCAAGTTTAAATAAAAAAATTATGCTTTGAGTAGGTACCTATTTAAATCTTGTACGAAGGCATATCTAGGCATCGCGCGAACTGACCGATTACACACATCGACGACAAAAAGCGCATAAATCCGAGAAAGACATTAAAACAGCGCGGCGACACCGCGTATTACCCGGCGCTTCGTGGAATAGGAAAATTGCATTTGAATGAAACGGAATAATTTGAAGGAAAGTACTCTTTATATTAATCGTGGCACGTAATGTATGTCTGAGAAGGCCAGCGCGAGTAACCGCGGCTCCGACACTGCGCTCGACTCGGTCGGTAAGTAGAAATTAATTTGATGAATGATTTTTATTTTCATCCGCTGATTAAGCGACTTATGCATCGTTTTTTTATTTAATTATTTATTTCCACTAAAAAGGTAGGTACATAGTTATTAAATAAATTTCTGCCTAACTGTAGGCCAGTTTGTCGGCAGCCGGTATTTTACAGTTCTCGTGGACCTTTATCTTTATATTAATACCTATCTATTTTATTATCTATTAATATCTAAGTCTTACTTTATACATTCCTATGTTATACATATCTCGATAACACATTGTGTGTCTAGGGACGACAGTTGGAGCGCTTAAATGTTTCGGAGTGCACAATGCCGGGCGCATTGCGCTCGGTTTTGTTCGAGTGCTCTAAGAACTTCCGACGCTTGAGTGAAATTTTTAAGCGATTTGCACTCCATGGGAATATGCGACGGGGTGCGAGAGTGCGGGGTCGTAGAGACGGGACTCTCTACGGATGATCTTTAATATTTAGATATTGATTGATTACCTAATTCTTTAATCTTAATTGTACTTACTTACCTAGCATTTCATGGACAAAAAACGGACGCTATTTGCAGTATGCAACTGCATGAAGCTTTCTCTGCCAGGCCAGTCAACCTTTGATCAGAGGTAAAGAGGTTTACTGATGCAGTTTATATAACAAAATAGAAGCAAGTAACATAAATTTCTCCGCAAACAAAATATAAAAATAAAGCAATGATACCTGCATCGTCATCACCATCATCGACAACGGCCTGCAATTATCCCATTTTCTTGCGTGTCAGTCTCTCGGTCGGCAGTTCAGGTATTCAGTTGAATTGAGATTGATTTGATTTTCATTATATAGGTAGGTACCTACCTTGTATTTGCATGGCTATATTTGCAAGAACCTTTTTTTTTGTTTTACGAGTGGGAAACCATCTAAAGATACCCGGAGATGGCAAAGATTTGCGGAATTTCCATCCACTAAAACCTTAGTGCGTAGCGTCCCAATGGCTCGCGTCATCGATTCTATGTGATCGACAGAGTTAAGCAACGACGGGCGCGGTCGGTTGGGAATGGGTTACCGCTAGTGTATAAAAATTCATATGCTATACCGTTTTTTTTTCTTACAAAATATAGAAAGACTGACAAACACGTATTCCCTTAATTATAATAATAAACTATTTTTTTAAATTTAAAAAAAAAATTTCATACCGTATCCAAAGGAAATCACGGGAATCAAAGTAGCTTACATTTTAATCCATAGTATGAGTACTTTGCCAAGTTTCCTCTAAATCCGTCTACAGGTTTTTACGTGATGCGTGCAGACACAGACAGACAGACAATATTTTCGAAAAACCCATTTTTGAGTTTAAACTTTTTATTAAAATGCCTCTGAATTGAAATGTTCAATGTACAGAAAAAAGTTCTTTTCAGTTCTATTATAGTACTAGTGGATGCCTGCAGCTTCGATCGCGTGGAATTATACTTTGTTCCGCCTTAAAGGAATTAAATGAGATTTTAATTATTATTTTTTTAGTATTTTAACCTTCCGTGGACCATAAGGAACATACAAAAAAATAAATTAGCCGATTTGTTCCAGCCATTCTTGAGATATGCGCTTACCAACATTCATTTTTAATAATATAGATAGATAGATAGATTTTTATTCAGAATCGCACAGCGGACTCAGTAACCATTAACTCAGCTGCAGCGCGACAATGTTGCTCGAATAGATTCATGATAAATGCCCACACCGTTTCCCGGCGTTCGAGTGTCGCGACATGAGTCGTGACATCACAGGAGTGGAATACTAATAGCTAACACGCCATTGTTAATGACTTAATTGGCTTCTTTGTCCACGCGTTTGAGTAAGCACCTCCTGCTTAGGCGTATTTTTTTGCGTATATGTTTTATTTGAGGCGCTCGTCGCTCGTCGCTCGTCGCTCGTCGCTCGTCTTTTACTTGAGTAGTAATCTACCAATTGAATTTAATATAGTATTAGTGACATTATAAATAGTATTAAGCTCAGTAGAGTTTAATTATCTCTCTTCCTCTAATGGCTAACCTTCGTAGCGTGCACAAAATATTTGGGCATTGTTTACAATGCCTGCAATTAGTATTTTTAAGTTAGGAAAGTAAAAAACGAGCATGCTGCCAACCGCTGTCAATGTGATCATGCAGTGGCAAGCTACGAAAGGCTAACGAACCGAAGCGGTAAAGACGACGCTAAAAATTACTGGATGCGGTAACAGATTTATCTCCTTCGTAGAACGAAAAAAAAAGATATTGGCGTATTGTTATCCTTGTCAATTTGACAATAATTGCTTTGAAACGTGACAGAATAAACTAGCAAAACACTAGTGAAGAATTCAAAATTTTATAATGCTCCGAATCTTGTTTTACGCACTGAGCCTTGTCACGGTTAGCGGCAGCTCACAGGACATCCTGAAAACCGGACAAAACACTTGTGGCTCCTACGGTTACACCATTGTTGATGGCAAGTTCGGCAAGGAATCTCATTTGCTTTGCCTCAAGCTGCGGTCCATAGGTATGTGAGGGTATGTGGTCCTAACCATAAGTAACGCCGCAGACTGCGACTCAAGATTTTAGTGGATGGTTAATTCTACACAAGAGACCTATACGCCATTGAATATCTATTTTTAGTTAATGATATTCTTCTTACATCTCAAAACATTCAAATAAACTACATTAGTTACAATGCTTCACAACACACATTCCTACAGGTACTTAGCAAAAACAATATTAAAACATTACATTACACTAAATTACCACAAATAGTCCTCATTCATTTGAATCATAGATGATGATGATTCTACCTAACAATATTTTTAAAGAAGCTCACCTGATTAATAAGTATACTGTGTCTTTAAATCCCAACTTTCAAGTTTAGAACGGCATTAAAATAGTAGTAGTAGTATAGTATCCATGCAAGTTATATGGATTAGGGATTGCTCATTACAGAAGACAGAAATACAGACTTCCTACATCAAACAATAAAGGTCATATTTACGTAGTGGAAGCTAGTGTTTGAATAAGGAGACATCATATACGATTTAAGACGTAACGGTAGGTTTGTGGGCAATACTCGCGGGATCATTATCTTGTGTTGGTTAAGCTAATATTAGAGACGGGTTTCGCGCAAGTTCATGTAAATCAGGTATTGCAGTCAAAGCTTGGAACACTTTACTGTTTGTTCACTGTATGCTAGAAATAATATAACCTAGTTCCATTAACTACTACAATAACAAGACACCGCACTGGTTAGTCAAGTTTTCTTCCTTTTTTTTGTGATTCGATACTGATTTTTGCCTAAAAAAACATTCAGGCGGGCGACCTAATGTTAAACGTTTACTTTCGCTTATGAACATGATATGGGCTACTTTAGAACATTATGGTAGTCCTCACCTCAATGCGACGCTAAAACTAAGAGCCATCAGGAAGGAAATGGCGTTCACTATTTTGTTACCATCTCCAAGTATCGATAATCTCATCTAAAAATGCATTTCACTTTCCTTGTGTACATGCAGCGGTGGACGACAAAATTGGACTACCCTCCGGGCATGGCCGGGCATACCTGGGAGGGAGGCGGGAAATGCACATCATATGCATACCAGCACAGCCGGCTGTACTGGTTGTGTCCGTAGACTAAAACCCGCCTTCTGGCTCTGGTCCGAAGACCTCAAAGCCGTTATCTAACGCGAACCGCTTGGAGAGGCGCTGGGGTGGTTATAGTGTGAACTAACTTATCTACTTCGAAGATCTGCGCACTAAAATGTCAACTAGTCCTGGATCAGCTTTGCATGTGATCATAACCTGTTGGAAGTGAATTTTGAGATAAGACCATCTATAGCAATTTTATATCAGACAAATCCACTTTGGCTTCCAGGCTCCTCCACCCTCACAACTCAGCACTCCGCTCTGCTCCTCGACCCAGAAGCTGAAGAAGATGGCAACTCCATCCAAGCCTTCCCTCTATCCGACGTGACCATGGCATATGGGTTTCCCCTGGAGGACCCCGCGTCAGGATCCGCGGAGGGCTACATAGGAGACGACCACCATTTCTATGGTGTTTTGCATCTAAGTAAATTTCATCGCATTATCTAGAAATCCCTTAATACTCTGAGCTACGTGTTCTCGGCTACAAAGATAGACTTTATTTCAACATTTCAAGGCTGCTCAGTGAAGAACACGATATGTTAAGAATGCGTCGCACAGCCACAAAGTAGATATTAGGAACAGAGGCTAAGCTTCATAGGAACGTGCAAAATTGTTACCTATTTTGGTAGGGTTGTCACAACAGGTTAAGACAAATTAAAGAAATCATTTGTTAAATAGTTTTATTATTCAGAATATAAAAAGAATACTACAATAAGAACTAATACAGAATAGAAAAGAGAAAATAACATACTTTACAAATTCTTACTCTAATAATTTTATTTTTATAATTTTTATTTTTTAATATTTTATTATTTCTTTTTATGGTATGGAAAATTCTAAATCTAATATATAGCTTTTTCAAGTAATGTATCGGGAAACACTCACATGGCATATCAAATCCTAGCTGCAGCGTCAGGTTATAATCTATCATATTATTGTACTGTCAACGAAGTTACGCAGGAATAAAAATTTCAGTTCAATAAGACATCTGGATGTGATTCAAATCTCACTTGCAATACTTAAACTTAAAACACATAGTACGTACCAACCCACCCACATACCTACAAATGTTTAGTAAAAGCTTGTAATAATAATAAAAAGGTAAAAACACACCGTGTTTTTCTTATTTCTTATTAAAAAAAGGATCATACAGTAAAATAAAGGTACTTACTTGAAAAAGTAATAATTAAATATTTACTTACCTATTGCACTCCTTGGAATAGTTAAAGTATGATATATTTTTATTTTTTCTAGCATTATTCATACACACAGTACAATATACAACCATTATTATTAATACCACGTTTTTAAATTAGATATTCAAACTTGCAACTAACAAAACCAACAATGTGCGTAGCCCTGAGATAGTCAACTTGATGTGACAGCGTCAACCGGTTTTTTTCACTCTCGCCGCGTACGCGACAAGCGGCCAGTGGCCACGCATAGATGTCCCGCGTGCTTGTAGGAGTGCAAACGATTTGCACGTTCTTATGAAGCTTAATCTCTGTTCCTAATATCTACTTTGTGGCACAGCCTTACCTTGTTTGGTTTTTGTACTGTCTAAGATAAGCGAACAAACTATATCCAAGGGCGTGTCGCTAAGGGGTAGCTACCCCTAGAGATTTAAAAAAAGTAGCCAAATGCAAAGCAATAAAAGTTTGCTAGCCGAGACCGATCATTCCCGCACGTCGATATTACTGGATAAATACACTACTACTGGATAAATAAACTTAATAAAGACAAATAAAAAAGTATCTTCAACACATAATAACGCCCACAGGACAATAAACACGAAGAATACATTGCATTTTAATACGCAAATTTTTAGGTACAATTTTGTCTGGAAAATTTTAAAGGACCTACTCTGGTATCACAAACACCGACGCTACAGTGCAATTAACACAAATATTACCATTTTTGCTACCCCTTATGCTTGTCCATTGCTCATACGAGTAGGTGTAGAAATCTCGCATCAAGAATCTTCAAAATCAGTTTATGAACGATGAAGTCGAAACTCCTCCATTTTTCGAAATCGTTTAAAAAAGGGGTTGCTCGGCCACTTTTTGTTTTAAAAAATATTGCACATATGTATTGCATTTTATAATCGCCGTAGAGGTAAGAGCTGCACCCACTATATAATTCTTGACTGTACCTTACCTACAATTCATACTTTTCTCATCTTCCATATTTCCACTTCGAATCAAACAATCCTTATGCCTTGTCGAAGTCCTTTGGATGGCTTGAAAACATTCGACACTGGATTGACTACTAACACCTCCACCAAACCATAAAGATGTTGTAGCTGGTTAAGCTAGTATACCTAAAATAATTTAAAAATAAATTGTTAAACTAACCTAACTGAAGCAGATTCATGCACACCAAATGGTTTCGATTAAAACCACGGTATACCTATTATATCTAACCCTTGAAACTAGGCAACCGGACGCTCCACGCCGACCCCTACGGAAACGATGATCTCCGAAAGAGTTTCGGCGCATTCGAAAATGACAACATGGCCGCCCCGCTGCGCCCGCGCCGCGACCATGCCCAGGTGATCAGGTGATTATAAATAAATAAATATCAGACACAATAACATACATTCACAAATATTCACAGGACAGGTTATCCTGTACACTGAGTGACAACCTGGATGTTGAATAATCACAAAAATAGAAGATAGAACTGTCATTCTAAGAGTCTAAATCTGGACAATCAACAGCAGCTCTGTGTGGTTAATTCTGGCAAAAGGATTCTGGGTTCATTTAACGAGTTTTGCCGAAGACAATTTACAAGAGGCAGTTAAATTTCATGCTTAAATAAAAAATAAATAAGTATGTAGTTTAATAACCTTAATTTTTACCTACATATCAAGCGTAAGCTTGCGTAAGCTTGATATGTAGGTAAAAATTTTTTACTTTATTTAATAAAGGTTAATAAACTACATACATTTTTTTGAACAATTAACCATATAGAAATAATACCTGATTTTGCGACGGTATTTTCGAAGGTGTGTAAAGGCAGCCAAAATGCACTTAATTAATAATGTATGGTGCAGTGCTGATTATGTTGCTGAAATACCTTCGTACACTATTCCAGTTTGGAGCACTCTACGGCCAACTGAAATTACCCTTTGACATAGAGAGTTTCAAGAGCCGTTCGGGCTTCGCTAAAGCCAGGATATGCGATCTTCTGCTGCTTGCCGATAAGAAGTTCTTCGAGAGAGACGCCAACTCCAGTCTCAACCAAGTCGTGATGAGGATGATGCACGCCGTTGCTCAAGCGGATATTATATTTAGGAATGCAGATTTTAACGAAGATGGTATTCCAGATAACATTGGTAACTCACTGATTTCGTTTTATTTTGAAATTCTTAAAAAGGTGAAACCATGGACCTACAAAGAAGGCAGATGCTGCCTTATAAAAATAATGGCTGACATGCCTATAGTATGCCCTATTTTAAACAAGCCAGCACGCACACATTATGTATTGCATCACGCCAGCAATAGTTGCTGAAAATAAATAAAGGATGCTGGCAAGTGTAGTGAAAATGTGTCGAAACCAAGAGATCAAATAATTGCAGTGTTTGTCAATTTGGCAATCCTTTTAACTCTCAAACACAGACACCACCGGTTAGGATGAAAAACGGTTTTTGTGCCAGTTATAAAATCAACAGGTTAACACACACTTTGCCCCCAGGCTTTTCTGTCAAATACATCCTTGTACTGACGTCGAACGAGACAAACACTAGGGTATTCGGTGATCTGCTGGACCATCACTCTGTCGACGGACGGAATTACCTGATGATGTTCGCGAGGCTGCGTCGCCTTTCCGAAGTTTGCCTGGGCGTAGCGTTCTCTGGGCATGCGTTTCATAACAGGACTCTTGGATTGAGGTCAGTTACTTTTGTAGAAGATCATTAATTATTGTTGGACAACAATAAATAAATACTCTTAGCGGCACCATAGTAAGCTCTAGCCTTTCAAATTGTGTCCAGCAAGTTCTATCAATTATTTATAACTTTAGCAGATGTTTTAAGGCCTCATCGTGGGTCTCCGTTGATCCACGTCATGAATGCGCGAAACGATGCACGCTGTTGACGTTCGTATTCTTTGTTCATTGATCCTTCCAAACATTATGAATCAAATATTGCGTCCGTGCCAGCTTCACGTCGCTGGGCGGCGGCATGGGCGGCGCGGCGGGCGGCCTGTGCGACCGCCGCGCGTACGGCCGCTCGTTCAACACGCTGGCGCTCGCGCACGCCACCGCAGACGACAGCCGCGTGCCTGAGCGAGTCGCCGCTCTAACCTTGGCGCATGAGATGGGTGAGCGTTTGTATACAACATGTCAGGCCCACTGGCTTGGCAGTCTATATGACTGTACTACGGATTCCTTGTACTCGAGGTCAAAGTGACAGACTTTGTATGGATCTGATATTAGTTTGACTTTAGATTCATCGTCAATCGTTTACGCAATTGCCCCAGGTCATAGCTTCGGCGCGCATCACGACGATAACTTCCCGAACCCGGAGTGCCGCGGCTACCTGATGGGCTCGCAGTCCTCTGCCGGCGCGGCGGCGGGCCGGCAGTTCGAGTTCTCAATGTGCAGCAAGCGGCTCATCGCGGCAACGCTAAGCAGCATGAGCTACTGCCTGCATGAAGAGGAGCGGCCTTATTGCGGAAACGGTACAGTGCTCATAATAGAGTCTTGTTAAAAGTCAGGCAGTTGTCATGGGTGGCAGTGGATGGGAGGTGCTGCAAGCTCATTTGCGTTTGTAGTTCGTAGGTTCGTTACCCTAGTCAAGCAAGCTGTCAATCTGTTTAAACAGTGACTTTTTTTAGAGAGAGCCGGGAATCTTTGGGAGATTTTTTTCACAAAAAATATAAGGCCCTAGAACCTATATATTTACACTCACATTCGTGACTTATGTTACCTATGGTGTGTTCGAGCAGGTATCGTAGAAGAAGGCGAGGCGTGCGACTGCGGGCTGCCGTCGCTGTGTAGTCGCCGCGACCCGTGCTGCACGCCGCGCGCGGGCGGCGCGCTGGTGTTCGAAAACGAGTACTCCTTCCCACCACTACACCTTGCTTTGCCCATGTTGCTATAAATTCATCTGTTTTTTCTGTATACTTTATTCGTAATTAATTATCTCAGGCTTTACTTGACGGATATCCAACTTTTTAAAATAGACTTAACTGCTTTGCATTAATCCGCAAAAGTACAAAGTATGTGGTTAACACTCTCATGCACCTCCCTCCCTTTTTATAGTTTTATATATATACTCGTAAGTTGAGTAACGTTCGCACGTGATTTTAATATTGAAATTATCAACTTACAGGGCGTTGCACAAGGAGGGGTGCTCCGTGTCTCCGCGGGTGACGTGCCACCCGTCGCAGGGGCTCTGCTGCAGCTCCATGTGCGAGCACGCCAACCTCACGGCCAGCGGCATTGTGAGTACGATGCAATTGTAGCAACAGGGGTCCCATGCGCCCACCTGGGTCAAGTTGTTACTGCTAAACAGAGAATATTAGATACCACCTAGATTTATCCAGATTGCGGTAGCTGAGAGCCATTTATCATTAAGTCATCCATATAATCCAACTAAGAGCCATTAAAGTGCAATTGCGATGATCTCCTACGTAGACTTCCACACTTTCAGTGTGACGCGGATGCGCAGAGTTATCCGCGCGCATTTTCTTTAATATATCGACAGGTAGCCAAGCAGAATCCACATACAAAATCATCCGCTAAAGACTGCGTTGCTCACCATTGCAGTGATGGGTCTGTACTCATTCCCGTTTCTTGAATGTTCCAGGACTGCACCACCAGAGAGCAGGAGTGTGCCTGCAGCGAGCCCGCGTCTTGCCGCTGCGGCCTCGGCGGGCGCTGCCTGGCCGACGCCTGCCACGCGGCCGAGTGCGCCGCGCTCGGCCTGCGCGAGTGCAGCTGCTCCAAGCGAGGGCCCGTGCGTACCGTTGTACTGCTGCTGCTATACTGGACTTAGCCATGAGAGCATGAATATGTGCCAATGTTGGGCCTATGGTTATTTTTATTCATTGTAGATTTCGGCCAGTGAATATCAGCTCAATAAGAGCTCAGTATCGTATTTAGATATGGGTAATTAGTGTATTGTCAGTGTGTCGCCCATCTAGAATAAGTACCTTATATAATCTTAGTAAAACGAGGTGAATAGGGTATCAGGGGTGAATAGGGTAGGAACTGAGATTTTTGTTAACTACAAGACTTCCTGTTCCTGCTGTATATAGGAACCTCTCATGCCACTTCAAAGCAATCAAATTGCATCTGTTGCAAAAAAATATTATCTTACAAAATCTGTTAATTGTCAACCCTTGCTTAAACTTTATTCTCCCCTGTCATTACCCTATTGACCCCATACCTGGAGTGAATAGGGGTTAGGATGATTTTTGCGATTTTCTCATAATATTGTTAGAGCATATAGCTAGTTATATATGTCATCTAAAAATATAAGCACCCGGACAAAACTTAGACTTAAAAGTGTCATAAAACATATGTAGACAAGGGACATAATAATATTAAACAATAAAGTTGAGAAACTACCCCATTTTACGGTACTCAGAAATCCACAGAAATTTAATTCCAATATTTTCACATTGTGATGATGTTGATGGCATATTTGCAACCCAGGGCGGCGCGCTGAGCAAGAAGCACCGCTGCGGCGTTTGCTGCCAGCTGGCGGGGCGCGCGGGCCGCTGCGTCGGCGCGGAGCAGGCGGCGCTGGCGGCGCTGGCGGCGCTGGCCGCGGGCACGCTGCCCGACGGCTGGCCCGGCGACGACTATAGGGGGCGTTAGTTGCGCTTTTGTTGCGAC
Organism: Carterocephalus palaemon; assembly: GCA_944567765.1. Lineage (NCBI taxonomy): Eukaryota > Metazoa > Arthropoda > Insecta > Lepidoptera > Hesperiidae > Carterocephalus > Carterocephalus palaemon. Next base: position 4,701,969 of record OX155663.1, read on the forward strand.
GCTAACCGATAGATGGCGATGGTAGTGTTAGATAGTGGTTATCAATAGACGGCCTAGTGTATGATTGTTACACCGATTGATTTAGTTAATAGTTAGTAGGTAGTCATATTTTCTATTTACTATATTTTTTCTACAATCCACAAACCAAATATGGATGTTACAATTTATGTGATGTATGTTATTATCCATTAATTTGTTTGTAGGTTGAGTAAGATGAGACTATTAACTCCTTGAATCTTGCAATCAATATTTCACCCACTTCCACTGAAGCTATCGAGCTGAAATATGGCACACATATTTGGTTCCGATGACAATGCACGAAAATAAAAAAAGTTATAAAAAGCTTTTTTTTTTTAAATTTAATAGTTCATTTATTCATAATAAATTATTAAACCTATTTTAGCTATAGTGTTTTGTCTTCTTCATACAAACTCAATTCAGAATTTGACAGAAACTTTAAAAGGCTTATTAATTTATTATGAATAACACCCTTAGAATGAAAATACCTAATTAAGACCAACATCTACGAGTGCAAATACTCGTAACTTACTTAATTGCAAATAAAGATTGTTCTATTATATTCTGTACCTAGCAAACCAAACCCTGAAGCTGTGCTCAGGCGGCGCGTGCCGGGCGGCGCGGGTGCGCGCGTGGCTGCCCGGGGACTTCTGCGTGTCCATGAACACCGTGGGCCTGTGCTCCCCGCAGGGCGCCTGCAAGAACGTCAGCCGCATGCCGCGCGTCAACCTCTACCCCAGTTTATTGGTATCAACGCCTTTCGTGTCCCACTGTAGCGCGGGTCTTTTTTCGTAATTGACTAGGTCTGCACCACGCTGGCCACGTGAGAATTGGCAGACTTCGAGAAAATTTGGATAATTCTCAAGCAGGTTTCCTCACGATGTTTCAACGTTAGAGCAGATGACATTTAATTTCTTAAATAGCACATAACATAAGTCATTGGTGCGCATCAACATGTAGGTACCCCAGAACATTGATAATGTCCCTTGAACTCGTTCGAAGGTCTCGCATACTAATAAGACTTAACTAGCTCCCGCTGCAATAACATTAGCGGCATGGCCCGCGTAAACTTAACCCCAATTTATTGGTATCGTCTCACATATACACGCGAGTCTCCACAGGGCGCCTGCTCTTTTTAGAACTAGCTTCACGCCTCAATAACTTGTTGTCTGCGGTGTTATAAGATAATCTTTTATACCTCTTCTACACACTCGACACTGACTGTCTTTGGCTGTTGTCTTTTTTTTCATAATATTGATGATTTCGTAGTATCTGTACCATTGATTTTATACTATAGATATGCCTCTATATACCTCCGTAGAATTAAGTCTTAAATGAACATGGCGTTGTGCTCCAAAAAACGTCCCAAATGGGACGGAAGGTGGAAGTAAAATAGTTTTAAGTCAATTAAATTGACATCTCAATTCAACCAAATGTAAGATTTTGAGAAGGGCAGCAAGGTAAATTTTACTTTTTATATTTTCAGAACATGAACCTAATGAAGTATGGAATGTATGGAAGATCTTCTTCAAATATGCAAGTGAATGAAAAATTAAATCGAATACTGATACATTTTCTAGTGATGACTTTTCTTGGTCGTGAAATCCTATGGTAGAGATTCATGTATTCAAATTATAACGCAATAAACTTTTTTATTTTAATGTAAATAATACTGAGATTTTATTCCTACATTCTTCGATCAATAATACACTACATTACGAATAGCGTTTACGTGGCTTCTGTACACTTTGGTGAAGAGCTTCATCAACTAGACTTTCGGAAGGTTTAGGGCATACGGAGATAAAACAATTTGTTGAGAAGAGACTATCTTTCGATTGCTTCCTATGAAATCAAAATCAATGATGCAATAACAAACTTATTTATTTACGATAAAAAATAAACATAGTCAAAATTAACAACATTAATAATAAGTTAATATGGTGATAATTATTTATGACAGAGTTTTTCGAGCATTTTAAAGTAACAATATTTTATGTCAAATTCCATATCGTACCAGTAATTGACAGCTATGCAGCCGTGACTCTGTGTCACATGGTGGAACCATAGACTAGGCAAGTATAGACAATCGCCTTTGTTTAGCCGGATTTTATATATGTGCGCCTTCTCAAATTCCGGATGTGCGTCCAAGTCAGGATTAATTGGGTCTGAAAAGATAATTTATTTTACTACTATACTAGTGGACGCCCGCAGCTTCGCTCGCGTGGAATTAGACGTAACATAACCTAAATACAAAATTTCATTGAAATAATGTAGGTATATACGAAAAACTTTTATACCTACTAACTTTGCACCCCCCTTTTACCCCCATAAGAGATGATTTTCGAAACTCAATAAAAAACATTCATAGGTACTGAATTTCATTCGAATAACATCAAAAACGGCAAAGTTTCATACTAACTTTGCACCCCCGTTTTACCCCCTTAGGGGATGAATTTTCAAAAATCCTTTCTTAGTGCTCCCCTACGTTATAAAAGGAACCCTTGTGCAAAATTTCAAGTTTCTAGCCCTTATAGTTTAGGCCCTGCGTTGATATGTCAGTCAGTCAGTCAGTCAGTCAGTCAGTCAGTCAGTCAGTCAGTCAGTCAATCAGTCACCTTCTCCTTTTATATATATAGATTTATTTTATATCTTGTGGATTCGAATCCCATAAGTATAGTACAGTACAGGAGCCAGTGTTATGAAAACAAATTTTAATATTTTTTTCATACTTGTAAAATAATTTGTTTTTGATTTCATATTTATATTTATATACCTATTTATAATTTACTGTTACTGTAAAACTCGTATGGAATTTCAGAATCCAACTGAGTATCTGAGGCATTTAATTCAGTAGGACTTAAAAATTGGAGTCACATTTCAGTATTTTATGAATCGCTTAAAATCACTTACCAATACAAATCCATGGTAATCCCGATTCCATCTCTGTTCTATTCATATGCCTACTTTCATTGTCACCTATTTCCTTATTTGGTTCTATGGGAACCAGCTCCCATGCATTCTCTGACATCTTGAACACACTCTGAGGATACCTTTTATAGGGGACGTAAGGCAAATCAGTAGGCGGGATCAAAATAAATTCCTTGAAGCCATCTATAACGCAGTAAATATTTTCATATGGATCTTTATGCACTGGAAAAATAATATAAAAATTATCTTAAGTACCTATCTTAATTCAGTTTGGATAGTTGTAAAAAAGTTTGAATAGATAGATAGGCTTATGATTGCTAAATCCAATAGGTAACCTATGCTCAAATAGTTCCCTGTTTTTATTGAGATGGTATTGAGTAACATGTCTGAGCCTAATTGTAATGTTATAATTTTTGTGTTTATTTGTGGGTATTTTAATGCATTTACCAGTGTGATCTGATTTAATATAGTTAGCAATTGATTTTACCAAGTATGTGCAATTACAAAAGATATTATTGATGCATGTGGCAGATGAGGTTGTCACCCTAGTTTGTTGGTGTTTTATTGTTATTTCCTGTGTGAAATTGAAGTGTTGTGTTCTGGGATGTAAAAGTTATTCCTGGCAGTCATTTAAAGCAATCAACGGTATGTCATTTACTTGTAACATTTTTAAAACACAAAATTTTCAATCATTCACATTCAATTTGACCTCATATTATATTTTTCTACCTTTCAGTTAAGTTGTTTATTTGAAATGAAATGTTTAGTATGTAGCACTGGCAGCGGCCACGCAGGGTAATAATTTCTAGTCTCATAATAACACTTACAAGAAGTAACTGCTCTTTCATCTCCCATCCAGAAGTTTACAGCATCTGGACTCTTGTTGAATGCCTCGCTCGCAAACGGAACCTCCGCCAGAATATCTTCAAGGAGTTCACTGAAGTCTTCAGTCAGGTTTGAGTTCTGCCGTTGGATGTACGGTATTAGGTTGTCTCTAAAGTTTAATTTAAAGTTTTTCTTACAACCTTTCATAGTTCAAATTCAAATTCAAATTATTTATTTCAACACAGAAAACATGGAAAATACACAAACAAAAATATGTTCGTAAACAGCTGCTAAAGTTAAAACTGTGTTGCAGCTGTTTACGCCCACCCCGGAACATAGTAGAAACTAGTGTTAATTTTCAAAAAAGGAAAACTTATACTATATATTATGTTTATATAGTGTGTGTGTGTGTATGTGTGTGTGTGTGTGTGAATGTATGTGTGTGTGTTTGTGTGTGTGTGTATGTCAAGTTATAGAATTAATATCCAGATATGAGTTCCTCGGTTTTTGCATAATTTAGATTTATTAGATAATTGGTTATTTTGTTTTTACACTCCCGGTACGTAAATGGGTAAATATGTATTAGTTTGTTTAACTTATTATATATTTTACTAGAAAGGAAGCTATAATGTCGTCTTCCTAAGGTGGTACGACATCTTTTATTAACACAGATCCGGCCAGACCGATTTTTGTCTTCCTCATGTACAAATGGTAGAGTCAAGTGTTTCCGCAGTACGAGTTGGCGGATAAATAATTGCCTTACCGTGAGCACTTCCGTAATTTTATATAGGTCTGTGGTAGGGTAAAAAATTGGCTTTGACAACATTACCTTCAGGATTGCTCTTTGAGCCCTCTCCAACCGTAAGAGGTTAGTTTTACTGGTGCCACCCCAGGCACACACACAGTAAGACAGTAATGATTGTACCAATGCAAGATACACTGTTTTTAGAGTGTTACTATCAACCGATGACCTTAATGATTTAAAAATGTAGATGAGTTTTCTAACTCTAGTAACTGTAGTATCTATCTGCTGTTTCCACGACAAAAAGCAATCAATATACACACCAAGATATTTGACAACAGAAACTTGGGTAAGTTCCGGACAGAAACAAATGGAGTCACTTTGCGCACATCGATGGGCAAAGATAGAAAATGATGGATTCGGCATGGTTGAGTTATTGATAGCGAAATTGGTAAAAACAGTTTTAGTAAGGTTTATTGTCAATAAGTTTGAGTTTAGCCATAGCATTACTTCTCTCATTGCAGCTTCAGCACAAACACGTGCCTCAGACCAGGAGGGAGCTTGAATTAGGAGAGTAGTGTCATCAGCATATGCGAAAATTTTGCAGTTTTTTAAATTTAGTGTGCACAAATCATTTACATAAATAAGGAAAAGGGTGGGCCCAAGGACACTTCCTTGGGGAATGCCGCAGGATAAAGGAAGCTCTTCACTAATATATGGACGGATTTGTACTCTTTGCTTGCGATCCTTTAGGTAGTTTTTGAAGATTTCAAGAACAATACCACGTACACCAATACTTTCCAGCTTGTGTATGAGAATTGGGATAGAGACAGTGTCGAAGGCTTTGGAGAGGTCTAGAAATATACCTATAGTCTTAAGTTTTGCGTTAAAGTTGTCTACTATTTGGTCAGTTAGTTTCAAGACAGCGTCTTCAGTAGATTTGCCACTACGAAAACCAAATTGATTGTCAGATAGAATCGAGAATGTATTTAAATAATTAGTTAATCTGTTGTTTAGAATTTTTTCTAGAATTTTTGAGATTGTGGTCAAAACAGATATTGGTCTATAATTATTGACACAGCCTCTATCTCCACTCTTATATATAGGGTGGACAATAGCCTCTTTAAACACTACAGGAAAAATACCATGGGAGAAACACAAATTGAAAATGTGTGTCAATACGGGTACCAAATAAGAACGGGCTGCTTTAAGAAGAGAGGGTGAGATATTGTCCCAGCCAACAGCAGAGGTTCTCAGCCCTAAAATCAAGCGTTCAACTTCAAAAATATCAGTTTCAATTAATGCCATTGAGTTTATAAAAGAATGATTGGAGCAACTTGGTATATTAACCTGACAACGTGATTCAGTGAATTTAGAGGCCAAATTTTTCCCGATGTTGCTGAAATAATCATTAACGAGATTTACAGATTGTTCAGGGTTTGTGGCTAACTGAAGTAAGGCAGTGGGGGTATCTTTCTTATTTTTTAGATTTGTAATATCTCTAATTAGGTTCCATGTGGCCTTCGGATTATTTTTTGCTTTTTCAAATTCAAGACGTTCATAAGCTAATTTAATCTTTTTTAATAAATTTCCGCAATAATTTCTGTACCGTTTATATATAAGTTTAGCATTAGGATCATTTGGGTCTTTTTTAGTTATCTTGTGTAAGCGGTCACGATTTCGGACACAGCGCAAAAGGCCCGGTGTCATCCAGGGTTTAATTATTCTTTGTTTGCTAGGTATTATTACAGTACGCGAATGGGTACAAATAATTTTCTTGATAGTATCTACAAATGCACTAGCCGCCATTTCAGGATCAGACATGGACATAATAGATGAGAAGTTAATGTTACCTATATCTTTTACACAGGCAGCTTCGTCAGTGATAGTTCGATGATAGGAAGCTTTACTCACCTTAACTTTTTGATTGCAACATAACATTACAGGGGCATGATCAGTTATAGATGAGTCAATGACCAGTGTGGTCGAGGCAGCACTGGATTTTAACAAGACATGATCAAGGCAATTTTTGTTGCGAGTGGGGTAGAGGTGAGCTGGTAACATGCCATGTGCAGCTCCAATAGTCAGGTATGCGTCAGCTTGTGGGTCAACCTGCCCAGGCGCTATATTAATATTTATATCTCCAATTAATGTGACTGTTTTAAAATTAGACAAGGTTTTAAGAGTGGAGTCCAGTGATGACAGAAAATTGGTGACGTTTCTGACTGATGGAGAACGATATACCGCAAGTATAGCGAGGTCGTTTCCGAATTTCAAGACAAGGCAATTAGCGTCATTGAATGTCGGCTTAACCACTGTGCATGCCAGTCCGGACTTAACAAAAGCCACCACGCCATCATTCTGGTTAGTAAAAGTACTTTTAAAAGCAGTATATCCAGGGAGATTAGGCAAGTGGGGACATTTGCTCAGCCAGCATTCACTTAGCACGAGAACGTCTGAAACAATATTTATCTGCTTCAGTAGTATTTGGAGTTCACTAAAATTGCACCCAATACTTCTAATGTTCAGATGTAGGATGGTCAGCGAATTTTTCATAATTTTAAGATATTTCTGACAGTTTTCAGGCGCACAAATATATGATTGAGAGACCGATATGTCCTCTATATCTTGAGAGATTTTTAATGTACTATCCATACTGAGTGAAAAACGAAACAAAAGACAGGTATTTTATGACTTGAGATAGCAACAAAGAAAAGTCCACGAGGTAAATAAACCACCACGGGGGAACCACGGGATAGTTAAAGCAAAACTTTATAGTGAAGAACTCGTACTGGTAGTGTGAGATTGATGAGTATGTGTAACAAGTGTGAGTGAGTGTGTGATAAGTATATTTGTTTACATTTGTGAGGAGCAGAAAATTTACACCAATTAAGTAGTTTGCATGAATATACATATAAAAATAGTAGCTAATTAAATTTAGTCATAAGTTTGGAGTGGCCCTTAAGTTTTCCAGGTCTTGCTCAGCTCGGATTAGAATGGCAGGTGCGCCTTCCTTTTTTCGCAGGAATATTTTTCCACGGGAAACCCAACAGTGGTCATAAGAGTTTGAACGGGAAAATTCTTTACTTAAATAAAGAAGTCGTTTCATCTTGGGGGATAAGTTTTCGGAGATAAACACCGGTTTCCGTGGGCCACTATAGTGTAGAGATTCAGTACTTAACTTGCTCGTTCTATTTTTCTTATTATAGTCTTTATACCTCTGGATCATGAGCTCCTTAGTAAGTACGCTAGTGAAGTCGACAATAATGGTCTTGTCATTCGAGTCTTTTTTGCTGATGCGGAACAAGTCGCGCACAGAACACTGATCCACTGGTACATTGAGGGTGGAACCAATGGTAGAAATATGCTTTAGAAGGGCCTGTTTAGATTCGCCTGCCGAATAGGGAATATTCTTTATCTCAACACAGGTAGCACGTTTGTGACGTTCCAGGTGTTCCAGCTTATGTTCAAGTCCTTGGATATATTCTAAATTTTTGTTTCGATCTAATTCTAACTTCTCAATTTGAGACTGTATACCATCAAATTTATTTGCTAGATAATCTGCAGTGTTTTGCATTGTTAGGTTTTGCGTTTTAATTTCTTCGATAGCCACAGATATTTTCTCCATTTTCGTATCCTGGGACAGCTGGTGTGCTTTTAGTTCCTCAAACATGGTTTTCATTTCAGACATAAATTCGGTAAGCTGGGTGTCTGAACCGTCGGTGCGCTTGCGCTTGGAGCGATGTGTGGTAAAGTATGTTTCACGGTCAATATCATCCACTGATCTAGGTTTATTCAGGTCCGGTTCGGAAGCACAGTGCTGCAAGGACTGAACAACTGCTGATTTTGGAGCGCTCAAAGCGCTTGGTGGTTCTTGTGTTACACGAATATGAGGCGAGGTCGGAGGAGTACGTCGAAGTGGCATGTTTACGTTCTTAACTTAATTTCGAAATCAATACGTGCCAGTAGTTATGAGACGATGTGCCCGTCTATGCAACAAGGTACCAGGCTCTTATAAAATGCGAGGAATAGCACTAGCATAGAGATAAGCGATGGGCGGGGCCTTTCCGTAATTGCGTCGGCTTAGAGGAGGCGGAGCATGCGCATGTAGCGGAGAACATGTACTGATTGGAGAATACTTAAGTAGGTGGCGTTGCGCGTGCGCAAATGATTGCCGCGCATTCACAGAGTGCGATCGATGATTATATGAGGCGTTCCAATATGATAGCCGTCTATCTCACTTGCGCAACTGAGTTTTAAGCACACGGTGATGACACGGGCATTTTGCCTCTCTTTCAATGGATGCGCATGGAAGAAGTATCTCGGTACTCACGGTTGACTCAGCTCTGCGCCACTTCTGCGCTCCTATTATTACGCACAATTGTAATAAATAACATTTTAATTTTAATTTATAAAACTTGTACAGACTCTGGGCACGTCTGCTCCTTGTCGAGGTCCGGGGGAGAGGGGATTATACTAAGATAGATAAGAACATACCCCTTATTCATAACAAATTAATATACCTATTTTAGCTATAAATGGTTTTGTCTTTTCACTTAATAGCTATGTATAAGGATTATTAATTTGTTATGACTATAACTATACATAGACTATAAATTATAAATAATTTGTTAAGAAATTATTCCTAATAAGCTTCACACAATAGAGAAATAATAAGTTTAAAATTTCAAATATACGGCAATACAAGTGTAAAAATACATTTAAAACATTGAGCGGTTAAAAAAAGTTGGATTGCTGTTCTCACAGTAATCACACCAAATTCATTTGAATTCCACAGCATGATTTAAAAATCAGTAGTTAATTCAGATAATTTGTTCCTTACTTAGATATTTGGTTAACAGACAAGTTCTAAAAGTTTTGATTGTCAGAATTGTGGGTGAAGCTAGATTTTAAATAGTGGTAATAATTGTGTGTAGTTTTCCATCGAAAAAAGGCTATACTTTTTATATTTTAAACCATCCCTTAAGGGCAGAATTAACACAAAAAACAACTATAGATGGATGGAGATGTGGGTAAAGCTATTCATTCTATAAATAGGTGTTTGCAGTGATTAAAGGATCTAAAAGTACAAATGCAACACTCACTGCTTAGAATCCAACATATCTAGAAACTCTGCCAGTGACATTTCTATCTCATATGGCATCGCAAAATGTTCTACACCATTATCATTGGTTGTGATACCATCTGCGAAGCCATTAGGAGTCAATGCCACCACCACTCTTTTGTCTGCCAACTTTTCTCTGTAACAATATAATAACAAGATGTTTAAAATATAAAATGTAGAAAACTAGTATATATAAGTGTAGTATTATATATTACTAGCTGACCTACTGTACCTGTACCTACTAATTTTAAAGAACACTAAGTATAAATTTATTTGTTTTAAACTTCATGGTTTACCTTTATGATGCTGCAGTACAGTAGAATAAAGGTGGATGCTTCACTTTGTGGTGGCAAAATCGCCAACACAAAAATGATTTTTATTTAAATATCCTGCCACCCTAAAGAAATTTCACACAAAACTCATTCAAATAATGTGTACATGAATAACAGGTAATGTCACACTTCAAACACATTTCGAAATATATCATGTATTTTGTTCAAACTAGTCTTATGAGGGAAAGATCAAAGCCAATAGTTAACAAACAAATCTCTTACTACTTCTTTTTAAAGCGTGCTTTAGAATTGAAATTTCAATGTTGTGAGGATTGTTACTTTATTAACTGATCTCAATTGTTCTCTCTAAATTTTATTGTTCAATTGATCTCAACTGACAACATTCAATAGTTAAAAGAAGAAACTTCATATGTGCATGCCATTGGACTTAGAACCCCAAGTAATTGACCAAAATCACTGGGCTATCACCACCTTATTATGTACACAATTTGGTAAATAAAAAAATACTTACCTAAAGAAATTGGAATTCCACTTTGATACAGCCGGCCAGTCTGCACAGCCACCCCTAATGACCACGGGAACATTTTTCGCCACATATTCCCTGTGGAACACGAGCGGGTCAAGCGATCCTACTTCAGCCACCTTACTACTAAGATACAAAGCTGTTAAATAATTGACATTTAATGTTTTATTTATTTTATACTTAAGCAAACACTTAAATAACACCTAAGAATATGTTTATGCTAGCTGTTACATTACATTAGTTTTGAAATTAAAGTTCATCTATTTTTACCACTGTCACAACGACTGAAACGATAAACAGTTTTAAAATAGGAAAGCTTCCATCCATCCATCAGTCTTTCAAAGGCCACTGCTGGACATAGGCTTCCCTTAATCGGTGCCACTCCTCCCGATCCAGTGCCTTCTTCTGAGTCCAGCGAAGGACGGACAACCGATGGGTTAGAAAGGTCCTCGTGTGGAGACCATGGCTCGGGAAACGGAGCACAGGCCGCCCTCCAACCAGGAAAGCTTACATAGGCTTAAAAAAAAGTTAGTTACCTGAAGATTCTTCTCTTAACACTTCAAGTGCAATAAAAACTGTTTCATATAAAGAGTTCGAATAATCGGTCATATTGTCATCGAACCGTCCGTATAAAATAAAATGTTACTCTGTGTTTTATTTAACCACAAACTAATAAATAAGGGACACAAACTAGCTAGAGATACTACGTACTAGAGATACTACGTACGTAGTTTTAACCTAACCTATACTAGTACTGTAAACAGTAGTGATGTGTGTTAGGAATAGGCAATAAAATATTATAAGTCGATGGCTTATTGTTACTCTGTGGCCACACTAACCGTGCCGCCAAAAACGGGCTGTCAAATATCTTAATAGGCGGGGTGCATTTTGCTATGCTATTATAATTGCGTTTTAATTAAGTACACCATTGTTGTCATAGTCTTTAATAAAGTGATTAACGTTATACCAGGGCTTTATCATTTTAATAATAACAGGTTATGGGCCCAGACGATTCCCTTATCTCTGTTTCTGGTATAACGAAGTAGCGTCACGTTGCCGGCCGGACTTGCAAGACTTGCAAGTTGGGTTATAGTAAAACTATATTTACGGTGAGGAGAGAAGACATAGTTGTTTCGGGGAAATGGATCAACTGGGGACAACTTCGGTGGGTGTCAACAAACTTGAGGGGCCACGCAATTGGAGTACTTGGAAGTTTCAAGTTACCGTACTATTGAAGTCGCAAGATGTCTACGCGATTGTCAGTGGCACAGAAATTAAGACAGAAGATAATGAAGCAGAGTGGACTAAGAAAGATGTAAAGGCACAAAGTTTAATTGTAACAAGACTTGGTGAAAGTGCAATGGTACATGTGTTGACCTGTGACACCTCTGCGCAGATGTGGAACAAATTGCTGAACGTTTATGAGCAAAAATCAAGTGCTAGTATTCATTTGCTACAGCAACGCTTCTTCAGTCTCCAATACGAAGAAGGCATGGGCATCTCATTTTTTCTGTCAACTGTGGAGGAAATGAAAAGCCGGCTGCAACAAGCAGGGGAGGACATATCTGAAAAATTACTTATTACAAAGGTTTTAATGTCCCTGCCAGAGAGATTCAGATATTTTGTATCAGCATGGGAGTCTGTGGACGAAGCAAAGCAGAAATATGGTGATTTGGTCGCCAGGCTTCTAACGGAGGAACAAAGATTAAAGCCCAATGAGAGTGATAATGTGGCATTGGCCTCCCAAAAGGAAAGGAAATATAGCAGTGTGAGAAAGTGCTACAAGTGTGGTCAGGTTGGACATCTTATTCAAGAATGTAAAAGTCATAAAGACATGAGAAAGTGTTTTTTGTGTCACAAAGTTGGTCATCTGAAATCGCAATGTTTTAAAAATGTTAAAAATAAAAATAGTAATGCTTTTACTATGAGCTCTGTCAGTGCATTGTCTGTTGATTTAATAGAAAGTAATGTATGCAATAAAATTACATGGATAATAGACAGTGGGGCTAGTGAACACATGACATCTGAGCGGGGATTATTTACAACATTTCATATTGTATCAAATAAATTTGTTCTAGTTGGGGATGGCCGTCGTTTACCTGTCTTGGGGGTTGGGGAAGTGCATTTTGTTAATAATACACTTAGTGATGTCTTGTATGTTCCAGACCTTAAGTTAAATTTATTCTCTGTGTCAAAGGTTACTGCCAAAGGGTACACTGTTGATTTAAATAAAGATAAATGTTTAATTAAGAAAAATAATATTGTATGTATTAAGGGAGTGAGAGTTGACAAGTGTTATGTGTTAAATTTTACTAAAAAGGAGAATTTGTGTGCATCTGTTAGTCTAAGTGAGTGGCATGAGAGATTATGTCACCAGAATAATAAATATATCAGGTCAGTTCTCCTAAATAACAATATTGAGTATATAGATGATAAAAGGCATTGTGTGGGTTGTATTAAGGGGAAAATGCATAGGGTTACTTATAAGGAAAGTAAAGACACAGAAGAGGAGATAATAAATTTAGATATAACCGGGGCACTAGAAACAACAGAAGTAGAAGGGCAAGAAGAACATGTTGAAACAGAAGATGAGCAAGAAGAAAGAGAACATGATGAAACTTTAGAACAGGAAGAAAACTTAACAGAAATGAGTGAACCAGGAATTTCAGAGTCAGATGATGAACCAGTAACAAGAAGGGGCAGAATAATCAGAAAACCAGGTTGGTTATCAGATTACGTAGGTTTAACAGCTTCATTAGATGAACCTAAGAATTATGAAGAGGCAATGACGTGTGAAAATGCTGAAAATTGGAAAGATGCTATTAAGAAGGAGGTTGAACAACTACAAGAAAACAACACTTGGTCACTTGTAGAAAAAGTACCAGCAGGACGGGAAATCATTAGTACTAAGTGGGTCTTAAAAACGAAAAAACTAGCAAATGGGGAAACTTTGTTCAAAGCTAGGTTAATGGCTAGGGGTTTTCAACAGAGTGAATATGATAGTTATGATCTTTATGCACCAGTTGCAAAATTGAATACATTTAGGATTTTTACTGCTATAGCCACTAAACTTAACCAGAGGATTTACCAGATGGATGTATGTAGTGCGTTTCTTAATAGTGTGATTGATGAGGATATTTACTTAAAATTGCCAGATGGGGTTACATCTAAGTATAGGTTCTGTAAGTTGAAAAAGTCTATTTATGGTTTGAAAAGGTCACCAAAATACTGGAATGAAACATTTAATGAGGTGATGAAGCAACAGGGATTTAAGAGTTCAGATAAAGATAATTGTCTTTATTCAAAGCATGGTTGTGGAAGTAAAATCTTTTTATTGTTATATGTTGATGATATATTATATTTTGGGGACTCTGAAAAGGAAATTTCTAAACTAAGAAGTGTATTAAATAGTACATTTAAAATGAAGGATTTAGGTTTTGTTAACAAGTTTTTGGGTATAGAAATTAATCAAAATTTAGATAAGGGGTACACTACTATATCTCAGAAAGACTACTTATTGGATATTTTAAATACTTATGGTATGTCTGAATGTAAACCTTTATCCTTGCCTATTGACAAGAATTTTAAGTTTGATTTATTAAAAAGAGAATGTTCTGAAAGTAAAATAATAGAAAATAAGTGTAGAAGATTAATTGGGAGTTTGTTATATGCCTGTAGTGGTTCTAGGCCAGATTTATGTGTAGTACTTAATATGTTTAGTAGGTATCAATCTTGTGCAAGTAACTTATTATATAAATTGTTATTAAATGTGTTAAGATATATAAAGGGGACACTAGAACTTTGTTTAACTTATTATAGAGATAATTGTGATACTGTAGTGGGTTATGTTGATAGTGACTGGGGAGGTAGTGAGGATAGAAGGTCTACCACGGGCTATTGCTTTAAAGTGTTTGGTTGTTCAGTAATTTGGGTATGTAAAAAGCAACCATCAGTGGCTCTCTCTTCTACTGAAGCAGAGTATGTCGCACTGTGTCATGCAACAAGTGAGGCTTGCTGGCTAAAGTCAATTCTGTTTGACTTTGGTTTTCATGTGTGTCCTATCACAATGTTTGAGGATAACCAGTCTGCTATCAAGATGGCTCACATGGCTACCGGGAATACTAGAGTTAAGCACTTAGATATTAAACAGAAATTTGTTAAAGAAAAATTAGATGATAATATTATTGTCATTAAATATATTACTTCTAGTAGTCAAATAGCTGATGTCCTTACAAAACCATTGGGAGGAATCATTTTCAAATCTTTAGTAAGTAAACTGTTTAAGTAGAGATTATTTTGGATTTTGTTTAGTTATGTTGTAAGTGGTGTTGTTTAAAAGGGGATGTTGAGGGGTATTGGACATTATAATATTTTATTGAGGGGAGGTGTTAGGAATAGGCAATAAAATATTATAAGTCGATGGCTTATTGTTACTCTGTGGCCACACTAACCGTGCCGCCAAAAACGGGCTGTCAAATATCTTAATAGGCGGGGTGCATTTTGCTATGCTATTATAATTGCGTTTTAATTAAGTACACCATTGTTGTCATAGTCTTTAATAAAGTGATTAACGTTATACCAGGGCTTTATCATTTTAATAATAACAATGTGGAATAAGAATTCTATTATTTTATCGAATATCGATGTATTGTATTGTCTTCGAAGTACATTAAAAAGCAAGATTAAAAATCTGAAATAACCTATGATTGCAAACTTACCCGTACGTGTAAGAAGTACTTCGTGTTTGTTTAATCATTAATAATACTCGTGCTTTGTCCCAATCAGCACTGTATTTGAGATTAATATTTTTTACTTTTTGTTTCAGGTGATGATGTACAATGTTTCTGTAATAGGTACACTCCGTGAAGATGCAACAGCTTTCTAACGGTGAAAGAATTTTTGAAATCGGTCCAATAGTTTTTGTGTAAAAACGTTACAAACACATGTTTCATCTATATAATATTAGTATAGCAATTAACAAAGGGCTTTAAAATTATTTTATTTGCAAAAATGCAGCAGTGAAGATGCAGCTTTCTAATGGTGAAAGAATTATTGAAATCGGTCCAGTAGTTTTTGTGTGAAAACGTTACAAACACATGTTTCCTCTTTATAATATGAGTATAGCAATTAACAAAGGGCTTTAAAATTATTTTATTTGCAAAAATGCAGCAGCGAAGATGCAGCTTTCTAATGGTGAAAGAATTATGGAAATCAGTCCAGTAGTTTCTGAGTGAAAACATTACAAACGTACATACAAAAGCACAAATGTTTCCTCTTTATAATATTAGTTAAGATATTCATATATTAAAGCAATAAAAAATGTTGAACATAATACATATTTTGTTTTATTTACTATTTAGTCACCAAGGGAAAAAAAAATATCGATAAATATCGATAATAGCAATCACTAGGAACGGGCAATATACATATATATGTATATACATAACACGCATGCGCACGGATTGGTATTGGTGCGCATGCGTGACATCTTCTTTCTCGCTAAAAGCGACGCCGACGTACTTCCTTGGAACTAATTTAGTTAGCGTCCATAGATTTTCTATGCGCGATTCCCATCTGTACGTAGTACTATACTTATAAATCTGTGGTCTTCGCTCCGCTCTACATACTATGCTATAAGTCTACTATGTACCGGGGCCGTAGACGGAGAATGGAATAGACGACGAGTTAGCGTGGCCAAATGAGATAGAAGATAATCAGTAGGTATATGGAAGAAATGTTACCAAACAAGCACTTAAAATTACCCTAATCTTAAAGAAATAAAATTTATTCATTATTTTATTAATAATAAGAATAACCTAGAAATCAAGGTTACTGTCCCTGGAACAAAACCATTTTAGTATGGATATTACGAATTTTTTTTTTGGGCTCAAAAGCTTTTTTGGTGTGATGAATACGCAGTTCCAAATATCGAGCTAACTATAGCAGATTTAGTTAATAAAACTCTGTGGTTCCCAATGAATGGTTGTCCACAAAAATGATCCTCAGTAAACACGTTCCGACAGCGTGTAATGTTTCCAAAATCAACTTTAGGTAAAATATTTTTTTCTGCAAAAAAATGTATTCCTTTATTTAATGTTAAATGTTGCCTAATTGTTTTTTCTAAGGTTTCTTTAATATTGTGATGGATTGGGTCATCTATATCAAATGGATCACGGTCTTGTTCCTTGACCTGAAAAAAGTAATTATTTCATATTCACAGTTTTCAATGACATACATGAAGACGTTGTACAAATGCATGCTATGCATGTTAGCTTTGAGGTGAGCTCGGTCGCTCAGTTTTTTTACTTACAAAATTTGTTTGGATTTCTAAATTATCATCAATTTCCATACTGCTGACAGAGGAAAATATTGTTGGAATATTTGCTTGCGTTTCCTAGAAGTAAAAGGATATAGTTAGAAAGATGGCATTATATTAATTATGATAGTTTTTTAAGAAAGATTTTTTTATAATTATTGGGATTCGTATATAAAATGGTTAATTTTTTCTTTTTAATTAACACATTGCGGTCAAAATTTTGGCTACAAATCTTTGACGATTTCTTCACAGTCCAATTTGTTCGCACGGTGGCTTTTATCCAAATTTGACGTAGATTTTCATTTTCCGCAAAACTAAGATTTGCCAATGGTTTATTAAAAAAACAATCAATATTTATTCTTAAGTGGGAAAATTGCCCTTAACACCGTATGTGTGCCCAGATTGCGGGAAAATAAAAATCGAAAAGTTGGCAACATTAATGCAAATTTACTTTTAGGTTAAGATTTATTTAAATCGCTTCCAGACTAATTTATTGACCAAATAAATACTGTACATGAACCTTCACATATATTACAAAACGTGACATCCAATTCAAAGAATCTTATAACAATAAAACAAGATATACTTACGACTGGAAAGTTATGTCAGGAAGTTTCCTTTCATTTGCACTTTTACACCCTAAAACGCTACATCGAACCATTTTTCGTCTTATAACCGAATGGCACAGTTCCACACTAATGAATAACTTATGAATTGGCTTCTAAGTTTGCAACTGAGTTAATTTTCTACCGAAAAACAACATACGCTACTTCGAAAACAGGCATGAGCTGTCAAAGTTGTGTAGCAAAATATTTTGCTGACCTTGAAAAAACCGGCACGCGCCGCGAAACAAAAAATAGTATAATTCTATTTCGTTTTCTCATACCATATTTGCATAAGTTAATCTCTTTCTTGTGTGAAGGAGATGATAGCTATCAATTCGTCTATTCCTTTCTCTGTCTACGACCGGGGCGCTTTTTAGGCAGTTGATGGGTGGAGTTGACGCCATATTGTAGAGACAATCGGCTTCAAATCACGTGACCTTATTTCCCATCCTCATGAGTTCTGATATCAATGGTCACCACAGACTAGGTATAGATACTACAGTGTCACCGTCAGAACAGAACTACGGACCACAGAACATAATACTCCTCTACGGACTGTGTTCCGTGAATTTCCGTGGTCAGACTGGTCAGTACATTTTCACAGCTTTATAAAGATTAAAAATAATTTTACAATGTTAACATTAAAATAAGGCTATAAACTGCCTAGGCCAATGTTATGGGTAAGGCGGACACACAGAAAATATCAGTGTCCATGTCCCGAGTACAAATATTTATCTGCTAAATAAATATCTGCCTCGGCCGGGATTCTAACCCGGGACCCGCGGTTTGGCAATTAGGGTCACTCACCATTTTTAGGATTTTATATTAAAAAAATTAATTCAGAGTTTTTCAATTACATAAAACATAACAATTATTCGCAACGAATAATTTAAATCAGATATATTTCATAGGCATTGGTTTCTTCAATATTCCTTTAATGGGTGGTCCTATGATGTCAACTTGCTTCGGGCTTTTTGGTAGTGACGGCGGTTCCACAGGTTGAACTACATCGTCTGATGGAGATGGTACGGGTCTTGCACGCCAAAACGCTCGAGGCATAAACGTGTAGGTGGAGTCAACAGCAGACACTGTAAAAAATAGGATTTTTAATGCAAAGAAAGACTGACTATTTAGTATGACAACATTGAGAACTCAGTAGAACATTTATTAAACTAGGTGACTAACTTTTTGGTTTTTGGTTAGTAAATTCTGATATTGACATAGCACTCTGCGCTTTCGGACCAGGCAGCATGTTTAGTTCAAAGAACTCATCAGCACCTTGCTGAGTCAAACTTAATTTATTTCTTCGGTTAAGTTGACGAAGTCGTACGGCTTTATCAAAACTTTGAAGGAAGGATCTCGATGTGTTATGTATTTGCGCACCATCCAAAACACCTAAAATTATAATGAATATAGTTTAAGTTGTAAGAGTAACACCTCAAACTAGGAAACTGGCTGAGAAACTTGTTGGGACCTCGAAATGTTGCTAGCTCGGAGATATGTTTCTTTATGAGGAAAATTAAAGAATATTCATAATGTTCATTATTTCTCATGACATTCTGCGTACAACTGAGTGCTGAACTATCAAAAACTCGGTATTCTAATGTCGTAAAGAGATGAAAAACATACGTAATTGAGCACATCTTGCAATGATAATTTCTTTATATCGATGTTTCCTGGTCATTGGGTTTCCAATAAAATTAGCATCCACAAGACATACTAACGTACAGAGATAATCAGCAGTAGTCTGAAAATATAATCAAATACAAAAATTAATCTATTGTTGATTTATGCTAATAATATAATCTATATTATAAAAATGAATCGCAAAATGTGTTGGTAAGCGCATAACTCAACAACGCCTGGACCAATTTGGCCAATTCTTTTTTCTATAAAGGTTAGAAACTTGAAATTTTGCACAGGGGTTCCTTTTATAACGTAGGGGAGCACTAAGAAAGGATTTTTGAAAATTCATCCCCTAAGGGGGTAAAACGGGGGTGCAAAGTATGAAGCTTTGCCGTTTTTGATCTTAGTGAATGTGTAACGCGAGCGAAGCTGCGGGCGTCCACTAGTTAATAATAATTGATTTGACAGCGCTGGTAAGTTAAAAGAGCTGTTAGTTGATTTGAATTTTGATCAGCCTTTCAGAAACCGGGCGTTAATGTCGCGTAATGTCTAGGTAGTACAGAAACATGCTAGCAAAATTACAAAGAGTAGAAGTACCTACCTCCACATCTTCAATTTTATTTTTCTTTGCTACTAACACTTCCAGTCTTCGCAATGGCTTAGCCCAAGACATGTCTGTTATTCTATTTTCAGATACATCCAGAATTCTTAACGAAGCCTACAGGTTAACAAATAGGTATAATAAACAAAAAGCTTGCTAATTCAGATAATAAAGTTTTGATTGCATGGTGTGTTGTGAAAACAATATAGGTAACTTTACTTATAAGTACTCACTCCAATAGCAATCATTGCCCTGGGATCAAAGCACAATGGGTCCGAAGTCTCAATGTTTTGCTTTTCGATGTGTAACTCTTCTAAATATTTTAAACGCTCTAAATTTTCTACAACACATATACGGTTGTTGCTCAAGTAGAGTTTTCTTAGATTAGTAAGTTGTTCAAGTCCTTCAATTTTATTTATTCTATTCCGTTGCAAATGCAAATGTGTCAAATTGTATAGAGCGTCTAAATTTTCTATTTTCCATATAAAATTGTTGTGAAAATATGCGTATATAATATGGCTTGGGTTCTTGGGCTTATGCTGTAAAATATAGATTACACATTATCTAAGTGAACTACACTTTGAAGGAATTGTATTAAAATATTCTTACAATTTCAGTTAGGGACTTTTCATGCATCAACAAATGTGTTTGTTTCTTTGCCTGGTTAAGCTTTTGTTTTAAGATTGTTCTGGCCTGTTTACGCAACTGTTCATCGTTTTGTTTTAATTCTGCAAATTTTGTAGCACTTTCCATGAGTTTACCAGCTTTTAGGTCTTGTTTTACATCTTTATGTTTATACATTTTCAAGCAAAGAAAATTATTAGCAAAATCGATCAAATAAATTTAAAAAAATGCGCCGAGATCACCCACATGAAGTTGGCATAGTAACGGCCATAGATAATGTAAAGGCCACAGGATACCACAGAATAATACTATGTAACGCCTGCATTACATTATCGGCCATGATCGTTGATCGTGTGATCGTCTCTAATCGGCACGATCATCGTTCATGTATCCACACGATCGTCTGCACTTCTGTCTGCAGTAGTTTGTCAAACGGCAAGCGTTAATAATGGTAATTTAAGGACCTGTAGACCCAACGCTTCTTCACTAGTTGTGAGCAGTTACGATGTTTGTGGATACCATGGCCATAGCCGTCCATTTTTAAACTTTCTGTTAAGTTCTGTAGTTTTTGTTCTAAACAAGAAAACGGCAGGGAAATGAGTGGTTTGCCTAATTGTATGGCTGTTTGTTATCTATGCATGTATGCATGCTGGCTGACACTCATTCATTATTGAATTGACTGACATTGACAGATTGAGGCATTTTGTTGCATCAATCAATCAATTTTCTAATGTTTTATTATCCACATCACTGAGCAAGTAATCACTACGTTTTTTCCACATTTTTAACATTATTTAGTCATAGAACGTCGGCGATACTTTCATACAATATTATATCATTAACCCTAAAGCCAACCTACAACTTGCACAAAAATGGGTGAAAGATATAACATTCACAGTCAACTTGAGCATTTACAAAGCAAGTATATCGGTACCGGGCACGCTGATACGACGAAATACGAATGGTTGACAAATCAGCACAGGGATTCGTGTTGTAGCTACATGGGACATCCGGACTTGCTAAGTTATTTTGCTATTGTGGAAAACGAATCTAAGGCTCGTGTCAAATTCAACCTGATGGAGAGAATGTTACAGCCCTGCGGACCACCGCCAGAGAAGCCTGAAGATTAGTTATGCACTATAAATTCCATTCCTAATGTGTAAGACCATAAGTACATTAATTTGTTGTAATAAAATATTAGTCGTACTCAATTTAATTCGTAATTATTTAAACTCAATCTTTCATTCAATGTTGTGATACTTTGGTGATGCTTGTTTAAGTAACACAATATGGTTGGCACACAAAACAGTAGTGCAGTGTATGTGATTTAATGTGGATTTGACACATTAAATGTCCAAGTCAAATAATTTATATTTTATTTACAGACATAGCCAATTGTGTATGCCAAGAATCACCCCATATGCCATCTACTTACAATATTTGTTGTAATTAATACAAGGAGAAGCATACAAAGGATAGTTATAACCTGTTAGAGTTTAATTCAGTCCCATGCCTTCTTATCATCCATATACTCTTGAATATCATAATAAGCTTTTTGACATAATGTTTGTTTGATGGTTTTTTTAAACCTATTTAAAGGAAGAGACTGAACCGCAGCTGGAACTTTATTGAATATATGAATAGACATTCCGGCTAAACTTCCCATTAGCTGCTAGTTTTGAGCAAATTTTTTTTTGTAAAGAACTTTTTAATAATAGCCAGTATATAAAATTTCGTTGTTGGAAATGAAAAAAATCTACTTATTTCTTTTAAATTGAAAATTTTTTGGTTATCTAAATATTCTGAGAATGTTTTACATTAAAGTGACAGCATTTTCCCAACCTTACCACAAAAAATGGTTTTGAATTAACCTGGTTATGTTGGTATCATTTATGTGAAGAAATCATTAATAGTAGCCAGTATACGAAATTTTGTTGCTAGGAAACTTTTTAGTATTGTAAATTTTTAGGTTAGTAAATATTCTGATGAGGTCAACCCCCTTTTTACCCCAAAATTAGCAGTTAACTAATGGAAAATAGAACCTAAAAAAAACTCAAGAGAACAGATCTTGTAGCCTGTGGGTGCTAATTCTTTAAGTTCTAGCTTTATGTGTATGGAGTATACCTTTATCTATGGTTTTATACCATTTGAATTAAAGTAAATAAATAATAAATCCCAAAGCAAGATTGTACCTGTAGAAGCATCAAGTGGAAGGAAGTATAATAAATGAAAGTCAAGTTCAGTGTACCATCAAGAGTTTATTGACTTAGCCCACTCTTCTAACCGACTATTAAATTGCTCATCTTGCTGTTTATTAAACGTATCCCTTTTCTTCTTAATTTCACTGTTTTTGACAACACTTTTAACAAGAATTCTTTGTATGTTTGGCACTATTTTTTCACATTCCTTTCCTAAAATATCCAAAATATTTGTGACACATTCAACATCCATTGAGCCGGTTTGTCGGACATCCGATATTTGATTCAGTTTATAAAGCATTGACAATGTTATTACACCATGGTTTGACCCTTCTTTACTGGGTAATGATAAGGCTAGGTGTTCCTCGGCTTCTGTAGGATCCACAAATACGTTGCCATTGATGACTGCGGCTGAGCAAGCTGTGATGATGTCATACATGGGGACCACAGCGTCCGCTAAGGCCAGGCCTGCAGCATTAATGGCAGCAGCCAAACATGATCCATCATGTTCTATGATCAACACAAATATATCAATCTGTAACAGATAATTTTAAGTGGATTTATTTACCAAAGGGACCACTTTAACAGGGTGGTATAGTTTTGAGTGATTTGTCTTCAAATTGTATATAATGAAAGCCAAAACCAATGGAAATATTGGTTTTGGCTTTCATTATAACAATTTATTCAACTTAAAAGTTATACATATTTTGACAAACAATAAAATAAGTAACAAATGACATGTATGTTTCTTTCTTTTAGGTACTGTAGACATTTAGTAAAAAGAGGTATATATACTACAATCACCCATCCTAGAAGCTCCAACATATAATCAAACCGCAGTTTAGAAGTTAGTTTAATCTTATGCTTTATTGCATAGTTTAATTTTTTTTAAAATAAGTTAGTCATAATTATAAATCATCATCATCATCATCACAACCTTTTCTTTGACCCACTGTTGGGCACGGGTCTCCTCTCAGAATTCAATTAATTCAATTCTAATTGTACATATTAATAATAAATTCACTCTTGATAACATTTCCAACCACCATATAGGCTTGAAAACCATTATAATTATATTGAGAACAGCAGTAAGTAATAGATAGTTTGTATTGATTTACCTGGTAGTTAGGAAACATCTGTCTACACACAACTGGTTCTAGAGCTTTTTTTAAAGCTGCTGAAAGAACTTTTTCTTCTGCATCAGGTACGTATGGCCGTCTTTTGCGAGGGCAAGAAAATGGCGCAAACTTTACTTCAACAAAAAGTTGTCCATTCTGACTGAAAAAGTAGATAAAATGAATAGTGCAGACTGAATAAATACACCTCTGCAGTAAGCCTGCTGTATTGTAGGTGGGAGAAAACTGTGTGGAGATTCACAAAGAAAATAGCAGTATAGTTAAATATCTGCATCAGCTGAGATTCGAAGACATAGGACGGAACCGTGGAAATCACTCCGTTTTCATAAGATTTTCAGTTATGACAATTTGTAAATGTTTATCATTTGTTCGTGATAGGAAGTTTATCAAAACTGTTTCTATTAAACATTGGTTTCATTGACTTAAGTGTGAAATTACCTAAACTCGTTCTGATGAGGTATTTCTCTTGGATCAAAAACAGAACAAGCAACTTTAGTTTTCCTTAATTCAAAGTATGAGGAACCTTTTGCTTGGGAAATCATTTCAACTCTCGCATCTGAAATTCAATTTTTAATTAAGATATATATTTTTAGAGATATAACAATCACAAGTTAAAAAAACACGTACAAGACCTACACAAAGCTCGTGCTTCATCCAACGTGCGCCCATCTTTTCGTAATCCATTATCACTGAAAAGTTCTTGATAAAGTTCGTCTTTTGACTTTGTATATTCCTTTGTATATTGTTTATAAGGTACACTTGTATCTGGACCATTATATCTCCTTAAATCCAAAGGCATTTTTTATTCTATCAAATGTTTACTTGTCTTTTTTATTTCCTTTCCGCCGCGTCTGCGCTGCGATCACAGAGTACATTATAAAACGTAGCACAGAGTACTTTATTATATACTGAAATAGAGACCAAACTTGTTGCCGGAAATGGGTAATGCATTACTACCGCCCCCGTTAGTTGGATTAGGAACTACTATAGACATACGTTTAGTTACAGCTAGCGACGTATTGGAACTACTCTATACATTCGTATAGCTATAGCTAGCGACGTATATCTATAAGTATGTATATGTATGTTGCCGTATTGTATTATTTCTTTCATAGTGGATTATTTAAGTCTGCCGTAAGCTCTAGTTTTCATACGTGAAATTACGTAAATTACGTAATTTCATACTCACACAAAGCGCTTTAAAACACTGTTTTAAGCGAAAAATCACATAAGAAAAGCCGGCACTGGATCGATCAGATTTCAGTATTTATTATAGTACTCTGTGGGATGACGTATGACATTTTATACAGGATAAGTAAAAATTGTTACATTTGTGCAACCACAGACTGCAACAGCCTTGCTATGATAGTTTAATCTATTGAACAATAGCAATAAAATATGTGTACTTAAATAAACTATTAGGTAATTTTTTACTAAAAATCTAAAACTTACATCGGTACGTACTTCTGATTAAATAAAATTAATTTAATGTGGATTTTATAAACTGTTATACTATACTTCCTATCAAACCGTTTTTGCGCCATCTGATAGCATCTTTAAAAACTCCACTTTAAGTGCTGCCATCAGCGCCATCTATACTTTCGGCTGTCCAAAACCAAAACCTAGCAAGGGACATTTTTATTCAAACACATTTTCTAAAACCAATATTTCCAAAAATTTTTGCTACGTCTATGGCAAAAACAACTGTATTTCTATCATAAACAGAATCAAAGTTATGAACATGCTTAAACCTAGCAAGCGACATTCGTACTCGGAGGTTACAAAATCAAAAAGCTAGTAAGTAACATTTCCAAGTTCAAAATCCTATCAAATACTATACATGCTAGGTTTTTGAATTTGCAAATTAACTTACTAGGCTTTTGAATTTGAAATTGGTCTTATACTAAGTTTTTAATCTTGGAATTGTCCCGTACTAGGTTTTTGATTTAAAAAACTACTGTAGTATAGTACAAGATTATCAAATCGTTTCTATAGCAAAATAATAGTAAGTCAATGTCGGTGCGCGTTATATGCGCATGAGGCGGGGAGGGGGCCACTGCTCCCGCGCCTCGGCCGCCGGCCGGCTCGACAAGTTTTGACTCGCTCAACTGAAGCCTTCGCGAAGCACCCGAGATTGCTGAGGGCAATCCGCGAATTAGTCCGAAGTATCCTCGGGGACCAAGATGGTAGTACATCTTAGGCTGCTATATTGGAACCCGGGGGGACTCACACCCCAAGCCCGTAACCTTCGGTCACTCGTTCGGGGGCAGAACGTTCACGTTGTGCTGCTGGGCGAGACCAAACTCCGTCCGAACGAGTCTTATCGGCTGCCCGGTTACTTAGTGTACCGCCGCGACGACATATCTCCCGCTGGCATCGCCTATCGAGGCACAGCGATAGCGGTCCGTCGCGATGTGGTGCACTAGGAACTGCCTCTCCCGGACTTCACTTGTCTGCGCTCTATAGGCGCAGCAGTGAGCATGGCCAGTCAAGAACTTAGGTTGTTTGCTGCCTACCCCGGTCCACAATTCTATCCGCGGGACGTCGATCAAATTATGTCGGGTAGGCGTGCGTCTGACGCGACCCTCGTATCCGCGGACCTCAATGCCAAACATACGGCTTGGAGTTCCCGAGTGGTCACGCCAGTAGGCCGCTGCCTATACGACGACGCGGAGGCCAAGGGGTACGAGGTGCTTGGGCCCGAAGCACCCACCCCCACTTGCACCCACCACCACATCAAACCCCCGCCATTTTCCCGACGTCCTAGACATAATTCTGTGCAAGAATATTAACTGCCCGGTTAATTTGGAGGTGCTGTATGACCTCGACACACAGCATCTTCCCATACTTATTACGCTTGGCCTTGGGGTGGAGTGCACGAGCTTCCCCCGCCAGATGCGGGTAACCGACTGGCGAGCTTACCAAGCCGCCTTGACCGACTTCCAGTATAGTGAGCTCACCACGCCGGGAGGAGGAGGAGGAGCAGGATCGCGTGGGAGACGAGGGTCGACCAGGCCAGCGAGTCCGAACTAGTCCGAAGCGTTGCTCCACCACCTCAACCGAGCACTCACTCGCTCAAGGCCTGGTGTTAGCCCGCTCTATGATTGGGCGGGTGACCAGCACTTTTCAGCACAAGGCCGGGCGGATATACTTGCACAGCACTTGGAAGAGCAATTTGCTCCAAACCCCGTCGGCACCGCTGCAGCGGCTGAACACTGCGAGCTTGTGGAGGCGCGTGTAGCGGACTTCATCAGTGGCCCGACACTGAAGCCTGAGGGATTTGAGTTCATCTCGCCCTTTGAGGCTCGGAAGGTCGCTAGGCGTTTACCCAAACTGGGCACTGACTATGCTCCCCCAAAGGGCTCTAGTCAGCTGGACTAGGCTCTTCAACGGCATCCTGCGCACGATATTACAGAGAACACAAGACCGATTTTTATTGGGCAATATCCCGGACCAATTTTTATTTCAAATAATGCTCCCAATGATAGCATCTTCAAAAATAAACGTATGTTACGTGAATCCTGCGATGGAAAGTGCAAGAGAGAATGTTTACAATTTTCAGATCAGGACAGACTGGCTATTTGGGAACAGTACTGGAGTTTAATTTATTTTATTTTTCCTATCATTATGCTACTTACTAGGATGAAATGCCACATTAGGTATAAAAAATAATTAAGAATCTAATTCAGAAACCTAGTAAATGTCTTTACTAGGTCTTTAATGTTAGATCCAAAACAATACGTTTATAGAAACCAATTAAAAAACCTAGGTAGAGATGTTACTAGGTTTTTGCTATTGGTTTAATATCATACATATCTTGAAGTATCCAAAACAGTCATTAGTAGGGCACATAAAAATTGTCTAAATGCACTTATGTGCAATTTTACTATTCCACAAAGTAAAACAACTTATTATTCTTCATATGGAAACAAGACAAGCATAAAAAAGGAATTCTTTGCTAAATGGCAGAAGAAAATGTTTCAGGTCTTCTCCTGTATAATTAAGTCAGATGTACTTGCTAGGCTTTGGTTTTGGACAGCCGCTTTGGCATCGATGTACACTCAATAAAGATACTAAATAGGAAAACCGTTCTTCTAGTAATCACTGACTGTATTGAACATATTTCTTGATTTAGTATCATAATTTTTACAATCTTTCCACATATTTAACGTTAAGCTTGTGCACTCTGAAACGTAGTGATTACTTGCTCAGTGGTACATTAGCTGCGATCATGTACTCTGTTGCTCTGTGCTGCGATCACAGAGTAGTTATTAGTTTGTGCAGAGTAGTGAGAGAGAGTAGGTACTTTATTAGTCTGCGATCCACACCACCAAACCAACACCACAGATTAATATATTATAATAATGTACTCTGTTTATAGCAGATTATCTGCGATCTACAGATGGCACAGGTAAATTATTACATTAGTAGTCCTGTGACCGAACCACAGAGAAAAAAACAACTCAAAAATTCGCTGCGGTCAAACCACAGAGTACATTAATATACACACTCATTCACAGAACGATATTTATTACCTACTCCTAGCCATACAGATATAAAATACTCCCCCTTAAAGGGCCTCACACAAAGCCCTGCTTGCAGTGCCCCTGCCAATCGTATCGTGTGTGTGCAAGCAGGGCCGATATTTCAATTGCTTACCCTGCCGCAGGGTGGCAGGGTCATCCTGCCAGCCCGACGCACGATCTCTTTATACTTACCGCCCTGCGGCAGGGTAAGCAATTAAAAAATCACCCCTGCATGTACACACACGATGCGATTGGCATTGGCACTGCAAGCAGGGCTTTGTGTGGGGCCCTTTTGATATAAAATACTCCCCCTTTTTATGGTATGGTCAGAAAGACCTTAACGGCGTTACCAAATAGGTGCACCTGTTGGTAGAATACAGTCATGAGTGCTAGTGCTGAGCTCTAAAGTCAAACTGTTCATACATACATACATAGGTAGATTTTTCATTTGAGTGACCGCTTTAATATGGCTAAGTAATAATTTTTCATGTTTTGGTGTGTTTGAGCAAGCTGATATGCCACTAGGCGTAATATAAATATGAATATGCCTTTCAACCGGGCCTCTTCTTCGCTTTCGAGCATAACTATAAGTGGGATATCGGCTGGCTGGGTGCTCGGTGAACATTGGTCCTCCAGGATGTCAGCTAAGCATTCTACCGTCAACGTCGTCGAATGTTGGCGGTAAATTCAGACGTGTATAGGAATCGTGGAGGTAATGTTGCTACAGTGTCTGATCGAAGTGACCAACTCTCAGTAAGCCTGGTGGGAAGGGGAAATCTAACCTATCAATTTACCCCAAGAGTTATTTCTGATCACACTCATGCGTTCTTTGTCCTTTCGTTGCAGATAGTTTAGATTTTTCTTATTGATTCCGGTCGGATATGAGTCGTATTTACGTGTTGCGGCGTTTTTACTAATTACAATGTCCATTAAACATCTGTTAGGTCGCTTATGCACGTAATAGCAGACTTATAAGTTGATAAGAAATAAACTCCAAATTATTAATTTTATCAGAACGGTTTTCATTGAATTGACAGCCACACAATACGAATTTGATATAAAGATCGTAAACCTATCGAATCGTAAATCCTACCATGAAAATTTTACAATTTCCCAGCAGACATTAATCTACGCGGCGGCTAGAAAGCAGCTCCAATTCCTTTGGTCTGCGATTAGTGTCGATTCGAGACGAGTTGTTTTGTCATGGCATGTCATGTCATATGTCTTCTCATCGTGTCATGTCATGTCACATATTTTCACATAAAAAACACTATTTCTAAATAAGATTTTAAACAAAAATGAACACAATTAATTTGTTTAATGTATAGTGTTATTACATGTTGAAAGAAATTAATAAAATTGCCGGACCAAAATATTCATCGTAGTGACAAATGTAAGTTGGTTTGGTTTTACTGCTCGGGATTGACCATGACCAAGAGACCATTCACAGCTTTAGCATACCGGTGACGTTTACGTGAGACGAAAAAACTCTTTTCAATTCATATTATTCACTTAACAGCTAATAAAGGTCATAATCTGATCAAGGTTTATCGTCTTAGAACACTCGAAGTTTGTCTTTATGGGAGAATAGTAACTTTGCAAGTAAGATTTCTAGACAATTTATTCTTAAAACTTTTAACTATTAATTAAAAAATAAACTTGTAATTAATAAGATTGTTTAGATGTGATACTTAAGCATTAAATTGTATGTATATTGCAGGCGAGCTTTAGAACATCACACTGAAATTTAAAATCTGTTTCACATTAAAACCTTTTCATGCACATTTCCCAGAAGCACACAGAAGTATTGCTTAATTTTGTGGCATAGTTATTAAATATCCAACTGGCCCATTGGTGCAATGACCCTGCCTTCTGTGCCGAAGGAGGGTTGTGGGTTTGAATCCCACTCAGGACAAACATTTGTGTGACGAACACTTGTGTTTGTTCTGTGTCTGCATGTTAATATCTGTATAAGTATTTTAAAAAAGAACCTATGTACATCAGTCTCTGACGCCCATAGGCTTTGCCTAGTTTGGGGTAAGATAACCGTGTAAGAGATGTCCATGATATTAGTTTATTATTCTAAATCTGAATCTGAATCTATTATTATTTATTATTACCAGGAATGCCTTTAACCTGAAATATATAATATATGCATTTAGTTGATATCACAATCTGTGAACAGGTTTTAATTTTTGTTTAACCCTTTTAATCTCATTCATATGTTACTGCAAGTGTTGCCCGGACGGATTCAGCTGATGAGTATTTAAGAGATTAAACAAAATTTCATGACTATTCTTTTGTTAGGAGTTTCCTCCCATTTTTAACCTTTTGTGGATTAAATATGTATATAAAAATGCTCAATTTCTATTGCAGAAAACACATTGATAAATCATTGATCTTAAATTCAGGACAAAAATAGCCATGGTTTACCAAGGATTGTGTCTTGAAAAATCATAATGCTGAGTTTAAATACAGTTTTTTTTTTTACTTTATCTTACAAAACATAGAACACATTCAAATAATTTAAATAGGGAACCTTTCATGCAAATTTCAAATGAATTAGATAATATTTGAGAAAAATTCCATACAAACATTCATCCTGTATTTTAAAGAAACCTGCATTGCCAACATGGTTTGACTGTTGTCTTGTGATAACAACCTGCCACTAGTGGTAACCATGCTTGCCGAGAGTAGTGCAACATCACACACAATTGTAAGGGTGACGAAGGTTATTGCTTCAGTCCATGGCGGGAAATTTAAATAAACATATTTTTTTGTTGTTTTTAACTATTTAGAACATTATTTTTTAATTTGCAGACATATGCGTATAACATTTAATTCTGAAGTTAAACCAGATTTGAATATAGATCCACAATACAATTTTTAACAGTTTTTAAGGTTCACAGAACAATATTCAAATTTGGGTTAACTTCAGATCTAAAATGTTACATTGAACATACTACAAGGTAAGTGCGCAATTTAAAAAAGAATGTCACAGTATATGTTCAAAATAGTAGAAAACAACAATAAAATGATTTTTATTTAAAGTTCCTGCTTCGGAGAGGGCAATCACCTTAATGTGTCATGATGGCAAGTGCCTCATTGTTTTATCCTATATAAGCTAAGCCCATGAGTGAATGACGACTCTGTGGCTTGGTGCTGGCGTGGCACGGGTCTCGGGTTCGAACCCGGACGCGGCAGATATATTGCAGATAATACATATTTTGTAATCGGGTCATAGATCCAAAATTGTGTTGTTTTCTGTGTATCCGCAAGCTGCAACACTGGTTGTGAGCATTTATTGTTTATTATTCTGTGTATGTTCGCCATCGGCAACACAGAACTGGACCTTGCAAGGGGCGTGTGTGTGTGTGTGTGTAATCGTTAATTACAAAAAAAAAATCTCAAATCTAAAATGTTGTCTATTATCAATTCCAGGTGCAATATGCTGCGATTACGAAGTATTCTGCTGGCCGCGACGGCGTTTGTGGCGACATGGGCGCTCTCTGCCGCAGAGGGCGAAGCACCATTGCCGCCCTCTTCGTCCGCGGCCCCTGAGGTATGTGGGGAATAGACAGAATAGATGAATTGCTTTGAATTTCGAATTGAAAGCGTTTTTATTAGTTTGACATATTTGTTGGTTGGTTTATTGCAAATCTTGTTAGCTGAATTTGAACTACGTTACATGTTGGTTCAGTTTCAATGACAGTTCATTTTTATGAGTATGATTGGATTCTTCGACCAAGCTCACCATTGTACTATTACCTGGATTTAGTCCGTTTTCATCTGTCCTTTCTTATTTAGTTATTTCTTAGTCTTTGCCCAGTAATTAAAAGGAGGATAATAAGAGACACCTACAAAGTAGAATGTCTAATTAAGCAGTACCTACCGCGGATGTCCGATGGTTTCGGATATCCGCTGACTAGTTAAAAGGAAGGTTGCAAAAATGTATTCCATGTTTGCTAATATTTTATCTATGTAAACTTCTCCGGCGGCTCTTGTATGACTTCGAAAGCATTTGTATTTAATTTGAAGTAATTATTTACATCAATTTAGATACAAATGTTTCTTATTAAATATTTTCCATTTTATAACAAACAAAAGAATTTAGTTTAATCTTAACTAACTTAGCAACAAGTAGTAATAACCTCTAATACGATTGCGAAGTTATCGTTCACGTATCAAATATTATTATGTGACCCATTTATGAATTTGAAGCTGTGATTATTACTGGGAGTCTGGCTACACATCGCATGACCAAATGATTTTTCTACGCTTACTAACTTTGATCACGGAAGAAATAACAACATTGTTTAAAAAACTAAAAAAAAAACACGCTTTTGTAGATAACCGAACTAAAATGTAGATTAAAAAAAAAATATTTTTAAAAATTATTCAAATCATCGGTCCAGTTTCAAATTAATCAAAGATTTCGTTACATACATACCTACATAGATACCTACATATCTACATAATACATACATATATACCAAGCTAATAAAAGCGTGTCAAAAATAGATTCAGTACTTCATACATAATTTAATGTTCAAATGCGATGTCGCTCTGCCGAAGTCGACGGCATACATATTTTAGCCACGTTCGACAGGCATTTTTAATAAATAATACTGCACAGAAATAAATGCTTTGGGGCTTACAGTTTGACTTCAGACTAGCGAGCAAGTATTATACTTTTTGAATTGAGAGTACTTTTGGGGCATGCAGTAACCATATTTTGACTATGTAACTAACAAGAATAATTTGTCACTAATAGTTCTTGCTGCTAAGATTCAAACCTTGCAATGCCTGACTATTCCTTGTTCCATTCACTAACTGGGCTATTTTTCTTTTATCGGCTATAACCAGTACCTTTTTGGGTATTCTGCCTTGTATTATCCGTCAGTCAACTCCTACCGCAACTTTAACGCGATTGAACCTGTAATCAATGGAGCGACATATTTAGAAATGTGTCTGCTTTTGCTTAGCTTATTTTTTATGGATAGGTATAAGTTAGCAAACGAGATTACGGCACCATTCATCCGCTGCCGCCCATGACAATTGTGACCGACATTGAAAAAGAGTCAAACAGGGACCGGGATGGTTCATAAAAATAATTATTTAAATAAAGCTTCGTACCAAAGATATTTTCGGATTAATAAATTATAAAAAATCTACAATGTTCCAGCCCGATAGATTGTATTCAAGAGTAAGACAGCTTATAAAAAACGTATTGACAAGGTGACGCGATAATTTTACGCGCGTTTTTTGCACTATTTGACATTTGGCCATCATTTGTACTTATCAGGCCTTGTTGGTATTGTTATAAACAAGGAGACGATTTAGATTTGTTGTTTGTTATATCAAGAAACAATTTAATTTTACGAATAAATTGTAAATAAAAAAAGTTTGCTTCCGCTAAAAACTTAATTTGCGTTGTTTTAATTGCGGAACAACTTGCTAACAACATAAGATTTGCAACTCTATAAGCTTTACCCCGATCCCTCCATTACAACAAGTGACCTTGGGATTGGGACTGTCGAAATTACACTTTCTTCAGCTCGCTATCGTCTCCTTGTTTATAACCCATGCTTCTAGTTTTACTGGTAATGGCAAAATGCGCTTGCATGCTTCGGAGGAGATTTAGCCGTCGTTCCCGTTTTTCACAGCAAGATAACATTAGTTAAGACATGCCTGCCTAGCCGTACCATACCTAAAAACTTCCAACAATCG
Organism: Carterocephalus palaemon; assembly: GCA_944567765.1. Taxonomy (NCBI): domain Eukaryota; kingdom Metazoa; phylum Arthropoda; class Insecta; order Lepidoptera; family Hesperiidae; genus Carterocephalus; species Carterocephalus palaemon. Next base: position 4,735,785 of record OX155663.1, read on the forward strand.
GGTTGGCCAATACGTCAGCGTTTCCCAGTGCAACTCAGCCGTGGGATAGGTTGCAACATGAGAAACTCACACCCCCGCGGTAGACATAAGCCTGTGTTGTGGGCGGCGGACCCATAAATAAACACAATGGAACATCCATGACCTGAGTACAAATATTAATTTAATTTTTTAAATTTATTAATTTTATTTTATTAATAAATATCTGCCCCGGCCTGGATTTGAACCCGGGATCCGCGTTTTATCAGTCGGCTTCTGCTTTTGTTGGCTATAGGATACCCTAGTAGAAGAGCAGGCAATCACTGAAAATTCTACATTTCGAATCTTTATGGCCATACAAGATTCAAGTGGTGGATGGATGGTGAAAAATTGTTTACAGTTATGTTGAGATTTTAGGTAAAATTCTGTGTTTGTAGTTTTATACTAATAACACAAAAACTACACCGCTGTATTAACAATTTATTTAGGTACCTAAATTAAATTGTCATAGCATAACGCATTCACATCCCATACTTATACCTAAGCCTATGTTACATTTGTGTAATTAGTAGAATATGATATAATTTATTAAAATAAAATACATACCTATTTATTAAACAGGGCAAGCTAAATAAAACCGTTTAAAAAAAGAACAGTTCTTTTATATTTATTAGTTTATAAGAGGTAATTTTTGGGTCGGGATGTTTCTTCAAGTGTTGCTGCTTATTGCTAAAGTTTCAATGCATAACGGCTGAATAACTGAATAATATTATCCATTGTTGTTAAATGTTTGCACACTGTGTATGATAAACTGAGCTGACCCAATTTATACCAGATTATCAAGAACTATCGATAGTCGATATATGTACCAAGTAGGTACTAGGTAGTGACTGATAATGCTAGCTTAATAATCCTAAAGTTAAATGTAGCACAACCATAGATTAATGAATATAGATACATTTATAAAGTTCTCATTGCTCTGAGACCACAACAAGAACTACTTCTATAAAAGTGCTGCTATTCCTCGCTAGATGGCGATATAATTTGCGGTGTACGTTTGGCTAATTGACGTGCACGACGAGCACGTGTCCGATAAATTGAAAGTTAAGTTAAATAATCTAATACGATAAATCTCGTTCTATCAGCTCATTTTCATCGTATGCTTACCAACCACAATATCATAGCTAGTTCACACTCAATAATTACTAGAGATATTTTCAACTCCGCTAGAAATAAAAATTCAAAACTCAAATAATTCAATTCATTAATTTATTTAAAAATTCTGCAACTTAATTAAATTAATTAATTTACAAGGACAGGCTTAATACCTAATTGTATTAAGCCTGTCCTTGCCCCAGCCCTGGATTTATTTTTTAATAATTTCTTTTTGTTTTAAATTTATAATTATACTAATATTCTTATTAAAATAAGTTTAATTAGTTGTATGTTGCGGTTTACAAGTAAGTATACCACAATTATACTTTGTTTACATTTTGTAAAAATTTCAAACAATTTATTTTGAAATTACATCTGCCTTATTTCGGCAGATCATATAGGTACCTACTGTTATTTATTTGTTTTAAGTATAGACATATTGTTGTACGATACTTGTGGAGCAGTGTTAATTTGGCGAAATAAATTTATATAGAAATACGGAGAAACAGACATAGGCGCCTGATGATAAGTGGTCACCGTCGCCATGGACACGTGCAGTGCAGGGGCATCACAGATGCGTTGCCGGCCTTATAGGGAGCGTTTTACGTTCTTCTTGAAGCCCTCCATGTCGTAGGCTACGACTCGTAGCCCGAAGGAAAAGTTGGAAGCTCACTCCACAGACCAGTTCGCCGTAAACCATGAGAAGCGCACAGTGGTTGTAGGCCGGGAGTCGATTCGTTGTGGATGAAAATTCAGACCTCGGCATGTAGTGCAATAGTTGAATGAGGTTGGTGGTATTAGGTTATGTAAATCCATCGAGCACTTACCCACGGTAAATACGGCAGAGGACACAGGGACCCCATGCCTCTCCCTAGACTAAGGTACTGCTTACCTCTGCTCATACCGCTCACGGATCTAAGTAATATTTCGTGCTATGCAGGTACCTTCGGTATTTTTAAACTGTGCGATTATACACCAGATGAAAAACCAACACGTTAATTAAGGAATATGTAGTTACAATTGTCGGTCATATGTATTTTTTGTAACTAAGTACCTGTTATGTTTTTATAGGCAAGTTAGGGGATCTCCCTGCTTGGAGGAAAACCACAACAATATAATTTGTATTGTCACATACTCGGTTATTTTAAGGCTACACCAAGGAAATCCGGGGAAGTCCAAATCGCACTAATAATTATCTTGTATAATTTTTTTAATGTCCCAGCGGATGTAACTAATATAGGATGAGAGGTATAAGGCCTTAGCGGGGCCATCGGAAGGGGGTATAGTCCGCCACAATTTTGGATTAGCTTGGATTTGCAAACTTCACATGACTTACCGTGACAGAGCGTCATTTATGGCCGGTTTCTGAAGTCTTCAGTTATATTATCAACAGCTATTGAATCAATAAAGTTAAACGTAAGTTATATGTCGGATAACTGTCACTGGGTTTCTGAACACGCGAAGAGCCTTCCATTAACTATGAATCCGATAACGAGTACCTTAAACTGCCACTAGATGGGTCTCTTCAAAAGATCAAGTTTAAAATAGATATTCATTGTAGTTTGTACCCTAGGAATAGTCTTATTTGTAAGAAATATTTTTTCCATAGTCAATAAGTAGTAACACCTTGTTTTATTTACCAAATATTGTAATTTGGTATTTATTAGCATCTGTGCATCATAGTCAAATGTGAACAATATCTACAATTCTAATGTTTAGAACCGAAATTGTCAGTCACTTTTGACAAAGTCAAAAGTCAAAGTAAAATAATTTATTTCGATATTTCGATGTCCATAATAGAACTCGTATTGATCTATTCTTATGTCCTACGAATAACTGTAAAATGTTTCACCGGGATTTCTAGACTAACATTTAATACTATTTAACACGTACTTAGGCAATAATACCTTAAAAGTTTTTGTAATTTGTCATAAAAACGTCACTAAAAACGTCAAATAAAGTTAACGAACCGGTAAACGGCCATATTTCGTCAGTTAAGTTAATCTAACTATAAACGGAGTTTATCTTACATTGGGTTGTTCAGAAACACAATTTGAAAAGTTATCGAACCGATAGCGCTAATGAATAGATAAACTGCCGTCAAATGGACCTCAGAAACCGGGCATTAGTGTCTTATAACACACCTATTTTATTTAAAAATTCTGCAACTGAACTTAATAAATCAAATTACAAAGACAAGCTTAATACCTAATGGTATTCTCGATCAGCCTTTTAGAATATGTATACATTCTCGTCAGTGTTAATATATCTAGTTTGCGAAAAAGGGGCTTACACAACTCATGGGGGAATTCCAGATATTGCTCGAATACATTTTATAATCTCACATCAGCTTTTCACTGCTAGGGCTTCTCAGTTATTCTACGAGTATGTTATCTTTAGTTTTCTTTCATTCGTCAAATACGTCATATTGTTAAAAATATGTAGGTACATTTAAAAGTGCTTGCCAGTGACGCGAATTCCGTTTTCCCAGTTTATGAAGTCCAAACCAGTGTGAAATCATTGCTGCATTTGCATGATAATAACGACTTTATTACCATTTCTTTATGACTGAGACATGCTATGTCTGATAGTTACTTCGGTATTTATTCGCTTGACTCATCTTTACACAGCTTACAGCAAAACGTTTACATACCAAGTAGTCACGTCTGTGTCTGTCATAGTGTATATTTATTTCTTTTGTCCTCTTCTTAAAAATATTTTTGTTGCACTGTTTGAGATTCACATTTACATGTCTAAGCACAGTTGGTAAAAGAAAATTTTCGCGAAGCTCGTAGTCGCGTGGCTTGAGACATTATTAACCGATCGATAATGTTAAGCTGCACGGGTTTCGGTCGGCAAGTGGATGGGTGACCGCTAGTGGCAGTTTCTTGAGGGCTTCCGTGGCCATATTAACCCGTCGGTCCTGTTTGTACGACAATGGTCTTAAGATAATTGTCATGTTTTTGACGGCTCCTTGGTGCGCTGGTGACCCTGACTGCTAAACCGCAGGTCCTGGGTTGGTTTGGTTATTTATTGGCAGATAAATATTTTAACTCGAACCATGAATGTCATATTGTTGCAAATGGACATGCCGCGGGGTTTGAGTGCGCAGCGTTTATTTATTATCTATTGTTATTTTTTATAAGCTGTGACAGCCCAGTGGCTATCGAACTCGCTTCTCACTCGAGCGGTCCGGGTTCAAACACAAGCGGGGCGCACCAATAAATTTTCTAAGTTATGTGCGATTTATGAAATTAAATGTCACTTGCTGTAACAGATCGTGAGGAAACCTGCATGCCTGATAGTTCTTCATAAGTTCTCGGTGGCATGTGAAGTCTGCCAATCCGTACTTGAACAGCGTGGTGGACTAAGGCCTTATTACTCCCATTCTCAGAGGAGACCCGTACCCAACAGTGGGACAAAGAAAGGATTGTGGTGGTTTTTATTTTATTTTTAACATGCTTTTATAAGGTCGATTTGTATGTAACTCACAATGTAATATTTTATTAGTTCGCTGCGCAGTAGGCAATTTTTGTACAGGCAAGTTCATTTACAGTTAAGTTCACAGCAGCCATATTATGTTTGGCGCGTGTGAATCGTGATTTATTATAACTAAAGGCCGCTTGGCATCGAGGGTCTATAGTCCATTTAGTATATCGCCTGTATATTTCTAATCGTGATTAGTGTTAGAGAGAGAAACACATAAATAATAACAGTGACAAAAAAAAAATTCGTCAGTCACGAACGGTTTTATGTTTTAACTTCTACTTGACCGCAACATATTTATGTTTATGATTCATGGTCATACTCTTATATTCGCGTTGGCTTCATTCCATTTTCATTTTATTTTAGTGCACCAGGCAAGCGTTCGCGTAGGTGGTCATTGAAAGTTTAGACCGGAGTAACTAAATATAGTCCTGTTCTTCATTAAAGTTTCATATTAAAAATACAGCTTTCTCCACAACGCTCCTTGAACCACCGAGTTAAGCTACGTCGGGTGCGGTCGGTAGTGGCAAAACCTACGTGAAGCCGTAGGTCCCGGTTTTAATAGTAAAACAATAATTAGGCCTTATCGAAGACCATCGGCTCCAGCATCCGAAACAAAATACGGATCTTGCGTGGTGTGTTTACTCATATCTTGGACATTCTCACACACGGCCATCTGACCCCAAAGTAGGCGCGAGCCTGTGTTATGGGTGTCAGAGACTGATATACATACATAGATATTTTTAAATACATACATAAATAGATAATATTAACATCCAGACACAGAACAAATACAAGTGTTCGTCACACGAATATTTGTCCTGAGTGGGATTCGAACCCACGACCCCTAGCGCAACAGACAGGGTCACTACCGATTGCGCCTCAACTCATATGAGCCTGTTCTTTTCTTATATCCGTTTTCAGTGGTTCTATGACTAAATTATGTGTTATATGAGGTATTACAGCAAGTGACATTTAATATCTTAAATCGCACAATGACATATGTAACTTAAAAAAGTCATTGGTGCGTGCCGCTTGGGTTTGAACCCGGACCGCTCGAGTGAGAGGCGAGTTCGATAGCCACTGGGCTGTCACCGCTTATCGCCGCTTTCATTGTTTAGAAATCTCAATTTTACTATTAATTAGCCCCATTTAAAGCAAGGTCGGCGTTCAAGAAATATCTAACTACTGCATAACTTGACATAAATTATACACAACAAATTATTTAATCTTTCGATCGATGATAACTCGCTGAAGGCTGTACTTATTTCATAAAAATCACGTTAATGGCAACAGGACCACATAATTATGGTGGATTTTTTTCATTGACTTACTATGTGACTTTCGTATTTATTAAAAGTTGTGGTCGCCGAATGGTCAAAATCCGACCATTATTATTTTTTAAAATTTTAAGTTTCAAAGTTTATGCTTCTCATATTAATATTATGCGAACGTTACATACACCTTCATTCTCTTCAGTTCACTTTAGTCCATCGCTGAACTAGGCATCTTCCAAGGTACCCAAGGCCATCAAAGAACCCAGTCTTCGGCTTCTAAACAGTTATCTCTCCCTGGGCGGGGATAATTGCGCCACCTAGTTGGAAGTCTTTACTATAGCAGCCATATACTACACTAGTGGACTCCCGCAGCTTCGCTCGCGTAGAGTTAGACCCATCAACGGCGTCTGCCCGCGTTCGGGTTGCCCACTTGACTTCAAAAACGGCAAAGTTTCATACTAACTTTGCACCCCCGTTTTACCCCCTTAGGGGATGAATTTTCAAAAATCCTTTCTTATTGCTCCCCTACTTTATAAAAGGAACGACTGTGCAAAATTTCAACTTTCTAACCCATAGTTTAAGCCCTCCGTTGATATGTCAGTCAGTCAGTTAGTCAGTCAGTCAGTCAGTCAGTCACCTTCTCCTTTTATATATTATGTATATAGATTTACTACAATCAAATGGTTCTCGGTGTTCCGGCAGATGTGGCCAGGCCATTGATATTCAAATGCCCTCGAGATCATCGGAACCAGCCCTGAAGCAGCAGGTTTCCTTACACATGTATATGACATTTTGATTTCTCAAAACGCAAATAACTTAGAAAAGTCATTGGTACACGCCGCAGGGATGTAACACCCTTTCGAGTGAGAGGCCGAATTTCAGTGATTATTTTGTTATCACTTCATATCTAACAAGGTGTGAGCAATATTCATTTGGCTCACTAGATGTTACCGGATATTCGGCCAGTTCCTTCAACTCGCGAATTCAATGCATCCGCGTATCTTATGACGCAATCTTGCTAAATATAGGTACCTACACTAAGTACTTTTTACCAGACTGCGCGACATTAAGAAGTTATTGTGTTTAAGTGTGTATGTTTGTACCTATTGCGTTCTAGAGACCAAACACGTAAGGCGATGTTAATGACTTACGTAAAACATTTCGTCTTAACATGCGAGTGTCACTAAAGATATAACAGTAACCAATATTCGCCACAGCGACAACCAGAAGCCATATTGTCAAAATGAAAACCTATACTAACTACTGATGTAGTAAAAAGTGGACTTTGTAAAATAATGCGAAGATGTGTGCAAAACAGAGGCGAATATGTCGAGCATGAAATTTAGACTTTAAGATGTTTTGTTGGAACTTTAAAGTTTAATAAATGTAGTATCTTGTACTTACTATCGTTTTATTTACCTTTGGTTTGCCTTCCCTGTAGCCAATGAAACTAAGTTTTTTCTATGAATTTTTATTCTAACCCTAGATTGTTATACCTCGTTGCATAGCTGATGAACCGTAGATATTTTTAAGTACATCTGCCAAACGGGGGCCATAATATTATTTTAAGATTTTATTGATAGCAAAATAAATTTTATTTTTTATTAGTTTTTATAAGTTTTAATCGTCTACAATGACTTATTTAATCATTTTACGTACAATATTGGTTATTGAGGTCATAAAGCATCTTATTTTACATATAAAAATCAAATAATAGTAATAATAAGACTTACACATTTCAAAATATCTAAGCTGATAGGCGAAAATCGGGTATATTTTATAAAAAACAATCAAATATCTCGAAAACGGTTACATTTAGGATAGGATTTTTCATAGTCAGATCAGTCAGAAACGATGTAAACTACACGCCTTAACGGGAATAGGTCGACTTAACCTGTAACCCTGTATATACCTACACATCAAGTGGGGTATCGTTGAATAGATATTTAAAAATCATTTTAAGGTGAAAAATGATAAAAGTAATGTATCATTTTTCATATTAAACTAGCTGACCCCGCAAACGTTGTTTTGCCATATGAAATGTCAAAGTGACGCGACACTTCATGTAAATGACTTCACTTCAATGAACGACGGTTAAAATATTTGGATATTGTTCCTACAAAAATACTAAAATCGTGTTAAAAAACATTTTCAAGTGGACCAAATTGTGAATCTAAACCATTCTCGAATCCCTTTGAACACACAAAAAATTTCATCAACATCTCTCCAGCCGTTTAGGAGGAGTTCAGTGACATAGGTACACACGTACACAAGAAATATATATATAAATATAACAGTTTATGATATATAACGATTTAAAGTTGGTTGACAACAATTCTCACTAACTCGTTTTAATCCGATAAAAAATCCGACAAAACAAAAGTAGTATGATTTGTTTTGCTGTTGGATTTTGTTTTACTTATGTTCATCAATATAAATTTGTATGTAAAAATCACACATTGAATTTTTAATTAATACTTACACTTGCAAAATGTGAAATTAGGGTTTAAAATTAGGTGATAAAGATACATATTGCGTGCGTTGTGCAATTTTTATTAGACGCATTTTTTTTCTGTATTCTGAGGTTATATTATAATAATATTGCTAGTAAAAACTTAACGGAATATTTTGCCATGTTTTGGACGCATGCAAGTTGTTTACTTAACGAGTTAGAAGTTTCCAGTGATGATCGTAAATGGTTAGACCCACTTTGAACGTAGATATATAAACCTGATTAACGCCTATATTACAAAAGTATAACGGATATTCTTAGCAAGAAATTAAGAGGGCTATTACAAATCGAAGGGTTCTGTTGTAGGTACTAACATTATTTATAAGCTGTCACCTATCTATTAACTCAATATGGAAACAACAATGTCAGAAATAATTGATTTATTATTATTAATAGGTAAAATAAAAGTTAAAGACCGCGTGTCCCGATATTTATATTGATTTATTGGACTGCAAAAAAAAAGGTTAAAAAATATTATTTTAATTTTGAATAGTCTAATTTTTTTAAACATGGTAACAGTAACCTTAGTTATTTAATACTTATTGTTTGAATTTGGATTAATTACGAAAAATTATCAGTAGGTAACTCTGTTTTACAGAATTATTTTAGTATTATTTTACTGTATGAAACATAAAAAATAGAATTGAGTATTCCTAAGTAATTGTACCATGGACATTTTTGTAAATTATTATATATTTTTCGGTGTAACAAAGTAGGTATCAAAAGATGCCCAAAAGTAAAGTTTTATGAAATATCCTTTGCAGAGACAAGGTTTTTACTGATTAATGTAAACAAATTGAATCGTTTATTTAAAAAATACTCCCAAGAGAAATAATCAAACTTACTCGGGCATATTTTTTTTAAATGTTATGGCTTTATCTAAACCACATCAAAAATCGAGTCAAACTCTCAAGAACAAGAAAAAATGTGACATAGCGAACAGAATTTGTGCCCCAATACTTGTTACCCCGAGGTAACTAGTCACTTAGCATAGTTCAATTTATATTTTAAGTTTGTGTTATTCGTGAGCTTAAATTTGGGTTAAAGTACGAGAAGGCCGCTTAATTCAACCAAAAAACGCACCTTCATACATTTAACTACAGTACACAGTATATTGGCGAAATGTTATTTTGGCATGCTTTTACAATACATATAAAGTGTGCTGTCAGCCGTCCTTGAAAACCTTTGACCTTGGCTTCACCCACACGAACTGGCTGGTCGTTGTGCCTTATCGCTTAAATTATACACATTTACCATGACTACAGAATAAGAAACACTAGAAATGTCAAACTGTCTATAGTAGGTAAGTTATTAGTAGATTTTTATTACAAGTAAAAGAAACAAGACAAATTTAATCGCGCAATTCTCATTATCTCATTAAAGGATTTAAAGTCTTCTAAAATATGAGACAAAATAAATTATTTTAATTTTTACAGAAGCAAAACGGAAGCACTTGTATGTGAGAAATAATTTTATGCCATGATTCAAAACAATGAGTTATACTGGTTCGATTGGAAACTGGGAAAAGTTTGTTTACAATAAAATAATTAAAAAATGTATTGAATGACTTGTATGCGAATGAATGCTTGCACGCTTTTTACCCCGCGGTAGGTCGGTGACCTGTGGTGAGGGAGACACAAAAAACGTCACAATTCACAATTTAACGTACATGAACAGAGTAAAAATGTATTTAATATTGGCATCTCTGTCACCTCTGACCACCATAAGAATTGATATTAAGCCTGCTTTCGACACGACCGAACGTAAAACCATTATCGTTGTCGAATTTCGGCGGATTATTACAAGCCAAGGCAATCCTAATTTAGTCCTGCCGGAATGAATGTTATCGACCCAAATAGTTATTATTTGCCGCTGAATGTGGGTTTCCAGTCAGAACGACAAGATTAGTTCTAGAATTAATTTGGGTTGTCAGATTTTTACGAACTGTATGAACGAATTCTGTTGCGATTTTTTTTTCTATTTGTGCAATTATATACATTTTTTACACATGCATTGGCATCCTTTTTTGTTGTAAATTCTTTAGCTTATAACTCGATGCTGATTCTAATATGACCTTGCAAATAAAATCACATACGAACACACTTGACCTGACATTTCGACAGTTATTGTAAGCTTACTGTTAAAGTAGCATCCTTGAATTGGTTCTCTGTATTAATTGTAAGTCTATCCGTGGTTGTCGGCCTGCCCACAGTCTCTGGCGGTGCGGCGCGCGGTGCGACGAGAGGCGCGACGGGCGGCGCGATTTGCGGTGGTATGCCACAGCTACACTAGGTGCGACCGCGGCGGCGCCAGCGGGGGACGTATTAAGAGAACGGTTAAACTATTAAAATGCCCCTATCAAAAGTAGCGCAGTATTTCCTTGAAACAAGTGCGTTCTTAGCTAAAGATATCATTCAGTCAAGAATAGGAGCGCACCCAGTTAACCAGAAAAGCAAATAACTTGGAGAATTTAACACTATTATGAATATAGGAACTATCCCGATAAAAAAATTTAATATACGAGGGCAAGCATAGCAACTTCTGATTAAATAATAATAAGTTCATTTCAAGAAAATTGTTTCACCTCTAGAACAGCTGAATTACAAAAGTTGTAAAAGAAAAATAACAGCCAGTAAAGAAAAAAATATTAAACTGTAGAATAAAAATAAAGAAAATAATAAAAACATAAAAACAAAGCCTATTAGCTATTTGCCTATTAGAAATGTGTATGCGCTCTCGGATTTTGTCGCCTACATCCATTATTTTAGGAGGCTCAACGCGCGATAAAACCAACATTATTTGTTTCGGTCGCGCGATGCTGAATGCGTCCACCGCTGCCGCCATTTGTTTCTCCCGCACACCGCGCAGCCCGTCGCCGCCGCTGCCGCGCGTCTCTCACCGCGCCGCAAACCGCGCCGCAGGTCGCGTCGCCGGTAGCTGTGGCATACTTCATAGATTGTCTACTATTTGTTTTCGCCGCTCACCGCTTGCCGCGCCTCACGCCGCGCCGCAATCCGCGCCGCTCTGGGCTGTGGCCCGGCGGTGCCTCTAAATCCTATGTTAAACCACAAGTGCGTAGCTACAAAAAGTTTTGTTTGGTCGCAGTGACTGTCCTCGTAGCTCGGGACTAGAATAGAATGAAAACCCCGTTTCTTATCGTAGAACAGTAAATAGATTTATGGGATCTCGGGTGGCAAAAACGGGGGCTGGAGCCTCCCAGCCAGTGATCTCGTGAAGGAAGTCGTGATGTGGCTTCCAGATTTTAAACGTAGAGTCGGTATAGGTATTGGTGGAGTCGTTCACATGGAGCTCTTTTTTTTAATCGCTCGCCGCCCGACGAGCTATGAATTGAAAACGACTGATTTTAAACACTCGACCGGCAGGGCGAAAGATAGACTAAATAGTACGGTGTTATTGCTATTTAACGATAATGAGACTTAGTCGAGCGATTTAGTCGCGCAAGCGATTGAAAAACTCTAAAATCGCCACCACCCACGATACTCGGGGACCTTTATAAGTCGAAGTGGCTTATTATATAAGTCGGAACCTATACCCCTTCTTCCAAATAATAATGAAGCATTATTAAGAATGTATTCGAGGTTGATTGCATGTGCGACAGCTTTTTTTATTGTCTGTTTCTTTATCAGTCATGTAGTTTGCAACATACACCGTCAAGTCGTTAGCAAATAGTCTCTTGTTATGTTTTGACCCAGAAATTTGTAATGGGTTATTACAAAGAATGAAAAAAATACATAGGTACATAATTGTTTTGGGTGTTATATAATAAAAGCTATTTGAGTTTGAAGGGGAATTACTAATGTATAAATATAACGTTTAGTTTTTTTATTTTATTTATTTATTGATTAGTTATTTATTTAATTGATGTACACATGTGAGATAGGTGAATTTACCCTCGTAAATTTACCTATCTCAACCATATTAGGGATTTAATGCACGCGTTCCGTTTTACCAAAGAATGGATTTTGTGGTGACCAATTGACCACATATTTTTAATTTAATTAGGCCAATACGTAGTTTACTGTTAATTTTACTATAATTAATGTCTTCCTGACGCAGGCCACCTGTCCTTATTTTACATCCGTCGGCAAATATCTAGGTGTTTGTTCGTTTTTATTTTTGGGCACAAGGTTGAGGCGCGCTGAGGTTGAGTGCGAATCTTATATCAATTTATTGCTTCCTGAAAATATTTTAATCCGAAAATAAATTGAAGACTACATATTAAAATGTTTACTGTCCATATGATTCCTGACCCAAATGGTTTATTCCTGCATACTTTCCGATTATTCAAATTTTGTAGTGAGCTAACGTAGGAAAAGTATAGTTAAAGATTTTCATTCAATAAAAGAAAAGCGGGATCTAGGCTGGTAGTGACATAGGCTTAAGCCTCTAGATTACGGAGCATTCTGAAAAAAAAAAAGCTAAAAATAACAAATCAAAATAAAATGGTACTTACAATACCGATCACTTATGCAAGACCGCTGCACTTATCGTTATTTTTACGAAATAAATACTATGTTATTTACGTCCATAATACACCACGGTCTATTGCAAAGGTAAATGTTGCGAAACCTATGATAGTCAATGTTACAACTTATTTATATGCAATGAGAGTTGAAAGACCCGCACGAAACCTAGTCTAGCCGGCTGTACTGAATTGAATAGAGCCTTCAAATGCTAACCAAACGTAGTTACTATAAATATGTTCGTTGAGTTTTCCTCTAAAACCACTGTAGTAGTCGCCTCGCGTACTCCCGTACGCGTGGACGTCAATCGTTCGTATGGCAGATAACTAATGTGACTGAAGCGGTCTACATAAAAATATTTAATATCTGATGTTCGTTTGTTATCTTTATCAGTTTATAAGACCCCGTCGCGATGTCGAGTGGCTCCAGTCGGTGTGACAGCGCGTGTTTTGGCGCGCTTTGTGTCGAATGTGTTTTAACTTTTTTTTAAATAACTTAACAATAACTTGTGTTTTGTGCCTGTAATATTTTAGTGCGATAACAACTTTTTTTCTTTTTCAAAATGAATTTCACGGATTTCACACAGTTTCTGCCCACCAGCACTATGGTGCCGGAGGATGAGTTTACAACACTTTTCCCGACAACAACAATCATGCCGTCAACAGAAGCGCCCGACATAAGGTCGTGGTTGACAGATCTCGTCATGAAGGTTTGTTTATACAACAATGCTCTTAGATACAATACAAATACCCAGTTATTAATGAACCATGACTCGCATGAACTCGTTATTGTTTTGATAATAAATCGTTTAAGTACGTAACATACTTTTCTGTTTGTAACGATTAATGTTAGGAACGATGAAACGTAGGTACCTTTAGCAGGTGACACGGTTTAACATCAGTAGTTTTTATTGGATAAAATATGAGCGACATAGACCAATGACACAGATTGACCAATTATTTTGTTTACACCTGTTTTTATATTATGTAGGCATAGACAACCAATTTTCCGAGACCAAGCTCGTGACAAACATCTTTCCGGAAGCCTTATTTTTATGTTTATGACTGGTTATGTACATTGTGATTTTGACTTAATTATTACGTCCTTAATTGATTCTTGATCAAAACCTGTATTAATCTTTTGAACATACGAGTATGTTCCAACTTACATAATATTACAAGATAAACAATTCAATCAGATTTATGTGTGTGCAAAAAATATTGAATAAAAATGTTTAAATAAATATACATATCAGATCAACTAACAATAAGAAACAATATTAAAATAAACTTTTCTAGCACAAAAAAAAGAGATTTCTTTATTTAACTATTTACCTCGAGTTTTGGTGTCTAAAGTGATGAATTGATAATACATTTTAAATTGTTATCCATGGCGAAACTTCATCTAGATCGTTTCTAAATTTTTCACGCTAGTTGAAAATCTGCACGGATTTGCGGCAATCTCCGTTTATCTATGACGCAAAGCAAAATGTAGACCAAAATAGCCAGTTTTTTCCGACGCACGGCAGTATCCAAATTCGTCTGGCTGGCACGTCTTTGGCTCTGTAAATTTTCTCTCGTCATTTCATTGAGTGTGATGCTGATGACGGATATATAAATATGATTTGTGTGTGTTATGATTTGTTTCTGCAGAATTTTTTATGCCTTTTATCACATATTTCTACTAGAAATTCACTCGCTTTATCCTTTATAGAAACTATTATTTACCTATTGTTGTTTACTTTACCTATGTTAGTAAAACATATCTATGTTATTGACAAAGCTGTGCCTTGCGTACCTATAAAAAAGGCTTAAATAATATGCAGATAAGACGATGTCCATTGTTATGGAATTATGATTAACTATAATTAAATTCCGAGAAAGGTCCTCTGCCCAACAGTAGCACATATGTAGGTATAAAGGGTTGTTGGTAAGGGAATTAGAGTTATTTAAATAATAAGAGCCATTGCCGGCTCGCGTCGATTCATTGTGATCGACAGAGTTAGCAACGACGGATGCGGTCGGTTTGTGGATGGGTGACCGCTAGTGGCAAAATTTCATGGGGGTTCGTTAAGCCGTCTGTGACGGTTGTTTTCGATGGAATGGAATGGATGAAAACAATCTTAAAGCCTTGTTGAAGACCCTCGGGTGGTTTGAGAACATTCGACACTGGGTTGGCCACTAACCACCAATCAACCAATCCGCATCGGAGCAGTGTGGTGGAGTAGGTATGCTCTTGACCTCCCGCAGATATGTCTGTGGGGGAGACCCGTGCCCAGCAGTGCAGCTTAAATAATAAAAATACGACATAATTATAATGTATCTAAGTATAACATAATCGTATTCTTAATTTTAATATAAGCAGAGATAAATAATATGATTACCAGGCATTCACTGTATGGATGGACAATAGCTACATTTCTAATAACTAGGCTACGCATAGGTATACGCTCATGCCTCCAAAACTCGACGTTGTGTTCTAATTCCAACCCGAAACCCGGTTAGCACTCTGTAAGCACCGTAAAATACATTTTTAGGGTTCCTCACTCAATGGTTCAAACAGAAATTACAAAATATAATTGATATAGGATAATATAGTATAGTATAGTCTTATCTCTAGTGGACGAAATTAAATATTACTTTAGATTCAGTAAATCCAATCAATTCACTCCCAGTCACCATAACTAGAATTGACCAAGCGTGGTGGTATCGTCTTACACCCCTTTTCATAAGGGAAAACCTTTTAAAGATCTTCTCTACATCAATTTAACTTTTTTAGTTGTCAAGATCAACTAACCGCAATCAACATAAAGAGTAAGATACTGTTGTTACGTATTTCTAAATCAGATTAGCGGTATCATCATCCTTTCTTTGTAGCACTGTTGGGCACAGGTCCTCTCAGAATGGGAGGGATTAGGCCAAAGTTCACCACGCTGGCCAAGTGTGGATTGGCAGACTTCACATGCCTTCGAGAACATTTTGATGAACATAATGATATGATAATTCACGTTAAAGCAAGTGTCATTTGATTTCTTAAATAGCACTTAACTTAGAAAAGTGTGTGCTGCTGGGATTTGAACCCGGACCGCTAGATTGAGAGGCGAGTTCGATAGCTACTGGGCTGTCACCGCTATTAAGCCGCCGATTAGCGGTATGAATACAGCAAATTTATGGTTGTACAAAATAATTTTGTAATTTAGTTTTACTGACTCGTAGTACATGTATTGTGCGTAGTTTGACAAAATGCCGCAGCAACATTGGCGAAAATTAAATAATTTCTGGATAGACAACCGTCATAGTGAATCGTGAGTCATGTTTTGTGGACTGCGACGTGGAGCGAGGTCGTTTGTGACGAGCATTCGGCGTAATGGACTGAAGAACACGAGCCGAAGGAAAACTTTTTCGTTTGCTTAGTTACATGGATGAAATCGATAAGTTCTGACATTTGGAATTTTCTGGAAAACTACATAAAGTTTAAAAATAGCGTTTTAGGTACTGAGTTTGGGTGTCCTTTTGGAATGAGAAGCAGGTAGTTTAGGACGATTTGGACACCAGATGGTCTTGAGTAAAAGACACAATAACCGTGCTATAGGTTTATTGCCTTCGAGAGTGTTCACCACGCGTTATTTTGAGGTAGCGACAGCAAAATGAGAAGGGAAATGTTCGAAATTTCTGATCCAACTTCACTTGTTTTATCGTAGTAATCAATCATCATTTTCTACCAGTACAATAAAAGTAGCAAACATGGTTTCGTAAGAGGGTTCTCAAAGTACGTTAGGTGGTTAGAGCTTTGGTAGTACATAATATGTATGTAGTTATATTATGTAGGTAGATTATATCTCGATATATTATGGCTAATGTGTAATAAAATATAAAATAACCACGTTCAAAAAGAACTTCAGAAACATCAAACATATGTGACCTACATCCAAAAGGAGCTGTAGAGATATCATGTAAGTAGCAATTGTGTACCCAAAATAATTTGGGTTACTGGGTAGCGTGTGATTGGAAGTGGTTAGACGCAACTAAAATCTACAGAAGAAATCTAAAGCTGTCTCGTAGACGTTCTAGAGCGCCCTAGTGATATTACTTCTAGTCGTGTGACTACTGACTAAACTTCTACTTGTTGTGAATTGCAAATCAGAGGATAAATAATTAAATTTCATCATCATCATCATCACAACCCTTTCTTTGTTCCACTGTTGGGCACGGGTCTCCTCTCAGAATAGTCCACCACGCTGGCCAAGTGCGCAGGCTTCACATACCTTCGAGAACTGATGAACTCTCAGGCATGCAGGTTTCCTCACGATGTGTCCTTCACCGTTACAGCTAGTGACATTTAAGTTATTAAATCGCACTTAACTTAGTAAAGTCATTAGTGCGCGCCGCTTGAGTCCAACTTCACTAACTTGTTTTATGGTGATCTAACGTGTTGAGTTTGAACCCGGACCGCTTGAGAAGCGAGTTCGATAGCTGGCTGGCTGTCACCGCGTAATTAAATTTAATAAATAAATATTATAAGTCCCATGTAAAAGGTGGTGAGCCTATTGCCATACACCGCGCACAAATATAGTCTGCTATCGGGCATTTCAAGTTCAAAATCCCAAGTAGTTGTTGCCCTACCCGGTGATCGAACAGGACCTCGCTTAGTAGTAGCGGTTACGACCACTACACCAACGAGCCATTATATTAATACTAAACAACAAACATAACAAATAACTTGAAACTAAATAAACTAGTTATAGTATGTGTACTGCTATGCGTGAAAAAAAAACGACAATTTTATAGAATTTCTGACTATCCTCCAATTACTTTCTTAATATGTTGTTATTCTTAATTACTACTAATTTTGTATATCTGCGCGTAGACTTACCTACTGTTAAGGGGGGTTAGGCGGTCAGCGAAAATTCAGACTTCGAAACGCGTCCGCGCCTGAGGAGTCGCGGGTGGTGCGGGGAACGTGGCTCGCGGTTAGTATGGAATCAACGAGCTCGAAACCAAATATCGTAAGCGCCATTCACATTTTTATCAAAGAGTTAATAAAAATGTTTCGTTTTTTTGAAATCTAAAACAGTCACGAAATCGAAAGGGTAAAAACCTATGTGTTTGTGATTTTATAAGAAATATTATTATAAAACACTGTCGTACTGTGCATTTATACGAAATTTTAGAGGTAACTTCAGTTTTTTATTCTATCGAGCAAAATTTTTCCAATCCTGTTTTGAAAACAGTCCTCCCATCACACATACTCGTACGTTCAGTACATAATACATATTGGAAATTTCAGTGCAAGAAATCTTAATTTTTTTAAATAACAGCTATTATAAAACAGCTAATTTTGCCGTTTTCACTTACTAAGGGCCCTTAAATGTAGTGCCATACATTTCACCGTGTTAACGTTAGTTCCGGTTCAGTTAGTCACGTGGTTTGGAATAGTTCACGTCACGCTAAATCTGAACGGCTATACTGAAACAAAGATCATTTATGGATTAATTTGGGGCTTTATATCGCGACGTAGCGACACTTCTGAATAATTCAGCCATGAGATGAGTGGGAACGCTAGTCTTTAAGATATCTAAAATGAATATTCTAAATAATAGTAAAATGTTTCTGTTTACAGTTGTAAACACTCAAACGTTAAATGTCATAATTATAGGAATAACAGTCGATCATTGAATAGCTAATCTTATAATGTTATTTCAGTTTTACCTGTACCCTACGAGTAGCTCGATAGCTCTTAATAATTCCAAATTTGAATGCGTAAAGGCATATTAGTGGTATTCAAAAATGTTTAGACAACCTGTGTCTCAACGATTCAACC
This sequence comes from Carterocephalus palaemon, assembly GCA_944567765.1. NCBI lineage: Eukaryota > Metazoa > Arthropoda > Insecta > Lepidoptera > Hesperiidae > Carterocephalus > Carterocephalus palaemon. Next base: position 4,754,495 of record OX155663.1, read on the forward strand.
TTCAGTTTTCCTTTTAACGATACCGAATATATATAATAGCGTATATATATAATTGAAATCGTTGTGGACATTGTGTTATTGTATTTTGTCGTTACATGATTATTATTGCAATCGGTTAGATCACCGTAACTGATAAGTTAATTATTTTTTTTATAGTAAATGAGTCAGACGATGCTGTAATACGAGTTATGTGTAAGCTGGTAGGTCGGAAATTTCGGGCTAAGTATTATTTTCTTGTTATTTCATTTTTAATTTGACGACAACGGCGGTAATATTAATGAGATTTGTTTTTAAATTCGGAAAACTTCCGTGATAGAACGTGTATTCGTCAAACAAACATTGTAGAAAATTGTCTTTGGCATTTTGTAGGTAATTCTGAACTTAAGTCGCAGTGGCTTATGGGCTTTCATAGCAATTATGTCTTTTATTTTCTATTGAATTTTGCTTTCTCTTTATTTCAGACTTAAGTTTTTTTTGTTTCATTTGTTCATTTGATTTGCTTCCAAATACTTCCAATGATTTGCGATACGTGATCATGGGAGCACACTTTGCTGTGATCAACAGTCTAGTCATATACGGGCTATGCGGTACGTACTTTAGTATGAAAGGTTGTAAAGACAGGACAAGATGTCTAGGTTGTCTCATTTTGATATAAGTCTAATAGGATTGTTCGGGTCTCATTACGTAGGTAAATATGCTGACAACATTTTTTTACTATTGTATGCATGAATGCAAGGCACTTGTACTATTACGTATTCTGTGGCAAGGCCAGGATTGAGCCGTTCTTATGTAGGGTGCTCAATTAGTAAAGAGTAATATGTGTATTCGTAAAGAGTAATAGAGTATTATGTGATGTCACAAATAAATCTGGGGACATGTGGCGAATTGTTTCGAATTGTTAAAAATCCAGACGTAGGTGGCCCTATAGTGGCCCTAGATTGCTGGATATGTTTTAAGAAATTGAATAGAATTTTGTTCTGAAAACTGTCAGTAATGGTATTAACTATTGATGTCATTAACATAGGTAGTTACTCTGCCTCGTATTATATAGTATTTGATTATGATTATTAGTTCTTCTGTTGCACAGTTAGTTATAATAACATTGTTTTAAGAACATGGCGCCAGGATTAAACTTGGTAAACACAATTTTAGTTTTGGTTCAATTTTACTAGCCTTTCCAAAAATATTTATGCTCTTTACAAACGCGTGAAGTCTTAAATACCAATACGAGTATAGTCATGTTATAAATCGTAATAATTTTTTGGACTAAGTGGTACTTAGTCCAAAAAATTGGAATTGATTTATTTTAACTTACCTATTTTACTTACTTATTTTAACTTACCTATTTGATTGCCATTGAGAAAGGTTTTAACATCAACTTGTACTTGTAAACGTTTACAAGTACATATATTATTCTACTTGGCAACCCTAATTTCCTAACGCTAACATGTATGGTAATATGCGTACAGCACGAGTTAGTGTTTAAATATCAAACTTTAAAACCTGATAAGAACTACACGACTATACGTGGACAGGGGCATGGGTACTATTGTGGTAGTTTTTTTTACACCCATAAAGGGATTTTACTCAACCCTGAGAAACGCCAAAACCCACCACAACAAGAACAACCTTTTCTTTGCTCTGGTGTTGATCTCGGGTCTCTTCTGGAAATTGGAGGGGTTAGGCCATATTCCATTACGTTGGGCAGGTGCGGATTGGCGGACTTCACATGCCTTCGAGAACATTATTCATGTATCCCACTATGTGGGATTCCCGCATGCATACCTAGGCTTTTCCTGCAAGGCTGGTTAGGTTATGAAACATTGGAATTAATTAAGGCGTGCTATGTCATCAATTGATTATTTTTATCAATTAACCCGGGGGAAAACTTCGGAACCATAAGTATTGGAGCTTACCTGTAATGTTTACTCACTATTGTAAATATATAAATAAATAAATACCAAACTAATAGCGTGGTAAAAAGAAAAGCAAATTGATTATGAAGAACTCAGTCATGCAGGTTTTTAAGATGTTTTCCTTCACCGTCACATGACATTTAATTCCTAAATTACTTCTTGGATTTGAACCATCCGGGTTCAAGCCATAAGGGAGAAAATGTTATAAAGGCCAACAAATCATCCGTCCAAGGGAAAGCTGGGAAGAAACAAAAGAAAACAATCACGAGACCAACAATAACTAGCTTGGTAACAAAAAATATTTAGTAGTAAATGTATGTTAGTGCTATGTCCTGCTTTCTCCCCTCGTTTCGAATCTAGACATGTTAATATTCGAATGAACTCGTACGAGTATAACTACACTATCACCAGGTCTGTGCCGTACTCGTTTTTAAACGAGGTTATTGACACGAATTGTTTGGGCTATCTGTGGGTGGTAGGAGCGGTGTGGATAGAAATCGATAGGCAGTGGCAATCGAGGCTTAGATATCAAAGGCCTGAGTATGACGTGGTATGACGGATAACAAACGGTGTGAAGCTAGCCGCGCTATTTAAAAAATAAAGATTCAGATTCATTTTTTATTATTTTTATATATTATAGCGTATATTTGTATACGCTTAATGAACGCCATTACATTTTTTATCTACGGACGTACGACGTAGTTACTCTTTACAATGTTTACAATTTTAAAATTTGATACAGGTACATTATTATTAAAGTCTAAGTGGAGCTGTAGATACATCGCATCAACCTTAGTTTTTATCGATTTTTATAGAATGCTTTATATTATTTATTATATATGCTTTTTATATTTTTATTTTTTACTTTCTATGTCTTATGTATTTCTTAAGTCAATGCATGTAATATAATCATGTGTTTCAAATTCAAAAATTTATTATTATTAATGAGCCTCCATGAATTTTATCCTTACGACAGAATGAGCTGGCAAAGACATAATTTTTATTAACTAAACAATAATTCGTGTTTCAGCTCAGTTATACATTTTAAAAAAAACCGAATGCAAAAACTAAATCGTCATTTAAAAAGTACAGAGGTATTTCGCATATCTTGAAAATAAGAGACCTGTTAGCCTTTAATGCATGTAAGTTTACTCCTAATGTGCAAGAAGGTCCATACGCCTGGTCGAAGGGGAAAAATAGGTATCTAAAGGTTTTGTGAGGAAAATCGTAGTATCCATGAGGCGATGGCGTCACCATCCAATCACCGTAAGCCGTGGACACAGTATTGATCGATGGGAGGCTTATGGCAGGTCACGTAACGAACACAGGTGGCAAGCGTGTATTTAGCCGACTCCGTGGCGTGGTAGTGTGACCCTGACTGCCGAACCCCGGGTCCCGAAGTCTAATTCCGGCCGGGGCAGATATTTATTTTGCAGAATCTTTTAATCCATGGCTTCACTATGACTCGCCTCGACTTGATATACCATGGATAAATTATTATGTTATTGTAAGGAGGTAACATTATGTATTAACCCTAAAACATTAAACGTTTAAATCTAAGCTTAAAAACTTATTAATTAAGGCATGCATTTTTTATGAGGAAAATTTGCAGGCGATGGATGGTCACCCTATTTTATTCTCGCTGAAAAATGCGTTTGCGCATCTTGCCTTGTGTTTTTATGACGCAGCCATAAAAACACAAGGGTATTTTGGACTGGCTGTCTTACTAGAATACCCAATAAAACCAAGTGGCACCATCAGCGCTATATTTGGTTACCCTACCAGGTACCAGGCCTGATGGATATAGTTTCTGTTGAAGGTTTAAGTGTTGCCCAGTGAAGAAGCAATGTTTGACGCCTTCATCGCTGTTCATTGACTCCGGGTTCGATCTGTTCATTAACTTTTAAGTAGTTCACTGGTTGAATCAAATCTTGCACTTACCCTACGAATTTTTAATTTGACATGTTGATTTAGTCGCGATGACGTTCCATTTTAAAAGCTTTTATTTAACTTCACTCGTATGTATCTTGTATGTATGTCCTGGAATCTTGCAATCAATATTTCACCCACTTCCACTGAAGCTATCGAGCTGAAATTTGGCATTTGGGTTCCCTGACAATGCATGAAAATAAAAAAAAAGTTTTAAAAAGCTTTTTTTAAAAAAAATATTTAACTGTATAATTATTTTTAATGTTAAGCATGACATGATAAAGCATCCAAAGCCAAACTTGCCTCCAGACGAGGAAACTCCTCAACTGGTCATGGCATAGGCATAGACATCACGACTAATCCTATTTTGCTTTGTCCTCCTACTTACTTAAATTATTTCATGTTTTTGTACACTGTGTTGTAATTTTTATGTTCGGATGCAATGTAAAATAAATATTTATTAATTCATCAATTAATTCATCAATAAAATTTTGATTTCTCGTTTTATATTAAATGACTTTTCAATTTTTTATTCTACCATTAATTACATGTTTTTAGAGCATAAATTATTAGGTATTCATACTGTTGTCGAAAGATGCATATACCTACTTACATATAAAAAATATGCGTTTTTACAAAAATTTTTAGGTCTCAGAAGGATATCGTCAGTTTTATCTCAGTGAATATATATTACGTATATACACACGAATATTTAATAAAACAATGAATATGTTATGCAATAGTCATTGTGTAATATACACGTTCGCTCTCCTTCCGTGAACTGTTTCAATAATAATGTTTGACAAACAAATACTTGCCTGTTATATTTCATTGCAGCTGTGATGAATATAGGTTAACATACAATATAGTTGATGTAAGTAAATTGTAAGTTTAGGTATATTTAAAGCCTGTCTTCTTATTGCCGGTGGAGAATCTTGACTAATTTACTGAAAAATCACGAAACGTTCGTCCAACTGATGTACGGTGAATTACAACACTGCAAATACTTCAGTGAAGGAAGTCAAATAAGCATGCAGCTTCAATATCCTCTGCTTCAGGTCACTTATATACTGTATCGCATCTATAATACGTAAATTAATATTTTAGAGTTGTTAGCTCTGATTTAAAAACTGTTTGAGATAATTGTCATTTTCTGGTTGTTACTTGTGTATTGGAATGTAAGCAAGCAGATAACAATTATAATAAAAATCATGCATAGGTTTTTGTAAAATAATTTTTGAAGATGCATATGGCAGATGACTACAAAAATCACAAAATTTAAAAATACTCGAAAATGGTTGACCCTATGCAAATAGGAGTCATAAGGGGTTATTAGGTTGCAAATGACCTCCCCTACATACCCTAAACGGATTGCCGGCAAGTTACAATTAACCCCGTATAGAAATTATTATATTTCCGTACATCATTTGCGCAAAGATTGTGGTAAAGTGAAACGCGAAGGCGTCATTATTTCAAAATAAATATGACTATCTTTTATCGCAAATAAACTAATTTGAAATTCCCGCTATCACACACCGTCGCTCGAGTACACACACAAATATTATAAAAAACTAAAAAAAAATGTTTACTCGGATGAAAGTATGAAAAATATTTGAATGTTTTTATTACCACCTAGCATTTAATTCTGACTATCTTTAAAACGATAAAAGTTTTACAGAGGTACGACGAAGAGTGAAGTTAAATTTTGAAAGGTATGAGGAATTAACTATCACAAACGATGAAACTTCGATGCTAAATCATTTCCAAAACTCGAAGCGACCACAGCCGCCAATTTTCATTGCTACGGCGTAGCACCTGATACAGTCCCTGAAATTAATCGATTCTGAATCGAAAGTCCTGTTCACGTTCCAAAGAAAATAAGGTTGTTTGACGATAATACGGACAACGTTGCAAACCTTGCAAACCTTTATCCTCAGCCTTTCAACGCTTTTTAAATTACTGCTTCACAAGGCTTCACACAACATTTTAGCTAGCCTAGTGCCTCGCCTCGCCGAACGGTCAATAAATCTATGGGAACGATGGTAATAATTCTTCTGCTTATCGCAGCTTTTACAGTCAGTAGTAAAAATAGACTCGCCTCGTACAGTCTACGTGCTTTTCCAGACTTCATTGCCTCTGACGTATTTCGCCAAAAATAACGCCCTCCACCTGATATCAATCAAGGCGAAACAGTTACCATAACTATTATATGTTTATATTATTTATAGACTAAGTTGGAGATTTGGGTACCTGTAACTGTATGTATTCTATGGTTTGGGTTTGATTCCCGGGTCGAGCCAAATATTATTTACATGTTGGGACCTAAACATTCTGGTAAGAAGAGGATTATTGATCGAAGGATATAGTTATTGAATGTTGACTATACACTAGCTAGCCTCTAGCTAGACTATAATGTTCTCCACCAATCTGTATTGGAGCAGCGTGGTGGAGTAGGTATGTAATTGTTTTACATAATAATTTATTTATAATTTATATTTACACTTTTATTTTTATTTTTTTATGTCGACATTTTGATAACTGTCTTTTTTCTGATTTTGTACTCTGACATTTAATTTTTATCCAATTTTTTAAGCTTTATTTTGTTTTACTAAAATATGTTTAATTTTTTACTTGTTTTTATCTATATACATATTTGTTACTTGTACAAAGTAGGTACAATATAAGATTTTTGATATTTTTATCGTGTGTAAACGACTTGTAAACTAATGAACTTCATACTATGCTCTAAACCTCCAGCAGATTTGTCTGTGGAGGACACCCGTGCCCAGCAGTGGGACGTCTATGGGTTGCAGCTATCTAACTGTAATGTTAGCTGTAAGATATTGTAATAAATAAATAAACATTTTCCTTTCGTGAAATGAAAACATCAATAATAACAGAAGGTAAGATAAGTAGTCATAATAATGGAAAATATCCAAATATCCTTGACCGTTTTTATAGACAATTGAAATGCAAAATACCTATACCATTTTTATCTGGAAAATGTGATTGCACAGTACGTGACTTTTCGACAGTAGATATTGATATGGATGGTGGGTGCGTAACAATAACATATCGAAAGCCACTTGGCAAATTTATCTGATATACCATTTGACTTACCATAAAGGATTTCGCGGAAGATTGTAGAAGGTTATCGCCTTTTACAATCACGATGCCGCGGCCTGGTCACTAAACAAACGTCTTACCAAAATCTGGGTGTTTAAGCTGGATTGATGTAAAGCCAGGGCTTGAACCAGAATTGCATGTAAGCCGGCACTGCCCGTGTTGAGTAGACGGGGCAAATCAATGTAAGACATTCATCTTATGTAATTTTATTAGGTATATATACACACGAAAAATCTTGCTTGAAACTACAGTTGTGCTAATGTATCCCAGTCTGGCCTCTAATTTCTTGGTCGAAAAGTAAATTGTGTTCCGGCTAGAAACGTGTGGTCTCCGGGTACACTTATCGTAGGCGACCATCTTAGTCCTTAAAGTAGCAAAACATCTCAGATTGAATAAGTCACAGAATACTTAATAGTAGGGGAGCCCAAGAGGGGATTTTGCGGGATACTCAAGCGCGTCAGTTTAATATACAGTGGGATACCTTGTACCCGGTTAAGTACCTCCACCAAATATGAGCCCCATATATAAATGGGGCCGTCAAGGATAAAGGATCAGAATAAGAAAAAAATTAAATTTGTCATCAGAAATTCTTGAGCGCGTCAAGAATTTCTGATGACAAATTTTATTTTTTAATCTTACAATTTGAGAGTAACGTAAAGAAAGGGGAGGGCTACAAAGTTGCTACAAAGTTGCTACAAAGTTGTAGCCCTCCCCTTTCTTTACGTTACTCTCAAATTGTAAGATTAGTGGAATATACACTTTTTAGCATGTAATTAACTCACCCTACCTTAATCTGACGCGCTCAAGAATTTCTGATGACAAATTTTATTTTTTTCTTATTCTGATCCTTTATCCTTGACGGCCCCATTTATATATGGGGCTCATATTTGGTGGAGGTACTTAACCGGGTACAAGGTATCCCACTGTATATTAAACTGACGCGCTTGAGTATCCCGCAAAATCCCCTCTTGGGCTCCCCTACTATAAGAAACTTATACTGTAGCTACCTTCGATCTACCCAAATTTTATTATATAGGTACGTGGTGATGCTTAGACACAACTTCCACAGTGTCCATCCATTCTGTGTATATAAAAACGTATTGTCATTTTAACTCTTATAAATGTAACTCTAAATAATGACTAACCCGAAACAATCCGGTAACCGACATTTGTTAGTCATAGGACGTTTTTAGTGTTGCATATCTAAACCAACAATGAACCAAATTTCCTGAAAAATAACACTTCCTAGAAACTAAGTTTTTCGTGCATTAAGGTTGATTGGTTTTGTACCTACCTACCTACGGAAAATACGCAAAAAAACTCACAAAGCATTACTTACCTTCTATAACATTCTACAATGTCTTATCTTCGACTAGACGACAATTAAAAACCTGTCACTTATTGCGCTAGTTAGTCTCCAGTAAAGAAATATGAGACCCGCTGGACTGAGGGGTACAGACAGTGGCAGACCGCTGGATTCAGAAGTCCAATGACCGGTTAGGAGAGGCCTGTTCAGTTGTGTACCTTAAAAGGCTGTGATGAATGGGATAAATATTATTTTATTGTAAGATCATTTATTTTATTGATTGAAGTCACGGTCAGCAAAGCGGTCCGATATGTCCTTCATAAAGGACTCCATGTCAGCCGACCATGTAAACAATGTTCCTACCATAGGCACCGCAAATTCGTAGTTCCCTAAATGACAAATGTGTCTAAATCTTATTTTTTTTGACCATTCATTTGACCTGAATCACAATTCAGCTTATTTGAACAGAATCTATGGCCTAACTATTGCGGCTTTCATGATGTCATTATGTTATTGTGTTAACGATCCTTTGTATTTGTCAACAATGATTCCAATAGACAGCATTCCGCGATATTGAGGTTGCGATTCGCCATGCTTCGACACAGAAACGTGTGGGACAATAACAAGAACAAAAATTGAAAAATATCTATAATTTATTGTTATACTTATGTTCGCAGACTTCAGAAGGCTGCTTCAGGAACCTTAACTGTAAACTGTATGTCAATGTTATTCTTGGACAACTAATCCTAAACCAATTTACTACAAAGATAATATTCAAACAATATTTATAATGGACCTTTAAGGGCCCCATACACGGTACAATTGATCTGTACGATCCGTCGTTTCAGACCGATCGGAAAGACGAATTGATAGTGTAGGTATGTCAAGATCGTTAACGATTTACTTAAAAGAAGACGATGTCGGAGATCGCAACAAAAACCCATGCAATCATGAATATCGTAACGATAAATCGACAGTGTATGGCTGTTTGCGATCAACGATTCGATTTTTGTCAATTTTGACTATTTTTGACTCATTCAGACGCCGGCCGCCGCACGCATCACATCTCGCGTGTACGTACCTACGGTAGTTTATCTACGAGTATAATAATATGGTCTGTGTTACCTAGCAACACAAACAAATGTCTCAGGTTTGTATCGCGTGTCTGTATTTTAGGTACTTAACACTAGTTTCAATAATTGTAGGTATCTACGTGGGTTCCGTCATTCTCATATAGTCTGGATGGAACCTTAATTCCTTTAGAATATTTACATGCGAATTCTGATTTCGCTTTAATAGCCATTTCTTAACCCACATTTTTCGAGGCTTCGATCGTTTACGATTTCCGTCAGATCGATCGTACAGATCAATCGTACCGTATATGGGGCCCATTAGGATATCCATACTCAATTTGTTATGGCATCAAACCGATAATAAATTACAAATTATGTTTTTCTTATTAGGAATGCTAGGATATAATACATTAGAACTGCGTCGTAGCCTGGCATTGATGGAAGGCTTTGTGCAACTGCTTAGAGGTAAAATGTGTAATTCATCAGTACTAGAGCTGATTACACTGAATGTCCCCGACAAATATGTCTGGGCTCGACGACACAAAGTTCAAAGTCAGTCACAGTTGTCATGGGTGGCAGCCACAGAACAGATAAAGGAGGTGGCAGCGGATGGGTGGTGCTGCAAGCTCGATTGCTATCTTGTATCCATAAAAAAAAAAAAAAATTAAGGCTCTGACCTTGCTCAATGGCTTAGTGGCTTGGGACCGTGATATTTATACCTATCTTTTTTACACCTATTGCCGTTTTTCGTAGGACAGCAGGAAGGTATCTGGAATCACTTAGCAATCAAATTGGACAACACTGTTAAGATTGTTAAGTTTATGTAAATAATATTAATAAATAAATAAATTATCGCGTTGAAATAAGAACGATTTTCCTACAAATAGCACACTAAATCTTGTTAACTGTGTCCACTTATTGCTTAGTTTTGCGTCAGTAGGTAGTAGTAGGTAAGTGACGTATTCCAACAGATTCTAATGTCAATTAAATGTAACATCTACCTAGATTTTACTTCTTATATAACTAGCTAGCACTACAACCCATAGAGCATAGACGACCCGCTGTTGGGCACGGGTCTCCCCCACAGCCACGGCTGTGTCTAGACTAGAGAATACATCCACCACGCGGCTCCAATGCGTATTGGGTAGTTAGTAAATCAATGCTAGCAATGTATATTACGAACTGAAGAAATGTGTTATCTGTTTCTACGAAAAATTTTCGTTAAACGTTGTTTTTTCTTCTTCTCCAGCGGGCGGCCGTCTCGGGAAGCTTCTGGCAGGGATTCGTCGCCTCCATCTCTGTTGTGATCGTGTCCGAGCTCGGCGACAAGACATTCTTCATCGCCGCCATCATGGCAATGAAGCATCCTCGCGTCATCGTCTTTGCCGGCGCGATATCGGCGCTGGTGTTCATGACGATCCTATCCGCGGCGTTCGGATGGGTCGCGACAGTTATACCGAGGGTGTATACGCACTATATTAGTGCGGCGTTGTTCGCTATATTCGGGCTGAAGATGTTAAGGGATGGTTGGAAGATGGACCCCAATGAAGGGCAGGAGGAATTAGAGGAGGTGCAGAGTGAACTCAAGCGAAGAGAGGATCAGGTTTGTATAGAACAGTACTTATTTATTAGTAATAGGTGACGAGCCACACGGATTTGTCGTTGCTATTGATATTTCATACAGATAGTAGATATAACGCGCTCTCAGAATCACGATAGCTCATATTAAACGTTATCACAAAAAATCCCCGAACGTTGTGTTGGTGAACTTCTCGAATGGTTAAACTTGAAACGCACGAACTGAGCATTTCGATTACACATAGAGCAATACAGCAGCTGCCAGTGCTAATTTACTAATTGTTATAAAGATGGTTATCTAATATTTAACTAAGTCCATTTACTGCTTAAAAGTTTTCATGAGATGAATCAATTGATATCAAACGATATAGCTTGTCAAACAGCTAATATTGTTGTCATTGTAATTCATATGAACGTAACGATTTGATCGTTATTTTCGATGGTTGAGTAAATTTCTTGGTTTTTGATTTACAGCATATTTGAATTGTCTAAAGTTTTCATTGATAACAAATTCGCTATCAATAATTTACCCATTTCTTTCGTTCTGTAGTGAGGTTTCAAGGTAAGTGGGAATAATTCATGAACCTCACTTCGGTCGCACTCACTTAGATTCAGAATTCGAACGACCTTGATTTCGGATTCTGCAAAAAAACGGAGTGTTACTAAAAACGACGTGAAACCACATGGCAGATATGTTGAGTGACGTCTAGCATTGAATCTGTAGGGACTTCTATGTTTACTATGTTCTATGTATGTGTAGGGTTGCTAGATCTTAGGAAATCCTTTTCCAAACGAAACAAAAATTTTTGATTCAGAGAAGATCGGAAGGCCTATGAGTAGCAGGTGATCTTAAAAGGCCAATGAATATCAACTTATACAAAATCTCATGTTCACGTAGTTTTTCTCGTTGCCACGCTCGCACATGTAGCGCTAGTATAGAACTAATCTCGCATCACTGCTAGTTAAGCGAGATTGGTTACAGAATCACACCCCTGTCTTCATTGAATTGACAGTCTCACAAAATAATAAAAATAAAAGAATTTGACAAATGGTATTACGATAATACCATCGATACGTAACTCCATCCATGAAAACTTTTAGACAATTTCCATAAAGATCTGATCTGATTAGAAAAATTATTACTACATATTTATATTTTGATATCAGATCGAACTTGTATTTTTGATCTTATTACATACTTTAGATTTGACTAATTATAGTGAATAGTGCTGAATCATGGAAATCCTAAAAACAATTTCATAATTTAAATTAGATCATTATGTTATTGCAATAACAAGAGAAATCAGGTTGAGGCAAGGCTAGTTTAATTAGTAGTTATTTGTAAAATTTGCATTTGTGTCAATGACCTTAATTTAATTAAAGCAAATATAGACACAGTCTCAAAGGCAATGTGGTTTTCACAACAGAAGCGTTTGCGATATCTCTCTCAAAGTGTCTGATACGGATAAGGTATCAACTTTAAAATATAATTTGTAAGACTAACATTCTCACCAATAAAAAAAAAGTTAATTCCTACATACAAATGTTGAATTCCTTTATATATACATAGTTTATTTTTTTAATTTCTGTCCTTAAGACTTCTCTCCGTTTTTATATTTTAACTGTTGATTTACAATTAGTGTAGTGTCTTTGACATTTAGGAAAATAATTAATCCGCGGGGTATAATTCGTATAACAGTGTGACGGTGTACAGGGCTCCCCTAAAGTCGAGTGCCCAAGGTCGCCCGATGAGGCGTCCTCGGGCCATACCCAGAGCCCTGGAGCCTCGAGCCCGGTGCCGGAAGCCCCCCGGACCCCAGAGGAGCCCCAACCGGGCCCCTCGACACAAACAGAATCGTTGAGGGTGATCTTACGTCATTATGCCTGGCAGTACGAATAACACATAGTATTTTTTTTCTTTAAGCTTTCTTATTAGTTTTGTTGTGCACTTAAGAATCACCCTTTGAGCTTTTAGCCTATAGAATGTTCTTATAGCAAAGGAATTCAGCATTTGCATTAGTCTTTTATGTAAGCGTTTAAAGTTCGACCATTACAACTAAAATCGATTCAAATTTTCATTCATGATGTTTTAACTGTGTAACAACAATAATTTTTCATTTCATTAAAAGTTGTGTTGTCTGTGGTCGAGTTTTATCAGGCTTTGAAATTTATATTTTAAGTGAAAATTGTTATGTGCATTTGTCATTTGTCTTCATTATCATTTTAACGTAGGTTTAACTTTATAGTGTCTTGACGTAATTTATGTAATCGTTAGATAATTCACATACCTATTCCGTACAAGTATAGCATTTACGTTATTGTAGTCTTATAGCTTAGGAAAAAACCGTTTGGATCAGCGTACGTAATTAAACTGTTAACAACATGTATTCCACAGCATTCCAGCAGTCATTCCACTAGCTTATATACATTTTGATTTTTACTACTTCGAAAATTAAATCTGAAATCGGACAGATTTTAGAGAATAGAATTAGTTTATGGAAAATATACAAAGTCATTATTACAAGTCATCAGTACATGTTATAAAAACAATGAAGCCAAAGCCATCGATACTGTATTACGATAGGATATACTAGTAAAAAAATTCCATTAAAAGTTATCTCTTACAAGGTATTTCCAAACATTCAAAATCATATATCATCATATCATATTAAACAGAATTTGTATTTTATATACTAGCTTCATGCATTATGCTTTTTCACCACATATTGCATGTAGATTCCACAACAATGTAAGTATGTTGTTGAAAATTTTGTTTAAAGTGCATTATATAATATTGACGGATATGCCAAGATTTGTCATTTGTATCTTGCATGAAATCTTGCAATAAATAAAATTCGATATACACAAAAAAAGGTGTCATTTCGTCACATTGGATTTTATTTATAGTTACCACGTATTATAAAATAATAAAAAAATAGTTAGGCCACAAGACCTGAGCGAATATCCCGTCGGTCCTGAATCCTGAGAGGTCTTATGGGCAAATGTGATTTAATAATATTTTTATTGGCATAGCTTTCCATCGACAGATGTATAAATACATAAATATATAGACACATAAATGTTAATCAATCATTAGTATCAAACATAAGTGCCAACAATGATAATTAATTCAGAAAAAGATTTAATCAACCTAAGTAAGTAGTTATATTATTTTAGCTGCTCAGAATTTTATTCAAAGTAGTGATCATGAAGTGGATAGATTGCATCCTCATGCAGTATTTAGACTGTGTCAAAGGTACAAACCTGACTAATAAATCTGATATACCAAGATAAATCTACAGAATGCTCTTAAATATCTTAGATAGTAGAGTTGAAAGGAAAAAATAGGCTCTAAAACTCATTTTTTAATCGTAGTAAATCTAGTTCCAATTGTCGATAATAAGGGACCCAAATCTTAAGCCTTACAATAGAGTGAAAACAAGGATTTCAAGTGGTTACCGAAATTCGACCATAATTTTATTATTTAAATTTTAAGTTTGAGCGTTATTAAGATATCACTATTATAATCACAGTCTTCATGTTAATAGCAGTACGTACGTAGAACTATACATAGCTTATAAATCAGTAGTTTAAACTACACGGGACAAAAAGGGTTACTACATGGGACAAAAACCATCATACTATTATATCAGTCTATGTGTCAAACCAATAGTAGTGTGTGTAATGTTTTCAATGCTAAGTATAAATATTAGATCTACTGCATATAAATTTTAACTGTGCCAAATTTTATACACCTCCACGAGTTTTTCGTAAAAAGGGGTCCAAAGTTGTTGCTTCATGTAAACCATATGATAATATACTCTAATGAAAAAATGTGAATGTGAATAATTATCCGTTTCGCAGGAGGAGAAAGAGGAGACGTTAGACATGTTAGAGCAGGGCCAAGCGGAGAACAGGCGGAAGAAACGCAACGCCATAATCAAGGTGCTGCTGCAAGCGGCGTCGCTGACCTTCCTGGCGGAGTGGGGCGACCGGTCCCAGCTGGCCACGGTGGTGCTGGCGACGCGGGAGAACGCGGTGGGCGTGGTGGTGGGCGGCTCGCTGGGGCACGCGCTGTGCACCGGGCTGGCCGTGGTGGGCGGCCGCATGGTGGCGCAGAAGATATCCGTCAGGACTGGTGAGTTGGGATATGATTCTATCGGATTTATAGCGATGGAAGTCTGCAGAGGCAGATAATGAAGCAGATATTCCTATAATTGAGTGACTCGCAGGTAGTCTGTGAACATTTAATAGCAGAAGCAGCTGGGGAAGAAGTTAAGTTGAAGACTGGTGAGTTTGGCATTCGAGTGTAGCAGAAGAAGCGAAGGACGAATATATTTGTAGCTCGGATAAGTTGGATCTATAATAGCAGAATCCGGGAATTCCAAAAGATACGATTTGGTGAGTTTCGGTAATTTAGAAAAAGAAATATTGTTACCGCTGTAAAAATTACTATCTATCTAACAGACTTTTAAAGCCCATTGCTGGTCGTAGGCCTCCTTGATCGACGTCACTCCTCCCGGTCCTGTGCATCTTGAATCCAGCGGCCTTTCACCGTCTTCTTAAGGTTTCTTCCGTCTACCTGGTCTAGTGCTTATCATTCCACACAGCGGAAAAAGGATCACGGGTTGCCCTTCTACAAGGTGGACAGACGACCTAAAGACTGTGGAAAACATGTGTGGGAGTCGTGTCGCTTAGGAGAAGCCCGTGTCCAGCAGTGGACCTCCAAAAGCTGTTAGAATGATAGATGGATTTGCCGCAACATGGCCGCACCTTAGATTCCGTGTCAGCCTATAATTTATCATGTGTAAATGTAAAAAGTAAGTGTAAAAGTGTTAAAATTTTGTTCTATTTGTCCACAGTGACGATAATAGGTGGTGTAGTGTTCCTGTTTTTCGCCGTGAGCGCGCTCATCATTGGCCCCGGGGAGTAGGCCAGGCAGGCCTGCCCTCCCGCCGTGACAATAATACGAATGAACAATTGTTTTATAGTTGAATCAATCTCAAGTGCTTGGAGGATTAGACGACGACGTTAATTTTTACACGTGTTGTTGATTTTGAATATTATGATGTTGGTTAACGCGTTTCGTGTCGTTGATAATCTGTGGTCCTAATTTGACTTCAACTTTGTATTAAGTATCATCTACTATTATTTTGTATTTGTGTATACATATTTTACGACATTGTAAAAATAATGTATCCCAGAATATGTGATTATAGTTAATCGATAATTTCCACTGAAGCCTGTTGAAGAGCCACATTTACAAATTTTTACAGAATTTTATATCTAAAATGGCTGCAAATTTTGCATGAAGTTGAGTAATTTTAATTGTGTAAGCATTTAATTTGCAGAAAGAACATACTTTGGGGGCGAAATTAACAGTAAATAAGAATTAGGATTAAACAGAAGGATTTACATGTAATGTTTACTCTGTTTCAACACATCTGTATGAAGTAGGTTGGTATAATTGTCTCGTGTGTAAATGAAATACTGTCCGCAATAATGACACGCTCCAGATAAGATGTCTTATCAGAATCGCTAAGCCAATGCCACCATGATAAGTCGGAGTGTAATAAAAATATACTAAAAATTAAGTCTTAGTGTGACAAGTCAGCGGGGACAGCCCAGTAGCTGTCGAACTCGCCTCTCACTCGAGCGGTCCGGGTTCAAACCCAAGCGGCGCGCCCCAATGACTTCTAAGAGGCTTATGTTATGACGTAAATTTTATATTACCACGTTAACAAGAGGTATATATACATGTATATAACATCTCTATATATAAAGATTTTATAAAGGCATAGTATTCAGTGTTCGCAAATGGCATAAAGTTCTCATGAGGAATACAAGTAGAATGTCTTATATAAAAAATAAAGGCATAAAAACTAAGACGGGTGAAAACGGTATGGAATAAATAGTTTGATAGAATATGTGGATAGCTCGAGAGCAGTGTTGGTCTGCTGGTTTGTACTTCTCCTTGTCTGTGATCTTGTTTTACTGTTTGTATGTATGAATGTATGTATTATGTAATAGGCAGAGTGTGAATATATATATTGTATGTATCTAGGCAGCGTTATTCTAACAGCTTGAGTTGTATTTAAGTGTGAACGTTATTAAATTTCTGAAAGCGGTCATAATGTAACCCGTAGATTTTGCTTGACAACTGGCGATAAGCGACGCTCGCGATACAGTTCCGAGGTGTTAAAATAATATTTATCAACTCTCAGCAAACAGACATTATAGTAAATTATATATTTCTGCAACGTATAAATTTCAGGCCAAATTTCATACTCCCCTTTCGGCGTATTATTTCAGGTTATAATTTTATATTCAAGTTTTAGTATATCTCGTTATATGCCTAATTCACACTCTGTTTGACGCCTTATAAATTGTAAAAAATAAACTTTTAAGTAATACACTTTATCGGAAGTAGGTTATTTTGAGACGATAGACAAATATTATATGCAGGATGTGCAGATTTTAGAGATTTGTTTTAAGTAGTATTTACAATTTACTGACTACTTAGAATACCAGCACTAAGTAGGGCGAAAATAAAACTTTTATATCCATGATTATAATTTAAAAACTGGTTAGTTATTATTAGTGTAATTATTTTCCGCATTGCATTTTTAAGAAGACACCATGAATCGATGTGATGCATTTCGAATTTCTTGTATGATAGCAAGCTATTAGTTTCATTTCATTTTTCGAGCAAAACTTACCAAATTAATTCAAATTTTCAATGACGGTAGGTAATTGGATATATAATTTAAAAACATTATTTAGGTTATAATTAACATTTATTAATTTTATGAAAAATTTTAGATTGATAAACTATTTATGTAAAGTAAAGAACAATAATTTAGACGAAAACTAACCATACCTATTTCATTTTTGTATGTAAAAATCTTGAATTTGACGGATGAAGGCGACAAAACGTCTATCACTATGTATATAATATGATCATAGATTTGGTTAATTCGTTTATTTATTGTTAAGTACAAATGCGGAAGAGTAGATACGCAATAAAGCGATGTTTCGCGCTGAACGTTGAAATGTATAAAGTATTATTTTTATGTAAAACATTGGATAAATAAATCTTTTAATTGTATACCTCTGTAGTTTTATTTAATAACTGCCAAAAATATTAGAGGAATTGAATTGCAGATAATGGGTACAATAACTTGCCTGCCTTCCCACACTCCCTTGCTCCCCCACTATCACAAAAGCTACGAATACCTAATCTGTCATTTTCGTCGAGGCCGTTAACCATGATCACGGCATATATAAAAGAATGAAAAACAAAAACACGAGAATTAAAAGAATATACATTTAAAAAAAGTAGGTGCTCTGGTGTGGGATGATATACTATGCTTAGACTGTTTGGCCCTATCCATATAACATCTAAAAAGGTTGGGTATGCAGCCGACCAGGCTCAGTTCCTCAAGCGTCGCAAATCTTTTAGATAATTATGAATTTGCGGCGCTTGCAGTAGAAACTTTACGTCCTTGGTCGGCTGATGTGAAGACATTCATGAAACATGATGCAGGCAGCTTTTTCGCCTAAAAAATTAGCCTCGCTATACAGCAGGGCAATGCTGCCAGCGTTCTGGGTACAATGCCACAAGGTCTGTCTCTGGATGACATATTTATTTTATTATTATGTACCTATTTATTTTTAAATAATTTTTTGAATAGTTTTATTACACTATTAAATGTGTAGACATTTAAATCATGTAGGTACCTAATGATAATTTTTTATAGATTCCAGGAGATTAGAAATTAACGAGTCGCAAATACCTACAGTGTAAAGGGGTACCTCATATTATATAAATTTTGTAGATTACACGTTACTTAAATTGTCAGCTAGCGCTCAATCTCTCAGTAAGTAAGTATTATTCATTATCATTCGCAGTGCTGCATTCGGTTACAAATGAGCTGATCTAATTTATCACTATTTTAATTGTAACTAAAAGCTCTTTCTCTTGGTAAACTTAGAAATTATACCTAGGTAAGGTATAATTTTATTTTTAAATCAATGTATGTAATTAATAAACTTCGAGAAAAATTGGTGGTTGGAGTACCAGAGTAGCGGATGGTACCTACCGTTTTATTTGTCCTCCAGTGTATTTGCACAAATTGGAAATGGATGATTATAATATGTAACAAAACCCAACATAAAAATAGACCTAATTTAAAAAGATATCGTTATCGATGTACCGTAACATAATTTAATGCAAATCTGTCTTTAAATCAAATTAGCTCAGCGATCCTTATCCCTATGAACTGTAGATAAGACAAATGTATTAGTGTCGACCGTATGATTGATCGATTTTTAAACGTTTTCTTTTTATTTTTTATCATATGAAATATTTTATTAGTAGAGGCGACAATCTTAAATCATTTATTACATTTATGACGTCACCGAATTACACTTACCGATAAACGTGCCATGGAATTTAATAGATACGTAACGTACCTACTTGTGTATGTAACAAAGTTGTCAATATGCATAGATTAAGTGTAAAAAAGATACCTTATTGAGCAAATACCTAAATTGGAGTTTCAGGCAAAATTCCAATTTCTTTATTATTGAGTCTGTGAAGCACGTCAAGCCTAAAATACGTCCAAATCAGAATGTGAAACACTGAACGTGCTGGCAAACAGTGAAATCTAAGGAATCTAGATATAAACGCACACACCCCGGCAGTAAGCCTAGGCATTTGTTGCAGATTGCAGACAGTGAAAATACAGAAAACATCAAAATTGATGATTACAGATCATCTGCGAAATAAATAGCTGGGGCCGGGATTCGAGCCCGGGACCAGCGGTTCGGCAGTCAGGGTCCAAACTCGCTAAATGTTATCTATACCTGTTTATAGAGGTCAATGTTAATAAATACAATAATTAGGTAAAACAACCTTTTATTTTGGGTACACATAACATTTTAAAAACTTAAAATTATTGATTTAAAATTTTAAAATTAAACATACTTGGTCATACATACTCGTATATATCGGTGATATAATTTATTCTTTCATTATATAGTTAGTACTACATACATAAAGTAGTGTCTATGCTAAGAGCTAATTAAAATACTAATTAAAGCTTCTTCGACTTAAAAGTTAAAATTTCTATAATCATTAATAACAACGATAATTCTGTACTTTCGTACAGAAAGTTAAAGCTTTGTAATTTGAAAATAACTTGATTATAAATCTTATTCCTACTCTTTGAGTAGTTTGAAGGTACTAAGAACTAGTTAAAGTAATTAAAGCTCTGATTTGAACACAATCACAATAATCTTTATAATAAAAAATTTTTGTACTGTATATTTATTGAGTACCTACTTATAATAAATGCGAAATAATTTATTTCAAATGTACCTATATATAAATACCTTCCTTATTATGTACTTGTACTATATGTGTAAAAGCTTAATTTTAGACTTTCTTAAAAGTAATAGTAGTATCTGTCAACACAAGATCAAAAGAAGATACAGCCAGCCTAAAAACTAGTGACTGTAATAAACCTTACAAATTATACATCAGTCAAAAAGTAAGTACATATATTAAAAGCTTAAAGCGTTTAACGAGATCACGTCATCACATATAACGAGCTAAGCTCAAGAAAAACTGTTTTGCAATAATAGTTAACATAAAATTAAAGTTTCAATCACCATTACCTTCATAACTTGTGGTGTTATCGATAGTCAGCAGTTTAAAAATGATGTTATAAAATACAATGGGTAGAGGATTGCATACCTACCGTAGAGGAGTACACAGGGATAATTAGCGTACAAGACGATTTGCAGAGATACTAACTTCTTATGATTTACAGATTAAAATAATATAAATAGAGATGGGGTGAACTTAACACTCATATACAGGGTTATTGGTAATTCGACGTATTCCCGTTAGGAGGTGATAGGGGTGCCTATTTGTGGTAATTTTAACCCCTATATGCATTATGCAAAAGTGAACCATTTTCGAGTTATCAAGCTTTTCAGCTTTTTTCAAAATAGGTCAGAAATGCAACATAAAAAATTTATTAAAAAAAAAGTATCAATTGAAATCAATTTTTTTCTTCTGATTTATAAAAACGATTAAACAATGGTTATTTATCATCATTAAAACTACAATTATCGGTCCAACTTTAAAAATGCGAGACGATTAAAGATATTACTTCAATATTTTTAGAGATTTTTGTCCACTAAAATGCCTTAAAAACAAAAAAAACTTATATCAAACTTGGCTTGCAGATTAGTTTAAAAACATAACCGTTTTCTTAGCTTTCCAACAAGGCATAACAACTATGAATTTATTTTAAAAAAACTGAGAAAAACCGATCACAAAGGAAGCAGGCGGAAATTTGTATTCGAACTAAAATTAAGGTCGTTCTTTAAAATTTCAAAAAAAGTAGTTAAAAACAATGCCCAATGTAAATAAAACAAAAAATATAAATATAAATTAAATTTAGAACCAGTAAAAGGTTAGTAATAATAACAATTAATAATAAGTAACAATTAAGACATTTTGTTACTTAGCCTAATTAAAGTTCTTGCTCGAAGGGACTTCCCCTATTACGTACGCAGTCTCATTATTTTTCCGAGGTGTAACTTAACTACCGAAGTAGTCAAATTATTCTGCAATATGTGCAATATGTGCAAGAATTTATCGATAACCAATTTTGCTCGCTTACGAATTTTTTTTACCAAATGAAATGCTTGAAGGCGTGCCTTTGGCTATAAGGGAAAACATGATATACTAGCAAGACAGATATCCTGCAAATGTGATTCGGAATAATTAGAACACTTCGTTAATTAATTATTATCAGTTAATTTACACCTCAGAAAAAGAATGAGACTGCGTACGTAATAGGGGAAGTCCCTTCGAGCAAGAACTTTAATTAGGCTAAGTAACAAAATGTCTTAATTGTTACTTATTATTAATTGTTATTATTACTAACCTTTTACTGGTTCTAAATTTAATTTATATTTATATTTTTTGTTTTATTTACATTGGGCATTGTTTTTAACTACTTTTTTTGAAATTTTAAAGAACGACCATAAGTTTAGTTCGAATACAAATTTCCGCCTGCTTCCTTTGTGATCGGTTTTTCTCAGTTTTTTTAAAATAAATTCATAGTTGTTATGCCTTGTTGGAAAGCTAAGAAAACGGTTATGTTTTTAAACTAATCTGCAAGCCAAGTTTAATATAAGTTTTATTTGTTTTTAAGGCATTTTAGTGGACAAAAATCTCTAAAAATATTGAAGTAATATCTTTAATCGTCTCGCATTTTTAAAGTTGGACCGATAATTGTAGTTTTAATAATGATAAACAACCATTGTTTAATCGTTTTTATAAATCAGAAGAAAAAAATTGATTTCAATTGATACTTTTTTTTTAATAAATTTTTGATGTTGCATTTCTGACTTATTTTGAAAAACGCTGAAAAGCTTGATAACTCGAAAATGGTTCACTTTTGCATAATGCATATGGGGGTTAAAATTATCACAAATAGTCACCCCTATCACCTCCTAACGGGAATACGTCGAATTACCAATAACCCTGTATATTGTAATTGACTATGTTGATTACTTGGACCGACAACGTGTCAGTTTTCATTCCGAGAGTCAACACGAGCAAACAAAACAACAAGTCAACAGTGGGACAAAGAGAGTTGTGGTGGAGTGCTTCCTGAAACTCTTTCTCCTTCCTCTATGCTGATACTATGTGAGGTAGACGGCGATATAATCGTCGGAGGCGTCAAGCAACGCCTGGTGCAGCGCGGAGTCTCGGCCCGCGGGCGGCGCAGAAACGTGCGACGGCAGCAGCAGAGACATGCGCCGCGTCTCTCCCCACGAGTGGTTCAAAGTACCTAAATAGATTAAATAGAAGAATATTATGTATTAGAGGTGTAGAGAGGGATTATAAGGTTATCTGGAAAAAATCGATACTGACGCGATAAGGCATTTCACCACCTTCTGTTTCAATTCTTCCTACTTGTTATTTGATGTATGTTTGTGGTGTACAATGAAGTGTATTTGTTTAGTATTGTGATTGCTTTTTCTATTTGGGTGCAACGCACAAGCATTTCAGTTTAATAAAGACTGATTCGTTGTCACCAAATTACCCCCTTTCATATATTTTTTTCATTCATAGCTATATCTATAGATACTGTTCTACTGTTTATGATTTTGTTTCTAGATAAACAGTAAAGTATCCTGTCACCTCAATAAACTCATAAGACTTGCACTAAAATATCACTGCTCTGAGATCTAATTAAGTTAAGCTGCCATCTAGTAACTCTCGTCATCTCGATGGATAGATGGCTCTGTATCTGTTCAACTTATTCAAGTTGTATTAGTTCCTGCTACTCGCCAAGAGATGGCGTTCATACAAAGTCACGGGGGTGCCACGGGCAGAATTGTAGGTATTGAAGCATAAATGGGTGTATACATTGTGAGGTTTATGAGTACAACTGGAGACAAACAGGCTCTATTTCTAATAATGATTGTTTCTTTTTTTAACTCGATCACTACAACTATTAAATGGCTTAAATGTAGTTGTACTGCCGGGTGAACCATGTAAAGATTCAACCACCTCAAATTATAGCAATAATCCTATTGACATGTTTACCATTATTGTGTTATTGCTAGGATTACCATCACACTGCGCCAAATTCTATGACTGCTGTGTGACAGCTGTGGGGATGGTTATGGGGAAATGGCACTCGTCTTAGTTGCTAAACCCAAAATTGTTTGCAAGTTTTTTTAAGGTGTATAGATCAAAGCAGTTGTAAAGTTTGGCACGACCTATGCTTGAGCGATTGACGGAAGCCTATGTCCGGAAAAGCTAATGCTAATAAATAACATAAGATAAAATCACTTCTGTATTTCTCCTAAAGGGCAGGCAGATGTGTGTAGTAGCTAAACCCACTTTCACCAGTTATATTTAGGTCCCATGGTAGCTGGTGAGCCTATTGCCATACACCGGGCAGAACTTGAGTGGAGTGGTGTACACCTCACCATAGTACTTGAGCGGCCAGTGGTGCGGGGAGTGCGCGCGCGCCAGCAGGCAGGAGGGCGTAGCGCCCGGCGG
The DNA here is from genome assembly GCA_944567765.1 of Carterocephalus palaemon. NCBI lineage: Eukaryota > Metazoa > Arthropoda > Insecta > Lepidoptera > Hesperiidae > Carterocephalus > Carterocephalus palaemon. The sequence continues at coordinate 4,778,522 of OX155663.1, forward strand.
CAGCACGCGCGCCGGCCACCAACCGCACTGGCCCAGCTTGTGCCACACTATGTCGTCGTATCTGCCAACAGATGTTACGGGTTCCTTTGAATCGGTGTCCCTCTGTGGGGCACGAGACTCTTCTCAGCTGCGGGAAGTCTAGCTAGGCAGTGGCGGATTTACAAATTTTCCGCCAGTAGGCTATTCAATTTTTTCCGACCCTACTAACCTCCGAAATTCGATACCCTAGTTCGCTATCATATTATTTAATAGTTACGTACATTTATTGTGTCAATAAAATTGCAATTTTATAATTAGTGCTCTAAAATTATATTTTACAAAGCGTTTAGTAATTTTCATATTTAGACGTTACAGTGTTCACTTGCTAATATACGAAATATTATGTGTTTTTGTTAAATTTTTGAGATTCATTTTCTCTATGTATATTATATATTTTTTGTATGTAAGACAAAACAATTTAGACCAAATTTGCCGCCCCCTAAAATCTGCCGCCCTAGGCTTCAGCCTACTCAGCCTGCTGGTAAATCCGCCACTGTAGCTAGGGCATACTCCACCACGCTGTTCCAATGCGAATTGGTGGAGGGCTTAGTTTCCGACCCAGTGTCGAACGTTCTCAAGCCAACCATAAGTCATTGACAATTGAAAATAATCGGGAGCGACGGCTTAACGTGCCCTCCGAAGCACGGAAGCGGACACGAAATTTTGCCAATATGGTTATCCACATACCAACCGCGCCCGTTGTTGCTCAACTCGATCACGAACGATCAAAAGGTCGATGCGAGCAATAGGGCTATGAGCGTTTTAAGAAAACGGAGGTCTTCTGTCTGTGTCTGCGCATTAGAAGTGGCGGATCAAGTAGGTACGGTGGCTCGAGAGCGCCTGAATGTGAATTACGAGTTATTTTACTTTCCACACTGTTTGATATGTGTTAGTTTCATTGAAGGGGTTAGTAGGACCACGGTAAACCAATAAAATATAATATTTTTACCCAGATCAGAAAGGCGCCACGGACTTTTTACACAACTAGAAAATTAACAATCCATACTAATATTATAAATGGGAAAATGTGTTTGTTTGTTTGTCCGGCTTTCACGTCGCAACGAAGCTATTATATGGTATGGTTTTTGTGTGTGGAGATAGTGAGGAGGGTGGAGAGTGACGTATGCTACTTTTTACCGCGGTAAAACATCCCCATGGGAAGATATCGATGTTTTGTTATTTTCTAGATATTTAGTTCCGGTTGTTGTTAATAGATGGCATTGTTAATTCCCTTTTCCCACGCGGGTAAAAGCTAGTGGGTTAATAATTGACAGAATACAAAAATATGCATTATATCCCAATCTTCAAAATACTTCTTATTGCCGCTTTGTGCTCGCAATTAGAATTTTCGCGTTAATTTCACATGCTTTCGAGAAAATTATGGAGAACTCTCAGGCATGCCGATTTCCTCCGATTTAATTTTTGAAAGAAAGAAGGAAGAAAAGCTTAATTTGTACTGCATGACTGCAACAAGATGACATACAGATCTAATATATATTTTTTTTATCCTCCTCCATCCCTTGATGATAGAGGTAATTTGGCACTTAATATACGATATGACGCGATAAGCACTTACGAGTACCTACATAGGTACCTAGAATACCTACATCGCCGTTTGGAGATATTTCGATTAATCCGTAGGTACCTAGCACATACGAGTACCTACATAGGTACCTAGAATACCTACATCGCCGTTTGGAGATATTTCGATTAATCCGTAGGTACCTAGCACATACGAGTACCTACATAGGTACCTAGAATACCTACATCGCCGTTTGGAGATATTTCGATTAATCCGTAGGTACCTAGCACATACGAGTACCTACATAGGTACCTAGAATACCTACATCGCCGTTTGGAGATATTTCGATTAATCCGTAGGTAGCACATACGAGTACCTACGTAGGTACCTAGAATACCTACATCGCCGTTTGGAGATATTTCGATTAATCCGTAGGTACCTATAGAGCAGAGTCGCGAGGATAGCTAGAGTCAATATAAAAGAAACATACCCAACCCGAGGCCCCCACATGCAGCTGGGGCAGAGTTCAGTGTTCTCCTTCTCTTTCTGCACGGAACAGATCATTCGGGTACTGGACAGTATCTTCGAGATTAAAGTCGCTGGCTTCTGGGGCTTCTTGGGGGGATTTTTGCGGTCTAGAAAGATGAAACCAATGTTGATTTTAAACTGAGGATCCTCCTAGAATTCTTCTCACTCGGCCTAAATTTGGGATTAAAGCTCAGGATTAAATACATGACCTCGCTACGCTATGGGTAATTTATGTATTTAAATATAATTAGTAAGTAATTTTACAAAACAACGAAAATAGGCTGATGCCGTCTTCCTTCACCATACCTGGTCTTGCACCGACGTAGGGTGCAAGATGGCATTCGATAAAAATATTTTTATTTGTATTTGTTGTTGGAGAAACAGCAGACATGTCAGATGTGTCTGGACAGTATCGCTTGACGTGAGTAGTTTTTTTAGTAACTACCTGCATAACTTCTAAGATTATCTTTGAGCTGACTGTCTGACTATCCGAGAGTATAGTGATACGTTTATTCGTATAGTTCCTGTCAATGCGTGTGTGTGCAGATTATAATTGCGTACGTAACTTGGTTTACAGACCTACCTACCTACTCCCTGAGGTAGATATTGACCACCCTTCCTGGATCCATCTGAACACCAGACAGCGTCGATGTTTTTGAGAAGTTCTGGAGCCCTGTGCGTCCATTCCTCTTGGTGGTACAACGACAATGAACAGCTTGTTGAATATTAGCTGTTTGTTAGAGTCGTAGCTAGGCATCGCCATGAGTTTTCATGTCCTGAGTTCCTCAATGCCACGTGATTGCCAGTTTGTCTAACCTCGATCTGATCAGTCGACAGGCAAGCACGCTGTTGAATGCTTTAATGCATGTTTCCTGGGCTGTCTTATTATGCCAGGCTACGCAGCCATAAGTAATGACTTTCCTTACAATAGGGTAAGCTCGAGAATTTAATTCCGACGGAACCGTGCCGGCCGTGCCCAGCAAGACAAAAAGGGTTGTGGTGGTGGACACTGTAAAGGCCAGGAGGGCCAACAGAAAATCCATTAAAAGGAGACTTACGTATGATGGTAGTAAGCCATTCCCTTCTGCAGGCTAGGTGGAAACAGGTAGGACAGTTGGGGCACTCTCGCAGCCGCTCGCCCTTCCCACAGACCAGGCACCACGATGTATGCACTGTCACCGGTAAATTCTCTTCATTTTGTTTCTGTAATTTTGTAACACTCATTTTACATAACATAAGATCATGCTTGTATTGCCCCGAAGAGGTAGGTAGAGGGTTATACACCCACTTTTTACACCACATGTATATACACCCACTTTTTACCAGTTATGTTTAGGTCCCATGTAGTAAATAGGTGGTTAGGCGGACATAGGCACACATCCAGACTCCAAACAACCACTGCATTCATGTCTTTGAAAACATTCAATTTTGTTAAAGGTAGTTCGTAGCAAATTGTGTAGTGTAAAATAATATTTTATTACTGAACGATTCGTGAGTGTCTATATTCATCTATCAGATGATCATCGTAATAGATCGAAACCGTCGGTCGGCCTATTTCCGACTTAAGTCACACGTGAGTAAGCCGGTAACTTCAACTATAAAATAACATTTTAACTGTCCTAGAAATTATCAAAATTGAATAGCCTGTGTACTGTTATTCAGTTAATATAATAAGCACTACACAGTCAAAAAACAACAGAAAACACACATAGAAACCAACTAATTTAACATCCATGACCTGAGTAGGTACTATAATATATTTATTTTATTTATTTTTTTATTTAATGTAAATAAAACTTACGTCTAACTTTACAGTTTACCCTAATGCGTTAGCGTGATAATCTACTATTATTAACAAATATAAGTAATTTTAACTTAATAATAACAAAATTTATCAAATAACATTATTCTAATTAATTAATAATTGTTCAATATCATCATAACTTTTCTATGTAAGTGCCTGCCAAGCTGCGAAGTTCGCCCATGGGTGAACAAAATATGTCAACAGACTGATCCCATGCCACCAAGCCATTGAGCAAAGTGTGTATGTGAAATAAATATTTGCCCCAACCAGGCTTCGAATCCGGGACCCGTGGTTGGGTAGTCAAAGTCACCAACGCGCCACGAAGTCGTCAAATTCGTTTGGTTCGAAGTTCGAACATAGTGTCAATACTAACTGCTGCGAAATTGATTTTTATTCTAAACGAACACATTATCGGGATAAAAACCCTATATGTGAATCCAGGGTGTCAGCTACATCCATACCAAATTTTATCAAAATCCACAGCACACTCCCAAAACTTTCGCCTTATTAGTGTGATAGTGATGTATTTTTTATAGATAGCAAAAGAGCTAGTATCACCAACCAGCAGCTCATGAAAACCATGCCTAACCTTGAACAAGATGGGTCTTGTTGATGTTGTCAAAGCCAGAGTGTTGATGCCCTTGAGGACTTAAGTCTCTAAAATCAGGAACACTGGCTTTAAATAAAAGGATTCTACTTGACATCTTGGGAAAGATTCTTCACGCTTAACTGGCTGGATCAATTTTGATGAAATTTGGTATGGATGTAGCTGACACCCTGGATTAACATGTGGTGTTTCCACCCAAGGGGAACTCTAAATGGAATGTTCTAATTAGGCTTACCACCTAAAATAGTCTAGTGATTTGAGTCACTTACAGGATCAGCCATATCACGGCTTCCAACATGCTTCTGCACAAAGTTATACCGCCAGCACTGACGCAGATAATTTTCTACCTCCTTCTCTGTCATCATATTCTTGATTACCATCTCAAATTTATCCTCTGTACTTGCATCCACGTTATACACATAGTCCAAAATATCGCTGTCTCTCTCTGCATCTAGCAATTGCAGGCAATCATCAAATATCTTGTCTTTCCCACGTCTTACGAATTCACTATAAGCGTTGTCATACCTTCCCTGTTTTAAGGGCATGTGACTGATATCAAAGGATGTGTTGAAGTCTACTGCTTTGGATTTGGCAGGTTTTATGTCAAGAGGTAATGTGTAGTCTTCTATAATTTTACGCTGAAACCGAACCCATTTACAATTTGCATTAACATTTTTATAATTACAACTGAATCTACGAGTATCATAAGGATTCATCATATCTGGTGTTGCCCATGTATATAGGCAATGGTTACAACTTATCAAGTGTGAGGGAGCCAGATAGGCCAACTCACACGCCAAGTTTAAAATGGTCAAATGAATTTAAAAAAATAGTTTTGGCAACAACTAAATATCTGTAACTAACAGCCAGTAATAAATACCACCTCTCCCTTACTCCCTTAATAAATGATTGTAACACTTGAAGTATCGGCCAGATAGATATAAAATAAGATATCATCATGTCACTAATACCCTAAAGAAGCGGTATTGTGATTATACAGTACATGCACCCACTTTTCACCAATGATTTTAAGGTTCCATGTAATAGTTGGTGACCAACCTCCACAACACTATTGGGAAATTAGAAGTTGAAAAATCTCAATAATACATTAACCAACCAGGAAAGCGAACCCAGGACCTCCAGGTCAGCAAATCACTAGACACAGGAGGTAGAAAAAATTAAGTTACCTTTTTGGGTATTTTTGATTCAAGAGGAACAGGCTTGACTGGTGTTGTTTTAGTAGTCGGCCCATAGAAAGGACGTGACCTTTCTGCCAGATGGAGGCTGGTGTATGGCAACCACAGTCTGTCTTTAGTTCTCATTATCTCTACATAGTAACATAACTCTTCTTTCACTGTTATTTCACCAATCTCTGCAGTTATACCTAAAACTGTAATGTTATTATTTAATTAGGTAGCTCTAAATATAACACAGGTAGAATAAAGAGTGTATGGAAGGTTCTTTCAATTTCATTTAAATAGTGAATACTAGAAGGTATGTATTATAGTGTGTATAGTGAATCTAGTAGGTATGTATTATTAAATAGTTTACTTTATTTAGCATTTCACCCAAGAGGGACCAGGTTGAAATCATGAGCAACATACACCATTGTCTTTTCTGAGTTGTGTGTTTTTAGAAATTGACTGTCACCTGTTGACAGTGAAGGAAAACATGAAAGCATGAGAAGTCTGCCAATCAACAAGCATGCTTGATTTGGCTTCACCCCTTGACCAGTGCCCAACGGTGTGACAGTGAAAGGATTGTGATAATGATGACAATGAAATTGATTAATGTATAGGCATCCTCAATAATACCTTACGAAGATGCCACCTTAGCATAAAATTAAGTAGCTTAAATAAATTAAATAGCTTAGAATAGAATACTGTTTGATGTTAAACCCATTATCTATCTACCACTATGTCATATGCATAGGTCAGTTCTTCTGTGCCTAGCTAAGCTGCAACCCATAGACGTCTGCTGGGTCTTCCCCACAGACGAAGCTGCGGGAGTTCTATATCATACTCCACTACGCTGCTCCAATGCGGATTGGTGGAAGGTTAGTGGCCAACCCAGTGTCGAATGTTCTCAAGCCACCCTGCTCAATGGCTCGCAATGGCTCGCATAAATGCCTTTTTTTTTTTTGTTGTCGAGGGGGAAACCTTCAAAAGGTACCCGGTGCCGTGGGAGCAACACAGGGTTATGTGGGATTTTTACCGCACTAAAACCCCCCCGGTGGCCTTCCTCGGCGCTATGTGGAGGACTCCGGGATCTCCAATGGAACGCAACCGGAGTCCTTTTAGCGCGGTGCCCTTCACTTGGGCCTCTGCTTGGGAGGTACTGCCCCATCCCTAATCTGCCCTGTTACTACGGAATGCGGCCACACATACCGTCGTCCTGCTCGGGGCTACTGGGCGGCTTCATATATAATTTAAAAAACCTTTCATGTTTTCCGATACCTTAAAAATACCGATACCTACCTAAATATCTCTCTCTCACAAACTAATATGCTTTCTCTACATTATAATCAACAAACAAACATACCCATGTCGTCGTAGAATAATCCCTTTTCATCTTTCACAACCTGCACTTTAGCGTAAACTTTTTTGCACAATCGAGCCATTGCTACGTCGCCTAGCTTCCAATGATAAATACTCATTTTGACAACACTATTTATTATAATTATAAGACCTAAAATAGAAATACCTAATTAATAACACAGTGCCAAAAAAATAATATAGTTTTAGATGGATACATGTATTGTATAGTGTAGATGTCGTGTCTTTCCGGCACTTAGGGAAATTTGAGAGCCTTTTTACTTTTTCCCGTTTAACAATACCAAATAATAACTTTTTTTAAACTAAAAATTGTTTATTGAATAAAGTTCGGTGCGCTTGAAAGGATTAAAAGATTTTCATCAATCATTTACAACGAATTAGCCCATTAAAATTGGTTATGTTTATCGGATGTTGAATCCCTCTATCTATCTAATCGTAACCTTTTATGTATGTTTCGCAAAAAAATTGTACAATATTTGTATTAATTTCGATTTTCATCTAACGAGTTCTGAATGTGAATAGTGTTGATTTGAACACAACACAATTTCAATTTAATACCTGCATTAAATTATGCTACTCAATGCTAGATGGCGCCACGTAATACGAATTACTCTAATTAGCACTTGTTTGCTTTACCTTTACCACTGAGATGAGAAGGCCTTAACCGTACCTACGTTGCCCAGTGTAGACTGGAGCAGAAGTTGGTGGCCAACCCGATTGTTATCTACGAAGTACGGAAGCGTCAAGAAGTCAAGGAATAATGCTACTAGCTAGGTACTAGCGGTCCCCCGTCGGCCACCAATCCAACCTGTCTACTAGCGTTTTTGCCACTTGTTTATGCCCCCTGATATCTGATTTATAATGATTTAGGAGCAACGATTGTTAGTGTAACATATTACTACACATGTTGGAGAAACTGGAACACAATTTATTAAAATACCAATCTTGTTTCTAGATTGTTTTTGTTTGAAAAAATATCCCTGCTTACATAAAAATATGTAAGAATGCTTTAAACAGCTTATCAATGCGGATTGTCACATTTAATTGAGGAAAACTATTTACTTACCTAACATAAAAATTATGTTATCAATGTAGTCTTTTTAGTTGAATAATCTAAGAATCCCTTTCGTTTATTGCATTCCGTACTAAACAATGTCAATTATTAACATTTCAACATTGCTTTCGTACACACTGGAAGTATATAAAGTGGTATTCTATTCAGGTTAATATAGTAAAAATCGAAGACTTGAAAATGAAGCAAATCGTATTTGCACTCCTTTTCCTAGTGGCCATCCACAAGGGCCATGCTCATGGTTCAAGTGAATTAAGTCCGAAAGGTATAGTTTGCTTGACTAAAGTTGGAGCTAATTATATTAAATGTCTTACGGCTTTAAACTCCGAAAGTTCTATAAGCTACGAGGAGTATTATGATAACATTGGACACTATCCGTATCAAGCTTATGGTTTAATGGAATCCAAGTTTGCCGATTGCACAAAGGTCGCTTTGACTGATATATTGGGCTGTTTTGTGGCGGGAGACGCAGAGGACAAGACAAGGAAAACATTGAATAATTAATTACCAACACCAAAGCTAATAGAAAGCAAAGGCAAAGATTAGACGGTAAGCGTGGTATCCTGATTTTTTAAATAATTAATTATCCTATCTTATAATTGACCCTTGTGTTGAATTGAAAGTTGGTCACAGTTGTCATGGGCGGCAGCGGATGGATATGGTCATAAATTATTTATATGTCAATACCTAATCTAAGGATATGGTATTTGTGGTGCTCGTTTAGTGTATATCGTTCGAATCACAGTTTATAATGAAATTCAAAGCAAGGACAACCAAAAACCCCATTAATTAAGCCATCATTTTTCAATTTCTCTAAAACACTTTAATTTTGACTTAGACGCCAGCGCCCAAATGAACTGCGGTTCATAATAGGAAATAAAATCTCCTTAGAGATTGATTTCGGATTACTCCTACTGTAATAAGATAATAAGCAATACTTGTTTTTCTTTCAGACTCTACCTGCAACATGCCAAGTGATGAAATAAAATTGTTTTTTGTGTTTGGAATTATAAATTATCCAAAATTATTAAATTGAGCAACTCTAACTTATGTTTTTTATTTCTAATGTTGGAAACATTAACTAGATCTCAGCCGTATCTGTGGCAATGACTTTAACGTTTTATTTGTTATCTGTATAAACGACTTGTCTTTATGATAAGCTTTAATAAAATTTCGAAATTAAATTTTTTTCAAAATTTAGTTGCGTTTTAATCAAGACTCGCAATTTTCAAATATATATTTATGGACACTTTTCATAATTTTTCTCATATAAAATACTTCACCTCGTATCTCTGTCCTATACCTAAATAAGCACAGTACCTATAATAGTGATATAGGCAAGTAAGCATATACATATATTAGGTTATTTACATTCTATTTACAAAAACCATGATAACAACTTAGATACACAAGCATGAGGATAATGTTAGTAGAATTTTAAATTTTAAATCAAATCAAATCATCTTTATTTGCAAGATAAGGTACTTAATTAGGTAGTACAGTTGACAGTTTATGACTTTTTAAATGCGTTTTGAGGCAAGAGTTAACAGTTAGAACAATATAATTTTTAATTTCAAATAATCAATAAAAATAGTAAACAAAGCGGCCAGAAATAAAAAAAAATTGTGTTTAAAAAAGATGCGATAAACTAAACATTATCCCTTTAAAAAGTGTACGCAATTAAAATATGTATATAAAATCAAACATTAAATCTGTTGATTACAACCACACCAATAATAAGAAAATTATAATAATAACGGGGTCGTGTCTGTACATTGAATATTTAACTCTTAAAAAACTATCATGGGAAGAAAAGCGATCGATAGATACCAATTCCAATGAATATTATTTAAAAAAATATTTTCTGTATTAAAATAAATGTATTGTAGTAGGTACCTCCCTAATTTAGCGCCTGTCAGTTCCCTAGGGCACAATAAATAAATATACTTATAAATAATCATTGGGTGGTCGGGTGTCACTGGGCTGGGTAGAGGTGGCCTAGTTAAGTCCTTGACAAGGATAGCCACTAAGCCACTATTACTGAAACTGCCGCAATGTCTATCCAAGCAAGAGATGCTTCGGGCGTCCACTTTAAAAAAATAAAAGATTTTATTGCACTAGTAGGTACCTATCTAGTATTTAATCTGTGCTTAGATGCTAAGCTTGAGACAATATTTGAAGGGAAGCTACGAGGTAAGTACCGTAGGTACATCAACGAAGTGCGCAATCAAAGCTGCGCAGTTACACAATACAGCAGTGGCGCAGTTTATTTAAGATGTCGGGTCGCGATTGGCCGATCTCAAGAGAGGCGGGCCGCGCAGCATCCAATGAACAGTTGCTCTCGCATCTCGAGATCTGACCGATTGGGGGCACGATTTATCAATTGACTGCTATGTACATTGATATGTTAAGTACAGATTGTAATATTACTATAGCACGATGACAATAAATAAATTAATAAAAAAAAGGTAAAATGGGATGTTCCTACCTTAATGCTGGGGCCATATTACCTATTGCGACAGGGTTCGGCGAGTCCCACATACCCTCCTGTATCTTACTAGAAAGAAAAAAAGGTAGGTGTAGCCACAGAATAATAGTACAAGTGTAGCTTAGAAAGCGCGACAAAACCCTTTGTTTGATGCGCGAAGCATTCGTGTTCGCCCAGATACATCGTGATTCGACGAATATCTTGGCCACACTTATCGCGATAATGCGAATATTCGCCGAATCCCGATAATGGAGCCCCAGCATCATAGTACCTAAGTAGGTACCTACCTATTCAGTATTCGCAAATGGCGTTCACATTAGAATCTGTAATATTGCGTCATGGGAGAGTGAATTAATAACATTCGAACTGTGTGTATGGCAATAGACTCACCACCAATTGTTACATGGGTGGGACCTAAACATATTTGGTGAAAAGTTGGTGTAACCTCTGCCTACCTGTTATAGGAAACTAGCTGACCCGGCAAACGTTGTTTTGCCATATAAATATTTTTTACTGAATATTTTGGGAGAACTTCATGTAAGTGTGTGGACTACAACTACCACTACCAATACCACTACCACTACCCCTACCACTGCCACTACCCCTACCACTAACACTACCCCTACCACTACCACTACCCCTACCACTACTCCTACCACTACCCCTACCACTACCACTACCCCTACCACTACCCCTACCACTACCATTACTACTACCAATACCACTACCAGTACCCCTACCACTAACACTACCCTTACCACTACCCCTACCACTAACACTACCCCTACCACTAACACTACCCCTACCACTACCCCTACATCTACCACTACCCCTACCACTACCTATCACGCACCGGCGCCATCTACTTAAAATATTGGTTTGTAGTACATGCTATGTATCAGAGATGGCGCTGTATGTGAAAAAAGATTTTCCCGCTTTTCTGTTGAATTTTTTCCTGAATTTTCTTTGCTATAAACCTCACGGAGCCCGAGACCTTTCCAACGAATGCAAAACCGTGGAAATCGGTTCGTGCATTCTGGAGTTATAGCGTCAGGAAGGAAAACCCGACTTATTTTTATATAGTAGATAAAAGCTTGATATTACGTTATGTTTTATTATTACGTTATGTTTTATTAAGCGTGATCACTGAGTAAAATAAACCATATACTTATATCAAGGAGCGTGATGTGCTATTTTCAAAGCGCCTATATCATATCTACCTTTTTACACTTGATATATCAATTGCAAATGTAACAGAATATTTTATGTGTGAGAATATGTCCGTGATATTTACTTATTCATTCATTCCTTCATTCATTTATTTATTTTATAAACTAGTAGTAGTACCTACTACCTAACTACCTAATTCAGATATGTGTTCTTAGTGTGGCCACAGAATGGTGTGGCTTTGAGCGGTATAACTTTATACCTAAGTAACAGCCCCGCGTCCCTACATCGGTGACGTAATGTTCTCAAAGGCATGTGAAGTCTACCAATCCGCACTTGGCCAGCGTGGCGGAATAAGGCCTAACCCCTCCGATTCCGACAGGAAACCCGTTTCCATCAGTGGGACCAGGAAAGGGTGGTAAGTTACTGGTGTTCGATTTGAATTCATTCTCAACTTTTCCAACTCGAGTCATGCTGTGTCAAATAATCGATGAATACATTATCCGAGTAGCCATCGATTATATCGACGTCCGTGAAATTAATGAGAGAAAGCGCGTGCGCAGCAGCTGCCGTGCAGAATTTCGCCGGAATAAGGACGCACCTTCGCTCCACACTTGACCGTCATGACCGTGAGCCGCGGTTATGTAAGCTGTTGTAAAGGTAGGTATTATTGAACACTAGTAACCAGTAGGTATATAAATAAACTAGTGGACGCCCGCAGCTTCGCTCGCGTGGAATTATGCATGCGCATTAGAACTGTGCATTAGAACTGTGCATAAGCACTGTGCACTAGCACATATATAAATATTTTTTTATTAAATAAAAAAATAATTAAATAATTAAAATTAATAATGGAAATTAATTAATCTGTTAGAAGTAAGTTCTCCACCAATCCACATTGGAGCAGCGTGGTGGAGTATGCTTTAGATTTAGACCACCCGCAGCAGTGTCTGTGGGGGAGACCCGTGCCCAGCAGTGCGCCCAAGACGGGCTCTTCCCGGTTTACACAACGCTGTACAGCCACAACCAGCGTCGTCTTTCCCGGTTTGATGGACGATTCGAGCTCCCCCTCTCACCGCCCGCGAAGCCCCCTTTTAGTCGCCTTTTACGACGCAGGCAGGGGCTACCGTAGCACTATTCTGGTCCCGAGCTACAGTGACGACTTACCTTACGAGTACCTAGGTTATCAGTTAGATGAGAGCGCGTGGGTGTGTGTTTACCTCAGAATCTCGAGATGTCTTGTAAAGTGGCAAAAAGCAGGTTCGTTGTGCCGTGAACGTTCGTGATCCGTTGATCCGCTATCAATTGAACAATCGACGGTTTTTACCGGCCGTAGCTCGTGCCGGCCCGGACCGGTCTTCCGGTACTGGTGGGTGCAAAAGTATTAAAGAAAATACAAAAGATAACAGCACGCACACATGCGCTTCGGGTGGTATGTATGCTTGCTTGAAAAAAAATAGTCTATATTAATTTAAAATACAATTTTCAAACAATTATTGTATGCAGTCAAAAATCAATAAAAACCTCGGGACGCGCGGTCTTTAATTTAATTTATTAATTTAATTTGTAATAGCCCTCTTAATACGAACATTATATAACACCCAAAATAATGACTCCAATAATTGGATAGCTACACTTGCGCGCGCGATTGTACTTTTGGTGGCAGCATTGTCAGCATCTGTCGTTTATTTTTTTCGTCACGTCAATTTTCTCTCTTTTTTGCGTTCTAGGTACTTGCTTCTTGCTTTTATATCGGACAGGTAGCTGTCAGATGTCAGATGAACTTTTACCCCTACCTTATGTTATTATTCGGAGTTTTTATGTTTAAGGAACATTAAAGCGAACATAGATTTATTTAGCATTAACTTTAAAATAAAAAGTCTCGCTATCAGTCAATAGTCTCACTTTCTTATCGTATAATCCACAAAGGAATGGTATCTATCATTATAATCAACATCGGCAAAACAGTTAAGTAAAAATTGAAAATTGTCTTAAATTTAAAAAAAAATGTATTTAAGCTATCGCTTTCAGATGGTTTAACATAAACTAAATGTGATAAAGATGCAATTGGCGATATAGGTAAGATCATCATCATCATCTTCTAGTAGGTAATAAGGGTCGACTATGGAGTCATCGCTATCATCAATAAATGATTTTCCAGAGTCGTTCAAATTGTTGTATGATTGTCACACGTTTCTATAAAACTAGAGCTTGTTGCGTGGCTCCAATCGATTGTATTGGTAAAACTGGCATTAGTTGCTGCTCGTTTCTAACTGAAGGAATATTTAATAATATTTTTTCTCATGGTTCTCTATTTACTCTAAATACTGATTGGTGATTTATTTGATTCATCATCATCATCACAACCCTTTCTTTATAATCATAATCATAATCATTCATTGCATTATTACAGGTACATAAGTAAATAAATGTTACAAATATTATTTGTCCTCTGTAATATACCTAAAAGGCGTGCAAAATTTTAAATTTAATTGTCATATTATTTACAAATCTTAGTTAAAATCAGATACATTAAATTATTATCAATACTTTACATGTCATACAATTTAAGTTTAATGTTATAATCGCCTAGTTGCATAAAGATAAAATTATAATGTTAAATACATAACTCCATAATGTCAAAATTCAAAATATTCTATGTGAAATTGTCAGCAAAATAATCTTTAAGGTCATAATAACATGTATGTACCTAGAAGCAATATTTTTAGTTTATTTTTGAAGCGTGTCAAACTTAAAACAAACTTTGTTCCACTGTTGGGCACGGGTCTCCTCTCAGAATGGGAGGGGTTAGGCCTTAGTCCACCACGCTGGACAAGTGCGGATTGGCAGACTTCACATGCCTTCGAGAACATTATGAAGAACTCTCAGGCATGCAGGTTTCCTACCGTTATAGCAAGTGACATTTAATTTCTTAAATTTATTTGAATATATTGGAATATCGTCGTCATCGCCGGTAAAACCATAATTTTCCATTTCAGCTACCACCGTTAGTCGTTCATCCGTTGGAGTTGGCTCGCGTCGATTCAATGTGATCGAAAGAGTAAAGAAATGACGGGCGCTGACGGTTTGTGGATGAGTTTCATTCATAGTGATGGATATGTGGATCCGAAACGTGGTCGCTTCGAGAGGTTCGCTCAGAGCTCTGTGGTGAGAGCTATGCTGTGTTTATCAACGGGAGCGAGTGATGAAATCCGTAGACGAAGGTAATCGACAAAGCTGGAAGGATCATCGAACTGAAGTGGCAATGGGAACGTTGGAAGGTGCATGCATCTATAGCATCTATATATATAAAAGGAGAAGGTGACTGACTGACTGACTGACTGACTGACTGACATATCAACGCAGGGCCTAAACTATAAGGGCTAGAAACTTGAAATTTTGCACAGGGGTTCCTTTTATAACGTAGGGGAGCACTAAAAAAGGATTTTTGAAAATTCACCCCTAAGGGGGTAAAACGGTGGTGCAAAGTTAGTATGAAACATTGCCGTTTTTTAAGTCAAGTGGGCAACCCGAAAGCGGGCATACGTCGTTAATGCGTCTAATTCTACGCGAGCGATGCTGCGGGCGTCCACTAGTCTATCTATAAAAACCTACCTACGTCTGTCACTGCATCTTCTGTAAAGTGTTAATGAACTCAACATAATGACAATAGAGTTCAAATTTATAGCGTAATAGTTATGATGCAATTACCAGCGGCATGTGATGTTCGCACGAGATGCTTAATAGCGAGATTACACGGTCAATGTCGGCGTGACTCATCCGCGCGGCGCTAATCATGAGCGGAGCGGGTGCGTTAATTAATTTAATAAAATTAAATCGCTCCTTTATTTCTTCGACGGGGTAGGTAGATGTAAGTAATGCACCCACTTTTCACCAGTTTTTGATGTGAAACATCTTTAGGCGGAGGGCAAACCAAATTTTTGGCGTGGCGAGCGTGGCGAGCGTGGCGAGCGTGGCGAGAGTGGCGAATATGGAATATATATACTACCTATACAGTTCCGACAAATGATGGTTGGAAATTATTTTATTAATAAAATATAATATTTTTTTTTTTGTTTTTTTTTCTCATACACACTACATTACAAAATAATTTCGATGTTTCACATCTGCCAGGCGTCCCGTGACGGCTCACAATTATTATTTTTCGGTTCCATGTGGTGAGCCTATTGCCATACCTACACCGGATACAAATACATAGTCAGTCTTCAATAGGCGAGATAACACTGCGTAGGTAAATCAGATTCTCTTGATTTGCCCAAACAGTAGACATGCTGTTGGTGGCGAAGAGGATTTACGCAACCGTTCCTTCTCTTAGATCACTGTCGCAGAGGCATTCGGTTAGACGTTATTGGTAGCTGTGGTCAGCTATAACTAGGGAATACATACAAAAACTAATGTTAATCAACTTTATTTAATAGTTTACTTCCCATTTGTACACACAAATGGAAAGTAGGTAACTACCTAATTGTTGCACAATAATAAATAATTTAAAAAAAAAGCAGACAATCTTTGAAGACTGCCGACGAAAGTGAAAATTAAATAGCCTGTGAAATAGCCATTCCTGGCTTTTGGGCTTGTATTACTGAGCGTGACGGTGAAGCGAACAAATGCCTACGATTTTCCCGATCCTAAGTGCCATAGCCACCTACGCGACGCGGCAGAACCGCGCGCGATTTTGACAAGCTTTTTCGACACGCGGCAAGACGCGGCGCAGTTTTCGGCCAGTTTCAAAATGGTAATGCAATATTCCATATCGGAGGTCGTTCTTTCACTGCCTTAATAAGCTCTTCAGTATCAACGAACTGTTTGGATGCCATCTTGACAATAATAATTAGCCGTGGCCGGCCGCGAGCGATACCGCGGCTCGAGTGAGTTTTATTACATACAAACCCGTGCAAAATAAGTTTTCTAGCACTTTAAAACGCTTTCAGCGTCACTTTTGCACCGTACACCCGATCTACTCACACAGACAGACCGGCAGACGAGATGCAGCGCGGCAGCTGACCGCCAACTGTATGGCTCGTGCCGATTTTGATACTTGAACTCCAATAATTAATTAATATATTCCATTCCAACGTTCCACTTTCGGTATTAATTGGAAATAAATTCAAATCTCTTAATCTAGTCTAGTCCACATCTACACTTTACTACTCTTTACCATTTAATTTTACAGTTGACATGACATATACCTACTTAAAATATACATATTAATAGGTATATCGACAGTAATTTCTAACCGAATTATGCATGTCGGAGAAATTTATGGTGTCATGTAGTGTAAAGGTGCGAGAATGATTTATTTGACATAAACTGCACTAACGGTATCGTCAATGTGCGACAGTTAATCATGTTCAAGATTAAACCATTTGGACAGATTGAATCTAATTAGAATTTTAGTTTTAAGCTTATGTTATTCAGTAAAACCTCCAATTATTTTTTTACGTTCTTACAAGTACTGATGCATGCAATTACAGGTGTTGTTAAACGATGTGACCATAACAGGAATTCAAAAGTATTTACCTAAATCCATGTCCTTACCAATGAACATTTTTTGTTTACATGGCAGAATTTTATTGTCTTCTGTAATCATAAGGCAGGCACGTATATTTGGTTGGACGTATTGACATATAATAAAACTTAACTATCATACATATTACAACGTGCCTTGCATACTTTAATTGCTTTTTTAATTCATTTAATAATTCTCTCTTTCATTATTTACGCGGGTATCTTCATTCATTCTTTATATAGGCTAAATAATTTATTGAAATTGATCATTTTATTTTATTACTAGTGGACGCCCGCAGCCTCGCTCGCGTTACACATTCACTAACTTCAAAAACGGCAAAGCTTCATACTAACTTTGCACCCCCGTTTTACCCCCTTAGGGGATAAATTTTCAAATTTTTCTCGCCGTAAAAACCATCCTTGAACTTCAACGAACATTTAAAAAAAAGAATTGGCCAAATTGGTCCAGGCGTTGTTGAGTTATGCGCTTACCAACACATTTTGCGATTCATTTTTATTATATAGATAACTTTGCACCTACTTTCTTTTAAATAACACCGAGTGAATAAACGACGATTAACGATACGTTCAACCAATAAGTCCTTAATACAAACACAACCAGCTGGTAATAACAAAAAGGAATTCTTACTTGAAAAAATTTCAACAGGCTATTGCATTTTTAATTGCGATAATATTTGTTTACGGAACCTGAGCTTAATTGACATGTTGGAGCTCTAGATCCACTATTTGGACAGTAGGCAAATAATTTTAATAAACATTTAGTTGGTAATTAACGAAATAAGCAACATCAGTCTTATCTAACCTTGCCCACGAGCTACTATCAAATATCACGTATCAAGTATCAAGACTGCTCGCAAGAGCCGCACGCGCCGCCGCCGCGGCAGATGTTCGCAGCATCTGTTCACGCACACACACCCACGCCGCTCATCTCGTCGCACGCACACAGGCGCAACAACCTGTCGAGCACAGCTGATAGCTACCTGCATGACTTTCTTTTTTAATATAGAAAAATATGGCCAGTGTTACGGGTTCCAATAGGTTTTTTTAGGATGAATGGTTTGCTTTTAGTCAAATAAGATTTCTAACACATAAGTACTTTTTGGATTTTCATGTCTTAATTTACGGTGTTCGACAATTAAGATATCGATATCCTTAAGAGTTAAGCTACCTAATTAAAGGTTTGAAATAATTTTGTGTCCCTTACTATTGTATTTAAAAATATCTAAGTACTAGTGGACGCCCGCAGCTTCGCTCGCGTGGAATTAGACATTCACTAACTTCAAAAACGGCAAAGTTTCATACTAACTTTGCACCCCCGTTTTACCCCCTTAGGGGGTGAATTTTCAAAAATCCTTTCTTAGTGCTCCCCTACGTTATAAAAGGAACTCCTGTGCAAAATTTCAAGTTTCTAGCACTTATAGTTTAGGCCCTGTGTTGATATGTCAGTCAGTCAGTCAGTCAGTCAGTCACCTTCTCCTTTTATATATATAGATGTAATCAGTCTCCTACACCCATAGTACAGCAGGCTCGCGCCTTATTTGGGTTTCAGATGGCCGTGTATGAGAATGTCTCTGATATTTTATTTAATTTCTTGTCAGAATTCACATATCTTGAACTTGGTACTTACCCGTTGAAGACATATTGGTATACATAAAATCGAATGTAAGTCAGCTAAACTGGTCACATTAACTAATCCTAGATTGGTTTTGAATAATGGAATAAGAGAAATTTAAAGAAGTCATAATAGGTCATAAGCCAAGGCCATATCGAAGAGTCCCATGCTCAGCACAGCCATGTATTTACTTCGTAGCAGAATACCGTAATATAACCGATACGGCAACTTAATGAATGGTTCTGGAGCATGCAAGAGGAAAGAAATCTGCAGGAAAGCAGTGGATGGCACGTCAGCGACGCGTAACCGATTGCAAGGTCCGCATGGCGACAAATTGATGCCTTAAGAAATTCTATGTTGCTATGCATATCCAATAAGACCATTAAGGATGTCAAAACTGAAGAGAAAAGTCGCACACTGTCGTTCCAGTCAGACTAATATTTCAGTGAGATTTAAAAAAAATACATAGGTACATGTAGGTACTTAAAGTAGGTACTTAAAGTTGATAGCGATGTTTTGCATTTAGATAACATAATATAACGACTAAATTTCCCCGAAGGGTGTAAACACCAGTTATGTTTCGGTGCGACCCATAGACGTCTCACTGCTGGGCACGGGTTTCCCCACAGACAGCTGCGCTGCTCCAATGCAGTTCTCAAGCCACCCGAAGGTCTTGGACAAGGCTTAACGACTGTTTCCGTCATTGAAAACAACCGGGACCGACTGCTTAACGTGCCCTCCGAAGCACGGCATCCATGAAATTTTGCAACTAACTAACCCATCCAAACCGATCCCGCCCGTCGATGCTTAACTCTTTAGATTAGATCAAATGCTGGTGTATGCTCTAGACCTCCCGCAGCTGCCAGTGTGTAAATGTCTAGTTTAATGGTGGTCTCGTGGCTACATACTATCAACTGATAGGATTGGTGGATAGGTGACCGCTAGTGCTAAATTCTTTCGTGGTTCCGTGGACACGCTAAACCGTCGGTCCCGGTTGTTATCCCAAGATAAAAGTAATGAAGTCATATCTAAGTGCTTCGGGCGCCCTAATAACCTCCGGCAGTCAGGTTGGCCAGTAAGCTCTCCGCCAATCTGCATTGGAGCGTTACGTTACGCGTTAAGCCTTCTCAGTTGGGTGAAATATGAATACGAATCCTAAGCAGCCCTGTGGCATGGAGGTGACGTCTCAAGCTGTCACCCAACAGGCAATCGAAATATGTAAGCGGCTTCAAATGTTCTTGACTATAATAGAAAATAGCTGTTCGAAGAGGTCCAGTGTTCGAATCCCAGGCTTGAGTGATGACGTAAACAATAAGTAAATAATTAAGTACTAGTTTAGCGCGTTTCAGTAATTCAACTACACCTGCTGCACTGTCTGGAAACCTACATGTACGAAAGTTGTCTGTAATATTCTTTAAGGTATCCGAAGTCTGCTAATCTACTAATGCCTACAAGATACAACCAAGACCTAATCACTCTGTTATTATAATAAGTCAAGATCACTCACGACCAGGGACAGTGTAGTGTAGAAAAGTGTTAGTGTTGTTTCTTTTAACATAGTAACAATACAAGCGCTATCAAAGACAAAAAAATCGAACTAATGGGGTGTCTTCTTTTAAATTGTCGTATTACAAAACATTTATTGAAAATATTCCTGATAGAATCGCATTTCCGTTGTTTTGCCGAGCGGCTTTTAATGCGCATTTAATGTAAATGCATGCAAATGGCCGACTCAACTACCTGAATGCTTGAGCTTTGGCGCCAACCAATTTCATAATAGATGCTTTAGAATTTGTTTTTTAATGTTACCTACAGACCATAAATATATTTTTCATACATTTTTAATAATAGGTTAGTTAAATAGAGTATTAAAGTACTTTTATCTTAATGAACAAAAACGAAAAGAAGATGATTAGTACAAATTTAAATACATAATTAATTTAACATCCCGGCATAGTTAAGGTCAGACGTACACCTGGGGATCAACAAACGATGTCCGAAATTTTAAATGTTTCGCTAATAAGACGATGGAAATATACCATGGCTTCATTAGTCGGGTTGACCCTTCCACCTGCCTTCACTCTTTCTTAGCCCCAATTAGACTCGGATCTCCTCACAGGATGGGAGAGGCTAGGTCCGCCATGCTGGCTAAAGTGAGGATTGGTAGACTTCACTTGCCTTCGAGAACTATGCTGAACTGTCGGATATATTTTCCCCACGATGTTTTATGTTTACATAGGTGACATATAATTCTTAAATCGCAAACAATTTAGAAAAGTCATTGGTGCTTTCCACTTGGATTTGAACCCAGACACTTCGAGTGCGAGGCGAGTTCGATAGCCATTGACCACCTGGGCGCGCGGCTGACTCTTAAAACAAAGCAATCTTGTGATCTCTCGACTGGTCCAGACCGCAAGGTGTGTGCGCACGCGCCGCACGTAAGCACTGCACCTGCTGTGTCAATGCACTCGATCACTCGAGCCTCGGAGAATCACTTTTTAGTTCCGACCCCACAGGCTCCAGGTGGAAACCCTA